>CM077029.1:59410553-64210553 GCA_039090855.1 Macrothele yani
GAAGATGGATAAGTAGTTGCACAGAAGGATATAAACCCGTTTTACCAGGAGAGATGCAAATGCTGTTGTCATGAAACTCCTATGTAGTTAATTGCATGAAAGTAATGCTGAGGGAAGAGCTGAATATGAAGGATAATCAGAAAGTTAAGAACGGCTTATACACTTTAATAGTGATAACTGGGACGTTAAAATGAACTCTAACGGTTATCTCACTTCTCCACATAGTCCCCCTGCAGGTCGATGCACTTCTTTGAACGTCCAACTAGATTCTTCATTCCTTGGAAGAAGAAACTTTTCTGGCCCGCTGCCAAATCCAGGCCTGCACCGCTTCCTTAACCTCATAATCATAGGTGAACCTGCGATGTAGGGCCTCTTTAAGTGGATTGAAAGCGTGATGATCTTTGTGTAGTGGTTCCAGATCAGGACTGTAAAACGAGATGTGGAAGACGTTCAAACCAGTGCGGCGTTGTTGCATTGCTACTCCGCTGTTGCGTGCCACTAAATGGGCACGTGCATTGAAGTTATGGTGCAGCAAGGCTGATTTTGGACAGCATTCCTCTTATTTTTCATGCAAATTGGAGGTTTCCGTTTCTCTTGCTAAGCACAGCACAGTACGTTGCACTGATCACTGTTTGTCCGTGTTCCTGAAAATGCGTCAGGATAAGACACTTCATGTCCCAGAAGAAGGTCGGTATGATTTTCTTTGCCGGAGGGCTGTCGTTTGAATTTGTTCTTTGGTGTGCACGATGTTGACGGCCAACAAAATCGAGCTTCATCGGTTGAACTTGTACTTCCCGCTTTAAACCTTTCTACCCATTCAAAATCTGTTCATTAAGTCATGGTGTTTTCACTTTCTGTATTGAGCTAATATACTTAGGTGAATTTCAGCAGGTTTCACTCCCTCTGCCCGAAAAAATTCTCACTACGGCGCTTTGTTCAACACTAGTGCAATCCCGCAGCAGAGCATCCATATTTATTTCACCTTGGTCTCAACTGGACTAACGGCAGAGCGCTGCGCTGTGTGTGTTTGAACTCACCCATAAGCCATTGTGAAGATGTTGTATTCCGTCAGCTTCTATCCGTTGCGTGATACATGTAACTTCCAAATTTCAGTTACTTTTTGATTTACCTGCGTATACATTTCTCTAGGGGTGTAGAAAAAGAAGTGATAAAGGAATTTTTTATGTAAGAAAGGGAGATCTTTCAACTTCTTCGTATTTATTGTTTTGCGGTCAATAGGGAGGGTTTTTACGATGCGTGTGAGGGAGAAAAATGGTTTGATGGCGTGAATCTGAGGGCTCTTCGTTTCTAACAACTTTTAGTTGTTACCACCGTAAGAAGAGGATATCTCAGAGCACCAGTGAAGGAGAACGAGTGGAAAAAGTGGAGAAAAAAATTAGAACCGAAGAAAGGGAGTTGAAAGATTCAAAATACGACATCAGTAACTCCGATGCTGTTACGATGATCCAAAGAAAGGACCAAAAGAGTAAACTAAAAAAATAAATACCCTACTCAAAAGAATTAGGAGACCAAGAGATATTGTAAGGAAAGTCATGTGTGCGAAATTCTCACGTTGTTGAACGCAAAATATTATTTTTATGGGTAAGATACCGTAGAATATTCAATGATATAGGGCAAGAAAAAGCGCATTAGCGAATTTTTATGTAATATTATCATTTAATGCACATCATGCGATATGTTATACGTATAGAACAATACGCATATCTGCACAACAAGAAAAATGACTTGTTGAAGGTGGTAACTGACCTATTGCAGGGGTGTGTGTGTTAACCACTCGAACGGCTAAGGTAACCAACTGTACACCTGTGGGGCATGGACCTGATGAGATTTTGGGGGTATCTTCGCCAATCCTTAACCAGGCAGCCTCCAATCTACAAAGAGTCAACGGAAGTACCGCCGGCTGAGCTGCAATACGTCTTCCAAGTGCGTCCTAGGCATGTTCAATCTTCGGATTTGTCAGTTGGGAGTATACTGGCAACCCCATACGCTGGATTCCTCCTCTTTAAGTATGCTGTTCACTAGCCGAGCTGTATGAGGTCGAGCCGTTATCGTCCACGAAAAGGAACGAAATCATCGACGGCTGCAGCATACAGAATGACATCAGGTCTGAAAAATCTCGTCTCTCTATCGCTGGAGCCGCCAGACTACCGTTTCGGATGACATATAGCAGGTCCGTACGTCCACCAATACTTTTCAGGCTTTTCCAGACAATCAATCCATGTCTGTCCGCAATGTGATGTGTTTTGCATAGAAGCTAGATTATTTCGCGTGCAAGTTTCTCTTCAGATAAGAACTTCTGTCGATTGTTGGACTCCAGACTGAATCTGGACTCTTCAGGAAAAGGGGACTTGGACTCCACCTTCGTCGTGACTCCAACCACGAAGTTCCGCAGCTCAGTTTCTACATGAACCGCATGGCATCGTCCGGTTAAAGCGAACTCACACCATTAGCCCACGTGCATAAAGGACACATTGGTGAAGGTGATGGTTAATAGTTTGAGTTGACAACCTGTGACCTGTTGACACGAAGATCTTTCGCTGGAGTTGAGTATCATTTTCCTGTCTGTTTCGACGGCCTGTTGACAACCTGTACCCCTGTTGACACAAGAAGCTCTCGCTGGTGCTGAGTAGCATTTTGCCGTCTGTTTTGACGGACTATTGACAAAAGATAACGGTCGTTCCTGGTTATAGTTTCACGTGGACGGCCTTGGCCTTGGTTTCTTCGAACACTTCCGTATTTTGAAATTGTGTCCACAGCTCCTGGAAAATAATGTTCCCTCGATACTTCAATGCAAGGGTGCTAAAAGGGCATTTGCCTCCCTGCGTGCAAGGCCCGGTAGCGTTTCTTTTCAGAACTTTTTGACCGTGGGGATGGGGGTGGGGAGATGGAACCTTAGTTGGGGCAAGTTTTCCATTTGCCATATACACGGTCGTGGTCAAAATAATATGACCATTCCTGGAATCACACTGTACTCCGCCCAGGCGCGTCTCAGAGTGCACGTGCACAAGGTTCGGCCACACGGAGATGTAAGCAGCCAGCCAGGGACAGATGAGCCGCAGTGCGTTACGTGAGCACAATGAGCAGAGGTGCAGTGGATTTGATGGACGTTCAAAAAGGAATGATCATCGGCTACCCTGCCAATGGTGGAAGCATCTCTAGAAACAGCAGACTTCAAAAGCTGTTCACGAGGTGCTGTACTAAGAATGAACCGCTGGCACACCGAGTACCTTCTGACATCATAACTGTGAAGCCCCAAAGGAGAACGTCGCCTCTGTCGACTGGTAAAGAGCAATCGACGAGCAATAGTGCAGCAATTTGTGAAAACACAAATTTGTCCTTGACGGAGATCGAAAACGCGCCCCCTCACTCCGGAGTACGTTGCTCTCTCAACTAAGCGACACGGACGCAATGTATCGCTGCAGATTTGTCGTCTTGGCACATGCTTTAACCTCTGTAGTACGTCACATAATCTCTTTCTTAATCTGTTTTTTTTTAAGCGAAGAACGAATTTTTATTAATTCTAGCCGATGTGTAGAACAAACATCACACATTTTTCGAAGAACCCAACTGCCAGTACATTCATTTTTACGTTCGTACGCCAATGTGAAAACACAAGTTTGTCCGTGACAGGATCATAACCGCGCCCCCTCGTTCCTGAGTAAGTTGCTCTCCCAACTAAGCTACACGGACGGAATGAATTGCTGCAGATTTGTCCTCTTCACATGTGCTTTAACCTTTGTATACATCAGAAATTGACCACGCAAATGAATGCTATAGGGCACACAGGTACGGATCCCAGATAATAGTAGAGCGAACCATGTTACGCATGGTCTCCGGAGTCGACGCTGCGTCAAGGCGCCCATGTTAACTCAGGTCCATCGGCAATGACACCTGCAGTTCGCATGGGACTGCCGTCATTGGACAGTGGAAGAGTGGGAAAAGTTGCCTTCTTCGACGAATCGAGGCTTCTACTCCACAGATGTGACGGGCGGTGGCGGATATGGCGTCAGACACACGAGAACCAACATACGGACACGTTTGTCGGTCAAGTTCAGGCCGGCGGTGGCAGTATGCATGTCTGGGGGACATCTTCCTGGTATGATCTGGAACCGCTGATACCACTTGATGGGTCCCTGAACGCCAATGGCTACCTGTCCATCCTCGCTGACCACATGCATCCCTTAGTGTGGTCGTTTACCCTGGCGGTGATGGTGTCTACCAACAAGACAATGCACCGTGCCACGTAGCTAAGGAGCTGGGTAACTGGTTCCAGGAACACGACAGCGATGTCTCCGTTCTCCTTTGGCCGGCGAGTCGCCCGACCTCAATCCCATAGAGCACTTGTGGATCGACAGGTTCGACGTGCCGACCCACAACCATGTCATCTCCGGGACCTTCGTGCTCTGCTGCAGTCCGAATGGGTACGTGTGCCTCGGGAAACCTTCCAGGGCCTCATTGCGTCCATGTCTCGCAGCTGTCATCCGGGCCGAGGGTGGTTATTCCCGTTATTAGGTAAGTGGTCATATTATTCCGATACGATTGTGCATATGCTGTATATAATTTTTAAGTACTATATTTACATTAATTTGCTACTATATAATTATTTTTTGTTTAAAGAGCGTACCAGATCTTTCTGGAACAAATAAACTTGAATGTTTGTGACAAGTCCTGCTGAGTTCGATCTGCCACTAGGCCTTACGGAATCCGAATATCTCAAACGGGCCTGACGTAGGTTCTTTTGAGTGTCGATGAGTTGAACTCGACAGCTGAAATACTGGAACGTGTAGTCAGCAATTCTTAAGATCTACGATAATGAGGCACTCCAATAACTAGTCCTTGGTTAGACGAGACACAATTTAATAGATGAAAGAATGAGTTCCGTTCGATTGGCTATCTCCACGTGCCAACAGGTTTCCAGCTAGAGAACACTTCACTATCTCACCGATATCCCGGTAAACCCTCCGCCACGTGGACTTGAGTCGTTCCGTCTAAAACCCCGGCCGATCTCTTATCGCCGAAAAACCCTGACAACTCCGTCAGTGAAAACGAAAAAACCCGAGAGGTCTAACCGACACTCTCTGCGTAAAACACGACGTCCAACTCCGTGGAAGGTGAAACGCGTAATAGATCATATGTAGAGGATTTTAAGCAGGAAGTAACTGACCCCAGGTCTAGGAAGCTAGGAGATTTGGGCTAGAGTGTCCGATAGGGAAGCGACACGGAAGTGAGATATAAAGGGGGAGAAAGACGCCCTTATTTGTTACGGGGGGCTGACGGTCCCCATCCGACGCACGCTAGTGAAACGCAAAATGCCTCTCTAGCAACAAGGAGTTCCTATTCTAGGTTGAGAGACCCCCGAATCCACAGCGCTTTGCGCCTTTTGGCAGGTGAAAGAGAATCTAAGAGAGTTAGGAGCAGATTGCCTTGATAGAATAGCACGAAAGAAAATTATGGAAATATTAGAGCACAAGGAGTAAACGGTTTCCCGTTAAGTATTGAAGTTGTAAGCTGCCCTACATACTTACCTGCAACAGCAAGCCGTTCTGAGCGATATTTCTCTCTGCAGAAAAATGCCCGGTACACCGCTGCCACAGATGAGCACAGGGAGAAACGAAGTGAAGGACACGGGAAAGGTAGAACCTGAAAAAAAAAAAAAAACATCACACACAGAATAAGTTTCCCAGAGGAAAATCGACGTTCAACACCGGATAAAACAAAAATTGGCCATTTGCTCAGTGTTCCTCACGGGTCCACAATTGCTTCGTTACTCGTCAGCCAATGAGAGAAAAGATTTTTCCCCATTGGTTAAATTTTTTTTTTCTCAGGTTTACTTTTGCTGATTCTTGCCTGACATGTCAGAGTAACCATAGCTGAGGTGGTGTGATCACAAGATTACACCGATCGAGGTTTAAGTTACTCATTTTGAGTAAATAACAGAAAAACAAAAATATAAAAACGGCCACAATCAGGGTTATTATAATTATTAAAATTTATTTTTTTCATTCCTTAATTAAGGAGCCGGTAGTATAAGGGCCAATCAGTTTTTTTCTTCGCTACTTGTCTGCTACAGCGGAAGAAATTAAGTCCTGTTTTTATTTATTTATTTATTTTTAGTCAGAACTAAGGCGTAAGAAAAAATAAATAATATAAAAGACAAGACAAACAACACCTTGTTTGTCAGGGGGAGAGAAAGACAAGACAAACAACACCTTGTTTGTCAGAGGGAGAAGAAAAGACAAGACAAACAAAACCTTGTTTGTCAGGGGGAGAGGTATTCAGTACAAAAGAGATAAATCTTTCAGGCAACATTTTGCTCGGCCCTTAAAAAGGGCCGGTTTTTTTGTTTTGTTTTTTGTTCAAAGAGACCGCAAGTCCACAGTGCGACAAATCCCCCTCAGCCTCAACAGTGGTGATCAGGACAATGTGTCACAATATACAGTTCATCGCAGCCTTCTGCTCATGAGCCTGCGTAGCCGAAAACCCAGACGGGTCCCCATGCTTACTGCACGTCATCGCCAACAATGCATGAAATGGGCCAAAGATCATCGAGATTGGACCGTGGGTGATTGGAAGAAAGCGGCCTGGTCTGACGAATCAAGATTTCTGGTGCATCACGTAGACGGCCGAGTGCTGATACGCCGATTGCCAACGGAGGCTATATGACACCTGCAGCACTGTTGTGAGGAAACAGGCCGTCGGGGGCGGTGTTTTCTTGGCACACTTTAGGCACCATTATCCCAATAGCACAATCCGTGACAGCTGTCAGTTATCTGAACATCGGTGCGGCCCAAGTTCATCTATTCATGGCAACTGTCAGAATCGTCAAGGAGGGGGGGCATGCTGTGGTGGCTTTCTGTTAATGCCCTGGCCTCCAAATTCTCCTGACATGAACCTAATCGAACATGGATGCCTATTGCCACCTCATTGAATCGATGCCTCGCCGAGGGGCCGCTGTTTTGCGGCCTAAAGGAGGTCCTACAGCTTATTAGGTAGGTGGTCATAATGTAATAGTTCATCGGTGTACATCAGAGCCCATTTACGAAGGGAGCTATGGGAGGGCGGCTGAAGCCCCCGGCCTCGCATTCTGAAGGGGCCCAGAATTATGCAGGATGCTTGAAGAATTGATATTCTACAAAAAAATTTCAGATAGCGCAGCGAAAACAATAATAAACTACCTTGTGATTTTTTTATTTCTTTCCCCTTTTTCAGGAGGAGTCCGCAAAAGGTATAGTCACCCCCAGTCCATCCTCAAATCTTTCGAAAGCATTTCAGATGTTTTTTTGTACACATCTGTAATTGGGAGAAATTTTCATACATTAAGAATTCGTTTGAATCATGATGTTTGGATCATATTGTTTTGTCCGCTACCACTTCAATATAATTTCAACAAGCTAAGCCCTGAAGGGGGGGGGTATTAAAGTAGAACTGAACTAGGTCTAAGGCCTATGAATCAAGTGAAAGAGAAATATTTATTAATAACTTGACATGTTATGTAAATATTTAGTGCTTAAGTAAGTAAAAGCGCAGCGTTATTAAAAAATCCCACCTTATTATCTTTTTCTGAACACAGCATGAGTCATGCTATAATCCGTTGTTTCGTCGAACACTTTTTTTTTCTTTAAATTTACTAAGTCACGGCAATTTATTTCTTCAAAGCAAAGTACAATTCCCGCTTGGCTTAGATATAACTTTTACTCGAAATTTGTTTGGAGTTCCCAATTCAATTCTTAATATAGGCCAAGATACGGCAATCATCACCCCTCCCCGCCTCCTTAAACTTGCCGTTTCTATTTCTGGCCTGTTGCCCTAAGCTAAACGGGCCTGAAAATTCCGATAAACATAAGAACTCGGCGTTAGGCACCTTGGAAACCAGCCACACATATTTCGGAGACTTGAAAAACTACCCCACTGGAAAACTGCCACACATTTAAAGTATTCCTCTGAGGAAAGGCAATTTGTGCCCGACCCCTTAATGTCAAACATGTGGCAGTTTTCCGGCGTGGCAGTTTACCGGCAACCGGCAAAAGCGAATGGATGTAGAGATTAACAACCGAAAGGGTCGGAGCTCAAATTTAACATGTGTAATCAATGTATTTTAAATTTAAGCTCTGTCTTAAATTCAAAGAGATGTATCAAAAACAGTGTTTGGCTCAACAGAACATTTGCTACGTATTTTTTTTTTTTTTTTTTTTTTCCCCTGATGCAGTCAAAGTGGTAACATTTTTTTGTCGCTTTAGCATAACTTGGTTTTCTTCTACAAGAATACTGAGGTACAAGTATGTAAATACTTTTTTTTCTTGATTTAGCATAAGGCGTAGAAGCTCAAAAGTCAGAACATGGTGGCCCACTGGGAATTCTTTCGGTATCTTGGCGGCCCAGTCCGCACTTGTGCAGTAGCTTTTGGAATGCGCGTTTGCGATGTCTTGTTGAACAGCAAGACATCGGAAACGCGCATTCAAATGCACACACCAAACCGCTCGTTTAACAAGAAGCTGTTTTACACCTTCTGAATTCAGCAGGGGATTAACGGCGGATGGGGAAGCAATTACGGCTATTTTGATGTTGCACTGTGGAAAGCAGCTGTCAACCCCAGGGCTGTTAACCCTCAAGTAACACAAAGGGATTCAATCCCCTTTGAGTTGCAACGTTTCTGCCACTCAACTGCGGCTGGCTTCTGAGAGACACTATGCCGCGAAGCTTTAAATTTTTTTATGTTTGTTTGAAGGCGCTTTGCAGATAACATACCTTGGTCTTGGAGAGGTCGAACATCTACTAGACTTCAAATGCCTGCGGCGAATGACATCGGCTTTGGTTATTGGTTTGTAGTCTGGTTTTAGCCAGAGTTTTAGCGTCGGTTGCCGGTAAACCGCCACACAGGGAAACTATCACATGTTTTTCATTAAAAGCCGGGCACAAATTGCTGTTCCTTCGAGGAACACTTTGAATGTGTGGCAGTTTCCCAAGTTTTCGAAATAAGAGTTTAGGGCAACTGGCCACAAAAGTTCAGGAAGGAAGGGGGGGGGGGTATAAAGATTGTCGTATTTTGGCCTATATTGAGAACTGAATTGGGAACTCCAAACAGATTTCGAGAAAACGTTCTATATAAGCCAAGCGAGAACTCTATTTTAATTTGAAGAAATAAATTGCCGTGACTTAGTACATTTCTTTAAACTACAGTGTTCGACGAAACACTGTAGTTTAATAATCCCACTTTATCGTCCTTTTCTGTGTTCAGAAAAAGGCGACAAGGTGGGACTTCTTAGTAACGCTGCACTTTTACTTAGTCACTAAATATTTACATAACATATTAACTTTGTAATATTTTTCTTTTACTTAATTAATTCATGATCAATTTACTTAATTATTTTTCTTTACTTAATTGTATGGCTCATGAGTTGTGTCCCATAAACAAAGCCATTTCCTTCTATCGTGTCTGGTTCTAACATTAAAATTTGTGTTGTGTTTAAGAACTTTATAAACACAATCAATTCGTGAACATTACAATAATCAAATCTCTAATTCAAGAAGAAACAAATTCCTTTTGAGCCATACTTCAATTTCAGAAATTGTACACGCACCGTGTTAGAGGCGTAACTAGGTATTTCTGCGCCCGGGGAAAACCGTAAAATACTGCGCCCCCATCTGACTTTCAAGGCATTACAAATTTAATAGTTGTGTACATATATATATATAACTATGAAATTACTAAACATGCACATTAGTAATAATGTCGGGCAGTATAATACTCTTCTCCACAAAACAAAATTAACGTCATACCCCAAAGTTATCTCTACGCGGTAGATGCAATTTAACTGTGACTGTTTGTGTAGTTTTTCGCAATTGTTTGAGAGTTTGGACTTACTCTAATACATCAAATGGACCGAATTCAGTTCGTAGTAGTGGCTCACAGCCACAGAAATGATCAAATAACCCCCAGAGAATCTTCAACAATGTGAACAACATTCTTTTTTTGTCTCGTATGTATAGTCGGGTACGGAGAACTGGCCACCGGAGAACTGGACACATTGCAATTTCAGTGCCATAAAATTGTTCTGCATAAACAAATTTCGTGTGGCTATATTCCCCACTACTTGAGCAACTATTGTTCATATATTTCTTTTTTTAATATTTCATTTTCAGTAAGAAATTTTTGGCATTTCCATGATTTTCGGAGCTAAGACTAAGCGGAGAACTGGCCACCGGAGAACTGGCCACCCGGAGAACTGGCCACAAAAATTTTAAGGGGCAGTATAAAAATTGCGTTCTGGTCTGTTCCGTGGTCCCAGAACGCAAGATTGGTTATCTGACACACATAAAATGTCCGTAATTTCGTATTTTCTTATTTACGATATTTTTCTATAAACTATAACTAAACAAATTCTCTGCGAGTATAAGTAAACATAGGAAACTTGTCGGGGGGGGGGGGGGCTTAAAACCTAGAATATGAAATATAAAGAATTTCTGGTCCGATCGGGAGATTTTAAGCCATTACAAGCTACAAGTCATCGAATTGTCTGAGGGCATCTGCTGCTTCAGGAAACTAGTGTGTGTGTGTGTGTGTGTGGGAGGGGGGGGCAATACCGAAACCGTTAAATATCAAGAATTTCTCATTTCTCTTCCGATCGGGAGATCTTCAGCATTTACAAGCTGCAACTCGACAAATTTTCTCAGCGTATGTGCGCACACTCTCTTTAAACCTGTCGGCGAGGGGGGGGTTAATATCAAAAGTGTAAAATATGAAAAATTCCTCGTCCGATCGGGAGATTTTTGGCATTTACAGGCTACAACTCGACACATTGTTTGAAGGCATGTGCCTACTCAGCAAACCTGTGTATGTGAGGGGGGGGACCAAAAGTGTAAAAGAGGAAAAATTATCGTCCGATCCCGATCGGAAGTTTTTCAGTATTTACAAGCTGCAACTCGACAAATTTTCTGTTCTGAGCGCATGCGCCTACGCAGCAAACCTGTCCGGGGGGGGGGTAATACCAAAAAGTGTAAAATATGAACGATTTCGTCCGATCGGGAGAATCTCAGCATTTAGCAGTTACAACTCGACACATTATCTGAAGGCATATGCCTACTCAGGAAACCTGTGGGGGGGGGGGGCTTGTAAATGCTGAAAATTTTCGGATCGGACGAGAAATTCTTCATATTTTACAGTTTTGTATTCTCCCCCCCCCCCCCGACAGGTTTCCAGAGTAGGCACATACGCTCAGATAAAATGTCGAGATGTAACTTGTAAATGCTGCAAATCTCCCGATCGGACGAGTAATTCTTCATATTTTACAGTGTTGGTACCCCCCCCCCCCCTCTCGTTTTGCATAGTAGGCGCATGCCCTCAGAAAATGTGTCGAGTTGTACGTAGCTTGAGAATGATGAAAACCTCCCGATCGGACCAGAAGTGCAGGCTTTATATTTTACACTTTTGGTAACCACTCCCCCCTCCCCGGACAAGTTTCCTGAGCCAGCACATGCGCTCAGAAAATTTGCAGACTTGTAGTTTGAAAACCCTGAAATCTTCTGTTGAAATGTACGTCGTAAACATTTTTTCTAAAAATGACATTAATTTCGCAATTAAGAAAAGACGAAATTACGGAAACTTTATATGACTCAGATAACCAACCTCTGGGGGTCAGTGGGCATGAAGCGGTCAAAAACGCAATTTTTATACGACCCCTTAAATTTTTTGTGGTCAGTTCTCCGGGTGGTCAGTTATCCGGTGGCCACTTCTCCGGGTGGCCAGTTCTCCGGTGGCCACTTCTCCTACACCCATGTATAGTCCATCCGACTAAAGAAAAACAGAGGGCTCCATTGTTTGTGAAATTCACAAATCTGATGGTTACCAAATGGAAACCGCGTCTCCTCACTCCGAAATGAGTCACATCATCTGCCTCTAAATTTTTTGAAGCGAAGAATTTTTCATTAATTCCAGACGATGTGTGTAACGAACATCACACACGTTTCGAAGAGCCCACCGGCCAGTAGATCCATTTTTACGTTCGAGTGCCAAAGTGAAATTCACACATCTGCCGGTGGTCTCCGGAGTGTGCCGTTCGAGCCAACTAAACTACACCGACGGAATGTATAGCTGCAGATTTGTCTTGACGTGTGCTTTACCTCCGCAGTAAGTCACATGTCGCTGACGGCCGTAGTTCTCTTTTAGTTCGACGGACCATATAACCACTCCTTCATTCCTGAATGTGAACAGCTAGAATCCTCTAAACATTTTAAGGAAGAAATTCGAATTTTAAGTGTACCAAAAACTTGTGTAAAAATTAGTTTCAATTTTAATCAGACTGCATGCAGTCTCGCCGTAGTTTCGCCTCTGCACCGTTTACTACACGGTGCTATACACGCATCACTGGCTTTGTGCCTTTCATGAGCAGACCTCCGATGGCGACTCGTGCCGCTGACAATGTGCGTGCTACGACTTACCTCCCCCCCCTCTTCCAGCAAAGACTTTGGAATTGATATTCAACGGGATTAGTCTCATCATCCGCCGTAGAAAAAAAAAAAAAAAAAAAGCAACTCCAGATGTTTTCCGTAATTATGTACAAATTTATATGAATTGTTTGTAATTTCCTTCATCTTTTTAGCATCAGTAATTACATTAATGGTTTTTTTAATGTTAGTGGTTAAATTCATAACCATATATCAAATAAAACATTAAGCCTAATATTTTGCAGAATATATAGATTTACTGTATTAATCTGCGACGACTTCAGTTGCCGAGAAAACATATTCAGCTGTGTATCATCTAAAACAAAATTATTTATTTACTCAAGTTTATTATACGTTTTTATTCATTCCCGTATTTTTAATGGCAAATATTTTTGCGGTGTCTTTGTTCAATGTACAATCAACCTTGTAATCCTATTAATTATTTGTGATTTCGGTCCACTTCCTAAGAAATTAAATATGAATTAATTATACATGAATTAACTAAATTACTGAACGAAATCACACCATAAAGAGTTTATGAAACTCAAAAAAGTATAAATCATCAAGTGGATCAAGCTTCATTTTTACGCCCTCTCCAAAAATACGCATTCAAGAAATTAAAATATTACGAAAACTTTACACTAGAAAGAGCAAAAAAGTTTAAGTGCACGAAAATAATTTAACTGATTGATCGCGCAAATTTCTTGACAGCACGGTAACAAAAAGACAAGCTTTTCTTCTGTTTTGGTCAACTACCGCATCCTGTAGAATTGTGGGTGAAACTTTGCCCTGTCCGCAGTTCCAATAGCAGAAGGAGCATCAAACAAAGGTATTCGATCTTTCCACGTTTATAAGTGGGTCACGGAAAAATTATCAATTGGCCGCCATCGGAAAACGAACGCAGGTCTTCCAGTTACGCGCCGGATATGCTTCCACTACACCTTTTGCGAACTTTTCGCTGCCAATGAGAATTTTTCCGTGACTCAACTTATAAAATTGGAAAGAACGAATACCTTTGTTTGATGTTCCTGGTCCACGTCAAATGTCTGTATTAATTAAGGAGAAAGAGATTGGAGTGCTCAGAGAAGTTCAGTACGCTGCAAGCCTTTATGGACTACTTGACAACACCCAAGGACAGATGGGGGGGGTGACGTAAACTGCAGCAGCAACCACACTGTATAGGCGTGCTGACCAACAAGTAGCACGAAAGGCCGGAGCGCCGCGACTTCAGTTCTTAATACAATGTTTTTAAGACCGATCGGCGAACAAGAACTTTCTTTGCCCGGTTAAGAATAAGATTTTGTGTTGGCAGCAAATCATTGATGCATCTTTCCGCCAAAAACAATTTGAATTGCCATTCTTATTGTTTTAATACCAATCGCTACTAATTTTTTTTTTTTTTTTTTTTTTTTTAGCGTGCAACAGCATTAGCACGTAGTCGCCAGCCGCCACTGCAGACCTCTATCAAATAAATAAATAAATAAAGATAAAGCACAAAATTTTAAAACTAGGTTTTCCAGATTTAAATGTTTGCAATACGGGTTATTAAAAACGGAAGCAGTGATAACAAAAATATGAAAAAGATAATGTATTTATTAATTTATTTTAAAAACCCCGAAAGTTATTCTGAACAAAATAAAACGAACTTGTATTCATGTAAAAATATTGACAAAATAAATTGTAAACACACAGGACCAATTATTATGGAATGTAAACTTTATTTCTTAATATGGAGTTACTATATATGAATCCATTAAGTCTTTCCATATATGAGTCCATTAAGTCTTTCCCACATTACAAAAACCAATATAAAAATATGTATTACAGGTACAACAAAGGGATTGCACGACAATGATTGTGCACAAGTAAAGTTTAATTTTTTTTCCAGTGTCAGTACACCTCCACATGGGCGCCATTTGTGGCCCGGAGGACATCCAAGCGATATTCGACTTCACGCCATGTTTTGTTTGATATCTCAGCAGAGACAGAACCAATGACGTCCGTTATTCTGCTCTTCATCTTGACATCCGGAACACTGCTAGAGTAAACTTGGTCTTCCACAGGAAAAAGTCTAGAAGGGTTATGTTGGCGATCGAGGTGGCTATGTCATGGATCCGTCGCGGCCAATCCAACTGTCCGGAAGTCTGTCATTCAGGAACTCACGAACCATTATTATTGACCAATGTGGTGGGCCACCGTCTTGTTGGAAAATAACCGAAGGTTGGAGTGCATGCAACTGAGGTGCTACAAAAAGTTCCAGCATGTCCAGGTACACGTTACTGTAGGCTTTATGAAAAAGAAGGGTTCCATTATTCTGTCATGCATCAGGCCCAGTGGCACACCCAGGAATTCCTGTTGGGGAGGGGGGGGCTAGATGCATGAGTGGTGTATACGCACATAGTATATATATATATATATAGTGCATAAGATAGACAGATATGCATTAGATAGGTAGATAAACGAGTTGACGTACAGGGCTTTGGGTGGGGATTAAGCCCCAAAGCCACCATCCCCCGTGGGTGCGCCAGTGATCAGGCCACCCCATACGTTCACTTTTGGGCTAACCCTCTGCTGCTCAATGGCATTATGGGAGATTTTCTGATCCCCAGATTCGTACATTGTGTATATATTTACTGTACTAGAGACGGCGAATGCGGCTTCATCTGAGAAACAGACAATCACTATCATGAGCTATGCGCTGCAACATCTCCGTCGCAAACGCAGCACGGCGAGGCGGTCATCAGTCAGACTGAAAAGCTTAAACGATCTGTACCTTATAAGCACAGAGATGACGTTTATGTAAAATTTTGTGAACCGTGGGACGGGGAATCCCAGTTTCCAGTGATGCACGACGAATGGATTTCCAGGGGCTTTGGCAGAAATGTCTCCTGAACAGCTGCAGCTGTCACTTGTGTAACAGGTGTTCAACCCGCTCGGGGAAGATCGCCAACACTTACACTACCCGTCGCTTTAAACTTTTCATACCAAGCTTTTATGCTTATTTGGTCCGATGACGATCATCTGCACTCTTTTCTGAAATGACCCTGGACGGTAACCGCCGATTTGGTCTCATGGAACCACAACACGCATGCCGCTTTTTCTTGCATGGAAGCCATTATCGATGAAATGCTCATCTTATTCAGCAGTAGCGCTCATCTAAAGAACAGAAATAAAAAAAATAATTTATGAGTGCTGCTATATTATGTCGCCAACCATTTTATTTTAACTTACATAAATTTTTTATATTAATTTTTGTAGTGTGGGAAAGACTTTACGGACACCCTGTCCCAGCAAAAACACAAGTGCTGGGAAACTGCTGGCCACCAGCTGGCAGTGATGGGTCACTGCTGGCTGAAATCGGCCGCTCACGGCCCGGTAGTGGTCCGTTGGTGGCAGCGCTATCAGTTGGCGAGCCATTGATGGCCCTGCAGCATCGCCGTGAATTGTGGGCCTCCAAGCAAGTGCCACTAGTGGCCCGTTGCTGGCAACCAATGCAAGCCCAACAGCAGGTGGAAGCAACGGGACTGCGCATGCGCAGTTAGTTGCTTCCGGTACCAGTTAGTTGAAAACGACGCTTGCATGGCCATGGTGTTATTTTTAGTGGATGTTAAGAAAAAAAATCCATATGTAGAGAGGCGAATTAATTTTCTAATGAAATTTTGCGTCGACGAAGATATCAGATTAAGCCGTGAAATACTAGATTACAGCCATGAAATACACCCACTCCATTTCCATGAATAACAATTCATGCAATGGAGTGGATGAATAACAAGCAAAAATTTGAAACAAATGTCCTGGAAAACCATTAAAACAACGTTTGTTGGAAGAAAAAGAAAAAAGAATTATACGCGTACAAAATTTATTAATTATTTGAAAGAGAAAAAAAGCAACGCTATGAGGTGTACACAAGACTGGGAGTAATTCGCTTCTAAAAATAACGAGAAGTAAAATACAATATCTTTACTCTTTCAAACAAATGTAGCTTCGGACAACGGAAAGGAAAGACACAACTTTAAAAATGTAACAGAATGTGACATGAACCGGGGTAAATATATATTTATTCAATAATCTCTTTTCAAGACGACAAGGACAGTACAAAACTTTGGAAAGCGACTCTAAGTATGTACACTCCTTGAAAATGAGTGAAGTTTCCTTAAAGTAAAAAAACAAACTATCGTTACGTTGAAAAAATTAATTTATGAATTATATGGAAACTGACTTTTATGAAAAATACCTCGCAATATTGTAAAATGAAAGAGGGAAGCATTCGATTACACAATGCATACCAAACAGACAGCTTTAGGCATTCGCTCGAGCGCGGCAAATTAGGCCGGTCGGTAGAGAGCTCAGCTGCCACGCCAACGGCCCTGGTTTAAATCCTCTCTGACGCAAGCAGGCGTTTTTCCGGTCTGTTGAGAAAATTTCCCCAGCGCAGTGCGTTAGTTCACAAGTTTTGTAAGGGTAAAAAAAAATGTAGCTTTGGGAAACTGCGGTTGTCCTTGATTTTTTTATTATTATTATTATTATGGCTGCTACTGGGAAATTGGCGTACAAGATTCGACAAGCCACCAGTTACGTCACGTGGTTGTTGGCTGCCACTAACGGCCCACTAGCGGACCACATTAGGCTAGCCATCATTTCTGGCACGTGCTTGCAGGACCACTGAAGGGCCACTTGTGGCAGCTACTGCCTGTGATGGACAACTGATGGCCCTGTTGTGGCATATGAGAACTGATGGGGTGCCAACTGTTGGCCAGCGGTTGGCCTGAACTGCTGGCTCCTTCTGTTGGCCGCCCGAACATTTTATTGACGGTTCGGCAGCGGTAACATAGTGCTGGGTCATTGTTGGCTGAGCTGGCTGCCAGCAATGGCCCAGTGCTGGCCCAGCAAGACTGTTTTTGCTGGGGTATATCCCCACCTGCTTTAATTTTCCTTGGCATGTTTTAAATACAGTGGAGCACACATGGGGGGGCTTTGGGTGCTTAAGCCCTTCTCCCCCACGAGATTAAGAGCGATGTACGTCACAAATTAAACATTCCAAAAGATTATTTTACATGTTCAAAAAATTACATAGTCTATAAATGTAAAAAAAAAAGCTACATGAATTTAATTGAATAACACTTTTTTTTATTGCACATTGTAAAATGTTGCATTACTCTGAACTGCTAGATATAGTGATCCACGCATTGAACATTATATGATTTCGTTATCTTTTCGGCACTATATGTACGATTATTCCTTCATTGGCGGTCCGATAACTTTTCAGACACCCTACGTAAACAACAATATCTACTACATCTATCAAATGTATAGGCTATGTGCATATGCTATACGTATATACACTATGTGAATATAATATGTATCAGGGGCACCGACTTCAGCAAATTATTGAGGGGGCAGACGTGGAGGGCACGTCTGTTCCTTTGTCAGGAGGAAAATAAAAAATAAAAGGGGGGAAAGAATGCAAACAGATAAACTACGAGATTCGACGTATATTTTGAAACGCAATTGTAATTGCCCATCAGCAAATGAAAAAGGAAATATATTCTTTCGCTGAATATTATTATTTAAAAAAATGAAATTCAGGCTGTGATTTCCAAACGTTTATCAAAAATATGAAAAATTAGCTCTATCTTAAACAAAAAACGAGAAGAGCAAAAAATAAATAGATATATAAAGGTTCTAGAGATTATATGTTTCTGTATTTTTATTTTTCATAATTGTCAACGGATGGTCACTGCACCTATGCTAACGAAGGTGCATTTGCATAAAAGGCTTACATTTCTAAGGCAGTATCGGAATTGGACCTCCGGCCGCCCCGGTGGCGCAGTGGTCTAAGCGATGGCCTCTGATCATTCGTCCGAGATGGGTCTGGGTTTGAATCCTGGTGAGGTATGGATGTTGTGTTTGTCTTACGGCACTGGCTCTCTCCCTTCCCTGGAACCAGTGACCCTAAATTAGGGACGGGTGACTGCTTATAGCCCATTGAGTTGCTCACGGTGGTCGTTAAACCTCCAACCAAAAAAATAAAATTGGACCTCCGCTGATGAGCAAAGTATTGTCTTCTCCGACGAGTCACGTTTTCTGCTTCACCGAACGGATGGACGTTGTCGTATAAGGCGAGAAACATCGGAGAATAAACATTCTTCAACCATTGCTGGAAGAACACAAGCTGGTGGGGGCAGCATTATGGTCTAGGCAATGCTTTCGTGGCCTTCTCTGGGTCCACTCATGCCTGTGGTAAGCACTATGGACTGAATTCGTTATGAATTCATCCTTGCAGACCACGTACACTCATACATGCCGATTGTCTTCCCTGGGGCGGATGAAATCTTCCATCACGACAATGCGACGTATCACACAGCTCGAAATGTCCGACAGTGGTTGGAAGAGCACGATGAAGACTTCAAAGTACTTCCCTGCCCCCCTAATTCCCCAGACTTAAACCCAATTGAGCATCTGTGGGACCACCTCGATCATGTTGTTCGCTCTATAGATCTCCACCACGCACCCTCCAGCAGCTGTCAGATGCACTGCAGTCAGCATGCTCCACATACCTGTGAACACCTTCCAGGTGCCGCCCCGGTGGCGCAGTGGTCTAAGCGATGGCCTCTGATCATTCGTCCGGAACGGGGTTCGGGTTCGAATCCCGGTGAGGCATGGATGCTGTGTTTGTCTTACGGCACTGGATCTCTCCCTTCCCTGGAACCAGTGACCCTAAATTAGGGACGGTCGACTGCTTATAGCCCATTGAGTTGCTCACGGTGGTCGTTAAACCTCCAATAAAAAAAAAGAACACCTTCCAGCAAGTCACTCCCAGCCCGTCTAGCTGCTGTTTGTGCTGCACACGGCGGTTACTCTGGGTATTAGCTGGTGGTCACACTAATGCGACTCGACCTTGTGTGTATATATATATACACTGACGGAAAAAAAAAATCCCAACACCAAGAAGGGGTTGTGTTAGATAAACGACAGTTGGTAGGCGGTGAGAGTACATCTGTAAGATGACGTCTATGCAAATTTCGCGCTCGGCGCATACGTGGAGCTAGTAGCGCCCCTCGGAACATGCAAAGCAGGTTTGCTGTAAATACGCGCTGTAACGTTCGCGAGCGTTAGTTATCGTTGAGATTCGACGTAGGGTGTTGATGTTAGTCAAGAATGCCTTTAAGAAGACGAAGAAGCCATTACCAACAGCTCACGGAGTTTGAACGAGGTCGTGTAATAGGGCTACGAGAAGGTGGATTTTCTTTCCGCAATATTGCAGAACGACTTTGCAGGAAATGTAGCCACTGTGCATGATTGTTGGCAGCGGTGGTCAAGGGAAGGTACTGCCTCAAGAAGACCGGGTTCCGGCCGGCCACGTGGCACTACTGAGAGGGAAGACCGCCGTGCACGGCGTATGGTCGTGGCGCATCGTACCGCGTCTGCGGCAGCAATTCGAGCTGCAGTTGCCACCACAGTGACACAACGAACTGTTACAAATCGGTTACTTGAAGGACAGCTCCGAGACAGACACCCTGTAGCGTACATTCCACTTACTCCAAACCACTGCCGTTTTCGACGTCAGTGGTGTCAAGCTAGAGCCCATTGGAGGACGGAGTGATCTGTTGTGTTTTCTGATGAAAGCTGGTTCTGCCTGGGTGCCAGTGATGGCCGTGTGTTGGTTAGAACATTCTGGCGGTTACACCGGTTATTAATGTACCAGCATTTCACATTTAAAATGGCTCTTCTCGCGCTTACAATAAGCTGTGATCTTTGAAACCTTAATCGATAAAATATGTTACCTATACAAATGTATTGCCGCCATTTCATTCCTCTACAACTATTTTTTCGTGGAGTTGGGATTTTTTCCGTCAGTGTATATATATATATAGTCGAGTCATATTATTGTAGACCATCTCCTCCTACTTTTGACGTCAACAGCGCGTACCCAACGAAAGTAGGTACGTGTCGTGAGCTGGCTTTTTTTTTTTTGTTTGGAGGTTTAACGACCACCGTGAGCAAATCAATGGGCTATAAGTAGTTGCCCGTCCCTAATTTAGGGTCACTGGTTCCAGGGAAGGGAGAGATCCATGCCTGACCGGGATTCGAACCCGGACCCTTTACGGACGAATGATCAGAGGCCAGCGCCTTAGACCACTGCGCCACCGGGGCGGCGGCTGAGCTGGCTTGGAGGGTACATATGGTGTACTGTATGCATTCTGATAACATATCACTCGCTGCTGTCATGGATAAAAGGAGCGATTTATCAGATTTGCAAAAAGGTATAATTATCAGCTTTCGGGACAGGGGTGGCAGTATTTCTGAAACAGCGCAGTTTGTGAACTGTTCGCGTGCTGCTGTGGTTAAAGTGTATTGTGATTGGAGAAATGGCACCCCTGCGAATAAGCGATCTGGAAACTGCGGAGCACTACGTGCCATTGATGTGAGAGGTGAACGTCGGCTGATAGCATAAAAAAACCGCGCGAGGGTCGATCGACGCGATTCAGTGGAGCAATTCACTGGCTGAATGAACCAGGGGGCTACTGGAAGTGTGTCTAAAATGACAGTTCAGCGAATCCTGCTGCGTACGGGGCTTCGATGCAGACGGATGGTTACTGCCTCTATGCTAACGACAGATACAGCATAAAAATCAAGAGTTGGTTAGCCACTTGTGAAGATACACAAAAGCAGTAAAATGGTGTATGTGTCATGTTTAAAAAATTGGTTTCTCAGCTCCTCGGCTGAAAGTTAACACTCTTTCTCTTCTCACTCACTCACATTTTTTTTTCTTTTTTATGTTAGGTCATATTTGTTGTAACTTTCTATACATACAAGGCCACGCCAGTTCCTTTTAATTAAAAGAAAAACAATGCTTAAAACTCAAAAACTTCAACAGAAACGTTCAATTGCATCCATGGATTTTGCATAGGAATTTACTTGAAGATGACAATTTTGGTATTTCCATCATTATAAGAAATTTAGGTAATCATGTTTTTGTGCAAATACATCCCACACAGTGATGTTATCAGGTATCTTCTCGGGGGTGCTTAGCCCCCACCCGAAAATCCATGAAGGCCCCTACCCTCATTCCCCATAGGTTTTTGGGCGATCTCCCCTTATTTTAGTCTGTGTTCGTTTATACAGATAGCTGAATATTTGGAGAAATTGATTTTAAAAAGTTAAGAAAATGAGGGAAAATATTATTTTAATAAAAAAAACCCCGTCCACATGGACTTCAATCTGAAATTTCTATCATCCTTCAACAAAACATTAAACAGTCCTCGCTGAAGGGGTAATTTTTCAAGCACAGACACCTCGGATTACTTCCGCAATAAAAACCTAATTCCACACAGTAAAGATGTTTGCACTGCAATACATCATCATATTTTGCAAGATAGCATATAAAAACAGTTTTATTTCAGTCAAGATAGCATATAAAAACAGTTTTATTTCAGTCAAGATAGCATAAAAAAACAGTTTTATTTCAGTCAAGATAGCATAAAAAAACAGTTTTATTTCAGTCTTCTGGATGCCGCCTGTCCATATTATTGCCTCAGTGTAGTAACGTGACATTAGTGCTTCCAATACAACAAAATATTTGCCGCCTACTTTTTAACAGTAGCAAATTATTAGAAATTGTTCCCCTAATGATTTTTTCTGCACCTGGCGGTGGTGGTTTTTACTCGGTGAAAAAATAAATAAAATCGAGGCATCTCAAACTGCCGTTTAAACGGTTTGTTAGTTTTTAGTTGTTGTTTTTTTACTACTATTTGCTATTCTAAATAATCTAAAAAGACAAACCAAATGGCAGGGAAATGATTACACCATACGTTTTCAGTAACACTGTAATGATTCCTTAATAATCAGAAACACGCTAACAGTAAGGCGAGGACATTTTTACCACCCATAATGTCTTGGAAGGATTTTCTTCAGCACAGCCTTACCTTACTGGCATCTTCAATATTTTACACCACCCCATTGTGCAATCCGTGGTCCATTACTGAATTAAAGCAAAGGTATAACATTTTTACTCACTTGTTTGTGTAGATTTCGTGGAATTTGCATTTGCGATATAAGAGCATAAGAAAATGTGCGTACTCTATTTAAAAATTTTATATAAATAAATAACAAAATTGTGATATATATATAATTAGTCAACAAACTTTAGCCTCCCTCCCCGAAATTTTTAATTTTCCCCTGGAAAAAACTCTCTGAATGCAACACTGATCCCACAAGCCAACATTTTCATAATTTCAAATACTGATATCTATTGATTCATCAACAATAAAAAAATGAAAGCTTTGGGGAATGACACATACTGGGGGATAAGTACTTGTAAAAAAAAAAAAAAAATCCTGGATTTGACATGGAATGACCCACACATGATACACCCACATATGCAAGAGGCTAAGAACATGTAACAAAATTGTTACATGAACGGGTATTACATCAGTGTGTCTAATGCTGAATGACAAACATTTTCACCTACCAAAGTTCAACATGACTTGTATAGCATGTAGTTAATAATATTGCCAAAGGATACAGCAGTCTATGGCTTCAGTTTACATATTACAAGTTTTAATTGCTAGAAAGGGGGGGGGGGCAAAAAAACAGCATTACAGGTAACTGTATACTATAGGTAATACTATGTAACTGAGCCAATTTCATGAAGGTAAATATTATAATTATAAAACATTTGAACTGTATCTTTCTAATCCTGAAATTTAAGTTAAATTCCAGGAGTACTGTGACCCCCCCCCCTTTAAAAATGACCAAAATTCTGTAGTCTAAGGATTGTATTCACTATGTGCAATGCATTTTGTGCTTTTACACAGTGGTCTGATCCAGTTATCCAAGCAGTATCACATATTTTCATTTTCACAGCCTTTAAAACTATGCAAATTCATTATATACTGATCTATTTTGTGTATCTCTCTCCCTTTCAATGCTGACCCTACACTTGCTTCTGTCTCACCAATAGCAAGTAACAAATAGCCTCTTGCACAATTGTTAATCCTGTCTTTGCTCACTGTCAGGCGGCATATCATTCTGCACAGATACCAATGTCCAAATTTGCCTTTTGGCATTCATTTCTTATACAATTGGTAATATCTTATTATTGGCATAATGTACATGAGCCTAAGATATATATATATATATATATATATATATATATATATATATATATATATATATATATATATATATTTTTTTTTTTTTTTGCATGGGCAGTCGCTAATTTAATACCTTAAGTAATTAGGGGTGTCTTTAATAATTTTACCTCACTGAATCCAAATTTGGAAGCTGTGAAAATGATAACAGAAGAAGCAAGAAACGAGTAATAACACAATGAAATGCAGACTTTAAATTGCAGTTGCATTATAACAAAACAAAATGAAACTTTGCAAACTATTTATTTTCTATAAGGGATTTTGTACATGTATTATTGTCTGTCCTGATAATTGCTTTAAAACATAATTTCTGAAGTATCAAAGTTGTACACCTAATAAGTGACTTTGGGACACAGTGTAGACCTATAAAAGAAAAACAGAAAGCACTATTCACACTATTGACTCTGACACATGAAACATTAGTCAAACCTCTTTCCACAGAAAATATGGATAATGAATTCTTGTACTGCTGTGATAATGACACATCATATTACAGGCTGGTGAGGTGACAACAGAAAATATTTAGGGGCACATAGGCAAACTGTTAAACATGCAGTTAAAGTGAATACAGAGGGTTTTGCCATGAATACGTATCAACATCAATTCAATCATACTGGATGTCCCATGGGAAATGTCAAGAGACTTCTTTTAACTGTAAAATAAAATGTTTTCTCATATTACAGTAAGATGAACCACTAAAGGCAATGTTCATAATGGTGAAATTTTATGACATTACAATAATGTAAAGAGCAAACAACACTTTATCCCATATCTTTGTTTACAAGAATATACATGCTCCTAAAGCAAGAGAAACATGTTTTCTATCATGGGTATGCTGAAACAGTTTTGCATGCAAACAAATGTGACACAGGTTCTGATCTTGTGGAATAAGACTACAACGATGTTTTGGGAGGGTAAGTTTTTTCATACTTTAAGAGTACTTGTTTTAAAAAAGTTAGTAGCTGAATTTTTTGTAAACCTGCCTATTGCTTGCTTGAATCTGAGACATGGTCATGCTATAACCATCATGCAAGAACTGTGTAACTCACTACAAATATGTGGATCTGCTTATATAAGTGAATTTTTAACTACTAACCAGACATTTTGAGCAGATGTTTCTACAAGGAAGTTTTAAAAAGCTAAATGCATTAGACG
The DNA here is from genome assembly GCA_039090855.1 of Macrothele yani. Lineage (NCBI taxonomy): Eukaryota > Metazoa > Arthropoda > Arachnida > Araneae > Macrothelidae > Macrothele > Macrothele yani. The sequence continues at coordinate 59,435,324 of CM077029.1, forward strand.
TATGTTCTCACAGAATCACTGCCCACTAGCCCAATTACTTGTTTTTCCATCTTGGTGCAAATACTGTACGTATTTGGGTCCTGTACTTTGTGTGCTTATTAAAACTTCTCAGTTAACTTGTCTCAAAGTTTCAGATTTGTGTTGTGTGTGATTTCTGGTTTCTTCATCATACAATTGGTTCTTTGATTCTTCTACTAGATGTCTTGCAGCTCAGTCGGCTAGTTGCCTCTTGGATTTTGGTAAGAATGCTGCTGCTTCTGCCTCATTGATGCTAGTGTGTGTTAGACAACAATTAAGAGGAAGCTGTAATTAAGGTGAATGATGGAATCTTGATAGGAATTTTGCAGTTGGAATAATTAGTGAAATTTTATTCAGAAATAGTAATTTTGGATCAAATCAACCAAGTAGACTAACTGTGATTAACATAAATCAGGTTGGCCATATTTTTTGAAATTCTTAAAAGTACGTAGTCTGCTATATCTATTTTGCAAATCGTAGTACACATAAATAAATCTATGAACGCACACTTGCAAGATGAAACTACGGCTAAATCTGCAGTTGGAAGTTGGAAACATGGCTGAATTAGCAAAGACAATGTGTACCAAGAATCAAAGGAAGCTGCAATTAGGCTTTCCTTGAATGCATTTTGATGAATTTCACATCCAGAAATCTAAATAAATTACAAAAAAAAAAAAAAAAAAAAAAAAAGAAAGAAACCTTTAGAGGCAACCAACCTGTTTGGTTATTTTTTTATTAGTTATGCCACATTCAAAATGAATGAACTGGAAACAGCATATTTATGATAATTCTTTTTTTTTCTTTTGTAAATATGTAAACATGAAAATGGATACACACTTCCAAGATTCGTATGCGTTTTAATTTCAAATCTGTCTATTAGGTCAAGCAGTCCTTAAATAACTAGCAGCTGTAATCTGGCTCCGTAAGAATGAATGCAATTATATCTGGCATCCTAAGTGTACTGTTTGTCAAAAATGATCATTTTAATCCAGATTGTCATCCTATTAAAATATGCATAGTGAATAGATCTGAGGAGTGAAACTTATCTAGAATTAGAATATTTTTTATCAATACTTTTATGACATTTCATTTTCAAATTAGTTTATCCAAATGACTGCAGATAAAGATTTCCAAAAAGAAGAAATATGTTTAAAATTTAAATAATCAGAAATCCATTAGGGAAGGCAGACAATGTCTGGGAGTTGTAAATATGTTTCTTGGAAATGAATTTTGATGAAATTTTATAACTTTTATCATACTGAAATTTTAATGAAAAATTATTATTCATATCAGTCTACTGCTTTTGGCCTACCATCACAAAAAGTGGCCATACAGCAAAATTTTAAATGATGTGTGTGTGTGCATACATTTCAAAGATATCTGCTATCTGTGCAATATTTAGAGAAAATATATATACTGTAGCAAATAAATTAATCTGAACAAGTGAACCAAAACCAAAACTTTGTCAAGTTTTTGGTTCACAACAATGTTAGTTTTGGTTTCAGTTTACAATTGTCAGTTGTGGCTTTACAATGTTTAACTAAAACCTACATTTCTTAATAGCATTTTCCATGTTTTCTAGTGTGTACACAAAATGGATACATCTCCAAGACAAATTGCCAATGAGTGGTTTAACCTTTACGTACTGTTAATGAAATTTAAAAGAGGTTAGACAAATACCTTTTCTCCCTGACAGAAAAAGAAAATGTGGGTGAAAAAGGAATATTATACATACTCAAGACTGGTTACTAGTTAGAAGTAACGTGAATCCAAGATTGTCTGCTATAGACTTAAAGACTTGGCAGCTACTGGGTTTAATGTTTCTGACATGACAGTCTATCAAAGATTGTTGGAAGCTGAGAGGACTGCCAGCAGACCAAATAGAACAACTGTTGATGGAAGCTATGCAGAAGGGGCTCCAGTGAACAAAGGTGCACAAAGATTGTACTGTTGAGAAATGGAAGGTCACATTCTCAGATGATAGCCATTTCTTTGTCCAAGGAGAGCAAGTACCCTATGTCTTCTACACACCCAGCTAAACAGATGTTCTGGGTTGTATTAGACGTGGCAGTCCAGGATAACTGTTGACAGTATGATGAAAAGTGACTAATAGATAAAAATATTGGGAAAAAAAAAAAAAAACCTTTTACCCGCAGATCTAGAAATACAAAGAACTCCTCGTCTTCCAAGAGGATCTCACACCATGCCACACTTCGAAAAAAGTGAGGATTCTTCAAAAATCACAACATCCAAATGCTAGAGTACCCATATAACTCTCCTGTTATTAACCTAATAAAAAATTTGTGGTCCATAATGAAAAAGATACTTGGAAAACTTAATTGTGATACAAAGGATTACATACAATCCATATAAAGGTATGGTTTAGAGATGCAGAAATAAAAATACATTCTATGTTGATAGAGTCTATACCTAAGGAATTAATGAACTTATTAGGAACAGAGTAGCACACATATAAATTATTAGGAAAGTTGAAGTTTAATGTTTGTACTTATTTTCTTGCAAAATTACAACTTTTCTTTAATATTAGTGCTTGGATTAACTTGTTCACTACTGTATACAGTATATGTAGGATTGAAATTCCATATACACATTCATTCTTGAACATTACTTTTGAAATCAAGTTTGAAATTTCCACTTACCAAATTTTTATAAGAAAAAAAAAGAGTATTTCTTTATTTGTTTCTTCATGAAATATTTTTGATAAAGGATACATTTTTGAGTAGTGATTGTGTAAGTTTTAAATTTGCATTTCTTTATTTGTTTCTTCATGAAATATTTTTGATAAAGGATACATTTTTGAGTAGTGATTGTGTAAGTTTTAAATTTGCAAGTGTTTTGGACATCATTTTTTTTTTTAAATTTAAAGCAGCACATTATCTGAAAGCAAATAGTTAAGCTGAATACATACATGGTATATCTAAATGGTCTGGCCACATGCTAGAGACATGTTTTACATGTCAAAATAAGGTAAAAATCCATATAAAAGTGCTGATGCAGCAGAGCTAGGAATAATGCCAATTACAGTTCTGTATCAATGTTGTGTATTTCACTGAGCTGTGATTTGCAAGCAGGTTAGATGCAAGCATGGTTCATACATTCTTTCAATCGTATAATTGAAAAACTTTTCCAGGACATATGATCTAAATGCTCCTACTTAAAATATAGAGGTAACCTACAACAAACAGCTCCCTACCGGCTTGAGCAAACTTAATACAACAGAATGTTGAAAACTGATGTCTGCTGCAGCTAATAAGAAACTTAGAATCACAGATAAATACTGAAATACCAAAAGTGTCGCTGAACATGTAACTAGTTTACTTTCTACAAAACTTTTATGTACATTATGCTATACTAAATTTGAGAAAAATTAATTTTTACTTTGGCTTTTAGTTCAATCATTGAAGAAAATTATAAAATAAAAAAACCCCATAAAACTCAAAAATATATAGGTATAAAATCCATAGTTAGAACATAAACGCGTCATTACTCTCGTAATGCTATCATATACCACAAAAATCAATGTATAAACTAAATACTATTTATATTTAATTATTTTGAAATAATGCTGACATTGGAAATTTAAGGATAAGGAAGGTGAAATATTTGAAGAAAGACAACACTGAATTTTTCGGTTGAAATGAGCACTTCTTTTGAATCTCTCCGATGAGAATGAAATTTATCAAAGTTACTCAAAGTCAATGCAACTGGCTAAAAAAATAATCAACTGGAGTTTTGCAATCAATAAAACATCCAGAAATAGAAACAGCTACTCACTTCCACCAGTGACTAAAAAGTACAGTATGTTACGAAAATTAAGAAATGGCACACAAAAAGTTTCTCATAGCAGAAGGAAAGTATCAGCGACAAAGAGATTTCCAAATCAGACACTTCAAAGAAGAAATACGATATGACTCTACACCTGCTAGCAGAAGAATTTTGCATAATGGAAAAGTTGAAAGTAGGCAAAAGTAGTCTTCATGGTAAAAGCTATGCTAAGGAAAAAGGACTTTTCAAATACCTGGTGGGAAAACTATGCACTATTTTACGCAGGAGGTATTTTCAAAAGGTTTTCCGAGGTGAGAGATATCGGTTCATGAAAGAATTTTTCCAAGAGTTTTCAGAAGAGCTCAGATTTTGCTGTGAATACATCAAAGCAGAAATAAACACTTACACCTCCTGGTGGCCAAAAGCATTCTTTAACAGAAATTAGGAATTATGTGCAAAACATTTTCCATCAGGAGCTGTATCCGATGCGGGGAGAATTTTTGAAATAGGACTTTTCATAAGCAGAGATATTAGAGAAAACACAATTTACCTTTACGCCCTCCCTAGAGCAAAATCTATGCATTACTTGAAGAAGTTACTGTACCTATAACAGTCTGATATAAATGGCATTGAAAGGAAAAATAATTATTTCAACTGGATATTTAGAAGCAAAGATATGAAATAAAATATATTTTGAATTCGTGAGAATCTGCATTTACGCCTTCTAGCGGAGGAAACGTGCATCAGAAAAAAAAAAGAAAAAAAGGTGCGGAATGCAAAGATCATCATTCTCACATTTCAAGCTTCCCAATGCAAAAGAAATTTTTCTGGTCAGACTGATAGTTGCAGAGATATGCTGTACACTGATGGATGGACAAAGTGATAACATAGGCACAATCTTTGTTTTACAAATGACGTGCTAATAACACAACTTCAGTACTGTTAACAGATAAGAAAACTAACAGTCTCCCTCATTTTGACAGAGGTGGGGAGGGAAATTTGTCAGACATAAGTTATATCAGTAGAAAAATTCATAACTATGAAACATTGTGCAGGGACAAAAAGGCAGGAATGGATAGAATTCCAGGACATGTAACAGAATTTTAGGATATTTCCAGGGCAATTTGGAATTCCAGGACTTTTCCAGGATGCGTACGAACCATGTGCTAAGCACATATTGTGCTACACTAATCTCCTTCTGTTTTCACATGAGCATGGAAGGTTATTCATTTCATGAATTGACACAGACACATCTTTTGTATTGAAATCACTTGGTAAAAGTTGGGAGGTTAGGCATATCTACGTACCATCAAACATTATCACATCAGCACCTTACACACAGGGAAACATTTGTCACTGTTTACAGTCACATGAGAGAGAGAGAGAGAGAGAGAGAGAGAGAGAGAGAGACCATTACTGCAAACAGTAGGAGACAAAGAGCCATCCGGACACTTGCTTTAGAGGAGAGAATCCTGGTGCCCAGAATAAAGAAATAGCTGCAATAGAAAATATCTCAAAAGCATGACCTTGCCGAGAGTTCTGTATGAACAGAGCTTGTACCCATACTATGTGTAGCATGTGCAGGATTTCACATCTCCTGATTATCCATCACAAACAACTGGCTGATGGAGTATGCAGAAATGGGCGGGTGACCCATTCATTTCATCAGTGCTCTTTACAGATGAGGCCAGATTCACCAGTGAGAGCATCATAAATTTTCACAACAATCACTTATGGGCAGAGAAAAACATGCATGGTGGCATCTGAAGTAGAGAATGCGCCATTGATACTTCCCACAATGAATATGGTTTATGTATGTATAAATGTATATGGTTCACAATGTATCTAGTCCATGAGCCCCAAGTCATTTTAGCTATATGATACAAGAACTCTTGGACAATAACTACCCTGCCCAGTGAATAGGTCACTGAGGACATTCAGCTTGGCACTAGTGCTTTCCAGATTTTCCAATGGATTTCTACTTGTGGGGACATTTAAAAACTCTCATTTACTCCACTCCATTCACTGACACGGTTCAGAAGCAAGTTCCAAACAACTGTCAGACAATCCACAACACCTCCACTAAATTTTAATGAGTTCAACAGTCAATAAAAACATATGCCCAGGCTGTGTTGAGTCTCATATCAGAAATTGCAAGCACTTTTCTTCCTGTAAACATACCAATTCACTGTGTGTCTTCAAAATCATTTCAACAAGCATTTTTATAGCTAACACTGGCAAGAAATTTACATAAAAAAAAAAAAAAAAAAAAAAGGTTATAAAGGGTAAGCAAAATTGTTCCTCATTAATGTTTATATAGAGTATATGTCTTATTTTGGGGTGTAGAACATGTCCTGGGAAATTGAACAAGGTCCTTTATTTTTATTACATAATATAAAGTGGACACACACACACACACATATATATATATATATACATGCACACAGCTGCATTGGCAAACAGAAGCTTCACATCCTTAGATGTGGAACCAACGGGATCAGGAAATGTGCGAGGGGGCAGATCCAATAAGCTTGACTGTAGTGCACCTGGTAGCAAATCTGGGAAGCTAGTACCCCAAAATCTGAAAAAATGTAAATTGCAAAGTTGGGGAGCATCATGTGTTTGCTAAAATTGGTAATAAAATGTGTAGGTCAATAGGTAAAAATTAGGCTGTACATTGAGGAGGCAAATGTATGAGTGCATTTTAGGTAACCATGAAAGTAAATGCCATGACGAGCTGATGAAGAAACAGCACCACTATGGCAGTGTAATATGAACACAAGATCTGAAAATAATACTCAGAATAAGTTGTAGACATTTAATAGTACACACCACACAATCAACTTACACAAATCATTAAGTGCAGCCATGTGTTGTTGACATAGAGGCCCTCAGCTATTACATTACTAGAAAGAAACATATCTATCAAAGTTAAGAGTATTCCAAATGTCCATCATTTGTTACAATGTGTTCTTGGATGTGACTTACATAGTAGGTATCAAGAATATCAGTTAACTTTCAGCACTGGTAACTACCCTGCAAGAACCTGCTCTTGCAGCACACCTGCAGGGGTTGATGTATCATATACCTTAGATTTCAAGTAAACTCAACAGGAAAAAATCCAGTGGGTTAGGTCTGGTGACTCGGGCTGCCATAGCCCTAGATGTGTCAGTGGAACGTGGCGGTGAGAAAGTTGCTGACCGATGCTGTGCAATGTGTGTCATTGCTTTGAAACCACATATGAGACTGTACATGAAACATCATCCAAAAAGTCTGGTATGGTACCATGGAGCAGTTGTAGATATTGTAGTCCAGTGAGAGAACCTTGGAAGAACACTGATCTGGCAAATGTTTTTCCAGATGCCACACCAGACATTAAACCACCAACATACCTGGACTTACTTGTAACCACCATTGCTCATCCATGCTCCTGTGATAGTGATTGTGCCTGTTGTGATTGTGGTCATGTGTGAATGTGAATTCATCTGTCCACAAAATGTTCACTAGAAACTATAATAGGTTCATTGACTTTTGATTGAGGACATGATCACCAGTATACATGGCCTGCTGGGGTACTCTGTCGTATGGGTAAAACCCATGATTCGCAGTATCTTCCATGCACATCTAGCTATCAGGCCACAGCGAGTTCTCGTACACTATATTGTGCAAAGGACACAACACTCACAGCGCTCTACCTATTCAAGGATTGATGTGGTCTACCAGAGCATTACCAAGTCATAGTGTTACTTGTTTGGCAGAGATGTTATGTTGTACAAGGCGGGTGTGATCGTGGAAGGTGTAGGACAAGGACCACCAGGAAAATGCTACGAGTACAGCTGAGCAGCTGCTGCATTTCACCAACATTCTCCATATATCAACACTATCTCAGACCACTGTTCAGAAGTGTACTCAATTGTACATACAGTTGTCATTCAATGAAGTCATGTTACCTTATTTCACCTGCATAGGAAACCTTAAATAATATGCATTCACTGTGTGTCATCACTAAACTAGCATTCCACACATGTACGGAAGTCACAGTACTTTGCTTACTTGCACACAAGGTAATAATACCTAGGATCAACATGCTGCAGGGCCTTGCTTTTTAATTTGGAGGAGCGACAGATAAAATTGAAAACTTTGATATTTGACAAAAATATTGCAAAAAAAGGCAACACTTTTTCGCACATTTCTTAGTTTTTTAATTCCTTTCATAAATTTTTCATGTCATTATTGATTGTGTTAAAATGTGCACTCCACAGTCAGGTTACCTTGCCACGGGCAAATAAGAGTTTCAGAGGAGTAAAAGTTTGCAGGATGCCCATGAATCTTCAAGAAACCGAGTTTAAGCACTCTTCAAAGCGTAAAGCTATGTTGTACTTTAAAAGATATACAAGAAAAGTGCAATAAAATATGCAGTTCACACATGCTAATGATTTTTTTGTATAAATAAGAAATTTTTGTCTCGTCATTATATAAATATAAGGATTTACTTGGTCGTACAAACCTTTGAAATTGAATATACATATATTACATATAGCGTCAGGTGCCCACTTCACTGGCTATTTCTGAGGTGGTTTCGGCAAACAAAAAATCTATGGATATGTGCTTAGCCATTACGAAGAAAGAAAAAAAAAAGAGAGAGAGAGAAGTAGAAAGAAAAACTCTGCCAAGATTAATTTTGTTAAAAAAAGAACATATATTTCGATGGACGACGATTGAATAAATAACTTAAAAAACAGTCTGATTCAGTTAGGTAAAACAGTCCGATTCAGTTAGGTTGAGGCTCTGCTACTGCCAGGCCTCAACGGCACCAGTTTTTTCTCCAATCCTAGAAAGCATTCTGATGACACTGTACTTCCATATACTGTAAATACACTTCCATACCTTGCAATCCCCACTGTGCAGTCTAATTGACCTATTCATTGGCCCCCACCTTTTATGACCAATCTGTAGCAAACACATGGTGCTCCCAAACTTCACAATTGACATTTTGTGCTATCTGTCATAGTTTCGGAGTTGGGGAACTAACTTCAAGATGAATGAAATGCTTACATGCCATGCTTTGTTTTCCTGAAGTATGGCTACATTATGATGAGCAGTAAGATAAGAATATCATTTATAATGTAATTTAAAAGTACAAGTGATAAACGTAACTATCATTTTTAACAGAATACAATCCGACATAGTTTGCCAAATTTAAACAGACCAGTTGTAGTCTATGTCAGTACACTTTCAAAATACATAGTGTTAATGCTATGAAGTTACTGTAATTAAAACGGTAGTTACGAAGCCACTACAGCTTAAATGTCATGTTCTTACTAGCATCTGGGTTATTTGCCAGATTTAAATATTAATATAAATCAGTGATTAGAAGTAATGCTGTTACTGTAATATACTTTTACAGTAGTGTCGTGTGTAGCACAATGGCATAACTAGGACAAAGTCCCCCCCCCCACACACACACAATATTTACTTTAGTATCCCTAAGCACAGCAATTTTCTCTGGATTCTGAACACAATGGAGGATGTGTTTTTCGTGCGTGCGTATGTGGGAGGGGGGGAGTTATGAAGATTGTCCAGAAAAATAAGGGGCTACCTATAGAGCCCTGTAGTTTTACCTCTTTATGTAATTTTTAGAACAGAAGTACATAATTCAAGGTTATCAATCAGCCAATCAGGATTAACACTAACATGGAGTGTGGACCAATGCATGAACATACATTTTATTGCAATAAAAGGATTCGGCGGTAAAATATAGTTACACGCTTAAGGTTAATAAAACTATAAGACTTTAGTGATCATTACTGGATATGGTTGCATACAAATAGATAACTCAGTGTCCTACACCATAAGAATGCAATCCGGACTTACTAGCTACAGGCATTTATTTGCATGTTTTCTTTAGCTGATACTCAGTGGCTTAACTTGGGTCCGACACCTGCCCCCCCCCCCCCCCGACATTCCCAGTACTGGTTTTTTTTTTTTAATTGCGGTTTATTTTTCAGTTGCAACGTAATAGAAGTAACCCTTTTTTCTAAATTTTAGGTACATGCTACTGCTAGTACGATACAAACTAATTATACGGATTAGGATTTGAACACTTATTTGTACATGAACTCCATTCTTTTTCTGAATACTTTATTTGTACATGAACTCCATTCTTCTTTCCTTTTATGTGGACTTCAGTGTTACGTTTACATAAAAAGTTTCTTCCGAGTACTTTTTCATATTTAAAAATTAAAAAGAATGTTTTTTCTATTGACATAACAGCCAAGTTGCTGAAATGTACATGGCTCTAAGATATATCTTGATTCTTTTTAATGTAGAAAAACTTCTTTCAGCAGTTACTGATGGAAACTAATATTAGGTCTGCTGATTTGTACACCACACTAAACACAATGTCCAACAATTTATTCATCTTTATGTAACAAGAAATGTCGGCTAAGGTTCCGTCTTCGGCTTGCTCGATAGATGGCGCCACGATATGTACCTTAGTGGATCTTTTATTTTAACGTTACACTGCAAGAAAAATGAGAAAATGTTTTGCAATGCCTCAGATATGATGCCTTAAGGGTAAATGATTTGTCACAAACTATGCATTGAAAAGAAAATCCACCTGGGGCAGGATTGGTAAGTCTACTTATGTGATGACCTTTTATTCTACGATGTTCATCTAAACCCTGCTGCCTAGAATATTTGTGACAACTTTCACAAGCATATCATATCTTTTACCCGATTCTATTGCAATCTAAGTCTCAGATACCTTTGATATAATGAAAAATATCTATATTTATTGCAGTGTTACTTTAAAATAAAAAGATCCGCTAAGGGACATACCGTGGCGCCATCTATCGAGCAGGCCGAAGACCTTAACTGAAATGTCTCTTACCGATTTCTTTTTGTATTCATCAAGGGAATCAAAACACCTTTAGTTAATTTTTTAGTCAAGCTATATCAAAATTTGAAGCATAGAGTTCTTTAAGTTCTGATAGTAGATGTTTAGAAAAGCTTTCAAAAAAATTATCAAAACAGTTCAAATCCAACAAAGCCACAAATTTAAGATACAATATTACCGATTTTAACTTATTGACACTTCACACAAACTGAAACAACTCTCGTGAAACACATACTATTATCGGTGGGAGCAAGTGAGTGACTAATGTGTAGTCCAAGTCTTCTCTTTTCTGAGCGAACCGTTGCCAAAGCATTCCCCTTCACCTGCTCATTCATGTTGTCATGGAAATGCTAGATGGCGGTCGTATCGAAGGTCTTCGGATCAGAACAGTGAAGACTGACTGGTAGAGCTGTTTGCGTTACGATAACACCATCCTGGGAGACCCGTTGTTCTTTGCTCGCCATAGATTCTTTTAGTCAAAAGAAGCAAATCCGCACGTTTTTTGTCACAGCGAAAGCATAGACATATCTTAATACTGTTGCTAATTGTTTTTTATTTGTGTATATTTCATTTACTTTGATTTGTGCATTCTATGGGCTTCGCAGCTAGCCTCGAATATACGCCACTGCTGATACAGAGCTTCACTTGGACACCTTTGTGACATTTTGCAAATGGATGTCATTTGCTAGCCTATTCAAGTTTTCCTATGCAGTGAATGAGACATACTTACTATAAGTACTAAAAGGAATAGCAAAGTGTAATTGTTTTGTCCAAAACTAAAATCACTTGAAGAAATCACCCATCACAAATCTGTGGCTGCCACGAAAAAGTTTACACCTATCATGTACGTAATTCTAGGTGACTGACTGTTTTCACACATCGTCCACAGGTGCTATGCAGAGCATCGTCCACAGGTGCTATGCAGAGCAATCAGCCATGCAGAGCAATCGTATTATTTACAATCCTTTGCAGAGCAATCATATTATTTACAATTCTTTGCAGAGCAATCATATTATTTACAATTCTTTGCAGAGCAATTGTATAAAAAATATTGCAGAGTGATCTATTGAGCCAAAGAGCTTCAATCTGTAGGAAATCTAGTGTTTTAAAAGTAACTTGACATTTATTAGCTAAGTTTATCTTAAAGAAAAATCTGAATCTTTGGGTTAATTATTTGTTTGTTTTTTTCTCCATAAAATTAGAACTAGCAGCTGCAGCATGCCACTTCATTACCTAGTAGTTATACCACTGGTGCAGCATTGCTACAAATAGAAATATATAAGTATTTCTCGATATATCGAGATGGAAAAAAATGAAAAATATGCATATAAAGATCTCCAGAATTTGTACCTTTACCTTAGGTATCAAAAGTAGCTACTTTTCAAAAAACGTAGTTGTAGCAAGGTACTTTTCAAGAATGTGATTGTAGCAGTAGTTAGCTACTTTTAAAAAGTAGTTTTTCAATTACTAGTTTAAATATACAATATGCAAGACATGAATACGAAGTCTTCCTCCAAACATATGACATTGGACTGATGGGGCCGAGACTTAAGTGACTGTAATTTCTTCGCACAGCTTACCTCCGCAAATTTGCACACTTTTTAATCAGTAAAAAACTCATTTATGTTTCGAAACTGCCCCAAAAGACGCGTACGGTATGGCGAAATTACATGCTGTCTCCTATTCTAATTTAAAAATTCTTCATTGGCACCTACTCAAACATACTTACCGCTTCGCCAATGTAAACATTTATCACAATTCACAACAGAGCAAATCTCATATAAACAACCTACAGAACAGAACACGACGCCATCTAATGACAATAATTCAAAGTGCAACAGAATATTCCGTGCAGCTGAACAGGAAGACATCAATCATCAAATCCCTACCCAAAAAAGACCACTCCCTTACAATCGTTCGGACCAATCACAGAAGGAGCGTGAACCTAGTCTGTGGGCTATATTCACGCATAGCGTGAATATAGCTTCAGCCGTCGTTAAACCTCCAATCAAAAAAAAAAAAAAAAAATAACACAACTACGACAAACACGAAACGAGTCAAATCTGTAAGTCTACTGGAAAAAGAGTAGCCCTACGATTGTTACGTCACGACTAAATCACATGACCTTGTTGCAGGCCTGGTGAGGTGTTAAGATGGTCTTGCAGCAACTCAGTGAGCTACATGGTTGTAGCCACCGCTATAAACCAAAGGGTGTATTTCGGTGGCTATAACGATGGCCACGGCTACACGCAGTCACCCGTCTTTATTCAGAGCAAGTACATCTTTATACGATGTTTGTTTAGAGCGTGGCCAACGTTTAGAGTCACTGGTTCCAAGGGAAGAAAGAGAGCCAGCGCCATAAGACACACACAACATCTAGGCCTCACTGGTGGCCACGCCTGAAGTCAGTTGACTGGGATAATCCCTGAGTAATTACTTATGGCAATACGTGCTCATGAGTATCGTGAAAATGCAAAATGTGTAAGTGAAAAACCATTTATTTTTATTTTTTTGCTGAGGAAAAATTCTCTGAGCAGGAGAATAAATTGCGGTTTTAATTCTTGCTGCTGAGCAACGTAGAACATAATTTAGGTCGAGTCCAGACGCATTGTTTTGCTTGCATTGAAGTCGTGATGGAGAGTAAACGATGGGATGATAGGTAATTTTGAAAGCGATTATCTTATTATTCGCTTTGTTTTCTGAGGTTTTTACCGTAAGTTTTTCGTAAGTGAAAGTGTGTAATTTATATTGTAAAGTTGAGTATCGATATTAAGCTAACTGGTGCCGTTGCAAAGAATGCAATTGCATTAAAACTGAAGAAAAGTATTTGCTGTTTTTAATCCATCCTGTTTAAATGCCAAAATCAGATATAAAGAGTAGCTTTAGCGTTCCGAAGATACGAAAGATTTGTTCATTTAATGTAGAATTTCGTGATCAAAATATGTCGTGCTTATTATCGATGTAGTGCGAAGTAGATTAAAATGATCAAAGGTTATTTATTTGGAGTAAGACGTGGTTTTGGAGCAGAGAGAGCTGTGAAATATAGGAGCGCTTAGCAATATTTCATGAGCCAAAGTTCATTAGAAAAACCTTATTGGACAGTGTATCTTTATAGCAATGGCACAGGCATTACATGTTCAACATTAACAGGAAGCTAACTTAGTATGACGGATGTCTCATATTTATTATTAGTTCTATATTTGTTATCTTTTCCTTCAAACTGAATCAAGATTCACAAAGTTAACATGGTGACCGATGGAACATGTCTAAATCAGTTAAAATGCAAACTATATGATTGATTTGGGACCTTTTGCCAGTTACATTACAGCTGTGTTGTTCCTGTTGAGGGAGAAGGGCAGCTCTGGATAACTTGCTGGAGTTATGGAATGTAAACAGACCAGATGTTGGCTTTCCCGCAGAGCATGATTGCTGTACATAAATTTAATGAAGTTGCGTGAATGAAAAAACGTGAAATGTTATTTCCACTATCAGCAATGTTTATTTAAGTATTGAAACTGGGTAAAATGTCAAAAAGGATGTACTGGGTTACTCAAAATTTGTGAAAACAAGCACAACCAGTTTCCTGAGAAATTACTGGTGAGGTAATTCAAAAATAGTGTGCTCTATTACCTCCTCAATCGAATTTTCGAAGTTATAATTTTGTGAAAAGCAGCACATTTTTGTGGATGAACTTGCTCATGGTAGGTCAACATGGTTCGTACGCGTCCTGGAAAAGTCCTTGAATTCCATTTTGTCCTGGAAATGCCCTAAAATTAATGTCTTGGAATTTTATCCATTCCTGCCTTTTTGACCCTGTGTGATGTTTTGTAGTTGAGGTTTTTTTCTACTGACAAATTTCCCTTCCCCACCCCCTGCAAAATGCCGGGTGGGTGGGGGTGAAACTGCGTTATTAGCATCATCTTTTGCGTCGTGCTTATGTTATCACTTTGTCTGTCCGACCAAGGAGATCCTATCTCTTTAATTATTAGTTCAATTTGTAAAATTCTTTATTTTTTTTTCTAGTTGTAAATGAATTTATGGCACCTCTATTCATATTGTACTGTGGAATGACGAACTAGGCTTTAGTTCGAAAATTTGACCACCAACTTTTTTAATAACCTCTATAAGACTCGTGGAAAAGTTAATTCCAAAATTCTTTTTGTATTGGGAAGCTGCTTAAAATGTGAGAATGATGATCCATGAGTTCTGTTTTTTTCCCGATGCACAACTTTGCCACTAAAGGGTGCAAATGGAGATTATATTAAATTTAAAATACATTTTCTTTCTTATATTTGCTTCTAAAAATCCAATTGAAAAAATTTATTTTCCTTTTGATGACATCTGTATTGAAGACTATTTTAATTACAGTCCTTTTTTCAAATAATGCATAAATTTTCTGCTAGGAGGCATAAGGGTAAATCACGATTTTCCCAATATATCCGCTTCTAAAAGTCTGATTTGAAAAATCCTTTCTGCATTGGATACAGCTCTTGAGGGGAAATGTTTTGCATATAATTTCTCATTTTTGGTAAAGAATGCTTTGGCCACCAGGGGGCATAAGTGTTTATTTTTGTTTCTAATGTATTTGCAACAAAATCTGAGCTGGAAACTCCATTGAACAAATTCTCCTTTGAACTGATATCACTCACGTCGGAAAACTTGTGATTACCTCCTCTTTAAAATAGTGCATAAGTTTTCCACCAGGGACGTACACGTACCTTTAATTTTTGTCCATATCTCTGTTTCTAGGAGTTTGATTTGAAAAATTCTTCCTTTGTTGGAGAACATTTTTGGTGCAAAATGTTTCTCATATAATTTCAAATATTTCTTAATGCACAAGTGTGCAAATAGAGGGCGTAAGTTCACGTTTCTGTTTATAGCAATATCTGCGGGACTAAAAACCTGATTGAAAAATATTCTCTTTCAATCAGATACTACTAACTATGAAAACTTCTTGTGTGTATTTTCTTCCCAAAATAATGCACAATTTTGCCACTAGGGAGTGCAAATATTTAATCTATTTTTCTCAATATCTACTTTTAAATGTCCAATTTAAAAAATTCTTTTAACACCAGGTACCATTTACGTTATGGAACACTAGATTTGCATTTGAGGAGGTTTGTGGTTCACAATTCTGCTGCTAGGTTGTGTTTGTGTAATTCTGTTTGCAGCCTATTTCTGCCTCTAAAAACCTTATTGAGAAATTTCTTTTTTACCATTGAAATTTCTTTTTGCCATTTGCTATAATGAAGATGGAGAGTGAATAAGATTTTTTCTACAATAAAAGATCCTCTTCAAATAATGGACAACTTTCCCCTAGAAGTTGTAAAGGTCAAAAATGTTTTTCTTGCTATCTATGCTTCCAGGAGACGTATTCGAAAAAAGTTCTTTTTCCTTAACATAGCTTTTGCTATGAAGAATACTTTTCGCCTGTTTCCAACTTTTCCATTATGCAAAATTCTTCCACTAAAAGACAGGAGTCATATCATGTTTCCTTCTATATCTCTTCTTTTAACAGTTTGATTTAAAAATCTTTTTGTCTCTAATGCCTTCCTTCTGCTATGAGAAAACTTTTGCACCATTTGTTAATTTTCGTAACATACTTTCTTTTTAGCCACTGGTGGAAGTAAGTAGCTGGTGTTTTATAAGTAGCTGATTTTGTGTGTGTGTGGGGGGGGGGTATTTTTTACCTTTACTGAAATTTGCTAATGAATGCTTTAAATAAAAATTTGCCATGAAATTAGATTTTCTAATATCAGAAACTTAAATCTAGTTGTTTCTTAGTGTTTTGTGATTAAACTAATCATTTTGCATCTTCTATAATTAGTTTTCTAATCATGCCCAGTTAAATTGCCTTGATCACTAATGAATGCAGTTGTTCACAGCCCTTGGATTTAAGGTTTTCCCATTATTCTCTTTCATTTCACGTTGGAAATTTGTATGCATACTGTGTTTGCTGGCCAGTACAAATTTAAAACATAGCTACAGCATCAATATCATGTTGAAAATTCCTTCCCCAAATAAAATGTAACACAAATACTTGCTCCCATGATTATGTGTTTAAGAAATAACAATCCCGTTGGTCCTTTGGAAAAGTTTCAAATATTTCATCTTACCCTTAACTTTCCAATGTAAGCATTATTTCAAAATAATTAAATATAAATAGTATTTTATGCATTGATTGTGTGGTGTATGAAAGCATTTCAAGAGTAATAATACCACATACCTATGTATTTTTGAGTTTTATGTTGTGTTTTTATTCTGGAATTTGCTTCAATAATTGAACTAAAGCCAAAGTGGAAAAATATTTTTTTTCTCAAAATCTGTGTAGTATACTGTGTATAAAAGTTTAGTAGATATTAAATGTGGTCACATTTTCAGTGACAGTTTTGGTATTTCAGTATTTATCTGTGATTCTAACTTTCTGATTAGCTGCAGTGGACATCATTTTTAGCATTCTGTATTAAATTTGCCTAAGCATTTATAGGGAGTTGTTTGTTGTAAGTTACAGGTTGAACAGACCTATGTTTTCACTATATTTTAAGTAAGAGCGTTTAGATCGTATGTCCTGGGAAAAAATCCAAAAGTCCAGGAATTTTGTGATTGAAAAAGCATATGAACCATGGGCCAAATTCCTCAGTTCTGACTGAGGTGCTCTAAAGTGCAATATTTTCACCAAGAGTATATTGTACGCATCTTTTAACAGCTTGTGTTTCAAATTGTGAATATGGAACAGCATTCACTTGATGTGCTATATAAACCAGGATTTACACCGTCACTTTATTTTGTTATAAAAATGAATGTAAATATTTTGTATTGATCTTCGTGTTAGATTCAAAATTTTCAGTTCCTATATTTTTTTTCTTTCAGGAAGAATTTTTTTCTGACGGTACAGGTGGATAGTATGTTAAACTGATATTAACACTACCTCTGCTGCTGTGGAATAGTACAAGACTGTTTTCAGGAAAATGATAGCAGTAAGTTCAGTGTATTTTCTGATAACACTTTTGAATTTCCATGGCATAAAAGATGTGATTCCTTCCTTTTTAGGTAAGTGTTGCTTATCATTATGTAGTTCCATAGTGGAGCTGATATTGTTAGGTCATTAATACACATATATATATATATATATATATATTGGTCCCTTACACTTTGTGTGTGTGTGAGCATGCCGGAGTAACATGGAGAAGACAAGCTCAAGGCAGACAATTGTGGAAGAAACTTTGAGACCTTCATCAAGCAGTGGATTGATAATGGTTAATAATAATAATGATGATGATGATGACATATATAAACTGTCCTGTTTTGAAAGCAAAACAATTGATATTCAATTTTATTTATTTATTTATTTAACATGACTAACCAGGAACTGGATTTTTTTATTGACATCCAAACCAATTATTATGATGACCCTTGCATTTGGGAAATTGTATTTTGGAAGTCCTGATCTGATAAAGATAGTTCTATCTTATAAATCCATGAAACCTTACAATTTTGTGTGCTTTTGAGGATTTTTTTAACAACATTTTGGCAAAATTGCTTCTAAATACAGAAATGGGTATCATCTTTAAAAACCTAAATCAATCCTTGCTTTGTTGACAAAGTTTTCAAATTTTAATCACCTTAACTACCAAAGTTTGATGGTTCAAATTATTATTATTATTATTTTTTTTTGAAGGTTGAGAACTAAAAGCTGAGTAAAAATTGGAATATTACCTTACATGTGGAGACAAAGTAGCTCTTACTTTTTAAATAGGCCAAAGTTTATAGTTAATTTCATTTGCATGTCAAAGCAAAGAAATTTTACTGTTCAAAAATGTTTGATTTTGTTTAATAACTCATTATTTTTATAGGAGAAGCATGCTTCAAAATTGCATCTGAGTGTTCGCAAATACAAGGATTTTTTTTTTTTTTTTTTTTTTTTAAAGAATGAATATACCATTTTTGGGAATAGGGCCTTCAATATATACCTGTATGTAACGAAGTTGAAAGGAAAGTAAAAAAATATTCGATAAATGCAAACTTCATTATAACCAAACAGATAAAAAAAAATGCCTATTTTTGGCATATTACATTATGCCAAGTTAAAACTAGGCAATCATAAATTATTTATCGATTAATCAAAGATAAATGATAATTCTTAATTGAAAATTATAGTTAGCAAAACAATATGAGTTTGATCTGCAATAAGTGAAGCATTTAGCAAATGTAAAAATGAAAGTAGATGCCAAAAATTTTATTTCACTCATTGGATGTTAAAGTTAAATATACAAGCAAATTCTTGCTTGTTTTGTGCTTATCATGGTCGCAATTTTAAATATTTTTCAATTTCCTCTGACGCAGTGGTTAAGTAGATGCAAAATAAACTCTTAAGATTTTCTAAACAGAAAATCTAAAAGAGTTTTTGAATTTATCTAACAGACTATCTATTAGGGAAGACCACACCTTGTGGTTTCCCTTGTAGGTAGTTTGTATGATTGAAAAGTGGCAAGGGGAGGGGATAAAAGACAGCATCTGCCCAGGAGATATATGTTTGGCAAATGTGGAGAGGGAGGTAGTAAATAACACCCAAAATATTCTGGTCTTCATACAAACTGACCTATCTATAAGGGTAACCACAGAGTGCCATCAACAGCAGGTAATTCCATGTTTTCCAGTGAAGGAGAAGGATTTAAAAACTGGGTAAAAGCCACTTGTTTCATTTACTGATAACCATGCCGAACTGCAATGTATGCGGTTTCTCCAAAAATTATGGTTTGTAATATGTGGTTAAAATAACAAGGGAGTATATTTCTAAGTTCAAGGGATCTATAAAAACTTCGATTTATGTGAAACTTTGTATTATGCGAGATCATTATATGTGGGTGTGAATGTATATTCAGAGGATAAGACTTATCCCTCTATTTATTTCCAAAAAGAATAAAATATATATATATATATATATATTCTGCCTTCTCTCTGCTCATGACTAAAGTTTCAGCAAAATGTGTGATCAGGGCTTGAAAAATGTCTGAAAAGTTACATGCCCAGCTGGGCATGTGCAGAAATTATTTACCTACCCAGGTAGTAAAAGCAAGATGCCCAGGAAATTTATCTTTTAAGATAACAAATCGTTTTTTTTTTTTAGTTAAAAAATCTGAACTTTTTTGTATGTTTTGCAATTCCATCTTAAGGGTCTGTATTTAAAATGTTCAATTCACAAAAGCATGTATCTCAAGTTTTAAGAGGATGATGCTGAAATTAGTATGAAATGATTGATGATGAAATTGGCATTTGAAAAATTTAGTGATTCTGCCATGTTCATTTCGTTCAAGTTTTAGCTCTTTGTCACTAAACACCAGAGGCCATTCCTTCAGAGGCATGCATCCTGTTGCTGAGTATAAACAACATTTGCAGCAAAACTACATATGGTTCCAATTTCTGGACCTAGAAGATAATATAATTAAAGAAGTGATATTCTTCTATCTTTGGCACTCCATAATGATAATATAGTATAACTCCGGGTGATTAGCAGTGAAATGAAATGTGACATGCGATGACTGTCTTTTTTCTTGTAGTAAAAAATTCTGTTCCAAACTTTATTTTTAAATTTAGTTGCACAGACCAGGCAACTAGATATTTGTTTACCTGCCCAGGTCTATAATTTACGGGCAGGGTATTTTTTAAGCCCTGGTGATGCAATCCCAAATTTGATTTAGCATGGAATGATTCATTTGTAAGTGAAATTGTTCAGTTCATCTGATGTTTCTGACCCATTGTTGGCAGTCAGGGTTCATTCTCTGGGACATCCACTGCTAAATGCATTCCAAAGAAGTTATAAATTTTCATTGTTTTGTTTTTTTCCTACAAGGACTTTATTTCAGCTGGAGAGAAAGTGCACTTCTACTTTTAAAGAGAAAAACTATTTTACCAAATATGCAAGCATTACCAGAAAGAATTAACATTTGTTTGAAGAATTATGTTGTGCGAGTTTGTCACTGCTTGAATCATGTTTGAAAGTTTCCCAAAGAGGTAAACTGTGACCGTAATGAGAACCAAAACAAGCTAGATCTCAAGAAATTTCAATTAGTGAAACCACAGAAGCAAAAATCTATGAATCAGATACAATGAGGTTTCTGAATAAATCTCTAGTGAATAATTTCCAGAATAACAGTTTGACTTTTGATTAAAAGACACACACGCAAACACACACACACACACACACACACACACACACACACACACACACACACATAATTTCATTCTGCTGTGATAGATAGCCAGACCATGCTGATAAAAGAAACAGTAAAGCAAAAATTGGTAATGGCATTTTAAGAAGCATGGAATGTTGTTTAACATCAAAATGATTTTATTTTATTTTTAAAATACCAGGAAAGGTACTAACTGATACTATGGTTTCATGCACTTGGGGCCTCATCAGCCATGGAAGAAAACTCACAAGCAACACAGCGTACGTGCTGTGGTGACTGACAAGTACCCAAAGGCTGAAACCATTATACTAGTTAGTATTTTGGGAGGGGGCATTGCAAAAATAAAATCATTTTGATTTTAAACAATGTTTAATGTCATGCTGGTTTTTTGAAATTTTTCAATCTGATCAGTTTCCCTTGGAAAAGTGGTGACTTTACATCAATTAGCCATATACACTGAAGAGCCAAAACATTATGACCAATGCTTCTTTATGCAAATCAAAGCATCTGCAGATAAATAATGTCCCTGTGAAGGTCATAAAATGGTATAAATAACATCTGATACTGAGCTCTGTTAATCAGTGTTGTTATTGTTCTTCACATGGGAAAGGCAGTGGACTTAACAGAGTATGACAAAGGACAAATTGTAATGGCCAGACAATTGAGTCAGAGTATTTCCAAGATGGTAAGATGTGGGGTGCTAACAGTCAGCCATGGTTAGTACTTTCAAAAAGTAATCTGAGGAGGGGAAAACAATGAACCACCAGCAATGGATGGGTTGATCCCGGGTCATCCATGCTAGAGTTGAGCGAAGGCTATCCCGTATGGCGCGAGCCAGCAGAAGAAATTCTGTTGTGCAACTTGCCTGTAATTTGAAAATGCTGGTGATGGGAGTAATGTGTCACAGCACACACCTTCCTGAAGGGGTTGTGTAGCCACAGACCAATTCAAGTGCACATGCCAACCTCAGTTTATCCCCTACAATGGCCATACGAGAATCAAAACTGGAGCTTGACTGATTGGAAGAATGTTATCTGGTCCAATGAATCTCATTTCCTGTTGCTCTATGTGGATTGCCAGATATGTGTGTGTGGGAAATATTGGCACCAGGATGCACCATGGGATGAAAACAAGCTGGTGAAGAAAGTGAATGCATTGAGCAATGTTCTGCTTGGAAACCCTGGGTATAGCAATTCATGTACAGAAAATCATTCATGTACAGAACATCTACTACCTACCTAAACAACATTGCAGACCAGGTATGTCCTTTCATGACAAAGGTATTCCCCACTAGTAATACCTTTTTCCAGCAGGATAGTATGTTACACTACGCTGACCAAATTGTTCGAGAATGGTTTGCGGGACATGACAAAGACTTCCTGGCCTACAATTTCCCAGACATTTATCCAATCGAGTGTCTGTGGTTTATGTTGGAACAGCTAACCCAATCTGTGGCAGCTCAACAAGAGTCGAAAAATCAGGCGGTAACGTGTTGTTACCAGGTACCACAAGACACCTTTAGAAATCTTGTAGCATCCATGCCTCGCCGGGTAAGAGCTTGGCAACATGTGGAAGACCAGCATCGTATTAGGCAGGTGGTCATAAAGTATTTGCTGTGCGATGTGTAACTTTAAATTAATTGTTAAGTTTTTATTCAAGTTATGTAACTTTCACATATGCTCCCACCACTGCTGTTAAAATTAACAGTGATGAACTTTTTATGTTTGCTATTAAAATTAACAGTGATGAACTTTTTATGTTTGCTATTAAAATTAACAGTGATGAACTTTTTATGTTTGCTATTAAAATTAACAGTGATGAACTTTCTCTTTCCAGGAGCCTAGTGTACCATTACCACTAGATCCCTCTCCTGCACCAGAAGCTGATGACAAAAGGTTATGGGTTGGAAATATTGACACTCGGCTTACTGAGTATGTTCGTGAACTAGTCTTACCACATTGTGCAATTTTGTATTGATTCTTCTATAGTTTTTCATGTTAGCAAGACTGTGGATAGTTTTTTTTTTTTTTTTTTTTTTTTTTGTGTGCCATATTTTCACAATTTAGTTTGGTTCTCATTTTTGCATGTGCTGTGAAATCCATATTGTATTCCATTACAGTTTTGTTTCTTTGTAATTGCAAGGTAGGTTTTGAAGAGAGAAAAGATAAAACTATTTGCTGTGAGAGAATTAATAGTAATACTTTTGTGGACCCAGTATGACATGAATTTGTTTAAGTGTGTATATACATTTGGTACACATATAGACCGCACTAAAATCAAATCAAATCAAGGTTTCCTCAAAAAGTTAAGACTCCACATATCTATGGCCCATTAAGCTTCTTGTAAGAGGAAGGGAATGTAGGTGTCGGAACATAATGCCCTGGAAAGAAAACAAAAAAAGAAAAGGAAGAATAGATGTGGAAACAGGGTAAAATTTAGTTGCCTAACCAAAGGTAATTTTGGCCAATATTTTTAAAAGATTGACTCTGCATTGTTTGATTTTATAAAATGTTAAAATGCTTTTGCATTGGTTTTTTTTTTTTTTTTCATTACAGAGAAGTAGTATATTAAAATGCTATATCAGATGTATGAATATGCTAATATAATGCAAGGGGAGGGGAAAATATGTTATACAAGATTTCATTTTAAACATAAAAAAGTTTGCATGTATTAAATAAGTATGTTAGCATTTTTATATTTATTATTCCTTTTTGTCCTCCTCCCCTCAAAATTACCAGTGATGCTATATAGTCAAGTTTTCTACTCCTTTAGAAATAAGAATTATCAGCAAATGCAACATTAGCTTCAGGAAATCTTTCCATCTCATTAAGTAACACACAGCTGTACTAATCTCAAGGGTCTTATTTCTCTATGGAACCTTTTTGTAATAGCTTTATAAATCAAATGAATCACTTCATGTCTCTCACATAGTCTCTCTTAATTAGTTCCTGCTACTTCATAATGAATTGTGAAAAGACTTAAAACTATCACATTTTCTGCATTTCCAATTTTTGTTTTGGGTTTTAATGACCACCATGAGCAACTCAATGGGCTATAAGCAGTCGCTTATCCTCAATTTAGGGCCACTGATTCCAGGGAAGGGAGAGAGCCAGTGCATAAGATGAACACAACATCCATACCTCACCAGGATTTGAACCCAGACACATCTCAATATGAATGAAGTCAGTGCTTAAACCAGTGTACCACCAGGGTGGCTTTCTTCATATTAATTAATATTTAACTGTAGAGATACTGAATTTTTCTTTATTCAAGGTGACTGTTGCACAGATATTTTCTGAAACAATGGTCTATGTGTTGTGTAGGTTTTAAAAATCCTAAAATGAATGCTATATTTTGACAAAGAGTATTGAAACATAGTCCAGTTATACAGGGTGTTTCAAAACTAAAGGAACAAACTTTGAGGGAGGATAGAACACACCGAAACAAGCACTTTTTGTCATAGAATGCATGGTCGCAAGTTACGCGGTTAGGCTCTGGAGGGCGCTTTCCGTTTCCCCACACACGCCGTCTTTCGCAACGCAAAGACCCATATCTTTTACCAGAACGTTTGGATGGGAGGACGTACCTTATTTTCCTTCAACAAGTCTTGCCTGAATTGATCCAGCACGTACCAGCAGCCGTGCGCCGTAAAATGTGGTTCCAGCATGATGGAGCGCTAGCTCATTTCAGCATGGAGGTGCGCGATTACTTGA
Source organism: Macrothele yani (assembly GCA_039090855.1). Taxonomy (NCBI): domain Eukaryota; kingdom Metazoa; phylum Arthropoda; class Arachnida; order Araneae; family Macrothelidae; genus Macrothele; species Macrothele yani. The sequence goes on from CM077029.1 coordinate 59,459,929, forward strand.
ACACCACATTTACAGGCCAATGGATTGGCCGAGGTGCAGGGTCGCACCAAGGGCATTTGCCACCCGGGTGCAAGCCCAGATTTGCCGGCCCCTTGTACGAGAATAGTTTTCAATTTTTATTCATTTTTGCATGATATCTTTAGCAACATGATTTTCTATTTCCGGTTAATTAAGATTTTTCATAAAACACAATTGTCTCATATAAAACTGAAGGTAAAAATATCTGTAAAATTCTAGTTCAGGTGACGCTACGAATAATTCAAGAAAGCAGCTCCCCCCCCCCCTCTCTCTCTCTCTCTCTCTCTCTCTCTCTCTCTCTCTCTCTCTCTCTCTCTCTCTCTCTCTCTCTCTCTCTCTCTCTCTCTCTCTCTCTCTCTCTCTCTCTCTGCGAAAGTCTGCTTTAGCAGTAAATAAAATAAAAGTTTCATCGTGTACACTGATAAACCTTATATATTATATATATGCGCTGATAAACATATATGTTAACAGACCCCACCGATGGACAACCGAAATTTTAGATTGGATTCCAAGGGACAGGAAAAGACCCAAAGGAAGACCACGTGGGAGATGGGTGGATGAAATTCGAAAGCATGCAGGAGTGAGATGTAGGAGATTGGTCCAAGACAGACTGTTGTGGAAGAAACTTGGGGAGACCTCCATCTAGCAGAAAACTGATAATGGTTGATGATGATATATATAACATTGAGCATGACAGGCATCTCTTTAACTATTCTAACCAAAAAATCTAATACAAAATACAGTATATCATAGGTTACATCGAAATTGTACCCCAGTCCTCGTTGCTCTTATTGCATCGATCCTATTTTTCCACCTTGTTTCAGAGCACGATTTTACGGTCAACTCTGGAAGGTCCTTCTTAAAATCTGCCAACAGTAAGGTAATTCAGAAAAGAAAACATATGTTTCTTGAACAATGCTGAAAATGTTCATAATCTGTAGGGAAATTTTTTCGTTGTTATTTACGACCAGATTTAAAGTATGAGTCACTTAAAGTATACATGAAATGCATAAAGGTTTTAAATCGAAAAATTATGTTTTAAGCCCATTGTGTTTTTTATTCCTATTAGTCCCATTGTCATAGCACTGGCCACGCATATCATGAATGCTAAAATCTTCAAGATTTAGAAAAAGAGTGTTCAGTCCTTTGCCCGCTGTACCTGTTACTGAACAAAACAGTAATAAAAATTACTCTCTGACTTCAAGATGTTTTCTGTTGAATTGTATGACGAATTATTGTTTCTAAAAAAAAAAAAAAAGTTCCACGCAGCATTACGATTTCTCACAGTAAAAAAAACATTTTCTTAACTTCTCCCACGTCACTGACATTAATTTATCAACCGAAAAATTTGATGGAGGCGTCCTGCCGCTGCCGGAATCTAGTGCCCAGGTGCTTCACACCTGTTGAACCCCTGCTTGGTGCTCCCCTGCCAAGGTGGACCCATCGCTTGACCCCCCCACGATCACCAGATCTGTCCCCTCTGGATTTCATTTTATGGCGACATCTTAAGTCCTTAATGTACAACACTCCCATTGATTCCAATGAGGAACTAGTCGCCAGACTTTCAGTCGCTGCTGCAGCTCTCCAGGAAATGCCTGGTATTTTCCACAACATATGGGCATCTTTATGTCAAGGATGCGAAGCGTGTATCAGGAGTGGCTGTCGCCCTTTTGAGCAACTTTTGTAAATGTAATTAATTTCAGTATTTACTTATTAATGTTTGCAAATTTTAAGTCATTTTGTGATGTCATGTTTTGTTTTTTATTTTGTCTGCAATAAAGCTTTGTTTTGATTTGTTGTGCCATTCCTGCCTTTGCGTTGCAAAAGATGGCGTGTGTGGGGAAACAGAAAGCGCCTAACAGCGTAACTTGCAACCATGCATTCTATGATGAAAAGTGCTTGTTTCAGTCTGTTTTATCACCCCTTAAAGTTTGTTCCATTAGTTTTGAAACACCCTGTATACAGTGGTCAGCTCAGATAGTTATTCTAACCTCCAGTAAAATGAAAGAACTATTTGACTTTATGTTGTTGTTACCTGATGTTTTCTTTTGTAAAAGTTTCTGGTTAGGCCACTGTTAAAACTTCTTCTCAGTGCTTGCACTGAATTTGCTGGAATTTGTTTGCAGATAAAGCTAATGTATTGTCTGTTATAATTGAAAGTGTCTGGAGTAAACAGGCAGGATTCCTGAAATAACAGTACAAATACTCGATACATATGCACCGGCCAAACAAATGTTAATGTTAAAAAAGTCACAGACTATAAGCACCAATATGTGCGGATGTAACTGTTACATCTTGATAATCGTTTGCCTTGTCCTTTTTGAACAGCATGCAGATTATCCGGCTGCATTAACTCGCATAAACATTAGGGAAAACGCAGGAACTGTCAGAATTCCAAAAAGGTCTAATTGTGGGCTCATGTTTAGCTAGGGACATGATCAGTGTTTATGCTGGATTTTTTCTCTTTGCAGCTATTTTGCAAGCAAAAGTTGTAGTAAAATGCTATGCAGATTAGCTAAATTTACGGTTCTATTTTTTGCTATATTTATATATGAAAATTCAAGCACAGTGCATTGGCTAAATAAAATTTTATTCTTTATATAGAATTCAATAATAAAAACAAATAGGCTTTACACTTCTAATTTTAATAAAAAATACATTTTCTGATGCATGTAGTTTGTGAAAATACATTATAAAAGCAGGACTGAAAAACCCACAACCAACGACACACCAACTGACCAATGAACTTGAACCGAAAAGGCGTGTGTTGCTGCAGCAGCAAATTGCCAAAGACAGAAGCAAAGCACCTCCTTCCCCATTCATCTTAGCAAAGTGCCTATTTGTTTTTATTCTTGAATTCTATATGAAATGTGCACTTGAGGCTCACCTGTGCTTTTCTGCAATAAGAGAACGGGGATGGAAACACAAAAACAGAACGAAGCATCGTGCAACAGCAAAGATGGAATGAAAAAGTGATGGGGAAGTATACCACATTGACAGGGTGAAGCAGCAATGACGGAGCGACAAAACGATGGGGATAAACACACACACTAGGGTGAAGCAAAGGTGTGCGTGATGATGGGAAAAAGTGTAATGGGAATGAAAAACGCGATGCCAGGGCTAAGTGGGGGTGAGCACCATGAAGGGGGAAAACGACAGGGAAGGAAACCAGGTCGACCGGGTGAAGCAGTGATGGTGAAACAAAAAAATGATGGGGATGGGAAACAATGCAGAGATGTGTGAGATGATGATAGAAAAAAATAACGGAACATTTACTTTTGAGCAATTCAGTGGGGATTTTTTGTTACAAAACTACTGTGGCAAAAATGTGAGTGACAGTTTAACACTGGACATGATTTACTACACAAGATAAATCACTAGTTTCTCAAAAGTAGCTATTTCAAAGGTGTTCAGTAACCGGAAGACAAGCAAATCTTTCATATCCGAATGGCTAAAATGTAGAAGGAAAACTAGACTAAGTGTGCAACTGTCATTCTGTGAGGAGGATTGATAGGAAAACAAGTCTTCCAGTGTGCAAGGGCCGGGGGCATCCCATTTCAACCTAAGCCATGAGTAGTGGGTTAAAGAAATTCGGTCTAGGAAGTTGTCTGCCCATTCAAAAGCCAATTGTCTCAGCAAAGAAAAAAAAAAAAACAGAAATATCCACTTAAAGATTGTTGTAAAAAACATTGTAAATGGACAGTAGAGCAACTGAAGATAGTGATGTGGTTAGATGAATCATGCTATATACATTGTTTTACTTGTTGGCAGAGACTATGGTGAGATAATTTATGATGGGCCTGGTATGCCATGTGGGCACAATTCAGGCATCTGGAGATGGCACCATGCTATGGGGGATGCTTTGTTGATACTGATACTAGAGGAAAGTGAGATGACATCCTGGGTGCAGTAGCAGACCAAGTTAACCCTGCAATGTAGCACTTTTTCCTACACGTGATTCATCTTTATAGATGACAATGCATAGTGCATCATGCTAGTTATGCAAGAATGGTTTGATGAGCACAAGGAGGACTTCCATCATCACAGTTCCCTGTTCTCAGTCCTATTGAAAATTGTGTGGGACATGCTAGAAAGAGCCGTTCGGTGTCAGTGTCCTCTTCCATCCACACTGACAGTTTCATGATATTTTTCTTCACAAGTTACTACCTTTGAACTGAAACAAACTGAAGTACCTCATGTAATCCATGCCATGTTGCATTCATACTGTGTTTTGTAACAAAGGCGGCCTTTTTTTTTATTATTGGAGGTTTAACGACCACCGTGAGCAACTCAATGGGCTATAAGCAGTCGCCCGTCCCTAATTTAGGGTCACTGGTTCCAGGGAAGAGAAGAGCCAGTGCAGTAAGACAAACACAACATCCATGCCTGACCAGGATTCGAACTCAGACCCCTTACGGACGAATGATCAGAGGCCAGCGCCTTAGACCACTGCGCCACCGGGGTGGCAAAAAGGCGGCCTTACTGGATGTAGGTAAAAATACCCCTGAAAACTGAAAAAGTTATTAAAATACCCCCAGAACAAACACTCCCATCTCCCAATATCATGCATTTTTTCAGTTACCTTCAACCCTTTCTCTGTTTGTTAATAACAGTCTACACGCATAAACTGCATGCTGTGAAACAGAATGAAAGCAAGTCATTCTTGCAGTAGTACTAGAGCAATTTACTTGTGCAATCAACTAAAACCCATTGGACGGGGTGTATTTCTTCCACTTTGGAAAAAATACCAGCGGAGAGAATACCCCAGAACATAATACATCTCCCAATATCATGCATTTTTGCATAGAATGAACAGGAAGTCATTCCTGCTAATGGAATACATTTTTGCAGTAATATTTCAAAATTAAGGAAGCAGGCACTTGAACCAATATTTGGTGGAACCGTATTAGGTTGTGATTAAGGCACCAAAATTTGGTTCAACCTCCCAACCAATAGCACAGCTGGAAATCATATGCAATGGCAGAGTTAGAGAATGCCAAACCGCAGAACACAGAGTCCCACACACGTCACGGTTGTTGGTTGGTCTACCAGCAAGGATAGGATATTCCAAATTCCCAGGAGGAATTGATCTGGAATAAAACATAAGAGGAAGTATTCATGTTAAACTATTTGTTATGTTTTAAAGCAGAATGGTGGATCATATCACAAACCCTATCACAAGCCTTATTAGTTATTTGAACAAATATGGCCACTGTTCAGTTTTTTTAACCGAATTTAAATTTTTCCTGGAAGAAACTAGTCACTTTTTTTCTAACATATAAGCATAAGTAGACATAAAAAAAATCACAGTGATAAAACAGAATCATAGACTACAAAGGAAAAGTTTTATCCATGTACATGAATTTTTAATGCCCCTGAATATATAAATGAACCCCAAAAATGTCTTGCTTACAAAATACAATTTGAACAAACTGAGTGTTTTAAGGTGTCCGTCATTGGTTCTAGCACTCGATGTCGAATTAGTTTGCCAGTAGCCCGTAAGAATTCTGGTAAGGTTTTTTTCCCCCTTGCATTGTACATTAGTACCAGATCTCTGGCTTGTAATTTTGCAGTTTTGTTGCTTGTCCTTTTTTTTTTACTACTGTGCCAGCAAAATGCTGTGTTGCCTTCAGCTTGTCAGCTACGTGTTCTAATCTCATATTTTCTATGAGACACCACACTGAAGGGTGACTCCTTCCAACGAGGTGTTTAAATTTGTCTTCAGTTTTAAAATTACGGAAGGAAATGATTCAAAAGATTTAAACATTATTTAATGGGTTCAGAAAATTTCTACATGTAATACTAATACATTCCAGTTCCGTCTTAACAGGTGAACCAGCGGGGACCTGGCAGAGGGTCTTGACTTTCTTTGACATGACCGGCAAGTAATAAATTTTATTTACTTTCAATGTGTGAAGTTTTTATTTTTTATTGGATGCTGGCTTTTGGAGTAACAAATCACGAAATAGAGCTGCAGCAGATTGTAAAACAATTGCAAATTAAACAGCCCTAAAAGATCAACCTCTTTTTTACAAAGAAATTTTTATCGGACAGGGCAGTAGTACAAAATTGAGTGCTATTTTAGTATTGTTTACATAATAGATTTCCAATTTCCTTAATAAAGCATTCAATTTCGTATGGTTAAATCGAGTTTTTCTTAAACCCCAAGTCCCTTGTAAACACCGGAAGGGAAACAGTATTGTATTCTCCTTATTAGTTGCCATTACCTATTTTTTTATGGCAAATATTAAAATTGTAACTGTAAATCCCCCCCCCCCAAAAAAGTATGAACATTTTTATTACATTTAGTCACTGGTGCACCATAATCAGGAAAACTTACATGAATATATTTTATTCGAAGTACACTTCACCTGCTTTAATACAAGAAGTGGAAAGGAAGGACTTGCAGTGGTCATTGAAATGTCATCACAGTTCTTTGAATGCCTTCAATGTGTTGAAAAACATTTTCTTTTAAAGGTAGCTTTAATTTAAGGAAAAGAAAATAGTCACAAGGTGACAAAGCTGGAGAATAGGGGGGAGGGTTCAGTACACACGCTTGTTTTCAGGACAAAAATTGTTGCACAGTGACTGCTCTGTCTACAGGGATTCTGTGGGTGGATGGATACATTATCGTGCAGAAGAAACAATTGCCCGTTTTTGTACTGAGGCCTGACGTGAACAATCCTCCTCCACAAGCATTCCAAAATGGACAAATAAACATTGCCAATTACAGTTTTCATTTTACAAGGACTTCCGTAACCTGACCTTCTTTCTTTTGGGTAGCGACTTCCACTGAGCACAGTTTCTTTCATATATGAAAAATCTTGTTTTATTTTATTTAAATTGAGTAAAAGAGGGAGATGTGAGTGTTTGTTCTGGTGGTATTCTCTCCGGGGGTATTTTTTCCAAAGCGGAAGAAATACCACCGTCCAATGGGTTTTAATTAATTGCACAAGTAAATCATTCTAGTACTACTGCAAGAATGACATCCTTTCTTTCTGTTTCACAGCATGCAGTGTGCAGACTGTTATTAACAAACGGAGGAAGGGTTAGAAAAATTATTGATGTCGACATATCACACAAAAGTTAACGTAAAAATTACAAGTGGTGGGATGTTTCAGTAGTGACTTCTAACTTCATCAGCCATGGAATGAAACACATGGTAAATGTTAAACGTACCGACTGGCAAAATGTTAACCGTAGCGCTCCTTTCAGCAATCCGAAAGCCCTCAGGTACCGCGAAAGCATTGAAATCATCCTTACTCCTAACACCTGCAATACAGATGCACCTTTTAACATACCTATCATTTGGAAAGCTATTTTGAAATATGGCAACAACTGATGCTAATACCACGTGTTTCGTTCCATGGCTGATGAAGGTAGAAGTCACTACTGAAACGTCCCACCACTTGTAATTTTTACGTAACTTTTGTGTGATATGTCGACATCAAGAATTTTTTTACTGTTTTGTGTTACGTGTTTCACTGCCAATTATTTTCACTAGGAGAAGAGGTCAAAAGTAACTGCAAAAATGCATGATATTGGGAGATGTGAGTTTGTTCTGGGGGTATTATCTCCGGGGGTATTTTTACCGGTTACCGGCTTTACCTAATACGAAATCAAGGTTCGTATATTTTTTGGTCAGTGTGTGTAGTATTGGTCCCTTTCATGTCCACATTAGTAGTTGACAGTATAGTCTTAAAAGCCCCTGCATCCTGTGCATGTCATACTCAGACCTGCCAGGTTTTATGATGTACCCATACAATTTACGGAAATGCGACTTATTTTGCAGGCAAGATGTTAATTTTACAGATTTAGCATTTCACCTAGATTCGTTTTCTCCTGATGATCCCCCCCCCCCCGCACACACACATACTTTTTTTTACTTAACTTAATCCATTTAAAATGAAGCACTGATATGAGTTAGGAAAAAACTTCTTTTTAGCTACACATGCTTATGTGGGAAAACTCACATCAGTGCTTCATTTGGAAAAACTCATGTGCTCATGTTTTCCCACATGTTTTAGGTTATCATTTTGCGTCATTTCAAACATTAAAGCTTGTGCTATGCATAAACTCAATTACCCCAGCTTTGGGCATGTCTATTGCTCACTATGTTTACCCCCCCTCCCCGTTTTCAGATAATACATTATTTGTCCTCCAAGTTTCATCTTCTCAGTAGGCCGGTGCAGGGTGTCGAGCACTGGCCTTTATTACTCCATGTTCAAAATGCTATCTCAGAACGTAGTTATCGTAGGAAAAAAATTCAAACGAATTTTAAATCCTCGGAAATTTTGAGCCCAAGTCAATACTGCAACATAACAAAATTTTGGTATGCTATTCAGGATGCGTAGTAGACCAGTACTATTAAAAATGGTAATCAGCACTTGTGGGGACAGTGCACACATGCGTGAGGTTTGTTCGTCAGAATTTTTGCGCAATATCTTCCATGAAAATTGACCGATTTGGATGGAATTTTTAATTATAAAACTGCGCATGTGTGAGCTTTTTATTTTAGAAATTAATTCGCAAAAATAATGTTCTGTAGTAAAGCAACGATTAAAAATACTTGATTTGTATAACATATTGACTTTTAATCGATGTGTTCGCTACATTTAATCAGTATGCTAGATAAGTAATTTAATCAAACAGCATCTTAGAATGCCTTCCATAGTAGTGAGCTCATGTGGCCATTAATACAGTAATTTGTCATTAGATTGTGAAAACTCCAGGCTATGGTTTGATTTCTGGATGTGATGTGTGATAGTGAAAATCAGTTATGCATGACAGACCGTCATCAGTAAAAAAATTAACAGTTGTTTTGAAAGTGAGTGGTGTTGCCTAAATTCTGGTATGACTATAGGGGATAAGTTTCAAGTGCAGAGTGATTAGGGCCATGTCATCCAGATCAAAATAGTGTGAGTAGATGGTTCCAAAATATATGACATAATATGATGTGAGTAGAGCTAAAATGGAGGTAATAAACAGTTTAGTTATGCACCAATTCTTGTTGTATCATCTTGAGTGGAAGCACGTGTACTGTCTTTGGTAATAAATGTGGTTGTACTTAGGTCATTTTTAATGAGTTTCTTTATATGTGTGTTTTCATAGAATCAGATTAGGCAGCAAGTTGGACATCAGTGTTTCTGGATCTATCCATTTAAGTCTGGTGAAGAGTGTTTCATGACCATCAAATAATTTCAGATCATTGGTCCTTGACTGCATTTTATCAAGCGAAAATTATAGGAGGTATTGAAAATCAAGGAATGAGGTACATTTGGTGATGTTAAATGGTAGTCCATTTACAGTAACTAGCATCAGACATTACTTCTTAAAAACTGGTCATAACTTGTAAATTGTGTTTATAACTCCATGCCCCTTTGCTTGAAAACTTTTTAATTGTTTACTGACACAATGTTATGGGTGCTATCTTTTCATCTCCAGTGTGCTATAAAAGCAGTTGGCAAGGGGTTAGATCTTTAAAAGATAAGGAATCAGGTAATTAATACCAAGGAACTATACACCAACTATACCTAAAATAGTATTACTATACTAGTAATCCTGATTTCTTGGTGTAGTGTGAGTTGTTCTTCAGGTGGTATTAAAATGTTGATGTAATATTGGTGAGTTTGCAGATTAAATTTCATGGTGCATCACACTGTAGGAGTTTAATGTGGGAATGCTCCAGCCCATGTAGCACATAGCATATGCAGAGGATAGTATGGCAGTTCGTATGGCATAGACATGGTTGGAATGGTTTCGTGAAGACGATGAGAGGCCTGGGCAAATGTCTCAATATTCGAACAGCCTGCTGTTTCAGCTGAGGTCCTATAGGCAGTGCTCCAGGCTGATGTTCTCTGTCAAATGTGTAGCAAGATGGCCACCAAGCTTCACACCTTTGCCAGAACTGTGTGGAAGGCAGAAAAGGTAAGAAAGTTAAGTATAAATGGGTTTTCATGCTCTTACTGACAGAACAAACTGTAGTGACCAAGCACCTGCAATTCCTTCCTCTCACATCTCAAATGTGAGCCTCTGTTCTGCAGGATCCTAATATCTGATGAAAAATTGGATCCTGTACAACAACAGCCAACATCGCATCAGTGATTTTTACTGGAGGCACAGAAGTCCAATCTGCATCCCTACAAGGCATTTGACTAATTAATACAGATATTTAACGTGGACCAGGAACATCAAACAAAGTACTTCGCTCTTTCCACGTTTATAAGTGAGTCACGGAAAAATTCTCATTGGCCGCCACCGGGAGTCAAACCCAGGGTCTTCCAGTTACGCGCCGGATATGCTTCTGCTACACCACAGCAGCCTCGAATTCCTCCAGACTTACACACGCCAACTGCCAAGCCAATTTGGCAGGTTGCTTCTTGGAGCCCCGCACAATGCTGGGGATTCCCCAAAGATGGTAAGCAGCAACTGAAGAAATAATTAGAAGGCGAATGATTAATTAATACAGATATTTAACGTGGACCAGGAACATCAAAGTTCTTCACTCTTTCCACGTTTATAAGTGAGTTACGGAAAAATTCTCATTGGCCTGCAGGAATTTTTCACCCATAAGAGGACTCACTTCAATCAGAGTGCTACTTTTTTACTTCAAGCAATGTTGAGGTTAGATCCCTGCATATGCTGGTGACTATTTTGATGAATAAAGACCCTCTCTGTAAACAACAGGTGCATTTATGTATGACAGTGAAAAAATACTGAAACTTTTTACATGAACTAATAAAACATTATATGTGAAAATTAACATATGAAAAACAGTCTGATATGGGAAATTAGTGATGGAATGGAAAGAAGTAATATGTGAGTATGTGAAGTTATGATAGAAATTTAAACTACATAAATGCAATAGATGTTTGTATTAGTGTCTCATCAGTAAATTATATAATGTCCTTTACAAAATATTTGATATTCTTGTATTGTTATTGTCTTTTTTCTTGCTATTTTATAACCTCAAAGTTTGTTTGTTTTTTCTGCATCTTTTTTGGATATTAAATTTTTATGAAACAAAAATTACAGCAATAAAACTTTTTTAAAGATTTCTTTTGTGAAATGCACCTGCAGGCAGAATGCTGTTAGTGAAGTTTGCAGCAAGTATTGCAGGACTGGATATGAGGGGTTATTGTAGTTCATTTGACATCTTATGAAGTTACAAATCAGTTGTACTGCAAATTCACCATCACATCATCGTCAGTTGTTAAGCCTAACGTTTATGCCAAATGGACTTGCATGCAACCAGGCAGAGACTTCACTGGCAGCATCACATCTGCATGTAATTTTTACAGAATGATCCTAGAAATGAATTTTATCACTATAATTTTGGCATCATTACATTCCAGAAAATGTACATACTTGAAAAAAAAAAGGTGTGTAATTTTTTGCCAAATATTTGTGCCCATTATTTAGTAAGCTTAACTTGGAGATAACCAATATTTTTCACTTGCTGTTCCATTAAATCTCATCCTTGGGTATTTATTTTCTATATTTTTTAAACTTATGCTGATGTATTAATCTTTTGTTTCCTAGGTATCACTTAATCAAACTTCTTCAACGTTATGGAAAAATGGTAAAATTTGATTTCCTGTTCCACAAATCAGGACCTCTACGAGGCCAGCCAAGAGGCTACTGTTTTGTGACTTATGAAACAAGAGATCAAGCTCAAACAGCTCTGGTATCGCTCAATGGAAAATTAGTGTTAAACAAAAAACTCACAGTCAAATGGGCCCACACTGTTCCAAATGTAAGTTCTAATTTTATGTGATGAAGTTTATACTTCTTTGTATTTTAACCTCGTGCATTTATTTTATCTAAAATAGTTATTTGTGAAATATTATTTGTAGACTGTAATTAATTATTCTAGTGCAGAATTTGTATGCCTCCTGGAAGTTATTGTACTTCTGACTTTTTTTAAGTTTCCCATCGCTCATTTAATGCAGGCTGGAGATGAACTTTTTCCATTTTTCTTCATCTGGTGGAAGCAATTTTGAGTTCACTTTACCCAGCTGACATGCATTTGTTGTTCTTTTGGTCACATGAGAAACAGACTTAATTGGGTAAACTTCATCTCATCTCTCGACATTGCTTCATAGAAGACCCAGATACTCAAAATGCTATGTATTCCCCATAGTCACTACAAAAATCATTGGTCTGCCATGGAGTATGAGAAATTGAAAATTTCAGTAAAATAATGTTATTCAACATCTGTGTAAGGTTTATCTTTATGTTTTCAAGTTTCTAACAAAGTATATTTGGGATTGTTTGTTGGATGTTTTTAATATCACGACATTTCTTCCTGTATTTTTTCATTTTTTTTTTATTTTTACATCTACTATCCAAAAAATATTTGAAGCTGCCAGAAATTATTATTCTAGCAGGAATGAGAATGTTCCGTGATTTTCAGAATTTTGTATTTTTTTGCCCAAGCTGGGTTTTTTTTTCTCTTTCCTATTATATTCTATTTTTTTCTTTTTTCTAATCATGTTCCTCCTTCTTAATATCTTTGATAATAGTGAAAAACAGAAGCTTGTATTTTTAAAGAATTTTTGTAAGGAAATTCATTCCATCCTATTCTTAATGTTTTTTTCAAAACCAATTAGTAGAGTAAGCATTTTTTTCCCATCTCCTTTTTAAAGTGAAACTAAATTTCAAAATTGGTTCTTAATCCGTCTGTGTGATGGTATCTGAGCCATTTCTGTTACCTTTAAAATTGTTTCACGGCTGAGTGAATAATGCACTACTGATTTGTTATATTTAATTTTGCTTAAAGCATTTGTTCTACCATTCCTGAGTCATGTCTTGTGATACCAAGGGGTAGAGCAAGCATTGTTTTTCTTTGTTTAAAGTGAAATTAATGTTCAAACATTCTACTGCATGCTCAATATGCAGAGAAAATGACTTTACGGTGAACATAAAACAGCAATGAAGATTTGAAGTTCTGATTTTGAACTTAAGTTTTTTATAAACAAGAGGGGAAATGCTGGCTCTTTTTGTCTGTTGATATAGCAAGGAGTGACTGAGAAATAGGAAACCATGCATTTTCAGGAAAACAAAACTAAAAAGTTCTGATGCCATTGTTTTCTCCTGGAAAAATTGTCAAAAACTCCTTAAATGGACTTCCAAAATCAGTACAATTCCTGTGCTAATGTTGCATTAGATTAGTGCATTTGTCTTTCTGTTTTCTTTCAAAGCATTCCTTGTTATTTACAAAAGTCAGACCAATTACTTTATTTAAAAGTGATAGCATTTTTATTTTGTTCTGAATCATTCTAATAAATGAGTATGGTTGTTGATAGGGGCTCGTAACTAAGGCTTCTTTTTGCGTCTGTGCAGACAGAGCACCTCTAATGTGAGACGTTTAGCATATGATACATCAGCATATGGTAAACACAGCTATGCTGAGATGTATTGATAAGAGTTTTAAACTTTCCACTATGTAATTTTGATGGTTGTTTTGATGAACCATACTCTGGCTTTTGTAGAGGAGAAAGACAACCAGTTATGGCCACCAGCTAGCTCCAAAAATTTTGAACCAGTCATCCAAGTATAGAAAAGCAACTGCAGCATTCTGCGGTAGTTTCCTGACAAGGTTACTTCAGAAAGTTTTTTTGCAAGTTTTCCTTTTGAACATGCAGAAAAAACATGTAGTTTTTTTCTGCGTGTTTGCTTTCTTTTCTGTATTTGCAGAAGGAACACTTGCAGAAAAAATATCCATTTCTTAATAAAGACAAAAAATATCCATTTCTTAATAAAGTGTATTTAAACTTTGCTTTCCTTCTGTTGAACTGGATATCTATGCCTAGAAAGTTATTGCAGCTTTATTTGGTAAAGTGGAGGCTTCCTTTTTGTTCTGTGATGTTTCCAACTAGGGTTAATCCATAAATAATGTAATGAAACCAATTTTTTTTTGCTTGGCTCATAAAAACAAAACCATTCTTAAATGAGAACGTTTTCCATCAACTGAATCAAAATTGGCTTTTACTGAAATTGATACAGGTATTTTAAATCCTTAGTTGATGTAGAAAATCCATGTCTTTACTGTTGATCATACTTTATATATTTTCCTTGCTCGTGGGCAGTAAGCCTGTAGCATAATTTCTATTGTAAAAAGAGGGGTTTGTACACAGTTCAGTTGAGTTTCTTCGATTTCTGATGGTGTTCTTTCTCCAATCTGTCAAATGTACAAGGTCAACAGTTTTTAATATGTTTCAAAAGTGCAAAGGCAGGGAAGTCCATAAGTGCTGAATTAAACTTTTTGTGCAGATATCACTGAAGGTTGGTGCACTGATACCACCCGTCTTTGCGTTTTTTCTCACAAAAAATTCCATGGTAGAATGTGACATTATGACTGCACACTTCATGTCCTGTAGCTCTCCATTGCTTCACGTGAATCCAGTAACCTAGCAGCGATTTTGTGCTCAGTTCTGAGTCATTATACCAAATCAATCATTTCTGCTACATCAAAATTCTTAAATTCCATACTTTGTTACATTTTCCCAAAACATAGCACCTTCAGTTATTCAATCAAAAGTAAATGAACTACTACTGTGAAAATTATCTTCAAAAACAAAAAAGAAGGGTGGAGGGACAGTGTTGATCTGTTTAGGCTTGCCTTTCATGATCAGTTCACTTTTTTTAAAAAAGTAACTTTATTATATGCTGCTTTGTGTTTTCTTGGCATTATTGAACTTTTCATATACATAGGACTATTTTTATCCAAATTACAGCGATATATGGCAAAAAATAGTTTTGCCACACTTTTTATTTTTTACTGGCAAAGCTGTTGTAAAGCTAACCTCTATGCTTACAGACAGGACTTAGAAAAAAAGTGCTTGTCTGCCTACCTGTAATGAGTGAGAATTTTTAGTTGATGAGTAAAAAAAAGTCAGGACAGGAATTTCAGTTTAATCATCAATTTTATTTATGTAATGACAATTACATGGCATGTTCTATGTTGCAAATAGATTTTTCTATTTTGTTAACAGTCATACCTTAGTTATCATGCCTGTTGAAGCATGCCAATCATATGTTTTTATGTTTTGTTTTGTCAATCATCAACTGATTTTGTTGTTGTATAATTAAACATGGGTAAAGTATCACTGAAGACGTAAGGAAATTCAACTGTGAACTAGTAAGGAAAGCAATTGAAAACAACCAAAGCCTAAAGATAGCAAAGGGACATCTCAGTAAGGGGAAAAAAACAGATTATGGCATTGAGAAAAGAAGATGGTTCTGTAACAAGAAATAGAGGCGAAATTTTGACAAGAGTGAAAGATTTCTACTCCAAATTATATGAAAGGGATGATACATGTACTCCAGACATCATGAAAGGTACCAGTACCAGAGTTCTTCCAGTCCTTCCAGCAGAAGTTGCACATGCAATCAAGAACATGAAGCGGGGAAAAGCTCCAGGAGAAGATGGAATTACTGTAGACATCATACAAGAAGCAAGTGGAGAAATCGAAACAGTACTCGCCCAAATTTTCACTCGATGCCTTAATGAAGGGAAAATTCCTGAGGATTGGAACAACGCTACAATGATCTTGCTACATAAAAAAGGTGACATTAAGGATCTCAGGAACTACAGACCTATCAGCCTCCTATCAGTAGTTTATAAAATCTTCACTAAAGTTCTTTCACACCGCTTGAAGGTGACACTGGACATGGCTCAACCGAGAGAACAAGCTGGATTCAGGAGTGGCTACAGCACAATAGATCATATCCACGTACTGAGAGAACTAATTGAAAGAGCGAGGGAATATGAACTTCCATTGTGCATGGCTTTTATCGATTATGAAAAAGCCTTTGATTCGGTGAAACCATCAGCAGTTGCAATGGCTCTGAAATCCTGCGGTATTGAAGATGCATACATTAATATTATTAATAGCATCTATGAAAATGCAAGTGCAAAGATTCGGCTGTTTGAAAATACAACACACATAAAAATTGGAAAAGGAGTGAGACAAGGTGACACCATATCTCCGAAGCTCTTTAATGCCACATTGGAAAATGTCTTTCAATCACTGAACTGGGAAAACAAAGGGATAAAGATTAATGGAGATTATCTAACCCACCTTCGTTTTGCTGATGACATAGTCATTTTTGCAACTACCCCATCAGAGCTACAGAGTATGATCCAAGAACTTGCTGACAAGAGTAAAGAAGTGGGATTAAAAATGAACTTTCAGAAGACAAAAGTGATGTTCAATGCTTTTACAGGAAATGAAGATTTATCGATTGATGGAGAAAAGCTGGAGATAACAGACACATACGTTTTTCTTGGACAGCAGATATCAAGTGAGGGTCACATTGGTGAAGAAATTAATCGGCGTACAAAACTTGCCTGGAGAGCTTTTGGAAGAAACAGCATAATTTTCAAGAGCAATATGCCATTATGTCTTAAAAGAAAAGTGTTTGATCAATGCATCCTTCCAGTGCTTACGTATGGTGCAGAGACATGGACCTTAGCTAAAAGAGACATACAAAGGCTGCAGACAACTCAAAGAAGCATGGAGAGGTGCATGCTTGGTGTAACCAGGAGAGATAAGAAGAGGAATACGTGGATCCGAAAAATGACAAGAGTGGAAGACATCATGATCAGAGTTAAATCCCTGAAATGGCAATGGGCTGGACATACTGCCAGAAGAACAGACCATCGATGGACAGCCAAAATTTTAGATTGGATTCCAAGGGACAGGAAAAGACCCAGAAGAAGACCACATGGAAGATGGGTGGATGAAATTCGAAAGTATGCGGGAGTGACATGGAGGAGACTGGCACAAGACAGACCGTTGTGGAGGAAACTTGGGGAGACCTTCGTCCAGCAGTGGATTGATAATGGTTGATAATGATGATGATAATGATGAAACACATTTGATGTTTTGTCACCATTAATCAACTACCGTATATACTCGTGTATAAGTCGAGAAATTTGGGACAAAAAAGGAGCTTCAAAGCAAGGGGTGGGTCAACCTATATGCAGAGCCTAAAAAAATCGTAAGTCCAAAAGTTCTTCCCGTGAGGCAAAAGCCAATCCATCCCAAAAGGATGGACCCTCCGAAGGAAAGAAAACACACTGATGCGGTAGTAATTACGAAATCGCAACCCTCCGAATTTCTCTACGCTTTGAAAAGTCTCCTAGCTTTGCAGCAGCGCATCGAGAGCTTCGCCCTCCCGACTATCAGTTTATTGCGCTGACCTACGACCTAACGCAGCCATGCGACAGCCATTGTTAGGTGTTGCTTGTTCTTAATCACACATGTTTTTGTCTTGCTTCTCCTATTATGGCTGACACGGATTGTGTAAAAAAGCGGATGTCCTATAACGCAGGATTTAAGTTGAAAGTGGTTTCTTTTACAGAAAATACTAACAACTGTGCTGCTTCACATCAATTTGGCATTAACAAAAAAACTGATTCGAGATCGGCGCCCAAAAAAAAAAAAAAAAAAAAAAAACTGACTTGGTGAAAATCCCAAAAGGCGCTGCACAGTGGAAAGGCATCTTTTCCAGAGCTGGAAAGTGTCTTGAATGATTGGATTGTGGGCTGCAGACAAAATGGTTACATTGTAACGCAAACTGGTATATGTTTGCGAGCAATGAAGCTTGCAAAAGATGAAAAGTTTGCAGCCGCAAATAACACTTTTCGTGCCTCACCAGGTTGGTGCACAAGGTTCATGAACTGTTATGGGTTGCGTCTACGCCAGCGAACCAAAATTGCGCAAAAGTTACCTCGTGACCTCGAAACAAAGATAATAGAATTTAAAAAGTATGTAATTCAAAAGAGAAAAGAGACTGCTTTTAAACTTTCCCATATTTGTAACATAAATGAAACCGCCATGCAGGGTGCGCAAAACCGCCCGTCTGCGGCGGTCAAGAATTCATTGCAGATGATTAATTTCCCCGACCACGACATCCGCGTGAACAGCCCTTTTCCCCCACAAGCTTTCAGTATGATTGTGATTAGAATATTTTTATTTCACATTTTTTTTTTTTTTTTGCCAATTTAAAATTTGCATGCTAGTGCCAGTTTTACGAAATTACGCATTCTCTTAAGCGATTAGCCGTTCTTTGTTTTGGCGAAATTGTTCCGCAGGGACATCCTCCCTTCCAAAATTTTAACGTGTCCTGCTTCCTCGTTCCCTATCATAAATTTTTCCCGTGTGAATTTTACGCCTGAAGCGGGGGTGGGGGTTGGTGTAAGGATAGCAACTTCACAGTTGTTTTTTTCTTCCTTTTTCTCCCGCCTATCTCCGTCCCCCCAGTCATCCCTTGTTTAGTTTCATTTGTTAATACTGGAGTGACCCAGTATTAACCAATGCAACTAAACAACGGTTGCTTCTTCCCTTCATGTGTGACCTTGACATCTCGCACTTGTGATGCCCGTCGTAATATTGGCTTCCCATGCATTACCGTTTTCCGCATGTTTCCTGGCATCCTTGACGACGATTGTACCTAATGCTGCACGTCACTTACTGCACTATTTTATCTCTCATCTTTTGCCATTTTGCAGTTGAAAATTCTGGATTCCATGTAACAAGCTTTTTGCTATGAAAGCAGAAATGTATTTTATTTTATTTTCTGTATGTACATAAAAAAATATATTTTCAGTAAAGTGACGATATTTAATATGCACATATTTCTCGACCTATCAAGATTAAAAAACATGTTTTATATACGTTATTCTTTTTCAGTTAAATCCATTCAATAGTGGTTTAACTGTTGGAACTTTTACATGTTGTAATTCTTTTGTGTGAAATGCAATTTCTCAGTTGGAAATTAGTATTTACTGTGAACAAATATGAATTTGTCTATCCAATTTCGGGACCCGTGACGAAAATGTGCCGACTAAATTCTTAAAAGTCTAAACTCAAGAGCCTGATGAGAACAGCCATACAAAGATTCGAACATCGACCACTTAGAACTGAGAGGTACGTGAAAAGTTTTTCCTTGAAATACATTTTATTACCGAGGTATTTGTTCGCAGTAAATACTAATAATTTCCAACTGAGAAATTGCATTTCACACAAGGAAACTATAACATGTAAAAAGTTCCAACAGTTAAAACCACTATTGAATGGATTTAACTGAAAAAGAATGATGATATTTAAATTCTACATAGTTATGGTATTTATACGAATCTGACGGATTAGTTTCAAAGGAGGACGAGTACATTTTTAGACAAACCGTCCTCGAGGACGGGTAAAATTTCCAAGATTTTTCGTGCCCTGCCGCCATGTGTTTCAACCTTCCTGAAAATAAGAATTGAACCAAAAGGGCGAAAAAAAATATCTTGATTAAAATGACTGGCCACAAAAAAAAAAAAAAAAGTTTCACGGTTGTTCTTTCCTGTTTGGCGGACGGCAGGAAGCTAGCTCCTGAAATTATTTTCAAATGCAAAACTCTGCTGAAAAGCGTCGTCTTTCCATCTGGTGTGCTCATTCATGCCCATGAAAAAGGATGGATGAACGAATCCGGAACAATTGACTGGTTGAAGAATGTGTGGAACAAAAGGCTAGGCGCACTATTGAGGAAACCTTCCCTTTCGTTGTGGGATATGTTTGTTGTGCAGAAGTGAAAAAAACTGCAGAAAATTCTAAAACAACTCTTGCTGTCATCCTAGTTGGGTTGACATCTGTTTTTCAACCACTAGATGTCTGCCTTAATAAGCCCTTCAAGGACAATGTGCGGAGATATTGGGCTGATTGGATAAGTTCCGATTTGCCGACTGAAACCAAGGGCGGAAATCTAAAGAAGCCAGATATCGTTTTGATTGCGCGATGGGTCAAGGATGCTTGGGATGCGATACCTGCAGAAATGGTCATGAAATCATTCAAGAAATGTTGTATTAGTAACGAACTTGATGGCACAGAGGATGATGAGATTTTTATGAGTGACGACGATAGTGATTCTTATGACACAGGCATAGGTGGGAATACTGATTTTTATGATGACGCACCGACCAATGACGGAGAAAGACTTTTTGAACTGCTTGGCGAGTCTGACTCGAAATCAGATTTTGAAGGGTTCCGATAAAGTTTTTGGGTATGCAAATTAAATTTATTATTATATGTATAATTTTTTTTTCATTTTCAAATGTTTTTGAATAAATTCATTGAAAAAAAAATATTTCTCATTCCGGGATCGACTTATACGCGAGTTTTTGATTTTTATGATTTCTTTACTCTGAAAGTGGGGGGTCGACTTATACGCGCATATATACAGTAGTTGCTCAGCTTGATGTATTGGCAACAGCATACTAGGTTCTTCCCTCAACTTCAAGGTGACAAATACATTGGGAAAACCTTTATGTTAGCTATACACTGGTAAATCTTTGAGCGATATTAGATGTACTTCAGCAAAATCTTGATGTTTCTAGCATATTGGTAGATCCCTGGCATGAGTATGTTGTATCCAATACATCAAACTGAGCGACTAGTTATTTCAGGGAAAGAGTAAAGTGTATTTTTTTAGATTTTATGCATTGTGTATTTTTCTAGATTTTATGTTAGAAGTGAAAGAGGAATTTATGACAATTTTTTATAGCCACATTAGTGATGTTTCTGCAAAACTTATTACTTTCTTGGTTGCCCCAGCACCATGTGACAACAGTGGCATATTTGTCTGCCAATGTTTTGGAGCCAATCAGAATTCAAAAAAATTGCTAACATATTGAATTGTGTGCTTAGACTTAAGGCTGTTATTTTACTGTGAGTTTTTGTGATGATTTTGACAGTCTTTTTCCTCAAAACTTGTTTATAATGGCACAGAAGAAATGGTGTTTGTCTTTTTTCATAAAGTGTGATTCAGGATATACTATATGTTAGAACTGAAAGTGTGTGTGAAAATGAAAGTGTACTGCAAGGTAGTTTTGAGTGTTCTGCATCATGTTCAGCTAACAATGCCACAGTTCCAGAGAAAGTTAAGGGTAATGCATTGAAGATTGGAAAAAGGAATTTTAAAGTGTTAAAAGAGGAATTTTTATGGCTTTAACATGAAAGTGGTATGGTAAGGTGTTCTGTTCATCCACAACTCAAAGCTTTGTTGAACGTTTTTTTTTTTTTTTTGTGTGTGTGTGTGTGTGTGCTTGTAGGATTTAACTCAAAGCTTTGTGTAATGGTTTGTTATGTGCACTTGTAGGATTCAACTCAAAGCTTTGTGTAATGGTTTGCTGTGTACACTCAACTCAAAGCTTTGTGTAACAGTTTTTTGTGTGCACTTGTAGGATTCAACTCAACCCTTTGTGTAACGGTTTGTTGTGTGCACTTGTAGGATTCAACTCAAAGCTTTGTGTAACGGTATGCTGTGTACACTCAACTCAAAGCTTTGTGTAATGGTTTGTTGTGTGCACTCGTAGGATTCAACTCAAAGCTTTGTGTAACGGTTTGTTGTGTGTACTTGTAGGATTCAAAGAACCTTATAGACATGACATTTTCAAAACCCACGATTTGTCAGGCCCACCTATTAGGTGCATGGGAGCATCAAGTGCTTGAGAGCATTCATCAATATTTGCAATTTCAAAATTTATTAAAAAACATGGATGAGTAGATGTTTTCTCGTTTAGAAACAGGTTTTAACTCCCCATACTACATTGCAAAAAAACAAAACAACAGGCCTTTTATTAACATGAAAAGCCTTGTTGAATTAGCAAACACAGTGTTAAGGTTTTGGATGAATGCAAATTCAACAATCATTGTTAACAAATCATACACTATATTAGATATTTCAGCTAGAAAATGCTTACCTTTGCATTTCTATCTTGCTTGACTTTACATTTCCTGCACGTGGTCCGGTTGTCGCTGATGTTATCGTTCCAATATATATACACTGTATAGACTGTTATGAGGGGCTTTCAATAAAGATCCATATTCACCCCCTGGAAAGTTCTCAGTAGGTTGATTAATCGTTTGTACATAGTGCACCTTCCGAAGAAACACACTTTTCCCAATGAGGAATACACTTTCAAATGCCTTCTTTGTAGAATGGTTTATATTGGGCTTTGAACCTTGACTTTCATGGAAATAGTGTCATCATCAGGAAAATGCTTACTCTGAAAAGTGACTTCAAGGAAGGTTCAGAAATATGAAGTTGCAAAATCAGGTGAATAGGGCAAAATATCAAAGCCACATTCACTGCCTTTTGTTGTGACAGCAGGGAGATGGTGCATTGTGCTGAAGCAGTGAGATACGTTTTGCTAGCAATCCTTGTCTGTGCTTCTTAATGTTTTCACACAATTTGCCAAGAAGGTTAGCATAATATCTTCTGGTGATATTGGTGCCCTTTAGAAGGTAATTAGTGACAATCACAACTCTCAAAAATTCTGAGCACTACATTTCCAGCAGGTGACTCTACCCAATCCCCAAAATACTGAGCACTACATTTCCAGCAGGTGACTCTACGATCTCCAACCGTTTAGAGCTCTCCTTTCTTTTTTGGGTTAACACAATTAACTCAGCTTTTGCCCATCATCACTAATCGGGAAGAGAATTCATCTGGGTCGTTTTTGGCCACAGCCAAAAGTTGCTATGGACATTTCACTATGTGCTGTTTCTACAAAGGTGTTAGAAGGCATGGAATACTTCTGGCCATGTCTGTACTCATAGGCAAGTAGTTGTAATGAATGTTTTCCACAGAGTCAACATTAATTTTGACCACATTAGCCAATTCTCAGATTGTTATGTGCCAATATTCCATTAGTGCCTGGACTTCCATCTCTGTCACAGCAGTTGTTGGTCAGCCTGGACTTTCTTCTCTGTGGATACTCACTCATCCACACATGAATTGTCTTTGTCACTCCACTACAGCACTATAGGATGGGCACTCAGCCCCATATACCTCACTCATATACTTCACTCATTTCCTCATGAATAATCTTCAGAGTTTTGCCTTGGAGAAACAGAAAATGGATCATAGCTCTGTACTGAAGCTTGTACATACATATTTTGCACTTAGCTCTATTACCTGTAACAAGAAAATCAGTCACTGCAATCTTGTGAATTTGGAAAATTGCTTTTTTTTTTTTTTTTTTTCATCACTTTGATAATTCTCAAGGTTGATGCAAAACTGGAGGTATTGAGGGGAGAAGGGAGGTATCTACAGAAAAACCCTTGCTTAGAATCTGGGCTGTGAGAAAGTATTCATAATTATTATTTTTTTTCATAAATGTTTTCAGCTTGTGAAAGGTAGCATAAATTTCCCAAAACACAAATTTCATAGAGCAAAAGTTCATCCCATAGTTGTAATTATGTTTTCTTGCAATGTTTTCCCTGACCTCCATTGCTTTTAAATATGATCTTATTGCATAAATGTTCGCATTTCACCTTAAAAAAGGAAACAAAAAATGTTTATAAACTGCAGAAGTGATTTCAAAAACATTGCTGAAGTAGCAAAGATTACACAGTATATGTTGGGTAGCCATAAAAGCTGTCATTTAAGACTGGAGTTCTCTATTGACAATTTCAAAAACCTGAGTTATGGCAAGTAAAATGATGGCAACATAGTGGAGGCATGCTGAAGAGATTTATCCTTTTGCTTTGTTTTCTTGTTTTCACTTTGATTCCTTAGAATCTTGCACTTTCTGTTAGATTTTTTGCTATTATTAAAGGTACCTTTGTTTTTTTCAAATACATGAGTTACTAGTGAATCAAGTGCAGGTTCACATCAACAAGATATTGGTCAGTCTTCAAGAACACAAAAACAACCAAGGGCCTGTGGAAGAATCAATTTCGGAATGGATTGTATACTGATGCATACCTGACTAAAATCGTAAAAAGGCTTGTGTGTAAAATGGATAGCAATAAAATAATAGAAAAAGAGATAGATGTCATGAAGAAGTGATTCTTAAGCACAGTTACAGGTGATATATTGGCTGCTATGTCAGTATTTGATACATTTACTTGGCCAAGAACTTCCTTAAAAAAGCTTTAGTAATCATTAAATCACAGCTCTTGTGTCTCATTATAACACTGTCCTGAAAGTCAGCAGCAAAGAAGACATAATTGAGAAAGTGTTAGATGAATGAAATGAGTTCAAAGTGTGTTCTAAAAGTATGCTCTTACATCATTGATAATGGTACTTTTTTTTTTTTTTTTTTTTTTTTTTTTTTTTAGGGTATTGGTGATTAACAGGTTAAAGCTGCGGTTTCAGCTTATCAAAGGGTCAAACAAGCTCATATTTCTTTGATATTAGTCATGCTCATAGTTTCGGCTTGTTTTTTTGCTGGTGATAAAATGAGAGTATAATTCTTTTGTGAATGCCTGTTT
The DNA here is from genome assembly GCA_039090855.1 of Macrothele yani. Taxonomy (NCBI): domain Eukaryota; kingdom Metazoa; phylum Arthropoda; class Arachnida; order Araneae; family Macrothelidae; genus Macrothele; species Macrothele yani. Next base: position 59,484,216 of record CM077029.1, read on the forward strand.
TCACCCCTCTGTCATTGGAGCTATTGTATGGACCAGTGATTTTTTGTATACACCCAAACTTAAAAATGCTTTATAATATATTTGTTCTGTCCTGTATTGGTGTGAAATGTGTGATCTGTGTATATGAGATATGCCATTATAAAATAGTGATGATTTTATTTTACTTATCATTATATCCTATATTTTTAATATCTCCCTTAGGATGAAATCTGTCCAAAAAGGACCATTCATATGCTTGCAGGTGCTGCCCTAGATGATCCAAAAACTGTCAAAAGGTAAATAAATATGCATGTTAAAACCACTGTGCATTATTAGTAAGAAATCTGACAAATACTTGCATTCCAAGATTACCCAAGTGTTATTAAAGAAAAGTGTGATTATTCATTTATTTGTGCAGTTTTTTTTATGGTTAATCAAGATGCAGTTTTAGCTAACACACCTAGTAGAAGTAGGAATAAGACATATCACTGCACTGGTGTTGGCATTGTTTGATTCAGATCAATTGCTATAGAGCAGAGATTATCCCTACAGTCTGAATTGACTTTTTTGTGAACTTATCTTTATGATTTTTATTCCTCATTGATCTCAGCATAGTGCTGTGTGGCTTCACTTGCCACTTTCTTCTGTGAAGCCCCATTGCTCACACATATTGATTTTATGTTTGCTATATTTTACTAGGATTAACCGCAAGGAGATTTCTCTAACTGTGCAGGGGTGCAAGAGTTTTGTCCTGAGAATAAATTTCGGTCTTTCAAAAAAATTAGCATCTGCGTTCTATAGGCAGTTTTGTATCCAGTTTCTGTGGCTTGGTTTAAACTCAGGCTTCATGCGACAATAACACATAAACACAGAAATCGATCGAAAACACACAGAGTCACGTATGATAAAAAGGTTCACTTAGCGGTAGCTTTCGGAACTCCAGGGGTCTCACCCCTGGAGTTGTTTATGCTATTCCCATTTCAACTTCCTCTGGTCTCTCAGTGCATAATTGGAAGCACATACTGAAGCATCAATACAAGACTTGGTGAACACAAAAAAGATGTTTCCAATGGTCTTCCAAAGACAGCATTATTTGCACTAACCCTTGAAAACACCACTGCAGTTCCCCTTTGGAAAGAAACAAAAAAAAGTTGCCCCATTCATCAACAAAGCATCTCTGCACTTCCAAGAAAGCATTGAAATTTTGTTCACCAAAAACTGCAATTCAGAGGCCCCTCACCAAATCCCATTTATTTGGATCTCTGTACTAAAATCTGGCAACAGTTCCAGCACCCCAATTTCAAATTTTAGTTCGGGCAACCAGCCTATCCCATCGATCATGGGTGATCAAGGTCGTAGGATGACCGAAAGCCACAGCTTAACAAACCTTTTTATCATATGTGACTGTGTTTCGCTCGATTTCTATGTTCTGTGGCTTTTTTCTTTGAGCATGTTTTCATTGTTCAAATTTCCTTTGTAAATTCAGTGGAAACTAAGTCAGCTAATGAAGTATATTTGTAACTAAGGCGTCACACAGCTTTCAAGATATCAAAAATAATAATAATAATAATAATAATAATAATAATAATAATAAAAGTCTCATAATTAAAAAAAATCCGAATTTCTTGGTCGCCTACTAAATTCACTAAATTTAATTGCACTTCTAAATTTCTCAAAGATCTATTGGATCATTTCAAAATCATTTGAAAGCAAGTTAATCAGGGCATATATGAACATGCCTTATTAAAAATATTACAAGTGCCACTTTTAAAGTTTTGAGTATATTTTGTGCTGTCCTAGTGGTGCATTTGTCTAAACGCTGGCTTCTGACCATTCATCCGAGATGGGTACTGGTTCAAATCATGGTGAAGCATGGATGTTGTTTTTGTCTTATGACACTGGCTATCTCCATTCCCTGGAGTCAGTGAAATTAGAGATGGTAGACTGCTTATAACCCATCGAGTTGCTCACAGTGGCCGTTAAATCCCCAGATACAAAAATATTTTGGCAAAATTTAAAATAGAACTTTATTTTTGCTGCTGCAATGGCTGAGTGGTACAGGACATTAGCTATTAAGGTGGACGTCAAGTAATTTTGTTTCCTATACTTCCAATGGAAAAACTTCTGTACACATTTTCTTCACAATTAATGCGTTCCCGAGCATGAAAATTTGAACATCGATTAAAATAGCTTCATGTTATAACTTGGAATACTTAATATTTTCTAAAACATAGCCATAATTATATTAAAAATCGACCGCCAATAGCGGTATAACTATACCATCGGGATTAGAGGAAATGCTATCCCATACTCACCAACTCTCTTGGCCAGCGTGATGAGTTATGGCCAAACTCCTCCAAAATGACTCCACAACTTAAATCTTGACCCTCAGTCTCCGGCAGCTGGAATGTACCTGGCCAAGGCAGCGGCCAGTGCGACATGAAGGCAGAGGGTGCTAAGAATCCCCGGAGGACCGGACTAGGCTGCCATCTGATGCTGACCTTGGCTACGTATAATGGACGCTCCCTATCTTCTGATTCAAGGCTTCTTGAATTGGAAGAGGAACTACAAAGGATCAAGTGGGACATCGTCGGGCTAAGTGAGGTAAGGAGAAGATCTCATTGAACTGAAAAGTGGACATCTCTTCTACTATCGTGGGACTGATACTGGCAGAACTAGTGGTGTTGGATTTATAATAAACAAGAAGCTGAAGGATAAAGTTGTAGAAGTTGAAAGTTCCTCTGACAGAGCTGCACGACTCGTTATCCAACTCTCGAGAAGATACAAGGCTCAGATTATTCAAACTTATGCACCCACCACAAGTCATCCTGAAGAAGAAATTGAAGAATTTTATGAGGAAATTCGTCATCTAAATAATAAAGGTAAGCAGCACTTGAAGATAATTATGGGAGATTTCAATGCAAAAATAGGGCAACAGCAACAGAATGAAACTTCAGTAGGTAAATTTGGTCACGGCAATAGAAACAAGCGTGGAAATACACTCGTAGAGTTTGCAGAGGCAGAAGGGTTTTTCATCATGAACTCCTTTTTCAAGAAAAAGCCACACAGGAAATGGACATGGAGACATCCAAATGGGACGACAAGTGAAATTGATTTTATTATGTGTAACAAAAAATTCGTCATAGAAGACTGCAGTGTGCTAAACAAGTTCAGCACAGGTAGTGACCATAGATTGGTGAGATGTAAGATGCACCTCAACACTAAACTTGAACGTGGCAAGCTCATAAGACAAACAAAATATATTGACATAACCAACCTTAAAAAACACCATAATACCTTCAAGTTGGAACTGAAGAACAGATTCTCCGCTTTAGAAGGCCTAACATCGGAAGAAGTGGATATTTCTGAAGTTAACAGAAAAGTAACCAAAGCTCTTATGGAAACAGCAACAAAATTAGCTGGGTCTAAGAACAAGTTGCATATGAACAAATTATCAGGAAAAACCAAAATGTTGATGCAAAAAAGAAGAGAGATGAGGACAACTAAAGGAGATGTGACTTCCAAAGTGGAATATATAGAGCTATGCAAGACAGTACGAAAAAGTATCACTGAAGACGTAAGGAAATTCAACTGTGAACTAGTGAGGAAAGCAATTGAAAGCAACCAAAGCCTAAAGATAGCAAAGGGGCATCTCAGCAATGGGAAGAAAACAGATTATGGCACTGAGAAAAAAAGATGGTTCTGTAACAAGAAATAGAGGCGAAATTTTGAAATGAGTGAAAGATTTCTACTCCAAATTATATGAAAGGGATGATGCATGTACTCCAGACATTGTGAAAGGTACCAATACAGTAATTCCTTCCAGCAGAAGTTGCACATGCAATCAAGAACATGAAGCGGGGAAAAGCTCCAGGAGAAGATGGAATTACTGTAGACATCATACAAGAAGCAAGTGAAGAAATTGAAACAGTACTCGCCCAAATTTTTACTCGATGCCTTAGTGAAGGGAAGATTCCTGAGGATTGGAACAACGCTACAATGATCCTGCTACATAAAAAAGCTGACATTGAGGATCTCAGGAACTACAGACCTATCAGCCTCCTATCAGTGGTTTATAAAATCTTCACTAAAGTTCTTTCACACCGTTTGAAGGTAACACTGGACATGGCTCAACCGAGAGAATAAGCTGGATTCAGGAGTGGCTTCATCACAATAGATGATATCCACGTACTGAGAGAACTAATTGAAAGAGCGAGGGAATATGAACTTCCATTGTGCATGGCTTTTCTCGATTATGAAAAAGCCTTTGATTCAATGAAACCATCAGCAGTTACAATGGCTCTGAAATCCTGTGGTATTGAAGATGCATACATTAATATTATTAATAACATCTATGAAAATGCAAGTGCAAAGATTCGGCTGTTTGAAAATACAACACACATAAAAATTGGAAAGGGAGTGAGACAAAGTGACACCATATCTCCGAAGCTCTTTAACACCACATTGGAAAATGTCTTTCAATCACTGAACTGGGAAAACAAAGGGATAAAGATTAATGGAGATTATCTAACCCACCTTCGTTTTGCTGATGACGTAGTCATTTTTGCAACTACCCCATCAGAGCTGCAGAGTATGATGCAGGAACTTGCTGACAAGAGTAAAGAAGTGGGATTAAAAATGAACTTTCAGAAGACAAAAGTGATGTTCAATGCTTTTACAAGAAATGAAGACTTATCGATTGATGGGGAAAAGCTGGAGATAACAGACATGTACGTTTATCTTGGACAGCAGATATCAAGTGAGGGTCACATTGATGAAGAAATTAATCGGCGTACAAAACTTGCCTGGAGAGCTTTTGGAAGAAACAGCATAATTTTCAAGAGCAATATGCCATTATGTCTTAAAAGAAAAGTGTTTGATCAATGCATCCTTCCAGTGTTTACGTATGGTGCAGAGACGTGGACCTTAACTAAAAAAGACATACAAAGGCTGCAGACAACTCAAAGAAGCATGGACAGGTGCATGCTTGGGGTAACCAGGAGAGATAAGAAGAGGAACTCATGGATCCGAAAAATGACAAGAGTGGAAGACATCACGATCAGAGTTAAATCCCTGAAATGGCAATGGGCTGGGCATACTGCCAGAAGGACAGACCATCGATGGACAGCCAAAATTTTAGATTGGATTCCAAGGGACAGGAAAAGACCCAGAAGAAGACCACATGGGAGATGGGTGGATGAAATTCGAAAGTATGAGGGAGTGACATGGAGGAGACTGGCACAAGACAGACTGTTGTGGGGGAGACTTGGGGAGACCTTCATCCAGCAGTGGATTGATAATGGTTGACAATGATGATGATGATGATGATGATGATGATACATAGAACAGAAATCATACTTCTGGTCATTAGCTCTGTTTCTAAAGCTCTTTTCCAGGGCATTAAAAGTTAAGACTACTGAAATATTTAGTATGGTGTAAAAAAATTTTGAAGCATGGATGAATTATGCATTTACAGTAGCATGATTTGAAAATTTAAAAGTGTGAGACTCATTTTTAATGTTATGACAGTTACAACAGTTAATGGCACATATGGCAAACCCAACATTGCAGCATCAAATTCGAATGCATTGTTTCTAGATGTAAAAATATTTACTGATTTACTTTGGAGTAGAAGCTTTTAGCAAGAACATGTGTAAAAGTCACCCTATCTTGGCAGAATTTTTTATAAGAAATGCAAATTTTTAATTATTTGAATTTTTCAGAGTGTCTGGTGTAGGCAGTGAGTTCATCAGTTTGTGGTTAATGAACCTTATGGACCCAGTTTCACATATTAAAAATCTTATCTTAGATTTCCTGGTAAAGCATGATCACTTCAAAAGATAAGTTGGCTTTTCTTTCCAGACCTCAAATGGAAATCAATGAAATTCAGATTCAGTGCCTCTTGCTCTTTGTCATAAAGTCCACAATTTTCATGGATAACTAGTTGCTCAGAGCATTGCTGTACAGTTGGTTGTGTGCTGTGTAATGTCATGCTGATCTTTATAAATTTTTGTTGTTGGGCATTCAACCAGGTAACTGAAATAGGAAGAAAAGATGCCTCTCTTTCTGGTGATCTAGAACAAGGATGGACTGCTGCTACTCTGTCATCGAGGGCTGAATATTTTGAGATCTTGAGGGCTGCATGTAATTTTATATGAAACCAATACAAACTAGGGGAGCTTAATATACATACATTTCTATATTTATTATTGAGTAGGACTTTTTTTTATAATTTTTTTTTTTTTTTTTTTTTTTTTTTTTTTGGCAATACACTCATGAAAATGTGCTGGATTCATACCATGATAATGATAGATGACATCAGAATAACCGCTGGTAATAAAACAAGTTTATAATTAAGGGGATTTGATTTGTGCAATAGAATAACAGCAAATAATAATTAACCAAATAAAATACAAAAAGTCAGAAAATTTACCTTTCAAAGAGAGTTCCAAATTGAGTCATGGTACAGTCATTATTTCCCTTGCATCAGTCTCATTCTTTGCTTTCGGTTGCTGATAGCAAAGTGACGGTTTTGTATAAACCATGAGTTCACATAGTTCTAGATTAAACTCTGCAAAGGTAGATCCGTAATTTTTATGATCAAGGCAGCTGCGGTACTGCTTTTAATAAAGATGCCTTTGTGCGAGTCCGAACTAAAGTTCATCTCTCTGAATCCATACTCACATTCACTGATTGAAATTAGAATGCAACTCAAAGCACTGGTTAAAGGACTGAAAAACAAAAAGGCTTTTCTTGTCAGCTAAAGTTGTTGAAAACCTCACATCTCCCTTCTAGGTGGATCAATAAAAGTCAAATTTCCATTTATGTCATCTGACTAAAACAATGGTTCCAAAATTTTGACCAATTTGGACAATTCTGAATCTTTTTACGGAATAAAGTGTTTCTTCATGTAGTCATTCAGACCATCATAAAATTCCTCCAGATTAATAATGTAGCTTTTCTGCCAGTTGTGTTATGAAGAACAATTCCTTTGAATTTCAAATCGTCCATGCCATGCACCAACCTCTCGTAATAAAAATCCGGCTTGATTTTCCTGTTTTCAAAAACTGAAGGTTTGAATTTATTTTATATGCAGTGAAAATTGTTGTTCCGTGTTTTTGAAGTTCTAGACTTAATTCTGATCAGTTTTGCAATGCATTGTGCAATAAAACAAGATCCAAAAAAAATTTAGTGAGGTAATTGTTTTCAGCAAACCTTTATATATTGTTGTCTCTTAGCTATCATAGTGTTGTTTGTTCTTTTTCACTTAATAAGTACTATATTTTCACTGTTTCCCATTTTGCCATCTCTTCAAGAAAGTTTAAAATTACATCGCTCCGGAACATTGAAGCCGCATCTCCTCTGTTGGAGCCTGCTACTGTTAAACTACATAGGATGGCAAATCCCCAAGCAACTAGAACTAAGCAGTTGTAGTTTAGAAATTTGGACAACTTCAGATTTTCATTAGTCGAAGCAAAGTGATGCTTCTTCATAATGTGGGTGACCCTTTGGAGATTTGTTGTCATAGATGGTGTAATGGTGGCATGCTCAAACAGAAATTCAGAAATGTTGGTTTGATTTTTGCTCCAAAATAATGCAGTTTTCAACTTTTCTGAAGAGATCGCTGCATGGGAAACAGTAAAGATACACCACTCCTGTGCTGAAAATTATATTGGTATGTGCCTACATGTACTAGAGGTACAAGAATCATGTGTCCATGATGATTCATCTTTCAATAATTGCTGTTAATTTCTGTGATTGACCTCCTTAGCTTCCTCAAAATGTTTGGCTAAACCATGGTAGTTCTGCCACACTGCTTTAACAGAGCAGGAACTTGAAGCTCCCCATCTTGTTCCTAGAACTTTTCTTGGTCTTCAGAATTGAAATTTCAAGCTGTTCGATACACAAACTTAAATTTCTAACTTATATTTTTCTTTTTTAAATTGATGATAACAGTGTAAAGGTTGTAAATAAATGAATTGAAATGACTGGTGACTTGTAATCTTTTTCACAATGTCACCCACAAAAAGTTACAGTCCATGGTTAGTGCCATGCCAAAATTGATGGAAATTCCTTTTGAAAGTAAGCCAACACACTTTTAGCATAGCAGCTGCAGAGCGCATGCTAAAGCGATCAAATTTTCACTTAAGAATTCATCCGTAAAACCAGAAATGTGAGGTTCTGCAAAGGAGCATCAAATATGCCTTCAGTTGTTTCATTTTGTAGTTCTACTAGACCTAGAAAAATATTTACAGGCTCAGGATCTGTATGTGACAAAACAGTGCAAACCTAGATGATCAAGCAGGAAATCTGATGGATCATTGTGCTGTCATCCATTAGCAAAGACATTTTACACTACCTTTCAATAATTTTTTTGGACAGGTTTTTTAACTTGAGAGGATGAATACATGTGAAAAAGTGGAAATACAGTTCCTCTGTGCCAGTACTAATAATCATCCCATGTTAACACTATTTAAGCTCTCATATGTCCATTTTGCCTTCAAAATCATTGAAAGCATGATTCATTTTAGCTACCTTGTAAGTCGTTCAAAATATTTTTTCTGTTATTTGTTTATCTCTTTTCAAAAGCTTTCTCATAAAAACAACTTCCATTTGTTTGTTGTTGGTTTTTTTTTTTGGGGGGGGGGGGCAGGTGTCATTGGACAGTATATTTTCAGCTGTCATTTTTTTTTCTCATTGCCCTATCCAAAATATGTTATTTTTCACATCTGTTCAATTCTTTCATTATCATACCTTGTGATTTTTTTTTCAAGTCCAAGTCACCCCACTTCTTTACACAGTGTACAGCCTATTTTCTTATTTGCTACACACAGCCATATATTTTTTGAGCAATTTTTTTTTCTTTTTCCTGTTCTTAAATCTAGTATTTCAATTTCATGATGAATATATTACAATGACTGTCTGGCAAGAAGATATGCATCTTCATTACCTGCATTCACACTGCTGTATCTAGTCAACCTATGTTAGAGTTACAAGGGTTGTCCAAAATAATGGAAACACCTTGAAACAATAAGTGTTACGCACCTAATATGATGTGGGAGCACCCTTGGCATTTAAAACTGTTTGAATCTTCCTTGGAATGAATGCATACAAGTCCTGGATGGTGGTAAGTGGTATGTTTTACCATTCTTCCTGCAGAAACTGCTCCAATTCCTCGAGAAACACCGGGGGAGGATAACAGGATCGCACTCTGTTTTGCAACAGAGACCAAAGGGCCTCGATGTTTAAGTCCGGTGATTGTGCATGTGTGCAACTTCATCCTCATGTTCTTCAAACCATGATTGAACAGTTCGACCTCTGTGAATCTGGGTATTGTCATCTTCAAAGGTGCAATCCCCTGATGGAAACAATGCACCATTGAATGCACATGGTCGGCCAAAAGAGTATCATAGTCACCGCTAGTAATCCGTCCATGTAAGGTGATAATGGGACCTGCCGTAAACCACGAGATCATGGCCCAAACCTTTATGGAACCGCTCCCATGCTTCACTGTAGGAAGGAGACAATCTAGGTTGTAGGCTTCTTGCGGGGTTTCTTCACATGTAAACCCGTTCTGTGGTGGGGAATAGTGAGAAGCTTGATTCATCGAAAAACAAGACATGTTTCCATTGATCCGCAGTCCATGTTTTATGTTCTTGGCACCACTGTAGTCTCCGTTTCATATTCACCTGTGACACCAGGGGTTTTGCAATCGCAGCTATGCCATAAATATTGTGCTTATGCAATTCCCTTCGCACAGTATGGGTTGACACTGGGTTTTGGAGATGTGCATTAAGCTCAGCAGTCACTTTCACCACATGGTCTTCCTCCTTGTGGTCACAATCCTCTTTAATGTCCTCCTGTCTCTTGCAGTTAGTTTGGTTTTCCTTCCACAGTTGTGTCTCGCAGATGATGTTGTGCCGTGAACATTGTATGCTGTCGTGACCTTCGACACTGTACCTCTTGATACCCCCAATACCTGTGCCACTGTAGTTACCGACGCACCAACCAGACTGGCTCCTACAATCTGCCCTCTTTGGAACTCTGACAGGTCACTCATTGTGCCTTCACCTGGAACGAAATTATGCAAACACCAATTTACAATGCAATCACACAGACCCTTGAGACTATAAGCAATACCCTTTTACAAAAAAATTGTTATCTACATGTTCGTTTTACTCAAAAAGCAGCACATACCAAAGTCACTGTTTTCAGCAAGGTGTTTCCATTGTTTTGGACAAACCCTGTATTTTCAGCATCTGCAATAGCTTGAAGCTTTTTAGAAGGCTATGTAAAATAGAATATCTTTCATTTTGTTTTTTCTTGCGACATGTACAGAAAAACTCTAAAATAGAAGTAAGTTAGTGAGAAAACATGTTTGTAACTTATGAGCTTATGCTGAAAGGCTGTTGCAGACGTGCCAACTCTCCAGCCCTCCGGATAAATGTCAAATTCTCCCGATGTTCACCGATAATTAGCCGTTACGATGGTCGAAATGATCGATGCAGAAGAAAAGATTTTAAACCGCTTGTGAAATCTTTTTCTTTTTGCGTCGATGTAAGACGGCATTTACAGTCATCAGTATCATACTTTTCGCAGTGGTGTTTTATGTTGGTTACAAACACACTAGTGTGCCAACTGTGACCTACTTATCTTTTCACGTCTCCCCGCTCTTAGCTGCAAGCTCTGTTTATGTTTTCTTCAGAGTTTTGCGAAGTGCTTTTCAGTTTTGCTTTACTATGGAGATTTTTATTTCTTGTTTTGCACCATGTTTGTCTCTTTTCCCTTCTTCCTTGCATTTTGTAGAAGATTAATGTGCTCCTTTGTTCAACTCTAATTGTGAATCTGCTATTGTCAGCTTTAATTGTTTTATCTTTTATTGTAGCATTTTGTGTACACTTAGTTTGTGAATTTGTTTTGTTTTTTCTCATTCCTTTTGCTTACTTTTTGCGGGAGATTTTTCCTTTTGCATTATGCCACTTTTGCGGTTTTTAATGTTTCATTTTATGTCATATCTTTGGCAGTTTGTTTCTTCTTTACATATTAGCTGTTATTGTCTTTGCTGCATAATAAAGTTGTGAAACTGAGCGCTGGATTCCGACAAATTGTCTGAGATGGGTCCAGGTTCGAATCACAGTGGGGCATGGATGTTGCATACTTGCCAACTTTTACGGATTTCTGCTTAATTTTACTGATTTACAGATAGAAGTCTTTTTTTTTCCAGATTTTTTAATATTTCGATTGCTCAATCAAAATATTTCAATCCCCTGCATCCATCCACTGAGATAGGCACTGTAACGGGAGTGCTCAAATGACGTGCCGACCAGAGTTCTCCAAAATGAGTAATCTAATTACGCGTCTGGTGCGCATCGAAATTTTACCAACGCATAAAAATATGCATCTGGAATTTTTCGCGCCGCGTAAGAGTATGCGTCGGGAATTTTTCTCGACGTGTAAAAATGCGCATTGTAAATTTTTCTCAGAGCGTAAAACTACTCATCGAAGAATTTTACCAATTCGTAAAAATACTCATCTGGACGGTATTTCCTCTTTCAGAGACTGAAGTAAACGAAATAAAGATTTTTTCCGTAATCGTAATTTATTTTCCTGTGATGTTGCCTCTGTCCAGTATTGTTGTTATATATCATTTTATTCCGTAAATATTTGTATTTCAGTTTGAAAATGGAGAAAAAATTTCCAAAAACGGAAATACGAGGGCGAAAAAATTTTGCTGCAATCTTTAGGCATGAGAGTGCAACGGCTTTGAGGAATTTCTCCGTTTCCGTCATAATTTCGGTTATCCACGAGATCGATGCATAACTGAATAGAAATTTTGGGGCAATTAGTAGTGGTGGAGGATGTTTTCCACCTGAAACTTCCTAAACTTTTGAAAGAGGAAGTTTCGTCTTTCAAAACTTTCGGAAACGGAAGTTAGACGCAGTGAAGATTTCTCCCGTAATTGTAATTTTATTTTTTACGTGATGTTTCCTCTGCCTAGTATTGTTGTTAAATATCATTTTATTTCATAAATATTTGTATTTCAACTTGAAAATGGAGGGAAAATGTCCGAAAACGGAAATCAGACATAGCAAAGATTTCCCCGTAACAGTAACCCCCCCCCGCCCCCACGATGATCAGAATTGTATCCTGTATTCTTAAATATTCCCCCCAAAAAGTTTTGCATTTCAGTTTGATAAACGGGGGGGGGGGTCAGAAAACGAAAGTGACAAAGCTGAAAATTTTGTAAAAATTGATGCATGGTGTTCAAAAGTATTTATATTTTCAAAGTTTACACTGTTCATCTTTTGTCTAAAACAGTGAAAGCTGTCATGCATTCATGATGGATAAAATTGTTATCCAAGAGCATTAAAAAAAAAAAGGATAATAAAGAAATGGGAAGGGAAACAAAGATATCAGCGAATGAAAATTTTAGTTTAGTATTGAAACACCACAGGTTTGCAAGGCTAACATTGAACAAAATTAAGATTTTATTTTATGTTTTTTTTATTATTATGTAAAACACAGATAATACTAGTTTAGTTATTGTGACATATGCAGAGATTTTTACTGCATATTTATTAATATAATTATGTTTTGTTTTGTGGTAAATGGAGTTTGCACAAAAGTTTTACTGATGCACATTTTCCAAAGTTGGCAAGTATGATGTATTTGTCTTATGGCACTGGCTCTCTCCCTTCCCTGAAACCAGTGGCCCAAAATTAGGGATGGGCGACTGCTTATAGCCCACTGAGGTGGTCACTGCGGTCGTTAAGCCTCCAACCAAGAAGAAAGCTTGACACTTCCACATTTGTTTTGACAGATACCTCTGTCTCTCTCTATTCCAACACTGGAAAAACTGCTGACAGTTAAGTCCAGAATGAAATAAAAATGCTTTGAACGAAACTTTTGTAGATCTTTGTTAAAGAGAGCTAAATTGGCTACTGTACATTCACTAAATAAATATAAAGATTAATTATGATTAAATAATGTATCAAAAATTAAGTACATATCTTGTATTAATTATTAATGTTATTATTTGTATCTGGTTGACAATTATTTTCACTATGCTTTTTATTTTGCATATAAACATACGGTCTGCATTTAGAATAGGTTTTTAAACATTACAAATGCTATGTACCAATAATAATACTATTTCTGGAAAATTGCTCCTGCATCTGAAAAACGTCAATAAAAAATAGCACTCGTGATTTTATGAGCTGTAAAAAATCTCTTGATTTTTAGATTTTGAAGGTTGGCACGTCTGCTGTTGAATGGCATGTTGTTCCAACTACAAGCCATTGCTGTTTTTGGCTGAATCCCCCATTTGCCCATTGTGTCTTCTTAGAATTTTGACTTGTAGTTTTCTTTCTGAAAGTGACGATTATGGTGTCCTTTAATTGCTCTTGCTTGATTGCATGATGCATGAAGGCAATTTGCAGATTGCTTGAGTTTCCAACTTACTTGAATTGCTATTGATTTTATAATGTGGTTTTTGTATATGGTTTCTAGTGTGAAATTAAAGATGTAAGAAGGTACACATGATGGCTTGTACTGGCCAAAAACAAAACCTTAGTATGAGTATACAACAAAATGTGAGCATTAAGTGGTATTGATGTTTATTATTGTTTGAACAAAATTGGGCATATACACATGTGTATTGTGCTCAATTTAAAATAGTTAGTTACTATAGAAAGCTAATGTCATAGTGTTTAAGAAATGTTAAAGGGAAACAAATTTATCTATCTCTTATGGGTGAAGTGTATGAATGTGGTAATTAAAACACTGCAGACACTCAGTGAGTTCAACCTGAAGGTAGGTGAAGTTTTTGACCATCAGTCCAACAATTTCATTGAGAGGATTTGGCTGTCTTTATAGAAGAAGATGTACATTCACACATGTGCATGCTTTTGAACATGGAAGCAGCTCTTGTAGAAAGGTCATTTAGTCCTGGGAATTTTTCATATGTATAGGTGTTGCTTTGAGAGGCACAAAGGGGTATGTGCCCCCAATTTTAGAAAATTTAAATGTAAGGGTAAGCCTATGATGGGGCAGCAAATCTGAATGGGAGATTTGATGGACTCACTACAAAGTTCAAAGAGAAAGTATGAAGAGCTTTAAACATGCACACTGTTATGCTTAGCTTTAAGATTTAGCTGTAATTCGTTTTTTGTGAGGAAGTAAAACCACAGCACAATGCTGTCAATGTAGAGAACTCATTATGTAACATCATTCATGTATCAGCAAAAAGTTTTGTGATATTTAAATAAATTTGTAAAAAAGGGGAGGATTTTATTTTCAGAAAACTTTAGCATTTTGTCAAAAAAAATATGCTGGACTGTTCAGCATCAACTAATATTATCAGCAGTGATTAAAGAGTAATGCATAATAAAAGATATTTGTCTTGCACTTAAAAGACCCAAATTTTGTGACATTTACAGAGAAATTGTTTTCAAGAATGGCCACCCCCAGAAGGAAAGCATCAGTTTACTCTTTTTCGTGTCTTTTTTTTTTTTTTTTTTTTTTTACCCTCATATTTATGTGCCGCGACTTGATTGGAAGAAGGGGGTTTATTGTTTCCCAAATTGTTTCAATAGCAATTCTGGAGACTTTCTGTGAAGATCGATTAACATTGCAGAGACAGGTTTGTTCAGCTACTTTATGTATCATTGTAGAAATGATTCTTACGATACCTTACAACTGGTAGAACAAACTGATACCATGAGCCACCTGCCGGCTACTAGTTAGCCATTCTTAATCTAAAAATATCAGCTGAAATTGAAGAAACACCGATGAAGCAAAAAGTATTACTGATGTCGGTACATCTGGCTTCTAATGGAAACAAGAATTGTTAATCACAAATAAAAAACAATTTTATGTGTGTGTGCATATTTTTCTTTACTTAAAAAAATGCTTTTGTTGACTGACATCGTTCATTTTTAGCACATCTTTTGTAAAGAAAGATCGTGCTTATGTTATCGGTTTGTCCATCCGTCTGTCTGTACCCACGATATCTCTGCAACTAATTAGTCAGATTTGAAAAATTCTTTTTGCATTGGGAAGCTTGAAATATGCGAATGATGATCCTTAATTTTTTTTTATTTATTTTTTACGATGCACAATTTCGCCGCTACGGGGCGTAAATGCAGAGATGTCGAATTAAAAAATATGCTTTATTCCACATATTTGCTTCTAAACATCCGATTGAAAAAAATATTTTATCTTTCGATTCCATTTATGTCGAAGAGTATTTTAGATATAGTTACTTTTTCAAATTACGCATAGATTTTCCACTAGGGGGCGTTAAAGTAAATTACATTTTCCCCAATAACTCTTCTTCTAAAACTCCAATTTGAAAAAAATTCTTCAGCGGATACATCTCCTGATGGAAAATCTTTTGCATATAATTTCTAATTTTTGGTAAATAATACTTTGGCCACCAGGGGGCATAAGTGTTAATTTTTGCTTCTGATGTATTTGCCATAAAATCTGAACTTCTGAAATATCGATTGAAAAAATTCTTTCGTGGACTGATGCCACTCACATCGATAAACCTTTTTGGAATGTTTTCTTCCTAAAATATTGCACAGTTTCTCCGCCAGGGGCGTAGATGTATAACTTATTTTTGTCAATATCTCTACTTCTAGGAGTCCGATTTGAAAAATTCCTTCTTTGTTGGATAGTGTTTTCCGTGTGACATGTTTTTCATATAATTTCAAAATTTTCAAGTAATTCATAGACTTTCCGCAAGGGGGCGTAAAGGTAAATTGCATTTCTACCTATATCTCTGCTTCTAAATCTCCGATTTGAAAAATTCTTTCTGCACTGGATACAGCTCCTGATGGGAAATCGTTTGCACATAATTTCTAATTTTTGTTAAAAAAAGGTTTGGCCACCAGGTGGCGTAAATCTTAATTTACGCTTCTGATGTATTTGCAGCAAAATAAAATCTTCTAAATTCTCGATTGAAAAAGACGTCATTTGTCGGTAGATACTACTCATGTCGACAAACCTTTTAGGAACATTTTCTTCTTGAAATAATGCATGGTTTCTATGCCAGCGGGCGTAGATGTACATCTTATTTTTGTCAATATCTCTACTTCTAGGAGTCCGATTTGAAAAATTCCTTCTTTGTTGGATAGTGTTTCCAGTGTGACATGTGGTTCATATAATTTCAAAATGTTCAAGTAATTCATAGACTTTCCGCTAGCGGGTGTAAAGGTAAATTGCGTTTCTACCTATATCTCTGATTCTAAATCTCCGATTTGAAAAATTCTTTCTGCACTGGATACAGCTCCTGATGGGAAATCGTTTGCACATGATTTCTAATTTTTGTTAAAAAAAAAGGTTTGGCCACCAGGTGGCGTAAATCTTAATTTCCGCTTCTGATGTATTTGCAGCAAAATAAAAGCTTCTAAACTCTCAATTGAAAAAAACGTCGTTTGTAGGTCGATACTACTCATGTCAACAAACCTTTTAGGAACATTTTCTTCTTGAAATAATGCATGGTTTCTACGCCAGGGTGCGTAGATGTATATCTTATTTTTGTCAATATCTCTACTTCTAAGAGTCCGATTTGAAAAATTCCTTCTTTATTGGATAGTGTTTTCGATGCGAAATGTTTTCCCTATAAATTCAAAATTTTCAAGTAAATCATAGACTTTCTGCTAGAGGGCACAAAGGTAAATTGTGTTTTCTGCGTTATTTCTGCTCCTAAAACTCCGATTTGAAAAATCTTTCCTGTATCGCATACAAGACCTGATGGAAAATATTTTTCACATAATTTCTAATGTTTGGTAAAGAATGGTTTGGCCACCAGGGGGCATAAGTGTTAATTTCTGCTTCTGGTGTATTTGTAGCAAAATCTGCGCTCCTGAAAACTCGACTAATTTTTTTTCTTGGACCGATACCGCTCATATGGATAAACCTTTTGAGAATACTTTCTTCCTAAAATAATGCATGGTTTTCCCACCAGGGGCATAAAGTCACATCTTATTTTTGTTGATATCTCTGTTTCTAAGAGCTCGTAAGCTCACGATTCCTTTTACAGCAATATCTGAGGGATTAAAAACCCGATTGAAAAACTTCTTTCTTCCGTCAGATACTATTGTTTTCTATACCGGTTCCATTGACATTGAATAGCTTTGATAAATTTAATTTGTGTAAGAACGGATTCAAAAGACGTGCTTATTACACCAGAAAATTTGTGTCATCTGCCTTGTTTGCTATCTTTTCAGTGTTAAAAGCCAAATAAGTGCTATAGAAGAAAAGCTGAAAGCTATGGAGGAACAATCTGACCAAGATTTGGAAATGTGTCTCTCGGTTATTCCAAAAACAGTGACGTCAGAGAAACCAGGATCTAACACGCACCGAAAAATGAGAGATTTGCCATACAGCAAGCCAAACCATAGAAATTTTACTGGAAAACGAAGGTGACAGTAGACATATTTCATTATAAAGTTTACACATACCAGCATTATGACTTCTTAAAGCCTTTAGTCCTGAAGAATTCTTGCTCATAACCAGTTAATGTGTTCAGGGACATTCGATGCCATATTCCTGCGTACTCTATGGACATCATATTTTGACCTTCAAACTTTGTAGATGTTCAGTGTGAACATGTCTGTTTCATTAAGTTATTAAATACATATGCCTCCCAAACTGTAAATAAAAGTAATCACAATCAGACATTTGGGACTCTTTTTGAGCTAATATGAAATTTATATGAAAAAAGTTTTGGTATTGTCATTCAAAACATAATCGATATTAGATATACTGATATTTTTGTATATGCATGAAAAAATAAGATATTAGTTAGTGTTAATGGATTCATAAGTACATACCATGTATTTGTTACCTGCATAATGCATTGAATAATAGTTATTGGTACATTCTTTCATTTTTGCCTTTCAGCAGATGTACCTATCTTTTATGTTTCCAGTTCTCTATCCTAAAACCACTTTTTTTAATAATTTGTGCCTATAGGTGTAAGTAAATCAGTACGAAGTAAATAATATTCTTCTCTTCTATGAAAGTGGTTTGTATGGGATATTTGTGAATCATGTTTGTGAGGATAAAAATCTACAAATGTTATCTACATTTGTTGGTATGGGATATTTGTGAATCATGTTTGTGAGGATAAAAATCTACAAATGTTATCTACATTTCTCTGTCTTACTGTTCAAAGATTTAATCTCTAAACTGGTGAGTCCAGAAAATTTTCATGGAGAATCTCTGTCTGAGAAATTTCAACAGAAAATTTTCCTGCTTAGTACCACACTTTGCATATAATTAAGGGCATCTATTTGTTTCTTTATAAATCATCATCATCATCATCATTGTCAACCATTATCAATCCACTGCTGGACGAAGGTCTCCCCAAGTTTCCTCCACAACGGTCTGTCTTGTGCCAGTCTCCTCCATGTCACCCCTGCATACTTTCGAATTTCATCCACCCATCTCCCATGTGGTCTTCTTCTGGGTCTTTTCCTGTCCCTTGGAATCCAATCTAAAATTTCGCTGTCCATCGATGATCTGTCCTTCTGGCAGTATGTCCAGCCCATTGCCATTTCAGGGATTTAACTCTGATCATGATGTCTTCCACTCTTGTCATTTTTCGAATCCACGAGTTCCTCTTCTTATCTCTTCTGGTTACACCAAGTATGCACCTCTCCATGCTTCTTTGAGTTGTCTGCAGCCTTTGTATGTCTCTTTTAGTTAAGGTCCACGTCTCTGCACCATACGTAAGCACTGGAAGGATGCATTGATCAAACACTTTTCTTTTAAGACATAATGGCATATTGCTCTTGAAAATTATGCTGTTTCTTCCAAAAGCTCTCCAGGCAAGTTTTGTACGCCGATTAATTTCTTCATCAATGTGACCCTCACTTGATATCTGCTGTCCAAGATAAACGTACGTGTCTGTTATCTCCAGCTTTTTCTCCATCAATCGATAAATCTTCATTTCTTGTAAAAGCATTGTACATCACTTTTGTCTTCTGAAAGTTAATTTTTAATCCCACTTCTTTACTCTTGTCAGCAAGTTCCTGGATCATACTCTGTAGCTCTGATGGGTTAGTTGCAAAAATGACTATGTCATCAGCAAAACGAAGGTGGGTTAGATAATCTCCATTAATCTTTATCCCCTTGTTTTCCCAGCTCAGTGACTGAAAAACACCCTCCAATGTGGCATTAAAGAGCTTCGGAGATATGATGTCACCTTGTCTCACTCCCTTTCCAATTTTTATGTGTGTTGTATTTTCAAACAGCCTAATCTTTGCACTTGCATTTTCATAGATGTTATTAATAATATTAATGTATGAATCTTCAACACCGCAGGTTTTCAGAGCCATTGTAACTACTGATGGTTTCACCGAATCAAAGGCTTTTTCATAATCGATAAAAGCCATGCACAATGTAAGTTCATATTCCCTCGCTCTTTCAATTAGTTCTCTCAGCACATGGATATGATCTATTGTGCTGTAGCCACTCCTGAATCCAGCTTGTTCTCTCGGTTGAGCCATGTCCAGTGTTACCTTCAAGCGATGTGAAAGAACTTTAGTGAAGATTTTATAAACTACTGATAGGAGACTGATAGGTCTGTAGTTTCCGAGATCCTCAATGTCACCTTTCTTATGTAGCAGGATCATTGTAGCGTTGTTCCAATCCTCAGGAATCTTTCCTTCATTAAGGCATCGAGTGAAAATTTGGGCGAGTACTGTTTCGATTTCTCCACTTGCTTCTTGTATGATGTCTACAGTAATTCCATCTTCCTGGAGCTTTTCCCGCTTCATGTTCTTGATTGCATGTGCAACTTCTGCTGGAAGGACTGGAGGAACTCTGGTACTGGTATCTTTCATGATGTCTGGAGTGCATGTATCATCCCTTTCATATAATTTGGAGTAGAAATCTTTCACTCTTGTCAAAATTTCGCCTCTATTTCTTGTTACAGAACCATCTTCTTTTCTCAGTGCCATAATCTGTTTTCTTCCCTTACTGAGATGTCCCTTTGCTATCTTTAGGCTTTGGTTGTTTTCAATTGCTTTCCTCACTAGTTCACAGTTGAATTTTCTTACGTCTTCAGTGATACTTTTTCGTACTGTCTTGCATAGCTCTATATATTCCACTTTGGAAGTCACATCTTCTTTAGTTGTCCTCATCTCTCTTCTTTTTTGCATCAACATTTTCGTTTTTCCTGATAATTTATTTACATGCAACTTGTTTTTAGACCCAGCTAATTTTGTTGCTGTTTCCATAAGAGCTTTGGTTACTTTTCTGTTAACTTCAGAGATGTCCACTTCTTCCGATGTTAGGCCTTCTAAAGCAGAGAACCTGTTCTTCAGTTCCAACTTGAAGGTATTATGGTGTTTTTTAAGGTTGGTTATGTCAATAGATTTTGTTTGTCTTATGAGCTTGCCACGTTCAAGTTTAGTGTTGAGGTGCATCTTACATCTCACCAATCTATGGTCACTACCTGTGTTGAACTTGTTTAGCACACTGCAGTCTTCTATGACGAATTTTTTGTTACACATAATAAAATCAATTTCACTTGTCGTTCCATTTGGATGTCTCCATGTCCATTTCCTGTGTGGCTTTTTCTTGAAGAAGGAGTTCAAGATATAAAACCCTTCTGCCTCTGCAAACTCAACGAGAGTATTTCCACGCTGGTTTCTGTTGCCGTGACCGAATTTACCTACTGAAGTTTCATTCTGTTGCCGTTGCCCTATTTTTGCATTGAAATCTCCCATAATTATTTTCAAGTGCTGCTTACCTTTATTATTTAGATGACAAATTTCCTCATAAAATTCTTCAATTTCTTCTTCAGGATGACTTGTGGTGGGTGCATAAGTTTGAATAATCTGAACCTGGTATCTTCCTCGAAAGTTGGATAACGAGTCGTGCAGCTCTGTCAGAGGAACTTTCAACTTGTACCACTTTATCCTTCAGTTTCTTGTTTATTATAAATCCAACACCACTAGTTCTGCCAGTATCTGTCCCACGATAGTAGAAGAGATGTCCACTTTTCAGTTCGATGAGATCTTCTCCTTTTCTCCTTACCTCACTTAGCCCCACGATGTCCCACTTGATCCTTTGTAGTTCCTCTTCCAATTCAAGCAGCCTTGAATCAGAAGATAGCGAGCGTCCATTGTACGTTGCCAAGGTCAGCATCAGATGGCAGCCTAGTCCGGTCCTCCGGGATTCTTAGCACCCTCTGCCTTCATGTCGCACTGGCCGCTGCCTTGGCCAGGTACATTCCAGCTGCCGGAGACTGAGGGCCAAGATTTAAGTTGTGGAGTCATTTTGGAGGGGTTTGGCCATAACTCACCACGCTGGCCAAGCGGGTTGGTAAGTGTGGGATAGAATTTCCTCTAATCCCGATGGTATAGTTATACCGCTATTGGCGGTCGTCAGAGCCCCTTTAGTGGGAACAGGATGCACCACGAGAAGGCGGGGTTGACATTTGTCAAGGAGAGGCTGTGATGTTACGCATCACCTGACCTTACATCCCTTTATAAATATATATATATATATATGTGTGTGTAGACCTATACCAACAGCATAATGAAAGAAGTGGCAGTAATTCATGTAACAAGATGGCAATAGAGAGATTCATGAAGTATTCCTAGTATAATATTAGAAATTAAACTCTTGAGCTTTTAAGTTTCATAAAATGAGTTATCACTCAGATAAAACATTTTTGGTAAAACATTCTGAATGCAGTGCTTTTCGTATATTGGAAGAATTTCATTTATAATATGTAAAGCAGCTGAAAATTTTAGGCTAGGCATACTTAGTTTCTTGAACTTGTGTTGGTTTTCCTTCTTCATATCTTTTTCATATCTTTGAACAATCACTGATATTCATATAAGATGAATAAAAATTAGTTTTTTTTTTTTTTTTTTTTTTTTTTTTTTTTCATAGTTCAGGTTTAAAACTAAGATTAGAATACAACAGTGATTGTTGAAAAGTTCGGGTTTAATAAACTATTTTTCCCCGGCAAAGTGCTGAGCAAAATGCATTCAAAGTAAAGAGGAAAGGACATTGTATGTATGTATGTATAAGGCAGTTTGTCAGAAGTGTGGTTTGTTTTATCTGAAATGGTTTCAATATTATATTCAATTACTTGAAATTTAATAGCTGCAGTACTCTAAAACATTCTGATTATCATTTATTAAACCCAAACTTTCAAAGAATTCATTGTATCCCAATCTTCATTTTGAGCCTGAACTATTGAGAAAAAATTCATTTTATTCATATTATATGAATATCTGTGATCATTCGAAGTATTTTCTATAATGTTCAAAGATATGAAAATGGAAAATCAACTTAATTTCAAGAAACCAGGTAGGCCTAACAAATTTTTTAGCTGATTTGCATATTATAAATAGAATTCTTCCAATATAAAGAAAAGCACTGCATTCAGAATATAATATATTTTTTCCCAAACAAAATGTCATGTAAAAAAAAACAGAATAAGATAGTATGAAATGAAGGATACCACATATTTTAGCTGTTTCACTGTATTAGCCTTAGACCTAATATCAGATATATTGAACATAGACTTTGATTTCTAATACTGTGAAAATTTCCATTCACAGACATCTCCCAACAGAAATAGCCTCCTAATAGCAAGTGCCTGTTTGTGCAGAACATCTGTGGTAAAATTAGCATTGATGAGAAAACGTATGAATAACAAAAATTCTTGACAGTGGTAAACAGAAACTCCTGTCAGTATCGAAAGATGTCCAGCAGTCACCTCATACATAGGCTTACAATTTTATGTAGTTCACCCAGTTAAAGACCGAAACCACCTGTATGTATACAGTACTTCACTAGGAGGGGAAAGTCTGTGATAAACAGTTTTGCAAAAGAAACACTGCCTCAGACAGGTTAAATTGGAGTACAAGCAGAATACAGTGGCACATTTAGGTGAACCAAAAGTTATTGCTCATTATACACACCCAAGTGTAGTGAGCTATAACAAGAAAGATTCATGCATTTAATTTGCTAAAATGATGCTTTTTATTGATTTACTGTCTTCAAAGCTGAGCAGCAAAAGCATTCATTCCTACTTTTGCACTGTTTTAAAACTTTGACTTTTCCATCTTGTACGTACTAAGGTCAGTTTTCTGTAAGTTAACAATTTGTATTGTGGTGCCACAATTTACTTCTAGGGGAGTTGTTTAATGTGCAACATAAATACAGTGAAACCTCTGAATAACAGCCACCGACCAGACTGGGGAAAAGTGACTGTTGTTGGGAAGTGTCCATTGTTAAGCCTAGATTAAAATACTGTTTTTCAGTTTTTTTTTAGTTGAGCAAATCCTGGAAGCCAGTGAGGAATTAGAGACAGATGTGGTCAGCGATTGTAGTGATGTGGGATCAGAATGCAGACTGCGTAGTGGTAACCTACAGAAACCTGAGCGTAGTTCAAAATGAAAATGTCCAGATGTAGAACAGTAAATATGACTAATTGTTAACACCTGAATTTTTGAACCAGCAATGGCAGTTTAAATGTAAAAGTTTTTCTCGTTGTCTCTACCTGCTGCTTGCTAGAATTTGATGACCTACAGCTAAATGTTAACACTTAATCATGGTGTAGAGGATTTAAGAAGATTGTCTAACCACTGGTCTTAAACAGCTTTTAGAAATAGCAAGGTAGGAGATTAGGTTTTGGGTACCCAACATGAAAGAAGGACAAGACAATTTTAAAGACAGTGAAGTATAACTGCACAGTTAGGTGGCAGAGCATGGGAAAGCACAAACATAACCCACCAGGATTTGACCAAGAGATTGTGAAAGGGCAATACTCCAGGCACCAGCTCCCATCCCCACCAGCCTCAGTGCAGGACTGAGACATACACAGGAGCTGGAGCTCCTCTCAAGTAACAACCTTCACATGCCAAACTGAACTTTAATTCCTTCCTTTTCACTTAAGTATGCCATTTAACCTGCCATAATGCAACTCATTGTGCCCGAGGCGCAGTTCATTTAGCAACATTTTTTGTTCACATCTTACTCACCCTCTGGAGTATCGAACAGGGTGGAAAATTAGAAAAATTTGACATGTGCAAAATTGCAACCACGGCGAAAATTCCAGGTGCAAATCTTACCATGCACAGGATCTGTTTTTCAAGTGTAAAGCCTATAACAAATATGCTCCCATGCATTTCAAAGAAATTGTGAATTAAGTAACTAAATATGGGGTATTTGGGGATTCCTCTTATATATTTGAAATTTGATCTATGTAAATGAAAAATTTTATGAATGAAGTGGGGGTGGGAGATGATTTTTGTAGATTTTTAAACCACATTTTATCAAAACTCACAGTAAACTGCAGTTTAAAACTCTTATTTTACCAGTAAAATGTTCTTTTTTTTTCTCCATCAGATGTGTAATAAATACCATGAATTCCTAAACTAAGTTGAAATTTGCTGTATTTTCATAATTTGGGGATTGAGGTCCACCATATTCAGCTTCTTGTACTTAATAAACTGCATGCATGAATTCACATTTTTCTCAAATTCCACAAATTGTCAATTTAAAATAAAAATGAAGAGGTGGGGGAAATCTTTAGCCATTTACTGAGTTTTCATCAGCTATACTGCAGAAGTTACATGAGTTTCAGAAGTACATCAAAAATTACAACTAAGCTATAGTTACCAAAAGTTATGTAAGTTTTACAATCACCTTGCTGCGTATGTGTGTTGCAAATCAAAGATTCATTAACCATCCTACTGCATTTGGGGTCTTATAAGACCCCAGCAGATCTTTGAGCTGTGGTAACTCTCTTGACTGTCGTATTTTTTTAATGCCATTTTGTGACTTTTTCCACAGTTATTTTAGTTTTATAGTAGTTTTTTCTTAACTTCACCAGGAAAAACATAATGTCAAAATAATTTCTGAGAAAAAAGAAACTTTGTGCATTTGCGAATTTGTGCCTGAGCTCAAATTACTTATCTCAGAATGAAAACTTACATTCACATTTTGCGCCTTGCACCCGCTAATATCTCACCCTGGTATTGAAGGAGCTGAGTAAAGTCCTAAAGGATTAGCTATCCATTAGTGTGCCTTCTGGATTGACTGGAGTGTCCTTTGCAGCTGTTAAGAGATTCCATTGTTCCAAGGTTATCGCTAATGATTATAATCCAATCACAGCTGTTTTGTACCAATCAAAACTTGCCATTGCTCGGAGGTGTCTGTTAAAGGAAGTTTCACTGTATCTAGTTTTCCATAAACTCTGTCCCCAGCATTGCTTCAAGCTTGAATGATACATACATGGAAAATCTTGTGTAGTTTAAATTTGTGATGGTTTCATGCTTCTTTAAAAATGAGTGGAAAGCAATAAGATGAACCTTGTTTCTAAATAGGAAAATTGGGATATTTTTATTGGTGATGATACCAGTAAATAATGCAAATGCTCTAGAGTACCTGTGTTTTTGTGCTGGGAAAATTAACTAGTTACTATGTAATGTATATGCATTACAGTTTTTAGTTTAGTTTGACTTTAAGTAAGTATGTCCATTACAAACAAATAAGTACAAGACTTCTAAAGATAATCCAGCTTTTGTAGGTGTAAAATGGTCACAGAAGATTTACCAATATCTGCATTCTTGGCAGTTTTTATTTTACACATATAGCAACCAGATTATCTTTAGAAGTCTTGTGCTTATTTGTTTCTAATTAACTCTGGTGTATCTGCAGTATTTTATTGAATATGCCCATTATTTTAATAAAGCTTAACTAAGCATTTTGAAAAAGTATTGCAAAATATTTCTGTGTGTATGGGTTTCATGTATGCCCTTTTTGCTTTCACAGAAGACGAAACAAACAAACAGTGCTAACACAGGCCTTAAACTCCAGAGAATGGCCTCTAAATAACAGTCCCACTGATGACCATTTCGAAAGTTTCACTGTATGGTATTAGGAACGCTTCATGAATCTCTCTATTTATATCAACAATGCACGTGCGTTGTTGACATGAATCTTCCTCTTTTATTTACTCTTCTTTTTTTTTTTTTTTTTTTTTTTTTTGTGATGGTAGCATATTAAAGAGGTATTTGTGAATTGGGTATTTAGGGTTTGACAATGCACTGACTAAACTATTGGGTTGTCGGAAAAGTCATGATGTATTTTAGCCATGTTTTGCAAAGGTCATTTATTGATAGAAAGAACAAAGATCAATCAATGATATAATGCCCGTTTTGTTCGATAACCTTTTGCCATCTTTCAGTGAGCTGCAGAATGCCTCATTCATAGAAGGACCTGTCTTTCGTGGCGAAAAACTGTACAAGGTGCTGATTTACAGCCTCATCTGAATTGAACATTATGGCACGCAAGGACTGTTGAAGAGAGTGAAACAAGTGGAAGTCTGATGGCGCAAGGTCAGGCAAGTATGCTGGGTGTGGCAACACATCCCACCCAAGCTCCAATAATTTTTGGCAGGTGATCAAACTTGTGTGTGGTCTCTCGTTGTCGTGATGGAACACAACACCTTTACGATGAACGAGCTCTGGACGTTTCTGGATGATGGATTCATTCAAACTGCCCAATTGCCGACAGTACACATTGGAATTGATTGTTTGGTTCCGTGGTAGGAGCTCGAAAAACACGACACCTTTAAAATCCCACCACACTGAGGCCAGAACCTTCCGCTGATGAATGTCTGCTTTGGATGTCGTTTGAGGCAAAGCAGCACGTCGGGACCAAGGCAATTTGCGCAGCACATTGTTGTACACAATCCACTTTTCGTCACCAGTTGTCAGTCGCTTCAAAAAAGATCGTTTTCCTCATGTTTAATGAGCATATCGCAGATGTTTATACGTGCCGTCAATTGAGCTTCTTTGAGTTCATGAGGAACCAACACATCGAGCTTGCTTACATATCCCAGCTTCTTCCGGTGGTCATGAACGCTTGAATGATGGATGTGCAATGTGTCTGCAATCTCTCATGTCGTGTAACTTGGGTTTGACTCAATCAATGCCTTGATTTGGTCATCATCAGCCTCGGTGGGCCTCCCGGACTGAGGAGCATCGTCGAGGTCAAACTCACCAGCACGGAATTTTGCAAACCACCGCTGGCACTGACGTTCTTGTAGAGCATTATCACCGTACACTTTACACAACTTTTCACAAGCTTGACGCGCGTTCTTCCCTTTACAGAGGTAAAACAGTAAAATATGGCGAAAATGCACAGTTTGGTCTTCCATCTTCAACTTGATGTCAAATCTCCGCAAATCAACCAAATTGCTCACTATTCCTTTTAGACTGCAGCTAGAACTGGCGCCTGTCGAATGCCATAGTGATAACAGAGCTGCGCATGCCTCTAGTACTTCCAAAACCGCCCAACCGCCATCGGGTGCCAAAATATGTCGTGACTTTTCCGACAACCCAATAGCTATTCAGGAAATTTTCTATTGAAAATTTTTAGCACTAGTTTTTGTAGGAAAATTTGCATGCTTACTGTTAAAGGTTTAATCATGTTAACAAGTATTGTCTTTTATGCATTATCTTGATTTTTGCATCTAAGGCATTCATTGTTTCATGATCAGAATGTCTTCTGTGTATTTGCATTGTCAGTAAACATGAAACACAATCCAGTTTAGTGTGTCTGATATATGATGCCATAACTTGTTTACTTGTAAAGGTGATGATTGTAAATGTTCTATTGTGGTAATATTGCTGTTTCATGTGACACATTTAAGGAAATCCAGCTTTTAAAACAGAGTTCCCATTTGTTATGTGTAAGTGGTTCTGTTACAGAACTTGTCTTTCTGTTTGTCCATGCTTAAAGCAGTTTATGTGTAATTATAATGGTAATGTCTCAATGTAGTGAGTGTTCAGGTTGGTGAGGCACAACACATGAACACAAACTATGAAAACAGAAAGGTGGAAGAGTGTTCATGTAATGGAAGTGTTCAGATTAGTGAGGTGCAGCACATGAACACAAAATATGAGAACAGAAAAGCATAAAAATGTTCAGGTTGTTGAGGAACAACACATGTATTAAAACTGTGAGAACAGAAAATTGGGAAAAAAATTAAAGCCATTTACCTACAAACTATGTCCGTTTCTCGTGGACCTTTGCGAAAGTTTTTACCTCTGACAAATTACTACTTTTATCTCTAAAGGCCACGGGAGATGAAAGATTAGAGAAACAACTCACTGCCATAGCAGAGAATAAATCTAGATGCCAAATATTATGTACCGTTAGTTTTGTACTTCAACCACCTTTTCCGCTTCTTAAAGAAAATAGTCCTATACAGCATAAAATTGCTAATTCTGTTGTCTAATTCCTTATCAGTTACTACATCCAAATGGTTAAAATATGTTACCTTTCTAGCACCTTTCCCTGAAGTGCATGTTATTAACATTTTTGGCTGTTGAACTTAAAACCATATATTTAGCTTTCTTAATATTTATCTTTGTTTCAAAATTTTCACATGTCCTACTGTGCTGATTGATTATATTGTAAGCTACTGACACTTAGATTTTTACAGAAATCAGCGTACAGCAACTGCTGATAATTTAGCTTCCTGTTTCAGTATCCATTAAAAAATTATTTGGTTGCTTGCTTTAACCCAAACCTAGCAATATAAATTGAAAAATTGGGAAGTGGAAACTACTTACATCTACCGAAACCTGGGTTGGCAAGGTTTTGGACACGACGGTAAAAACCACAGTATTTACCGTGGTTTTTAATGTACTGTCCAAAACCTCTGCCAGACAACCGTAAGTAAAAAAATTATAAAATGTTAAAATATGTAAAAATAAACAATAATATAAATAACCATGTGTAAAAATTTTGAAATTGAAAAGTATATATACATATACAGTTATATTAATTGTTTTTAGATTAATAAGTCCAACATTTTAATACAAATAGTATGTTGTTTTTGTTAAATTTTACTTATATACAGCCATTGAGGACACACTATGTTACATTTAAAGAAATAAAATTTGCATTAGGCTCAATATTGGGTTTAATTTTTAAAAAAAAATGTACATTTGTTGTACTACAAAATGTGAACAGTAATATGAAACTAATGCATGAAAAGGGGGAAAAAACACAGTTACCAACACTACAGAAAGATATTAGTGCAAAGTAAAAGAGAAACATTAATAAGCTAGCCCAATTGGTCCTCTTAACAGCTGATAACACATAACCAGTTTAGATGCTGTGTTTGTGCCAAGACGATTTCTGAGTTTTTAATGTATTACTCTAAAGTTTGAAAACATTCTTTCAATCGATGCGAAACTTGCAAGGCACGAAAGTAGGAAAGCAATATGTTGTAGACAATCTTTTGAAAATCCTTCTAGTTCTAGTGTTTTTCCTACTGCTGTCCACCATGTGACAGGATTGATACTTCTTCCAGATACAGTGAAGTAAGTAGGAGGAAATGGCTCAGCTTCAGCTTCATATGCAATCAAAAGGGAAATGCTGTTGGGAAACCTGTTAACTAGCCATGAACGTGTGCTTTCTTTTTGAATGTTAGTCAGACCTTCTCCTTTGTATTTTGAATTCAGGAAGTAGGACAGGAAGTGGAAAGGTTTCATGGCTTGATCCATTTGTTTTGTATCTTCTTGGATGCGGGGCTGTAAACACTGTTCTTTCAACAACATGAGCAGAGATCGCATTCGTCCTAAAATTCCTAAAATTCCTAATATTTTGTGACCCTCCTTAAATTCCTAAAATTAGACCTAAAATTTGCTATTCATCCTAAAATTTTCGTAAGCTTATTTTTATTAAAAACAACCGTTATTAACGCCAATAAATTTACCATTACGGTAAGGTAAAAAGACCTGTTATTGTAGAAACACAGCCTATATGCTGTGCTGCTGAAGGAGGGAAAAATGACGCCATCGAGATGCACTTGCTTCGGGGCGGGCGTTCCATTTTTTTGCCTTCGAACAGTTTTCGAGAGTAACAAGAGATCTAAGGGAAAAGGGGAGGGGTCATTTTCACCCCTGGTTTGCGCTTTGCAGACGAACTCCGTGGCACGCAGAAGATCGTACTTTATTTTTGTACATGCCTTGTGGAACCTCCTCTTTCTGCTGATGTTTTGTTATTGTAAACCGCAGGTGGTGGAAGCAAAGAGGAAACATGTGGTCTTTTTCCGTAACCTCCGGTAATGACGATGGGATGGTAGCTGAGTTATCTTGGCAGGCAGTAGAGCACGTGATCATTGACCTTCGATCATGCGTCGGCGACAGCGACCTTCGATGCGCAATATATCTCGGCTCCGACTCGCTTTGACTGAACTTGCGTGAGATGCGTATGATAGTTTCTGGTTTTACGTCTTTTATGGTGTTCTCTGTGCAGGTTCAGTTCTCTAGTGGTGACCTGCTTTTTTTTTTTTTTTTTTTTTCATATCTTCTGACATCCTCGCAGCCAAATTTCGGGAAGTTGTCTGGTTTTGCAATATTGGAACGTGTTTTTGTACTTCCCTTTCATTTTCTGGTTAGTAATACAAGTGTTTAAGATGCCTAAATCCAAAACGAAATTTCAAGATGCGTGGCTCGCCAAAGAATTGGACGGAGTGAAGTTGAAAGAATGGTGTTCTGCAACTGAAACAATATTTTCTGCTAAGTGTATATTGTGTTCAGAAATTTTCAATATTTCTAATAGTGGCTTTTCACAAGTAAAAGCGCATCATAAAGGAAAAAAAGTTCCCATAACAAGAAATTCCCATAACAATAAATTTGTTAAATAGTGTTCGTGATTCACATAAATTTTATAAAGAGTATGTTGATAAGCTGAAGGAAGAACAATCAAAAAAGGTAAAAGAAAGGAAGCAGAAAGAGAGGGAAAATAAGGAAAAGCAGCTAGAGAAAAAAGAAAAGCTGAGTTTGATGACAAAATAAAAGAAAATGATGCAGAAATAAATAGGCTTAAAAAAGATAAAGAAGCCTCCCTAGCAGTAATTCAAGAGGGAACAGAAAGAATGCGAAAAGCTGTAGAAAAACAAAATACTGTTGAAATAGCAGTTGCCTCTAACTTGATCATACAAGGTTCAGCTGAAATAAAGAAAACAAAGTAAATTAGTTGTGGTGGAAGCAGAAAAAGATAGGCGTATCAGGAAAAGGTTAAAACAATAATATGAAAAAAGTAATTCAGTGAACAATTGTACATAGTTCTTGGTTTTCAATTACCTTTTTAGGATATTATAATTTAATGTGAAACCTGAAAACTTTCTGTGAAAATCGTGAATTGCTTCTGGTTAAACAGCATATTAATGTTCAAAGTGAAACTTGAATGTGGTAAATATACTTGAATATGATAATAACACGTGAAAAGATAAGAACTGAACATTAGAAGTAAATCATACTTAAACTTTAGACATTAGACGTTATGCAAAAAATTTGGGTGTGAACTTCGACCATATATACTAATGGACTGCGCATTGGCAATAGCTGCATCAAAGCCGCCATGGCTCAAACATTGGGCACGTCATCATCAGACTCCAAATTTCGTGTAAAAATGCTGTTATGATTACTAATTTACAATGCAGAACTTCAGTGTTTTCGGTGTATTATGTGAATGCGCCTCATATATAATGAAAACTCTTCAGGTAAGTTTACTTATGAGCTATATACATGCATGAACGGGTTGTTTACATTTTGTGATTTATAATGTGATGAACATTTGCGAAGAATTTGGAACATGCATTCCATTTTTTTCTTAAGTTACTGTATTTTTATATCAATAGCTGCAAGTTTCTGGTTAAGTAATTGAACTTTATTGACTTAGGTATTTAATTCGTTTCTTACCCATGAAAAATCATAGAACTTTCTTTACTATATCGCTCAGAGCAACCATAAGCACAGCAGGTGTAACCCATCTTTTTGACTGTTGTCATGTGATTTTATGTTGGAGCCAGAAATTTTGATGTCATGCGCAGTCTATCAGTATATATGGTTGAAGGGTGTGAAGCAAACTCTTTACAATGTATACAAAGTTGTTTTACTAGATGTATACAAATATACATCTAGTTTTTATTGAAATACAATCCTAAAATTTTCCTAAAATTTTTCTAAAAATTCCTAAAATTCCTAAAATTCCAACCTAAAATTTTCCAGAAGTATGCTATGATCCCTGCATGAGGCATGTGTGGCAGGCTTCATGAATGGTAGCATTATCTCTTTGCAAATGGTCCAGTGAATCGGCAACTGGCTTCAATTGTTGCAATGTATCTTTAGCCTGTTTATTTAAATTATAATCATTTATAAGAGTGACTATGTCTCTGTCTATGTGATCTTCATGTTCCTCAATTATTTTTTGGTATGCGGCTCTGTTGCGCAGAAAAGTTTCAATGCAAGTCATTTGACTCTTCCACCTTGTATCTCCCAGTAACTGGGGCTTAAGTGAATTAGGAATTTCATTAAGCAATGCACTAGGTACATGGTGGTTGCAGAAAAACTTTTGAACCTTCACAATGTTGTTTAGCACTGAAACTGGTGTTATATCCTGTCCCAGCAGGTTTAAATAATGGGCATTGCATCCATATACCACCAAGTTATTATCTTCTTCACACAGGAGTTCCTTTGCTTTCTCCATAAGTCTGGCATTATCAGTGACCACAGCCTTTATATCAGAATTATATTCTTTCTTTGCCTTTGCAATAGCCGATTGTAAAACATCTTTGTGATATTGTGCATTTTTTGTATGTGTACCTGCTTCCACTGAATCCAAAAAATAAGATTTCCTCTAACACTGAATACAAGTTGCAATAAGTGGACCATTGTGTATTAGGGATGGGGAAATATGCCATTTTAAGATAACAGTGATTACCTTGAAAGAAATACGGGATTACGCCATATAATACAAATCCCGAAGATGACAATCCGATTTTTGGCGTAAATGTGACAAGGATGGCAAGTCAGATAATTTTTGAAAACTTGAAAAATTTTTTTTCCCTGTTACTGACCCAGTAACAGTTATTTAACCTGTTATTTTGAATAACAGTTCCTGGAGAACAAAGAGCCTGTTGGACAATGCTAACACTGTTCTGCACAGCGGGAGAAAACGAATTTAATCCTGCACTCCATTTTCCATATCACTGAATTCAATGCTGGGGACACTAAATTTGTATGTACTTAAGTAATGAAAAAAGTAATTGTATATATTTAAGTAATGAGAAAAATTTATTTTGCTGCAAAAGTGACGGAAATGTATGTTCAGATGAAAATAAAAATAACTTACGAATACCAGGAGCTTAAGAGTTAAAATAGGAGTCATTGCTATTAAGAAACAACAAGAACTTCACTTTCTCTGCCGACGATCGAGATCATCTTTGGCTTAAAATCTGTCCTGCCTTAGAAAAAATTTGTTCGCATGGAACGGAAGTCGCGGTCACTGCAAATTTTTGCTTGACTAATTCTCTTAAGTTGGGATACAAATAGCAGTTTTTTTGCCACCACTGCATTGGATTTTTGTCTCTAGGCAATAAAACATCGTCCAAATACCGTTGCACTTCAATAATTGCCTTGGACTCTCTTGTTCCTGGTGGCTTGAACGCAGAGGCTTTTGCATCAAATAAACCAAACACTGACAACTCACCATCCAAATTATTAGTTATTTGTGACGGAGATATATTTTTCTCCTTTTCAGAATTTATTGTACCAGCAACCATATTAATAGCCATTCGTTTAACATGTTGCTTCATATTTGATTCAAATATGATATCCTTGAATCGTGGGTCCAAAAATGTGGCTATCAAAAGCGTATTACTTTTGGATATATTGCCAAGTCGTTTGCCAATCTGCTCATTAATTTTTGATAACACAGATTTAGTCTTGACGTGAAAATCTCTTTTCAGTAGCTCACCATACACGCTTTCCAACCCTTTTGATATAATTATCACTAAAGATGATGTTACATATCTTTCGGCGCTTAAAGATTTCATGACATTTTCAAATGGTTTCAAGATCTCTACCAATTCTTTGCATATTTTCCATTCTTTTGTGGTGAGAGATGGAACATCAGTTTCTAGCAGAGTAATAGATGTTTTCACAGCATTCTCGAATTCAGTGAACCTGTTCAGCATATAAAAGTTGAATTCCACCTTGTGGCTACACTTTGAATTAATTTCTTAGGAATGCTGCTCGTACCACTGTTTTGCTGGCATTCTTTAAATTTCAAAGCAGCTGTTGAACTTCTTTTAAAAAATGATACAATGCTTTTAATTCGTTCTAACAATTCATCAACTACTTTGAGGCTGTCCATAACAATCAAATTAAGCGTATGAGCAAAACAACTAAAATGTTTCCATTTCAAATTATTTGTGATCGCGCTTTTTATATTTGCCCCATTGTCAGATACTGCTAATATAATTTTCTGGTCGACACCCCACTCGGAAACTATACGTTTTAATGAACTGGCTAAATTTTCACTTGTATGGCGGTCATCAAAAGAATCACATTCTAATAAAACAGATTTAACTGCAAAAGTTTCATCGATGTAGTGTGCAGTAACGCTCAGAAAACTTTCGTTAGTAATCGATGTTCAGCAGTCTGTTGTTATTGTGACAGATTTCACACCTTGCAAGACAATTTCAACACGATTTTTTAATTTTTCATAAATTGATGGCAGCATTGATTTTGTTATGGTTTTTCTGTCTGGAAGAGCATACTCTGGGTTCAAAGTAGAAACAAATTACCTAAAACCAGCGTCCTCAACAATCGAAAATGGCTGAAAATCTTTAGTAAAAAGGTTCATTAAGGAATCATCGATTCTTTTCTTGTTAACAGAGGTCATTTTTTTAGCAACATATGAATGCAACGTGTCTTGTTCTAATTTCTTACGTTTCATTTGCCCATGTCCACTGAATCCGTTTCCACTAGGTTGCTCTTCATTCTGAATATCATTATGAATATCATTATGAATGATGCATGCTTCTACTTCTGTGCAGTCTAACATAGGGTCAGCAACAATTCCTTGTTGTACATTCAGAGCAAGCACATTGGGTCATTCCATGTTATATCAACAAGGCTCACAACCCGACATTTTTTATTTTTATGAAACTTGGTATAATTGTAGTATTCATCAATATAAACAAACATGATTTTTTCAGAATTTTTAATGCATCTGTTTTTGAGTTATTGATTTTTGAAATTTCATCATCTGAGCAAACTTTAACTGCCAATTACTCGGGTTCTAGTAGAGCTAAGGTCATTAATTATGGCTCATTTTAAAGATCTTGAATTGGGCTTTCATTTGATATGCCACATGACACTATTAAAAAAATGTCAATTTTAAAATTTTAAAATTGAAATATTAAAAAACGTGTTTTTTAAAAAATCTGAAAAAAATATATGTTCAACAAACATTATTTTCCTACATATCCCAAGAGTTTCATTATGGGATCACTATAAAAAAAATAATAACGTAGAACAATGCAACTGAAATGTGCCAGATGTACTTACCGGTTCCACCCATGACTGGAAGGGTATTCTTTATGTGGTTTGTGCAAAATGTCATACTTGTTCTTTTAAACATTGTGAATGTTAAAGAATGAAAATAAACATCTAAGTAATTTGAAACTGTGTCCCAAAGTAATTCATTTCATAATTCAGTATAAGGTTCTGTGTGCATACTTACACTTACAAAATTATTTTGTCTTCTATATGTATCCTGCTTTTTTTTTCTTTCTTTTAAATTTTGCTGCACTTGTATGCCAGGGCTT
Organism: Macrothele yani; assembly: GCA_039090855.1. NCBI lineage: Eukaryota > Metazoa > Arthropoda > Arachnida > Araneae > Macrothelidae > Macrothele > Macrothele yani. The sequence goes on from CM077029.1 coordinate 59,519,875, forward strand.
GATTTGCCTTCTTTGTCTCAGTCATTGTTAAATTATATACTCTTCCAGTAGCTGTTGTCGGGTCAACTTTTAACAAAACATCAGATTTATGAACCAACAGTATATCCGGTGATTGAGGATACTTGTATGATGGAGATGGACCATGCAGCTCCAGGAAGCTCACTTTTACCTCTTCTGTGTCCTCATTCACACCAAGTACACATCCCAACCACCAGTGCTCTGAGTACTTACTAATCACAAAACCTGCCATATTTTCAAAACTAATGTTCTCTTCCCCTTCATCTGTTGCACATATCTCTTCTTTAAAATGCTCAGAAAGTGAGTAAGTTTTGACTAGTAATTTGTGTTTTCCTGCAGGAATGAAACAACGGAGTTTCTGAGTACCACTTATTGTCTTAGCAGAAGCTATTCTACTTTTAAGGATAATTTCCTCCTCTTTGTAATTTTCTGTTGTTGCAAACCGAAAGTGAATGGAGGCAATATTAGCAGTGGCCCATTCAAAGAGTTGGCGTGGGGTCATAATTTGATTATTATAAACAAGTTGTAAACTTGCCTTTGCAGCTAATCACTTCACAGTACCCCCTATCCCATCACATGCATTTTTGCCATGTGCTGTTGCAAAAAAATTCCATTCTGCTTTTATATTAAAGTCAGTCTCGTGGTAGCACAAGCTGAGGAAGTTTGACTTGTTTTTGTATTGTGAAGCTGCTCCATCAGAAAAATAAAATATCTTTTCAGGTTTTTGAGAAAATGTGACTGCATGAAATTAATTAGGTAACGCTGAAACAGATGGACAGCTATACTGTCATGAATTAGGCAGTTGGATATAATCACAAAACTTACATGTCCTAGGTTCTGAGTTTTCTCATCTCGATAGTATATAACTATAGGATGCAGGGTTGCTTGGGCATTGTTCCAGTGAAAACCCTGAGCTGCATCTTGCAATACAAAAGAATAATTTTCAGCAAAGTCACAAATTACTATGTATTGATTTTCTGTTATTGTGTCTTTAAGATGTCTTAAGTAACTTGACTGTTGAGTTGCTATAAAAGAATGGTGAAGCAGGGCTGGAAGTTTTCCAAACAACAGGTCCAAAAACTCCTGTGTGGATTTTGATAATGTTTCAAGTATTGTCCTCTTCTCTAATTGCATCCATTGCTTGAATGTCACATTTTCTATACTATTTAGATCAAAACAATCTTCAAATCGTTGCTTGAGCTGTTCTAATCCTGGACAGTTATTGCACTGACTGAAGTAACATGCAGGTGTAGGGTTTCCACAATAATTAAGGACATCTTTATAGGAGTTTATTGGCTGAACAGTGTCTCCTGTTAATTCAGGTAACTTGCATTGTGTCATCATCAGTGTAACATTCTGATGCATTGTACAAACACAAACAGAATGTGTGCCACTTGCTCCTGCAAAAATGCAGTGCTTAGGGCGAAGTTCACAGAACTTGGAGAACCCCACCTTTTTTTTTAAATCTCTCTTTAAAATGAGTATACAATTCACGCAAATTACTCAGGAGTAATTTTTTTTTTTTACCTGTTGACGCTTATTATCTATTTTAATGGAAACAAAGTCTTTTTTTCCTGGCATTTGGCGGCTTACATCGTCACTCTCATAAAATTCTGGTATACAATTTGCTGTGTCTTTGTCTCTAAAGTCTTTCCTGGCTTTGGATCAGGAGAAGACATGATACCTTTTTCTTTTACTAGCTTTTTATTTTTAGCCTTTCTGGCCATAAAATTTGAAACTCTAAATTCTGTTTCAATTTGTTTCAGTGACCAAGAAGATTTAGGCAGTGTACTCAATATCTACATTCTTATGCTTTTATTTTCTGTGGAATGAAATTTTCCTTTCAACTGTCTTATAATTTCTGGTTCAGGAGATGAAATATCCTTTGGTTCCGATGCAGGACTTAACTTTAATAATTTTGCTCAAAATGCTTCTTGGGCTTTTTTATATTTCTCTTCAGGGCATTTTTTTTTTTTTTTCTTGCAGGCGTTTTTTCTTAATTGGTGTTTCATCCAGACATTGTAAACTTCTGTTAAATGCTTCTATAGCATGCTCTTTTTTCAGGAGTTGATACTTCAATGTTTTCAGATGGAACAGCATGGCCTTCGGCTTCTTGTTCATTATAGCTGTCAGGAGGTGAAGAGGAATGTTCAGCAGCTTCAGAGTGAAATTTCTGAATTGCTTTACGACAACTGTCACAGATCTTGTCTCCAGTTTTGAGCAACTTCTTCTGTAGCAATAGATTCTTGGAAACTGGTCACAGATTTTTTTGTTATATTTATGGTTTGGTTTCCCAAGGGGGCTGCAACAGTGAACCACACTTGAAGCTTTTGATGTAGATGGTCTGCTGGCATCCATCTTTTACTTTGCTTTTACTTTAAAACCTAGGAAAGAAACACAATTTGTTACCCTTATGGATATATATTAACTTTTTAACTAATTATAATTAATTCATTAACATTTGCAGTGTTTGTAAGACCAGGGATAACATTTTAGACAGACAAAATAAACAATTCCTCAGTCACTGATGGTGCGTTTAATATGTTATTTCTTTTTTTATAGTGATCCCATAGCGATCCCATTATGAAACTTTCAGGATATGTAGAAAAATAATATTTGTTAAGCATATATTTTTTCAGATTTTTTTAAAAACACATGTTTTTTAATATTTCAGTTTTAAAATTGACATTATTTTTTTAATAGTGTCATGTGGCATATCAAATGAAAGCCCAATTCAGGATCTTTAAAATGAGCCATAATTCATGACCCTAGCTCTACTAGAACCCGAGTAATTGGCAGTAAAAGTTTGCTCAGATGATGAAATTTCAGAGTTTTTTGAAATTTCAAAAATCAATAACTCAAAAACGGATGCATTAAAAATTCTGAAAAAATTCATATATGTTTATATTGATGAATTCTACAAATATACCAAGTTTCATAAAAATCAAAAATGGTCAGGTTGAAAATGCTATTTTTGCTGGTTGATTTCACATGGATGACCCCATTATCTTTCCTTTTATTCAGTTCAGGTTTCAAATTCACTAAAGGATGTTTACTTTGAATATGTTTTCTTAAGTTCATAATTGACGATTTATAGGACAAAGTCTGATTGCATATATCACATATAGCTTTGCACGTGTCAGCATTACTCACTTTAAGATACGTCCAAATATAAGAAGATTTTCTTTCCATTTTAACAAGAGCTAAAAATCGAAAAGCAACTCTTACGAAATTACCCCCTAAACTCTGAAGGAACCAGCGAGTAATAATGGCGAAAACTGCAAATCATCGTTAGCTTTAACTGTGATTGGTAACAGCGAGTCTCGAGCACGAGTAACAGCTAACAATAACAGGTTCAGTAATAATAGCTATCAGTAACAGTAACAGGTCGGCAGTAACAATTCCGCAGCGCCACTCAGTGAAACGGTGGCATAAATGGCTCCCTCTGTTATTCAAAGTAACAGGTATTCTTTCAGCTGAATAACAACCAGTGATTGCTATTCTGCAATAACAGTGACAGAATAACAGGTACTGTTATTGCTACCCATCCCTATTTGTGTATATTACTCCATCCATCTTCAATCAGGGTGACCTGTTTGCCTTCGATAAGTGTCTTGGTTCTATTGGTGACTTCTGCTGACACTATATCTAAAAGTTCTCCTGCTAATGCTTTACGACTTGGTGGTCTATATCCTGGACACAGAGCTGAAACTAATTCTTTGAAGGTTTGATGTTCTACTGCAGTGAAGGCAATATTGTTGGCATAAAAAAATTTGGCAACCAGTAATTCAAATTTTCTGCAGTTCTGTCACTTGTTTTTAAAATATGGGAATCTAAACACTGCTGAGTTTTCATCTTTTTTGGTGGCACCACAAATCCACTTTCATTTACTTCTAGGAGTTCAAGGTTAGATGAATCTCGATCTCCAGTTTCTTCATTACTTACAGTTCTATCATTACATACCTTTTCAGCTTTGCAAGATAAAATGTGTTTTCTCAATCTGTCTGCATTTCCAAGTTGCATATTTAGTATTACTTCCAGATTTTCCCTCATTCTGTACCTTAAGGAAATGTTGTTACACACTATCTGATGGTCTACCACCTTTGTGCATTTTCAGTTTAAAATTTAATTCAGATTTTTTTACTAAAACAAAAACACTTCTTTCTTCTTCAGGTTTTAGGCACCTCAAAACCAGTCTCCCCAAATCAAAATAAAGAAGTCTGTCTCCTGAAATGTAATGAAATATTTATGTTTCAGTGAAATGCTGGTACAGTAATACTTTTTTACATGCACATGATAATCACATAGCCGCCCTGGTGGCGCAGTGGTCTAAGGCGCTGGCCTCTGATCATTCGTCCGTAAGGGGTCCGGGTTCGAATCCCGGTCAGGCATGGATGTTGTGTTTGTCTTACGGCACTGGCTCTCTCCCTTCCCTGGAACCAGTGACCCTAAATTAGGGATGGGCGACTGCTTATAGCCCATTGAGTTGCTCACGGTGGTCGTTAAACCTCCAATCAAAAAAAAAAAAAAAAAAATAATCACATATTTATTAATTATTATTACTGTACATAATTTTACATGCAAAATTTTTTTAGTAAAAAAACTAAAAAACTTTATTTTGTTAGTCTTTTAGTAGTTTTTTTTTTAGTCTGTTAGTATAGTTCTAGGAAAATCTACTGGTTTTTACGGGATATTTTTCATATTTTGACAGCTCTAGGTTTTAGACACTTTTGGACAGTTTTAGACAGTAAAAACCACATGTCCTGTCCAAAACCCCAACCCTGACGTAACTTGAAGTTAATCTCAAACCACCTACTAGCATTTTCATTGAGCTTAACTGTTCCAAATCTTATGGTATAAAGGCTTCTGACTGATTCACGCTGCAATTTTCTTGACATACTGTAAAACTTCCAAGGGACAGTATCAAATACCTTTTCAAAGCCAATAAACACTATTTACAAATTTTGTTTTTGTCCACCAAATTTTTCAGAAAGCAAATGTGTTATTCTGGAATTTCCTATCGCTCCTAAAGCCATACTATCCTTCACTGAATTGATGCTTCACTGCTGTTGTTGAATTTCTTATCTAACATGCTTGCATAAACTTTACAGGGTGCATTATTTAGAGAGATAACAAAACCATTATTATAGTTCACATTTCCTTTCTTGTAAATTGACACTGTGACAGGAACTAAACCAGTTTCTGATGCCAAGCAAATAATCCTGTATGATAAAATAATGTGTTATCCCACTATGTGTAACTGATTTGAAATTAATTTTCATCAAAACATGCAGTTGTACCACTCTGTTGATAATACATATGCAGCAAATTCTGTCATTATATCAATTTTTCTATGATATTTCTTCTGACCACTTCTTATACTAGTCAAAAAGTGACCTTTATATGCTTGACTTTCACTGCCTTAACACAGGACTGCAAAAATCTTGTCTTTCTTGCCATGTATTCTGAAATTTTATAAAGATAGCCAGCTTTTAGGTTTTGGTGCTCTCGTAGGAGTCTATTTTGAGAAAGGAAATTTTAAGAATTAAAATTCTCTTTCTCAAAATAGACCATAGGGGTCATCAGCTCATACAGGTTCAACATCCCTAATCTGAGAATCCCAAATCCGAAACTTTTTTCAAGTACCAACAAGCATGATACACTGCTGGACAATTGCTAAGGACGGATCATAAACAGCTATATAGCGCATAAAAAAGTAAGTGAGCTGGATGCCAAGTGAAATAAAATAATGTCAGAATGCCAGGACATTACAAGAAAGACAATTTATTGTGCTCTGAAATCCAGAAGGCTTTGGAACGTGTTCAAGGGACAATCAGGCCATTTTGTGCAGAATACATAAACGTGAAAAAATGCAATTGCCGTCCGCAGGCGTTCCGGCGTAAGATGTCAATACGGGATATGGCCACCATGGAGGGCGATGCAAGATTCCACACGTCGTGTCATGCTTTGCACAACATTATCAAGCAGCTGTTGGGGTAATTTATCCCATTCCTCTGTCAGTGCACGGATGAGGGTGTCCTTGTTTATTGGAGGGCATTGGTGACCAGCAAGACTTCTCCCCAAAGCATCCCACACATTTTCAATGGGATTCAGATCTGGAGAACGTGCTGGCCATACGAGGCGTTAAATATCCTCGCTGTCAAGACACTCCTGGACAGCGACTGTTCGATGACATGTTGCGTTGTCGTCCATGAAAATGAATCTATCACCGACAGCACCACGGAACATGCGAACATGAGGTATCAGAACATCATTAATGTGTCGTTGGCCAGTCATAGTCCCAGTTGGAAGCACATAGAGGGACGTACAGCCATTGATCATGATGTCAGCCCATACCATAACACTACATGTCGGATATCGGTCCCTTTCCTGTATGTTTGCTGGACAATATGCAGTACCACTATCACGCCAGATCAGTTGTCGTCGACAATCAGACTCTCATCTGAGAAGAGGACAGCATGTATCTACTCTCATCTGAGAAGAGGACAGCAGACCAGTCGTTATCAGTCCAATTGCGATGTTGATGGCATCATTGCAAACAGGCGGTACGGTGACATCTGGACAATGGGATGCACACAACAGGACAGCGGGCGTATAGTCCTCCTTCATGCAAACGTCTGGCGACAGTTTTTCGGGAGATCCGCTTGCCAGTAGCAGCCATAAGCTGATTTGCTACCTCACTAGCTGTGCTGCGCCGGTGTCTTTTTGTTGATAGCACTATGTACCGATCTTCTGCAGGTGTCGTACTGCGAACACGACCTCCTCCGTGACGTTTGCTACACTCTCCATTTGTTTGAAATTATTTCCAAAGCCTTGAAACAACACTGTGGCTGACGTCGAACTCCCTGGCAACATCTGTTTTTTTTTCGCCCTTCTTCAATCTTGCCAATAATACGGCCATGCGTAAAATCATCTAGGTGATGTCGGGAAGACATACTGAAAATTGCAAGTTCGTCAATTGATTCTTTCCCTTTCAACTTTGCGTTTGAACAACAACGGTCAATACGCGTCAAATCCTTTATATCTCTTATCAGCGTTATGACTTCACGAACAAGTTCGGCAATCCAAAATTTGCATACGCACAACACGTCCTACTGTATCCCGCACTTATGCTAATTTCCACATTTTCCTGCCTTCCATTTTATGGTTACTATCGTTGCTATTGTCATCCGTCCTTAGCAATTGTCCGGCAGTGTATTACGAAGGGAAAATTCCAGGAGGCTTTAGAAAGGTTCCCAGGCATTGCGCTGTTCTCTGCACACTCCAGCAGTTACAACATGTGACCTCAGATACCCTGTGTGGAGCTCTGACACTGTTCTATTGTAGCAATGGGCAGACTGATTCTTTTGAAAGAATCATTTCAACTCACTAAAACAGTTCGTTCTCACCGATTCGTGTGTTGACACTGCCAATGAACAATTTCCACAGGCAATAACACTCACAAATTGATTCTGTGTTATAGATCCATTTGTGTCATTCATTCTGTTGTAGCAATGGGCAGTCAAATTCTTTTTGACTCATTAAAACACTGCGTTTGCCTGATTTGTTTTTTGACTCTTCTAGTGAACAATTTGTGCAGGGAATGACTCTCACAACTCAATTCTGAGTCCGATGTATTCGTATCATTTGTTGACTTTCCTGTTTAATGAATAATTAAAAAAACATTCTTAGTTTTGGGATAAGTTGGTCTTAAAACATTCATGAAATTTATTTCATTTGTTACAGTTCTGAATAAGGTTATGTATCCTGACCAAAATGTGAACCTCACCAAAACACCTTGGTAAACATTTGATGTCTAGTGAAAAGTAATTCTGGCTGATTATTTCAGGAATTCAGCTCTTTTGTGGATTTTTTTAATTCTTTTCCTTAAAGAATCCTTCACAAATGACTCAGTTTGCTGATTTATTCTTCTTAAATGACTTTAATTTCTTGAAATATAAATGGATTTACAGGTTGTCAAAAAACACCAAGGAGATTGTCAAATTGTTTGCATGTTTTGTTCTTTGGGATCACTACTAAATCTCAGTTCCACTTAGGCTGACTTTTTTAAGTGAAAATAAATGATCCAAAAAATAATGTTTTTTGAGAGAACTCAATATTAAAAATGATAATATGACTTAGTTGGGTACTTGCATTTGACAACTGGAGGGCATAAGTCGAACCAATCCTGGCACCGAAACCATCTGTTGGAAACCACGACGACAAAAGAATTTCTTGAGGAACTTTGATAAACGCCACACTAAAGCAAATAGAGCAAAAACATGGGACACCGGTTGTTGCAATTGAAAAGCTTTATTAAAACATAGTTGAATAAAAACCTTTAAAAAATGAAGTGTTTCCTTTTGGTGACATTAAGACCTAAAAACCAACAAAGTACTTGTGACATTTAAAAATGAAGGTAGAGCTAAAATGAATTGACAAACTCAGGAATAAATTAATCCAAAATGTTAAAGGGACTAGCATGTTGGACTGAACATTTTATCAGTGGAATGCATAGAATTGTACATTGTGCGACATATTTTAGAGAGCTCCAAGGTTGACACAATTCTCAAAAACAAGAAAAAAAAAAAAAAAAGAACTATAATTAGTTGATATTCTATTTCTATGGTTTTATTCAATTTCATGCACAAAAAAAATTCCTCATGATATGTTGACATAAGCCATTTATTTATTTTCATGTCATGGTCTTATATTTAAAAGAAAATTATCAGCTTTTTAAGTGCATTGTACAACAAAAACAATTGTCTGTGTGACCAATGTAGCTTTTGTGTATGTCTTATTTTGTTGTTTGATGAGTTCACATTGCAAAGGAATATTGTAATTCTCTGTTACTGTGCATAGAATTTGGAGCAGTTTTACAGCATGACAATAAATGTATGAAATCCACATACGCAAACATCCTTTTTGAGGTTGCACTTTAATATAAAGGTTTCTCCCAATATGTTATCACAAGATACATACATAGGGCAGTCAAAAAGTTAGTTGCACTCTCTTTTAAAGAAAAAAAGAACATTTTAGGAAATGTTAATACTTACTTAGGAAGAGCTATTTTTCAATGTAATCGCCTAGTCTATTGAAACATTTATTGTAGCGTGGCACGAGTTTGTCTCTCCCTTCTTGAAAAAATTGTCCAACTTGCGATAACCATTCTTACGCCGCATTTTTGACGCCTTCGTTGGACTGATATTGCCCCTTCGCAAAGTCATTTTTTATTGGGCCAAACACATGGAAATCACAATGCGAAAGGTCTGGACTGTAGGGAGGGTGTTTCCACACTTCCCATTTGGATTTGTCAAGGAGAGCCTTCGTGAACCATGCTGAATGTGGTGTCACATTAGCATGCAGAAGGACAATGCCTATTGAAAGTTTTCCTGGCGGTCGATCTTTAATCGCCTTTCACAGGGGTTTCACAATATGGATGTGCCACATTAATCGTGGTGCCCTTCAGCATAAATTCATAATGCATAACACTTTGATTGTTGAAGAAAAAGGTGAGCATAACCTTTCCAGCAGAAGGAATAATTCAGCACTTTTTCGGAGGCAGAGAACACTCTCGTGAAGCCTCTGCTTCGTTTCTGGTGAGAAGTGATGTACCCAAGTCTCGTCTCCAGTCATAATATGGTCCAAAAATTCATTTCCTTCTCTGAGATGATCCAAAAAAAGTGAGAGCTGCTTGAAAACGTTGCACCTTGTGTTGTTCTGTGAGTAAGCGAGGCACCCGTCGAGCACAAACTTTTTGAAACTCAAGGTGCTTGGTGATGATGTGGTGCACACTTCCATGTGAAATGTTCAATTCATACAAAATCTCATCCACTGTGATTCGCTTGTTTGCATGAATCAATTCGTTAATGAGGTCCACGTTTTCATTCGTAATCAAAGTTGACAGCCTTCCCTCCTAAAAAAAACAGAAGGTGTGAAGTTGAACAGCCAGGAAATTCATGTTATAAAGCTCTGTTTCGTGAAATTTTGGACAATATTATGATTCAAATAAAAGACCGTATTTCAGGCCCTCAGAAAATTGGATTTCTTCTCTTTTCTGAGCTGTGATATGTATGATGAACACAATGAATAGTTTCTTAACTGTGCTGTGAAGTGTTTGGAAAATAATTACGGCTCCTTTTTTGATATTGTTCAGTTGAAGACAATCTTCATCGGAGTGATATCGCCCCTTCGCAAAGTAATTTTTCATGAGGCCGAACATATGGAAATCACAATGCGAAAGGTCTGGACTGTAGGGAGGGTGTTCTTACACTTCCCCTTTGGATTTGTCAAGGAGAGCTTTCATGACGCGTGCCGAATGTGGTGTCACATTTGTGCGCAGGTTTGATATCTGTGCGTCCTTTCTCGAACAACGAACACCATTTTGCACTTTCCTGCCTTGAAAATGATTTTTCACCATACAGTTCAATTAATTGCCGTTGAATTTCAGTGGGGTTCAACTTTTTGGCCCAGAAAAAATGGATCACTGTGCTGATTTCAATTTTGGATACTATCTCCAACGGACACAACATCTTTCACGAGTTATAACAGACAAACTGTTCCCACCACGTTGACAAAGTTAACATGGTGGCTTCGAGGAGGAAGTGGCACCCCACATCACATCCAAATATCTTTTATAGAAAAAAAAAATTGTAGGCATGTGCAACTAACTTTTTGACTCCCTCATATTTAATTCCCTGTTTTTAAATGCAGAAATGTCCATGTGTGTTTTAAAAGTAGGGCTTATAAGAATACGGATTTTTAAAATAAGCTTAAAATTAGTAATAACAGGAATTTTTGTCAGCAGCCATTTTTGTGGGCAAATGAAAAAAATTAGATTTCCTGAAACTTGACTGCAGTCAGCTTGAATTATAATATACCACACATTTGAAAATGCATCCAAAAATTGAGGTAGAAAAGAAATGGCCTACTTCTGTTATCATATTTAAGTTGCTATAATACAGGGTAATTCAAGATGATTCATCTGATTTCAGAAGAGCATAATTCCATTCCTATCAACCATGTATGACCTGGTCATACACCAAATGAAAGAGGAAATCTCAGAGTTTTAGTATGTCACCATGAGAGGGCTCTACTGTTGCTGTGGGGCCGCCTCATTGGCATTGTGCTGTTCACCGTTTCCTCAACGAAGTGCTCCCTTGCCATTGGATTGGTCACAGTGGACCCCATGACTTGGTGCTCTACAGCTGACCACTTACGTCATCTGAACTTACACCGTGCAACTTCTTTTGGAGGTATGTTAAAGATACTGTGTACATGCCACCGTTGCCTATAACCTTGGGTGGGCTCCAGGGTTGTTGGCAACCTTTCTAATGCACAGGTTCGCTTGTTCCAGCATGTCCATTATCTCTGGCTGCCTACAGCCCTGGCTGAGCTCAAAACAATGCGTTTTTGAGCTCATCCAGGGTTGTAGGCAATGGTGGCATGTGCACAGTATCTTTAACATACCTCCAAAAGAAGAAGTTTGCACAGTTTAAGTTCCAGTGACCAAAATGGCCAGCTGTAGAGCACCAAGTCATGGGATCCACTGCAACCAATCGAATGGCAAGGGAGCAGTTCTTTGAAGAAACAGCGAACAACACAATGCCAATGAGGTGGCTCCACAGTGACAGTGGAGCCCTCTCATGGTGACCAACTAAAACTCAGAGATTTCCTCTTCCATTTGGTGTGTGCCCAGGCCATACACGGTTGATAGGCATGGAATGAAATCAGATGAATCATTTTGAATTACTCTGTATATGGAAGAATTCCACTTGTGTGCTTGGCATTCCCAGTTTAAATCTACTTAAAGAAGAAGAATGTCAAATTTTAAAGTCTACTTGCTTGGTTAAGAAATGTGGCAGTTATGTTCTTCTGATGGTATGACAGGTTTATAAGTTCTGAATGGGATTAATAGCAATTACAGCTTTCTTAAATAGCTGTACTTAAAAATATCAAATGATTATAAGGGTAAACCCTTTACCGACATTTTTATGTTTTGGCATATTGCATTGTTGTAAGCAGTGTGGGATTCACAAATGAAAGATGATTATTGAATGTGTTAGCAGTATTTTCCAACAGGTGACTGCTCTGCACATCCTCCTGCAACTTTCTAGATATGTTATCTGTCTTGACACGAAAAGAGCTATGAAATATGTGATTTCTGTGGTCAGAGAATCTCAAGCTACATGACATTTATTGGCAAATGAAATGCCCCTTCTAGTACAAAGGCCATTTCATTAAAAACTGAGAGTAATTTTTTTTGAGTTGGCAACAGTACAAAGGGGTGGGAGAAGCACCCAGACGACTAACTGAATTAAGGAAGTATCTATGGCAACAGTTATTAGCCGTGGCAGCCGATTCAGGTTTTGTCATAGCGCAGTTGCTTAAGGTACTTCTTCATTTCGCCATACAGCTGTGGAGGTGAGTGATTCAGAGTCAAGAAGTGAAATGCATTGTGTAATAAAATTTTGCTATCGTTTGGGTAAAATGGCTTCAGCAACAGTTGATTTAATGAAAATCAACTGTTGCTAAAAGTGTTGTTAAAGGCGTGTTGTTAACACTGCTTGGGCAATCCTGCATGATAATCGATGAATGATGTGTGAAGACATAGCGGTGTCAAATAATGTTTCAAACACGTAGACATTCTGCATTCAATGTGACAAATTACTGCTGCATCGTGTGTGTTCCAGATGGGTACCTTATCACCTGACGAGAGAACAATTGCTAGCCAGAGTTCAGGTGTGTCATGAGTGGAAACAAATGATTGCGAAGGATCGAAATTTTTTAAACACAGTAATAACTGACAATGAAACATGGGTCTGCTATTTCTACCCCCTCGTGAAGTGGGCAACAAGTGTCTGGAAACACCCAGGCTCGCCTCCTCCGAAAAAAGTCCACCAAACCAAATCAGCTGAGAAGGTAATGATGATCATTTTCTTTTATCATAAAGGTGTAGTCTACCAGCATGCCGTTCCTCCACAGATTACTGTCGATGCTGAGTATTACATTTCAGTCTTGAAGCGTCTGCGATGACACATATCGATTAATCGACCGGAACCGGTGGGCAAGTGAACCCTACACCATGATAATGCCCGCCCACATGTGGCTGCTTGTGTTCAACAGTTTCTTACAAAATGCAGTATTGCAATCATGCCACAGCCTTCCTACAGTCCTGATCTCGGCTCGTGTGATTTCTGGTTGTTTCCAACAATGAAGGAAAATTCCGTGACGCAGCGCAGATGCTGATGTTATTCAAGCTGTACAGGAGTCACTAAAACAGCTTCCACAAAATGCCTTCGCCACATGCTTTGAAAAGTGGACTGAACGATGGGACCACTGCATATCACCCAAGGGAAGATACTTTGAGAAAGAATAACATATATTTTGCTGTACCTATATTTCTTCATTTTGGGTGATTTTACTCTCAGTTTTATGGAACGGCCATTGTATATAATATGGGACCACAAAAATCATACAGTTGGTTATTCTTTAGTTGTAGGCACTAACTGACAATCATGCAGTACTTGGTTGTTCCTTAACGATGGCCACTATCTGAAATACTGTAACAGCAAATGTTAATTTGCTACCTTCCAGAATGAAAGGCTCACACTATGATCGATTTTCAGTTATGTATTCTGAAATGTTAATGACAGCATAGTAAGTCAAGTATAATAAATCTTGGCCGACTAATTTACAAAAATTAATTCAAGGTGAGAAAAATGAAAAAAGTGAACTCCATTTTATTAGGCGTATAAAATAAAAAGTTACACGTGACCACCCGGCCCTGGGATCAAACAACTCATGACATTGTGCAAGTGTCTTGCTTATTTTTGAATTTAGTTATATTCTTAGAAATATGTTTTCCAGTTGCTTCTGCGATCTTTAGCTACTAAATGCCTGATGAAGCTACCTGGAGGTAGTGAAAGCTAGCATCTCTTGATCCCTTTATTTTACACGCCTAATAAACGGAGTTCACTTTTTATCGTCTTTCTCATTAATTGGGTGTGCAGAAACCCGTTTCTTCATTGTTCGTATATATTTGTATTAATTCAAAGTATTAGTGATGTTGTTTTCCATAACTTTATTGTATTGCATCAATCAGTCATGCATGCAAGTAAATATTGGAGCAACAGTATGTATTTTCAGAAAAAAATATTTGATGAAATTAAAATAAAAGTGTGTCACAAGATGCACTTTAGAAATGCTGAAAAGGACGAAGTGGGTTTTCCTTAATATTGTCTATCAGGTTATTTGTTTTTTTGGAATTTTTAAGTTTTTAAAAGATGTCTTTTGTTGTTTGTATAATAGTTCATTAACAATTGTTACTTTGTAAATATTTTTTAATATTGTGTAAATATAAAATTATATATGTATCCATGGAATTAAATTATTCACATAAAGAAGAAAAGTTTAGGAGGAATGTGTTTTCATTACGTAATATTACTAATCACATTGCAACCCAGAATTTTTTTGGGGGGTGGATGTTAGGCTTTTATTTATGTGTGCATTATATTTTACATTCTTACTATTTTAAAAGGTTCATTATTTATGCAGATCAGGAAAGACAAAACATACACTGTACAGAAATCATGCAATACCTACTTAGTAATATGTAGACACACCTTTTGCTCGGATAAGGGCAGTAGTTACACAGTGATACATTGAATCTACTATGTCACGAAAGCATTCCACAAGTATCTCCACCCATACTTGCTGTTCATAATTTCGTCGCATTCCTGGGTAAAGGATCCAAAGCTGGAACGGACCTTTCCACAGCATCCCAAAGATTTTCCACAGAGTTCATGTCCAGTGAACAGGGAAGCCCATTCCTGGGTAGGAACTTCCACAGAATTCTCTCCTAATCTAGTCGCCATGTCTCTGTGGAGAGGCACATTGTCCTGCTGGAAGAGTACATTGCCCTATTGGTGCATGATGACCATGAACTGATGCAGATGGTCTGCACATAGAATGGGCCATTCAGAGATGCATCTACAGTGGTGTGCAAAAGTTTTGCATCTTGTGCAAAAACCATGAATTTTTAAGTTTAACTCCTTTTCTAACTAACTAATTTTCATAGTTATTTCATCATTGACATGTCAGATGTAAAATTAAATGATTTCAAAAAAGTCTTAGTTTTTTTTTTTTTTTTTTTTTTTTTTTTTTGTAGCTGTTTCTGTTTTTAAGAAACATTACGAAAATCATGACCAAGTTGAAATTATTATGAAAAGGATCATTTATCCAATACTTAGGTTCACAGCTACAAATTGTTTTTGTAATTCATAAGGAATGAAATAACATTTACATTCAGAAATATAATGAAGCAAAATTGTAAAATGTACCTAATATTTTGTTGCCCAGCCTTTATAATCTTTAATCACAGCTTTGCATCTTGTTAGCATACTGTGAACAAGGTTTTGTAAACGATTGAGGTGAACAATACAATTCCAAATTTGAATTGCATCTTCAATGAGTTGAATTTTGATTGTTGGCTTCTTTTTGATAGTTCATACAACAGTTCGAACCACAAATTTTCGATCGGGTTTAAGTTCAGTGATTGTGGCGGACAATCAGGATGCTGAGCATTTTCCCCCTGAAAACACTTTTCCACTACTTTAGCATAATGACGGGGAGCATTATCATCTTGAAAAATAAAATTTCCATCATAAATTCTTCAAGATGATGGTAGCATCTTGTTTTCTAATACCCAGATGCGTCTCTGGGCATATACCATACTATAGACAATATGGCGGTTCCCAACGCTATGTGCATACATGCAGCTCCAAACCATAATCTTCACTGGATGCTTAACAGTAGTCACTAAGTAACCTGGATAGAATTGTTCATGTTTGAATCTCCTTATATGGGCACTACTCTGATTCTTATGGTCATTCCATGTCAAGTCAACACAGTCATTTTACCCCACCATCTCAGATTTTGATGAAACTTGGCACAGAGGTAGCTTACATATAGATGAAGAAAAATACCCAATTTTATTAAAATACGTCAACCCATTCTGAAAATACGGCGATGTGAAGTTGCCAAAAATCGCCAAAAACACCCCACTGCCGTAATTTCAAATTGCTGTAGCAACTCTCCTAATTAAGGTAAAATGATGGGAGAGGTGTCATTTTGCAGCTTTTACCAAGAGCTTTCCTATGATATACACTGGTGTGCAAAAATTAAGGACGAAGAGGAGAAATTAGCATAACAGCAGAACGAGCAGGCAGAAAGGACCGAAAGACCACTCAGGAGATAGACTAGGGTCCGGTAGGGTATGCGCATATATGCAGCATGACGTAGGGCGGGGGAGTGTCGGAAGGGTATAAAGCACACGGGCGGTGTATGCTCAGCAATTCGGTGAAAGCTATTGCACGGTATACATCGGTTGGAACGACGCAGTGCTGCCACCGTGTGATATGGCCAACAGGCAATCCAGTAAACGACATCTGGATGACTTTACCTGAGGTTGCGTCATTGGGAAGTTGGAAGAAGGTCGAAGTGTGACTAGTGTGGCCGAGGAGTTCGGGATCGCTCACAGCTTTGTTTCACGAGCTTGGAGAGCATTTCAAACGACAGGAACAGCTGTCCGGGAGTTTAGCAGTGGTCGTCCACGAGCAACCACGGCGGCAGACGACTGGTATATTGTCCTACAGGCCAGAAGAGACAGCTGGGAAAATCGCAAGGCACATGCAACAGACAACTGGACATCCGTTATCACGTTTTACAGTGGCCAGGAGGCTGCACAAAGGTGGTCTATTTGCACGATGACCAGTATGGTGTGTGCTATTAACGCCTGCTCATCGGAGACGCCGATTTCTATGGTGCCAGGAACACAAGAACTGGACACATCAGCAATGGGGTCGAGTTCTCTTTATGGATGAGAGCCAATTTAGTCTGACTAGCGATTCTGGACGTATACACATCTGGAGAGAGCAGGGAACATGCAATCACACCTCCAACATCATCGAAAGGGACTGGTTTGGAGGTGGCGGAGTTCTCGTTTGGGGCGGTATCATGCTTGGTAGCCATACTGACCTCCACATCTTCCAAGGAGGTTCAGTCATTGGTGTCTGATATTGTACCGAGGTTTTTCTGCCTCACGTGCGTCTGTTTAGAGGTGCTGTGAGTCCTGAGTTCCTCTTCACGGACGACAACGCTACACCTCATCGTACAGTGGCTGTTGGAGAGTGAAGATAGTCAATGCATGGATTTGCCCACAAGGTCCCCGGACCTAAATCCAATCAAACATGTGTGGGACCTTCTCGGGAGACGCTTGGCAGCACATCACCAGCCACCAGCAACAATTTCGCAGCTGTTATTGGCGCTACAAGAGGAATGGGCTGCAATGCCTCAACAGCTCCTTGACAACCTCGTCCTTAGCATGGACATACTTTGTAAATCCTGCAAAGCAGTCAGGGGTGATCATATCCCCTACTAAAGACTGGATTTTTCTTGGCAGCCGCCTGTCACATGGACATTTCTATCTTCTGTCCAGTTGTGCTCGAAGCTACCTTTTCAATAAAGTACCTTTGTATCCTTTGGATTCCTTGTTTGGACGGTTTTGCTCACTTGTCCCATATTCTTACATCTTGGGGATCTCATGGTATGATTTGAGTCGATGTGGAACACTTCTGCACGACGTTACATTCGAAAAACCGTCTCGTCTTTAATTTTTGCACGCCAGTGTACAACACAATATGGGTTTGGGATGAAAATTGTTTTTCAAATTTAAATTAAAATTAAAATTTTTAATTTATCAAAAAGTGCATCTTCAAAAATTTTCAAAAAATGATATACAACACTTCACATTATTGTTAACTAATTCCCTAAGTATGAAAGTGGGACTGTCATGGGTTCACACCTTTATAAAATTTCAAAAATATATATTTTAATAAAAAAAATGACATTTTTGTAAAATTTATAGATTTAAGCGGAAATATACATAACTTACCCGTAAATAAATCTTCGCAATTTATTCTTAATATATCTATGCACACATTCAAATTTACTGTTAACTCATATATTCAAAATGTCACTTGCAAAACCTGATACAAACAGTATGTGTTTTAAGATTTCACTTCTTTTTAAATGCTTCATTTGTTTTTACAGTATGATCCCCAGGAATTTGATATATTCTTCCTGTTGGTGTTACTGGATTTAATTTACAAAGAACATCATTTACAGATACCCATAGAATATCAGGTTTTGTAGGATATGTATAAGATAGTGATTGGCCATCTGGGTGAAGGAAAGTACCTTTAACTTCATCAAGACCTTCGTCTTTTGTTAAAACATAAGCTAGCCACCATTTTTTGTCATAGATGGCAGTAATGTATCCATGAATATCTCTCAAAGCCAGTTTTTCCAGAGATTTTATGACTGTTTCAACAGTAGATTCTGTTGTATCTGAAAAAGTTTTTACCAATATTTTTGATGTACTTGATGCTATCGGTATAAAGGCATGTAACTTCTGTGTCCCTTTGATGGTAACAGATTGACTAAAATGCTCTTCTAGAAATGTTTCAGTTTCAATGTACTCTTCTTGTGTTGAAAATTCAAAGTGTACAGATGTAATGTTTTTAACTGCCCAATCAAAAAGTTGTTGTGGAGTAAGAATTTGGTTATCATATGGCCTCTGCAGACTTGCTTTTGTTGCTAATCTCTTAACAGTGCCACCGACACCATCGCAAGGTCCTTTTCCATGAGCAGAGGCAAAAAAAAATGCCATTCTGTTTCAATGCCAAAATCTTCTTTGTGGAAACATAAGTTTACAAAATTCTTTTTATTCTTGTATTGGGCTGCACTGCCATCCGAAAAGTAGTACATCTTCTGTATATCAGTTTGAAATTTGGTTTTTAAAAATTTAATTAGCTTTCTTTGAAAACAGTAGTCTTCTATGGTGTTATGCTCTAGGCAGTTAGAAATTATGACATAGCTCATATACTCTGTTTTCTTCTCTCCTTTGTAATACACTACAAAGGGGTGCACTGTTGCATGATCACTTGACCAATGATAACTCTGGGCCTCATCTTGGATCACGAAAGTGTAATTCTCAGAGAAGTTACATGTAACAACATATTCGCCCTCATTTAAGTTTTCCTTGACTTCATTTATAAAAGAGCTTTGCTGCTTAGCTAGAAAATCATGGAGTATCAATGTGGTCAATTTTTCAGAAAATAATTCAATAAACTCCGATGAGGTCTTCTGCATTGTTTCTGAGTTACATCTGTCTACTGAAACCCACTGTCGAAAAGTGATATTTTCAACCATATTATTATCAAATACATTTTGTAGTGTACTTTTTATTGGGTCGCTTCCTGGGCAAGAACTACAGTTTCCCGTAATGCAAGTGAATTGATGCTGGGTTGCACAGCACTTTTGCCAAACAGTGTTTATAAGAGGCTAATTCTCCATTGGTTAACACACCGAGCTTAGCATTTTCTATCATAAGTTTGACATTTTGATGTGTAGTGCAAACACATACTGAGTGTGTTCCACTATGTCCTGCTAAAATGCAGTGTTTTGGGCGCAGTTCTGCAAATTTAGAAAACCCAATCTTCATTTCTTGAAATTTATCTTTGAAAATTTTATATGCTGCTTTTAAATTGCACAAAATAAGTATTTTATATATTACTGTTTTATCTCCATTCTCCCCCTTCGCAGTTACACAATCTCTCTTCCCTGGCATTACTCTACTTATTTCATCATTTTCATAAAAAGAACGTACTGTTTGCACAACTTCTTGTGACAGATTCTTTCCTGGTTTTTGGTCAGGACTTTCTAATATACCTCTTTCCTTCAAAAGCCATTTTGCCTGGCGTACCATGTAGTTAGGAGCATTGAATTCTTGCATTATCTTTCTTATACTCCAAGATTCAGGCAACAAGTTAGTAGCATTACTTTCTTTTTCCTACTAGAAGAAAAGCTAGTTTTCAGATTACCTATGACAGATTGTTACAGTGACTCACATTCATTTTCTGGGGAATCCTCTGCATTAGCAAATAGTTGTTTTTTAAGTGCTAACCCAATGTTTTTTATTATTTTTTAATACTGCTTCATCTTTAGATTTGTACTACATACAGGGGACTCTTCCTAATTCCTGTCTCCAGAACAGCTAATGGTGGAGGATCATAGCTTGTTTCATCATCATCATCTGAACTGCAATCATTATTTTCTTGCATATTTTTCAATGAACCAATCTGCTTCCTACAATTATCACAAATTTTTGATATCTTTGGCTTTGGATATCAGGAAACACATCACACATCCATTCAGGCACATTTCTTAGTCTCTTTATGTTTTTCACAGAATGATTATGTTTTTTAAAGGATTGCAACATTGTAATGTCCAATATCTTTCTTTCTTCATTGTATAATATCACACTGGTCTCAGTTAAAATTTAGAAATGTTTCTGAAGAGAACACTAAGAAAATATACTGAAATAATGAGAAACAACTTTCAAAAGATTTTTTTTTCACTAATACCAACACCTCACAAAATATTAACATTTAAAAAAGAAACTTTACCACCACATTAATCACCAACAACATACACATCCAACTGCCACTAAATCAGTATGAAGACTGGTCGGTCTGCCTGTGGTTTAAACCAGTTGGAACAGGTTTAAAGTGGTTTAAACCAGTTGGTACAGGTTTAAACCAGTTGAGTCATAACAGCTCCAGACTCGGCAGTTCCAGACATGTGGCTTGACCCTGAACTGGCATAGCTGCGTCTGAGCAAATCCAATAAAATTGCAATTTGCTATTTATGATAGTTGGAATGAACAATTAGATTTTTTTATCCCAATTTGTACTTTTTATATATACTCAAAACTTTTAATAATTATGGCTATCAGATTACAATTTTATTCATAAAAAACTTATATTTTTAGTAGTTCTAATAAGAATAATCACTCTGTCATAGTCACTAGTTACATTTTAAATATATTACAAATAAATTTATGAAAAAGTGAAGATTTATTTACGGGTAAGTTATGTATATTTTTGCTTAAATCTATAAATTTTACAAAAATGTCATTTTTTCAGTGAAATATGTATTTTTGAAATTTTATAAAGGTGAAACCCATGACAGTCCCACTTTCATACTTAGGGAATTAGTTATAATGTGAAGTGTTGTATATAATTTTTTGAAGATGCGCTTTTTGATAAATTAAAAATTTAAATTCGAAAAACAATTTTCATCTCGAACCCATATTGTGTTGTAAATCATAGGAAAGCTCTTGGAAAATGCTGCAAAATTACACCTCTCCCATCATTTAAATAGCTTAATTAGGAGAGTTTCTACAGCAATTTGAAATTATGGCAGTGGGGTGTTTTTTGGCGATTTTTGACAACTTCACATCACCGTATTTTCAAAATGGGTCGACATATTTTAATAAAATTAGGTATTTTTCTTCATCTATATGTAGGCTACCTCTGTGCCAAGTTTCATCGAAATCTGAGATGGTGAGTTAAAATTCATATTAAAATTGTGTTGATTTGACACGGAATAAACCAAGGGCAAAATTCTGATTCACCACTGAAAAGAACATTTTCCCATTACTTGGTTGTCCGTGAGACATGCTGATTTGCCCTGAAGTCTACGCTATCTTTGGTTTGCAGATAAAAGTGGTTTATATGCCTGCCTTTGCAGCCATGTAAGTCATAGTGAAGCAGCCTCCTCCTAACAGTAGATGTACTAACAGTAACATCAGTCACTTTAGACTGTCTTTGAAGCAATTCAGGTGAATTGAGCCTCCTGTCTGCCAAGCTTAGCTTTCTGAGCATTGTCCTGCCTGGTTGTAGCGGATCTGGGCCTTCCACTGTGGCGCATATTTTTAATCTCAGCAGTCTCTTTAACTTTCTTTAGTATCCTAATAAATGAAGATTGATGACAGCCTACTCTTTCAGCAATTTGCCTTGAAGAATATCCCTCTTCATGCAGAACAACTATTTTTACTCTGTCTTCTGTGGACAATTCTGTAGTTTTAACCATTATTGAGAATGTACACAAATTATACCCTAACAACAACAAGAAGCGATCACTACAATGCTCTCGTAGCTCTGCGTCAACCCTTTTGGAGCCGCCCGGTGGCGCAGTGGTCTAGGCGATGGCCTCTGATCATTCGTCCGAACAGGGTCCGGGTTCGAATCCCGGTGAGGCATGGATGTTGTGTTTGTCTTACGGCACTGGCTCCCTCCCTTCCCTGGAACCTGTGACCCAAAATTAGGGACGGGCGACTGCTTATAGCCCATTGAGTTGCTCACGGTGGTCGTTAAACCTTCAAAAAAAAACCCTTATAGAGGCTGAAGTAGGATTAGGATAGCATTAGGAAGCAGCCAATTAGATAAAAGCATGTCAATGATTGGCTGTAACAACTGATGTGCAGCTAACGTGAATTTCATTGTGTCTGTCAAACCCCATATTTCGTGTCATATCTTAAGAACAAAAGTAGCTACAGGAAAAACTAAGACATTTTTTGAATCTCCAATAAATTTCACATCTAATGACATGTAAATGATGAAGTAACTATGAAAATCAGTTGGTTAAAAAAATTATAAAGATTCACAGTTTTTGTAGGTGATGCAATTTTTTTTTGCACTCTACTGTAGATATGCCAGAGATCTCAACATGTGCCAGTTGAACATGCCTCGGTGGTGCAGTGGTCTAAGCGATGGCCTCTGATCATTCGTCCGAACGGGGTCCGGGTTCGAATCCCGGTGAGGCATGGATGTGGTGTTTGTCTTACGGCACTGGCTCTCTCCCTTCACTGGAACCAGTGACCCTAAATTAGCGACGGGCGACTGCTTGAGTTGCTCACGGTGGTCGTTAAACCTCCAATCAAAAAAAAAAACAGAACATGCCCCAGACCATAACTCAGCCTCCACCACCCCAAACAGTTCCTTGTTGATATGCCTGGTCCATGGCTTCATGTGGTTTAAGCCAAACCCATACCCTCCCATCTGTGCGAAATGACTGGAAACAGGACTCATTGTACTAGGAGACATTGTCAATGATCCAAAGTCCAGTGCTAATATTGTTTTACCCAGTTGAGACATACAGTCCGATGGTGCGGTGTTAGAAATTTGACGGCTGACAGACAACTCGTCATTGTGTGAGTTGTCTGTCCGTATAAGACAATAACATTCCTTATTAAGACATTTCTAGGTTACATTCCTACATAAACATATGCCGCCACGGTGGCGCAGTGGTCTAAGCGATGGCCTCTGATCATTCGTCCGAACGGGGTCCGGGTTCGAATCCCGATGAGGCATGGATGTTGTGTTTGTCTTACGGCACTGGCTCTCTCCCTTCACTGGAACCAGTGACCCTAAATTAGGGACGGGCGACTGCTTATAGCCCATTGAGTTGCTCACGGTGGTCGTTAAACCTCCAAAAAAAAAAAAAAGTCACGTACGGTAAAAGGTTCGTTTAGCGGTAGCTTTCGGTCATCCTACGACCTTGCTCACCAGCAATCGACTGGATGGGCTGGTTGCCAGAACTACAATTTGAAGTTCGGGTGTTGGAAATGTTGCCAGATTTTAGAAGAGAGATCGAAATAAATGGGATTTGGTGAGGGGTCTCTGAATTGCAGTTTTTGGTGAACAAAATTTCAATGCTCTCTTGGAAACGCAGAGATGCCTTGTTGATGAAAGCGGCAACTTTTTTGGTTTCTTTCCAAATGGGAACTGCACAGGTGTCATCAAGGGTTAGTGCAGATAAAGCTGTCTTTGGAAGACCATTGGAAGCATCTTTTTTGTGTTCACAAAGTCTTGTTTTGATGCTTCGGTATGTGCTTCCAATATACACTGAGAGGCCAGAAGAAGTTGAAATCGGAATAGCATAAACTCCAGGGGTGTCCAAGGGTAAGACAGGATCCCTGTTTTTAAGCAGGCACGTTATTGCAGAAGGGTTTGGTTTCACTGTGAGAGTGTAGCCCATAGTTTTGAAAAGTTTACACATCTTATATGAGAAGGATCCATGGAAATGAATGGTGGTTTTTCCATTATTATTGGTAAGAGAGCAGACAGATTTTTCAAGTGGGAATTTTGGAGGAATTTTTGAATTGTAGAAGGTGGGAACTGATGGGCTTTGGCAATTTTCTTTATGGTGTCAATTTCTTCATTGAAGGAAGATTCAGTGTTGCAGACTATCCTGACACGATTGACTTAAGTTTTAAAGGCTGCAAATTTGTGAGCAATTGGGGAGTGGGATGAAAATGGGATTATGTTTGCTATTGCAGAGGGTTTTCTGTAGACAGATCTGTTGAGATGACTCCCTTGCCTTGTCAGGTGAACATCCAAAAAGTCAATGCCTTGCTGTGATTCTTCATTGATGGTGAATTTTATTGATGGGAACTTTAGGGAAATCTTTTCAAGAAGAGATTAAAGGTCAGTTCTATTGTGTGGCCAAATTACAAAAAATATCATCAACATATCGAAGCCACATGGAAGGTTGTAGATTGTGTTCCATGACTATGTTTTTTTCGATATGTTGCATGAAAACTTCAGCCATAAGTGGAGAGAGAGGTGAATCCATCGGAAGTCCTTCTTACTGACAGTAGTATTTGTTGTTGAACTTGAAACAATTAAGATCTCTCAGAGTTCGAAGGCAGTCATACAGGTCTTTTGTTAGTGGGGCAGAGAGTGATTGGTTTTCTTTTAGCAATTGTACTAGCAGCATGTGAGAGTGGAAAAGAGGGACTGAAGGGAAGAGAGAGACTACATCTAAAGTGAACATTTTGTCACAGGGTTCAATGCTAGTAGGGAGTTTTCTAATGAACTCTTTAGTGGAGGAAATTGACAAAAGATGGCTGGAGGTGAGATGTTTACATTTTTCCACAATCCTCCTTTCAAGGCTACGGGTGGGAGAGAAAGTGTATTCCACGAGTGGTCGAAGAGGGAAACCAGTTTTATGAAGTTTCATCTGGAAGAATAAGCGTGGAGTTCGGAAATATGGTGGTGGTGTAAAATCTCCGAGAAAGGTCTTTAGAGTGGGTTTGTCAGGCATGGATGTTGTGTTTGTCTTACGACACTGGCTCTCTCCCTTCCCTGGAACCAGTGACCCTAAATTAGGGACGGGCGACTGCTTATAGCCCATTGAGTTGCTCACGGTGGTCGTTAAACCTCCAATCAAAAAAAAAAAAAAAAAGAGTGGGTTTCTTGTTGAGTCTTTCAAGTGCAATTTTAAGTTTGGGGGTGGTATCAGATTTTAGAACCTTGCAGTTTGAAGTTGAGAGTAATGATTCAGCTTTTTCATTGAGAACAGTTTTGGAGATAATGATAGGGCAGCCAGTTTTATCAGCTTTACAGATTGCAAGATTCTTTTCATCTTGCAAAAGTGGAAAAGTAACCCTTGCAGTATTCTTCCTCTTTCCTCAAAGAAATCAGCAATCTAATGAATGAAATGAATCTCGCAATCTGTAAAGCTGATAAAACTGGCTGCGCTGTCATTATCTGCAAAACTGTTCTCAATGAAAAAGCTGAATCATTCCTCTCAACTTCAAACTGCAAGGCTCTAAAATCTGATACCATCCCCAAACTTAAAACTGCAGTTGAAAGACTCACCAAGAAACCCTCTCTAAAGACCTTTCTTGGAGATTTTACACCACCACCATATTTCCGAACTCCACGCTTATTCTTCCAGATGAAACTTCATAAAACTGGTTTCCCTCTTCGACCACTTGTGGAATACACTTTCTCTCCCACCCGTAGCCTTGAAAGGAGGATTGTGGGAAAATGTAAACATCTCACCTCCAGCCATCTTTTGTCAATTTCCTCCACTAAAGAGTTCATTAGAAAATTCCCTCCTAGCATTGAAGACTGTGACAAAATGTTCACTTTGGATGTAGTCTCTCTCTTCCCTTCAGTCCCTCTTTTCCACTCTCACATGCTGCTAGTACAATTGCTAAAAGAAAACCAATCACTCTCTGGCCCACTAACAAAAGACCTGTATGACTGCTTTCGAACTCTGAGAGATCTTAATTGTTTCGAGTTCAACAACAAATACTACTGCCAGAAAGAAGGACTTCCGATGGGTTCACCTCTCTCTCCACTTATGGCTGAAGTTTTCATGCAACATATCGAAAAAAACATAGTCATGGAACACAATCTACAACCTTCCATTTGGCTTCGATATGTTGATGATATTTTTTGTAATTTGGCCACACAATAGAACTGACCTTGAATCTCTTCTTGAAAAGATTTCCCTAAAGTTCCCATCAATAAAATTCACCATCAATGAAGAATCACAGCAAGGCATTGACTTTTTGGATGTCCACCTGACAAGGCAAGGGAGTCATCTCAACAGATCTGTCTACAGAAAACCCTCTGCAATAGCAAACATAATCCCATTTTCATCCCACTCCCCAATTGCTCACAAATTTGCAGCCTTAAAACTTAAGTCAATCGTGTCAGGATAGTCTGCAACACTGAATCTTCCTTCAATGAAGAAATTGACACCATAAAGAAAATTGCCAAAGCCCATCAGTTCCCACCTTCTGCAATTCAAAAATTCCTCCGAAATTCCTACTTGAAAAATCTGTCTGCTCTCTTACCAATAATAATGAGAAAACCACCATTCATTGGTTCCATTCCTTTCCATGGATCCTTCTCTTATAAGATGTGTAAAGTTTTCAAAACTATGGGCTACACTCTCACAGTTAAATCAAACCCTTCTGCAATAATGGGCCTGCTTAAAGTCAGAGATCCTGTCTCACCCTTTGACACCCCTGGAGTTTATGCTATTCCGATTTCAACTTCCTCTGGTCTCTGAGTGTATATTGGAAGCACATACCGAAGCATCAAAACAAGACTTGGTGAACACAAAAAAGATGTTTCCAATGGTCTTCCAAAGACAGCTTTATCTGCACTAACCCTTGAAGACACCTGTGCAGTTCCCATTTGGAAAGAATCCAAAAAAGTTGCCGCTTTCATCAACAAGGCATCTCTGCGTTTCCAAGAGAGCATTGAAATTTTGTTCACCAAAAACTGCAATTCAGAGACCCCTCACCAAATCCCATTTATTTCGATCTCTCTTCTAAAATCTGGCAACATTTCCAACACCCGAACTTCAAATTGTAGTTCTGGCAACCAGTCGATCGCGGGTGATCAAGGTCGTAGGATGACCGAAAGCTACCGCTAAACGAACCTTTTACCGTACGTGACTCCGTGTGTTTCGCTCGTTTTATATGTCTATGTGTTATTGTCACGTGAAGCCTGAGTTTTAAACCATACATTCTTACATCTTGCCTTGGTGACACTTGTGGGTGTGACCTTGTATATGTAAAATGTGTGTACATTTGTTGCTATAAAATGCTTACCCTTATGATTGTATCTCTGTACATGCCAAATGTCTCTACCTAATGTTACATGCTTTGTTTTTTATCCCTGTGAATGACTGCTGGACTTCAATTTTGGACATCAGTGCATTTGATGAAAGTCTAAACCACATGGTGCATATAAAAATTACACTGCCATGCCAAACTTAAAGACAGACACTAGTGTCACAGGTCAGTAAAAAGACGATGCGTATGCAGATTTCTGAAATGTGATGTGGCAGGTCACATGACTACGCTGAAATGGATATAAGGAGCATTGCGCAGCAACTGCAGGAAACGGTAAGCAAAAGTGTGCGGCGTTGTAAAGAGGTTCGAGTGGTTAGTTAGTGTGTCGCAGACATGAAAATGTTCACATAGAGACATTTAGATGACTTTACGCATGGTCGAATAATCGGAAAGCTGGAGGAGGGGCGAACCGTAACGAGTGTCGCCGACAAGTTCAAAGCGACCCATAGCAATGTTTCCGTACATGGAAGACCTTGCAAACGACAGGAACAGCTGTTAGAAAGGTCGGTGGTGGTCAGCCACGGAAAACAACAGCAAGAAATGACCGATATATGGTCCTACAAGCCAAACGTGATCGACGCCGTACAACGAGCAATATCGTGACGCGACTGCAGATGACCACAGGACACGACATATCGCGGTTCACTGTTGCCAGACGTCTACATAAAGGTGAATTATTTGCCCGACGACATGAACGTTGCATCCCATTAAAGCCTACCCATCGGAGACATCAATTACAATGATGTAAGGACCATAAAGCAATGGGGTACAGTACTCTACATGGATGAGAGTCGTTTCAGTACCATGAGCGATGCTGGTCTGGAGATAGGTGGGAACACATTGTTGATCGGCTAACATTACCGAAAGAGGTCAGTATGGCAGTGTTGGTGTGCTCGTCATGGGAGGCATTACCCTGAATGGTCGTACGAAGGAGGTTATGTAACCACAAACCACTACTGTGATGAGGTACTCCTTCCCCATGTGTGCCTATTCTGAGTTCGTGTTTATGGACGATAACACGAGACCCCATCGTACATGTGCAGTAGGTGAGCTGTTGGAAAGTGAGGATATCACTTGTATGGATTGGCTTGCATACTCCCTGGATCTAAATCCCATAGAACATGTATGAGATGCTCTGGGGAGACATCTTGTGGCACGCCCACATCCGCTGGAAAATATCCATCAATTGAAACATACACTACGAGAGGAATGGGCAAAGTTGCCCCAAGAACTCATTGACAGACTCCTGTTAAGTATGGCCAGACACTGCAATGCAGCCATTGCTGTTAGGGAGCATCGTATTCTTTACTGGCGACTACCTCTTTGCTGTAATCCATCTGTAGAAACGATGGCTTTGTACCATGGTGTGTACTGCTTTACATTCATTTCTTAATAAAGTCCCTGTGTACACTTTTGTATTCATTTTTGAACATGTGTTTGTTCATTCCTCCGTTTGGTACATACTGAGGTCTCTGTGGCATGACATTCATCTATCCAGGCTGCTTCATTGCGAAGTTACGGCAAAAAAAAAACGACTGGTCCTTAAATTTTGCACGCCTGTGTACTATCATGTACTTTTAAGTTGTCTTGGTCATTGTACTGCTGAAGTGTGCATACTTGCATACATACATATGCGCATGCGTGCATGCATACGTACAAACATACATTCATGATGCATGCCATTAAGAACAGCTAGAATTCACTGATTCAGAGGTTAGCTTCTCAAAGAAAGGCCATCGCCAAGTAAACGTTTAACCGACAGAACTAGAATTTACGTACTGTTGGTGCATCAAATTTCTCAATTTGCAATGATCTAGGCACACAACTCGAATTTCATTGACAAACATTGCACGCAAGACTTTTTGTACTTCATACTCATAATCTTTTTCTCAAGCAGACATTCCTGAATCTGGTCCTCCCAAGATCTCCTTGGCCTTCCTCTACCTTTCTTTCCTGCCACTTGGGCTGAAAACATTCTCTTGGCACTGCATCACTCATTCTTTCAACATGGCCAGACCACCTAAGAATATTAGTCTCCACCTGACTAACAACATTTTGCCTCACATTACACATCCGTAACTCATCGTCATTCCTCACATGATCAGAGTGTGTCTTGTCATAACCCCCCTTCCCCCATAACTAATGTATCTCCTCACCACACAAATGACTCCTGTCTTTTCTGCAGTACCCAGGTTGCACTACCGTACAACAGAGTAGGAACAATTACACTTTCATATACAGCCATTCGAGACTTTCTTGAGAACCCATTGCAGGGTTCGTACGCCTCCTGGTTTTCCTGGAAAACTCCTGGAATTAAATTTTTATGTTCCAGGGCCCTGGAAAACTCCTGGAAAAAAGGCAAATTTTAATGACTCCTGGAATTTTTTTTTTTTTTTTTGATTGGAGGTTTAACGACCACCGTGAGCAACTCAATGGGCTATAAGCAGTCGCCCGTTCCTAATTTAGGCTCACTGGTTCCAGGGAAGGGAGAGAGCCAGTGCCGTAAGACAAACACAACATCCATGCCTCACGGGATTCGAACCCGGACCCCGTTCGGACGAATTATCAGAGGCCATCGCTTAGACCACTGCGCCACCGCGGCCCTGGAATTTTTGTATTTCTTTTCATGCAGAACTAGTTTGGTTAAAGTTTATATTTTTTTTTATGGGAACTAGTTTGGTGGTTTTCAACCAGTGTTTCACCATAAAAGTTAGCTCTTCTCCAGCTATGAACTGGAGGGAGTGTGTGTAGGGGGGAGGAAGGGGATTGCAGGAACTTCCTTGCCTGATCGGGTGGGCGGGGCCAGCACGGCTGTTGACTGATAAGTATCTCCGGCACCCTACTGGGATAAAAACTATGATTTTCTATCTTAGCGGAATTTCTACAAAACTGACTGAAAATTTAATACACGTAATAAATTGGCAAAAGGAACAAATCCACCAAATGTCGTGTAAATCGGATAAAAACTGTGAAAACTAGCCAATAAAATTTTTAATCACGTACGACGGCAGTTTTCCCGCTCTAACGTCATAATAAAAAAATTTATGCGAAATTCAAAAAAGTTTTCATTTGATTGTAGTGAAATTTGCAGGGTAACCTTATATGACCCAGGTACGACATCGGTGAAAAATTCAGATTTTTTAATTGAAAATTCAGAAAATATAAGTTTTCGGCACATTTTTCCTTAGGTAGGAAAGGAGAGTGACAACTCTTCTGCCAAGGACCTGCTAACTCTTCCGATTTTGGCAAAAGTCTTCGGATTTTTTATACATTCTCATTCTTCCGATCTTCCGACCAAACTCGCGTTCTTCTGTCGTTCGAAAAATGTCTGCATATTATGAAAAAAATAACCTGTTTTATTATTTTTTGTAAGTCAAAAAAAAAAAAAAAAAAAAAGTTGAAAAGCGCAGCAGTAACTTACTAGTCTTATCTCAGGGCTGCCAGACCTGCGCCAATTGCTCCAGCCCGCACCAAAACGTTGTTCTTGCACCATTCTGCTAAAAAAATTGCGATTTTGACGACGAAATCTGCGCTAATTTTGCGCCAAAAGTTAAAATTTACCGGTCATCGATATTTTAGCGTAATCTTACGCCATTCGAAATCGATTCAGCGGTTAATTCGTACGTGAGATTCTTCCGTGGGTTCGCGAAGGCCCCCGCCCCCCCCCCCTTTTTTTTTGTTATTTTCGAGATCGATGCAAAAGTGAAGAAATTTTCGGGGTATTAGTTGGGGGTGGGGGTGGGTCGTATTCCGTCTGGGGACGTTGTTCTGTCTTTTCAAACGTTCGGAAACGGAAGCTAAACGGAGTGCAGATTTTTCCCGTAATTGTATTTTTTTCTCTCGCGATGTTGCTTCTGTTCAGTATTGTTGTTAAATATAATTTCATTGCATAATTTCAGCTTGAAATTGTAGGCAACGATTTCCGAAAACGGAAGTTAGGCCGCCTGAAAATTTCCCCGTAATCTTCGGCCACGAGATTCTTAATCTGATTCGAGGAATTCCGTCTTTTTTGTTATCATTTGGACCATTTACGAGATCGATGCACAACTGAACTGAAATTTTGAGAGAATTGGTGGTGGGGAGGGGAGAGGGCATCGTTTTCTCCGTCAGAGAACGGAATTTCATCCTTAGAAAACGGAAAGTAGACGGAGGTAAGATTTCTATCGTAATCGTAATTTTTTTTCTCGCGATATTTCCTATACCGAGTATTGTTAGATATAATTTTATTCCATAAATATTTGCATTTCAGCTTGAAAATGTTGGATAAATTTTCGAAAACGGAAGTCAGGCGGAGTGGAGATTTCTTCAGTAATTGTATTTTTTTCCCCCGCGATGTGATCCCCACGCCTATGTAGTTGTTAAATGTCATCACCCTCACAAATGTGTGTGCATTTTAGCTGGATAAGGGTGGAGGAAATTTCCAAAAACGGAAGTTTGTAAGAATTGATGCATGGTGTTAAATTTGTAGAAAATTTGTAATGAATTGATGCATGGTGTTAAAAAAAAAGTATTCATTCTCTGAAAATTACACCATTTATCTAAAATATTGAAAGCTCTGATATCAGAATCCATGGTTCTCAGCTACAGTTGATGTTTTTAGTAAGCACAGGATACCTTTCAAAAATTGCATTGCTTTTTTAGCTCCAGTAATGATAGGAGAGAAAAACGGTGTGGCTCGTCATTTGAAAGAACACCAAAGTGAAATAATAATTATAGGGTGTATTTGCCATTTAATTAATAATGCAAAAGAATTTTTTCTTTGGTTAAAAAAATCGCACAATGTTTCGATCATTAATGTCAGGTGAATGCAAAAAAAAATTTACTTTGTTTTCAAAGAATTCTTAAAAAAAGCCAAAAAAGCCACTGTAAAAAGTTTAGCTAACTGTTAAATTACTATAAATAAAAGTTCCCTTCAATAAAAACACACAAAAAAATAAAGGTAAGTGTCCTTTATTCCTTTTTTGTTTAAGCAGTACGAGTTCTTAATCATTTTATCGTGTGACAAATTGACGTAAAAAAAATCTTCTGAATTTTTATACAATTTACTAAATTTTTCAAAGAAATCTGCATGTTCATTAAATTTAGTTGGCAGGTATGAGAGTAGCAGGTGGGAGGGGCTGGATGAGATGAGATGGAGAAGATCCTCCAAACCTTGATTTTAGTTTTCAGTATTCTTATGGTTACATAAATGTTAGGTCATAAAGCTATAAATGTGGTGAGATGCAATCGTGGAAGTGAGATGCAGATGGACTGATACCGCTCTTGTGTGTTCCCCAGACTTTTTAATCAGGCTGTTCTATTTTAAACAGTGATACAGTCTTAACATTAACTCAAGAGTATAGTGACCTATACGTAATGCTGATTGCAGAGGCATTTGGCTGTCTTCCTTGTAAATTGGTAACGAGAACATTATTCTGTTTTATTAGTCAGAATAAATTTTTGTTGTGTAGTTTTGCCAGGTGGTAAGTGTATATTTAATCCAGCTTGGATAGACAATGTCAAGTATAAGGATTTTTTGCTGAGAGAAGATACTTCTAAGTTTAAAGCAAAGTGCAAAGTATGTGATTGTTGCTTCGATATTTCAAATATGGGTGAGTCTGCCATTACTAGTCACGAGACCCTTAGTAAAAGCAAATGTTTGACGAGACCCTTAGTAAAAGCAAATGTTTGACGAGACCCTTAGTAAAAAGCAAATTTCTTTATTGGCAGCTAAACAAAATCAAACAGTAGATATCTAAGACTTTTATCAGAAGTCACATGGTGCTGTTCCTATTAAAATACCTGCAGTATCTGACATAAGTATTGAAAATTCGTTTTCCCAAAACAATGTGCTAAAAGCAGAAATTCTATGGACGTTGAAAGTCATTACTTCACATTATTCATATAAGTCATGTGAAAACATCCAATCTGTACTGACCTTAATGTTCCTTGACAGTAGCATTGCAAAAATAATTCACTTGTGTTGGAAAAAAAATGTGCATATTATTCTGTTTTTGGTATTGCGCCATCTTTTATGTCACTTTTAAAGGGAAGAGTCAAATCTCAAGATGGATATGTGTTACTGTTTGACGAGACCCTTAACAAGGAAACTAGCAAAAAAACAGTTGGATTCTTATGTTAGGTTTTGGGATGGCGGGCAATTTGTACAAGATACTTAGGCTCTGACTTTTTAGGACATGCTGCTGCTGATGTATTGTTTAGTAAAATTCAAGAAAAGTGTTCCGGCTTAGGTTCTGGTAATTTGCATCAGCTGTCGATGGATGGACACCATGTCAATTGGAAAGTTTATTATATGATGCTGAATGCATTTAAACTAGAGGGCCATGCCTCTTTGTTGAATGTTGGCAGTTGTGGATTGCATATTCTTCATAATGCTTTCAACATTGGCTGCAAAATAATGCCAGAACTTGGTGAGACTATTCAAGCATTGTATTATACACTGCCGGAAAGTGAAAAAAGAACACCAAGAAGGAATTGGCGGACGATCATGAAATTTACATATGTTAATGGGGTCGAGTGAACGTAGGTGTGATGTTAATTTCGGGACCAACCGGTGAGCGCTTACGCCACAGCACGGCATAATATGAAAATTATCGTCGGTGGTATTTAAGGAGTACGGCGAAGTGAATGTAATCAGTCGTAGGCGTACGGACACGTGCGAAGACCCTGAAGAAGCTTCAATGCCTGGACGTGGAAGACGTGCAGGATTTCAGCAGTTATCGGACTTTGAGCGAGGTCGTCTAGTCGGACTCCGCGAGGCCGGGTGGTCGTATTGTCGTATTGCGGAGCGAATTGGACGGGAAGTATCGGTGGTGGTACGATGGTGGCATAGATGGTCCGAGGAACATTCCCACACGAGAAGACGTGGAACCGGGAGTCACAGACGGACTGATGAGTGGACCGATCGACGCATAAGAAGAGCGACGTTGTCAAGAAGAACATCCACTGAGACGCAAATCCGAGCTGCCGTTGCACCTGAGGTGACTGTGCGAACAATCCGCAACCGTCTACTGGATACAGGACTACGTGCACGTGTGCCTCTGGCATGTGTACCTCTGACTCCAGCCCACCGTCAGGCACGGCTGCAGTGGTGTCGCCAACGTCTGCACTGGAGAACGCAATGGCGATCTGTCGTGCTCAGCGATGAAAGCAGATTCTGCTTGAGAGCCTCCGATGGCCGTATGCGTGTTCGCAGACACACAGGGGAGCGTCTTCACCCTTCTTGCATCGGCCAGCGACACACAGGGCCTACACCTGGTCTTCTGGTCTGGGGAGCGATCAGCTACCACTCCCGTACACAACTAGTGTTTGTACCGGGTACGTTAAACAGCACCTCATACATCAACAACATCATTCAGCCCGTTGTTGTGCCATTTGTAAGGTCGGTCCATCGTGGTGTTTTCCAGCAAGATAACGCACGCCCACACATGGCACGTGCAACGCAACATGCACTTCAGGGTGTGAGACAACTTTCATGGCCTGCACGTTCACCGGATTTGTTCCCCATTGAGCACGTGTGGGATTTTATGGGACAACGACTTATCCGGTCTCCACGGCCAGCCACGACCATCCCCGATTTACACGTCCAGGTTGAGGATGCTTGGAACTCAATACCCCAAACTTACATCCAACATCTGTACGACAGACTCCATGCCAGAATTGCACAGTGTGACGCAGTTCATGGCGGTTCAACCTCGTACTAACCATGTTACATGGAAATGTTATTTTTCAGCTTACCAGCAAATACAGCTGTATTTTGCCATAATTTTTGATCCCGTTATCCTCTGTATTCCGTTATTATTTTGTATAAATTTCGTTGGTATCAGACGTCTAATTCTTGGTGTTCTTTTTTCACTTTCCGCCAGTGTATATTCAAGGACTCGCCAGCTAGACGTGAAGACTTTTCAAAAGTGACAAACTGCAATGTCTGCCGCTAAAGTTTTGCAAACACTGTTGGCTTGAAAATGTGAGTGTTGTTGGAAAAGCTATTGAAATTTTGCCAAGTATTTCATTATATGTCAGCAAGGTTCAGCAAAAGATATTACCTGACCCTCAAAACAAGTCATTTGATGTGGTGAAGAAACATGTTAAAGACCCACTTTTTCTTGTCAAATGTAAATTTTTGTTAGTGTGGCTAAAAGTGTTTAATATTTTTTGACTGTTTATCAGACTGACCAACCAATGCTTCCCTTTTTGGCTCATGACTTATATAGTTTGTTAAAAGAAGTGATGCAAAGATTCATAAAGGATAACATAGTGAACAGTGTAAATAGTCCTCTTAAACTGCTGAAAATTGAAATAAATGAAACAAATTACAAAGATACGAGTAAAATCATGATTGGTTTTGTTGCAAGCAAATTAATAACGGAACTAAAGAAAAGCCAAAATGTCAGTGACAAACAGATTATGGAATTTAAGTTACAATGTAGGCATTTTTTTATCCAAGTTACTAAGAAGTTACTCGAAAAATCACCTTTATAGTATCCGTTGGTTAGGTCAATGACATGTTTAGACCCAAGAAGGTTTTGGGGAAATTCAGAAGATATGGTTCAGAAGTTCAGCATGATATTACTCATCCTTGTCGATGCAAAGAAAGTTTTGGAAACAAATTGTGATAATATCATAAAGGAGTATAGTGATTTAGTACAGGAACTTGTCAATGAAAGGAAGGCTGAGCTCACAAATTTTGATACAAGAACACAGACTAGATGAGTTTTACCATGCTACTGTTGCTAATAAGTATAAATACTTTTGGGAAGTCATGAAGATACTTCTGCTTCTATTCCATGTGCAGGCCACTGTTGAAAGAGGATTTTCTACAAATAAACAAATCATGGTGGAGAACTTAAGAGAAGAATCTGTTGTAGCAAGAAGAATTATTGTTGACCATGTAAATATACTGTAGTTGGGGAAATAGAAGATGTTGAATTGTCAAAAGAGCTTTTACTGAGTATTGCCTGTGCTCGTCAAAAGCATGTTTCTTACCTGGATTAACAGAAGAAAACCCAGCAAAAGAAATGTATGAAAAAAGAATGCTGCTAATGGAAGACATATGATGTCTTAAATCGAAGAAGGAAAGACTTGAAACGGACATTTCTGAATTTAAAAAATCCTCTGAAATGTATGCTGATCAGGTAGAATCAAAAAGCTCACTAACATTGCTTGCAAAATCAAATGTCCTGCGACACAGTGTCAAAGAATAAGAAAAAGCACTGTTGCTTGTTGCTGATGAACTTCATGAAAAACTCATGCAACATAAAAATTGTTAAAGGGGTAGGGAACATCCTATCTCTTGAAGTTATATGTCTACCTGAATGTACCTTTTTCTTAATGAACTTTTTAGATAACAAAACTCTGTCTTCCCATTCTGCTTTATTTCCCCTCTCGTTTATATTGTGATCATTAGTGGCTGTGAAGTGGGGAGAGGAAATGTAAGTCAACAGCAATTCCCAATTGAACTTTATTCCCGTACAGCTTTATATTGCGTCCATAAAACGGGGGAAACTTTACCTGCTAGAAAAGAGAAGTATACCTTTTAAAAGGAATTCACCTGGTTTCTTTCATAGCAGTTAGCGGCATGCATCTCTGTGGAAGAATTGATCAAGCTCATGCACACTGCGTATTAATCAGATTTCAGCCATTTTCAACACATTCCTTCGATATACACCATTTTTCCCCATCGAATTTTTAAGTAAAAGATCCCCTCCTCGGGGTCCCTAAGAACAAACTAAAATTTCGACGGAATTGAAGGCTTTTGTATGTGTGTTATCATGCATTAAGTTTCGATGAACATACTGAAACTAGATGAAAATTTTCGGAATAAAAGGACAAATTTCCAGGAAAAGCGCGTAATCAAAAAACATTTTTAGGCACTCCCAAGTATTGCCTTTTCTCAGCTTTCAAAATAGTTAGACATATACAGGGTGCGTTCAAAAATTTGGTCAAACATTTTCATGTATTAAATTACCTAAAATTTTTAACCAGTAGCCATTTTTCCAAAATATCAAAAATAAACAATAAAACCAGATAGAGAAGGTAAAGTACATGTTGCAAAAATATGCATTTAAATGTTTCCCTCATACTAAGTAGGCATACAGAAACATCAGTATTTTACTGTCTGCCATCCAATGAAGGCATGTTACATATTGTAAATAGAAAGTTCGGAGTATTTTTATACAAGTAAAAACAGAACTTGTTCTCTTTTTCTCTCCCTTTTTTTATTCCCCCAAAAGGTTGGCATTCCAGCTTTTCAGGTTCTTGTTTCTATCTTGTTTCTTGAATTCTAGAGCATGGAATATCCTGCCTTTTAGGTTTGTATCAAAGTGGATAAAAAAAATTAAATTCCTGTGAAGCTTGGTGATGCACATTGTCATTATTGAGGTTTACATGATTCATGCTCTGTGAATGATTTGGGGTCTAAGTTACTTTAGCTCAGTGCCTGCTTTCTGATATGTAGGCACTGTAAAAAAATATTGTGTTACAGGGAAGAAAATTATCATTATCATGCATGTATTCCATTTTGTTTGTTTCAGAAATGCAAGGAAGCATGTTTAAGGTTTTAATGAATCAGAATTTCCCATCTTTACTGGTGTGTATATATCTTTTCTGCTTTCAGTCGATGTATTGTAAATGTGTAGTGCTGCCCCGGTGGCCAAATGGTCTGACCATTCGCCCGAGGTGGGTGTGTGGGTGGTGTATTTGTCTGATGGCATTGGCTCTGTCCCTTCTCTTCAACAAGTGGCCCTAAATTAGAGATGTGCGGCTGCTTAAGCACTCAGAGTTGCACATGATGGTCAATAAACCTTGAAACACAAGAAAAAAATAAGTAGTAAACTTCACCGTAATTTGCAATATAGGCAACAATGCACTGTGATTCTAGCAAAAGCCACCCCGGTGGCGCAGTGGTCTAAGGCGCTGGCCTCTGATCATTCGTCCGTAAGGGGTCCGGGTTCGAATCCCGGTGAGGCATGGATGTTGTGTTTGTCTTCCGGCACTGGCTCTCTCCCTTCCCTGGAACCAGTGACCCTAAATTAGGGACGGGCGACTGCTTATAGCCCATTGAGTTGCTCACGGTGGTCGTTAAACCTAAAAAAAAAAAAAAAAAAAATTCTAGCAAAAGTTTGTGCTCCTGGAATTTTTTTACGGACTCCTGGAAAACTCCTGGAATTTATTTTCTTTAAAAGTGTACGACCCTGCCATTGTTCCTGAGAAATCCTCCTAAAGCAGCTATGATTTTTGAAGAAGAATTCACTTGCCTACTAATTTCACCACCTAATTTGTTCTCTCTGTCAAATCTACTTCTTAAATATACAAACTCATTCACCTGGTCAATCTCTGTGCCATTAAGACTTATCTTGCATTCAGTTCTAACAGTTCCTCACTCAAAACCCATGAAAATAACTTTGCTTTTTCCCATATTTATATTCGGTTTTAATTTCATTGAAGTGTGCTGCAGCAGTTTAATAATTCTTCAAGCATTAATAGACTGCCCACAAGTGACATTTTGCAGTAATCCACGGGTAGTCCTGGTGTGAACTAGATATTCTATGATCTATTACAAGAATAGCTGAAACAGAGTTATAATTGTGAAATATTTAACATGGGTAGTTGTGTCGTACATATCATACATGGAGCATTGAATGTTGGTGCTGAATTACCTGCGTGGATGTTAACAAACTGCGCATATGATATTATGTTGCCGTAACCTCCTTTGAAAATGTAATAAATCACAGAAAATTGTTATTATATAACCTCCTTCGAAAATGTAAAATCATAGAAAATTGCAATAAATCATAGAACATCCAATTCACAGTCCTGGTGTGAACTGGATGTTCTATTATTTATTACAAGAATAGCTGAAACTGAGTTATAATTGTGAAATATTTAACATAGGTAGTTGTGTCGTACATATCATACATGGAGCATTTAATGTTTGTGCTGAATTACCTGCGTGGGGATTAACAAACTGCGCATATGATATTATTATGTTGCTTCAACCCTAGGGCTGTTTCACCAGAGCATGAAATCAATTTTGATACAGCAAGAATTTGGGAAAATTTATCTGATTGACCAGCAAGGTGACAGGCTCGAAGCAAATAGGCAACATGCACTCAAAGAAAATAATATGGGAAGGCCTTAGCACAAACACAACATTTAATTGGTTAACCTAGATAACATGAGGATGCTGTTGATTTCGATACACAGAAAAGAGAGTCCTCAAATGACTAACGCCAAGACTCAATTGAGCGTTACAGTTCAACGAAATGTTGCAGGTGTATGTTGCTCAGCTCTGTACAATTTTCTGCTCATACTGTTCTCTTCGTACTGACCAGAGGCTACATAATTTAGAGGCGAAGCTAGGATTCCTTTCACCTGGGACAAAGCCAAAGTTTGTCAACCCCCCCCCTACTCTTCCTTCATCAAAAAAATATTAACTAAAATCTATTTTAAAATTTTTGAGAATACATCTACTACCATTTTGTTTAATTTTACAGCTGCACCTGATATGTGGTTTGTTTTTATGAGGTTCAAAATAAATGAGGAACTAACATGGGCTTTGGGGATATTGAGAACAAACAACTTAAAGAAATTATCAGTTTATTCTTAAAATGATATATTTTTTAAATGAATCTTAACAATTAATAAAATCAAGTTATTTTACAATAATTAATTTAATGTTTTAGTGTTAATCAATTAATAAGTTTCCTGTGTCCAAAAACTGGTCTTTTACTACACCGTTCATTAAAATAACATTTGTTGAATACACAAACCTATAGTCAATATACAAACTATTTTTTATTCAATATGCAAACCTTTGAGTTTTACATTTTAAACGTGTATGACATAAACATTTGTGTGTGTGTGAATACAGCTGTACATTACAATTTAAGATAAAACCCTTAAAAAAAGTTCCAGGGCCAGGCATGTGTACAGCTTGACTTTTTGGGATTTTCTGATAGTAAAAGTTTTTATGATATCATCATAAGAAAGTTTTTATGCAAGCTTATGTTCTATTAAGATCACACTTAAATTTGTTAATCTCTTTTGATCAACTGTGCTCCACAGATATGTTTTGATAAGCTTCCGCTTGCTAAAAACAGAGACGACTGTCACTGACAGCGTGGGGAAGATTTTGAGGGCTGTCATGAAATTGGAATATGCATCCTCATGTCCAATGTCACGAATGAAATGAAGGAGTCTCATGGGGCTGGCCTTTATACCCTGATAAAACTCTAGAGCGTGATATTTAAAACTTGCAAGCTCCAGCATGAGCTCATTCTTTGTCTAAATTGGCGTAGAGGCTTCCCATGTCCATTGTCTATTTCTTCAGCTCATGTGCATTCATGCTATTTATCTGTGCTTCCTGGAGAAACAACTTTTCCTGTAGTTTGTCAATTGCATGAAATCTGCTATCAGTCTCTGAAATAACACTGTCCATTATTTGAAGTGAAGGCCTGAATTTGTTCTCCCCTGTCATATCATAAATCTCATGTTTGCAACTCTCATCAATCATCCTCCTCTCTTTCTTGGTATCTTTGAAGTGTGGAACAACCTGCTCGATCTTCTTAACCACATCCTCTGCTTCTTTAATTGAGTCAGCCACTGTTTCTTCTCTCTCTCTTTTTTTTTTTTTTTTTTTTTGCAAGATATTCAATAGGCCCTTTGTGTTCAGATGACCGATCGATTGTGAGGTCTCTTTGAAGAAGCTTGTTAATCCTATCAGTCTTCTCCAGAATCTTGAACCAAACTCAAGACATGACTAGAAACTGTAGCTTTGTTATATTTTTCAAAAGGATAGCAGCCTCAGTCTTAGTTTCAGAATTGTAAGGGGAAGTCATCAGTTCATTCAATGCATCAGTTCTGTGCGCAGTTATTGCTGCTAGAAATGACTACAGTAATTGTAGACACTTCTAAGAGCTTTTATCTTTGTGGACCATCTTGTCTTAGGTTGGGATTTGAGGTACATATTAACGTGATTCTGCTTCCCCTGTGGCGCAGTTGCCTAAGCGCTGGCTTATGACCATTCGTCCGAAAAGGGTCCGGGTTTGAATCCCGGTGAAGCACGGATGTTCTGTTTGTCTAACGGCGCTGACCCTCTCCCTTCTCTGGAACCAGTGGCCCAAAATTAGGGACGGGGACTGCTTATAGGCCGTTGAGTTGCTCTCGGTGGTCGTTAAACCTTCAACAAGAAAAAAAATCTAGTATTTTTCACCTGGTTTTGAAGACATAAAAAGTAAGTAGAGACAGTTGTGAACTCCAAAGTAAGTGTCTGTGTCTGAATTTGCACTAACAGCTTGAACTTTCACTCGATTAAGAGAG
This sequence comes from Macrothele yani, assembly GCA_039090855.1. Classification (NCBI taxonomy): domain Eukaryota; kingdom Metazoa; phylum Arthropoda; class Arachnida; order Araneae; family Macrothelidae; genus Macrothele; species Macrothele yani. Next base: position 59,561,558 of record CM077029.1, read on the forward strand.
TGAGGTGCTCATGGCAAGAAAAATGCAAGATTAGTTTCTTTAAGGATATGTGCTTGAACCCCCTTGTGCCTTCTTGCCATGTGAGCTCTATTGTTATATGATTGTCCTCTGCAGTTTGCAAGAACTAAGCCATCTTTTTCGAATTTTGTGGCAATTGCTTCACCAAGAGTTTTACTTTCCCCACTGACTGTAAAAAAATCAGTGAAATTCTCTGTGACCTTAGGACTTTTTTTGCCCATCTTCACATATTACCTGAGCAATTCGATCTTTATAAGTAACGTCGGGTGTGGTATCATCGTCGAAAAGTATTTTCCTTCCCGGATATCATCAAGAATTTTTGCCTTATCTTAGCAGCAATGATTTCCAAGAACTCATCCTGAATTTCATGAGAGAAGTAATTAACTTCGCCTCTTTTGTGGCACTCCATATGTTCCTTAATTGGAGGATGCTAGTGAGAAACAAGCTCTATGGTGTTAAAAAAATCCACTTCGAGGATCTCCTAATGGAAATCTTCCTTCGTTTGATCAACGTAGTGCACTTACTTGCCGTGCCAAATACACGGTCGTATCCGAATAATATGACAACCTACCTAATAATGGGAATAACCACCCTTGGTGAATAACAGCGGCGAGACGGACACAATTAGGCCCTGGAAGGTTGCCCGAGGCACACGTGCCCATTCGGCCTGCGACAGAGCATGGAGGTCTCGGAGATGATGTAGCTGTGGGTCGGCACGTCGAACCTGTCTATCCAAATAGTCCCATATGTGCTCTATGGCATTGAGGTTGGTTGATTTCGCCAGCCAAGGGAGAACGGAGACATCGCTGTTGTATTCCTGGAACAAGTCACGCATCCCTTAGCGACGTAGCAGGGCGCATTGTTCTATTGGTGGACACCGTCACCACCAGGTAAACATCGAACATGAAGGGATGCATGTTGTCAGCGAGGATGGAAATTTAGCCATTTGGTGTTCAGGGACCCATCCAGTGTTACCAGCGGTCCCATATCATACCAGGAAAACATGCACACTGCCACCGCCGGCCTGTACTTGACCCACAAGCGTGTCCGGGTGTTTGTTCTCGTGTGTCCGACTCCGTATCCGTCACTTCTGTGGAGTAGGAACCTCGATTCGACGGAGAAAGCAACCTTTTCCACTGTCCAATGATGGTAGTCCCATGCGAACTGCAGGCATCGTTGCCAATGGACCTGGGTTAACATGGGTACCTTGACGCAGCTTCGATTCTGGAGACCCATGCGTAACAGGGTTCACTCTACTGTTATCGGGGACACATACCTGGGTGCCCCAGTGTTCATTTGCGTGGTCAATTGCTACACTGTTGCGCGTCGATTGCCCTTTACCAGTCGACCTTTTTCTCTGGGGTCGATAGCCTTTGGGACTCCACAGTTATGACGTCTGGTGGTATTCGGTGTGCCAGCGGTCCATGCTTTGTGCACCCTTACCACATTGCCTCGCAAACAGCCCACGAAGTCCTCTGTTTCTGAGATGCTTCCACCCTTGGCGCATTAGCCGATGATCATTCCTTTTTGAACGTCCATCAAATCACTACCTCTGCCCATTGTGCTCACGTGACGCACTATGGCTCATCTGTTCTGGACGGCTGCTTATATTTCCATGTGGTCAACCTTGCATGTGCACTCTGTGACGCGCCTGGGCGGGTGCACTGTGATTCCGGGTGTGGTCGTATTATTCTGATACCACTATCCATAAGGGCATCAACAACAGCATATAGGACAGCCGTCCAATGATTTTCTTCAGCAATTTGATCTTGCGTAGCTCCTTGTCTATGCTTCCCTTTCTTAAAGAGATTTCAAGTTTTCCATGAGCTGAAATGCATCTTGTTGTGTATGGAGTTCTCATGCTCACATATTTTATCAGAGTTTTTTCCATTGAGTAAAACAATTTTAGCTTCTGTGGAGTAGGAACCTCGATTTGTCGGAGAAGGCAACCTTTTTCGTTGACTTTCTGAGAAAATATACGATACAGAACGGAGCGTTTTTGGACTTACTGTAGGAAAACCATGACCTCTGAACTTTATTTCCGTTTGACAATTTCTTCAATAACCAGTCTTTCGTCAAGGATCTGCCTTCCCTCATACTGTTATTGATATCCAGCTCGACGTTTGTTTCTTCTTCTTTGATCTTCGTCGATATTCGGCTCCAGATGGCTCTTTGACTGGGATAACAGCCCACTTAACTTATGAATGACTCACTTGCTGTACTTGGGCCCCTGACCTATGGTCACGCTTCCATGACAGCTCTCGCCGCTACACATCTTCACCTACGGCGGCAGCTAATCGGCAATAGTATGCCCCCCCCTGAGCTGTTGAGATGTAGCATGAGGGAGAAAGACTAAATATCCAAATATCCAGGACCTTAAAAATATAAGCTTTTTTTTATTAATTAGTTTATATTATGCAGATAAATTGTTTACAGTTGCAGTGATCGTCTGTTTGAAACCCTCGTGCGAATGGTTTGATGTTGTACATCTTTTTTCCATTTTTTTTTTTACTTTCTCTGGAGGTGAAATGTAAAACTCTTTTTTATGATTAAAGAAGTGACGTTATTGTTTAGGAATTTCTGCTAGAGTAGACAAACTGTCATTTGGAAAGGCATTTTCTCTCCCCTTCTCCCACACGTGCTTTCATCCCAGGCGGCAAGTGCAGAAAATAATTCATCTGCTTTAATTATGCTTTCATTTTTACAGTACAAAGTCTGTCATTGCGATAGCAGTTATTAGGGCGCTCCGTTATTTGCCCTCGCCCTTCTCCTTCTTTTCCCAGGTTACTTCCTGTACAATTTAGTTGGCTTTTGATCCTCCATTCCAGTAGTTCATCATCATCTCCTTGTCTGCTCCCTTCTAACTAATACGAGTGATCTGTTGAATTTTTATTTGCTGTATACGCGCTCTGTACACCAAATCGGACTAGATGATTTTCTTTTCTGGAAATAAGAAGGTATTTACACTACTATTTCTCTTGTACGATAAGAAAAATCGGGGAGAGGGCAGTGTTAAGGACATATTACTTATTTAACATAGCTACAGCATGGCACTTAATCCAGAGAAGCGACAAAAAACTTTAGATTTTTTTGTAAAATCAACAATTGAAACTTCAGAAATGAAAGACATACCAAAAGTTGCACATTAGTCAAAAAATTTGCCTTCAATAGACTTAAACTTGGGAAGTGCAGATGCACTTTCATCGACTTCGACAAACTACACTTTGCCTGTGCAATTTGAAAGTGAATACGAAAATGATATTAGTCTTTATGCTGGTAATGATAAAAAAACAAGAAAGATGACACCGAATTTTCGGGTGTAATAAGCACGTCTTTTGAATCCGTTCTGACGCAAATTAAACTTATCAAAGCTATTGAAAGTCAATGGAACCGGTACGGAAAACAATAGTATCTGACGGAAAAAAGAAGTCTTTCAATCGGGTTTTTAAAATCTCAGACATTGCTGTAAACGGAATCGTGAGCTTACGCCCTCTGGTTGCAGACTTGTGCGTTAAGAAAAACATGAATTTATATGAGAAACATTTCGCACTGGAAACGCTGTCCAACATAGAAATAATTTTTCAAGTCGGACTCTAAGAAACAGAGATATCGACAAAAATAAGAGGTGACTTTATGTCCCCTGGTGGGAAAACCATGCATTATTTTAGGAAGAAAGTATTCCCAAAAGGTTTTTCCATATGAGCACTATCGGTCAAAGAAAAAAAAATTTAGTCGAGTTTTCAGGATCCCAGAGTTTGCTACAAATACATCAGAAGCAGAAATTAACACTTGTGACACCTGGTGGCCAAACCATTCTTTACCAAACATTAGACATTATGTGAAAAATATTTTCCATCAGGTCTTGTATGCTATACAGGAAGAATTTTTCAAATCGGAGTTTTAGAAGCAGAAATAACGCAGAAAACGCAATTTACCTTTGTGCCCCCTAGCGGAAAGTCTATGATTTACTTGAAAATTTTGAATTCATAGAAAAAACATTTCGCATCGGAAACACTATGCAACAAAGAAGAAATTTTTCAAATCGGACTCCTAGAAGAAGAGATATTGACAAAAATAAGATATATGTCTATACCCCCTGGCGTAGAAACCATGCATTATTTCAAGAAGAAAATGTTCCTAAAAGGTTTGTCGACATGAGTACTATCGGTCTACAAACGACGAATTTTTCAATTGAGAATTTAGAAGCTCATATTTTGCTGCAAATACATCAGAAGCGGAAATTAAGATTTGCGCCCCCTGGTGGCCAAACCATTTTTTTACAAAAATTAGAAATTATGTGCAAACGATTTCCCATCAGGAGCTGTATCCGGTGCAGAAAGAATTTTTCAAATTGGAGATTTAGAAGCAGAGATATAGGGGAAACGCAATTTACCTCTACGCCCTCTAGCGGAAGGTCTATGAATTACTTGAAAATTTTGAAATTATATGGAAACCATGTCACACTGGAAACACTATCCAACAAAGAAGGAATTTTTAAATCGGACTCCTAGAAGTAGAGATATTGACAAAAATAAGATATACATCTACGCCCCCTGGCGAAGAAACTGTGGAATATTTTAAGAAGAAAACATTCCGAAAAGGTTTATCGATGTGAGTGGCATCAGTCAACGAAATAATTTTTTCAATCGATGTATTAGAAGTTCAGATTTTATGGCATATACATCAGAAGCAAAAATTAGCACCTACGTCCCCTGGTGGCCAAAGTATTCTTTACCAAAAATTTGAAATTATATGCAAAAGATTTTCCATCAGGAGGTGTATCCGCTAAAGAAAAAAATTTCAAATCGGAGTTTTAGAAGAAGAATAGTTATCGGGAGGAAATGTAATTTACTTTTACGCCCCCTAGCATAAAATCTTACTAAAATACTATTCGACATAAATGGAATCGAAAGATAAAAGAATTTTTTCAATCGGATGTTTTGAAGCAAATACGCATGTGTATGTGGAATAAAATGTGTTTTTGAATTCGACATCATCTGCATTTACGCCCTCTAGCGGCGAAGTAGTACATCGCAAAAAAAAAACGAAATAAAGGATCATCATTCGCATATTTCAAGCTTCCCAACGCAAAAAGAATTTTTCAAATCGGACTAATAGTTGCAGAGATATCGTGGGTACAGACGGACGGACAGACAAACCGGTAACATAAGCACGATCTTTTTTTACAAAAGCCGTGCTAAAAAGGCAATTTTAGAAGAAACGAGCTTTTGGAAAAACCATTTTGTCCACCGAAAAATTACGTTTTCCCATTCTCCGAGCTCAATAAAAAAGATAAAATTGTGAAAAGGTACTTAAATCGAAGTCATTTGGAAAAGTACCCGTGATTAGTGTATTCCCCCATTAATGAAAGGAGTTTACTATAAATATTGTTTACTGTTTGCTCCAAACGTTGTAGGTGATAATCGATGCCAAACTCAATTTGGGAGTTTAATTTCAAACCGTCTGAAAACATTTTTGAAGCTCCTTGGTAATAATGGAATGTTAGAGAATCACCAACGTAGTAAATACCACCGAAATTCAGTTCAGTCGGCAGAAGAATTTGTGAAAAAATTTAACAAACCGCAAAACGAAATTGGTAATATGTTATCTACATCTCAATTAAAACAAGTTGAAGAAAATGGCAAAAGGTTGCTTCCAATTATATTATTGACACTGTAATTACACTGGGAAGGCAAAACATATACCTTTCAAAGGCCCCAGAGACAATGGAAGCTTATTAGATACATCTGAACGCAGTAGTATAACGAATGAAGGGAATTTTCGAGAAATTTTAAAATTTAAAGTACGCTGTGGAGATACAGTTCTAGAAAACCATCTCAAAAGTGGCAAGGCTAATGCAACTTATATTTCAAAAACAACACAAAATTCCATTATTGAATGTTGCGGTGACGAAATTCTGAAAAATATTAAAGGGTTTCTTTCCAAGGCAAAATATTATTCCATATTATTTGATGAAACTACTGACATATCTACCATATCACAAATGTTGCTCCAACATATCTCAGTATTACACTGAGATATGTTTACAAATCAGAAATCAGGGAAGATTTTGTTGGATTTTTCGACTTACATGAAGTAAATTATGCATCAGAATTCTCTTTAGAGACCAAACCCAAAATAGACGGCGTATCATAGGAAAAACTGTAGTTAAAATTCTGCATAAAAATAATATCGACGTAAAAGCATGCATTGGTATTTGTACCGACAACTGCAATGTTATGATGTCTGAGGTAAGAGGAGCAATAAGTAAAATTCAAAAATCAGCCCCGCTTGCTGTGAGAATACCATGCTATAATCATTCACAGAACCTATCTTTGTCCAAATGCATAGAAGTGCAGGGTGTACAAAACTGTTTTGGAGTAATGAAAGAAGTCATTGCTTTTTTCAATGCATCAGCAAAAAGAAGTTTCGTTCTGAAAAGTATCTTGCAATCGAAGTTAAGTAGTCTCTGTGACACTCGCTGGGTGGAACGACACGACACTACCCTATGCATCGAAAGTAATATTGTCCTTATCATTGAAACATTAAAGAGCATTGCTACATGGAATGACGCAACTTCTGCAACTAAAGCTGCTCTTTTATTAAATACCCTGTTAACTAGCCAATTTTTAGTATCACTAAATTTTAGTATCACTAATTTTCTCTTCTGCTGTACTCAGTAACTTGTTTAAAAAAATTCTCTAGATCTGTCTTCAGCAGGAGATTGTATTAAAAATCTTCTCTCTGTGCTGACTACGTTAAGAAAAAACGCAGACGCGGAATTCAGTAAAATTTGGAGATACTTGTCTGATTTGGTTAATGCGTTGGAAATAAGCATCAAAAAACCTAGACTCGCTGTGAAACAAACCACAAGAGCTAACAGTTAAGTATTATATATATCATCATCATCATCATCATTGTCAACCATTATCAATCCACTGCTGGACGAAGGTCTCCCCAAGTTTCCTCCACAACGGTCTGTCTTGTGCCAGTCTCCTCCATGTCACCCCTGCATACTTTCGAATTTCATCCACCCATCTCCCATATGGTCTTCTTCTGGGTCTTTTCCTGTCCCTTGGAATCCAATCTAAAATTTCGGCTGTCCATCGATGATCTGTCCTTCTGGCAGTATGTCCAGCCCATTGCCATTTCAGGGATTTAACTCTGATCATGATGTCTTCCACTCTTGTCATTTTTTGGATCCACGAGTTCGTCTTCTTGTCTCTCCTGGTTACACCAAGCATGCACCTCTCCATGCTTTTTGAGTTGTCTGCAGCCTTTGTATGTCTCTTTTAGTTAAGGTCCACGTCTCTGCACCATACGTAAGCACTGGAAGGATGCATTGATCAAACACTTTTCTTTTAAGACATAATGGCATATTGCTCTTGAACATTATGCTGTTTCTTCCAAAAGCTCTCCAGGCAAGTTTTGTACGCCGATTAATTTCTTCATCAATGTGACCCTCACTTGATATCTGCTGTCCAAGATAAACGTACGTGTCTGTTATCTCCAGCTTTTCTCCATCAATCGATAAATCTTCATTTCTTGTAAAAGCATTGAACATCACTTTTGTCTTCTGAAAGTTCATTTTTAATCCCACTTCTTTACTCTTGTCAGCAAGTTCCTGGATCATACTCTGCAGCTCTGATGGGGTAGTTGCAAAAATGACTACGTCATCAGCAAAACGAAGGTGGGTTAGATAATCTCCATTAATCTTTATCCCCTTGTTTTCCCAGCTCAACGACTGAAAAACACCCTCCAATGTGGCATTAAAGAGCTTCGGAGATATGGTGTCACCTTGTCTCACTCCCTTTCCAATTTTTACGTGTGTTGTATTTTATAACAGCCGAATCTTTGCACTTGCATTTTCATAGATGTTATTAATAATATTAATGTATACATCTTCAATACCGCAGGTTTTCAGAGCCATTGTAACTGCTGATGGTTTCACCGAATCAAAGGCTTTTTCATAATCGATAAAAGCCATGCACAATGGAAGTTCATATTCCCTCGCTCTTTCAATTAGTTCTCTCAGTACATGGATATGATCTATTGTGCTGTAGCCACTCCTGAATCCAGCTTGTTCTCTCGGTTGAGCCATGTCCAGTGTTACCTTCAAGCGGTGTGAAAGAACTTTAGTGAAGATTTTATAAACTACTGATAGGAGGCTGATAGGTCTGTAGTTTCCGAGATCCTCAATGTCACCTTTCTTATGTAGCAGGATCATTGTAGCGGTGTTCCAATTCTCAGGAATCTTTCCTTCATTAAGGCATTGAGTGAAAATTTGGGCGAGTATTGTTTCGATTTCTCCACTTGCTTCTTGTATGATGTCTACAGTAATTCCATCTTCTCCTGGAGCTTTTCCCCGCTTCATGTTCTTGATTGCATGTGCAACTTCTGCTGGAAGGACTGGAGGAACTCTGGTACTAGTATCTTTCATGATGTCTGGAGTGCACGTATCATCCCTTTCATATAATTTGGAGTAGAAATCTTTCACTCTTGTCAAAATTTCGCCTCTATTTCTTGTTACAGAACCATCTTCTTTTCTCAGTGCCATAATCTGTTTTCTTCCCTTACTGAGATGTCCCTTTGCTATCTTTAGGCTTTGGTTGTTTTCAATTGCTTTCCTCACTAGTTCACAGTTGAATTTTCTTACGTCTTCAGTGATACTTTTTCTTACTGTCTTGCATAGCTCTATATATTCCACTTTGGAAGTCACATCTTCTTTAGTTGTCCTCATCTCTCTTCTTTTTTGCATCAACATTTTCGTTTTTCCTGATAATTTGCTTACATGCAACTTGTTCTTAGACCCAGCTAATTTTGTTGCTGTTTCCATAGGAGCTTTGGTTACTTTATATATATATATATATATATATATATATATATATATATATATATATATATATATATATATATATATATATATATATATATATATATCAGAGGAGTATTACCGGTAAAGTCTATATATTCCAATACTTGATGTAATTATACTTGATTTGAAGACACTTCAGTGAGGACACACTAAATGCTTTCAAGTTGCATGTATTATTACCTGAAAATTTGTTGAAAACTGAGGATTATTTAAATGCATCACTGTCTGCACTATGGAAAAAATACTCAATGTTACTCAGTCAGTTTAATCCCTTAAATTCGGATATTTGCTTAAAATCTGAAGTAGCCATGTGGAAAGAAAAGTGGATTCGGGAATCCAACTGTAACGAAAACGTACCGAATACATTACAAGACTTTTTAATTCATCTGATGAAGATATTTATCCAAATTGCTACATTTTATTAAGAATATTGTTAAGTTTATCGATGTGTCGCCACTGTGGAACAAAGTTTTTATGCCCTCCTTCGGATGAAAACCTGGCTAATAATTCCTATTACAGAAAATCCTCCAATGGCATATATAGGAAGTATCAAAAATAAGCTTAAACACAGGTTAAAACAACATGTAAAAAATTGGCAGAAAAATTAAGAAGAAAAATAGCATTTATTCGATATTGCCTGGCTAACCAAAAATATCCTAAATTTGAAAATATAAAAATCATAAAAAGCTGTAAATCCGAAAAACACCTCAGAGTAGCAGAGTCGATAATGATAGAAAAAAATAGAGCAAAAGTTTGCAACCATAATGACCCTAATATTTTAAGAAACAGTTGGAAGAATTTAATTAAAATTGAGCAAAAAACGGAAATTTTCGAAAAATGAGATCAGTGACCAACAAGAGATGGCGCCACAACGCCCAAGAGGAAGCGATAGCCGATGTAACAGATGCAGCCCGCGAGAACCACCGAAATGCCCTTCTGACTAGGGATGGGCGATATTTGCAAAAGTATCGATACCGATATCTTTTGATATTTCTGAGACAGATATATTGAATCGAAAATATCGGTATTGAAAGATCAATATATCGGATCGATTTTTCGATATATTTCGATATTTTTCAATACTTCTGATCTCAATACGACTGATATTCCGGTTTATTTACGACTGATATTCCGGTTTATACTGCCTCAGGGTTATCACTGAATCCGATCCGATCTGATGTTGCGCTAAGTATTGGCTGTTGGGAACTTGGAAGTAATTGGCTGTTGGCCAAAGCGAGCTGTTGGCCTGTTCGCACAAATCTCAGCCAGCACTAAATAAATAAAGCTTCTGTGCGGCGCCATTTGCAAATCTGTATTACTTTATTGAATACAGTGCCAAAGTGTGTATAAATACATACACATAAACTATTCCTTACAGAGTTATCCGAAAATGATAGAATTGTATAACTTATTTTCATGGCAATTTTTTCTTTCTGAAACACACGAAATTTATGCTCTAGTTATAGGGTTCTTAAAACGAGAGCTGCTTCCTCCTGCTAAAAGGGAGCAATTTTTATTTGTCATTTATTATTACATTTTGTAGCTTAAAACTATCTTTATTGAAGATTGCAGCTCTCAAGCTGTATTTTTAGTGGTGTGAAAAACACGTAAAATATTGTTTTTCAGATCCTGAAATAAAAAATATATGTACCAGAAAGTTTTGATGCAAAAATAAATAAATAAATCATGCAACAGAAGTGTGCTTGTAATCTGCAGAAATGCTGAATATACTTTCCAAAACCCAAAAGTGATTTTCTTGTTTCATGTGTGGGTACTGCTCGACGAGCATGGATATGGTTTCTGCCAAGAAGTTTCCAAAAATCCCAGTTGCAAAGGAAAGTTTTCATGAGTTTTTCATAAATGTGAGATTATGAGAAATATGTATTTCCAACATTTCGAGGAAAGGTAAGTTGAAGCTTCAGTACGGCATAAATGACAAAACAAACTTACTTACTAATCCCAGCAGACTGGAATCTTAACCATCAATTAACATGGGAATAACTGAATTATAGAAAGAATAACTTTTTTTATTGGCATGCAAATGTCAAAGTTAACATTATATCAGCTTGCAAGGAAATGTTATGGAAAAAAATCTTTGAAAAAACTTTGTTGTAATTTTTAGAGCATTTTTTATACATTTATATTTTTTAGAAGGTGTGAACAATGGTTTGCTATTTTTTTTTATCGTTTAAAACAGAACACAATGTTAATGGAGTATACAGATATAATTACTTCCATGGTGTAAGCTAAAATAGTTCCCATGGCATAAGCAAAAAAATTTAAAGTGCTTAAATATGTTCACAAGTGACATTTGTTTTAAAAACAGTAATTAGAGTACGAATAATTTGTGATGGCCTTTTTATAGAAAGCAATTATTTTTCCAGAAAGATATTTAAAAAAATGCTCACAATTATTAGTCCTCTGTTAAAAATCGATTATAAAAACAAAATCATAAAAAATAGCATAATCCAAATTAATCAAGTATATATATTTACTAATTAATTAATGAAAGCCGTACTAATTAATGTATGAAAAACATAAAAAAATATCATAATCCAAATTGATCAAGTATATATTTACTAATTAATGTATGAAAGACTGTCTCTCCTAGATAACATAAAAACGAATGGACAGTCAGAGGAAATAACATGCTGTAAGTGTGGGAAAATCAGCAGATCAAGACGAAAGTTAATTATGCTCATATTTTTACCAGATTATTTAATTATTTCAGGAAGTTTCACTATGTATTAACAAGGTAATTATCAAATGATAATAAAAAAAATTACGTCTGATATATACATAGCCTGAATTACAACAAACTTTATACTACATAACTTGTAAGACATCAAGAAAGCTCTCGAAAAGCTGTTTTGCATTTCCTTAGCCAGCTGTCAAGATCTACATACTTTATCACTAAAAAAAGAAATGCTTATCTTCAACTTCAAATTGTGTGTCATTGGTATGTATTTAATTCTGATCAAAGTGCCAGTTTACTTAACTTCAAATATAATACTCATAGGCAAAAGAACAAACTACTATCGACCGTTCTTTAAATTTTCTTTCTGGGTGCCTACCGTCAACTAATAGTTAAAATTTTCAAACATCGAGGTTTTCAACACAGCGGGCATTTTTCCTTGTAGAGTTCTAAAAATCGGAAGGTGGCATAATATCATGTGAATCTCGATAATGAGATCGCAGTTTGATTGTCCTCAAGCAACATAATTGTCGTGACATGCCAGAGGAAGAACACAGATTTGATTCCACAAGTGAAATCACATCGGCCATTCGCTGATATATTGAATATCGCACCGATATATCAAAAACTGATATTTTGAATTTCTGATATATCGAAACTTTGATATCAATACTATATATCGAAATATCGGGGGGAAATATCGATATTTCGATATATTGATAAATATCGCCCATCCCTACTTCTGACACGGTCCGTGCTGGTCGGAGCAAAACGTCCCCTAGATGACGGTAACGGGATGTTACCGAAAGTACTCGGGTAGAAAACATATTGAAGTATTTGAGGAAGCAGCAAAGGAAAAAAACTCATTTAGTAACGAGGCCAATTAAAACCAACGAAAAAAACTGAAGAGGACCCGAAACTGAATTAAAAACCCCCATGCCGCATCCACATAACGGAAATATAAAAAAAATGCCAAGACCCACGTTCGGTAAGTGTTAATCGAACTTCACCAACATAAAGGTAAGTTCAAAAATGCAACATTAAGAAAATGTACTTTAAAAGTTAGAGAAACAGTCATCGTATTTCATGAATATATTGCTATGTAAAAGGAAAACTTCACGTTTTACCTGTCACGCAAAGGAGACTTTTCTCACCTTTTGTTCAGCAAAATCTTCAATAATATCATCGTAATTTAGTTTTGATGTCACATCGCGTTCTATTGACAATGTAGCGAGTGCAGTTAACCTCGCCGCCCCGGTGGCGCAGTGGTCTAAGCGATGGCCTCTGATCATTCGTCTGAACGGGGTCCGGGTTCGAATCCCGGTGAGGCATGGATGTTGTGTTTGTCTTACGGCACTGGCTCTTTCCCTTCCCTGGATCCAGTGACCCTAAATTAGGGACGGGCGACTGCTTATAGCCCATTGAGTTGCTCACGGTGGTCGTTAAACCTCCAATCAACAACAACAACAACAGCAGTTAACCTTTCTTGAGGCATGCTTATCCTCAGATGCGATTTGATTACTTTCAAGCGAGAGAAACTTCTTTCCGCACTAGCGACTGTTATCGGCACAGTTAACATGATTCTGTACGTAATAGCTTTGTTAGGGAAGGGATTTTGCATTCCGTTTAAAAATTGCAATGCTTGGATGGCAGTATTGATGTTGTCCGGAACTAGTTCTGTGACTATTTCCAATTCTGTGAATAGCTCCTCTCCGCATATATCGCGGGAATTTCCTAAACGAAGGGTCAAATCCAGGTTTTTGCAATATTTCATTAGATCTTCGTCATTCATTTGTTTCATTTTCAGTAGAGAGTACAAAAATCCAAACTTGTCATTGAACTCGTTATATTGTTCAAAATAAGATTTCAGAGACTGTAAAGCAGTGTCTATAATAGGATAAAAATACTCTATTTTGAAGACTTCCTCTGCAGATTTTGTATTTCTCAAGGGCTCATCGTCTACTTCGTAATCAAAGATTCTTCTTTTTTAGCCACTCTATGCTCAGAAAAATTTGGTCCAACACATAACTGTTCACAAATTTTGCGAGCGGCCAGAATTGCTGAATTGGAGCCTTCATTTCGAAATTGGTTCAAAATTTTAATAACCCCCTGAAGCATATTTTCCGCCATGTCAAGCTGCATGCTTTCTGATTGAAGTGGTTTGCTCACACTGTTTACAGAAAAGAGTATGCCCTACCATATAACAATACCCAATAAGAATTCATAACTCTGAAGTTCATGCACTGCCAATGAGCGGGCTTCACATTTGATTTTAGGATCATTTACTGTGTCCGCAACTTCAAGAAGTGCCTCCCTTACTTCTTTTGTTTGGTATTTGATGGGTTTAACACTTTCTACACGGCTTTCCCATCTAGTGTCACAGGACTTCTTAACAGTAATATAAGGAACATATTTGAGCACAATGTTCCATCGAGTAGGAGATGCTGCAACTATAGAATAGATTCTCCCAATTACACCAAAAAAAAAAAAAAAGGAATCGCCTTTGTAGAACATTTAGCCATGTCTCCTACGAGTAAATTTTAATTGTGGCATGCACATGGCATGAAAAATGCTGTAGGATTTAACTGAAGAATTCGAGCTTGGACACCATTATTTACACCCTTCATATTAGCGCCGTTATCATACACCTGGCCCCTGCAGTCATTTAAGTTTAAACCAAGCTCATCCAGAGCTACCAAGAGACGGTCAGAGAGGTGTTTTCCAGTAGATGACACAGTTTCTATAAATTTAATGAAGTGTTCCTCAAATTTAAAATTTTCCTCTGAAATATTAACAAAGCTAACGACCAACGACATTTGCTCCTGATGACTTAAATCGAGAGTGCAATCTAGTATAACTGAAAAGTACTTTGATTTCTTAACATGGTCTACATTTAATTTTGTTACTTTAGATGCCATTAGATTAATGAATACATTCTGAATTTGGCTACCCAAATAATGGTCGTGTGAATTTCACAATTTTTGATGCATCCTCTTAAATGCGCTTGTAGAACATGGTCAAATTTTGCAATCATTTGCATCAACCCAAGAAAATTGTCATTATTGGGTGAGTACAGAGTGTTGTTATCACCCCTAAACGCAAGGTTATGTTCAGCCAAATACTGAATAACATATAAAATGCGTTTCAAGACTTCGCGCCAATGCTGCTTTTCTTGAAAATTGAGTGACCTGTGTTTGTCGTCAATGGTGAGGTTTTTCGCAAGTCTAAGCTCACATTCAGTCCACCTTTTGATACATTCTACGTGATTTTGGGAAATTTCATGACTCTTCAACCTATGACTTAAATGTATCCAGTCGCAAAACCCTTCATGTGCTAACATGCCCCCATTTGTGTTTCCGAATAATTTGCAGCAAAAACATAAAACTTTAATTTTTTCTTTGAGTAAATCAACCACCTCCTGTCTACTGTTTCTCCGTTGTGTAAAATACGCTCATAGTGTTCTGTCGAAAAGTGCCGCTTCTCTTCATCACTTGGGTAATCATAGTTTATCACACAATTCGGGCCCTTT
This sequence comes from Macrothele yani, assembly GCA_039090855.1. Classification (NCBI taxonomy): domain Eukaryota; kingdom Metazoa; phylum Arthropoda; class Arachnida; order Araneae; family Macrothelidae; genus Macrothele; species Macrothele yani. The sequence continues at coordinate 59,576,675 of CM077029.1, forward strand.
TGCAATATGACATCAAACTGCGTGTTGTTTAAAACAGGCGGCCACTCACCTGAATCTGACAGTAGAAAAAATGCTTCACTTGTTTGAAATGATGTATCACATTCCTTCACATCAGACATTCGTGTAAGCTGGCCATCAGAGACACTTGCAACATTGTTATCATTTGTTCTGATTTGAACCACATCTACATATTATCAGTGGATTCTTTATCTTCAATGCAATTTGAAGCAAATGATGAACTGCTGGCCACAGAAACTGAAGCTGAAGGTAGTAAAAATTTATCGAAGGCACCTTCCTGACTTAGTAAAAACATTTCTCTTCTTTCCCTTTTCTTTGCTTTTTGATAACCTGATTCGAATGTACGGAACTTATCCTGTTCTCTAGACATCTCAACTCAACTCACTTAACGCAAACTCTATTAAAAAGTTTATTAGTAACATTCGAAGTAGAGAAGTGAACCTGGTTAAACGTTAAAATAAGTACGAATGAGTCATCGAAGAAAGTTAATAGATCGCCAAACTGTACTGACGAGCTGGGTGGTGTGTCATAGAAAGATGTGCGTTTTCGTCGTCCTTCCTCCCTGAAAAGCGACGTGACATCCGATGGCAGCGCCATCTACCGCTTTCATGATTGCGGGCAGCAAATTTTTCTGCGAGCACGACACACTAATTCTTCTAGGCACTGTACCTCTGCCGTGAAAACTACTTTACGTGGTGTTGCAAATGGGTGGCGAAGCATTGTAGCGGGTAGGTGCCGATTTTGAAATTTTATTTTGACCAATTTAAACGCCAAAAGTGCGTGCTCCGCTGACGGATTTCATAATATCAGACCACAACTAACAGGAAAACATGAGTTTCATGAAGAAATTTGGGTAAATTGTATGAAGGGACGTAAGTAAACTAGTACCAATTGACAACCTCAACACGTTAGGTACACTACATATCTTGCAGTGTGGGCTTCTAACTTTTATTTTTGCCATACACACTGATAATAAACAGTGATGTACTTACACTGCTACATCCTATGTACTTGGAAAACCAGGCAGAGCCGTAAACCATAAAGTTTCGAGTAACATTAATAGCTTATTTGAAAAAGAAAGTTGATCTTGAAAAGCATGATAAGATTGTTAGTCTGCTAATGGACAAAATATACATTACACCAGAACTTAAAAATGTTATTGCTTAACACACCTAGGGAATTTGTACAATATTCTAGAGGATAATGCTTACCTTGGCATTCCTTGCTAGCGATGCGAACATTTCTCACACGTGTTTTCCGGTCTTTGTTGATGTTATTGTCCTAAAGTCCGTTGTATGAGATGACTAGCTTTACTTCACATTCTTTTCGCTGGGTATACTCATCGGATCTTTGCTTTCGGATTCTAACACACCAATTTTTACTGTTCTTTATACTCGAAATTTTCGCCCAGTCTCTGCGCATCCTCAGGCGCGTGGCGACTTTTCCACCAATATTCGTGGTTAACTTCGCGCTAATGGAGTTCGTTATTTTTATAGATTAAGATTGCTTCTTCTCTCCTCATTTGCCTTTCCGATTTTTTATTCTTTTTTAGCATTTTAATTTCATCGAATTTTGGGAAAGTCTGGTTTTCAATGCAGAACTGCACTAAAGCAGTTTTGGCTTCTTTTTTTTGCCAGTTAGAAATGTGTTGTTTAAGTCTTTTTTTAATCTGTTTTTCGTTCTTCCTATGTACGATATTGGGGTGCGCAATTGGAATTTCGTATGATCCTGATTCTTCCAGTATTTTTTCCTCTGTTTTTTTAACAGTCATATTTTTCAAGGTGTTTCACTGAGCTTCCTAGTTGTAAGTCATATTTAGCCCATTGCCTATTGATTTCTTTACTAACTCCTTCCAAGTATGGGAAAACACCAATGTATTTCAATTTTTTATTCCTCGTCTTCCTTTGGTTGTGCACTTCTTGGCCTTCTTTACTCTGAGTCATATGCTTTTTACACTCATGTATCCAATTTTTAATTAGCTTACTCGGGTAACCATACTCTTGTGATATTTTCAAGATAAACTCTAGCTCTTGATTTTTTAGCCTGTTGTTGGATGTATGTGTGTACGCTCGCCGTATCAAGTTAACTATGCTGGTTTTCTTATGTATCACTGCATGGATGGTGCGACGAGTATGGTATCAGTACAGGAATGTAAGTTGCTTTCCTGAACACAGAGTATTCAAAACTATTTTTGTTTTTCTTTAGTTGAATGTCCAGGAAGGATAGGCGATTATCCTCTTCAAACTCAATAGTTAGCTCTATGGTGTTACAGATTTTGCTAAACTGCTGTGCTAGATCTTGTAGCTCGGCTTTGTTAAGTTCTGACATTATAATAATGTCGTCTACATATCGAGCATAAAGTATTGGTTTTTCAGGTAAAGTTTGAATAATTTCTTTTTCGAGGTATGACCTAATCACTTCTGCGTATAATGCCGATAAAGGAGATCCCGTAGGGCCACCTTGTGTTTGTTTATAGATATTTCCTTCAAAAGGAAGATGTTGTTCTCCTTTATGAAATATAAAGTATTCTTTAACTCTTTCAGTTGTGACATAATTAATTCTATGGCTAGCTCGACAGGAGTATTTGGGTATAACGCCTTAACGTCCATGGAGGCCATATAGTTATTTGCTCTAGGTCTTGATTTATTACCTTGATTTTTTCTATAAACTCGTTGTAAGAGCGAAAAAGAATAATGAGATGCATATCAATTAAGATATGATCAAGTGCTAATTTATGTACATAAAACAAGAAGAAAAGGGGGCTATGTCACGTGCAGTGAGTAGACAAAATGTCGCCCGAGAAAAATGTTTCTTTTACTCAGGAAATAACTTTATTTCATTAACTGTGTGCATATACAATGCCCAAGGTTAGAAGGGCGCCAGCCTGTCTGGGAGTACTGAATACATCCTTTATGTGAAAGAATGTCAGTATTGTTGTATGTTTTGTTCTGTTTGTATAGAGTCTGGTTTCCACGTGCAGGTCCGTTAGAAGGAATGTGCAATATCCGGTCGTTCGACACGAGGACAATAAGTCAGGCCGTTCGAAGCTGGGTTCTAAGAACCAGGGACTGATATGAAGAAAGTTGGCCTGCGGACAAAGGTTAGGTTTGCTCCGGAATCTGACAAGGTCAGCGCCTCGTGGTAGAGGGGGCCGAGAAAGGAGGGGTCCTCTTCTGGAGCGAGGGAATAAGAGATAGCTTCGGACAGAGCATTGCGAGGTGCGCTTGGGAAACGGGTTGACGTGTGGCGTCTATGCTCCGAGGAACGCAGTTCCTGTTATTTGCGTGAAGCGGGAGGCTTCGGTTGCAAAGAGTGCCTGAAAGGCGGGTAGACGTGCGGAGTGTAGGCTCCGAGCACGGAGTTCCTGTCGTTAGCGTGAAGCTGGAGGCTTCGGGAGAAAGCGATAAAGATTTGCGAATTGATCTTGGAAAACGGATAGACGTGTGGAGAGTTTATGCTCCGAGGAACGCAGTTCCTGATTTTAGCGTGAAACCGAGTGTTTCGAAAGATAGCGTGGAGTCGGAACGACTCTAATATTAGAGTGGCGTTAGGGCAACTGATTTGAGATTGAACAATTCGTGACGGACGACGCATGTGACACAAATTCGTCGACGTGGACATTGGCACCGGAATCAGACTCTCAACCATACTTTTGCTTCATTAAATTTATTTGTCTTTCTTATTCACGAAGTATTTATTGAAGTTGATGAAGTGCTTTACAGTAGCCATTCTCTCCCTTCCTTGATTCGCGGATAATTACACAAAAAGGCGGAGGAAGAAGGGCCTGGATAATTAATTTATAATTAATAAATTATGAGAGTGAGAACCTCAGATTATTTGCTGTAAGGGGGAGTTGTTGAAATAACTCACAGACGCCTATCGGAAAGAAGGCGGGACATAGCACGAAAGCCTATGTCTCACCCCTACACTCGTAGCTATTCTTTAAGGTATATTTATTCCTCATGAAAATTGGGGATAGATAGCTGTATATCTTTTTTTCTAGGTAGATGAGTGGGGAGTTTTTTTTTCGATAGATTCAGTCTTAAAGGTGTGTTTTCTTTATGTGTTTTAATTTTAGAGAATATTTTTGGCATCCCTGCTCCCATTGGAGGGTTTGCATTTTTATTTCAGTTGGTAGCGTGTTGTGGTTCCTTATATTAGCCAGGAAGGTAAGTTGTTTGTCGGTGGGATCTTTGTTGATGCAATCGCACTGCAGCTCTGAGATGGCTGTCCGCATTTTATCATTATATTCCACAATGTCCATAATAACAATTTGCCCAGTTTTGTCCGCTTCGCAGAATTTGATCGTGGGGTCTTTGCAAAGACTTAATAGTTGTTTTCTGTCATACTGCAATTTATTAATCTTGCAGGTTTTTTTTTTTTTTTTTTTGTGCTTAGCATTATATTCTTTAAGCATGATTCTGAATAGTTTAAACCTTAAATCGGTAGCATGCTCTGGATGTACTCGCTGCACAATATCTTCTAAGATAGAAATGTATTCTTCTGTTCTTGGGGTTTTTGGTGGAAATGCGTATTTTTTCCCACGTTGTAGCACTGCCTTTTCACTAAAAGTTAGCACTCTCGATGATTGATTCACAAACACTGGGTATTCTGTACTTTCTTCATTTCTCATTTTGATTCCTTCAAAAAGAGCATTAAATTTCTTAGCAGTAGAGCTTTCTGCCGCCTTTTGTTGGCTTTCAACTATTTCATTAATTTCAGTGAGAACATCGTCTATAATAAGGGTTTTCCAAGTCCCGTTAAAGTTCTTATATTCAGTATTCTGTATCTGGTTCCACATATTATAGCACTGAATGTGGTTTTGGAATAGTTGTTTTCTTTTATAAATGATTTCTGCGCTTAGTCTTTTTTCTTGACAAGTTAACAACAACCTTTTGTCTTTTCCATGCATAGGTTTGTTGGAAATCCGTAAGTATTTAGGTATAATATTAAAGTCTCTACAGTTCGTTAGGAACTTTATTTGGATATCTTCTTTTACCAGTTTAATTTTCTTTTTTTAAACTTCCTTATGATGTTTAGTTCTTTAGGCGTCAGCAGGCTTCTATACTTCATTATCCGTTCCGTATCGTTGTTCCGCACGTGGCCGATTCAAATGCATGTATAACGAATCAATTCCTATTAGTAGTTCTAATTACTACTAATAGGAATTGATTCGTTATACATGCATTTGAATCGGCCACAAAAGGTAAGCATTATCCTCTAGAATACTGTACAAGTTACTTTGAAATAGTGCACGTAAAAGAGAATAGTAGAATGATTAGAGCTATCTAATAGTCAGAATTAGAACTACTAATAGGAATTGACACCTAGGGCATGTGTTTTTTTCATACATGCCTGATCAAGCATGTAAAAGACCTACCTGTGTACATGTTAGAAAGAAATGTTTTTTTATTTCCCAGTCAATTGCACTACTCAGATGCTTTGTCTATCTGCTTTGTTTAACAAAATTAATGCGGTGTGTTTTGAGAGATTAAAGTCAAAATGGACTATTTTGAAAACTAAATTTTCCATAATGTGATTGTGTGATATCTCAAAAGAAAAAGCTTTAAACGACTTTGAGAACTAAATTTTCCATTATGTGATTTGTGTGATATCTCATGTAATAAGCTTTCAGATGGCCCCAATATAAGCTCAGTTGACTAATTAGGTTGATATATATTTTCATTTGTGATAATGAGTCTCATAAATACAAAAATGCCTTTGTAAACCTCAGGCATGTGATAGGCATCATAGACACAAAAATGCCTTTTTTTATAAACCTAGACACACAATTACCTTAGAATCATAGACACACAATTACCTTTTTTTGTAAACCTACAGAAGGAAAAGGTTACATTAAAAAAAGTTAAATGTAACAATTTAAAAAAATGTTACACTTAGGTCTGATTTGACTTAAAGTGACCCATAGGCGATCACATATTTCACTGCTGGGTGCAATTATTGAAATATGGTGACATATAGGCGAGTTCAAATTTCATTGCTGGGAGACAATTATGTTTTTTGTTTCTTACATTTTTCCTGAAATGACTAGAAAAAATATGACAGTATATGCGAAGGGGGAGGGTGTTACATATGTATGTGTGTGGGGGGTCTGCATGTAATTTTCTGGACAAAACATGCTCAACTGGGGATGTTACAATTTTGAAAAATTTTTTTAGCCCTACACTACACCTTCTCAGTTTTCAAGAAAGCCAGTTTGTCTGTAGTTTAAAAGACAACAGCTCTGTCACAGGTCAGACTTTCATGATTATATGTGTATTAATTTAGACGGCAGCAGAATCAATTGCAGTATGTTTGAAATTATGTGTGGTAACCAAATGAAACCATACATAAACACCCTCGTTGAGCTGAGATTTTTTTTTCTGACATTCTTCATTTAGTAAAATCTGTAACAAATATTGGTTGAACCAAACATCCACAAATCATACCTTATGTTACTCATGTTCTATTGACCCTGGAGAATTGTGTTGTTCAAGCTCACAATATTTAAAGAAAATTTGTGTTACTCATGTTCTATTGACCCTGGAGAATTGTGTTGTTCAAGCTCACAACCTTTAAAGAAAATTTGTGAGAGTGAAAGGAATCGTGGTGAAACAAGTCTCACGACACTTTAACAAAACGTTTTGTACCCAACATCAACCGAACAACAAAATGTTGCACCTGCATTAAACCTTTTTCATGAAAGTTATGTAGCTTTTGAGGTAAATAGTAAAAAGCTAAATAGTGAAGGCCCAGACCTGAATGAAATTATTTCTTCTGTCGGATAGATTGGGAAACGATTTTCCTGAAGAAATATTATACATGGTAGGGATTAAAATATTTTATAATTTCACTGTACACCATGTAACCTCTCCGTTCAGAAAACTTGAAAGTTTCCTGAAAGGAAGGGTTTCATGGTGTACAGTGAAAATTAAAAGATTTATGAATAAATGTATTTTATTCTAAAATGCTGTGGATAATAAATGTTAATCATTCACATCAAGGCATGCATAGTCTGAATAAATTTTTCACTGTACACCATGTAACCTCTCCGTTCAGAAAACTTGAAAGTTTCCTGAAAGGAAGGGTTTCATGGTGTACAGTGAAAATTAAAAAGATTTATGAATAAATGTATTTTATTCTAAAATGCTGTGGATAATAAATGTTAATCATTCACATCAAGGCATGCATAGTCTGAATAAATTTTGCCAACCTATTTAAAATTCGTCAGATTACAAAGTGATATTTTTGTGTTTTTCAGCACCTGGCTCAGTGCATCTGTTCAAGGTCGTTTCCCTCGAACGGGAATGCGAGGTTTCTAACGATAGATGGCTCTGAAGATTACGGGCTTGAATTTTTAAGCTCTTCCCTCTTCTATAGCGTCTAGAAGGTAAAGTGCCGAGCGCCTAGCATGCGTAATGATTGGCGTGGATACCGAAATTTGTCTCCTTCGTAGATGGCGCTGCGATCGCCTTCCCTTCCCTCTTTCTTAATGTGAGCGAAGCGGGAAAACTAAATTCGTGTTGCTTACTGTGAAAAGAGCGGCGATTTAGACGAAGACGTGTTATGTTTTAGGTTTTAGAAGGAATGTGGATTACCTAAATATTGTATGTAAGTTATACTTAGTTCATTATGCGGAAGAGAAATAACCATTGTTTTGTGCCAGGTTGCAATACTCAGTACAAAAACAGTAAGCTGTCGCTTTTTGGAATACCCAAAAATGATAAACTTTTACAGCAATGGCCAAAATTGATTCCCCGTGCAGATAAAAACTTAGAGAAATGTAGTGCTGTATGTGAACTGCACTTTGATGAGAGATTTGTGGTTCGAAATTTTGTGCATAAAATAAACGAGGAGACTGTGTTAATACCCAGAGATCGGCCCATCTTGACACCAGATGCAATTCCAACAATATTTCCAAACCTTCCCCATTATTTATCAAAACCTCTGGCAAAAAAAGAGGAAAGTTAGGGAAACCGATGATAAGCCTGATGGTAATTTAAATAGCTTGGAATTTACTTCCCATAGAGTTACACTGAACTGCCTTCTGAATATCAACCTTCCTTCAGAATTTTGGGGTAAGCAAATACCTGCTAATAATTCAAAGTGCATAATTTTCCATGTTCATTCATTCAAATGTGAATTGTCAAATTCATTGATAACTGAAAAACTGGTTGTTGTAACCGAAAGTGAACCAGAGTTTACCTGTGAAGTGTATTTACGTGGATTAAAAATGAACACAGTTTCTAATATTACTTCTAAAGATGAATTAGAATCCATTATTCGAGACACTGATAGGCTAACAATATGTCATGGTGCAGGCTCCATTTCAGAATTTGAAAATAACAGGAAGTACCTTGAAAGTGGAGTTATTTTTGAGAATAATTTGTACAGCAAAAAATGTGTAAGGAAAGGAACAACAGCGATTTGCCTTAAATGTAAGTATCTGCGGCGCTTACTTTTGCACAAAATAGCTTATCATAGAAAAAAGGCTACATTTAAAAATAAGTATCAGAATAAAGTTCGGAAAATCAACAGGCTGAAGAAACGAGTTATTTCGCTCTCTGATTACATAAAAAAAATCCAAAACAAAAATAAGAATTTTACAGAACTTTCCATTAATGGAAAAAATAGCTGAATTACCCATTAAGCAGCAGCAAATGGTTATTCATTGTTATAAGGCAGCAAAAAGGAAATCTGCAAGAGGTATGTCATATACCAAGGAATGGTTACTTGAATGCTTACTAATGCACATAAAAAGTCCAAAATTGTACGAGCACATACGGAAACACAAAATCATGATCCTACCTAATAGAACAACTATTAGAAAGTATATTTCAAATTACAACAGTGGTTTTGGATTCAATGCACTGACGTTTGAAACTATTTCAAAGAAAACAAGTGAAATGGAGCCTTTTGCAAGACATGGTGGTATATTAATAGATGAAGTGAAGCTTACAGAAAAACTGCAAGCAAAATCATCTGGTGAAATATTAGGGTTTGTTGATATTGGGCCATACACTTCAGAAACTGTTAAGCATACCCCATGTAATCACGGACTGGTAATGGTGTTTCGGCCATTAAATGGAGATTGGACCCAAATAATTGGTGTTTTTGCCACAAGTAACAATATAAGTGGAACTTTGCTTGCAAAATTAATTATTGAAGCTGTTATTCTCACTGAAAATGCAGGTCTGTTTGTTGATTTCATTACGTGTGATGGGGCTTCTTGGAACAGGAATATGTGGAAGACATTTGGTATATCAGCAGATTGTTCTGGAACTAAATACAGCATTATGCATCCTACCGATTGTTCTAGAAGTTTACATTTCATATCAGATTTTCCTCACTTAATAAAATGTGTACGGAACGCATTTGTTACCAGAGGTTTTCTTCTGCCCGAAGGAGAAGCAAGACCAGAGCATGTTGAAGCAGCATGGAGGAAGGACTCTGACATAACTACTCTAAAAGCCATGCCAAAAATTACACGCGTTCATATTCACCCGAATAACTTTGAGAAAATGAGGGCAAGCTATGCTTTGCAGCTTTTTAGCAACGAAGTATTAAAAGGCCTTTTTCTCTATAAGCATCATATTGAAATACAGTTTGGAAGCACTAATGCAACTGCATTTTTCATAAAGTTGATGATGAAATTAATAACTGTAATGACCTCTAGGAGTCCATCAAGTAGTCTCCGCATAGATTCTGAGGGATGCAAAGTACTTAATGATTTTCTGTTATATTTAGATAAATGGGAAGCTTTTGCAGGAGATAAGAAGATTGGGTTTTTAAGTGCTAGCACAGCTGCAGGATTACGAGTCACTATAGGCAGTACTATCTCTCTACTAAAATATCTAACAGAAACCTTGAACTACAAGTATGTAATGACATCGCGCTTGAGTCAAGACTCAATAGAAAACATTTTTGGCATTATTCGGCAACTGTCAGGCTGCAATGACCACCCCACTGCAGCAGAATTTTTAGTGACCATTCAGTGTTTAAGTTTTTATAATCTGGCCAAGCCTGTAAAGTGTGGTACTAGCTGCCCAACAGAAATCATCAATTCCCTTATTGGGCCAAGTGACACCATCAGTTGCAAACCTAATGTTTTGTTAAATTTAAATGAACTTTTAAGTGATGAAATGCTAGATAATGTGAAAGATACCTTGAATAGTGCTGCATATTCTGATTGTGCTTCCTTTTCCCACATAATTCCCATAACCAGTTGCTAGTTTATGTTGCAGGTTATGTAGCTAGGAAATGTGTTGCAATAACTAAATGCAAAGATTGCACCAAAATGTGTTTAACATGCAGTATTGAAGAAAAGGCCAGGTTTTCTGGAACACTGATACGAGAATTTGATAAAGGTGGCTTATTATATCCATCAAAGGAACTCCTAGTTCTTGTCAGTCAACTGGAAGGTATTGTTACACATTATTTCAGCACCGAAAAACTACACAGAGATAGTATCGTTGATATTCTAGCTATCTTGATGATAAAGAAAATTAAATTCATTGGTTGTGCAGAACACAGTAAAGATGTGACATGTAAGATTGCAAAAATTTTATTTACTGACTCGGTTGCATTTCTATATAAAAGGGACTTAATAAGATTCACAATGATAATAGAGAAAAAATGAAGTACCTTAAGCTCAGACGTTGCAAATAAATATGAAGTTCCTGGATTTGGGTGTTGAGGTTCTTTTTATGAGGAAGCAAGTGAGAGACAGGTTTTTTATTGCTGTGGAGAGAGAAAATATATGTGGAGTCAGTCAATAGCTCTCACTTATAATTACTGTGGAGTCAGTAAATATATACCGACTCCACAGTAATGCTACAGCTCAAACCCTCAACGCTCTTCCTCAAAACTACCTTAACAGCTAATAAGAACTTTGCAACAGAACAGGTTCCGTCATTCAAACCCAGGGGCTTGAACTTAGTCACATTACCAATGTTCAACTCGTAGCAAGCAGAGCAGCCACTGCTGTGTTTACTGATCTACTATATATTACCATATATAAGCATATGACTGTATTAAAAGAATGGATAATTTTGGGAGTATGTAGCAGTGGCTAGTTAACTTTTCCTTCATTAAATATGATATGTATGCACATAGCAGACAGTAAGCCTAATGCATATGCAAATAAGTGATCCTAGAAACTTAACCCAAACTCATTAAGAATTTTTCCAGCCTATAATGAGGTCAAGAAATGTCCAGGTTGTTAACAAACTTAGAAAAGAAAGTTACAAAAACTGGTAAGTTATTTAGAGATTCAAAATTCATTTCTTTAAATGTATTTATTTTTAAAAAAATTAATCCCCTCCCTCCCACCAAGTAACTGAATAGTTCAGCAGATAAGATATTAATATACAAAAAGATTTTAAGGAACATGTGTGGTGGTAATAATATTGCAGAGTTACTATTTTTCATTAAAAATGTTTAGAACTGTGGGATTCTTTAGCAAAGCTGCCCCACCCCTTCATCTTTTTTTATTTTTAATGTTCAAATCCCAAAACCACTGGTGGTAATCTGATATAAACACACTTTTTTTTCAATCAACATTTAGCTTTGGCATTTTCAGCATTGCTAACTAGGGCTTCCATGATGGAATTACATATTACAAAATTCAGTATTTTGAAGAAAACTTGTAAAATGCCATGAGTGATTAAGTGTGACTAATTTACTCTTTACAAGGTGGTGTAAAAGTAATAAAAAAATAAACTAAACAGGTATAAAATTTATTTCTGGAAATTTAATTGTGTGTGAAAACATCTAATAGTTGCATTCACAAATTCTTGCTCTTTGATTCAATTGCATTTCCTAAGATGCCTAAAAATCAAGTTGTGTGTTATTTATTTTTTGTGTAATGTTACTTTTTAAATCCCCTCCCAAGTTCTGTTGCTGATAAATTTCTCTGTCGCTATACAATTGAGAAACGGTTTTTGATAAAAACTTTCAACAACTGCTGCACTAGCCTTTGACATATAACAGCCCACAATGAATTAATCAAGCTTCTACTTTATAAAAAATAAAAACGAAAAAAAATCATTTAAAATGGGATGCTTACTTTTGCCTCACTGTATAAATTGAATAAAGCTTAACCAATGTGCTGAGGTTTAGTAATATTGTAATAAATAATGCTACAAGCAATGTAAGATTAAAACATTGCTTTATTACAAACTACACGTGGCTTCTGTATGGAAATTCCTAAAGTCATTTATAATTAACTCTCATCAGCAAGCTTTTGGTCCCCGTGCTGATGAGAGTTCAATATTCCACACCGGTCCACGTCAGAGGTCAGTTTTTCCACATGTGCTTCAACATTTGTTTCAGTTGGTGTAAATTATATCTGTATTACCTATTCCCAACTATTAGGGGCATTACACAACGATGTTACATGTTTACATTGTGCACAATGTGTCACTGCGCGCACCTTACTGGGACGACAAACCTTTCTGGATTTACTGAGGGGATATCAGTATGAGACTGCAATAATTCCAATTTCAGAAATTAAGAACAAAAAAATGTCTTGGTCAATTATTTGCTCCCCACAATATTTCTTCATTTAATAGTAAAATTTATCTAACGGTATAAAAAAAAATCCCTCTAAATCAGCCCTTTTTTTTTTTTTCGTTTTTTTCTGAACAATTACTGGTAAATATTTTCTGATGCATGCATTATGACCAAAATTATGCTTCAGTCAGAGAGGAATGTCATTATAAATGCGTGTGCTTAAATAAGGTGATACACACCGTTTTTTAAACCAGTCAGTAACAGACAAAAATAATTTTTGTTAAGCCTCTTAATAATACGAAAAGCTTACCCAACGTTTATATATATCTGTTATATCCACGCTAATATATACATACGCTGGGTGCTCGGCACACTTCCCCTTCTATGCTATATATCAGCTGTTTCTGTATAACTGTTTGAAGAGTAGATACATGGAAGCACTTTATATTTACATGCCCCTACATATTTACTTCAAACAGCAAATTTTGCCCGCTGTCCCTAAATTGTTTTTAAGGAGGGCTCTGTATCTGACTGGCAGCATTAAATTTGTTGAACTACGGTATTACTTATACCTGATCATAGGCCTAACCACTGGGGGATCAGGACCCCCAGATTTTCATAGTCTGGGATCCCCAATGTAAATGATACCCCAAATGTTTCGGGAATATAATTATATGAACTTTTTATGTGAACCAACTAAATTATTTAATAATATAAGATTGTAATTTTTCATAGAATGCAAACACGTGTATAATGTGTACTTAATAAAACAGTGATGTCGATTAAGCATGGTTACCAACATCGCTGGCGTATATACATTATGTGATCAGACCCCCCCAATCCCCCCCCCCAAATTTTGAAACACAGCACAGTTATGCCACTGTACCTGATGGTCACTGGCCAACATCGCCGACGCTGACACTTAAGCATTCAATATAATGTCCCATACAAAAAAGCCTTGCAATTTTTGTATATACAGCAGGAGCAGCTCCTGCAATAATCCAAAAGCAGTTTTTTTTTCATGCCACATCAAGAGAGAAGTTTACTGAACTCGGCTGGAAGTTTTTCTGCACAACGCCACTGGGAGCCAAAAGAACGCTTGCGCGCTGCTCTGACTGCTATTGAAACCAACTTATGTGGGAAACTCTGCCTATTCCCACATCAGTTCATTTCCTTTGAATAAAACGTCCCTGGGGGCTGCAGCTCTCGCTGGTACAGCAGATATAAGTGGTCCTCGGAGTTATTTGCGAGTGACGTAGCTACAATGCAGTCTTTCGTTGGCTGCAAATACATCTCCGGGCCTTCAACTTTTGGTTTGTTCCTACTTTTATTCAACATGATAATTCTAACAACTGGAGATTATTCGTGTTTGCTAACAACAAATACTCAGTTGCCGAGATTTTTGCCAAAAAGTTTTACTTCTGGTCAAAATGGGCATGTGAACAAATTGCGATTAAGAATAAAGTTCAGTAATGAATAAATTGAAAAATGAAAAAAAAAATGACTAATTTCTGCAGCGAAATACTTGCACAAAATTAATATTTTCACTTACCGGGCACAGCCAAAATTTTCGCTTTTAAACTCATGTACATTTCTATTCATCAAAAAATATTGAAGTTGCTCCATTGGCCATATTTCACTTTTCTGCTGCATATGCATACCCTCCCCCCCCCAAAAAAAATAAGCTGAACATTTGAGTTGAGGTAGTGCTTTATACTATATTACTTTAAACACAACATTTAATCAAACACAATTGTTTAGAAAATTTACGAAGTTGGTAAATTTTGAAAACAAATTGTTCTACACTAAATTGTAATCATAGCTTGAAAATTAAAACTGGGAATATGTTTGCAATTTTTTATTTATTAAAGAGAATGCCTGTAAGTCAAAATTCCAAAGGGAGCATATCAGAAGAAAAATATTTATTATATTTCTACTAGGGGTCATAATTGACACCTGAAAATGCGTATATGACGTTGGGTGCGTGTCCGCTGTCACTGGCACACGCATTTTTTTTAATCTTTAAAACTGGTTCCCTTAACTGAGTGTGTGTTGCTCTTACAGTATCTACATTTATATATTATTTACAACCACTATCTCAATCCACTGCTGGATAACAGTCTCCAAGTTTCTTCCACAAAAGTCTGTTTAGAGCCAGTTTTCTTCTTGCTCCCGAATTTCATCCACCCATCTCCCACATCATCTTCTGGGTCCTTTTTTTTTATGTCCCTTGCTATCCAGTTTAATATTTCTCGCTGGCTCTTTCTTCTAGAAATATGTCCATCCCATTGCAATTTCAGGGATTCTGATCATTGCTGTCTTCCATCCTTGTAATTTTTCCCGATCCACGAGTTCCTCTTTGTATCTTTCCTGTTCCTGTTTACATCAAACATGCATCTCTCAATCCTTTTTTTCTGTTGTCTGCAACCTCGGTATATCTGTTTTAGTTGAGGTCCATGTCTCTGCTCTATGCGTAACAACTGGAAGGATGCACTGATTAATGAGCGTCATGTTAGGATCGTTAGCATCATGTTAAGATCGTTAGGATAAGGGTCCTGCATGGAATGTATGTGGAACTAATTTCTTTGACGTGCAATGGTGTATGCGTGGGTGATGATCAAATGATCATATGTAGAGGATTTTAGGGAGTGTCTGACCCCAGGTCTTAAACAACCCTTAGAAATAGGAAACTAGGAGATTTAGGCTAGAGCGCCCAATACGAAGTGACACAGAAGCGAAGTAGGAAGGAGAGGAAGACGCCCTTATTTATTACCGGGAGGCCAGTACCCAGTACCGGCAGTACCGGTGTATGCTGTATGCATGGGTACCTCTCCACAAGGTAAACAATGAGGAAATATACACGAAAATACTGGATAGCACTATATGATTCCGAAGTTCATTAAAATGATTTGTGACTACAAAATATGCCAAACACTTTTCTTTTAAGAAATAATGCATCAAACCAAGTTTTATACGCCGATTATTTTCTTCATAAATATGGCCACTCCTTGATATCTGTTCCCTAATTCAGGTATCGGTTATCTCTAAATTTCCCTATCAGTTGCTAAATATAAAACTAAATATTAATTTCTACGAGTACATATATAAATTATTATTAAAGGGACAGCATCAGCAGGTTCAGTAACTTAGCTTTCGAAGTGATATCTACAAAATTTTAATGCAGGCCCTCCATCTCAGCTTACCACTAGCCGCTACTGAGTGATATATTTAAATTTTCCAAACAGCACGTCTTTACTTGGCACATCCACGCCATTTGTTATCGTTTTAGTAGGCATTCTTCGAGGAGGCTGCATATCAATTTAAATCATGTAGAATTCTATTGTAAATTAAATTGACGACGACGCTGCACTCTATGGCAGACTTAAGACATTTCACTGAACCGTAAAAGGTGTTTCCATAATCGCACACTTAAGAAAATCGTACACTTACATCCTAATTCAACCCCCGTTGTTTGGGTTACATGCACATCGCTACACACATTCTCTGACACAGATACCGTCTGCAGCGCCGCGATGCGGCGTGGGACATATTTCGAACGCAGTTTTTGAGTTCGCACGGCACACTTCCCCTTTTAGACGCTATACCTCTTCTGCATTCATTATCAATAGAGCGACCAATCGTAAGACCTGAAGCTACTCAGAGTGTCATAAATCTCAATAGAAATCACAGCTTCAACAATCAACCACTTGAAGTGCGTGTTGCAGTTACCGATAGGCGGTGACGTTTTTGGTAAAAAGAAAAAAAATAATTCAAACAGTTGTACTTGGTGGTTCCGTGTTACTGAGTTGCTCACAAAATATTATAATGGTTCAATGAACACCCAAAAAGGATGTACTCTTCAAAAATAAACAGAATTTCTAACAAAATAACGTGCTGTACTCTGAGTAACTAACAACAAACAATAATTCTGACTGGAGCACTGGACTTGTGATCTGAGTGAGTAAAAATATCGGTGGCAAAACATCGTTTTTTTCTCGATACTATCGGTCAGCACAAAACTCGATGATCGGTGAAAAACATCAACGTGTTTTGCTCATCCATACTTGCAGTTGAAATTATTTGGTAGAAAAGTTAACTGAAGTTTTCCCCGATAAGAATTCAAGGGCACAAATACCTAGGAATAAGTACATTGAATTTTACCACTGGTTCAGATAATTTATTTTTACAGAATACATTTTTATAAAACACATTTTACCTCCTTGTGTGGCTTCTGTAATAACTCTGACCAAAAAACTGTCTTGTCAGTTTTTAAAGGTGAATATTGGTTAAATCTGGTACACTGATTTGATTTAGACAGATTTTTAAACATTTTTAACACAAAACATGCATTTAATACTTAATGTTTTTCTTTTAATTACATATTTGTGCAGTATATCGGCTGTCAAGCGTTATAACTTCCACCAACAAAAACTAAATAAGAAAAATAAAAAACTTGCACTCCGAGTAAGCAGAATTCAGTAACTACTAATATCTGAACTCATACTGGAAACTAAATTCGACTTATAATTAGTTGATTAGGCATTAGATTTTTGTTTTTTTTAAGCTCAGCGGTACCGCACTCATAGTAATTTTGTACTTTTTAAAAAAAATAAGTACTGTACAAACATTTCTCCAAACAAAAGGCATTGACTGGTGCTTTGCAGATCTGAATTATTTTTGATCATTTTGATATATGCAGCCAATTTTGAGAAATAATATTTTGAATTACAACACTGTCTCTTTTATTGTCTATACAGGCGCAGTTAATTAACGCAGTGGTTAAAGCCGGGAGGGATATTTGATATTCATTCATTTCTTCACCAGTCGACGACGAATGATGGGATTTTTACCACGGGCTTTTCTTGCCATGTCGGAGCACTTCTATATTTATTTCAGAAACACCGGAATAAAAGGAACCTACTATACTTGTATGTTTACCGGCAAGCAGTGACGTAGCACGAAATTATGCTCCCCTCCTAGAAAATCACTTTGGAACCACTTTGTCAATTGGTAAGGACTGTTTTACTCACCCCCTCCCTTCCCAGAAAAATAGGAAATTTTTCTTCTATGTTTTAGTTACAGCCAAATATTGTAAGTTACGAATGTTGGGAAATCTGAGTTTGCTGATACCTTGAAAATTGCGGCAGTAAATATTAATTTTCTTTTTAATCCCAACAAACTTGGATTTAAACAAAAAAAGGAAGAGGGCTCATTTATTTATTTTATTTTATTTTCTACTTTTTTTTTCTTTTCTCATTTTTGTTCTAGTAGTATCACAATACGTATCGCACACTCTCCTCCTCTAAAAAAAGTATTACATAATTGTATTATTATTAGCTACTTTTAGATTTTTAGCCTGACGTTCATGCATGAAATTCTAATTTCAATTTACTATATTCGCTTTTCTTTCCAGCTGGATACAATAAACCCAGCGTAAACTACGTTCTCGTCCTAGTACACTGCAGTTCCATGAACCGTTCGAAATACTCTTGGGGAAGGAATTATTTGTCTTGGAAAAAATAGTTGATGGAACTGCTTCAGGAATAATCAAAGAATTTCAAATGGGATGTGTGTGACGGTTAACTGATGACATTTGATGGCATTTTTTATGTTATGGTTGACTGATGACATACACTGAGTTAACTTTGCATTAGGACCCCCCCCCCCCACCGTTTTACTTATTCGGAGCGATAACAAAATACCAAGTGAAACAACGTCACATGCTGCTATTGTGCACACTTATCCTCTGTACGTAATTAATATTAGTAAATGTTTGCCAGTAATGGGGACATGTGGGGCCCATTTGCCCGCGGCCAGATAGTTTGGACCCGGAGGGCAGGTATCAGTATTTACGAAACAGCCGCCCTTGTTGACTGCTCCCGTACTGCTGTATCAAGGGTGTACCAGGACTCGATTAACCATGCACAGACATCCAGCTGAAGGGCTCACATTGTTCAGCCACGCGCGATTGATCCTAGAAGTATGCGTTGAATTGAATGTCGTCTAGCTTCTCAGCAACAACGTGCAACAGTCACCCAGCTCACCCACAAGTACAACAGCGGTGCAGTTCGACCTAACATAATGCAAAGCTAACTCTGTGTATAATGGCAATTACCCAATCCTTTGGTTTAGGATACACTGAATGGACAAATTATTATGTACACCTCGATGATAAAATGCAAAGCAGCATAATCGCGTCCAGTCACGTGGGACGCAGAAAGTGGCAAGGAAGATACTTAATTCGGCGAATTTCTATGAGAATGAAAGTAAAGTTGGTCTGCATTGATATTAGATATTTTGCATCCCGCTGAACATAAACTGAAGCCGTGAACATCATTGTCATTGACACATGGTAAACCAGCCACGGACATGTACCCAGCAGAAGCACAAGTGTTGGGAAACAACTGGCCACCAGCTGGCAGTGATGGGTCACTGCTGACTGAAATCTATCACTCACGGTATGGTAGCGATCCGTTGGTGGCAGCGCCATCAGTTGGCAGCCATTGATGGCCCTGCAGCATCGTTGTGTACTACGGGCCTCCACGCAAGTACCACTAGTGGCCTGTATCTGGCAACCGAAGCCAGCCATACAGGAGGTGGAAGCAGCGGGACTGCCCATGCGCTGAAGCAAGACGTGCACAGTCTTTCGTGGTACCAGTTAATTGAAGACGACGCCCTCGCCATCATGTTGTTTTAGTGGAAGTTAAAAAATAAATAAATAGAGAGACGGAATGATTTCCTAATTAAATGACACGTCGACGAAGATTACCGTCGGAGGAAAATTACGTAAATAATTAATGAACTGTAAGAAATAGTCAATTAATCTCATGTACAGTTACGGAAAAATTAATAGCAACTCTGGAAATTTCTGAAGTTTTTGTGTTTTCAGTGTTGCTGCAAAAGTAAATATGCAAATAATACTCACTACATACAGGGTGTCCCGGAACTTCGTGTACAAACTTAGAGGGAAGGTAGAGAACAGCGTTAGGAACCAGAATTAAATAGGAAAGCATGGGCGGAAACGATAGGCGGCGCTGTACGCGAGCTCGCAAGGTCGGCACGTGTGGCTTCCTCATTGTAGACGCAGGACTGCGTGCGATCAACATGAATCGTTTCACACGCGCCAAGTTGACGGATATGCACTTCGTCTATGACCTAACCAACGGAAATTGACGCGCTGCTGGTTGGTTGTATCGGGAAAGATATCCAACGAGGCGCCAACCAAATCATCACATGTTAGCTCGGGTACATCAGAACCTTGCGGGACGTGGATCCTTCACAGCAACGATGCAGGATACCGGGCGGTCGCGAACAGCACGAACACCCATATTGGAAGAGCGTCTGTTGCATGCTGTGGACCGAAATCCCGGGACCAGTGTACGGGCGCTTGCCGCTGCCGCCGGAACGTCTCGATCAACTGTCTGGCGCGTTCTGCAGGGCGAAGCCTTACATCTTCAGAGAGTTCAATTAATGCAGCCGGATGATCACCCACGACGTGTCGCGTTTGCACAGTAGTTTCTGCACCAAAGTGTGGCCGACCCGCAATTTCCCAGTTCTGTCGTGTTCAATGATGAAGCAACCTTTTCACGTGACGGGGTGTTAAATGCGCACAACGCGCCCATGTGGGCCGTAGACAACCCACACGGAACCCGACCACGAGCCGCACAACAACGCTTCACTGTTAATGTGTGGTCGTGTATCGTGGCGGACAGTTTAGTCGAGTCATACATCTTACCACCTCGACTGGACGCTCGCAAGTATCTCGTCTTTCTTCAGGAGGTTCTTCCGGAAATTCTGCACGATGTCCCCGCACATGTTTGACGCGGAATGTGGTTGCAACATGATGGGGCGCCATCTCATTACGCAAGGTGCGTACGTGACCATTTGGACCGGACATTTGGAACCAAGTGGATTGGGAGTGGCGGTCCCGTCGAATGGCCCTCCAGATCACCTGCTTTATCTCCTGTTGATTATTATCTCTGGGGTGCCATGAAGAGCATTGTGTACGACACGCCAGTAAATTCTGAAATGGACCTGGTGGCACGAATCTCCATCGCTGCTGCTACGATCCGCGAAACGCCACGTATCTTCCACAATGTTCGCCAATCCATGTCGCGTAGGTGTCATGCGTGCATCCAGGCCAATGGGCGCAATTTCGAACACCTCCTGTGATGCTTGTTAGTCCTTCATTGTACTCTTTTGTTGTGTAATAAAGCGTTTTAAACTGCTTTCTGTATTGTGGCCTCACTGTGCCTTTGTGTCTCTTTCTCACGTGAGGGTGACGTTTCCGCCCATGCTTTCCTTTTTAATTCTGGTTCCTAACGCTGTTCTCTACCTCCCCCTCCAAGTTTGTACACGAAGTTCCGGGACACCCTGTATATCATTTTAAACCACATTTCATGCAGAAGCCAAATCAGTTTACCGAATGGGAATATCTTTAACAGAACTCAAGTTTTGAACAGAAATGTGCTGCGAAACAGAAATTATTGCAAAATAACATGTTCAAATACAATTACGTACCTAATATTTCGTTGGATGACCTTTTGATTTAACAACGGCTGCACACCTGTTGTGCATGGAGTCAACCAACTTACGCAACATATCGGAGGAAATACAGCTGTGCCAAACGTCTGTAATTACGTTAATCAGTTCCACCTTATTTGCGGTGTGACGTTCGTGCACTTTTCTTTTCAGAATGCGCCACAAATTTTCAATCGGGTTCAAGTCTGGCGAATTACCAGACCAAGGAAGAGGCACAACATTGCCTAAAGACGAATGTTGTGCCTATTCCTTATTTTCAGAATGTGTCACAAATTCTCAATCGGGTTCAAGTCTGGCGAATTACCAAGCCAAGGAAGAGGCACAACATTGCCTAAAGACGTCACATAAGCTTTAATGATTTTTGCACGGTGGCATGGGGCCGAATGGTCCTGGAAGATGTACGGCTGACCCTGAAACAAATCACGTCCTGAAGGCACCATCTTATCCTCGAGGGTACTTTTGTACACCTGTGCATTAACAGTGCTCTCGCACACATGGATTCTGCCCACTCCACTAACAGCAAAACATCCCCAAATCAAAACAATGCATGGATACTTTCTTGTCTTCAGTGTGCAGAGGGATGAAACGATTCGTTATTTCGTCGAAACACTTGACACACAGCGTCGTTACCGTCGATGTTCAATTTTGTCTCATCACTAAATAAAAGTTGACGGTACCTATCAATGTTCCACTCCTTATGTTCCTTTACCCATTCTAAACATTTCTTGCATTGCACATTGGTTAGCAATGGCTTCTTTACCACCCTATGAGACGTCAGACCCATAGAACGTAACCTGTTCCTTACTGTTCGAGGACAAACAACAGTACCACAGCTCTCCCGCCATTAGTTGGCAAGAACTGTTGACGAGACGAACCTGTTTCGCAGACATAACCGTTTCAACGCGTTGTTACTTCTAAGAGTTGTTTTCATTTTTGGGCCACATTTCCTCAGCCTGCCATTCTTGATTCCACCCATATTACGGATCTTCTTCAGCTGCCGTCTAACTGTACTCTTGTGCTCCCCAGTTATCCGGGCAATTTCTACATTGCTTTTGCCGAATTCATTTAAAATCACCATTCGCGAAGCTTTTCGTGGTGAAATATCACCTAATCTTCCCACAACTGCAACACAGTTTGCACAGAATAAACGAAATGCACTCTAGACTTCAGATTTGCACTGCAGTCCACAGGAGTAACGACTACACACTCACCGATACGAACGAACAACCTACGCTTACAGGTGAGAGACTCACCTCCAAGCGGACGGTCATGCGTGGCAAACTAGTCTATATAGTCAGGGCTAGAGAATAAGGAAGGGCTGGCTCATCCTTTTGTTTAGCGGTCTCAGTTTCGTACTCCGACCGAGGGGGAATTGGAAGACGCTGTGACGTCACTGCGAGGACACTCGGTGACCCTTGGGCCAACTCAGGACCGGAGTATGGTGACATTCCAGTCGTTCTGTGCAGTTTATTTCTGTTGCTCTCCATTTACTGCTGGTAGTGGTTTATGTAGTTGTTTATTAACGTCTATTTTTTACTGATGTAAATTTTATTTTAACTAAAATTGAGCGCCTATTTTTTTTCATTCAAAGTAATACGCAACATGCCTTCATCCTGTGCTGTCGCTAACTGTATAAATACGCATAAGAAAACAAAAGAACGTGGCGTGATTTACCATGTTTTCCCTTCAAATGTTAATGTGATAAAAGAATGGATTGTTAAGTGTAAGCGTGCTGACAAGTTTAAAGTTGGAAGTGCAAGAATATGTAGTGATCATTTCCAAAATTTAGACTACAAAGATGGCATGCGAAATCGCCTGCTTGGGATTCCCGAAAAAAAAAAAAATTCTGAAACCCACAGCTGTTCCCAGTTTGAATTTATCGAATGAAAAATCAATGCTACGTACAAATCGAGAACATAGAAGAATTAAGAGAGAGAGATCCGTATAAGGGCATTGAATCGAACTCTGGAGCCAAGTCCTGAAAAGTTACACATCGATGAAGTTGCTTGCAATTCTGACAATGGATATTCAGAAGAAAAGTGTGCATCAGTTCATTGCATGTCTTGCTCAGAGGTTAGAAGTCAGAACAAAATTCTCACCGAAAAGCTTGACGTACTTGAACGAGAAATACGTAGCTTGAAAAGCAAACACAAAAATACTGTTTGAGTTTTGCGTCAAAAAAATATCAGCATACGAAATAAGAGAGCAGAAATTGTGGTAATACGAAATGATCTGTCAAAAGCTAATATGAAAAATAAAATACTTGAACAGATGGAAATGAACCTCAGGAAAATTGTTACACCAACACAGATAAAGTTCTTCGCAACACA
This sequence comes from Macrothele yani, assembly GCA_039090855.1. Taxonomy (NCBI): domain Eukaryota; kingdom Metazoa; phylum Arthropoda; class Arachnida; order Araneae; family Macrothelidae; genus Macrothele; species Macrothele yani. The sequence continues at coordinate 59,600,077 of CM077029.1, forward strand.
AAAAAATATTAACAAATGGACAGAAGATATATCTAGAGGAAAGTAACTATAGCTATTTCAAAAAAAGCTTACGAATTTTGGAAGTGTAAAATTGGGATTCCTTTGCCAAGTGCTACCACGTTAAAGCAATGGTGTTTTAAATTTAGGTATCATCCCGGAATTATGCATAATGTTTTCTTCCTTATGCGGAAAAATAGGGAAACCCTTTCCGAAAATGATGAAGTCTGCGTCTTATGCTTTGATGAAGTACACGTTGATAGTAAAGTATGTTACGATACAGGAATGGACCAGATTTTAGTTCCGTATTCAAAGGTGCTAGTTATTTTGGCTAGAGGAATATTGTCTTTCTGGAAACAACCCGTGTATTTTGACTTTCAACGTACAATGAATAAAAGGCTTGTGTTTGAAATAATTGTAAACCTTGAAAAAACAGGAATTACAATAAAAGCGATTGTTTCAGATTTAGGTGGTTGTATGACCTTGTGGAAGGAACTATTATTTTCTCCCGAAAAATCATTTTTTAATCATCCGCTGGACGACAGTTCTAAGATTTGGGTTTTTGCAGATCCTTCTCACTATTTAAACATTTTACGCAATCATTTCATAGACCATGAACTTGTCTTACAGAACGGATCTGTGCTCCAAACTGGTATCATCAAAGAAGTTTTCGAGAAGGATTCTGGGGAGATAAAGTTGTGTCCGAAATTGCTGCCGTGCTATATAGCAATCAAAATGAACGAGAGGCAAAAAGTAGGCCCAGCAAAAACTTTGTTTTTAGTCACCACTGCCAAGGATATTGAATATCAAACACAGCATAAAAGCGCTGGTTTTCTTCAATTTAGTAGATTCATTTTTTTGACATTATGAATAGCAGTTACCCACACCCTGGCAAAAGCAAACCTTTAAAAGCAGGTTTCGGTATTAACCCCCTTTTTATACAACAAAAGGAAATTCTGAACAAAATGAAGTCAGAAATACTGCATCTCAGAGTAATGGGGATAAAACATATGCTACCTTTCCAAAAAGGCATTCTTGTCTCAATTTCTTCTCTTCTCGGTCTCTACGATGATTTAACGCTTCGTGTAGTCCGTTACATTTTAACTACTCGTTTGACTCAAGATACCCTAGAGTTTGTTCTGTCAAATAAGAAGCATAGGCGCTTTTTATGACCACCCTTCACCTACGGAAGTTATTAGTCGTTTAAAACACATATTTCTGGCAAATAAATTGCCTAATACTGTATGTCCAAAAAGGTTAATACAGATTTTCAAGAAGGTAAAACGCCCCAAACATATTTGACAGCAAAGCTACTAAAAGAAGCTTTCACTACAGCTGATAATCAAGAAATTCTTGATGAAGTATCTGGAGAAATAAACGCAAATGACTTAGAAGCTTTAGAAAAAAATTGTAATGAGCCATGGCCGCAAAATTGGGACGACGACATACTTAAAACAGTTCAAAATGAGCAATGTAATGCTGAGAAATAAGCTGTGAGTTATGTCGCAGGTTATATTGCCTATCGCTTACGTGATAAAGATCCCTTCCTCGGAACAATTTCTAGAAATGCCGAAGATTTTCCACCTGCTCAATGGATTAAAACTTTATCACTCGGGGGATTAACGGTGCCTTCTCCAAAGTGGATGAGAACGGTAGATAAATTTGAAATAATTTTTAAGTCAATTCACGGGACAGAGAGTTCCCGAGAGAAAGGAATAATTCGAAAATTAAAAACTGTATAAGAGAAGAAAGATTTCCTGGCACCTGAAAAGAAGATGTGAAAATTTATTGGTGCATACGAACATTTATCAGAATTTGGTATATTAATCACAACAAAGATTTAGTGTCGGAAAGAAAATCAAATCAAAAGAAAACCAAATGGATAAACATTTTTTTGACTTCCGTTAAAAAACGTAGCACGACGATGTCAATATCTAAACCTGGTGAATATCTTCCTCCTTTTTAACTATATACAGGTATGTTAATAAATTTTTCTTTTTCTATTATTTACGCCTTCCGATAAAATAAACAAAAACGTTACTTGCTACTCTATATACGTATATAACGTTCTGATTGTGTAAAAAATATATAATACGTGCAAAGGTGTTCAGCTTACTCCGACAGCTATGACTTCTGCCCTCGGGGACAGCATCCCAAATCGTCAGTGTACTCGCAGTGACGTCACGTCCTCCCCAGCAAACCGACTTGCTTTTGACTGCCTGGTGGGCCAGCCCTTCTCTATTCTCTAGCCCTGCTATATAGTGCTTACAGCATCCGCTTCACCCGCCAGCAGTCCTTGGTTCGATGCCAGTCAGATCCATCGGGTGATTTGCCGGAAATGTTGAGGAAATTTCCTCAGGGCCGCGGGTGGCCTAGTGGTCAACTTTCGTGACTGCCACGGAGGTAACCTCAGGTTCGATCCTGGGCAGGTACAAACGCACGAACCACTAAATATCCGCCGTGCGTCGGATGGGCACGTTAAGCAGTCGGACCCCAGGTACTGGCCCCCGGTAATAAATAAGGGCGTCTTCCTCCCCCTTTCTACCTCGCTTCCGTGTCACTTTCCTGTCGGGCACTCTAGCCCAAATCTCCTAGCTTCCTATTTATAAGGGTTGTTCAAGACCTGGGGTCAGACACTCCCTTCCTAAAATATTCTACATATGATCTGATCTGATCTAAAATTTCCTCAGCGCCGTGACATCGGAGTAGGAGTTTCGTTGGGAAAAAAATCAGATGTATGTGTGTGCCTTTAGTGAACTGTGGCTATCTTTTTTTTTTCTACTACTACATGGAAATTGACAGCCAACATTCGGCAAGCCATCAGTTACGTCACGTGATTGCCGGCTGACACTGCCGGAACACTGATGGACAACATTAGGCTAGCCATCCTTTATCGCACGAACTTGCAGGGCAGCTTGCGGCAGCCACAGCCTACGATGGATAACTAATGGCCCTGTTCTGGCATATGACAACTGATGGGGTACCAACTGTTGGCCAGCTGCTGGCACATTTTATTGACGGTTCACATTCTATTGACGGCAATATACACTGCTGCCACCCAAAATGCAACACCAAGAATGGAAGCATCCGATTGGCTTGAAATTCGTAGCATGCGTCGCCCGCGAGAGGACATGCAAACGATTAGCATTGCAGGGCATATGCAAATCATGTGCGCCAGGCACGCCACCGAGAAGCACTATAAGAAGGGTGCACAGAAGGCCGGGTGTAAGTAGTGGAAGTGTGTTGTGCTGCCGGACCTGTGCGTGGGAAGCTTCCAGATGCCTCGTCGCAGAAAACGGCAGTCATTCCAGCACGTTTCAGAGTTCGACAGAGGACGAATAGTGGCTTATCGCGACAGCGGTTTATCGTACCGAGACATCGGCGCCCGTGTGGGACGATATCCAGCCACAGTGAGGCAAGTATGGTTTGGTGGGTGCAGGAGAGGCAGACGGATCGACGTGAGCGATTGCCACAGCCGCGGCACACCACCGAACGAGAGGACCGGCATGTTGTGCGACGGACATTGACGGCTCGCATCGCCACATCACGAACGTTAGCGCAGGAATTAGGGTGTGTTGCGCAACAACCTGTATCAGCACGTACCGTTCGACGTCGTCTGCAAGAGCGGGGACTTGCTGCATGGCGCCCATTGCTCCGATTACCCTTGACGTTACACCACCGGCGAGTGCGGCGGCAGTTTGCCGTTGAACACCGTACCTGGACTACGGAATGACACGACATTGTCTTCTCCGACGAATCCCGCTTCTGCCTGCAACACCACGATGACCGGATCCGCGAGAGACTGTATGACGCCTGCATTATGCATCGCCATACCGGTCCGTCGCCTGGCGTTATGGTTTGGGACGCAATTGGATATGACACCCGCACCCATCTGGTACGCATCGCCGGTACACTCAACAGCCACCGCTGTATCTCCGACGTTTTGGAGCCTGTAGTCCTCCCTTACCTGCAGGACCTGCCAACGGCCACGTTTCAACAGGACAATGCGCGCCCACACGTGGCACGCATCGTGCAACAATTCTTCATGGCCCAACAGGTGTCACTGCTGCCGTGGCCCGCCTGTTCTCCTGATATGTCGCCCATCGAACACGTCTGGTCGCTGATCGGCAACCGAGTGACCCGGCAAGCACCACCCGCTGCTACGCCTGATGAAGTGTGGCAACGCGTGGAAGCAGCCTGGACCGACATACCCCAAGCCCATATCCAAAGCCTTTTTCGTCCGATGCCGCGGCGTGTAGCGGCCGTTATTGCCAGCCATGGGGGCCACACGAACTATTGATGTCTGCGTGTTCCGCAAGTCGCACGGGCCTGTAAGCTCAATCGTTTCATCTTTGTATGTGTCCAGTAAATCTGGCTTTGCTATCTCGTGTCCTTCTTGGTGTTGTATTTTGGGTGGCCAGCAGTGTAGTTCTGGCACTGTTGGAAGACAACAGAGGCCCAGTAAGACTGTTTTTTGTTGCTGTTGTTTTTTTACTGGAGGTTAAACGAACACCGTGAGCAACTCAATGGACTATGAGCAGTCGGCTGTCCCTAATTTAGGGTCACTGGTTCCAGGGAAAGGAAGAGAGTCAGTGCCGTAAGACTAACACAACATCCTGCCTCACCGGGATTCGAACCCGGACCTAATTCAAACGAATGATCAGAAACCATTGCTTAGACCACTGCGCCACCGTGGTGGCAAGACTGTTTTTGCTGCTTTTGAGAGAAGCAAGCTTTTATCAGCTAGTTAAAAGGCAAACAGAACATTTTTCTCGCAGAGATGTACCCCGGTTGACACAAGCAGGCACAAAGGGTCCCTCAGGAAGTGGAGCAGGGTCCACTATAGGTTGCGGACCCCGAGCTGCGTGCTTGACGGAATGAAAGGAACATTTGTCTCCCAGCATCCAAAACCCTTCATTCTTTAATCGGCGCATCAAGAGGACATACACAAGGGAAACAAACCAATCCCGAGCAAGGGATGGTGGCTCACGAGACCAATGAGCGAAGCGTATTAAGGGTTACGGAAACTCAACCCCCTCGAAAACGACCGGACGTTTAGAAAAACGGGAAGAAAAATGCATCTTATGCAGTAACTTTCCCCTGATGAAGGCGTTTTTCTAATTCCTGTTACACAGAAATGTGGTCGTCCGTCAAGCGTCGGGGCAGGCGCAGAAGTTAGAAATGGAGAACGTTGCAGTTGAAGTAGGGAAAAGCAAAACTCGAGGACCGGAGGGAATCATGGCGGGATGTTTTTAGGCTAGTTAGGTCAGGTCATCATCCACCAAAGAGGAAACCAACTACTGATTATCGGCAACGCTATGGGGTGAGACTTCTTGAACTTATAATACCTCGAATAGCATGAGGTGTGCATGATCATTTCCCCATGAAATCTCAGTAGCAAGGTCAATTCTCTTGCAAGCGCTCATTGGAAATATAATTTTTTTTTATATGCGAAATGCTAGCACGAGTAACGTATCTGTAATTAACTGCTAGAAATTAATTATCTGATATTTGATCTAGTTTAAGTAGAAACTCCACCGATCCCCATGTAAGCAATCAATATTGAGAATAAATCCATTTTGCTGTTGAATTTTACCAGAATTGTTTATAGAGTGAATCTTTTAAATCTCTTATCGCTAAAGTAACCACATCACCAACTTTGCAGTTCAGAATTAGCCTTCTTATGAAGTTTAGTGGTTCCTTATTCTGGTAATTCAGTAGTCTCTTAATTTCCAAACCTTACTAAATGGAATTCTTAACATTTAAACGGCATATGGAAGGGCATAGGTTTCCCATGTTCTCCCATATGAAACGCAACGCAATGCCCCTGTCGACCCTGAGCTTGGAGACCTTCAATTAGGAAAATCAACCTCATGGTAGACACCGGTAGGAGAAAAAATTAACAGGGTAAAGAGTTATGCAAAATTCCGGCCTTTCAATTTCATCCCACTGCAGCGAATAAGACGCAGCAGCTGGTTCGCTTTAGCCCAGCGGACGGGCGATAAACGGTAATACACTGGTGAAAAGTGAAAAAAGATCACACAGAAGGAACGCCGATAGGAACGTCATACAGGTATACTGAATAGAAGTACGTACGTCAGCAACATCGTGCAGCCGGTCGTCCTGCCATATTTGAGTGCAATACCTAATGCAAGATTCCAGCAAGATAACGCCCTCCCACACTCTGCCCGTGCAACTCAACATGCTCTTCAGGCTGTGAACCAACTCCCTTGGCCAGCACGCTATCCGAACTTGTCTCCAATCGAACCGGTCTGGGACTGGATCGAACAAAAACTATTCCGCGGACCGTGTTAGCCAACGGCCATTTCTGACTACCAAACAAAATTGCAGATTCACACCGTCCACGCCATGCACCACACATACTGTCCCACCGTCCACGCCACGCACCACACATAATGTCCCACCGTCCACGCCACGCACCACACATACTGTCCCACCGTCCATGCATACTATCGCATACATTTTACTAGACGCCTGCGTTCTCCAGTAAAATGAACATTTTACTTTTTTCGTTATTACACTGCAATTGTCGGGAGTGCATTCAGTTTCACATTAGGAACACAATGTGTTCCTAATTATATAATAGTACTTATTGCGAACGCATTCGAAACACGTTCAGATCACATTCGAAAACCACTCGATATGACATAAATTTACACTGGAACACGTTTTTACGCAACACATTTCTGTAATTATTTATAGAATTACTGCAAACGGTTCTGAGCAGAAATTTGCTCTTCTTTTATTTCCTAAAATTACTGCAAAAGCATTACGTGCGTTTGCGTAAAAATGAAATAAACTGTATTTTCGCCGAAATTTTATTTTTGAAAAATAAAGATTTCAAAGCTAACTGTTTTGAGGTGTCGCATCCTATAATTGGATATTCCACAAAACCTTGATCTGGTTACAGGCACTGTAATCTGGTGGCCATTTGCTATACAACACTGCTCTGGCAGTTGGGAAGGATTCACTTTACCAGTTTTAGGGGAGCTTCGTATCGTAAGCAGCGTGCTTACAACTAATCGCCTCCAACCCTTTTGGAGCAGGGCAATAAATGGGGGGGGAGTGTTGGCTGTTCCTCCTAATGTTCATTCCCTGTGATGTTTAGAGCTTCTCCTTCAATGGTCTTTGTTAGAGGGAAAATAATAAGGCATTCTTGAACATCACCAAACGACCCTTTCCGACTTCTGTTACTGATTTCTCAAGCTAGCTTTGTAGCAAGCAAGAGATCTTTACTCACGGTTTTTTTTTTCTTTTGTTGTTTCTTTTATCTTTTTTTTTTTTTTTTTTTTGTGATACTGTTAATATTATTGCTCACAACTATGGCACTCAGCACACTGAAAACTGGAAATGTACTGAAAAACCAAGCTAGGGAAATTATTGGGAATGTCATAATGTTCATGGACGAAGAAAAACGAAATGGAGTTCCGAAAGTGGATGTGAAAAAATCCAATGAACGCGTTTCGGAGGCTACAGGAGTTTTACTGAGAACTGTTTACAGAATTCGGAAACAGACTGCTACAAGCGAGGTTTTGTCAACTCCTGGTAAAAGACGAAACAAGAAAGCGCCGAAGCGCGAAATAGATGATTTTGACAAATGCGTTGTGCCCAGAACGGTACATGAAATGTATGAAAAAAAGGAAATCCCTACTCTTCAGTCTTTATTATTCAAATTACGCGACGGTATTGATTTTGACGGAGGTAAGACTACATTGAATAAAATACTAGATGATTTGGGTTTCAAATATAAGCGATGGAATGGTCGAAAGTTTTTAATGGAGAAACCCGATATTGTAGCGAAACGTAGGCATTTCTTAAAGGAGTTAAAGCGTAATGAAAATCTACCCGTTCCAAAAGCTGTTGTTTATCAAGATGAGACATGGCTTCTAACGTCTCATGTTTGTCCTAAAGGATGGCAAGACACAAGCTGTGAAAAGCAAACTGGACTCCAAGTTTCTTCATCGAAAGGAAGCAGATTTATAATTTGCCATGCCGGAACAAAAGATGGTTTTATACCAGGGGCTTCACTTTTATTTCGTTTGAAGACAAAAAGTGATGATTACCATGATGAAATGAATTCCGAAAACTTTAGAAAATGGTTTGAAAGCCAGCTGCTTCCGAATTTACCACCAAATTCAATAATCGTCATGGACAATGCACCATATCACTGCATGCTTGCTGAAAAACTACCCACGACGAACTGGAAGAAGGCTGAAATACAAGCATGGCTTCAGCGACATAACATTGATTTCGCACTTGATATGCTTAAAGCGGAATTACTACAGAGTGTCCGTCGCACCAGACCACAGAAAAAATGTATCATTGATGAAATAGCAGCAGATCATGGACATCAAGTATTAAGACTCCCACCTTATCACTGTGACTTGAACCCCATTGAGTTGATTTGGGCTGATGCCAAAAACTATGTGGGTCGGCATAATGCCTCTTTCACGAAAGAAAGCATAGAAACTTTATGGAGTAAAGCATTGCAAACCGTTACTCCGGAAAAATGGGAGGCCTGTGTGAATCATGTCCAAACTTTGGCCCAAAATTACTGGATTTCTGATGGCATCATGGATGAAATAGAGGAAAATGAGATTGAAAAATTTGTAATAAATATAGGAGAGGATACTGACAGCAGTGATTAAACTGAAGACATATCATCAACCGATGAAGATTTTGATATTAAGGGAATAATGCCTTTACCTGATTGAAATTGATTCTGCTTTGCCGTTGCTTCAAGGTAAGAGAAACACAGTCCTGTTTCAATACAAGGAATGTCCGTAACACACACACACACACACACACACACACACACACACACATATATATATATATATGAAAAGGTTTTGATTCCGTGAAACGGTACCAGTTACGATGGACTGCCTCACTCCTTTTCAGGCCGATGAGGACGGCAGAGTGGTTACTGTCTCGATGAATAGTGGAGTTACGTCGATTAAGATTTTCTGTGTGTATGTTTCGTTGCTGTGCTCTCTTCGGAACAGCTTCTACGATCAGTTCCTTTACTTCCTCAGAGGAGGCTAGAATTTTCTGGTCAGAAGAATGGTAACTCATTTGTCGATAACCATAACGACCTGCTGGGCACTCATGGCCACAAGGATCCTGATAGCACGGTCTCTTCGGACTTGATCAGGAATCAGCAGTTGAAGGACGTGTGGCACTCTTATCTGCAGGTGCCGGGTTTTACCTGCCGTACGAATAACCAAGCTTCTAGGATTGACATATGTTTCTTGTCTTCGACGCTTGAGTAGGTAACTGGGGCTGAGGTCTTCGAACAGAATTCGCAGCAGCTGCATTTATCTGATCATAGTGTTCTCGTGATGTACATCTGTAGCTCCGAAGGAAAGAGATGTGACACTCTGGCGCCTAAACACTTCCGTGTTGGAGGATGTCGAAGTACTGTCGAAAATCCAATCGATCCAGGAAGAGGATGCACAGGCGAGATCGGTGGATGGGGACGAGCGAAGAAAGAGGTTCAGTGGGTTTTGAGTATTCGGGGGAAGCAGTTAGCGAAGGAGAAAAGAAAACTCAGATGTCTCTCGCGAATTTTATGAATGCTTCTCTTCAAGGCAGGGCCCGATGGAGCTCTTGCGGAGCCCTGGGCGAAATTTCATTGCGGGTCCAGAGCAAAATTTCATTGTGGGCACTAAAACATAAATCTCATATTTTAATAAAGTCGTTTCTGAAAATTATCGTTCCTGAGAAAGACACACGAACACTACCGTAAAGACAAAACAATTATCTCAAAGAAATATTTTCTTTAAGCTTAAGAAAAAGACCATAATACGGACTGAAAGTTTAGAGAGAGAGGGCGAGAAAGAGAGAGAGGAGGGAAGAGAGAGAGAGAGAGAGAGAAAGAGAGAGAGAAAGAGAGAAAATGAGAGGGAGAGAGAGAAAGAGAGAAAATGAGAGGGAGAGAGAGAAAGAGAAAAAGAGAGAGGAAGAGAGATATAGATAGAGAGAGAAAGAGAGGAAGAGAAAGAGAGAGTAAGAGAGATAGAGAGAAAGAGAGAGAGAGAGAGAGAGTAAAAAGTGTTAAAATCTACGATTTTCTTTCCCGAGAGAAGTGGTTTAGGTTGCATTGTGACTCTTATAACAGCTTATTTCCAAAATGATAAAAATATACCTGCTTAGCGAATATTTTCTCATTGCGAATATTTTTGTATAGGAAATATAATAAGGATCCCTCTAAAATAAATTGGTGTAAACAGTTTTTTTCCCTGATACATGTTTAGTGATTGATTTTTAATGCACAGTGAAGTAACTGACAAATTAGTGACATTCTAAACTTTTATACGCGTTCATATATGAAAGTTGCCTTTTTTTTTTTTTTTTCAATTTCTTGTAATGTTGGAAAAGTGGCCTCCATATGTAGTCCGAAAGTAACTTGGATATTGTTCTTTTTATTTCCTTAAATTTAAGTATCAGGTTTTCACACAAATTGTTGGATATACTGTATAAAAGTATATCCAACAATTTGTGTATAAAAGTATATCCAACAAGGCATATGAATTAATTTTTCCTGCCTAAGTAAAAGCGCAATATTATTACATTTATTTGCTGTGTAAATGTTGTGAATGTGGCAGTGATAAAGTAAAAACTATTAAAAAGGCCTAGGCCTAGGGCCTATGAATTAATATTTCATGCCTAAGTAAATGCCCAATATTATTAACTTGATTTTCTGTTAAACGTTGTGCATTGGTAGAATAAAAACTGGTAAAAGGGCTTAAACCTAGGCCCGGAGCCTGTGAATAAATATTTCTTGCCTAAATAAAAGCGCAATATTATTAACTTGATTTGATGGGAAAATTTGTGAACATGACACTGGTAGAATAAAACCTGTTAAAAAGGCCCTATGCCTGTGGCCTATTATGACTATTTAGTGCCTAAGTAAAAGAGCAATGCTATTGATACGTAAGCGTTATGAATATTAAGTCGGCGAATTAAAAGCTGTTAAAAAGGCCGAGGTGTAGGGCCTATGAATTAATTAAGTAAAAGAAAAATACTACACATTTGACATCTTATGTAAATATTAGCGCCAAAGTAAAAGTGCAGCGTTATTAAAATATTCCCACCTCATTGGTCTTTCCTGAACAAAACAATTTTTGCTTGGCTTACATAGAACGTTTTCTTGAAATTTGTTTGGAGTTCCCAATTCAATTCTCAATATAGGCCAAGAAACGGCAATCTTTAACCCCCCCTCGAACTTCGGTTCATACTTAGGTCACAACTGTGCCCTAAGTATGAACCGATATGAAAATTCAGACAAACAAAAGATCTCCTTCCCATCGTTAGGCACTTTGGGAAACTGCCACACATAATTCGGAAACTTGGAAAACTGCGACACATTCAAAGTGTTCCTCGAAGGAATAGCAATTTGCGCATGGCCCCTTAATGAAAATCGTGGGGCAGTTTTCTTGTGTGGCGGTTTTCCGATGTGTGGCAGTTTTCCTGTGTGGCGGTCTTCCTCCAACCTTTTGAGACAGCAACCAGGAAGAATGCGCAAGCTTAGTGACCGCCCGCGACTCGTTATCTCCCCTTTTACCCTGTGGCTCAATTCTGACTTCCCGCCCGCTCAGTAAAAATCATCCGTGTATTACGGTATAGCCTGTCTGAAGCAAGACAAAAGTGACAACGACGTCGCGAAAATACAAATATTTGTCTTTTTTAGAAACGCGCCCGAAACTGGGATCTTAATTTATTTATTTTTTAATATAAGTATGTACGCACAACATTTACAACATCGTTATATATCTATGTGCTTTTTAGGTCTCAGTTCTAGTTCGAAGATGAGCTTTTCAACTGGAACTATATTATGCAGTGGGAGTACACACTCCGTAACTCCCCATAGTCAGGTTCAGGTTAGCCTTGCCCCGAGTATAGATGCCAGGGTCTCTAGCACGCAGCAGCTTGAACAATTCATCAAAGGCATCCGCTATCCGCAGATGCCTGCCTCCCCAACTAAACCTCAATAAGGCAACTCCCAGGAGATGTGTTGCGAACGTATCTTTCAAATTCGACTATTTCTGTTTCGCATAAAGCCTTTACCTCGCGGAAGAGGGAAATTGACCAAGAGCCTTATTTCTATTTCGCATATTCCTAAAGACACTAAAATGCAAAGCAAAATACAGATTAATATAATACATTACTACGTATTTATAACTACATGATCTATTCAAAAATACCAATTATGATATTTCGTTTCTAAATATGATATGCATTTAGATTGCACAAAAACAAGCAAAATAAACACCGAGAAAAACAGCTAGTTCTCATACCTGGGGTTCGTAGCAAGTTTTATTCTCTGAGAAGGAAAATGACCAAGTAAATAAAAAGATTTATAACTAAAGAAAAGAAGACAGGGCGATGTAAAAAAAAAAAAAAAAAAAAAAAAAAAAAAAAAAAAAATGAAGTATCTATTTTGGAATATCAGCCGCGTATTTCTTATTTATTTATCGAAGCACTAAATCATGCAGAGTAAAATCAAAAGCAACCATGATAAATAACTGTATGTGATTTCACCTCAAAGGCCAACAGTGCGGAGCCATCTGGGAAAGCCTACTTTTAGCTGAAAAAGATAATTCGGCCGTTATTTGCGTGCCTTTGCAGATGTCTGTAGTGTAATTGCGGGTACGGAGAACTGGCCACTGGAGAACTGGCCCTCGGAGAAGTGGCCACCGGAGAACTGGACACATTGCAATTTCAGTGCCATAAAATTGTTCTGCATAAACAAATTTCGTGTGGCTATATTCCCCACTACTTGAGCAACTATTGTTCATAATTTTTTTTTATTTAATATTTAATTTTCAGTAAGAAATTTAGGCATTTCCATGATTTTCGGAGCTAAGACTAAGCGGAGAACTGGCCACAAAAATTTTAAGGGGCCGTATAAAAATTGCGTTCTGGGCTGCTCCGTGGCCACGTCTCCCCGAGATTGATTATCTGACACACATAAAATGTCCTTAATTTCGTATTTTCTTATTTACGATATTTTTCTATAAACTATAACTAAACAAATTCTCTGCGAGTATGAGCAAACCCAGGAAACTTGTCGGGGGGGGGGGGGGGCTTTAAACCTAAAATATGAAATATAAAAAATTTCTGGTCCGATCGGCAGATTTTCAGCCATTACAAGCTACAAAGTAATCGAATTGTCTGAGGGCATCTGCTGCCTCAGGAAACTAGTCGGGGGAAGGGGGCAATGCCAAAAGCGTAAAATATTAAGAATTTCTCATTTCTCTTCCGATCGGGAGATTTTCAGTATTTACAAGCTGCAGCTCGACAAATTTTCTGTTCTGAGCGCATGTGCCTACGCAGCAGCAAACCCGTCCCGGGGGAAGGGGTAATTTCAAAAGTGTTAAATATGAAGCATTTCTCGTCCGATCGTCAGATTTTTGCCATTTACAACTCGACACATTATTTGAGGGTATGTGCCTACTCAGCAAACCTGCGTGTGTGAGGGGGTAGGGGGCATACCAAAAGTGTAAAATATGAAGGATTTCTCGTCCGATCGGGAGATTCCCAGCGTTTAGCAGTTACAACTCGACACATTATCTGAAGGCACGTGCCTGCTCAGGAAACCTGTCGGGGGGGGGGGGTGTAGTTGTAGTTTGTAAATGCTGAAAATCTTCGGATCGGGCGAGAAATTCTTTATATCTTACAGTTTTGGTATTAACCCCTCCCTCCCCCCGACAGGTTTCCAGAGTAGGCACATACGCTCAGATAATATGTCGAGTTGCAACTTGTAAATGCTGAAAATCTCCGGATCAGACGATAAATGTTTCATATTTTACAGTTTTGGTAACCTCCCCCCCCCCCCGACAGTATGCTGAGCAGGCACATGCCGTCAGAAAATTTGCCGAGTTGTAGCTTATAAATGCTGAAAATCTTCCGATCGGAAGAGAAATTTTTCATATGTTACAATTTTGGTGTTAACCCCCCCCCCCGGACAGGTTTCCAGAGTAGGCACATACGCTGATAATTTGAAGACTTGTAGTTTGAAAACCCTGAAATCTTCTGTTGAAATGTAGATCACAAACAGTTTTTATAAAAAAATTACATTAATTATCGCAATTAAGAAAAGACGAAATTACGGAAACTTTAACCAACCTCTGGGGATCGTGGGCATGAAGCGGTCAAAAACGCAATTTTTATACGACCCCTTAAAATTTTTGTGGCCACTTCTCCGGTGGCCAGTTCACCTACACCCGTGAAATTGGTAACATGTAAAAAGTACAGCATAGAAAGTCCACCGGAGATAAAGTCTAGGATAGAGAGTCCAACGGTGAAAAAGTAAAGTTAAAAAATAATTCGAAGAAGAAAACCCCAGAAAAGAGTCCAACGAAAAAATATCCAGAAAAAAAAATCCAGGATAACAGTGATGTATTGTCTGTCAGTTATGTATTTTTATGCAACAGTAACAGCCGATGCACTTGGGTGCCCCCATTTACCATTTTCGCTCTCGTGGATTGATTGGCTCTCATATTCGATATATACACTGCTGGCCACCACCCAAAATGCACCACCAAGAAGGACACGAGATAGCAAAGCCAGATTTATTGGACACATAACAACAGATACAAAGATGAAACGATTGAGCTCACAGGCCCGTGCGACTTGCGGAACACGCAGACATCAATAGTTCGTGTGGCCCCCATGGCTGGCAATAACGGCCGCTACACGCCGCGGCATCGAACGAAAGAGGCTTTGGATGTGGGCTTGGGGTATGTCGGTCCTGGCTGCTTCCACACGTTGCCACAGTTCATCAGGCGTAGCCGCGGGTGGTGCTTGCCGGGCCACTCGGTTGCCGATCAGCGACCAGACGTGTTCGATGGGCGACATATCGGGAGAACAGACGGACCACGGCAGCAGTGACACCTGGTGAGCCATGAAGAATTGTTACACGATGCGAGCCACGTGCGGGCGCGCATTGTCCTGTTGCAACGTGGCCGCTGGCAGGTCCTGCAGGTAAGGGAGGACTACAGGCTCCAAAACGTCGGAGATACAGCAGTGGCTGTTGAGTGTACCGGCGATGCGTACCAGAGGGGTGCGGGTGTCATATCCAATTGCGCCCCAAACCATAACGCCAGGCGACCGGTATGGCGAGGCATAATGCAGGCGTAATACATTCTCTCGCCGTGGTGCCGCCACATGAGGATCCGAACATCGTGGTGTTGCAGGAAGAAGCGGGATTCGTCGGAGAAGACAATGCCATGCCATTCCGTAGTCCAGGTGCGGCGTTCAACGGCCCACTGCCGCCGCACTCGCCGGTGGTGTAACGTCAATGGCAATCGGAGCAAACGGACACCGTGCGACAAGTCCCCGCTTCTGAAGACGACGTCGAACGGTACGTGCTGACACAGGTTGTTGTGCAACATACCCTAATTCCTGCGCTAACGTTCGTGATGAGGCGGTGCGAGCCGTCAATGCCCGCCGCACAACATGCCGGTCCTCTCGTTCGGTGGTGTGCCGTGGCTGCGGCAATCACTCACGTCGGTCCGTCCGTCCCTCCTGCACACACCGAATCCATACTCGCCTCACTGTGGCTGGATGTCGTGCCACACGGGCGCCGATGTCTCGGTACGATAAACCGCTGTCGCGATAAGCCACTATTCGTCCACTGTCGAACTCCGAAACGAGCTGGAATGACGGCCGTATTCTGTGACGAGGCATCAGGAAGCTTCCCACGGACAGGTCCGGCAGCACAACACACTTCCACTACTTACACCCGACCTTCTGTGCACACTTCTTATAGTGCTTCTCGATGGCGTGCCGGGCGCACATGATTTGCATATGCCCTGCAATGCTAATCGTTTGCATGTCCTCTCGCGGGCGACGCATGCTACGAATTTCAGGCCAATCGGATGCTTCCTTCTTGGTGTTGCATTTTGGGTGGCCAGCAGTGTACCTCGTGGATTGATTGGCTCTCACATTCGATATATATCTAATGGATTGCTTGGCTATTACATTACCGTTTTGGCTCTCACATTCGATAGGCTCTGGTGAACTGAGAACCCGGAGGGAATTTCCAATGAAATGGTTACTATGTCCAAAGCAAATAATCTTTAGCAATATAAATTGAATTTTCTAGGGGAATAAAAACCAGGTATCAAAACGCAAAATTTGTATTTTTGAATTGACATTGAAGTTAGAAGCTAATAAAAATAAATTTGAAGGAAAATATGAAAAACAAAATGTTAAACACTTGAGTTCTAATAGAAACCTAATTAATTTTTCCGAGTTATCAGTATAGCTGCCACAATGCTTCCTATAATGGCATTTTTTTTATTTTTAAATTAAAATTTGAATCCCCATAAATAAAAAAAATGCAGGAACATATTAGGTGTCAAAACGCACGCACGCGCGCGCACACACGTACAGTTCAATAGAGGCCCAGGCCATCCATTTTTGAGGGTCTCCAGTAAATTAAAAAATGAAGTGCGAAAACAATGATACAAAAGTAGTAGTTCCATTTTTGAGTACATCGTCTGCTCCAAAAAATTAAAAAATTAAAAAGTGCGAAAACAATGATACAAAACTAGTAGTTCCATATTTCATATTTTGCCCCTCCCCCAGTCAATAAAAAATAAAGTCCGAAAACAATTCTACAAAACTAGTAGTTCCGTTTTTTACCCCCCACCCATGTAAATTAAAAGATGAAAAAGGGCGAAAATAATGATACAAAACTATAGAAATATACTGATGCTGATATTTATGTGTTTGTAGCTACACTGCTGGACATTAAAAGTACAACACCAGGAAGATCGCATCACATGGGCCAGCAAGTTGGCAGGAGGGCATCCCAGACCGGATGTAATTAAAAATACACCCGGGAAAAATACCCCCGGAGAAAATACTCCTGACAACTGAAAAGCGGTTAAAATTCCCCCGGAGGAAATACCCCCAGAACAGACGGTTCATTGTAAACTGCCACACAGGAACACTGATGTGTGGCAGTGTTCCGCTGTGGCACTTTACCGGCAACCCTGACACACATCTTTCAGCAACTTGGCCACAAAAGTTCAAAGGTGGTGGGGGCTATAAAGATTGCAGTTTCTGGGCCTATATTGAGAACTGAATTGGGAACTCCAAACGAATTTCGGGAAAACGTTCCATGTAAGCCAAGCGAGAATTGTACTTTAATTTGAAGAAATAAATTGTCGAGGATCCGAGGTACACTTGGTTGGGTGGGTGGGGGGGGGGGAGCTCTACCCCAAACTTCCGTAATATTATATTCTGGGCTGCTGGAGTCTGTCAGTGTATCCAGGAAGTTCCCCTTGAAGTGTCCGCGAGGTCCGTGAGCTTTGAGCCTGGGGGGGGGGGGGGGGCTTTCTCTCAAAATGTTAAAATAGACGTAGAGCTGTAAAAATTAGTACCATGCTTTATATAATTATTCAGTACACGACCACTAATTTTCAGAAGGGTGGGTGAACTCCCCCCCATTTCTAAGAACTATTCAGGGGTAACATCGAGGATACCCTGACTGACTCTAGAGTTTCAGAATATAAAATAACGGAAGTTGGGGTAGAGCCCTCCAAACTAAGCACCTCGTAACCCTTTTACAGACTTCACCAAATTTCTGGGGGAGGTGGGAAGGGCATACATAGTTTGCCATTAAATACAACATGAAGCATAGAAATTGCGAGCAAATCCCTTACCTTGAAAACTTGTCTGCGCTCTTAGAAACTTGCTGAAGGGTGAATTCACCCCACCCTCCTGAAATCAGTGTACAGAATCATTATATAAAGCAAGGTTCAAGCTCTACGTCCATTTTGATGCCGCGGATGGCTTACTGGTTAGCGAGTCAGACTATCGATGCAGGGTCCCCAGGTTCGAACCTGGGCATATCTTTCAGAGATGGTGTGATTTACTAACAACCGCTGAATATCCGCCGTGCATCGGACGAGCACGTTAAATGACGGCCCCCAGGCTGGACCCACTGGTTAAATGGGTATCCTTTCCTATGCCCTCCTTGAAATTCTCTCGCCCCTCTATGTGCAACATCATACTTGTACGGTGGCGCCATCTACTGTACTCTAATCTCACTACAAACTGTTCTGTCAAAGTTGCTAGATTTGCTCTCATTCCTTCCGTTTCTATGTCGTGCCTAAAAGGCGATCTCGCTGTAGGTGGCTGGGACCTAAACTCTACTCACTGTGGACAGAAGTCCTACAAGAAAAATGACAAATACTACGTCCATTTTGACATTTTGGGGAAAGCCCCTTATAAAGCTCACGGACTTCGCGGACACTTCAAGGGGAACTTCCTGAATACACTGACAGACTCCAGCGGCCTAGAATATGATATTATGGAAGTTCGTGGTAGAGATTCCCCCCCCCCCCAACCAAGTGCACCTCGGAACCTCGGTAATTTATTTCTTCAAAGTAAAGTACAATCTCGCTTGGCTTACATGGAACGTTTTCCCGAAATTCGTTTAGAGTTCCCAATTCAGTTCTCAATATAGGCCCAGAAACGGCAATCTTTATAGCCCGCCCCCACCCCCTTTGAACTTTTGTGGCCAAGTTGCTGAAAGATGTGTGGCAGGGTTGCCGGTAAATTGCCACAGCGGAGCACTGCTACACATCAGTGTTCCTGTGTGGCAGTTTACCGTGAATCGTTTGTTCTGGGGGTATTTCCTCCGAGGGTATTATTTTCCGGGGGCATTTTTACCGCTTTTCAGTTTTCAGGAGTATTTTCTCCGGGGGTATTTTTACCGTTTACCGGGCAGACCGCAGGACCACATGCTAATGGGCAGCACATAGGGAAATCAGGTTGGACAGTAACGCCCCCTGGAAGTAGTATAACAAGGGACAACAAGCACAGCAATGCGGGCACGGTGCTGAGAATATGGCGTCAGTAGGTATCGGAGGAACGAGTTCACAAACGTGCGGGATTCCAACGGCCCGTCACACAACCGAACCAGAGGATAGACATCTGGTGCGCATGGCTATTGTGAATCGCACAGTCACATCAATTGCCGTAGCTCAACAGTTCGCGTGTGTGGCAGAACACCCTGTCTCCGCACGTACGGTCTGACGTCCTCTGCAGCATCGGGGCATTTTTTCACATCGCCCGTTGCTTCGGCTACCTTTGACTTTACAACATCGGTGTCTGAGACTACAGTGATGCCAAGAACGTCGTTCCTGGAGGAGCGAATGGGAAGACATCGTGTTTTTAGACAAATACCGCTTCAGTTTACAGCACCATGATGGCCGAATCCGTGTGTGGCGGTACCGCAGCGACCGCCTGAGTGAGCCATGCATTAATTATGCTGCTCCATACAGACCCGGCACCAGGCGGTATGGTCAGGTGTACCATTGGTTTCCACTCCCGCTCGCACCTCATACGCATTACCGGTATTTTGAACAGTCATCGTTACATCAATGAGGTGTTGCAGCCTGTTGTGTTACCGTATCTTCAGGGACTGTCTTGTGCCATTTACCAACAGGACAATGCGCGACCGCATGTCGTAAGCACCGTACAACACTTCTTGGATAGCCACCACGTCATTATTGGCCCGCGCGTTCCCCGGATATGTTGCCAATTGAACACGTGTATTTCATGATCATAGGACGATTGGCTCACCCGCGCCCACTAGCGGCTACAACAGATGAACCAAGGCATCGTATCGAAACTGCATGGACGGGCATTTCCGAATCACTCATCCAAAGTCTCTTCCTGTGTATACCGGGCCGTGTAGTGGTGGCTACACAAGATACTGATTTTTACATGTTCCCCTCATCTCACTGTGTTGTATTCGTAATCGATTCACCCTTGTATCATATGCTATCGGTATAATAAATATGGCTTTGATACCTCTTGTCTTTCGTGGTTATACTTGCTAGCAGTGTATAACCAAATTAAGAGTTATCGTCAAAAGCGCAAATTTACGGCCCCCGAGCTTGTGAGGTCCGGGTCAAACGGGCTTTATGCCCCCCCTCCCCTCCTCCCAGAGGACCTACACACACACACAATGCGATCCACGATGTTGATTATGGTCAGTTAAATTCTATTTTCGGTTACAATTTCTCCCCACGAGATTTGATGAGGATAATTTAGATAAAAATTATAGTAGCCCCCTCCCCGACAATGTTTTTTGGAGGGGGGGGGGAGGTGGACTTCAAGGCCAAAAAACCTGCATGAAACTTATTCAGTAACATTCATTTTCAATATGACAGGAATGTGGATGTCATGGTTTTTTGTTCTATTGACCGGACTTTTACGTATGTGCTCATAACAGTTCCTGATATGTTGTAGATATTGTTCTACTGAAAGGACTTAATAGGGATCACAATATTTTCAGAACCGCAACTTGTACTCGGAAATTGTATAACAAGACTTTGTGGAACAAGAAGTTCAATTGCAGTCTAATTGTAACATTCAATTTTTTGCTGAAGATTAGCGTTTTTGGAAGTAATATAACCATTTCACTGGCAAATTCCTCCGGGTTCCCAATTTGATAATCCAAGAGATCGTCAAATCCTGTATAAATTTATCTACTGTATTTTCCTGTCTTCTTCAATTACACGAAGCCCAGGTTTTAATTATTTTTTTTTTAAACACTGTTTTCATGTTTTCGTGCAATCAAAAGGAATTAATTGAAACCCATGGAAATATCATTTTTTGTATTTTTGTATATGTTATGTACTATAAATATGTTATACGTAGTAATGCATTATATTAAATGTAATTTTGCTTTTCTTTGTATGTATACGAATAGGAGAAAAGGAAATTTTTCTGTAGGTCAATTTCCTTTCTCCAGCAAGTAAAAATCAATCGTGAACATGGAACCCCAATGACCATTGAAATCCATTCTCAAATGACAAGACCTCTAATGCCATTGGACAGACTCTTGCTGTGATAACCAGGAGTATCTGTCCAATGGCATTAGAGCTTAGTCTTGTAACGCCTCTTGATAATTGGTACTGACATTTGACACCAGTGTTTAGGCAAAACTCGGTTGTGGCGCCATCTGGAGTTCTGGAAATGAGTCGTGGTCCCATTGAATGTACACTTCTACGATTATAATTCATACATTCATAAATAAATAACTCGCGGAAAATTAAGGAACTTGGTGAGATTGTAGGGAAACAATTATTCTATTAGCTAACGCATTAAATTTTAACGAAACTTTGGGCAGTGTATTTGTCTTCCTTGCGCTTACAATGTTTTAAATGTAGATGGCGTTGGTTGCATAAAATTAAAAATGATAATTTTTAGTTATTTAATAACAGATTTTCTGCGTTTCATTTGTATTACATAAAACTTTATTCCATTTCTAATAACGTCACCAATTTTCAAAAGATTTGATTTATTAATTATACTCCAAACTATGTATTTCGGTTCCTTCCATTGTACTGCAGAAATATGCTTTAAATCTTCCAACCAAAGAGAGACATGTTGTCTAAAGAGACTAATTTCACTCTTAAATTCACTGACAGTACAAAACATTTTAAAATACCTATACTGTTCTGTGAAGCTTTCAATACATATGATAAAGTAGCAAAGGCTACATTTTCTACTTTAAATCTATATTGCTGGTTATGTAGCTCATAAGGTAAGCCAACACATAAAATGTTCTCAGTGCAAACTAATGTTAGCATGTGATAGAAATTTTTAACCTGAAAGTTCAAATCAGGAGGTTTGTCAGTGCATACAGCTTACTGACAGTTTACTAAAATGTCCCCAATAATTCAAAGTGAATATTGTAACACATTCCATTTAGAATTTTTCAGCAATTGATTTTAAAAAAATTAAACAAATGTAAGTTTGCTTCATAGATAAATTAAATGTAAGTCTGTTTCAAAGTTTTTGCTTATAAGCAAAACTTGCTTATAAGAAAAACCTTTGAAGAAGACTTTGAGGCAAGGAAGTTTGAAGCAATTAATTGCTCAGTTAGCTTTCAAAAAATTAAATTTTGTTGATGTATTTCCAAGGGGGAAATGTAGTTGTGGAGCTGACTGTGCAGTGTTCATAAAAGCAAATGCCTTTCTGTTGTAACTACCTCATGTTTTTCTAAATAACTACGGTAAGATATGGAATGACAGACAGAACCGAACAAGAAGCAAAAGAAAACTATCGACCTTGAATTCTTTGTAGATAATAGCTAATCCTGTGCCTGGTGTATTCTGATGTGTTTGTTTTAGTTGTCTGAAAATTAATTTTTCAGTGTGATACTAAATTTACACCTGCTTGGGTATATATGTGTATGTCCGCAAATAAACATTTGATCTGTAGTACAGAAATTTCAATAAAAGCATTGTCATTCTGCAGTATTTTTGGCATATTTATAAGCTAAAATTACTGCAGCCTAAAAGTGCTTCAGTAATTAAAGAAAAAAATGTGAGGTTTGCAAAGAAGCTGCCTAAAATTGGTACAGTGGGAATTTGTATTTAATACAGTATGTTCTCTTTTTATATACATATCAACTTTGTGTGCAGAGTGTGAACAGTTTGTGTTTGGTTTGACGTAATTTAAAAGTAACTGCTTCAATGTGATTTATTCTTTTCAAGAGCTGCTAAAAACTGTACTTACAATCTGTGAAAAAAAACATACTCAACAAGTATCATAAATGCTAATTTTTTTGCATGCACAAAATTTTTTAAACTACAAACACCAAGAAGTGGTTGTTTAAAAGATAATAGCAGAGCAAGAAAACTTAGACCATTTTATTTAAACAAAACAAGGAATTTGAAGGCATTAGAATTCCTTTTGCGCCCAGATTATGTGTTATAGCATACTTTGTAATGCATATTATATTTCTGTGGAAATTTTTCAGAGAATGAAGGAGATAATTAGGAAAGTTAGGTATTTAGAAGGTTGTTATATGCATAGCTTCTCCAGTTTTGATTACTGTATATCAATTTATGCTGCCATATGGTATAAATCTTGCAACATTAAAACCTTTTTTTTTCTTTAAGTGCAGTTCACCTGTAATGATTCAAATATTGCTTACACATGTGCATGTTACAATGTATAGTAATATCTGCACAGTTATACCAACATATTATAAATGGCTTGCAGGCATTTCCATACAAAAGTCATATGCAGCTTGTAATCAAGCAATGTTTTAATCTAACATTGCTTGTATGTACCAAGCATTATTTTTGACAATATTGCCATATCTCAGCACATTAGTGTAGCTTTGTTCAATTAATATTGTGAGGCAAAAGTAATCATCCCACTTAAAATGAGATTTGTTTTTATCATAAATAAAGTATTAGCTCATTGAATTCATTGCAGGCTGCTATATGTCACAGGCTTGTGCAGCAGTTGTTGAAACATTTTTATATCAAAAACCATTCTTCAATTGTACAGGGACAAAAAATGAGATCTCTTCATTTATCAGCGACAGAACTTGGGGAGGGGTGTGTAGGTGTCTTAGAAAATGCAATTGGAATGTGCAAGAATTTGTGAATACAACTGTTGGATGTTATTCATACATAACAATTAAATTTCCATGAATAAATTAAATACCATTTTTGTTTCTACTGTTTTTTGTTTATTACTTTAGCACTGCCTTGTAAAATGAGGGTCATGCATTTCAGCAATAGAAACAAAGCAAAAAACAGTCCTGATATTTGGTTGTGATGTTGATATTACTGTGCTGATATAAAATTTATTTAAAGCCTCTTTGTAATTTCTTTGAAACTGAGGTTTTTGTCTAACCAGTAAGCCAAAGTGTTTCCTGTATTTACCTTCATTTAATTGCTCACAGTTGATGTTCTAATTATCTCATTTATTCAAATCTTGTGTAACTAGAGATATGATTGAATCCTGATTAGGACACAATAGCTCTTTGGATGCATTGTTCTATAGCTTACAATGTGATTGATTAGCCTGTAGCGTGTGCTGTTTTGTACTTTAGTATAAATCCCTCGTGCCTAATACTTTGGGAATGATTTTTTTGCATGTCTGATACCTATAGTATTCTTGTTGTGTATCCACGTACCCTTCCACTTCCTCTTTTTTTCTTTTTTCTGTCATCTCATTAGAAGTTTGGAGGACAACCTTTCAAGAGGATAGACACATATACTTACTGTGGAGCACATTGCAGCCAATGAAGAATGTCACCTGGAGAGTAAACTATTGACTATTTGAATTAAATGTTTTGTAGTGGATTTCTATAAAAAAAATATCCATTACGAATATTTGTTTTAATAGTCTGAATTGCACCAATAAGCAAATCTGAAGTTCAAGCAACAAATACTTTGTGAATAAGCTTATTTTTCTTTTATTCCTTAATTACATTTTTAAAGAAATTCTTCATGTTCTAATTTGCTTATTTATTCACTTTTGTCTTGTATAACTTGAAGATGCAACTGAACCCCCATTAGAATGTAATAATTCAGATATATTTTTCCACAATTTGCGATATAATTAGGATGAAAGGCAGCTTGCTTCTAGGCATTTTGGCAAAAAAATTGGGAAAAAAACTTTAATGCAGCTGAGGTGAAAATATAACAGCATAAAATTTATGAGTATACATGTTGTGTTAATTACTTTAGTGAAAACTTTATTACTTAACTAAGAAGATGAAATAGGCTATCATAAGCAACAGCCAGCACAACTTAAAATTTCGACAATCAGATTTTGGTACTGAAGATGTTACATGTAGAACAATAAACCAAAGCAGATTTAGTACCATAATCTGATTGAAGAAAATATGAACGACACTGCCGGAAAGTGGAAAAAGAGCACCAAGAAGGAATTGGCGGACTATCATGAAATTTACATATGTTGATGGGGTCGAGTTCTTACGCCACAGCACGGCATAATATGCAAATTATCGTCTGTGGTATTTAAGGAGTACGGCGAAGTGAATGTAATCAGTCGTCGGCGTACGGACACGTGCGACGATCCTGAAGAAGCTGCAATGCCTGGACATGGAAGACGTATACGATTTCAGCAGTTATCGGACTTTCAGCGAGGTCGTCTAGTCGGACTCCGCGAGGCCGGGTGGTCGTATCGTCGTATTGGGGAGCGAATTGGACGGGAAGTATCGGTGGTAGTACGATGGTGGCGTAGATGGTCCGAGGAACATTCCCACAAGAGAAGACGTGGAACCGGGAGTCACAGACGGACTGATGAGCGGACTGATTGAAACATCTGAAGAGCGGCGTTGTCAAGAAGAACATCCACTGCGACGCAAATCCGAGCTGCCGTTGCACCTGAGATGACTGTGCGAACAATCCGCAACTGTCTACTGGACGCAGGACTACGTGCACGTGTGCCTCTGACTCCAAATAACCGTCAGGAACGGCTGCAGTGGTGTCGCCAACGTCTACACTGGAGAACGCAATGGCGATCTGTCGTGTTCAGCGATGAAAGCAGATTCTGCTTGGGAGCCTCCGATGGCCATATGCGTGTTCGCAGACGTACAGGGGAGCGTCTCCACCCTTCTTGCATCCGCCAGCGACACACAGGGCGTACACCTGGTCTCCTGGTGTGGGGAGCGATCAGCTATCACTCCCGTACACAACTAGTGCTTGTACCGGGTACGTTAAACAGCACCTCCGACATCATCAACATCATTCAGCCCGTTGTTGTGCCATTTGTAAGGTCGGTCCGTCGAGGTGTTTTCCAGCAAGATAACGCACGCCCACACACGGCACGTACAACGCAACATGAACTTCAGGGTGTGAGACAACTTCCATGGCCTGCACGTTTACCGGATTTGTCCCCCATTGAGCACGTGTAGGATTTTATGGGACAACGACTTATCTGGTCTCCACGACCATCCCCGATTTACGCGTCCAGGTTGAGGATGCTTGGAACTCAATACCCCAAACTTACATCCAACATCTGTACGACAGACTCCATGCCAGAATTGCACAGTGTGATGCAGTTCATGGCGGTTCAACCTCGTACTAACCATGTTACATGGAAATGTTATTTTTCAGTTTACCAGCAAATACAGCTGTATTTTGCCATAATGTTTCGATCACGTTATCCTCTGTATTCTGTTTTTATGCTGTATAAATTTCATTGGTATCAGAAGTCTCCTTCTTGGTGTTCTTTTTTCACTTTCCGCCAGTGTATTTTCCCCATGCACCCGAGACTGATTTCTGTGACCATAAAAAATAGGTTAAATGTGAATTAGCATGCATATGGGCTACTATTAGCAATGTTCTCCATCATTAACTAAAATTAATCTCTCTGATATGATGAATAACTATACCTTGTTTGATCAGATTTCCCAGTAATGAGATCTTTTTGCAAATTACCTGTTCTTGAACATATGCTTCTTTAGCAGCTAACTCCATAATTTGTGCTTGATGATTTTTTGTCTAGTAATAAATAAATGTAATGTAAAATATAAATTTGTCTTAAATTGCATACATATACACTGGCTGAAAGTGAAAAAAGAACACCAAGAAGGAGACGTCTGATACCAACGAAATTTATACAGCATAATAACGGAATACAGAGGATAACGTGATCAAAACATTATGGCAAAATACAGCTGTATTTGCTGGTAAACTGAAAAAAAAACATTTCCATGTAACATGGTTAGTACGAGGTTGAACCACCATGAACTGCGTCACACTGTGCAATTCTGGCGTGGAGTCTGTCGTACACAGATGCTGGATGTAAGTTTGGGGTATTGAGTTCCAAGCATCCTCAACCTGGACGGGTAAATCAGGGATGGTCGTGGCTGGCCGTGGAGACCGGATAAGTCGTTGTCCCATAAAATCCCACACGTGCTCAATGGGGGACAAATCCGGTGAACATGCAGGCCATGGAAGTTGTCTCACACCCTGAAGTGCATGTTGCGTTGCACGTGCCGTGTGTGGGCGTGCGTTATCTTGCTGGAAAACACCAAGATGGACCGACCTTACAAATGGCACAACAACGGGCTGAATGATGATGTTGATGTAGGAGGTACTGTTTAACGTACCCGGTACAAACACTAGCTGTGTAGGGAGTGATAGCAGATCGCTCCCCAGACCAGGAGACCAGGTGTACGCCCTGTGTGTCGCTGGCGGATGCAATAAGGGTGGAGACGCTCCCCTGTGCGTATGCGAACACGCATACGGCCATCGGAGGCTCCCAAGCAGAATCTGCTTTCATCGGTGAACACAACAGATCGCCATGGCGTTTTCCAGTCCAGACGTTGGCGACACCACTGCAGCCGTTCCTGACGGTGTGTTGGAGTCAGAGGTACACGTGCACGTAGTCTTGCATCCCGTAGACGGGTGCGGATTGTTCGCACAGTCACCTCAGGTGCAACGGCAGCTCGAATATGTGCGTCGCAGTGGATGTTCTGCTTGACAACGCCGCTCTTCTTATGTGTCGATCGGTCCGCTCATCAGTCCGTCTGTGACTCACGGTTCCACGTCTTCTCGTGTGGGAATGTTCCTCGGACCATCTACGCCACCATCGTACCACCACCGATACTTCCCGTCCAATTCGCTCCGCAATACGACGATACGACCACCCGGCCTTGCGGAGTCAGACTAGATGACCTCGCTGAAAGTCCGATAACTGCTGAAATCGTACACGTCTTCCATGTCCAGGCATTGCAGCTTCTTCAGGGTCTTCGCACGTGTCCGTACGCCGACGACTGATTACATTCACTTCGCCGCACTCCTTAAATACCACCGACGATAATTTTCATATTATGCCTTGCTGTGGCGTAAGCGCTCACCGGTTGGTCCCGAAATTAACATCACACCTACGTACACTCGACCCATTAACATATGTAAATTTCATGATCGTCCGCCAGTTTCTTCTTGGTGTTCTTTTTTCACTTTCCGGCAGTGTATGTATTTGGCTGCAGTATGCACGTTTCAGAAGCCAAGTTAAAAATTCTTATCATATATGCATTCCTGTTTCATTTACTACTTAAAACCCATTAACTTATTACATATGTATGTGTTTTTATGGCAGTGATATGTACTAGAAGTACGTAATATTTTTGAATACAGCTGTAGATTTATTTTTTAAAAGGTGTTTAAGTAGGGATCTTTTCGCTGTTCTCGTAAATCTGGTTTAACCAGGTCATTTTATCAACTCAGATTTTCCACTCTATCACCAAAAACTTGTAAATCCTATTTCCCAATCTAATAAAAGTGTACATTTTCTTCCTATATTTGTTTTTACAATGGTTAACTCTTGAGTTTCGCAAAAGCTGCAGCCAAGATCTGTTACCGATCGTTTAGTCTACAAACGCAATGATCCTCACGTAGTGTTGTCTTATCAAATTGAATGAGTGCTTACTAGCGAATATTGTAGAAGAAACAACGTAAATAAAATGCAATATCGTTCGCAAAATTCAGATGATAGAGTTAAACATGAAAGCCCAGCATGAAACTTCTCTTCCGTAGAGAAGCAATGCTGCGACAACGCTGGACTGAAAGGATCCTTTTCGTGACGTCTCAAAACCTATGCTTGGGCCCGGTGGCGTATTTCACAAGTGAATGTACGGAATCGCGATTAAGGCCATTTCCGCCACGCGATTCTTTCAGAGCCACTTTGGAGATTGCGAATTGGCGGGGCCTACGAGGAGAGTCATGTGAGTGAGACATGTAAACTTTGCTGCATACGCCATATACCATTTTAATGTTCGGGTGTTTTCATTGACACAATGGTTAACAAAAGGAGGTTAGCCTCCTTGGGTTAACCCCAGTTGTTTTACCCGTACATTGGGAATGCGACAGGAGGTAAATAGAGAGTGTACTTAATTGGTAGGGGAACTTTTGAGTTTTTATATCAACATGACTTCATGGACTTGTGACTTATCTTTGATTAATCACAGAAAGCCATAGTTCAATCTATATAGTTGTCACAGAGCCGATAGATGTCAGCACGTCAGCGCGTACTCCTGTAGAACAGGATTAGTACTGAAGTGTTTTGTATGGAGAACCAAAAGCTGTTTAACGTTTTTTTTTTTTGTTTTTTTTTGGGGGGGGGGGGGGGAGAGGCGGGTTGAAATGTGGAATTGAAGGCATTTTTGATTAAGTTTGGAGGGACAAAAATATGAGGAATTTCCTAAATATTAGAAATATATATATATATGACAGATCACTTACTATTTTATCAGACACAATAAATGGCAAACAACATTCGGGAGTATTTATTCCGACGGAAGTGTCTTATTTCAACAGAACACTGTCTTGAGGTCGTACTCAGCGTTACATTCAGAGATATTTTTCCGGGGGTCAATTACAAATTTTGAGGGGGCTCAAACTTGTTATTATTTGTTATTTATTTATACATTAATACATATAACAAATTTTCTGAAATCTACACATGCAAGTGATTAAAAATGTAAAAAAGTTATACCTTTATTTTAATTCAGTAATGCACCACGGATTTCACCATGCTGCGCTGGTGTAAAATATTAAGGATGCTAGTAAGATAACGGTGCTGTGCTGGAGAAATTTCTTCCCCCTCCGCCCCCTAAACATTAGGAGTGGCAAAAATATGTTAGTCTTACAACAAGCGTTTTTCTGATTATTAAGGAATCATTACAGTGTTACCTGAAAACGAATGGTGCAAGCCATTCCGCTGCCACTTGGTTTCAGCCCCTTTAGATTATTTAGGTTAGCACATAGTAGTAAAAAAAAAAACTAATTAATCGTTTGAAATTCCTGGATTTTCTTTTTGTCACAGAGCGTAAACCACATACCGCCAGGAAAAAAATATGGGAATCATTTTTAATAATTTGCTATCGTTAAAAATTAGGTAGCGCAAATATTTTGTTGTATTAGAAGCCCTAACGTCACGTTAGCTACATTGAGGCTTGCTTAACCATATACATGGAAAAAAGTTATACCTTCCAAAATATGATGATGTATTGCAGTGCAAAGCATGCCGTTGGTGATTACAAATCCACAGTAAACTTAACTATCAAATACAAAGGCTCTAAAAAATTTAACGAATTGTGAAACAATGCTTGGTTTTCTTGTTTGCCCCTCTTGCATATGTGATCAAAATGAACTGGTCTTCTTCTACCCTCCTGATTTTTATATGGAGAAAGCATTGAGTAATTTTGGTAGGACTTCATAATATATTTTTAACATGGACAATTGTTCAATTTATAAACAAATTTTCAAAAGCATTCTCATCTAGAGCAACAAATTTTTCTATAGAGTATATATATTTTCATAACTACTTTGATTTCAGAGCTACATTTAAAAAAAAAAAGTTATTTAAAGTGTTGACACTTTGTGTGAAGTCATTATATGGCTCTAATTAACAACGGAAATTCCGGTTTTTTTCTCTCGAGGTATTGTATACATTATTGGCTGCATTGACTCGTCGGATTTAGAACACGTAAATATACATGCCGATGGCAATTAAATTTTAGTTTTAGTGTATAAAACAAAGCAATTAATTTAATACTTAAAATAATCTTAATGCGACTGAGATATGAAGTCCACGTGAACGAGTTTTTTTTTATTATAATATTTTCCCCCGTTTTCTTAAATTTTTAAAATTAATTTCTCCAAATTTTCATCTATAAACAAACAATTTGACTAAATATAAAGGGTGATCACTCAAAAACCTCACTGAATTTCTTAGGAAGCAGAATGGATTTTTTTGGGGGGGGACTAAGACCCCCGAAAAGATACCTGAATACATCACTGGTCGTACTTCGCGCCATTAGATAGTTCTTTGCTAATACAAAATCACTCTATTTGATTTTTTTTTCTAGCTAGACCTCCTCACATTCATGAGGAAAAAAACTTGATCGTCAGAACATTTCGTTGTGGAGACATACTTTTCATTGTTAAAGGTCCTTTTAAGGGTGATAGAAAGGACCTTTAAAAGGATACTTTTTAGTATCCTTATATACGCACTTTCACAACAGCACGAATCGTGATGGGTAGTTGACGTGCTGCCATCCATTGGCCAATACGGAGTATGGTATTCAACTAGTTAGTTATTAAAGTCGTCCTCAATTTTAATATTAATATAGATTTCGACTTGTATTCATCTGAGAAACTGAAGATATTCATTATCGTATTATTCAATATGATCATTTGTCACATTTGTTAAGTAACCTCACTGAATTTCTCAGGAAGCAGAACTTCTCACGATAAAACTTTTAACGATATAATTCAATATGATCATTTCTCACATATGTTAGGTAACCTCACAGTGAACTTCTTAGGATGCAGAACTTCCCACGATATAATTCAGTATGAATTATTTGTCACATATGTTAAGTAACCTCACAATGAATTTCTTAGCAAGCAGAACTTCCCCAGATAAAAAAGACAGTGTTCCTGTCACATGACTCTCCTCATAGGCCCCGCCCACTCACAATCTCGAAAGTAGTTCTGAACCAATCGCGTGGCGGAAATGGCTCTAATCGCAAATTCGTACATTCACTTGTGAAATACGCGGCCCGGTGAAGAACAAAGTGACTGACGTGATCTCGACGGCCCCGGTTGGACTCTAACGAAATACCGGAAGTTCCGATTGCCATGGGAAGTGTTGCTGTGCATAACATCATCCCTCATATTTTGTTTCGTGCTGTCTCGAGGTGCATTTCGATCGGATAACCCTCGCTTCCCGCCAAAAGGTTCGTATTTTGTGCGCTGTATATTCAGTTAAAATTTGTGTTCAGCTGTTGGAAATTCTGTTTCATTATGTCTTCTTGCCAAGGTTGTTCGTGGAAATTCCTTGATATTATCAAACTCCGGGACAACAAGGAAGAGTTTATCAACTTTTTAGCCGATCATGGCTGCATCAAAAAGCAAATGCAATGCCCTAAGTGCCAGAGAATATTAACCCTTAACATTGAAACGCTTAAGTTTAGGTGCCAAGCCTCTCAGGTAATTCCTGCAAGGAATAAACACAGGGCACGCAAGATTAAGTACAATTTCAGCCAGTCCAAGAAAAGGCACCTTTTTTCAGAAAGCTCATGTGTCTCTGGCAGAACTCGTGGAATTCCTGATGTTTTGGCTCCACATCGGATTTCCAAGACAAAACTTCATTCAGAAGCAGATGGGATTTTCCACTAGAACAATTGTGGATTGGTCCTCTTATTGCCGTGAGGTCTGTGTGGTGTGGGCCGACAAGACAAGTCAAACGATGTGAGGCCCTGGAAAGATCGTTGAAGTTGATGAATGTAAGATCGGCAAGAATAAATTCAATTCAGGAAGATACATTCAAGGCCAGTGGGTTTTTGGTGGAATAGAGCGAGGAAGCAAGAAAAGGTTTTGGTTCCAGTCGAAGACCGGACGGCAGGAACACTGATAAGTGTAATTCAAAACTTCGTTTTGCCACAAACAACTATCGTCAGTGACTGCTGGAAGGCATACAGTACTCTGGATCAACATAGATTCGACCATCTCACAGTCAATCACAGCCTTAACTTTGTCGAACCCGGATCTGGCGCTCACACTAACACCATTGAGCGAGAGTGGCGGGAATGAGGGGAAATATTCCACGATTTGGTGGAATTAAGAAACACTACGCTGGGTATTTAGCCGAATACATGTTCAAGAGAAGTGCCCCAGACTTCAGACTCCGGCTCTACAACTTCTGCCTTATGATGGCCGAATGCTATCCACCTCAATAGGCAGCTCTGAATGAGAACATTAGAAAATGGTCCTTTTCAGGGCCAAAACAAATTCTTCAAAAGGGAATTATCAATTGTACAAAGATGGGCAACCTCAGTCCTCCTTGGTAGGTTGCCTAAAAGGCAAGAAAAAAAAATAGAAAAAGGCCCTTTTCAGGGCTATTTTTTTAAGGAACTATTCATATATTTCATAACATTTATACATCACACCACATACGAGTATATTATACATGTGCTCAGCTGTAAAAGCAAAGGGCTCAAGTGTTTAAAAAAAAAAATATGTTAACACAATTTTTTTATACCAATGAGGAGTCTTGTGGCTTATTTAAAGCCAGCTGAAGTTGCTACAAACTAGCAATCCCATGAGAAAAATAATTGACTCATATACATCCAATAAAAAAATATTCAAATATTCACGACAGATTTTAATAAAAAGGGTTAGACATAACATGAACACCTTTTCCCAAACCTTCTGGAAAATCTACATTACATTTGCATATTTAAAAAAAATACACTTGGGAATTAAAACAATGGCATTGGATGAATTCATGTGCTTATTCGTGATTGGAATTCATGGTGTCATGTGTGCCGTGCTGTATTGATGTTGATGTTGTCATTAAAGTGTTTATGATCTAGCTGTTGTGTCACTTTTCTTAGATGAAATCTCTTTGATTGCATGAGGTGATGAAAGTCTTTAGCTGCTTTTCATTGTCAACTCTTGTCACGCAGTTATCTTCACATGTGGAGTACCATATATTCAAGAAACTTTAAATGGAGCTTTTCAATGCTATCAAATTTAATTATTTGCATAAATTAATGTATACTTTCAGGAAGTTTTTTGAGCATGTGTGTTGATATGCAGGATGTTTTTGTATTTGTGAATATTTTTAGACATCTGTATTTTGCTTGTATGTTCACATTTGCAACGCACTGTTATCAGTGAAATTGGTATACTACCCTCAGATTTGTTGTCCTCTTTGGGGGATAACTACTGATTTTATAATGAATGTTCAGTTGTGTTGTGAGTTATTGCTTGAAATGCATGTTCAGATTTGAACAAAGTCATTTCCGATCTACACTGCCGGAAAGTGAAAAAAGAACACCAAGAACGAATTGGCGGACGATCATGAAATTTACATATGTTAATTGGGTCGAGTTTACGTAGGTGTGATGTTAATTTCGGGAGCAACCGGTGAGCACTTACGAAACAGCAAGGCATAATATGCAAATTATCGTTGGTGGTATTTAAGGAGTTCGGTGAAGTGAATGAAATCAGTCGTCGGCGTACGGACACGTGCGAAGACCCTGAAGAAGCTGCAATGCCTGGACATGGAAGACGTGTACGATTTCAGCAGTTATCGGACTTTGAGCGAGGTCGTCTAGTCAGACTCCGCGAGGCCGGGTGGTCGTATCGTCGTATTGCGGAGCGAATTGGACGGGAAGTATCGGTGGTGGTACGATGGTGGCGTAGATGGTCCGAGGAACATTCCCACACGAGAACACGTGGAGCCGGGAGTCACAGACGGGCTGATGAGCGGACCGATCGACGCATAAGAAGAGCGGCGTTGTCAAGCAGAACATCCACTGCGATGCAAATCCGAGCTGCCGTTGCACCTGAGATGACTGCGAACAATCCGCAACCGTCTACTGGATGCAGGACTACGTGCACGTGTACCTCTGGCATGTGTACCTCTGACTCCAGCCCACCGTCAGGAACGGCTGCAGTGGTGTCGCCAACGTCTACACTGGAGAACGCAATGGCGATCTGTCGTATTCAGCGATTAAAGCAGATTCTGCTTGGGAGCCTCCGATGGCCGTATGCGTGTTCGCAGACGCACAGGGGAGCGTCTCCACCCTTCTTGCATCCGCCAGCGACGCACAGGGCCTACACCTGGTCTCCTGGTCTGGGGAACGATCAGCTATCACTCCCGTACACAACTAGTGTTTGTACCGGGTACGTTAAACAGCACCTCCTACATCAACAACATCATTCAGCCCGTTGTTGGGCCATTTGTAAGGTCGGTCCATCGGGGTGTTTTCCAACAAGATAACGCACGCCCACATCCGGCACGTGCAACGCAACATGCACTTCAAGCTGTGAGACAACTTCCATGGCCTGCACGTTCACCGGATTTGTCCCCCATTGAGCACGTGTGGGATTTTATGGGACAACGACTTATCCGGTCTCCCCGGCCAGCCACGACCATACCCGATTTACGCGTCCAGTTTGAGGATGCTTGGAACTTAATACCCCAAACTTACATCCAACATCTGTACGACAGACTCCATGCCGGAATTGCACAGTGTGACGCAGTTCATGGCGGTTCAACCTCGTACTAACCATGTTACATGGAAATGTTATTTTTCAGTTTACCAGCAAATACAGCTGTATTTTGCCATAATGTTTTGATCACGTTATCCTCTGTATTTCGTTATTATGATGTATAAATTTCGTTGGTATCAGACGTCTCCTTCTTGTTGTTCGTTTTTCACTTTCCACCAGTGTATTTATGTACAGTTATCCCTCAGGAAGTTTTGTCTGCAGTTTCCAGGGCTATAGCAACTAGTAATTGCACAATGCTCTCTTCCTGATCCAAGAAACTTTTTTTTTATTGAAGGTTTAATGACCATCGTGAGCAACTCAATGGGCTATAAGTAGTTGCCCATCCCTTATTTAAGACAGGGCCTACACCTGGTCTCTGGCCTACACCTCCTTCCCTACCTCCTTTCCCTGGAACCAGTGTGACCAGGTGTAGGCCCTGTGGGGACAGGGCCTACACCTGGCCACACTGGTTCCAGGGAAAGGAGAGAACCAATGCCGCAAGACAAACAAAAACATCCATGCCTCACCGGGATTCAAACCCGTACCCATCTCAGACGAAGGGTCATAAGTCAGCACTTGCACCAGGGCAGCCAAGAAACTTTCCTCCCCAAAATGCTGTGTGGTGACTGCCAGAGTTAAGAGGGTAACAGCTTTTACAAAAAGGAATGATAAGTTTCTGTAGTTACCAATGATATGTTTTCAAATACCTGGTTTATTTTATTATATCCACACTCTTGGGATTAGCTAGTTCCTGGACCCAGTAAGGCCTAAAGGTCAGGGGGGAAGGGAGGGGGGTTGGTGTTCTATTACTTACTAACTTTTCCAGGAATACAGATACAATTTTTTTTTCTGTTATTTTTTCACTGTAATTCACTAGTAAATAATTTCTTTTAACCGAAAAGGTGGAAGCAATAAAATGAATACAAAATATGAAAAATGAGAGGGTGAAAGAAAGCTGAACTCTATTGAAATATAAAAAGAAAATCACATTACCTGAATTTACTTGATTGTGGTTGAGTTGTAATTTACCTATTATTGGATATAAAGTATTTAATTTTTTAATTTGCTGTTCTGGTGTCTATGTATGGATCTGCATAATAGCATCGAGGAGTTATTGGCATCACATCTTGACTCTTTCTAATCCAATTCCTTGATTTCACTTTTAAGCATTTTTTAAATGCATTCTCCTTTGCTGGTGCTTGGAGATAGCCTCTTCTTACTGTGATAAACAGCCAAGCCTCCTCCCTTCCACACACCCAAAACCAAAAAGGTCTCAGATTCATGTCAGCAAACCAATTTTCTTGCGTTCTGTACACATATCATAAAAAAAACCCTACGGAACCCAAAGCAATGCATAAGAATAACTCAAAAGCTCTTTCCCTCGCACAAAAATGTTCCTGTAGGTAGAAAAATAAGATACACATTTTTCTAGCAACCACATATCTCCTCTTCACATTATTTATTTTTAAGCAATTGAGTGCATGGAAGTTTCTTAATGGTAACATAGCATCTCATAATCATTAAATAAGTGACAAGGATACCCTTATGTGCAACTATACATCCACCCCTATCTGTTTTTGTTCTTTTGGGGGGGAGGGGGGAGTTTTTCCATAATTTCAGTTCCTACGAGAAAAAAAAAAGACCATTTCTCTGTAGTAGATTAGGATATTGTTAGTTCTTAACTGAAAGTTTTGAAAAACATTTAAATAGATAAAGATTTTAGGTGGAGGAGAGTGTGTGGGTGTATGCATATATGTTTTCATAGACAATTTAAATTTAGTGTTTTGTTGGCTGTTCTTTGCATTCCTCTTACATAGCAGTGTTCAGGATTGTATCCAAATTAGTAAACCACTTGAGTTTTCTGAATGCTGTTAAAAGTTAATCATAATGTAATGATTTTTATGAGAACATTACAGAAGCATTTATAAATTTTTATTGAGAAAAAATGCTTGGCAGCCAGAAAGATTTCTTGTCTCATGAATAGTGAGCACTTCTATCTTACAAAAATGAAGAGGGAATACAAAATTAATAGTGCAATTTTTTATTACTTATATTTATGTTAAATTTTTGTTTAATTACTTCTTTTCATGAAAATATGCCTTACATTCTGTAACCGTTCCTGAAGGGTATTGCTACAGTAGTAATCCTAACTTAATAATTCATCAGAGTTGATGTGAAAGAAGGTACAGATATAGTTTTATTCAGGAGTATTTTCTTAACTTTCTGAATGAAGACTTTCTGTATAGAGGCCTCTATCTTTGCCATAAAATTTGACATATAAAAGTGAATCATATTTCATATAGAAAGTCACTAAATAGTTTGTGCTAATAAAAAAAATAAGAATGAAACAGAATCAATTTTAAAATTTTGTTCACATGTAAAGAAAACAGAAGAAATTGATGTTAGGATTATGTGTTTTTAATCTACATTACTTGCTAAACTGTTTTACAGGACCTGATTTCTGAGAGCTGTGTGTGAATATTTTTGGTCAAGAA
Organism: Macrothele yani; assembly: GCA_039090855.1. Lineage (NCBI taxonomy): Eukaryota > Metazoa > Arthropoda > Arachnida > Araneae > Macrothelidae > Macrothele > Macrothele yani. The sequence goes on from CM077029.1 coordinate 59,637,470, forward strand.
AAAGCATTTTTAACATGCTAAGCAAGCTCTGCTACACTATCCTGGTGGCCAAGTAATAAAATACTTGGGCCTTTGACTGCTGGGTTGAGTTCCATACGAGGCATGGTTGGTGGTGCAAGATCATATCTGTTAGTGAACATCTTATAGCACACAAACACATTAGTGAGGTTTATTACCAGTGTGATGGAGAGATGAAAGTATAAGTTTCTGACTGAAATGCTTGGAACACACATTATGTTGCTAAGAATTTTTCACCTGTGAATAAGCATGTGTTTTGAAAACTGACCTTTCTGAATAAATTCCATAAAATATACAACACATTGATAAGGCTTTTCACCTTTGCCAAGGTGGTTATGATGTGAAACATCAAATTTTCATGTGAATTGCTTGGAACATAAATCACATTGGTAAGGGTTTTCACCAAGTGCAGGAGCTTACATTTTGGAAGACAACCACTCTCCTTCTGAATTGACTGGAACATACAGAAGACTTGTGAGGTTTCTTAGGTATGTGAAAAAGCCTATGTTTTGATAGGTAAGCTTTTTGAATGACCTATTGGAATATGCATTACATTGATGATGCTTCTTACCTGTATGAGGGAGCACATGTCTTAAGATTTTAGATTTTTGTGTGAATATTTTTGAATCCATATCACACTGGTAAGATTGTTCACCAGTGTGGTCCTTTATATGCCTTAAAAGACTTCTTCTGTAAACAAATTTCTTGAAACACACATCATCACACTTGAAAGATTAGCCATTTTTATGCAGCTGCAAATGCCATGCAAAGCTGGAATCTTCTCTGAATTTCTGGAAGCATATTTCACACTTCTATCAATCTTTACTTGCATCTGGAACAATGTGTGGTTATGATTCAGCTTCTTTTTTCACTTCTTCAGAATTTCATTCTTAAGTGACTTTTCCTAAAGGGTGTTTTAGCATTGATTCCATGTTCATAAACTTACAATTTTCACTTATTCAAAAGACTGTCATCTAACATTTTTCCTTGACTTCCTTTGCATCTCTTCTACAGGGAAGAAACATGAAGCTTTGGATACAAACAAAATACTAGATTTTAACTCCTCTCATCCATATTCAATGAAGAACAATTTTGCAAACCAATGTTTAGAAAAAATAAATAATCTGGTCTCCTAAGAAGATATAAAAAAGCCCACATGGATGATCTGGAAGTAATGCTAACAGAAAATAACTACAATACCCAAAAAAAGAAATAGATAAATTACTTAAACAAGCTAAACAAAAAAATACAAGCAAGCAGGAGTTCAGGTTCACAAGAAAAATTACGTATCAAAAAAGGTTTGTTTGAATCTCTAAAGAGAATAAGCAGTAAATATGATATTAGATTAGCTGCCAGTTTAGACAAGAAGCTAAAAATAATTTTCCCTAGCTTGGTTGAAAAAGAAGAAAACTTGTTTAAAATGCAAGGAGTCATTTATAAAGTAACTTGCAGCTGTGGAAAATACTACATAGGAGAAACAGGTCGTAGGCTGGAAACTCGTATCACGGAACATAAGGCAGCAATAAAAAGTGTTCAAACAAGACAGGATTAGATAGACACGTTAGAGAAACTGGACACCGCATGGACTGGAACTCTTTGACGGTCAGTGGACATCAATCCAACTTCCTGAAGCGAAAATTGAAAAAGGGACTTGAAATTGGAAAATACCAGAACTTCATCATTAATGACTGTAAGGGGTTTTCACTGCCTAACATCTGGCAAGACATTTTGCAAAATCGCTGTAACCGTCAAGGTTAACCGTAAACGGAGACTGTGACGGAGATTAAACGAAAGACTGCCTGACGAAGCAGAGGGAATCTAGGAAGCCACAGAACAAAGATGAGTTTGATTTACAGATAGAAGATAGTTTTTTTGCTACCTGAATTTCAAGAATTTCTCAGAAAGCATGTTAATTCATTCCATATAACTTTGTGCTGCAATAAAAATGATATCACTAAATATTCACATATCAAGATAATTCCAGGCCATGTGCCATTCAAAATCTAAAATAGCAAAGTTTTTAGTAACTGTCGAAGCTATCAGCCACCCCAGTGGCGCAGTGGTCTAAGCGCTGGCTTATGACCGTTCGTCCAAGAAGGGCTGGGTTCGAATTCTGGTGAGGCATGGATGTTGTGTTTGTCTTACAGCCATAGTTCTTTCCCTTCCCTGGAACCAATGGCCCTAAATTAGGAACGGGCGACTGCTTATAGCCCATTGAGTTGCTCACGGTGGTCGTTAAACCTTCAATCAAAAAAAAAGCTATCTGTTTCAAATCTCACTGGATGTCTCCCTCAATATGCTTTGAAACTGATTTTGCAGAGACTACAGCAAGTTCTTTTATAATAATAAGATTGTTGTAACCATCTCATCAGGCAGTGTTTGGGTGACAATCAAGACAGAGGGGAATTTTTTAAATAAATAGCACAACACAGTATGCCTCAAGGAAAGAATATAGAAACAAAATTCCTTAAATCAGTATATAAAGAACTTCCACATATAAAAATATTTCTAAACTGCAAATAACATTATGAAGAATATTTAATAAAATTAAATATTCTTCATAATGTTATTTGCAATTTAGAAATATTTTTCCATTATAAAAATTTGTTAAAATTAACAGTGATTAAATATTTTAGAATAGACCATGAAAATAATTTGACCATGAAAATAATTAAAAAATCTATTATCAAAGGGACATCATGGCATCCCTTGATGATACTTCTGTTTTATTTTTTACATTTTTTTCACTTAAAAAACTTGTTCATTTTTCGCATCAGTGAAGGTGTAGTTTAAAATAATGGGATATTGTCAGTCAACAACTTACACCTGGAAACACATTTTTTCTTACTATTAAAATTCATTTGCACGAAGAAAAGGGCAATCCGCCATTTTGATCCTGCTGGACTCAGCTCAGTTTGCCAACTTTCAGTTCATATAAATGCTAACATTTGTCAAAATCATAATTTCAGGAAGAAACATAAAACTTGTTTGCCACTATTTTAATCTTTCAGTTCTTACCCTGTGTTATGGTCTCCCTTTTGATTTACAAGAGAATTTCATTTTTTTTATATAACCATAACTTTTTTCAGCAACAACAAAAAATAAAGTCTCTGGAATAATTATGTCACCACCAGAACACAACACTGTTTACTATTGGTATTGTTACATGAAAAATGGAATTAGAAAATAAAACATTTTTGTTGGAAGAGCTAGGAAATGTTACCAAAAAAAAAAAAAAATTAACAGTGGTAAATTTATGTTGATGCAAGCAACATAAACTTCTTGCTGTCATCACCTTGCTTTAGGAGAGACACTGTCACTTTTGAACCATGAATTTTTTTATAGTTGTATTTGTTGTTGTGACTGCACTTGGAATCCTGTTTCTTGTGTAAAGCTGGAAATATTCATTTGAGGAAGGAAAATGATGCTAGTAAAAGCTGCACCTCACATGGGAGTGTGGGCAGCAAAGTAGCTCGAACAGGAATACAAAATGCTTTCCTCCACATTATTCAAGTATGACATTTTTTAACAAAAGAAAGTAATGTGTTTATCTACTATGAAATGCACAGACACAGCCCACACTACCAAGATCAATTTTAATGGGGGAATTTATCAGTGTCATCATTTATTGGAACAGTTTCATATTTGCTGAGCAGAACTAAGATAAATGCAGCAAAATAATTTTAAACAAAATTATTTCAATTCATGTAATGCTGCTAGTGTTTTTAGTCAGTATAAACAGTAAGCACGCAATAGTCATGTTGCAAAATTAGAGATGAAAATCACAGAAAAGATTGTTGGCTGCACTAAGAAGGTCTATGCACCACCCCACTAGAAGATCAAAAGACCTGACAACATTCCTATCAGAAAACCTAAAACAGCTCATTTCGTGAAAAGCATTAGTACAGTCAGCTGCCAACATTCTTTTCTTTGATTTTCAGATAACTGCAGTCTTTTCGTAAGCTAGAAAATCAGAAGAATCTCGAATGTAAGTCATTTGCTGACATAGATATGTTGTGTTTGTCTTGCATAGAGATGCTAGCAGAACTTACTAGTAATCAATGAGACCCTAGTAGAACTTACTAGTAATCAATGGAAGAATTATCAGTAATGTGTCAGTAATGGAACACAAACTTCCTGTAATATTTTCAGTAAAGTAACATGCCACTTTTTTCAAGGTTAATAAAAATAAGAACAGTATTTTATTTATAGTACTACTGCATAACCTGTAATACTACATTTTAGTAACTTACTTTCACATGAATTACAAGACACTATCATAACTTTCACATGAATTGCAGGACACCATCATAAAATATTTCATTATAGTCCTGCTTTAATGAACTTTTCTTTCTTGTTTCTAAATTTGACAGTTTGATTAACACTGTTAAACAGAAATTATATTAATACAGAAGTTTTAAATCAATAAGTCTACAAATATTATGGCTGTGTATTTTAACAAATCCTTTACTATCACACGAATTTCTTCTTTCAGCAAAATTACAGGAAGGTATTTTAACAAATACTTTAGTATCATGGAAAATTCTTCAAAATTATAGATGTGGTTAGAAATTAATGTATACTAATAAAAAGAAAAATCAACTTCACACAACCCTCTTTTACTCCTATATTAATATGTGGTGCAGTAGTGTGCCCAAGGGGTGGTTAACCTCTCCCAAAATGTGGAACTTTTCGATATTTCAAAAATGCAATTTAAAAGTTTTTTTAGTATTTGAAATTGTTTTTATGTCTCATGGCGTTAACAATTGACCGTGTTTTCTCCATGAAGACGACAAAGTGGCAGGATGTCCCATTGCAATTCAAAGCCAATACATGGGTACCCTGAAAGCTTGTGTGTTGATGAGGCAATGTCAAATTAAGTTCCATGACTTACTTCAATCATGCTGAAAAGCAATAGTTTTGATTAAAATACCAAGAATCACATAAAAACAAAAAACAATGCTGTAACATAAACACAGAAAACCCAGAAGACTATTACAGAATTTCAGTTTATGAACTAATTTTAGACATGTTTATTAGTGTTTTGGAAAAGAGATTTCTCGTACACAAATCAGGATTTCAGTCACTTTCTCACCTTGTTTTTTATGTACATACAATATAGCGAATATAAGTGATAAGATTATATGTAATAAGAATATTAATGATAATTTCAAGCAATGTTTATTTGAATATTTTTGTGCGGATGTTGCATACATTTTAAAATTGCACTCATAACACATTTAGTTGTATAACAAAAAATTTCCTAACACCTCCAAAATGTTTCAACCCCCTCACCCTCAAAAAGTTTCTGGGCACACTACTGATGTGGTGTTACCAGTATGATGGAAAAGAAACTGAAAAATAATAATTGTTTACCTGTCAGTTTTGCCTGGAGCTTCAGTTTCTCTTTGCATTACACACACAAATGCTTTCTTTCACTTCAATACTAATAAAAAATTATGTACCTGTACACTGACTGTTCCTATATGGCCACTTTTCCTATGTACATACTTACACATTCTATTTCAAAGTTCTATACATATTTACAAGCTTTTAAACCAAACTTCTCTAAAATAGTTGGCTGCCTTGGTTGCCTTTCTGTGTTGCAACTGTGGTGTGCTTTGCAGTAGCGAATTATTTTTCTGAAAACGTGGCACAATAGCAAACCTGTTAAAATGATGCCATCTTCACTGTTAAGGTTAACAATTCCCCTAAAGTTTCGATGGCTAGGTTTGGCCTAAACTCTGTTTGATTCTTACGGGCAATGTTAAAAATCCTTTCTCCAGTTGTATTACTGTGTGGCACAACAAGAATAGCATGCATCAGGCGTGGCAGAACTTCATACTTTTTAGCACAAATTGCACCAGTCATTTTTGAAATGTTTGACCTGACAGTATCAATTCTAGGGCTATTCAAAACTTCATCCAATTCATCAGCTTGGTCTAAGGCAAACTTCCAATTCCAACTTACCCAGATCACCATCACTAACAACAGCTGTAAAAGTATTGGATTTTTTTTTTCATTGAAGGTTTAATGACCACCGTGAGCAACTCGGTGGGTTATAAGAAGTCACCCATCCCTAATTTAGGGTCACTAGTTCCAGGGAAGGAAGGAAGCCAGTGCCATAAGACAAACACAACATCTATGCCACACCGGGATCCGAACCCCTTCATGGACGAATGATTACAAGCCAGCGCTTAGACCACTGCGCCACCGATGAGGCTAAAAGTATTTGCAAAGTACATTACTGAAGAAAAAGAAGCTTTCTTCCCAATTCCTATATCAGCAACTTCTGCATGCGGCAAGAATTTACTTTTTGGTGAAAATTTCTTCAAAATATAGTCACATGTAATATTTAACAACAATGCAGGATAGTGAAAACATTACAGGAATAAAAGTTACAATTAACAGAGAAATCTTTGCTTCGACCATCTGATTTCTCCATTTTTAAGCTGAAATGTAAATATTTATTGAATAAAATGATATTTAAGAACAATAATGGGCAGAAGGAACATCGTAAGAAAAATGACAGTTACGGGCGAAATCTTCACTCCATCAAATTTCTGTTTTCAGAAGATGAAATTCCATTCTCAAACAGAAAATGAATCATCCCCATACCACAACCCAATTGCCCCCATTCCTGTTCATTTGTGCATTGATCTCGAGGAAGCCTTAAATGACAAATGTAAATTGCAGAATTCCTTAAATCGACAGAAGAATCTCATGCTTGAAAACTACAGGGAAATAATTGTGCCGTCTTAACTTCTGTTTTAAGAAATCATTGCCCACACTTTGATGCTGAAGTATGAACATTCATGAAATAAAATGATATTTAAGATAAGGTGACCAGATTTTTGAAAATGAAATTGAGGATAAAATGGCATGTTGTCCACAATTTCAATGCAAAATTGAGAGCAATTCAGCAAAACTGAAAGCAATGCAAATTGAGAGCAATTGTTGGACATGATTGAAGACAACATCTAACACATTATGGTAAAACTGAAGATTAGCAATGAATGTTATGAACTGTATCATAACTGTCCCATTTCATGGAAAAACTTATGATGAATCTGAAGGATGATTTTCATGTGAAATAAGTATAAAATTGCAAAAAAATACTATCATGCAGAATATTACATCTGATAAATTTTAAATGTGACTCATATGTAACAGTTCATGTGCACAAAGCTACATTTTGATTTTGTACTGAAATTTCATTGTGATTCTGTACAAGAAAAAAAAAATCTCAAGCCAGAAAATTACTATACACTGAGAGACAGAAAATGATGGAATACTTGTATTCGTAGTCCAATAACTTCCCTTGAAGAGCAGTTCAGTGAAAAAATATACTGAAAAAAAGTTATAGAGCTCTCAATGGAATCTACCAAATGTAACCAAATTTGGCATCAATTACTTTTTAGCAAGAAAGTGGATGCAGAAAAAGATGAGACTTATTCCCTGTCATACAAGGGCACCCATAGGGGGAGGGTCGACCCCCTTCCCCTAGCCGTTGGTATAGCCAAATTTTTGATAAATTTTAAACACTAAAATAGACAACTCCCCCCTCCTTCCCCTAGCTGTTGGTATAGCCACATTTTTGATAAATTTAAAACACTAAAATAGACAAAACCTTTTTTAAAAGCGTTTTTAAAAATAATAAGGCATTAATGAATGATTGCAATTATCAAACTTCTTTATTTTTGTTGTATTTTAGTATCTTGTACATTTGCTAAAATGCTTGACAGCCTTGAAGGAGGTCAGGATTTTCTTGCCCCCCCTAAAAGTACTCATATGGGCACCACTGCCATCATATAAATATTTTAGTGTAATCCAGTTAAAACAGAAATGAAATAATGCCACACGATTATGAAGATGACGTTGTTCGACGCTTCGACATGTCTCCCATTAATATCGCATAGTTTCTAACTTAATTCAAGAAAAAATTCATCCGCTTCAGAAAATAGTTTCATAACTTTACGAGTCCATTTTCTTGCAATGAAATATATAATTGATACTACATTTGATCTAATTTGTTACATTCAGTTGAGTTGTACGACTTTTGTTCATTTGTGCTATTTCAATTTTTTTTGTGAAATTTCAAAAACTAAAAAGCAAAATAAGAAATTTAAGACATTTGACGTCCTAAATCATTTTTTTTGAAATTGAGGACGAAGCATTGAAACTCAAGACTCCCCAGAAAATGAGGACGTATAGTCACCTTAATTTAAGAACAGTACTGGTCAGAGGTAACATAGGAGGAGAAAAAGCAACTACGATTACGGAAAAAATCTTCACTCCGTCTAATTTCAGTTTTCGAAAGTTTTGGAAGACGAAATACCGGTCCCAGATGGAAAAAGACCCCTCCCTCTCCAATTAATTCCCTAAAAAGTTTCTACATTTTTGCATCGACCTTGAGAATTTCCCAAATGATGACTGTAAACAACTAAATAAACTAAAACGCAGGATTCAGCGAATCCGCGGGAAGAATCTCGTGCACTGCATTCAAATTTATAGTATCGTGCAGTTGACGTAATGCAAAAGTGGTCGTAACTTTTTTATTAACTGACAGAGATCGTCCAAATTGCCCATGTTGGTAGAGTAATTTTTCCCCTATAGTAACCATTCTTCTTCTTTGCAAGAAAATAACGAATTTCAAGCAGAAGCAACGTGCCGTCATCGAGTTTTTGACGAAGGAAGGGTGCAGTCTGCACGATATCCACAAAAGGCTACAGAATGATTACAGAGATGATACCATTGACAAGTGCAATGTGCACAGATGGATGAGGAAGTTTAAAAGTCTGTCCGACATCCACAGAAGGCTACAGAATGCTTACAGAGATTATACCATTGACAAGTGCAATGTGCACAGATCAGATCATTGGTAGAGGATTTTAGGAAAGGAGAGTCTGACTCCAGATTTTAAACAACCCTTAGAAATAGGAAGCTAGGAGATTTGGGCTAGAGTGCCCGATAGGAAAGTGACACGGAACCGAAGTAGAAAGGGGAGGAAGACGTCCTTATTTATTACCGGGGGGCCAGTACCCGGGGTCCGACGGCTTAACGTGCCCATCCGACGCACGGCGGGTATTTAGTGGTTTGAACGTTCGTACCTGCCCAGGATCGAACCTGAGGTTATCTCCATGGCAGTCACGAACGCTCACCACGAGGCCACCAGCAGCCCTACATGTGCACAGATGGATGAGGGAGTTTAAAAAATGGGAAACCAGCATTGTAGACAAACCATGCAGTGGGTGACCATTATCTGCGACCAGTGATTGACAGGATTCGTGACCTAGTAGATAAATTGATTCGAACGGAGAGACGAGTCGCAATCCGTGAGTTTGCTGAACAACCGGAACGTGGTCACAATGTCATAGAAAAGATGGCGGAAGATTTAAGGTATCGGAAAGTGTGTGTGCAAAGTGGGTACCTCGGCAGTTGAAATCCGATTTGAAGGAGAGAAGGGTGGAAGTCTGCTCTGATCTGCTGGAAGCGTTTGAAGCCAGTGAAGACAGGTTTTTTCATTTTCGATCTGGAGAGGTTGGGATGAAGCATGAGTGTATCTCTACAATCCAGAAACAAAGAATCAATCCATGGAATGGCGTCACACCTCTTCACCAAAGTTTAAGAAGTTCAAGAGCCAGAGATCAGCACAGAAAGTAATGGTAACTGTTTTTTGGCATGACAGGAGAGTCAATCTCCTTTATTTTCTGGAACGTGGCCATACCGTAACCAGCGAGCTGTACATTGAAACACTCAAGAAGCTTAGAGAAGCCATAAGGAGGAAGAGACCGAACAAGAATCTGAAAAGGATCCACATTCAATATGACAATGCGAGACCACACACATCTTAGGTAACAAATCTGGCGATCAGCAAATTAGGCTGGTCGATGGTCACCCATCCACCGTACAGCCCAGAGATGGTGCGCTCCGACTTCCACATGTTCGGCCCAATGAAGAACAGTCTCTGGGGTAACGGGGTAACAATTTGGTGACACAAACGAGGTGAAATTGGCATTGAAGAACTGGGTACAACAGTCCACACCTGAATTTTTTCAAAAAGAATTCGAGAGTTTGGTTCAACGATGGCGCAAGTGTATCGCTTGCGGTGGAGGCTATGTTGAGTTCAATTTATGGCGCGTCGTCCTACTATTGTAATTGTTTATTTTAAGAAAGCTGAATATGCTCACGAAGTTATTTTGAAGGGTCTCGCTATTCGAGATCAGCATTTGTGCCCTGATCCCGTTGCACATCGTCCTGTGAGTGTATCCTTCTGTCCAATGCCACCAGAAGTGTCAGATTCCATGTAATATGTTGTTGCTTCTAGTTTGGGTCGTGTTGTCGGATCGATACACACCCATTCCGCAGCGCCCGCTAAGCCGGATGGCCGAGCGGTCACCCGTTCTATCCAAGGAGCTCGACGAGTTGCACGGATTGTATTCCCTACACAAGATTCCATTGAAACCTGTCCCACTCAGTACAATGTTAAATGTGGTGATCATATGAGACGTATTGACGTGTTACTCAATTTCACTGTGGGAAGTGCAAGGAATTTGGACATAATCAGACAGAGTGTACATATGTCTCCTCTCGACCGCTTACTACTCTGGATCGGTTCCCTCCTTCTCAGAACGCAGAGCCAGCTGTCTCTGCACGTCCTTCCTCAGCATCTTCCACAACGTTGGATGCTGGGTCGCCCCAACCACCACCTGTAACTGTTGCTCACTACCCTGATCTTCCATCGACTGCACCTTTCCGCACCCCTGATGTTCTTTGACATTCAGATGGTGGCAGCGGTGTTTCGGATGCTGAGGATTCAATCGCAGATTCAGAGGATACCTATTGTAGTACTGGTGATCCTGCTCCCAGTGATGGATCTGTGGCAGATTCAAGATCTTGAAATGAGAAGCGACTGGCTTCCCGCGGTCGCGGCGCGAAGGCTAAACGCGGAAAGCCTCCTGGTCACTTTCCTCGTGCTTCAAGTAGGAAGCGTACTTCTCCTGCTGCGTTCAAAGATTATGAAATTTCAATGGACGTTGAGGTGTCCTTGGGTGTTCCTCCCTTTGATGATTTTGCACAACAGCTGCGGCATTACAAAATATTAGAGCAACCTTTATCTCATAAGCAAATTTATAATTTGCTCTGCTTTGATGTGAAAAGGCCTGCAATAAAAGCTCTTGTTCTTGAAGCGGGTGAGCTCATACCGTCTGTTCTTCAACAGCTCACCCATGTGGCAGCAGCTATTCAGAGTGTGGACGAAGCTTCTGGTGATTATGGCGAACTTGTTGTAACGATTCACCGCCAAGTAGAAAAGTTTAAGGCTGTTACTTCCACAATACATCAGCCGACAGTGGATTTGAATATTTCGGATCACGACGTTTAATTGTAGGGGTTTTGCTACCATGGAGGTTAACTCTCTTGTGTACGAGGATTTGGTTTCTGCCCAGGCAGATCTTCTACTACTACAGGAGACTAACTGCGATGCACACACCCCATACCACTTATGGCGTACATGGCCATATACCTTTTTCCATGACTATCGTATTAGGAGACGGGGCGGTGTAGCAGTTGGTGTCCATCACCGTCTGTTGCATCGCTTCTCGTCTTATGCAGTTCAATCTATATCTCGGGGTCGACTACAATGTTTTTCGTTTCATATTGACAATGTTACCTATCATGTGCTGAACGCACATTTCCCGCAAAATGAATCTCTGGTGAAAACCTTTTGTGATTGTCTTCGAGACGCCCTTGCTGCTCTCCCCGCTCAGGATTTTGCTATCCTGGGTGGGGATTTCAACTGTACTCTCGAGCCTTCCCTCGATAGGTGTTCATCAAAAGGTGAATACCGTCGTAATCTCACATCTTTGCTTTCACCTATCATTCACGACTTTCAGCTTGTTGACGCTTTTCGGCATTTACGACAAACTGACATTTCCTACAAGTGGCATGGTCCGGTGACACTTGGCTCTCCATTGGCACGACTTGATCGTGTGTATGTCTCGACGACGATGACTCCGTCCATTACAGACATGGTGCACCTTCCTACGGTTTCCTCCGACCACTGTGCAGTATGTCTCACTGTCTGTGAGACTTCTACACCTCCTCGTACACGCCGCACGTGGACTTTTTATGATGAGCTCCTCACGGACTCTGGATTTTGTGCCGCAATAAACCAATTTCTGGCCGATAGGCGATGTCTTTTGGACTCCACACCAAGTTCTCTGCATCTTTGGTTGAAGGTTAAGAGTGATCTGCAGTTCTTTGTTCGCAATTACTCCTTTACTGTTTGCACCGAACGTTTCCAGAAGATTGCCAATCTACGAGGTCATCTGTCAATTCTGACTCCGGCACACCCTATGTACACCGTGTATTAAAGTGATCTCTCTGCACTTCTTAAACCATTGGCACGGTAAGCTGTCCGGCGGATGCGCTGGCGTCATATCTCCTCGTCTACGCAGTCGTATGAATACTTTGCTAAAATGGAGTCTAAGGCCGCCCCGGTGGCGCAGTGGTCTAAGGCGCTGGCCTCTGATCATTCGTCCGTAAGGGGTCCGGGTTTGAATCCCCGTAAGGCATGGATGTTGTGTTTGTCTTACGGCACTGGCTCTCTCCCTTCCCTGGAACCAGTGACCCTAAATTAGGGACGGGCGACTGCTTATAGCCCATTGAGTTGCTCACGGTGGTCGTTAAACCTCCAATAAAAATAAATGGAGTCTAAAAAGCGAGCCTCATCCTCCATACGACATCTCCGCCTCGCTGATGGTACCGTTACCGATGATCAATCCGTCGTGTGTTCCCATGTTTGGAATGCCTTTGTGGACAAGTACCGAGCGGTACCGCAGACTACTGATCTTTCTTCTTCCTCGCTTCTTTCTAATCTCCCTCAGGTCCCAGCTCACATTTGCTCTTTCTTACAATTGGATTTTTCCCCTTCTGAACTCCGAGAGGCGTTCGCGTCTCTTAACCCGCATGCTTCTCCAGGACCTGACGGTCTTCCACTTTCCTTTTACCGTGCTTTCTTTCCGTCTTTACTACCCTTTCTCTCCGCATGTTTCTCCTGTGCTCTTTCTTCTTCTGCGTTACCACCGGACTTCACTGTAGCACATATTACTCTCCTGCCTAAAAAGGGAGACCTTTTGGACTTGACGAATCGGCGCCCCATTTCAGTTCTCAACTTAGATTGTAAATTCTACACTAAATTACTTTCTCGCCGACTAAATACTGTCCTTCCTTTTCTTGTTTCTTCCGACCAGTCATACACTGTGCCTGGTCGGTCCATTAATAATAATACCACTTTTCTAATTCTTCTTACCTTCCTTGCTCGTAAATTTTCTGAACCTTTGGCACTCCTTAACATCGATCAAAAATCTGCCTTGGATAACGTTTCTCACGATTATCTCTGTACTGTTCTTGCTTCTTTTGGTTTCCCTCCTTCTTTCGTTTCTATCCTTCTCAGTCTCTACCGGGGTGCCCGACTTCACGTTCGGACGGCCTTCTTTTCGACTGCGGCTGTGCCTTTCCAACGTGGGATCCGGCAGGGTTGTCCCCTTTCGGGACAACTCTTTGCCTTGGCTTTTGAGCCCCTTCTTCTTGCAGCGAAACGATCCCTTCTCTCTGCTATGCCACCTACAGTCGCAAGCACTAGGCATCACTGCTGTGTCAATACTGCGTATGCCGATGATGCTACGTTCTGGTTGCGTTACGATCATCTTTTTGATATTTTATATCAAATTTATCGATCCTATGCAGACTCATCTGGTGCCACTCTTAATGATGCAAAAAGCGCCGGCTTATGGTGTGGGTCGTGGGTGGGCCGTACTGATGCCCCATGGGGTGCAGTGTGGTCCTCTTCGTCTCAGAAAATCCTTGGTACTTATATTGGGCATCCGTTTACGGCAGCAGCTGCTTCGTGGGATGCTTTACGCCCACGACTTCACCGTACGGTGGGATTCTGGAAATCAACGCACTCATACACTTCCTACCATCAGCGTGCTGCCATTATACATCGTTACATCTTGCCACTTTGTTTCTTTACCTGGTCTTCCACTGTACTGCCTACGTATTGTCTTGATCATGTCAAAAGTCTGTGTACATCGATGATTCGGTCCACAAAGCACTGGGTCGCGGCGGCGACGCTCAACCTTTCACAGGAGCACGGTGGCATCAATTTACCGGATGTGCACATATATTATCGTGCTGACCGACTTGTTTCCTTTCTTCGGATCTTGGTTGCTCCCACTCCGTCCGTTTCTTCTACCCTTGAAGTTCTTCTCTCCCTTCATGATCCATCTTTCTCCTTTCCCTTTATCTCAAGATGGATTCCTTCTCTTTTTTTTTTTTTTGATTGGAGGTTTAACGACCACCGTGAGCAACTCAACGGGCTATAAGCAGTCGCCCGTCCCTAATTTAGGGTCACTGGTTCCAGGGAAGGGAGATTCCTTCTCTTCATCTTCCATTAATTTTCCTTCTGTTCTTTCTGAAGCTCTGACGTTCCTCCGCGCTCTTCCTCTTTCCCGGGCCCCTCCGACCACCACCCTTGATCTCTTGGATGAACCTCTTTTCTGCCGCCCCGGTGGCGCAGTGGTCTAAGCGATGGCCTCTGATCATTCGTCTGAAAGGGGTACGGGTTCGAATCCCGGTGAGGCATGGATGTTGTGTTTGTCTTGCGGCACTGGCTCTCTCCCTTCCCTGGAACCAGTGACCCTAAATTAGGGACGGGCGACTGCTTATAGCCCATTGAGTTGCTCACGGTGGTCGTTAAACCTCCAATCAAAAAAAAAAAACTCTTTTCTTTTCCACCCTTTGTCCATTCCTCCCGACAGCCTTTTTTTCTTTTGCCTTCCTGGATCCGCTCCGGTGTACTAACTGTTCGCACACTCGTTAATCCCGACTTGACCTGGAAACCCCTTACCTCCTTATTTTCCGATCCTTCACTTTCCCATGCTACTGATTATGCTCTTCTTCGCTCTTCCCTCGGTTTTCTTTATCCATCTCTCGTCAATTCTCATGGCCTCGTCTCTGTCCTTGGTCCCAGTCTCCCTATTCCTTTTTTTCTCTCTATTAGAGGTATTTCTATCCCTATTCTCTCAGTTTCCACTGTTTCTTTTTACCGTTTCTTTCGTACACCTACCGCAGCTCCGCACCGAATTCCTGATGTTCCTTCTCCCCTCTCTCAGGCCATCTGATCTGCCTCTTCTTCTCCTCTTTCTGCACCGTTGGAGTTTAGCATTCACTGGCGATATCTCCACCGCCGGCTTCCTGTCCCTCTTCTTCTATCCCGTATGTCTCTCCTTTCTTCCTCCATTTGCCCATTTTGTGAGTCCATGGGAGATATCGACCATATGTACTGGCATTGTCCCATCCTGATTCCTGTTTTGCATTGTGTATTTCGTTTCGTGAACCATATCACTTCTCGCAATCTACCTTTTCTCGCCTATTCCTGGTTGCTTTTAACGAAGCACCCTCCATCTCGTTTGCCGGATGTTTGCGCCTTTCTCTTTGTTTTGGTGAAACAAGCAATATATATCTATCATCTTTATCTCCGGAATGCCGCAGACTCTGCTAATCTACTTATTGCGAGTGACAAAATCCTCTCCTATTTTCGCAGCTGTTTAACAGCTCGCCTCCGCCTCGAATATGCAGAAGCACAATCAACTCATTCTTTAGCACGGTTTCGTCAGGTCTGGGCGCAGGATGCCGGTTGGTTCCGGATTGATGGTACCACCATTAGTCTATCGTTTTAACCACTCAGTGCTCCTTGCAAGTTGGAACGTGAGGAGTTTTCTTTTGTTCTGTAGCCTTTTGTTTGTTGTTTTTTCCTCGCATTGTTGTGATTACTGTGTTACCTTTCAGTTGCATTAAGAGGATGAATATTTTGGAGCTAAGTAAAGCAGTCAGCTCAAAAAAGCTACTGAGTGAGAACTGAAGCAAGCAGCAGTTGCTTTTCGCAGAACACAAGCGCGTCGGCACCCAGTCCAGGCAGGTCCGCAACGGAAAGGGTAACGGGCAGAAAAATAAGCAAAGCCCCCTGTATTTCTCCTCCAGACACAGGTTATCCACCATGTGTTGTTCTATTATGGTGGTGTCCTCATGAGTTTGAGGACTTTTGTTTTCGAATGCGTTGAAAGACGTGTTCTAACCTTTTCATTGCTGTTCTGTTTATGTGTTCTGTAGTATATTTGTGATGGAGCTGTAATCCAGAGCAATTTGTATTGTTTCTTGGTACTGTGCTGAACCATTGACTTGCCTCAGTATTACTATGTTCCATTGTACCATGTGATAATGGTGGAATTGTTATGTATATATGATTATTGTTTATATCTTGTGCATTTTTTGGGGTGAGTTGATTGATGCCATGGAAATCGGCTGACTCCTACATTTCTCACTATGACATAACCCAGGGTTCGTTATGAGAATTTATTTGCTCATTTCCTAGTACTTCTGTCTTGTTGTTTGCCTCTACCGTATTGTTGCATTTTGCTTATTTCTTTAGTGTTATCATTATATTGTTTTTCATGTACTGTTCTGCTGCCGTTTTTGTTTTTTGATTATGTTGCGTAATGTGCAAAATTTCAGTGCATTGAATAGCAGAGGAGTTTTCTTAGTGCCCACGTGTTTTAACTGTTAATCACTTGCATAGCTCCTTGCATGGGGCATTTTTTATATTTTTTTGGTGTTTTTGAGATTTGCACATGTGTTTCGTTTTTTTATAGTGTATAAGTTTGTTGTGTTTCCTCCCTGTGATTTTGCATTGTGTTTTTAATAAGTTGGTTACCTATGTCGACCACTATGTTTTCCTGTAAAATTTGCACCATGTTTTGGTCTATTCATGAGAGATTGTTGGCAATGTATCGCCACTTAAATCTTTTAACTTTATGTTTTTCATCGGATCTCGTTTTGCTCCGACATATGTCGTTCTCATATATTGTTATCAAATTACTCCTTGAAGTACCCTATGTGTTCTGATTCCTTTAGCTTAATGTTTTGATTTCTATGTGAACAATTGTACACACTGTGATAGTTTCTCTTTCGTTTTAACTTTCTGGTTTATTTCCGGATGGGGGTCTTGCTCCAGCATTTGTAAATTATTCATGTTTGTTCTCAAGTTATTTCTCATGTTTTAACAGCGCGTATGATTCTGTAATGCTTTTAGACCAATAAAGAATATTTGAACTACAGCCAGTCACGTTTCTTCGTTGCTCCCGAGTTTTCGTCTAGTTTTGCGATTTCTGAGCCCTTTTTCCAACTGAAAGTTCTCCGCTACGTGTATGCAGTTCATCTTAATGTTCTGAATTCACTTACCAGGTCGGTGAGTTGCTTATTTTTCATATTTCTTCGTTTTTTTACTTGCTCGTACATCGGTTTTGCTTATTTTATGCCAGTCAGCCTTTCCGTTGCGGACTTGCCTGGACTGGGTGCCGACGTGCTTGTATTCTGCGAACAGCAACTGCTGTTTGCTTCGGTTCTCACTCAGTAGCTTTTTTGCGCTGACTGCTTTACTTCGTCAGCCTCCGCTCTACTGTTGTGACGTCATGGCTTCTACTCCTATGCTCGGCTCTTCTGTAACCGCACCGCTTGCTGACTGCGTCAATGTTGACATCCGATCGTCTACAGTTGCTGTGGATCAGGCGTCTTCCTCTTTTGCTGGATTATATCCTTCTGCTTTGGATTCTATGTTTCATCGTGCAGGTAATAATTTTACCATTACTGTTCCTCCACCCTCGGTTCTCGGTAGGTCAATGCTTTCTATTTTACAACTTGGTATTGTTTTTGATGCCCTACCTAACACTCAACTCACAGCATATTCATCCGCGCTGTATTCTTTTGCCATCCGATTCTATTACGACTAATTGCTCGCAAACCCCGATCTGTCATTATTTGTTTAGCTGCCTCGAAATACGCAACACAGGTTTTATCCACTCCAATTCAGATTGGTGATCAGTGTATTTATGCTGATCTCCTCTCCCAGCGTCCAGTTTTGATCTCGTTCTTTCCGGTTCCAGCTGAAATTCCCGATTCTCTTTTGCAGAACTTTCTTTCGTACAGCGGTCGCACCGTTGGGTCGGTGCGTACCCTTCCTTCAAACGTTACTGATCCGTTTGGTAATCCCATCTCAGGGTGTCACCGGCAGGCGCTCCTGATTTTCCCTTCAGATTCTGCAATTTCCTTCTTTCCCACCAATACAAAGATTAACCTTGCTCACCATTCCTACTCCATAAATGTTGTTACACCTTTTCATTACTACGCCTGTCTTGGTTTTGGCCACCATCAAGCAAAATGCCCGTCAGTTTTTGTGCCTCCGGTCACTGTTCTTTCTACTGCAACGACATCGGAAGTGCTTGTGTCTTCTTCGGAGCCTGTACTATCCCATGCTCCGACCCCGCCAAGAACTCCTGTGCCCACTTTTCATGATGCTGCTTGCTCGACTCTTGTCTCCTCTGCCGTTGAAGTGTTGTCTGCACCTTTGCCTGCTGGACTTCCTGCTGAATTGCCTTCAGCAGTACCGAAACCTATTCCTCTACTTTCTCCACCGTGTACAACACCACCTGTGTCTACTGGCTTGTTCACACCAGTTATTGCTCATCTCCATGGCTCTCTGGATGTTTCACATGTGCAGACTTTTGACATCCCAGAACTTGCGTCTTCTTCTAGTGATGATGCCACACCATCGATTCAGCATATTGACTCTTCGGTGTCTTCTGTTGGAGAGGCAAGTGCTACTTTGCCTACTACTGCTCCAGTGCTTGATTCGTCGAGTTCCAGTGCCTTTTCGAGTGTTATTGTTTCGCCTAAGCCCTTGCCATTGGCTCCAGGTTTAGTGGCAAGCTTTCCCTGCCCTACAGATGGGTCCCTGGTTCCTGCTGATGCTTCGTCTGCACCTCTTTCTACAACACCATGTCTGGTTTCAACTAGAGTCGACGATTCGACGTTATCTGAGCAGGACTTTCAAGGTGCTGTTCCCAAGAAGCGACGACGCCCTTCTCGTAAGAAAAATCGAAAGAAGCTCTTAGCTTCCTGTGAAATATCCGACTCTACTGCTCTGAATTTCCCGGATCAATTTGTGGTTAATCCTGATTATAAACTTGATCTTAAACGTGCTGCTCTTCTTAATCTTCCAGAGGTTTCCCTGGAACACATTTATGCGCTCGCAAATGCTGATCACCGCCCAGGTGGCGCAGTGGTCTAAGGCGCTGGCCTCTGATCATTCGTCCGAAAGGGGTCCGGGTTTGAATCCCGGTGAGGCATGGATGTTGTGTTTGTCTTACGGCACTGGCTCTCTCCCTTCCCTGGAACCAGTGACCCTAAATTAGGGACGGGCGACTGCTTATAGCCCATTGAGTTGCTCACGGTGGTCGTTAAACCTCCAATCAAAAAAAAAAAAAAATCAAAAATGCTGATCCTCTTTATCGTGCTTTTGTGACTCCCTACATGGGCTATGATTTGTTTTTTGCACGTGATCCGAAAGCGGCCTTTGCCCGTTTTTGCTCATTTTATGATCCTATTGACTATGAGACTGTTTGTGCTTCTTTACGAGCTCTTCAAAGTGCTTTTAGCACTGCAGTGTCTTCGTATCCAGCTCTCGGACAGTGGCTTGTGTTTATAGACTATTATTGCACCCAATTTGAAAAGTTCTCCGGATGTTCTCCCCCATCTTTGTGAATTGTTTTCTCAATACGTGACTTTTTTCCTAACTTTTTCTCCGCTAATGTAAAATGTTAATTGCTTTACTCCTGCGAATGTGTCCTTGACGTTTGTGTACTTCATTCCCAGCTGTATCATCATCATCATCATCATTGTCAACCATTATGAATCCACTGCTGGACGAAGGTCTCCCCAAGTTTTTTCCACAACAGTCTGTCTTGTGCCAGTCTCCTCCATGTCACTCCCGCATACTTTCGAATTTCATCCACCCATCTTCCATGTGGTCTTATTCTGGGTCTTTTCCTGTCCCTTGGAATCCAATCTAAAATTTCGGCTGTCCATCGATGGTCTGTCCTTCTGGCAGTATGTCCAGCCCATTGCCATTTCAGAGATTTAACTCTGATCATGATGTCTTCCACTCTTGTTATTTTTCGGATCCACGAGTTCCTCTTCTTATCTCTCCTGGTTACACCAAGCATGCACCTCTCCATGCAGCTTTGAGTTGTGTGCAGCTTTTAGTTAAGGTCCACGTCTCTGCACCATACGTAAACACTGGAAGGATGCATTGATCAAACACTTTTCTTTTAAGACATAATGGCATATTGCTCTTGAAAATTATGCTGTTTCTTCCAAAAGCTCTCCAGGCAAGTTTTGTACGCCGATTAATTTCTTCGTCAATGTGACCCTTACTTGATATCTGCTGTCCAAGATAAACGTAGGCATCTGTTATCTCCAGCTTTTCTCCATCAATCGATAAATCTTCATTTCTTGTAAAAGCATTGAACATCACTTTTGTCTTCTGAAAGTTCATTTTTAATCCCACTTCTTTACTCTTGTCAGCAAGTTCCTGGATCATACTCTGCAGCTCTGATGGGGTAGTTGCAAAAACGACTATGTCATCAGCAAAACGAAGGTGGGTTAGATAATCTCCATTAAACTTTATCCCTTTGTTTTCCCAGTTCAGTGATTGAAAGACATTTTCCAATGAAGCATTAAAGAGCTTCGGAGATATGGTGTCACCTTGTCTCACTCCTTTTCCAATTTTTATGTGTGTTGTATTTTCAAACAGCCGAATCTTTGCACTTGCATTTTCATAGATGTTATTAATAATATTAATGTACGCATCTTCAATACCGCAGGATTTAAGTGCCATTGTAACTGCTGATGGTTTCACCGAATCAAAGGCTTTTTCATAATCGATAAAAGCCATGCACAATGGAAGTTCATATTCCCTCGCTCTTTCAATTAGTTCTCTCAGTACGTGGATATGATCTATTGTGCTGTAGCCACTCCTGAATCGAGCTTGTTCTCTCGGTTGAACCATGTCCAGTGTCACCTTTAAGCTGTGTGAAAGAACTTTAGTGAAGATTTTATAAACCACTGATAGGAGGCTGATAGGTCTGTAGTTCCTGAGATCCTCAATGTCACCTTTTTTATGTAGCAAGATCATTGTTGCGTTGTTCCAATCCCCAGGAATCTTCACTTCATTAAGGCATCGAGTGAAAATTTGGGCGAGTACTGTTTCGATTTCTCCACTTGCTTCTTGTATGATGTCTACAGTAATTCCATCTTCTCCTGGAGCTTTTCCCCGCTTCATGTTCTTGATTGCATGTGCAACTTCTGCTGGGAGGATTGGAGGAACTCTGGTACTGGTACCTTTCACGATGTCTGGAGTACATGTATCATCCCTTTCATATAATTTAGAGTAGAAATCTTTCGCTCTTGTCAAAATTTCGCCTCTATTTCTTGTTACAGAACCATCTTCTTTTCTCAGTGCCATAATCTGTTTTCTTCCCTTACTGAGATGTCCCTTTGCTATCTTTAGGCTTTGGTTGTTTTCAATTGCTTTCCTTACTAGTTCACAGTTGAATTTCCTTAAGTCTTCAGTGATACTTTTTCGTACTGTCTTGCATAGCTCTATATATTCCACTTTGAAAGTCCCATCTTCTTTAGTTGTCCTCATCTCTCTTCTCTTTTGCATCAACATTTTGGTTTTTCCTGATGATTTGTTCACATGCAACTTGTTCTTAGACCCAGCTAATTTTGTTGCTGTTTCCATAAGAGCTTTGGTTACTTTTCTGTTAACTTCAGAAACATCCACTTCTTCCGATGTTAGGCCTTCTAAAGCAGAGAATCTGTTCTTCAGTTCCAACTTGAAGGTATTACGGTGTCTTTTAAGATTGGTTCTGTCAATACATTTTGTTTGTCTTATGAGCTTACTACGTTCGAGTTTAGTGTTTAGGTGCATCTTTCATCTCACCAATCTATGGTCACTACCTGTGTTGAACTTGTTTAGCACACTGCAGTCTTCTATGACGAATTTTTTGTTACACATAATAAAATCAATTTCACTTGTCGTCCCATTTGGATGTCTCCATGTACATTTCCTGTGTGGCTTTTTCTTGAAAAAAGAGTTCAAGATGAAAAACCCTTTCATCTCTGCAAACTCTACGAGAGTATTTCCACGCTGGTTTCTGTTGCCGTGACCGAATTTACCTACTGAGGTTTCATTCTGTTGCCGTTGACCTATTTTTGCATTGAAATCTCCCATAATTATCTTTAAGTGATGCTTACCTTTATTATTTAGATGACAAATTTCCTCATAAAACTCTTCAATTTCTTCTTCAGGATGACTTGTGGTGGGTGCATAAGTTTGAATAATCTGAGCCTGGTATCTTTTCGAGAGTTGGATAACGAGTCGTGCAGCTCTGTCAGAGGAACTTTCAACTTCTACAACTTTATCCTTCAGTTTCTTGTTTATTATAAATCCAACACCACTAGTTCTGCCAGTATCAGTCCCACGATAGTAGAAGAGATGTCTGCTTTTCAGTTCAATGAGATCTTCTCCTTTTCTCCTTACCTCACTTAGCCCGACGATGTCCCACTTGATTCTTTGTAGTTCCTCTTCCAATTCAAGAAGCCTTGAATCAGAAGATAGGGAGCGTCCATTATACGTAGCCAAGGTCAGCATCAGATGGCAGCCTAGTCCGGTCCTCCGGGGATTCTTAGCACCCTCTGCCTTCATGTCGCACTGGCCGCTGACTTGGCCAGGCACATTCCAGCTGCCGGAGACTGAGGGCCAAGATTTAAGTTGTGGAGTCATTTTGGAGGGGTTTGGCCATAACTCACCATACGAAAGAAAGTTCTGCAAAAGAGAATCGGGATATTTCCTGTTATACACAGGAAATATAACAGGAAATATATTTCCTGCGTATAACAGGAAATAACATACATATATGTTATTTCCTGTTATACTCTCTGTTACTCCATGTTACTGCAATGTATTTCTCTGTACCTTTCAAGTTTAATAAAGCGATTTTTGAAGTACAGCCAGTCACGTTTCTTCGTTGCTCCCGAGTTTTCGTCTAGTTTTGCGATTTCTGAGCCCTTTTTCCAGCTGAAAGTTCTCCGCTACGTGTGTGAAGTTCGTCTTGATGTTCTGAATTCCCTTACCAGGTTGGTGAGTTGCTTATTTTTCATATTTCTTCGTTTTTACTTGCTCGTACATCGGTTTTGCTTATTTTATGCCAGTCAGCTTTTCCGTTGCGGACTTGCCTGGACTGGGTGCCGACGCGCTTGTATTCTGCGAACAGCAACTGCTGCTTGCTTCTGTTCTCATTCGGTAGCTGTTTTGCGCTGCTGCGTAGTTGCCTGGGTTGACCGCTCCTAGTGCTTTGACTTGCGTTGGTCTGACTGCTCTACTGTTGTGACGTCAGGGTTCTACTCCTATGCTCGGCTCTTCTGTAACCGCACCGCTTGCTGACTGCGTCAGTGTTGACATCCGATCGGCTACAGGTGCTGTGGATCAGGCGTCTTCCTCCTTTGCTGGATTATATCCTCCTGCTCTGGATTCCATGTTTCATCGTGCAGGTACCAATTTTACCATTACTGTTCCTCCAGCCTCGGTTCTAGGTAGGTCAATGCTTTCAGTTTTACATCTTGGTATTGTTTTTGATGCACTACCTAACACTCAACTTCCAGCATATTTATCAGAGCTGTATTCCTTTTTGCCATCCGATTCTATTACGCATATTGCTCGGAAACCCCAATCTGTCATTATTTATTT
The DNA here is from genome assembly GCA_039090855.1 of Macrothele yani. Taxonomy (NCBI): domain Eukaryota; kingdom Metazoa; phylum Arthropoda; class Arachnida; order Araneae; family Macrothelidae; genus Macrothele; species Macrothele yani. The sequence continues at coordinate 59,661,195 of CM077029.1, forward strand.
TGCTGCCTCGAAATATGCAACGCAGGTTTTATCCACTCCAATTCAGATTGGTGATCAGTGTATTTATGCTGAAATTCTCTCCCAACGTCCTGTTTTAATCTCGTTCTTTCCGGTTCCAGCTGAAATTCCCGATTCTCTTTTGCAGAACTTTCTTTCGTATAGCGGTCACACCGTTGGTTCGGTGCGTACCCTTCCTTCAAAGGTTACTTATCCGTTTGGTAGTTCTATCTCACGGTGTCGCCGGCAGGCGCTCCTGATTTTTCCCTTAGATTCTGCAATTTCTTCCTTTCCCACGAAATTACTGATTAAACTTGGTCATCATTCCTATTCCATAAATGTTGTTACACCTTTCCATTGTTACGCTTGTCTTGGTTTTGGCCACCATCAAGCAAAATGCTCGTCACTTTGTGTGCCTCCAGTCACTGTTCCTTCTACTGCAACGACATCGAAGTGCCTGTGCCTTCTTCAGAGCCTATACTATCCCATGCTCCGACTCCGCTAGGAACTCCTGTGCCCACTTTTCATGATGCTGCTTGCTCGACTCTTGTCTCCTCTGCCGTTGAAGTGTTGTCTGCACCTTTGCCTGCTGGACTTCCTGCTGAATTGCCTTCAGCAGTACCGAAACCTATTCCTCTACTTTCTCCACCGTGTACAACACCACCTGTGTCTACTGGCTTGTTCACACCAGTTATTGCTCATCTCCATGGCTCTCTGGATGTTTCACATGTGCAGACTTTTGACATCCCAGAACTTGCGTCTTCTTCTAGTGATGATGCCACACCATCGATTCAGCATATTGACTCTTCGGTGTCTTCTGTTGGAGAGGCAAGTGCTACTTTGCCTACTACTGCTCCAGTGCTTGATTCGTCGAGTTCCAGTGCCTTTTCGAGTGTTATTGTTTCGCCTAAGCCCTTGCCATTGGCTCCAGGTTTAGTGGCAAGCTTTCCCTGCCCTACAGATGGGTCCCTGGTTCCTGCTGATGCTTCGTCTGCACCTCTTTCTACAACACCATGTCTGGTTTCAACTAGAGTCGACGATTCGACGTTATCTGAGCAGGACTTTCAAGGTGCTGTTCCCAAGAAGCGACGACGCCCTTCTCGTAAGAAAAATCGAAAGAAGCTCTTAGCTTCCTGTGAAATATCCGACTCTACTGCTCTGAATTTCCCGGATCAATTTGTGGTTAATCCTGATTATAAACTTGATCTTAAACGTGCTGCTCTTCTTAATCTTCCAGAGGTTTCCCTGGAACACATTTATGCGCTCGCAAATGCTGATCACCGCCCAGGTGGCGCAGTGGTCTAAGGCGCTGGCCTCTGATCATTCGTCCGAAAGGGGTCCGGGTTTGAATCCCGGTGAGGCATGGATGTTGTGTTTGTCTTACGGCACTGGCTCTCTCCCTTCCCTGGAACCAGTGACCCTAAATTAGGGACGGGCGACTGCTTATAGCCCATTGAGTTGCTCACGGTGGTCGTTAAACCTCCAATCAAAAAAAAAAAAAATCAAAAATGCTGATCCTCTTTATCGTGCTTTTGTGACTCCCTACATGGGCTATGATTTGTTTTTTGCACGTGATCCGAAAGCGGCCTTTGCCCGTTTTTGCTCATTTTATGATCCTATTGACTATGAGACTGTTTGTGCTTCTTTACGAGCTCTTCAAAGTGCTTTTAGCACTGCAGTGTCTTCGTATCCAGCTCTCGGACAGTGGCTTGTGTTTATAGACTATTATTGCACCCAATTTGAAAAGTTCTCCGGATGTTCTCCCCCATCTTTGTGAATTGTTTTCTCAATACGTGACTTTTTTCCTAACTTTTTCTCCGCTAATGTAAAATGTTAATTGCTTTACTCCTGCGAATGTGTCCTTGACGTTTGTGTACTTCATTCCCAGCTGTATCATCATCATCATCATCATTGTCAACCATTATGAATCCACTGCTGGACGAAGGTCTCCCCAAGTTTTTTCCACAACAGTCTGTCTTGTGCCAGTCTCCTCCATGTCACTCCCGCATACTTTCGAATTTCATCCACCCATCTTCCATGTGGTCTTATTCTGGGTCTTTTCCTGTCCCTTGGAATCCAATCTAAAATTTCGGCTGTCCATCGATGGTCTGTCCTTCTGGCAGTATGTCCAGCCCATTGCCATTTCAGAGATTTAACTCTGATCATGATGTCTTCCACTCTTGTTATTTTTCGGATCCACGAGTTCCTCTTCTTATCTCTCCTGGTTACACCAAGCATGCACCTCTCCATGCAGCTTTGAGTTGTGTGCAGCTTTTAGTTAAGGTCCACGTCTCTGCACCATACGTAAACACTGGAAGGATGCATTGATCAAACACTTTTCTTTTAAGACATAATGGCATATTGCTCTTGAAAATTATGCTGTTTCTTCCAAAAGCTCTCCAGGCAAGTTTTGTACGCCGATTAATTTCTTCGTCAATGTGACCCTTACTTGATATCTGCTGTCCAAGATAAACGTAGGCATCTGTTATCTCCAGCTTTTCTCCATCAATCGATAAATCTTCATTTCTTGTAAAAGCATTGAACATCACTTTTGTCTTCTGAAAGTTCATTTTTAATCCCACTTCTTTACTCTTGTCAGCAAGTTCCTGGATCATACTCTGCAGCTCTGATGGGGTAGTTGCAAAAACGACTATGTCATCAGCAAAACGAAGGTGGGTTAGATAATCTCCATTAAACTTTATCCCTTTGTTTTCCCAGTTCAGTGATTGAAAGACATTTTCCAATGAAGCATTAAAGAGCTTCGGAGATATGGTGTCACCTTGTCTCACTCCTTTTCCAATTTTTATGTGTGTTGTATTTTCAAACAGCCGAATCTTTGCACTTGCATTTTCATAGATGTTATTAATAATATTAATGTACGCATCTTCAATACCGCAGGATTTAAGTGCCATTGTAACTGCTGATGGTTTCACCGAATCAAAGGCTTTTTCATAATCGATAAAAGCCATGCACAATGGAAGTTCATATTCCCTCGCTCTTTCAATTAGTTCTCTCAGTACGTGGATATGATCTATTGTGCTGTAGCCACTCCTGAATCGAGCTTGTTCTCTCGGTTGAACCATGTCCAGTGTCACCTTTAAGCTGTGTGAAAGAACTTTAGTGAAGATTTTATAAACCACTGATAGGAGGCTGATAGGTCTGTAGTTCCTGAGATCCTCAATGTCACCTTTTTTATGTAGCAAGATCATTGTTGCGTTGTTCCAATCCCCAGGAATCTTCACTTCATTAAGGCATCGAGTGAAAATTTGGGCGAGTACTGTTTCGATTTCTCCACTTGCTTCTTGTATGATGTCTACAGTAATTCCATCTTCTCCTGGAGCTTTTCCCCGCTTCATGTTCTTGATTGCATGTGCAACTTCTGCTGGGAGGATTGGAGGAACTCTGGTACTGGTACCTTTCACGATGTCTGGAGTACATGTATCATCCCTTTCATATAATTTAGAGTAGAAATCTTTCGCTCTTGTCAAAATTTCGCCTCTATTTCTTGTTACAGAACCATCTTCTTTTCTCAGTGCCATAATCTGTTTTCTTCCCTTACTGAGATGTCCCTTTGCTATCTTTAGGCTTTGGTTGTTTTCAATTGCTTTCCTTACTAGTTCACAGTTGAATTTCCTTAAGTCTTCAGTGATACTTTTTCGTACTGTCTTGCATAGCTCTATATATTCCACTTTGAAAGTCCCATCTTCTTTAGTTGTCCTCATCTCTCTTCTCTTTTGCATCAACATTTTGGTTTTTCCTGATGATTTGTTCACATGCAACTTGTTCTTAGACCCAGCTAATTTTGTTGCTGTTTCCATAAGAGCTTTGGTTACTTTTCTGTTAACTTCAGAAACATCCACTTCTTCCGATGTTAGGCCTTCTAAAGCAGAGAATCTGTTCTTCAGTTCCAACTTGAAGGTATTACGGTGTCTTTTAAGATTGGTTCTGTCAATACATTTTGTTTGTCTTATGAGCTTACTACGTTCGAGTTTAGTGTTTAGGTGCATCTTTCATCTCACCAATCTATGGTCACTACCTGTGTTGAACTTGTTTAGCACACTGCAGTCTTCTATGACGAATTTTTTGTTACACATAATAAAATCAATTTCACTTGTCGTCCCATTTGGATGTCTCCATGTACATTTCCTGTGTGGCTTTTTCTTGAAAAAAAGAGTTCAAGATGAAAAACCCTTTCATCTCTGCAAACTCTACGAGAGTATTTCCACGCTGGTTTCTGTTGCCGTGACCGAATTTACCTACTGAGGTTTCATTCTGTTGCCGTTGACCTATTTTTGCATTGAAATCTCCCATAATTATCTTTAAGTGATGCTTACCTTTATTATTTAGATGACAAATTTCCTCATAAAACTCTTCAATTTCTTCTTCAGGATGACTTGTGGTGGGTGCATAAGTTTGAATAATCTGAGCCTGGTATCTTTTCGAGAGTTGGATAACGAGTCGTGCAGCTCTGTCAGAGGAACTTTCAACTTCTACAACTTTATCCTTCAGTTTCTTGTTTATTATAAATCCAACACCACTAGTTCTGCCAGTATCAGTCCCACGATAGTAGAAGAGATGTCTGCTTTTCAGTTCAATGAGATCTTCTCCTTTTCTCCTTACCTCACTTAGCCCGACGATGTCCCACTTGATTCTTTGTAGTTCCTCTTCCAATTCAAGAAGCCTTGAATCAGAAGATAGGGAGCGTCCATTATACGTAGCCAAGGTCAGCATCAGATGGCAGCCTAGTCCGGTCCTCCGGGGATTCTTAGCACCCTCTGCCTTCATGTCGCACTGGCCGCTGACTTGGCCAGGCACATTCCAGCTGCCGGAGACTGAGGGCCAAGATTTAAGTTGTGGAGTCATTTTGGAGGGGTTTGGCCATAACTCACCATACGAAAGAAAGTTCTGCAAAAGAGAATCGGGATATTTCCTGTTATACACAGGAAATATAACAGGAAATATATTTCCTGCGTATAACAGGAAATAACATACATATATGTTATTTCCTGTTATACTCTCTGTTACTCCATGTTACTGCAATGTATTTCTCTGTACCTTTCAAGTTTAATAAAGCGATTTTGAAGTACAGCCAGTCACGTTTCTTCGTTGCTCCCGAGTTTTCGTCTAGTTTTGCGATTTCTGAGCCCTTTTTCCAGCTGAAAGTTCTCCGCTACGTGTGTGAAGTTCGTCTTGATGTTCTGAATTCCCTTACCAGGTTGGTGAGTTGCTTATTTTTCATATTTCTTCGTTTTTACTTGCTCGTACATCGGTTTTGCTTATTTTATGCCAGTCAGCTTTTCCGTTGCGGACTTGCCTGGACTGGGTGCCGACGCGCTTGTATTCTGCGAACAGCAACTGCTGCTTGCTTCTGTTCTCATTCGGTAGCTGTTTTGCGCTGCTGCGTAGTTGCCTGGGTTGACCGCTCCTAGTGCTTTGACTTGCGTTGGTCTGACTGCTCTACTGTTGTGACGTCAGGGTTCTACTCCTATGCTCGGCTCTTCTGTAACCGCACCGCTTGCTGACTGCGTCAGTGTTGACATCCGATCGGCTACAGGTGCTGTGGATCAGGCGTCTTCCTCCTTTGCTGGATTATATCCTCCTGCTCTGGATTCCATGTTTCATCGTGCAGGTACCAATTTTACCATTACTGTTCCTCCAGCCTCGGTTCTAGGTAGGTCAATGCTTTCAGTTTTACATCTTGGTATTGTTTTTGATGCACTACCTAACACTCAACTTCCAGCATATTTATCAGAGCTGTATTCCTTTTTGCCATCCGATTCTATTACGCATATTGCTCGGAAACCCCAATCTGTCATTATTTATTTTGCTGCCTCGAAATATGCAACGCAGGTTTTATCCACTCCAATTCAGATTGGTGATCAGTGTATTTATGCTGAAATTCTCTCCCAACGTCCTGTTTTGATCTCGTTCTTTCCGGTTCCAGCTGAAATTCCCGATTCTCTTTTGCAGAACTTTCTTTCGTATAGCGGTCACACCGTTGGTTCGGTGCGTACCCTTCCTTCAAAGGTTACTTATCCGTTTGGTAGTTCTATCTCACGGTGTCGCCGGCAGGCGCTCCTGATTTTTCCCTTAGATTCTGCAATTTCTTCCTTTCCCACGAAATTACTGATTAAACTTGGTCATCATTCCTATTCCATAAATGTTGTTACACCTTTCCATTGTTACGCTTGTCTTGGTTTTGGCCACCATCAAGCAAAATGCTCGTCACTTTGTGTGCCTCCAGTCACTGTTCCTTCTACTGCAACGACATCGGAAGTGCCTGTGCCTTCTTCAGAGCCTATACTATCCCATGCTCCGACTCCGCTAGGAACTCCTGCGCCCACTTCTCATGATGCTGCTTGCTTTACTCCTGTCTCCTCTGCTGTTGAAGTGTTGTCTGCGCCTCTGACTGCCGGACTTCCTGCTGAATTGCTTTCAGCAGTACCGAAACATATTCCTCTACTTTCTCCACCGTGTACACCACCGCTTGTGTCTACTGGCTTGTTCACACCAGTTATTGCTCATCTCCATGACTCCCTGGATGTTTCACATGTGCAGCCTTTTGACATCCCAGAACTTGCGTCTTCTTCTTCTAGTGATGCTGCCACACCATCGATTCAGCGTATTGACTCTTCTGTGTCTTCTGTCGGAGAGGCAAGTGCTACTTTGCCTACTACTGCTCCAGTGCTCGATTCGTCGCGTTCCAGTGCCTTTTCAAGTGTTACTGTTTCACCTAAGCCCTTGCCATTGGCTCCAGGTTTAGTGGCAAGCTTTCCCTGCCCTACAGATGGGTCCCTGGTTCCTGCTGATGCTTCATCTGGACCTCTTTCTACAACACCATCTCTGGTTCCAACCGGAGTCGACGATTCGATGTTATCTGAGCAAGACTTTCAAGGTGCTGTTTCCAAGAAGCGACGACGCCCTCCTCGTAAGAAAAATCGAAAGAAGGTCATAGCTTCCTGTTAAATATCTGACTCGGCTGCTCTGGATTTTTTTTTTTTGATTGGAGGTTTAACGACCACCGTGAGCAACTCAATGGGCTATAAGCAGTCGCCCGTCCCTAATTTAGGGTCACTGGTTCCAGGGAGGGAGAGAGCCAGTGCCGTAAGACAAACACAACACCCATGCCTCACCGGGATTCGAACCCGGACCCCTCACGGACGAATGATCAGAGGCCAGCGCCTTAGACCACTGCGCCACCGGGGCGGCAACTCTGGATTTTCCGGATCATTTTGTGGTTAGTCCTGATTATAAACTTGATCTTAAACGTGCTGCTCTTCTTCCTCTTTCAGAGGTTTCCCTAGAACAGATTTATATGCTCGCAAATGCTGATCCTCGTTATTGTGCTTTTGTGACCTCCTACATGGGCTATGATTTTTTTTGCACGTGATCCGTAAGCGGCCTTTGCCCGTTTTTGCTCATTTTATGATCCTATTGACTATGAGACTGTTTTGTGCTTCTTTATGAGCTCTTCAAAGTGCTTTTAGCCCTGTAGTGTCTTCGTATCCAGCTTTCGGACCGTGGCTTGTGTTTATAAACTATTATTGCACCCAATTTAATGTTCCCCTCCATCTTGGTGAATTGTTTCTTGATACATGACTTTTTACCCAACGTTTTCTCCGCTAATGTAAAATGTTAATTGCTTTACTCCTGCGATTGTGTCCTTGACGTTCGTGTACTTCATTCCCAGCTGTATATTTCATGTTATTTCCTGTTATACTCTCTGTTACTGCAATGTATTTCTCTGTACCTTTCAAGTTTAATAAAGCGATTTTGAACTACAGCCAAAGACATTATGAACAACATTAAGCAAAACATTTAACTTACTTGTGAAAATACTCTTTTTTTATAACGGCCGTTATCTTGTGTACATGTGTAAAACAGTACCTGTCCCAAATCTGACAATTTTTTTGAGAACTATTTAAAGCACTGTTTGCAACACGCACGCAACCAGCATATGCTCAGGAACAGCTTTCACTCCTCGCTAATGGCGGAACATACGGTTTTCAAAAACTCACGGAAGTAGCTAGGTACTTGCCAGTCTATTCTCTCCAAGGTCTTTGGCAAAAGCTCTTTATTCAAATAAAAAAACCGCGCTTACGTTAACAGTTTTCTTTTTTATTAGGAAAAAAAGGAGGGGGTATTACATTCTATAACAGAAATAATATTTTCTTGTAGTATTCCTACACATTCTGTCGTAAAATTTTTAACAACGTTATTTGTCATTGAGTCCTGGTTATTTTTTGTTATTTTTAGTACTCTCCAGATGTTTTCAAAACGTTATTTATTTATTTTATTTTATGGTCTTTTAATAGGTTTTTTTTTCTTAGTAAATGTAAGGTCAAGCATAGTAGGGGTAAAAAATTTGCGCCGCCCCGGTGGCGCAGTGGTGTAAATGATTGCCTCTGATCATTCGTCGGAACGGGGTCCGGGTTCGAATCCCGGTGAGGCATGGATGTTGTGTTTGTCTTACGGCACTGGCTCTCTCCCTTCCCTGGAACCAGTGACCCTAAATTAGGGACGGGCGACTGCTTATAGCCCATTAAGTTGCTTACGGTGGTCGTTAAACCTCCAATCAAAAAAAAAAAAAATTGCGTTCTCGAGCGAAGTTCTTAGATTCGAGTTCTCCCGAAATTCCAAAAGAACTGTTAATAATGGTAAAAGTGTGAAAAACAATGCTTTACGTAAATAAAAGATAATATTTTAAAAACGGAATTTTTGGCAATTATCTTTAATTAAAAAATAAAGAAATCTTGAAGACTGAAAACACCAGTGCGCTGTACATTTCTCTATCAGACGTAAGGAACTTTAAATACCCTTGGGGTACAGTGCCTAGAAGAATTAGTGTGTCGTGCTCGCTGAAAAAATTGCTGCCTGCAATCATGAAAGTGGTAGATTTTTTTGATTGGATGTTTAACGACCACCGTGAGCAACTTAATGGGCTATAAGCAGTCGCCCGTCCCTAATTTAGGGTCACTGGTTCCAGGGAAGGGAGAGACCCAGTGTCGTAAAACAAACCCAACATCCATGCCTCACCGGGATTCGAACCCGGACCCCGTTCGGACGAATGATCAGAGGCCACCGCTTAGACCACTGCGCCACCGGGCGGCAAAGCGGTAGATGGCACTGCCATCGGATGTCACGTCGCTTTTCAGGGACGAAGGACGACGAAAACGCACATCTTTCTATGACACACACCCAGCTCGCCAGTACTATGTGTACTCCTTGAACGATATTTTATAAGCAGATAACTTAAGTATATACGAAATAATTGACACATCTCTTTCACCCCCACACAACCCCAAAAAAACGAACGGGATGCTCAAGATCCATTAATAAGGGTATCGTAGTTTAAGTTAAGCTTTGCATTGTGCTATCGTCAACATTAATGTTAGATATTTCGGAAGTTTTAGAGTCATACATGGTTTACATGGACACCAATATGCAGTGTACAATCACTGAAACATCAACTGTAAGTTGATGTTTCATTGATTGTAAACTGCATTAAAAAAAAGATGTTTTGCCCCTCAAATTCTCACCGGAAAAGAAGGGGGAAATATTTTCTCAATGAGACATCGGCTTTATAATTTGCATCCCAATAATCTAATTACGTCTTGAATTTCAGCAACCGATTACTATTTTTAAAACTGGTCTATTTTCTAATAATATACCAGCTGTAATCCATTTATAAAAATCATTCCTAAAAAAACTTTGCCTGTGATACGATAAACAAAATGAATCATACTGGACAGAAGTAAATACACAAAAACTGAATGCATATGATGACATTCTTTTAAAGAAAAATAATCATAACATTTTTCTTTACTTTTCTTCACCGTATAATAATTACGTGATTAAATTTGCTATTCAAATTGGTTTGCAGTGAAGAGAGGAAAATTCTTTTGCACCTTAAGTAAAAAGTTTAATAAGGTAAAAATTAAGAAGTGGGTGTTCATGGAGTCTGTCTAAATGGGATAATTTTATGCAGATCCTGTAAACTATTTTTACCCTTAAAAAAAGGAAATTATTAATGTAGCATACACACAGGCGTAACGTGGAGAAGGCACAGTAGGGCATGTGCCCCCCCCCACTTAAAAATTGGAATAACTAATTAGTCGTTCGCCTTTTAAATTTTGGAAAATAGTAGGTATGGCGTCAGGCTTGAGTAATGGTTTGTCTCGGCATGTTAGAACTTCCTTACCTTGAATAGTGGAACGATAATGCATCTCCATGAATTTAGATTCAAAGTGCAAGGCACGTACAACACAACTTTCATCAAGTTTCTTATCAGCTCTGGGAATTGCCTTATCCCATTTGCTCAACATATCAGGAATTTTGGGGACAGCAAAGAGTGATATTTTATTTTTGCAGGATTTATAGCCAGTATTACATCCTGGCACAAAACAGCTGCTTTGCCTTTTCCGTTTTCTATGTTTTTTATTATTTGCTAATGCAGAATTTTCCAGTTCTTTCATAGCTGACATTATTTCCCTATGATCTTATAACTGTAGCAATCGATTTCAGTACTGCACTTAAGTTTAACCACACAGTAGGTTTAACGCGTGACAGCCAATACTTGATCAACTTCTACATCTTCACAAATAAAAAGTTACTAATTTCGGAAATAAATTTCGTTATAAGCAATCCACAGTTGAATAAAACTAGCACACTAACACCCGAATAAGCCTATTGCGTTTTAGTGATCAACTGTTGATTACCTAGTGTATTACTGTTATGATCGAGCTACGAATTAGCAAAGGTACTGCCAAAAAGATTTCCCTCCACTGACCTTTGTTTTGTGAAAATTTGAAGTTTCGTAAGGTAGCAAATCCTTAGCAAACAAACTTCCCACCATTGAATAGCATGAAGCCGATGAAGCATCCTAACGTAACTTCCGATGCCAGCGCCCTTTGTCATTTCATGACGATTGCTCACAAAACCGTGAGGGACATCTTAGGGAGCACGTCACACTAATTCTTTTTTTTTTTTTTTTTTGTTGGAGGTTTAACGACCACCGTGAGCAATTCAATGGGCTATAAGCAGTCGCCCGTCCCTAATTTAGGGTCACTGGTTCCAGGGAAGGGAGAGAGCCAGTGCCGTAAGACAAACACAACATCCATGCCTCACCGGGATTCGAACCCGGACCCCTTTCGGACGAATGATCAGAGGCCAACGCCTTAGACCAATGCGCCACCGGGGCGGCACACTAATTCTTCTAGGCACTGTACTTGGGGGGATATTTTTGTTTTGGCGTGCCATCTGGTGGCAGAAAAATGAGAGTGAGGCACCGAAATCCGTGGGCCGCCCCGGTGGCGCAGTGGTCTAAGGCGCTGGCCTCCGATCATTCGTCCGTCAGGGGTCCGAGTTCGAATCCCGGTCAGGCATGGATGTTGTGTTTGTCTTACGGCACTGGCTCTCTCCCTTCCTGGAACCAGTGACCCTAAATTAAGGACGGGCGACTGCCTATAGCCCATTGAGTTGCTCACGGTGGTCGTTAAACCTCCAATCAAAAAAAAAAAAAAAAAAAAGAAATCCGTGGCTTTCGACACCAGTTATTCTAGTACACCATAACCGGGGCGGCGTATGTACCTTTCCAACAGCTATGTATTTCACACCAAGTCCTTGCGGGTACAGATGGCGCTGCTATCTCAATTGCTGTTCTCCTCTTCTTTTTTTTTTTTTTTTTTTTTTGAGGTTTAACGACCACCGTGAGCAACTCAATGGGCTATAAGCAGTCGCCCGTCCCTAATTTAGGGTCACTGGTTCCAGGGAAGGGAGAGAGCCAGTGCCGTAAGACAAACACAACATCCATGCCTCACCGGGATTTGAACCCGGACCCCTTACGGACGAATGATCAGAGTTCTCCTCTTCAAGGCCTTTGCTTATAACAGGCATTTTGGCAGGTGGCTACAACTAAGGCCTTCTAGAGAGTACAAGTCCATGACATTGGAGATATGAGTTTATTTTTTAGTGACGTCACGCGGATACCAAAGCTTATGATTGGAAATTATTTTTACGCGCATATTTTTCATTAGAAAAGTAACGTTCATTTGATAAAGTCTAAGCCGCCCCGGTGGCGCAGTGGTCTAAGCGATGGCCTCTGATCATTCGTTCGTAAGGGGTCCGGGTTCGAATCCTGGTCAGGCATGGATGTTGTGTTTGTCTTACGGCACCGGTTCTCTCCCTTCCCTGGAACCAGTGACCCTAAATTAGGGACGGGCGACTGCTTATAGCCCATTGAGTTGCTCACGGTGGTCGTTAAACCTCCAATAAAAAAAAAATAAATAAAGTCTAAATTCGGAAGACATTTGAGGACGCAAATCAAAATTCGAGGACAATTTACGTTCACAACGACATCAGATGTTTTTGGGGACAGTACATTAAATTGTAGGATTGTCCTTAAGAATTCGGCACCTCTGAGCAGTTTAATTTACATCGAATCTGTATACACAAATGTGAAATGATAATTTTTTATAGTTGCGCCACTGGTGGCCGTGATCAACTTTATTTCGCGCTTTATTTTCGGAGAGAACTATGGCAACACGATTGATATAGTGTGCTGTGTGTGTCTGTGTATATTTGTGGTATGTTAAAAAATTGACATGGCGACCATGGCATCTTTTCACAACAAGCTTTTAAGTTTAGAAGCCCGGTTAAAAGCTGAAAATGAATCAAAACAAAGAGACAGATACCCCAGAGATTTATCCACAGGTTTTACGAGCCCACAGCATACCCCAAGGCCGAGGCTCAAAACACGTAAGTATTTAGACCCGTTTCAACTGGGAAGTTGTGTGTAGTTTTACATCGTGTTTACAGTAGTAGTTCAGTGGTTTAGTCAGATTTGTACACGATAAATCGTAAATTTTGGCATTCTTGCGTACGCTGTTGCTCAATTGTGGTAGAGATATACTCAAGCAGATCAAAGAAACAACAAAAATTTGGTTGATGTCGTATAAAAATTAAATGCCGAAGTTTTGTAGTTTACCTTCCTTTGAGTGATATGGGGTGCTGTATTATTTACACTTAATTTTGTGTGATTAAGTGGTGCTGACTGAGCACACTTTTCGTCAGAGATAATTATTGGAATGTACGTTTTTTTATTTTTAAGTAGTGATCATAGGTGTGATATGTCACTGAAGCAAGTGTGTATTGTGTTTGTTTGACTTTAAATTAGCACTTGAAAGTTAAAACAGTAATGACAATTATGTATAAAACACCATGCATATAGTTAAACGAGGTTTATCATGGTATAAACTACTCTTTCTCTGGTGACTGATTCTTGTGGGTGTAAGTCAGAATCTCTGCCACATTGTTTTCTTGTAAAGAGTTTAAAATGAAAGGTGAATATTCAGCGTGCACCCAGTAATTATTTCTGAGGAGGTGGTACTGCACTAGCTGTCATGGTATTCCAACTGTGGAATAATCGTCCTGGCTTTGAGCATGATAGAAACTCCACAAAGTGTTAAAGATCATTATTAGTTATTTTCTGTCGGACATATTGCTTTGTTTTGAAGATTTCAAAATGAACAAATGTTAAGTGAACATTCAATAATTATTTTTGAGCATATGGTACTACACTAGTTGTCATGTCATTCCAAATGTGGAATAATTGTCATGGCTTTGAACATGTTAAAGAATCAACGAAATGTTGAAGATCATTATCGGTTATTTTTTATGCTATGCATTTTTCCCGACAGTAGTAAAGTAAATCCCAAAGATTTTTATGTAACAAAAATGGGTAATGGAAAAAGTCAAAACCATTGTTGAAATCTGATTTTTGAGTGCTGTTCCATGAAGTGATGCAACCAGGGCTCAACAAATATGTTCTAGATCTTAGGAGCCAGCTCCCAGAATTTAGGCGCTAGGTGAAACGAAGTCAGTAATGCATGAACAAAAAGAATGTTTGGTTATGACGTTGGAACGAAAAGTGGTAAACCGTATTTGTTGTCAATTTTTTCTTTTTACCCAAACCACTTATTGCAAAATAAAGTCCCAATTTCGCTTCATAATTTTCTTTTTCATTTCTTTCAGTAGATGAACACAAAACAATTAAAATTTCAGATTTTGATTTTATTAAAGTGCTATTTGTGGACATCATATTTTGTACATATTAATTCAAAGTATCAAATTTTTTTCTTCGTATAATCTGTAGACTATGAAATTTGGAAAAAAATTCTTCTGTGAGACCCGTAATGGCATTTAATCCAAAGGCCGTGGAAAAAAAAATCGCACGTATAATCCACAGTGGCATATTATCCATAGATCATGAAATTCCGAAGAAAGCATATTTTTCCTTCTCATAATCCATATCAGCATGATATTTGAAAAAAAAAAAAAGGCAGTACATATCTGCCAAGAACCTTGTTAGTAGTTACTAGTATTTTAGCGTGATATACATAGACACTTTGTATCAAACTTCTCCATTTACAGCGATCTTGACATACAACTTGGGCTTCATTGATATCCATTACACGCCATACACAAGATCTTTTATACTTCACACTCATAATCTTTTTCTCATGCAGACACTCCTGAATCTGATCCACCCATGTCTTCCTTGGCCTTCCTCTACATTTCCTTCCTGCCACTTGGGCTAAAAAGATTTTCTTAGTAAGCATATCTCATCACTCATTCTTTCAACATGGCCAAACCACCGAAGCATATTGGTCCCCACCTTGCTAACAACATTTTGCTTCACATCACACAACTGCAACACATCTTCATTCCTCATACAATCAGATCGTGTCTTGCCCCCAACCCCCGTAAGTAACGCATTTCTCCAGCACACAAACAACTCCTATGTTTCTTCTGCAGTACACAGGTTTCACTGCCATACATCGTGGTAGTTTGTATTTCTTTTTGGAGCTAACCTCTGAATCTCAGAGAACAGCTTAGTGATATGAATGTATACATAGACACTTTTTTACGAAATAATCCATCTCTTTGTAAGAAATGAATATGCGCCCAACAAAACGTTACAACAAATAAGAACTTTAATGAAACAAACTTAACACATGCAAAACACAAAGTTGAATCCCCGGCAAGGGCATGATTGCGAGATTTAAGTTTGAAACTTCCACCAGTAAAAATCAGTAAGATGCATTTCAGAATTCTGCAACGCTTGACGGACAGAAAATCACAGTGAATGCACAGTGCTCGAACCTCCACTTACCATAATAGTAGCCTCTAAAATTGCAGTTTAAGACCAGATTAGACCCAAAGAAGGAAAAAAAAGCTGAACATTTTAACTGGTGAAAAATCAAAACAGACAGCAAAAATGTGGGCTACTGTCAGTTTGTCTTTTGTTGACTCTGCAGCTGCACAGTATCCTTTGCTTAATTTTTTTTTTCTGCTGATATCATTCTCTCCCTATTTCTTCATTGCCACTTTTCTTTCTTTTCAATTTTTTTTTTTTCCTGTGCATCTATCAGCCTGAGACCATGAGTGTGTGATATCAAATTTTTCAACTTTGTCACTTCTGTTTTGGGGAATTTCCACCATCCCTTATCAAGCTTAAATGCAAAATCTTATGAGACGAGGGATATCAAACAGTGCAGGAGAGTGGGAACATTGCAGTGGGAGGGGGTAGCAATTATGGGAAAAATCTTTGCTCCGTCCAACTTGCGGTTTTGAAAATTTTTCTCGTATTTTCAACTGAAATACAAAAATTTATGAGTATAATGATATTTAACAATTCTGGACTGAGGCAACATTGCGAGAAAAAAGAAATTATGGTTATGAAAAAAATCTGAACTCCATTGACTTTTGGTTTACGAAAGTTTCGTAAAGATGGAATTCTGTCCCCTGACAAATGTCCCTCCCCCCGTCACCAACAACCTCCCAAAATTTCTGTTCACTTATGCATTGGTCTCTTGAGTGGCCAAAATGATAACGAAAAAGGTGGAATCTCTCGAATTCATGGAAGAATTTCATGCCTGAAGATTAGGGGGAAATTTTCGTGGTGTCTAACTTTCATTTCTACAGTTCTAAGCTGAAATACGAACATATATGCAATAAAATTACATTTAATAAAAATACTGGACGCAAAGACTTGGGAGAAAAAGATTACGATAAGGGCAAATTCTTTTTACTTCATTTAACTACTGTTTTCGAAAGCTTTGAAACATGAAATACCGTCCCCAGACTGAAAATGACCTCATCCCCAAATTCTCTTCAGTTTTGCATCAATCTTGAGAATGATCTAAATTATGACCCCCCCCCAAGCAGAATTCTGTAAATCCACTCGAAATAAATTTTTCTTTAAACAACATGAAAATTTGTAGAATCCGTAGTTTTGAGAGCGAGTTTGTTGTCAGACAGCTAAATCGATAGAAACTACGGACATTCCATAGTAATTGGCATGTGTATGACATTCATATAATCCGCGCCTATCATGTTGATTATGAATCCTAATTTCCAAAACTGCGATTCACAGGACTGACTAAGAAATACTAACATGTAAGAAAGAAATGATCGTTTTATTGAAAAAGTA
Organism: Macrothele yani; assembly: GCA_039090855.1. Classification (NCBI taxonomy): domain Eukaryota; kingdom Metazoa; phylum Arthropoda; class Arachnida; order Araneae; family Macrothelidae; genus Macrothele; species Macrothele yani. The sequence continues at coordinate 59,677,684 of CM077029.1, forward strand.
ACTCATTTTGAAGTACCTCTGTGTTACTTTTAAAGTAAATAAAGAACTAAAATCGCTAGCTGCTGCAGCATTACTGTAGTTCATTCGTTAGACTAAAGAATCCGTTGAAATTGCGGATAATCCATAGCAGTCTCTTTTGTGAATATGTTTCAGCTGAATACAGAAAAAATAAATAAATCCTTAACTAATACAATTAGCGCACCAAAACTAAGCAATGGGATTCGCCGAATGCTTATGTGCTATGGAATAGCTCCGCAGGATTGCCGAGTCATGGATTCTCGCACCACTTAGGCTTCTACACATGCAAACAGCAATGCCTTCCTTGCATCATATATTCTGTCAGAATGTTTCTAAGTAAAAAAAATATACATATCCTTACAATCTCTTTGAAGTCTATCTCGCTGTTACATCACATTTTTTTCTTTTACCACATTTTCGGTACTTTTCCAATAACACCATCTCTCCTGACAATTATTTCATGGATGTTTTTTAAAAAATGAAGTTTTTTTTTTTATCGGTATCCACAGTACCTAAATTTATAACATTTTAATAGATAATCTATGGATTATACAACAAAAATTACTCTATTTACTACAAATTACAAAATCTTAAGTAAGAAGATAATTGGATGCCACGACCCGAATTTTAGGCACTTGGCAACCTGGTGCCCGGAATTCGTCAAGCCCTGGACGCAACAATTGTTAATTTCATTGTTACTCAACAATATATTTTACTAAACTATCGCTTAACATGATTTCCTCATGTTTTGAATAAGCTTGACAATATCATTGCAATCTGCGTAAATTAAGAGAACCTGATGCTAAATATGATAAAAGCCATTGCAGAAATGCATTTTTAACGCTATAAAAATGGTATGTGCCGCCTCGGTGGCACAGTGGTCTAAGCGATGGCTATGACTGTTCGTCCGGAAAGGGTCCAGGTTCGAATCCCGCTTAGGCATGGATGTTGTGTTTGTCTTACGGCACTGGCTCTCTCCCTTCCCTGGAACCAGTGTCCCTAAATTAGGGATGGGTGACTGCTTATAGCCCATTGAGTTGCTCACAGTGGTCGTTAAACCTTCAATAAAAAAAAAAAGAAAATGGTGTGTTGTACTAGAATTTGGCTTCCTCTCAACCCTTCTCTCCCCCGCCCCCTTTCCAAGGGGTTGGTTATACATGCTGTTGATGGAAGCTTTACAATGGTGCATAACACAATGGGGTGTAACTGATACATATCTTAAACCAAAAGTTATCAATTCCTTTCACTAACGTGCTTGTGATTCAACTTTTCTTTTATCTTGCAGTCACATTTTAGCTTGTGTAGATGGACTTTTGTAGCTACATCACATTTTATTGGTGTCAGGGTCATTTCTTACATTCATCTAACTCTGAATAATATGTAATAATAAAAATATTGTTTTTGAAAAACTAAACAGTAGAAATACTTACTGTTGCCGTCACCATAATTTAATAAATATTTACTTTTATGACTCACATATGTTCTTTTATTAGTTTTACGACAATAACATTCATTAATCTAACTACCTAAGTACCACTCAATGTCAGGAATTAGTAAACTTTATTATTTGTTGCTATGATTTAATTTCACTTAGTATGTACCAGACTGGGAGTCGATGTGGTCGTAAGTGTAATGCAAAGTGTTGCTTGTAAATAAATGAATACTCTCGAATCACTTGTTTTATTTCACACCAGAAAGATTTTGGCATGTGAAAGATGCATAGCATAAATTATCAACGAAGAGTACCAGAGTGCTCTCTTAATTTTTTTTTTTTTTGTCTAAACATATTGCTCTGTTGTGAATAATTCAAAATGAACAGATGGAAAGTGAGTATTCATTCAGTGTAACTCAAGTAATTATTTATGAACTGGTAGTATTGACATGACTGTCATAGAATTACAAATATGGGGTAATTGTCATGGTCTTAAGCATGTCAGAAGATCAACAAAGCATTGCAGTTCATTATCAGTTGCACCTAGGTGCAACTGATAAAAGATACTGCAATTTAAAAATATTGCAACAAGATAAAGGGATTTATCTTGTTGCAATATTTTTAAATTGCAGTATCTTTGGCAGGAATTCAAAGTAGTGGATTTATATTGCACCATGGAATCAACCATTCGAAGTAACAGGAATGTCATGTGAAGTAGATGCTGCTTGTGACATTCAGGGTTCCTCTGTTGTGAATGGAAATAAGATGATGCCATGCCTGGAATGTTGTGACAATAATTGCAGTGTAGCAGCCTTTTTCCAAGATTATTAGGATTTCATTGGGTATTCAAGGATGTAAACTTTAGAAAAAATTGTGGGTATTTTTAAGTGGATTAATATCTGTGATTTTCAGAAGTAGGTCTGTATGAGATTGCATCCTCCACTATTGTGATAAAAAAACTTCATAACCGCAAATTGCATTACAATCCTCAGTGGAATGCATGAAAGTTGTAGAGTTAGTAAGTTTCACTTTTCCTTGTTGAAAAAAATAACCCCTTTATTCCTACTTTTTTTTTTTTTTAATTTACATACCTAAAACCCTCATCGTATTTCACACAGAAAAGCTAAATCAAATATGGACTTTTGAATCTGAATGCTTTTCAGCAGTTCCATGTATTCTTCCACTTTCTTTGCACAAGCCTGCAGAAATCTATTACTTGGCAACTAGCTTTGCAAGCATTTCATGTAGAGTATTTGTTATACAGTATTAGTAATAATTTAGATGCTCCAATAACTTGGATTTTTATTGTTATCATGACACCTCTAATTCTTATCTACAGTGAAAGAATTGATATTACAGGTTTCATAGAGGTAATTTGTATGCAGTTGGTGGTAAAATTTTTGAACTAGAACCTAGTTGATTGTCTGATGAAGAACTAGGTTCTAGTTCGAAAATTTGACCACCAAATATATAGAAATTACTTCTATAAAACCCGTAATATCAATTCTTTCTCTAAGGAATTTTTATACGAAAAATGCAGATTCTTTCATGCAAAAGAAATGTAGATTATAATAGAAATTCTGCTCGCTTGAAGTTCTCCATGTATCGCTTTTCAGGAGAACTGTTGCCCCCCCCCCCAGTCCCTTTTTCTTTTTATGAATGTTAACGACCATCCCCATAGGGCTCAACTAGTCGATGAATACCTGGAGAGTGAGGATATTCCCAGGATGTGTCCTATGAGATTTCTAGACATGAACCCGAAACAGCATGTCTGGAATGCTGTGGGAAAAGCAGTTGCAAACTGATAGCCTCCTTCGAAAACTCGCCCTTGTAAACAGCACGAGGGCTTGTGTAAGCGTTATTGCTGTTCGGGGTAATCATACTGCTTGTCAGCCCCTCGAAATCCAGGTCATTCCGTATCAACTCAACACAGCGACTTGACATGACCATCTCAGATTTTAATGAAATTTGGTACATAGTTAGCCTCTATATAGATTAAGAAAAATACCAAATTTCATCATCATATATCCACCAGTTTTGAAAATACAGCCATATAAAGTGTCCCAAAACACCCCAAAGTCGGAAGATTGATATGTTTTTAAATTGTGATTGCAGCTCCCCTAATTAGGATGGAGAGATGGGAAAGGTATCTTTTTTAAGTATTTTTTATGCTCTTTTATCTGATGTACAACACCATAGGGGTTAAGATTAAAAACAATTGCAAATTTTAAAATTAAAATTAAAATTTTGAATTTTTCAAAATGCGACGCTTCAAAAATTCGAAATTTTTTAAAACAATCTTTATATGTTTGGTATTTGATTGTGTGAGTTGTAACTTGGGATGATAATGGGTGACTTAAAAAAATTATATTCGAATTTAGCCTAACAAAGAGTTCAACGAAAAAAAATAAATTAAAAAAACATGTAAACTGAAAATAAATTTGGGCTAAATCTTAAAAAAGTTTCATTAATGACAATATATATAGTATTTTTGTTATTTAAAACCATTTATTTAAACAATGTTTTATTTTTAATTGATTTGTTTAAAATCTGAGACTACATGGGTTTAAAAATGTTATTAATTTCATTATTCAGAATTTGTAATAATTCACAATACAATATAAAAAAATAAAAGACTGTGCAGTTGTATGTAGGCTACATTTTGTTTTGGACAAAACTCTGCATGTTCTGACTTGAAAAACTGATTCTGTTGTTTAGATAATTGGTAACAAGACCCAACAAGCAGCAACTTGCATTTCTACCTTGCATACCTCAATCTGCTTTAGGTTTTGATGGTGATCATATGTGTTTCATGCAGTGAAAGGGATATGTGTTTTGAAACTTTTGTGGTTGAAAACTTTAAATTGAATAAAGTATATCCGATATTTTCAGTTTTGAAACTAGACTTTTATGAATTGAAGCTGTGCAGGATTTTTTTAGGAAAAATAAAAAGAACAGATAATGGGAGGCAGTTATTTTACTATTTGAATTTTACATTTTATGCACAAATAATCAACAATGGAAAGTACAAGATATGCAGTAATACAATGTTTCAATCCATTTAAAAAAAGTGACCATAGAGTAAGGGATAAAAAAAAAGCTAAGAAATGTGACAGACTGGTTGTTGGAAAATTTTGATGCCTTATCAAAAGAGACTAAAATTTGTGATTCTTGCAGAAAGCAGCTGAAAACTTTAAAAATTAGTCAAGAAGCAAATGAAACCTGTGCTGATGAGAAAATGGATGAACATTTTGTGTCTACGTTAGAAGTAATTGAAACACTGAATACTTTGCTCCATGAATTGGGTGAATCACCTGTCAATAAGAAAAAGCTAAAATCTAAATGTTATGCTTCAATCAAAATTCAAAAAATCAGTTCTGCTATGAAACGGAAGCTTTTTACAAATATTCAAGAATCATCTGATGACGAGGATGAAATACTTCATGACTCTCTTATGGACAATCTTAAAAGTAATTTTTCTAACTGCACTAGAGATAAACAGTTGATGATTTTGACTTGTTACCAAAGTCATGGAGTGTTAGGAAAATCATGCAAGAGTTCAATGCTCCTAATTATATGGTAAGACAATAAAAAAAAATTCATTCTGAGGAGAAAGGAATTTTGGAAAAGCCTTAATAGAAAACCAGGTAAGAGTCTCTTCTGAAGTAGTTGAAGTAGTACAATCGTTTTACCAAAGTGATGAAATTAGTCGGGTTTTACCTGGAATAAAAGATTGTGTTTCTGTTAGGACTGAAAATGGAGATAAAGTTAAATTGTCAAAGAGGCTGATTTTATGTAATTTGACAGAAGCTTGTAAGTCATTCAAAGATAAATTTGCAGGCACGAAAATCAGTTTTTTCCAAATTCGCAGAGCTCAGACCAAAAAACTGTGTCCTGGCATGGTCTAGTGGTACTCGTACAGTATGTGTATGCACCACACACCAAAATGTAAAACTGATGATGGAAAATGCAATAATTGGTTCACTAACAAATGGACAATTATCTTCCTATACAAACATTGTCTTGCAAGAGTATTGTGCAACCCTGCTTCCATAGATTGTCATTTGGGGAAGTGTCCCGCCTGTCCTGGGAATGAGGAAGTAAGAAATGTAATGGGACACGGTTTTGAGGAGAACTTGGTTGAAAAACTAACTTTTCGCCAATGGATTACAGTTGATAGATGCAACTTGGAGACATTAGAAAAATCAACTTCAGATTTTATTGATTTGTTTTGCAAAAAACTGTGCTTTGGTCAGACATGACTTCATTGCTAAGCAGCAAAGCTCTTTTATGAATAGTACTAAGGAAAACCTCAAGAACTCAGAATTTCTCGTCATTTGTGATTTTGCCGAAAATTATAGTTTTCTTCAAGATGAAGCCCAGAGCTATCACTGGACCAGTGGGCAAGCCACAGTCCACCCATTTGTCATCTATTACAAAACAGAAAAGACTGAACATGTAAGTTTTGTAGTAATTTCTGAATGTTTGGAGCACAACACAATTGCACTGTACTGCTTCCTAAAAAAAACCTCATTAACTTCTTGAAAAGTAAGTTTTGTGACAGCAGCGTCAAAAAATTTACTATTTCTCTGACGGGTCTGCAACCCAGTACAAAAATCAGAAAAATTTCACAAACTTATGTTTCCATCAAGATGACTTCAACATTGATGCCGAATGGCATTTTTCAGCAACAGCACATGGGAAGGGGCCATGTGATGGCGTTGCTGGAACGGTGAAAAGGTTAGCAGCCCGAGCCAGCTTACAACACCCTTACGAGAATCAAATTCAAACACCATTTCAGTTGTACGAATGGGCAATTCAGAACATTTTTGTGGCAAACTTTACATATGTAAGTCAAGAAGAATACATAGAAACAGACCAATTTTTGGAAAATTGCCTAAGCAAGTCTCTAACAATACAAGGTACCCAGAAACTTCATGCTTTCATTCCTATCCCATTGAGTAATTCAAAAATAAAAGTGAAGATGTTCTCAGAATCAAACGAGTCAGCTACTGAAAAAGTATCAGCATTACAAGACAGACTGCAAATAACAGAAATTAGTGGTTACATAACCATAATCTATGAAAACAACTGGTGGGTAGTGTATGTTCTAGCAAAAGAAGAGAGTGAGAATGAAGTTAAGGTCTCTTTTTTACATCCAGCTGGTCCATCTACATCCTTTTCCTACCCTAGCCCACAATATGTATTATGGCTTCCTTGTAAGTTACGTCTTGTGTAAAGTAAATCCTATGACTCAAACAGGAAGACTCTACAATCTCTCTGAAACAGAAATACACCAAACTACTGAAGCTTTTAAAGACTATATCAAGGCTACAGGTGGGATTTCACTTCAAAACAATGATGCAACTTTTTTTTTAATTTTAGGAGATTCTGCTTTAAGTGATGATCTAAGTTTAAGATTAGGAATATAATTTGCATAAATGTAAGCAATTCAATGCCATATGTTATTATTGTTTTGATGTGTTTCTTGAGCAGTAATTGAAATTACTTTTTAAAGTCTGTTTATTTTTTTTTATATTGTATTGTGAATTATTACAAATTCTGAATAATGAAGAACTTCATTAACTTTAATAACATTTTTAAACCCATGTAGTCTCAGATTTTAAACAAATCAATTAAAAATAAAACATTGTTTAAATAAATGGTTTTAAATAACAAAAATACTATATCTATTGTTATTAATGAAACTTTTTAAAGATTTAGCCCAAATTTATTTTCAGTACATGTTTTTTTCATTTTTTTTTTCATTAAACTCTTGTGTTAGGTTAAATTTGAATATAGCTTTTTAAGTAAACCCATTATCATCCCAAGTTACAACTCACACAATTAAATACCAAACATATAAAGATTGTTTTAAAAAAATTTTGAATTTTTTGGAGCGTCGCATTTTGAAAAATTCAAAATTTAAATTTAAATTTTAAAATTTGAAATTGTTTTTAATCTTAACCCCTATGGTGTTTTACATCAGATAAAAGAGCATAAAAAATACTTAAAAAAGATACCTTTCCCATCTCTCCATCTTAATTAAGGGGAGCTGCAATCACAATTTAAAAACATATCAATCTTCCGATTTTGAGGTGTTTTTGGACACTTTATATGGCTGTATTTTCAAAACTGGTGGATATATGATGATGAAATTTGGTATTTTTCTTAATCTATATAGAGGCCACCTATGTACCAAATTTCATTAAAATCTGAGATGGTGAGGTAAGCAATGTCTTCAAATTGTGTTGAGTTCATACGGAATCGCTCATCCATGCCACTTACTGTGATACTTCCTGCTTGTGCAGTGATGGCATTCCTTTTCTGTTGCATATTGCTGCATTTTCAGTGTATGCAGGTGTAGATAAAAACCCAAAAATTTTGGGTATTAGCTCCATTTTTTTGTGAGCCGTCACATTTTTTCAAGAGATACGAGAAGAAAATCATGATGAATCTAAACGAAAACAAATTGCACGTTCAAATTGTGATTCTCTGCCACGGTGGTGCAGTGGTCTAAACGCTGGCTCATGACCATTTGTCCGAAAAGGGTCCGGGTTCGATTCCTGGTGAGGCATGGATGTTGTGTTTGTTTTACAGCTCTGGCTCTCTCCCTTTCCTGGAGTCAGTAGCCCTAAATTACGGACGGGGAAACTGCTTATAGCCCATTGAGTTGCTCACGGTGGTTGTTAAAACTTCAAAAAAAAAAAAAAAAAATATGACCATAAGCCCAAATTAATGTATTATTTCCTAGATATTGTTCAAATAATTCAGCATAAAATCTCCAAACTGGGGAACATATTATGCACTTGAATTAATAACTGATTTAAAAAAAATTTCGTTGCAAAAATTTTAGCTTTGTTTTTTGATGTACCATATTCAATAACAACACTAAGAAATAAATACACTCACGAGCACCAAATGCAAGATCAATGCCATGGCTAAAAACATTCTAATGCACACTCCAAATGAGTGCACATATCTGTTCTTGGGTTACACTGTGGAACTTCAGCCAGATTACTACAGACAAGATTCCTGCTTGCAGTACTATCAAAAATTTATATTGGCATCTTCATTATTCTGGTTGTACGGTAACTAGTCTGCAAAAAAGGTGCAAGCAGAAAACATCTGTATGCTGTACTTGTTGCTTTATTAAAGGGATGCTTCCTATTAGAAATTCAGATTTTGAAAAATAACATTTTCAGAATGGAATTTGAAAACACAGGCACCAGGTGAAAATTTTGACTTGGCACTTTGGATTTGTCTATCCCTGGACATATGTCTGTACAAACTTGTTAAATTTTGTTGTGTGGATTTTGCATATTTACAATTTTGTATTTGTTCTGCTAACTTTGGACACCATTGTATGCCCACAAGCATTTGAAATGCGCAGTTTTTTATTTTTAAAGTGTTACTCATAAGGTAAGAAATTTGAAGGAAAAGAAATTTTACAAATCAAGCAATTAGAAGCAAAGATATGGAGGAAAACTTAACATTATGCCACCTAGTGTGAAAAGGAAAAACTGTGCATTATTTGAAGAAAAGAGAGGAGGGATCGGAGTTTGCCAAAATGTGTAATTGCACGTCTAGTACGCACCAAAATTTTACCAACGCATAAAAACACGCATCAGGAATTTTTCTTGCTGCGTAAAAATACACATTGAGAAACTTGTCAAATACACATCAACGCGTAAAAATATGCATCAGGACGGTATTTTATCTTTCAAAAACGGAAGTAAATGAAAAGAAGATTTTTTCCATAATCATAATTTCTTTTTCCTGCAATGTTGCCTCTGTCCAGCATTGTTGTTACATGTCATTTTATTCCATAAATATTTATATTTCAGTTTAAAAATGGAGGAAATTTTTTCGAAAATGCAAATTTGACAGCACAAAAATTCCCTTGTAATCTTCAGACATGAAAGTGCAACAGCTTTGAGGAATTTCTCCTGTTCCGTCATACTTTGGGTTATCCTTGAAATCATTGCAAAACTAAACAGAAATTTGGGGGCAATTGGTAGTGGTGAAGGATGTTTTCTGCCTGAAACTTTCGAAAATGGAAGTTTTTTTTTCAAAACTGTTGAAAATGGAAAGTTAAACATAGTAAAAATTTCTCCCTTAATCGTATTTTTATTTTTCACGTGATGTTTCTTCTGCCTAGTATTGTTGTTAAATATAATTTTATTTCATAAATATTTGTATTTCAACTTGAAAATAGAGGGAAAATGTCCGAAAACAGAAATCGGACATAGCAATGATTTCTCCCATAACTGTAATTTTTTTCCCCCAACAATGTTCCGAACATGTATCCTGTATTCTGAAATATCCCCCCTGAAAAAGGTTTGCATTTCAGCTTGATAAATGGAGGGGGAGAGTTTGAAAACAAAATAGATGAAGCTGAAAAATTTGTAAGAATTGATGCGTGGTATTCAAAAGTATTCATATTCTCAAAGTTACACTATTCATCTTTATTCTAAAATAATGAAAGCTATCGTGCATTCATGATGGATAAAATTGTCATCCAAGAGCACACACACACACAAAAGTGACAATAAAGAAATGGGAAGGGAAACAGGTATCAGCAAAATGAAAATTTAAGCACTGTGTGCTGTGCAGTTAGTTGCAGAGTCAATAAAAGACAAATGTGGCTGTAGAACTTGCTGAGAAGCTTATTAGATATTTTAAGATGTTTATAAGAATCACAGAAGTGCAATGTATTCACTTCTTGAACACATTGATGTTGCATGTAGTCATTACAAAATATGATACATTTAATGTAGTTGTTTTAAAGTACGAATATTATATTTATTACTAAAACAAGAAGAAAAACCGAAAACCGATCCAAATTCTAAATACATTGAGTGATAGTAAAATATTTTTTAATATGAAAAAAAATTTGATTGATTTTTTATAATTGCCCAGCAGTTTTGTAAGTCTTTTATTTCATGTGTTAATTTTTCTAAAATACTCCCCACTTTTAAAAAATTACTCCCTAAATTTTTTCGAAGTAAAAATACTCCTTAATGAAAACAGTTTTCCGGCGAACTCTGGGAGGGATAGAGAAAGTATATAAAATTGTTCTTTATGGCCAGTAGTATCTGAATAAGAAATGATTTTTCCAAATGGATTTCTAGAAGAAAATATATTAATTCAAATAGAAGTATACACTGATGTCCCTGTTGAGAGAATGAAAAAAAACCAGAAAATTGTATACAAAATATTCTTCATAGAGTTAGTAGCTATGCAATGGAAAAAGAATTTTTCAAATAAGATTTTGAAAAGCATAGACAGCAAGAAAGCAGTTTATACATGTGCAGTGTAGCAAGAAAGTTATGTATTATTTAAAGTGCATAATGTTTGCAATCTTTACCATGGTCAGTGATCGGGCGTAGCACACTGCATTTAAGGTAGCATGGCATGTAGTTGTAGCAGTAGCATGCTACAAGATAAAGTAGCTTATAGCGGAAAATTAAGCTACAAATCATGCTACTTCATAAAAAGTTAAAAAAAAATCTTAAAATCATATGACATTCTGGATTTTGCTTAACATTAATGACTGGAACAGGAGCGGGAGGTTAAGTGTGTCCTGCCTATTGTCGCATACCTACTTGGTTTGTAATGTGAAAGTAAGCCAAACTTACTTTCACATTGCAAGCTAAACTTACTTTCACATTGCAAATATACGATGTCATCTATCTCTCTGTCCACATTATTTTTATAAATAACGAATAGCAACTGAGAAATTGTACAATTTTTCAGTTGCTATTCGTCGTTTATAAAAATAACGTGGACAGAGCGATGACATCATATATTTACATTATCTCCACATATTTAAAATATATTCACATTGCAAGTCAAACTGAGTTTCACATTGCAAGTCACTATAAAATATTACATGTGCCATTTCACCTGTCTAAAATGGAACCTGCCTAACTAGGAAACAGAAATGGCAATAGAGTAAATGAACAATGTTTAAGCTGGAATTTTTTTCCCTCTTGTAGCAATTTGGTGACTTTGTCAGCAAAGTTGTAGCAAAATCTTGTGCACATCAGCCAAATTTATGGTTCTATTTTTTGCTATGTTTACGTATGGAAACACAAGCACAATACATTGGCTAAATAAAATTTTGTACTTTAAATATATAATTCAAGAATAAAAGCAAATATGCTTTTTACACTACTAATTTTAATAAAAATACTTACATTTGCTGTTGCATGCAGTTTATGAAAATACAGTCATTTGTAAAAGTTAAAGACAACCTGTCAATTTATTGAAAATTAAGATTTTCAAAGAAATAACTCATTATTAGTCAGAGTTATTTAAAAAAATGACACAACAGATGAATACTTACATTCTTTAGAACACAAAAAGACCAAAATCAGGTGTGTGGCCATCATTTTTTTTTTTTTTTTTATAACAGACAGAATACTATGTGGCATACTCTCAATGAGGGATTTGCAGTAGTCACTTGAAATGTCTTTGCACCATACATACTTTATCACGTTAATTAAAGCTTGGGAATTTGATGGCTGTTTTTCTGCTACCTTGTCTTTTAAAATGGTCCACACATTTTTAATGGGGTTAAAGTCGGGACTATTACCGTGCCAGTCGAGCACAGTTACGTTTTTTTCCTCTGCAGGTAGTCATTTACTGTCTTTGATCTATGGCATGGAGCACCATCATGCATAAGGATTGCATATGAGTTAACTGCTTCACACATAACATTTCCACATAAAAAGCACCAGTTATGGTAGCATAGGCGCCGACTTCGTGGGTTCGAGACACTTTCTGAACCCCCAATGATGATGATGTGGGTTCCTCGAAACCCTTTTATTTTTGCGCATATTTCGTGGAAAAAATACATGTAGACTTATATGCATAAATTTTGTTTTTCGTTATAAATTCTTTCTAGTTTTTCATTATTCATTCCCCATTTGTTATATATAGGGAAAGTGTGTATAGAAATTCACCCCTCAGACTGTTTATTGTGCCTCAAAAAAGAATTGGTGTTTGTTCACACTCATGAAATTTGATTTGACAGACAATACCTCAAGTACTGTTGTGTAAAAGCGTTTAAAACTGCCTCCTTTATAAAAATAAATTCTTCGGTTTGTCTGGGTTCCCACAAAATACAAGAGTCTAGTCTCTAGCTCTGCAAAAGGAAACAAGAACTTATACAAGGTCTTAGTGATGAAGGCAGAAATATGTGGTACAGTCAGTTGACCCACCCTATCTTCAGACAGTCGGGGACCAAGGAGGTTACAAGAGAGAGGAGATGGCATCAGCTGCCGCTGGTGAAGCCTATCTGATCATCTGGTTTTTGCGCCCTCCAGGTGGGGATGGTTCAGTGACGTGACGTGACTTCCTGAAGACTTGTGCTGCAGCATAGGTTGATAGTGGCCGTCTCTTACTCTCTGCAGCAGTTCCTGAAGGTCAGCAAAGTTTCCACAGCTTTAGCAGGCCATGATTGGCTAATGCGCCAATCAGACCTACACTTCTGCTCTACGAAGCATAATTGTGTTTAATTTTTTTAGAAAATACTAAACAGTATTTCTGTAATTTTTTTTTGCAAATTTTTACTTATATGCATGTATATTTCAGTCTCATTTATTGTGTCTGTACATGCTGCACAAGTACCTCTAAAACCTCTTCAAAGTCGACGATTTCCCCATAGAAAAGTACTGAAGCAGCCCAAGTTAGGCATACTGGGCATACACAGCTGATATGAAGTTAAGCCCACGGAAAACGCAGGGCATGCAGTTGATGCCATCTCCTCCCCCTTCTAACCTCCTTGTTGGGGACTCACCGTTCCTTTACTTTTTACTGTGTTCTGCGTCGCAAGTGCCCATGAACCTGAACCCTTGGGGAAAACTGGCTTTTATTTGAACCAGCTTTTTCTTAAAGGGAGTGTGTGTGTGTGTGTGTGTGTGTGTGTGGGGGGGGGGGATCTGGTCACATCTCACTATTTTGGCAGCGAACGTAAAACTACCTTGGTATAATTTTTCTAAGACCCTTCTAGGGTCCAGCCCTCCTTGCTTTCTGATTGTCAAAGAACTTTACATGGCGTGACTTTTAATTCGGCCATCAAGATCACAGGCAACTCCATAAAGTCGGCGCCTATGGAAATCTGACCCTCATGGGTTTTACAACTCCGACTTTCCCACATTGTTCGACGGCAGGGAAATTTCGCTGCTGAGTTTTTGAACGTATAGTCATTATTGTGTGTGGTCTTTGTAGGCATTTGGTTACCGGATGTTGATGTTTTGCCTAATATGGATAAATTTGTCATCAAAATGACCAAAAGACAATATCGAGCAGCAGCAGAAGAAATACCGGAGGCAGTTGGTTGTTCCTTCTGTTCAATGCACGAACAAAAGTGGAGAAAATGATATTAAAAGTGCGAGTTTCGCAGCAATTCCAAAGCGTGATAAGAAAATGACATGCAAAGAAATTCACGGGCACTGCTATAAAGAGGTATGGAAATCAATATTTACTTGGATTACATATGACAGTGGAAATGGCGTTTTTTTTTTGTTTTTTTTTTTGTAATCTGTGTTAGCAAGCTGTTAGTAAAAAACTTCTCATGTTTTTAACCAAGACTGATTTGTCTTTTATTTCACGAGGGTTTAAGTCATGGAATAGAGCTTTTGAAATTTCGAACACACAAAGCTTCAACAACTCACACAGAATCAGTGCTTATATTGAACCTAGATGATCACGATGATAATAATGTTCCCACTCAGCTTTCTGTAGTGAAGGAAAAGGAGATGCAGGTGGCAAGTTCAGCTAAGCTAAAAGTGATTTCTTCATTGAAATTTTTAGCTATCCAAGGCTTGGAAATTCGCAGCCATAGTGATGGAAAGAGCAACTTTATTAATTTGCTTAAACTGAGTGCAGCTGATTCTCTGGAATTAGATGGTTAGATCGATGGCCAAGTAAAGATTCCTACAGGTGGATGTCCATGAAATTGGAAATGAAATCTTAAAAATAATGAGTGCATCTTGCAAAGTACTTTTCCATTATTGTCGATGAAACAAGTGACATTGTAGTCCACGAGCAAGTGTCATTTTGCATTCGCATAGTATCAGACATCTTTACTGTAGGGGAGCTTTTACGAGACATCGGCTACTTTATCTAGCTCGCTTGTGAAAATTATTCTCTACGTGCTTTAAAGATTTAATATATCTTTAGCGTTTCGTCGCGGCCAAAGCTGTGATGAAACGGTAGACATGTCTAGAACAATAAATGGAGCTCGTGTTAAGATTTTAGAGATGGAATCCCGAGCAATTTATGTTCAAAGTGTGGCATAAATTTAGTTGTGCAAGAAAGTGTTCAACTCCAAGAAGGCTATCACGCGGGAGATAATATCTTTTGTGAAAGATTTTCCAAAAAGACTGGCATTTTTCTCCCATTTCCAAAAAGAAAATGAGACCTAGACCTAAGAAACCTTTGTGCATTCTGTCCAACTAGATAGACTATAAGATTTGTTTCGATGAACTCTATTGCTTTTAATTATAATTATTCCAGTCTTATGCAATTTATGAACGAAACTGCTGCAACGCAGAAAAATGATACTGGAGCAAAGCGAATGGTTTTTTTCTAAATATGATGCCCTTTGATTTCTTTTTTTTTCATATAAATGTTCTTGAGATATTTAGCCACGTAGAAGCTACGAATACAATTCTTCAAAAAATGTCACTCTCATTTCAGAAGCAAAATTTTGCTATTCTTGATTCTTTAAACACTACAATTCAAAACTTCCAGCAAAAGAATATTTTGCAGCTTTTTGGGAAGCAGTGTTGGAGTCGCTCTGGAATTAGATGAGCCACAGCTTCCTCAACAGCGACGAGTTCTGAGAAAAATAGATGATGTAGTTTAATTCATATTTTATTATATATATAGCCAATGGATTTCGATTTAATTCCTGGACAGTGACGAGCTCCGTGAAGAATAGATGATGTAGTTTAATTCAATGAATTTTATTATATAGCCAATGGATTTTGGTTTAAATATTACAAAAAAATATTTTATGAAATGCTGCATAATGTTTCGTCCTGCTTGGTTTCCCGAATGAGTACTATTCAGTTAAGCTTCTTCAATTAATAGAAAAATTTGTCATTGGACAATGCACAAATGAAGAAGGCAGGTAATTAAATTTTATGCAGATGACATAGATTGGGAAAGACTGTTCTTACATAGATCTATGTTCTTTGACATTTTGCGATCACAAAATCTGATCGTCGCTGATCTCGCCAGCATTGTGAATGTTTTGAAAAAGGACTTATTACTATCTGATATGCTACAGGAGTTTGTGAAACTTACTCGTATAATTTTAACTATACCAGTATCGACCTGAACAGCGGAAGGATCATTTTCAAGCCTTCGACATGTTAAATCGTATACCAGATCGACCATGGCAGAAACCCGCATAAATGACATTGCCATTCTGCACACACACACACACACCATGAACTAGCCTCAAGCCTCATAGAAAACGAAGTTGCAGATGAATTCATCTAACGAAATAATTTACGAAGAAAAACATTTTTTTTTTACTTTTAAAAAATAAGGTAAACAACTATTTTTGCCACCCAAAGGTCTCTGTTAAGCTAACTTTTGGGTAGCAAAAATTGAGTCGAATTTAGACTTCAAATTTTAATATTAATTTTCCAATTATCTCTATTCTCTGCCATGTTCATATAACCGCAACAATAAACTTTTAATTTTGAGGAATTACACCTTTTCCCAAGAAGTTATAAAGTAAAAGTTTGTCTGCGCCGCGCATCGAATCCGGGTCCCCTCATTCCGGCGTAAGTCACTCTCTCAACTGAACTACGTGGGCATGTGATCTTACTACTGCTATCTGCCTTTATCTCATCTGAGTCCTTCCGGGCAGGCACATCACATCCTCGCCCCGCCAAAAGAGGGCAGGGGGCATGGCCCATGGGTCAGTCAGGACCATGTGTCGCTGTAGGGAGTCATCCATGAAGAATATACATTTGAGAAATATCAAACAATTTGGTGTGTGGAACGTAACATCTCACTGATTTATTTTTTTTAAACACTGAAGAAGGGATTCTCATTTTTCTGTCTTGTCGTGTGGAAAGAACATCACATCATTGCGAGAAACGTAAGAGCCAGGTTATCCTGGAAGTTTGGGTGCCAATATAACATACAAGTTTGTCTGCACCAGGCATCGAATCCGAGTCTCCTCACTCCGGAGTAAGTCGCTCTCCCAACTAAGCTATGCGAATATGTGCTCTTGCTGCTATCTGCTTTTATCTTATGCGCGTCCTGCGGAGCAGGCAAGTCACAGAGTACATTGGATTCTTTAAAGTACTGAATACAAGATTTTAACTCAGAAATCATTTGAAGAAAAAATTTGTTGGCATTTTTAAAATTAGTAAAAACACCTAAAAATAAATTTTACATGTTTTTGTTACTTTTATAAAGATAATTGAGTTGGAAATTCATACAGTATCTGTGTATTGTATATAATAATGTTGCATCTACAAAAGCAAAATAAATGAAATATATAATATAATTCTCTGAAAGAATTTTTTTCTGTAATTAACTATAATTTTCTTCATTTTAGCATTTCAGGCATCTTATTGTGCCAGATAATCTGATAATATAAAATTTTAATTAGACTTTATTAAAGCCTTTGAAAAATGCATGGGTTATTCGATTTAAAATTTCCTGAACCCCCAATAATTTTTCAAGTTGGCACATATGCATGGTAATGCCTGTCGGTAAAAGGATAATGAAATACTACCGGATGCTGACATAGTACCCCATAGTATCTGACTAGGCGGGTGTCTCACGGTGCTAACGGTGTATTTTTCATGAAACCTTTTGCCTTTTGGTTGTCGTACATGTGCTTTAGAGATGAGTTCAAGCTTGGTTTTCGAAGTCCAAACCGACTCAGCCCCATGAGGTATTGTGGGGGCTGAGCCCGACCTTTCCAAGTTCTGATGCTTTTTCTCTCTTTTATCCAATTTTTACAGGAAACAAGAAGGAGCATGGAATATGATGCTCAGCATTTATGCTTCTCATTAGGAAAAATAAGTTTGAAATTAAATTTATATTTTACAATTTCACATAAAATTTTGCAGTAGCTGAAGTTGTCTGCCTTTTTTGTGCATAGAAAGGAGATAGTCTTCACGCATATTTTGGCATGACTCAAAAGTCTGCTAGATGCTGAAGAACTTTTATATTTCAAAATGCATTAACATTTCTCGCACTGAACATAATCCAATTTTGCATTGGTCATGCAATCAGTAATTTGGAAAAAATGTTTCCATGCAGTTGATTTTCCCATTTCATTTTTAACTGTTTTACAATCACCAGTATTTTACATTTTTCGTATAACTTCAGGTTATTGATCATTCATATTGTAATGCACAAATGGATAAAAAGAGTAACTGAACTTAAGAGTTAAATATTGAGTGGAGGCGACAGTAACAGCTATTGGAAAAGCTTTGTCTAATTTGTTGTTTCCTTGCCACCTTCTACACAATATTTGCTTTAATGAGGCCTTCTGAAATACTGGGGGTGAACTTCCGTCCTCACAGCTGAGATCTTAGGGCCCATTTCACACAGGCAGAACAAATCTCCCGGCTCTTCTACTATTGGTTTTCAAGAGGACTATTTCCTCGAATTTACTTTGATTCGCACTTCAACTCCAGTAATACCCCAGAGCTATTCTTCACAACATAGTCAAACTGCGTATCTTTATCCACCCTCTACGTCCTATTTTTTAACAGATTTTTTCCTCTCCTGTGCATTACATTTCAATGGCAAATTTATGACACTAGCGGCTTTTCCTTTTTCCCTCCCCATTTGTTTTATTGCAGGTGGTTCTTTTGGGAATTGAGGTTGTCTCCTCTGATGTGTTCGTTGACAATTTTAACTGGCCACTGAACTGACCATCCTACCGCTTCTGTGCGAAGGTGCAGTTTCCTAATATCTTTTTTCCTCTGCCTCAATCCCCTACTTTCCTAGGCTTAATTACTCTCTTAAAAAATATTTGAACTTTCACACAATGACACATCAATTCCCTTCCCATGCAATCAGGATTTGTGGATACACTGCCGGTAAAAAAAACTGATTCTTCTTCCTAAAACTCAGAAAAAAAAACCCCAGAAAAAAAAGACTCTCAGTATTCTAACATAAAAAAGAAGCCTGCCTGAGATGTAATTAATATGCTATTCGTAGCTCGTCTGAGCCCGAGATGTAACTAATTTGCTACTTATAGTTCATCCAGCCCGAGATGAAACTGAGGATGCTATTCATCGGGCCCGGGTTCGGGCCGGGCATGTCTCATTTCTAATATGCTTCACATGATTGAAATTGGTGCACAGTTGATTTATCGGAAAAAGAACTTGGCTCCAATTTTCAGCAGTCCATGATTGATGATGCTTCGCAAACTGGAGTCTCTTCTTTTTCATGACAGAGGTTAGTCTAGGTTTATGTGCAGGTTTATAAGACTTTAATCCAAAATCTTTGCTAAGACATTGTCAAGAAACAGTGCTGATACTAATATCAGATCCTTTTGAATGTAGAAAGGTTTTGATTTTCTTGCATGAACTCCTGGGAGAATGCATAACTATTCGCCTTATGGTATTGTTATCATGTGGGGTTGTTTTCCTTGGACGTCCACTTCCCTTTCGGTTGCTAAATTCACCCGTATCTTGATATTTCATGATCGTATTATGAATATCAATCAGTCTTGCTCACATTCACCTTTCTGCTTATGTCACATTCGGAGTATCCTTCATGATATAAAGTCACTATTTGTGCCCTCTGAGTAACACTTAATGACGCTTTTTTGCCCATTTTTCACTGTATAGAAAATACATACAAAGCATCTAGGCATGAAAACCAGAAGCAAACTGATGCTCTAACGCTTCCCCGAACTCTATCAACAGCTGTCGCTGTAGGATGGTGCAGCACCGGCAGGAAGTTGAGTAATACAGACAGTAGCTGACGTAATCGGCAGAAATCTTCTAATACCAACAGGTGGTCTTAAACTTTTGCAAATGACTATATACAGGGACCAGGACTAAGCAAAGCCATGACCAACTGGCTAATCAAACTGAAACAGAGCGTGCTGCTCCTGCAGTTGCGACGGCGGACCACCAAAGAGGCAAACAAAACGCCTCTTTCTTTATCCATTGCAGCAAAGCCCTTGCGAAAGGCGCTCTCATGGCTCACCTTTGCTTTCCTGCAGTAGGAGAAAAGGCAATGGAGAAGGAAAACGACAGCAAGACAAAGCAGCGTGTGACAGCAATAATGTGGAAGAACACCAGATCAGCAAGGCTAAGCAGCGATGATGAACTGAAAAAGTAATTGGATTAAAAAAATAGAAATGCAAGAAAAAAGCAGGGTAGGTGCGATGATGAAAAAAAAAGTTAGACAGGGATAAAAAACAGTGCAAGGGCGAAGCACAGGTGGGCATAATGATGGAAAGAAATTGTGACGGAGTGGGAAACCAGGTAGGCATGACAAAGCCGCTATGATAGGGACGAAAAAATGCGAGGGTAAAGTGAGCGAGTAAGATGGCAGAAAGAAAAAATGACGAGAAACATTCGCTTTTTGGCAATTCAGTGAGGACTTTTTGTTGCAAAACTGCTGTTTTTATTGCAATTTGGCAAAAATGTGAGTGACAGCATAAACACTGTGAATGAACCTTGTAACAACGGAAGGTTCCATGCCACTAAGTATTTTAATTGAATAGGCCTACAAAACAAATATAATATCAAAGGTATTGTTTACCTAATATTGAAAGTATTTCACATGTCGCTCCGTGAGACGCGTGCTCCCACCCCAAGTTGCCTAGTTAAAAAAGAATTAAATTTTGAATACAGAAATTTTAGAAAGCCAACCTATGTGCCTATAATGATTCCATCTCAGTCTGAACACTCAAAAACTCATAAAATAAATAGTATTAGAAATTGGGTAAGACTTGCCATCACACATTCCTCAAATAGAAAGTACAGAGAAGAAGAAATCCAATGGATTATTAACACAACTAAACGATGTGGATATAACACAAAAACAGTTAAAAAGTTGATTTTTGAATACAAAAAGAAATTAAAGAATTTTAATCAAAACATACAAAAAAAAAAATCAGGTTTCTTTCCTTTTATTAGAGGAATAAGTGGGGAATTTTTAAGATTAATGAAGAAACAGAGCATTATTTTTGGTCATTCTGTTCAAAATATTGGTGACTTGGTTATAAAGAAAAAATCTAACAGAAATATACTATAATCAGCAGGTGTATATGAAATTCCTATTTTTCACAGAGTTCTAGGAACCGCATCTCTTACATTGGTAGCACAAAAAATACATTAATAAAAAGATTACATCAACATATAAAAAACTGGAACAAAAAAGAAGAAAAAACTGCGCTTATTCATTACTGCATCAATCATAATACCGTGATTTTGAAAATATGAAATTATTAACTGCTCACATAAACAAAAAAGAAATGAGGATTTCAGAAAGCGTTATAATTGAACAAAAAAAAAAGATAAAATATGCAATTTACAGGACCTCACTACTCTAGATGCAGCTTGGAAGTCACTTTTATAAAGAAAAAAAAATGCATAAAATAAGACAAAAAAAAAAAAAAAAAAAAAAGAGCATTACAAAAACCACACCATTTAATAAAGGACTACCATACATCTGTTTCTATAAATAGTAGTAATAGTTCAATATATCTATATTAAAAATGAAAAAAGAATTGTACTTATGAAAGATATACCTACCAACTCATCCAATAGATGGTGGCACTTGAGGAGAATCACCTGACACGTTCGTTGTACAGGCCGCAACCCTACCCTCGTTTCCCTGACATGCAACTCCTGCGGCTACACACGTGCGAGGAACCGTCATGTAGATAGTTGATGGCCTATGATAGTGCTCCCGTATCATTGAAAGTGCTCGCCATGATATCGTAGACGAAGAGCTTTTATGTGAGCCGTGTCTCCTGACCCGATGAGTATAGCTTTTTCTAATGCGATTGTTTTAATTAATGAAAAAATTTAAATGTTTGATTATGCTATTGAGTGAGTGTTTAACTGAAAATATTTAATTAAATTGTTTTATTTGTAAAAAAAAGTTAACTAACAAAAACCTGTAACATAATTAGGCATCTTGGGGGTGGCCGCCCCGGTGGCGCAGTGGTCTAAGGCGTTGGCCTCTGATCATTCGTCCGTAAGGGGTCCGGGTTCGAATCCCGGTCAGGCATGGATGTTGTGTTTGTCTTACGGCACTGGCTCTCTCCCTTCCCTGGAACCAGTGACCCTAAATTAGGGACGGGCGACTGCTTATAGCCCATTGAGTTGCTCACGGTGGTCGTTAAACCTCCCATCAAAAAAAAAAAAAAAAAAAAAATCTTGGGGTGAGAGCACGTGTCTCATGGAGTGACAGCGTGCGAAATACTTTTCAATATTAGGTACAAACAATACCTTTGATATTATATTTGTTTAATCTAAAGCATGTTTTGACATAAGACAGTCCTTAGGGATTTGTCTCATGATATGCATATTTCGTAATTGATTACAAAACATTACATTACACAATAAAGTGTGACAATGAATTCACACATAGCAAATTTGTGCGAGGTTAAAGATAACATAATTAAACAGAGAGATATCGCTTTGGGGTTGTTTACACAACCAGAAGCTACAGCACATCTATTGTTTGGCTTTTCATTAATCATTCGTCTGACTCCCTGAGATCATGTGACCAGCATTGCTTTCTTTGTTAAAAGCCAAGTCTATGCAGCTGGCTGTTTTGTATGGTTCAACAAGACTCTGATTTAATTCTGTAATATTTATTAAGATGGTCATTTGTAGTATTTGCTTGCTGTGAGTTGTGATTGTCTGTGTCTGTTGTGATGGTGCCAAAGAAGAAAGTTCTCAGTTTGGATACAAAAGTTCAAGTTTTTGAAGTTCACAGAAAATGAAGTGTGTGTGTCAAATATTTAGCACAGAAAAAGTTCAAGTCCAAAAAAAACCCCCATGAATTTATTAGGTGTGCAACTTAATTCTTGGCCACAGGCACGACAAGTTGACAGCAAATTATAGCAAATCGAATACGTACCTAATCAGGGAAATAATCCCCGTCATATTGAATACATTTGAGCCATTGATCAGGGAGCTACCGAATGCCACTGCGGAAAAAAGAGGGCTGTTTCGAGTTGATAAAGTCATCAATACTTGTGTGCACCTCCTAGAGAGAAGTGAAGTGTGTATCATTCAGGTGATGTTGCAGGGAGCGAAAGAGGTGATAATCCGACAGGGCGAAGTCTAGAGAATATGCCGGGTGGGACAAAATCTCCCATCCCAGGTCAGTGATCGTGTTTAAAGTCGTTTTTCGCGGTGTGAGAACGCGCGTTACTCCGAAGCAACAAGATCGACTTTCTGCCCTTGCCGGTGTATGGCTTTTTTGCCTCCATTGCGTCACTCACACGAATGAGTTGCTGACAATAATGTTCAGCGTTTACTGTTTCACCAGGTTTGAGCAACTCATAGTGTATGCCACCGCGCTGATCCCAACGTATGCACAGCAACAACTTTCTGGCATGGATATTCGGTTTGGCGGTACTGGTGGTTGGCTGACCTGGATAAATCCATGATTTGTGCTGCTTAGGATTATCGTAGAGGATCCACTTCTCATCACAGGTCAAAATCTTGTGGTGGAAATCCTTCTTGAATCTGGAGAGCAAGGACACAGCAACATCATAGCGCCTAGATTTGTTCGCAGCTGTGAGTTGGTGGGGCACCCAACGGCCCTCCTTTTGAATCCATCCAAGATTGTGCAGGCGCTTTGCAATGGCTTGTCGTGTTACTCTGAGTTCCTGGGCGAGCTCTGACTGTGTGCGACAGGGATCCGTGTCCAACAGTTGTTCCAGTTCCTTATCGTCAACTTTCTGTGGCTGTCCCTGACGTTCTGCATCACGGAGATCGAAATTTCGCTGCTTAAACCTCTGGAACCACTTCTTACACATACTGTAGGACACAGCAGCCTCACCCAAAGCAGCACAGACCATTTGCTGGGCTTCCGCTCCACTTTTTTCAGCTGATACGCGAACAGGAGGCAGTGCCTCAAGTGTTGCTTCTCGAACGACATTGCTTTCACCGTCAACTTTCGTCCCTTCTGTCACTACAGCTGTAAGCGGTTACGGTTGCCTGGAAAGCTGTTGGATGGCGTTTCAATCGGCCATTATCACACACAGCTATTTGCATTTGCCGAAGGTCTATGATTGCTTGTGGTTAGGGGTCGAGAATTAAGTTGCACACCTAATATGAAATTTTAAGAGCTTAAAGACAAGATAAGAAATTAGTGGCGTAAAGGTAATAGTTCAATGAAGAGAAAAATAGAAAAACCAGAAATAAAAAGTTGAATAAGATTGTCTGGGAGTGGTTTGTTAGTTCAAGAGTGAGAAATTTGCCAGTTTCTGTCTCTATGCTGCAAACTTGAACAAGAGATGCAGCCAAAAAAATTTGGGGAAAAAAAGTTCCATGCTTTTGAATGGATGGTTAGAGAATTTTTGAAGAAAACACATTTCATTCAAGGAAATTTGTGGTGAAGTAGCAGACATCAATGAGAAAACAGTTTCAGATTGGAGAAGTTACCAGTGCTTGTTGAAGCTCTGACCTTTAAACAGGGGCATATTTAGAGGGTGGTGGTGGTCGCTCAAGAGCCTTGGCCTCCTTGAAAGTGTTTGATTTTCATGTTATTGGTTAAAATGTGACTTACATTAACAACAGTGCACTTTAATTTAATAGAAGAAAGAAAATACTTAATTTTTTTTTTCTATTTTTCATTTAGTTTTATGTTCTGGTGGATTTCCATTTAGTTTTATGTTCTGGTGGAAACTTCCATTTTTTGCCCCCCCCCCTCTCCTTTTTGAAATTTTTTTCTATATATGCCCCTAATTGGACATCAACATGCACTGAACCCATGGCTGTTGCATACCCACCAACTACTATGGATTTAGTTGCGTAACTACAGAACTCACTGTGGAAACTACGGATTCTACAAATTTTCATTGTACATTTTTTTTTCATTTTGTCATTATTTTGTGATATACATTACATGAGATTCTTAAGCGGATTCACAGAATTCTGCTTTTTTTTTTTGTCATCATTTAGATCATTCTCAAGATCGATGCAAAACAGAAGAGAATTTCAGGAGGGGGGAGGGGGGTCATTTTCCATTTATTGACAGTATTTCGTGTTTCCAAATTTTTGAAAACAGTAGTTAAACGGAATAAATTTTTTTACTATAATCATTTTTTTTTCTCCTGATGTTGCCTTTATATCTAGTATTCATGTTAGATATCATTTCATTGTATAAGTGCTTGTATTTCAGCTTGAAACTGTAGGCAACAATTTGTGAAAACGGAAGTTAGATGTCGCAAAAATTTCCCCATAATTTTTAGGCATAAGATTCATCCGCAAATTCGAGGAATTTTGATTTTCATTATTATTTTGGTCATTCACACGATTGGCACCCAAACCCAAGTGAACAGAAGTGTGTGTGTGTGTGTGTGTGTGTGGGGGGGGGGTGGCTGGTTGTTGACGTGGGAGAGTTTTCGGTGGAATTCTATCTTTAAGAAACTTTCTAAAATGGAAGGTTGACGTAGTTTAGATTTTTTCCATAATTGTAATTTTGTAATTTCTTTTTTCTTGAGATGTTACCTCTGTCCAGTATTATTGTAAAATAACATTTTACTGCATAAGTATTTGTATTTCAGCTTGAAAATAGAGGAAAATTTCCAAAACTGGAAGTTGGATATGGGAAAAATTCCTAAATTGGAAGATTTCTCCTGTAATCACCTCCCCCACCCTCCTGTGATGTTCCCACTCTCCTGCGTGCATATATGCTGCACAACAATACTAGTTACTACTGACAAGGCTCTTACCAATGTTGGCAAACTTGTATGCTGTTGATGATGATGACTACAGAATCTTAGTAAAATGACACATTAAAATGAATTATAATTTAACTGTGACCAAATGCTCTTTGATTCCAACATATCCATGTATGTAAGTACCTATCACTAGCATGTGCCTATATACAGTGCTGGACATAGAAAGTGCCACACCATGAAGGAATGCACGAAAAGAGACAAAACTTTCCACACATAAACAAATATGTAGAAAAGAATTGATTTAATTTCTGATGGATTGCATGAATGCAATGGGCAAGGATACAGTACAATGTGGCCTGAGTAACTAGGTCATATGATCAGAATGCTGGGCCATACATTCAGCAACACAGCATGGCACAAAGTGGAAAAGTGCCGATATGGTGTCCTGAGGTACTGTTCATCTTTGTCCACAATTCATCAACATTGCAAGAGGGTCATGCAGAGGTGTTAAGCTGTCTGCCAATGAAGTCCTACACATTCTCGATTGGGGATCATGCTGGGCAGGGCAGCACCTAAACACCTTTTACGCATTGTCTGCTGATGCTGACAGTGTGCAGATATTTTGTTGAAACTGGGATCATGTATACCACGGAGATACTGCAATATAACTGGCTGCAGCACTTCATTGATGTATCATTGTAACCAGTAACCACTGTGCATATGAGTAGTAAACGGTTGTTGAAACCGATAGCCCCCAAACTATTACATCAGGCTGAAGAGCTATATGATGCTCACGGATGGCAGCATGATCAGCCTGGTGACCCCATCATCTTCAGACTCAATTGGGGATCACCAGAGCTCAGACAGAAACGAGACTCATTGCTGAATATAACATGATTCCGTTTGTCCTACCATGCATTTCTGGTACAGTACCACCTCAACATTGTGTGATGGTGTGCTGCAGTGAGTGGCAAAGAAGAAAAAAATTAAGGCATTTTTTTCTAATGTAAGTTGCATTTTAACCAAAATCAAAAATGGAAAAAAAAAAAAAAAAAACTTGGGGGGGGGGCAAGGCTGCTTTGCATTCTCTCCCCTGTGTCTGATGCAGACTTCATCTTTTCCCATATATTTCTGCCCAGTGCAATGTGGCACAACTTTTTTAGGTCAACTCCATTACACCTACACAAGTTGTGCCACATGGCACTGGCACAACTTGTGTAGGTCAACCAGCTAACTAAATCATCTGTCCTTTTTCTGTAGGGTCTGCCTCCTCTGTTTGGCCCCTTTGTTATTTCAAAAATCGGTGTTGATTTTATAGTAATTTCAGCAAGTAGCAGTGATATGCTTTCACACTTCATGTACTATTCTTAAAACTTTGGTTGCTTATGTGCAATTTTCACTAAGGTAACTTCATTGATGTAATAATCTGAAATACAATATTTGTTTCAGTTCCAATCGGTGATTGTGGATCACCTGGGAGGCCATCTTCTTCAAGTAGGAGTCGAAAAATTTTTATTCCCCCCCAACAGACTCAAAATTTCAAGTCAGATAAGTAAGTTGCACTACATTGTTTACATTTATTAATGGGCCACATTTTGCTATATATGTCAAAGAGTGGTAAAATATATTGGAAATGTCAAATTTTTTAACAGATACAGTACTCATTCAAGAATTTTCAGTTCACACAAGAAATTACTGTTATTTTTTTGCTTTGTCTGCATATGTGTATCTGTGTGTCTTTTCTGTAGTGTGTAAAAATATTGCTATCTGAAGTCGGACGCATCCAGGCAAAACAAGTCTCAGATATAATCTTTTGGACCCAACTTCTTTTTTTTGTTTTTGGTAGTTTTATCCCAGGCAGTTATGCAGTATGCCAAACAAGTTTTTTTTTTCTGTTCTGTGCATAACTTCCTTCATATCCTCCACAATTTTTTTCTCCACCGTCCATTTACTGGTCTTCCTATTTTCTGGCACCTCCATTTCCATTGCTTTTAACATTTGGTTACCTTTCCCAAGTTTCTGATTCATATAAAAGAGCTTGCCTTAATAGCTCTCCGGTATATTTTTAGCACATCTTTTGAAAAAAAAAAGTACATGCTTATAGTGTCACTTTGTCCATCTATCTCTGTGGACACCATATCTGTTCAAATATTAGTCCAATTTAAAAAGCTCTTCTACCCTGGGAAAGCCCAAAGTGTGAGAAAGATGATTCTTGCTTTCTGGTTCGTTTCCAGTGCATAACTTCAAAGTAGAGAGGACGTAAATGCAGATGTTATCAAATTCAAAATGCATTTTTTTCAATATCTTTGCTCAGCTAAATGTCTGATAAAAAAAAAAATATTTCTTTCCTTTGATACCATTTACAGTATAATGAAAACTATTTTGGGTAGAGTTTCTTGTGCAAGTAATACACAGTTTTTCCACTAGAGGCATAAAGGTAAATTGTGACTTTCCTACTTTCATGTTATCTCTGTTTCTAAAAGTCTGATTTGAAAAACCGTTTTTGCATTGGATAAAATTCTTGGTGGGAAATGTCCTGTATATAATTCTGATGAATTTGCAGCAATATCTGCACTTCTGAAAACTTCTTTGCAGTCAGACACTGCTCACCATGAAAAGCCTTTTGCACTCATTTTCTACTTAAAACAATGCACAGGTTTTCCTCCAGGTGCCATAGATGTATATCTTATTTTTCTTGAAATCTCTGCTTCTAAAAGACTGATCTGAATTTTTTTATTTTTTTTATTTTTGTCAGATGGCATTTAGTGCAGAATGTTTCGCATTTAATTTCAAAATTTTCCTAATGTACAAGTTTGTCACCAGAGGGTGAAAGTTCATGCTTCTCTTTACAGCATGTTTATAGTAATATCTGCACGTCCAAAAACCCAAATGAAAAAAATTATTTTCTGGTAGTAGTTAAGTACTAACTACAAAAACAATGTGCATTTCTTACCCCAGATAATGCATGATTTCTCCACTAGGGGTACAGTTGTCTAATCTATTTTTCTTGATTTCTCTGCTCCTAAAAGTCTGATTTAAAAAATCCTTTTGGCATGGGAAACCAATCACCTTGTGAAACATTTTGCATGTACTTGTGGGTGTTATTGTGGCATTAGGTAATGTGAATCTGTATTTCTGTGTGTGTTTGCAACTGTATCTTATCTCCATCTCTAAAATCCTATTAAATTTTTTTAACCATATGCTATTTGCTACAGTAAAGATTGGGAATGGGTGCATAAATGTCAAAACATTTTTTATCACTGTCTCTGCTTCCAGGAGATGTATTTGAAAAATTCTTTTTCTTTAGCCTAGCTTTTGCTATGAACAGAGTTATATAAAAATAAAATGTATCTGCGTACACAACCACTGAAACAGAAAATTTGCTGCAAGCCCACAAACCGCGAACCATAATGATAATAATATAAAAAATAATTTAAAGATCAATTAATAAAACAATAAATCATTATTAGAACATTACACATTGCAATGAGGACAAAATAAGTACGTATGAATGTGCAACAATGTGTGTGAAATGGACATTTATGGCAAAATATTAAAATATTGGACTATGAACCTCATAAAAACAAGAGACTAATAAAAGGAAGCTTTTATATCCAGAAAAACAGTTCCACTAATGAACCTTCACAAATTTTAAATAGCATTTTCAACTTACCGTATATACTCGCGTATAAGTCGAGAAATTTGGGACAAAATGAGAGCTTCAAAGTAAGGGGTCGACTTATACGCGGGGTCTAAAAAATCGTAAGTCCAAAAGTTCTTCCCGTGAGGCAAAAGGCAATCCATCCCAGAAGAAATAAAAATGCTGATGCGGTATTAATTACGAAATCGCAACCCTCCGAAAGAAAAAAGAAAGAAAAAAAAACACTGATGTGGTAGAATTACAAAATCGCGACCCTCCGAATTTCTTTGCACTTTGAAAAGTCTCCTCTCTTCTGGCTTTGCGTATCCACAGCGCAGTCACAGCCGCACATAGAAAGCTCCACCCTTCCGACTACCAGTTGATTGCGCTGACCTTCGACGTAACGGAGCCATGCGACAGCCAGTGTTAGGTGTTGCTTGTTCTTAATCGCATGTGTCTCGCTTCTCCTATTATGGGTGACACGGATTGTGTAAAGAAACGGATGTCCTATAACGCAGGATTCAAGTTGAAAGTGGTTTCTTTTGCAGAAAATACTAACAACTGTGCTGCTTCACGTCAATTTGGCATTAACGAAAAACTGATTCGAGATTGGCGTAAAAAAAAACGGACTTGGTGAAAATCGCAAAAGGCGCTGCACCGTGTAACGACATTTTTCCCAGAGCTGGAAAGTGTCTTGAATGATTGGATTGTGGGCTGCAGACAAAATGGTTACATTGTAACAAGAACTGGTATACGTTTGCGAGCAATGAAGCTCGCAAAAGATGAAAAGTTTGCAGCCGCAAATAACACTTTTCGTGCCTCACCAGGTTGGTGCACAAGGTTCGTGAACCGCTATGGGTTGTGTCTACGCCAGCGCACCAAAATTGCACAAAGATTACCTCGTGACCTCGAAGCAAAGATAATGGAATTTCAAAAGTATGTAATTCAAAAGAGAAAAGAGACTGCTTTTGAACTTTCCCAAATAGGAACATGGATGAAACCGCCATGTGCTTCGACCTTCCTGGAAATAAGACGGTGAACTAAAAGGGCGAAAAAAATATCTTGATCAAAACGACTGGCCACGAAAAATCCAGTTTCACGGTTGTTCTTTCCTGTTTGGCCGACGGCAGTAAGCTACCTCCGGTAATTATTTTCAAACACAAAACTCTGCCGAAAAGCGTTGTCTTTCTGTCTGGTGTGCTCGTTCGTGCCCATGAAAAAGGATGGATGAACGAATCCGGAACAATTGACTGGTTAAAGAATGTGTGGAACAAAAGGCCAGGTGCACTTTTGAGGAAACCTTCTCTTTTGGTGTGGGATATGTTTGTTGCACACCATTGTGCAGAAGTGAAAAACTGCAGAAAATTAAAAAACAACTCTTGCTGTCATCCCAGGTGGGTTGACATCTGTTCTTCAACCACTAGATGTCTGCCTTAATAAGCCCTTCAAGGACAATGTGCGGAGGTATTGGGCAGATTGGATAAGTTCCGATTTGCCGACTGAAACCAAGGGCGGAAATCTAAAGAAGCCGGATATCGTTTTGATTGGGTGATGGGTCAAGGATGCTTGGGATGCGATACCTGCAAAAATGGTCGTGAAATCATTCAAGAAATGTTGCATTAGTAACAAACTTGATGGCACAGAGGATGATGAGATTTTTATGAGTGATGATGACAGGGATTCTGATGACACAGGCATAGATGGGAATACTGATGTTTATGATGACGCGCCGATGACGGAGAAAGACTTTTTTGAACTGTTTGGCGAGTCTGACTCGGAATCGGATTTTGAAGGGTTCCGATGAAGTTTTTGGGTATTCAAATTAAATTTAGTATTATATATATATAATTTTTTTCGTTTTCAAATGTTTTTGAATAAATTCATTGAAATTTTTTTTTTCTCATTCCGGGATCGACTAATACGTGAGTTTCCGATTTCTTACGATTTTTTGCTCTGAAAGTGGGGGGTCGACTTATACGCGAGTATATACGGTAATTCAAAACAGTAGACTTACAAAATACATAAGGGAAAGATTTTAATTTAATAACTGTCAACTGAAAGAGGAACCTGGCAATAAAATTCATATTCTTTCTGTTCTTTCTGTGTAAACGAAAGTTTTAATACAGTTCGTACACACTCAGATCAGGTCTTGATAAAATATAGATGCCAGAAAACGTCTTTTAAAAAAATGAACTCTGAAAATGTGGAAAATAAGTGAAAGTTCTTTAGAATTAAGTATATTAATATGAGTAAAGCCTTGGGTAAGTTTAATTGTTGTAGATAAAAAACATTTTTTTTAATCTACAAGCAAAAACTATCTGCAAAATTTGCTAATATAATTTGGAAACTATCTACATTCTGCAACTCTGGCTATGATCAATACTTTTTGCATATTTTTTACTTTTCCATTACTCAAATTTTTTTCCCAGGGGAGAAAAATTTATCCATCTTAGAAAAACCCATTTTTGTAGGATGCTCTTCATTATGAAGAGTATTTTAAACCCCCTTATCTTCTTTAAGTAACAAACAATTTTTCCATTGAGGCCTAAAGTTAATATTGTGTTTTGCTCTTAATTGTTCGACTCGAAAATTCTGTTTGCCTCTGATATCTTCTGCTGTGAGAAATGTTTTGTGCACAATTTGTTAATTTTCATAACATATTTTTCAGCCACTAAAGGCCTGCCTCTAGGCTCACTATGCTCGTTTCCAGATTAGTGCTCGGGCCCTGCAGCTCGATCTCCAAGTACATATATCACATGAACTAAAAACTGGAAAATTCATATAAATTTCAATTTTTATTGCATGTCTAAGCAAATAAGGCTTGTTATTCAGAAATTTCAGAGTTTTTTTTTTTACTGTCGTTAATTTTTGGAAGGTCGGACTTTTGTCGTTTGAACTTATGGCACTTACTAAATTTACCAAGAAAAACAAAAGCGGTCCAAAAAGGATTTTCGTAAACCGTAAACAGTTATGCTAAACCTTTAAGGTGGACGTCAAGTAATTTTGGTTCCTATACTTCCAATGGTAAAACTTTTGTACACATTTCCTTCACAATTCCCAAGGATAAAAATTTGAACATCAATTAAAAGAACTTCATATTATAACTTGGAATACTTAATATTTTCTAAAACATAACCATAATTATGTAAAAAATCTAACTTTTCCTTTGGTGGTGTTGGAACCAGAAAAAAGATGGCGCGACCTGTACTTTGATGACGTCAGTAGACAAACAAATGTTGGATTGCATAATTATGGTTATGTTTTAGAAAATATTAAGTATTCCAAGTTATACAAAATGAAGCTATTTTAATCGATGTTCAAATTTTCATCCTTGGGAACGCATTAATTGTTCAGAAAAAAGATGGCGCAACCTGTACTTTGATGATGTCAGTAGACAAACAAATGTTGGATTGCATAATTATGGTTATGTTTTAGGAAATATTAAGTATTCCAAGTTATAAAATGAAGCTATTTTAATCGATGTTCAAATTTTCGTCCTTGGGAATGCATTAATTGTAAAGAAAATGTGTACAGAAGTTTTTCCATTGGAATTATAGGAAGCAAAATTACTTGACGTCTACCTTAAACAACTGAGATAGCTTTACCAACAAAACATATGCACAACAAATTCTCTGTGTCACCACGGCAACAAGTCACGAGACTAGAACGTTCCACTGTGGTTATCGTGTAGACAGACAAGCCGCTCGTTTCTTTCCTTTGCATCTTTAAAAAATACTTAAAAATCAGAAAATGACTTTTTTGTAATTTTTTGTTGTTGTAAAAAAGGGACGATAGTTGTAAGTTTATGCTGTAAAAAATGCAATGCATTATAATTTATAGTTTGCCATGTATCCATTTTTTTAAATGGATCCCATCGCAAAATAGAGAATTTTGTGAAATTTAGAAATTTAATTTCTTGTATTCTAAATCGAAATTAAAAAAAGGGCGATGAGGTGCAGAAATTTGGTCATGATACTATACATGCCTACAAAGTTTCGTGGTTCTGTTGTTAGTGTGTCCGGAACGTGACCTGATAGCACTTTTTTGCTTGCCTTAACTTTGAAATACAATAGCTCTTGAAGTTTCACTAGAATCGAGAAACAGTTTATTTCAGCGTGTTCTCCAAACAGTTCTCTACAAACAATGTAAATTTCATATTTTTGTGTTCAATACATTTTGCTTTGCAAGCTAGGAAAGCAAGAGTGTCGCAAAATTTCTAAAACAGCGGCAGTTACTTTTTTAGAATAGAGAGACTAGTGGGAGTAAGTGGCTATTGTGTTTATGGATGTTTTTATCAACCATAGAAATCCAGATGATTTTTTTTTTTTTTTTGTTATAAGTTCCATTCACAATGAATAACCAGCCTCACTCACATTGCATATTTTAAATTATGTGTAGGTTTTCCCTAAGTGTAAGTGCATTCTCTTCATTCCTAAATTTTCAGATTTTCTAAAAATATTTGAAATATTTTTGTTCATGTTGGCAAAGGATTCAAAAGACTTACTCATTACAACAAAACTTTGGTGCCATCTTTCTTGTTACATCATTTTTATTAGTACCTAGCCACAACCAGTCAAAAAATGCTGGATATAAAATACAACAAAATAAAATTAATTCAGCAGCTGCTTAATAACAACATTTTTGGTAGATGTGCACTGTTTATATTGTGGAAACAATTTTCCCTACTGTGATGTGTTCTGATTCTATAGTTATAACATTTTGATGTTTCTTCCTCAAGGTATCTTTCTAATTGAGTTTCTCTCCGTCATCTCTCGCATTCGTCTCTCGAGAATCTTCTAATCCTGTACTATCACATTTGGTTGGAGCACAGTTTCCCGAAATCTTGGCAAAAAGCTTTTGTTCTGCCTTTTCCCAAGCCTGGCAAGGATCCTAAGTCTCCCTCTAGTTATCATCCAATTGCTCTCACTAGCTGTCTGTGTAAAGTTCTTGAACGCATGGTTAATTCCTGGTTAGTTCATTTTTTTAGAACATCAAGTACTTTCACCATCACAAAGCGGCTTTTGCCATCATCGTTCACCTCATGATCATCTCCTGAACCTTGAGACATCTGTGTGCGAGGCGTTCGTGACAGCACATGGTTTCTGTATTCTTTGATATTGAGAAAGCTTATGATCGAGCGTGGCGGCGTATCATTATCTGTGACCTCCACGCATGCGGATTAGCGAGTAAATCTTCCAACATTCATCGTTAATTTCTTCGCAATCAGGTGTTCCAGGTGCTCCTGGGTATGACGCTCTCTGCACCATTCCATCAAGAACAAGTTGTTCCTCAATGTTGCATTTTATCTGTCACATTGTTCATCCTTCGCATTAATTGTCTTTTCACAAATCTTCCTCCTGCGGTTTCGGCTACTGTTTATGTCGATGACTTGCAGATCTTCTGCTCGTCATCAAGCATGGATTTTATTGACAAGCAGTTGCAGTCTGTGATTAACCAGATCTTTAAAGCGGCGAATAGCAATGGTTTCATTCTTTTTTCCCCGACAAGATAGCATGTGTCCATATCTGCCGGAGGCGCCTCCATCCTGACCGAGAGCTCCATTTAGACCATGGAGCCATACCAGTTTTGCCGGAGACCGAGTTCCTTGGACTGACTGTCGACAGTGCGCTTATGTTCCGTGCGCACGTTCGGCGCTCAAGATTTCCTGTCTGCGTTCTCTGTCTATTCTGAAGATCCTTTAGAGAGTCTCGTGGGGTGCAGACAGGATCTCTTTGTTTTGCATTTACCATTCTTTAATATGGTCGAAACTAAATTATGGTTGTATCGTGTATTGCTCTGTGCGTCTTTCTATTCTCCGGCCTTTGGATACTGTTCACCATCAAGTGCTGCGTCTTTGTACGGGAGCATTTCGAACATCTCCAATTCCCAGCCTTTAGACTGATGCGAATGAACCATCTCTTGAATTCTGCTGTCTGTTCAATTTTACTTCAAACTTCGATCTCTTACAGACCATCCTTTGTATGATGGAGTTTTCCATTCCCAGCATGCTCGTTTATTTGAGAACCGGCCCTCATGCATTCCAACCTTTGGTCTTCGTATGGGGGCCGTAGCTATTGATGCAGGGCTCGACTTGTCTCTTGTTGGACAGACCAGGGTCATTGGGAACCCACAGTGACAGCCTTTTGAGGTTGTCGCTGATCTCAACTTTACTTCTCTTGATAAGTCCTCAACCCCTGCTTCCGTGTACCAGCAGCTCTTTGCTGAGCACCGTTCTCTTAATTCTGAATACACTCCCATTTTCACTGATGGCTCCAAGATGCATGAAGTCGTTGGATCCACGGCTGTCTGTGTTGATGACGTCTCTGTTGCGTGGATCCCAGCTGAGGCCACAGTGTTTTTGGTGGTGGAGATGCATGCTGTGTATCTCGCCCTTCTCCGTGTTCAGTCGAGTTCTCATCATTGTGCTATGGTCTATACGGATTCCTTAAGTGTCTTGCAGTCTTTGTCATCTGCGGATTGCGGTGACCATCCTTTTCTCTTGGATGTGAGACGGTTGCTTCGTCGTTTGTTCGAGGCCGGTTTTCAGGTTCAGTTTTGCTGGATTCCTGGGGCATGTTGGAATATCGGGTAACGAGCGTGCTGATGCGGCTGCTCGATCTGCTTCCTCTTTGGTCGTCACACCCTTGCCACTCTTTCAACGGGATTTCCGCTGTCCTATTCACGATCATATAAAGCGAACGTGGCAGGGTCTGTGGGATCAACAGGTGGAAAATAAACTGCATCATATTAAACCTATTCTTGGAATCTGGAAGTCCTCATTTCGTCGGAACCGTAGGGAAGAAGTGGTGCTTGAGCATCTCCGCATTGGGCATTGTCGTTTCACTCACCGCTTTTTGCTGTGTGGCGACACTGCGCAGATGTGTGAGACATACAATTGCTGACTCACTGTCACTCATCTTCTGTGTAGTTGTGTTAGTTTTCATGATGTGCGTTTTCACTTCTTTCATTCTCATTTGTTGACCGAGGACGCTGCTACGCTGCAGCGGCTCCTAGATGACCACTGCGATACTATCGCTGTTTTTTCATTTTTAAAATAAAGTGACTTTTTTAAACGTATCTAGAAAAGCCCTTCGATCATTCTCATTCTTCAGTTTTACTGAATCAGCCAGATTTTAATCATTATACAATGTTTTTAATACTGTTTGTCTGATTGTCTTGTGTTTGGTGCTCTTTGGCCACACATGGCCCTTGCACCATAAAAATTTAACAACCAACCAACTAATTGAGTTTCTGAATGACCGCACAAAGCAATTATCAATGGTAAATTGCCCAATTGCAGCGTGCATTTTTCTCATTGTTAGTACAGTGGATATCAGTTGACATCAGCCATTGTGCATTCTTGAAATATTTTTAGGAAACTCTTCATGCATTCATTATCTTCCATGCAGGAACTGTTGGTATTTAATACATGGCACAGACCATGAACCAAATTTTGTTGCCTTCATTGAAAATGAATAGCATGTGCAGATGTGGCATCCCCCTTCCTCCATTCCCCCTTGTTTCTGAAAGTCATTGGTGTGCACAAATGCCTTGGTAGCTCCAAAACATTGTTCTTTATGTCTTCCATAAATAAAAACTTGGAGATTCAAACTGGAAACATTATGCCAAATCTTTGCAGTGCATGGTTACTTTTCTGCCACGGAAACAAGTTTTCTCGAATGTCTGGACTATTTGGATTTACACATCATCATTATGAATAGGTCAGGCTTTCCATTTTTTGGCAACAATTGCCATTGCATCATGATACTTTTCTGTCATATTTTGTGATGAACCTTCAGAAGTGGTCAGTAGAATTATAGCCAACAACCCCTGTAACTGAAAGTACTAACTTGTTTATGACGTCATCATAAGTGGACCACATGTTTGTTTCCAGTGCTTGTCAGCCAAAGAGAATACGAGGTTTCTGTTGTAGTCTGAACAGGTAGAATAGCAGATAAATAGTAACACTATACTAGTGATCCAATTTATTGGCATAGGAAATAGACACATAAGTGTTTCCAAGCTTTCGTATATCAACCAGATGACTTTTTAAGGAAGTTAGACAGAAACTGCAAACTGGATAATAGAACGCATTAACAGTTTTTATCCAGTTTACAGTTATGCGTTCTATTATTCAGTTTGCAGTTTCTGTTTAACTTCCTTGAAAAAGCCATCTGGTTGATGTGCGAAAGCTTAGAAACGCTTATGTGTCTATTTCCTACGCCAATAAATTGGATCACTAGTATAGTGTTACTACTTAATTGATGTACTGTTCCTCATTATCAAGAATAGCAGATGTTCAAATGTACTTATTATTTGTAATATTTTGTGTAGCAAAACCAACTGGATTTGTGATACAGCACATCTATAGGGGGTGTTGAGTTATGTCACTTGACAAGCCAATTGCATTTTCATCTCTAACCCAGTTAGTTTCATGAAGTGAAATACCATAAACATCTAACGTATATGCAAATATATGCTGTTCAGGTTGTGCCTGCCCTCGTCAATAGACGAACGTGGAAAACGAGAATGTGGTCCACCTGTAATGATGTCATAAAGAAGTTTTTAGGCTTTCAGTTACAGGGAGCGTTGTTATAACTTGACCAATGTTTGGTCCTCTTTCAATGGTGACTTTGTTTAAATGATTCATTAATCCATGATACTGCCTCGACTCTTAATCTTCTGTGCTGATATCTTATGAAATTAATATAACCAGGGTGTTGTTTTCAAGTGAAGATAAATACAATTTTTTGAAGATGAATGAAATTTTAAAAACCAGAAAGCAATGAGAAGTAAATACAGTAAGACCAAATGTATGGATAGCTATGAAAGTCAGATGAAATAAAAAGTTGAATATTAAAACATTGAGGATATTCAAATTTTGAAGTTAAAAACCTTGAAAAGATTCATAAATGCTGATCCCAAATGTCAAGAAGATACATTTTGGTCTAAAAGTAGTTGAGCATCTTCTCTTTGTTGGTGATACTCATTGAAAGAAAAAAATATCATCAATATAGAAAAAGAGAGCTTTTTTTTTTTTAACCATTTTGCAATAATCACAAGTATAATGTTAAAAATACCAATGAAGTAATTTGGGAAATTCAAGATTTTGATAAACCCATGAATAGTGTCCTTATGTGCCTAGATATTATTTCATTATATCCCAATACCCCAACTGATGTTGCTGTTAGCATAATAGAAGAAAAACCCAGCACAGTGAAGTATACCTTAGCTTGAGCATGTTTTTTTCTGCTAATATACCACTCAAATTACATGTTTAATTTAATGTTGCATTTCTTCTAATGGTTAATCTGTTTAGCGACATGATCATTAATATTTAATGATCATGTCAAATATTAATGATCATGAAAAATAATATTTAATGATCACGAAAAATGTTAATATTCTCTTGATCATTTATATTTCAGTGCAAAATCAAATGGACACATACTCAGATCAGCCAAAACATGAAACCCACCTACCTAACATGATGTAGGTTTTTCTCTCGCTGCCAAAAGAGCTCTCTCCCGATGAGACATAGATTCAATGAGATGTTGGTAGGTGTCTCTTGATATTTGGTACCATGACTGCAACAGAAGATCCTGCAGTTCTTGTAAATTACATGGTTGGGGTGATGCTGCTCATACTCCAACTCAAACCACAAATGCTTGGTAAGATTCATGTCCAGCGAATTGGGTAAGATTCATGTCCAGCGAATTGGGCGATCCTGTTTCTCCAACTCAAACCACAAATGCTCGGTAAGATTGTCCAGCAAATTTGGGGGCCATGGCAATAAATGGAATTGCTTTTCATGTTCAGGATCCATTCCTGAATCTTCTTTGCCATGTGGCATGGAGCATTGTCTTGTTGAATGACACCATCTCTACCAGGAAATGCAGTCACCATAAAGGGGTGTACTTAATCAGCCATGATGCTTAGGTACATGACACCTGTCAGAGCTTGCTCTACAGGGATGATGTGTCCAAGTGCTTCCCAAAAAATATTGCCCAGACCATCACACTGCGCCTAGCAGCCGGGATCGGTCCCACGGTGCATCCAGGTGCGAAGGCTTCCTTGGGCAAACGTCACACACGAGCTCGTCCGTCAACAGGGTGTAACAGAAAATGGGATTCATTTAACCATGCGACCCTCTTCCAGGCTTCTATGGTCCAATGTTGATGATTACATTCCCACTGCATGACGATGGTGAACCGCTGTGAGCATAGGCACATGAATGGGTCAGTGGTGACACATATCGAGGAGCATATGAACTGCGTGTTCAGACACACTAGGTCCTTCACTGCAATTGAAATTATGGGTAATATCAGCTGCAGTAACCCTCCTGTTGCTGCGGTTAAGACAAGGTAGCCTGAGATGACCTCTGGCATCAATGAGGCATGACCTACCCACACCTTGTCGATGGCTTGAAGTGTCACCGGTTTCGAACAATCTTTGATATGTACTACTAACTACCGCGTAGTGTGATCAGCCTACCAGCATCGCTGTTTCGGTGATGCTCATACCAAGGCATCTTGCCATAACAATCTGGCCTTTGTCGAAATCAAATAAATCCTTTGCTTTTCCCCATGTTGAGTTGAAACAAAATCTTGACTGAGAGAGCTCTTACCTAGGTATTATACTCATATATATCATTCGTGACCTGGGCATGTGATGCTGATTGGCTGTAATAATATTTTGGCTGATTGGTGTATAGTGCTGAAGCTTTAAGGGAGACTGGAAGCTGAATGAAAGTGTGGCTTTAAAAAATGGATGACTTTTAGGTTTGCATACTTTGCAAAAACAATGTACAGTGGAACCTCAGTTATACGTTTTTCACTTTGCTATATAATTCTGCATTAGTGCCAATATTTTACTGTAATTTCTATCACTTTTTTAACTGTGTTATATTTAATTCATTTATGTGCTTTTTGCGATGATATGTTAAAATTTGGATTTCAAATTATTAGAAACACATGGTTCTTTGATTCTTTTACACGTAATCCAGTATGTTATAACTGTGAGAGAACTGAGACAACATTCTTATGCTCATTCTTGGTGTAGCCAAAGCTGAACCTTGATCCCACCAGAGAAGTTGTTTTCTTTTGATTTGGATGAAAAATTAGTTTCATATTTCACGACTCACACACACACGCACTATTTAAACATTGATAAATCTCTGGGACTCAACTTTGTGGCTCCACTATTTTGTGGCATATTAGAATATAATCTTAAATGTATCCTCAATATTCAACGTTCTGGTTTCAAATGGGTGCACTCAGTACCTGCAGAAAATAAAAAGTGGCTGTTAATTCACGAGTTCGACACTGAAACACTGGTCTCAGATTCTTAGTTGTGAGGATTTCACTTTATCTAGAATCAGGATTTTTATAGACAGATAGTTGTCAAAAGAGAAGTTTGGTTTTCATATGCTTGATTTTTGCAATATGTTAAAATATAATTTGCAACACATTTTTTAGCCACCAATTTGACTTTAAATATCATTATAAAAGAACATCTTATACTCCTTTAAATCATAAATTTTACAATAGTACTTAACATTTTGAAATTTCGTTTATGCAGTTTTTACATTTATTTTTTTTTTAAGGTCACCCTCCTAGAAAAACGTATAGCCCAGATTTCACTGTAATTTTAAGTGGCATTACATTCATGAGTGTATTTTATTCATTAGTGCTTTTATTGAAATTGATACATCATAAGATAAAGCTGAACTTTCTGAAACGAAAACCTATTTTAAAATGCAGCAATTACTGGAAGTATATAACTTCCTTTGTTTAGTTGTAGATTTTGTATTGAATCATTAAACAATATACATGTATAGGAAATTTTGCATTTTGACTGTTGAAGGTCACAATTCTGTATGTGTAGTTTATGTGTAGATCGATTGTGGGTTTCTCCTTGTATCTGTTGAAATAATGTGCTGACTGCTGAAAAAAAAAAAAAAAAAATGAACCGGTGCCTGAAAATTTGGGAGATTTGTCTATCCCTACTCTTGACAAACTTTCATATAACTAGAAGAGAAAATAATATTTTGGGAAAAATGCCTTTTTTAAAAAGTAAATGTTCAGGGTCATTTCATCAGAAAATATACCAGCTTCTTTTCAAATGCCAGATGACTTGAAAGTCATTTAAATCTCAAAATTTTATAACAAGACAACAAATGCATGTATTACAGTGCAGTTTGTACAAAAAACATCAGCTAGTAGGAGATTTTGCTTCGCAATGGAAATTTTTTAGTTAAAATAATCGCAGACAGAGGGCAATAATGGCTAAAAAGTTTGTAAATGCAGTGAAAATCAATGAAAATACAGATGTTGCATTCATTTGGTGACACTATCACAGCAGTAATTGTTTATCATGTTCTTCACCTCAAGTCATTGCAGCATTCAAACGTGTGACATCTCCAGTGACTGGCAAATTTAAAATGTCTGAGTGAATGGCTTTCTTCAGTTGTGGCAGTGTGAAAGGTCTTGTCTAGTACACTCTGGACTTTAAATAACCCCACAATCAGAAATCCACAGGTTTCACATCTGGAAACCAAGGTGGCCACCTGATGTTGCAATGGCTGCTGATTTAATCTTTCTGGACTAAATATGGTGACAAGAAAATTCTTTACTTGTGATGCAACATGAGCTGGTGTACTATCCTGAATAAATGTGACTTTGTACTTTAGATCTTCTTGTTGACAACATGGCAATGTGGCAATGTTAGAATTAGAAATAAATCTTCTACTAGCCCAGTGGACCACTAGAATTTGCAATCCACTGGTCCACCAAAATGCCCACTGGTTCATAAAAAAAAAAAAAAAAAAAAAATAAAAAATAAAGATATTTACAATATATGCAGAAAATGTGTCATTTGAATGGAATTATCTCCAATATTTGTTTTTAATTTAAACCCATCATTAGTTTGCAGCCTAAAAAGAAAACCATACAGCAAGGTAAAATAAACAGATATTCATTTTTCTAACTTGTTGACAAATTAGAAAAGAAAACAAAAAAACAACCCTTACTGGCTATCCAGGCCAGTAAAATCAATAGTTTAAAGGTCCAGCTGCTGATTAATCTGGCCAAAAGCCAGCAGACCATTAGGTAATTCATACAGTGCAATAAGTGCATGGCATGTTTTCATGCAGCATCAATTTCAAGTAGCATTTGGCATTTACTGAGCAAGTCTTTCAGCCATTTCTGGGGTTTGGTTCCTTAAAGAAAAAAGACCCAAGAATGATGAATGCTGTGAATCCACACCACACCATAACTCGTGGTCAATGCAGTGGTTCCTCGGTATATGTGTGTAGATTATCCTGTGCCATATTTGACAAGTATGTGTGTTGACAGACCCACAAAACGAAAAATGAGCTTTGTCTGTCCACAACACGCATAACAACAATTGGGGATACTCAGTAATCTTTGTCAGAGCCCATTTACAAATTCCTCCCACTGTGTGGTTATCTGCTGTTAACAGCTGGTGTAAAATTTGCAGTTTGTGTGGGTACTGATTTAACACATTGTGAAGGATATGATTTACTGATGCTCTTGTTATACCCAAACATCTTGCTGTTTCATGAGCACCATTGATCCACTTGTCATTTGAGATGCTACCTCATGCATTTGGGATGATGTCACAGCATTTTTATGAAACTCCCTTAACCTTGTTTGTCTGCATAGGGGGCAATCTAGGAAACTTTTAGTTTTCTCAAATCGTCTCACCAGACACTGCAAACTGGCACAGGGGATAGGACCTTGGCCCTTCTTTAGTTCTTTCTGGGTTTGGGACTTTCACAAAGCTTCAGTTGCAAATTATCTGCCTACATCAAAAAGCTTTGCTAACAAAGCTTATTCAGCAAAGTTAAAAACATAGCAATACTCCTCTTGAACACCGTTTTCAATAACAAAAGGGATGAAAGCAATTCACAGTTGATTAAAAGCTGTAGTTTATGACTTAGTGCCTTTAAAGGCATCACATTTGCATATCTTTAATGGTTTGTATTCATGTAAAGGCACCCCTCTCTCATCGCATTTTTGCAGCAAAAGTTTTTCCATTGCCAAAAAAATCAATATACTGGCTGATGCTTTTCTTGCAAACTGTACTGTGATGATATGCACATTTGTTCTTTAATTATATAAAATTTTTAAATTCAAGTGGACTAAGTCACCTGGTATTATTGTTGCCGTTGCTTGAAAACACATTTCATGTTCTCATGATCCTGATTTTTCCAATAACGTGTGCAAGTGCACATGCACACACATACAGAACAAAGTGGAAAGACTAAAGTCGGTGCTGTTTTTGTATTGTTGACACCTGTATTTCATTGAAGCAAAATCCACATGCAATTTTATTTAGTTGAGACATGGATTCTGTCTTGGAGTGCTCGTTGATTAACACATGTAAATTAATTCATATTGGAGCAGATTCAATTTTAACTTATTTTTTTCTTTTTCTAGTGGAACTAGTGAAACTGACTGGAAACTGCAAGAAATTATGAAACAGGCAAACATTCTTACAATAGATGGCAATGTAAGATACATTTTTTTTTATTTCTTAGAACATTTAGATATTGTTATATTTGCACTTTTAAGGTATTAAACCCCTGCAAAGTGCGCATAGTTTACGTGCAATTCATAAATGAAATACTATTAAAAAGCACCAATCACTTACCCTGAAGATCATGGTAATTTCTATCGACAAGGGGTTTTGAAACAGATGGAGCAGTTTGTTACTCACAGTTGACAAAGGTTTAACCACCTAGGAATGTAAGGTTGTGTAAATATGTACATAGTTTTTTAATTGAATTGTATGAATGAGTAGTATGCTTGTGTGGTTTTTATGTAATTGACAAGCTTATAGTTACATCTCATATGGCTTAAAAGAAAAAAAAAATATGATGTTTCATCCCCGGAAGAAGGAATCATACGCAAGATGTCTGTAAACCTTTGAAGGCCAACAACATTACGATAATTGATGTGCTGGAAGTGTGTTGTCGATAGAAATTACCATGATCTTTAGGGTAAGTGATTGGTGCTTTTTAATAGTATTTTATTTAGATATTGTGTGTGTTCCAAATTTCAACTTCTGCACACTACTAGCTTTTTAGGTATACTTTTTTTTTAAGGAATTAATAAATCAGTTTCACTTTCAGTGTGATGTTACTATTTTTCCTTGTCTGAGAGTACTTTCCTTATGAATTCATTTACGGTACAAAGTGGAAAGAGAGGAATGTTAATTAAACATGAAAATCTTTACTAGAATAGTGGAAAAAGTTAAAAAATTAATAAAAAAATTTTATGACATTCACAATTTTTTTCCTGGGCTAGTACCAAAAATTGGAAAATTATAAAAAAAATTGGTTCTTTTCTTCAGTGTCGTGTAATTAATTTATTATATACTAAAGTGGCAGTTTATTAGGTATACCTGCCCTCATCACAAAGTGGCTCACTCCAACATTTAGGATGGCACATGAGTGCAGTGTGTGGCATAAATGAAGCTGACCAGCTGATCAAGCATCAGTTAGCTTTCAATTTAAGGTTGGAATGGCCAAAATGAGTGATTGTGAACGTGGCATGGTAATTGGCATCTGACGTACCAACTTGAGCATTTCTCAAATGGGCGCTCTCCTCGTTTTTTTTTTTTTTTTCACACAACCACAGCAAGGATTTACAGTGAATGGGGCTGCATGCTGAAACCTTTCAGCAATTTCTAATCCTGTGGAGAAAAACAGCTGGTGGATCAGAGGGGTCAAAAAAGGCTGGTGAGAATTGTGCAGGCAAACAGACTGGCTACAACCCAGCAAATCAATGCAGAATTCAGGATTGGTGTACCGAAGGTCATCTCCAAATGCACCAGGTGTTGGACCATGACCATGTCATCAGTCTCCTATGACCCCTCTAATTAGAGGTGGGTCGGAAATCCACGGTTCATACTTGGTCCCTAAAGTTTTGAAAAGTCTCTAAACTGAAACAAAATCCCTTTTTTAATCACAAGTCC
Organism: Macrothele yani; assembly: GCA_039090855.1. Lineage (NCBI taxonomy): Eukaryota > Metazoa > Arthropoda > Arachnida > Araneae > Macrothelidae > Macrothele > Macrothele yani. The sequence continues at coordinate 59,722,663 of CM077029.1, forward strand.
CTAAAGTCCCTAAAAATGAGTATATGAATATTTTTTTGAATAATTGATGTAAATTTTTATGATTTTGAGTATAATTTTTGAGGCAAGTTGCAGCAATTCAGGCCCAATGTCTTTAAAAATTGGTAAGTTTCAACCTTTTGTTGTGGGTACAATGTTAAACTGCCTCTTCAGGGCCCTTTCCTATTTTTTTTTAAACCCTGGAGTCTTTCCTCCTTGATTGGCTTTTCTTGTGGTAGCTATATCTTTCTTCTTTCCTGTAGGTTTCTGCCTTGGCAATTTGTGTTTTTTCCATCCCAAGAGTGTTAGGTTATTGAAGGGCTAAGATTGTTCTGTATATAAATATGCTTAATATTTTTTGAGGGATACTAATCTGTTTGACTTTTTTTAATCACAGGAAGACAATTGACAGTTTGTTTTGTTGTTTGTTCACCACTCATTGTACACCCTTAATACAGTTGTTCTTGCATATATGAGAGGGTTTGCTGCTGAGATGCTGGCACCTGCCTACCTAGTACCCACTATCATGCCTCTTTCAAAGTCTCTGAAGTCACAAATCTGTCTCATATTATCCCTATTTATACTTTATACATGCCTGAATCCCATGCGGTGAGCTCTTTATAAATATAAAGTCATCTCAGTGTCGTAGTTTTCCACGACAGTGAGGATAGCATGTATCTAATTGCTCTTGGGTGTTCCTGATAACTTGCCACTTCAGTGTGTATACAAGTACTCACAGAGATTAAAATTCAGGGTGGGATGGCAGCATTCCTGCCTAAAATTTTAAACTCTCTGTGAAATAAAAGTTGTTAGGAGGGAGTGTCCCGCCTTGAAAAATGTATATATATATATATATCATCATCATTAAAAGACCCAGAAGACAGGAAAAGACCCAGAAGAAGACCACATGGAAGATGGGTGGATGAAATTCGAAAGTATGCGGGAGTGACATGGAGGAGACTGGCACAAGACAGACCGCTGTGGAGGAAACTTGGGGAGACCTTCGTCCAGCAGTGGATTGATAATGGTTGACAAGGATGATGATGATGATCATCATCATCATCATTGTCAACCATTATCAATCCACTGCTGGACGAAGGTCTCCCCCAAGTTTCCTCCAATCATCATCATCATCATCATTGTCAACCATTATCAATCCACTGCTGGACGAAGGTCTCCCCAAGTTTCCTCCACAACGGTTGACAATGATGATGATGATGATCATCATCATCAACAACCATTATCAATCCACTGCTGGACGAAGGTATCCCCAAGTTTCCTCTACAACGGTCTGTCTTGTGCCAGTCTCCTCCATGTCACTCCCGCATACTTTCGAATTTCATCCACCCATCTCCCATGTGGTCTTCTTCTGGGTCTTTCCCTTGGAATCCAATTTAAAATTTTGGCTGTCCATCGATGGTCTGTCCTTCTAGCAGTATGTCCAGCCCATTGCCATTTCAGGGATTTAACTCTGATCATGATGTCTTCCACTTTTGTCATTTTTCTGATCCATGAGTTCCTCTTCTTATCTCTCCTGGTTAAGCCAAGCATGCACCTCTCCATGCTGCTTTGAGTTGTCTGCAGCCTTTGTATGTCTCTTTTAGTTAAGGTCCACGTCTCTGCACCATACGTAAGCACTGGAAGGATGCATTGATCAAACACTTTTCTTTTAAGACATAATGGCATATTGCTCATGAAAATTATGCTGTTTCTTCCAAAAGCTCTCCAGGCAAGTTTTGTACGCCGATTAATCTTCATCAATGTGACCCTCACTTGATATCTGCTGTCCAAGATAAACGTACGTGTCTGTTATCTCCAGCTTTTCTCCATCAATCAATAAATCTTCGTTTCTTGTAAAAGCATTGAACATCAATTATTTTGTCTTCTGAAAGTTCATTTTTAATGTCACTTCTTTACTCTTGTCAGCAAGTTCCTGGATCATACTCTGCAGCTCTGATGGGGTAGTTGCAAAAGTGAGTATGTCATCGGCAAAACGAAGGTGGGTTAGATAATCTCCATTAATCTTTATCCCTTTGTTTTTCCAGTTCAGTGATTGAAAGACATTTTCCAATGTGACGTTAAAGAGCTTCGGAGATATGGTGTCACCTTGTCTTACTCCCTTTCCAATTTTTATGTGTGTTGTATTTTCAAACAGCCGAATCTTTGCACTTGCATTTTCATAGATGTTATTAATAATATTAATGTATGCATCTTCAATACCACAGGATTTCAAAGCCATTGTAACTGCTGATGGTTTCCCGAATCAAAGGCTTTTTCATAATCGATAAAAGCCATGCACAATGGAAGTTCATATTCCGTCGCTCTTTCAATTAGTTATCTCAGTACGTGGATATGATCTATTGTGCTGTAGCCACTCCTGAATCCAGCTTGTTCTCTCGGTTGAGCCATGTCCAGTGTTACCTTCAAACGGTGTGAAAGAACTTTAGTGAAGATTTTATATACCGCTGATAGGTCTGTAGTTCCTGAGATCCTCAATGTCACCTTTTTTATGTAGCAGGATCATTGTAATGTTGTTCCAATCCTCAGGAATCTTCCCTTCATTAAGGCATCGAGTGAAAATTTGGGCGAGTACTGTTTCGATTTCTCCACTTGCTTCTTGTATGATGTCTACTGTAATTCCATCTTCTCCTGGAGCTTTTCCCCGCTTCATGTTCTTGATTGCATGTGCAACTTCTGCTGGGAGGACTGGAAGAACCCTGGTACTGGTACCTTTCCTGATGTCTGGAGTACATGTATCATCCCTTTCATATAATTTGGAGTAGAAATCTTTCACTCTTGTCAAAATTTCGCCTCTATTTCTTGTTACAGAACCATCTTCTTTTCTCAGAGCCATAATCTGTTTTCTTCCCTTACTGAGATGTTCCTTTGCTATCTTTAGGCTTTGGTTGTTTTCAGTTGCTTTCCTCACTAGTTCACAGTTGAATTTCCTTACGTCTTCAGTGATACTTTTTCGTACTGTCTTGCATAGCTCTATATATTCCACTTTGGAAGTCACATCTTCTTTAGTTGTCCTCATCTCTCTTCTTTTTTGCATCAACATTTTGGTTTTTCCTGATAATTTGTTCACATGCAACTTGTTCTTAGACCCAGCTAATTTTGTTGCTGTTTCCATAAGAGCTTTGGTTACTTTTCTGTTAACTTCAGAAATATCCACTTCTTCCGATGTTAGGCCTTCTAAAGCAGAGAATCTGTTCTTCAGTTCCAACTTGAAGGTATTATGGTGTTTTTTAAGGTTGGTTATGTCAATACATTTTGTTTGTCTTATGAGCTTGTCACGTTCGAGTTTAGTGTTGAGGTGCATCTTACATCTCACCAATCTATGGTCACTATCTGTGTTGAACTTATTTAGCACACTGCAGTCTTCTATGACAAATTTTTTGTTACACACAAAATCAATTTCACTTGTCATCCCATTTGGATGTCTCCATGTCCATTTCCTGTGTGGCTTTTTCTTGAAAAAGGAGTTCAAGATGAAAAACCCTTCTGCCTCTGCAAACTCAACGAGAGTATTTCCACGCTGATTTCTGTTCTCGTGACCGAATTTACCTACTGAAGTTTCATTCTGTTGCCATTGCCCTATTTTTGCATTGAAATCTCCCATAATTATCTTTAAGTGCTGCTTACCTTTATTATTTAGATGACAAATTTCCTCATAAAATTCTTCAATTTCTTCTTCAGGATGACTTGTGGTGGGTGCATAAGTTTGAATAATCTGAGCCTGGTATCTTCTCGAGAGTTGGATAACGAGTCGTGCAGCTCTGTCAGAGGAACTTTCAACTTCTACAACTTTATCCTTCAGTTTCTTGTTTATTATAAATCCAACACCACTAGTTCTGCCAGTATCTGTCCCACGATAGTAGAAGAGATGTCCACTTTTCAGTTCAAGGAGATCTTCTCCTTTTCTCCTTACCTCACTTAGCCCCACGATGTCCCACTTGATCCTTTGTAGTTCCTCTTCCAATTCAAGAAACCTTGAATCAGAAGATAGGGAGCATCCATTATATATAGCCAAGGTCAACATTAGATGGCAGCCTAGTCCGGTCCTCCGGGGATTCTTAGCACCCTCTGCCTTCATGTCGCACTGGCCGCTGCCATGGCCAGGTACATTCCAGCTGCCGGAGACTGAGGGCCTAGATTTAAGTTGTGGAGTCATTTTGGAGGGGTTTGGCCATAACTCACCACACTGGCCAAGCGGGTTGGTGAGTGTGGGATAGCTTTTCCTCTAATCCCGATGGTATAGTTATACCGCTATTGGCGGTCATCAGAGCCCCTTTAGTGGGAACAGGATGCACCACGAGAAGGCGGGGTTGACATTTGTCAAGGAGAGGCTGTGATGTTACGCATCACCTGACCTTACATCCCTATATATATACAGAAATGCCAACAACTACGGAATTTCCGTAGTTCCTACGGAAAAAGCTCTTGTACTACGGAATACGGAAAACCGTGATTTTTCTACAGAAAATTAACGGAAGTTATTAATTTTTATTTTGCTTGTTCCCCTTCCCAACGCAATGGCGGCCACTTGACGATCTGTCATGCTTGTGATGCTGCCTGCACTTCCAGTTCGGCCCATCGAAGCTGCTTGGATCTTAGCGCGAGCGGCAGGTACTCAATGAATGTGGGCCTTGCGCTGAGTCATTCTAAGTGAAAACCCTAACTCCCCAGCATGCAGCATTCTGGGGACGTTGAGCGTAGCTCACTTTGGTGGTGGACCTGGGCAGAGTTCGGCCTGAAGCTCTTTCGCAGTGCAGGGCAAGCTGTTGAAAATTGTTTGGTGCAGAACGTGAGTGTCATTGCCTGGCATCGGAGTTTTTTTTTTTTTAAATCATGCATCGACCATTCATGTCAGTAATTAATATTTAGATTTTTTTCTTGCGTTGCAGAAAAGTATGCTTGGATTTCGTTGCAGAGTTCGCCAAAATGCGTAATTACGCGTCTAGTACCAGGGTGCGCACGCGTGCTTGAAAACCTGGAAAGTCCTGGAAAATCATGATTACGTTTTCAAGGCCTGGAATATCCTGAAAAACGGTATTTTTTTAATGCTGTCTTGAAAAGCCTTGAAATTTGAAATTAGTGCTTAAAAAAAATGCCCTTTTAGGAAATCGTGTTACTGACTGTTACCCCTTAATTTTTTTAAGTTCCTCTCCTCTGTTCTCAAAGAAACCGCCGGCTACAGTGGTGTTTCTCGGATGTGCCCAAATCCTAATTTGGCTGGGGGGGGGGAAGCACTACTTCCAGTGCAATAAAATTGGATGATTACTAGCAGGTCTGTTAGGGAAGGGGAGCTTGATGCATTCTCTAGCCCTGAGCTTGATGTCCGTCCGACAACTACTGAGAACAACAGAAGGGGAAAGAAAAGACATTTAGCATTTGCAAGGGGGTCGCGTGTTTACCAAGTCAGCTGGCATCCACCAGTGAAGAGTATGTCTGAACAACACATTCATCTGCTCCTTGTTTATTGCATTAAGACGCTTGCTACCGGCCCACCCCTCAAGAGACTTCGGCTACTTATGATAAAAAATAAGAAAACTATCTTTGCGAATTTTTCTCACAAAAGTGGCTGAAATTTTTACATTTACTATAATTGGATTACAGAAGCTCACTCCCAAAATTCCATTTGAATCGGTTTAAAACTTAAAAAGTTAGCATTGGAAATTTTTATTATGTGTGCCTCTTTAGACAGTGAGCCTTGAGCAGAAAGGGTGTTACCATAGCAACGGTTGATTGACAGCTGGGAGCGCTGATCCGAAGCCCTTGGTTGGGAAGAAAGCAAACACCTGTTTATCACTTCCACGGCTCAAAAGGACTAAGAGATATTTTCAGAAATCCATTTTCCGGAATTTTGAAAATAACACAGTAAAATTTTTACAGTGGTTAAAAATACATCACAATAAAGTTCTAGTGCAAATTTCGCCGAATTCCGTTTGAAACTTTAGCAGATGCAAAAAAAAAAAAAAAAAAAAAATCTTCCGTTGCAAAATCGGATTCAAAAAAGAAACGGCAATTATAAATTACGGGAAAAGCAAGCAAATTATTATTTTTTAGATGCCATGGTTTATTTAAACAGAGTGATCCTTAAATTTTGTTTCTGTGATGATATGGACTCTATTTTAATTACAAACATACATTTTTATTCAGATGTCTGAGTTACTGTTTTAATAAAAAAATCTAATTAAAAAGTTTTCAATGGATTTAGGCGAAATTCAGCAGATAAACGTATTTTAGTAAATTGCAACGTTATGACGTAAATTTGGTCATTTTGGCGAAAATTGGGCAGCATTTTTTTTTTGCGTTTTCTCCTATAGTTAGGGTGAAGGAGGAAGACACTTCAGTGAGCTGCAGGTGGTGATTTATGGCGATGTGCCAAATGAAAAGAAGCCGTTCCATCAGGACATTCCAGAGGTTGAGTGTGCGTGGACGCGTGCTCCTGCTGTTTGAACTTAATCGGAATGTTTTCGGGAGGGGGAGAAATATCCGTTTCAGCTTTACAGCTTTCAGGCTCCTTTTTTTTTCTTGGTAATAAATAAAAACCATAGTTGCTGCATTCACCAATGATCCATATTCGCATTTCTTGAATATAAACAGCAGACAATCGGAAACATGGTGTTGGTTGGGTCTTGATGTTCTTCATTTGTATCTGCTGAATTTTGTTCTGTGGGAATACGGAATGAGTTATACTGTGAATACATACAAAACTACATATTTTTGAGCTGAAAAAATATGTCTACTTGTACACAGTAGCTAACGTGTGAACTCAGACGAAGACAATTGGACATATGGACGTCTGATTCCATAAAAAAATCAACCCATTTTATTATACACGACAGGTAAAAAAGAAAAAAACATTACATGTTTTTAAACATTATAAAGGAAAGCGGATTTTTGAAACACCATGACTTGATGATATTAATTTCTGAAAGTTTTTTTTTTTTTTCGATTTTAATTTCTGAAATCTTTTTTTTTTTTTCAATTACAATACACTGTAACATGATACCTGTGTGTTGTATCCCTTAGTTGTATGGCAGATTTTCAGTTGGCCGATATCCGCGATCGTAAGTGGTAGTTACATTGCTATTGTTGATGATGACAAGATAAATACTGGAGTAATGTAGAATGTTGCATAACGTAAAAAAGAAATCGGCCCCTTCGAACTTTTATGCGGTTATCATAGCTGATCAACCATTTCATTCCATGAACATCAGCACATTTCAATCATTTGACCATTGGGGGTCTGACTGAATTCAGCAGTGCTTAAGCGCCTAGCGCAACGAGAACATGCTAATTATGGACAGTTCTATTCCCTTCCCCCCTATCATCCCTAATCCATTTGCATCTTTCATCATTTTTATTACTTAAAACTGAAATTGCTTTTAAAAACTAATTTGAGCATGATACTGTAAAGCGTAGTAATCATCCTGGAATTTTTTGTATATGGCCTGGAAAAGGCCTGGAAAGTCCTTGAATTTTTTCCCCCCAAAAAGAGTACGAACCCTGAGTACACATCGAAATTTTACCAACGCATAAAAATACACGTCGTGAAGCGCATAAAGTATGCATCAACACATAAAAATACGCATCGAGAAACGCGTAAAATACACATCAACGCGCAAAAAACACACATCGAGAAACGCGTAAAACTGCGCATCGAAGAATTTTACCAAAGCGTAAAAATACGCATCGGGGACAGCATTTTGCCTTTCAAAAACGGTAGTGAACGAAATAAAGAATTCTTCTGTAATAGTAATTTCGTTTTCCTGCAATGTTGCCTCTGTCTAGTATTGTTGATATACCTAATTTTATTCCATAAATCTTGGTATTTCATTTTGAAAATGGAGGGGAAATTTCCCAAAACGGAAATTCGACGGCTCAAAAACTCCTTTGTAATCTTCAGCTTCGAGGAATTTCTGATATTTCGTTGTAATTGGGGTTATCCTCGAGATTGATGCATAATTGAACAGAAATTTTGGGGCAATTGGTAGTGGTGAAGGATGCTTTCCGCCTGAAACTTTCGGAAACAGAAATTTCGTCTTTCAAAACTTTCGGAAACAGTGAAGATTTCTCCCGTAATCGTAATTTTATTTTTCACGCGATGTTTCCTCTGCCTAGTATTGTTGTTAAATTTCATTTTATTTTGTAAATATTTGTATTTCACCTCAAGTGAATATGGAAGGGAAATGTCCGAAATTCTTTCCCCCAACGATGTTCCGAAGGTGTATCCTGTGTTCTTACATATTACCCCAAAAAGATTTGCATTTCAACTTGATAAGGGGGGGGAGAGTCTGAAAACGAAAGTGATGAAGCTGAAATTTGTAAGAATTGATGCATGATATTCTCCAAGTTAACGCTACCTTTTATCTAAAATAGTGAAAGCTATCATGCATTCATGGTCCTCAAACTGAATGTTTTTTCAGCATGATGGATAAAATTGTCATGGCATCCAAGGGGTTTGTGAAGCCTACTGTCATAGCTGATGGTGATGTTGAGCTTAATTTTTCAAATAACAGTTTTTCAAAAAAGAAAAATCAGAAAGGACACAACTGGTAATTGGAGTAAAAACAAGAATGTATTAAAGCGAAATCATTTTAAACGAAAATGAACTTTCTAAGTTCTATATATCTGTCGGAAAATTTCCCATTGAAGAATGTTCTTATATTCAAGAAAAGATACTGATCTATGATGAATTCTTAAAACATGCAGAAGTAGTAGATCCTTTACTTAGAGCCATAACAGCATTTACTTCTGTATTACACATAGTTAAACGTCTTCCATTTATAATAATTGAAAATCAACTTGATATACTGGAAGCGGAATTCCTTGTTATCAAGCTGACAAATTAGAGACCATAGCAGTAACAGATAGAATAGATGTCACTTGGTCAGAAATCTCAAAATTAAAAGGCTGTAATGGAGCAGTTAAGTATACTATTCTCTCGAAAGTAATGTTTGCAATACTTGTAGTTCTACACTCGAATGCTGTGAGTAAGAGAGATTTTAGTTTAGAGCGAAAAAATCAAGCTCATTTCCAACCTAATTTAGGTTTAGAAACTGTAGAAGCACTTCTTTTTGCAAAAATGAATATGTTCTCCTCTGGGCAAGTGTGTTATGAAAAAAGATTTTCTGCTGAGGAACTCTAATCTGCAAAACACTTTACAGCGAAATCACTAAAGAAAGCTGTTTAATCAATTGCTTGTTGTGTAAGAAAAATGTATCAGTCATGGTGTATATTATTTTCCATGTGAAAGATTTGGAATATTTTGATACAGATTTTCATGTATATAAATGAATAAGTAAGTAAAAAAATGCTAATTAAATTAAATGAGTTGTTTTCCTCGGTTAAAATTATTCTTTTTGGTATGACTACTGAAAAATGGCCAAAACTACTGAAAATTTGTACGAGTACTACTGAAAATATCTGAAACAGGTTGGCATCTCTGTATATATATATATAATTTGGGTCTGTTTTTTGGACCACTCACAAAACTTGAGCGTTAAAAACATCCTTTATGAAATCAGATGCGTTAGAAATGGATTTTCACAGAGTTCCGAAAATTGCAGTTGAATACATCGTTCATGCCGGTAACGTAATCAGTTGATAGACACGTGAATCAGCTTCCATTCACAACAGTTCATTTTGCATATCGCTGACTGTTACAAATCAGGCATGAGATTCTTCCCTGGAATTCCACTTTTTTCGCCATCATTTAGGTTACACTTAAGATCGATGCAAAACTGAAGAGAATTTGTTTTTATTTTGGGGGGATTAAATGTGTGTGTGTGTGTGTTTGATGAGAGGGGTCTTTTACCACCTGGGAATGGTATTCCTTTTTTCAGAACTTTCGAAAACAGAAGTTAAACAAAGTGAACATTTTTCTTGTAATCATAACTTCTTTTTCTTACGAAGCTGCCTCTGTCCAGTAGTGTTGTTAAATATTTTATTGCAGAAATGTTTGTATTTCAGTTTGAAACTGTGGCCAACAATTTCCAAAAACCAGACATTTGATAGAGCAAAAATTATCTTATAATCTTTAAACATGAGTTTCTTCCACGAATTCAATGAATTGTGCCTTTGTTGTCATCATTTACGTCATTCGCGAGAGCTATGTAAAACTAAAGAGAATTTTTTGGAAGATTGGTGTGTGTGAGTGTTGGTGGTAGTGTGGCGGTGGCGTTTTCTATCTGGCGGACGAAATTCCTTCTTTCAAAACTTTCAAAAACAGAAATTAGATGGAGTAAATATTTCTTCTGTCATCGTAATTTTTTTCTTGCAGTGTTCTCTCTATTCAGTATTACTGCAAAATATAACTTTGTTTGATAAATGATTGTGTTTTAGCTGGGAAATGGAGAATTTTTTTTTCCGAAGATGAAAAGTGGACGGAGCGAAGATTTCTTCTGTAATCATAATTTTTTTTTCGTAATGTTTCGACTGTCCTGCATTATTGTTAAATGTTATTTTTCCCATAAATAGTTACAAAGTGAAAATCTGGACATTTCTCATATCAGAAGAATGATTGAATCAACCAAGTCTTGATTATGTGAACTGCAAACATCATGTGGTGCTCACAAAGAGATGTTTTTTCAGAGCTGAAGGGAAATATTTAAAAAAGTAATAAAGTAGCTGACACTTGTAATGCCAAATCATGCACATGGCAATATCAAAGCAATGTTTAGTTCATCTTTTTGTGAGTGAGATGGATTGCAGATTTTCTTCCTTCATAATGGAACTTTTTTTGGAATTTGAGAGTATGGAATCTGAATCTGTAAAATAAAATACAGATGACACAAGTTTTGATACAGCTTCTTTCAAAAACCTTGAAGACCAGTTTTGTTCAAATCAAAAATTTAAGATGCAGTTACGGAATATTCACTACTCAGGCACATAGCTGTAATGAATGAAGAATATTTGTGGCAATTCCCAAAGTCTTGTAAGGGCTTTATGAGCAACCATTTGCATACATTTCTATTGGTGTGAAAGGCTCTGCAAGTAAGTCTTGTGCTGTCTTTAACAAATGTACCATGTGAATTGAATGTGGCTTTAGAATACAGAAAACAGAATTAAGTCAAAATTTAGAAACTAATTAGGCACACAAAAATTTTGATATCTTTATGTGAATTTCTGAAATTGGGCCAAATAAAATCGAAGAAAGCCAGCTGATCTGTGGCAAGTACTGCAAGACCGATGCACATAATACAGGTGCAATTTTATGATATCAGTGCACTGCAATGCGAACAATTCTGTTTTTATAAAATGATTCGTATTAATTTGTATTAGATTGAATGGTTGTAAACTTTTTGATCTAATTCACTTGTTTGTTTTAAAAACAAGAATATAGCTCATATTATTTGAAAAATTACTACTCTTTTACCAATCTTTTATAGTATTCGTAATTATGAATTCAAAACTCTCCACCAGAAAATTTCAATCCCCTCCATTTACTAACACAGGTGGGGAGACTACCTTCCGTTTCAAATTTGAATTTTAAGCTCTGACTCAAGAAAATTAATCGCAAGTTGAACTGTTTCAAAAATTATTAGGGCTTAATGTAATTTATTTATTTTTATTCAGCTGTATGATTGAATCTCATCAGTTGGTATTAACCTTTTGCTGTTAATATGATGTACATTCTGTTTGTGTTTTTAATAGCTTCACCCTATTTATCATAAATCATATAATAATAATAATAAACATACAAGACAGTGAACTATAGGCAAATCAGTACTAAAATCTAATTGCTGAAAGTAATATACTTGTGTGTTTACCATGCATTCACAAAGATCATTTCTTCACTAATTTCTGTGAAAAAGAATCATTTAATAATATTTAATATCATTTTCCACATCTAAGGTAGTTTTGAAAATATTAACTTATGTGTGGTAAATGATTTATTAGATAGATAACCACAGCTTTGACCTTTTTTATGTTTTCACTCTATTTTTGTAATTCTTTCAATGGACTAGCTGTAAGCTGTTTTTTCTTTTTTTATGATAACATCAAAATACAGAGTTCATGAATGCAAGAATACATTTGGACTTCAGTACAAGAATTCCAACTGAAGTATATTAATTTTCCATTTGAATGTGGGTACATGCATTAAATCATACATGTCACCAGAGCTTTGACCTTTTTATGTTTTCATATTGGCATGATGGCAGTGGTTTTTTACTTTATATAATTAGCTTGCTTTAGAGTTTGTTGGTGACAAAAGTAAAATACTTAAGATTTGTTGTTCTTAAAATGCTTTCTTTCGTTCATGTCTGCTACATCTCGTGGAGTGTTGTAGAAGCCTTTATGAGATGTCTCATAAGGGCTTCTAAAAAACTTTTTTTTTTTTTGGCATTTAATTGGTAAAGCTGTCTGTTACCTTTTTGCCCCTCCACACAGTTGTAGAAACATTCACACATGCAGTTAGAATTTTTTTACATATTTTTTTTCTAGAAATATGCTAACATGAGTGAACTGTATCAAAAAGAAGTTTTTTTAATTGAAAAATTAAAATTTAAATATATGTTTTGAATTTAAACATTGAATTAATTACTTTTTTATTCAGAAATACTTTGCAGACATGAAAGATCTTGTACAGCTTGGGGAACTTGGAACTGGAACTTGTGGCCATGTGGTGAAAATGAGGCATGCGTTGTCAAATAAAGTCATAGCAGTAAAGGTAGATCCAAGTTTTATAGTTCTAAGATGTAATTGTTTTGTATGGCATTTATTTTTTCTGTCAAAAAATGTGAAAAAGATTTTCATTTCTATGATTTTTAAATAATGTAGTTAAAAGGTTTAACTTATTCTCTTGACCAGCTTATAGATCTGCAGGCATTGCCAAAATTCTGAAACAACAGCAACATTACATCTATAGTAATAAAATGGACTGTTTTTCTGTTTTCTCCAGGGAAAAAAAAGTACTTAATCATACCTGCTAGGATTTACGATTTACCCGTAAAAATTACGGAAATGCAGCTTGTTTTTACGGACAAAATGTTAATTTTACGGATTTGGTGATTCTTCAAGGTAATTTTTTTTTTTTTTTTTTTGAGGATTTTGCACCATGTATTAAAACTTTTTAACTTAGTCCATTTAAAATGAAGCACCGACGTAAGTTAAAAATAAACTTTTCAGTTACATGTGTTTATTTGGAAACATTTGTCCCTCAGTTTTCCCTCATGTTGTTTTGGGTTGTTTCAAATGCTAAAGAGCTTGCGCCGTGGGTAAACTGAACTGCAGCTGGGCTTGTTAATCTCTTCCTGTGTTGACCCCCTCCCACTTATCAGATAATGCATTGTTCATCTCCCAAGTAGCTAATCCTCTGGCTGGCGTATGTCCTGCATTGGAGCACCTGTTTTTATTGCTCTCAGTTTGAAATGCTATCTCAGAACGTAGTCATCATAGAAAAAAAAAATTCAAGCAGATTTTAAATCTGTGGAATTTTTAAGCCCAAATCGATTATCCAGCATGACGAAATTAAACAAAAGCTGCCAATTTTGTGAAATTAAAAATGCATTTGGGGCATGGTTTTGTAACTTCTCTGGCAATAAATTTGACCTAAGAAAAGAATGCGGTATAATAGGAAGTTAAAAAACAAACAAATGCTCATTCGACCCAGTGCTTCTCCAGCAATGATTTATTTTGCTGGTCCTTTAGTCAGTAAGTTTTCTACGCTTTCCAACCGTGGGTTGAGGACGTGTAATATGTTCCGGATCTGTCTGTCCGCCCAATAATTTGCATGATGTCTTGGCTGCATTCAATGAAATTAGTATGTTGGAGTCCATACTAATTTGTCGAATTCCTGTTGAAAACGGTGAAAGGTCAGGACATAAGAGCGGGATTTATTCTTCCGCCCTTTTGCATGATGACTTGCGTAAAATCAAAGCATGATTGCGATTAAATTTCGGTAGGCTGTTAAGCACCCATAGTAGATCAATCTTATTGAAAATGATTATTTATCAGCACTCATGGGGACAGTGCGCACATGCGCGAGATTTGTTCGTCAGAATTTTTGCACAATAACTTCCATGGAAATTCACCGGTTTGGATGGAATTCTTAATTATAAAATGATGTGTGTGTGTGGTAGCTTTTTTTGTTAGAAATTAACAGGCACAAAAAATGATCTATTTTAAATAAAGTTAAAACATGCAAAATATACTGCCTATCTTTTAATTCATACTAAGAGATTCATTAAGAAAACAACAAAGTGTCGTAGAGAACACTGTTTGTTGCTTTTGCAAACCCACACTTTTTGTAGGTACAAAATTTTGGGCTTTTAGAGAACAACTCTGAATTTTAAAATATCCAGATTTTGACAGCATGAGCTGAATCTAGGAAGGAGCAGACTTTTCTTTTTTTTTACTTTATATGTTTGAAAAAAAAAATGCAGCATTGGTTTTGTAACTTCTATCAAACCAAATTGCGTGATATTTAGAGATATCACGCATATTCTAAATTTTGTATTCAGGCCTTTGTTTTTTGTTTTTTGTTTTGTTTGCAGAGATGTAATATAGATTGGAATTAAAAACCCAGTTCCAACATTTTGTCCTGTTGGCTACGCCACAAAGGGAGCAGGGAACAAGATGGGGAGAAAATCGCTGACAAAGTGGCTGCATCGTTTCCCATGATGCCTGACATAAAAGACAACATTGGTCTTGTTCCAACGAAACACATTGTTTTAGTTTACTGCAGGAGAAAGGGGGTGGTCCACATGGTGATGGCCCTAGATTGCTTTTGAAAGGAATAACTAGAGAAGCTCTATTTGGTAAGATGGTGGCAGGGGGAGGGGCAGGAAGGGAAGACAGAACTATAAAATCAGTGGCATTTGGAAGTATAAAGGATGCCGCCAAAGGGGTCAGATTTAATTTAGTATCGCTTTTAATGATGCTGCAAGGCATTGATCAGCCTATGAGAAATAGTGGAGAGGGAGGAAGGGGGGGGAGGAGACCTTAGAGAAGAATTAAAAGTTGATACTTGATTTGGGTAACATATTGTTTTTTAAATTTATAACGAGGAGCAGTACACCAATTAAGTAGTAAATAGTAACGCTGTACTAGTGATCCGATTTATTGGCGTAGGAAATAAATAAATTACTTCCTACGCCAATAAATCGGATCACTAGTACAGCGTTACTATTTACTATTGTTTTTTAATTGATATGTTTGGTACATTTAATCAATATACATGAGAAGTAATTTCATCGAATATATCGATTGAAATTTTCATCACATATATCGATTAATTTTTTTACTGATTTTGGTTTCTGAAAGTTGGCATATATGCTTAATGCTAGATGTTTAAAGTTTTGTCATAAACTAGCAGAGGCACATGCATATGTGCACCTCAGAGCCCTGTTTATAAAATTCAAATTTCTAAATATTTGTAATTTCCATAGGAACATTGAAATGAGCACCATCAATAGATGGCAGCACATTCATTCTCCAGAAAGTAAGCTTAATTTATGTCCAGATTTCATGATAAACCCAGACAGTTGGGCCCCAAATCCCCTCTCCCCTCCCCTCCCCCCTTTTTTTTGCTTTTTTAAAGACAATTAAATATGTATATTGATTTTAAAAAGTAGTTACTTCATTAGGGTATGTTATACTGTGTGAACATTATGTTTTTTCATCACCCTGCATGGTGACCCCGTATAGTAAACCCAGAAGCGGAGCTAAAGGGGGCAGGGGCCACGTGCCCCTGGCGGCAGTGATTGGGGGACAACATGGAGAAACGAGACGCAGACGGTCATAAACCTCTTACATGTTTTCGGATTACATCTCAAATTTCATAATGTATAAAAAAATTTTGAATCAAAAGCAAGTAATGGCTCAAGCACAGTGGTCATAAACTTTGGTAAAATATACAGCCTTCACAACTGTACGAATATGATCACTGAGCTTATTCGTATAGTTAAGTAAAGGCTGCTCAGTTTATGATGCTGTAATTCTCATACTCTGTGAGCGGGGCAGCTTGAAGACAATTGTTCTATCAGTGACGTCACACATACCTCCCTCATTGCTCCAAAATTCTCGGCTATCACCTACTGGCTGCCACCATAGGTGAGGATGGGTACTGTCATGTATTCTGTTGTTGATGTCCTCTGGTACTTGGCACAGCAAGAAAGTGCACTACGTGTATCAAACGAAGGAAGATTTCTGCTAGGCGGTCTTCGAAGTAGAAACATTTTGTACACCATTGAACTTGTTTCTCACTATCATCCTCCACTTAAGGACCATTTGGGGCACCACAAAGAAGGCCAAGCTTGTTACTTCTCTCATGAAATTCAGGATGAGTTTTTGGAAATCATTGCTGGTAAGATAAGGCAACAAATTCTGGATGTTATCCGAGAAACAAAATTCTAGATGACATCTGACACCCGACATTAGTCATATCATAAAGATCAGATATCTCAGGTAATAAGTTATGTGAAGATGGGGGAAAAGGTCCTTAGGTCACAGAGTTTCATTGAGTTTTTTAGTCGGTGGAAAAACATGTAAACTTTTGCTGAAGCAATACTCAGAAAATTTCAAAATGATGGTTTAGTTTTCACAAGCTGCAGAGGACAGTTGTATGACAATGGAGCTCACATGGTAGGATTGTGCAAGGGGGTTCAAGCATGCATCCTTAAACAATATACTCTTACATTTTTCTTGCCATGTGCAGTTCACTCTCTTAATCAAGTGGGAGTTCAAGCTATTAGTGTAAATCCAGACGCAGATACTTGCTTTCAAGTTCTCCACTGTTTCTACTTATTTTGTGAGTCTTAACAGCTAGGTGGGAAATATTACAGAAACATACTTATTTTTCACTTATTTTTTGTGTCTTCAACAGCTAGGTGGGAAATATTACAGAAACATATTAAAATGTCCCTCGAATCCCGATCTAAGATAAGGTGGTCCACAAAGATAAAAGCTGTTCCAATAGAAGTTTTAGCAAGCTGAAGCTTATCAAAACATATCTGTGAGGCACAGCCGGCCAACAGAGATTAACAAATTTAAGTGTGATATCCACTGAGCATGAGTTTGTATCAAAACTTTCTTAAGATATCATAAAGGTTTCTGCTGCCGGAAAAGTCAAGCTGTAGACATGCCTGTCCCTGGAAATTTTTCTTGAAGTTTAAAAAACTGGGATTCATCTAAAATTTTAATGTACAGCTGTATTCAAGTGTTTATGTCATACAAATGTTTAAAACTCAAAGGTTTGTGTATTGAATAAAAAATAGTTTGTACATTGAATTAAGTGTTATTTTAGTGAACAGTGTAAATATGTTAGTTATTTATTTTAAGACAAAGTGATATAACAGTGTGGTGAAAGACCAGTTGACCAGTTTTTGAACACGGGAAACTTATTAATTGGTTAAGAGTAAAATATTGAATTAATTATTGTTTTTACTGTAAAAGAACTCTTGATATTATTAACTGTTAAGATTAATTCAAAGAAATTTTGGGTTTAAGAATAAACTTAGTGCCTCGGTGGCGCAGTGGTCTAAGCGCTAGCTTATGATCATTCATTCTCGTGGGTTGGGGTTCGAGTCCTGGTGAAGCATGGATGTCGTGCTTGTCTTACAGCACTAGCTCCCTTCCTTCCTTGGAACCAGTTGTCCTAAATTAGGGACGGGCGACTGCTTATAGCCCATTGAGTTGCTTACGGTGGTCGTTAAACCTCCAAAAAAAAAAAAAAATAATAATAATAAACTGATAATTTCTTTAATAAGTCATTTGTGCTCAATATCACAAAAACCGATGATTGTTACGATATTAATAAACGAGTTTTATTCTTTTTGAACTTCGAAAAAACAAAACCGTAAATCAGGTGCAATTGTAAAATTTAATGAAATGCTAGCAGATGTAATCTCAAAAAGTTAAACATAAATTTCAGTTAATATGTTGTTGATGAAGAAAGGGTGAGGGGAGGGGGAGGGCACCATACTCTGCTTTGCCCCTGGTGAAAGAAATCCTAGCTCTGCCTCTGGTAAACCATATGCCTATTTGAAGGTTTTTCCTTTGTTTGATGCATTCTCTGTTTCATGCAAGTGTATTTGACATTTATTGAGGATTACAGTCACTGTTACAGACAATTTCTACTCCTTTGTTGTCTGTCAAACTGTGGAACAACATTTTATAATTAGATTTCAATCAGTATACTTTTTCATCATGCAGTGGAAGTCAGAGGAGAGGCTGTCACCTGGATTAAAAAAAAAAAATGTCAGTGAAGCTGCAATGAAAGGTGGCAAACATGCTGGAGAAAAACCTTCAGTTTAACATTTTCTTTTCTTTTCTATGTGTGTGTTTGGAGACATTGGAATTAAACCTTTGGGTTAAAAGTAAACTATTGATAATTTTAGGTAAACACAGACAGCACTGGCCTATAAGATAAATCATGTATTTTTAGGTAAATCCAACAAAGCTGGACTCCCTTGCTAGTCTTATATTGATGATTTGGGTATAAAAAAAAAAGACTGATTTATGCTAATATTGCAATTTATATGTAAATTACAGAAAATTAGAATTTGGGAGATGGGTGGATGCATTTCGAAACAAAACTGAAATTTTGATTAAGGCCATGAAACATAAATAGGAAAATAAAATGCAACACTGAATTTGGAAACTCCCAAAAGTTACTATTGTATTGTTTGCATTAGATGAGTAGATACACCTGAAAGTGGAAGAAAAGGTAACTATTGTTTACATGTGTACCAAATTTGTAAACACTAAAAATTAATGGTATACAATGTACACGTGTAATAGCTTTCGGAGGCGGTGAAGTCAAATATAATAGTTAGGACAAAAACATTGATTTTGAAACACAATTACCCAGCTTTTGTTTCTCACCTCAGTCACTGCTGAGGGGGATACATTTGAACCATGTGATGAAAATTCAAACTGAGATACTTAATACTTCCCTGCACTAAGGTTTGGGTTTTTGAAAGGCCACTTGGCCTATATTTATTTTTAAAACTTAACCAAAAATAACAAGAAAAACAAAGCATGTCATTTGAGTTTCAAAACACACACACAAAAAAAAAAAAAACCCAACCTTGTGAGTACAGAACATGCATAACACCTGATTCAATATAAATTGACAAGTTCTGTCCCTGAAGTGCAATGTCTCTCTCTCCCCATGACTTTACAGATTATTGTATACACTAGTGTTATATGTAATGGAAAAGAAAAGCATTTTCTTAGTTTTTACATGAGATAATTCAATATATTCATCACATTCAGTATGTATAAGTAGGGCAGTCAAAAACTATTACAATTACCTTAGCAAAACTTTTACTGTCTGTCAAAATACTCCCAGCATCTATATAAAGTTGTAGACGTGTGCCAATTCTGGAATGCTTAGTGATACTCCTGTTGGAAAATACTCCACAACTCTGAATAAATGCATTTTGCAAGGTCTGACACATTAGATAAGGTTGTCCAGCAAGTTCCTTTTTAATTTCTGGAAACAACCAAAAATGGTGCAAGATCAGGTGAATACGAGGTCTGTTCAAAATGTTCCCGAACTTTTCTAAATAATTTTTTTCAGGCGTACTTACAACTTGTTCAGCCTTGCCGCCTTCAAAGTACTCTCCTGTTCAGTTGATACACTGTTCCCAACACCATTATCTGTTCTTGAAACAGCCCTGATAGGCTTTTTCGGGTTTGCACATAGGTGTGTTTGTGAAATTTCCTTGACGTCAATCGTGTGTCAACTGAGGAGGAGAGTACTTTGAAAGTGACAAGGCTGAATAAGTTGTAAATATGCCCAAAAAAATCATAAAAAAAAATAAAAATGATTTGATGATTTGAAAAATCTTTGTCTTTTCAAAGTGGATTTTGACTTTGGAAACAGGAAAAGTCCGAGGGGGCCAGGTCAGGCAAGTAGGGAGGCTTTGGAAGCACAGTTGTCTCCATTTCGGAGCAAAAGTCACGAGTCAGCAGCGATGCGCATGCCGTCGTGAAGGACGAACTAGGATTTGTTTCTCCACAGCTCGGGCCTTTTTCTCCTGACATTTTCTTGCAGACATTTCAGCACTTCAAGATAACATCACTGATTCATTGTTTGTCTCTCTGGTAAAACTTGCTGATGGTCAACATGCTCGATGCCAAAAAAGACAGCTTAGCCTGACTTTCATGTTTGACCCTGACTTTTTGCACTTTTTTTGGTCTTGGTGAACTTTTTCCAACCCACCGTGTCGACTGCATTTTCGTCTTGACATCATAGCCGTAAACCCACATCTAATCACCAGTGATAATTATTTTCATGAAATTTTAGTCCTTGTTTGCGTGATTCAAAAGTTCCTACAGATTGCAGTGTGATTGGCTCTCTAATCCTGAGTCAGCAGACATGGAATAAACTTCGCAACAATTTGATGCATTTTCAATTTTTTGGTAAGAATTTGATGACATGATCCAATGAAATGTTGCAATTTTAGCGATTTCTCAAACAGTCGGTCGATGATTTGAACATGCGATATTGCAAACTTGGGCCACATGAGTGTTAGTTGTCAGTTGACGTCTAAGGCTGCCCTGAATGGGGATCATCATCAGTTAACTGTCGACCATCTTTGCGTCACTTAAGCCATTCATAACACTGTGTACGGCCTAAGCATTGTTCACCATAAACTTGTTTCATCATTTGATGAGTCTGTGTAATTTATTTCCCAAGTTTGACAGAAAATTTTGATGTTAGTATGCTGCTTGTGAAACTCATCTGTCTTGAAAAATGCAGAACATGCATAACAAGCTCTTAAACAAAGTGATGCATCATTGATGACTAATCACCATAGAAACACGTGGTTAAAGGGAGGTTACTTGCTGAGGTCACTGCTACACAGAAACACCTACCACGTATCGGTGTGACGTCACCTTACTGTGCTATTATAAACATTTGGGAACAGTCCTCATATGCATGACAAGTAACCAGATATGCCAATAAGTTGTTGAGTTTTGTGAGCACTAATATTAGAATGAAGGAGAATCTTTGACACAATTTGGGATGATGTTTATCATCCACAGCTCATTTTCGTCAATCTTTCTGGGAGTTGAGTAGTAATAAAACCATATCTCATCACCTGTGACAATGTCTGCTAACAGTTAGGGGTCACTAGGTTCAAACTTTGCCAGAATCTCCTTTCAAGATTCCACGCTAGCCATTTTTTGCTGTTCTATCAGTTTGTGGAAAACCATTTGGCACAGATCTTGTAGAACTATAAATGTTGGTAAATAATTATTTCCACGCTGCCAATCGATGCGTTGACATCAAAACTTATTACCTGAATGGTGATGTGCATGTTTTTCTTAATGAGTTCGTGAACAGTAGTAATGGTTCTCACATTCATTGAATCCTTCAGTTTTCCTGCTCTTGGCAGGTCTTCAAAGCTCTGCCATCTTTCTTAGAATTTGCTCATCCATCCAGCAATAGTGCCTTATGAACAGGCATGCTCCATATATACTTGTGAGAAATTTTAATGAGTTCACAAAAAATAGCCATGGTTCTCTCATTCATTGTATCCTTCAGTTTTCCTGCACTTGACAGGTCTTTGAAGCTCTGCCATCCTTCTTAAAATTTGCTCACCCATCCCATAACAGTGCCATATGAACAGGCATGATCTCCATGTATTTGTGATAAATTGGCATGGATGTTTTTTATATCTCTGGGCTGCATCTTTGTAAAAATGTAAGATCTTCCCCCATCTTTAGTAGGCTACATAGCAACAGCACACACATTTTGCAGATCAAACTTGACGTGCTGTCAGCAGAGAGAGAATTGAAGAAACAGCCTTGCTTTGTAACATGTTCTATAATAACAAGTTTAGAGAAGCTTTCAAACAAGTCATTGCTTGTTTTAACGGTAAATCTAATCATGAATGTAAATTTGCAGGTATGTCAAGAACTTGCCCCTCATCGTTATTGCTCCCAGTGAGTAATTCAGTCGAACAATACGTCAGCCTATAGAATAGACTGGTGAGATAGATACAATGTCTGGTTTCTTATTTTTTCTGTAGTGTTTTGCATTTCATAGCTGGTGGACATTAGACTATCAGTAATTAATAGTCAAGATCATTTTGTAATTTAATTGTTGCTTGGGTGAGCTCTCTCGTTGCGCAAAGCAACGCCAGCAGGCATTCGTGCCAAAGTTCTCATCGGAACAGCGAACACTCTCAAAGACCTGATTGCGTTATGGCGTTGGACTGTGTGATGTATATATACAATTTAATATTCATTTGATCCACTTTATTCACGTAGGTAAGATGTTTCCCATTATATAAAGATGTAAATAAACATTCTGTTGACCATTGTCAGTGAAAATATTTAGAATCTACATATTGAGTTGTACCATCTATATCTTCATTCTATAAGGTTTTTTACTGTGAGACCTATTTTGAGAGAACGGCTGAACGTAAAAATATGGTTCAGGTATCAAAATAAAGGTCTTACCATGTAGATGTGCCAGTTGAAGAGAAAACTGAGATTGGGGCAACGGTTCGGGCACGGCGGGCCAGCAAAGTTTCCATGGAAGAAGCGTGAGGCCCTTATCTACATCAGGCGCTCAGTTCAGTGTCAGATTTGGTGTGTGCATGACTGCATGGTGTTCTATGATCAGTCCTAAAGTAAGTAAATACTTTATTGCATACTTACCCATAATAGAATGTCTCTCCCACAGAAAAAAGAAAACGTAAGAGCCTTACTGGAAGGCATGAGCGATCACAACTATATGTCTCAGACAAGAGAAAATGAAGAGTATTCACAATGCAAATCTCATTCCAACAACATTTACAGACACAGTTGTGACTGAAGATGAGAGTGAAAGAGGGCGCTATACAGTTGAATTTTCGCACACGATCGAGATGAGTGGACTTCCGCCTCACATTTTACGACTGAAAACTGGTGCAGTCATGATGCTCATCACGAACCTGGCCGCCCCAGTGGCGCAGTGGTCTAAGCGCTGGCTTATGACGATTCGTTCGTGTAGGGTCCGGGTTCGAATCCCGGTGAGGCATGGATGTTGTGTTTGTCTTGTGGCACTGGCTCTCTCCTTTCCCTGGAACCAGTGACCCTAAATTATGGATGGACGACTGCTTATACGCTGGTCAGTCGTTAAACCTTCAGTCAAAAAAAAAAAAAAAAAGTCACGGACCTGGGCTGTTGTATATTTTAAGATAATACAACGTAGTTTGTCAGAAATATTTATTTTTTCAAGTTGACCATGGTTTCGCTGGGTATTGACCTAGCTTCATCAGGACGAATGGCATTGTATATGATATCATAAAGGGTGTTTGCAGTCAGTCATAGGTTTTAGTTAGTTGCTTCCACATGCTTGATAGAAATGGGGTGGATGCCATGTCATTAACAAGCTGCGAAGACTTCTGATATACATATATGGAAAGCTTCCAAAATATCAAGTTTGGTGGTTGAATCTGGCTTGTCAATTAGTTTTGCTTCTTCAAAGAGAAATTTATGGTCCTTTTCGTAACGGTGTTTAGCCATCGATGACTTCTTTAGGTCACAGTTCTGAATGTAGGTCTTGTGCTCTTTCAAACGAAAATGCAAGGCTCTATGGATCTGTCCTATATACGAAGCGCCACATTCACATGGAATTTGATAAATTCGCCACAAGTTTTTGTCTCCAACATAGTCCTTTGATCCTAAAAAGTTCATTTTGTTTATCGGTTTAAAAATCACTTTAAAATTAAAGGTTTTGAGAATTTTTGGAATTTTGAAGGAGATGTCACAAGAAAATGCAGTGATGGAAAAGTTTGCGCCGAACTACGCCAATTTCATTATCTTGCACCAAACTGCTAAAAATTACAAAAAAATGTAATATTTGCGCCCAACTGCGCCGAAACGACAATCCACAACAAAAACTGCCGTGCGAAAAATGTTTTCATTCCAAAAAATGCTGTTTGAAACGGCAAATCGAATGACACTTTTTAAGGTCGACGCATAATTTGGTTAAACGTAGAACGATGTTTTAATCAACTTGTACCGCCAATCCCAACATTTCGGAATGTTTTTCACCTACCTTCTAATTCGTTGTTTTTTCGGTATAAGTGACGAATAGGTTTCTCAATGTAGGTAGAGCTCGTGGAGGAGTTTTGTTGTAAATTCCGTGGTATGTAGGAGAAACGAAGGTGTACGTTATGAAATCCTGATGAAGATTGTTTACAGATAGTTTGGTGGTCTTTCGGAGTGTTGTGCAATTGAGATTGTTTTATGTCGTTCCCTGCTCTTTGGGATAGCGCAGATATATCGCTCCGGGCGAAGTGCGCGATTACGTAAATGTAGCGTAAGGTCAGTCGTTAGCTATTTCGTGGATGCAGAGGACGACTGAAAATGGCTCTCCTGTGGCAGGATACGATGATCTGTTTCTAAAGGATTCATAGGTATTCAGAGATGTTAACTTTTACGGATTTTCCGTAGTTTGTATGGAATTTCACTCCATTTTACGGTTTTACGGAAGTCACCCCAAAAACTACAGAAAAGCCCACGCAAGAAGATGCCTGCACGCAATTTTCAAATTTTTTACTGTCATTTGGTAGAAAAAACGCACTTTACAAATAGTCCCTATATGCCTTTGATGTTCTGACTTCCTCTGCCAACGGAGGCGGAGCTTCTTCTCTTACGCTGTCACGTGATTTCTCATACAGATATTTGAAGGCCGCGTGCAAAAGCTGAGAGAGCTCAGCACCTTTGCGAACTCCATACATTAATTACATGTGGCTTTGCGCTTGTGAAAATTTTGGTGGAAACGTTTTAACCCTTTCCACTTGACTGTTGGGTGACACCACACATTATGAAATCGCCAAATAGCTCGCGTGGTGGGTCCGATAACACCTATAGCTCGCATGTCGGCGTTTGCAAGACATTTATTTTTCGCCGAATATGTGGTGTGTCACTCGCCATGCTGATGACGCCTCCATAGCTCGTATGTCGGGGCTTGCGAGGTATTTCGTTTCCGCTGAATATGTCTCGATGCCGATGATGCCTCTACAGCCCGCATGTCGGCGCTCCCGAGACATTTCTTTTTGCTGAATAGCTCGCGTGTGGGTTGTAATTCGTCACGCCTATTACGCCTGTGTAGCTCGTACATCGGGGCTTGCAAGACATTAATTACTTTCTCGCCGAATATCTTTGGTGTCACTCTCCATGCCGATCACGCCTCTATAGCTCGTATGTCGACATTCACGAGACATTTATTTTTCGCTGACTATGTCGGGTGTCATCCGCCATGCCTATGACGTTTCTATAGCTCGTATGTCGGGGCTTGCGAGACATTTCGTTTCCGCCGAATATGTCAGGTGTCAACCTCTAGGCCGATGACGCTTCTGTAGCGCACATGTCGGTGCTCGCAAGACATTTCTTTTTCGCCAATAGCTCGGGTGTCATTTACCACGCCTCTGTAGCTCGTATGTCGGGGCTTGCGAGACATTTCTTTTTCGCCAAATATCTCGGGTGTCACTCTCCATGCCAATGACGCCTCTATAGCTTGCATGTCAACACTTGTGAGACATTTCATTTTCGCTGAATATGTCGGGTGTCACCACCACTCCGATGACGCCTCTGTAGCTCTTATGTCGGGGCTTGCAAGACATTTCTTTTTCTCTGAATATCTCGTGTGTCAGGTGTGTCACCCTCCATGCCATAACGCCTCTATAGCTTGCATGTGCATGTTGGCGCTCGCGAGATATTTCTTTTTCACCGCACTGCTCGCGTGTCTAGTGTAATCCGCCACACCATGAGCTCATGTCTGGGCTGGTGAGACATTTCTTTTTCGGCAAATATCTCGGGTGTCACCCTCCATGGCGATGACTCCTCTATAGCTCGCATGTCGACACTCGCGAGACATTTCATTTTCGCTGAATACGTTAGAAAGTGTCTTTCAATCACTGACGTGGGAAAACAAAGGGATGAAGATTAATGGAGATTATCTAACTCACCTTCGTTTTGCTGATGACGTAGTCATTTTTGCAACTACCCGATCAGAGCTGCAGGGTATGATCCAGGAACTTGCTGACAAGAGTAAAGAAGTGGGATTAAAAATGAACTTTCAGAAGACAAAAGTGATGTTCAAATCTTTTACAAGAAATGAAGATTTATCGATTGATGGAGAAAAGCTAGAGATAATAACAGACACGTACGTTTATCTTGGACAGCAGATATCAAGTGAGGGTCACATTGATGAAGAAATTAATCGGCGTACAAAACTTGCCTGGAGAGCTTTTGGAAGAAACAGCATAATTTTCAAGAGCAATATGCCATTATGTCTTAAAAGAAAAGTGTTTGATCAATGCATCCTTCCAGTGCTTAGGTATGGTGCAGAGACGTGGACCTTAACTAAAAAAGACATACAAAGGCTGCAGACCACTCAAAGAAGAATGGAGAGGTGCATGCTTGGTGTAACCAGGAGAGATAAACAAATAAACAAATTATCAGGAAAAACCAAAATGTTGATGCAAAAAAGAAGAGAGATGAGGACAACTAAAGAAGATGTGACTTCCAAAGTGGAATATATAGAGCTATGCAAGACAGTACGAAAGAGTATCACTGAAGACGTAAGGAAATTCAACTGTGAACTAGTGTGGAAAGCAATTGAAAACAACCAAAGCCTAAAGATAGCAAAGGGACATCTCAGTAAGGGAAGAAAACATTATGGCATTGAGAAAAGAAGATGGTTCTGTGACAAGAAATAGAGGTGAAATTTTGACAAGAGTGAAAGATTTCTACTCCAAGTTATATGAAAGGGATGATACATATACTCCAGACATCATGAAAGGTACCAGTACCAGAGTTCTTCTAGTCCTCCCAGCAAAAGTTGCACATGCAATCAAGAACATGAA
The DNA here is from genome assembly GCA_039090855.1 of Macrothele yani. Classification (NCBI taxonomy): domain Eukaryota; kingdom Metazoa; phylum Arthropoda; class Arachnida; order Araneae; family Macrothelidae; genus Macrothele; species Macrothele yani. Next base: position 59,749,491 of record CM077029.1, read on the forward strand.
GCGGAGGAAAGCTCCACGAGAAGATGGAATTACTGTAGACATCATACAAGAAGCAAGTGGAGAAATCGAAACAGTACTCGCCCAAATTTTCACTCGATGCCTTAATAAAGGGAAGATTCCTGAGGATTAGAACAATGCCACAATGATCCTGCTACATAAAAAAGGTGACATTGAGGATCTCAGGAACTACAGACCTATCAGCCTCCTATCAGTGGTTTATAAAATCTTCACTAAAGTTCTTTCACACCGTTTGAAGGTAACACTGGACATGGCTCAACCGAGAGAACAAGCTGGATTCAAGAGTGGCTACAGCACTATAGATCATATCCACGTACTGAGAGAACTAATTGAAAGAGCGAGAGAATATAAACTTCCATCTTGCATGGCTTTTATCGATTATGAAAAGGCCTTTGATTCGGTGAAACCATCAGCAGTTACAATGGCTCTGAAATCCTGCGGTATTGAAGATGCATACATTAATATTAATAACATCTATGAAAATGCAAGTGCAAAGATTCGGCTGTTTGAAAATACAACACACGTAAAGATTGGAAAGGGAGTGAGACAAGGTGACACTATATCTCCCAAACTCTTTAATGCCACATTGGAAAATGTCTTTTAATCACTGAACTGGGAAAACAAAGGGATAAAGATTAATGGAGATTATCTAACCCACCTTTGTTTTGCTGATGACATAGTCATTTTTGCAACTACCCTATCAGAGTATGATCCAGGAACTTGCCGACAAGAGTAAAGAAGTGGGATTAAAAATGAACTTTCAGAAGACAAAAGTGATGTTCAATGCTTTTACAAGAAATGAAGATTTATCGATTGATGGAGAAAAGCTGGAGATAACAGACACGTACGTTTATCTTGGACAGCAGATATCAAGTGAAGGTCACATTGGTGAAGAAATTAATCGGCGTACAAAACTTGCCTGGAGAGCTTTTGGAAGAAACAGCATAATTTTCAAGAGCAATATGCCATTATGTCTTAAAAAAAAAAGTGTTTGATCAATGCATCCTTCCAGTGCTTACGTATGGTGCAGAGACCTTAACTAAAAGAGACATACAAAGGCTGCAGACAACTCAAAGAAGCATGGAGAGGTGCATGCTTGGTGTAACCAGGAGAGATAAGAAGAGGAACTCGTGGATCAGAAAAATGACAAGAGTGGAAAACATCATGATCAGAGTAAAATCCCTGAAATGGCAATGGGCAGGACATAGTGCCAGAAGGACAGACCATCGATGGACAGTCGAAATTTTAGATTGGATTCCAAGGGACAGGAAAAGACCCAGAAGAAGACCACATGGAAGATGGGTGGATGAAATTCAAAAGTATGCGGGAGTAATATGGAGGAGACTGGCACAAGATAGACCATTGTGGAAGATGCTTGGAGAGACCTTCGTCCAGCAGTGGATTGGTAATGGTTTACAATGATGATGATTCCTAAGTAATTCCCATAATCTGTCTATTGTAACTATCATTTGATCGATTGATGAGCATTACTTCATTTATAGGAAAGCCATGACTTCATTTATTACTAAGTTGAAGAACCTTTCATTCTGATTCTTCCCAGAAGAGGTGGAATGTACTGAACGGTGAGACGCCGAATGTGTGGTGACATCTGCACAAGGAGCAGGAGGCTGTGAAATCTGCAATGTAGAAGACCGGTCGTTTCCAGAAGAAATTTTGATTGAAGAAGCTGCAGGTAATTTTTTCTGCTCAGAGTGCACGACTTGGGAGTAGGATTAAGTACCCAGAGAAAGAATCACGGGGTGAGATTGAAGGATGCCCTGTAGTTTTCCAGGTGAAAAAGCCTGCTTTACAAAATGAGTGCAGATAGAATTGACAACCATATTTTTTATGGAGTCAGTCTGTGAAACAGATTGAAGATTCTGGTTAACTTCCTTTTGAAATGAGGAAACAGCCTCATCTTTTGCTTGAGAAATAGAAGCCCAGGCTTGAGATATCCAGGTATCTATATAGGAAGCAGAGGACTCCCTTGCTTGTAAATCAGCAATTATTTTTTGCTGATTCTTTAAAACTGCTTGGGTAGCGTTAACAAGAGCTATGGAGAGTCCTTTTTATAGTGTCATTTTTTTGGGAGATCTTTTTGTGTAAGCACATTGTTACGGAGAAGCTCGATCTTTGCATCAGGGCACTGAGCAGCATCGATTGCATCATCCTGTGAGGCGATCAAGTTGATGAACAGGTCATTTGTTTTCCATATTCACAGCTGAAAATGTGGGAAGTAAAAATTTTGTTGATATTATTCAGATATGGATAATTCATCAGATTTCCATAAAGATCTTTGCCATAACATACGTATCAAAATATTTATTCATTTTCATATAAAATTCATTTTGTGTTGTACTCTTAGATTTTCGTTTTGCATTACTTGAATTGATGAAGAAAAGGCCAACTTTTCAAAGTTAATTGGAAATGATGTATTCAGTACAACATGCATGTGACGATGACATAAATTAAGTACATCGAGTTTCTTAAAATGACAAGAAATGCCCCATAATTCTGTTTTTATAATACACTGCTGGACAATTGCTAAGGATGGATGACAATAACAACCATAAAATGAAAGGCAGGGAAATGCGGAAATTAGCATAAGTGCGGGATACAGTAAGACGTATTGTGCGTATGTAAATTTTGGATTGCCGAACTTGTTCGTGACGTCATAGTGCTGATAAGAGATATAAAGGATTTGATGCGTATTGACCGTTGTTGTTCAAACGCAAAGTTGAAAGGGAAAGAATCAATTGACGAACTTGCAATTTTCAGTTTGTCTTCCCGACATCATCTAGATGATTTTATGCGTGGCCGTATTATTGGCAAGATTGAAGAAGGGCGAAAAATAACAGATGTTGCCAGGGAGTTCGACGTCAGCCACAGTGTTGTTTCAAGGGTTTGGAAATCATTTCAAACAAATGGAGAGTGTAGCAAACATCACGGGGGAGGTCGTGTTCGCAGTACGACACCTGAAGAAGATCGGTACATAGTGCTATCAACAAAAAGACACCGGCGCAGCACAGCTAGTGAGGTAGCAAATCAGTTTATGGCTGCTACTGGCAAGCGGATCTCCCGAAAAACTGTCTCCAGACGTTTGCATGAAGGAGGACTATACGCCCGCCATCCTGTTGTGTGCATCCCATTGTCCAGACGTCACCGTACCGCCCGTTTGCAATGGTGCCATCAACATCGCAATTGGACTGATAACGACTGGTCTGCTGTCCTCTTCTCAGATGAGAGTAGATACAGTCTATCATCTGATTGTCGACGACAACTGATCTGACGTGATAGTGGTACTGCATATTGTCCAGCAAACATACAGGAAAGGGACCGATATCCGACATTGTAGTGTCATGGTATGGGCTGGCATCATGATCAATGGCCGTACGTCCCTCTATGTGCTTCCAACTGGGACTATGACTGGCCAACGATACATTAATGATGTTCTGCTACCTCATGTTCGCATGTTCCGTGGGGCTGTCGGTGATAGATTCATTTTCATGGACGACAACGCAACATGTCATCGAACAGTCGCTGTACAGGAGTGTCTTGAGAGCGAGGATATTCAACGCCTCGTATGGCCAGCCCGTTCTCCAGATCTGAATCCCATTGAAAATGTGTGGGATGCTTTGGGGAGGAGTCTTGCTGGTCGCCAATGCCCTCCAATAAACAAGGACACCCTCATCCGTGCACTGACCGAAGAATGGGATAAATTACCCCAACAGCTGCTTGATAATGTTGTGCAAAGCATGACACGGCGTGTGAAATCTTGCATCGCCCTCCATGGTGGCCATATCCCGTATTGACATCTTACGCCGGAACGCCTGCGGACGGTAATTGCATTTTTTTCACGTTTACGTATTCTGCACAAAATGGCCTGTTTGTCCCTTTAACACGTTCCAAAGGCTTCTGGATTTCAGAGCACAATAAATTGTCTTTCTTGTAATGTCCTGGCATTCTGACATTATTTTATTTCACTTGGCATCCAACCACACTTACTTTTTTATGCGCTATATAGCCGTTTATGATCCGTCCTTAGCAATTGTCCAGCAGTGTAGCTGTTTGTATATAGTATCGGTAATTGAAGAATGTAAAAGAATGTGCATCACCTCAATCCAAAGGCTAAAGGTAGCATGTTCAAATTGCAGCCATGAGCATCTTTTACATTTGTGGCCTTTTTTTTTTTTATCTCAGTTGTTATGCTTTAAAAACTTAAGTAATGCTTTTAGAAAACTGTTAAACATAAAACAGGACAGTAATAATAATACCTGGAGCTGCTATTTCAAAACACTGAATACATGTAAAATATTGAATTGGGGAAGCGCTTACAAGTAAATTCAAGAAAATTTGGACCAAAAATCAGACTCAAGAAAGTCAGTGTAAAATACAAGAACATTGTTTAAGATTTTAGTACATATTATCTACGTGGTGTGTACCTGTATAGTAAAATGCATTTCATTGTCATTTGTCTGATAAAGTTGGTATGTTATGAAGGGGAATTTCAGAAATGTGTATGTTATTTAAAAGGATTGTGGTGTAAGGTTTAGGAATCCATAATTTAGTGAAACATTTATGAAAATTGAATCTGTTTATTCATTTTCACATATACAGGTGAATTATGGGTTTACAAAATTATTGTGACCATGTTTGAAAAGTTCTTTCAATTTTCAAAAATAGAAATAATTAAATTATTACCTTTTTTGTTTTTCACTCCAGCAAATGAGAAGATCAGGAAATAAAGAAGAAAACAAGAGGATCACAATGGACTTGGATGTAGTGCTGAGGTGCCACGATTGTCCCCACATTGTACAGTGTTACGGTTACTTCATCACAGAATCAGATGTTTGGATATGTATGGAATTGATGGCTACATGTCTCGACAAACTCTTAAAACGCCTTCGTGTACCCATTCCAGAGCAAATTTTAGGCAAAATATCTGTTGCAGTAAGTTTTGGTGGATCACGATTACTGTATTTTCTGTGAATAATGCTGCAATTCTGTTTATTTTCATGTATTGTTATTAGGAATAATGCTGCTCCAAGTTTAAAACCACAAGTAAATATATTGCAAAAGCATTTTTATTTGAGAACCATTCCACCCACCACCCCATGGAGATTACTTAGATACAGTCAGCTGTTTTTATAAAGAATTTGATTCAGGAGACCATGATATCCAGTTTGATGACATGAAATCACAATTCTTGACAGTGGTAGGAGAGCCTTTCATCAAAGATAAATGAGGCAGTGGCTTGTTGAAAAAAAAAAAAAAAAAAAAGGAAGAACAAGCATTTATTTTTAATGTACTTTGATTCTCCTGTGTGACTTACATCTAATAACTTGAGAGACAAAAACACTGTTGGCATGTGGTAAGTGAACATGCATTAAATTGGGAATCATCACCTCTGTTTCCTTGCTGTATTTGTATAACTCTTCCTCCTGAGGGGTAAAACCTTCACTCTCCATTCATGGGAGAGGAAAGGGCTATGATGCATGTTTGTTATCAATCATGTCGCACAGGTAAGAATACTGTAGGAGGTAAATGTAATTCAGCGTATTGCATACTTACAGCATGGTGTATGTCCTTGGAAAAAGTGAGAGACATCGCTGATTTCATGTGTGTGTTTTTAGGGAGTGTGTGATAGTGGATGTGAGTATGACTTTGTGGTTTTCCCTGTTGTGAGTTCACTGACTGTAACTAAAAGCAAGGCCAGAAAAGAAATGCATGTTTACCTTTCCTAGAGCTAGATGCAAACTGGCTGTCAGCAATACTATAATTTCACAACCCATTGCACACAGGTGTCATAAAATTCAGAAATGGTGGGGGTTTCTGTTTCTTGTGGGAGGGAAGCAGTAGTGTGAGAAAAAGTTGTAACTTTTCTCTCCAAGTTGTATGATTTATAAAGTTTGCAATTGTATGATTTATAAAGTTTGCTATTGTATGATTTATAAAGTTTGCTGTTATGAAATTGGTTATTTGATAATTATTTATAGCTGTGCTTTTGCTGTTGATCACTAAATTTCCCTTACCCGACAAGTTCATAAACGTGGCACTCTCCTCTCATCCTGCCACAAATGATAAAACGTTGTGGTGGGGAGTTGGTATAGCACAGTAGTTCTCAAACTTCTGACACCACAAAGCCCTTTTCACCGAAGGACAATGGTGCAGAGTTTCAACATTTGTTACTGTGCCCATGTTTATATTCAGTGCAAAATTGTGTTTATACAGGCAATGAGGATTTAAGAATTTCATTTCATCAACCTCACTGTTTCAGAAACATGCAGTCCAGAACTACATCTTTCTCTTGAAAGCACAAATTTTGTCAGAGGCTGTGAAAACAGTAGGTTATTCCAGGCAAAATTGTCAGGTTTTGAAATTATTTTCCATCAACACAACTCTGATTCTTAAGATTTTTTTTAATGGGTAGCTACTCCCAACTTATAAAATCCCTAAAAATTTCAATTTTTTATTTCCGATAGATTAAAGGACATCATTTTTAAAATTTTGGTGCATGGTGGGACATGTTTTGTGTAAAAACGCAAATATCTCCGTTATTTAGAATAAAAAGAAATACAAAAATCATCATTCATTCTTAATTTTTTACCAAGGAATCCATTGGTGCAATGCGTGAGTTTCTATCTACTTTAATTTTTGAGTTATGGGCAGTGAGAGATCGTTTCTTCATTTCTTAACAAGGCAATGTAGTACATCACTTAGAAAGCTGCAAGTATTATTCTTTACAAAGAAAGGTTTTATCTATCAAATGAAGAAAAAAACCCCAACCTTGGGCTTTTGTCTGAGCACCTGGAAAACAATTTTTAAACCTAATGCATGGCCAGTGCATTACCATGGTAAAAGTGCAGTCTGCGAAGCATGCTGTGTCATGGCCACGGCTGTGTGGAGACGTGGTACGGAAGAAAAACGGCATCCCTCCTGCACGCAAGAAGCGATCATGCTGCGCAGATGCATGTGTTGTTGAATTCATGTTTTAAAGGAAAGGAATTCCTTATTTTAAAAAAGTATTACAATTAGTGATGATTATTAAAAAGTATGATGATTCGTTCATGATTATTAGAAAGTATGATGATTCGTTCATGATTATTAGAAAGTATGATGATTCGTTCATGATTATTAGAAAGTATGATGATTCGTTCATGATTATTAGAAAGTATGATGATTCGTTCATGATTATTAGAAAGTATGATGATTAGTTCATGAACGATGTTTATATTTCAATGTCTTACAACACTGTGATCAACTTCGATGTCTGATTTTGATTATATTTGATCAAATCAGTCAACAGGAAGTTGAGCTTCCATGGAATGCACCCCCCCCCAATAATGAACTTAGCGTATGTCATAAAATTAATTTAACATCTGAAGGTTTTAGTGTGCTAGAGATTTTCCTACGTTTTGTGTCATCATCTAGACTTCTTGAAATTCTGTGCAAAACCATAGTTATGGGAGAGAGGGGGGGGGGGGCCGTTCTACACACACACACACACACACACACACACACACACACGCACACACGCACGCACGCGCGCACGCGCGCCTTTGCTTTGAAAAGGGACCTTGAATTAAGGAACTAAATAATGTGTTCAATGTGCATAGCATATTGCCAATGCTTTTGCTCTAGACAACAACAATGTTAACACATTTCTCCTGCCCTTTGTACTAACCTCTATTGCTCTATTATGTGGCGAAATTTGTTTGGCTAATTTTGGGGATCATCATGTATTTTTTAATCAGTTGTTTTTTAATTCTGGCAAGTATGTATGTATACATATATACATGGGTGAAAAGTTCCATCATGCTTTATTGTTTTCAGATTTTTCATGCCGGTGATGAAATGAAGCACTTCTCCTTTTTGGATGATAATGCTTGTGGAGGGTTACTGCAAATCACCTGACTGATCTCCAGACCTTTTTCGCACTTTACCTGATCAACATCCTACAAATTTATTGCCCCTCGTAAAGATATCGTTAAGTATAAACTTGCCACTCGCCTCAGAATCCTAAATAATGTTGACAAAAAAGTGTTAGGAAGATTTCATTTGCATACTCACTTGCAAACTTTTCTCCGATTATTTTCTGTGCAAGTAATATACATTTTCTGTTGCATGGAAACTAAATTTGACCCGCGAGAAAAGTTCAATATTAATGTTCGTGTCAACGATGTAAACTAATTAGTTTCAAACTTTTGGAATTTTATGAATTGTAGACTCTCAAGAAAAACAAAATTGCATTCTGCATAGCTGTTAGTTTCCTCTACCTGTTTCTGGTATTTTTCCTTTATACCTGCGCAGGTGTGATGCAGCCCATCCAACTTTTTTTAACGAGTTAACCCTTTAGCCCTCCCCCAAATATTTAAGCAGTTAGAACATGTGGCAAGTGCAACTATCTAAGATTCTAGGGAACTTGGATAAATGTATGTGAAATTCTTGAATTCACAGAAATTTTGTTATTATACTGTATAATGAATTTTTTGTGAAATTTAGTATTTGTGCTTATGGGAAATAGAGGAAGTCCTCTGAACGAATTTCTAAGAGAGCAGTAGAAACGCACCATTTTAGTAATCATAGTTTAAAATGGAGAAATAGATATTCCTTGTCTATTATCCAGTTTGCAGTTTGCTGTCTACCTTCCTTGAGAAAGCCATCTGGTTGATGTGCGAAAGCTTGGAACCTTGATTTTATCTACACCAATAAATTTGGATAACTAGTTGTACTATCTTATACACTGAGTGGCCACTTTATTATGACCACCCCCTCAGTACTTCGTTGGGCCACCTTTTGCCTTTAATACTGCGTCGATTCTTCGTGGCATGGACTCCACAAGATGTTGATAGGTGGTTTGTGGGATCTGAGACCATGCTTGATGAATAGCACTTTCCAGAAGTGTGAGATTGCAGGGTTGTGGATCCAGCCAGCTGTCTGATGGCTTGTTCAACTTCATCCCACAAATTCTCAATGGGGTTGAGATCTGGAGATTGTGGGGGTCACCTAAGCAAAGTAAACTCACCGGCATGTTCCTGAAACCAATCCTGTACAATACAAGCACTATGGCAGGACGCATTATCTTGTTGAAAGTAGCCATCGCCATTGGGATAAACCATCCACATGACAGGATGCACTTGGTCCGCAACGATGTTTAGATATGATGTGCCAGTCAGACGTTGATCAACACGAATTAAAGGGCCCAAAGCATGCCAGGAAAACATTCCCCAAACCACCAGTTTAAGGGTTGTAGCAATGCATTTGGGGTCCATGCTTTTGTGCTGTTTCCGCCAAATTCTCACTCGGCCATCAGCATGGTGCAACTGAAAACGTGATTCATCGGACCACATAATTTTTTCCAATTATCGACTGCCCAATCCTAGTTGTAAAGGAATTTATGGCTCCTCTATTCATAGTGATTGTGGAATAACTTTTTTACGGGACTTATAGAGGTTATTTTTCATGAAAGTTGGTTGTCAAATTTTTGAACTAAAGGCTTCTTCGTCATCAGGACAACGTCACTGGAGTAGTTGCTGCCACTCAGTTGGAAGAGTCCAACCGCAATTATCGTTAATTGTGGTACTTCTTCTTCTTGCTATTTCGATCCCTTCTTCTAGTTTCCTCTTTACTAAGTTTGACTGGTGGGCGATTATTTTCACTGAGTCCCAATTTATGGAGTGTCCACTTGCTTGTATATGTCTGTCTAGCCCTGTTTTGTTACTAATGTTCCTAATAGCTGCTTGGTGTTCTTTCATTTGGACCTTAATACTTCTCCCTTTTTCTCCTATATAGCTGAGTCCGTAGTTACAGTCGATGCAATAAATTACTCCTTCTTGCATTTGGATGTCCAATTCTTTCTGCTTTAAAGCTGGTAGGAATTTCTTTATTTTGTTATTAAGATCTGGAGCTAGCCTGATATTATACTTTGCTCCGATACTTTTCAGTTTCTCGAAAAGTCCCTTGTGAGTACGTAATTTTGCTGGTAAAAAACTTCAAATTCACCAGCAAAATTACGTACACAAGGGACTTTTCGAGAAACTGAAAAGTATCGGAGCAAAATATAATATCAGGCTAGCTCCAGATCTTAATAACAAAATAAAGAAATTCCTGCCAGCTTTAAAGCAGAAAGAATTGGACATCCAAATGCAAGAAGGAGTAATTTATTGCATCGACTGTAACTGCGGACTCAGCTATATAGGAGAAAAAGGGAGAAGTATTAAGGTCCGAATGAAAGAACACCAAGCAGCTATTAGTAACAAAACAGGGCTAGACAGACATATACAAGCAAGTGGACACTCCATAAATTGGGACTCAGTGAAAATAATCGCCCACCAGTCAAACTTAGTAAAGAGGAAACTAGAAGAAGGGATCGAAATAGCAAGAAGAAGAAGTACCACAATTAACGATAATTGCGGTTGGACTCTTCCAACTGAGTGGCAGCAACTACTCCAGTGACGTAATCCTGATGACGAACTAGGCTTTAGTTCAAAAATTTGACAACCAACTTTCATGAAAAATAACCTCTATAAGACCCGTAAAAGTTATTCCACAATGTCCAATCCTTGTGCTCCTGTGCGAACTGGAGACTGCAGACAGCAAAGGTGTTCGAACAGGCCTTCGAACAGGTCTTGTTAACTGCAGACAGCAAAGGTGTTCGAACAGGCCTTCGGCTGCCATATCCCATCCCATGCAGTGTACGGTGAACAGTGCATGCAGAGATCATTTGAGGGGATCCTTGATTAAGATGGTCTGTAATTTGCTGCACTGTTGCCCTTCTGTTGTCTGTTATCAGTCTGGACACTCTCCGTTCCACCAGAGCAGTCACTAGTCGATGACGACCACACGTTGCTCGTAGAGACCCAGTTTTTTGGCTGACAGTCTAGTCTTTAAACACTTTAACAACAGCTGCTCTGGAACATTTCACGAATGCGGCAGTTTCGGTGATACTAGCTCCATGGCTCCGAGCTCTTACAATCATCCCACGTTGAAAGTCCGTCAAATCGCATTTTTTACCCATCTCGTCACCCAAAAATCTCTTCTACTACTGTCGCAAGCACTAAGCTTTCCCTTTTTATACTAGCCTTGCCCTCTGGCGGCAACAGCGTGCAGCCATGGCTCATTTGCTTAAAACTGTCAGGCGGTCATAATAAAGTGGCCACTCAGTATATATAGTTGGTGTACAGTTCCTTGCGTTATTCCTTGTCAGGTTACAAACTAAATTCATAAACAGCCTTATGAAAGAAAAAACAAAGACATAAGTAAGCTAAAATTGCAAAGAAATACTAAATTGTTCCCGCACTACATACACTGCATAAATACTACGTACAGTATTCACTTGAAAACTTTTTTATATTAGGAATAACTATCAGTGTCAGGTATAATGCATATAAATGGAATTTTTGCCAAAATTTATGCCAAACAGTTCAAAATTTGTGCCCTTCCCATCATGTTTATCCCCCCCCCCAATAGCCCACCCAGTTCTGAGCGGCTGGCATCACCATCGTCCCTGCGTTTGTTAAGCCATTATGCACGGTTTAGTCACATTATTGTGACCACCAGCTAATATCCAGAGTAACCGCCGTGTGCAGTGCAGACAGCAGCTAGAGGGGCTGGGAGTGACTCGATAAGGTGCTCAAAGGTGTTCACAGGTATGTGGAGCCATGCCGACTGCAGTGCTTCTGACAGCTGCTGGAGGATGCGTGGGGGAGCATCCATAGAGCGAACAACGCGATCAACAAGGTGGTCCCACAGATGTTCAATTGAGTTTAAGTCTGGGGAATTAGGCGGCCAGGGAAGTACTTTCAAGTCTTTGTCATACTCTTCCAATCACTCTCAGATATTCTAGCTGTGTGACATGTCGCATTGTCGTACCGAAAGATCCCATCCGCCCCAGGGAAGACTATCAGCATGTATGGGTGTATGTAAGGATGGATTCATGATGAATTCGGTCCATAATGCCTTCCACAGGTATGAATGTACCCAGGAATGCCATGAAAACATTCCCCAGACCATAACGCTGTCCCCACCAGCTTGTGTTCTTCCAGCAATGGTTGAAGAATGTTTGTTCTCCAATGTTTCCTGCCTTATATGCCAACGTCCATCCGTTTGATGAAGCAGAAAACGTGACTCATCGGAGAAGGCAATCCTTTGCCAATCAGTGGTGGTCCAATTCCAATACTGCAGTGCAAATGCAAGCCTTTTCTGACGATGCACCTTCGTTAGCATAGGTGCAGTGACCATCCGTCTGCATTGGAGCCCCATGAGCAGCATGGTTCACTGAACTGTCATTTTAGACACACTTCCGGTAGCCCCCTGGTTCGCTCTCGGCCAGTGAGTTGATCCACTGTAGTGTATCGATCGGCTCTCACTCACCTTCGAAGCCGAAATTCACCTCTCACATCAATGGCATGTTGTGCTCCACAGTTTCCACATCGCATATTCGCAATGATGCCATTTTTCCAATCACAATACACTTTAACCACAGCAGCATGCGAACAGTTCACAAACTGCACTGTTTCAGAAATACTGCCACCCTTGCTCTGAAAGCTGATAATCATCCCCTTTTGCAAATCTGATTACTAGCTCCTTTTATCCATGACAGCAACAAGTGATATGTTTTCAGAATGCCTACAGCACACCTTATATACCTACAAGCCAGCTCATGACACGTGTCTTCTTTCATTGGCTACACGCTGTTGATGTCAAAAGTAGGAGGTGATCACAATAATGTGACTTGACTGTGTAGTTAACGCTTTCTGTTTGTCACAGATGTAGAACTGTAATTTTTTCTTAGAGATGATTTACTCTTTTTATTCCTGCTACGCCTGACACACTTGCTTCTAGTTTTTTTTGTTTTATTTTCATACAGAATACTCAACAATCCATAAAATAAGAGAAAGCAAATGACTGCAACGTAAGAATTTTGGTCACGAATGGCAGTTTTCAGGATTTAAAATCCCAGTCGGGAGGCGCGGAAAGAGCAAAGTTACCCAGTATCAACAGTGAATATTCGGTGGCATGTCTGTCTGATGTACAGCCTTCTGTAACTTTTCTTAGAAAAACCGATTACGGTCCCAGACCTCAAAATACTCCCTCAGATACTAATTTACAGCCTCTGGCAAACAGTGGTTTTAGTGCACCACAAGTGGAAAACTCTGGTTTATTTTCTCAGCTCTCTTTTATTCTCTTGCGATTTGAAAGTTGCTACCTAGTTTTTCAGTGTCTTTGTGCATTGTGGCACAATGCGTTAAAAAAAAGAAAAGAAACGATTCAAGAGACAGCTAAAATAACTTGTAAATATGAGAATGAAAAACTGGGTTGATATGGATAAGGAGAAACAGAAGCATGTAAAACATCATCACCAAGCTGTTCCCTGAGATCCAGAGGTTAGCTCCACAAAGAAATACAAACTACCAGATAATTTTTACCTACAGATCTCGGCGCAAGTCACTTTTCTCACTATTTGTCACCTTTTTTTAAATTTGTCACTTTTTGTTACCTTTTTTACAATTTTGTCACTATTCTCACCTTTTTCTTAAGTGTGCCAGTATTTTTTTTCAATTTAGCTATAGTTTTGCGTTGCTTCGCTTCGTAACGAAGCAAGAGCAGGCAAGAGGCTGTGACACACACACAGCACCTCTCCTTGTAACCCCGCCCACAGCAGCCAGGTGGTTCTCTCAAGGATGTTTTCAAGTGGAATAAAAATGACGAAAGTTTATCTCCGTGGATTTTTCATGAAAATCTCTGAAATTTTGATCAATGCCATAAATCGCTAATAGGAATGAGCCCTCCAAATTTCGCTTAAATCAATAAAAAACTTTTTAAACGGGCCATAATTTTCTTTATTTGCTCTTTATCATGTGGCTGGTATGCCCAGAATTCGCAATCAGCATTTTACGGCTAATTCAAAAACATTTTTGCCAATTCACTTGAAATTTTTAAGGTTACCATCTCCTAGCCAATTATAGTATATATGTACAAATTTCAGCCAGTTACGTGAAGAATTCGGAAAAATAGTTTTCTTAATTTTTTTAGCACGTCTTTTGTAAAAAAAGATCGTGCTTATATTATCGGTTTGTCCGTCCGTCTGTAGACACGATATCTCTGCAACTATATTAGTCCGATTTGGAAAATTAAAATTCTTTTTGCATTGGGAAGCTTGAAATATACGAATGATGATCCTTCATTTCTTATTTTTTTTTTTTTACGATGTACAATTTCACCGCTAGAGGGCATAAATGCAGATGATGTCGAATTCAAAAATACATTTTATTCCACATATCTTCTAAACATCCGATTGAAAAAATTATTTTATCTTTCGATTCCATTTATGTCAAAGAGTATTTTAGGAATAGTTGCTTTTTTAGGCTTTCCAACCGTAGGTTGAAGAAGCGTATATGCTCCAGCTTTGTCCGTCTGTCCGCACGATAACTCACGTGAAAATGGTTCGATTTCGACAAAATTTTAGTATGTGGTAGGGGACCACCTGGGGACGAAGCGTATTGAATGAAAATAGGTGAAGCAGGGTCAAAGGTCAGGACATAGGAGCGGGATCCATTCCAGTGCCCTTATGCGTCATAACTTGTGTAAAAATTGTTCGATTTCGATGAAATTTTATTATGTAGTAGGGAACCACCTGGGGACGATACCTATTGAAAATGGGTGAAATTGAGTCAAAGGTCAGGACATAGGAGCTGGATCCATTCCATTGCCTTTATGCGTCATAACTTATGTAAAAATGGTTCGATTTCGATGAAATTTTAGTATGTGGTAGGAAACCACCTGGGCACAAGCCCTATTGAAAATGGGCGGAATGGGGTCAAAGGTCAGGACATAAAAGCGGGATCCATTCCATTGCCTTTATGCATCATAACATGCGTAAATACGGTTCGATTTCGATGAAATTTTTGTAAGTGGTAGGGAAACACCTGGGCACGAACCCTATAGGAAATGGGGTCAAAGGTCAGGCAGGGCATAAGAGCGGGATATATTCCATTGCCCTTATGCGTCATAACTTGCGTAAAAATGGTTTGATTTCGATGAAATTTTAGTATTTGGTAAGGAACCACCTGGAGACGAACCCTTTTGAAAATGGGCGGAATGGGGTCAAAGGTCAGGACATAAAAGTGGGATCCATTCCATTGCCTTTATGCGTCATAACATGCGTAAATATGGTTCGATTTCGATGAAATTTTAGTATGTGGTAGGGAACCACCTGGGCACGAACCCTATTGAAAATGGGCAAAATGGGGGTCAAAGGTCAGGACACTGGAGTGGGATCCATTCCATTGACCTTGTGCATCATAACTTACCTAAAATGCTTGGATTGCGACAAAACTTTACCATGTTGTTCCGGAGGTATAGTGAACCGGTTCTGTTGAATATCAACGGAATGGGGTTAAAGGTCATTGCACAAAAGCCAGATTTATTCCACAGCCATTATTCTCATAATTTGCGTAAAACTGCTTCTATATCAACAAAACTTTATCATGTTGTTCCGGAGGTATTATAGTGAACCGGTTCTGTTGAATATCATCGAAATAGGGTCAAAGGTCAGGACACAGGAGCGAGATTTATTCCACAGCCATTATCCACATAACTTGAGTAATAATTTCTGGTATGTTGGAAAGCGTAATCATAATCAATGCATTGCATGATTTTACTAACTTGTTCAAATTACGCATAGATTTTCTGCTAGGGGCGTAAAAATAAATTATGTTTTCCACGATATTTCTTCTTCTACAACTCCGATTTGAAAAACGTTTTCTTTAGCGGATGAAGCCCCGGATGAAAAATCTTTTGTATATAATTTCTAATTTTTGGTAAAGAATATTTTGTCCACAAGGGGGCTTAAGTGATAATTTTTGCTTCTGATGTATTGCTATAAAATCTGAGCTTCTAAAATCTTGATTGAAAAAATTCTTTCATGAACCAATGCCACTTAAGTCGATAAACCTTTTCAGAGTATTTTCTTCTTAAAATATTCCATGGTTTCTCCACCAGGGTGTGACGTATATCTTGCTTTTGTCAATATTTCAGCTTCTAATAGTCCGATTTAAAAAATTATTTCTTTATTAGATAGTTTCTGGTGTGACATGTATGTTTTTCATATAATTTCAAAATTTTCAAGTAATTCATAGACCTTTTCCTAGGGGACGTAAAGGTAAATTGTGTTTCCCCTATATCTCTGCTTCTAAATCTCAGATTTGAAAATTTCTTTCTGCGGCGGATACAGCTCCTGATGGGAAATCCTTTGCACATAATTTCTAATTTTTGTAAAAAATGGTTTTGGCCACCAGGGGGCGAAAGTCTTCTCCAGCTTCTGATGTGTTTCCATCAAAATATGAGCTTCTAAAATCTCGATTGAAAACAAAAGTCGTTTGTGGACCGATACTACTCATGTTGACAAACCTTTTAGGAACATTTTCTTCTTAAAATAATGCATGGTTTTCTACGCCAGGGGGTGCAGAGGTATGTCTTATTTTTGTCAATATCTCTACTTCTAGGAGTCCGATTTGATTTTTTTTTTTTTTTGTTGGATAGTGCTTCCGATGCGAAATGTTTTTCATATAAATTCAAATTTTCAAGTAAATCATAGACTTTTAGCCAGGGGCGCAAAGGTAATTTTTTTTTTTTTTTTTGCGTTATTTCTGCTTCTAAAACTCCAATTTGAAAAATTCTTTCTGTATCGCATACAACACCTGATGGAAAATATTTTTCATATGATTTCTAATGTTTGGTAAAGAATGGTTTGGCCACCCACCAGGTGGCATAAGTGTTAAGTTCTGCTTCTGTTGTATTTGCAGCAAAATCTGGACTCCTGGAAACTTGACAAAAAATTATTTTTTTTTCTTGAACTCATACCGCTCATATGAAAAAAAAAACCTTTTGTGAATTCTTTCTTCCTAAAATAATGCATGGTTTTCCCACCAGAGGGTGTAAAGTCACATCTTATTTTTAACGATGTCTCTTTTTCTAAGAGTCCGATTTGAAAAAATCTTTCTGTGTTGGAGAGCGTTTCCGGTGCGAAATATTTCTCATCTAAATTAATATTTTTCTTAACATACAAGTCTGCAACCAGAAGGCGTAAGCTCACAATTCCGTTAACAGCAATATCTGAGGGATTAAAAACCTGATTGAAAAACTTCTTTCTTCCGTCAGATACCATTGTTTTCCATATCGGTTTAAATTGACTTTGAATAGCTTTGATAAATTTAATTTGCATCACAATGGATTAAAAAGACATGCCAATTACACCCGAAAATTCGGTGTCATCTTTTTTGTTTTATATAGTCTTGCCATGGGGAAAACTAAAGCGAGGAGGCACTGTTGCTGGAAGCAAAGGAAGGACGAAAGTCGGCAGTATTTTCATGCTCTAGTTTTGAGTGGTAGCTAGGCATTTTGTGTGTGCCTTTATTAGCACGTCTTTTGTAAAAAAATATCGTGCTTATGTTATCGGTTTGTCCGTCCGTTTGTGGACACCATATATCTGCAACCAATTGCCTGATTTCAAATATTCTTTTTGCATTGGGAAGCTTGAAATGTGCAAATGATGATCCTTTATTTCGTTTTTTTTTTTTTTTTTTTCACCAATCACAATTTTGCCTCCAGAGGGTGTAAATGCAAAAATGCCAAATTCAAAATACATTCAATTTCATATATTTGCTTCCAAACGGCCGATTGAAAAAATTCTTTTACCTTTTGATTCTATTTATGTCGAAAGCTATTTTAGGTATGGTCACTTCTTTAAGTTATCCATAGATCCTCTTGGGGGTGTAAAAGTAAAGTGCGTTTCTTCCGATATATCTGCTTCTAAAATTCCGATTTGAAAAATTCTTTCTGCAGCGTATGTAGCCCCTGATGCATGTAATTTCTAATTTTTGGTATAAAATGGTTTGGCCACCAGGAGGAGTGTGTGTGTGTGTGTGTGTGGGGGGGGGTGTAAGTTTTAATTTCTGCTGCTATGTTTGCAACCTAATCAGGGCTTCTAAAATCTCGATTGAAAAAATTCTTTCATGGACCGATACTACTCACGTTGATAAATCCCTTTTCAGAATATTTTCTTCTTAAAATAATGCATGGTTTCTTCGCCAGGGCGTAAATGCATATCTTATTTTTGTCAATATCTCTACTTCTATTAGTCCAATTTGAAAAAAATCTCCTTTGTTGGATAGTTTCCTGCGCAACATGATTTCCATATAATTTCAAAATTTTTAAGTAATTCATTAACTGTCCACTAGGGGGAGTAAAGGTAAATTGCGCTTTCCCTGATATTTCTGCTTCTAAAACTCTGATTTGAAAAATTCTTCCTGCACCAGTTAGAGCTCCTGGTGGGAAATGTTTTGATTGTAATTTCTATTTTTTTTTTTTATAAAATATGGTTTGTCCACCAGGGGGCGTAAGAGTTAATTTCCGCTTCGTAGGTATTTGCAGAAAAATCTGAGCTTCTAAAAGCTCGATTGAAAAAAATTCTTTCGTGGACCGATACCGCTCAAGTTGATAAACATTTGAGAATATTTTCTTCATAAAATAATGCACGGTTTCTCCACCAGGGGGCATAGATGTATATCTGATTTTTATCGATATCTCTTCTTCTAAGAGTTGGATTTGAAAAAATCCTTTTTTTGTTCGAAAACGTTTCTGGTGTAAAATGTTTCTCATATAATTTCAAAATTTTCAAGTAATGCATAGACTTTCCTCTAGGGGGTGTAAAGGTAAATTGTATTTCCCCCGATATCTCTGCTTCTAAAACTCCGATTTGAAACATTCTTTCTACACTGAATACAGCTCCTGATGGGAAATCCTTTGCATATAATTTCTAATATTTGATAAAGAATGGTTTGGCCACCAGGGGGCATAAGTGTTAATTTCTACACCTGATGTATTTACAGCAAAATCTGAGCTCCTGAAAGCCCGATTGAAAAAATTCTTTCGTGGACTGATACCGCTCGCATCGAACAATCTTTTAAGAATACTTCTTAAAATAATGCATGGTTTTTCCGCCAGTATGAGTAAACGCATATATTATTTTTTTTTTTATATTTCTGCTTCTAAGACTCCGATTAGAAAAATTATTTCTTTATTGGAGGGCGTTTCCACGCCAAAATGTTTCTCATATAATATTAAAATTTTCTTAGTGCACAAGGCTGCCACCATAGGGCATAAGCTCACATTTCCGTTTACAGCAATATCTGCGGGATTTAAAAACCCGATTAAAAAATTCTTCCTTCGGTCAGATACTACTAACTATCTATGTGTGTGTGTTTCATTCCAAATTAATGCACAATTTCGCCACCAGGAGCACAAATGCTTAATCTGTTTTTCTCAATATCACTGCTTTTACATGTCTGATTTAAAAAATTCTTTCAACACCAGATGCTATTACCTTGTAGAACACGTTAGACTAGTATATGTGTAATTTTGTAGTTCACATTTCTGTCTGTAGGTGGTGTTTATGTACTTCAGTTTGCAGCTGTATCGCCGCTTCTAAAAATGCTATTGAGAAATTTCTTCTTTACTGTATACCATTCACTACAACAGAGATGTGGAGCATTATCCTCTTTAAATAACATAAAGATTTCCCGCTAGCTGCGTAAAGGTCAAAACCTTTTTTTTTTTTTTGAACTATGTCTGCTCCTGGGAAACGTATTTGAAAAATTCTTTTCCCTTAGCATAACCTTTTCCATGAAGAATAATTTAAAAATTTTCTGTTATGCAAATTTTTTCCTCTAGCAGACAGACTTATATAATGTTTCCTTATATGTTTCTCCTTTTAACTGTTTGATTTAAAATTCTCTTCATCTCTGGTACCTTCCTTGTGTTATGGGAAACTTTTTGTTCACCATTTGTTAATTTTCGTAACATATTTTTTAGCCACTGGTAGAACTAAGTAGATGTTTCTATTTCTGGATGTTTTATTGATTGATTGTTTTCCAAACCGGTTCCATTGATTTTGAATAGTTTTGATAAATTTAATTTGCACCAGAATGCATTCAAAAGACATGCTTATTACATCCGAAAATTCAGTGTCATCTTTCTTGTTATTCATTAAGAAGCATAAAAGTAATTTACCCTCTACACATTTGATTTTCAAGTAAATTGCTAAAATTTATTTGAAAAATAAATGATATTTGAAGAGTGAAATTATTTCAGATACACCCTTTATTTTATATCGCCTTGTTTTGTTATTCTTCTTAGACTTCTGTTTAGAATAAATGATCTCTACATCACAACCCCCCCCCAAAACCCATATATTTTTAAAGCTGATGGCATAGTATACCATAGTAAACTTTAACACTGTACTATGGTTCACTTCAGTATACAGTAGTACACATCAAGAAAGAACCTTTTAATATTTTTTTTTAAATCTTAAACTTTAAAAATTTCTGAATTTTAGGGAAAATTTTCTGAAATCTTCTGTATTTTGGTCTTTGGAAGTTGGCAGGTATAGGGCGGTTGCAAACAGTAGTTTGTTTCCAGTGTCATTCTGCATTGGTATGACTTTCGTTTAGAAAATCATTCCAGAATTCCAAACCGTCAGTAGCCATTTTTTTGTTATGATCGTAAATGACGTGTGTGCATGCACGCGCGCTGTGTTTTTTGTGAGGTTCAGCATTGGCTTGAATTATAGCTGAAAGATAAACAGTCAAAAGCATATAACGATGGTGCCAAAAAATTGAGATCCTGAAGAAGTCTTAATTTTTTCTCAGTGCCATTCATATTTTTACTTGCAGTTAACATTTTTAATTACGAGGGTTGTACCAAAAGTAATGCAAAAGTGGGCATAACTTTTTTATTAACTGACAGAGGTCGTTCAACTGCACATGTTGGTAGAGTAACTGTTCCTCTATAGTAACCCTTTTTCTTCAATGCAGGAAGTAATGCATTCCAAGTAGAAGCAACATGCTGTCATTGAGTTCTTGACAAAGGAATGGTGCACTCTGTCCGGCATCCACAGAAGGCTACAGAATGTTTACAGAGATGACACCATTGACAAGAGCAATGTGCACAGATGGATAAAGAAGTTTAAGAAAAGAGGAAACCAGCATTGTCGACAAGCCACGCAGTGGGAGACCATCATCTGTGAACAGTGACATGAATAATCAGTGAGTGGATGAATTGATTCATGCAGAGAAATTAATCACAGTCCGTGAGCTTGTGGCACAACTGGACTGTGATCACAATGCCATATAGAAGATAATGGAAGACTTAGGGTATTGGAAAGTGTGTGCAAAGTGGATACCTCAGCAGTTGACATCTGATTCGAAGGAGAGAAGGGTGGAAGTCTGCTCTGATTTGCTGGAAGCGTTTGAAGCCAATGAAGACATGTTTTTTTCCGATCTGGTGACAGGGAATGAAACATGGGTGTATCTTTATGATCCGGAATATTGGAATAAAGAATCAGTCCATGGAATGGTGTCACACCTCTTCACCTAGGCTTAAGAAGTTCAAGAGCCAGTGATCAGCTCAGAAAAGTCATGGTGACTGTTTTTTGGGATGACAGGGGTGTCATTCTTGATTTTCTGGAACGTGGCTGTATCATGACTAGCAAGCAGTACATTGAGACACTCAAGAAGCTTAGAAAAGCCATAAGAAAGAAGAGAACGAACAAGAATCTGAAAAGGATCCACATTCACCATGACAATGCGAGACCACATATATCTTTGGGAACAAATCAGGTGATCAGCAAATTAGGCTGGTCAGTGGTTCCCCATCCACTGTACAGCCACGCTGTGGCATCATCCAACTTCCACCTGTTCGGTCCAATGAAGAACAGTCTCCGGGGACAACGATTTGATGGCACAGATGAGATGAAAATGGCTGTGAAAAAGTGGGTACAACAGTCCACACCTGAATTTTTTTAAAGAGGATTCGAGAGTTGGGTTCAACGATGATGCAAATGCATCGCTTGTGATGGAGACTATGTTGAATTACTCTACCAACATGTGCTATTTGAACATTAATAAAAAAGTTATGTCCACTCAGTTAATAAAAAAAGTTATGTCCACTTTTGCATTACTTTAGCACAATCCTCATATTATTTTAACTTTTATGCGAACTAGTGGAATTTTATTCGATTTTTTTCACTATCTGTTTTATGAAAAAACCATTAGGAAGAACCACTCACTCACCATAAAGATCATGGTAACCTCCAATGACCACACACTTCCAACACGTCATTCATCGTGATGTAACTGGGCTTCCACAGGTTTACAGACTTCTTGCTTACGCTTCTTATTTTCGGGTGTGAAACATCGTTTTTTTTTTTCTTTGCCTTATAAGATGTTACTATAATGCTTGTCAATTCGATAAAAATCACACATACAACTCATTCATTCAATTCAAGTAAAAACTATGTACATAATCTTACATTCACAGGTGATTAAACCTTGGTCAACTCTAATTATGGAACTCCTCCTTCTGTTTCACAACCTCTGCTACTCCCACTGCAAGTGTCACACCCATTCAGCCCCGCACATCCAATCCTCTAGTACTTTCGACAGGCCCCTGTCATCTTCAGGAGGCAGGTGTGTCTCACCCGCCCACCACAGCTCAAGTGATCAGAGCCATCGAGGCCCGGGCTCTGTTTTCACTATCTGTTTTATTTTTGGCGGAAGTGCAGAAATTTGAATTGACCCCCCCCCTTCCCCCCAATAAAAATTTGGCGGATGCAATCTTATATAAAATATTTAGTGAAAGTTCTGATGTTTGTGTTGTAACCCCAACCGGGCACGGTTATTGCTCATGGTAGTGTGTTGGGTGAGGAGGGTCTGGGTGTGTCCAGGGCTGACTTCAATGGGAACTACCCCCCCCCCCTATTCATGCAAGGATGTCGAAGGGAAACACTGGAAAACCAGTGGACAAGGGTAGTCAGCAACGGGAATCAAACCCATCGTCTCCTATTCCAAACTGGTCCTTCAAAAATAAACCACCAAAACGTTGCTTACCACGTGACCTGTGGTGGTCAGCAAAGTTGTGGAATTGCTGTCTTCATGTGAATTGGCATCATTTTTAATATAAGCTCAAAAAACAAAATTTCTGTTGAAAAATGCAGGAATAGTGGGCAAATCTGATGGTCTTTTTTTCAGCATTTTTTTGTTTGTTTTGGTTTTAATTTTCTTTTCTGATTCAAGATTTCCTGGGGGGGGGGGGGGTAAATTGCGAATAGCTCACTAATTTTCTTTTTTGTTTTTATCTTAAATCTGCATAATTGCATTTTTTTTATTGCTATGTTGCTCTGTGCTTCCATTTTCGATTGCATTGATGTTTGAAATAGGTATCTAACCAGTGTTAGACTGTAAAACACATCTGCTAACAAATTAAAGGTTTGGTTAAATGTGTGTATATGAGTAGTTTACAAGTAAAAATTCATTTAAATCTAACTAAAATAGCCAAATTTGTCGAAACATCGTTGGAAATTGAATTTGTTAATATGATTGTAAGAAAATGCAGGCAGTGAAGAGTTAAAAATGCAAAGGGTTACTGTACTTTTTTTAAACATTACATTCACTCTTCATTATTAGTCTTCCATTATATAAACCTATTGTAGTTTGTATATGTAATCATTTATAGAGCATACTTATTTTGCTAGTGCAGTATATAAATCGTCAAATGCCATCATGCTGATAAAATAAACTACTGTTTGTGAAAATTGCAACACCATGAAGGAATGATGGTAATCACATGAAACTTACAGGATATGCAGAGCAGGGTAGAACAGGCAAATGATTAGAAATGCAAAGCCATTGCACATGTCTTGACCCAGCAGTGCTGCCTGAACAGTCAAGTGAGGGATATAAAGAGGGCTGTTTAGGTTACACACCAGTAGTGCGTCGTGGACAGTGAGTTGTGAAAGTATCTCCAGGATTCAATAATGCTTTGGCAACGACGAAGGGCGCACTATCACCATACGACAGAGTTTGAACAGGGACGAATGATTGGTCTGGAAAACCAGTTCAGCAGGTGAAAATATTGCCAAACTTGTGTCTGAAGAATTTCAGTATCATGGTATTCCTTGGATGAACTGTCTTGCCTTATCGTGTGATAACACTCCTGTAATGGTGGGGAGAAAAAATGGTGTCTCTCTGGAAAAAATAGTGTCTCACTCTCTAAAAATGAAACTCATTTACAAGGTTTGTTAATCTTATTTTATACTTAAATACTAATTTTTTTGTAAATATTTCTTTATTTGTATTAAGTACGGTAATTAACTGTAATAAAAAAAAAGAGAAACCTATAATATATAATTTTATTATTTATAAATTGTAAATACGGAATACAGCGCATTGATGTCTCGGTTTTCGATTTCAAAGTTGGCAGCTCTGCTATTCACATGTTATCACATAGCTTTCAAGATTTCATATGCATAACCGCTAGGCTTCCATGCTGATGATTAATGAAGAGTCAGCACTCCAAATTCCTTATAGCTCTGTGTCTGCCATAAACGATTAATAGAATGATCTGCTTTAATGGTGTTTATGATGGTTGAAATTTAAAATGTTACTGAAAACCGTTATAAGCCACACCTTGTTGAAAGTGCATTTCAGAGTTGCACATTTGTAAAATTAAGTTTAATGCAGTAGCGGTATAATCAGAAAATAGGTAGGTCATTTTTGTTTCCCTATCAGTTAACAACATATTTTAAAATCACAATCTGACTAGTAGGGTCTTTCTTTACTATATTTAACTGCATAAACAGAAAGACATAAATGTAATCATTGCTTACTTCTCTGCCACCCATAAAGAATACATTGTAGCTTCAGTTACAACATTAACGTTGACAGAATTTTACTCAATAGTTTTAATATTTGCACATGACCTCACTTTCATGTTTTATTTTTTCGTGTAACTATTCTTTACAACCAGTCAGTCCTATTCACAAAATGTACTTTTCAAGGGATTAATAATCACCTTACTTTACATAAACTTTAGGTACTACTTTTCTGAGGAGATGTTACATGGAGACCAATGAACTGGTCATTCAATACACAATTCTGATTGCTTTGAATAATCTTTGAGTAGTTTGTATTTCCGGCTGCCTCTGCTGTTTCGGAAAATTCCTTTCGTACAGATGCAGGGTCAGAGCTCACAGAACAGATTACTCTGTACCTTGGTTAGTCACATGGAATGTTGTGCGTGGCTATCTAAATTGAAAAAAAAAAAAATACTAAGTTCTATTTTTTCTTCATATCTTCTGAGTTCTTTTGAAACTCAGAATTAAGGAATTTAATAGCTATTAATAATAAGAAATAAAATAGTATATTGAGACAAATCACATTATCATTATGCAAATGTGAACCTTTATGGCATAAAATTAAAATATTGGACTATGAACCTTTTAATAATAAGAGACTAAGTGAAGAAAGTTTCTACATCCAGAAAAACTGTTCCATTAATGAATCTGCAGAATTTATAAATAACATTTTCAACAACTTAATTCAAAAATAATCTACAGAATACATACTAAGATTTTAATTTAAGAACTGGCTATAACATATAAAGAATCTGGCAACAAGTCATAAATTCAAACAAGGCCTCTGATACATACAGTTTCTAATTATTGAGAACAGGCCTTGATTAAAGATCTAGAGGCCAGAAATGTCTGAAAATGCAAAGAATTCAGATTTGAAGAATATTTGGAAGCTCTTCAAGTTAAAATAGAATTGAATTATTTTAATTTGAGTAAAGTCAGTTTAAATAAAAACACAAAAGAAAACTAGAATGTATTATGTTCTTTTATAGTTACAGTTTTCAGTAAACTCATTCATACAGTCATGTATTTCTGTTTTCCAAGCCCTTGTATGACCATTCAGGGAAATCCGACAGCTTTGACTTTCAATATGCTGACATGCCCAGATCCTTTTGTAATTTTATTTGCATTGCTGATATGATCTAGTGATGTCTTTACAGTGTTTATGTAACTTTGCTGCTTGAAAAAAATATTTTTCAACAAATTGCACTGCAGACCTTTTATGGTCTTTTTTCTTTCTTATAGACTGTGAAGGCACTTCATTATTTAAAAGAAAAACATGGGGTTATACATCGAGATGTGAAGCCTTCAAATATCCTCTTAGATGAAAAAGGCACAGTAAAACTGTGTGATTTTGGTATCAGTGGAAGACTTGTTGATTCTAAAGCTAAGACACGCTCAGCTGGCTGTGCTGCTTATATGGCTGTATGTATTCATGGCATAGAGTTATTCAGTTCAGTATTTTTCAGAACATGAAGTCATTATGTTATTATGATTTTCATATGTAATTTGTGTGGTGTAAAATATTTCCATATGTTCTTGAATGGTGCACTTGATTATTTTATTAGAATTTTCATTGTGCTTGCAGACCATAGCAAACAGGGCTGTATGAATGTTATCATTTAACATTTTTTATGGGACTCATGCTTGTTTACAAGCGTGATTCACATACTTAGTCATGATTCATTCTTTAATAGACTGTGTGGGTGATTCATACGCATAGCCTTAATTCTGTCTGAATGGCTCCTACATAATGCTTTCTTTTGTTTTGTTTTTATTCTGTCAAAAATATGTTTTAGTGCTGTTTTTCTTTCATTTTGTAGTTTAATAGTTATTAAAAGTGTTAGGTTAAACTGTCTGATAGGGGTGTTTAGGAAAACATGCAAAAAAATTGTTAAAAAGTGCATAGAATGATTACTGAAGAAGCCATCCTTTCCTCCTTTTCTATGAAAAAGTTGCTGCCTGTTAACACATCATTGTTACTTAAACTGAGTGCTCACTTAATTACCTACCTAATACACCATGGTTCCACTTCTTGCTCGGAGAACGGATGACACTTGAGGTGACATCAACTCTATGAGGGGTCTGTACGATCACCAACCAAGCTCTTTGTATTACAGTCCACAATTTTGTTATGGAACAAAGTGGTGTGTCCAATTTTCTCACCTGGCATTCCACAACATTACACATGTTCCACAGGGTATAGGTTAAATGAGTTTGGGGCCTTTTGAGATGTCCTGTGAGATGCCTGCACTGTGTTAGTGGAACTATTCCTGCCCAAGGCAGACCTGATAGTATGGGGCATTATCTCCCTGAAAGAACCCATCGCTCCTCTGGTGGAGGTACAATATTCTGGTATGTACATGGTCCACAAACAATCCCTGGTAGTAGGTGGCATCCATATGTTGGAGAATAGAGATCAAGTGAGTTTGGGGTCTTTTGAGATATCTTGTGTCAGTACTGTGCCTGTTGAACCACTCCTGCATAAGGTAGGCCTGGTGATTTGGGGCATTATCTCCCAGGAAGAACCCATTGTCCTCTGGATGGAGGTAAAACATTGGGGGATGTACTTGGACCACAAGCAGTCTTTGATAGTAGCTGGCATCCATATGCAGAGTTGTATAAAAATAAAATGTATCTGCGTACACAACTATTGAAACAGAAAACTTGCTGCAAATCTGCGAAGCGTGAACCACGATAAAACTAGGAATAAGATAATTTAAAGAAAAATTAATAAAACAATGAATAATTATTATTAGAACATTATACATCCCGATGACAAAATAAGTACGCTGCCCCGGTGGCTCAGTGGTCTAAGCGATGGCCTCTGATCATTCGTCCAAAAGGGGTCCAGGTTCGAATCCCGGTAAGGCATGGATGTTGTGTTTGTCTTACGACACTGGCTCTCTCCCTTCCCTGGAACCAGTGACCCTAAATTAGGGATAGGCAACTGCTGATAGCCCATTGAGTTGCTCACAGTGGTCGTTAAACCTCCAACCAGAAAAAAAAAAAAAAAGTACATTACAACTGAATGTGCAGCAATGTGTGTGTAATGGACCTTTACGGCAAAATATTAAAATATTGGACTAAAAACCTCATAAAAACGAGACTAATTAAAGGGAACTTTTAGATTCAGAAAAACAGTTTGGTTAATGAGCTTTAAAAAATTATAAACAACATTTTCAACAACTTAATTAAAAAATAGTAGACTTTCAAAATACATAAGGAAAAGATTTTAATTTAATAACTGGCAACTGCAAGAGGAACCAGGCAATAAAATTTAAATTTCTTCTGTGTAAATGAAACTTTTGATACAGTTCCTATATATTAAGAACAGGCCTTGACAAAATCTAGAGGCCAGTAATGTCAGTAAAAACTAAAGAACTCAGAAGAGGTGAAAAATAATTGAAAGTTCTTCAAGTTGAAATAGAATTAAGTATATTAATCTGAGTAAAGCCTTGAGTAAGTGTTTAAATTGCTATAAATGAATTTTTTTTTTGTAATTTACATGCAAAAACTATCTGCAAAATCTGCTAATAATTTGGAAACTACATGTGTGCATCAACATTCTGCTACTCTGTCCATATGTTGGTCCACATGCTCCAGGGGATCCACTTCATGCCAGAAAAATATGTCCCATATCGTACAATGGCCCTACCATTCCGGATAGTGGGTGCCATGCGCGAGAGATCCACAACCTCACGTTGCTGATGATAAGTATGGACTCTACCATGGGCAGAATGAAGTGCCTATCAATTTCATCTTACCAGCACACCTGCTTCCAATTTTCTGTTGTCCAACCTGCATCATGCTGTCTGTACCTGGAGGGTTGTTCATCTCAATGTACTGTTGTTGGCAGAGAGTGGCCTACAGAACATCTGCTCTTGTTCCTCATCCATACCAGCATGTGATGCATAGTCACACTGGATATTGTTTCTGGTTGACGTATATTGTATTTGTCCATCAACTGCAAAACTAGGCTGTGTCGGCTGTCCTGTACCAGGCGCAAGTGTTGCCATTTTTGAAATGGATGCACCATCCCTTCGTCCACTCGCAATTTGCTCGTATGTAAACTCCAATAAATCCTTGGTTTTATCTACTGTAACTTCACACTCAATTGAGCCCAACCTCTTATATATCCCCTGTTAGCCTACAAGGTATGTCCATGTACTCATTATGTCAGTAGTGGGTGTAATTCATTTGCTTAGGAGTGGTCATCATTCAGTGAGCTCTCAGTTTATGCACGTCTTGTACCTCTTTGTACTTTTTCTTGTTCCTTAATTGTAGACACCTGGTGATGACTACACTATGGAATGTGACTTAAAATTCTGTGAAAATGAGAATGCTACACAGGGACATGCCTGGGGACAGAGTACTCCAAAAATTCGATTCATTTTTAGACAGTGCACAGTTTCACACCAGATGTAGTGCAGAATGAACTAATATTAGATGTCAATTTTAAAATATCACAACTTAGGAATGAATGCAGCGATTAAACATAAAAAAAAAAAAAAGATCTTGAATAGATATAAACCTAAATATTTTTAACAGCCCAGTTTGGTTGTTTCTGAAAGTTGGCATTAATTGTAGCCAGAAATCCAAAATGGCAGACTTCACTGGCAGAGAGCATGCAACATTTGTTTTGGTATAATGAAAGTCAATCTGTGACTCATCCAGCAACTTTTAGATGAAATTATCAAAATAGACCTCCTGCACATTCTTCCATCACAGAATGACATTAACGCTTCATATCAGCAGGATGCATAGCGCAATGTGAATCAGGTCAAGATCTGCCAGCTCTTTCTGAAGCTACAGTAGAACATGTCAGAAACATACCTGAGAAGTCAGTTAAAATTGACTAAGGGAGTGAGCATGGAACTTCAGGTGCTAAAAACAACTGTGTAGCATATCTTGCATAAATGATTGATCTTTTAGACATGCAAACTGCAGCTACTTCATACACTGCCATACAGTGACCGGAAGCACCAGCATGAATTCTGTATCAACATGAGCAAATAAATTGAGTTGGGAGAGGACTTTCTCATGCAAGTTGCCTTTGTGATGAGGCTATATTTTGCATCAGCAGTAGGTAAACTAGCATTAAAGAGAATGGAAATCTCACATTATGTCATGCAACAAGATCACAACAGTTCCGAAGTAAACTCTTTGTTCTATGAATAAGAAAAAGGTTTACTAACTGTTTTTCTTTATGGAAAAAAATTGGTCTGTGGTATGTATCTGGACATGATACCGCAGTTCTTTGTGTCTCAACTCAAGGAGGGTGCTAATTTTTATGCCCCAGGTATAATTTTTCAGCAAAACACAGCATTTTTTTTTGTCTTGTTGACCAGAAGACTGGAATTCAGGTAAGTGTCATGTAGCAGCATCCCTGTCAAATCTGATGCCTCTGTGATGGAATTCTATATCACTGGGTTATTGAAATGCATTCTTTGGCTGAGACAACTGTGTGCAAGAGATAGTCTTCGTAAAATGTGCAAGGAAGAGTGGGACAATATCGGCATGATTACACTTTGAAACAGCCTTCTACAGTGGAAATTGTATTGCAGTAGTGAAGGGGACCAATCAAACACCATTGGTGGTGAAGAAAATGTTTTTTTGACTCCCCTGTCTTCTGAAAATTGTTACCAAGGATCTGCACAGCTAGAACAACCACAACAATTAGGGAAATTATAGAAATATTCTCATAAAATAACCATACACCAAAGAGCCAAAACATTATGACCGCCTGTGTCATAATGTTTTGAGTGGCTTTAAAAGAAAACACTCACTGTAATAAAGCCACTTACTAATAAAGAAGGAACTCACTCACATAATGTTTTCAGTGAGTGGCTTTTGAAAGAAGCCACTCGCTGCGCAAAATATGTGTTGGTCCTCCACGTGCTGCCAAAACAGCTCTTACCCGATAAGGCATGCATACTACAAGATTTCTAAAGGTGTCTTGTGGTATCTGGTACCAACACGTTACCAGTAGATCCTGTGACACATCTTAGTTGCATATTTGAACCTCTGCAGATCCATTTCTGTCCCAACACAAACCACAGATGTTCGATTGGATTGATGTCTGGGGAATTTGGAGGCCAGGACAATATCTGGAAGTATAAGTACATACTGGAATTTTATCTAAGTGGCCAGTAAGTCAGAAAAAGTTAGTGGCAAAAAAACAGAAACAAAAAAAAAAAAAAAAAAAAATGGCTAGTAAGTTAACAAATCATAGTGTCCAAAATGGTCTCCAGCCTAAAAAAAGTGTGGGGGTGGGGTTAGTAGCAACTTTAATGTAACTGCTATTTTCTACATGGATGACTTTATCAGAAAATGAAAGAAGCCACTTACTGCACAAAATAAAAACCATTTTGTAAATCTTTTTTTTTTTCCCTTGGGGATGGGGGAAAAAAATAAGGTTGACAAAATGTTTACTGCAGCAGTAAATGAGCACATCGGTGGGTAAGGTGTCTGCTCATTATATATAAAGGTGATTACACACCAATTCAAATCAAGTAAACAATAATATTTGTTAAAACGCTCAGCGAATGGAAAACCTAGATGTTTTTTCAATATATTGGTTACTGCAGCATAGAGGAAAAGAACTTGATTTTGCTGATGAAACATCAACCAAAATAGACAATTGATGAAGCAGAAAGAATGCAACAAAAGGAAATTCATTTACTTCACATAGAAAATATTATTTACCAGTTTCAAACATCCGTCATGAAACTTGATGTTTTTAGATAAATTGCTTCTGCAACATCAAGGTTTAAACATCGATTAATGATCAGTGGCAAAATTTCAATGTTCAAAAAACATCGAGGTTTTTCTTGCCCATTCCTAGTTAGAACTGGTTTCACATCCTTTTACTTTTAATTCTGAACTACTATACCTTGGTAAATTGGCACTAAAAATGAAAAATGACCAATCTGGTGACCACTGAAATTCTTCAATCGCCATGCTAATTTGCACTTACATCTGGAAATCTTCCTCATTTTCCAGAAACCATTCTCAAACAATTCAGGCAGTGTGGCAGAGTGCATTATCTTTCTGAAAGAAGGCACCACTTTCAGCAGGGCTCTATGTATGCTGTGACCATAGATGGCAACCTTTAAAAGTAGTTTTCAGTAACCAACATGTTCATTTTTCAGTAATTTTCAGTAACAAATTTTTTTTTTCAGTAATTTTCAGTAATCCAGTCTACAGCGGCAAATTTGGGTATTTAGCACTGCAACAAATTTCGAACAGATATAATAAAATCATAAATCGAACAGATATTTATAAATACGAAAGGAAAAGAAGGCTATTGGATCATCTGATAGATGGCGCCACTGCGCCTGAACGACGGAGAACAGGAAATCAGACTAGCCACGCGAGCACTGGAACATTCGCTACGTTTCGCAGAGGTGACGGGTGGTACATCTGTTGCGTCCGCTCCTTGAAAATGGCCGGGGCAGAGGCTGAAAGTGCTAGGATGTTAAGCTTGTTTTCTGAGGGGAGAGAGGCCTTTAACTGTTGAATATTGTGGTTGTGTCAGGTATTTGGGTTTGGTTTAATTTAATTTGGCACTGATGTGCAAGTGTAAATAAGTTTGGTTACAGCTTTTTAACTTTGACGTTTTCGGAAATGTGTAAATAGGTTTTTATTGATTGAGGTTTTAATTAGATTAATGTGTTTTAGGGAGTTCAATTGTATATATTTGTGGTAGATTTTTTTTTTTTTTTAATCGGAGTTTGGGTCATTGTGAAAAGAAAGGGGGAGTGAAATTTACGTGAGTTGAAAAAGTTTTTATTTATTATTAGTTTTTTGTGTGTTTATTTTGCGGCCTCGAACCACGATGTAAATGAGAAGAATACGTGTTGAAAATGTGTAGAGACGAAAACCTCCTGAAAGAGTTAGGGATTAAAGGTGAGTAACTTCAAAATATAGAAATTTTAATCTGTCAGAACTATTAACAAAATAATAATAATAATAATAATAATAATACAATAAAAAATAATTTGCTAGTGGGAAAATTTAAAATACTGTCTACCAGAAAAATATAATAAATTACCTCCAGACATGAAGAAAAATTATTCCTTGGAATGTTGGCCAAATTATTATGATAAACTGGCTGTAGTTGCCATTTTGGCCTTCCTTAATTCAATTTGCAAAAACTTCTTCTGATAGCATAGTTCACTATGTACAATGCTGTTTATTTTTTCTACTAATAAAGAAGACAGCACATGAGTACTTAAATTAGGTCTGAATTCATTCATGGTTTTTTTTCACAATACTGAAAATTCTTTCTGTACTTGCATTGCCATTAGGGACTATTAAAATCATTTTCATAATTTTGCTTAGTGATTCATACTTCAACTGGCCACTTTCATTTTTCATTAAATAAATTCTGTGCCACACTTCATCCATTCTCCCAGAAGTAACAGCACAGTTGAAATTTTCAAACTGGTAGTGAGCAAATTCAGATTCCACCTTGTCAGGTTCTTCTGGTTTCAAAACTGGAAACAGGGAACACATATATTGGACTGATACAAAAGAAACACTTTGCCTTAATGCTACATCTGCAATTTCAGCATGACTCAGAAATTCATTATTAAGTGGAAATTTTCTTAAAATGTAATTGCAGCCTGCCTTGTGAAATTCCCTTACATGAGAATAAAAAGTAACCACTGTGTCTTCACTCAGATCCGCAGTTGTGCCTATATAAGATCTCGCTTTTGACCCAATTACGAGATCACAGTTTTCTTTTGATTTCTCCTTCTTTCAAAATTTCCATCTGCAAGAGATGTTGCTGTCACATCAAATGCTGATGGCTTGATAAATCGTACAAGCAATTCAGATAACAGACTATGAAGTTTTCTTTTTAATACATGCACAAGCGGAGCTTCCTGCTGCAAGAACACATTAACAGATGTAAACAAAGGAAGAGTAGCAGATAAAAAAACCCCCAATAAAGTTTAGATGAAGGATTTCCAATCATACTTGCAAGGTTCTTATACTGTGAATTAGCTTCTTCATTGTCACTGAAATAATGTTCTCGAGCCTCCCACTGTTCTAAAATTCTGTCAATGGATTCCAAAAGTGATAACCAGCTAGTATTGACATGCTTTAAAATTTTGTTTGGTTTAGTACCACAAACAGCTTGACTCAGTTTTAGATTGTGTTTCCTCTTTGAACTTTTCTCCAAAAAAAAGTACAACTGTATCAGAAACTGCTCAACATTAAATCCTTTCAGTTGAGTAGCAGATTTCTGTGCAGCTAAATTTACTAAATGGCATGAACGCCGCTGCACTATGATTGCAGGTTGAACCTTCTTTATGTGAGAAACAACACCTTTTACTTGACCTATCATAGTGTTAGCATTGTCACAGGAAAATGACACACAGTTGCTCCACGAGTTTTTTTTTTAACAAACTCATTGTTGAAAACGTTGATATTCTTTCACCTGTGTTATTACTTGATTCAACCAATGATAACAAAACAGTTGAATTTTCCCCTATTTTTTCGTCAAAATATAATGGGATACAGTTTATTTGCTTGAGCATCATTACTTCCGTCCGTAGATAGAGAAAAAGGATTTTTTTAAACTTCAGATACGATGTTACTTGTAGAAACACTGGCCATGTGCTGAATTAGTGCAGTAGCCTTGGTTCTTCCACGCGAATATTTTTTTGCGATTGCAGAATCAGGAAACATGGCTTGAAATAACGGTTTTTCAAGCCTTCAGTTTTCGGAAATTTATTCAACATTTTCAAGCTGAAATACAAATATTTATGGAATAAAATGATATCTAACAATACTGGGTAGAGGAAACATCGCGAGAAAAAAAAATTACGATTACCAGAGAAATCTTACCTCCTTCTACTTTCCGTTTTCATACACATTTACATACATATCACTAAGCTTTTCTCTGAGATTCAGAGGTTAGCTCCAAAAAGAAATATAAACTTCCAGATATTTTTACTTATTGTTGTCGTATCAAACTTCGCCATTTACAGCGATCTTGACACACAACTCGTGCTTCACTGATATCCATTACATGCCGTACACAAGATCTTTTATACTTCATACTCATAATCTTTTTTCTCATGCAGACACTCCTGAATCTGATCCACCAATGTCTTCCTTGGCCTTCCTCTGCCTTTCCTTCCTGCCACTTGGGCTGAAAAGATTTTCTTAGTAAGCATTTCATCACTCATTCTTTCAACATGGCCAAACCACCGAAGCATATTGGTCTCCACCTTGCTAACAACATTTTGCTTTACATCACACAACTGCAATACATCTTCATTCCTCACACAATCAGATCGTGTCTTGCCACAAACCCCACGTAAGTAACGCATTTCTCCAGCACACAAACGACTCCTATGTTTCTTCTGCAGTACCCAGGTTTCACTGCCATACATCAGAGTAGGAACAATTACTGTTTCATACACAGCCATGCGGGACTCTCTAGAGAACCCATCATTCCTGTGAAAACCTCCCAGAGCAGCTATGACTTTCAATGAAGAATTCACTCGCCTACTGATTTCACCATCCAACTTGTTCTCTCTGTCAAACATGCTTCCTAAATACACAAACTCACTCACCTGGTGAATCACAGTGCCATTTATACTTACATTACATTCAGTGCTACCCATTCCTCTCTCAAACACCATAACTTTGGTTTTTCCTTTATTTATACTCAGTTTGAATTTCATGCAAACGTCGTGCATCCGAGTCAACATACTCTGCAACTCACTTTTGCTCTCTGCCAACAGGACAGTGTCATCAGCATACATCAATCTGCACACACGGATATCACCAAGACATAAACCACTATTATCTATTTTGGCCTCACGCATGCATGCGTCCATGAATATATTAAACAGCCATGGTGACATTACACAACCTTGTCTAACTCCTGCACCAATAGAAAACCATTTTGATAAAACACCATTCACTCGTACACAAGCTCTACTACCAGCATACATGGCTTTTACACTATTAAGTAGATTCCCAGTAACACCATATTCATTCAATACCTTCCACAAAAGTGTCCTATTCACTCGGTCGTAAACTTTCTCTAAATCTATGAAGGCAGTAAAAACTTTCTTCCCAACAGCCAGATACTTTTCAATCATCATGTGTAATGCAAAAATCTGGTTAGTGCAGCCTTTACCAGGCATAAAACCACTCTGAACATCCCACACTTTCAATGATGTAAGACCCCGTACTTTTTCAATAACAACCTTACCAAACATTTTCCCTGGCACACTCAGTAGGCTAATACCACGAAAGTTCTTGCATTCAGTCTGATCGCCTTTTCCCTTAACAAGGGAACAATAATAGCATCCTTCCAATCCCGAGGGACTATTCCTAACTCCTAGCACAACTGGCAAATTTCAGTTAACCAGTCAATTATAGAGTCACCACCATACTTCAACATCTCTGCAGTTATGCCATCAACTCCTGGAGCCTTACCATTCTGAAGATATTTTAGAGCTTTTACACACTTCTTCTCTTGAGATCCCTCCTGTGCTTTCATCCCTCATTGTGATATCATCTGCATCTGTCTCAGAATCATTTTTGCTCTCTTGATCTAATAACTCACAGAAGTATTCACCCCATCTCTCACTTAACTCATTGGGCTCCCATATCATTTCCCCAATCTCATTCTTCACACAACTTACAACTTTGTTTCCCCTAATTTTCCTGAGTCTCATGTACTTCCAGAAGGACTTTCTATCTTTCCAAAAGCCAGTTCATGCCTTTCCACTTTCTCCTTCCTATCTTTTGCCTTACTGTGGCGAACCAGCTTAGCAGCTTTACGCTTCTTACAGCGATATTCATCCACAGAGACTCTACCTTGCAACATCCCCAAATAGGCTTCCTTCTTTTTCTTTACTGCCTCATCAATCTCACTATTCCACCAAGCATCACCTCTATTGTTACCCACTATTGTGGTGCCACAGACCTCTTTAGCAGCAGTGACAACACAGTTCTTAAAACATTCCCACTTCTTTTCTACATCCCTCTCACAAGATTTCAGGTGCTTCAGTCGTTCTCTAAGTAAGTCAGAGTACCGCTGATGATCTTCAAGGAGCCTATCAACCTTTATCCTTTCTATCCTGGGTCTCTTCCTATTCCTTTTCCTCCAACCAACATTAAGTTGCACTCGTGACACTACCAAGTAATGATCAGAACCAACATCCGCACCTCTCATCACACGGGTGTCAACAACTGTTTCAAACGCTGATCGTAAACAACAAAATCTATCACACTCTTTTGACCAAGAGTACAATTTTCCCAAGTATATGTGTGTATATACTTGTGGTCGAAAAATGTATTAGATACACACAAATCATTCTCAATGCAGAGTTCAATTAATCTTTCACCATTATCATTCACACAAGGATCATTAAACTTACCCAGAACATTGTCAGAAATTGCATTCTGCACACCTACTCTAGCATTGAAATCCCCTGCTATTATAACTTTTTCTTTAGCACCAAACTGGCTCAAAACAGCTTTTAGCTCATTCCAGAAATCTTCTTTCTTATCAGAAAGTTCCGAGTCACAAGGAGCATACACTACAACAATTACAATTCTCTGAAGTTTCACTTTCAAATGAATCCAGAGAATTCTCTCACTTATGCAACTATAGTGAATCAAGTTGTTCTTCATCTTTTCACTTAAAATCACACCTACACCAGCCTGTTCTCTCATATTATCCAATACTCCAGACCACACACTCACCGTGCCATTCACTTCTTCTACCCCAATTTCCTTCTTTTGGTTTCACTTACACACAGCACATCCAGTCTATACTTATTCATCTCCTCAATCACCTCACTCATCTTGCCATTTATACCTCTAGTATTCCAGACACCAATCTTACATTCACTCAGCCGAGATCTCTTTCTCATACGCCGTTTAGAAAGTCCAGGTCGATTCCGTGGTGGACCGTCCTTCTCAAGTGTGGTAGGTCCACCATATCCCACACTTGAGTCATTCTTAATATTTCTTTTTGTCTTTTTAATCAGGTAAGTACATCAGTGTGGGGGGATTAGCCCACAGCTGAGGGCTCCAGTTGGTCATTCAACCTAAGGATTCTGGAACAAAGCCCAGTGAGTTGGGGTCTTTTCGCCAATGTCACACAGAACTAGCTCGCACCTCTCCAAGATTCACAGAGGCCTAGTTGCTGTTGTGTGTGCCATTGTTACCACGGAGCGCCCCGAGGAGGCAAACCCATCGCTCACTACGACCGCCCGCTACTTTCCGTTTTCGAAGGATGAAATTCCGAAATTCCGTCCTCTGACGGAGAAAACGACCCCCTCCGCCCCCTCCACCAATCCTCCCAAAATTTCAGTTCAGTTATGCATCGATTTCGTACCTGGTCCAAATGATAACAAAAAAAAGATGGAATTCCTCGAATCAGCGTGAGAATCTCGTCGCCGAAGATTACGGGGAAATTTTCGGGCGGCCTAACTTCCGTTTTCGGAAATCATTGCCTACAATTTCAAGCTGAAATTATGCAATGAAATTAAATTTAACAATACTGAACAGAAGCAACATCGCGAGAGAGAAAAATATGATTACGGGAAAAATCTTCACTTCTTTTAACTTCCGTTTCCGAACGTTTAAAAAGACAAAACAGCGTCCCCAGACGGAATACGACCCCCCACCCCCAACTAATATCCCGAAAATTTCTTCACTTTTGCATCGATCTCGACGGAAAAAAAAACAAAAAACGGAGGGGCTCTGCGAATCCGCAGAAGAATCTCACGTACGAATTAACCGCTGAATTGATTTCGAATGTCGTAAGATAATGCTAAAATATCGATGACCTGTAAATTTGAACTTTTGGCGCAAAATTGGTGCAGATTTCGCCGAAATGGCGATTTTTTAGCAGAATGGCGCAAGAACAACGTTTTGGCGTGGGCTGGCACAATTGGCGCAGGTCTGGCAGTCCTGAATTAGCATTTAATTTTTCCCCCCAGAAAAACTTGAAGAACCAACAAAATTTTTTAAGTTGATGAAAATTTGCTTTCTATCTCAGAAAATTAAATCAAATGGCGATTTTCTGTAATTTCAGCTGTGTTTTCGTACTTCCGTAACGGCAACCAAAAATCCGTAAAATTACAGAAAATCCGTACTAGTTGGCATCTATGGCTGTGACTCATTACTCTCTTAACCAACATTCAAATTACCGGTGAATTGCGTCGCGGTATCTGTTCTGTTGGCTCGTACCATACAGGATGGCCTTCACTCACCTCTTGCATTAGTGAGCAGTGGTGGGCCCACACCTTGCGGATGGTCATGGTTCAACTGGTCATGAGGATGAGCAGTTTTCTTGTGCAAGAATGATATTTTCATAACTCTTGTCATAGTTTTAGTAAGTGTTGTGTGATTAAAACCAGCCAGTTGGCATGCAAAAGCTGGATTTTTTTTTCATATACACGTGTTTTGCACCAGTTAATGTGTTGCACTGTTTTCCATTGATTTATGTTCTTAGATGTAACCCCTAAATAGTGAAAACTTGATAGTAAATACTTAAATACAGTGGAACCTTCTTAATATGTTGTTCAAGAGACCAAGTAAAATGAATATATAATTGAAAAACAACAACATATAAACAAAGCAAGAAAAAATTAACATTAAGGGCAATTCAGGTTTTTTGGATGATGACATTTTACATATAAATGAGAAAAACGTATAAGTGAGAAACATATAATCAATGCGCTACTGTATAATGTAGTGTGGGTAATTAACGAAATTTTCATTCATTTGATTTATCCCACGTGTATACTACCCAAATGTGAGTTTTTGGGTTGAGGATGCATAGTGCATAGATACAGACTATGAGAATAGAAAATTAAGAATAAAATAAAAGCTTCTTACGTATAGACTTGCTTCATCTTCTTTTCTTTGCAGGACTTCGTGCCTCTGGCATGTTACCATTTCCATCCCTAACAGCAGAGCCTCCCACGCTACCTGGAGAACCGGGAAATCAGGGAATTGTCAGGGAAAAAAATATTGGCTCAAAAAGTCAGGGAAAAGTCAGGGAAAAAAATATTGGCTCAAAAAGTCAGGGAAAAGTCAGGGAAAACATGAATTTTCGTAAAAAAATCAGGGAATTTTGAAATTTTATTTCGTAAGTCAGGGAATTTGGGGAGTTTCTAAAATAAAATACTTTTTCCTCTGTGTTTGATCTTTCTCCGTATTTAACATTTCGTTTAGTTCACTCCGAAGGACCGAACTTGTAGGTTAAAGGGGAAGGGGGTGAAACTAACGTATTTGGCAGAGTTCTCCGTCATTGAGCACTAGAAAAGGAATTCATTGCAGCTACGTGGAGAGGACACCCCTACGGTGGCTACTAGGAAATGAAAAGGGTGCATAGTGTAGGAGTGAGTGGAGCCTGTGGAGAGGTTACGATGGAGTGACCAAAGCACTTCCTGCCCCCTTCATGCCTTCGTTTGACTGCCGGACTGGGGATAAAAATGGTGAAAACTAACTTTTTCTATTTTTCATGAAACTGGCTGAAATTTTTACATACACCATAATTGGTTAACAGAAGCTGACCTCTAAAATTTTGTGTGAATCGGTAAAGAACTTTTGAAATTATCCTTTAAAATTTTTAATGGGATAAATCTTTAATGTAGCACTCTTACTGAGGGTTTCTGGTAAGCTTTGCTGTGCCTCAATGCATTTTAGGCTGGGAGAGCATACTGGTAAAGGGTCACTAAACGGGCTTTGAGCGGTCGCGGTGACTGCTTGTGCCAACAGGAGCCAACTGAGTTATTGCTTTCTTTAA
Organism: Macrothele yani; assembly: GCA_039090855.1. Classification (NCBI taxonomy): domain Eukaryota; kingdom Metazoa; phylum Arthropoda; class Arachnida; order Araneae; family Macrothelidae; genus Macrothele; species Macrothele yani. The sequence continues at coordinate 59,790,056 of CM077029.1, forward strand.
CGTTCCGAGACTCTTTTTGGAGTAAATGTTTATGTTTCACTGAATATGTTGCAGAATGCTTTTCATTCTTTTTTTTTACTGCTATTTAGAAAGAAGATGAAGTGTTCGTATTGTACTTTTTTCCCCTCTTTTCTCTGCAAGAAAAGATTTCGCTTCAATGTTTGACTTTTAAGTTTGCGTGCTAAATATTTCAATGACTACATCTATTCCTTTTCAATTTTTTTTATTTTGATATTTATTATAACCTCATAATAAAGTTATGAATTCACTCTCCGCGAGAAACGTGCTGCAGGATGACGAGCTTAAAATTATTATTTTTAAGCTTTTATCCGATTCGCTTTAAATTTAAGGGGCCCGTTACTGTTAGTGATTTATGGAGTTGATTAAAGGTTCAGTCAGTTTTGCAAAAAATCCGCAAAAACATATTTTCAACATTTTTTATCGCAGTCTCAGAACCCCATGTCGGATACTTCGTTATCAAACCAAAGCCTCTGGCCAGTGCGAAAAGAGGGACTCCTGCTGGCGCGCATGCTTTTACCGCGATCAAAGAGTTTCTGCCAACCCCACGCGTCACCCCCAAACAGCCGGCCACGTGGTGCCTGCCCGCCGGTATTTGCTCCCGTGCTTGCACCTTGCATAGAGTTTTCGACGGTGTTTGTGTCAAATTAAAGTAAGCAGCAAATTGAGAGGTCTGCAAGGTTTCTGACTGGTGCAATTATGACTTCCAAGAAAACTCTACTTAATGTGGATTGGCTTGAAGAAAAACTTAACCCACAGTGGTCAGAATGGCTGTTACCTGTTCAGGATGACCCATACAAAGCAAGATGTAAAGTTTGTTCTAGAAGTTTCAACTTGAGCAATATGGGCCGCCAAGCGATTTTGAGCCATGAACGAAGTGCTAAACACTTAAGCCAGGTTTCTGCTTCTCATGCTGTGACAAATTTTTTTACATTGGATACTGCACCACTTCAAAGGGATTGTTCAGAAAAACAAAGTGGAACTTTAGGCAGTATGGCTGCTGCTCCTGATTTGATACCGCCCGTGCCATATTCAGCAGATTTTGTAGCAAAGCAGAGTGGATCTTCATCCACTGTATCTCCTACTAATATTTCAATGTTGAACATCACTAGTTTTATGACAAAAGAGTGCATTTTAAGAGCAGAAGTAATTTGGGCCATGAAGCTTGTAATGTCAAATTCTTCATACAACTCTTTTAAAGATGCTAGCGATGTATTCCATTATATGTTTATGGACAGTGATATAGCAAAAAAGGTCAGTCTTGGTGCAACAAAAATGTCATATATAATTTGTTTTGGGCTTGCACCATATTTTTCTAAATGCTTATTATCAGAGATATCAGGTACTGAATTTGTCATATGCTTTGATGAAGCCCTTAATAAAGTAGCTCAGAAAGGGCAGATGGATTTGATTGTTAGATTTTGGTCTAAGTCATTGAACCAGGTATGTACACGTTATTTGAATTCAGTATTTCTTGGCCATGCAAGAGCATCTGATCTCATTGAAAAGTTCCGTGAAGGAGTTTCAGAACTAGATTTAAATAAACTGTTGCAAATTTCAATGGATGGGCCCTATGTTAATCATACATTTTTGCGAGTTATAAGGGAAGATTTGTTGGCAGAAAATGGATGTGATCTACTTGATCTGGGTTCATGTGGACTGCATGTGGTTCATGGAGCCTTTCGGAGAGGCCATGATGCTACTGACTGGAATTTGAATTATATCTTCACAGCTTTCTATCAGTTGTTCAAAAATAGCCCTGCACGGCGAGCTGATTATGTATCGATAACAGGATGTGAAATTTTCCCTTGTAAGTTCTGCCAAGTCAGGTGGGTCGAAAATGTTGCTGTGGCAGAGCGGGCCATTCAGATTTTTATCAACATAAAAAAGTACGCTGAAGAGACAAATACCTTGCCTAAAACTTCAACATGTGCACGTGTTGCAGTAGCATGTAAAGATAACCTAATCCTTTCAAAGTTTGCATTTTTTTCATCAGTAGCTAATGTTTTGGAACCATTTTTGAAAAAATTCCAAACAGCTGATCCTGTGATTCCATTTCTGTATGACAGTTTATGTGATCTTGTCTGGCAGTTGATGTCTAGATTTATAAGGAAAGAGGTGATGGAGGAATGTGCAATTCCAGAAAAATTGTTTAAGCTTGACGTGATATGGTTAACCACTGTAAACTGCAAAATGTAGACATTGGTATTGCTGCTCATGGATATTTGATGAAAAGTAAAACTTCAGAGATTCAGAAAAAGGAATTCAGAGCAGAATGCATGAAGTTTTTAGTGGCAACCACACAGAAAATAGTTGAACGAGGTCCCACAAACTTTTCTGCTATCAAAGCAGTTTCAAGTTTGAATCCTAAGCTCATAAAGTCAAATTCAATAATTTGTGAAAAAAGAATGCGTTTGCTGTTGCATATATTGCATGAAAAAAAACAAAACAGAATATTTTCTGTTTCAGCAGATCGAGCAAAACAGCAATTTCAACAGTTGTGTAGCAGAGCAAAAACTGAACTGAAAGATGTGTTTTCTGCATTCTCCGAAAATAACTGCCTGGATGCATTCTATTCTTCTTTACTTCAGGATAAAGAACATTTCAAGGGACTGTGGGTGGTTGTTAAATTGGTTCTTACTTTATTGAATGGAAATGCACCTGTTGAAAGTGGTTTTTCAATTAATAAAGACATGTTGGTTGAGAATCTTCATGAAAAGTAACTTATTTCATTGCGTACAGTATACGATGCCATAAAGTCGCATGGAGTAGTTTCAGTGCCCATAACTGCAGAATTACTGCAGTATGTGAGGATGTCTCGATCAAGATATCAGCAGGCATTAGCAGTTCAAAGAGAAAAGAAAAATAAAGAGATACAACTTGTGAAAAAAAAAATCGCAAGGTGTCTGATCAGATAAGTATTTTAGTGCAAAAGAAAAGAAAGTTGTCTCATGAGGTTCTTTTGGAGACAAGAAAAATTGACCAGCAAATTCAGGAATTGTCAAAATTGATGTAACTGTGCATAAAACTAACTAGATTTCAGTGATTTCTTCTAGTATTCAGTGTAAAATTTATTGTAAGGAAGCAGTGACTTATTTTTGTTTCACTTTACATGTGTACTTATAATGTGTTTACAAAAAAATCTGCCCAGATTTTTTTGTTAGCCAGTTAGATCTCAATGATTTTAGAGTTGCCTTTGAACCTCAGTCAGTTATTTTCATATGGAAAAAAAAAAAAAAAAAAAAAACCTTCTGGGTACAGATAACTTAAAAACAGCAGTATTTCATCATTAGGTATGTTAATTATTCAGCAGGATAAGCCAAGACCATGCTGGTATGTGCAGAAAATTTTTTTCTTTGCTGTTCACCAATTTGTATTCCACATTTTTTAAATATGAATGTAAACTTCTAAAACAAATTATATGACTCAGTAACTTGGGATAGGTATAATTGTAAGTATGTGCAGCATATAATATGTTTTAGAGTCTGTTATGAGTGTCACTGTCTTGCATGTCAAAACACTGCATTACAAGAGCTAAAGCTAGTTCAATATCCTGTAATGGAATTGCTTATTCACAAGTTTCTGCTCAGCTAACTAAAACAATATTTTAATATCTTGCATGCAAATCTGGGGAAGTATCTAATTAGCCAGTATTTTTTTCTCATTATATGTTGTTAAGCATATTTTCAAAATGCTGTTGCAAGCACCTGGAAAACCTGGAAAAGTCAGGGAATTTGATTTCACTAACTGAGTGGGAACCCTGTAACAACTAGTTTTACCTCGTGACTCCATCAAGAAGACAAAAGTCTTCCCCCCTGGTCTATATGCAGTAATTTTTGAATGTAATACCTGCCATGACTGTGTTTCCACTTAAACATGCTCACCCCACACAAAGTATACGTGATGCAGCATGCTCTGGGTTCAAGCATTTCGCCTGACGCCTGGAATTTGCAGTTTGTTCCTCTTGCTGATGGATGAAGCAGGCCTTTATTCAAAATATCTGGTGATGTTTTGGAAGCATATATCAAACTTGTAGGAACATATTATATACAAAGTACAGTATTTACAATTCAATGTTTACGAGCTGCCATGTGTGAAACAAAAAAAAAAAAACAAGAAAAAAAAAAAAACGTTTTTCTCCATCTCATAGCAGCCTCCTTTAATCTCTCTTACTCTCTCTGGCTGTCTGTCTGTCCTCATCTTCCCTCTCCCGACCCATCCACGTTGTGGATCCATTCTTTGACAGCTCATAACGAATGTCATTCTGCCTCCAAGCACGTGGGAAGCTAACTGAACATCATTATTTTATTGAATGACAAATCCCTTGAAAAGTTCAAACAAACATGGCGTCTTTTAGGAAGTGTCTCACAAAATAGTGGGCAGTATTCATAAGAATAAATTGTCCGTTCTCCTGCAAGATACCTTACACTGCTGTAATTTAAACATTTACACACAAAAACAATACCTATTCATTACTGCAATGCAAATCTGAATAATAGATCAACTGAAAGAAATGCATAAATTATATTTGAATATTAATAAAGACATTCCATCTGCAGAGATTCTCACAGTTTTTTTCATTAACTTTGGCTTCTGCAGAAGATATGCACAACTCAGATCTAATATCTGCATCACTAATCCCTGTCTACGTCACTAAATTCATCTGTTATTTTCTTGAAATTCATCTTGTTACCACTGTTGTGTCAGGCACATCTGTGTAAAAAGACCCTTATATTACACAATTCACTGTCATGAACTTCTTGCTTAAGAACTTATTTGTTCTGATAAGTTTATAACACTAAGTGACTTTGTGACAGATATTGAAATAGGCAGTTGTAGTAATGGCCATTTGGTGTTGATATGTGGGAGTGGGAGTATCTTATAGTGTAATCCTAATCAGCTACGTAGGGCTTAAGAAGAATTTGGAATTAGGATAAATGTATAAAACTCTGAATACTAAAATTATTAATTGGGTGGTTTTGGGGAAGATGCTTGAAAAAGCATTAGATTTTAGCTGGGTGCAGTAATTTATGAGACGGGGAAAGCTTGATAAAGAATTGGATAATAGAAATAGTAAATCAGGGAAGGTCTTGTGTCAGCAGTATAAGACTATTTTCAGTAATGAGGAGGTTGGCTAAAGAACAAAGCTAGTTGTATACAATGCATTTGTCATCTAATAGAACACAGTGGGTCAAAAATTGTTTTCTGCACATTTAGTCTTGGACTAACTGGAATAAAAATTCACTAGCCCCAATTTACTTTGATATAGTCCCATGTGAAGTATAATAAAGAAATGCTCAAATTTAGGAAATGCTGATTATAGAAACCGTGACATGCAGGCAAAACACTCTTTTATCTACCCTCCTGGCAGAACCCAACCACATCTAACCTCAGTGGCTGTTTTTTTTTCTTTGAATTTTCTCCTGATCCCCCCCCCCCACACACACATTCATTCTCCATACCACAGCAGATGCGGTTCCTGAAGTAGAAATATTTGACATCAAAATATTTAAGATTCAACAACTGCATGCATACTTTATATAAAAAATAAAATAAAATGTAAAATATCTGAGAAAATACACCACCTTAAGTGCTACAGCTTTGGTGGAGGGGCGGGGAGGGGGGGCAACTTTTAAATGGTAGTCCTGGTCTAATGAAAAATAGTTTGCCCTGGCTTGAACATAAACAATGATAGTCCCCAGCATTGGACCAGTCAGTGTTTCGACCCCTGGAAATACATTTTTTTGCACATCAACCAGATGGCTTTTTCAAGGAAGGTAGACAGAAACTGCTGTCTCTGTCTTTTGAACCCTATATTAAGTTAGATGACTGCTAACAGATCAAAGCAACACTTACCAGACTTATTTCAAATAATTGAGTCTGAGAATATTTATTTAATACATATTTGTTGTCTTGAAAAAGCCATCTGGTTGATGTTTTATTTCTATTTTTATGCCAGTAAATCGGATTACTAATATGTTCTACTATTTTATGTATAGCAGGTGTGCAGTTCCTCTTTATTAATTAGTTGTAGTTATTGTTGAAGACCAGAAAAACAAACTTTCTCTGAGTATGGTGCTGTGCATTAGCTGAGAAACATACATATTGCATAAGATAAATAACATCTGACTCTGTAAATACACACACACAGAGAGCACTGATATCTTCATTGTATAGACAACCACTTGCGCAGAGCTCTGTAGCAGAATCTTGGCATCATACGTCACAGATTTTATTTTGGTTCTGCAGACAAAAATTATATCCCCAGAACCCTATTAAATACTCTCTTGCAGACTCTTGATCATGGATGCAAGTTTTCCACCTTTCAAAACTATTTGAAAAAGGAAATTAGATGGAGTGAAGATTTATTCTGTAATCATATTTTTTTCTCACTATGTTTCCTTTATCTGGCATTGTTCAATATCATTTTATTGCATAAATGTCTGTGTTTCAGTTTTTTCACGGAGGCAACAATTTCCGAAAACGGAAGTTAGACATAGCTTCGTAATCTTAAATTTTTTTTTTTTTGCGATGTTCCCACTGCTCCGCATGGTTGTTAAGTATAATTTTACTATATAAGTATTTGTATTTAAGATGCAAAATGGAGGATAATTTTCAAAAACAAAAGTTGGACGAAGCAAAAATTTCTTCCATAATCGCAAAATTGAGGGTAAAAAAAGTTTGACTACGGAAACTAAAAGCAGTGAAGATTTTCCTGAATTCGTTCTTTTTTTCTTGCAGTGTTTACCTTGCACTGTATTATGGTTCAAACATCATTTAATTGCATAAATATTTGTATTTAAGATTGAAAATGGAGAAAAATTCCCCGAAAATGGAAGTGGAATGAAATGAAGATTTCTCCTGTAATCATATTTTTTTTTATTAGCAATATTCTGTTTATCCTGTATTGTTGTTAAATATAATTTTATTCCATAAATCTCTGTGTTCATCTCGAAAATGGTAACATTTTTAGGTACAGAGGGCAGAGTGTTCTTGATTCTAGTCATCATTAAAACGGTTGTAGTGTTGTGTTTAGGTTAGCAGGGATCGCATTCCTCCTAAAATTCCTAATATTTTGTGGCCCTCCTTAAATTCCTAAAATTATACCTAAAATTTGCTATTCTTCCTAAAATTTTCATAAGCGTATTTATTAAAAATACAACCATTATTAACGCCAATAAATTTACCATTACGGTAAGGTAAAAAGACCTGTTATTGTAGAAACACAGCCTATATGCTGTGCTGCTGAAGGGAGGGAAAATGACGCCATCGAGATGCACTTGCTTCGGGGCAGGTGCTCCACTTTTGTGCCTTCGGACAGTTTTCGAGAGTAACAAGAGATCTAAGGGAAAAGGGGAGGGGTCATTTTCACCCCTGGTTTGCGCTTTGCAGACGAACTCCGTGGCTCGCAGAAGATCGTACTTTATTTTTGTACATGCCTTGTGAAACCTCCTCTTTCTGCTGATGTTTTGTTGTTGTAAACCGCAGGTGGGTGGAAGCAAAGAGGAAACATGTGGTCTCCTTCCGTAACCTCCGGTAATGACGATGGGATGGTAGCTGAGTGTTATCGTGGCAGGCAGTAGAGCACGTGATCATTGACCTTCGATGCGCAATATATCTCGGCTCCGACTCGCTTTGACTGAACTTGCGTGAGATGCGTATGATAGTTTCTGATTTTGCGTCTTTTATGGTGTTCTCTGTGCTGTGTGCAGATTCAGTTCTCTAGTGGTGACCTGCTTTTTTTTTTTTTCTACTGACATCCTCGCAGCCAAACTTCGGGAAGTTGTCTGGTTTTGCAATATTGGAACGTGTTTTTGTACTTCCCTTTCATTTTCTGGTTAGTAATACAAGTGTTTAAGATGCCTAAATCCAAAACGAAATTTCAAGATGTGTGGCTCGCCAAAGAATTGGACGGAGTGAAGTTGAAAGAATGGTGTTCTGCAACTGAAACAATATTTTCTGCTAAGTGTATCTTGTGTTCAGAAATTTTCAATATTTCTAATAGTGGCTTTTCACAAGTAAAAGCGCATCACAAAGGAAAAAAACATTTGCAGAAATTTCAAAGTAAATTTCAAAATAAGTCCATCCTGAAAGCCTTTGGAGGACAGGATCTTCAGCCCAAAACAAATATTAGTGAAGTACTGAGTCATGATTTACAGTTGGCTGAAGCCGAAGCATTATGGGCCATGAAAGTTGCTAAGGACAATGTCTTTTGTTTCATGCACTGAAACAGTTGAACTTTTCAAAGAAATGTTTTCTGATTCTGCTATTGCAGCCAAAATGCAACTTAAAGAAAAAAAAGTTGCTAATGTGATATCACGTGGATTGTCAAAATATTTTGAAGAGGATTTGAAAAAAGACATTGCATCTAGTAGCCCAGAAAAGGTTACTATAGCATTTGATGAAACTACAAATACACAAGTGAAACGGCAGTTGGATGTGTATCTCAGGTACTGGTCTTCAGAAATAAATTCAGTTTCTTGCCGATACCTAACAAGCGTTTTTCTGGGTCATGCAACAGGAGATATTTTGCTAAAAGAAATTCTTGATGTGTTATCATCCTTCAATATTTCGTTGAACAGAATTATTTGTGTATCCATGGACAGCCCAAATGTAAATAAGTGCTTTTTACGCAAATTCAATAAAGTTGTAAAACAAGAAACAGGCCAGAAATCTTTGGAACTAGGATTTTGCAACCTGCATGTTGTTAGTAATGCATTTAAAATTTTTTTGACAAGCTTAAATATAGATTTTGACGAATTTGCTACTGATATGCATTACTTTTTAAAGAGTAGTGCTGCAAGACAAGAGGATTATAAATCTGTCGAGGATATAACATTGGTCACAGCCAAATTTCTTTTGCGTCATGTCAGCAACAGATGGTTAACCGTTGGTTCTGAAGCCCAGAGGCTCTTGGATCAATGGCTAAATATTACAGAATATTTTTTAAACTTCTTGCCATCTTAAAAAATATTTGAAAAGCAACTACGCAATTCGGCAGGGTATAAAAGAATTCACTGTTTCCTGAAAAATGAGCTAACTCCTTGCTATTTAGCATTAATTTCATTTTCACACCAAAATTTTGAAAAGTTTTCATTATGTTATCAGAGTGAAGAACCAAAAATACACCAGTTATATTCTGATTTAAATACTTTAATGAGGAATGTTATGGCTCAGTTTATCCAAGATGATGTTATTGCAGGGAAATTTGGAGAAAACCTAAAGAATATAGATTTTGAAAACAAAAATTCATGGAAAAAACTAGGGGAGTTAGAAGTTGGTATGAAGACAAAAATTCTCCTCAGGAATGTTCAGGAGACCAGGCAGAAATTATTTCTCTTAGATGTAAGATCACTAATTGCAACCACAAAATATTTAAAGTCAAATTTGCCATTCTGCAATCAAAAGCTAAGAGACATAGAAGTTTTAAAGGTAAAAGAACCAAAGAAAGAGTCAACTCAACTTTCAGTCACTGAAGGACTTTCAGAAATAACCAGAATTTCAAGTGTTTTGCATATTTCTGAGGAACAAATTGATAGAGTAAGAGAAGAGTGGAAACTTTTAAATTGCGATAAGCCAACTGTAGATGAACTAGTGAAATTTTCAGAGGAAGGGCATATTCCAGTGCGGATTGATCATTGCTGGCGTAATATATTTAGTATTAAAGACTCTAGCGGAAAAGAAAAATACTCAAATCTTGCTAAACTCGTCAAGTCAATTTTAGTTTTACCTCATTTTAATGCTGATGCAGAAAGGGGATTTTCGGTTAACACTGCTCTGTTAAGGAAGGACAAGGCTAACTTAAAAGACTCAACTATAACATCATTAAGAATAGTTAAAGGGGCCATTAAACACTATGGATGTGTAAGTAAAGTTCCCATAACAAGAAATTTGTTAAATAGTGTTTGTGATTCACATAAATTTTATAAAGAGTATGTTGATAAGCTGAAGGAAGAAGAATAAAAAAAGGTAAAAGAAAGGAAGCAGAAAAAGAGGGAAAATAAGGAAAAGCAGCTAGAGAAAAAAAGAAAAGCTGAGTTTGATGACAAAATAAAAGAAAATGATGCAGAAATAAATAGGCTTAAAAAAGATAAAGAAGCTTCCCTAGCAGTAATTCAAGAGGGAACAGAAAGAATGAGAAAAGCTGTAGAAAAACAAAATACTGTTGAAATAGCAGTTGCCTCTAACTTGATCATTCAAGGTTCAGCTGAAATAAAGAAAACTGAAAGTAAATTAGTTGTGGTGGAAGCAGAAAAAGATAGGCTTATCAGGAAAAGGTTAAAACAATAATATGAAAAAAGTAATTCAGTGAACAATTGTACATAGTTCTTGGTTTTCAATTACCTTTTTAGGATATTATAATTTAATGTGAAACCTGAAAACTTTACTGTGAAAATCGTGGAATTGCTTCTGGTTCAACAGCATATTAATGTTCAAAGTGAAACTTGAATGTGGTAAATATACTTGAATATGATAATAACACGTGAAAAGATAAGAACTGAACATTAGAAGTAAATCATACTTAAACTTTAGACATTAGACGTTATGCAAAAAATTTGGGTGTGAACTTCGACCATATATACTAATGGACTGCGCATTGGCAATAGCTGCATCAAAGCCGCCATGGCTCAAACATTGGGCACGTCATCATCAGACTCCAAATTCCGTGTAAAATTGCTGTTATGATTACTAAGTTACGCTGCAGAACTTCAGTGTTTTCGGTGTATTATGTGAATGCGCCTCATATATAATGAAAACTCTTCAGGTAAGTTTACTTATGAGCTATATACATGCATGATCGGGTTGTTTACATTTTGTGATTTATAATTTGATGAACATTTGCGAAGAATTTGGAACATGCATTCCATTTTTTTTCTTAAGTTACTATATTTTATATCAATAGCTGCAAGTTTCTGGTTAAGTAATTGAACTTTATTGACTTAGGTATTTAATTCGTTTCTTACCCATGAAAAATCATAGAACTTTCTTTACTATATCGCTCAGAGCAACCATAAGCACATCACGTGTAACCCATCTTTTTGACTGATGTCATGTGATTTTATGTTGGAGCCAGAAATTTTGATGTCATGCGCAGTCTATCAGTATATATGGTTGAAGGGTGTGAAGCAAACTCTTTACAATGTATACAAAGTTGTTTTACTAGATGTATACAAATATACATCTAGTTTTTATTGAAATACACTCCTAAAATTTTTCTAAAAAGTCCTAAAATTTTCCAGAAGTATGCTATGATCCCTGGGTTAGGCTTTTTTCTTTTAGGTAGAACAAATGTAAGGTGGTCAGTTTTTTCTCTCTCTCTTTTTCAAGTTTCTACTTGTGCATTGTTTTTCGCATTTAGTAGTTATATTGACACTCGCAGATTATTTTATGGTACCATGATGTCCGTCGCAGACTGATCAGGAACTTTCTGCTATGGAGGCACAGAGAGAAATGGGTTTTCAGTGGCTGATTATGAAAGGTTGTGTACCTATGCTTGCTGCTTTTTGTCAGCCACACAGTTTTCTACCATTAAAAAAAACATGGTTAATAACTTAAAAAGAATAATTTAGTAATACTGGGATTACTAGAATGACATTTACTGTTGTTTGTTAACTTTTTGGATTACACACCAACCTGTCGAGATTGATTCAAGAGAGTAGGTGTTGCCACTCGTGTAGTAATACCCAGCCTTTCTAAAAAGAAATAGTCTTCCCTCCCATTAAGCACAGAGAAAACAATGTCCTACAAGAAGGAGTCTTGTACGATGGTCATTTCAAAAGTTTTGCACACTGTAGCTATAGGTTATCTCTTGAAAATCGAATTTATTTAACAACATATCTCTACAGGCCTTCAAAATAATCTCCATGTTTCTTATGACAGTGGCCCAACGTTTGGGCAAGTCTTTTATTCCAGTCAGGACACCTCCACTGTCGAGGCGGCAGATTACTCGGGTCACCTCAATAGAAACATCCTGAAACATACTGAATCATTTCCCATGGAGTGGCTTCTTCAGTTTTGGGAACAAGTCATAGTCTGGTGGGCTTATGTCAGAATTGTATGACTTGTGGTTAAGCAATTCCCATCTTCTATACTTTTCCGGAATGTCTCTTAATGTACAGGCAACATGTGGCCTCATGTTGTTGTGCGAAATGACAACACCAGCTTTGAGCATGTCGGGACTTCTTTGGTGAATCTTTGGGCTCAAAACATTTTGCAGAAACCTTCTGTAGTATTTCGCTGTTACAGTAGTCCCCATTGGGCACTCTGTCTATTGCCATCACTCCAACCTTGTCATAGGCCATAATCATCACCAGCTCAACCTTCGATAGTTGGTGGCGAGATTTTTTTCTGGGTAGGGGATTTTGGATGTTTCCACTGAGTGGACTGAAATTTCTGTTCTGGTTCAAAATCTCATATCCAGGTTTTGTCTATAGCAACAGTTCTGTCCAAAAACTGTTTGTCTTCTGTCTTGTACCGCCGAAGCAATTCTTCTGCAATCACTTTGTGAACTGCTTGCTGCTCTTCACTTAGATTATGCAGAACCTATTTGGCAGCCACTTTTCTCTTCTGTAATTTTTCAGTTAGGATTCTGAAAACCAAAGTGGTTGACATGTTTGCTTCACATGCATTCTCTTTCCATGTTTTCCATCAATCTTCTTCCAAAATGCTGTTGACAATAACCACAGAAGTGTCGTCCATTGCATCTGATGACCAGCCACTTCTTGGGTTGTCTTCGATGCTTTCCCGACCTTGGCAGAAACAAGAAGCCCACTGTGCAACAATCCACCGCACTAACCCCACAAACCTCACGCAAAGCTTTATGAATTTCAGCTGGAGATTTTCCCCGCAAAATTTCAATTTTAATGTATAATCACTGCGTGAGATCTGACCTGACTCATTTTCCCCTCCATTTCTAGGCACAATTTTTTGGAACAGGAACAAATTAGCCAGCAAGCATAGACACAACTTTGGACACTGAAGTCTGACTCACAACTGGTGCAACAATTGGAGTGATTGCATCATCCTATGGTTAACGCCTGCACAGTGTGCAAAACTTCTGGAATGACCTATGTTCAATGTAAACTGCAGTTGTGGGAACACATATGTAGAAGACACTGTAAGTGAACTTGGAACCTGTGTAGAACATAAAACTGCTATAAGAAACATTACTAACAAAACACTGACACCTTCAAAGCACTGGACATTCAGTTAACTGGGATTCCTTAAACATACTTTCAGATCAACATCACTTTGTGAAAAGAAAGTCTACAAATTGTAAGAGCTACCACAATTAATGAACAGAAAGGCTGGGAATTATTAATACTGCAATCAAGTGTATGTGAATTTACTGTTCATCATGTCACATCAGAAAGGCTGGACATTACTGCATAAGTGGCAATACCTACTCTCAAGTCAGTCCCCACGACAGGTTGGTATGCAACTCAAAAATCTGAGAAACAGAAGTAAATAAGTATCATCCTAATCCCTGTATTCATAAATTATGTTTTTAAAGATATCTCATCACTATGATTTTCCATGACTTCATTGATAGACTTGTTTATAAGTCAAATAGTCTAAAGGACTAAGCCAAGATGTATGCTATGGATGTGATTTCTTTTTTTATGTATTCTACTGTGTGTGTGTCTAAACTGTTAACTGATTCACTGATTCCGAAGTAAATTGCATTTTTCACCCTTTTAGCCTGAACGGATTGATCCTCCGGACCCAGAGAAGCCTGATTATGACATAAGGGCAGATGTGTGGAGTCTTGGAATCTCACTAGTAAGTGTGTTCCTGAAAACAAAGCAATAAATAAGTAAATAAATAAATAAAGCATGGCTTTACTCAGAGAATTATGTGCCAGCAGATATTACAACACTTAAGCATAATAATTTTCTTTTAAACTGAAAAATAAGATTAAAATGTTCCCTGAGAAAAATCAACTGACTGCACAGAAAAAGTAAATTGTTATTCTTCTGTTTTGTATTATCTGCATTTTTCCATTATTGATAGGTATGAATTATAATGACTCTTTTCAGGACAAACTTCAGCGGATTAAAGTACATTATAACATTTTGTTGTGTATTATAGTAACTGCATTTACCTGTTGTTGTGCGGTACTTGATTTTTGTGTTATGGATAATTGAAGTCAGTGCAAGGTTTGTAAATATTACTTTGGTTTATGGTCAGTTGCAAAGAAACAGAACTCGAGCTGTAAGTCAACTATTATTCAGTGCATTGCTGTCTTGTAACTTTCTGTAACATGTCACTATGTACTGTATTTGGTTTGAATCCAACAGTCTTACACTAAAAGGCTTGATCCTGATGTGCTCAGGCATAAAACTGATGAAGCAGACCTTGATGTTTCTCCTCCTCCCAGAGCTTCACCTCTACCACGTAGATGACAGACAGTTTGTCATGTGAGTGTCGTGATTTATGGTGCATCATAAAGACTTATTAATATTATTTTTCTTTTAATAAGTCCAAACCTTTATGTACGCCATATGTCATAGTGACTGTAAAGTCTAAATAAGTTTTGTTGAGCTGGTCAAGCAAAATACAGGGTGTCCGAGAGTTATTGGATACATTACAAAATTATATAAAACAAAATATTAAACAGATAGAAAGAAACTGATTGTACTAACTTACAATGTAACTACATAAGTTAATAAATTTCGATGTGAGATCCCTTGGTTGCTCGTGGTACATCCAAGCAATACTAGATTTTGTGCCATGTATTGGCAAGCATCTGAGGAGTTATGGAATTAATAGCAGCTGGGATACGCTGCTTCAGTTCCTGCAAATCAGTACAAGGCATCTGATAGACACAATCCTTCACATAACCCCACATGAAATAATCCAATGGAGTTAGATCTGGAGAGCTTGGAGCCCACGGAATGGGACCACCACGCCCAATCCATCTGTTGGGGAAATGCTCATTTAGGCACTTACGTACACATGTTGACCAATGCGGAGGCCTGCCATCTTGTTGGAAAACGACATCATATGTTTTGATCTGGGGTATAGTGAAATTTTCTAGCATATCCAAGTAAATGCCACCATTTATGGTTTTTTCGCAGAAAAAGAAAGGACCAATCACTTCTCTTTTGAAAGGGCGCACCACACATTAACTTTTGGAGAATCGCATTCCAGTTGATTGAATTCGTTGACGGAGGATTACAACCATACTCTAAACGGTACAGTCTTTTAACTTGAATGACAGACTTTAATTCCGGAAGCCATAACACACACATCGCCTTCTGCTGTACGGATGACATGACTACTGATTGCGCATTTTTCGTACATTCCTCAACAGGCCACACCTAGCACCATCTATTGGATTCTGGGAATAACAATTCTGCAGAACAAAAATATAGAAACTATGTTAGTAATACGTGACATAAAAAACAGACAATGCTCATAGTTTTTTTGTACATAATTTTGTAATGTGTCCCATAATTCTCGGACACCCTGTATTATTAAGTGCATCTTGTATAGATTTAATTCAACTACTGGTCAGTAGTAACTCTATACACATGGTTTGCATGGCTCCTAGAGTCAGAAAAGCCCTGTTCCTAGAGTTTCATTTCTCCTTTTCCAAGACAGGAAAGTCCTTAAGTTTTCATATTTTTTGTGAAAGATCCTGGATCTTGCAACGAAAGAAATTGGTCGAAATATTTGGATTGACTGTATCTTTTTTGTTCCTGTTTCTGACGACCTCTGCTCTCAATGATATTGCTTCCACCCATAGAATGAAGAGGTGTGATTTCATCTCTATCATCTCATGTGATGCTGCAGCACAAGCTGTTTGAGTTGCATATTTCCAGTAACCTTGGTTTGCAGTACAGCAGTTGTGCATGGCTGGAGTTGCAGCAGCATGTGGAACCCTTTCTGCATGAGCCCAAGATGGCCATTTTTCTAGCACACGCTTTCTTCACTGAAGAAGTTGATATCCGGGGTACCTGCCGCCAATGTGTGTGGGAATAGATGACTATGAATTAGGGAATCTTTAGTGCCAAGGAAAAATGGGGTTTTGTTATTATCATTATGTTATGTTCCAAACTGCTTCATAAGTTCTATACAGAGAAATTTTGCCACTTCATTAAATATGTAACACACACACACACACACACTGAAGAACACTCTGTAACAGCAGAACTCGCAAGACTTCATAGACATAAGAATCCTAAATGCATACTAAATTTCATCCTTATTTGAGAACTATAAAACAAAACACTATGAACTTGTAAAAATTTAAGCTGGAATTTTTTGATGAACTGCTGGAAAAGTCCTGGAATTTATTTTCTGTAAATGCTTGTGAACCGTGTAATACTTGATTTGGCAGGTTTTGAGTAGGCCAATAAAATTCAGTTTTAAATGTATTATTGTTCATATACACTATCTACCAACAAGTAATTGGACACCCCTGCAATCACCGATATCTGCAGTCCCGATACATGTCACGGCAGCCGCCGTTAAATATCGTGTGGGGAAACAACAACGCAACCAGTCGCATGCAAGATGCCATGCAGTTCAGAGCTCTCTAATTTCGAGAAAGGTGTAATCGTCGAGTATCACAGAAATGGCCGATCCATACGTCACATATCCAGCGAGTTGAAGTACCCAAAATCGACAGTGGCCTACGTGATTGGCAAGTGGAAGATGAGACGAGACTGTCGGAATGTGCCCCGACCCTGCAGACCCACAAAACTGGGAGTTAGAGACCGACGGGTGCTGGCCAGAGAAATTCGGAAGAACCGCACCAAATCGATGGGCTACATCCGCGAGGAGTTTCAACAGGAATCCGGGAGTGTTCTTTCAATGAATACCATCCGTGAGGAAGCCCATCTGCTCGGTTATCATGGACGTGCTGCCGCCCACAAGCCTTTGATCACCAAGTCCAATAGCGCTGCTCGGCTAACATGGTGCAAAGAACGTCAACAGTGGACCGTTGAACAGTGGGAACAGGTTCTCTGGAGCGACGAATCAAGGTTCACCCTCTACCGTTCGGATGGCAGGGTCTGGGTTTGGCGTCTGCCTGGAGAACGCCTCCTGCCGGAATGTATTGTGCCAACATTGAAGTTCGGTGGCGGTGGAATTATGCTATGAAGGTGTTTCTCCTGGTATGGCACGGGACCCTTGTTCGCAATTCCTGGTAGACTCAACGCCGAGACCTACTGAACCATTTTGGATGACCATGCGCTTCCTACGTTGTGGCAGTTTTACGGGGTGGACTCATATTACTTTTAGGATGGCAATGCCACCTGCCATGTTGCGAGGTCCACCATGGCTTGGCATGGTGACAATGGGGTTAATCGAATGGACTGGCCTGCGCAGAGCCCGGACCTTAACCCTATTGACTTATAGGGTGCCCCCACCGTCCAAAATCGGTGAAGGAACTGACCTGTCTTCTCCAAGCCGAGTGGAAGAAAATACCGCTAGCCTTCGTACAACGCCTGGTTGAGAGTATGCACCGGAGAGTCGCAGCTGTAATCGCCGCTCGTGGAGGCTCCACCATTTATTGAAGGTGAATAAACTTCGTTTTCCTTTGCTATCACAGGTGTCCAGTTACTTGTTGGTAGATAGTGTATTTCCCTTTCAAAAGATGACTACTGACTCTGCCTTTTGAACTAGTGGCCCTATATTATTTGGTGACTGCGAACAGTACAAAGCAACACATGGCAAACTTATTTCAAATAACTTGAGTCTGAGAATATGTGTTTAATACTAATATGTTTGGATTCAAATATTGTGTGTAAGAATGTATACAAAATTTTATCACAGCCCTTTTAATACAATTGATACTTCAGCTCAATTGTCTCATTTTTGACTACAGTTATGTATCTGCTTTTTGTCAAGAAGATGCAGGTTCAACTCAGATTCATCATGAAATTTTCATTTTGATTTATATATCCTTAGCAGAAATTCAGTTTTTCAAAGTTATTTCCACTCAGAATTATTAAAAATTTAACTACAGAAATAAGGTAAATTATAAACTGAATTGTGAAATCAGGTTAGTGAATGTTAGAAAAAGTAATAATGATTAAACAAGTAAGTAATTATTATAGCTGCATATATATGTATATTCTGTTTGTATGGTAGAAAAAAAAAATCTTGTTTGAGAAAGTTTTTCATCTCTTGGCCATGGAATGTCTCTAACATTGCTGCACGTGTTTCTTTGGTACCAAGAAAAAGTAAATTAGCCTTAACCAATAATAAAGAAAATTTCATGCATGTTTTATTACATATTAAACTTCAGATTTGTAAGATCTTTTGGCTGCACCATCAGCCTTGTTCACACAACAAGCAAGCATCATGTGGTTGGCATCATTTCTTTAGCTGTTGCCAATAGAGATTTCCAAATTATTGGAATGCTGAAGGGTGCGTCCGAATAGCAAGAGTTTTTATTGAAGTGAATTTCAATGCTTTCTCTGTAACATAATGAAAATTTGTTTGAAAAGGGTGCAATCCTTTTGGTACAATAATCCCAGTTTTGAGAGGCAGAGGTATCTTCAATAGTCAGAAGAGAAAGTGCAGAACTCAGAAGACTTTTTCTGACATCTCTCTTATGTTTCAAAATTCTGCAGTTTATTGTATGAAAATTACTACCAATTTAACATTTTTCACCCAAGGAAGTAGACACGGGGATGAGGTATATGCCAAGACGGTCTAAAGCTTCAAGAGGATCTCTGTCTTTAGATATTGATTGGATGTTAGTAGGGGAAGAATTGATTGCAAGCTTGTAACCAAAACTTTTGAAAATTTTGACAAGTTTGTACGAACAAAAATGATGGTAGGGGATGCACCCTTCAGTATTCTGATAATTTGGAAATCTCTACTGGCAACAGCTAAAGAAACAACGCCAACCACGAGAGTGCTTGCTTGTTGTGTGAACAAGGCTGATGCTGCAGCCGAATTAATGCGTAATAAAGCATGCGTGAAATTTTCTTCATTATTGGTTTCGTTATATAACGCAAAATGGCCTTCCTACCGGTAAATTAGCCTTTATATTAAATATAATAAAATACTCAAAACACACATGGAATAAAGTCACTTAGATATTTTTCTGCACATAATATATTCAATACCTTGTTACATTAAAAGTAAGTCCTGTATTTACATTGTGCTGTTTATTTAATTTAATTTGGCAATTACCATATTTATAGTGATCAGTTCAATTTCACACAGCTGTATTTTGTACCAATACATTTTGTACTGTTGACTTTTTTGATGACATGTTGTAGCTGCTGTAGATGTTAAAATTACATTTGAAAGTGTAGTGGGGAAAAAATCAACATGACATTTTATCTTAACAGAATGACTGTCAACCCCAGCTTAGAAACAGTGTAGGGAATTTGTTGAAAGATTTTGCCTTTATTGGAATTGATATCAAGCTGTAAGAAATGTATGTAATGGTTGTGTGTAGAATAAATGGATAAAGGTGAGGTAGAAATGCTGAGCAATAAAAAATAGATCTTGTAAATCATACTGATGACAAAGCTATGATAGAACAATATTAGACCAGACAGTTCAGATACAGTGAGTCATAATGAAGAAGTGATGGTTGGGTTCATACTTGTTCATGTTAGACAACAAAATGAAGCAATCACTACAGGCATGCTGTAGTGTAATGCTATCATGATCTTGCCCCAGAAGAAAGGAAGCTCAGAAGCAAATCTCATTAACTCAATATTTTAAAAAGGTGGAATGTTTTATTTGTGAAATGATTATGATTGCTGTTTTCAACTGTGATATTATTCTAAGTTTGATAGCTGCATTCTGTTTTTCTTTGAGGAAAAGGAAAATTATGTTTTTAAGAGAATGTTGTTCTGAATGTACAAAGTGCATATGAATTGCAAACTGAGTATAAATAAGGGAAATTCCAAAGTTTTGATTTTTGAGCAAGGAACTGTTAATACTGAATGAAAGATCAGTCTAAGAGATAAACTATGTGAATGAGTGTATATTTAGGATGGCTATGTAAATTAGTTGTATATTTAGGATACATGCTTGACAAAGAAAACAGATTAGATGGTAAAATCAGTAAGCAAGTGAATTCAGCTTTGAAAGTCATTGCTGTTTAAGGACGATTCAAAAAATGTTTAAAAAAACCAGAGGTTGTACTTTCGTGCAACAAGTCAAAGGGTAATCAAGGCTGTCAATGCACGATCAGATACGTCTTAATATAGAGCACAAACACCACACCTCCCAATCACTATCTAAAAACATAGGTTAAAAAACGTCTTTATTTACAATTGAAAGGGTGAGTTTAAAATGATCCTCACTGATGTTTATGAAAGTATAATTGTTTCTGTTCTGTTGTATGGTAATAAAATGTGGGAACTGCAGAAGAGAAGACAAGAGTAGTTTATGTGCAGAGATGCATTACTAACAGGGGGTTTGTGGCAAGATGCACTCTGATCATATGAGGAACAAAGATTTGTAACACGAAGCAAAAGTTGGTGGAGACAAATATTGATGGGCTCTTGAAAATATCCCAGTTGGGGTTGTTTATGAAAGTGCAGGGATCGCATTCGTCCTAAAATTCCTAAAATTCCTAATATTTTGTGACCCTCCTTAAATTCCTAAAATTAGACCTAAAATTTGCTATTCATCCTAAAATTTTCGTAAGCTTATTTTTATTAAAAACAACCGTTATTAACGCCAATAAATTTACCATTACGGTAAGGTAAAAAGACCTGTTATTGTAGAAACACAGCCTATATGCTGTGCTGCTGAAGGGAGGGGAAAATGACGCCATCGAGATGCACTTGCTTCGGGGCGGGCGTTCCATTTTTTTGCCTTCGAACAGTTTTCGAGAGTAACAAGAGATCTAAGGGAAAAGGGGAGGGGTCATTTTCACCCCTGGTTTGCGCTTTGCAGACGAACTCCGTGGCACGCAGAAGATCGTACTTTATTTTTGTACATGCCTTGTGGAACCTCCTCTTTCTGCTGATGTTTTGTTATTGTAAACCGCAGGTGGGTGGAAGCAAAGAGGAAACATGTGGTCTTCTTCCGTAACCTCCGGTAATGACGATGGGATGGTAGCTGAGTGTTATCTTGGCAGGCAGTAGAGCACGTGATCATTGACCTTCGATCATGCGTCGGCGACAGCGACCTTCGATGCGCAATATATCTCGGCTCCGACTCGCTTTGACTGAACTTGCGTGAGATGCGTATGATAGTTTCTGGTTTTACGTCTTTTATGGTGTTCTCTGTGCAGGTTCAGTTCTCTAGTGGTGACCTGCTTTTTTTTTTTTTTTTTTTCATATCTTCTGACATCCTCGCAGCCAAATTTCGGGAAGTTGTCTGGTTTTGCAATATTGGAACGTGTTTTTGTACTTCCCTTTCATTTTCTGGTTAGTAATACAAGTGTTTAAGATGCCTAAATCCAAAACGAAATTTCAAGATGCGTGGCTCGCCAAAGAATTGGACGGAGTGAAGTTGAAAGAATGGTGTTCTGCAACTGAAACAATATTTTCTGCTAAGTGTATATTGTGTTCAGAAATTTTCAATATTTCTAATAGTGGCTTTTCACAAGTAAAAGCGCATCATAAAGAAAAAAAGTTCCCATAACAAGAAATTCCCATAACAATAAATTTGTTAAATAGTGTTCGTGATTCACATAAATTTTATAAAGAGTATGTTGATAAGCTGAAGGAAGAACAATCAAAAAAGGTAAAAGAAAGGAAGCAGAAAGAGAGGGAAAATAAGGAAAAGCAGCTAGAGAAAAAAAGAAAAGCTGAGTTTGATGACAAAATAAAAGAAAATGATGCAGAAATAAATAGGCTTAAAAAAGATAAAGAAGCCTCCCTAGCAGTAATTCAAGAGGGAACAGAAAGAATGCGAAAAGCTGTAGAAAAACAAAATACTGTTGAAATAGCAGTTGCCTCTAACTTGATCATACAAGGTTCAGCTGAAATAAAGAAAACAAAGTAAATTAGTTGTGGTGGAAGCAGAAAAAGATAGGCGTATCAGGAAAAGGTTAAAACAATAATATGAAAAAAGTAATTCAGTGAACAATTGTACATAGTTCTTGGTTTTCAATTACCTTTTTAGGATATTATAATTTAATGTGAAACCTGAAAACTTTCTGTGAAAATCGTGAATTGCTTCTGGTTAAACAGCATATTAATGTTCAAAGTGAAACTTGAATGTGGTAAATATACTTGAATATGATAATAACACGTGAAAAGATAAGAACTGAACATTAGAAGTAAATCATACTTAAACTTTAGACATTAGACGTTATGCAAAAAATTTGGGTGTGAACTTCGACCATATATACTAATGGACTGCGCATTGGCAATAGCTGCATCAAAGCCGCCATGGCTCAAACATTGGGCATGTCATCATCAGACTCCAAATTTCGTGTAAAAATGCTGTTATGATTACTAATTTACATTGCAGAACTTCAGTGTTTTCGGTGTATTATGTGAATGCGCCTCATATATAATGAAAACTCTTCAGGTAAGTTTACTTATGAGCTATATACATGCATGAACGGGTTGTTTACATTTTGTGATTTATAATGTGATGAACATTTGCGAAGAATTTGGAACCTGCATTCCATTTTTTTTTTCTTAAGTTACTATATTTTTATATCAATAGCTGCAAGTTTCTGGTTAAGTAATTGAACTTTATTGACTTAGGTATTTAATTCGTTTCTTACCCATGAAAAATCATAGAACTTTCTTTACTATATCGCTCAGAGCAACCATAAGCACAGCAGGTGTAACCCATCTTTTTGACTGTTGTCATGTGATTTTATGTTGGAGCCAGAAATTTTGATGTCATGCGCAGTCTATCAGTATATATGGTTGAAGGGTGTGAAGCAAACTCTTTACAATGTATACAAAGTTGTTTTACTAGATGTATACAAATATACATCTAGTTTTTATTGAAATACACTCCTAAAATTTTCCTAAAATTTTTCTAAAAATTCCTAAAATTCCTAAAATTCCAACCTAAAATTTTCCAGAAGTATGCTATGATCCCTGAAAGTGTAATTGTTTCTACTCTGATGCACAGTAGTAAAATGTTGGCAATGCAGAAGAGAGACAAGATTAGTTTATGTGCAGAAATGCATTAACTAACAGGGGGTTTGTGGCAAGATGCACTCTGATTGTATGTGGAACAAAAATGTGTAATATGAAGCAAAAGTTATATGTTGTTAAGTTGGGGGCAAATGTTTTGAGGTGGTTTAGCCATGTTGGAAGAATGAGTGATGAGGTGCTTACTAAGAGAATTTATGCAGCCCAAGTGGCAGGAAGGAAAAGTAGAGAAAGGCCAAGGAACTCATGGGAGAACCAAATTCAGGAATGCGTGTAAGAGGAAAAGTTAACGAGAATGCAGTACAAAAGTCTTCTGTGAGAAGTGTGATGGATGTGAATGAAGCCTGAGTTATGTGCCGAGACTGCTGTAAATGGAGACATTTGATACATCAGCAATAAGTAAAGTCTAACACCATCTGTGTAACTTTGATTTGGCAGATGATCTTGATTTGAAGAGCTAACTTCTGAATCTCAGAACAGCTCAATGATACATATGCAGGTTTGTATTCTCTTTTCCTTGGATTTTGTAGTTAACTGAGATAGAATATTGAACAGTTTCCTTCTTGGCATTGCACACTTTGTGACTAGAACGGGCTGCCCTGATGGGCAAGTGGCCGGCTTCTGATGATCCATCCAAGAATTGCACAAGTTTAAGATCTGAATTAGATATGGGTGATGTGTTTAATGGAGCTGGTGGCTCTGTCCCATCCCTCTCCTGGAACAATTGGCCCTAAACTATTGTTGGGCAACTGCTTTATAGCTCAAAGAGTTGCTCATGGTGGTAGTTAATCTCAGAAAAAAAGAACTGGAAAAGAGAATTGATGGTTTGAAACTTGGGTGCAACCTGTTATCCAAGATTTTCTATGGATGTTTACCAAGAAACAGAAATGTTTCTCTTAGTATTGTAATTAGTGTAGCAGCATACTACAGCTGAGGTGCCTTTATTTTTTTCACAAGACTGTTACAGTTGATATACCTTCATTTTGTTCAGATCAACATTTTGTCTCACATCATCAGAATTGTATAAGAAGATTTGTCCTTTGTGTCTGTAGAGTTAATAAAAGTAGAAAGGCTTCATTGTTACCTGAATTCAATGGAATAATGTCGATTCTCATGTATAAGATTAATTAACCCTTTGAGTATCAGTGATGGGTCTAGCACATGAAAAGCTTTCCTTTATCCAGTGTCAGTGATGCTTATAGCGCATGCAAAGCTTTCCTTTGCCCAGTGGCGGCGACATGTCTAACATGTGTAAAGTTTTCCTTTACCCAATATCAGCGACACGTCTAACACATGCAAACATTCTCCAATTCGGTGTCATAGATGTGCTACAAGCATCCAGGACACGTTCTTGAAATTTGTTTTCTTCTTCAAGAGTATTCTTGACACTCTACGTGCATTTGGGTTGAGTTTTTTTATATATTTCAATAGATGGCCTTAGTTTACAAAAGTTTTCAATAAATTGTAGTACTTTTTTACAAAGGAAAAGCAATAACAGTAACTCATATTTCTTTTTGTGTGTGTGCATGATCAGTGCAACATGGCATCAATGTCTGGCCTTCAGTGTCCGACGCTGGGCAGTATACCTACTTTAAAACGAGACTCTGAAAGCGTTAAAGATGGTTGCACCAATGAAGAAAAGCATCATTCGGAAATCAAGACACTTTGCAAAGAATTTAAATTATGTTTGGATTGACAAGATAAAGACATCATTTGGAAGCAGAAAAGTGAAGTTATTGCTGTAATTAAGAAAAGTGGTCTGTCATCAAAACTGAAAGTAGAGAGAATTCTGTGATTTAGGTTTTATTTAATACCTACATTTCAGAATTTTTAACATGAGGAACTAATAACCCCAACGAAACAGAAGTTTGTTTTATTTAACTGTAGATGCTTATTGTGTATGTGTGGGAAATTACATTTAAACAATAAAATCACGAGGTTTTTTGTTTATTTGAGATTTATGGTAGTCTGCTTTTTCCCCCCTTCATTATCTCAGTCATGTCTTTGATGCTGAAATATACTTTTTACATTTTCCTGAATAAAAGATGTGGTTTTTGATATGACTTTTGCTCCATGCTTTTCACATATTTGTAAATGGGATCTCAACATTTTGATATTTCACAGTTTTGATTTTGTTTTCACTACATTTTGGGTTGTGAAGTGTTGCTATATATTCGAATTTGAAAAGTGATTTTAAAGTCATATTTTGTTTTATCATTGTTCTTATCTTGATTATAGGTAGAACTAGCTACTGGGAGATTTCCATATCAAGACTGTAAAACAGATTTTGAAGTGCTCAGCAAAGTTCTTCAAGAAGATCCACCTAGACTACCTCCTAATTGTGGATTTTCATTAGATTTTTGTCGTTTTGTACAGGAATGGTGTGTTATTCTTTCTTCTTGTTCTTATTGTTATGTCTGGTGTTATTGATACCCAAATATTTTAAAGTGATGAATAGTGTCAGTTTTTGAGGCATTTGATAGCTTGTAGGAAATATTAGGTGACATGACATGAAAAACAAAATTTTCATTATGTACATATTTATTCTCTTGTGTTTATGCCAGGTATATGATTAAAAGAAAATAATATATTTCAATTTATTTCCGATATTGGAGGTTATATATATATATATATATATATACATTTTTTTTTTTTTAACGTGCATTAATGCTTTTGCATTTTTATAAAGATGTGGTTTTTGATATGACTTTTTCTCCATGCTTTTCACATATTTGTAAGTGGGATCTCAACAAATCATAGCACATTACCTGATGAAATCAAGCGCTCTTTTCCACCAATGGGAGCAGGCATACCACGTATTGTTGCAAAGATAAAAACACACAAAGATGGTGCTCCAATGAGACTGATAGTTTCAAAAAAAAACTCACCATTGATAACATTAGAGAAAAACATTTACAAGTTCCTAGCACCCTTTTTCATGAACAACAAGTTCACCATCAAGAACACGTATGAATTTATTGAGAAAATTAAAAATGTAAAAACTGGCCTAAAGGACTTAAATATGGCAAGCATGGACGTTAAAGCATTATATCCAAGCACTCCTGTTCCAGAATCTATTGAAATTATCATTAGGAAGTTGCAAAATCTTAAAATTTTAAATAACACACAAATTCATGAATTCAAAAAAGTTTTAGTCTATTTATATGAAAATAATATTTTTACATACAAGAACAAAATATTCAAGCAAAATTCAGGAGGCCCAATGGGCTCACCATTATCAACTCTATATGCTGAGGTTGTGATGAACGAAATTGAAGAAAATGTCCTGCATCGTATGGAAGAAAAACCAGAAGTGTACTGTCGATACGTGGATGATATTTTCATTCTATCAAAACTGAACGAAGAAGAATTAAAAAAAATTAACAAAATGTTACAGCTCTTTATATCCAACTATAGAACTCACTGTTGAAATAGAAAAAAATAATGCAATAGCCTTTTTGGATGTACATGTTATCAAATCCACAGATAAGTTACTATACAGGGTTTATCGGAAAAGTTCATTTGTTCCGGTCCTAATCCCGTACAATTCAGCACATCCTTATCCTCAAAAAATGCAATAGTATAAAAACCTTAATTAAAAGAGCATATACGCATTCTGAAAATAGTCAGTTCATCAATGAAGAAATCAAATTCATAAAAAAAATTGCAGGCAGCTTTGGTTATCCTAACCATTTAATAAAAAAATGGGACACAGAAGTAATAAAGAAAATAAAAAATAATGCTGTAGTAAATAAAAAAGAAGTCAAATATTTAAATGGTTTTCCTTACATTAAAGGTACTACCAATGAAATTAATAATATTTGTAAAAAGCATAACATTCAAATTGGAGGAAAAGTAAATACCATCAAAAATATAGTAATAAAAAATAATGAAAAAATAAAAATGTTAGAAAAAGCAGGTATTTACTCAATTCCTATTACTGAAAATCCTCCAATGGCTTATATAGGAAGTACCAAAAATAAGCTTAAACACAGATTAAAACAACACGTAAAAAACTGGCAGAAAAAAGAAGAAAAAACAGCACTTATTCAATACTGTCTGGATAACCAAAAATATCCTAAATTCGAAAATATAAAAATCATTAAAAGCTGTAAATCCGAAAAACACCTCAGAATAGCAGAGTCGGTAATGATTGAAAAAAATAGGACAAAAGTTTGCAACCATAATGACCCTAATATTTTGAGAAACAGCTGGAGAAATTTAATTAAAATTGAGCAAAAAAATGAAAAAGTTCGAAAAATGAGATCACTGACCAACAAGAGATGGCGCCACAACGCCCAAGAAGAAGCAATAGCCGATGACAGAAGCAGCCTGTGAGAACCACCGAAATGCCCAGCTGACACGGTCCGTGCTAGTTGGAGCAAAACGTCCCTCGAATACGGTAATGGAGTATTACCGAAAGTACTAGGGTTATGAATAAATATTGAAGTAAATGAGGATGCAGCAAAGGAAAAAACTCATTTGGTGATGAGGCAAAATAAATTCCAACGGAAAAAAAAAAAGAAGTGGACCCGTGGCCAAATGAAAAACCCCCATGCCGCATCCACATAACGGAAATATGAATTGAAAGCCAAGCCCCACGTGCGGTAAGTGTTCATCGAACTTTACCAACTAAAAGTCAAGTTCAAAAATGCAAATAATATATTTGTTCACATGTTTTAACTTCAGGAGCATTCTTCTTTGCTTTATAGTATAATAAAAGAAAAATTATTCTGTGGCTGTCACTCTAATGGAGCTTTCTCTTCCGCTAGAAAATGTAATTATAAAAAATATTCATTTTTCAAAAGCAGTTAACATATATACATAGATAATTCTAAAAACAAAATTTTTAAAAGGGCTTTGTCATGCACAGATTTTCCCTTCTTACAATGTTAAATTTTATATTTTTTTGGTAAGGCTTACATTAATCTTTGTGTACTGAATGTAAATTTAAAATGCTTTTTAATATTATGATTCTGATATGATGAATAATTATAATTAAGATTAATTTTGTTTTCATCACCTCAGATTGATTTTGGTCATTTTATGTTAAGCAACAATTAGAACAGATTGCTCTACGTTTAATTTTTGTAGCAGAAGGGAAGAACAATTTTCCAATAATCAAATAACAGAAGTTATGCTTATGTTTGTAATGGATTTTCAAATCTATTGTGAAGTGCCTGCAGCAGAATAATGTTATTCAGTCACCCCAGTGGCAGAAATGGTGCAGCACGGTGGCGGGCGCTGCAGATTACTTTCAAAAAGTTTCAAAAGTTCGTATTACTTATTTCATATAATGAAAAAAAAAATTCTTAATTATTTACTGAACTCAACCCCAGGAGCAGACACAGCGCAACACGGCAACACCAGTCGCAATTTTCTGGAAAGGTGTGCAGGCTGTTTTTTCTGACTATTTCTTTAATTTCATTGTTTCTAGCATTTCTTCCAATTTTAAAGCAAAGGAAGGGAAATTTTTGCGTGATTTTAACATTGGTTCCTGCTTCCAGACATGAAATTATATTGATAGATCATGTAGGCAATTGTTTTATTTCATTTTATTTTAATGTTCTTTCTTCCTTGTTTTACAATCAGATAACTTCAAGTTGACAAGAATATTGCTTTCTTTCAATAAGGAAGCGATACTTTTGTGCACTTTTAACGGCTTCTCCATTTCCACCACGTCCGTTTTGCACTGCATTCCGGAAGCTGCTGGCCACAATTTTTCATTTTTAGCATCCATATAGCATTGTTTCAGTTAAGATTTATGGGATTTTTTTTTTTTTCTTATTTCACAAGAGCATCACTTTTTAAGCTTTTTTAACTTTTCCTTCTCTGTTTTCGCAGCCGTCGGTGTTTCGGAACTTAACATCCAATTTTTTTTTCTTTTTACTTCCAGATGACTTCACCTCAGTTAGATTCATAAAGTTTTTTTTTCTTTTCTTTTTCTTTTTTTTTTCAAAAACCATATTTTTATCATATCATATGCATTTTTTATCATCATTCCTCCGTTTTTACAGGCACACTATGCAGCATTCCAGGAGCTGGTTGCAAATTTTCCTATGTTGGCTTCCAGATAGCTTCATTTCAGTTAGATTAAAGAGGTGTGTGTGTGTGTGTGTGTGTGTGTGTGTGTGTGTGTGTGTGTGTGTGTGTGTGTGTGTGTGTGTGTGTGTGTGTGTGTGTGTGTGTGTGTCAAGAGCCATATTTTCTAGCGTTTGTAATGTTTCGTTCTCCGTTTCCGTGCCGTTCCAGAAATTGACGGTCGCAGGTGTTTTTTTCTTCCAGATAACTTCATTAGATTCAGGTGAAGGTTTTTTTTATGTTTTTTCGTTAGTAAAATCATATTTTTACGCACTTTTAATGTCTCCTGTTGCATTTCCATGACTGTATTATGTAGCGGTCCAGTAGACGTTGGCATTGGACAGAATTTGGTCATCCCTTCACGTTGTTCTGATTTGCATTTCATTTAGTGTAGGGCTGCCAGACCTGTGGCAATTGCGCCAGCCAGCACTTAATGTTGTTCTTGCACCATTATGCTAAAAAATCGCGATTTTGACCAAATGTGTGCCAATTTTGCGGCAAAAGTTACAGTTCAAATCTTACGACATTCAAAATCAATTCAGCAGTTAATTCGTAAGTGAGATTCATCCACGGATTTGGGGATCCCCCCCCCCCCCGTCATTATTTCGGTCATTCTCTACATCGATGCAAAACTGAAGGGACATCCATCTGGGGACATTGTTTTGTCATTTTAAACATTTGGAAACAGAAGTCAAACAACGGAGTGCAGATTTTTCTGTAATCATATTTTTTTTCTCACACGATGTTGCTTCTGTTCAGTATTGTTGTTAAATATAATTTTATTGTATAATTTCAGCTTGAAATTGTAGGCAACAATTTCCAAAAACGGATGTTAGGTCGCACGAAAATTTCCCTGTAGTCTTCGGCTACGAGCTCCTTATGCTGATTCGAGGAATTCCATCTGTTTTGTTATCATTTGGGTCATTCACACGATCGATGTACAACTGAATTGAAATTTTGGGAGGATTGGTGGTGGGGCTAGGTCGTTTTCTCCGTCGGAGGACGAAATTTCATCCTTCGAAACCTTCGAAAACAGAAAGTAGACGGAAGTAAGATATCTCTCATAATCGTAATATTTTTTTCTTACGATGTTTCCTCTACCCAGTATTGTTAGATATCATTTTATTCCATAGATATTTGTATTTCAGCTTGAAAATGTTGGATAAATTTCCGAAAACGGAAGTCTGACGGAGCGAAGATTTCTTCTGTAATTTTATCACCCCACCCCCCGCGACGATCCCCTCCTCCTCTCCCATGTAGTTGTTAAATGTCATCACCCTCATAAATATGTGTGCATTTTAGTTTACAAAAAGTGGTGAAGGAAATTTCCAAAAACGAAAGTGACAAAGCTTGGAAATTTGTAAGAATTGATGCATAGTGTTAAAAAAAAAAGTATTCATTCTCTGAAAATTACACCATTTATCTAAAATAGTGATAGCTCCGATATCAGAATTCATGGTTCTCAGGCTGAAAGTTCTTTCAACATGATGGATAAAATTATTGTCATCTGAGGAAATGAAAGAAAAAAAAAAAAAAAAGAAAAGAAAGAAAAGTAACAAAGAAATAAAATGGTAAGGGAAAACTATCAGCAGAAAAAAAGTAAACAATGAATAATGTGCAGTGGCAGAGTCAACAAAAGACTAATATGGCTGTGGAATTTGCTGAGAAGAAAGTAGTTCACAAGAGGAAACCGGAGCTAATGTTCTAGCAAGTACAAGAACAAAACCAGGGAAAAAAACTGTTTGAAGCTATGTCGTTTAAAACCACCCTATTTTCTTTGGAGTTCAGTAATTTTATAATTGTGAATACAGTGGTGTGATCTAGTTAAATATTTACATAAATAAATTACAGTGAACAATTCAGTTTTCTTCACGCTGCGTAATATTCACACTTTCTCACCACACGGTCTGATTTTTCACCAAATTAAAAAGTACAGCTTTGTTTTTTTTTTCTTTGTCAGCCTCATGTATGTTAATTAAAATCACTCACGAGCACTATGGATAAATAAAAGGATTGTTTAATTCACATAACTTGTAATCGATTATCAGGAATACCGATCTTTTGGTTCTTACTTAAAGTCTGAATTTTACCCAGTTTGTTCAGGGAGCAGACTTTTTAGGAGGTTTTTCTTATTTTGACCTACCTTGCGGAACATCTTCACCCTAGCACTTTTCTTTTTCCAGATGGAAGGTGCGTGGAACCACTTATTAAGTTGCAATCATCTGCTTAATGTCAGTGTCCATTTATGTGGGACCCCACATATGCAAACAGCAGTGTCTCTTTCAGACAGCTACAACAACAACAAAAAAGTAAGTCCTAAACTGATTCTACTACTACTGAAGAAGGAAGGGGGAACAATCCCACGCCAAAATGTCACTGTTCAAGCGGCGTTAATTGATGGAAGCAACTTTTATCTAACCAACTTTACTAAATCTCACTGTTATCTTATAGTTTTGGTTCCAGTTGTAATTGTTCACAGAAATAACAAAAGCTTGACATTACTGGATGAAAAACATTGTATGAAGAGTATCTGGTGCAACTGCTGAAAGGTGATTTACAATTTGATTATTAAATGTTGCATTAGTTTTCTTTTTATAATGAAGGTACGCTTTCCTTCAGAAAACCTTAGGAGTTTGTGATGCATACGCAAACCACGTACGCATGTCTTGCCGGTTGGTTGGTTTCAGAAATAATATGTTTTCATCTGAATGCCATTAATCTCGAAAAATATGCTGCTAAAAACCAACCGAACAACAAACAGTAATTACATATTATTTATTCTTCCTAAGTGTATATTCGCAAGCGTTCAGTAACGATAGCATCAGTCCTTGGATGCGGCAGCATCCTATTCATGTTATAGTGAAACAAAAAGCATTCTGAAGAAAATTTCTGATATTAATATGTTACCCTTAAAATATTGCAGGTCATGTCATCATCATCATTATTGTCAACCATTATCAATCCACTGCTGGATGAAGGTCTCCCCAAGTTTCCTCCACAACGGTCTGTCTTGTGCCAGTCTCCTCCAGGTTACTCCCGCATACTTTCGAATTTCATCCACCCATCTCCCATGTGGTCTTCTTCTGGGTCTTTTCCTGTCCCTTGGAATCCAATCTAAAATTTTGGCTGTCCACCGATGGTCTGTCCTGGCAGTATATCCAGCCCATTGCCATTTCAGAGATTTAACTCTGATCATGATGTCTTCCACTCTTGTCATTTTTTGGATCCACGAGTTCCTCTTCTTATCTCTCCTGGTTACACCAAGCATGCACCTCTCCATGCTGCTTTGAGTTGTCTGCAGCCTTTGTATGTATCTTTTAGTTAAGGTCCACGTCTCTGCACTATACGTAAGCACTGGAAGGATGCATTGATCAAAAATTTTTCTTTTAAGACATAATGGCATATTGCTCTTGAAAATTATGCTGTTTCTTCCAAAAGCTCTCCAGGCAAGTTTTGTACGCCGATTAATTTCTTCATCAATGTGACCCTCACTTGATATCTGCTGTCCAAGATAAACGTACGTGTCTGTTATCTCCAGCTTTTCTCCATCAATCGATAAATCTTCATTTCTTGTAAAAGCATTGAACATCACTTTTGTTTTCTGAAAGTTCATTTTTAATACCACTTCTTTACTCTTGTCAGCAAGTTCCTGGATCATACTCTGATAGGGTAGTTGCAAAAGTGACTATGTCATCAGCAAAACAAAGGTGGGTTAGATAATCTCCATTAATCTTTATCCCTTTGTTTTCCCAGTTCAGTGATTGATTAAAAGACATTTTCCAATGTGGCATTAAAGAGCTTGGGAGATATGGAGTCACCTTGTCTCACTCCCTTTCCAATCTTTATGTGTGTTGTATTTTCAAACAGCCGAATCGTTGCACTTGCATTTCATAGATGTAGTTTTCAATAAATCATGGGCAGTATAATTGTTTTCCCATTTATCTCACTGTAGGAACGCACAGAAATTTTTATGCTAATTATTATAACAGTTGTAAGAGAAGCAGTAAAATGTCAACAAACCTGAAATATAGAATTTTTTTCATAGTTCATAAGATAATGATAATTCAGTATATAAACAACTTAAAGCATGGCATGGACTTAAAACAATTAAAAATGCTATCATTAGCTGCTCCAGAACCTGAGTTCTGCTCCAAAATGCAAATTTTCTTGCTCCAAGGATTGCTCCGAAACAACACCCCTGTTGGTGTATTTTCAGTTTTATGCTCTAAAAGCGTGTTTTATTTTTGTTTCACAGTACAGCAACATTCCCACTATCATGCTTTCATGCTGCCTAAGCATTGTGAAAGCATGAAAATGGGCATACTGTTATAATGAGATACTGAGGAAAATTTGGATGCCGTACTTCTAGGTAGGTTCAAGCCTCGGGTAAAGGAAGATATATAAATATGTTGTTTTGTTATATGGTTGTGTTCTGTTTATGTTAAACTAGCAGCTGCATGTTAGAGGTGGTCAACTTTTTGCTGCTTTAAATATTGTGGGACACACGCTAAAACAAATATATGTAAGTAAATCAAGCTTATATGTACTATTTAATTTAGTAGAATCTGTTTTACAGATTTTCTGTTGTCAGTCTAGTTTCAAGTTTTGGTGTTTTCTATGAATTTTTGGTTCACTTAAATTTATTCATACATTCCTTTTCCCCTCTCCTAGCTTAACAAAAGACTACAAGAAAAGGCCAAAATACAAGACCTTATTGGTAAGAATTCACTTCTGATTATTGCCCCCTTGCATACTATAATGGATGCCAGCAGCATAATATTACTATTCACTCTAAATCAGGGAAAAATGTTTTTTTATTTATTTATTGTTTTGCTTAAATAATTGGAAAATTAAGAGTGTTATATAACTTTATAAAAGGTTGTGTGGAGTATTCCTGTTTTTGGTTGTTTTGACAGTAACAAAAGTTTTTCTTTAATCAAATAAAATGCTTTGTTACATTAGCTGTGAAATATGAGAAAATTGAAAATTTTTAAATTTGAGTATATAAAATTGAGTGAGCAAGTTTGCAGACAACCTTATGTCATTACGCACATATTTCTCGATGTATCGAGATTTAAAAAAACATGAAAGATTTTTCCTTGAATCGCATTCGATTACCGCGATATATATATTCGCAGTGAATATTAATAACTTCCAACCAAGAAATTGCTTTCCGCTCAAAGGAAATATAACATGTAAAAAGTTACAGCAGTTAAAACCACCATTAAATGGTTCTACCTGAAAAAATAACCTTTTATCATGTTCAGTTCTGTGGCAAATTATTTTCATAGTTTTTTCACTGCTTTGATGAGCAGTATATTCATTGACAAAGGAATTATAGCTGTATTGATATTAGTTGATGGAGCAAAAGTTATCATGTGATACAAAATTATTCATCTCATCTGAAATAATCATGAAATCTTTGTTTCTGGTTACCAGTTTTTGCCCTGTTATTCTTGTCTTGGATTATCAGCTTCCTGGCCAAGTGGAAATTGTTTGGTTTGTCATTATTGCAACTACTGGTGCAAAATATATATAATACCTCATACACATAATATAGAATTCATAGTAATATCTGCAGTTACAAACAGTATCTTTTCATTAAATTCATTAGCAGAAATTCGCAGAAGTCCTGTAATTTTTTCTTCTGTTCTTCACGTTTTTTCAAGTTCGTTGAAAACCACATTATCCGGACTCCTTAATCTCTTAAAACGTTCAGGTGGTATCGTACTGAGGGTGAATGGCTCATTTATTTAAAATATGAAATAGAACAACATATAACTTATTTCTTGATAGAAGATGAATGATAGAAGATGAATGATAGGGTTAAAATAATATCATTGTTACCTCATTGGTGTGCAGTCTCCTTTTGACCAGTTGCATTCCGGCATACACTCAAGCAACAACAAACTGCATAGTCGAGGTTCCATAAAATGTATGTTCTCTGTATGCAAACAATAAAATATTTATGATAGCTAAAACCTCTAAAAAACCTTAAAAAACCTCAAACGAACACATAAAAAACCCTGTTCTTAATAGAACATGAAAATTAATCCAAAGAATAAATAAAATCCAAGTAAAAAGCCTTATTTCAAACCTCAAATTAGACTGATAATGATATGTAAAATAGTCATCACCGAAGGAATCCAGATCCCGAAATCTACGACGCGCGTTTCAGCACACTCGTTCGTGGCCATTTTCAAGGAGATCATGTGTAGCACTGTTCCTTGCGTGTTAACTATAACCCAAGTTGACGGTGCTGCCATCTCCATCGTCTGCGACATCGTCATGCTCATCACGTAGAACATCGCTGGCACCATCTAGTGTCAACCAGTTCTTTAAATTTTGTTTCCTTTGTCGACTGGATCTTCTTATTTGGGTTATTCGTTGTTTTTCCTGTTTTATCATATTCAACCATGTTGGCGATAATTCGATCGGGATATTTAAATTGCAATTAAATGCCTTGGTTTTCTCAATTATGATGGCTTCTGCTGTCAGAATCTTTTTATGTGTGTTGTGAGAAGTAACTAGATTTATATTCTCCCAGTCGGGTATGGCTTCATTATTATAACAATATTGTATAAGTGAAGTTCGAATTTCACCTTTTATTCCAGTTATTCAAATGTTCACGTAACCTGATATCGATATTTCGTTTTGTGCTACCAATGTAAACCGTTTTGTTTTCTAGGTTCCTATTTATATTAATAATTGGTATGCTGTATACACCAGCTTTACGTAAAATAGAATATTTTTCGTTATTTGCTTGTAATAATCTGCTATTGTCAAGTACAGTATCAGCAATAAGTAACCCTGCTTTATGACATTCCTTTTTTATAGGAGCGGATATAGGTGGACAATATGGTAGCTTTCCACAAAATCTGTATGCATCAGTCGTATTCAGCCTCGGTTTATTTTGGTTATTTTGAATTTGTTTGTAAAGATCGTTGATCAATCTCTCCTTATAGCCAAAGTCACTAGCCAGAGTTTTTAT
Organism: Macrothele yani; assembly: GCA_039090855.1. Taxonomy (NCBI): domain Eukaryota; kingdom Metazoa; phylum Arthropoda; class Arachnida; order Araneae; family Macrothelidae; genus Macrothele; species Macrothele yani. The sequence continues at coordinate 59,826,200 of CM077029.1, forward strand.
CCATTTCAATTCTTTTTGTCTTGCAGTATTATTAGATGAAAGTATAATTGCTCTTTTTAAGTAATATCAGAATGCTGCAGTTTTAAATTTCCATGGATGATTTGAGTTGTAAGATATTATATTTGGTACAAAAGTTGTTTTTTTATATACCTCGTAGTCAATTCTTGAATAATTATTGATGATATTAATGTCTAAAAAAGGTATTTGCTTATTTTTTTCTTTTTTAGTGGTAAGATTGATAGTTGTATATATGTTGCTGTATATATTAACAAATTCTTCCAGATCCTCTTCAGTATGCTTCCAAAATATTAAGATATCATCAACATATCGGACGAATAGATCTGGATTTTTATTAGTAAATTTGTTGTCAATAAGTATCTTTTTCTCAATGTCCTGGAGTATAACCAGCAAAAAGTCCTGACAAAGGTGATCCCATAGGTGCTCCTGAGATCTGTTTATAAATTGTATTGTTGTATGTAAAAAAGTTGTTGTTGTCATTAATTAGGTTTAATGCAGATACAATGCTAGCTATTTGGGTAGTTGGTATATTATTTGCTATCAACTTTTCTTCTATTAACTTTAATAGCTTGAACGGTAGGGGTATTTGGGTAAAGTGAGACAATGTCAAGGCTTACCATCATTATTTCTTTAGGTCCCCGATAGGCCTCAATAGCTCTAACGACATCATTTGAATTTTTAATTGTGTATGCATGATCTTCATAATATCTTCTAATAAAATGAAATAATGCTCTTTCTAAATTAATGGTTGGAGCAATTTTCTTTGAAACAATAGGACGCATTGGATGTCCGTCCTTGTGTACTTTTAGTTTTCCAAAAATACCTGGAATAGTGGCACCTACAGGTGGGTATGCTTTACTTTTAATTTCATCAGGTAAATTGTTGTGGTTCTTTAATTTAGCAATTTTTCTAATAATATTTTCAGTGGGATCTTGTTGAATGATAATTGTATCAAGTGTTTCAATTGCTGTTGTCATTTTTTCTCGTAAACTATCTTGATTAATCAAAATAATTTGTTTTGATTTATCAGCCATTATACTTGCTATCTTAGGGTTATTACGTAAGTCAATTAATGCTTGTCGTTCATATTTAATCCTTTTTTGGGTTAATTCTTTCTCTATCTTTTTGATATTATTAATAGCATTTGCCATTTTTATCCTTGTAGGTTCTTGTTTTTCATTAGGTAGTTGTATTATATTTTCCAGTTGTGGTATTATAACTTCAGTAGCTGGAATTTTATATTTATATGCATATTTCAAACCTCTTTCCAATGCAATTCTTTGAAGACAATTCAATTCAATATCAGATTGATTAATGTAGCTGCAATATTTGTTGATCTTAATATTGCTTTTAGTTTCTTGAGACCTCAGTTTTCTGTCAATTAAATTATCGATTTTTATCCAGTGTCTTCGTTGATATTTAATTTGCTCTCTATCTATAATAGCAAAAATGTTGATAATTTCATCTTTTATATCGTAGTCATTTTCGAGGTTAATAATATTGTTATACGCATGATATGTATCAATACTGATTTTATCAATCCATGATTGTTTTGATCGTATCTGGGCTCGCAATCTCTTTGTTTCAGCCGTGCGCATAATTTCATTGTCTCGGTAATTAATAGCTCGATTATATATACGTATATAATTTGGGATAACATCATTATTTTTGCATGTAGTGAGAAAATTTAGGTGTTCTACTTCAAGATAGCAAGTATAATGGCTGATAAATCAAAACAAATTATTTTGATTAATCAAGATAGTTTACGAGAAAAATGACAACAGCAACTGAAACACTTGATACAATTATCATTCAACAAGATCCCACTGAAAATATTATTAGAAAAATTGCTAAATTAAAGAACCACAGCAATTTACCTGATGAAATTAAAAGTAAAGCATACCCACCTGTAGGTGCCACTATTCCAGGTATTTTTGGAAAACTAAAAGTACACAAGGACGGACATCCAATGCGTCCTATTGTTTCAAAGAAAATTGCTCCAACCATTAATTTAGAAAGAGCATTATTTCATTTTATTAGAAGATATTATGAAGATCATGCATACACAATTAAAAATTCAAATGATGTCGTTAGAGCTATTGAGGCTTATCGGGGACCTAAAGAAATAATGATGGTGAGCCTTGGCATTGTCTCACTTTACCCAAATACCCCTACCGTTCAAGCTATTAAGTTAATAGAAGAAAAGTTGATAGCAAATAATATACCAACTACCCAAATAGCTAGCATTGTATCTGCATTAAACCTAATTAATGACAACAACTTTTTTACATACAACAATACAATTTATAAACAGATCTCAGGAGCACCTATGGGATCACCTTTGTCAGGACTTTTTGCTGGTTATACTCCAGGACATTGAGAAAAAGATACTTATTGACAACAAATTTACTAATAAAAATCCAGATCTATTCGTCCGATATGTTGATGATATCTTAATATTTTGGAAGCATACTGAAGAGGATCTGGAAGAATTTGTTAATATATACAGCAACATATATACAACTATCAATCTTACCACTGAAAAAGAAAAAAATAAGCAAATACCTTTTTTAGACATTAATATCATCAATAATTATTCAAGAATTGACTACGAGGTATATAGAAAAACAACTTTTGTACCAAATATAATACCTTACAACTCAAATCATCCATGGAAATTTAAAACTGCAGCATTCCGATATTACTTAAAAAGAGCAATTATACTTTCATCTAATAATACTGCAAGACAAAAGGATTGAAATGGATAAAAACTCTGGCTAGTGACTTCTACTATAAGGAGAGATTGATCAACGATCTTTACAAACAAATTCAAAATAACCAAAATAAACCGAGGCTGAATACGACTGATGCATACAGATTTTGTGGAAAGCTACCATATTGTCCACCTATATCCGCTCCTATAAAAAAGGAATGTCATAAAGCAGGGTTACTTATTGCTGATACTGTACTTGACAATAGCAGATTATTACAAGCAAATAATGAAAAATATTCTATTTTACGTAAAGCTGGTGTATACAGCATACCAATTATTAATATAAATAGGAACCTAGAAAACAAAACGGTTTACATTGGTAGCACAAAACGAAATATCGATATCAGGTTACGTGAACATTTGAATAACTGGAATAAAGGTGAAATTCGAACTTCACTTATACAATATTGTTATAATAATGAAGCCATACCCGACTGGGAGAATATAAATCTAGTTACTTCTCACAACACACATAAAAAAGATTCTGACAGCAGAAGCCATCATAATTGAGAAAACCAAGGCATTTAATTGCAATTTAAATATCCCGATCGAATTATCGCCAACATGGTTGAATATGATAAAACAGGAAAAACAACGAATAACCCAAATAAGAGGATCTAGTCGACAAAGGAAACAAAATTTAAAGAACTGGTTGACACTAGATGGTGCCAGCGATGTTCTACGTGATGAGTATGGCGATGACGCAGACCATGGAGATGGCAGCACCGTCAACTTGGGTTATAGTTAACACTCAAGGAACAGTACTACACATGACCTCCTTGAAAATGGCCACGAACGAGTGTGCCGAAACGCGTCGGAGATTTCGGGATCTGGATTCCTTCGGTGATGACTATTTTACATATCATTATCAGTCGAATTTGAGGTTTGAAATAAGGTTTTTTACTTGGATTTTATTTATTCTTTGGATTAATTTTCATGTTCTATTAAGAACAGGGTTTTTTATGTGTTTGTTTGAGGTTTTTTAGAGGTTTTAGCTATCATAAATATTTCATTAAATATTTCATTGTTTGCATACGGAGAACGTACATTTTATGAGGTTTGAAATAAGGTTTTTTACTTGGATTTTATTTATTCTTTGGATTAATTTTCATGTTCTATTAAGAACAGGGTTTTTTATGTGTTCGTTTGAGGTTTTTTAGAGGTTTTTGCTATCATAAATATTTCATTAAATATTTCATTGTTTGCATACGGAGAACGTACATTTTATGGAACCTCGACTACGCAGTTTGTTGTTGCTTGAGTGTATGCCGGAATGCAACTGGTCAAAAGGAGACTGCACACCAATGAGGTAACAATGATATTATTTTAACCCTATCATTCATCTTCTATCAAGAAATAAGTTATATGTTGTTCTATTTTGTATTTTAAATAAATGAGCGATTCACCCTCAGTACGATACCACCTGAATGTTTTAAGATATTAAGGAGTCCGGATACCGTGGTTTTCAACTAACTTAAAAAAACGTGAAGAACAGAAGAAAAAATTACAGGACTTCTGCGAATTTCTGCTAATGAATTTAATGTAATATGCCACGTGATAACGTTCATTAATTAGCGTTGAATTTTATCGTTTTTTGAACTGATATTAGTATCTTTTCAGTTGGACAAGATTTTATGTTGATTACATTGTCTGAAAAGAATTGTATAGAATTATATGATCTTTCTGAAGATCATTTGCGTGTTCCATTATTTGAATTATTAATAATCTTGTTCCCATCTTTTTAGACCCTTCAATCTTAGTTCTTGCTTTTGAAAATATTTTTAAGGCCGCTTTGAAGTCCGAATGAAAATTTTGTATAGTTCTCTTACTGTCATGAGTACTAGGTTCTGTTCTGGATATGCCTTTCCATCTTTGAAAATTTTTCACATAAATGCCGTAATAAGTGTTGAAATATTGGATAATACAGGGTGTTTCACTAGGTAGTGTCCCCCCAAAGAATCAGTCATGTTTTGCAATGCACTCTACTTAGAAATATGACATGTGGTTTACAACGTACCTTAATTCATGGAAATGTAGCACCATTCACAATAAATGCTGTAAATGTCCTCCAATGACATCCAAGCACACTTGAACATGACGCTGCATGTTATCAAAGGTCCTCCACAGCATGTCCTCATCAATAGTCTGGATTACTGCACTGATGTTGTTTTCTAATGTGTGAGGCTTATTGTTGTAAGCACAGCACTTCAAATATCCCCATAAGAAAAATTGGGAAGACTCAAATCAGGTGAACAAAGTGGCCACAGTCCTTTGGAGATCACTTGGTCACTGAAGAAAGAAGAAATTTTATTCATGCCCACACGGGACGTGTGTCATGTTGCTCCATCCTGATAATTCATCCATAAATTATCTGAAAATGTTCACATATGAAACCAAGTTTACTACACTCCTGAAGAAAATGGGTCCAATGATATACTGGTTCAGAACACAGCACACCAAACACCAACTTTTGCAAGATGTGATGGGGTTTGTTGTAATTCATGTGGATTATCTATTTTGGGGATTCATATATTCATATACCTGTCCAAATGAAACCATGCTTCATCAGTTAACCATGTGAAATCCAAAATATTTGGAATTGCAAGTAAAAACATCAGAAATCAGTGACAATAAGACACATACTTTTCAAGATCCAGTTCTTTCAACTCTTGCACAGTTGTCACATGGTACAGATGAAGCAACACTTTCTTCCTGGCTGTTTGTCAGGTGGAAACAGAATACCCAGTTTCTTTGATAAACATCGTAGTAAGTTTTTTGGTGATGACAGCAGCCATGTTTTTCACCTCTTTGATTTTTTTCTTCCGCTAAAAGAGGGTGTCTGCCACTGTATTGGTTCAAAACACTGTCCGTTGTTTTAGATTTCCTCCAGGAATTCATGCTGTGTTACCTTTATAGACTTTGTTGTCCAATAACTTTCACAATAAACACCCGCTCCTCAACGTTATACACAGCCATTCTGAACCGACACAGTAAAATACGCATATTGCTTCTGGACAGAATTAGCATGTTCGGCCATCTGGTGGGGTGAGGTCACAACGAGTTATCACCTTATCAGGAAAATCACTCCCATGCATTTCTCAAGGATCAAGGTCACTTGAAAACCATATGTTGTGTTTCTACGTATGCAGAGTGGGAAGAAAACATTAGTTAGTTCTTTGGTTCTACCTAGTCAACACCCTGTAGATGTGTTAGTAGATACCCTGTAGATAATAAGTGTTAAATTTAAGGTAACATTGTGCACAAGAATGTCTTCATATATTTTAAAACATTTCCCCAAATAAATAAATGCATGTTTTCACATTTCTTGCAATCTCCTGCTATACACAGCCATCCTGAATGACACGTGAAAGTGAATTATTAGATCAGGAAAGCAAAGATGATTCTGAGACAGATGTGGATGATTTCACAGTGAGGAATGGAAGCACAGGAGGGATCTCAAGAGAAGAAGTGTGTAAAGCTCTAAAATCTCTTCAGAATGGTAAGGCTCCGGCAGTTGATGGCATAACTGCAAAGATGTTGAAATGTGGTGGTGACTCTGTAATTGACTTGTTAACTGAAATTTGCCAGTTGTGCTGGGAGTTAGGAATGGTCCCTCGGGATTGGAAGGATGCTATCATTGTTCCCTTGTATAAGGGAAAAAGTGATCAGACTGAATGCAAGAACTATCGTGGTATTAGCCTACTAAGTGTGCCATGGAAAGTGTTTGGTAAGGTTGTTATTGAAAAAGTACGGGGTCTTATATCAAAGAAAGTGTGGGATGTTCAGAGTGGTTTTATGCCTGGTAAGGGCTGCACTAACCAGATTTTTGCATTACGCACGATGATTGGAAAGTATTTCGCTGTTGGGAAGAAAGTTTTTACTGCCTTCATAGATTTAGAGAAAGCTTTATGACCGAGTGAATAGGACACTTTTGTGGAAGGTATTGAATAAATATGGTGTTACTGGGAATCTACTTAGTGTAAAAGCCATGTATGCTGGCAGTAGAGCTTGTGTACGAGTGAATGGTGTTTTATCAAAATGGTTTTCTATTGGTGCAGGAGTTAGACAAGGTTGTGTAATGTCACCATGGCTGTTTAATATATTTATGGACGCGTGCATGCGTGATGCCAAAATAGATGATAGTGGTTTATGTCTTGTTGATGTGTGTGTGTGCAGATTGCTGTATGCTGATGACACTGTCCTGTCGGCAGAGAGCTAAAGTGATTTGCAGAGTATGTTGTCTCGGATGTATGAAGTTTGCTGGACATTCAAACTGAGTATAAATAAAAGAAAAACCAAAGTTATGGTTTTTGAGAGAGGAACTGGTAGCACTGAATGTAATGTAAGTCTAAATGGCACTATGGTTGACCAGGTGAGTGAGTTTGTGTATTTAGAAAGCATGTTTGACGGAGAGAACAAATTGGATGGTGAAATTAGTAGGCGAGTGAATTCTTCATTGAAAGTCATAGCTGCTCTGGGAGGTTTTCACAGGAATGATGGGTTCTCTATAGAGTCCTGCATGGCTGACTCTCTAGAGAACCCATCATTCCTGAAAGTGTAATTGTTCCTACGCTGATGTATGGCAGTGAAACCTGGGTACTGCAGAAGAAACATAGGAGTCGTTTGTGTGCTGGAGAAATGCGTTACTTATGGGGGGGGGGGTTGTGGCAAGACACGGTCTGATTGTGTGAGGAATGAAGATGTGTTGCAGTTGTGTGATGTGAAGCAAAATGTTGTTAGCAAGGTGGAGACCAATATGCTTCAGTGGTTTGGCCATGTTGAAAGAATGAGTGATGAGATGCTTACTAAGAAAATCTTTTTAGCCCAAGTGGCAGGAAGGAAAGGCAGAGGAAGGCCAAGGAAGACATGGGTGGATCAGATTCAGGAGTGTCTGCTTGAGAAAAAGATTATGAGTGTGAAGTATAAAAGATCTTGTGTACGGCGTGCAATAGATATCAGTGAAGCCCGAGTTGTATGTCAAGATCGCTGTAAACGGAGAAGTTTGATACGACAACAGTAAGTAAAAATATCTGGTAGTTTGTATTTCTTTTTGGAGCTAACCTCTGAATCTCAGAGAACAGCTTAGTGATATGTATGTATGTATGTATGTATGTATCCTGCTATGTCAATTACTAAAGCTATCATTTGTTTTTTGTTTTTGAATGGGAAATTAAAGTTCAAAATTGATACCTGCTTTGTCCATGCTTAAACTGACACCATTTCCTTGGTCTATAAAATTGTTTACACAGGAGAGTGAGTGGTGGTAGAACCAATTTTGAAACTTGAATTCCACTTAAAATGTGTTTTTCCTTTCCTTAATCACTTCTTGCTATATCAAGGAAGAAAGTAAGCCCTTTTGTTTAAAGCAAAATGAAAGTTCAGAAGATAGTACTGCTTACTTATTGTGTAGTGGTAACAGCCCTACAGGCCATGAAAGATGGTAAATGAAAAAAAATAAGTGCTAATTTTGGATTTTAATTTCACTTTAAACAAAAGGTAAAATGATTGCTCTGTTCCTTGATTTAGCAAGAAGTAATGAAAAGGAAAATGTGCCTTTAAATGAAATTGAAATAAAAAAATTGGTATTGCGACTGCACACTTTGCCATGAAAACAATTTTATGGGTCACAGAAATGATACCAGCTTAAGTGGTTTGGTCATGTTGAAAGAATGAGCGATGAGATGCCTACTAAGAGAATTTTTGCAGCCCAAGTGTCAAGAAAGAAAGGTAGAAGAAGACCAAGTAAATCATGGAAGGGCCAGATTAAGGAACGTCTGCTTGAGAAAAAGAGAAAGAGTGAAGTACAAAAGATTTTGTGTGCAACGCATAATGGATGTCAGTGAAGCTCAAGCTGTGTGCCAAGATTGCTGTAAATGGAGATGTCTGACACACCAACAGTAAGTAAAATCTAGTTCTATCAGTTAAATGTTTATCTAGCAGATTTTCTTTCTTTGAGGAGCTAACCTCAATCTCAGAGAACAGCTTAATGATATGTACGCTGAACAGCAATTGAATTAGAGATACCTGTCTATTAACGTGTAGCACCACCTTTCGCCCTGATGACGGCAGCGATTCGTCTCGGCATGGACTTGACAAGACACCGGAAGCGTTGGGAAGCCGTACGGATACACGGCCCCTGAACAAGCTCTCACAGTTCGCGAAGATTTGATGGAGGGGGGGGGTCAGAGCCTTGAACATCTCTCTCGATGGCATCCCAGATGTGCTCGATGGGATTGAGGTCAGGTGACCTAGCCGGCCAAGGAAGCGAGGTCACGTTGGTGGAGTGTTCATCCAACCATTTGGATACAATTCGGGAGCGATGGCACTCTGCATTGTCTTGTTGCAGGATGAGGTCCCCAGTGGGATGTTGAAGACACACAAATGGGAGCAAATGGTCATCCAGGATATCCCGGTAACGTTGACCTGTGAGGGACGATGTCACACATATCAGGGGTCTCATTTCAGTCCACGTAAACAGTCCCCAGACGAGAACGCCACCCCAACCAGCTTGAGTACCCTGCTGGCAAGAAGGATTCCATCACTTTATGTGGTTTGCGCCATACTCGTATCCTGCCATCTTTATGTACCAACGTGAATCTCGGACTCATCAGTCCAGGCAACATTTTTCCACATGTCTAGGGTCCAGTGGCGATGTTCCCGCGCCCATGCTAATCTGTGCGCCCTGTGATGTGCGGTCAGCAGCGGTACCCTCATGGGACGATGGCTTCTATACCCCATAGCGAGGAGATGGTTCTGGATGGTGTGGCTGCATACACGTTTTTGTGCATCAGCATAAAATTGCCGAGTGCTTTCTTGCACTGTGGCCCGTCTATCCGCTGTTACAATGTGAGCAAGCCGACGATGACCCCGCTCATCCACACGCTATTGTCCACAGCAGTTGACCCTTGCAGGGATGGTTTTACCGGATTCGATGTACTCACGGTGCACCCGTGACACAGTGGCTCGTGAAAATCCCAGTGCCTGCACGACTTCCGAGATGGAGTGACCCATTCATCGGGCCCCGACAATTTGCCCACGATCAAATGCGCTTAGATTCTTCGTCTTACCCATACTGTGTCCGACTCTTAGTGATTCCCGTCGCATCACTCCTTATATTGTCGGATCGCTGCATATGTCATGACTTTTCCGTTTACAGGGCCGCCCACAGCGTCACGTTTGCATAACGCCAGCTGTCTCTAATTCAATTGCTCTTCAGTGTATATATGATGTATGTAGAAATGACACCAGCTCTAGTTTTGACATGGTAAGTGACAATTTTGAACTTTGATCTTGCTTAAAAAGAAGAAACAGTGCTTGCTCTTTTGATTGATGTAACAAAAAGAGGCTGTAAGAAATGGGGAAACATGCAATTCATTAAAAAAGTATAAAGTTGATCTAGTAAGCACTTATCACAATATTTATGCAAACATTTTTTCAAAGACAGAAATTTCTGTCATGAGCAATTTCCTTTTCTTACACCCATGGTTACTGTTCTCACCATTTTCAGTTCCAACCTTCTGAGACCATTCATTGCTTTATGCCCAGCTTTTAATATTATATAAAAAAGGAAGTTCTAAATGCTACTTCATTCACTGCTGATTTGTTATGTGATCAATATATTTTCTTTTGAGAAAGTTGACAAGGGATTTTCATGCTTCTCTGATTTGTAACTTTATATATAGTACTTGCTCTGGTAATAGCTATCTGCAAATAATTATACTCCTGTTGTAGAACCTGTTCTCAAGCAACGCATATGGAATTTTTAATTTTGATTTTTCAGGACTTCTTGTGATTGCAAACAGCAAGCCACACTCATCTTTTTGATCAAGACTACTGCAGTGGGTTAACTTTTTTTAAAATTAATACTTAACCCATCAGAGCAAATTGTTGTGCCTGAACAACTGTGTTCTAACGTGTGCTGCGAAGTTACTTTAACTATTTAATCTGTGTAAATTATGTAATAAAATTAAAGACAATTTCCACTTCCATTACAATCCAGGGTTATCCTCCAATTGGTTACATTTTATTTAACATTACCGTTCCCATGGCACAAATAATTTGTAATCTATATTTAGAATCTCTGAGAAAATTAGTATCCTGAACTGAGAATTGGACTTGCATTTTCATATCCTAATTGTAGAGTGCTTAACATTACACCATTCAGGACAATGTGGATCAATGGGAGTGAAAGTATGTGAACCTATTCTCTTAGCTAGAATGGATCATTAATAGTTTCATCATTTTTTTAAGAGCCTGATTTATCCTCAAAGCAGGGATTAGCAGATTTCTCAGTCACTATTTCAAATTAATAAGTATTAAATAAATCAGTTATTTAATTTTTGAACTGCTTGACAATCATAAAAGTAGTATGTTTGATATCCCATAATTTACTTCAGTAGATATAATGCACGTGGGAAAGAAAATATAATGAAAGTAGATATATAATGCATGTGGGAAACAAAAGCTGAAAATTTATATCTTCCCGAAACAACTTTTACATGAGCATGCTTGTGTGCATTCTCATATAAAAGTTGTTCCTGGATTTTCAGTTTTTTTTCAGGGTGTGAAGAGTGCATCATATCCTCTATCTCTATGCACAGTTTTTTTAACACAATTACAGCTTAAATAGAGGTTTGTGTGTATCTCATTTAGTTGTAAGAATTTTTTCAGCATGTCTCTTTTTAATGCAGATTGTTAAGTTCAGAACAGTTATGTTGCTTTTCAAGTGGAAATTATGTATTTTATTGGGTGTGTTGGAAATTTCTGCCATTTTTTCATGGATGATTTGCATAATGCATACTTGCAGTTGTCCTATAGGAGACACTATCCTGGCTGAGTCATCCCTCCCTCATTACTGTATCCTGGCTGAGTCAACCCTCCCTCATGTATAAAAACCACACAACAAGCATGTGCTGTAGTTTTTAATTTGTCTGTAAATGAAGTGTAAAGATAAGGGTCATTGATAAGGATCGTTGAAGGCACAGTGTTCCTTATGAGTTCAAACAAAGGAAACATAATGGTTGCTGCTGAACATTTGTGTAGTGTTTTCAGGTCAAATGCCATTACTGTATGTACAATATAAAGTTGGTCATGAACTTCAGAAAGGGGAATTTTGACCTGCAAAGATGACTGTCTATCAGGAAGGCTGGCAGCTTGGCAGTGGCATTCTGTGCTGAGAATTAAAACAAGACCCTACCTGACATCTGTAGAAATAGGAGACAAGTAGGACACTTTCCATTCCATCATTTTGTAACACATCCATTAGCTGGAACTTGCCTCAAAGTATGCAAGATGGGGGGGGGGGGGGTACCACATGAGTTGACTGAAAGAAACTTAATGGACTGTCGGCAAATTTGTTCTTCCTTTCTTACGCGTATGAAAAATTACCCTTTTTGAGGTAGTTTGGTTAACCAAACATGAAAAATTGATGCTCTACAACAGACATGCACAACCTGTGGCTCGCAGCCTCATTGTATGTGGCCCATGCGCCAAGGGGCACAAAATGGCAATTAGTCAAATGTTTATAGAAAAAATGAAAAATTACAGGGATATGAAAATTTATGGGGCACTGGGGGTACAGAAGCCAGCTTTGCAATACCATTCACAACTAATATTGAAACAACACCTGTTGATTTTCAGATGGAGGTTGCTGACCTTCAAATTACTCCGAATTGAAGGCTAAATTTGCAGAAGTTTCTTTACTAGAATTTTGCATAAACTACTTGCCTTTTGAGATGAAGAGATTGAAAATCCACTTTCTAAAGATGGCAACATCATTTGGAAGTACCTACTTACACAAACAATCATTTTCTGTAATGAAACACGTAAAATCCAAAAGTCATTCTCACCTAACTGATGAATACTTGGAGGAAAACCTGTGGATCTGTGTTTGTCCGACATTGAACCAGATATTGAAAGACTAATAAAAAACAAACAATTTCTTTCTAGAGACCTACAAAAAATAAAAAGGTTTTAGTGTCATCTGCATATTTTTTAAGCAAGTAAATTGTTTTGTTTATTTAATTTCTGTACACTTTTTTTTTTTTTATATTTTGGTTTGGGAATTTTTTTGGAATCTTTTGTTGGGGGTATCCGCTTTGGCCCGCCATTGTTCAGTCAATCTGAAATTGGCCCGTAAGTGTTAAAAGGTTGTGCACTACTGCTCCACAATAACCACATAAGGAAATGAGCCTACTGCAAGCCCCAGATGATCTGCTCTAACCACCTCAAAAGTGAATGTTTATTAACAGATATGCATATTGTGCATCTGTGGGAACTGGAATGTCCTCCCACTGTTTACAGGGTCTTGTTGTGTGGGGACCATCCCTGCAGTAAGGTACTTTCAGCAGCTCTTGGATTTAGAGGAAGCAATGAAAGAAAAGTGTCCGGTGTTCGCCAACAGAAAAGCTATAGTGTTGTCACACAATAATGCCATGTCACATGTGTGCTTGTGAATACAGCAAAAGTTCACTGCATAAGGGATGGAAAGTTTTTTAACACATGCCATTTCCACCATACATTGCATCATCCGATTTTTATGTGTTTTATTCTATACAAAGCTTTCTTAAACATTTTGAATTGATGAAGAGGTCCACATAGCACTAAGAGGATGTTACAACCCCAAGCTGTGCTAGTTTTATGATGAGGGAATCAGCACAGGTGAAGAAGAGTAAAGGAAAGTAGCGGACTTCATATTGGAGATTAAGTGCTTAAAAAGTGTCTCTTATTTGGCAAGCCAGTCTTTTATTCAAAAAAATGGCAGAACTTTCTGACCCACCCAATATATTTTTATGTATCAGAATGTTATAATTTTGATTATGCACTTTCCTACAATATAATCACCATATATATTTCTTTATTTTCCTTTTTTTTTGTAGGAGCATCCTTTTATTCGAAGATACGAACAGGCCAATGTTGATGTTGCTGCGTGGTTTGCCAAAGTAATGAAAGAGCCACAAATGTTTGGTCATAGGTTTAGATACCAATGACAACTCTAAGGACTTATTATTTGGTTGTACTAAATGAAAACTGTTGAACAGCTTTATCATTCTTTTCCACTTCCCTACCCTTGCCAAATTTTATCGTTCCAGAGTTACTTGGATGCAAGATAAGATGTGGCTCTTGGTAAACCCTGTGAATATCTTGCATTGGTTGTTAACCTCAGGTCATACTTTGCCAAAAACAAGAGAAGTGAGAGCTGGGCATGTGTCTATATATATTTATAATGAGCCATAGTTACCATGCAGATGCATGTCATCTTGTTTGCAAGAAAGTATTTAGTTGAATCAAAGTTTTGGGTGAGATATTGGCATTGCTAAGTAATGGGATGGAATAGTGTGAGCTGTTGTTGGCTTTGCTAGCCGGTTTATCAAAAGTTTTGTTATGTACATATATACTTTTTTTAAATGTGATTTTCTGTACATAGTGGTTATTTGAATGGACTATGTTAACCTGATGTTAGGAAAGTGATGTTTCTAATCATGCATTATGATGAATTGTTGGTTTTATGTACTATATTTTAAGTTCTTAATACTAATGTTAAGCCTGAAATCATTCATTTAGTTGCTAATCTGGGCTTGGTGCTGGTACACTGGTTTACTTTTAAATTAGTGTAGGAGCCTATGATAGGATTCCCATTGTTAATCTGTTTATTTCTCCCTTGAGAAAATTTTTATGCATGTATACAGGGGAAGTGGCAAAAAAGTGTGTGTGTGTGGGGGGGGGGAATGTTTTATCGTACTGATCATTTATTTTAATAGTCAATGGCAAAACAAAGGCATTCTCTTTTAAATTTGAAGGGAAAGATAAACCTCAGTGTATATAAGACAAAATCACATGCACGTGGATAACATAAGACACTGGCGTTGCATTTTTTCTGTGGTTCTGTTTTTTTTTACCCATCTCTGGAGCTAAGTAAGAGGACATTTTAGGGAATGGATGAGTTCGCCTTTAAATTCCTTGGCGATTCTATGCAACCCTGCATATCAGTTATACTGGTCATTTATTTAACAGCTGATGGCAAAATGTCCTCAATTTATATTTGAAGTTTCTTTTAACTAAAAATTCCCATCATGTGGGAAGGGAAAGCATGGGTCTTGAATACATAAATATGTGTTGTTATGCCATAATACACCCATCAGTAATGCTTAATCTGTATTAATCATTGTGGTAACCCACATATTAATTCTCATTCAGTCTTTCTCTTGCTGTTTATACAGAACTTATACTGTTAAGTTTTTGCTGTTGATGAAGATACCAAGTCAGACAGAATTTTTTTATGGCACTAAAATGAAATTCATGCTTAAGAATAAGAATGCAGCATGGGAGTTTTCCAACTATATCTCCAGTCTCTTTCAACCAAAGTTTTGGGTTTAGGTTGTTACCAGATCTTTCTATCCTTGTGTTCCTGTAGATGGTTGCCAGAATCAGAATCATTATGTTTTTTCATCTGACTCAAGGATAGACATCTGGCAACCACTTAAACATTTCCTTGAGAAAGACTATAGAGATATACTTCTAAAGTTCCCGTATTGCTTTCTTGTTAAACTTAAGTGTGAATTTCAATTTTATTGCTCTATTTTTGAGAGTTATGTGATTTTGTCCATTTCTCTCAATGTAGAATTATTTTTTTTCTTATCACTGAAGGTAACAGCAGTGCTTGCCAAGTAATCCAAGGTAAATCCCAAACAAAAATCCATCTGCCATGTATGAAGAGTACCTGAAATTATCAGGAAATTATATATATAAATATATCCCAAGCTGTTATTGAGTTATGTGTGCATTTATGAAAATTTCATAGTTCAGCTTAACAGCAGAATAAAAGCTTCATTTCATTTGAAACTTTATTGTTCTGGAATGGAGGTAACCCCACCTCCCAATCTTGTGTTTTAGAAATTGAAGGAAATTAACATATCAGTAGTACATTATAATGGGCATACCTGTCAGTACTTTCTTTTCCCTTTTGCACTCACTGGAAAATTGTGTCTTCCACATTTACATTAATGTGTGATATACACTTACATTTCGACCCATCAAGGTAGCACAGTGCATATGGAAGTATGTAGAGTGTTGTTGATCTTATTTCTCCAATTGTTAGTGTATGTCCAAAATAAGCTTCATGTATGAATATATTCATTTTTGTGTAGCTAGTAAAGTATGGGGAATACTTTCATTAGTATGGAAAGCAAGGAAGAAATATTCCTCATAAATACATGGGATATTCATATAATTATTCAAGCAGCAATCAGGACATGACTGTGAATTATGCTAGTTTGCTGTCCACCATTTAACATCATATAAAAATGTATTACATCTCTCTTGAGTAGGAATTGAACCTGCATCTCCTGATTTCCATGCTTTTAGCATGCTTCATTGTAAGCCGGGAGATATGAGTTTGATTTCTGCTCCAGGGGTGATGTAATTTTCAAGTTTTCTAAGATGTTACATGATGAGTGGTAAGCTAGAGCAATTCAGTGTTATAATCTGATTGCTGCTTGAATAATTATACACTGGCGTGCACAAATTAAGGACGAGACAGTTTTTCAAATGTAACGTCATGCAGAAGTGCTCCACATCGACTCAAGTCATACCATAAGATTCCCAAGATGTAAGAATATGGGACAAGTGAGCAAAACCGTCCAAACAAGGAATACAAAGGCACTTTATTGAAAAGGTAGCTTCGAGCACAACTGGACAGAAGACAGAAACGTCCATGTGACAGGCGGCTGCCAAGAAAAATCCAGTCTTTAGTAGGGGATATAATCACCCCTGACTGCATTGCAGGATTTACAACGTCTGTCCATTCTGAGGACGAGGTTGTCAAGGAGCTATTGAGGCATCGTGGCCCATTCCTCTTGTAGCACCAATCGCAGCTGCGGAATTGTTGCTGGCGGCTGGTAACATGCTGCCAAGCGTCTCCCGAGAAGGCCCCACACGTGTTCGATTAGATTTAGGTCCGGGGGCTTTTCGGGCCAATCCATGGGTTGAATATCTTCACTCCCCAACAGTTCTGCGACAGCCACTGTACGATGAGGTGTAGCGTTATCGTCCATGAAGAGGAACTCAGGACCCACAGCACCTCTAAACAGACGCACGTGAGGCAGGAGAACCTCGGTACAATAGCGGACACCAGTGACTAAACCTCCTTGGAAGATGTGGAGGTCAGTGCGGCTACCAAGCACGATACCGCCCCAAACGAGAACTCCGCCACCTCCAAACCGGTTCCTTTCGATGATGTTGGAGGTGTGATTGCATGTTCCCTGCTCTCTCTCCAGATGTGTATACGTCCAGAATCGCTCGTCAGACTAAATTGGCTCTCATCCGTAAAGAGAACTCGACCCTATTGCTGATGTGTCCAGTTCTTGTGTTCCTGGCACCACAGAAACCTCAGTCTCCGATGAGCAGGCGTTAATGGCACACACCGTACTAGTCGTCGTGCAAATAGACCACCTTTGTGCAGCCTCCTGGCCACGGTAAAACACTATAATGGACATCCAGTTGTCTGTTGCATGTGCCTTGCGATTTCTCCCGCTGTCTGCCGTCTGTCTCTTCTCGCCTGTAGGACAATATACCGGTCGTCCGCTGCCGTGGTTGCTCCTGGACGACCACTGCTAAACTCTCGGACAGCTGTTCCTGTCGTTTGAAATGCTCTCCAAGCTCGTGAAACGATGCTGTGAGCGATCCCGAACTCCTCGGCCACACTAGTCACACTTCGACCTTCTTCCAACTTCCCAATGACACGACCTCGGGTAAAGTCATCCAGATGTCGTCTACTGGATTGCCTGTTGGCCATATCACACGGTGACAGCAACTCGACGTCGTTCAAACCGATGTACACCGTGCAATAGCTTTCACCGAATTGCTGAGCATACACAGCCTGTGTGCTTTATACCCTTCTGACACTCCCCCACCCCCATGTCATGCCGCATATATGTGCATGCCCTACCGTACTGGACCCTATAGTCTATCTCCTGAGTGGTCTTTCGGTCCATTCTGCCTACTTGTTCCACTGTTATGCTAATTTCTCCTCTTTGTCCTTAGATTTTGCACACAAGTGTACTTCCATTCATAATTTTATAGATGTGTCGACAAAAAAAAAAAAAAAAAAACACCCTTGAAACTAGTGTATACTCAAGAAACACTTATAGCATATTAAATCCGTTTATTATTGTGTTGTAATAAGCACAAAGATTTGCCAAGATTTTGCACTCCACTGAGAGGCTTTTTCAAGGCAATGGTAGACATAAAAATGCAGAGAATTAGAACACATGTTCTAATTTGTGCTGTAATTTCCTCCATTTTTATGTCTACCATTGCCTTGAAAAAGCCTCCCAGTGGAGTGCAAAAGCTTGGCAAATCTTTGTGCTTATTACACTACAAAAATAAACAGATTTAATATGCTATAAGCGTTGCTTGAGTATTCACGGTCTGGTGTATTTTAAATAACATTAAAGCTAGTGTCGCATACAGTATTTTGATTGTATTAACACCCATAATAAAACTTTGAATTTAAAAATTTATTTGAAATTTTCAAGTTCCTAATATTTTATTCAGCACAGTGGGAATCCTACCATTTATGGAATAACTCCTTTTGTTTATGCTGTGGTATACCTGTTTATCATTTCTTAATTAGCTTGTTAGTGTTTAATATAATAAACTCTAAAACATTACTTTTTAAAAGACAGTTTTAACTTGTTGATATTTTATTCTTTACATCAAAATGAATTTGTAAAATTTCAGTCAGCTGTTGCACCTGTACTGTTCATTTTATTGCTCATTATTAGTTCTCTCTCTTTATGTTTACATTTTGTTATGTTTTTCCATACACAAAATCACATTTTATTTTGAAGTGTGATTGTTTTCATTTGCTCTCGCCAGTCGCTGCTATTCCTATCACAATCATTATGTGTGGACCTTAATTTGCAGGTTTCATTAAAACTTTTTATTCAGTGGTTGATTAAAAGATTTTTTAACTTAAAAATTTCAGCCTGTATATATTCAGAGTTAATTTTTATACAGTGTTCATTGTCCACGTTGCTATGTGTAGACCAATCGTGATGGATAGTGTGTGTGAGATTTCAGTTCCCTGTCCCTCTTTTTGTTTTTGTGTGATAAAGCGTAAAAAAAAATCTTCTATTTATGTAGTTCACCTTCTAGGTTTCATTTACCTCAATTCTGTATATTGACATAATTTGGATAGTATTTTTAAATGCTTGTGAAAGGTTTCTTTTCTCTCTCAAGGTCACTGTTTTTTTTATCTTGTGCATGTTTTGTTCTTTCTTTTTGACTAATTATCAGAATTAATAAATGCTGTGAGGGCATATAAGTAATCTCTTATTGTGGGAAATTTAATTGCTCAGATAATAGAAAAAGCAGGAGTTATTATTACACAAGGTACGTGTTAGGTGGAACTACAGGGGGAAACTTAAGTAATTATACAACCTGTGTTGACACAGTATTTCTACATACAGGTATTTGTTCGATCTCTCTCTCTCTCTCTCTCTCTCTCTCTCTCTCTCTCTCTCTCTCTCTCTCTCTCTCTCTCTCTCTCTCTCTCTCTCTCTCTCTCTCTCTCTCTCTCGCTCTCATCCAATTTTGTTGCTAACCTGGTCTGATCAGTCAGTACATTTTTACATGGTGTAATTAATATATCTCTTCATCAGTCAGTACATTTTTACATGGTGTAATTAATATATCTCTTTCTGCAGTCCACCATTCTGAAGGAAACATATTTCAATGAATATTTTCCAAATTACTAGAGAACACATTTGTTTCCTTTATAAAAACATGCAAGTTGGGCATGTGTAAATGTATTGATATTAATATGGTGGCTGTATTATTTGGCATTGGCCCTTTTTTGCAGGTCATGTGTGAAGAGATTTTCTTAAGTAATTTGTAAGCTCTTGGCACAATCTAATTTTGTGTCCAAAAATGATTATTTAAAACTCGAATGATTTTATTACTAAAAAAAACTCCTTAAAATAACCTTTTGATGAAATTTGTTAACAATTCCTGCCCTTTCTTCACTGATATGAAGAAGAGAAAAAAATTGAAAAGGATTTTCCTTGTCTGTTCTCAGAATTTTATATGTGCATTTACTTGCTTCCATTATCAGCAATAGAGGAGGCTTTACTTTTTAATTCAAAAGCTTGTTAATTATTTGAATGTTCAGATAACCGTATTTTCCGATTGTAATGGTGTGGCGCTAAACTAATGGATAGCATTCTCAAATGGAAATCGGAAGATGCGGATTCGATTCCCGCTCCAGGGCAATGTAATTTTCAAATTTTCTGATGTGAGTAGTTACACGAAAAATAGTAAAAATACAGGCGATTCAGAGATATCTGATTGCTGTGTTGATTAATAGTGGCAAAACTCAATTTTACAAAAATGCAGCTCTGAAATGTAGCATTCAACCAGGTGTAGATTATAATCGTTTTCAGTAACATTACAAATTCCAGCCGTTGCACACAATATATATTGGTAAAAATTGCTTTATGAATCATTTATGACAGACATTGAAATTTAAAGAATTGAGAGTGCTGACTCCCTTGATTTTTAATATGGAAGCCTTGCAGCCATGCAAATGAAATCTTGTAGAAAAAAGAAGAAAATAATATATATATAAAATGTTGTGCACAGTAGTGAAGAAAATTGAAGGTTTAAGCTGTTTATTGCATGATGAACATATGATAAGTGATTCATAAAAGACAACACATAGCAATCACAAATTAAAAGATGGCTGTTAAAAACACATTAGGTCCTTTCAATCCTGCATCGGGATCATCATCAGATGTAGTGAAGGGCGAGCGTGTCAGTTGTTACTAGATATAATGTCCAAAAGTCCAACGAATCGGCAGATTGGTCTGGTTGGTGCAGACTCAGTACGAGGATATGACATTGATGGAACTGATGATGGTGAGGTTGAATGAGGTGAATTTATTCCATCAAAACTTAAGGCTCGATAGTCTGTTTTCATGGTAATGGAATAACAAGAGGAGTATCTTTGTTACTGCAATTATTGGTACAATTAAGAATAAACAGACTTTTGATAAACAGAGTGAGGAACTTAGAACAAGGGGTAGCTAAGAGAGAAGTCTCATTCCATACCGGGTAATATACTCCTTCTTGATCTATATATATATATTAAGATAATATAACGTAGTTTGTCACAAATATTTATTTTTTCAAGCTGACCATGGTTTCGCTGGGTATTGACCTAGCTTCATCAGGACGAAGGGCACGTAAATATTCAAATTGCATTTGATATCATAAATAGTGTTTACAGTCACGTGTTTTGGTCAGATGCTTCCACGCGCTTGATGGAAATGGGGTGGATGCCATGTTATTAACAAGTTGCAAAGACTTCTGTGTATATGGAAAGCTTCCAAAATATCAAGTTTGGTGGTTGAATCTGGCTTGTCAATTAGTTTTGCTTTTAGTTTGAATTTCATGCAAACTTTGTACATCCAGAACAACATACTCTGCAACTCATCTTTGCTCTCTGTCAACAGGACTGTGTCATATATATCTCTGTCAAAGACTTCTGATATATATGGAAAGCTTCCAAAATATCAAGTTTGGTGGTTGAATCTGGCTTGTCAATTAGTTTTGCTTTCAGTTTGAATTTCATGCAAACTTCGTACATCCGGAACAACATACTCTGCAACTCACCTTTGCTCTCTATCAACAGGACTGTGTCACCGGCATACAGCAATCTGCTCACATGAATAAAACCAGTACTGTCCATTTAAGACATAAACCAGTACTGTCCATTTTAGCATCACACATGCATACACACCTGGTTGTAACATTTTAAAGGACAGAAGACGAGTGCCACATCTATAAACATTGGGTTAGGAAAATTTAGAGATAGACAGAGGGCTATGAATAACTTTCAAATAACGAAGTTCATAATAGAAAACTTTTAAAATTAAAGAACTTGAAAAAAAGTCCCAACTTTTTCTATCAGTGCTATAACTCCTCTCCTCCCCTCCCCCATCCTCCCAAGAAGAAATACAGTAAAACCTCAAATATCCGGCATCCAGAAAACCGGCAACTTCAGAAATCTGGCACTTTTCTGATTTCGGGAGAACATCCGATGTTTCACCAATAACCATGGAAATCTCTCTATGT
Organism: Macrothele yani; assembly: GCA_039090855.1. Classification (NCBI taxonomy): domain Eukaryota; kingdom Metazoa; phylum Arthropoda; class Arachnida; order Araneae; family Macrothelidae; genus Macrothele; species Macrothele yani. The sequence continues at coordinate 59,848,125 of CM077029.1, forward strand.
ACTGTCTCAACAACACATTGTGAGATCATCCGATCTCAGCTTGCGAATTACCAATAGCCGCCTGCATATAACATCAAGTGGTTTCTCAAATTTGTTATCTCATTGGGCCGCGCTGAAATGATGCGGACCAATGTGGTGACGAATCGGCGTGTACGATTGAAATGTTTGTCGAGTGTGTGATGATGATCTGTGCTTGGTGGTGGCAGTATGTGGATTCGATGGTGTAGTGACATCTACATCGGCCTTCATGATGCATCGCGGTAAACGCCTTTGCGATGTATTGTAGTTTCGGCAGTAGAAACCCCGTAACGTCGATGTAAAATTCTCTTAGAGTTTCCGCGATGTATCGATTCGTCGTCCAGCCCTAGCGGTTGCTCTGGCTTTTTTCAAGTTTTTGCCTAACCATTCGCCAAATTAAATTTTTTTTGAGAGAGTTTTATGATAAATAGAAATTTTTTTTCATATTTTCGCCAAAACGATTTTGTTTTCGCAAATTGTAAAGAATGCGATCGGTAGCGCGACCCCTGCGTATTTATAAGGCGTAGACACACAAATTTTCGTTAAAGTTACCTGTTACATGTAAGTACATGCTTTACATAACGCCTGTTGCACAACTTTTGGATAGCTTCAGAAATCCGTAATTTTCACAAATCCGGCACTCATCCGGTCCCGTAGTTGCCGGATTTTCGAGGTTTTATTGTACCCATAATTTTGGAATTTCACAACATATTCACACCTGGTTTGTAACATTACGGGTATATGCTGACTTCTAATTTGCATCTAGCTCTAGGGAGGGTAAAATGTGGATTTCTTTTTGGCTATGCTCATACTACAGTCAATAGGCCCACAACAGGGGAAACTTCAAAATTGTACTCCCACTATTGCACACTTTATCACATGGTGAATTTAGAGAGATGTATCCCTCTTTTCAAACACATAAACCATATTGTAGGTGTGAACCATAGGCTTATATGACATTCTCCTCCCACTTTCCAATTACCTGCTTCAGCTCACCACAGTTAAAAAGAAATGCACCACTGTGAAACGTGGTTTTTCACACTCACTCCCTCTCCCGTGAGCATGGTGTGAAGGTCTTTCAACCCTTAGGTGAAAGAGTTACACAAGTACAGAAAGAAAACTGTGGAAAACTCCCATTTTACTGCAGTGCGTTTATCTCTGATGTTATTAGACATGGGTCACACAGACAAGTCCAAGTCTATTAAAAATAAATGTCTTTTTTTTTTTTTTTTTTTTTTTTTTCCAAACAACTCCTTCACCATTGCCTCATTTACCTACAGTGAAAGGCATACAATGTACTCTGCTACCATTAACAAAAATCGTGATTTTGTTTCAACAAACGGGATGCCATGGTGTCCTGAAGTTCTTTGTAAAAATAGCTGGTCATACCTAAGTATCGATTGGGGATGGAATGGTTCTCAAATAAAAATTCCTTTGTGGTATATTCACCTACCACTCTGAACTTGGTGCAGTGTTATTTCCAGAATGAAAAAACAAACAAACAAGGAAATCAACAGAGCTGTAGTATTATTCTTGGAAAATGTTTATTTTATGGTGTTCAACCAAAATTTTTTAACCATGATTATTCTCTTTCTTTTTTTCTTTCTTTCTCTGAAAAATCAGTCTCAAAAATGTTGAGGGTGTGAAATGTTGCTTGGTTTTCAGTTCAGAAAATTTGTTACAAAAATGTTTACTGTTTCACATTTTCCATTTATCTTGTGATTCTGATTGAATAAATATACTTGTAATGGAAAAGGAGGGGTGTTGATTTTTCACCTTTTACAAATTGTAGTTTTACAAAATAGATCATCTGCATGCACTTTTTTTCTTTTTGGTGAAATGATTTGTTGTTCTGAGTGATTTTCTTTTTCAAGGGAGAAGTTACTAATAGTGAATGTATAAAATGACGGTGCAGCAGTGTTATTAAGTGTACTAAAAATGAATACTTTATTGTAGTTGATAACGTGTGTGCTGTTTTACCATGCACAGGTTCTTGATCGATTTCTACTAATTTTTTAACAAAATGATTTATATCTCTCTTCATATGAAAGTGAATTAAGGTCTCTCTGTTGAAGTGTTTTTATTTCGTGCATTGCACTGTTATGAATTCTTTAGAATATACAAGTGAAAGATGAATCTTAAATTGTGTTTTTGATCATTTTTACCAGCAGGTTAAGACTGCATTGGATGAATGTGATTCCAAACATGGTATCTATTCTACCAATGTTAGCACTAAAGGACCAGTGAAACTTGCATTTTCAGAGATTCACACTAAGTGACATATTTAATGACAGATGTCAAGGCTATTAAATAGCTAAAGCATTACAACCAATATGACAATTTTTATGGTCTGGAATGTGTTTTAGTGCAATATTATTAGGTAATAAAAATTCCACCCTTTGTGTTCCACAGTTGTGGGCACAGACAGGAGGAGTGCTGTGTTTTAAAAATGCTGTAACGACAGCAAGCGCTTTGTTGCAGCCTACCCAGAAAAACAGTGTTAAATCACATTAAGAATTCATCTTTTAATCTCTTATTTTTATGCTTAAGTGTTTATAACAATGCAGTCTGTCAAATGGGGGAAAAAAAAAAAAAAACTTGGCAGAAAATCGTGATTTGCAATTGTAAATTCTTGATGTTAATTAGTAATCTGAGCAATCAATGATGCCTCATTTTTTTTTAATATTTTCTTTTGGGGGAGGAAGGGAATCATTTCCACAAATTTCCACAAATTATTAATTAAAAGTGACTTTAGATCCTTGTGTGGTGAATGTAATTTTTGGGATTTATTGAAATTTTAACTATAAAAAAGAACAAAGCATTGAACTTTGCTTTATATGCAAGATATTAAAATTATTTCATTTTTGTCATTGTTTTGATGCTTAGTAATTGATCATCCTGTTCAATGAATGTGTTCTATATTTCCCTTTTTGAATCACTTTGGTAATTAGTCTGTGGAAGAGTTGTTTTTGTTGTGTGCAAAACCTGTCCATGGCAAAGCAGCATTTTTTTTTTTTTTTTAAATTTGAATGTTCTTTTTTTTTAACCATTTGTATTTGCATGCTGTGTCTGCAATATTGTTTATTCAGTGAATCTTTTGTTAGCTCACTTTTTTTTAAATTTATTTTGGCCAAAAGTGTTTTTTATTTTTAGCCATAATATTTTTGTTTATAGATTTCAGTCATATTTCTGGTAGAGTAGAAACTCGGTTTTGGGCAGAGAGTGCCCAGTTGGTGCTAGTTGACTATTATGAAATCAAATTTTGTTTTGTAATGTGTTAATGACCAGTGTGAACTTTTTATTTTTGTTATTTGCTGAAATAGTTCTTGTGATCTGTTGGACTATTATTGTGTAGTCCCTTTTTTTTTTTTTTTTTTGTTTAGTGTTGGCTTTTAACAAGTTGTAATTTTTTTTTTTTTTTTTTTTTTTTTTTTTTTTGTAAAATTGCAATCCAGTGATGCTGCCAAATATGCTTCCTTCTTAAGCCCCCTCACCCCCACCTGTGGTCAAAGAAAACTGGCATGCTCATTAGAATGCCATTCACTGTGCTATTAGGAGATGGAACGAATACTTTCATATATACAGCCACAAGTACTACTGGCAGTTTAATGAGAACAGATTTAGTTTCTTTCTCATACTGTTTACTTAAAGAAAAAAGTAATAGGTACTGGTGTTTTTTTTCCTCTGGTTTATTGAAGCTGCAATTTTTTAATTGTATCAAATTAGTTTTGCTCATCATATATTTCTTTTCCTAGGGAAAGTTAAAATTACTACATAAATTATAAAACTATTAAACTAAAAATCATCATAAAGGAATGACTGTCAATATCTCCAATAAATGGCAGGCACATATGAATGCCATTTCTGGCACAGAAGCACCATATTTTCATTATTTCTCATGTAGTCACCTCTTCAAAAAACCTGAAATTTTTTTCTGTAATTTTAATAGTTTCTATGATATGTGAACTCTGATTTAAAACCTGTATCTGTTCCTGGATTTCAAGAGGGTCGACGCTATAAGGAAGGAAGCATTCATTTGCTTTGACTAGAACAGATCTGAAGTTGTTCAGATTCCTACTTGCATGCACTTGCTTAGCTTCAGTTGCATGTAGGTTTGTTGTCCTCAGTGGTGTAATGGTGGCATACTTGAATGGAAATCAGGATGCAATTTTCAAGTTTTCTGAAATGGGAAACAGTGAAAGTATGGCACTCCTGTGTCAAAAATGACCTTAAAATCATAGAAACAAATGGGAAGCAAATCCCCTTAAGAAATAATTCTTTGCAATGCCATCAAAGGTATGATATATAATTATTGGAATATTGATGCTGTTGAAGGAAACATGTGAATCAGTAAAATGGGTCTATATGCCGACAGTTATATGTATATACCTTTCATGTGTTTGCGAAGAATTATTTCTTTGGGGATTCACTTTACATTCATTTCTGTGATTTGAAATACTAGAGATGCAGGGTGAGGAGCCAGTCACCTTTCTCACCTTTTTTAAAATTAGTCACCTTTTTCAGCTTTTGTCACCTTTTCAAACCTTTTTTGACCATATTTGGGGAAAATGTACAATTGAACAATATAGTTTCAAAAGAAGTTGCTAGAAGTTGAAAGATTATTATTGTAAGTATGCCTACAACTACAGGGTGTTTCACTCGCTACATTATACGGCATTTTTGCAATAACTGTAAGAGGAACAAATATATCGTAACGAAATTAGACCTGGACTTACCTTGGCTGTAAGAAAGCAAATGGAAGCAATGTGTAGTTGCGCTGACATCGTGGGAATGGTCAGAGAGAAGGGGTGGCGCTAGCCCAAAATTCCCGTTTTTGGGCAACTGACAATTCTCATGCAACACACGAAGAACCCCTATATCCAGCAAAGATCGGTCTTTGGTGTGCAATGTCACAGCGGCGCATTATTGGGCTGTTCTTCGAAACAACCATCTCGACAGCAGCTTATGTGGAAATTTTCAGACCTTCATGAATCAGGTGGATGATGAGGAATTATCCATTGGATATTTCCAGCAGGATGGAGCAACATGCCATACTTCTGGTGCCAGCATGGCCGAAATTGAGTCCATTTTTTGAAAACAGAATCATTTTAAAGGGAATTTGGCCTCCGCGGTTACCAGATTTGACGTCGCTCGATTACTTTCTCTGGGGCTATCTGAAAGGTAGAGTTTACGGCAATAATCCACGATCCATCGCCGCATTGAAATCCAACATCATTCTAGAAATTCAGGCAATTCCTGGGAACATGCTGACCCGAACCTTCCAAAATATTGAGCGTAGTGTTTAGCTCTGCCTGGACGCAAATGGCGACCATTTCTCACAGCCTAAGCTAAATCCAGTTCAAATTTTGTTGTGATATCTTCATTTCTCTTCTAGTTATTGCAAAAATTCCGGGTAAGTAGCGGGTGAAACACCCTGTATGTGAATGTAGTTACATATTACAACTATGTGAATGTAGTTGTTTCTGTACTCCTGTACCTCCCCTTATAATTGTAGGAAGGCCACATAATTAACACGTTCATGGGCAAAGCAGCATATGCCACTGCCCATCCAGTGACATGACATTATATGCCGTCCAACTTTACTTCACGCCGTAAGTACAAAGCTGCAAATGCCGACAAAATTGTATGGGGGTTCCAGTTACTTTAAGTTTACTGTCCTGCTGAAAACATGAATTTTTCATAAATGTGTCTGCATATTTGTTACTGTCTGTGAATGTGTTAAGTCCCAATGATGAATGAAGATGAGCTGAAGGGCATCTAAGCCAGTAACATTTTATATAGAGCCAATAACATTTTATCCTTTCATCCTCTCAGAAACTCCGTTTAAAAGTGAAATCTTGCGGGCTGTCGTCAAAATATTTTCCTTCGTGTGACAGAATTTTTTAAAGTAGTCACTGTTTCTGATTGTATTCGTTGGGTGCATGCTTCTTGGCCAAATTTACAGATTTCAACAATTGTTAAATGTTTTCAGAAAGCTGGATTTCAGCAAAACGCAGAGATGAATAATGAAACTGAAGTTGACCATGAATGGAATACGGAATTACACCATACAATACACATTTTGAAGATGACAATCCGTTTTTTGGTGTGAATATGACAAGTATGGTAAGTCTGATAATATCTGAGAACTTGAAAATTTCATCGTCCTGGAGCGGGAATCGAACCCGTGTCTTCCAGATAGCACACGAGTATGCTAACCACTACACCACCCAGAATGACCAAGCTTCAAGTTTCCGATTAATTTGAATATAACCATCACAGGATCCACTAGTCGAAGCAACCGGCATTCATGTTTAGCAAATCTGAAGGTTAAGAATCTTATCCCATGATTGCCCAGAGGAGCAGATAAATCATAAATGGAATACGGGATTACACCATACAATACAAATTTTGAAGATGACAATCCATTTTTTTTTTTGGTGTAAATATGACAAAGATGGTAAGTCAAATGGTAAGATTTTCAAGTTTTCAGATATTATCTGACATACCATCCTTGTCATATTTACACCAAAAAACGGATTGTCATCTTCAAAATTTGTATTGTATGGTGTAATCTCGTATTCCATTCATGATTTATCTGCTCCTCTGGGCAATCAATAGGATACGATTCTTAACCTCCAGATTTGCTAAACATGAATGCCGGTTGCTTCGACTAGCGAATCCTGTGATGGTTATATTAAAATTCATCGGAAACTTGAGGCTTGGTCGTTCTGGGTGGAATAGTGGTTAGCATACCCGGGTGCTATTTGGGAGACACAATTTCATCGTCTGCTCTGGGATGACGAAATTTTCAAGTTTTTGGATATTATCTGACTTACCATCCTTTTCATATTTACACCAAAAAAAATGGATTATCATCTTCAAAATTTGTACTGAAGCTGACAGTACCACCACCAACCTACTAGGAACATTACCTGAAAATTCAAAAATGACCTGCTAAGTGAAGATCAGTTCCCACCAATAGATTGCAATATCATAATATATTCTTATGTTAGAGGAAGCATGTTCATCGTACTACACATTGAGTTATGATGAAACAACTAATGTTAAAGATAAAAAGGAGCTGCAAACAACCATCACATTTTGGTCAGAAAGCAAATGTGGCATAACGACAAGACACCTCAGAACTTTCTTTTTAGGTAAAGTGGATGGTGAAACATTGCGTAAAAAACTGTGAAGCACTTTCTGAGGCCAATTTATCACAAAACAGATGCCTAATGCTTGGATCAGACGGACCTAATGCTAATAAAACAGTTTTTAGGCTCTTCAATAGCAATATCCAGGAGACAAAAGGGACAAGTCTTATAAACATAGGTACCTGCAACATCCACACAATGCATACTGCATTTGTAAAATTATCGGAGTGTTTAGGTGAAGAAGCTTCTGAGCTGCTGATCAACATTTACCATTATTTTGACAGTTGGCCTGCCCATTGGGAAGAGTTTGAAAAAATCCAATCTAAATATAACATTCCACACCACAAATTTTTGAAACATGCAACAAGGTGGCTTGCCTTGGGGCCTTCAGCCAACAGGATTTTGGAGCAGTGGGACATTATTCAGTTCTATTTCCTTAAGCACATGTCTCTGAGAAAAATTATGCTGATCTTCAATCCAGATCCTACAAGGCTGTTGTGAGTGCTTTAAAGAAACCACCAATAAAAACTGAACTTCATTTCATTATTTCATCAGCAGAACTATTCATGAAGTTCACACAACGTTTTCAATGCCAAGACTGAAAACGTTGTCTTGGCACTGAAAACATGATCCACAAATTGCATGAAGAAATAGGGAATGAAGAAATCATGGCTCGTGTTTTGAAGACTGCTGTCCTTAGAAAAATCACTAATTTTTCTAAAGTTGATCTGGATGAACTGTTTACATTTGGTAATCTGCTTCCTCTTGAACTTGTCACTAATGAATAGGTCACAGACAAGCTTTCTAAACTGAAAGAAAGTGATAAATTGTTATTTCTGAAAGAAGCTCAAAAGCATTATATTACTGCTTGCAAGCATGTGATAAAAAAGACTTGCTTATCAAACGGATCATTTAAAAATTCTTCAGACCTTCATGGCTCATGTTTTGAAGACTGCTGTCATTAGAAAAATCACTAATTTTTCTAAAGTTGATCTTGATGAACTGTTTACATTTGGTAATCTGCTTCCTCTTGAACTTGTCATTAATGAAAAGGTCACAGACAAGCTTTCTAAACTAAAAGAAAGTGATAAATTGTTATTTCTGAAGGAAGCTCAAAAGCACTATATTACTGCTTGCAAGCATGTGATGAAAAAGACTTGCTTATCAAACGGATCATTTAAAAAATTTAGATTTTTAGACCCAAAAGAATGAGTGAATGATAGAAGCTGCAGAGACATACTGAAAGTTGCAAAAATGATGCCATTTCATGTTCAACTGGATTATTTGTTAGATGAATGGAAAATTTTGCAACTGGAAAAAGATGATACAGCATTTGAAAACAAAACTGTTGATGATTACTGGCAACAACACATCTCAAAAAGGGACTCATTATCAAAAGATATAAAGTTTCTAAATGCTGCAAAAGTAATAAAGGCAGCTCTTGCTTTGTCAAATGGAAATGCTGATATAGAAAGATGATTTTTCATTTCTAAGCATATATTACGAGAAGTTAAATCAGCAATGACCAAAAGATTTTTAAACAGTGTACTGACTGTGAGGGATGCCTTGAAACAATATCCTAATTTATTTATTTTTTAATTGAATTAGAAGAAAAGCTAAAAGAAGAACAAAAAAGAACAGATTATGAAGAAGATATGAAAAAGGTGGAAAAGATAAAAAAAGTCAATCAAATGTGGGACTGCTGCTCTGAATGACAAGAAAAAACAACCCCTACAAACTTAAGGAGGCAAGAGAAAAACTCTTTTTAGAAGCTTCGGCTAAACTTAAAAAAAAACCACTCGAAAAAAAAATTTAAAGGGAGCAAAATTAGCTGAAGGCATGCTCGAGGGAGTAAAATGTATGCAAATGGAAGAAAGAGTGAGAAAAAAGGAAATAGAAATCATTCAGAAGAATCTTGAGAAAATAAAATAAAGTATGATTACATCATTTTTTGCTAAGATGCCTAGAAAACAGTAAGTCAAATAGATTTTTATTCAGAATTGTTTTTCTGGAACACTGAAGAGAATTGTACATCATTAGATTTTCAGAATTTTGTGTATTTTTTTTTTCTGTAAAATTATATAATGACAATAAAATGATCATACCCCATCCAAGACCATAATAAAAAAAATTATAATGATCTTACCTGGCCTTTTTTGGTAGGGGAGTATAAATAAATAAATAAATATATATATATATTGTAACCATATTTGTTGTTTTGTGCTATTAGCAAAAAGTCTCTTAATCACCTTTAAAAAAAAAAAATGTCACCTTTCTCAAAGGTTGCATTAGCTCCTCACCCTGGAGATGTATTGACCTTTATTTTTATATGGATTAGAAAAGGTCATCAATGATACATTGAGCAGGAATTGCTTTGACTAGTTTACATCTGAAAAGTTGTTTGGATTCCTAAGCTACATCTGCTTAGCTTCGGTTGCTTGGAACTCCTTTGTCCTGAGTAGTGTAACAATAGCATGCTCAAACATAAATTGGAAGATACGTGTTTGATTCCCATTCTTGGATGATGTAATTTTCAAGTTTTCTGAAGCTTAGCTTCAGTTGCTTGGAACTTCTTTGTCCTGAGTACTGTAACAGTAGCATGCTCAAACCTAAATCGGGAGATGCATGTTCGATTCCCATTCTGGGATGATGTAATTTTCAAGTTTTCTGAAGCATGGCTACATGCAAAACAGTAAAAATATACTGCATCTATATGCTGACAATATGAGATTTTAAAATTCCTAATTGAGCTTTACAAATGTTGTAAAGGAAGTGATTTTAGCCATTTCTGTTAAATGAGGAAATAATCTAGCCATTTCTGTAGGTCAGAATTTATTTCACTTTGATGGAAAGTAGAAATTAGTTCTGCATGTTTTGTTTATGGTTTTATATTAAGACAAGGCGTGTTGTCTACTTTTATGAGTCCTGTTAAAAACATAATTTATATACTATATATACACTGAAGTGCCAGAAAAACTGGTACACCAGTCTAATACTCGGTGGGTCCCCCATGGGAACGCAGGACTGCAGAAATACGACTGGGCATGGACTCCACTAGCTTCTGGAAATATGCTGTAGGCAATGCACACCATACTTCCTGCAGAGCGTTCCACAATTCGGGTGTATTCTGAAGACTCGGATTTCTGTGTTCGATAGCACGTTGCATGGCATCCCAAATGTGTTCTATCACGTTCAGATCTGGGGACTTGGGTGGGAATGGCAACATCCCAAACTCAGATGAATGCTCCTCTAACCATAATGTGGCATCCCGACATTTGTTTGGAGGAGCATTGTCCTTTTGGAACAGGCCCAACCCATCAGCATGAATGTAGGACATGAACAGATGTACCTCGTCAGAAAGGATGCGCACATAGCGTTGGCCGGTCAGACATTTGTAGACGCACCAGGGGTCCCAGTGAAGTCCAGCTAAACACCCCCCATACCATTACGGACCCCCACCGGCCGGTACAGTTCCCTGTTGTCAGACGGGATCCATGGCTTCATGGGCTTTACGCCACACACGAATCCTTCCATCTGCCCGACACAGTTGGAAATGCTACTTGTCAGACCAGGCTACTTGTTTCAAGTCATCAAGTGTCCAGTGGCAGTGTTGCCGTGCCCAAGCGAGACGAATAGCTCTGTGTCGTGCACCCATCAAGGGGAATTGAGTTGGGCATCGGCTCCCAAAGCCCATATCGTGCAGGGTACGTTGCACAGTCTGGACGCTGATACTTGTTGAGGCTCCAGCATTCAATTCTGATTATACCTGCGAGAGTGTTGCACGCCTATCGCGTGAAACGATTCTTGTCAACCGACGATGGTCATTTTCACCCAATGTCATTTTACGGCCACACTGGTATCGTAGGTTGGAGGTTTTGCAGGAATTCTTGTAGTCACAGTACACCTTTGCAATGGTCGTCCGGGAAAATCCGAACTTCGTTTCTAACTCCGAAATACTATGACACATCTCACGAGCACCAACTATGACACCACGTTGAAAATCGCTTAAATCGTTATTACTTGTCATTCTCATGCCGGAAACAGCTCTGACAGCTGGCAAGGATGTCTATTGCTTTATATAAGCACTGGTGGACGCAACTGAGTACGTGCATAGGGGATGTTGCTATGTATTTTGCATAAGCTCGTCTGTATCAGTTTTTCTGGCACTTCAGTGTATATATATATAATACAGTTTTTCTGGCACTTCAGTGTATATATATATTTCACTTGTCGTTCCAATTGGATGTCTCCATGTCCATTTCTGTGTGGCTTTTTCTTGAAAAAGGAGTTCAAGATGAAAAATCCTTCTGCCTCTGCAAACTCAACGAGAGTATTTCCACGCTGGTTTCTGTTGCCGTGACCGAATTTACCTACTGAAGTTTCATTCTGTTGCCGTTGCCCTATTTTTGCATTGAAATCTCCATAATTATCTTCAAGTGCTGCTAAATAATAAAGGTAAGCAGCACTTGAAGATAATTATGGGAGATTTCAATGCAAAAATAGGGCAACGGCAACAGAATGAAACTTCAGTAGGTAAATTCGGTCACGGCAACAGAAAACCAGCGTGGAAATACTCTCGTTGAGTTTGCAGAGGCAGAAGGATTTTTTCATCTTGAACTCCTTTTTCAAGAAAAAGCCACACAGGAAATGGACATGGAGACATCCAATTGGAACGACAAGTGAAAATTGATTTTATTATGTGTAACAAAAAATTCGTCATCGAAGACTGCAGTGTGCTGAACAAGTTCAACACAGGTAGTGACCATAGATTGGTGAGATGTAAGATGCACCTCAACACTAAACTGGAACGTGGCAAGCTCATAAGACAAACAAAATCTATTGACATAACCAACCTTAAAAAACACCATAATACTTTCAAGTTAGAACTGAAGAACAGATTCTCTGCTTTAGAAGGCCTAACATCGGAAGAAGTGGATATTTCGGAAGTTAACAGAAAAGTAACCAAAGCTCTTATGGAAACAGCAACAAAATTAGCTGGGTCTAAGAACAAGTTGCATGTGAACAAATTATCAGGAAAAACCAAAATGTTGATGCAAAAAGAAGAGAGATGAGGACAACTAAAGAAGATGTGACTTCCAAAGTGGAATATATAGAGCTATGCAAGACAACACGAAAAAGTATCACTGAAGACGTAAGAAATTCAACTGTGAGCTAGTGAGGAAAGCAATTGAAAACAACCAAAGCCTTAAGATAGCAAAGGGACATCTCAGTAAGGGAAGAAAACAGATTATGGCTCTGAGAAAAGAAGATGGCTCTATAACAAGAAATAGAGGCGAAATTTTGACAAGAGTGAAAGATTTCTACTCCAAATTATATGAAAGGGATGATACATGTACTCCAGACATCATGAAAGGTACCAGAGTTCTTCCAGTCCTCCCAGCAGAAGTTGCTCATGCAATCAAGAACATGAAGCGGGGGAAAGCTCCAGGAGAAGATGGAATTACTATAGACATCATACAAGAAGCAAGTGGAGAAATCGAAACAGTACTCGCCCAAATTTTCACTCGATGCCTTAATGAAGGGAAGATTCCTGAGGATTGGAACAATGCTACAATGATCCTGCTACATAAAAAAGGTGACATTGAGGATCTCAGGAACTACAGACCTATCAGCCTCCTATCAGTGGTTTATAAAATCTTCACTAAAGTTCTTTCACACCGCTTGAAGGTAACACTGGACATGGCTCAACCGAGAGAACAAGCTGGATTCAGGAGTGGCTACAGCACAATAGATCATATCCACGTACTGAGAGAACTAATTGAAAGAGCGAGGGAATATGAACTTCCATTGTGCATGGCTTTTATCGATTATGAAAAAGCCTTTGATTCGGTGAAACCATCAGCAGTTACCACGGCTCTGAAATCCTGCGGTATTGAAGATGCATACATTAGTATTATTAATAACATCTATGAAAATGCAAGTGCAAAGATTCGGCTGTTTGAAAATACAACACATAAAAATTGGAAAGGGAGTGAGACAAGGTGACACCATATCTCCGAAGCTCTTTAATGCCACATTGGAAAATGTCTTTCAATCACTGAACTGGGAAAACAAAGGGATAAAGATTAATGGAGATTATCTAACCCACCTTCGTTTTGCTGATGATGTAGTCATTTTTGCAACTACCCCATCAGAGCTGCAGAGTATGATCCAGGAACTTGCTGACAAGAGTAAAGAAGTGGGATTAAAAATGAACTTTCAGAAGACAAAAGTGATGTTCAATGCTTTTACAAGAAATGAAGATTTATCGATTGATGGAGAAAAGCTGGAGATAACAGACACGTATGTTTATCTTGGACAGCAGATATCAAGTGAGGGTCACATTGATGAAGAAATTAATCGGCGTACAAAACTTGCCTGGAGAGCTTTTGGAAGAAACAGCATAATTTTCAAGAGCAATATGCCATTATGTCTTAAAAGAAAAGTGTTTGATCAATGCATCCTTCCAGTGCTTACGTATGGTGCAGAGACGTGGACCTTAACTAAAAGAGACATACAAAGGCTGCAGACAACTCAAAGAAGCATGGAGAGGTGCATGCTTGGTATAACCAGGAGAGATAAGAAGAGAAACTCGTGGATCCGAAAAATGACAAGAGTGGAAGACATCATGATCAGGGTTAAATCCCTGAAATGGCAATGGGCTGGACATACTGCCAGAAGGACAGACCATAGATGGACAGCCGAAATTTTAGATTGGATTCCAAGGGACAGGAAAAGACCCAGAAAAAGACCACATGGGAGATGGGTGGATGAAATTCGTAAATATGCGGGAGTGACATGGAGGAGACTGGCACAAGACAGACCGTTGTGGAGGAAACTTGGGGAGACCTTCGTCCAGCAGTGGATTGATAATGGTTGACAATGATGATGATGATGATATATAATACACTTAGTTGTCAATACAAGTAATGCCAAAATCATTCAGCCATTTGAAAACAAAACAGTGCTTCATTTTAAGAATGTGGAATGCTTCTAAAAATAGAAAAGGAATATACTGTACTGCAATGTTGGTGAAAAATTTGCTTTTAAAGCCTTGTTGCCGTTATTAAACATCTGAACATAATTTCATTTCTGAAGTGGATTTTATTTTTGTAGGGTTATAATGAATTAGTGACAAATGCAAAAAATAATGCTATGTATTAATTATAACATATACATGAAAGTAGGTAGTCAAACTTTGGCTGCTTAGAGTGTTAATCATTAAGGAATTTTGGGGCAACCACATATAAGCAGAAAAAGATTAAAACACTTTTTTTATTTTATATATCTTTAGCTCCCTTTCCTCCCCACAACCAAAATAGGTGTGGAATACAGACAGTTGCACTGTCTATAATGTCTTATTCAGTTGCCAGTTTTCAATATGGATTTTGTCTTATTCAGTTTCCAATGTCTTATTCAGTTGTCGGCTTTCAATAAGAGTCCCATTTAGTAAGGATAATGCATGTTATTTACAAGTTGTCTTGGTAGTAAAATTCAAACTGTCTACCGAAAGATAACTTGATGTGTAAAATCTTTGCAGGGTTTTTGCTCATGTAATTCAAAGGGAGTCCAAATGTTACTTGAATTTCCATTCTTGATATCAGCTTTGAATCCAGCCAGTTTGTTGCATTCAATTCTGTTTGTAGATGTAGTATCATTAGAGAAAGTAGGAATTTTCAAAATGTTAATATCACTCTGTATAATCAGCCTGTACAGTAGGGTGTCCCAAAAAAATAAATTTTTAAATATTTTGACTCTCACTCCCTAAAAAGCTTCATTTGGTGTACTTAAGATCTGTAAAATTTCAGCTTAAAAAAAATATTTAGAGGTCCCTCAAGGTCGCCAAAAAGTTTAAAAAATAGTTTTAATTCAATAATTTTTTACAGTTATTCACGAAATTATTATTTTTTATTTAAAATGTTACATGCTTTTAATATGTCGTTTCTAAAAAATTGTACCCTATTGGTAATATTTAGTGTAGAAAATATAAGAAAAATTAATAAAAAAATGACAAGAAACTAACTTTATTCAACATTGCAAAATGCAATGTAAAAAGAATATTTTACAGCAAAATTCACCTGTCAAGTTTAACAAGATAATAAAGAGGAAAATATTGCATAACATTCTATAAATAACATAATTAATAATTTTTTACATATCTTGAAGATCTTTACGGTTGCACTTCGCGAAGTTCTTTCTATGCATTTCAATTGCTTGCAATAAATACTGTTTTTGTTCTTTATCTTTTGTTGCATCATTAAAACTTTTGATTAATGCTATGCCTCGCTCAGCACAGTCATTAACACATGGCAAATGTTTAACAATTTCTTCAGCTTCTTTAAAAGATTGTGTTTCTGGCCATTTCTCAACAGGCATGCTTAGGAAGCTGTCGTCTATTTGTGCGGTGTGAAAGAAGCTGCGAGAGATATTTAAGTCATCAAATTTTAAAGGGAGTTTCTTTAATAGATGCAAATTCTTTTTTTCACTGATTTTACTAACTAACATATATTTCTCCTTGGCACTAAGAAGTGTTGAAAACAAACAAAGAATGGCAGGCTCTTCACTTAAATACCGGGAGTGACGTAAAATAATCTTTAATCCCGTTTTGCGTATTTGTATATCATCATATTCACGCAATCTTTGTATCAGTAAAACGTCGTTCACTGGTGCATCTACAATAGACTGACATGTGTACCACGATTGAATGTATACGCATACATTTTATTATTTACAAGAACAGCACTATCACTGATCGAAAGCTTCTTAGTACGGTGAAAGTACATAAAATTGGTCATAACATCTCTTCCAGATGGCAGACGTGAACCTGTTATTGATTCAGTAGGATATCCAATAAGCCATACATAATTACTACTCCTAGTTTGTTTTGCCATTGTATTAAAAAGAAACACTAAAACAAATTTCTCTTCTGGACAAAACAGCAAAAAGGCAACACATACAATAGAAATATCTCAACAAACAGCAAAAATACCGATATCAACAAACAGCAAAAGGCAACACATACAATAGAACAAACAACAACACATGTGCAATAAGTGATGCTTGTGGTTACGGTTAAAGTTTAAAGTCACAGTTAAGGTGCAATAAGTGATGCTAGTGGTTACAGTTAAGGTTTAGAAATCATATATAGATATATAATTGCACTACAGAAGCAGACGCAGCTTTTAATTATGTTTTTATATTTAATTATGATTTTTATTATTTTTTTTGTTATATAGATACTAAAAATTTATTAATGAAAATAAAATATGTAATTGATCATCACTTATGCTTTTGATTAAAATTCCAGATTTTCACATAAATCAGTGTTGCTTGTGTGACCTTGAGGTACCTCTTAATGTTTTTCAAATGAGCTCTAACTTCATATATTTTAATAATAGGAGTAGAAGAAACTTTTAGAGGATGAGACCCACCTTTTCTAAGAATTTTTTTTTTTACATTGAATTTTGGGACACCCTACTGTACAGTGGCATCAAAAACAGAATGGCTGAATATGGAGAACATCAAAAGCAGAAATCAAACTGCTCTGTGAACTTAAATTTGTAACTTTAGATGACATCTCTGGAGATTCCCATTTGAAAAGACACTAAATTTTATTTTCAATTTACTTCCGATATTGGAGGTTAATTATTTAACGTGCATTAATGCATTTGCATTTTTGAACTTCACTTTTAGTTGGTAAAGTTCGATGAACACTTACCGCACGAAAAACACCTCAGAATAGCAGAGTCGGTAATGATTGAAAAAAATAGGACAAAAGTTTGCAACCACAATGACCCTAATAATTTGAGAAACAGCTGGAGAAATTTAATTAAAATTGAGCAAAAAAAGAAAAAGTTCGAAAAAGGAGATCACTGACCAACAAGAGATGGCGCCACAACGCCCAAGAAGAAGCGATAGCAGATGACAGAAGCAGCCCGCGAGAACCACCGAAATGCCCAGCTGACACGGTCCGTGCTAGTTGGAGCAAAATGTCCCTCGAAGACGGTATAGTAGTAGTACCGAAAGTACTCGGGTATGAATAAATATTAAAGTAAATGAGGATGCAGCAAAGGAAAAACTCATTTGGTGATGAGACAAAATAAATTCCAACGGAGAAAAAAAAAAAAAAAGAAGAAGCAGACCCGTGGCCAAATGAAAAATCCCGTGCCGCATCCACGTAACGGAAATATGGATTGAAAGCTAAGCCCCACGTGCGGTAAGTGTTCATCGAACTTTACCAACTAAAAGTGAAGTTCAAAAATGCAAACTAAATTTTATGTGCTGTTATAATTTGAACTTGACTATGTTTACATTTAGGTTTTCTTTTGCTATATTGTATCTCCAATTCTCTTATCTGTGTACCACTGTTTTGAAAACTCATCTGAAAAGTTGATTAGACAGCCACTGATAGCTTTTCCCCATTTTTGTTTGAGAAGGCCATAGAAACAGGAAAGGAAATTCTGTGGGGATTATCAAATTTTTTATATTAAGTAAGTTTTTTTTCATACCTGGTGAGATTAGTTATGTAACTGCCTAGGTGTATTCTTTTTTTCCCTCTTCACCCATACTTGTCTCTTGGTTATTTGTTGTTCACACAGTTGAAAATATTATAGAAAGTTTTGGTGTGTTCCATGTAAGTGAACAAAGTTCATGATTGGGAAACAAAGTACTAATTGCCCTACCTTTGCAGGATGATAAACATCATATATTAATTGTCACAAAGACTTCTTAGAATATATTCCAGTTTATAGTACTGTTAAGACATAGTCCTATCAGTTTCAGTAACATGTACCTCATGAGCTTCATATGTTACTTTCAATGTATTAGCCATTGACTTTTAATATTTGATTTAATGTGTAATGTAGTGATTTTATGAGCATATTTTAAAGCCATAATGAGAAAACCTTGGTGAATATTTATGAATTCATAGTTTCTTGGCAAATATTACATACTAGTCATAGCAGAGATGCATTTGCCTTGAAACAGGGGTCCAGGCCATAAATCTCAGCCCTTGGTGACAAACATCATAGAAATCAATGAAGAAGTAATCTCATCATGTGGAAGGCATAGAAACTCCTCCTTCGTATAATCATTGCATCTCGGTGTGTTTGAGTAAGGGAGTGTTACTACTGAATGTTATGATCAGTCTGAGTGGTACAGTGTCAGATCAGGTGAATATGTTTTTAGGGACCATAATTGATAGAGAAAACAAATTCATAGTGAAATTAGATGAGAGAATTCAGCTCTGGAAGTTATTTCTTCTTTAAGTGGATTTAACAGAAGTGATGGGTTATCAAAAAGGTCCCAAATGTGTGTGCATTATGCAAATATAATTGTTGCTGCTCTGATGAATGGTAGTATAACCTGGGTAATGCAGAAAAATGAACATGAGCTGTTTGTATGCTAGAGGGAGCTATTAAGAGTGATGCAAGACTCTTTGATCATGTGCAGAATGAAGATGTGTTGCAATTGAATATTATAAAGCAGAACACACAGCAGAGACAAAATGTTTGGCTATATTGTTAGAATGAATGATGAGGTACTAAGAGAATTAATCCATCCTGAGTGGTAGAAAACAACAATAAAGACTGAGAAAATCATGGGAGGATTATATTCAGGAATGTCTGAAAGAGGGGAAAAATCGAGTATGAATTGCAGATCATATATGAAATGTACATTGGATATGCCTGAAGCTCAAGTTGTGTGCCATGATCACTGTATATGAAGATATGTGATACAACAGTTGCCATTATTTGTATTTTTAATATGGTGAACTATCTTTCTTTAAGAAACTAACCTTTAAATCTTAGAGGACAGCTGCATATGTATGAACTATTGTAAGTAACTTCATTCACATGTAGTCCCAGCATTTCAGAAAACGTGAAAATTGAGTTGTCCCAGATAAAGACAGGCTCCAGTTGCTTGGTGATGGAAGTTTATCTTCCACTTCTGGACAAGTTGATTGTTCAAACAGGTTGCCATGTGAAATGGAAGTTAGAGCATTTCTGTGCAACACAATAACTATATTCATGACAAGGCTAACCTGACTTATGGAATGGAAGGTATTGTGTTCTTCCAGTCTAAAAGCTCGTATTCAAGCTTGAGCTAGTACTTAAGAAGTGCATAGTTGTTCTAAATGTACCGTATGCAAATTAAAAAATAATAATAAGATCTCAGTTTTGGTCACATTTAAAAAAAAAAAAAAATACAGATATTTGCATTTTGGCAATGTCATTTTCACCATTGGTGAGCTATACCCAGAGGGATACTATGGGGGTTAGGGTAAGTGGACAGTCAAGTTGTTTTGGGGGCACTTAGTGTTGCTCCTTCTTGAGAGGGAAATAAATCACTGATAGAACATGCAGGAAGTTTCCTTTTGTTCTGCATTCCATTAGGGTGGCACACTCTCAGGGGCTTGCATGCTTGACAGTTCCTGGTACTTTGCCCCCCATTAGTGCAGAGAAATACTGAAAAGCCATGAGATATCTCTTTGGTGAAAAGGCGTTTTCAACTTTCACTTCATAGGTTAGCTTTGCCTTAAGTATAGTTTCTGCACCTTCCATAGGATATGGAGATCTAGTTGATGTTGCCTTAGGTATGTGTCTAACACTTAATGTAGTTGGAACTGTTCGTTTAAACTGTCCAGTGATTGCTATGATGTCTTAACTGCTTGAATGTAAATATGAAAGTCTTTAAATAGCTATTTGATCTGTTCCACTACTTTAAACATTTCTGTGTTACTTCCCTTTCTAAAAGCTGGATTTTAAATTCAAGATGTAAAAAATGAAGTATTCAATACTACTTATTGTACATATGTGTTGTGTATATAGAAGTTGTCATGTCATTGCAAACACAAAAGTGATGTATTTAAAAGTAAGGCATTCATGCCTCACATGTTCAGTTCTGTTATATTCTTTTTCAGTATTACTGTGACAAATGTGAAGTTGATTGCTTTAATTCATCTTCACACACTAATTAATGTATTATATTTTGTCAAGTTGAGGTATAAAATGGAGCTACACTTTCATATTACACATGTCTAATCCATCACTCAAATACAGATGATTTTGAATATTCCAGTTATTGGTTTAACTATTGAATTTTAAAAACTTACCTTACAATTTTAAAATGGAGTTATTACACCAATAAACAGAATTCACATATGTGCTTGATAAATTAATTAATTGATAATCCACAAAACAAACTTTTGATAACCTCAATGTTTTATTGGAAGCAAGTACTTATCTATTCAGGGGTTCTGATTTTGCTACATTGTAGCTTAAAGTCATGTATATAATTCATTTATAAAGTTATATTTATGGTAATTTCAAAATTGCAGTTACTTGTGCTGTTTTTCTTTAAGATCAAATTTTTAGTTATATTTTATTTAATGCTCTATTGATTTTTGTTTCTATCCACAAATGTTTGTTCAAAAGAGATCTGGACAAAAGTAAGCTCCAGTTGTTTTCTTGTAGCATTCTAGTGGAAAAAAAAATGCTTTTACTAGCCAGATACCTTGAAAAAAAAAAGACTCATAAGCAAGGCTGGGATTCATTTTTTTCCTTACTGGTAGCAATTGCTAGTACTAAATTTAATTCTCACTGGCAGATCTGGCTCCATTGTAGCAAGTAGCTGTAGTGCTATATATTAGTCACAGACTTCTTGAAATACATGTGAAATTTGAAACAGTTAGGGGTCGCCCATAAAGTACGTCCATGATTTGTTTTTACTATTTTTAGACTCCCCCCTCCCCATGTCACATTTTGTCTGATTGTTGACACCCCTCCCCTAAAAAGTATGTCCTAATTCCTGCAACCCCCTTTATTTTTGACGACTGCTTTTAGAAGTCCATTGAGAAATAGAAAGAAAACATGTAATTATTTAAAGGAATCTTCCATATATTTACAAGTTTGCTTCAGAAAATATTTATTTAAATATTTAGGCTTTAATTTATTCCCAAATGCTACCTGAACTTTCATCATTCTGAAATAAATGAACGCACGCATTCAAGGTTGCAACACTCCCAATTATACCATCTACAAAATACAATAGATTTGGTAGTACAAATACGAGAACTTAACATTAATATTCTGATTTAGCTAAATATCATCATAAATCTGAAATATTTCATACCTTTTTCTAACTATTAAAAAGAAGAAAAAAGGGAAAACAAAATGAAGAAATACCATCCACTATACATTTTTGCCGCTGGATGTCCGAATTGCTAAACCTCCCCCCCCCATGTCACATTTGGTCTGGTATTCAAGAAACCCCTCCCCCTGTAATCTTGGACATACTTTATGGATGGCCCTTTACCAGGGGGGGGGAGAAAAAAGAAGTTAAACATAAAACCAAAACCTTCTTTGGCATACTGTTAAGCTTTTTATGTTTTAATTGGAAATATGAATAATAAAAAAACACACACACACACACACACACACACACACACACACACACACACACACACACACACACACACACACAAATAAAAATAAAAAGTCAATCACTTGTGCTACACATGAATTACTCAACTTTTCTCTTTCCATATTCCTATCCTGAATATCTTGCCTTATCATCAAACCATTTCACTGTAACAGATTGAAAGTAATCCTTTGTGCCTTCAATTTAAATACTCATAAAAGCATTAAAATCATCTGGTTTCAAACTGTTTTGCCAGTCACACTGAGTTACTTTCATGCAACTGAATTCTTCGCCACCTCACAACGTAGTTCCTGCACCTTCTGTAGGAAAAGGCAAAAAGAGAAGTTATTTCTATCAGATCAAGGGCATTTTTATACTCTTCATACTTTACTAGAAACATTCTTCTCTAAAAGTGACTGGGCCCCTCTGAAATGTCATTCGTATTATTACTATTTGCATCTTGGTTTAGTTCATAAAATTCCACAATAATATTTCAAAATTTCAACATCAGTATTTTCCAAAGGTGGTGTAAAATGTTGTAACAAGTGCTGACACTTATTTCCATACATCTGTAGATCTTTGTCACACTAAGCCAACTGCTTGTTTGAAACACTAATACGACAAATTTTATACTGTTGCATGGACAAATGATGATAATTGCATACCAATGTTTTCTATAACTGCACTAATTATTGCCTTTCTGTTGGAGTAATGAACAGTATCATCCTTTCCTCTTGATGCTTGGTCTTGAATTGTTTTGATCGGTCTTGCTGTTGTGGTTTTTATCAGCGCATTTTCAGTGACATCTTTCAGGTCTATGCCATTTGTGGTTTTCAGCAGTGATAAGTTTTCTTGTACATTTGGGGTTTGAGAAAGTCCTTATTGTAAATTTGTGTTGTACTCCTGTAAACAAAGAGAAAATCAGAGTTAAAATAACCTAAAACATGCATGAAGGAATGCAAGTGCAATAAAAATTGGTAAGCTAAAGCATGCTTCAAAATATCCTTAGCTGTTACTTGTTCAGCTGAAGAAGCTGATAAACAAACATTAATGGATAATTGACTTCCAGTTATGAATGAAGCATCTATAATGGTGAGGAATCTACCTCACTCCATCCAATTTCTTAGGGTTTACATTTTTCTTCATTAGAGAAGCAACTTCTTTCAGTGAATTAATTTTTTTAGGTGATCTAGAATAAATATTATAAACATTTCATTACTACTTCAAGTGTATTCATATAGTTTTTAGAAAATGCTGCCTTAATGCTTAGCTTGATATGGTGAGCCATGCAGTGCATAATGATGAACCAAAAGCAAGCCCTCTTCAGGTCTGTTGCAGCCCTTCACTTTTTCTTGTTCATCACTATTGTTCCATAGGTACCTGAGGATAACCGAAATTATCAGAGAATTCAATTTCTATAGCATTCTGTGTCAAAAAAGTAGATTTTGTTAATCAATCACTTTGATGAGATGTGTTACAGATTCTCCATTGTCAATAAATTTGGCAGACAATATAACTTTTGTTGTACTTTGTATGTTTCATATCAAGAAGAAATGAGCATTTTTAGCTTTACCAATAACAAATGAGTTCTATCTGTTCCAATGTACTTGGTGAAAGTTCTGCATTCTTTGTTGGTATCATCATCATCATTGTCAACCATTATCAATCCACTGCTGGACGAAGGTCTCCCCAAGTTTCCTCCACAACGGTCTGTCTTGTGCCAGTCTCCTCCATGTCACTCCCGCATATTTACGAATTTCATCCACCCATCTCCCATGTGGTCTTTTTCTGGGTCTTTTCCTGTCCCTTGGAATCCAATCTAAAATTTCGGCTGTCCATCTATGGTCTGTCCTTCTGGCAGTATGTCCAGCCCATTGCCATTTCAGGGATTTAACTCTGATCATGATGTCTTCCACTCTCGTCATTTTTCGGATCCACGAGTTCCTCTTCTTATCTCTCCTGGTTATACCAAGCATGCACCTCTCCATGCTTCTTTGAGTTGTCTGCAGCCTTTGTATGTCTCTTTTAGTTAAGGTCCACGTCTCTGCACCATACGTAAGCACTGGAAGGATGCATTGATCAAACACTTTTCTTTTAAGACATAATGGCATATTGCTCTTGAAAATTATGCTGTTTCTTCCAAAAGCTCTCCAGGCAAGTTTTGTACGCCGATTAATTTCTTTGTTGGTATATGTTTCACTAAGATTTAACTTTCCGCTTATTCTTGCATGACATGAAACAAACTTTCTAGAAATGGAATTTGGCCTGTAAATTTTACCATTTTATAGTTATGTGAAATATGATTTACTAAAAGCAAAGCACTGTCTTCATTTTTTCTTTTGCTGTTATTGAAGGTGCAAGCACAAATTTGTTTTCTTAACATTTTTCATCAAATATTTTTTTGGCCATATAAATAACATTTACCATACCAAATTGTTTTCAGTTGTACAGATATTTTTAACATCATACTTTTCAGCCAGTTCACTTGTTAGATAATATGCGGCTTTCTACGGTCACAATTTTGACACCATTCACAGAAATATCACTTTTTTAGGTGTTTCTTTTTTGCTGATTCATTTGACTAATCAGTAACATTAAAACTGGAAATATTCAATCCATCTTGATCTCTAGCAGATTGCATTTTCAAAAATAAAAGTAAAGTTTTTTGCTGATTTGTTTTCTTTCTTTCTTTTTTTTTTAATGATTCCTAAGACACTTTTTTAGCACTGCCAAACATGGCAAAAGTGTTAAGTGATGAAATAGTATTCCTCAAACTTTAACTGAAGTTTCTCCACAAGTTTTATTAAGTGTGACCATGCATGAAAAAACTGTTAGGGCCACACCTAACGTCTGGGCTTTCTGTTTCCACATTGACCAATTAATTAAGAACTATGCATCTTTTTAGCTTTCTGACATTTTGCCTTCCACCACTTGTTACATGCATGATAACTATTGGGTTGGTGCGAATGAAATGTCCAGCAAAATTCCAGCACATGTGGACAGCGAGAACAGAAAAGTAGGACAACTTACCTAGGCAAAATAATCCCCCTCGACATCGACACATAGTTACCATCTGTCCAGCAAGACCATGATCCTTCAACGAAAAAAGTCTTGTGGCTGGGACCCGAAGAAGTCGTCAACTGCACGTTGAACCTCGTTGTCTGTTGTGAACTGTTTCACGGACAGGAAGGGATCCAGGCGATGAAACAGATGATAGTCTGTCGGAGATAAGTAAGGGGAATAGGCAGGATGAGGTAGTGCTTCATAGCCCAAGGCACTTATTGTCAGCATCGTTCATTGTCCTGGAGCAGAACACCATGTCTGTTGACCAAAGTCGGTTGTTTCTGCAGCAATTTCTGGTGCATCTGGTGTAATTCAGCACAATAGCGTTCTGCAGTGATGGTTTGGCCTTTTGCCAAGAAACTCCGATGAATTATCCCGGCTGTGGACAACCAAACAAGGAACATCATTTTCTTGGTGTGTATGGGTGGCTTAGGATGCCGTCCAGCAGGCTGTACCTTGCTTAACCATTGTGCAGATCATTTCCGATTATCATAAAGGACCCACTTCTTGCTGCAGGTGACAATTCGATGCAGTAGAGGTTCCTGTTTATTCCTGGCAAACAGCGACGTGCCGACTTCCAAACACCTAGTCTTGTTGGCAGTTGTCAACTCATGCGGCAGCCACATGTCCAGCTTTTTTACCTTACCCTGTGCAGCCAGACGCCGAACAACTGTCATGTGGTGGACACTTACATCTGCCGTCTCACGACACGTTTTTCGGGGTCCGCATCAACCACACATAACAGAACATCGTCAGGAACAGCAACGGGTCGGTGACAATGTGCTTTTCTTTGCAGGTCCGTATCTCCACTTCAAAACTTCACAAACCACCGCCAAATGGTTCGTTGTTGGCTGTATTATCCCCAAACGCTTTAAGTTTTGAGTGGCAATTCCTCCAGAATGGCCCTGTTTAAATTCATACAGGAAGATGACTCTCAAATCCGGCGTCTGCATGTTTCCTTTGCAAGCCACGTTACGTCCAAACAAACCATGTCTAAACCTTGTTCTTCACACACGTGCTAGCTATTTATAGTAACTCTGTGATGTAATACCCGCAACACCTGTGGATGGTTCCGTTCTGCTGTGATGGGGGCCTGTTCCCACTGCTCATTCGCACTGGACATTTCATTCGCACCAACCCAATGCAACATATTCTACCCCCTTACCACCCTCCATTACACACATCAGTATGTATAGGTTCACTTATTAGACCAGCACAGATCACAGAATTCAGCAGCTCCAAATAAAAAGTAAGCAGCTTTCCGTTCCACTTCTTATCTCTCACAAGCAGCCAGAATTTGTAATGTAGGACCAAAGGATTGCAGTTTGGATGAAAAAAGTGAAAATGGTTATTCTACCCTTCTAAATCACATGTTTTGAATGATGATGTAGGTGTCCCAGTCTTCTTTCTACAGACAAAAACAAAGTGTCTAGTTGATCCATTTCATAAAATGCACTAGCAATGCTTGTTAATGACTTTTTTTTCACTAGCACTTAATTCATACCCTTTACTAGCAATTTTCTACCAGTTAAATTCAAGCCCTGCTCATAAGTACATGTAGTATTACGGTGTGAACATGAACACGTTTCTTGTGGTTCAATCAAAAGTTGCATTGACTCACTTTTGTAGTTAGCACCAAGTGCAACTTTATGTTTCAAAAACAGATGAACCTTCAGTAACATTTTGTGGTGACCTTGTTTGAACAGAAAAATCATTAAGTATTACCTGAAATGCCTAAATCATAACTTTTTTTGGTGGATTTTTTTTCTCTTTTGTCATAAAAGCCAACACTAACCAACTCTATTTTCAACTTGTTACTGAACTTTGTTTATGCAGTCATACTCTGTTGTAAATTTAAATTACACTGTAAATGCAATCAAGCCTGACATCACTAGAACCTGTGGTTGTGATAAATTTTAGCAGCTATACAATTGATTCAGGTTTATGTGTTTCTGATGCAGACATCATCAAATGGCCTTCTTAGTTTATGTTGTACTTTGTAGATCTGAAGGGACTGATGTTCAGTTACAACACAGCTATGGACCACAACTGTAGGGAGATGTGTTGGCTGACAACTAAAAGGAGCCTTGATGGCAAACTGATGTACAAAGTGTGAATATAATAGTATACCTTAATATAGATGCAGATGAATACTCAAGTGTGTAAGATCACTTAGCTTATTTCATACTAATGTATGATCAGGCTAATAGTATCAATAAAGAAAATTGTGTACAAGTTTAATGTTTCCTTCACTTTGAATTTTACTAATGAAATGCTGTTAACATTTTTTAGATAGCTTCACCAAGTACAACATGCCTTACCCTTGAAATAGCATCTTGCCCCCCCCCCACATTAGTTTTAATTTTGCAGCATCACTGCTAGATACAGTATAACAAAGAAGTTGGTAATACAGCTCCACAGCTTTTATCCAGGAAGCTCCGAACCGTCGCACTGCCGGTTCTCGGGTCTTCCTGAATTTCTGCTGCATAGTGTAGCATGTATATAACACGAAGTACATGGCACATCAAAGTTTGGTGGGCTCAAGCTTAATCAAAATCAATTTTCAATCAGAAAAATAACAAGTGACAGGCAGGGAAAATAAAACACTACATACCTTACAAAAATATCACATTTATGTGAACATATTTATAGTTAGGCTGTGTTTCAGTCGATATTTTCCTAACTTTGCGAAAATTAGTGCTACTTTCTGTAATTTGCCAGCAAATAAGCTATTTCCTTTTCTGTTAAAACTTAGATTTTATAGGCAACAGCGTAACTATAATGCACTTGGCAGTAACACTTGCCTGAGCCAGAGTTCACTGCTCAAACACTGCCATAAACTGGATAAAGTATATAAAAGTATGTAGTTTATTTTACAGCAAAAATGTTTACATTATATTACTCTCATTTGTTGATATGCAGAGTATCATTTAAAAAAAAAAAAAAAGAAAGCCCCCAAGATATTGCATTGTTTTAGGTTCGTGTGCATTTCAAAAACGTGGCTGGCCCTGATGGCAGTTTCTCTGTTGGCTGAGGCAATTGCGTAAACTTATTAAAAATTGTCATGGCAAGTTTTTCTTTTCATTAGATCCAATTCAAGCAAAATTTAGGGGAACTATTACTGCTAACGATTTATGAAATTCATTAAACGTTCCACTGGATTTGTGAATATTTCGCAAAATTTTTTGTTACTTTTTATCCCTGTCACAACTGACTGGTTCTTGATACAGAGGACACATAAAAGCTGCCAGGAAATAGAGAGTGGAATAATTGTGGCATGCAGCATGCCAGTTCTTACCAGAGCAATTTGTAGCTATTTTCCCTTCATGGATAGTACCTCCCAGCCGCCCCGGTGATGCAGTGGTCTAAGTCCTGGCTTCTAATTATTTGTCCAAGATGGATCCAGGTTAGAATCACAGTAAAAAATAGATGTTGTGTTTGTCTTGCGACACTGCCTCTCTCCCTTTTTTGGAACAAGTGGCCCTTAATTAGGGACAGGCAACTGGGGGAATTCTAAAAACAGAAATGACTGATTTGGAAAATTTGCAAGCATTGATGCATGGTGCTCAAAAGTATTCATCCCCTTTAAGTTACACCATTTATCTAAAAGAATGAAAGCTTTGATATCAGCATCCATGGTCCTCAGGCTGAAAGTTCTTTCATCATGATGGATGATAGTCATCTGAGGGTATTTAAGAAAAAAGTGACAAAGAAATGGAAAGGAAGAGATATGCAACTGCAGAGTCAACAAATGACAAATATGGCTGTGGAATTTCCTGAGAAGAAAACAAGGCTTGCTGGTAAGAAGAAACTTGAGTTGATATTCTAGCAAGTACAATAGCAAAACAAAATGAGAACAAAAACTGTGTTTGAAGCAATATTAAAAAAAAAAAAAACATTTTATGTTGTTTGGAATTCAGTAGCTCTAGTTATTATTTACATAAATACACTCCTTGCAAAAAAAAAAAAAAACCCCCACCCTGAAAGAATCATCCAATCAAGATAAAAAAAATCTGTATGTGCAATGTATATGTATAGGAAAGGAAATTATTGCAATTTCAGAGTAGTTGGGCCATTATTCAGATAACACAGCAACAGGAGTGGAACAAGTCAGTACATTGTAGTGCCACTCCTGGCTCGGATTCATGTGGTTACCCAGCGTGGCATAGATGCATACAGTTCATTAATACTGTCATGAGGTATAGCACGCCAGATGGTGTCCAAATTGCAGGCCAGGTTGCCGACATTCCGGGATGGGTGTCGGTGACATCCCATCATGTACTAAACATGTACAACCGATGAGAGGTTGGGTGATCGGACTGGCTATGGAAGAGTGTCAACATTACGGAAACAGACCTGGGATGGCTGTGCCGTGTGTGGCCGGGCATCATCCTGTTGAAAAACTGTTGGCGATGCTGTGACGGGAGTGGCAGTACAACAGGTCGTATAATGTCGTCAACATACCACTGAGCCGTGTGGGTGGTACGGAGAACTACCAAGGGTGTCCAGCTATAATAGGAAATGACTCCCTAGACAGTCACTTCCAGTGTGTGAGCCATGTGCTGTTCCACGGTAAAAGCAGGTTCCACATGCTGGCTGGCTCATCTCTAGACATGTCTGCACTTGTCATCGGCACCAACTGCAAACTGTGACTCATCACTGAAGACAATACAATGCCACTGGACACTATCAAACATTGATTGGAATCGACACCATTGCAACCGGTGTCGGTGATGCTTGCTGAACTGTGGTAGGTGGCGGTGTGGCCTCCTCAAATGTAGTTTTCATGCCGGATTTCGTCTGGCAACAGTCCGGATGGCCACCTCTATACCTGTAAATGATAGCCACAGATGGTCGAACACGATGAATTCAGTTCTGTTTGTGTGGCTCTCACAATCACTCAATCCTTTCATTCTGTCACCCATGTGCCACTGGGTTGTGCCCTCCTCACTTTATTGGCGCCAACATCGTATGATTGCGACGTCGCTCTGACCCATATGCCTGGCAATATGGCGACTTGACCAACCAGCCTCTCTCCATCCAATTATAGGTCCTCTTCCAAACTCACTCAACTTCTCATAGTTTGCACGAATCCAGCATCAAGGCATCTTCACAGTCTGTGGAAGTTAATGCAACCGCAGTCCGCTGTCACAATTGTCCCTATGTCTGAGCTTTGCTCTTGATATACCTTCCTCGAAGCGTGGTTCCCATGCACTGTGACAAGCCACTATTTAGTCATTGGTCATTATTTTTTACTCATTTGCATATTCGGCCCTGAGGTACATGCATGCGGAGTTTCATCAGGATCGAACGACTTTCTTGGGGTGCTTCGTTTTTTGGCAAAGGGTGTAAATTACAGTGAACAATTCTATCTTGCTCATGCTGCTTTATATTCATATTTTCTTGCAGAACATTCTGATTTTTTACCTGGTTAAAAAGTTCAGCTTTTTTGTTTTCCATTAGTCTCATGTATGCACAATGGAGCTGTGCCATGAAATGATCCAAAGCTTTGCAGATGGGAACTCTTGGCATATCCTTGACATCATCACAAGAAACCAAAGCTAGGTACGCCAATATGACCTGAGCATCAGTCGGTGATTTGGGCATTTCCAAATGATTCATCTGTAAAAGTCAAGCATCCCAGAAATATTGGTTGAAAGATGGCCATTTTTCTCTGCCAGTGGATATATTGCAATGGTTATCATACGGGATTGCAGAATGGTACACTTGCCATGTGTCTGCCCACATTGTGATTGGACTCCCACTGGACTTTCTGCAGGAGGATAGGGTCTGATTTGTGAATCACCCACCATATAGTCCCAACTTAGCTCCAGGACACTTTCCTGTTCCCAAACATGAAGGAAAAGTGAATGTGGTCATAGTTTTGCAAGTCCAGGAGAGACTGTTGCTGCTTACAAAGAATAAATTTAGACCATCCCGAAACAAACACGGCATCAATGATTTAATGACTGGTTTCAGAGAATGCACCTTTGCATAGAACAAAGCAGAGTTCAAGAAACTGATTGAAATTAGTGCTTCAGATTAAACAAATTCTGAGAATTCGGAATATTTAATAGCCAGTGTAGCATAGTTGCATAGCTTGATATGATGACTATCTTGCTTCACCATCAATTCTACTAGAAAAAAAAATGGTCTATGACACACTTTTTATGTTTACAAGTATTCGAACACCCCTTTTGGGTTGTGGATTTTCTCGTATATGGCCTATACAAGTATAAAAAAAAAAAAAATGCTTGTGGTGTAGAAAGGCACATAGGCTAGCTTGAACAGTAGAATGGGCTGTACGGCAGAGCTCAGTAACTTTCAAAGTGGCGCAGTCATAGGATGCTGTATTAGCAACGCCATTTCAGAAAATTTCTGCCATGCTTCAGCTGTCCTGATCAATTGTAAGTTATTTTATTGTGAAGTGGAAATGCCTAGGAGCAACAACAGCTCACAGTTGTAACTTGATAGGCCACATAAAAAAAATTAGAATTCTTAATATCATCATATCAGGCATAATAGATCCCAATAAACCCCTAGAGTTACAAGGTGTCTACTCTATCCCTGTCAACAATTCCACAGGCATGATAATTAACACAGCAATCGGACATCGCCGAATTGGCTGTAATTACTGTTTCACACTTGAATTAAATCACATCAGAAAACTTGACAATTTTGCCGCCATGGAGCGAGAAATTTTCTGATGTGATTTAAAAAATCAGAAAACTTTAAATTTTCCCGCTCCACGGCGGCAAAATTTTCGTTTTCTGATGTGATTTAATTCACGTGTGAAACAGTAATTACAGTCAATTTGGTGATGTCCGATTGTTGTGTTAATTATCAAGACGTATTTACCACGTATTATGAGAAAAATATTTCTTCAACTCTGAATACTTCCACAGGCATTATGCACTACATTAGTAGTATTTGCCGCAGCATCATCCGTCGACTGATAGTACATATTGCTGATGCTAAGATAGGCAACCCTTCCACCTCCCTTTCAATTTCAACCATCAGCGATAGATCCGCGATCCCCGATTGGCCAAATGTTAAAGGAATCGCTCCGTTCAGCAATCAGAAAGCCCTGCGGTACCGCGAAAGCATTGAAATCTACCTTACCTCTAACACCTGCAATACAGATGCACTTTTCACATCCCTATCATTTGGAGAGTTATTTTGAAATCTGGCAACAACTGATGCTTATACCACATGGTTCATTCCCTGGCTGATGAAGGTAGAAATCACTACCGAAACGTTCCACCACTTATAATTTTTTAACGTAACCTATGTGTGACATGACGATATTAAGAATTCTTCTAATTTTTTGTGTGTTACGTGTTTCACTGCCAATCCTTCTCACTAGGCCACATAAAATGACAGATCAGGACTGCCGAGTGCTGAAGCAGAGACAGTGCAACAGAATCACTGAGTTCCAAAATGTCACTGGAAGCAGCGTCAGCACCATAACGGTTCCCATGGCTGAGTAAATGCACACAAGCCTAACATTGGCAAGATTAATACCAAGTACTGGTTTAAATGGTGTAAAGCTCTTTGCCAATGGACACTGGAGCAGTGAAAAGGCATTCTCTGGAGTGATGAATCTTGTTTCATTCACCATCTGGCAGTCAAACAGATGAATTTGGATGTGAAGGATGGCAGGGGAATGATACCAGCCTAAACTGTGTGTTGTACTAATTGTGAAGTTTGGTAGAGGAGGCATGATACTGTTTTTCATGGTTTGGGCTGCACCCCCTAATTTCAGTTCCCAGAAATCTTAACGTTGTGGCCTTACTGTAATGTCATTCTCGACAATTCTGAAGGCCCTTTACCAGAGGACCAATCAATGGCCTATTTCACAAAGCGAGGCTCATACTGGAATAGTTTGATGAGATCGGTGTGAAAGAACTTGACTGGCCAGCACAGTTCTCTGATCTCAACCTCATGGAACACCGTGAACCAGGCTGAATTGACTGATGTCTGTGACCCACCTAATTAATGTTCTTTTAGCAGAATAGAAGGCATTCCTGCAGCAACGTACCAAAATCTAGTGGAAAGCCTTCTCAGCAGAGTGGAGGCTGTGATAGCTGGAAAGGTTAAATCAATTCTGTATTCATTCCTTTCATAATATAGGTAGTTAGCGGATAGGCAAGTGTTAGCTAACTTTTGTTCAGATAGTGTATGTTTGTGCTGTCATTCATTCCCCCATGAAATTATATACGTGTCCTTGCAAGCCAAATGATATTTTTTAGCACCACATTCACCTCATCAGAGTCTGTGTGGCATATATTTTAAAGTTTTGCATTTTTATCAAGGTAATGGAAAAACGAGTACCACTATTGTCATACTAATATCATTTTTGACTACCAGAAAATGACAAAGTGCTTTTCAGCTTGGCCAACAAAATATAATATGTAGTGGTCCTCAAGCCAGCAGACCACTGTATAGTTGTATGTTATAATTGAATTAATCACATTTGTAATGTTATACACTTACTTGATATTAATGGAGCTTATTAGCAGTCTTCTTTACCATATCGTGAAATGAGCATACTCAAAGATAGCTGCAGAGCTCCTATATTTCTGTTACCGTGATTTTCGTCATATAATCTGCGGATTATCTGCTAAAAAAGTTTAAAATATAGGTTCTGCCGTTTATACGCTATTGCGGATAACACGCCGATTTAAAATTAAAAATTATGACCCTCCGATTTAAAAAAAAATCTGCACATAATTGTGCTGGGGAGGGGGTATAATTAGAAAACAAACTTCCTCGGAAGAATTTTCCACAGTTCAGGAGTTTGCACAGAGCAGGGAGGAATGTTGTAATGAAAGATCGGGAAAGTTGTGGGGAGAGGTGGCAGGGGTCATTTTGTTATCATTGAAGACAGCTCCGACTGTCGTGCCGTCTCTATTTTTGGCAAAAAGCCAAAGAAGTACGCATAGCGCTTGCTGCACGAACCTATGCATTCCTCCTTTCAGATCTCATGTGCGCTGCCTTGTGTTTAGTTTGTCTTTCACCATTTTTACCGTCGTTTCTGCTATTAATTTTAATTGCTATTCATAATGTCTTTAAAAAGGAAACGTTTCAGTTACACTACCGAATTTAAACTTAAAGTGGTGGACAGAATTGAGGATATGATCATGTCACTGCCCAATAGTTTTGAGATCAGAACACAATTGTGCAGTAACACGCAGAAAGCCACTGTGCCACTGTCTAAAATGTAATCAAATCCGTCGGTAAATTTCACGAGAGAATTAACGGAAGTTTTTTTATTGGTACATGTATATAAGCCAATCCCCCAACTCTGAAAGCAGGAATTCCTCCAAAAACTTTCGACTTGTGCGCAAGTACATTCGGTATTTCTATGACTTGTTCTGTATCAGCCTTTCGTCATTGGCAAGGTGTAATGCAATACTCGAGCTGCATCAGCATGATCTATGGATGCCACACCCATTATCTGTCCGGAGATAAAAAGATAAAACAGTAACCTTTAAAAATGAATTTCTTCATTTAATAAAATAAAATTTTTGTCTTACTTCTTCAGACTCATAAGTCATAATGTGATCGACTTTTCTATCGGAAATTCCACTTCCTGTTCAACATTTATGATATGCAGATTATACAGCAATTTTTTTCCTGAACGTCGCAGTCTGCGGATTATACGAAGGGAATTTTTTTACATGAATTTCGCGGTCTGCAGGTTATACGCCGGTGTGGATAATACGACAAAAATTATGGTAGTTTTGAAATTAGTTCCAATATATTGTAATTTTCGAAATGTAGTTTTAACCAAAGTTCCTACAAAAAACCGGTTCTTCTTTACTAATGTTGTTATTACAAGAAACTAATTAATTTCTCGAGATGATTACAAGATAAATTACTTTCCCTTCCTCAACAGCGATTTATCCTGTAATTGCCTTCTGTAATGCAAATTTACAGTACTCTAGTATTTTAGAATTTAGTTGTATTTTTGTGCAATATAGCATGGTGGTGTAATTATTTATATTTCATAAAATGTATTTTACTGCAGAGCATTCAATGTTTTGTAGTACATTGTCCAGGTTAGTGCATCACTAGTAAAGTGATCTTTTCTTTCACAGATGATGCACTTCATAATATTATACTAGCTGTGTTTTTCTGTAATGTTCAAAATAAACTTCATTTGTAGTAAGTTAAGGAAGCGTGGAACTAAATGTGCAAAGTTTTCCTTGGAACAAAAGCCAAACACATAAGCTTCTGATTGCTGAAGCACTTTAAGCTGCAAAAGCTGTTATGTCTACACCTGCCAACTCTTCTGGATTTTGCGGAAGTTTTCTGGCCAGAAGAACTTTTCTTCCGGATTTTAAAATTTTCTGTATTTTTTCCTAAAAATATCCGTATAAATAAAATATACAAGAGGTGGGAATTCTGTGCCAATGTGCACCAAACCAAAAATCTTGTGCCATCTTTCTACAAAAGGCAGATTTTGCGCCATTGTGAGCCAGAACCGCCGTGCCCTGTCGGAACTTTGTCACAGTAAATTCGTTGTGCACACCGTTCCGCTTGACGCTGAATAAGATCATGCGGTGGGAAGAAAGGTTCAGAGACTTCAAGTACTGCAAATTTTACATAGTTATTATGGAAATTGTCGGTCCTCTACGGATGACGGAAAACGTCAAGTATGCTAATGGAATCATCGGTCTGCTATGGACGATGGAAAACATCGAGTATGGTATGGAAATAAAAAATCTTGGTGAAATAACGTTAATGGACATCTATCTGTGTAAAGTTTATTTTCATGTTTTCAAGATCCTAACACTTGTTAATGGGTTCTAAAGACCACCGTGAGCTACTCCTAGTCTGTGTAGGCACTTATTACATTTACTGCAGGATTTCTATTGGTGTTTGAGGAAAACTAGAAAAAGAAAAAATGTTATTTCCACTTAGTGTTTCTCAACTTCAGAAGCAGGTTAGTGTCACTGATAATGCTAAATAAAGCAGGAGAAAACAGTATATCTTTGAAAAGAAAATAGTGTGGATGTTGAAACATGCCAGGTACTTAAGGAATCAAAAACAAAAATTATCCGATATCCTGGCATATATTGGGGGGGGGGGGGATAGACAAACAGCAGCAAGAAAAAAAGTGAAATTCTGCATAGGTATCCAAAAGGATAGAATTTTCTTGCTGACTTGTATAGATGGAGTGTTTCAAAATCTAGTAAATTATACATAATGGACCTTTATTAATCCTTCCCTAGTTTTGTTGAAGTGCATATAAAAATTTGTGTGTAATTATTGCAAAATGAGATTACAGTTTTAGCTCTGTGTGGGCATTTTATATTGTATAACAAACTAACGTCAGAAAAATCTTCCTGATTATTATGCAATCTTCTGGATTTTCATTAAATTTAATTGGCAGCTATGCATATAGTTACAAGTCCTGTAATGATATCAATGAATTGTTTCAAATAACATTTCTGGACAGTGAAATTGCAAAGGCTTCTAAGCTATCATAACATAAGATGTTATACACACATTGACTTATAGGTTTGGCCTACACCTGCATGAAAAGCTACTTATGGATGTAAAGGCCTGTCAGGTTGCTTCTACGGTCTCACTGTAGTATAGAAGAAACAACAAAAAATTCGACATACACATTTAGTACTTTTCTTCTGCTACGAGTCATGCCAATACTCCTTATTTTGATAATACATATTTTGGCCACACTGAAACTGTCAAGCTTTTTAATGCAATAATATTGTCTTTTAGGTAGTTGGACTATCTTCAGCGAACTTCGTAAGGCTTGAAAGTGATGGAACTGACACATAATTCTCTCTCTCTCTGCTGGCAGTTACAGTTAGATAACTGGTGTTAGGAACGAGGATGTCCCACACTGATAGATATTGATTCATACAGATTACACACAGTTCCAAAGCTGGGCTTATTCACTGTCATAGAACATCAGCGATTTTTCAGTCAACGTCTTTTCAACTTGCCATGAAGAATACAAACTTGTTGCAATTGATTCTAGACTTAAAAGATATGTATAATTAACCCAATGTGTTCCAAGTAGGTTGCTTAACATAAATCCTGTATGCCAGTGCATAACTAACAATTGGAAGAACATTGAAAATATGTTGAGACACTTCTAGATCAAGATCAGAAATACAAAGATAACTGTCATTACGATAGAATTCAAGTTTATCAAGGATAAAGCATTTGAAGAAATTCAGTTTATTTCCATTTTTAATTTATTACTTCTGTTTCTTCAATTTTTGATAAGTCTGAATGCTTTTACCTGCATGTGTAAGGCATTTGGCACTTTTGTTGTACTCAGGATTAATCAGAATGCTTATGTTAAGGTTCCTAAAGTCAGAAGTTATTGGAAATAATGAAGGATATGATTTGGTAATTCTTGAATTGAAGAAAATTAACTAGGTCAAGTCAAAGTAGGTGTTAAAACAGTCTGTTCTTGACAGTAGTAATCATACAACAAATTCAGTTCAGAGATGTGAAGAAATTCTATACAGCTGTTGTTTCTAAATTTAAGTGTGTTTTAAGGTTGGGATATGCTAGGTTTATATCACATAACTAACCCTGTTTTTAGCTGTTATGTTTTGCATATCTCCCATTTCTCTCTCTCATGTCCCGATATAGTATGGGTTAAAATGAACTTTTTCACCAATGTCATACAGAACTAGCTGGTACCTCTTTTGGGACAGAAGAAGTGAATGGCATGGTGAGTGTGTGGTCTGGAGTATCGGATAATGTGAGAGGACAGGTTGGTGTAGGTGTGATTTTAAGTGAAAAGATTAACAACTTGATTCACTATAGTTGTGTAAGTGAGAGAATTATCTGGATTTGTTTGAAAGTGAAACTTCAGAGAATTGTAATTGTTATAGTGTATGCTCCTTATGACTCGGAACCTTCTGATAAGAAGGAAGATTTCTGGAATGAGCTAAAAGCTGTTTTGAGTCAGTTTGGTGCTAAAGAAAAAGTTATAATAGCAGGGGATTTCAATGATAGAGTAGGTGTGCAGAATGCAATTTCTGACAATGTTCTGGGTAAGTTTAATGATCCTTGTGTGAATGATAATGGTGAAAGATTAATTGAACTTCACATTAAGAATAGTCTGTGTGTATCTAATACTTTTTTCAACCACCAGTATATCCACACATATACTTGGGAAAATCGTACTCTTGGTCAAAAGAGTGTGATAGAATAAACAAAGACATCGCTCTTTCCAAGTTTAGCTACGCATAGCAACCGAAAAATTGTTATTCGGCCGCCGCCGGGGAATTGAATCCCAAATATCTGGATATCTAGCCGAGCCCGTTAGCCTTACACCACGGTGGCCAACAATCTACGGTGCTATGTGGCCTTTTTCTGTCAGCATCTGACATTATAAATCCGTAAGATGGGCTCAGCTACTGAGACGTCTCCATCTGGTGGGCATTAACGGCACTGGCTATATATTAATTACAGCAGTTAAATTCAAAGGGCGAGATCCAAAGTTAAAATCCTCCAAATACGTGGCGTCAGTGAATAAACAAAGACATTGCTCTTTCCACGTTTAGCAATGCACAGCAACCAAAAAAATGTTATTCGGCCGCCACCGGGGAATTGAATCCCGAATCTCTCAGATATCTAGCTGATCGCGTTAGCAATCTTACACCACGGTGCTATGTGCATTTTTCTGTAAGCATCTGACATTATAAATCCATAAGATGGGCTCAGCTACTGAGACGTCTCCATCTGGTGGGCATTAACGGCACTGGCTATATATTAATTATAGCGGTTGAATCCAAAGTGAAAATACTCCAAATACATGGTGTCGGTGAATAAACAAAGACATCGCTCTTTCCACGTTTAGCAGTGCACATCAACCTAAAAATTGTTATACGGCCACCACCGGGGAATTGAATCCCAAATCTCTCGATATCTAGCTGATCGCATTAGCCTTCTTACACCACGGTGCATGTGCATTTTTCTGTCGGCATCTGACATTATAAATCCATAAGATGGGCTCAGCTACTGAGACGTCTCCATCTGGCAGGCATTAACGACACTGGCTATATATTAATAATAGCAGTTAAATCCAAAGTGAAAATCCTCCAAATACGTGGCGTCAGTGAATAAACAAACACATCGCTCTTTCCACGTTTAGCAACGCACATCAACCGAAAAATTGCTATTCGGCCGCTGCTGGGGAACTGAATCCCGAATCTCTAGCCGAGCACATTAACCTTACACCATGGTGGCCGACAATCCACGGTGCTATGTGCGTTTTTCTGTCAGCATCTGACATTATAAATCTGTACGATGGGCTCAGCTACTGAGACTTCTCCATCTGGTGGGCATTAATGGCACTGGCTATATATTAATTATAGCGGTTAAATCCAAAGTGAAAATACTCCAAATACGTGGCGTCAGTGAATAAACAGATGTCGCTCTTTTCCCGTTTAGCAATGCACAGCAACCTAAAAATTGTTGTTCGGCCGCCACCGGGGAATTAAATCCGGAATCTCTCGATATCTAGCCGAGCGAATTAGCCTTACACCATGGTGGCCAACAATCCACGGTGCTACGTGCATTTTTTTTTTTTTGTGATAGATTTTGTTGTCTATGATCAGCGTGTGAAACACTTAGTTGTTGACACCCGTGTGATGAGAGGTGCGGATGTTGGTTCTGATCGTTACTTGGTAGTGTCAAGAGTCAAATTGAATGTTGGTTAGAGGAACAGGAAGAGGCCCAGGATGGAAAGAATAAAGGTTGAAAGGCTCCCTGAATATCATCGGCGTTATTCTGATGTAGTCGGAGAACGACTGAAGGAGCTGAAGTCTTGTGAGAGGGATGTAGAAAAGAAGTAGGAATGTTTTAAGAAATGTGTTGTCACTGCTGCTAAAGAGGTCTGTGGCACCACAATAGTGGGCAACAACAGAGGCGATGCTTGGTGGAATGGTGAGATGAAGAGGCAGTAAAGAGAAAGAAGGAAGCCTATTAGGGGATGCTGCAAGGTAGAGTTTCTGTGAATGAGTATCGCTGTAAGAAGCGTGAAGCTGATTCGCCAAAGTAAGGCAAAAGATAGGAAGGAAAAGGTGGAAAGGCATGAATTGGCTTTTTGGAAAGATAGGAAGTCTTTCTGGAAGTACACGGAACTCCAGAAAAATAGGGGAAAGGTTGTAAGTTGTGTGAAGAATAAGTTCAGGGAAATGATATGGGATCCCAGTGAGTTAAGTGAAAGATGGGGTGAATACTTCTGTGAGTTATTAGATCAGGAAAGCAAAGATCATTCTGAGGCAGATGCAGATGATGTCACAGTGAGGGATGGAAGCACAGGAGGGATCTCAAGAGAAGAAGTGTGTAAAGCTCTAAAATCTCTTCAGAATGGTAAGGCTGCAGGAGTTGATGGCATAACTGCCCAGATGTTGAAATATGGTGGTGACTCTGTAATTGACTGGTTAACTGAAATTTGCCAGTTGTGCTGGGAGTTTGGAATGATGCTATTATTGTTCCCTTGTATAAGGGAAAAGGTGATCAGACTGAATGCAAGAACTATTATGGTATTAGCCTAATAAGTGTGCCAGGGAAAGTGTTAGGTAAGGTTGTTATTGAAAAAGTATGGTGGCTGCTCCGGTGGCGCAGTGGTCAAAGGCGCTGGCCTCTGATCATTCATCCGTAAGGGGTCCGGGTTCGAATCCCGGTCAGGCATGGATGTTGTGTTGTCTTACGGCACTGGCTCTCTCCCTTCCCTGGAACCAGTGACCCTAAATTAGGGACGGGCGACTGCTTATAGCCCATTGAGTTGCTCACGGTGGTCGTTAAACCTCCAATCAAAAAAAAAAAAAAAGTATGGGGTCTTACATCAGAGAAAGTGTGGGATGTTCAGGGTGGTTTTATGCCTGGTAAAGGCTGCATTAACCAAATTTTTGCATTATGCATAATGATTGAAAAGTATCTGACTGTTGGTAAGAAAGTTTGTGCTGCCTTCATAGATTTAGAAAAAAAGCTTATGACCGAGTGAATAGGACACTTTTGTGGAAGGTATTGAATGAATATGGTGTTACTGAGAATCTACTTAATAGTCTAAAAGCCATGTATGCTGGTGGTACAGCTGGTGTAAGAGTGAGTGGTATTTTATCAAAATGGTTTTCTATTGGTGCAGGAGTTAGACAAGGTTGTGTAATGTCACCATGGCTGTTTAATATATTTATGGACGCATACATGCGTGATGCCAGAATAGATAATAGTGGTTTATATCTTGGTGATATCCGTGTGTGCAGATTGCTGTATGCTGATGACACTGTCCTGTCGGCAGAGAGCAAAAGTGATTTGCAGAGTATGTTGTCCCGGATGTACGAAGTTTGCATGAAATTCAAACTGAGTATAAATAAGGTAAAAACCAAAGTTATGGTCTTTGAGAGATGAAGTGGTAGCACTGAATGTAATGTAAGTATAAATAGCACTGTGATTGACCAAGTGAGTTAGTTTGTGTATTTAGAAAGCATGTTTGACAGAGAGAAGAAATTGGATGGCGAAATTAGTAGGCAAGTGAATTCTTCATTGAAAGTCATAGCTGATCTGGAGTTTTTTCACAGGAATGGTGGGTTCTCAGGAGAGTCCCGCATGGCTGTGCATGAAAGTGTAATTGTTCCTACTCTGATGTATGGCAGTGTAACCTGAGTACTACAGAAGAAACATAGAAGTCATTTGTGTGCTGGAGAAATGAGTTACTTATGTGGGGTTTGTTGCCAGACACGGTCTGATTGTGTGAGGAATGAAGATGTGTTGTAGTTGTGTGATGTGAACCAAAATGTTATTAGCAAGGTGGAGACTAATATGCTTTGGCCATGTTGAAAGAATGAGTGACGAGATGATTACTAAGAAAATCTTTTTGCCCAAGTGGAAGGAAGGAAAAGGCAGAGGAAGGCCAAGGAGAACACGGGTGGATCAGATTCAGGAGTGTCTGCATGAGAAAAAGATTATGAGTATGAAGTATAAAAGGCTTGCGTACGGCGTGTAATGAATGTTAGTGAAGCCCGAGTTGTACGTCAAGATCACTGTAAATGGAGAAGTTTGATACGACAACAGTAAGTAAAAATATCGGGTAGTTTGTATTTCTTTGTGGAGCCAACTTCTGAATCTCAGAAAACAGCTTAGTGATATGTATGTAAAATGCACTTAATGATATAGTATGCTTGGTTTAAACCTGTTTAAATTCTTCTGGGGGTTTGATTATTCATTTCTTCAAGTGTTGGTGTTATGCCTTACATTATAAAACTAAGCTGAAATGAATGAAATTATAACCAATACATTCAGGGCAACTTAATGGCCTTGCACTCAATTCCACATTTCCAGCATGTGAGTTGTGATAAAAATGTTGCATGTTTTTAGAAGTAGTATCGAGACTATTAACTTTTCTCCGCTGAAGTCATTCACTTAATTATATTCTGTTGCTGGACATATAGTTTTTTTTTTTTCTGCAGGCATCATGTAGTAACCTCAATTACTTCTTCATTTTCAAACAAAATATGCTCACTAGACACACCTGTGGTCCTATTTACATATCAACACTAAAAAAACTATCTTTTTTTCATCATACATACAAAACTTTATTATACACTATATACATAAGACATTTCCTCCTCTGTTAACTACATCGATGTTTTTTAACCCTGCCTTCCGCTTGCACGTATCTAGTGTCCATTGTAAAATGGAGCTCTCCCATGCCGCACTCAGCAACATTCCAGCCCTAGTACTTTCTGTAGTACCATCATCAGGGGAACGGAAACTCTGACCTATACTCACGGTATCCTCAGAGCAAGGGAGTGACTCTCCTGGGGCAATATTGATTCTCGAAGCTTCATTCGTTTGGCCGCTGTGGCGCCCTCTCTTGTTTGTTTTAGAGTTCAATTTTCAAAC
This sequence comes from Macrothele yani, assembly GCA_039090855.1. Lineage (NCBI taxonomy): Eukaryota > Metazoa > Arthropoda > Arachnida > Araneae > Macrothelidae > Macrothele > Macrothele yani. Next base: position 59,890,688 of record CM077029.1, read on the forward strand.
ATTTCTATTTAACAACTGGAAGAATTTAATAAAAGTGGAACAAAAAAAATAGAAATGTTAGAAAATTGAAATCTAAAACAAACAAGAGAGGGCGCCACAGCGGCCAAAAGAACGAAGCTTCGAGAATCGATGTTGTACCGGGAGAGTCACTCGCTTGCTCTGAGGATACCATGAGTATATAGGTCAGAGTTTCCATACCCCCTGATGATGGTAGCGGGTTGCTACAGAAAGTACTAGGGTTGGAATGTTGCTGAGGGTAGAGTGCGGCATGGGAGAGCTCCATTTTACAATGGACATGAGATACGTGCAAGCGGAAGGCAGGGTTAAAAAACATCGATGTAGTTGACCAAGGAGGAAATGTCTTATGTATATAGTGAGTTCATAGAGCATTTGTTGGTTGTATATAGTGTATAATGAATTTTTTTTATGTCTGTTTGGTGTGTATGTATGATGAAAAAAAGATAGTTTTTTAGTGTTGATATGTAAATAGGATTGCAGGTGTGTCTAGTGAGTATATTTTGTATGAAAATGAAGAAGTAATTGAGGTTACTACACTACGCCTCCAGAAAAGAAAAAAAAAAAAAACAACTACATGTCCAGGAACAGAATATAATAAAGTGAATGACTTCAGCTGAGAAAAGTGAATAGCTCCAATGCTACCTCTAAAAACATGCGACATTTTTATCACAACTCACGTGCTGGAAATGTGAAATTGGGGCAAGGCCATGAAATGGTAAGTTGCCCTGAATTTATTAATTACATTGTTGCATGTTTAATTTAAACCTTATGATATTGGACACATTTCCAATATATGGGGTATTTACAAGAAATTATAACCTTTAAAAATGTGTAATGTTTTTAGAGTGGATTTGAATTGAAAAAATTATCAAAGGTTTTGATAAATTTTTCAGCTCAGGGCTTTATTAAAGTATCTGAAGTGCTTTCTTCTGCTTTTGAGAAAACAAGCTTCTAATCAGTTACTCATGAAACACATCTCTCCAAACTGAAAAAATTGATCCTTTTATGGATGAATGGAAGATATACTCTACTTGAATCACATGGCATCAGGTAAATAATGATTCCAGTGATGTGAGATTTGGATACATACTCGTCAAAGGTATTCACCACGAAATATGGGGATACAAGCATCTATAGCCAACACTTTCAAAGATGGTCATGGCAGTGCGAACATGAAGAGCTTTGGTTCTCTTTTAATTATATACTCTCATAAGGATAGACTGAGAGGTCTTCGCTTTCACATGCCAGCATTAAAGCTTTGAGAATAGTAAGATAGTAATCAAACTGTACAGAGGGAAGCCACAGAATTTATCCATCTCAAAAGAATTCATTAGAAAGGAATATAGGAAAGCAATAAAAAAAGAGCTACTGCTTAAAAACCTAGCTATGATGATGCTTGCAGTAGAAATGCATCAAAACAAATTTTTAAAGATCATGTCACAGTAAACAGATTAGCCTTTCAAAAACTAGACTATATGGAAAACATAATTCAGAAAGAAGTCATAAATAGGTTATATATATATATATATATATCATCATCATCGTCAACCATTATCAATCCACTGCTGGACGAAGGTCTTCCCCACTTTCCTCCACAACGGTCTGTCTTGTGCCAGTCTCCTCCATGTCACTCCCGCATACTTACGAATTTCATCCACCTATATCCCATGTGGTCTTCTTCTGGATCTTTTCCTGTCTCTTGGAATCCAATCTAAAATTTCAGCTGTCCATCGATGGTCTGTCCTTCTGGCAGTATGTCCAGCCCATTGCCATTTCAGGGATTTAACTCTGATCATGATGTCTTCCACTCTTGTCATTTTTCGGATCCACGAGTTCCTCTTTTTATCTCTCCTGGTTACACCAAGCATGCACCTCTCCATGCTGCTTTCAGTTGTCTGCAACCCTTGTATGTCTCTTTTAGTTAAGGTCCACGTCTCTGCACCATACGTAAGCAATGGAAGGATGCATTGATTAGATACTTTTCTTTTAAGACATAATGGCATATTGCTCTTGAAAATTATGCTGTTTCTTCCAAAAGCTCTCCAGGCAAGTTTTGTACGCAGATTAATTTCTTCATCAATATGACCCTCACTTGATATCTGCTGTCCAAGATAAACGTACGTGTCTGTTATCTCTAGCTTTTCTCCATCAATCAATAAATCTTCATTTCTTGTAAAAGCATTGAACATCACGAACAGATTCTCAACATCAGAAGAAGTGGATATTTCTGAAGTTAACAGAAAAGTAAACAAAGCTCTTATGGAAACAGCAATATATATATATATATATATATAAGGTCAGGTGATGCGTAACATCACAGCCTCTCCTTGACAAATGTCAACCCCGCCTTCTCGTGGTACATCCTGTTTCCACTAAAGGGGCTCCGACGACCGCCAATAGCGGTATAACTATACCATTGGGATTAGAGGAAATGCTATCCCACACTCACCAACCCGCTTGGCCAGCGTGGTGAGTTATGGCCAAACCCCTCCAAAATGACTCCACAACTTAAATCTTGGCCCTCAGTCTCAGGCAGCTGGAATGTACCTGGCCAAGGCAGCGGCCAGTGCGACATGAAGGCAGAGGGTGCTAAGAATCCCCGGAGGACCGGACTAGGCTGCCATCTGATGCTAACCTTGGCTACGTATAACGAACGCTCCCTATCTTCTGATTCAAGGCTTCTCGAATTGGAAGAGGAACTACAAAGGATCAAGTGGGACATCGTCGGGCTAAGTGAGGTAAGGAGAAAAAGGAGAAGATCTCATTGAACTGAAAAGTGGACATCTCTTCTACTATCGTGGGACAGATACTGGCAGAACTAGTGGTGTTGGATTTATAATAAACAAGAAACTGAAGGATAAAGTTGTAGAAGTTGAAAGTTCCTCTGACAGAGCTGCACGACTCGTTATCCAACTCTCGAGAAGATACCAGGCTCAGATTATTCAAACTTATGCACCCACCACAAGTCATGCTGAAGAAGAAATTGAAGAATTTTATGAGAAAATTCGTGATCTAAATAATAAAGGTAAGCAGCACTTGAAGATAATTATGGGAGATTTCAATGCAAAAATAGGGCAACGGCAACAGAATGAAACTTCAGTAGGTAAATTTGGTCATGGCAACAGAAACCAGCGTGGAAATACTCTCGTAGAGTTTGCAGAGGCAGAAGGGTTTTTCATCTTGAACTCCTTTTTCAAGAAAAAGCCACACAGGAAATGGAGACATCCAAATGGGACGACAAGTGAAATTGATTTTATTATGTGTAACAAAAAATTCGTCATAGCAGACTGCAGTGTGCTAAACAAGTTCAACACAGGCAGTGACCATAGATTGGTGAGATGTAAGATGCACCTCAACACTAAACTCGAACGTAGCAAGCTCATAAGACAAACAAAATGTATTGACATAACCAACCTTAAAGAACACCATAATACCTTCAAATTGGAACTGAAGAACAGATTCTCTGCTTTAGAAGGCCTAACATCGGAAGAAGTGGATATTTCTGAAGTTAACAGAAAAGTAACCAAAGCTCTTATGGAAACAGCAACAAAATTAGCTGGGTCTAAGAACAAATTGCATGTGAACAAATTATCAGGAAAAACCAAAATGTTGATGCAAAAGAGAAGAGTGATGAGGACAACTAAAGAAGATGTGACTTCCAAAGTGGAATATATAGAGCTATGCAAGACAGTACGAAAAAGTATCACTGAAGACGTAAGGAAATTCAACTGTGAACTAGTAAGGAAAGCAATCGAAAACAACCAAAGCCTAAAGATAGCAAAGGGACATCTCAGTAAGAGGAAAAAACAGATTATGGCACTGAGAAAAGAAGATGGTTCTGTAACAAGAAATAGAGGCGAAATTTTGACAAGAGTGAAAGATTTCTACTCCAAATTATATGAAAGGGATGATACATGTACTCCAGACATCATGAAAGGTACCAGTATCAGAGTTCTTCCAGTCCTTCCAGCAAAAGTTGCACATGCAATCAAGAACATGAAGCGGGGAAAAGCTCCAGGAGAAGATGGAATTACTGTAGACATCATACAAGAAGCAAGTGGAGAAATCGAAACAGTACTCGCCCAAATTTTCACTCGATGCCTTAATGAAGGGAAAATTCCTGAGGATTGGAACAACGCTACAATGATCTTGCTACATAAAAAAGGTGACATTGAGGATCTCAGGAACTACAGACCTATCAGTGGTTTATAAAATCTTCACTAAAGTTCTTTCACACCGCTTGAAGGTGACACTGGACATGGCTCAATCAAGAGAACAAGCTGGATTCAGGAGTGGCTACAGCACAATAGATCATATCCACGTACTGATAGAACTAATTGAAAGAGCGAGGGAATATGAACTTCCATTGTGCATGGCTTTTATCGATTATGAAAAAGCCTTTGATTCGGTGAAACAATCAGCAGTTGCAATGGCTCTGAAATCCTGCGGTATTGAAGATGCATACATTAATATTATTAATAACATCTATGAAAATGCAAAGATTCGGCTGTTTGAAAATACAACACACATAAAAATTGGAAAAGGAGTGAGACAAGGTGACACCATATCTCCGAAGCTCTTTAATGCCACATTGGAAAATGTCTTTCAATCACTGAACTGGGAAAACAAAGGGATAAAGATTAATGGAGATTATCTAACCCACCTTCGTTTTGCTGATGACATAGTCATTTTTGCAACTACCCCATCAGAGCTATAGAGTATGATCCAGGAACCTGCTGACAAGAGTAAAGAAGTGGGATTAAAAATGAACTTTCAGAAGACAAAAGTGATGTACAATGCTTTTACAAGAAATGAAGATTTATCGATTGATGGAGAAAAGCTGGAGATAACAGACACGTACATTTATCTTGGACAGCAGATATCAAGTGAGGGTCACATTGGTGAAGAAATTAATCGGCGTACAAAACTTGCCTGGAGAGCTTTTGGAAGAAACAGCATAATTTTCAAGAGCAATATGCCATTATGTCTTAAAAGAAAAGTGTTTGATCAATGCATCCTTCCAGTGCTTACGTATGGTGCAGAGACGTGGACCTTAGCTAAAAGAGACATACAAAGGCTGCAGACAACTCAAAGAAGCATGGAGAGGTGCATGCTTGGTGTAACCAGGAGAGATAAGAAGAGGAACACGTGGATCAGAGTTAAATCCCTGAAATGGCAATGGGCTGGACATACTGCCAGAAGAACAGACCATCGATGGACAGCCGAAATTTTAGATTGGATTCCAAGGGACAGGAAAAGACCCAGAAGAAGACCACATGGAAGATGGGTGGATGAAATTCGAAAGTATGCGGGAGTGACATGGAGGAGACTGGCACAAGACAGACCGTTGTGGAGGAAACTTGGGTAGACCTTCGTCCAGCAGTGGATTGATAATGGTTGACAATGATGATGATGATATACACCCAAGAGCAGAGTGAAAGACTTAATTTACACCTAAGAATTTAAAACCAAATTTGTCTAACATACTATCTGAAGATCATGAGGTGCAACACAGCTGTTATGAATATTCAAAAATCACACACTACAAAGTAGACTGTAATAAAAAAAATATTTAACAAGGACAAAAACAACAGAGAAAACCTCAAACCCTACAGGCATGAGTAAACAATAAAATAAAGTAATAGCAGACCTGAATGTAGAAAGTGTCAAGAATGCTGAACCTTGGCTTTATCAAGGACCTGCAAAACTCTGCATTTTCTCACTTCCACAAAGACCTAGTTGGAAATGGATTTCTGCAAAGCCATAGATGCAAGTTTAAACCCCTCTAAAATTTTTAATTAACATAAACGCACTCAAAGGTGCATGAAGAATAATTTAGTAAACGTTTTTGCATGCATCTATAACTTTCCTGGCCCAACCTATACTCATCATCTGTCACAGAAAAACGATTTAAAAAAATATGCAAGTTGTGAGAAGTTTTGAACAAATCATCAGAAATATTCAGCTAAAACACGGGGTTGAGCAACCAAACTGCCTGAGAGAGAATTTAAACGTGAATCACAGTACTACAATTACGTACTACAAATCTTATTCTGTGCGGTAAAAAAGCATTTCCGAAAATGCCATAAAATTAAAATATAAAATAACAAAAATTACAAGACTTGAAAGTAAATAGGATTTTTGTACCTACAACTTCCACAAAAACGGACGTCGTAAGAACAAAAAAATAAATAAATGATGCTTTGTAAAAAATTACATGAAGTTAACAATTAATTGCAACATTTACAAAATATTCCAGGAGTGCTTTAAGAGTGTAATAATGAAGTTTTTATGCACCTACCAACAATGAAAAAGCATCGTTAACTAGTTCGATAAAACGGCTAACTACTCAAACTAAGTGCTAATAAATGCGCATAATTTCTAAAATTAAGCGAAAGAGAAAACTTGTAAAGTTAGAAAAACAATTTGCACCAAAGCCTAATAAGAAAAAGAGTATATTTTCCGCTTTTAACATACAATACTAAACCTAGAAAGAAAAATGCACAAGAACAAAGGTTTGAACCTACCTCAATGCCTCCTTCACTTAACAAGTGACTCAAGATGGCCGACCAACTTTCGCAGCCACTCCCAAGTAGGAAGGGGGAGGTTTCCAAGTCTTCTCCGCAGAAAATGATGCAACCCGTTAAATTTCCTCTAAGAAATTTACATAACTTAGAATGAAGTCCTGCTTGCCCAGATAGAGTAGAATAACTCTCCAGAATACACGAAAAATATCAAATATACTTGTGGTGTATTTAATAATCTTTATATGTATTTAATTACCTTAGTGCACTTCTACAGACACAACCTGTACTTATTTATTTTAATTTTTTTTATTTTTTACCATTTTTAGGTTAGCTATTCTAGAGAGAGAATACCTAGTTTACTTTTTATTTATTTTTAAATCAAATTATAAACTTTTTTTGTGTGATTTTATTTGCATTTTTTATTTTTAATAGGTCTGTCCTGTCCATAGCACTAAAGGTTCCTTTTGTTAGTTAATATGCATCCTCCAGACCAACTTCTAAAAAAAGGCTTTCATTGGCCAGAATCATTGTATTAACTGTGTAGAAATTAAAACAGATCTGCTAACCTAACCCTATTATTCAGAACAATTTTTCTTAATATTCTTTTAATAAAAGGAGCTGGAATCTTGTTTTCTAGAAAACTGTTTAATAAGATTCTAATGTGGTTATTGAAATCCAAATTGTTGCTGCAAATTCTTGAAATTCTAAGTAACTGAGAAATCAGTACTTTCTCAATTACTTTTGGTTGAGATGTTATTATTCCAGTGCAGATATTTTATTACTTTGAAAGGAAAATTTACTCATTTATCAAAAAGGCTGATTGTCTGGTTACCTCTGTTAAGTTTAATGCTTAAGTCTAGGAAATCTAGTTCTTGATTACTTTGGTTAGTTTTACACAATTTAAGAGAGCTGGGGTAGATATTTGCAAAATCACTTTCTATAACTTCTGAATTATTCACACAAAGTAAATCGTCAATATATCTACAAGTGTATAAATAGTTATCTGAGCTTGAGGAGCTATTTTTAATGAACTTATATTCCTTAAAAAACAAGATTAGATTACAGATGTTTCTAGAATGAGATACTCCCATAGGTATTCCATTTTACTACTTTTAGAAAGTATTATTATATAGAATATGGTTATTGTTTATGCAACAATCGAGATAAGAGTTCCAAGCACCTACATTAACAAATTGGTTAAGCTTAAATTCCAGATACAGTTCTTTAAAGGTGGTGATGATATCTGAAAGTGGCAGATTAGTATATAGGTTCTTGAAATACAGATGACGAGTATGGGTTGGGCCAGGAAAGTTATAGATGCATGCAAAAACTTTTACTAAATTATTCTTCATGCACCTTTAGGGCAGTTATGTTAATTAAAAATTTTAGAGGGATTTAAACTTGAATCTATGGCTTTGCAGAAACCCATTTCCAACTAGGTCTTTGTGGAAGTGAGAAAATGCAGAGTTTTGCTGGTCCTTGATTAAGCCAAGGCTCGGCATTCTCCATTCAGGTTTGCTATTACTTTATTTTAATTTTTTTACTCATGCCTGTTGGGTTTGAGGCTTTCTTTGTTGTTTTTGTCCTTGTTAAATATTTTTTTTATTACAGTCTCTACTTTGTAGTATATATATTTGGTTACTGTAGAAGATAACCAAGATTGCTGTTGTCCAAGCCATTCTTGAAACTTCAAGCAATGTAAGCTGGCAGTCAAACAAAAAGCAAAGTACTAAGATATACCTGTTCAGTTTTGTATGTCTACAATATTTGTTTAGTATTACATTAGGCATAATGCTATGCAAAATAGCCACTGGAGTTGAAAATTATAAAAACAATGTGTATAACTTGCATGGTGCATCTATTAAAATAACTTTTAAATATACATAGAAGCAATGTAACTTTATTTGAATTTAATGCATTCTAGTCACACACAAATCCTCCACCCTCTCAAGTTTAGGGCTATAATATTTCAACCACTATATTTTTTTAAATATTTTTTTTTAATAGCTTGAATGTCCCTTGTGTGTATATAATATAATTGTAAAGAACTTAAAACCAACTCCAAATTAATGAAAAGGTAATTTAACACAAAATCTCTTTAATTTATGATTGAACTTCATTTATACAACTCTGCTGAGAAAAGCAAATATACAAAATATATATGATACATAAATATTTCAGGATACAATAATGTATAAACCTTGATGCAAAAAACACAAATGTACAATGAATTGTCCTGTTGTACACAGAGAAAAATGCCCAAAAACTATTGCAAGTCATTTTGTTATCTCACACTTATTGTAATAAAATTCCGAACAGGTAATAGTGAATTTCGAGTTGCCCATTCCTATATCTTGTACAAAGATTTTGCTTAAATAGCATTGTAAGTTTTAGCAGCACCATTTTTGACAAGAAAGCAGAAAAATCAAATTTGTTCCACTATTTAGAAAATCTGAGAGTTACAAATGTGGGCTATATATATATATATATGCTGATGGCACACTCTGTTTCAAAACTGACTAGCCACACTATTTATGTCAATAAAATAAACATGGATCATAATTCCCGATCAGCACTGTATTCCACATCAGATAAGGAACCAATACTTCGGTGACGCTGCCCCATTGTATAATCATCTACATCGTCTTCCTGAAATGAATTTGAAAATAATTACACCATTAGTATGCAAAGAATGGACAGTCAAAAGATGAATAAACACTACTATTTTTGAAACTGCTTAAATTTATAGAAATACATAACCCACAATCCAAATTATCCAATCAACAGAATCAATTCTTGAACTAAATGACATCTGATGGCAGTATGATTGGATGAAATCAATTAGTTGTATTTTCTACTGAACAATAGGAAAACAAAATGAATCTGGCAGCTAAGGATCTATTTCTAGAAGTGATTTTACATAACAAAGAGGAGGTTCGGCAGCTGACCGATAAAAATTTGGAAATAAAAATACCAGAACTTTTTGGTTTCATAAAAATCAAACACAATTATCCCTGAAGACCAGTCATTACAACAAAAGCAAGACCATTAAACAAACTGGCAAGGCTCCTTTTAAACATAATTTGACAAGTAATTAATTACAGCCCTTATGTGTGCTAAAGAATTCCCAGTAGTTAATGCCAAAATTAAAGACAAGAATAAATAAATTTACAAAACACAATAAGCACACAATATTTAAAACAAGTTTCCTCCTATAAGTTGCAAAAGGCTATTTAAAATGGCCAATAGAAATAAGTATATTTTCTGAATAAATACTGTAGTTCTATTTTACCTAGTTTTCAAGAAATGTTGTACAGGCAGAGCTGAAAGAACTTTCTATACAAATTTTGAAGATGACAGTCCATATTTTGGTGTAAATATGACAAGGATGGTAGGTCAGATAAAATCCAAAAACCTGAAAATTTTGCTGTCCTGGAATCGAACCTGCGTTTCCCAGATAGCACCCAGGTATATGACCACTACACCACCCAGAATGACCAAGTCTCAAGTTTCCGATTAATTTGAATACTCAATATACAGCATACCGAGGCGCTATCTGGGAGACGTGGGTTCAATTCCCGCTCCAGGACGACAGAATTTTCGGATTTTATCTGACTTGCCATCCTTGTCATATTTACACCAAAAAACGGATTGTCATCTTCAAAATTTGTATTGTATGGTTTAATCTCGTATTCCATTCAGGACTTTCTATAGTTTCTGCTGTTTTATTCAAGTGATTTTGTTCATTCTTTTAAAATTAAAAAGTTTGCGATGTTATAAATCTTTCCATACACTATTTATCAAAATTTCAACATCAAGCTATCATATTTGACTGACAGATAATCGATATCTGAAAAGAATTAGCATAACAATTACAGCAAGAGAATCTTGAGAAATCAAACTGGAGCAAGCATACACAAGGAAAAATAAAATGAACAAATAAAACCCAGAAAAATTTATATCGACTGAATACCTATGGAAAGCTAAAATATAGCATTAACAGACACTTGAAAACTGCTAAATTTGGACATAAGCTATATATAACTATAAATCAACAAGTACTAAAACTTTAAAAAGAAACTTAAGGTCTATGCAGTTCCTTCAGATCAAAATAAATTTTAAAATGGTCAAACCTCTTACAGATTAGAGGAAATAATTAAAGAAACACTCTTTGGCCATCCAAAACAAATATTACAATAGTGTATAACAGCAACAGATTTAAAATTGTAATCATAAACCTACAATTGGAATCAAGTTTATGTATTAGACCATGAAATAAAACCATAGCAAAAAACTCATAAAAGAAAATTTATATGTTTGTGCAATGAACTTTGTGCAAATAAACCATCAAAAATATTTTAAACAAAAGGGGCTATTTTCAAACCCTAAAATCCAAAAGTATGTATATTTTTCAGACATGCAACAATAAACTTCATAATCCGACAACAGTTTCCAAATGTCTTTCTTGAATCCATAAAGCAAAAATTATACATGCACCCTAAATTACACCAAAAGTTTTAAAACATCTACATACCAGTAAATAAGTCAGAGTTCAAGCCTACTGGCCTCTTAGCATTTATGAGTTGATTCATTGGACTGAACAATTTTGTTTGTCTCTAAGTAAAGCCATAGATAAAATTATGCACACCAGACCATTTTATGCAAAGTAGAAATCCTACAGATGCTGCTGACTCAAGATGGCTGGATTGGTATAAAAAGGGAAGGCTGACAGCATGCAGATACTAATGAAGTGCACTGTGCAAAAAATTATGGGTAAAGAACATGATCTGATGGACTTTAAACATGGAATGATCATGGGTGCTCGAAGCATTAGTGCGAGCATTCGCAAAACAGCTGCACTTGTGAAATGTTTGAGGGCAGCAGTTGTTCAAGTTTACAGAGAGTAGACCACCAGTAAAAAAACGGGTCTCAGCACAAGGAGTGTGGTCGTCAACGACTACTGAACACGAGCTGAGTGGAGAGTAGGCAGACTTGTTCAGTCCATCAGAAGAGGAAGCACTTCGTTATATTACAGATAATCTGAATCAAGGGCCAAGTCCGATGGCCTCTCAACATACAGTTTACTGCACATAACATCATATGGCTGCAGAAGCAGATGGCCTGTCTGTAAGCCATTGCTATCTGCAGTGAATATGAAGAATCGCTTAAGTACACTCAGCAACACAAGAATTGGACAGTAAATGAGTGAGGTGGTCCGACGAATCACGTTTTCAACTACACCATGCAGATGGAAGGGTGAGTATATGAAGACAGCAGCACGAAAGCATGGACCGATCTTTCATCATCACCACTCTTCAAGCTGGTGGAGGCAACGTTATTGTCTGAGTATTTGGGCCTTTTGATTCATGTGGAGCAATGTCTAACTGCCCAAATGTATTTAAATATCATTTCCAACCAAGTCCACCCAGTTATATTGATGGTTACCTCCAGCAGGACAATGCTCACATTGTATGCAAATGGTTTGAGGAGCAACATAGATACTTTTCCTTGTTACATTGGCCTCCTTAATCACCAGATCTCAATCCAATAGAGCATTTGTGGAATGAAGTAGAAGGGTTAGGCAGCTGGATCCGCTACCATAAATCTTCAAGAGCTGGAGGGTGCAATTCATCACATTTATGCTATATACCTCAAGCCACTTGCCAACATTTAATAGAGCTCATTCCAAGACAAATTCAAGCAGTATTAAGGGTAAAAAGTGGCCCAAAATGTACTAACCTGGTCGTCATAATAATTTGGCCATTCAGTGTATAATATGGAGTACAGTAAATAGTTAAAAACACACATCTACATCATCACTTTAAAAATATGGTGAAAGCACATTATAAAAAGTCGGTCATGTCTGAAAAATTGTCTTTATATCAAATGCTCATTATAACAATTTGTATTAGAAAATGCAATGCAAAGAACTAAACTGTAAATGGATCTCCTGGTTTTGAATGTATTTTACCCCCCCCCACTTTCACTACAGATAAAGCATGAGCTTTACTTTAATATGGGCAAGGAAGGATGCAGGTACAAGTGATACTTGGTGTGCAAATAAATAAGTGGTCAGTGTCTCATACTTTTTTTATTTCCTCCAAGAACACTATCTTTAAAAACAGCAGCCATTATCATTTCCTTGTTTTTGCAAAATCACAAACAAGGTACAAGAGTTTTAACTGTAGTGTCCTCCAATTTCACTCTTGCTTACCTTTTTCCCCTCCAGAGCCCTAAACAATTTCAAGCTTCCTGCTACTATTTTTTTCACTCAATAAAATTCTATTTGGAACTGCCAAAAAAAAAAATTTAAACCTATTACAGTTGAACCCTCATATAACGAGCTCGGATATAAGGAAGGTTCATATGTAACGATGTCTTTGCAGTTCCCTGAATTTTCAATGCCATCGTAATGTTATTTCAACTGCATATTACGAACAGCAGTTTTGTCCAAAATCATATATAACAAAGTTTTTGCCTTTTTCCCATTCAACATTTCTCCTGCGGGAGAGTAGCCATTTTTTTCTTCAGGATATCTTGAGACCTCTGACTCAGTGAAATGCCCGAAGACTAGCTAGGTGGTGTTGGAATCCCCCACTTTACCTTAATCCTCCTTCACTGGAGGGACCCCCACTTCATCACCCCAAGAGCTTAGAGGGTAAATGAACTGTTTCCCAGCTTGAGAACAGAAGGAAGAATGCGACAAAAGATCAGGGGGTGGGGTGTTGGGGAATCATGCCAGGGGTGTCCAATGTCAGCGTGTTCATTTTGGGGCCGTATGTTAAATTGCTCGGATGGACCAGATAGGCAGATGTTTGTCTTAATCGCACTTATGCAATTCCTAAGCAGGCGCATCTGATGGTTTAAAGTTTTGGAAGCAGCAATTTTTGTCACAAATTCATTCGTTAGAATGCATCAACACAAGCTAGCAAATCATGTCAGTTGTTAAACGAAAAACACTGAGTTTAAGTGAAAAAATTGAAGCAATCAATTTGGTGGAGAAAGGGCAAAAATGCAACGTAGCCAAAACATTTGGCATTACGGCAAATTCACTATCCACAATTTTAAAAAATAAGGATGGTTTGAAGCAAATGTTCTTGGAAGGTTCTTTTAGCCATGATAGAAAACGATTTCGTGAAGGTCTTTATACAGACGTGGAAGCAGCGCTGTTAAAGTGATTCCAAGAAGTGAGAAGCAAAAATGTTGCAGTCTCTGGTCCTTTGCTGAAGGAAAAAGCATTAGATTTCGCCCTACTTCTAGGAAAACCTGATTCTCAGCCAAGCAATGGTTGGCTTCAAAGATTTAAAGAGCGTCATGGAATCATATTTAAGTCCATTTGCGGAGAGAGTGCTTCCGTGGATGATGAAACAACCCAAAAGTGGCTGGAATCAAATGAAACCTTAATTTTGCAGTATGAAGCTTGCGATGTTTACAATGTGAAACTGTTGTTTTTATCAGTTATTGCCAGAAAAAACCTTAGCTTTCAAAGGTGAAAAATGTTCTGGTGGGCAAAACTCCGTATGCTGTGCGCAAATGTGGATGGATCCGATAAAAGGGAATTTTTCGTAATCGGGAAATCAAAAAATCCTAGATGCTTCAAGAAAGGTGAAAAATTATCAGCAAGTTACAGAGCTAATAAGAAAGCGTGGATGACATCGGAACTCTTTACAGAATGGTTGAAACAATCTGACAACGAAAAATAGGGAAGTTCTGCTGCTCATCGATAATTGTGCAGCACATTCGTCTAACATAGTGTTAACGTCTACAAATGCACATCGGTTTCCACCAATCACTACATCAAAACTTCAACCCATGGATCAGGGTGTTATAAAAAACCTAAAACTTCATTACCGCAAAATTTTACTCAGAAAAATTCTTATTAACGTGGAAAAGAGGTAACCAACTGTCATCGATGTTCGAATGACATGTGATATGCTATCTAATGCTTGGACTACCGTAACTGATGTAACCATAAAAAATTGTTGGAAACATGCTGGTTTTGGTGTTTCAGTACTAAATGAAGACACCATGGTTACTACTAAAGACGAAACATCAAATCACCTGAGTGCAAAAGGGCTCATTTCATCGGATTTATCTTTTCCAGATTATTTGCTGGCTGACGATTACATCTCAATGGAATCTCAAAATACAGATCAGGACATCGTTGATGGCGTGTTGAACTCTGAGTATGACGCGTCCACTGATAAGGAAGAAGAATACGCAGAAGTTTAAAAAATATCAAATGCGGTGGCAATTGAAAGTCTTGATAATTTGCGTGATTTCTTTGCGTCAAAAATTGTGTTTTGTTCAGCATTGTTGGATCAAATAGAAAAACAACTGTCTACAGCAATTGTTCTATCCCAAAAACAGGCAACTCTGGATAGTTACTTCCAGAAGTGTGAATGAAAAATGAAAGGTACATGTTTCAATTATTGTACTTTTGCTTTCTAATACATACATACTATAGTAGTATACTTGTTGTGCGTTTTTACATAACTTTTGCTCATTTGCTGATACATTTAACGCAAAATCTGATAAAACGAAGTTTGCGTACAACGAACTTTTGCTTAGCTTCCTTATAAACGGTTTCGACTGTATTATGTGACCCTGAAAATGGTAAACAGAACCACAGGAGTTTAACCTAAGCTAGGAGTTTGAAATTGATTGTAATACTGGAAGTGCTAAAATAAAGGCTCTAGTCATTATTGGAAAAAAATAATTCTATGTGAATATTTAGTTCACGCAAATTACCTGTGCATTATGTAACTGTTGTAATAACAATCTTCTTGCTATTGCCTACTTGTAATAATGGACTGTTACTGTGTTTGGAAAACATTTTAACACATTATGGCTCATGAGCATCTTCAACTTTAAATTAAAAAAAAAACCCTTACTGATCACTTTCCACTCTTAAGACTAAAACATATTATTATGTGCCCTAGAAAACATCTGGTTTGATTGTCGTTCTTCTGGTTCTATCTATCAGCATTCAGTTGGGTTAGTTGTAATTCCCTGCTCATTACTTTCCTTTTAGAATTGTGTTGTGAATTTCTGCTTTTACTCTGTGTGTATCTGTGCACTTGCAGAAGCACTTGTAAGGATATTCTGCACCATTTGCAATATTTTTTTCTCCTGAGAGGGACCTACCATTTCTGTTTTGTCTTTCTTTGAGATTATTGTTTCTCCTGTTGAGATTTTATCTATTTTTTCTCTGTTCTGCGACAAGTTTTATATTTTCCCAGTCTTGTTCCATTTATTTTCATAAAAGCATTGCATTTATGATATTTTACTTTCTTACAGTCCTTCATGTGCTTCTGCATTCTTGATATCAGTGTGCACTTCCTGCTTTCGGTGTAGAAGTGTTATGTTCTTTCTTTCTTTTTTACCAACAAAAGAAAAAAATACCTTCATTGTACCAAGTTACTGCCTCTGGCATTTGATTCCTTAGCTAGAAGTTCATACTTTGGAGCTTTGATTAAAACTACTTAGTAAATCAAAAAACCTTATTCTTAGTTTAGAACTGACTTCAATACAGATTTTTTAAGTACAGTTGAACCCACATATAACATGCTCACATAATACACAGTTTTTATAGATACCTGGAACTTTGTAATATTCTCTCTTGTTATTTTAACCTCATATCATGAACAATTTTTGTACAAATATATTGAAGTTCAGCATGATTATCAACAAATAAAGTAAGTGGCATTCACCCAGTTTTTACTCCTTCATTGGAAAACTAGGAACTGCTTGCTATTCACAACACCCCACTGATCCCCTTACAGGCAGGTTGCCCTCCCCCACCATGCTCGCCACACATACATCTCCTAGGCAAACATCTGTCATCCCCTCCCCTGCCCACCTCTGAATCACTTGTTTAGAAAACCTAAGAGTTTATCCTGTATCTAAGAACGTCTGAACATTCGTGTTAGAGAAAGTTAAAAAAACACTTAAAATAGCCAATATATATCAAATACGTGGAGATAATGTAAAAGCTGCTTGTTGTGATAGCTATTTTAAGTAAATGGACGAAGCGATGACATCGTCCATTTACTTAAAATAGCTATCACAACAAGCAGCAATTGATTCATATTTCTGATTTAATGTGTAAACAGCAAATGAAATGTAAGAGACAAAATTTTTACATTTTGGCAGTTACCTTAATTTTTACATTAGCTTCAGATCTCTCATATTTTTATTGCCAGCCATACTTTTTTTAATTTACATGTATTATTTGCCTTCGATTAATTGATAAACAGTTTACGATTTACTAGTTTTAACCTGACACAATCTTATATGCCAAAAATAGCACTTATTTAAGTCTGTCAGATAATGATGAAGTTCACATACAAAAATGTTTTTGACTCTCCCTCAACTTTTCTTATATACATGTTCAACTGCATACACCAGGTCATTCAGAAAATAATGGCCAATTTAGAGGTTAAAAATGAAAGAGACATGCATCATAGCACAAAACCTTGTTTTATTTGAAATAGGCATCTTCAGCAGCTACACACCTCTGCCAGTGAGTGACAAGGGCTTCAATGCCAGTCCAGAAGAAATCTGGCTCCCTGGGATGCAATTTCAGCCTCCTCTCAGTTTCTGAAGGTCCTGTTCTTCAGGTAATTGCTAAAATGCATGAGCAGGTGGAAATCAGTAGGTGCCAAGTCAGGCGAGTAGACTGGATGTGGGAGGGTTTCGAACCTCAGTTCGTGTAGTTTCTGTTTCATCACTTGTGACATGTGTGGTCTTGCATTATGAAGGAGTATAGGATCCTTTCTGTTTACCAAAGATAGCTGTTTAGAACACAACTTCTGGTGCATTCGGTCAATTTCATCACAGTTTGTGACTGAGGTAATGCTTTCACCAGCATTCAAGAACCTGTAGTGTATGACACTGTGAACAGTCCACCACAGGTCAACAAAACCTTTTTTGGCGTCAACCTTGGTTTAGGATGTTGTTTCACTGGTTCAGCCACTGTTTAGATCACTTTTTCATCACAGGAGCTCCCACTTTTCATCACAGGTTACAATGCAACCAAGCAGGGGCTCCTTTTCATTGCAAAGCAGAAGGTTACTGCAAATCTTAAACTGTTGTTGTTTCTGATGCTCTGTCAGTTCATGTGGAACCCATGTATTGAGCTTCTTGACCTTACCAATTTGGTGGAGATGCTTAGAAATGGTTGACATTGACACATTGTACTGTTTGGCAAGTTCTCTGACTGTGACACGAGGATTTGCATTCAGGGCGTCACTATTAATGATCGAATGTCGTCCTCGGCCCTCCTCATCTTGTAGGCTCATGTCACTGGAATGAAATTTTTCAAACCACAGATGAACAGTATGTTCAGACGTTGCCTCCTTGCCCCATGCCTCAAACGCATTACGACTCAATTTGAAATGATGAAGCAGAATCACCTGCAACTCACTCCTTCCTAACACATTGTACAGACCACTCTCACATGAGTAGCGATGACTGCAGCTCAACTGATTAAGGCATGTATGTGGTGTCTGAGTTGCCCTTCAACTTGTACGAATGGCACTGCAAGTGGGTTGGTTTGCAAGCATTGTGGGCAAGGGGTTTAATGTGGCACATCAGAAAATTGGCCATTATTTTCCGAACGACCTGAGATTTCTTGTAAAACGTAACTTTGAGTTATCATCATTATGCAAATTTTGAAGATGACAATCCGATTTTTGGCGTAAATGTGACAAGGATGGTAAGTCAGATAATATCCGAAAACTTGAAAATTTTCATCATCCTGGAGCGGGACTCGAACCCACATCTCCCAGAAAACCCCGGGTATGCTAACCACTACACCACCCAGAACGACCAAACTTGAAGTTTGGTCGTTCTGGGTGGAGTGGTTAGCATACCCGGGGGTTTTCTGGGAGATGTGGGTTCGAGTCCCGCTCCAGGATGATGAAAATTTTCAAGTTTTCGGATATTATCTGACTTACCATCCTCGTCACATTTACGCCAAAAATCGGATTGTCATCTTCAAAATTTGTATTATATGGAGTAATTCCGTATTTCTTTCATGATATCATTATGATTAGTGATATGGAGCTGCCAGTATGCTAGAAGGAAGCTACTTGATTCAACATAACTATCTGCTTTTATAACACATCATACTTCATACACTAAAACAAAGGAAAGGGAAGGAACATACAATATGCCTGAGGAATGTTATATTACAAATGTGAAACACATACAAATAAAAAAAAGTTTTCATTGTACATTTGTTTGAAATCTATCAATGTTACAAAAAGAAAGAAAAATAATATGATTCATATATTACAGTACACTAAAGGTTTTGGGCATCTGAAAAACACCAATAGAAGAAAATGCAATACACACATTTTTTTTTAAAAAGAAAAACATACAGAAAAACTAGTTACCCTGTCAGTATCACATAAACTTGGTTCTGGCTCGGAAGTGTAACCTCCGACATCTCTTGCATCTAGTTCCTCCTCTTCATCAGATGCTAGATAAAATCAATTAAAGGCAAAAATTAAAATAATTTTTACGTGTGAAATATTTCTATAATAACATTTTGCTTGAACCCATCTAAAAACATGATTTTCTTATTGTACAACACTCCTTACAATATGGAGTTTTTTACTTTATTGGATTTTTGTTAGGCTCATGTGAAATAAATCCACCTTTGAATATTCATTAACTGTACAGCTGAAAGAAAAATACAGAACGAAAACAGTTATAATAAACAAGTAAATTCACTGTAAATATTACCTAAATCCTAACTGCGAAGACATATTTGTCTAACAAGCAAACTCCCACTTGCCATGAGTTGACATTTTGGTGTCTACTTCTCAGGTCAGTTTGTCACAGTAGTCACAGAAAAAGGTCAGGTCAGTTTGCCACAGTTTCAAAAAGGTCGGGTCAGTTTGTCACAGAAAATCACCGCTAACCATGCAGTGATTTTCTTTCCTTTCTTTGCTTTTTTACGTGCAGAACATGATACAATATATATATATCATCATCATCATCATTGTCAACCATTATCAATCCACTGCTGGACGAAGGTCTCCCCAAGTTTCCTCCACAACGGTCTGTCTTGTGCCAGTCTCCTCCATGTCACTCCCGCATACTTACGAATTTCATCCACCCATCTTCCATGTGGTCTTCTTCTGGGTCTTTTTCTGTCCCTTGGAATCCAAACTAAAATTTCGGCTGTCCATCGATGGTCTGTCCTTCTGGCAGTATGTCCAGCCCATTGCCATTTCAGGGATTTAACTCTGATCATGATGTCTTCCACTCTTGTCATTTTTCGGATCCACGTGTTCCTCTTCTTATCTCTCCTGGTTACACCAAGCATGCACCTCTCCATGCTGCTTTGAGTTGTCTGCAGCCTTTGTATGTCTCTTTTAGCTAAGGTCCACGTCTCTGCACCATACGTAAGCACTGGAAGGATGCATTGATCAAACACTTTTCTTTTAAGACATAATGGCATATTGCTCTTGAAAATTATGCTGTTTCTTCCAAAAGCTCTCCAGGCAAGTTTTGTACGCCGATTAATTTCTTCATCAATGTGACCCTCACTTGATATCTGCTGTCCAAGATAAATGTACATGTCTGTTATCTCCAGCTTTTCTCCATCAATCCATAAACTTCATTTCTTGTAAAAGCATTGTACATCACTTTTGTCTTCTGAAAGTTCATTTTTAATCCCACTTCTTTACTCTTGTCAGCAAGTTCCTGGATCATACTCTGTAGCTCTGATGGGGTAGTTGCAAAAATGACTATGTCATCAGCAAAACGAAGGTGGTTTAGGTAATCTCCATTAATCTTTATCCTTTTGTTTTCCCAGTTCAGTGATTGAAAGACATTTTCCAATGTGGCATTAAAGAGCTTCGGAGATATGGTGTCACCTTGTCTCACTCCTTTTCCAATTTTTATGTGTGTTGTATTTTCAAACAGCCGAATCTTTGCACTTGCATTTTCATAGATGTTATTAATAATATTAATGTATGCATCTTCAATACCGCAGGATTTCAGAGCCATTGCAACTGCTGATGGTTTCACTGAATCAAAGGCTTTTTCATAATCGATAAAAGCCATGCACAATGGAGGTTCATATTCCCTCGCTCTTTCAATTAGTTCTCTCAGTACGTGGATATGATCTATTGTGCTGTAGCCACTCCTGAATCCAGCTTGTTCTCTCGGTTGAGCCATGTCCAGTGTCACCTTCAAGCGGTGTGAAAGAACTTTAGTGAAGATTTTATAAACCACTGATAGGAGGCTGATAGGTCTGTAGTTCCTGAGATCCTCAATGTCACCTTTTTTATGTAGCAAGATCATTGTAGCGTTGTTCCAATCCTCAGGAATTTTCCCTTCATTAAGGCATCGAGTGAAAATTTGGGCGAGTATTGTTTCGCGAGTATTGTTTCGATTTCTCCACTTGCTTCTTGTATGATGTCTACAGTAATTCCATCTTCTCCTGGAGCTTTTCCCTGCTTCATGTTCTTGATTGCATGTGCAACTTCTGCTGGAAGGACTGGAAGAACTCTGGTACTGGTACCTTTCATGATGTCTGGAGTACATGTATCATCCCTTTCATATAATTTGGAGTAGAAATCTTTCACTCATTTCAAAATTTCGCCTCTATTTCTTGTTACAGAACCATCTTCTTTTCTCAGTGCCATTATCTGTTTTCTTCCCTTACTGAGATGTCCCTTTATGTTTAGGCTTTGGTTGTTTTCAATTGCTTTCCTCACTAGTTCACAGTTGAATTTCCTTATGTCTTGAGTGATACTTTTTTGTACTGTCTTGCATAGTTCTATATACTCCACTTTGAAAGTCACATCTTCTTTAGTTGTCCTCATCTCTCTTCTTTTTTGCATAAACATTTTGGTTTTTTCTGATAATTTGTTCACATGCAACTTGTTCTTAGACCCAGCTAATTTTGTTGCTGTTTCCATAAGAGCTTTGGTTATTTTTCTGTTAACTTCAGAAATATCCACTTCTTCCAATGTTAGGCCTTCTAAAGCAGAGAATCTGTTCTTCAGTTCCAACTTGAAAGTATTATGGTGTTTTTTAAGGTTGTTTATGTCAATACATTTTGTTTGTCTTATGAGCTTGCCACATTCGAGTTTAGTGTTGAGGTGCATCTTACATCTCACCAAGCTATGGTCACTACCTGTGTTGAAATTGTTTAGCACACTGCAGTCTTGCAGGACTGCAGAAATACGACAGGGCATGGATTCCACTAGTTTCTGGAAATATGCTGTAGGCAATGCACACCATACTTCCTGCAGAGCGTTCCACAATATGGGTGTATTCCGAGGTCTCGGATTCCTGTGTCCGATAGCGCGTTGCATGGCATCCCAAATGTGTTCTATAACGTTCAGATCTGGAGACTTGGGTGGGAATGGCAACACCCCAAACTCAGATGAATGCTCCTCTAACCATAATGTGGTATCCCGACACTTGTGTTGAGGTGCATTGTCCTGTTGGAACAGGCCCAACCCATCAGCATGAATGCAGGACATGAACGGGTACGGGTGTACCTCGTCAGAAAGGATGTGCAACATAGCGTTGGCCTGTCACAGATGTTTGTAGACGTACCAAGGGTCCCAGTGAAGTCCAGTTAAATACACCCCATACCATTACGGACCCCCACCCTCCCCACACACACACCTGCTGATACAGTTCCCTGTTGACAGGCGGGATCCATGGCTTCATGGGGTTTGTGCCACACACGGATTCTTTCATCTGCCCGATACAGTTGGAAATGCAATTCGTCAGACCAGGCTACTTGTTTCCAGTCATCAAGTGTCCAGTGGCGGTGTTGCCGTGCCCAAGCAAGGTGCATAGCTCTGTGTCATGCACCCGTCAAGGGGACTTGAGTAGGGCGTCGGTTCCCAAAGCCCATATCGCGCAGGGTAAGTTGCACAGTCCGAATGCTGATGCTTGTTGAGGCTCCAGCATTGAATTCCGATTATACCTGCGAAAGTGCTGCACGCCTACCGCATGAAACGATTCCTGACAGCCGACGATGATTACGTTCACCCATTGTCTTTTTACGGCCACACTGGTAACGTAGGTTGGAGGTTTTGCCGGAATTCTTGTAGTCACGGTACACCCTTGTAATGGTCGTCCGTGATAATTCGAACTTCGTTTCTACCTCCGAAATACCATGGCCCATCTCACAAGCGCCAACTATGACAACGTGTTGAAAATTGCTTAAATTGTTATTACTTGTCATTCTCATGCCGAAAACAGCTCTAACAGCTGGCAAGGATGTCTATCGCTTTATATACGCACTGGCAGATGCAACCGAGTATGCGCATAGGTGACGTTGCTATGTATTTTGCATAAGCTCGTCTGTACCAGTTTTTCTGGCACTTCAGTGTATATATATATATATATATATATATATATATAATAAATACGATACAGTCAGGTCAGTTTGTCACAGTAGTCACAGAAAAAGGTCAGGTCAGTTTGTCACAGTTTCAAAAAGGTCAGATCAGTTTGTCACAGTTTCTTCTCGGGTCAGTTTGTCACACAAAAACCCCTGCTAACTATACAGTGATTTTCTTTCTTTGCTTTTTTAAGTGCAGAACATGATACAAAATTAACATGTTAATGTGCATTGAAGCAACTAATAGGAAATACATAGTATAGCATAATTTATCCACCTACCAATCACATAAATTTGTAACAGCACATCAAAATTGTTTTCACGACTTGTTTGTAATGAACCTGTTTTCATTGCTTGTGCACCATTTTTGTGCTACATGCAGCATTCCTTATATGCAACATGCAAGTAAGAATTACATCTACAAATATTCCTTCCTTGGGTTGAAAAGTACATGACCATATTCACTGTGATGATTTGGTCAAATTCACTAAGTGTGTGAATGAGTGTTTTACATTTTGACACTACACAGTTCATCAAATACTCTGCTTTATGTGCAATATAAGTAGATTATCAAAAGGTTTTACCCCACATTTTCTTCTTTCTGAGGAGAGAGTAAAATGTGGGGTAAAACCTCTCTTCTTTCTGAGGAGGGAGGTACACAAAATGTTTCTCTTTGAACAGAAGTTTTAAAAATTCCGACTAGATGTCACGAGCATGAACAGTTCTTAAGATGGTGTTGCCAGACAGGGAAATCATCATGAAAATTTAGTTGTTACAAGATTGTAAGAGCCAAGAATGAAACAGTGCGCAACATTCACAAACACCCAAAAAGTATTTTAGGAAAAGCTGTCACTGATGCAACAGCAGTCTGACTTTTGCTCTGATCCTTAAAAATATGCAACATGATGACAAAACTAGGATGGGATCAACATGTCACATACCAACAATAACTGCTGCAATTTGAAATCACTGGAGGAAGTGTGACTGCAATAAAGGGAAATGTATAGCACAATCCCAGGAATTGTCATGTAAATAGTCTAAATCTTGAGCCATGGCAGACACTGTTTTACTGCTATCAGGTTTTCTTCAACTGTTGCATTAATTCCTAAGCCTACTGCTTTTCTTTTAACATCACCGCTGTAATTTTCACTTTGCCTTTTACTTGCCATGCTGTGCACCAGAAAACACAAAATGATTTCCTGTTCAATATGCAAAATGCAACACCAAAAAGTACATGCAGATTGATAATGAGGAACAGTACACCAATTAAGTAGTAAATAGTAACCCTGTACTAGTGATCTGATTTATTGGCTTACGAAGTAGACACATTATCGTTTCCAAGCTTTGTTTATGTGTTCTATTTTTCAGTTGCAGTTTCTATCTAACTTCCTTGAAAAAGCCATCTGGTTGATGTGCGAAAGCTTGAAAACGCTATGTGTCTACTTCATATGCCAATAAATTGGATCACAAGTACAGTGTTACTATTTAGTACATGCAGCGATATGCAAATTGCAAGAGACAATGGGAATATCTGAGATATGCAAATAATCAAAGATTTTCGGTTATCGATCACTATCAGAAGCAGAATTAAAAGGTGGTACGCATACAGGCTTGCCTCATAATAAGGCAGATATTTAGGCTCCAATGTGTTAATTGAAAATTTTCTGAATATGCAGCAGCAGGCACAATGATGGAACATTCATGTTCAATCACTTACACAGAGCTGCAAAGGACTGTCAATATAAGAAAACTGGGTCTCAGCTCGAGTATAAGTTCCACATAAGTGTGGCACAAAGTGAACCATGTTGTGTGATGCTATTTCCTAGAGTGCCAAGTGAAACAGCATGAAAGAAGTGAATGAAGAAGATAGGTCATAGCATGCTAAGACTGCCTATTCTTTAATAGAGCTGTTTGCAACCTGTTCACAATAGTGACCATGCTGCTGCTTAACTTGTGAACTGCCACAGGTAACGAGGACCCAGATGATACAAGTGTTTGCATCATGTAGCACAATAAGTGAAATGCTAACCCCACAGATGCCATTGTTGCCACATACAGGGCCTATCATAGGGAATGGTACAGAGAGAGATGACACTTGACTGTGAAATGGAGGAGCATGCTATATCAGTGATCCACAACTGCTTCAGAGTACAATATGGGTACACATTAGAATGGAGCGAAAAACACTTTTTTTTTTTTTTTCAATTTGAAACGTCACCATGTGCAATAGCTGCGATTGTATTACTGAAATGACTCCCCGAAATATGGATGACATTATTCGATATCTTAGGCTTCTCCAAGAACATCGAAGTTTTTTAAAGTTCTAGGAAAAAATGGTTTAAAAACGCCCACTTTCTCCACTTTGTAAATATAAAAAAATACTGTGTCCCCATGTTATTTAATATCACCTTTGAGTGTATAAACACGGGTAAAAATTCAGCAGACATGAGTTAATTTTTTAGACTTCTCCAGATCCCTTAAAGTATGTAATTTTTCGCCAAAAATGACATAAGTTGCTTAAGCATTAAGTTCGACAGCAGCCTTATTGTTACCAATTTGGGCTTAACATTAACAATCCCCCCTGCCTCTCATACTTTCTGGAAACCTCGTGTTGATTTTCAGAAGCATAGCTTGCAGCCTTGCGCACTCCTTTGTTTTTGTTACTTTCTTCACCTCACGCCACCCCCTCCCTCACAGCGGAGCTCTCTTTGTGAACTCGCTGAGTCGTCTCATCACAATCGAGTGTTGGCGGGTTTGCGTCATAATGATGCAACAGTTTCTTTCACTCCTAGTGGCATTGATTGGAGTTTTGTCGTTAAACTACTTAAGATGTCTGAAACAAGAAATAAAGCTGATTGCCCTATCATCGGGAGTTGTAAGGAGATGCATGAAAATGTGTTGCCTACGTACGAAGATGTTAATGCGCCATTACTACCTTGTGAGGAATACTCTTAGGCAGAATGGTGCAAATTATGAGCCTGCTGAAGCAGAAATAGCAAGTATTGTTGCGGATAAAGTTCTGAGTATATGGAAGAAAGCATCTCTTCTGACATCACTGCACAAATCAGTTGTAAAGCGTATTACTGCATACAACACTGAAATCCAAAAGCTGAAAAAACGTGCAGCAAGAATGGATGAAACCTACCAAGAGAAGGTTTAACAATTTCGTGCAGATTCGCAACATATCTTTGACATATATTCATGCAAGTGCAAATGTTTTAGAACCGGCAAATGCAGCTCTGCAAAAAAGGTACCCATGAAAGAAAGAGACTTTCTAATGGACCAGAGAACAAACAGAGGAATGATAGTAGGTGGGCTTGACACAAAACCCACCAGTGTACTGAAGATAAGATCAGCTGGAAAGATTGATAGGGAAGAGCATGTCCGTAGAAAATTATAGAAAACTGCATCACTGAAATCGGCCCTGTGAGTGGAGGATGATTCTTCAGAAGAGGATACAAATACTGCAGCAAAACCAGACGAACCTGGTCCTAGGCATTTGTTGGCCTCGGAGAAAGATTACGATTTCACTCCAGGTCGCTCTTCAAAACCAAGGCGTAAAGTGACACTGTTTGCATTTTCTAGAAAGTGCAATAGGCAAGGCATCAGCGATCGAGCAGCAGCTGATCTTGCGTTGGCATTGCTTCATGACGTAAGTGAACCGGTTCTGTCAAAAGAATGTAATGCACCTGTTATCAGGGTGCCCACTCTTTTTCAGAGTGGACATTCAAGGATTTTCAAGGACCTACAGGAAAAAAATTCAAGGATGAATTTTTCAATATCCTAAACCACAATGAATATATATGTATCAAGAATTACGTGTGTTGTGTTATGATGCTCATTATCTTCATAAAACATCTATATGCATCGCATTAAATCTTTCTGTATGTTCAAAACTCACAATTTCTCAAACACAAAATTATCATAACAATAAAACACTTAATATCTATTTTAGAATTATGTACAGGTATGGTGTCTGAAAAATTTAAATGAAATTTTCGGACATCATACCTGTGCATAATTTTTTAATTCTCAGCGGGGTGCGTGCGTGTGTGTGTGTGTGTGTGTGTGTGTGTGTGTGTGTGTGTGTGTGTGAAATGCACCTATCAACAGCATCGAATGAACCCGCTTCGAAGCAGATAAAGAAGAAACAAGAAGGGGAAATCCCCACCTTGCCGTAAGGAAAATGAAAGAAATGATACAGTAGTTTTCCCCGTCGCAGAACAAGTGCTCTGGGGTAGCAAACACTCAACTCCTTTCGCAGTAGATCCGCGGGGGGATTTGATCCAATCTTGACCTACTTAACTCCCCACCAGACCACAGTGCACCCTTTCTCCCAGTGATGCAGCTGCTTTGAAGTTGACTCTTTTTGACTTCAGATGTCAATGGGGAGTTGCAGAAAAAAAGTGAAAAATAACAAAAGGAAAAATCGGAAATTCCGATCAAAAATTTTCGGCTGTGGGATTGTAAAATTCAAGGACTTTCCAGGCTAATTAAAAAATTCAAGGACATTCCAGGCCTTGAAATTTTTTTATGAAATTCAAGGACTTTCCCGGTTTTCAAGGACACGTGGTCACCCTGTGTTATTGACCGGCATAAAGTACGACGAGAAAGAAAAAAGACCCGTCAAACAATTCAAGATGAGGTAAACTTGACTGGTTGCAAGATTGTAGCTTTATTTATGGATGGAAGAAGGGGTGAAACTCTTACGAATACACAGACAAATGATGCCAAGTGGTACAAGCGAAAAGAATGGGAGGATCGTATTACACTTGTTGAAGAACCGGGTTCGGTCCATTTAGGACATTTTGCACCGAAGAGCAAGAGTGCAAAGAACATTTCCGACAGTATCTTCAGCTTATTGGACCAGAAGGCCTTTGACTTGTCGGAGTTAGTCTTTATTGGAAGTGACGGGGAAGTGACTAATACCGGCACAAATGCAGGTATAATTAGGCACCTTGAAGAGAAGCTCCATTCTCCCGTACACTGGATTATATGTCAACTTCATTTTAATGAACTGCCTTTACGCCACTTCACTGAAGCACTCGACTGAAAAACATCAGGTACAAGAGGATTTAGTGGATTGATTGGAAAGCGCCTGAAGACGTGCGCAAACCTTCCTGTCGTTAATTTCCAGATAATTGAATTTTCGCTTCAGTCAGACATTAACTTTGGAGATCTTAGCTCGGATCAACTTTATTTGTGGGAAATTTTTTAGGCGGTCTCTGCAGGTGATTGCCCACAAGATCTGGCAAATCGGGATCCTGGAACACTTGCACATTCCCGTTGGCTGACCCTCGCAAATCGCATTCTGCATTTGTATGTTGGAACTAGTGATCCAGCACCACAACTTGTTTCATTAGCCACCTTCATAATGAAAGTATATGCACCATCGTGGTTCACGATCAAATGTAACGGTACCTATAAAAATGGTTCAAGAAATTTGCAGCTTTTTATATCTCCGTTTCAGTATCTTATAGATAATTTAAAGGATACTGTAAAAAGAGTTGTCCAAGACAACACATATTTTGCCGATGCAGAAGACTTGCTCGCTGCAATGTTGTTTGACGACAGAAGGTATGTCCGTGAGCTTGCTGTTCGACGCATCATGAAGGCCAGGAAATCTTCCGAACAAACAACTACCATTAGGAAGTTTTGGATTCCTAACCTGCATTTCCAGAGCAATGATTACATTGACCTAATCGACTGGCAAGAGTGTATTGTGAACGAGTCTCCCTTCACATGAAAATGGAAAGACGATTAGCTTCTGGAATTACTACAGTCGGATAAATATCCAAGTTCTTGCCATGAATTTACAAAAATACCCTGCCATTCTCAGGCAGTAGAGAGGATGGTTAAGATTGTAAAATATTCTCCTGCTCATGTGTGCCACCTTCTTGCAAGAGATGGATTCATCAGAGCAAAAATTTTGCATAGGAAGCTGATGCCAAGTTTTGAAAAAAAGTCTGATTTCTAAGTGAAGTAAACTCACTCCTCAAGTTATGCTACTAGGTAAGGCTGGTGTTTATCATATTTACATAACTTATCATGCCATTTTTGGAGAAATATGACAAATTTTGAGCTCTTTGAGGAAGCCTAAGAAATTAACTAATGTCTGCTGAATTTTTACCCATGTATATACACTCAAAGGTGATATTAAATAACATGGTGACAGTACTTTTTCATATTTACTGAATGGAGAAAGCGGGTGTTTCTAAGCCATTTCCCCTTCAAAATGATTCATCTGATTTCAAAAGAGCATAATTCCATACCTATCAACTGTGTATGGCCTGGGTATACACCAAATGAAAGAGGAAATCTCAGAGTTTTAGTATGTCACCATGAGAGGGCTTTACTGTTGCTGTGGGGCTGCCTCATTGGCATTGTGCTCACAGTTTCCTTAACAAAGTGCTCCCTTGCCATTGGATTGGTTGCAATGGACCCCATGATTTGGTGCTCTACAGCTGGCCACCTAGGTAACTAAAACTTACACCATGCAACTTTTTCTTTTGGGGGTATGTTAAGGATATTGTGTACATGCCATCATTGCCTACAACCCTGGATGAGCTCAGAAAACGCATTGTTACTGCGGTGGAGTCAGTGACAACAGAATGCTGGAGTGAGTATGGGAGGAAATAGACTATCATCTCAATGCTGCTAGTGTAATTAAGGGAAGTCACACAGAGCACTTATAAGATGAGAAACAAAACTTGGACAATTTTCCTTTTGATTGATGTGTCATCACTCATTCTGTATTTATAAACTTCGAAAATAGTCACTGAAATAAGATGAATCCTTTTGAATTACCCTGCACAATCAGCTACCATACAACACCTGAACATAGCACACTGGTGTGGAGGGAGTAAATTCCAATAGGCAGCAGGACATGTCTCATCCATTTTTCTGCAGATCCGCCAACTCTAAAGAACTGAAATCCGTAAAAATTTTCAGTGAATGTTTCATCGATATATTCCATTAGTAGATGTATCGAACTTGTCAATTAAAAACCAATGTATTACGAAAATGATTTGTCGATTTTAATCAAATTCATATTAAGGTATTTGGCCCTATTTCGTGTTTGTAGCAATTGAAATGCAACCAAAACATAATTATTTGATTAGCATGCTATCATTTGGCTACACAGATATAAAAATTTCATTCTTAACTGCAAAATTATTATGATTGATATACCTGTAATTTTATTTAACTGAGGATTTGACCTTAAGTTTCAGTACCATGTTAGAATACCTTAAAAAAAATACAAGTCTTATATAAGGCTGATATTTTTAATTTCCCTGTTCTTTCTTTCTTTTTTAGGTGTTATAGCCAATCCTATTCCTACAGTGATTTTTACCTAGTCTTTCAAGCCAAACTGCAGACAGAGGGGTTTAAGGATATACAGTAAATGTGGGTGAAAATGTGATCAAGGAAATCAGAATATTCTGGTGCACTTTTTGGGAGAACTTTTTCATCCCTCAAGATTGCACTAACTTGAAAGGGGGAGAGACAGACAGACAAAGAAAACACCCCTCAAGACCTGTAAAATATGCCATCCATAAAATAACTGTAAAACAAGTAGAATTTCCATAAACTTGACAAGTAAACCATAAAACCTGGCAGGTATTGGTGAGATGTTATGTTGATGTCATCATCAGGCCTGTCATGTGATATCCCTTGCAACTATACTGGGAAAGATTCTGCAGCACGATAATACATGTTAACAGGTTGTCAAAAATCACCAAGGAGATTATCCAACTTTCTGTGTGTTCTGTTCTTTGGAATCACTAAATCTCAGTGCCACTTAGGCTGACCTTTTTAACTGAGAATACCATACTCAAGCATACACCATTGTTAATCTCGTTGATGGCATGCTTCACGGTCTACAGGCTTGTCTGATAGAGGTGGACCAACTCCCTATTAAACAGTACTAGCAGGTATACTACTTTCTCACATTTCATTTTTTGATTGTTTATGTATCTTTGCCAGCTCAGTGTATCCTGTGATTTTTGTGACTATACATCAACTTCTTCTCAGTAATGCGATATCCATGATGAGTAGTGTACAATCAAGTAAAACATACACATACCGTATTTACTCGAATCTAATGCACCCCCGAATTTAATGTGCACCTTACTTCTCAGCTACGAAAATGCATATTTTTTCTTAATACTTGTACACTAAGATGCAAGAAAACTTAAAAGAAATGCTAACTTATGAAACTTACAAAATATAGCAATTCTTGAATTTATTTAAATTCCATATGATTACAAATTATGCATTGCTCACAGACATATCTACATCCTCAGATACTTCACTGCATGATGAATCTTCATTGCTGCTGTCGGCTGTGGTTTCACTGTGGACTGTCTGAAGATAGCATCGTCTTCAGTGCCATCCATCGCATTGGAAATACATACCACACTTCAGGAAAGACCGCTTAACTAAGTCATTAGGAATGAATTCCCAGGCATCTACAATCCACTGTGCTACTACAGAGAGTGAAGGTTTTTTAACACATCCAGTTTTTGTCAGTTCTGTGTCTCCCAAAGTAAGCCACGCATTATAGCGTGATCGAATTGCTGCTTTAAAAGGCCTATTTATGCTGACATTAAGGGGCTAAAGTTGGGAATTCATTCCTCCAGGCACAACAACTAGATCAGTCATGTTCTGAACAATCCTGGTTTTCACCAAGCTGCTTACATGCCCCTTGAATGAATCCAATACAAGCATGGACCGCAGTCACCCCGCACTTGGTCGTTGAAACCACACTTTTTGAAGCCAGTCATTCACCAGTTCTTCGGTCATCCAGCCATTTTTTTAACTCTGACATGAATTTTCTGAGGAAAAGTCTCATTATTCGGAAATGTTTTTCTCTTGAAAATAACATATGATGGTACCTTGTTCTCATCGGCAGTAATGGAAAGCATGACCGTCATTCGGAGGTTCTCATTTCCTGTTATTAGCACTTTAACTTGCTTTGCACCAATACTTTCTACGGTGTAATTTGATGGCATATCAAAATACAATGGTGTTTGGTCAGCATTCCCAATCTGGCTTTAAACATGGTGCCCTTGCTTTCTTACTGATATGACGTACTTGAGAAAACTGTATAGCTTTTCTTCAAAGTCAGATGGCATTCTCCAACATATTGAAGCACGCCGCCTCAGAGAAAATCCTTTTCTCTTCATCAAACAGCAAACCTATCCTCTTGAAGCAGTGAACCTTACACTGGATCCAAGTTCACAATAAATTTCTTGTGCTTTTGCCTGAAGAATTTCTACAGTAACAGTAAAACCTGATGCATGCTGGCTTCACGAAATGATCTAGTTGATCGTCAATCTCGGGAAATCTACCCATCTTAGGTCCTCAGAACGTCTTTCTTGTTTTGGAGCACTGATTCAGCTTTTCTTTTGTTTCCTCCAAAGCCTTACATTCACTTCTGAAACTCCACACTCCCTAAAATAAGCATGATTGCCATTTTTCTCTGCATAGGCAACCACCTGCAGTTTAAACTTTGCTGGATAATGCTGCCATTTAGAACACATTTCTGGACAGTATACTCCATGTTCAAGTAACAAAATGCAGTGTTTTTTTCAGAGAACAATACTATGAGGCAAGCGACTGTCCATATTTTATATCTTTCATCGAAGCTTTTAAGAATAGGGAAAGTTGGAGATTGTTGGTGGCCATAGCAACAGTCAGATGCTCAGAGGATTTGCTGGTGCGGGGCAACGACGACATCCTAGACAGTCAGGCACTTGCGAGACTCCTGATGTAGGTATTTGTCACCGATTCTAATGAGCACCTGGATAAACAGGTTCGATTTTTGAGGGAAAACGTGCGTGTTAGACTCAAGTAAATATGGTATATAAGACTGAAATGTAGAGTATCATGCAAGTTATCAAAAATAAAGTATCAGAAATGTTGATGCTGTTGTCATGTCAGTCTAGCATTGACTCAAACATATGCTCACTACATTGACCAATTGCTGGCCCTTACTGATGACATCAAGATAATGTGTCAAGGTTGCAAGTTGAGGAAGATCTCTAATTCTCTTCCACATTCAATTTACACCACTGGTTATATTACATTTTTTTTCTGTTCTGTGTACTTTTTTGCACCCACCAGATTTTGTGTACATACTTCAAAAGAGCACTGCACAGGTTTTATATATTTTGGGAAATTTCTACTAAAAGCAAATTTCACTCAGTCCAGAAGATTTTAGTTGTTGAAAATGTTTCTTCCTTTTTTGATAAATGTCTTCATCACTGAGGTTTTTTTTTTAATCTTTATATTTGTACAAATAACTACATCTTGAGAGACATTTTGGAGTCCAACAGATTTTTTCTTATTCTGTGAAAACTGTTCAGTAAATGGAAAGAATGAGTGAAACTATTATTCTAAATCTTTTTTTATTGAATTCAATCAAGGTAAGAATGAATAAAATTTTTCTTCCTTTCTAAGATAGAATTTCAGGTAATGTAGCAGAAATGCAAACTAAACTCAAGTGCACAAAGCACATCACATTCTGATGCATGCTACTACTAGTCAAAATTTTTTAAGGCTTTGCATAATCGCAAAATGCTATAAAACATCCTGCATATATATATTTTTTTTATTTTAATTCGAAAAGCCTTTCAGCACGATAAGATATATTTAATAGTACAGTCTGTACTAAAAAATAGACATTTATAAGGCACAACAACTTACAAGATCTTTCAAAGCACCATGTGCTCCATCGTCAGGTATTTCAATATACATAAACAAAACAACGGATAAAAGCAAGAAGCATTTTCAAATTACGCGAGCAAATTCAAATTACAAAGCGATCTCTTCGATTCGCTGAGAGTTTATGTATATTATCGCACAACTCTGACTGCTGTAATGAAGAAACTCCACGTTTCATTCCAGTGCCTTGGGCCATGTTAATGCGGCCAGAACAGCATACTCCTATCCAGCAACACTTAACTCCTAATAATTCATTTACAGTTTGACGAATAATGTCAACTTATTAATTATCCTGTGTGTATATATTTTATTCGCATATCTAATAGCAATTCATAGTATCAATTGTTGAAACCCTTTAACGCATGACAAAACTTCTACTATATTTAATGTAAACATCGTTATTGTTATCACGTGCTCGCGTAATTTGAAAATGCTTCTCGCTTTTATCCGTTGTTTTGTTTATGTATATTGAAATACCTGACGATGGAGCACATGGTGCTTTGAAAGATCTTGTAAGTTGTTGTGCCTTATAAATGTCTATTTTTTAGTACAGACTGTACTATTAAATATATCTTATCGTGCTGAAAGGCTTTTCGAATTAAAATATTGTTTAGCGCACGAAGAATCCTTATTAAAGTTAACGCCTTATATTTTTTTAAATAAAAGTGATATTTGTTAAACTGACTTTTGATTTAAAAAATTACAATCCTTTACATATTAAACATTGTGTCTCTAAATATGTCTTACATTTTACAGAATTGTTTTCTTTTTTCATGTGAGAAACACTGGTAACTGAGCGTACATTCAGAAAGAACCTGGTATACATATACACATTTATTAAAATTTCACTAACATCAGTAATTACGGGCAATTTTAATTTATGCAGAAACAAAAGCAATGAACTTACTGTCAGATATTTGATAATGATATCGTGCTGGTGGCTGGATCTTACAAACCATCTCTGCCAGGTCAATAAATGATGCATTTCTAAGGTTTTCCGGATGCTTAAACATAAAAAAAAGGGGGGGGATTAAGTACTTGCATTATAAAATGACAATTACTGTAAAAGAATGCACAATATAATGGGATGGTATGGGAGGAAAATTACCTGATGATGATACTTAAGTTTCTCATTATGAAGGAGGCTGAGAAGTGACTTGTGTCCCTTTTTCATAGTGAGGAATAATTCTTTACCATGCTGATATCCAACTTCCTAAAAACGAAAATATTCTATAATGAGAGATGAATATACCAATACACCTTCAGGCATAAAATTTCATATTTTCTATAATTTCTGTACAGGTTGAGCATCTTTTATTCGAAATGCTTCGGGTGAATGAATTTCCAATTCCAGAATTTTCCGAAATTTGGGATACCTCTAAGTAGTCCGCATCTTACCTTTATTCACTGCTGTAATTCATCAGTATCCACCTATGATGCTATTGTCTGATTAGAAGATGTGCACTTTATCATTTCAGTTAGGTTTTACATAAAGTGTACTAAAAACATTTCAGGAAATTAAATTTACAAGACAGCATTTTATTGTACTTATGTTATATGTAAGGTACACAAACAAACAATCTAAAATTTAGTTGCGATTTAATGTGATGAAAAGAATCATGGAAAGGGTGTAAAGGAGGGGAACATTATAAGCTTTTGAAGAACCATGAAGTGGATGGTCCCTCAATAGCTTCTGAACATTGGTCACTTGATGAGGAGCATTCATTTTCTAAAAGCAGAACACCTGCTGGCATTTAGCTTTTAGAATATTACTTAGAAGGCATTTTATCACAGTTTATTGGAGAAATTTAAACTCTTGTGTGTATTAAAATTTCTCCAATGAACTGTGATCGAAAGCCTTTTAAGTAATACTCCACTAGTGGCGCTCTGTGCTGTCAGGGCTTGTAAAAAGGTGCGGATTTCAGAACTTTTTGGATGTTGGAATTTTGGATAAGAGAATCTCCACCTGCACTTATGAGAGTTATTAAACAAGTTTTACTGCACACTCTTTCTCCAACACAAAACACTTTCAGAAATTTTTACCAGATGTCAGTAATGCAAACAGTTCATCAAACGGCAGTTGATAGCAGTTTGCCATTTGTAGAGAGTGGTTTAGAGTATAACAATTAGAAATGCAACTGAGTGCAATATACACTAATATCTGAAAAATGTAAAATGAAAATGAAGAAATGTGGACAGGAGTACAGTTGGATGATTAGGTAAAATACAGTCAAACCTCGATTTAACGAACTTCAAGGGACTAACAGTCTTGTACGTAAAATCGTAGAATTTGCTAAATCGAGGAAGCCTTATGAATGAAACATTAAAATTTACCTAGTGTTCATAATAGAATGCATAAGCAGCGAAGTTCTCTTTCATTCAGTGAAATTTAAATTATGTATAGTACTTTTAATTATGAAATTTGATTATCAATCATGTTATAGTACATACGAATTTACTTTGCAAATTAAATACATAATTCATAGATCTGTATTAGACTTCAATACCATTAAAGTTTAAGCATACTTTAAAACTAAAAGAAAAATATGATAGTTGACCTTTCTCCGAGCATTTAGCTTATAATGATTTCAGTATTATAAACTGCATGAAATAGAACATCAATTAATATTAATTAACTAGTAAAAACAGAATATGTGTTGATTACCTTTTTACACTGTGGAAAAGAAATGCTTTAGAGAAGACTGCTTATTTTTTCTGAACCTTTGGCTTTATAAATTGCAGGTTCAATTTTATGAAGTACGTGAAAAATGAATGTCATCAGTAAAGCCCGGAAGTTTAGGCAGTAAAAATGCTAAAAATAGGCAGGCAAATAAGCGAAATAAAGCGTCAAAATAGGCATTTATAGAAGTGGTTGAAAAATTCTGAATCATACACAGGTGTTAAGCTGAATTGGCAAAATCATTTATCAGATTATCACTTGCTTATTTTTACGGTTACACATAAGTACTAGGTGTTTTTTTAAATGTTTGAAAGTGAATGAAACTCTGCCTTCTGTCACTTAGGATATGTTTTAGAAGCGAAAATGATCTTTCAACTTCTACGGAGGTAATGGGAGCGTATTTGAAACATGAGGCAGTTGTAGGATCCATTTCAATAGAAGTTGAACTTTCACCTTGGAGTATTTCAGTGATGACTTTGATTTTCTCCAAATCATTATTTGCTGAAAGAACTCGTTAATATTTTTCACTCACGATTTGACCCTTTCTCCCAGGAACACATTTAATTGTACTAATTACATCATTTAATATTTTCAAGGCATTCACTAACATTTCGTTCCTTTTTTCCAGCAAAGTAATCATATCGAGCAACTGTGAAAAGTGTGCTTGAATAAAAGTTAAATCTTTATGAATGGAATCTTTAGCTAGTATCTGTTGAGCATTGCGCAGGATTCATCCTCTTGAAAACTGTTAACAATTTCAGCAATCTTGTTCAAATTATTTGCTATACAGCGGCTGATATCCATGTTCCCCATCTTCTCAAAATCGGTTTAGGCGGTAAAGCAAGATTTGGTTCCATCTCTTTGAATAAGTGAACTTGATGAGGAGCTTTAAGGAAAATTTTCTTCACATTACTCACTAACGCATCAATATCCGGAAATAACCCACGTACTTCCTCCGCTACTGTGTGGAGAGCATGAACCAAATAAGTTAAATGAAGCATTTTTGGAAAGAGAACTTTCAGGCTGTGGGCAGCCTTTTTCATATAAGGAGCTGCGTCTGTTAAAAACAATAGTACATTTTCATACTTTATTCCACCAGGCCAAAGAAGAGCTAATGAAGAGGCAAAAAGCTGAGAAATCGTGCTACTAAAAATATTTGTTTTTGGAAGTTGTTCTGATGTAAGTAGATAGTTGAGGGCTGAGCAGGTTCCATTGTACCTATAACAACATTTGCCACATACCTTCCCGTGGGGTCTGTTGTCCCATCGATACTGATCCAGATATTTTTATCCCCGACATCTTCTCGTATTTCTTTCATTATATCGACGTAGCAGGAATCTAAGTATGTTTTCCGCAAAGTTGCTTCGCACGGAATATTTTCCTTTGTATATTTCTCCAAAAAATTCTTCAGTGAATTATTTTCCAGCTTCCACAAAGGTATTCCAGCATCTATAAAAGCATGGCACAAATCACTTGCGAACTGTGACTGCTTGCTCGAAGTAGAAGCAAATGACGAAATCAAACGTCTTTTTTTCCCACCAATCTTCCGAATAACAGCAGCTTTATTTTTAGCTGTTGCCAAATGTTGTGAAATGAATTTCTTTTCGTAATTCAGTTTCGTATCGCATATTTTACAAAACAACAACATTCCATCAGTGGACAAGATATCACTTCCATACTCTTGAACATACCGACTTGATTTAGCACTGGTTGAAGAAGCAGTTTTCGGCATTATTGTTTCACTTGGACTCAAGACGAGATCTATTAGGGGTAGCGAACTAACAGAACCTTCCTCCCTTGTTTTGCACTTACGTTCAAGGTCTTATGTGTGTACGTGCATTCTTGGCTTTCACTCTAGCTTGATTGGTTACAATGTTATCTGACTGGATTCGGCTACTTTCGCCATGCGCAGAAACTGTCATCTAGGATTCTAGGGAGAGCAAAACATAAAATGAGATGCCGAGCATCACGGACTCTGCGCATGCATCTGC
This sequence comes from Macrothele yani, assembly GCA_039090855.1. Taxonomy (NCBI): domain Eukaryota; kingdom Metazoa; phylum Arthropoda; class Arachnida; order Araneae; family Macrothelidae; genus Macrothele; species Macrothele yani. Next base: position 59,929,019 of record CM077029.1, read on the forward strand.
CACCGCTGCTTAAATTGGAGCACCTCGTTTTGAATGTACCGATTGTACTCTTGTTTACTTTCAGATGTCTGCCGACTGTGATTTCATTTTAGAGATGCCACCTACCTTATGGTTTGTACATCTATACCCTAAAATGGAGTTTTTAAAAGAAATGAATAACTTAAAAAAAATTACGTGTTTACCCGGAAACACTACGTACTTGCATGCTATATTGTTATCAAAACTTTGATTTTATCGCATTCTTAAGAAGAAGTCATTTTTTAATAGTGCATTTGTTGAGTACAGGCAAAAAAAAATGCATTAAAAACATAAAAAGGCATTTTTTAAATACACCAGAGTTGAATAATTACGAAACGCATATAGCGTATGAAATCCGTTTATTTTCGTGGTGTAGTCAGCACAAATATAAAGCACGAAAATAAACGGATTCCATACGCTATACGTGTTTCGTAATTATAAAAAGGCATTTTCTTCAAAAATGAGCCGAAAAGGCAAAAAAAGCATTTTAAGGCATTTTGCCTCAACTCCGGGGTTTAGCCATCAGTAATATTGAAGAGCATCAAGTAAATTTTAGCACATTCTATATCATTAGCAGCATCACTAAAGCAGCTTTCAGTTCTGCTTCATCTTCTTCATCAGAATTTGATGCATTCAGTCCAATCTGTTAATCCAAAACATCATCAAGGGATTGCATTTGGCAGGTATGCATATTTGCATCACACTCAACATAATCGGAAAACACAATACCTAATGAGGCAATTTCATTCCATTCTGCAAGATCATCATCTGCAAAATTATCAGCAGCATTTTCGGTATTGGACCCACTTTCTTCTTGTTCACAACCTGAAAAGCCTGCTTTGTTAAAGCAGTTGTTAATGGTATCTGTCGTAACTGCATTCCCACGACTGTTGCACGAAATGCATTGCATCAAGAATGTTAATTTTAACTTTAGATGCATCATCCTTTGCATCGATAACATAAAGTACTTTTCGCATGAGAAGCTTTCAATAATGGGCTTTAAAAGACCTAATTGACACCCAGATCCAGAGGTTGCAATTCACTAGTACAATTTGCTAAGGGAAAAATGACTCGAACATATTTCAGATTGTTTACCTGAGGATGCGCAGTACACTGATCAATGAATAAGAGGACTTTTCTCTTTTTTGCCTGCATCTGAGCATCCAAGGCTTCTACATAATTTTTGAATAAAGCTGTGGTAATTTACGACTTTTTATTTGCTCCGTATTTAGTAGGCAAATATTTCACATTTTTGAAGCAATGTGGTGTAGCAAATTTGCCTATAACTAATGGCTGTAATTTTTCTGACCCGTTTGCATTGGAGCTAGAAAAACAGCGATTCTGTCTTTTGACTTTTCTTTCATGGCAGGTGTCGTTTCGAAAACATTTTTTTATCTGGCTGCAGGTTATAAAATAGTCCAGTTTCATCAGGATTAAAAATGTCACACAGCATGTACCCTTCAATAATTTGTGGCAGCGGTTCATTTTTCCATGTCTGTGCCATCATGGGATCAACACTTTTGCTTTTGCCAGATATAGCTCTATACACTATGTTATGTCTTTGCTTAAAGCGATCAATCCATCCATTTGATGCAGTGAATTCCTTTATTTGAAGTCACTGGGCAAGATGAACTGCTTCTTCCTTCTGAAGTGATCCACTAATTGGCAAATTACTGGCCTGTGTTTGTTGGAACCAAGTGACAAGAGTGTTTTCCAACTCACTCAGGGGTGATGATTGCATAGATTTCCTCTTACTCAAAAATTGCCCACACTTTGATGCACAGCTTTCAATTTCCTTTTTATTTTTCGCTATGGTACACAACGTTGACTTCGAAATTCCGAGTTTCTCTGCTTCAACAGTCTGTGATCCTGGGTTCGCATCGAGCTGCAACAAAATGTTCATTTTTTCACTGATTGAAAATCTTTTCTGCTTTTTCTTTTTGCTGCAGTCATTCAGTTTTTTAAATGCTCTCACAAAATGCACATTTGCAAACTACAATGATCAGTGAATTTCACTTTTAACTTTTCTAGTGCTATCTATGTTCATCAAAACTTTATCTGTAAACAAGTTATGTTGTTTAAAGTGATGTCTAGATTTAACACTGAGAAGAAAAAAAGAAACATAATTTGGGGAAGAATTCTGGATGCTCAGGAATGAGAACATACTGTTAGAGGAAGCCGCGCGTGAAACATCAAAAACGCAAGAAACTCGTAAAAAAAACTTTCCTATGGTAACTCTCAGAAAGAACTGCGCCCACATCAGCATCAAGAGAAAAAACCTTGTGACCCACTTATGTGACTTGGACTTTTTCTCAGTTTTGCTCTTCTTGCAAAAATGTGTGTGTACACAGTTGGTGAACGAAGAGAAACAATATCGCAACAAGCCGAGTATAGCTGTTGCTTTTTACAATTGTTTTGATAAATGTACCATATGAAGTGCTATAATTTCTTCAACTGGGCAATTAATACCAGGATTTACGCTCACCATATATTTCATCATTATAATTACTTCTGCTATAATGCTGGTTGACATAGTTTGGTGACTTAAAAAAAAAAATATATATATATATATATATATATTTGCGGGATGTAAGGTCAGGTGATGCGTAACATCACAGCCTCTCCTTGACAAATGTCAACCCCGCCTTCTCGTGGTGCATCCTGTTCCTACTAAAGGGCTCTGACGACCGCCAATAGCGGTATAACTATACCATCGGGATTAGAGGAAATTCTATCCCACACTCACCAACCCGCTTGGCCAGCGTGGTGAGTTATGGCCAAACCCCTCCAAAATGACTCCACAACTTAAATCTTGGCCCTCAGTCTCCGGCAGCTGGAATGTACCTGGCCAAGGCAGCGGCCAGTGCGACATGAAGGCAGAGGGTGCTAAGAATCCCCGGAGGACCGGACTAGGCTGCCATCTGATGCTGACCTTGGCAACGTACAATGGACGCTCCCTATCTTCTGATTCAAGGCTTCTTGAATTGGAAGAGGAACTACAAAGGATCAAGTGGGACATCGTGGGGCTAAGTGAGGTAAGGAGAAAAGGAGAAGATCTCATCGAACTGAAAAGTGGACATCTCTTCTACTATCGTGGGACAGATACTGGCAGAACTAGTGGTGTTGGATTTATAATAAACAAGAAACTGAAGGATAAAGTTGTAGAAGTTGAAAGTTCCTCTGACAGAGCTGCACGGCTTATTATCCAACTCTCGAAAAGATACCAGGCTCAGATTATTCAAACTTATGCACCCACCACAAGTCATCCTGAAGAAGAAATTGAAGAATTTTATGATTTTATGAGGAAATTTGTCATCTAAATAATAAAGGTAAGCAGCACTTGAAAATAATTATGGGAGATTTCAATGCAAAAATAGGGCAACGGCAACAGAATGAAACTTCAGTAGGTAAATTCGGTCACGGCAACAGAAACCAGCGTGGAAATACTCTCGTTGAGTTTGCAGAGGCAGAAGGGTTTTTCATCTTGAACTCCTTCTTCAAGAAAAACCCACACAGGAAATGGACATGGAGACATCCAAATGGGACGACAAGTAAAATTGATTTTATTATGTGTAACAAAAAATTCGTCATAGAAGACTGCAGTGTGCTAAACAAGTTCAACACAGGTAGTGACCATAGATTGGTGAGATGTAAGATGCACCTCAACACTAAACTTGAACGTGGCAAGCTCATAAGACAAACAAAATCTATTGACATAACCAACCTTAAAAAACACCATAATACCTTCAAGTTGGAACTGAAGAACAGGTTCTCTGCTTTAGAAGGCCTAACTTCGGAAGAAGTGGACATCTCTGAAGTTAACAGAAAAGTAACCAAAGCTCTTATGGAAACAGCAACAAAATTAGCTGGGTCTAAGAACAAGTTGCATGTGAACAAATTATCAGAAAAAATCAAAATGTTTATGCAAAAAAGAAGAGAGATGAGGACAACTAAAGAAGATGTGACTTCCAAAGTGGAATATATAGAGCTATGCAAGACAGTACGAAAAAGTATCACTGAAGACGTAAGGAAATTCAACTAAGAACTAGTGAGGAAAGCAATTGAAAACAACCAAAGCCTAAAGATAGCAAAGGGACATCTCAGTAAGGGAAGAAAACAGATTATGGCACTGAGAAAAGAAGATGGTTCTGTAACAAGAAATAGAGGCGAAATTTTGACAAGAGTGAAAGATTTCTACTCCAAATTATATGAAAGGGATGATACATGCACTCCAGACATCATGAAAGATACCAGTACCAGAGTTCCTCCAGTCCTTCCAGCAGAAGTTGCACATGCAATCAAGAACATGAAGCGGGGAAAAGCTCCAGGAGAAGATGGAATTACTGTAGACATCATACAAGAAGCAAGTGGAGAAATCGAAACAGTACTCGCCCAAATTTTCACTCGATGCCTTAATGAAGGAAAGATTCCTGAGGATTGGAACACCGCTACAATGATCCTGCTACATAAGAAAGGTGACATTGAGGATCTCGGAAACTACAGACCTATCAGCCTCCTATCAGTGGTTTATAAAATCTTCACTAAAGTTCTTTCACACCGCTTGAAGGTAACACTGGACATGGCTCAACCAAGAGAACAAGCTGGATTCAGGAGTGGCTACAGCACAATAGATCATATCCATGTGCTGAGAGAACTAATTGAAAGAGTGAGGGAATATGAACTTCCATTGTGCATGGCTTTTATTGATTATGAAAAAGCCTTTGATTCGGTGAAACCATCAGCAGTTACAATGGCTCTGAAAACCTGCGGTATTGAAGATGCATACATTAATATTATTAATAACATCTATGAAAATGCAAGTGCAAAGATTAGGCTGTTTGAAAATACAACACACATAAAAATTGGAAAGGGAGTGAGACAAGGTGACACCATATCTCCGATGCTCTTTAATGCCACATTGGAGGGTGTTTTTCAGTCACTGAGCTGGGAAAACAAGGGGATAAAGATTAATGGAGATTATCTAACCCACCTTCGTTTTGCTGATGACGTAGTCATTTTTACAACTAGCCCATCAGAGCTGCAGAGTATGATCCAGGAACTTGCTGACAAGAGTAAAGAAGTGGGATTAAAAATGAACTTTCAGAAGACAAAAGTGATGTTCAATGCTTTTACAAGAAATGAAGATTTATCGATTGATGGAGAAAAGCTGGAGATAACAGACACGTACGTTTATCTTGGACAGCAGATATCAAGTGAGGGTCACATTGATGAAGAAATTAATCGGCGTACAAAACTTGCCTGGAGAGCTTTTGGAAGAAACAGCATAATTTTCAAGAGCAATATGCCATTATGTCTTAAAAGAAAAGTGTTTGATCAATGCATCCTTCCAGTGCTTACGTATGGTGCAGAGACGTGGACCTTAACTAAAAGAGACATACAAAGGCTGCAGACAACTCAAAGAAGCATGGACAGGTGCATACTTGGTGTAACCAGGAGAGATAAGAAGAGGAACTCGTGGATCCGAAAAATGACAAGAGTGGAAGACATCATGATCAGAGTTAAATCCGTGAAATGGCAATGGGCTGGACATACTGCCAGAAGGACAGATCATTGATGGACAGCCGAAATTTTAGATTGGATTCCAAGGGACAGGAAAAGACCCAGAAAAAGACCACATGGGAGATGGGTGGATGAAATTCGAAAGTATGCAGGGGTGACATGGAGGAGACTGGCACAAGACAGACCGTTGTGGAGGAAACTTGGGGAGACCTTCGTCCAGCAGTGGATTGATAATGGTTGACAATGATATATATTTGCCAAATTGAGGAAATGCGTTTGTTAAATTGGGAAATGTCAAACATTAATTTCAGCGTGGTTCCATCCGGACCATAGAAAATGTATGTAAAATAGCGGAATTAGTTAAATCACAGTCTGTTAAATAGGGTTTGACTGTATACAGTATTTTCATAACAAAGGACTACCAAGCTTAATGATGTGGATAGGAGAACAGTTGGAATGACTACGCAAAATACACAAGATCTTCCTAACAAAGGACTGCCAATATTTATATCATGTGGACAGAAAAATAGTTGAATGACTAGGCAAAATATATGAGATTTTTACAACAAATGACTGCTAATCTTCATGATGTGGCATTAGACAACGAGATAACTGTGAACATGCACATGTCACCATCTGAAAGGAACAATGAAGTTAGCACTTTAACTTAGAAACAATGAAGGAAGCATGAACAGGGTTCCCACTCAAAAGTAGAAAAAAAAATTCCCTGACTTTTCCAGGTTTTCCAGGTGGTCCTGAGAGTTTTTCCAGAGCGGCAAATCAAATCACATTGCGACAAATTGTTGCATTTCCTTACATTCTTGCGTTCCTTACGAAAGCATACATTTGTTAATTCTTTAAATAACTGTGCTTTATACAATTACCTGCTTTTTTTAATAACAATTAAATGCATGAGGCATATTATTTTTGGTACCATTATTTATTTTTTGGTACCGTTGGTTCAAATATCCTTTAAAACATGTAAACCATGTATTTACATGTTTTAAAGAATATTTGAACAAAGACTTAATTTAAATTCTACATATAATGAAATATTTCAATCGATTAGGTGAAATTATACAACTGATTTATCTGTATTTTAAGTGCACACAAGTATATAAATAACATTTTAAACGACTCATAACATTTAGAGTTCCAGTTAGGTTTAAAAATGCAAGCTGGGAGAATTGTGACTGAAGAGAATAAATTGCCCTTAAATGATACAATGCTGAAGCTTTAAATCCTTTAAGTGCTTATTTTACATAAATATTAAACAACACAGAAACGTTTGCTGAAATTGAAGTCTAATGGGAATGATAAAATAGTGAGTGTCTGACAGAGTCTCTTAACATTTTGTTAGAGCGGTTCTATCAAATCGATCTACCAATTTGTATTTTCTATTGGAATTTACTTAGAATCTTTAAAAACAAAGCAAAGTAAAACAGTTATTAAAAAATAAAAAAAAAGAAGAAAGAGAGAACAGAAATCGTGACAGCATTTCTGCGTCTGAGGAAAACGTGTGCCAGTACCATCCCAACAATTTCTAGCAATCAGGGAAAATACTGCTGACATTTAAAAATCAAAATTGTAATTATTTTAGCTAACGTTAGTTCTTGCACTTGGCAATGAGAACATCGAATCTATACTATTTCAGAGGGGCCAACCTCTAGCAGAACGCATCAGTAATCAATAGGGATTTTACAGTAATGTTTCAGTAATCGAACACAAACTTTCAGTAATGTAACACGCCATTTTTTTTTTCAAAGTTAAGGACAATATTATAGTATTACTGTGTAACCTGTAATACTTGTATGAGGTGCCTATCGGTAATCACCATACGAAGCCTCATTGCTAACGCGTGGAATGGGTATTTCATGAGAAATTAATGCGTGAAGTGTGTAATAACTTTATATGTTTACACTATCCTCACAAAAAAATATGAAATTAAATTATCAATATTGTACTTACCTCATGTCATTGCTGACATAAAAACTCCCTTGTTGCTTGTTTTGCAGTGGTATATTCTTTTTCAGAAAACTTTATAACACAGCTCACCTGAGGAAAATGCTTTACTTTTATGTATAAGAAGGGCACTTAATGTTTTGGTGTTCATTGTTGGGCAGAAGTATGCGAGGTTTTTCCTTACTATACTAAATATTCTCTACGTAGAGGAATTGCTGTGAGGGATAGTCAATATTGCCAACATTAGTTTAGACAATGCAGAATACTTGGGAAGGCCAGATGAATCCTTCATCTTAGATATTTCATTCCATGCCACATCTGCTCAAGGATATCCAGCTTCATCAATATCAGAGTCTGGGAACATAGCATGAAAGAAGCGACCAGCATGATCACAGATTGCTATAGGTAGGTTATGCTCCACAACGATTGCAGTAAACAGCAATTCAGCATTTATCACGCTATTTTCATTCTTTTTGCAAAAAATTATCCAAAGGCTTTGATCGAGTCTTTAATTTTACACAATCCTGGTGTTTGTTTTGACTGGATATGCCTTCCGCAATCATCTCATCTCATCTCATCTCGTCCTACATGGGCTACTGATTACTCTCATATTAGAAGGCACGCAAGGAAACCTTTATTTCAGCATTTTCCATTTCCTTGCTCAAGATTTGGGAGAAAGATTTGGATGTTCCTGGAGAAACCTCTTTGCATATTTATTTGTTTCAGAAACGATAATTCCAAGGATGAAATTGGTAAAAAACAAGTAAAAATATGCAATAGGTGCCACATCAGTTGCAGGAGCATGTTTGGGCCCCTGCATTTCATGACAATCAAAAGGATGCTGAGGTTGTTCATCACTTCCCTCTATTACATCCTCCCATTCACTTTCAGAACTTTCATGATCTGAAGATTCACTATGAAGATCTTCACCTTCTGAAGAAGATATGGTGTGCGTGGCACTGTGGCTAGTTTTCTGGCTTGATGTTGCTTGGCCAATATCACTCTCAGATGATTCAAAATCATCACCATCACTTGGCAAACTTTCACTCTCACTACAAGATATTTCAAATAACCTTAGAAAAAAATTTCACACAGTAGGAAAAAGCACTTCTGCTAGTCTGAGGAACAAGCTGTCAATAAAGTCATCCTCTGCTAACACGAGTTTGGAAAAAGAGGGGGATTCGTAATTCATGGAGTTTTGCGATTGTGTCTGTTTAGGAAAAGAAATGAATAATGTGAAGAGCTTCTAGTAATAAAACACCGCACTTCGTTCTCCCGCGCGGCGAAAGTCCTCAAGAAATATAAACATCCGTCATCGCGGGACCACGCGTTGCGACGAGTTGATCGTTATTGCACTTCGAACGGGGCTCGAAAAAGTGATTTCCGACAGTACGGCGTCTTATAATACACCAACAATTCCAAGTGAACAACCCTGCTTCAACAGCAATAGGAAACGTTTTGGCTAAAGTAACCTTTCTCCTGTCACACGGAGAAATTGCGTGGGGAACCGATAGCAAGCGCAAACTCTTTTACGATGACACTTACGGCATATTACCCGCAGTTTTCGTCGTATTATCCGCAGACCGCAAAATTCACATAAAAAAAAAAAAATTCTTCGTATAATCCGCAGACTGACATTTAGGGAAAAAATCGCCGTATAATCCGCACATCATAGATGTTGAATCAGAAGTGGAATTTCCGACAGAAAAGTCGGTCACAAACACATCGCTCTTTCCACGTTCCAGAAACACATAGCAACCGAAAAATTGTTTTCAGCCGCCGCCGGGGAATTGAGTCACGGATCTCTCGATAACTAACCGAGCGCGTTAGCTTTACACCACGTTGGCCAACAGTCCACGGTGCTATGTGTATTTTTAAGTCAGCTTCTGACATCATAAATCCGTAAGATGGGCTCAGCTACTGAGACGTCTCCATCTGGTGGGTATTAACGGCACTGGCTATATATATTATAGCAGTTAATTCCAAAGGGCGAGATCCAAGGTGAAAATCCTCCAAATACGTGGCGTCTACGTCGCTCTTTCCACGTTCCAGAAACACACGAGTCCGAAGAAGTAAGAGAAAAAAAAATATATTTTAATAAATGAAGAAATTCATTTTTAAAGGTTACTGTTTTATATTTTTATCTCCGAACAGATAAAGGGTGTGGCATCCATAGATCACGCCGATGTAGCTCCAGAGTATTGCATTACACTGCCAATGACGAAAGGCTGATACAGAACAAGTCGTAGAAATACCGTATGTACTCGCGTATAAGTCGAAAATTTTTGGAGGAATTCCTGCTTTCAGAGTTGAGAGATCGTCTTATACGTGGGCCAATAAAAAACTTCCGTGAATTCTCCCGTGGAATTTACCAACGGATTTGTTTACGTTTTAGATCGCGACACAGAGGCTTTCCGTATGTTGCTGCACGATTGTGTTCTGACCTCAAAACTATCGCGCAGTGACATGATCATATCCTCAATTCTGTCCACCACTTCAAGTTTAAATTCGGCAGTGTAACTGAAACGTTTCCTTTTCAGAGACATCATGATTAGCAATGAAGGAAAACAGCAGCAGCGACGTTCGCCAAAACAACGAAAGCAAACTAGATACAAGGTCGCGCACATGAAATCCGAAAGGAGAAACGCATAGGTTCGTGCAGCAAGCGCTGTGCGTACTTCTTTGGCTTTTTGCCAAAAAACAGAGCCGGCACGACAGTCAGAGCTCTCCTCAACGATAAAATGACCCCTGCCGTCCCTCTCCACAACTATTCCGATCTTTCATTACGACATTCCTCCCCGCTCCGTACAAACTCCTGAATTGAGGAAAATTCTTCCGAGGGAGTTCCTTTTCCAATTATTACACCTTTTCTTGCACAATCACGCTGCAGATTTTTTTAAATCGGAAGGTCTTTTATTTATTTATTTTTTAAATCGGCGTGTTAACCGCATCGGTGTATAATCCGCAAAACCTATAATTTTAACTTTTTTAGCAGATAATCCATGGATTATACGACGAAAATTACGGTACCATTCTTCCGATAATATCGCTGTTTGACGATATGATTCATGGACATTCCATTTCAAAACGATATGATTGATAAATGATATGATCATTGAGACACCGAAATCCGCAGTCTGATTCGGAAAATATGCGGATCAAAATCGAAGGCCGAGAAATCAGCAGCGTCGCACTAAAAGGGTTTAACAAAAAAGGATACAAAATTGAGATTCTCCAAAACACACTGAATTCCGTAATTCTTCCAACCTGTCCGTAATTCCGTAATCTGACAGTCGAAACCGTAATAATTACGGACAATTCGTAATAGTTGGCACCTCTGCTATTTGCTTCTAAATAACGCAGCATAGGATATTTAGACATTGTGCTGTTAAATTTCATAACCAATAAGCTGGCACACAGAGATCCTAACGCCATAACGGCAAAAAAAATTAAAACCAGGGATAAAGAAAAAATAATGGAAGCAACAAGTGGGGAAAACTAACAGTTAATACGGAATACCATTTTGCCTGAGAGGCTACAATTCATATTAGTACTTCCAAAATCCGGAAGTTTTAAAATTGATTGGCTACGTTTGTGACGCAAACATTAGTACTGAACTTTTCTCGCAGGTCACAGTTCATTTCACGCTACGTCAAATTACTTGTACGGGAAACAATTAGAGGAAGTTTTGTGTGCATGTGTGCTCATAAAATCCTCCTAACACTTTTTTGTCAACATAATTTATCATCCTGCGGCGAGTGGCATGTTTATACTTAACAATATCTTTACGAAGGGCAATACATTTGTGCGATGTTGATCAGGCAAAGTGCGAGAAAGGTCTGGAGCCCACTCAGGTCATTTGCAGTAACTCCCCACAAATAACGTCATCCAAAACGGAGACAGAGGCTTTAGCGCCTGCACTGACAAACCTGAAACGCACGGCAAAGATTTTCATCAGTAGTAACTAGGTAGATTTTTTTTTTCGGCAATGCGAGGGTAAAGATGTGAAATGAATAATTTATGCAAATCTTGTGAGGTGCAGCAACGCAAGAAGAATAATTTACGATTACAAGAAAATTTCTACCCCGTCTAACTTTTGTTCTCGCAATTTTTTTTTTTTTTTTTCCCTATGTATAAGCTGAAACCTTGGGAAAAATTACGACAGAATGATGAATTTTATATTTCTTATTCTAAATAACGGAGATATTTGCGTTTTTACGGAAAACGGTTCTACTATACATAAAAATTCAAAAATAATATCTTCTAATCTATCAGAAACAAAAAAAAATTGAAACTTTCAGGGTTTTTTTTTATAACTTGGAGGCAGCTAACCGTAAAAAAAAAAATAAAATAAAATCGCACGAATCGGAGATGTGTTGGCGGAAAATTATTTCAATATCTGACGATTTTGCGTGGAATGACCCAGATTTTAAAATCTATGGTTCCGGGCGTCGGACTACCCTATTTTTCGCAACCAGCCAGCTCTTGCAGTAATTGGAATATCGTCTTAAAATAGCTATAAATAAATTTCTTCATGCATTATGAAATAGAAATATGACAGAATAAAAAAAATCTCTTTCCGGCCGTAAAACCGGAAGACAACGAATCTAGAAAACGGCCGTGAAATCTGGGGAATATGGTAGGTATGCAATAGTACCAGCTTCATTGCATGGCATTTTTCATATATTTTTTGTCAAAATACTCGTAAGTACTATGAAAAAAATAAATCTTTCCCCCTCTTTGAAGAATCTTCCTATTTCATAATATTTTCCCTGTTCTAACATTTGAAGGTACATACTTTTCCAACTATACCAATTCTGCTACAGAATTACGAAAGCGAAGCTTTAGTTCGTAAGTGATACGAACCTTTTTTCAAAATAAATTAGGTGCCCTCAATTTGCAACATTCATCCACACTGCTGTTGAAGGGGAAGGGGGGGATTTATTTGGATGACCAATATCCGGCAAAATAAAATGTTTTTGTACGGTTTGATAAAAGACACGTAGAACATGCAAAAGGAAAAAAAAAAAAAGCTCAACTTCTAAAGTTTCCAATGAATTTCGGCGAAATTTGAAATGGAACGTTATTTTCATATATCTTGCCCACTGTAAAAATTTCAGTCGGTTATTTAAAAAATTGAGGAAATAGCTTCTTCATAACTTTTTTCCCAGTCTACGCAGAGAACCGGGGCACCTACTCAGGAACAAATGACTGCCTCTCTTCGCGAACACCAGCAGATAAGAGCCTGCGAAATGGGTGTGCGATTAATGGCTTTCTTTCACGCTTTGACGTGTATGTTTGTTCGGTTGTAGTTTAGATCATCTGGAGACGGGGAAACCGCAAAGAGACGCACTCCTCTGCACAGCTGCACTTTAAGCGGTGGGTGGGTTATGGAGTTGCCTCGAAGGATAAAACAACTCGGACTTATTTTAAAACTTAGCAATACAGAAATATATTTTACAAAAGTCAGAAACAAAATATTTTTCTGGCAAAATAAAAAATTCCCTGCCTTTATAGTTCCCTGATAAAAAATTCCCTGATTTTTACGGAAAATCACAATTTTCCCTGAGTTTTCCCTGATTTTTGGAACAATTTTAAAATTCCCTGAGAATTCCCGGTTTTCCCGGTTTTCCAGGTTGCGTGGGAACCCTGATGAAAGTGATAACTGAGTAATTGGGTTATCCTAAGGTCTGCTCAGAATTTGTTTCAAAACATCTCACATCAGAATCTAAAAAGAATGACCTGCAACTGAGCAGTTAGAATAATACCAAGAAGATAGAGCACACTGTCTTTTATAAATTGTAAGCAGTGAAGGAATACAGATTTTCTAAGAGTCACCAGGTTCAGGTTAAAAAATTTTCAACCCAAGAGGCAGGAAAGAAAGGTAAAGGAAAGCCCAGAAAATCTTGGAAGGACCAGATTCAGGAATGCCTTCACGAGAAAAAGATTATGAGTATGAAGTACAAAAGGTCTTGTGTGCATCATGTGATGAATGTCAGTGAAGCTCAAGCTGTGTGCCAAGATTGCTGTAAATGGAGATGTTGCATACAACAACAGTAAGTACATTTTAACTTCATCAGTTAAACATTTATCTGGTGGTTTATCTTTCTTTGAGGAATTTACCTCTGAATCTCAGATAACAGCTTAGTGATATGTATGTATCAAGTTCAACCACAGCATGAATGAAAGTTTTAACATGATGGCACAGTTAATTAATTGGGAGGTAAACGAATTGCTACGACAGATTCCTGCGGACTATACCATTGCAAAATGTAGGTCCTGGTTTCAATGTGTCATAATGCCATAGAAACAGGTATAACACTGTACACAAAAATTTCACTCCTAAATAATGTACACAATTTCTCTTTTTCCTGCAGCATTATGAGCCTTACAGTTAGGTGGAGTCATTGTTGAAGATCTTTCTTTTCCACTCACCCCTGTCTTGGATTACCTCACTGTTTGAATTCTTATTTATTCTATTCTTTGTCATAGTTGATCTAAGTTAAAGTCTTACTCCTCACCTAAGATCTTCATCTACTTCATTTACATAGTTGGTCCCATACAGTCTCCATTTCTAAATACATGCTCATACTAGCAAAATCTAACTTCTTAGACCTTCAAAATCCTCCATCACTTTAACTGTTGCTCTTATCCTCTCTAACACAACTGTATCCATCCTGGTGCAACTACACGTACATATTAGCATCTTCATTTTTCCAATGTTTAATACCAGGGCTGCCCAACTGGTGGCCTGCAAACAAAGAATAAACCTAATTAATTTCTGACTTTTTCCCTTATTTTATCATTTCTAGTAGCACCTTCACCTGTACATTTTCTGCTCTCACAGGGCACACCCATTCATGGAGGATGTTTCACAATAAGTTTATTTCCCCCCTGTTTACACCAAAATATCTGTAATCTCTACAGTCATATAATTTTTGATGAAGTGACAATTGCTTGCAAAACTATAGATTTTAAAGCACATTTTCCTCAGCTCAGCACTGTTATTAAGAATTTTGATGAAAGGTATAAACAATCTGTGGTGAAAGGTTTAAACAATCTGTGATGAAAGGTATAAACAATCTGATGAACCCAAACAAAGTATATGTCTGTTTAACAATTCACTAAATGTTGATACTGAAAGCTCACACCCCAGTTATCAAATAGATTGATTTAAACTTCAAGAAAATGTATTTATTAGATCTTGATCAGAGACTGGAACAAAACTGTTGAACTGTTTTTCACTGAGAAAAAAACAAATATAAGAGATTTGGGATTAAAAATTATCTAAAGAATTGAAAGTATGCATTTTCTGATGTGAAACACAAAGTCAAAACACAAGAACAGTATGAATGACTAAGCTTGAACAATTCAACTTTCAACAAGCATCAAAGTAGACATGCAACAACTTTTAGGGAAATTTAGTTATCCATAGTGCTCTTGTTAAATTTAAGTTTTTTTTTCTTTCAAATTTTAAATTTGTACTGTTCTAATAATAATTAAAAAAGCTTAAAGTTTTATTAAATTAAGCAGGAAATGTTGATACTTACATCTTATGAAAAAAAAAAAAAATGTGCCTCTTTTAAAAAGCTTGGGCAGTGACTGTAGAAGTCAGATAGCACTGGTTTAGACTATTCTCTGTATATTTTGCCACTGGCCAATGCTCAATATTGAACAACATTATTGGTCTTACTATAAATAGTTCTGAATTGTTCAGCCTACAGTTATATTTTTACTCAGAGGGCAAACAATGCTTTCTTTCAATCATTCTCTTCTCCCTGCATTCTGTTCTTCAAATTCCCTTTCACACAGTCATCTTACACAAACATGGATTCCAAGTATTTAAATTTTCTTATTCTATATTAAAGAATAAATAAAATTTAAAGAAAATTCCAGACTTAAGTTAGAGTCCATCACATGGAACTTGGTTGTTAGATGATTCTGTGAGTAATTTTGTTATGGCCCATCTGACAACAGATAAGTGTTTACACATGAATAAATGATATAACACGAGTACACAAAAAGAATTCCTCTTTTAAATCATAACAATTTGTGAATACCAAATACGAGGACTATAGGTAATTTCCAGAATTTTGGCCACACAGGCTTGTACAAAATTACTTTTCACTATGAGATGTTGGTATATATAACACTTGAATTAAAAAACAACAACAAAGAACCTTGAAAATCATGATTTTCATCGAAGAAACTTTATATTGCTGATGTAATGAAATGCAAGGCAACATAGATTACTCTTGACCCATAAATTAATTTATTAGCAAGGTTGTGATATTTATTGCTCATAAGCTGTGTTGCTCTTTTGTTTTTCTTTTCAAGCTGAAGCATATTTTTTTTTTTTTTTTTTTTTTTAGTAATGGAATGTTTAACTGAAATGTTTATATTACACAGTGGCGGCTCGTGGCAACTGAAACAGGTGGGGCCAGTAGCCGAAGTCAAACAATGAAATGAAAAAAAAACTGTCATTATTAGGCCAACTATTCAGACCCCCACCCTACCCCCCAAGATTCCTTTACTCTGCCTCTGTTTACCCCTTGACTCACAATAATGCCCAAATCAGGCAGGAATGTGTCAACTATTGCATTGCACACAAAAAAAATTTCCTCAGAATAGAATGCATAATTATTAACAGAAAAATGTTAAAACTCCTTAAATAAAATTTTTACCTTAAAACATATGAGCATTAATTTATGTTAGTTGTGCTTTGTGTTTCTTCAGATTTCTCAACTGAGGAATAATCACAGGATTCACAGGATAAAAAAAATGTAGTGAAAACATAATAACTCTAAATATATGCAGGGAGGGAATGTTTCATGAATTTCGTCCCATATAGAATGAGTACAATACTACCATTTGCATTATTTGAAGGGTTTAACCTTTTTTTTTTAAAAAAACTTGTAAAACCTAAAAACATATATGTACTCATGTGCAAATTATACTTACAGGGTTTCTCATTTATTTATTTATTTTTAACATAGAAAATCCTCTCAGTTAAAACTGAAATTAGTTCTGCAAAGCGCTTTGTAAACTTCATACTCTTGGAAACTCAAATTCTTGGGCTGATAAGCACAGAGTTTTTTTAAGTGAAGCTCAAACTAAAAAATTTTGGGGTGATAAGCACTGAGTTTTTTTAAGTGAAGCTTTTCTTCCAAATTTAAAGCAAAGAACGGAGATTTTAACAAAATATCCACTCCATTCATTGTAATCGACAAGCAAAAAAGTCACGACACAAAGGAACAACACATCAACGAGAGAGACACACACAGAAAAAACAACTAACTGAACTTTTGAGATTGGTCGGGGTAAGCTTCTCTGTCAACCCATGGCGTTAAGGAAATGGATACTCTCCTGGCCAATCAAATTAGCGCAGGGCCAGATCACAGCTTTTTTGGCACACGCGTTAAGGCAGTGTTGTATGTAGGTCATCATACTGAATGAGACTGGGAGGAAATCGTCTCCTCTTCGCTTGCGTAGTGATGTTACTGGGGCCTGTTGGAGCTGGCCCCAATAACCTCACACTCTGAACGTGATCTCTTTCCTCAGGAAATAGTTTTTCGTTTTTGAAGGAAACTTTTCCCTTAGGTAATGGTTTTTGAAGGGAAAGGTTTATCACCATGCAATTAAGAGAGAGAATAAGAATCAGGGCAAAAAATAAATAATTTCTAAAAATAGAAATTTTCAGGTGGGGCCCGGCCCCTCTGGCCCCTAATGACGAGCCGCCCCTGATATTACACAATATATGTACACCTCCTGGTTTTCTTTTGAAATTAATTTGGAAGTTAACTAAACTGAGGGTCAATTGTGAATGAACAAAAAGTTCAAATTACTACATAATTCTACAGTAACAAACCTAGCTATAAATCACACTGGTACTAAATACTAGAATTTTATGTCTTCTGAACCTAGAAACTTCTTTGTTGGATTTGGTTAGGGGGTTGTACTCTGCTGTAATCATTGCTGAAGATCTTTTGACTTACCATCATGCCAAAATACAACACACAACATTTATGGAATAAAATAATATTTAACAACAATATACAGGACACAGGAAACATTGCAAGGAAAAAAATTAGAATTTCAGGAGAAATTATTGCTCCAACTTCTGTTGTCAGAAATTTCTGTCTGCATTTTCAAGATGAAAAAACAAACATATAAAAAACAAAATGATATTAAAAATAGTATTTAACAATATTGGAAAGAAGGAACATTGCAAAAAACAGATTATGATTACCAAAGAAACCTTCCATACAACTTATATTTTCAAAACAATTTCCTCCATTTTTAAGATGAAATACAAATATTCAACAACATTTACATATGCGTATTAACTACACTATATTGTATGTATTTATTACGTGGCATAAAGTACAATTAAATTAATGTAAAAACGTTACCACTATTGTACTTCACGTTATATTTTGGTTCAATATACAGTTGTTCTGGTGTGACCCTATGTATAATAAGAATTGCATTATAAGAGAACATATACAATTCATGAAAAATAAAAATAAAAGGGCTACTCAAAATGTTTCCACCATGTTATGTACATAGAAGTGGCTTCTTAGGCTCTTGTGCCACAACTCCACCCATCATTGTAATTCCGAAAAAATCCTTTGCAAAAACTTTTTGCGTCTTCAGCTTATCAATTCAATTATTTAACATGTATAGGTAACGCAAGTTGCCAAAGTCAAACGTACAGAGAACATCACGAATGACAAAAAGACCAGCTAACCAAAGTCAACGTACAGACATCCCAAACAACAAACAGATTAGATAACAACATGAATCATGATAGTAAAAAGGTATATAAGTGAAATGAAGTAAACGGCAAGAATAAGGTCAACACCTTCAAACCATACAACCATGGTTGTATGGAGTAGCTCTATGGTTGTATGGTTTGAAGGTGTTGACCTTATTCTTGTCTTTTACTTCATTTCACTTATATACCTTTTTACTATCATGATTCATGTTGTTATCTAATCTTTTTGTCGTTTGTGATGTCTGTATGTTTGACTTTGGTCCATTCTTGGGATTGCAACTTGTGTTACCTATCTGTACATGTTAAATATTTTAATTGATAACCTGACGACGTAAAAGTTTTCGCAAAAGATTTTTTCGGAATTACGACGACGGGCGGAGTTGTGACACAAGAGCTAAAAAGCCATTCCTATGTATATAACATGGTCAAAACATTGTGAGTAGCCCTATTATTTTATTTTTCATGAATTGTATGATATGTTCTTTTATAATGTATGGGTCATGCCAGAAAGAACTATATATTGAACCAAAAAATAACATGAAGTACAGTAGTGGTAATGTTTTGATGTGTTGACGCTTTTCCGATCTCTAAATTAATGGGCCAATATTTTTGGATCGGAAAACCCATCACCAGATCCACACACTCTCAATGAGTGTGAGATTTTTTTCATGAGATGATCTCAAATCCCTTTAACAAGCAAGGAGTTTAAAAAAAAAAAAAAAAAAAAAAAATTGGAGTCAAGAGAAAATCAAGTAATTTTTTTTGTTTTCTTTTTGATTTTTCTGTGAAATGTTGACCTGTGTGTATGTAGTTAAATTTATGTGAATAGATCTAGGTAAGTTAGCCTTGTGATGTCTGTTGCTAGTGAAGGAATGTGTAACTAGCTGGGAAGTAGATATTTAAGGAAGTTTGACATCATGCTATATTGTTGTTTTTTTTGTTCTTCTTTCATGCAATATTTTTTTTTTCCTTCCTTCCATTGCATTTTTCAGTGCACTGTTTACTTTCAGGGATGAGATATTATGGAAGTTTATTTTAATGCAGTATATGATGTAGTGCATATGAATTAATTTGCCTTAGTTTCTTAAGTGTATCTTGCAGTTTATATATGTACAGTATTAGATGTATCAGTTTAAAATTATCAGCAACGCCGCAGCGTTTAGCGTTATTGATCGTCGGGAAAACGTAGCGATAAAAAAAAAAAATCGTAATGTTGTAGTTCTGTATTTATCGTCATTATCGCGGTTTCTTTTATTATAGTATCGTGTAAGCTTTACTAATGGAAAGGTAATTTGTAAACAAGTAGTGTTAGAAGTATTTTATCTTATTGTAGTTGTACCTAAAGAGAAAAAACGCGTGTTTATGTCTTATGTCAGTATCGTGTATTAAAATCGTTGTTGTGTATCGATCGTAATTTGGTAACTTTTTGTAATTAAAATCTTGCTTAATATTAATATTTAGTTAGTTTTAGTGTGAATCTTACTTAGTATTAACTAGTGACAGCATAATTCAGCGACTGTTAGAAAACGCAGGTCGGCGATTGTTCCGTAACGAAGTGACTTTCGTAAATTAATTGCACATACGCTATCATCAAGGATGTTTAATAATCATTTAGTAAAAGAAAAAAATTGTGGCTTAATGCATACGGGGCAAAATAACAAATCGTTGCTTTACGATATTTTTTCGTAATTCCGATTGTCGCACCTGCAGCTAGAGAGAATTCGATTTTTATGCGTTACGAAGTTAATTGTAACAATGTTCGTTATTGTTAATTTGTTTAATGAATTTTTGTAAAGGTGGTCTCCAAAAGTCTTTGTTCAGACAGAACGAAAATGGCCACAAGTTCTGGTGTCGCTTTCCTAAAAGCAATAAATTTGTAGAATGGCGTCTGAGGACGTTTTCCCAGCTTTACCCAGTGCAGAAAGTCCGATTTATTTACGCTCTTGTTTACTTCGAAAAGACATTTTTCGCTTTGCACAGGAACACTTCGGAATTTAGGCAGAATTCCGCGAAGTTCACCGCAGCGCCAATTTAGTGGGTCAAGGGTCCAGTCATCCATCGAGGAAGTTTCTGCCTCCTAATGTTCACGTAGCCGATTGGAAAGTCGGCGCGTTCTCACACATGCGTGATGCGTAAGGCGAACAGCATTGTTTATTTTAGATGCTCTTCAGATTCAGAGAGAGTTGAGCTAGAAAAGGGTCAGTCATCCATCGAGGAAGTTTCTGCCTCCTAACGTTCACGTACCCAATTGGAAAGTCGGCGCGTTCTCGACATGCGTGATGCGTAAGGCGAACAGCATTGTTTATTTTGGACGCTCTTCAGATTCAGAGAGAGTTGAGCTAGAAACCACCAAGCACTAAGAAAGGGGAAAAAGAAGCTACGCAGAAGACACCGCGCTTTTAAATCAGAAATGCTGCCAACGTTCCGGGAGGACGAAGGCCCATAAAAGATTTCACTGTAGGACCTTTAATTGTTTTTAATGCCAAAACAGAGGAAGCTACTTTAAAGCCCTCATCCTCACAGAGAATTGTAGCTGGGCTGGATATCTTCCACCCGCCATGTTCGGAAGTCCTGCGGGGACACCAGAGAAGTTTCGAAGCGGCACCAGCATGGACACTTAAGTTTGCACCTTCGTAAGATGAAATCTTATACTTCCTTTCTTATTGTCCACTTAAAGGGCAGAGAAAGACATGACCACACAGTTCGGCAGCAAAGTAGGAAACTTGCCTAAATCCGCGGCGAAGGACAGACTCCATGACGCCGAACCTCAGCAGTTAACAAAAACCGCAATTCCTCCGCTCAGCTCAAACACCTAAACTGTAAACATTTCCGTGCTGTTTAACTGACAAAGCTTCCTTGAAAAGAGAAAAAGGAAAACAAACAAGAAAAACAAAAAAAACAAAAACAACAAGAAACATCATCAACAGCAAACTTTCTTTCGGCGACCACCTAATTGTTGTTGTTTAATGTGATTAAAAAAAATTGATATGTTATTTCATTAAAAATATATATATAAGGGGAAGTTACATTTTGTATAAAGGTATTCATTGTTTTGAAAAGGGAAAGAAAAATTATTAAACAAAGAGGGGAGTAAAGATTGTAATTTTTTTATTTTGAGTGTGTGTTAAGTGGCCAGAACCAACAAATGTAGAATAATGTCATTGTGTATTCTTGTATAAGTGTCCAGTTAATGCCAGTGATAGCCTTAAGAAAAAAAAAGAAATGGATTCAAGTGTATTAATTTTGGTTGCTGTTAGAACAGGGTTTTTCATTAGCTTATCTGAGAGGAATGTGGCATCAGAGTAGGGTATTGTAATGGCATGCCTTCCTTAGGATAAAATGTGGAGAATTTGATCTTTGGCTCAGGTAGGGGAGCATACTTCTTCCAATAGCCTATTCTGTTCTTTTTTTGTTGTTGTCGTTTCATCAGTAGGAGTAGCAACTTAACTTATGCATAGATTTTTTCATAACTAATGTGGGGATTCCTGGCAGTAACTTGTCATTTTTGTTTTCTGTTGCTGTAATGTGAGAAAAAGATTTTTCCAGGTAACTAACCAGAATCAGTGTATTGTGAAAAAAAAAAAAAATTAAATGTCACTCTTAACCATCTGAATTAAATTGTAAAGAGCATCTAGCTCAACGTTAAACATGTAACAAATATGCACATCGAGCCTTAAGCTCTTAACACTCTTTGAGTGAATGGTCACATCCTTTGATGATTTTGTAAAGCAGGCCGGTAACTAAATTGTGCCACTAACCTCCCTAATCCTCTAAACCACACAGGTGAAAACTACTTGGTTTTAGACGAAGATTTATGAGAGGGATTATTTAGGACTGTTGAAACATACTCTGGACTCTAAACATCATAGCCTTAATTTTTTTTTTTTAATTCAACCTAGCCATCTAAAGAAAATTCAGCCACCAAAATATTCCATTGTATATTGAGTTGTTTTCCAAAATGTGCCTGGGAGCACACACAATAAACCTCTAGTTAACCTGGAATATATGTTTCAGCAAGTCATTTTGTGTCTCATGTAAATGTCTCTTGTCGGTGGAGGTGGTGGAATTACCTTCCATTTACTGTGAGTTTTTAGGATCGTGCCTTGGGTGTTATTCATTAATAAAAATTTATTAATTGGGGTTCCTAGATAGATCACTGGCCTTTTTTCTTTCTTTTTGAAATAAAATTGTTGTAATATTTGCATTTTAAGAAGTAAGTTTCATCATCATAATAGTAAAATTTTCTTAACACCAAATCCCCCATGTATCAGTTTTTACATTAATTTAATCGTGAAATACAAATAGTTATGGAATAAAATGCTATTTAACAATACAGGACACAGGGGATATTGTAAGAAAAAAGTGATCTGTCCAACTTGCATTTTCAGAAATTTTTCTTTTCCTTTCAAGCAAACAGAAACACTTATGCAGCAAAGTGATATTTAATAACAATATGGACAGAGGAGACATCCCAAGAGAAACAAATTACAACTACAGGAGAAATCTTGTCCATTTTTAGAAAGTTTTGAAAGATGATATTTCATCTCCAGAAGGAAAATGTGTGCTCATGATTGGGGTATTCAGCAAAAGAGGATTAAAAATAATTCTGGGGATATCATTTTTTTGTCTCTAAGGACCAAAATAAAACCTGTGATGTACATCACCATGACTCTGAAATGAGGCTGAAAACTGACAACTTACAACACACAGTAATATGAGCCTTACTTAAAACAATGAGTTCAAGTTTTATTTGTTGTCCTACCACTGACAAAACTAGAAAATTTACATAGACAGTACAAATCCCCCCTCAATGTGGTCTGTCACAAGAACATACCTGAATACTATAATGGAACACAGGTGTGAGGTCATAAAAATGATTGTGAGAAGTTTTTAACAATTAATTACATTGCTTACTTTCCAGAAATGTGTATTACAACATATTGGATCTGATTTAAATAAAAATCATGCAGAGAATCAGAATCATTTTGGAATTTGAAATCTGTAAACTACGTAATTTTCAGTGCATATTATCATTCAGTGCTTAGCAATTTATTTGGCTTTTTATTTTAGGAAACAGATAATTAGTACAGAAGTCTGGCAGGAAGTTTGGCTATACCATTTATGAATTATACCTGAAAAGTATTTTTAAAAATTAACAATGTAAAACGAAGATGAAAAATCTAAAACTCAAGAAACTGTGGAAAAGCCTGTAAGTTTAGAACACTTACAGTGACACCACACACTAAACCTTCTTCTATCATTCACTAGAAGAGGAAAGCCTAAAACTTACCATTATTTCATCAAAGCTTCCAAACTGCAATGTTTTGTACTTGTCAATGGGTGGTCTGATGTATGTGCAGTAATCACTTCTCTTGACTTGATCAAGCTGCCTGACACAACTGACATATGCTAATCTTGACTGGATTTCTGGCAAGCTTGGAACCTAAGAATTGGAATATATTATAAATCAAATATCACCTTACTACAATAGATACTTCTTCAGTTTACTGCATTAATGTTATAAAAAAAAAACAACTAAAAATCATGCATGAAAATTTTTCTGATACAACTCAGATGTTCAAGGCACTAAAACAAAAGGAATAACAGTGCCAAAAAGTAACAGAGAACTGTGGTGTCATCAACAATTAAACTTCAAGATACTGTATATAAACTGTCAACATAAGTCATCATCTTGAATTTTTGATACTGAAATTAAAATGAAAAACCAGGATTTGACACAAAGCTATAATTCCAGAAATTATGATCAACTTTAAGATCACCAAGCTAACTTTGGAATACAACTTCTGGTCTTCTACTTTCCAAGGTGATGACCTTATACAAGGGAGCTCCAACAGGTATTTCCAGTGACACTGACTGCCCACAGTAAGTGTCACTGGAAATGCCTGAGTCTGTTCCTACAGTCCTGAGTGTGTGGAATGAAACTCATAATCCACACACTCAAGAGAAAATAAAAGGCTTTTAAAGGTAACTTGATGCAATACTAAAATTTTCCAGTTAAGTACAGTAAAATTTTAATGGAGATTGTGCCTCATAACTGTAAGCTACTTATAGGGTCTTCAGAGAGTGACTGCAGTATACTGACTTGTGTGCCATGACAACATGGATAACAAAATCCATTCCACACAGAACGACTGAAATCAATTTCAGGTTTCCAGAGCTGCAAAGTGAAGGAAACCTTTTAAGCTACTTTGCAACTTCTTAATTACTTTGAGTGTTCTTGAAAATGACCAGCCACCTGATATCAGGCAAAGAATCCTCGGGAGAAACCACTCATGACACTAGTTAATCAAGCTATTTATAAGATGAACTATTGATAATGTGTTGATAAAGAGACTTTTTACTACAAAACTCTGCATTCACTAAAACAGTGGTTTTAGTGAATGTAACAATGGTGCTTGCCAATTTGGTTTATTTATTAAACCTGATGATAGGAAATGCAACATCATTGATGAAAGCTGTAACAGCAAAAGTGAAAAAAACAAAAGAAAACTTAAAAATACTCTTTTTTTATCTAAAGACTTAGGTACTCAAAGAGGGTTCATTGTTATGCTAAAATCATTTAAAGAGTCCATGGAACTCACAGAAATTTTAATTAACTTACAACTTAAAATACATACAAGAACAGGACAACTGGTAGAGTAATCATGTTGGAAAAAGACTGTCTTGAATTGCTTTCCTCCTACTGAAATAAAGGCAACTAAAGATGATGGAACATCTGCTATTGATTCAATCCACACAAAACAAGCACAGATCACTACTGTCTAAAAATAATTTCAGCTGGAGCAATGAGTTCCTTAACAATGCAATTTTATCCTAAACTACAAATGAAATAAATGCTTTAACATTCATGGACTCTTTTTCTGAATAGAGATAATATATTTTAAAAAGTGTCAAAGCTCAGTTTTATTTGAATGCTCTTAATTTGTTAAGCTTAATCACTTTGTCATGAACTAATTAAAATTTAATTCAGTTTAACCTACTGCAATTATTTCATGAATATGTATTGTAAAATGAATGAGTAAACAATAAATACACAAAAATCACCCCATGTTGGTATCACAACCATTTAGTTTTCTGAATATTCTTTCTTATAAATGAATCTATGTCAGAGAGAGAGAGAGAGAGAGAGAGAGAGAGAGAGAGAGAGAGAGAGAGAGAGTACTCTAAAAATGTTAGGATATGCAGTTTTAAGCCCTTTATGTTATCTTATATTATACTTAAGGACTCAGTTTCTGAGAATTTGAGTTGCTGCCAGTACAGTCTCACAACTGTATGTATTACCTCCCTAAAATGATTTACTTTACTTTCTCACAGAGGAATACCCACAACTACAGTTATTCATAAATTTAGTTGAATAAAAAATTGAAACCAAAAAGCACAATGAAAATACACATTTCTTAGGAATATGATACTGCATTATTCTATCCAAACTAACTTGATACTAAGCTACACACTCTCCAAAACTGTTACATTTCTTGAGAACTTCATAGCTGCACTCACCTTCAGTATATGAGGCATGAAAAACTGTCAAGTGAAGGAGACTTATTCACCCACCATGATCTGCTGATTTTTTTAGCTTTCCTTTCTTTCTTCATTTAGTATAGATCCTACATCTTAATTACTCAGAAATTTATCAACCTAGATGGTGTGATGGCAACATACTTGAAAGGAAATAACAATATGCAGGTTTGATTCCCATTCCAGAATAATATGATTTCTTAACTTTTTGAGGAGTTGGTCACATGGATGAAATGTGAATTTACATAATGTGTATGTGAGAAATAAAGAGCTTGGAGCACAGTTTTTAATTTCTCCAGGAATATTCAGTGTGTGAATTTGATTTAAATTTGCATACTCATGACAATAAGATAAACAGTTTTCACTCAAAGAATTTGTAATACTCCTTATTTTCTGATTATTTTTTTTATGGTTTTCAGACATTTTTATCATCTTGATACTTTTCAAGGCTTGTTCTCAATGAACAGTGACTGTATCCAGAAGTTTATTGATACAGAAAGTAACTGAATCTTGTTGCCAGATATTGCCTATTTATACTGTTGTCCAACTCTTAATTCAGATCTATTTGGTATGTACTGTGAATCCCCTTCCCCCTCTTCTTGTTATTGATGATGCTGTTCATAAGTTTTATGAGATCATTACAATGGATCTTTTTTTTTTTTTTTCTGGATGCAGAAACTTCCCTTTTAACAGCCTTATTAATTTTATATGGTTGGTTCACTGTCAAAAACTTTTACCTTACACTTAAAAAGAAAAAGTTCACCACTTGGGGCATGATTCAATGTGATTTACTAAAACACTTCTAAATTGTTAATTCCAATTTTTGAGCTGTTTGTCCTATATATTTATTGTTACAGTTTAATGGTATTTGACATATTGCATTAAGAAAATATGCAGCACTGATACTATGATTGCATTTGTGCATATAAACTGAAAGTTTTATTTTACCTGTCACCTACTCAGCACATATTCATGTCTATGCAAGAACACAGCAAACATCACTGAATCAAAACTTTGATAACTGACCCAAATGCGATTTTCTTTTCATATCTTTCCATCATTTCGTTTGGATATCATCAAGTCCAACCCTTCTATTATCAGATTAATTATGGATGATAGAGACAAAGCCCCCTGCCCCTCCCAATTTTCCTGGAGTTTATCTCATCCCGATCTCAACATCTTCTGGTAAAAATTACGAAATTGGAAGCACTTTCCACAGCATTAACAGCTGTTTATCGGAGCACAAAAATGATGTCCATAAAGGGAATTCTGAAACTTCACCAGCATTTCTAACTTTGGAGAACATTTCTTCTGAACCTTGTTGGAATGACACCAAACAAATTGCCCTGTTTGTTGATTGTTTTCTCTTACATTATTGGGAAAGTTTGGAAAATTTTCTCAGTTCCCCTTTCATCATGATTCCTCTTTCATCATACCATTAATATGGAAGTCAATTTTAAAAAAGAAATAACATATACGACTTAACAGATCTGACAACCACTACCATCATCTTCCATCTGTCACAAGCTTGATGAAGACTGGTGTTATCAGTTGAAAGCTCCTTTAAATTAAACTTTCTTACATAACTTAAGCGTGTTTTGAAGTTTTTATACTTATGATTTTTTCTTTTTATTTATTTATTTATTTGGCTTCACAATTTTTTATAGAAATCAAGACCTTACTCCTTTTTATGACAGCTTTTTTACAGTTTGGAGACACACAAAAACAGCATACTAAGTCAGTAAAATTACAAGCAGGGAAGAAAATTACTTTTATTGGTCTAGACCATGGGTTCCATCGTTTCCATAGCAACCACCAACCACTCAGTGTATCACCATAATTGGTCAAGTCCATATCATCTTGGCTGCCAACATCAATAGCAATAATAGTGCCTGCACCTTTTTCTCTCATTATATCAGCTACAAAGAGAATAAAAAAACTTAAGATAAGGAAAGAGTATCTTTGCTTATGCTACTAAAATTTGTATCAAGACAAATGATCATAATTACAAAGCTTTTAAATAAAATTCAGTTCATTAATCATAAGTGCAAAGGCACTATAAAAAGTTGGAGAACAGGTGAAATACCATAAAACACATTCAAAATGATTCTACGAGATAATAATGGACATTTCTTATAATCAGTGTTTTTCATATAGCTGTAATCAATATCAAATTCATAAAATTCAGGACTTAAAATGACAGGTTTAAATTTACCCATCTTTATATTTTGTATGTTTGAACTTGGAAGTTGAATCTTAACTTATACTAAAAAACAATGCTATTTACAAGTTAAAATTTAATAAAAAATACTATCAAAAATAAAATTTTAATATCTCAAACAAGAAGGGCTAAAACACATTAAATGATTGAAAACACTAATGCTACTAATTTTAAACAATAGAAATAGGCTTAAATCTAAGAAAAAGTCCAATCTCAAACCTGATTACAACTTGTGAGTACTTTGGGCAACAGAAAGTATCCTCGTTGGGCAGTAGCAACGTGGCACTTAGTCCGTAAAAACTGCTGTTTCTTAATTCAAAGTGAGCTCTTTTTGACAAAGTGAAAAAAGGGCAGGGAGGGGAGAGGGGGCTTTATCTATATTATGCATGTCTTGTCAAGAGTCAATAGAAGTCAGATAGCAATGTGTTGCCATCTACTGATCAATATCACTTTTAAGATCAATAATTTCTTTAAGTGACTAATTTTAGTAATTTTTTCTCATTCTCTTTTGATATTTTTTCTCAGTATTTATCAATGATTTCCATGCATCATCTAGAATTGTTGGGTCATGTAGGTTACAAAAATTTTATGTTTTTTCTTTTCAATCAAAATGCTTTCTGAAATTTTCAGCTCTCTTTTGTTTGTATGGATTATTAACAGTTTTATAACTTTAAAATTGGGATGCTGATTATTATTTAGACAATGTTGGGTCACAGCCATTTTTTCTTCCTTTCTATTTCAATTTCTAACATGTTGTTACAATCTTTTTTTTTTTCAATCTGTTTTTTGTGCTTCCAATGTAAGAAGTTTGTGGAATGTTTGGTTCAACTGGTATTTCGTACATGCCTGCTGTCTCAAGAATTCTTTTTTATGTTATTTTTTGCTGTTAAAAATAATATATCTAATATTTCTGACTAAATGTCTAAATAAAAAAATTAATTTCTTTCAATGCTTTATCAATTGTTCTAAAAGTCTTCTGATATGGAGGGAAAGAGCCATAGCATTATTTATTCTTATCTTTATTCTTGATTTCCCTATTATTTTCATTTGAGTTTCAAATATTAATTTCTTTATTATTTTACTGTTGTATCTATATTGTTTTGCAGTGTGCTTTACCCATTGAAATTCTTCTTTAAATTTTCTGTTTGAGGAGTGAGTAAATGCTCTCATTACCCAAGCTCTTAAACTACTAATTTCATGATTCATAGGAGTTTTGGGCTGAAAAGTTATTTTTCCTAGAGCATATGAATGTTTTTTATAGACTTTATAATTAGCTTTAAAATTTTCTTTATTTAATAATAAGTCCAAAAAGGGTGATTGGTTTTGTTCTTGGAATTCTAAAATAAGTTTTTTTCTAGGTGCATATCAGAGCACATGTTTTTTAAACCTTCTAACTCTTTTTGGTTTTTCCTTGATAGAATGAAAATGCCATTCATGTATTGACAATATAATAAAGGTTTTTCATGTAGTTTGTTGGTTATTGAGCGAAGCAAGGCCGGAGGCCGAGCGGAGCTCTCTATACGAGACTCGAGACAATTCGTTGTTCGGGCATAGGTACAAGATGACACATTCGATCACCATGATTTTTGGCATGCGATTGGACATTGTCCATGGTCAGGTTTTGATGCCTTCCAATTCCCGAAATTCTGCCTCTTGAGGAATAATCATCCAAAAACTTGCATTTTTAGGAGGCTTTCCGGGTTTTGAGAAGGGGTCGTTTGTTATTATCTCCTCCATAGATCTTCAGCTGATTGCGGTGACACTTGCCATGGAGAAAGGGAAGGACATGGTGATACTGGCAGAACTAGTGGTGTTGGATTTATAATAAACAAGAAACTGAGGGATAAAGTTGTAGAAGTTGAAAGTTCCTCTGACAGAGCTGCACGACTCGTTATCCAACTCTCGAGAAGATACCAGGCTCAGATTATTCAAACTTATGCACCCACCACAAGTCATGCTGAAGAAGAAATTGAAGAATTTTATGAGGAAATTTGTGATCTAAATAATAAAGGTAAGCAGCACTTGAAGATAATTATGGGAGATTTCAATGCAAAAAATAGGGCAACGGCAACGGAATGAAACTTCAGTAGGTAAATTCGGTCACGGCAACAGAAACCAGCGTGGAAATACTCTCGTAGAGTTTGCAGTGGCAGAAGGGTTTTTCATCTTGAACTCCTTTTTCAAGAAAAAGCCACACAGGAAATGGACATGGAGACATCCAAATGGGACGACAAGTGAAATTGATTTTATTATGTGTAACAAAAAATTCGTCATAGAAGACTGCAGTGTGCTAAACAAGTTCAACACAGGCAGTGACCATAGATTGGTGAAATGTAAGATGCACCTCAACACTAAACTCGAACGTAGCAAGCTCATAAGACAAACAAAATGTATTGACATAACCAACCTTAAAAAACACCATAATACCTTCAAATTGGAACTGAAGAACAGATTCTCAGCTTTAGAAGGCCTAACATCGGAAGAAGTGGATATTTCTGAAGTTAACAGAAAAGTAACCAAAGCTCTTATGGAAACAGCAACAAAATTAGCTGGGTCTAAGAACAAATTGCATGTGAACAAATTATCAGGAAAAACCAAAATGTTGATGCAAAAAAGAAGAGTGATGAGGACAACTAAAGAAGATGTGACTTCCAAAGTGGAATATATAGAGCTATGCAAGACAGTACGAAAAAGTATCACTGAAGACGTAAGGAAATTCAACTGTGAACTAGTAAGGAAAGCAATTGAAAACAACCAAAGCCTAAAGATAGCAAAGGGACATCTCAGTAAGGGGAAAAAACAGATTATGGCACTGAGAAAAGAAGATGGTTCTGTAACAAGAAATAGAGGCGAAATTTTGACAAGAGTGAAAGATTTCTACTCCAAATTATATGAAAGGGATGATACATGTACTCCAGACATCATGAAAGGTACCAGTACTAGAGTTCTTCCAGTCCTTCCAGCAGAAGTTACACATGCAATCAAGAACATGAAGCGGGGAAAAGCTCCAGGAGAAGATGGAATTACTGTAGACATCATACAAGAAGCAAGTGGAGAAATCGAAACAGTACTTGCCCAAATTTTCACTCGATGCCTTAATGAAGGGAAAATTCCTGAGGATTGGAACAACGCTACAATGATCTTGCTACATAAAAAAGGTGACATTGAGGATCTCAGGAACTACAGACCTATCAGCCTCCTATCAGTGGCTTATAAAATCTTCACTAAAGTTCTTTCACACCGCTTGAAGGTGACACTGGACATGGCTCAACCGAGAGAACAAGCTGGATTCAGGAGTGGCTACAGCACAATAGATCATATCCACGTACTGAGAGAACTAATTGAAAGAGCGAGGGAATATGAACTTCCATTGTGCATGGCTTTTATCGATTATGAAAAAGCCTTTGATTCGGTGAAACCATCAGCAGTTGCAATGGCTCTGAAATCCTGCGGTATTGAAGATGCATACATTAATATTATTAATAACATCTATGAAAATGCAAGTGCAAAGATTCGGCTGTTTGAAAATACAACACACATAAAAATTGGAAAAGGAGTGAGACAAGGTGACACCATATCTCCGAAGCTCTTTAATGCCACATTGGAAAATGTCTTTCAATCACTGAACTGGGAAAACAAAGGGATAAAGATTAATGGAGATTATCTAACCCACCTTCGTTTTGCTGATGACATAGTCATTTTTGCAACTACCCCATCAGAGCTACAGAGTATGATCCAGGAACTTGCTGACAAGAGTAAAGAAGTGGGATTAAAAATGAACTTTCAGAAGACAAAAGTGATGTACAATGCTTTTACAAGAAATGAAGATTTATCGATTGATGGAGAAAAGCTGGAGATAACAGACACGTACGTTTATCTTGGACAGCAGATATCAAGTGAGGGTCACATTGGTGAAGAAATTAATCGGCGTACAAAACTTGCCTGGAGAGCTTTTGGAAGAAACAGCATAATTTTCAAGAGCAATATGCCATTATGTCTTAAAAGAAAAGTGTTTGATCAATGCATCCTTCCAGTGCTTACGTATGGTGCAGAGACGTGGACCTTAGCTAAAAGAGCCACATTGGAAAATGTCTTTCAATCACTGAACTGGGAAAACAAAGGGATAAAGATTAATGGAGATTATCTAACCCACCTTCGTTTTGCTGATGACATAGTCATTTTTGCAACTACCCCATCAGAGCTACAGAGTATGATCCAGGAACTTGCTGACAAGAGTAAAGAAGTGGGATTAAAAATGAACTTTCAGAAGACAAAAGTGATGTTCAATGCTTTTACAAGAAATGAAGATTTATCGATTGATGGAGAAAAGCTGGAGATAACAGACACGTACGTTTATCTTGGACAGCAGATATCAAGTGAGGGTCACATTGGTGAAGAAATTAATCGGCGTACAAAACTTGCCTGGAGAGCTTTTGGAAGAAACAGCATAATTTTCAAGAGCAATATGCCATTATGTCTTAAAAGAAAAGTGTTTGATCAATGCATCCTTCCAGTGCTTACGTATGGTGCAGAGACGTGGACCTTAGCTAAAAGAGACATACAAAGGCTGCAGACAACTCAAAGAAGCATGGAGAGGTGCATGCTTGGTGTAACCAGGAGAGATAAGAAGAGGAACACGTGGATCCGAAAAATGACAAGAGTGGAAGACATCATGATCAGAGTTAAATCCCTGAAATGGCAATGGGCTGGACATACTGCCAGAAGAACAGACCATCGATGGACAGCCAAAATTTTAGATTGGATTCCAAGGGACAGGAAAAGACCCAGAAGAAGACCACATAGGAGATGGGTGGATGAAATTCGAAAGTATGCAGGGGTGACATGGAGGAGACTGGCACAAGACAGACCGTTGTGGAGGAAACTTGGGGAGACCTTCGTCCAGCAGTGGATTGATAATGGTTGACAATGATGATGATGATGATGATAAAAATAATGACCATTAAAAAAACGACCAATTTTAATAAAAATTGAAAAAAATCCGCTATGTTGTGAGTGACATTGTATTTTGGACTCAAGTGAACTGAACTGTATATGTGAACTCAACTCAAGTAAACTGTATAGCAGAGAATCGAAAAGATGGTAACGGTTTCCTGAATTATATAGCGTTTTGGTTCTCTTTGGATTGTGCGTGTGTCCTGTGATGTTAACAGTTGTAAATAAATTATTTCTGATCTAGCTGTATCTCCTTCATTGCATGAAAGCGGACTAGCCAAGGATATCTAGAGTCATCGCAAGGTGGGAATTTTGCCTTAATGCTTCAAAACTGAACCCAAAACTCTATACAAGACTCTGGACGATTAGTTGTTCAGGCATAGGCACGACATGACACATCCGATCACTGTGATGTTTGGCATGCAATTGGACATCATCCATGGCCAGGTTTTGACGGCTTTCGATTCCCGAAATTTCATATCATTGAGAAATTTCAATTAAAACTAGATGACCTTTTACCTTAACTGTTTGATGAAAGTTAGCTCACCAGCAATAATTAAAAAAAATCGTTTGAATTGAAAAACGAAGAAATGGAAAGACTCCGTCTGTTAGCTCAACACTTGCTTAATCAATAATAATAAAAGCAAGTTTGTGTAAGTGTGTCTGTGTCTGTCTTTCGCAACACAAAACGAAAAACATGGTTCCCGATCTGAGTGCATCTTTCCGCTTTGTTTACATGCAACCTGATCACAACCAACGTGAATGCCTGAAGGAAAGTAGTTCATGATAAATTTTAGGCATTTCTTTTTAGAATGTTTCGTACTTTTGTTCTGGAAGTCATAACTTTTACGCATTCCATTTTTAGAATTTGTTGAGCGAAGTGAGGCTGAAGGCCGAGCAGAGCTCTTTTATGAGACTTGAGACAATTAGTTGTTCAGGCATAGGTACGAGATGACACATCCGATCACCATGATTTTTTGCATGCGATTGGACATCGTCCATGGTCAGGTTTTGACACCTTCCGATTCCCTAAATTCCGTGTCATCGGGGAATAATCGTCCCAAAACTTGCATTTTCAGGGGGGGGGGGGGGTCCAGGTTTTGAGAAGGTGTCATTTGTTACCTACCTCCTCCAAATATCTTCAACCGATTGTGGCCACACTTGCCACAGAGAAAGGAAGGGACATGGTGAGTGACATGGGGTTGGTATCATGGTGATTGGTTGTGTCTTATAAAAATAATAACCATTAAAAAACTGAACAATTTTCACGATAATTGAAAAAAATCCGCTCTTTATACAAGACTCGGGACAATTAGTTGTTCGGGCATAGCTACGACATGACACATTCGATCACCAAGATTCTTGGCATGCGATTGGACAGCGTCCATGGTCATGTTTTGACGCCTTCAGATTCCCAAAACTTGGTGTCATTGAGGAATTTTAATTAAAATTATTAAAATTGGTCTGTTTTTTAATGGTTATTATTCATATAGGAGAGTGGAAGACATCATGATCAGAGTTAAATCCCTGAAATGGCAATGGGCTGGACCAGACAGACAGACAGACCATCGATGGACAGCTGAAATTTTAGAGTGGGTTCCAAGGGACAGGAAAAGACCTAGAGAAGAAGACCACATAGGAGATGGGTGGATGAAGTTAGAAAGTATGTGGGAGTAACATGGAGAAGACGGGCACAAGATAGTCCGTTGTGGAAGAAACTTGGGGAGACCTTTGTCCAGCAGCAGGTTGACAATGATGATGATGAATATGATTC
Organism: Macrothele yani; assembly: GCA_039090855.1. NCBI lineage: Eukaryota > Metazoa > Arthropoda > Arachnida > Araneae > Macrothelidae > Macrothele > Macrothele yani. The sequence continues at coordinate 59,963,783 of CM077029.1, forward strand.
CTATAGGACACAACAAATCACCATGATACCAACTCCATGTCACTAATCATTGATTTTTTCAATTAAAAAAACGCACAAACATTCCATTATATTTGTTTACATTCCATAGTCCCAATTTTTCATGACGCAATTTGCTCGAGTATTTTAGTTCTTTTGCCATCAATTTGAAATTATTTCCGTTCAAACTGATAAAAAAAGGAAGCAGAGCACATTGTAAACACAAGAAAAACGTTAGAATTGACACCGGCAAGCTTTTTTTTTTTTTTCTTTTCTAACTAACTTCTGAAGCCACGGTTGAGGCCAGCAATATGGCATCAATGACGCCACTTGTCAGTTCAGCGAGTCTTGATGAAAAACGTGGTTCCTGATCTGAGTGTTTCTTTCGGTTCACTGTAAACCGTCACACAGGAAAACTGCCACACGCTTTTCATTAAGGGGTAAGGGTACAAATTGCTATTTCTTCGAGGAACACTTTGAATGTGTGGCAGTTTTCCAAGTTTCGAATTATGCGTGGCAGTTTGTTTCCCAAGCTGCCTAACGATGGGAAGGAGCTCTTTTGTTTGTCTGAATTTTCATGTCGGTTCATACTTAGGGCGCCACAGAAGTTCGAGGGGGGGCATAAAGATTGATGTTTCCTGGCCTATATTGAGAATTGAAAACTCCAAACAAATTTTGAGAAAACGTTCTATGTAAGCCAAGCGAAAATTGCTGTGTTCAGGTAAGGACAATAAGGTGGGATTTTTTAATAATGCTGCACTTTTACTTAGGCACTAAATATTTACATAACATGTCATATTTGTAATATTTTTCTTTTACTTAATTAATTCATAGGCCCTACACCTCGGCCTTTTTAACAGCTTTTGATCCGCCGACTTTATATTCATAACGCTTACGTATCAAATCAAGTCAATAGCATTGCGCTTTTACTTAGACGCTAAATATTAAAGTCATAGGCCACAGGCACCTTTTTAAGTTTTTATTCTACCACATATTCACAACGTTTACACATCAAATCAAGTTAATAATATTGTGCTTTTATTTAGGCACCAAATATTAATTCATAGGCCCTAAGCCTAGGCTTAGGTCCTTTTAGCAGTTTTTATTCTACCAATGCCATATTCACAACGTTTATATTTACACAGCAAATCAAGTTAATAATATTGGGGTTTACTTAGGCACGAAATATTAATTCATAGGCCCTAGGCCTTTTTAGTAGTTTTTACTTTATCAATGGTATATTTTCACAACGTTTACACAACAAATAAATGTAATAATATTGTGCTTTTACTTAGGCACGAAATATTAATTCATTGGCCCTAGGTGCCTTGTTAATAGTTTTTACTCTATCAATGCCATATTCACAATGTTTACACACACAAAAAAAATGTAATAATATTGCTCTTTTATTTAGGCACGAAATATTCGTTCATAGGCCCTAGGTCTGGGCCTATGAATTAATATTTCGTGCCCAAGTAAAAGCGTAATATTATTAACTTGATTTGCTGTGTAAACGTTGTGAATATGGCATTGATAGAGTCAAAACTATTAAAAAGGCCTAGGGCCTATGAATTAATATTTCGTGCCTAAGTAAACGCCCAATATTATTAACATGATTCACTGTGTAAACGTTGTGAATATGACATTGGTAGAATAAAAACTGGTAAAAGGGCCTAAGCCTAGGCCTAGGGCCTGTGAATAAATACACTGCTGGCCACCCAAAATGCAACACCAAGAAGGACACGAGATAGCAAAGCCAGATTTACTGGACACATAACAACACATACAAAGATGAAACGATTGAGCTTACAGGCCCGTGCAACTTGCGGAACACGCAGACATCAATAGTTCCTGTGGCCCCCATGGCTGGCAATAACGGTCGCTACACACCGCGGCATCGAACGAAAGAGGCTTTGGAAGTGGGCTTGGGGTATGTCAGTCCAGGCTGCTTCCACACGTTGCCACAATTCATCAGGCGTAGCCTGTTGAACTGTGGAAGTTCCCAATTCAATTCTCTCAATATAGGCCAGGGAATGGCAATCTTCAGGGGCGGATCTAGAAATTTTTGAGGGGGGGGGGGGGCTGACCGGGCGAATTTATTAAAAAGTGTATATATAAAACAAAGGGGGCAAAAATTCTGAATAGAACAAGGTACAAATGTGCGGGGGGGGGGGGGGCTTTTAAAAGAAAACATGACTAAAGAAAAGAGTTTGTTTCAACTTCGTTATTTTTTTTTGCTAAGGAACTAATTTAATATAGAAAAGAAAATCCATTAAGATTGTCATCTAATTGCAAAATTATTTGTTAGTGTAGTGCAATATCAGTGTGCCATATTCACAAAAGCGAAGAAGTAAATGAAATCCAAAAGTTTATTTACTTACCCATTTCGACCCTTGAGAACTTCGGTAAGCTGGCTTTCAGTTTTTCTTTATTAAATCACAAACACGAATTTGATGTACTCGTATTTATCTATTAATAACACCATTTATAATTTTGAAATGTGAGAACGGAATTGAAAGTGGTTGTGCAAGTAGAAATGCTAGTAATAGTTAAAAAAAGTTTAAAAAACAGTAGATGAGCTCTGAAGCATTTGTTTTAACTTGAATATTAAATCCGGGATAAATTTTATTCCGAATAACTTTTGCACACTGACATAAAAAATATCACGAAAACATTTTCCATATAAACATGGTTGTTAACTTCCAAAATGCTAACTTAATCATATTTTAGTAGCAGCCGGCGAGAATGCTTCTCAGCAAAAATGTCAATCACTTCTTCGGCTGTTATGGACACCTGTCGGTGAATGTTCAAAATAGCAAGTCCGTTCAGTCTGTTTTCGCACATGATTGATCGCAGGTAGTGTTTTGTGCATCTCAGTGTCAAAAACGACCTTTCTACAGAGCATGTTGTTACAGGAATTACACACAAAAGTTTTAATAGTTGCGCGATGTTCGGAAAAAAGTTGCTGGCTTCCGTGTAACTTTGTATGGCGGATTAAGGCTTTTGTTTTTCATTTCTCCAACGGTGTCTCCATAATTCAATTTCTCCTCACAGTTCTTGCTCGGAGGAGCCTGGTAGATCACACTTAAAAAGAGAAGCTGCTGAGGTCATCTCACCAATATCAAAATTTTCTGCTAAAAATGACGGTATTAGCTTTTGCAGTTTATATATGTTCCTGTTTTCTAACGCAAATCTGCTAGTCAGTTCGCTGATTAAATGATCCAGAAAGGGAATATACATTGAAACTCTGTAAAATGTTTCCAGATCATCGCATCGATAATTGGCTCTATGTTTTTAATGGAGAGCATTGCGAGGAAGCTTCACATCAACTCCCAAACTTTCCGATAATTGGGATGCACTCTCGAACATCGTTGTAAAACTAGCTGCGCTGTTTTTGCGCCTTTCTTTTAAAATGTCTATTAAATGCTGAACTACACTGTAGGCTTGTGTTATGCCAATTTTGGGGTCCTCGAGATGACGAGACACTGGAAGAGTTAACGAAAAGAGTTGGGCAGAAATTTCGACAGCGATTATAAATTCAAACCTACAAATTGAGTGGATTAGCCCATTTGCTTTCGAGAGAATTTGGCACTGAGAGCTCTCTGCAATTACTTCCAGAGCTTCAATAATTGTCTGCACAAGTTCTCTGAATTGAAGAACTCCATCATGTTTTTCGACCCATTTGGTCTCACACAGTTGCTTTAATTTAGAGGATGAGACAGCTTTATTTTTTGAGAGATAACATTAATTCTCTTTGGTGAATCCCGAATAAAATTTGTTACGTCATTGATTATGCCTAAAACATTTCGTATGGCTGATAATGTGCAAGCTTTAGTGAGGGACAAATTAAGGCAATGCGAAGCACAGTGAACATAGGAAGCTAAAGGATATTCTTTTAAAATACGGGACTGCACACCCCTTAAATGTCCAGCTATATTAGCTCCTCCATCATATCCTTGACCTCTTAACATTTTCATATCTAATCCGAAGCTGTGAAGTTGCTCCCTGATTGTAGCAGACAGTCCTTCTCCTGTAAGATAATTTACTTGAAGGAATCTAACAAAATCTTCGTGTATTTGTTTATCTTCATCGTCTACATAACGAAGAGCCAAGGACATTTGTTCTTTACCGCTTACGTCAGCAGTTTCATCTACTAGAATTGAGAAAATGCCCCTTCGCTTAACAGCTTCCAGTATTTTCCTCAAAATGACATCACCAAAGATATTTATTATTTCATTTTGTGTGGTTTTGCTAATCCACAAGCCATTTTTTGGGCAACCTTGCAAATGCTCTTTTTAGTGCTTCGTCTCCTGCATCAACTCTGAATTTTAATAGAGCTCGGAAATTTCCTTCATTTGTCTCATCCTTTCCATCAAAATTCAATTCCCCATCATCACGATGTCCTCGAAAAGCTATATTTTGACTTCCACAAAAAATTGCTGTTTTCACAATAGGAAGTAATCGATTCCTATTTTCACTGACAATGTCTCTGATATTAGAATTAATTGCTAATGCGATGCTGTCTTTCTTTGCCAACCATACTAAGCTAAAATTCTCAGCTTTAATTAGTGCTGTTTTGTGATATTCGTTCTCTACGTGTGCAGTGAAATGCTGAAGCGCCTTCTTGTATTTTCTTAATGGTTCTTTGACCAAACATCATAACTTTTGCTTGCTTCGACCGCCATCATTCGGTCCAAAAAGTATGCACATCCGGCAATAAGCACCTTGATCTTTCTTACTGTAGGATAACCAAGGATATTCAGTTAACCACCTTCTTTGAAATTTACGATTTTGTCCTGTTTCAACGTTGGTTGGGAAAATAAAATTAGCTGGAGGAACCCATGCATTTGTCAAAAATTCATACCTGTTCTCTGCTGAAATATCCATTTGGCATACCACCACTCCAATATCATTGTTGCTTAAAAGACTTATACTTGCCATTTGAACAGGATCTACGGAAATAAGCTTCTCAGATGAAATGTACGAGCGACTTATCTCTTGCTTTTCGACATTTTCAGAAAAAATGCCTACATTCTCCTTTTTAAAAAACATACCGATATTTTGCTGGCCACCCTTTCTTTTAGACATCTTGTTATTACCAACTCAGTAAAAAGAAACAAGCAGAAAGAGTTTGTTATAAACAAAGCATGTAGTCAGGAAATTCCAGATTCAGACAAAGAATGCCGACACTGGAGTGAGTGAGCGACTCATCCGTGCCGGACGCCGAAATGTCAACCAGATGTGAGATGTCTATTGCTATCCTTTACCGCTGGCCACTATTCCATCCCAGCCCCCAGGCATGAGAAACAATGACGGATGGGAAGAGGGCAGTTGCCAGCAATAGCCCTGAGTCGCCATTCTGTGTTCGCATTTACAAACCGGCGCGCCAGGATGCAATGCGATTCTTCTTCCTTGCCTGCATTTTTACTCTGTCTGAATAGAAATCAAATGCAGTGCAAAATGTTTCTTTTTCCTTTTCTTCTTTTTTTTTTTTTAAATTTATTTTTTGTGTGTGTGGCCATTTTTTTTATACTATAATATAATCCAAGTTTCAATTTTAGAATCCCATTTCGGGCAGCTTTGCTGGTTTCGGCAAAGACGACCGAGGGTGGGGGGTGGGGCGGCTAAAGTAACTTTAGCCCTCGTCTAAATCTTTATACCCTTCCCTTCCCCCTCGAACTTCTGTGGCCAGCTGCCCTAAGTATGAACCGACACGAAAATTCAGACATATAAAAGAGCTCCTTCCCATCGTTAGGCACCTTCGGAAACTTTGAAAACTGCCACACGTTCAAAGTGTTCCTCGGAAGAATAGCAATTTGTGCCCGGCCCCTTAATGAAAAGCGTGTGGCAGTTTTCCTGTGTGGCGGTCTTTCGCCAACCTTTCTTTCCGCTTTGTTTACATGCAAACTGATCACAACCAACGTGAAGGCGTGGAGGAAAATAGTTCATGATAAATTTTAGGCATTTCATTTTTAGAATGTTTCGTACTTTTGTTCTGTAAGTCCATAAATTTTGTGTGTTCATTTTTTAGAATTTGTTATAATAGACGCTTTAATGAGCTTAGATTTTGCAATAGCTTTGCTCAAAATCTGCTGACTGTACCCGAGTTATTGAGTGGAGCTCTCTTTACCAGACTCCAGACAATTAGTTGTTCAGGCATAGGTACCAGAAGAGATATCCGATCACCGTGATATTTTGCATGCGACTGGACATCGTCCATGGTCAGGTTTTGACACCTTACAATTCCCGAAATTCTGAGTCACTGATTAATAATTGTCCCAAAACTTACATTTTTAGGGGTTTTTCCGGGTTTTGAGAAAGGGTCGTTTGTTACATATCTCCCCCAAAGATCTTCAGCCAATCATGGTGACACTTGCCACAGAGAAGGGGAAGGACATAGTGAGTGACATGGGGTTCGCATCATGGTGATTGATCGTGTCGTATAAAAATGATGACCATTAAAAAACTGACCAACTTTAATAATATAAATAAGTTTTGAGGGATTTCCGTTTGGTGTCGTACTTATTACTGCTCGCATGTATTTTAAGGTGGCAACACTGCGATATCGCAGTACGAGATGCCAGCTGTCAGAGTCAGTATACGACGTTCGATTGAGGTGCGAAGACGTATTTGTTTTACTCGATGGAAAATGGCAACTTTTGTCTCAACAAAACAGCATTTGTGGGAAGTGTTAGTGCATTACTTTATTGTCAAGAAAAGTGCTGCCGACAGCTATCGCTTAATGTCAGAAATCTATGGTGAACATTCCCCATCCATAAAAACATGTGAGTATTATTCAAGAGGAACAATTTTGATGTCAGTGATAAAGAACGTTCTGGACCACCCAAAAAAATTGCTGATGCAGAATTGGAAGCTTTACTCAACGAGGATCCGTGCCAGACCTAAAAAGAACTTGCAGCAGCATTAAATGTTAGTCAACCATGCATTTCACAACGTTTAGTTGCCATGGGAATGGTGCAAAAAGAAGGGAATTGGGTTCCACATGCTTTGCGTTAAAAAGACCTTGAACGTCGAAAAACCATTTGAAATGGCTGCTTCAAAGGCAAAAAAGGAAAGGTTTTTTTGCATCGTATTATTACTGCCGACGAGAAATGGATATGGTACGATAACCCTAAATGGCAGAAAGCATGGGTGAAGCCAGGTGAACCAGGTCCTTCAACACCAAAATGCAATATCCATGGTTCAAAGGTAATGCTGTGTATCTGGTGGGATCAGAAGGGTGTTATCCACTATGAACTGCTGAAACCGTCAGAAACTATTACTGGTGATCTGTAACTCGAAACCAACTAATGCGTTTAAAACGAGCTCTCATGCAAAAACGGCCGGAATGGTAGAATAGACACAACAAAGTCATCTTACAGCATGACAACGCAAGACCACATGTTTCTCGACCTGTGAAAAAGTACTTAGAACGATCCGACTGGGAAGTTCTACCCCGCCCGCCATATTCGCCAGATATTGTGCCATCGGATTACCATTTGTTCTGGTCGATGCAGTCAGCACTTTCTGGAGAACGGTTTAGTTCTTATGAAGACATCAAAAATTGGCTGGACAACTGGATCTCTTCCAAGGAACCGGAATTCTTCCTTTGGGGCATACGTTCATTGCCCGAAAGATGGGGTAAAGTTGTAGCTTCAGAGGGAGCATACTTCGATTAATATTAAAATATTGTTTCTGTTCTCCAACAATGTGTTTTGTAAACCTCAAATCCCTCAAAACTTATTTATATACCCAATAATTGAAAAAATCCGCTCTCTATACCAGACTCTGAACAATTAGTTGTTCGGGCATAGCTATGACACGACAAATCTGATCACTGTGATTTTTAGCATGCGATTGGACATCGTCCATGGTCAGGTTTTGACGCCTTCCAATTCCCAAAATTCCGTGTCATTGAGGAATATCAATTAAAACTAGGTGGCCTTTAACTTGAATCATTTCATGAAAGTCCGCTCACTGACATTTAATTTAAAAAAATCATTTGAATAAAAAAACAAAGAAATGGAAAGAGTCTGTTAGCTGAATTGATCTTAAAAGTGATGATATCGATCAATAGATTGCAGCACATTACCGACTTATACTGACACATGATGAGACATGTGTAATAGAGATAACGACCTTTTTTCACTTTGTTGAAGAGAGCCCACTTTGTATGAAGAGACTGAGCAATTTCTACAGACTAAGCACCCAGCTGCTACTGCCTGAGGATGATGACCCGAGTCGCCAAAAGTACTCACAAGTTGTAATCAGGTTTGACGCTGGCTTTCCCTTAGATTTAAGCTTATTCTTATTGTTCAAAATTAGTAGCATTAATGTTTTAAATCATTCATTGTGTTTTATCCTTTCTTATTTAAGGTATTAAAAATTGAGGTTTCTGATAGTATTTTTATTGAATTTTAACTTGTAATATCACCATTTTTTTAGTCATAAGTGTAAAGTTAAAGGTTTACTGAGGGTGTATCATGACAAAAGGGTGCACGATAAAAGGGCGCATGACAAAAGGTGAACGACAAACAAGCGAACATCAAAAGGGCTATCTTTCCAAAGAGCCAATTCACGCCTTTCCACCACCTCCTTCCTATCTTTTGCCGTACTCTGGCAAACCAACTTAGCAGTTTCACTCTTCTTACAGCGATATTCATCCACAGAAATTCTACCTTGCAACATCCTCAAATAGGCTTCCTTCTTTCTCTTTACTGCCTCTTCAATCGCACTATTCTACCAAGAATCACCTCTATTATTACCCACTATTGTGGTACCACAGACCTCTACAGTAGCAGTGACAACACAGTACTTAAAACATTCCCACTTCTTTTCTACATCCCTCTCACAAAACTTCAACTCCTTCAGTTGTTCTCTGAGTACATCAGAATAACGCTGATGATCTTCAGGGAGCCTTTCAACCTTTATTCTTTTCATTCTGGGCCTCTTCCTATTCCTTTTCCTCTAACCAACATTCAGTTTCACTCGTGACACTACCAAGTGATGATCAGAACCAACATCCGCACCTCTTTCACACAAGTGTTAACAACTAAGTGTTTCAGATGCTGATCGTACAAAACAAAATCTATCACACTCTTTTAGCCAAGAGTACGATTTTCGCAAGTATATGTGTCGACCGCCAATAGCGGTATAACTATACCATCGGGATTAGAGGAAATGTTATCCCACTCTCGCCAACCTGCTTGGCCAGCATGGTGAGTTATGGCCAAACCACCTCCAAAATGACTCCACAACCTAAATCTTGGTTCTCAGTCTCCAGCAGCTGTAATGTACCTGGTGCAACATGAAGGCAGAGGGTACTAAGAATCACCGGAGGACCGGACTAGGCTGCCATCAGATGCTGACCTTGGCTACTTATAATGAACGCTTTCTATCTTCTGATTCAAGGCTCCTTGAACTGGAAGAGGACTACAAAGGATCAAGTGGGACATCGTCGGGCTAAGTGAGGTAAGGAGAAGATTTCATTGAACTGAAAAGTGGATACCTCTTCTACTATCACGAGACAGATACTGGCTAAACTAGTGGTGTTGGATTTATAATAAACAAGAAACTGAAAGATAAAGTTGTAGAAGTTGAAAGTTTCTCTGACAGAGCTGCATGACTCGTTATCCAACTCTCGAGAAGATACCAGGCTCAGATTATTCAAGCTTTTGCACCCACCACAAGTCATGCTGAAGAAGAGATTGAAGAATTTTATGAGGAAATTCGTCATCTAAACAATAAAGGCAAACAGCACTTGAAGATCATTACCGGAGATTTCAATGCAAAAATAGGGCAACAGAAACAGAATGAAACTTCAGTAGGTAAATTCGGTCACTGCAACAGAAACCAGCGTGGAAATACTCTCATAGAGTTTGCAGAGGCAGAAGGGTTTTCCATCATGAACTCCTTTTTCAAGAAAATGCCACAAAGGAAATGGACTGGAGGCATCCCAATGGATTGACAAGTGAAATTGATTTTATTATGTGTAACAAGAAATTTGTCAGGGAAAACTGTGGTGTGCTGAACAAGTTACACCCAGGTAGTGACCATAGAATGCAAGATGCATCTCAATGCTAAACTTGAGCGTGGCAAGCTCATAAAACAAACAAAGTGTATTGACTTAACCAACCTTAGAAAACATCGTAATACTTTCAAGTTGGAACTGAGGAACAGATTCTCTGCTTTAGAAAGCCTAACATCGGAAGAAGTGGATATTTCTGAAGTTAACAGAAAAGTAACCAAAGCTCTTATGGAAACAGCAACAAAATTAACTGGTACTAAGAGCAAGTTGCATATGAACAAATTATTAGGAAAAACAAAATATCTGATGCAAAAAAGAAGAGAGATGAGGACAACTAAAGGAGATGTGACTTCCAAAGTGGAATATATAGAGCTATGCAAGACGGTACGAAAAAGTATCACTGAAGGCGTAAGGAAATTCAACTGTGAACTAGTGAAGAAAGCAATTGAAAACAACCAAAGCCTGAAGATAGCGAAGGGACTTCTGAGTAAGGGAAGAAAAACAGATTATGGCTTTGAGAAAAGAAGATGGTTCTGCAACAAGAAATAGAGGCAAAATTTTGACAAGAGTGAAAGATTTCTACTCAAAACTATATGAAAGGGATGATACATGTACTTCCAGACATTACGAAAGGTACCAGTACCAGAGTTCTTCCAGTCCTCCCAGCAGAAGTTGCATGTGCAATCAAGAATATGAAAAGGGGAAAAGCTCCAAGAGAAGATGGAATTAGCGTAGACATCATACAAGAAGCAAGTGGAGAAATTGAAACAGTACTAGCCCAAGTTTTCACTCGATGCCTTAATGAAGGGAAGATTCCTGAGGAATGGAACAATGTAACAATGATCCTGCTACATAAAAAAGGTGACATTGAGGATCTCAGGAACTACAGACCTATCAGCCTCCTATCAGTGATTTATAAAATCTTCACTAAAGTTTTCAAACTGCTTGAAGGTGACACTGGACATGGCTCAACCGAGAGAACAAAGCTGGATTCAAGAGTGGCTATAGCACTATAGATCACATCCACGTACTGAGAGAATGAATTGAAAGAGCGAGGGAATATGAAATTCCGTTATGCATGGCTTTTATTGATTATGAAAAGGACTTTGATTCAGTGAAACCATCAGCAGTTACAATGGCTTTTGAAATCCTGCGCTATTGAAGATGCATACATTAATATTATTAATAACATCTATGGAAATGCAAGTGCAAAGATTCGGCTATTTGAGAATACAGAACCCTTAAAAATTGGAAAGGGTGTGAGACAAGGTGACACTATATCTCCCAAACTCTTTAATGCCACCTTGAAAAATGTATTTCAATCACTGAACTGGGGAAAACAAAGGGATAAAGTTTAATGGAGATTATCTAACTCACCTTCGTTTTGCTGACGACAGTTATTTTTGCAACTACCCCATCAGAGCTGCAGAGTATGATCCAGGAACTTGCTGACAAGAGTAAAGAAGTGGGATTAAAAATGAACTTTCAGAAGACAAAAGTGATGCACAATGCTTTTACAAGAAATGAAGATTTATCGATTGAGGGGGAAAAGCTGGATATAACCAATACCTACATTTATCTTGGACAGCAGATATCAAGAGAGGGTCACATTGATGAAGAAATTAATCGGCATATAAAATTTGCATAGAGAGCTTTTGGAAGAAACAGTCTAATTCTCAAGAGCAATATGCCATTATGTCTCAAAAGAAAAGTGTTTGATCAATGCGTGGACCTTAACTAAAAGAGACATACCAAGACTGCAGACAACTCAAAGAAAGCATGGAGAGATGCATACTTGGTGTAGCCAGGAGAGATAAGAAGAGGAACTTGTGTATCAGAAAAATGACAAGAGTGGAAGACATCATGATCAGAGTATAATCTCTGAAATGGCAATGGGCTGGACATATTGCCAGAAGGACAGACCATCGATGGGCAACCGAAATTTTAGACTGGATTCCAAGGGACAAGAAAAGACCAGAAGAAGACTACATGGGAGATGGGTGGATGGAATTCAAAAGTATGCAGGAGTAACATGGAGGAGACTGGCACAAGACCATAATCTGTTTTCTTCCCTTACTCAGATGTCACTTTGCTCTCTTCAGGCTTTGGTTGTTTTCAATTGCTTTCCTCACTAGTTCACAATATATATATAGCAAAAGCAAATTATGTGAATAAACAAAAACCTTTGAACAAATTTGAAATTCCATAGCGCCAGAGGCTGCGTAAGAGAAAGATCAAATAACAATAGTGCAAAACAAAGCAAAATTTAGAACTAGAAAAACAAAAAATAAGAAAAAGAACAGCAATCACCAAATCCATCACCCGAACAGCCTAGCTTCAAGCGATGAAAAAATACCGAACATAAGAATGCAGGGAAGCATATTAATGACTGACTCCTTGTTGGCTTAGTCAAGGGCAAGCAACAAGTTAATCACTCACTAATCTACTGAGACCAGAGAATTGTGGGTTTCTGTTATTTTAGTTTGCTAAAAGGACCAATTAAATTTAGGGGCAATAATGTCAATAAAAGGGATTACTAATAAAAACTCGAACCCAGCAAACGAAAACACATTTGCCTGACCTCACAACAAAAAATAATAAAAATGAAGAAAGAGAGCCAAACTCCCTTAACACAAATCCAGTTAATAAAAAACCCAACCAATAAATGGTACCAAAGGGATACTTTAAACTTGTCACAAAAAAAGTGAAATCAAACTACCAGCCAAAAAATAACCAGTAAGTACCAAAACATTTTTTTTTTTAAATAATCATAAACAAAAAATAAAACCAGAAAAAGCAACCAACCAAATTGAAAAGTAAGCAACAGCCAATTTTAGGAAAAAGGAGTTACAAAAATCCCAAGGAGCAATATACAGCAGTAACTCCAAGAGTGAACACGAAAACTAAGTTTCATGTCATATAGTTGCAAAGCAAAATCCCCAATACCCACAGCTAAAAGCTTAATAAAAATTATTCTGCAAAATAAAAAAATAATATATAATTTTAAATGAATATACCAAAGGGCATGGTAAAGCAATTTTTAAGCCCAATATACACAAGAAAATATAAAAATTAATCTTAGTGCAAACTCACAAATCCTATAATAAAAATATAAAAAGACTTACTTACAGTTAAAAGAAGGGATAACATTGTTTCTTGCTTGGCTATAACAAGCACTAAATTTACAATAAACTTCTTTTATCATTTGGCCCACAGGAAGGCCCAGAACCACTAAGAGACTTCAAACAATACAAAAAGATGTATGAAATGCTACAGAAAGTTCGAATGATACAAAAGACTAATCCTAAGCTCATAGCCTGCTTGAAAGTGGTAAAAACAGCCCCCCCCCCCCACAAAAAAAATTAACATAATTCCTGAAAGAAAAGTTAAACAAGTAGCAGGAGCAAACAGTACATCCCTACCATGCCCGATAACAACAATGCACTTACTGCTACATCTATGGGGTGAACCAACTGAATTCAGGGGCAGGTCCTTTGCAGCGCCATCTAGCATCCAATTTTAGAACCTTCCTGGTGGGAATATATCAAGCCCTTGAGTAGACTTCAAAAACCCTTACAAGTTATCAGTGCAGACCAGAATACTAAAATGCCCTTCCTGTTAGCAGGGGGGCCATTTCTCTGCTCCCAAGAGTTCAAAGAGTATTATAATACCTAAATATCACCATTCCTCCCAAACCTTTGAACTTTAACTATTACTATTTTTTTTTTTAACTTTTATTTTTATAATTATTTTTTAGATATTTTTCTAGGGGTTTTATGCTTTTTTTTTGTAAATATTTTTTTTTTAAAATTATAACCTTTTTTTGGGTATCAAAGGAGAGGAACAGAATTGTGCATTATAGGTTCCTTAGTTGATTGCTAACAACACCATTGCCTAAATGTCTAGAGTATAGCTTTAATTTAGACAATTCATTCAGTCAGCAAGATTTAAATTAAATTAAGCCTTCCATCCTAATTCTATTTTTGAGAACTATTTTTCTGAATGCTATTTTTAAGAAGTCCTTAGGAACTTGGTTTTCAATAAACTGTTTGATTAGAATAATAACATGTTTTTCTAGTTCAGAGTTTAAGCTACATATTCTAGAAAGCCTTAGTACTTGTGATATGAATACATTTTCTATAACTTTATTTGAAATATTGCTCCACCACATACCATATTTAACAATTTTAAATTTAAATGGATTTCTCTTATCATAAAGACTTATAATTGGGTTACCTGCATTGAGATTAATAGTTAAATCCAAAAAATCAAGTACTTGGTTATTATCATTAGTTTTATTAAGTTTAAGGCTCATAGGATAAATAGCAGCAAAGTCCTTTTCTATATTTCCTGAATTATCAAAGCAAATGAGGTCATTGATATATCTGTAGGTATGAGAGTAACTTTCCTGATTGGAAGAATTTAACTTCATGAATTGATATTCTTTAAAAAACAGGAACAAGTTGCATATGCTCGTACTATATGCACTTCCCATAGGTATTCCATTAACCTGTTTGAAAAACTTATTATTGTAGAGGATAAAGTTATTTTTGATACAACAATTTAGAAGCGTATGCCAAGTAGTTTCCGAAATAATGTTGGAGATTTGAAATTCATTAAAGAGTAACGTGAGTGTACTAATAATGTCTTCTATCAGAATGCTGGTATATAGGTTTTCAAAGTCATAGCAATTAGCTTCTGCAGGCGTGTTACCAAAAATTTCCGAAATGACCTCAGCATTGCTTTTAATAATCCAAAAATTCTTACATGTTAGGTTTACTTTGGATTTAATAATGTTTAATACCTGTTTCAAAACTGATTCAAAATATTGATCTATTACTTTTTTAGGACTTTTGGTACCACTAGCTATGAATCTAAATTTCACCGGTTCCTTATGAAATTTTGCAGTAGCAAAAAGATAAGGAAATTCAGGTTCATAACTGTATGCCATTCTTAGCCCCAGCTGCTTGTGAAATGCTTTAAATTTATTGTTCAGTTCCTTACTGGAAGCTGAAGTAGGCTTATATGTAACTTTATTATGAAGTTCTTCCGAAATTAATTCAAAATAGAATTTTTTGCAAATAATGGCAAAATTGTTATTTGCTTTGTCCGTCGTGGTAAAAATGAAATTTTCTTGTAATTTAGAGATATTTTTTTTAATTCAGGAGAAAACACAAAACTGTTATTGTAAAAAATATTTTGTATTGCAAGATTATGTTTAAATTCTTGAAATATTTTGCATTTCCATTCAGCAAAGGCCTCAATTGGCATATTGTAGTCTAAGCTGGTTTTAATAATATACTTACTTAAATCTTGATAAAAATCATGCTCGATTCTATCTTTTGATATCAATATGCTAATCTTTATATATACACTGATAGAACCTTGTGTAACCTATATCTTTAACATATATAAGCAGACTTTTCATGTTATCATATATATATATATATCTTTTTTCTAGCTTTGACTGAAACTTTGCCATGTTCCAATTAATATTCTGCTGCATTTACAATAACAGAAATTCAACTGTGTAACTAAAAGTCGTTCTTAAGACTGTTTCCCAAAAACTGCATTTCAGGTGCAGAACTTTTGTTCCATCTGCAAAAACCTCAAATGAAATAATGTGATTGGTTATTCATCTTAAGTTTATTCCAAAGCTAGCTAGACTTTCTTTGGAAGTTTGTTCACTGAGGACAGTAGTGATCACTGAAATATCTATTTTTGCAGAAATTTTTGCATCTTTACATTGTGTAGTAAAAGTACAAATATGGACAGAAAGGATGTCCTAAAAATGGAGGAAAGTAATAAATAAGGTCTTTTGGTAGGTATAAATAAGGTATTTTTGGTTTGGATGGGGTCAGATCCCAATGTTGATTTGAAACCTTTTAAGTGAATCAATCCTTTTGTGTGTACCTCTATACGATCACTGTTCAATAAAGAGAATGATCACATTTTTTTCACTAGCAAATTCTATACATTTCAACCATACTTTAGAAACAGAAAGTAAGGTCCAATCAAGCTGTGTTACATGGTAGATATGCAGTGAATTTGTGTGCATTCTTTCACGTTGGTGGTGCTCAAGTGGTGATGAATTCAGGTTCTCCTACACTGTAATGGAGATGACATGTAGTAAATAGTATGAGGCTTTGAAATTCCATTTCATCTCAAGAAAATGTCAGCTGAAGCATGAAATGCTTTAAAGAAGCTTATGGTGAATTAATACTTTTATACAGCACAGCTCGCAGGTGGTTTAAGGTGTTTAAGGATGACAAAGAATCAATCCTAAAGGAAGAAAGTTGTTCCAACAAGTACTGTTACTGCAGAAAATGTCAACATAGATTAGCAAAACGTCTTCCGATTGTCTGACTTGATGTGTCTATCTGTTGTTTCATTTGTTTCTTCTACGGGGAGTATAGGGCTATGTCAGGCCATTTTGGCCTTTTCCCTTGTCTTCCCTGTTTACAAGTCTATGTTCATCATTTATGAACTGTCAATTTTTTTTCCCACTCTTTTTTTTTTTTCCTTCTAAGAGCATGTAACAACAAAAATAAATAAACACCACAGCAGTAATTGTGAGAGAGGATCAACACATAACAGTCAGACAGTTAGTACAAATTTTAACACTATCAGTAGGAGGTACAGTCACATTATTCTTCATGACCACCTGCATATAACACATGTGTGCTCACATTGGGTTCCTAGAATACTGACACTGAACAAAAGCATGTTCAGGTTGAAGTTTGTCAGTTACTGCAAAGTGTGGTTGCTACTGATGCTGAATGCATAAATAAGGTAATTACCACAGATGAGACTTGGCTACACCATTGTGACCCAGAGAGAAAACAAGAAAGTTCTGTTCAAAAGTCACCTTCATCGCTTACACCGAAGAAAGCAAAAGTGTACCACCTGCTGGTAAATTTATGATGATCCCTTTCTTTGCCATACAAGGAATTATTTACCAGCATGCTGTGCCAAATAATACCAATGATATGGGGACTCACTACAGACCTGTGTTATAGACTTTGCAGGATCACACATCTGTCACAAAAGGCCACACTTACACACACATGGGTGCATGCTGTGCCATGACAATGTGAGATCTCATATGGCTCATGCTGTTGTCGATTACTTAGCCAAAAATTAATGTTAGATGTATTCCTATTCTCCACTATAAAGCTCTGATCTTGCCCCCTCCCCTAAATTCTTTTTGTTCTAAAACTTAAAGAAGGGATTAAGAGGCCAATAGGTTCATTTGTCAAATGGTGTGACTATAAACAAAAAAACTGAGAGCAAAATATTAGAGGAATCAGGGGTCTTACGAAATTCCCATTGCACACATACCCCCAATATCGTACATAGGGAGTACTAAAAACAGGTTAAAAAAAAAGGCTAAAACAACACATATCTAACTGGCAAAGAAAAAGAAGCAAAAACTGCATTCGTGCAATTCTGTATTGACCACCGAACATTCCCAAAATTCGAAGAAATTAAAATGCTAAAAAGGAATAAAAAATCAGAGACAAATGAGAATGGAGGAATCGATCCTAATTTATAAAAAATAAAACAAGGGTGTGTAACCAGAATGACCCTAATACATTATCTAACCTTTGGAAAGAGCTAATGAGACAAGAAAAATAACAACAACAAAAAAAAACGACAAAAAAGACAAGGGAACAGGGATAGGAAATGAAAAGAAGTAGAATACAGAAAGATGACATCAACGGCCATTTGAAGAGAAGAGAAAAAAAAATAAACAAAAAAAAAAAAAAAAGGATTAGTGAAACATAGAAGGCACTGACTAGGTTTGATCAAGAAAAGTATCTAATACAGTGTATCCGATGAATGGCAACGTGGGGTACAGGACTACATTGACGAGAAATAAACCACGAACATCGGTGGAAAAGTCGTCACGCTCCTGAGGATGCTCAAAGACTGGGCAAAAAATTTAGAGCATTAATAACGGTAAAGAATTGATGTTGTTGAATCCTAAAGTGAAGATCTAATGAATCTACCCAAAGTAAGCAGTGTGTTTGATGTGAATGGTTGCTGCACATACAACGGACAATAGCTTCAACAAAGATCCAAAAACGTGCGAGAAAAGTGAATCATCGCTAGAAACAGAATGCCTAGGTAAGCATTATCCAACTAGAATATTTCCAAGTTTTTGAAATAATGCACGTAAAAGTGAATAGTAGCCTTTTCCGATTGATTTCTAAGTCGGAATATGAACTGCTAATATGAATTGATACCTCATTGATATGTACATTTTTACTCATAGAATTTTCTAATCATATGAAACTTACTTTGTAGCAAATTGTATGAACTTTGGTGCAAGAAAAAGTTGCTAAACACAAGCACACACATGAAAGAAGCATGCTGGATTAAGAATTTTCTGCACATTAGCAAGAGACCTTAGCAGAAACACACACACAAAAAAATACACTACACTAAATCATCACAACTGATACATGCAAACATAAGGGCAGTCAGAGGGAAAATTTAAAGTGGATGAAATTGCAAGCAATCCTAAAGGCAGCTAGATTTCTTTGAAACTAAAAAGTTCCTTACCATATTTTTCTTCATATAATTCCAGACCGTGAAATTCAGGAAAACAAAATAAAAAATCATTTGTATAATCCACAGTGGCATGTAACCCACACCTCATGAAATTCATTAAGAAAAAAATGATCTGAACCTGTGATGTTGATCCTGAACCATAATTTCTTACAGAAAAGTCATGATTCACAAGATGACCCAGCAGTCCACATAAAAAGGGGTAAAAAAATACCTTCTTATTTAAAAAACTGTCATTTTTAATTGCTTTTATGTTACTTACAAGTTAATAAATAGAGTAAAAATCATGAGTTATTTTTGTTTTCAACAATATCCCAGTTTCACGATTAGACCTGATAATTATGCAGTTAGATTCTGCACTTAAACCTGTTGCATCCACGAACGTGTGTGATGCTGAGCTTCCCATAGGACATGATCCTCAGTAAGAGGAAATAATACCGTCTTCGTTGATCAAGATGCTCGTCAGAAAGGGAAAGAAACCTTCTTTCCAACTGTTTGCAGACTCTATACTGCCTTATGCTTTTCTGTTAATGCATTTTTGGTAATTTTCCAAAATATACGACCTCTTCTTTCAATTCCAATGCAGATTTTTTAAAACTCAAGAGTGTTGCAAAAATGTGTTTTCTTTTTTTCAAAGCAGCATATTATTAGCAACAACGTATAATCTGCACAGTCCATACTTATAATTTTTTAAACAGATAATCCGTAGATTACACGATGGAAATTGAGGAAAATGCATTCTGGTGAGGTCTTATGGGTTTAATACCTCCACATCTGTAGAAAGAAACAGCCCAACAGAAATGTTTTTAGTTCTATTCCTGAATTACAAGGATTGCTGATTAAATTATGCTTCACTTAGCACTTATAACATGAAACCAAACACATGCATACCAAGGAAAGTTCATTGTTATTACTTCATAAAGATGTACCTGGCAAGTTGTTCAGATAACAGCCGTCAACCAGAAGGTGGCCATCCTGTGGATCACATAATGGAGGGAAAGGCCCGGTGAAGGTCATACTGGCTCGGACATAACGCCACAGGCAGCCTAGTAGAAGGTGATAGCCAACAAACAGGAAAGCATGTAGCTAGCAACAAAACACACATAAGAATAATAAAAGGTACTGACCTGGAAGGTTGTTGACATAGCCACCATCAAGGAGTAAATGCCCATCCAGGGGGTCACACAAAGGAGGCATGTACCCAGAGAGAGACATGCTGGAGCGAATATACCGCCACAGAGATCCTGAAAGTCATACAAGTCACTAGAAACATCACTGGCTGAAATGATGCACACACACACACAACACTGAACAATTGCCAAAGTAGTTAAAAGGTCTTTTAGTGCATGGGACAAAAGCTCTACGTAAAAAAAAACAACATATATATCGCATGAAACTTCAACACAATTATATTGTTAAGAAGCAAAAATATGGCAATATGAACATAATGAAACCAATTAAATTTTGCCTTTACTGTTGGAATACAATAACCCTTGCTAATTGTGTATTTTTAAAATTTCACAGCACATATATGTATGTGCATCACTGAGCAGAGAAGAAAACAGATGATATCTTTTTTTTTTTTTTTTTTTTTTAAGGGGTTAACAACTCCCATGACCATTTAAGGTTAGGGAGATTTATTTGTACCTAACTGAGGGCTACTGGCTCCAGGAAAAGAGACAGAACCAGGGATGTAAGACAAACAGACTATCTATACAACAGAAGTTATGTCTGTAGGATTTTATGGTAGTTGGAAGCATACTTAAAGTTACATATAATGGTTCTTAAGGCAACTGTATTTCAGCCATTGCTATGGCCTTCATCAGTGTGACTACAATTTGTTGCATTGCCAGATTGGAAAGGTAAGTTTTTTTTTAATTTTAACGACCACCGTGAGCAACTCAATGCGCTATAAGCAGTCGCCCGTCCCTAATTTAGGGTCACTGGTTCCAGGGAAGGGAGAGAGCCAGTGCTGTAAGACAAACACAACATCCATGCCTCACCGGCATTCAAACCCGGACCCCTTACGGACGAGTGATCATAGGCCATCGCTTAGACCACTGCGCCACCGGGGAGGCGTAAGTTTTTTAACAGTAACTCTTTTTGGAAAATAAAATTTCCAAACTTTCTCTGAACCTCAGAGCAAAACGATTTTGGAAAGTAGCCAACTTTTTTGCATCGGACCAAAGTGGAACAGCAGAAGTGTCAGCAATGTGGTAAGTTGGGGCAGGGAAGAGGAAGGTTTTCCAAATTTAACATCAGCTTTGTGTACCTGAAGTCTTGAAAGAATTTTTCGGAATGAACTTCCTACACACGCTGTTAATTCATCTTTTGCCTTAATAGGAATTTTATACACTCCTGGAGATGAAAGCAGTGATCTAGGGTCTCTGTCATTATGAAAGAGTACAGAGATTTAAGGAGAAGAGTGAAGAGCAAGTCTATATCCTTCTCTTTTGAAGATACTGATGAGCTTGCATGCAGAAAATTTATGGGAAGGGGTTTCTAGAACCAGCAAACACCCGGAGTTGCCGTTAAAAACTTACCTTTCCAATCTGGCAACACAACAAATCGTAGTCACACTAATGAAGGCCATAGCAATGGCTGAAATATATTTGCCTTAAAAACCATTATACGTAACTTTAAGTGTGCTTCCAACTACCATGAAAACCTACTTGTTTCTGGTTATGTGCATTGCCTAAACTCATTTAAGAAGCTATGTCATTACCTGATTTCCTTAATGAGCTGATGCTACTTGCTGTGCCCCTCAAAGTGGTGCAAAAACGTGCTTTTTTGTGTGTTTTTTTACTCAAATGAGTTGCAAAAACGTTTTTTTTTAATAAATGGCATATTATCTTCAGCAGCGTATAATCCCCCAATGCTCAAAAAAATTTCTTCTTCAAATTTCTTTTTTTGTTGCCTTAAGATTGTTGCAATAATAATATATGTACCTATTACAAAAATTGCAATTCATGAGGCAACCTTTTGGGTTGTCTTATGTTATCAACGTGCTTTTGATTAATATATACATAATATCTAAGGTATTTTACCTGATATTGTCGAAGTATTTCGCACGCTGTTTGCTCTGTGAGGCACGTGCTCCTGGCCCGAGAGGTCCCTTCGTTACGGACCTTTGGTTAGTTATAAAAAAGTTTTGCAGAAATAAAACAGTTAGGTTGTATATTTTCAGTTCCACATTCATTCATTTGCACAATCAAACATTTGAAATTTACTATTAATTAAAATATTTTAGTAGAAAGAGTTATACTCATCGGGTTAGGAGATGTCTCACAAGGGGTTCGTTGTTACAGTGAGTGCTTTTAGCGGTGCACAACCGCCATCTTCTGGCCACTGTTTCTACACGAGGGTTCCTCGCGTGTATGTTGTTTTTGGAGTTGCATGTCGGGAATCGATGAGAAGGTTTGCTGCCTGTATGTGTTAGATGATTTTGTTTCCAATGTGTCGCCATCTATTGGATGAGTTGGTAGGTATCAGTCGTAAGTATAATTCTTTTGTGTAGATATTTTTGGGCTATTATTGTTTGTTCGTAGAAACAAGTGGGGTTTTTTTATTTTATTTTTTTATTTTTTATTTATTGGTGTGATTTTTTGTAATGTTCTTTTTTTTGTCTTTTTTTTTTTATGAATTTTTCTTTTTTTATAAGTGATTTCCAGGCTGTGTCTAGTGTGGTGGGGTCTTGTAAGTTGCATATTTTATCTTTTTTGTTCAATTATAACGCTTTCAGAAATCCTTAATTCTTTTTCATTTGTGTGGGTGGTTAGTAATTTAATATTTTCAAAATCTGGGTATTGTTTATGTTTAACACAGTGTTGGATAAATGCAGTTTTTTCTTGCAGTTTTTTATATGTTGATGTAGTCTTTGTATTAATCTATTTTTTGTGCTGCCAATGTATGAAATGTGGTCTTCAGAACTCTGTGAAACAATAGGAATTTCATATACGCCTGCTGATTGTAGTATATTATTGTTACTTTTTTCTTTATAATTAAGTCACCAATATTCTGAACTGAATGTCCAAAAATAATGTTGTGTTTCTTCATTAATCTTAAAAATTTCCCACTTAGTCCTCTAATAAAAGGGAAAGAACCTGAAAATTTGTATTTCTTTTTGGGATGTTTTGTCTAGAAGAAATTAAAAGAGTCCAGACAAAACATCCCAAAAGAGAAATACAAATTTTCAAGTTCTTTCCCTTTTATTAGAGGACTAAGTCGGAAATTTTTAAGATTGAAGAAACACAACATTATTTTTGGACATTCAGTTCAAAATATTGGTGACTTAATTATAAAGAAAAAAGTAACAATAATATACTACAATCAGCAGGCGTATGTGAAATTCCTATTGTTTCGCAGAGTTCTGAAGACCACATTTCATACATTGGCAGCACAAAAATAAATTAATAAAAAGACTACATCAACATATAAAAAACTGGAACAAAAAAAGAAGAAAAAACTGCACTTATCCAACACTATGTTAAACATAAACAATACCCAGATTTTGAAAATATTAAATTACTAACCACCCACACAAACGAAAAAGAATTAAGGATTTCTGAAAGCGTTATATTAAACAAAAAAAAAAGATAAAATATGCAACTTACAAGACCCCACCACACTAGACACAGCCTGGAAATCACTTATAAAAAAGAAAAAAATTATAAAAAAAGACAAAAAAAATAAAAAAATAAGAACATTACAAAAAATCACACCAATAAATAAAAAAAAAAAAAAAATAAAACCACATGTTTCTACGAACAAACAACAATAGCCCAAAAATATCTACACAAAAGAATTATACTTATGACTGATACCTACCAACTCATCCAATAGATGGCGACACATTAGAAACAAATCACCTAACACATACAGACACACAATAGAATTATACTTACGACTGATACCTACCAACTCATCCAATAGATGGCGACACATTGGAAACAAAATCATCTAACACATACAACAGGCAGCAAACCTTCTCATCGATTCCCGACATGCAACTCCAAAAAACAACATACACGCAAGGAACCCTCATGTAGAAACAGTGGCCAGAAGATGGCGGTTGTGCACCGCTGAAAGTGCTCGCCGTAACAAACAAACCCCTTGTGAGACGTCTCCTGACCCGATGAGTGTAACTCTTTCTACTAAAATATTTTAATAAATAGCAAATTTCAAACGTTTGATTGTGCGAATGAATGAATGTGGAACTGAAAATATATAACCTAACTGTTTTATTTCTGCAAATTTTTTTTATAACTAACCAAAGGTCCGTAACAAAGGTACCTCTCGGGCCAGGAGCACGTGCCTCACAGGGTAAACAACGCGCAAAATACTTCGACAATATCAGGTAAAATACCTTAGATATTATGTATATATTATATGTACCTATATCATTAATCTTTGACTACAAATATTGTGAAGAATACAAAATTAAAGGAATCGATGTTTAGTCACAATTACCATATTTTTCAAGAATAATACCACAGTTCCATTTACCTCCTTGATTCATCATGAGAAATAACACGGCACTCAGTTTAAAGCTGCAGTTGAACTTACTACAAAGGAACTTTTATTTGATGATCATTCCTTTCAACCCTCCCCCCTACAGTATGGTATCAGATCACACTGTATGACATTCATCAAAGGAAAATGTCAAAAGGAAGGGGGGAGGCTTTAGGGAAACTTTATTTTTTTATTACATTTTGAATTGTCTGCACTACTCGCATCTAATCACGTCGGGGTAGAAAGTGCTCTAGACACATGAAAAGCAATATTCTAAATACCAGTCATCACCACTGCTTCATCGCTGTACTTGAGTAACTCTTTCTCCTAATGTGTAAAAGACCATCATACCCCATTTAGGGGAGAGGGGAGGGGTGAGAAAGACCAAGTTTTTTGCAATGGTGTGTTTATCATCAAACCTAGGTGGCGGAAGGTGAATGTTGTTTAGTGGATAGTTGACATCTACACTGGTTTATGTGTTTAGAAAGAGGGAGACAGCACTCTAATTTCATTTGCGACAAAGTGTGCAACTGTGGAAGCATATAGAATGTTGTGATTTTCCTCTTATTGCAGGCTCACTGACAGTACCACACACAAGGTCAAAAATAAATCTATATTTTACCCACCCAAGCGAAGATATAAAAAGAAAAAAAAAAGGTGCTATAGCATAATTTATTAATTCTAAATAAAGATTTTCAAATAGCAAATCATAAACCACTTGCATGCAAAATGAAAGGCCAGATTGAATCCTTGCCGTTCTCCAAATTACCTTATTGACATATAATTCTGCAAGTTTTGAGAGACTTCATTTCTGTAATTGCTAGGCTCCCATGCTATAATCAATGAAGAGTTGGTCATCCTGAATTCTTTACAACTCAGTGCTGGTCATAAATGATTTGTCTTACTATAGCGAATGACAGTTGAAATTTATGTTACTGAAAACGGTTATAAGGTGCAAGTCAAATGCTGCCTTTCAGAGCTGCATGTCTGTAAAATTGACTTTAGCACTGAGGCGTTATAATCAGAAAATAGGATGATTTTATATTCTCATCAACTACAGTTTTGCAACAACTTCCTCTGGATGAAATCCATAATTTTCAATTTATAGTTCCTCAATAATGCCACGCAGAGATGTTAAGGTAAGGTCTTTGAAATGAAGGGAGAGAAGGGAAAATTGCCTTTAAAGGCTTTTTTCTGGCTAGCTCTACTGTTTTCTCCCAAAAGAGACTGACTCAAATGGTGGGAACACAAGCCTGTACCACAAGTCACTTTGAGACACAATATACATTCATATCTTCCCCACTTAAAACATTTCCTTCTGAAAAATGCTTGCTGCCCTGTTAAGAATTCCATAGAAGTCCCATCTGTTTTGTTCTGGCCATCATTTTAAGACATCTTGTTTTGCCATGCTATCATATTTAATGGGAAATTTCAAACTGAAAAAATAAATATGAACATTTCCAACAAAGAGTATATGATGTTTTAAAGTTAATCTGTTGCTATTAGCTTCTTACTAAACAGTCAGTTGAATACTAAAGAAACATTTGAGTACTAAAGATAGCAACAGCAGTAACTGAAAGAGTTTGTGAGTCTGAGATAGCAGTTACCCACTGAACTTTAAACCTCTCCCTATTAGTAGGCTGATGTATAACTCAATGAACACAACTTCCTGTAACACACTTCATCTGAAAACAGCTCATTATATTATAACAAACCAACGAAATAACACATGTCATCAAACGTTTGTCACCTCTATTGCAGATTATATTGTTGTTGACTCTTCACACTGAGAGCATCACCATTTATTTACAATCTGATGAGCTTCCAGCTGTATGGAAAAACTTGAAAATTCAGATGTGCCATTCAAAATGAAATCATAACTCTAAGGAGTAACATGATTTATGTAAGAGAAGGAAACAAAAAAGGAAGGTTAAAAGAGAAACATACATTACAAGACTTTAAGGACAACTAATAAAGAGACCTACAGAAACAATCAACACAGAATATAATATTATCTGGATTTCTATTATGAAGCTTCCATCTCTTTAATACAACAACAAGTACAGTGGAGAGAGAGAGAGAGAGAGAATTTTTAACTCATCATAACACATCAGAATAATGACGATGCCAATATATATAATTTTTTTGCACTGTTGCCATCAGAATTATGCATTCTGCAGTGATATTAGCAGTAGTAATTTATGCTGAAGTTCCACGGTGCAGCCGGAAAGAGATGTGTGCACATGTGGAGTGAGCATCAGAGATGCTCATAGTCATGGCACTGATTTCATGTGGAGCATTTATTTTTGAGTGTATTTATTCATTAATGCTTTTATTGAATGTTATTCACTATCAGACAAAGCTGAACTTTCTGAAATGCAAACAGATTTTGAAATGCAACTATTGATACAAGTGTATAATACGCTTCCGCGGTCGGTCGTAGTGAGTGATAGGGTTGCCTCCTCGGGGCGCTCCATGGTAACAATGGCACACACAACAGCAACTAGGGCCTCTGTGAATCTTGGAGAGGTGCAAGCTAGTTCTGTGTGACATTGGCGAAAAGACCCCAACTCACTGGGTTTTGTTCCAGAATCCTTAGGTTGAATGACCAACTGGAATATTCAGCTGTGGGCTAAACCCCCACACTGATGTACTTACCTGATTAAAAAGACAAAAAGAAATATTAAGAATGACTTAAGTGTGGGATATGGTGGACCTACCACACTTGAGAAGGACGGTTCACCACGGAATCGACTTGGACTTTCTAAACGGCGTATGAGAAAGCGATCTCAGCTGAGTGAATGTAAGATTGGTGTATGGAATACTAGAGGTATAAATGGCAAGATGAGTGAGGTGATTGAGGAGATGAATAAGTAGAGACTGGATACTGTGTGTAAGTGAAACCAAAAAGAAGAAAATTGGGGTAGAAGTGAATGACATGGTGAGTGTGTGGTCTGGAGTATTGGACAATATGAGAGGACAGGCTGCTGTAGGTGTGATTTTAAGTGAAAAGATGAAGAACAACTTGATTTACTATAGTTGCATAAGTGAGAGAATTCTCTGGATTCGTTTGAAAGTGAAACTTCAAAGAATTGTAATTGTTGTAGTGTATGCTCCTTGTGACTCGGAACCTTCTGATAAGAAAGAAGATTTCTGGAATGAGCTAAAAACTGTTTTGAGCCAGTTTGGTGCTAAAGAAAAAGTTATAATAGCAGGGGATTTCAATGCTAGAGTAGGTGTGCAGAATGCAATTTCTGACAATGTTCTGGGTAAGTTTAATGATCCTTGTGTGAATGATAATGGTGAAAGATTAATTGAACTCTGCATTGAGAATGATTTGTGTGTATCTAACACATTTTTCAACCACAAGTATATACACACATATACTTGGGAAAATCGTACTCTTGGTCAAAAGAGTGTGATAGATTTTGATGTTTACGATCAGCGTTTGAAACACTTAGTTGTTGACACCCGTGTGATGAGAGGTGCGGATGTTGGTTCTGATCATTACTTGGTAGTGTCACGAGTGAAACTTAATGTTGGTTGGAGGAAAAGGAAGAGACCCAGGATAGAAAGAATAAAGGTTGATAGGCTCCTTGAAGATCATCAGCGGTAATCTGACTTACTCAGAGAACGGCTGAAGGATCTGAAATCTTGTGAGAGGGATGTAGAAAAGAAGTGGGAATGTTTTAAGAACTGTGTTGTTACTGCGGCTAAAGAGGTCTGTGGCACCACAATAGTGGGTAACAATAGAGGTGATGCTTGGTGGAATAGTGAGATTGAAGAGGCAGTAAAGAGAAAGAAGGAAGCCTATTTAGGGATGTTGCAAGGTAGAGTCTCTGTGGATGAATATCGCTGTAAGAAGCATGAAGCTGCTTCGCCACAGTAAGGCAAAAGATAGGAAAGAGAAAGTGGAAAGGCATGAACTGGCTTTTTGGAAAGATAGAAAGTCCTTCTGGAAGTACATGAGACTCAAGGAAAAATAGGGGAAACAAAGTTGTAAGTTGTGTGAAGAATGAGATTGGGGAAATGATATGGGAGCCCAATGAGTTAAGTGACAGATGGGGCAAATACTTCTGTGAGTTATTAAATCAGGAGAACAAAAATGATTATGAGACAGATGCAGATGATGTCACAATGAGGGATGAAAGCACAGGAGGGATCTCAAGAGAAGGAGTGTGTAAAGCTCTAAAATCTCTTCAGAATGGTACGGCTCCAGGAGTTGATGGCATAACTGCAGAGATGTTGAAGTATGGTGGTGACTCTATAATTCACTGGTTAACTGAAATTTGCCAGTTGTGCTGGGAGTTAGGAATGGACCCTCGGGATTGGAAGGATGCTATCATTGCTCCCTTGTATAAGGGAAAAGGTGATAAGACTGAATGCTAGAACTATCGTGGTATTAGCCTACTGAGTGTGCCAGGGAAAGTGTTTGGTAAGGTTGTTATTGAAAAAGTATGGGGTCTTACATCAGAGAAAGTGTGGGATGTTCAGAGTGGTTTTATGCCTGGTAAAGGCTGCACTAACCAGATTTTTGCATTACGCATGATGATTGAAAAGTATCTGGCTGCTGGGAAGAAAGTTTTTACTCCCTTCATAGATTTAGAGAAAGCTTACGACCGAGTCAATAGGACACTTTTGTGGAAGGTATTGAATGAATATGGTGTTACTGGGAATCTACTTAATAGTGTAAAAGCCATGTATGCTGGTAGTAGAGCTTGTGTACGAGTGAATGGTGTTTTATCAAATTGGTTTTCCATTGGTTCAGGAGTTAGACAAGGTTGTGTAATGTCACCATGGCTGTTTAATATATTTATGGATGCATGCATGCGTGAGGCCAAAATAGATAATAGTGGTTTATGTCTTGGTGATATCCGTGTGTGCAGATTGCTGTATGCTGATGACACTGTCCTGTTGGCAGAGAGCAAAAGTGAGTTGCAGAGTATGTTGACTCGGATGCACGAAGTTTGCATGAAATTCAAACTGAGTATAAATAAGGGAAAAACCAAAGTTATGGTGTTTGAGAGAGGAACTGGTAGCACTGAATGTAATGTAAGTCTAAATGGCACTGTGATTGACCATGTGAGTGAGTTTGTGGATTTAGAAAGCATGTTCAACAGAGAGAACAAATTGGATGGTGAAATTAGTAGGCGAGTGAATTCTTCATTGAAAGTCATAGCTGCTCTGGGAGGTTTGCACAGGAATGATGGGTTCTCTAGAGAGTCCCGCATGGCTGTGTATGAAACAGTAATTGTTCCTACTCTGATGTATGGCAGTGAAACCTGGGTACTGCAGAAGAAACATAGGAGTCGTTTGTGTGCTGGAGAAATGCGTTACTTACGTGGGGTTTGTGGCAAGACACGATCTGATTGTGTGAGGAATGAAGATGTATTGCAGTTGTGTGATGTAAAGCAAAATGTTGTTAGCAAAGGTGGAGACCAATATGCTTCGGTGGTTTGGCCATGTTGAAAGAATGAGTGATGAAATGCTTACTAAGAAAATATTTTCAGCCCAAGTTGCAGGAAGGAAAGGCAGAGGAAGGCCAAGGAAGACATGGGTGGATCAGATTCAGGAGTGTCTGCATGAGAAAAAGATTATGAGTATGAAGTATAATAGATCTTGTGTACGGCGTGTAATGGATATCAGTGAAGCACGAGTTGTATGTCAAGATCGCTGTAAATGGCGAAGTTTGATACGACAACAATAAGTAAAAATATCTGGAAGTTTGTATTTCTTTTTGGAGCTAACCTCTGAATCTCAGAGAACAGCTTAGTGATATGTATGTATGTATGTATGTATGTATAAT
Source organism: Macrothele yani (assembly GCA_039090855.1). Taxonomy (NCBI): domain Eukaryota; kingdom Metazoa; phylum Arthropoda; class Arachnida; order Araneae; family Macrothelidae; genus Macrothele; species Macrothele yani. Next base: position 59,993,698 of record CM077029.1, read on the forward strand.
ACACTTCCAAGTTTCAGTTGTGGATTTCGCATTGAATTATTGAACAATATCTAAGAAATGATATATTAATTTTGACAATTGAAGGTTAAATTTTTCTACATTTGATTTTTCTTTAGAAATATTTGATCATGGTTTTCTCTTTGTACCTCTTGAAAAAATGTGATGGCTCCTGAAAAAAAAAGTGCTGGTGCCTGAAAATTTTGAAGTTTTTCTATCCCTGTATATTATTTTGAAGTTTTTCTATCCCTGTATTAAAATTTTGAAGTTTTTATATCCCTGTATATTAGTACACATAAAGTTATGCTATTCTGTTAAGGTAAACAAAAAATAACATAGCTTTGTCTGTTTCCTCTGCACATACACATCAGTTTTTCACAACACAAGAGAGTCTTGGGAAAAGAAACCAGCAATTTAGCACTAATGTGGAAAAAATTAAAACCACCTACTGCTGCAGTTCTGTTAAAATAAACAACAAATAGCATAGCTCTGTCCATTTCCTCAGCACATATATACAACAAAGTTTTTCACAACACAAGAGTGTCTTGGGAAAAGAAACTAGCTATCTAGCACTAATGTGGAAAAAATAAAAACCACCAGCTGCTGCAGTTCTGTTAAGGTAAACAACAAATAACATAGCTTTGTCTGTTTTCTCTACACATACACAACAAAGTTTTTCATAACACAAGAGTTCTGTGGGGGAAAAACCCAGCAATCTAGCACTAATGTGGAAAAATTAAAATCACCTGTTGTTGTAAAGAATAAAGACCTGTTTGTTTCCTAATGCATTTTGAAAAAAACAAAACTTGAAACTACAAAAGGGTCTCTAAAATTTTTTATTTTCAATGTCTGTTGATGCTGTGGTAACCCTGATACATTAATAAAGTACAGATATCTATAACCTTACACTCAATTTCTAAATGTACTACAGGTATTTTTTTTTTCTCTTTAAAAAATGTGAACACAAATGAAAAACATACTTTTTTGTGCAATGCCACATCCCTTCTCAGACCCCCCCCCCCCCCAATACTACTTTGTGTCTTTTTGATAACACGTGAGCATGATTAAATGAATGGGAAATGAAAAAAGTGATAATAATTAATATTTTTTTCACATGGAATTTGTTTTCAACACATGAAGAAATGCAAGGTTGAATATAAATCCTACTGATTGTTTACATAACACAAGATGCATATATCTGAAATAGTTATTATTTCATCTCTTCTTAAAAATTCCTGACTGTTACATCTGTTCATCATGTCATTAATCTCCCATCATCATAAATTTTACAATATTGGACAGACAAAACTGTACAGTCACAATGAACTTGGACATACAAATTACATTGTCATTCTTTTGCATAAATCACATGTAAAAAATGTAACCACAAACTTAACCGAAAATTTCTCATATCCATCCATAAACTACGCAAAAATTCCTGCAGAAGTGCAAATATTCAATGTACGGATAAATAAATTGTACTTCTAAAGCAATAAATTTAATCTCAACATGATACACACAAATTTCTGTGTACCTCACTTACAGAAATGAGATTGGAATGCATGGAATTTCTACATAAATTGACAATATCTTCTGAAACTTGTTCCCAGAGAAGATAGTAAGTGATTGATGAACAGACACAAATCAAAATTTACATGTGGTTCTTTTAGGAATCAAACATTTTACTCTAGTAGGAGTACTGAACTAAAATTTGACCAGTGAAAAAAATGATTATTAAGTCAGCCACATATTAATTAGAACAGTTATCGGTTTATAACTTCCAGTAACAGCCATGTCATCCTTCATTAAAACATCAAAATGTTGAAGAAAAAGTTAAAAGTGAAAACCTTATGAACATTGAAAAAAAGTCCTGCAGCAGCATGTACTCACTCTGCATAAATTATACTTATACTGTCTTTTACTTGTTTTGATACTTTACATTATTCTTATAAGGGCTGGATGAATTCGATTTATACACCAGTGACAACACAAAGTACTTAAAACGATCTAGTATTTTTGCGCTAAAAATGTTTAATGCTTCACTAAAACCGTTTTTTTTTCTATAGTAACTGTACCAAAAGCAATTGAGCATATTACCTTTTTGTTTTATTATACGTACAATGGAACATACATTCAAAGACATGCATAATATAATAAATATAGTACAAATACCTATGACCTCACATATTAAATATTTAGACCTATCATGCATTTTCATTTCACCTGCTAGCAATAAAGCTAGCCATTCACAGCTTCATTCATGCAGAAATGATTCTCCATTTGGACTTTCAAGAGTCGGAACAAGAGGTAGTTTGAAATAAGATAAATATGGCGCCATAGAAAAGTGGTAGTCTGAAAGAGGCCAAATATGGAACTAGAAAAATAAGAGGTAATTTGAAATAGGCTAAATCTGGAACCATACTAAAAAGTGGGTGAAGTTCCTATTTGTTCCTTGCAACAGTCTCTAATCTCACACATGCAGTAGAAGATTGTCACATTGAAAGATGACAGCTTTTCTATTAGTTACTTGCCACAAAGTGAATTACAGAGTTTGTGGAACATACGAACACTGTGAGCCACACTAGTAGTTCATTTTTCAGCAGAAAATCTTAGCATCTCAAACAGCTAGTTTCAATAATTTTGCCAACCCAGCAGGATACCACTAAGGTTGTTTATTTGTGTGTGGCAGGGAGCTTTGTATCACAAACGTACCATATCCCACACATATTTTCAACTGCTATGAAGCATAGTATTCCACATCAGTTATTCTGCAATTTCTCTACCTATTACCCTTTGGTCCTCTTTAATAAACATGACAACCTTTTCACAGATGCGAGTTGCAGAAGTTCTCAGCCAGCAAGCAATTGGCTGACCATGATCAGGTTCCTGTTTTTGAAATGATAAACAATACTGGGACTCACACAAGCATCTCAAAACAGCACAGTTGCCCATAGATTTCTGTTGCTGGGTTTTATGTTTTCCTCCTTCATAAGAAACTCGCTCAAATTATGAAGAGGAAATGTGGCATCACAGGCAACCATTTTGTCAGAGTAAATGACATGCAAACATAGCTTGTGCACATACATTGATACTATATCAAAGCTGGGTAGATATATAGCTCTAGCAGTTCTATATACCATCATGCTCTGTAATCAGTATGTGTATTGAATAAAAGTATTGACTGAATTAATTGTGTATTGACTGAAATATGCTCATTACTTTTGGCACAGCCTATGTACATTTCAACTTCTGCTGATAAATTTTAAATCCACAATAATTTGAAACCATGTTTCAGTGGAATAAGTTCACGAGAAGTATACAACATTTGCTACAAAAGTCAGATGCAGTATCATCATATTAAGAATTCAGAAAAACATAATTACACAGCTTTCTATTTGAAAGCAAAAGCAAAGCAAATGAAAAGCTACATTAATAGGAAGTTTTAGAATTCAGCATAGCTCGTTTAAAATCTTAATTTCATAATCATTCACGACATATCTTGTCAAGTAGTGCACTTTGTACATTCAGTTATTGGTTATTTTCATTCAAATGTCATTCATGAGACAAAATACTACAATTACCTAACAGCATGTTAAAGTTGAAAATGTGGAAGGTACTGTGCATCTAATAAGTTATTAAATGAATTACATAAACACTTTTTTCTCCAGTGATGCATATCAATATTTTTATCTAAAGATTTTAATGTTTCCTAACAGACGATAATATGGACAAACCATCTGAATATATGAGGTATACACTAAAACTAAATGTACAATCTGTACATATAAAACTGAAAGCCCTCACTGACTCATCACCAAATCTCAGAAACTACTTAACTTAGAACTTTCATATTTGGCAGGAATGTTCCTTTTACAACATAGAGGCACACTGAGAAAGGATTTTTTCCTATGATAGCTTTAAGAGGGTCGAAATAGGTTTTTTAAACAACCCAGCTTTGATAATGCTAGGATGTTTTGCAATGATCAAGCTATTGTTGCCCAGCAACTGAAGCCCTGCCCTAAGTTTTGAATGACTTGAGTTGACATGCTCAGTATATATTTAGTTCTAAATTTATTTGTTCTGAATTTATTTAACAAAACACCTTAAAATTCACATAAAAAGGGCTATATGATAGTATGCTAATATGCTTCGCATTTAAACATTTATTATCGTTAGACATATCGAGTGTCAAGGTTTTTTTTATTTGTTCTAAATTTATTTAACAAAAAAAAAAAAAAAACTTTTGAAAATATCACGTAAATACCGCTATATCATAATACGCTCTGCATTTAAACATTTATATTATCGTTTGACATATCGAATGTCAAGGTTTTTTTTAGTCAAAATAAAATTACCAGCATTTGTTTTAACCAAAGCAATGGTGACTGCAATAAATATAAATATGTGGATAGATTTTCATAGTAACTGAAATTTGAAAAAAAAAGTTTCCTCCTTGAGATCTTAGCGATGGCAACACAATTTTGCTCACGCTTCCGAAAACATCTGACTTGCAACCTTTTAAATGTACAGTTTCGAACGAAATTGTCTATCAAATTGTTTATTCAATTATTTACGAAATTGTTTATTTTCACGTTCGTAGAATGGGTACTTCGCTAGTTTATTATATACACTAGACCTATCACATTAATGCAGCCAATCAAAACCTCCAGTGGGCTGTGAACAGGTCAAATACCTACCTACTGTACAGCATATTGCAACTGCGACAATGAGTAAACAAGACAACTGACATGGGAAGATAGTTGGTGCGAATCAAGAAGATGTGAATCTCACCATTTTTGCAACTGCAAAATGTCTGGGTTAGTTTGTGACCAGAGCACACGTACACTAAGACTACACCAAAACAGGAAAAACTGGAAAGCACCAGAAGAAAAAAAATGTAACTGTAAATGGGCTATTGATGTTCATGGTGAGCACTGACTCTTCCAAACCCCAATGTTAGGATGAAATACTACAGCACTACATCAAAACCAACAAAATTGTAACACAATGAGAAATTCCTATTAGTAGTTCTAATTCAGACTATTAAATAGCTCTGATCATGCTACTATTCTCTTTAACATGCAAATTTCAAAATAACTTGTACTATATTCTAGAGGATAATGCTTACCTTGGCATTCCTTACTAGTGATGAATCACATTGCACGCACGTTTTCCTGTCTTTGTTGATGTTATTGTCCTAATGTCCATTGTATGAGATGTATAACTTTACTTCAACACACTTTTCGCTGGGTATACTCAGTGGATCTTCACTTTAGGATTCAAAAATATCAACTTTTACCATTCTTTATACTCGAAATTTTCGCCCAGTCTCTGGGCATCCTCAGGAGCGTTCCACCGATGTTCGTGGTTAACTTCGTACTAATGGAGTCCGATACTCCTTGTTACCATTCGTCGGATATACTTTCTTGATACATTTCTTTATCAAGCCCGGCTAGCCTCATCTATGTTTCATCAATATAATTTTTTTTTTATTTTTTTCCCCCTTTTTCCTATCCCGGTTTTCTTGTGTGTTTTTTTTTTTTTTTTTTTTTTTTTTGTCGGTTTTTCTTTTGTTGTTCTTTTTCTTGTCTTATTAGTTCTTTCTACAGGCTAGATAATGTGTTAGGGTCGTTCCGGTTACATACCCTTGTTTTATTTTTATAGATTAAGATGGCTTCTTCCCTCCTCATTTGCCTTTCAGATTTTTTATTCTTTTTTAGCATTTTAATTTCATAGAATTTTGGGAAAGTCTGGTTTTCAATGTAGAATTGCACTAATGCAGTTTTTGCTTCTTTTTTTTTTTTTTTTTTTGCCAGTTAGATATGTGTTGTTTAAGTCTTTTTTTAATCTGTTTTTCATACTTCCAATGTACGATATTGGGGGTATGTGTGCAATTGGAATTTCTTAGGATCCTGATTCTTCTAGTATTTTTTTCTCTGTTTTTTTGTAAACAGTCAAATTTTTCAAGGTGTTCACTGAACTTCCTAGTTGTAAGTCATATTTAGCACATTGCCTATTAATTTCTTTACTAACTCCTTCCAAGTATGGTAATTTTTATTCCTCACCTTCCTTTGATTGTGCACTTCATGGCCTTCATTTCTCTTAGTCACATGCTTTTTACTCTCATGTATCCATTTTTTAATTAGCTTACTCGGGTAACCATACTCTTGGGATATTTTCGAGATAAACTCAAGCTCTTGAATTTTTAGCCTGTTGTTAGACGTGTGTGTGTACGCTCTACGTATCAAGTTTACTATGCTGTTTTTTTTTATGTATCACTGGGTGGTACGATGAGTATGGTATCAGTACTGGTATGTAAGTTGCTTTCCTTAACACAGAGTATTCAAAGTTATTTTTGTTTTTCTTTAGTTGAATGTCCACGAAGGATAGGCGATTATCCTCTTCAAATTCTATAGTTAGCTCTATGGTGTTACCAATTTTGCTAAAACAATGTGCTAGATCTTGTAGCTCGGCTTTGTTAAGTTTTGACATAATAATAATGTCGTCTACATATCGAGCGTATAGTATTGGTTTTTCTGGTAGAGTTTGAATGATTTCTTTTTCAAGTTGTGCCATTATCACTTCTGCGTATAATGCCGATAATGGGGATCCCATAGGGCCACCTTGTGTTTGTTTATAGATATTTCCTTCAAATTGGAAGATATTGTTTTCCTTGATGAAATATAAAGTATTCTTTAATTCTTTCAGTTGTGACATGTTTAGTTCTTTGTTGATGTTTAGTTGTTGCATAATTAATTCCATGGCTAGCTCGACAGGAGTATTTGGGTATAACGCCTTAACGTCCATGGAGGCCACTGTTATTTTTACTAGGTCTTGATTAATTAACTTGATTTTTCGATAAACTTGTAGCTATTCTTTAAGGTATAATGATTCCTCATGAATATTGGGGATAGATAGTTGTATGTCTTTTTTTCAAGATTGATGAGTGGGGAGGTTTTTTTTCGATAGAATCTGTCTTAAAGGTGTGTTTTCTTTATGTGCTTTAATTTTAGAGAATATTTTTGGCATCCCTGCTCCCATTGGAGAGTTTGCATTTTTTATTTCAGCTGATAACGTGCTGTGGTTCCTTATATTAGCCAGGAAAGTAAGTTGTTTGTCGGTGGGATCTTTGTTGATGCTATCACACTGTAGCTCTGAGATGGTTGTCTGCATTTTATCATTATATTCCATCGTGTCCATAATAACAATTTGCCCTGTTTTGTCCACTTTGCAGAATTTAATCATGGGGTCTTTGCAAAGACTTAATAGTTTTTTTCTGTCATACTGCAATTTATTAATCTTGTTTTTTTTTAAGCCTAAGAACTGAAGAATACATTCCTATATTAGAAGATATAGTGCAGTGTGTACATCCAGAGCATGCTACCGATTTAAGGTTTAAATTATTCAGAATCATGCTTAAAGAATATAACACTAAGCACAAAAAAAAACAAAAAAAAAACTGCAAGATTAATAAATGGCAGTATGACAGAAAACAACAATTAAGTCTTTGCAAAGACCCTATGATTAAATTCTGCGAAGCGGACAAAACAGGGCAAATTGTTATTATGGACACCATGGAATATAATGATAAAATGCGGACAGCCATCTCAGAGCTACAGTGTGATAGCATCAACAAAGATCCCACCGACAAACAACTTACTTTCCTGGCTAATATAAGGAACCACAGCAAGTTATCAGCTGAAATAAAAAATGCAAACCCTCCAATGGGAGCAGGGATGCCAAAAATATTCTCTTAAATTAAAACACATAAAGAAAACACACCTTTAAGACTGATTCTATCGAAAAAAACCTCCCCACTCATCAATCTTGAAAAAAAGATATACAACTATCTATCCCCAATATTCATGAGGAATCAATATACCTTAAAGAATAGCTACGAGTTTATCAAAAAATCAAGTTAATTAATCAAGACCGAGTGAAAATAACAGTGGCCTCCATGGACGTTAAGGCGTTATACCCAAATACTCCTGTCGAGCTAGCCATGAAATTAATTATGCAACAACTAAACATCAACAAAGAACTAAACATGTCACAACTGAAAGAATTAAAGAATACTTTATATTTCATCAAGGAAAACAATATCTTCCAATTTGAAGGAAATATCTATAAACAAACACAAGGTGGCCCTATGGGATCCCCATTATCGGCATTATGCGCAGAAGTGATAATGGCATACCTTGAAAAAGAAATCATTCAAACTCTACCAGAAAAACCAATACTATATGCTCGATATGTAGACGACATTATTATTATAATACTGTGTTCAGGAAAGCAACTTGCATTCCTGTACTGATACCATACTCGTCGCACCATCCAGTGATACATAAAAAACAGCATAGTAAACTTGATACGTAGAGCGTACAAACACACGTCTAACAACAGGCTAAAATATCAAGAGCTTGAGTTTATCTCAAAAATATCACACGAGTATGGTTACCCGAGTAAGCTAATTAAAAAATGGATACATGAGAGTAAAAAGCATGTGACTAAGAGAAATGAAGGCCAAGAAGTGCATAATCAAAGGAAGGTGAGGAATAAAAAATTGAAATACATTGGTGCATTACCATACTTGGAAGGAGTTAGTAAAGAAATTAATAGGCAATGTGCTAAATATGACTTACAACTAGGAAGTTCAGTGAACACCTTGAAAAATCTGACTGTTAACAAAAAAACAGGGGAAAAATACTAGAAGAATCAGGATTCTACGAAATTCTAATTGCACACATACCCCCAATATCGTACATTGGAAGTACGAAAAACAGATTAAAAAAAAACTTAAACAACACATATCTAACTGGCAAAAAAAAAAAAAAAGAAGCAAAAACTGCATTAGTGCAATTCTACATTGAAAACCAGACTTTCCCAAAATTCGATGAAATTAAAATGCTAAAAAGGAATAAAAAATCTGAAAGGCAAATGAGGAGGGAAGAAGCAATCTTAATCTATAAAAATAAAACAAGGGTATGTAACCAGAACGATCCTAGCACATTATCTAGCCTGTGGAAAGAACTAATAAGACAAGAAAAAAAAACAACAAAAGAAAAACCAACAAAAAACAAAACAAGAAAGCCGGAATAGGAAAAGGAAAAAAAAAAAAAAATTATATTGATGAAACACAGATGGGGCTAGCCCGGCTTGATAAAGAAATGTATCCAAGAAAGTATATTCGACGAATGGTAACGAGTAGTATCGGACTCCATTAGCGCGATGTTAACCACGAACATCGGTGGAAAAGTCGCCATGCTCCTGAGGATGCCCAGAGACTGGGCGAAAATTTCGAGTATAAAGAATGGTAAAAGTTGATATTTTTGAAACCTAAAGTGAAGATCGACTGAGTATACCCAGCGAAAAGTGTGTTGAAGTAAAGTTATACATCTCATACAACGGACATTAGGACAATAACATCAACAAAGACCGGAAAACGTGTGTGAAATGTCATTCATCCATCACTAGTAAGAAATGCCAAGGTAAGCATTATCCTCTAGAATATACACTGCTGGACAATTGCTAAGGACGGATCATAAACAGCTATATAGCGCATAAAAAAGTAAGTGTGGTTGGATGCCAAGTGAAATAAAATAATGTCAGAATGCCAGGACATTACAAGAAAGATAATTTATTGTGCTCTGAAATCCAGAACGCTTTGGAACGTGTTCTAGGGACAAACGGGCCACTTTGTGCAGAATACGTAAACGTCAAAAAAATGTAATTACCGTCCGCAGGCGTTCCGGCGTAAGATGTCAATACGGGATATGGCCACCATGGAGGACGATGCAAGATTCCACACGTCGTGTCATGCTTTGCACAACATTATCAAGCAGCTGTTGGGGTAATTTATCCCATTCCTCTGTCAGTGCACGGATGAGGGCGTCCTTGTTTGTTGGAGGCCATTGGCGACCAGCAAGACTCCTCCCCAAAGTATCCCACACATTTTCAATGGGATTCATATCTGGAGAACGTGCTGGCCATACGAGGCGTTGAATATCCTCGCTTTCAAGACACTCCTGGACAGCGACTGTTCGATGACATGTTGCGTTGTCGTCCATGAAAATGAATCTATCACCGACAGCACCATGGAACATGCGAACATGAGGTAGCAGAACATCATTAATGTATCGTTGGCCAGTCATAGTCCCAGTTGGAAGCACATAGAGGGACGTTCGGCCATTGATCATGATTCCAGCCCATACCATGACACTACATGTTGGATATCGGTCCCTTTTCTGTATGTTTGCTGGACAATATGCAGTACCACTATCACGCCAGATCAGTTGTCGTCGACAATCAGACGATAGACTGTATCTACTCTCATCTGAGAAGAGGACAGCAGACCAGTCGTTATCAGTCCAATTGCGATGCTGATGGCACCATTGCAAACGGGCGGTACGGTGACGTCTGGACAATGGGATGCACACAACAGAACGGCGGGCGTATAGTCCTCTTTCATGCAAACGTCTGGCGACAGTTTTTCGGGAGATCCGCTTGCCAGTAGCAGCCATAAACTGATTTGCTACCTCACTAGCTGTGCTGCGCCGGTGTCTTTTTGTTGATAGCACTATGTACCGATCTTCTGCAGGTGTCGTACTGCGAACACGACCTCCCTCGTGACGTTTGCTACACTCTCCATTTGTTTGAAATGATTTCCAAAGCCTTGAAACAACACTGTGGCTGACGTCGAACTCCCTGGCAACATCTGTTATTTTTCGCCCTTCTTCAATCTTGCCAATAATACGGACACGCGTAAAATCATCTAGGTGATGTCGGGAAGACATACTGAAAATTGCAAGTTCGTCAATTGATTCTTTCCCTTTCAACTTTGCGTTTGAACAACAACGGTCAATACGCGTCAAATCCTTTATATCTCTTATAAGCGCTATGACGTCACGAACAAGTTCGGTAATCCAAAATTTGCATACGCACAACACGTCTTACTGTATCCCGCACTTATGCTAATTTCCACATCTTCCTGCCTTCCATTTTATGGTTGCTATCGTTGCTATTGTCATCCGTCCTTAGCAATTGTCCGGCAGTGTAGTACAAGTTACAATGAGAAAAATGTGAATGTAAAAAGCCCACTGATGTTCATGGCAAGTGCTACAACACCCCTACCCTAACTTCATGACAGAAGGCAGAGAAACAAAGAATAACATCAGCACGTTGTCAAAAATCTGCAGCACAAACCACATATGCAAGGAGAATGAATGCATGCTCGCTTGTTCACTGGTCTGCAGTTATCACGAGAACTGTGACGTCACCATGCTCCCCGAGTTTTGGTCCACATGACACAGCATGAATGGGTTTCATTTGATCACACCTCATAAAAGCTGGGTAAAAAAATTACAGGGTGATCCATTTGGGTAGGGATGATTTAAAAATGCTGTGGTATGGCTTGTAACAGATATAATAAGTCAATATTTGGCAGAAATTACCTTTATGGATGGGAGTTTGTCTAAGACTCTACACGATCCCCTTTGCAGACTCGGACGAGTTTATACCCAGAGTAGCAGAATATAGGCGTACGCCGTACGCAGATAGTTTCCAAATTATTAGCAGATTTTGCAGATAGTTTTTTTTCTTGTCTCTCTATTCTAAAAAAGTAACTGCCGCTGTTTTAGAAATTCCGCAACACTCTTGCTTACCTAGCTCACAACGCAAAACATATTGAACACAAAAATATTAAATTTGCATCATTTGTAGAGAATTGTTTGGAGAACACGCTGAAATAAACCGTTTCTCGATTCTAGCAAAACTTCAAGAGCTATTGTATTTCAAATTTAAAGTAAGCAAAAAAGTGCTATCAGGTCACGTTCCAGACACACTAACGGCAACAGAACCACAAATCTTTGTAGGCATGTAGTGTCAGACCGAATTTTTGCACCTCATTGCCCTTTTTTTAAATTTAAATTTAGTTCACAAAAAATTAAATTTCTAAATTTCACAAAATTCTCTATATCGCGATGGGATCCATAAAAAAAAACGGATATATGGCAAATTATAAATTTAAACGCATTGCAATTTTTACAGCATAAACTTATAACTATCGTCCCTTTTTTACAAAAAAAATTTTTGTAAGAAAAAGTCATTTTCTGATTTTTAAGCATTTTTTAAAGACGTAAAGGAAAGAAACGAGCGGCTTGTCTATCTTCACGATAACCACAGAGGAACTTTCTGGTCTCATGACCTGCTGCCATGGTGACTCAGAGAATTTGTTATGCATATGTTTTGTTGGTAAAGCTATCTCAGTTGCTTAAGGTGGATGTCAAGTAATTTTGCTTCCTATACATCAATGGAAAAACTTCTGTACACATTTTCTTCACAATTAATGCGTTCCCAAGGATGAAAATGTGTACATCGATTAAAATAGCTTCATTTTATAACTTGGAATACTTAATATTTCCTAAAACATAACCATAATTATGCAATCCAACATTTGTTTGTCTACTGACGTCATCAAAGTACAGGCCGCACCATCTTTTTTCTGGACAAGTAATGCGTTCCCAAGGATGAAAATTCGAACATTGATTAAAATAGCTTCATTTTATAACTTGGAATACTTAATATCTTCTAAAACATAACCATATTTATGTAATCCAACATTTGTTTGTCTACTGACGTCACGAAAGTACAGGTCACGCCATCTTTTTTCTGGTTCCAACACCAACAAAGGAAAAGTTACTGATTTTTTATATAATTATGGTTATGTTTTAGAAAATATTGAGCATTCCAAGTTATAATATGAGGTTATTTTAATCAATGTTCAAATTTTCATCCTTGGGAACACAATAATTGTGAAGGAAATGTGTACAAAAGTTTTTCCATTGGAAGTATAGGAAGCAAGATTACTTGACGTCCACCTTAACGGTTTAGCATAACGATTTACAGAAATGCTTTTTGGACCGCTACTGTTTTCCTTAGTGGTAAATTTAGTAAGTGCTATAAGTTCAAACGTCTGACCTTCCAAAAATTAACGACAGTAAAAAAACTCTGAAATTTCGGAATAACAAGCCTTATTTGCTTAGACATGCAATAAAAATTTTAATTTATATGAATTTTCCAGATTTTATTTCATGTGATGTACTTGGAGATCGGGCTGCAGGGCCTGAGCACTACTCTGGAAACGAGCGTAGCGAGCCTAGAGGTGCAGCCCCTAGTAGATTTAAAAAAAATAAAAATGTTATCTACAGCAATTAAAACACTTACTCAAGGCTTTACTCAGGTTAATATATTTAATGTTATTTTAACGTGAGAATGTTAAACTATATTTTTCACATCTTCTGAGTTCTTTTGTTTTTACAGACATTTCTGGCCTCTTGATTTTATAGAGGCCTGTTTCTCAATGTATAGGAACTGTATCAAAAGTTTCGTTTACACGGAAAGAACTTATTGCCAGCTTCCTCTTGTAGTTGCCAGTTATTAAATTAAAATATTTTCCCTATGTATTTTGTAAGTCTAGTATTTTTGAATTAAATTGTTGAAAATGCTATTCATAATTCTTGAAGGTTCATTAATGGAACTGTTTTTCTAGCTACAAAAACTTTAGTTTCTTGTTTTATGAGGTTTATAGTCCAATATATTATTTTGCCCTAAAGGTCCACTTCATACGCATTGCTACATATTGAATTGAAATATACATATTTTGTCCTCGCTGTAACCTGTAATCCAATAATTATTTATTTATTATTAATTTTTTTAAATTATCTTATTCTATTATTGTGATTTGCGGGCTTGCAGGAAGTTTTCAGTTTCAGTCGTTGTGTACACAGATACATTTTATTTTTATACAGCTCTTCATACCTGGTGCTCAATTCTTGCCACATGTTTTCAAACATCTGTGGAGTGATTTAGTGCGAACACTACACACATTTTCACTTTCAAATCATCCAGGCTTTGAAGTTATTGTGCGTAGATGATGTTCTGCACAAACCCCCACACGAAGAAATCAGGGGGAGTGAGATTTGGGGATTTTGCAGGCCAAGGAATAGGGCCATTGTGGCACACCAGTTGTCATTGAATGTGTCGTTGAGGAAGTTCCTGACTTCCAGTGACCAGTGGGGTAGTCACTGGAAGTCCTGCCCCACTGGTCACCCCCATCTTTCCTTTTCCCATGGAACTCCCATCTTTCCTCCCCTTCGAGCAGAATTTGACCTTCATAGTGCAGCATTTGAACAAATCACTTTACAGATGTTAGAAAACACTTGGCAAGAATTGAGCACCAGGTATGAACTTGTCCGAGTTTGTAAAGGGGAGAGTCATATACAGGCCTAGACAAACTCCCATCCATAAGGATTTGTTTCTGCCAAATATTAGACAAACTCCCATTCATAAAGGATTCGTTTCTGCCAAATATTGACTTATAATCATTACAAACCATACCATAGCATTTTTTAATTAATTACTCTACCCAAGTGGATTACCCTGTATTTACAATTTCGTATTTTCATCATAAAGGAGGGGGGGGAACCCTTTGAAATACAGGTAGTAAATTCGAATAACATTTTGTTTTATATTCAATACCCCTATTACACATCCTTCACTTATAAATAAACACTGCTCTTTCAAAGCAGTTTGTCCAGTATTTGATTTAGCATTAGTGCTGAGTAAAATATTCACTTATCTTTGCGAAATTTTTTAATTCAGAGAAGGAAAAAAAGGTAACTGTGAACATTATTTAGTAATTAAAAAAAAAAACCCAAAAACTGTTGTCTCGATTCTCTCAAAGTTGCAACTTTCCTGGTTATGTATAAAAGAATCAAACAACTGTGCATTTTTGATAATCTGAAACTCAAAATTTAATGTATGATCACAAGAAGAATATAAATGTATTATACATATAACCAAATTGGAAAAGTGATAGGAACTACAGTAAAATATTGTGACTAGGGAAGAATTTCACATAAATGTGAAAAACATATAACCAAGGTTTCACTGTACTCTGATATTATTGAATACAGTGTGTGAAAATATTATAAAACTTCATGGGAAATGGACTACACAGGGTATCCCATGATTCATTAGACACTGATTTTTTTCTTTTTTTAATCTAGTTGAAGTCAATGCGATGCAATAAAAAGCAGCAGAAACAAGTGGATGGAGGCTACCAGTGATTGTGGAATTTATGTCCTCCCACCAAGTTTGCGGGGGAGGGAGAAGCAAATGAAAATGAAAATATCCATTAAAATTATTCCTTCAATATAAAAGTGAGGCCAAATGACATCATACATGAAAGCTCTTATTATAAGAGATCATTACTGAAAACAGAACTGAAATTTGCCAAACTGTCATGAAATGATGGGGTTTCAAAGTCAGTCTCATTAAAATTGTCAAGAATACAGGCAGGAAATGCAAAGTGATGCTCCAAGCATGCAAGGTAAGACCCAGGGTTTCAGCATGACAGGAAGAAGCTCCTTACCTTTGGTCCAGTACAAAATACTTGGATGTGCAACATTCAAAGTGATGGATAGGTAGCCATGGACCAATTAAATGGCCTCTATGATTACCAGATTTGACACTGTTAAATTATTTCCTGTGGGGCCATTTAAAAACCGTTGTTTATTCGAATGAATTGTGTACAATGGATGAATAACAGCAAAGAATACATTCACTCATTTAGCTACACATAAAGCACTTAATTTAAGATTTGGGCTGTATCTGCAGAACAATGTTACTGACATTGAACATTTAATTTGATGTAGTTGTACATTTTCGTGTGTGTGTGTGTGTGTGTGCCTGCTCTCACGCACGACTTTATTATTGTACATTTGTAATGCGAAATTCCTTTTTAATAAGAAGCTTTTCAAAGTGATAGCAAAACACAGAGAGGTGGAAATTCTGGAGCTATGTCAAATCAGATGTTCGAAGTGACTACCACTGTTCTGCAAACACAGCTCGAATCTTGAGATCAGGTGTGTGTGTGTGTGTGTGTGTGTGTGCGTGTGTGTGTGTGTGTGTATGATTGAAAGTATAATTCTGAGGGATAATCCATCAGATCCGTAGTTTCCATATTGCGGAAGGTATGTCATAAATACAATATTAAATTTGGAATTTGCACCAAAAACATTTTTTCAACCATACGTAACGACAGAGATCAAGTCGCCACTTTGAATAAAGCAGGAATATATTGTATCCCATTGCTTCCCTCGGCTCCTAACGAAGATATCAAATACTACATAGGTTCTACCCTTAGAAGTCTGAACATTAGATTGTCTGAACACAAATATGCACTTCGAACTGATTCCATTTCTATTTCATTTACTACAGCTGTTCGCCAGGGAGGTTACTCTCCCGATTGGCCAAATACAATAGTACTTTCCTCCAAAGTTAACAAACAAACCGTCTTTTTTACCGAGAGTCTGTATATAATTTCTTATGGAACTACCTGTTGTAACTTGGACTTACCTGTTTTTGTTCCTAGACAATGGAGAAAAATAATTACTTCTCCCATTCAACAAACTGAAGAAGAGGACCTTAATTAATTAATTATATTATTTGTACATATTACTTTCTGTTCTGCTGTTTTCCTCAATTGGCATCACCTGCGTTTTTGAACAAAAAAATGTATTGTGGGTCTCCCCGGGGGAGACTGGTTATATATTGTGGCGCTTCCGTGTGCTCTGTGGCACTGTTGGGTGGCCTGAGGACGGGTGCTATTGTAGCCCCGAAAGATCTTGCCCTTTTAAATATTTTTAAATCATATCTTTTATTGTAAATAAAGTTTTTATTGTACAGTCAGAGATGGTGGTTTGATGACATCGTACGGAGACAGCACGGCATTAATTAATTATTAATTAAAATCCATCACATTCTGGAAATATTTTTTTCTTTTTTTTATTGGAGGTTTAACGACCACCGTGAGCTACTCAATGGGCTTTAAGCAGTCGCCCGTCCCTAATTTAGGGTCACTGGCTCCAGGGAAGGGAGAGAGCCAGTGCCGTAAAACAAACACAACATCCATGCCTCACCGGGATTCGAACCCGGACCCCTTTCGGACGAATGATCAGAGGCCATTGCCTTAGACCACTGCGCCACCGGGGCGGCCTGGAAATATTCTTTGTTGCAGTTCTTCTATTGAATGTACTTTTTTCGAATAAATAACGATTAAAAAAAAAGACCTACAGAAAAAAAAATCTAATTGCATCAAATCTGGAGATCTAGGAGGCCACTTTATTGGCCCATTAGTGGGGTGGTGCGTCATCTTGCTGAAAAGACAGTTTCAATGAGAAATTGCTTCTTTAATGTAATGTATTTCTTGTGAAGTTACTGTTCAATTTTTTTTTTTTTTTTTAGCAGACAGAGATCTGGATTTGTGTAAAGTTTGAAATCCTGTCATTTCATAACATTTCGGTGAATTTAAATTTTGTTTCCGATAGTGACCTTTTTATAATAAGGGCTTTCATATACAATTTCATGTGGGCGGTCGTAGTGAGCGATGGGTTTGCCTCCTCGGGGCACACTGTGGAAACAATGGAACACACAACAGCAACTAGGGCCTCTGTGAATCTTGGAGAGGTGCCAGCTATACTTCGATTCACCCTAAGAAGACACTGAAGCGAAAGGTACATGAAACCTACCTTCGCAACTAAAAGTAGTTCCCAACAGTTTCCGTAAAAATCAACTCATTTATTGCCCAAATCATACTTTATATTGCCCTAGCTGTTTACTCATAAGTACATATAGTTATTTTAGACATAAATCTAATAAAAATGATCTATTTTCTGAAATGAAGTTTTAAAATTAGACCAACCCACGTATGCGTAGATATGCAGTGTTTGGGAGACAAGGCTCCACCCCCCTCCTCCACCACCACTAATCCTTCCTGGGCTGCTGGGCAGGAGAAAGAATGCCTTGAAGGGGCTGCTGCAACGGGGTGGTGACAATCGTTCCTTATCCATCAAACTGGTGTTATGTGGAGGCGGCTGTGTTTCAAAGAAATGTTTGAGGGCGGTGGGGGTTGGAGAAAGGAGCGACTTTTGTGCCGAAACAGTTGTCCAAGCAAGGATTGTGCAAGTCATTTCAGTAACTCACTCATTCTTTTACCGACTTTCACATCATTCACATCGCTATTTTCATTTACTAGTATTTTTGTCTCATATTCTTTGATTTTTCAATTGGAAGGAAACAGTAGCTTGTATTTTAAAATATTTTAAAATCTACAAGTGAAATGCAGTTTATTGTTTCACTGCGCCTTTCAGTCATTTCTGTAATTATTGTCTTATCTTTTTATTTTGTGATCGAAACGATAGTGATGGCGTCAACGAGCGCAGATTCTCCTGAATGATTCATTTTGTCAAGTGTCAAAGGAAAGCCATTGCAGAGTTCTGTGAGAAAAAGTAGTTTAAATGCCTATTCGAAGCTGAGAGAAGAAAATCCACTGGAAAGCATCAGCAGCATTGCCGATAAAACTGCGAAGTTGACTGGAGTGTCACGTTCGACGATCTTCAGAATTAAGGCCGCCGCAGCGACTGGAAAACATCCTTTCACACCCAGTAAAAAAAGACCAGGTGCAGTCCATAAAACCCGTCTATCGCGATATGACAATTTTACACTCTCATGCATTCGTCGGTCGTCGGAAAGTACATACCTTTTACATGAGAAATGAAATTCCTTCCCTCAACAACCTTTTGCTGGACCTAAACAACGAGCGAGATATTTTCCCAGAGAAAATTAGTAAATCAACGTTGAATCGACTGCTTAAAGACTTGGGATTTTCATTCAAAAAGCGTGCCCGACAGGCAGCGCTAATTGAAAGAGAAGATATTGTTTTGTGGAGGAGAAACTATCTTCGAGACATAAAAAAATATAAAGGCCTGAAGAAAAATATTCATTATTTGGATGAAACTTGGGTGAATGGGGGATACACAAGGACCAAAGTGTGGGTCGATACAACAATTAAGAGCAGCCAGCAAGCGAAAAGAAACAATTTAACGAATGGTCATATAAGTCCCAACGGAAAAGGCAGCCGCCTTATTATAACACACGCCAGGAGTGAAGATGGTTTTGTCAAAGATGCAGCAGATGTCTTCGTGGACAACAAGTCCGGCGACTACCATGAAGAAATGGATGGTAGCCATTTTGAAAAATGGTTTCAAACCAAACTTTTGCCAAATTTGAAACCGAAGAGCGTTATAGTGATGGACAATGCTCCGTACCATTCGGTAAAAGTGGAAAAGTTACCCACAAAATCATGGACAAAAACGAAAATTCAGCAGTGGTTAACAAGTAAAATTATGGCCTGGGAACAAGACATGTTGAAAATTGAACTGAAGAACAAAGCTGACATCGTAAAGAGCAATTATGATGCCTTTCGAATTGACACCATCGCCCGTCTTGCGGGTCACACAATTTTACACTTGCCTCCATATCATTGAGAACTGAATCCGATTGAACTCATATGGAGCCAAGTGAAAGGTTATATTTCAGGGAAGAACAACAGCTTCAAAATTAAAGATGTTGAAGAACTTCTTCGAGAAGCAATTAACCAAGTGACTGCAGAAAGATGGCAAGCCTGCATTACCCATGTGGTGAAAAAAGAAAGCAAACTGTGGAAACTGGATGGTATCTTTGAAGAAATAATGGAAAGCCAAAATTTAATTATTAATATTGGAAATTCAAATGATAGTGATTCCAATGACTTGGAGGATGTGAGCGGTATTGAGGAAATGGACTAAAATGACCGCTAAAATAAAGCAAACCTTTTACAGAAATTGGGGAAAATGCATGTCGGTGTGTATGTGTGTAATTGCAAAGTTATAAATGAAATTTATACTTTTGAGATCAGGATGAAAAGTATTTTCAAATGCCCACAAATTACTGAGTGTCATATGAATGAAATGAAGGTATCCGCCTTTCCCATAATTTTCCCACTTTGATTCCTTCTAATAAAGAAAAAAAAAATTGTAACCATAAGGGCAGCATCGAAAGAATCACCGATAAAAGTTTAAAAGATGGAGAAAAAAATTAACTCAGGAAGTATTCAACATATTCGGGCGAAATTTAAAAGGTGGGCTCAGACTGTTGCTAAACATCATACGATAAAATATCAACGAATTTGAAGCATTATTGAGAAGAAAAAAAAATCTGCCCCTTAAAACGCCCTCATCAACAACAATTAAACCGAAGAGAGTGTGAGTGACGGTGCCAATAAGTTGATGGGGGAAGTGATTGGCAAACAGCAGGACACAACGGGGAGTGACCATAACTTTCGGCTGTCCCCGGAGGCTCAGCGAATGCGTAGGCTCTTGTACCCTTCCTTTCAGTGTCTTCTTAGGGTGAATCGAAGTATAGTTCTGTATGACATTGGCAAAAAGACCCCAACTCACTGGCTTTTGTTCCAGAATCCTTAGGTTGAAAGACCAACTGGAAATGTCAGTTGTGGGCTTATCCCCCACACTGATGTACTTACCTGATTAAAAAGACACAAAGAAATCAATATCCGGACTCACGTGTGGGATATGATGGACCTACCACACTCAAGAAGGATGGTCCACCACGGAATCAACCTGGACATTCTAAACGGCGTATGAGAAAGAGATATCGCCTGAGTGAGTGTAAGATTGGTGTATGGAATATTAGAGGTATAAATGGCAAGATGAATGAGGTGATTGGAGAAATGAATGAGGTGATTGGAGAGATGAATAAGTATAGACTGGATGTGCTGTGTGTAAGTGAAACCAAAATAAAGGAAATTGGGATAGAAGAAGTGAATGGAACGGTGAGTGTGTGGTCTGGAGTATTGGATAATGTGGGAGGACAGGCTGGTGTAGGTGTGATTTTAAGTGAAAAGATGAACAACTTGATTCACTATAGTTGCATAAGTGAGAGAATTCTCTGGATTTGTTTGAAAGTGAAACTTCAGAGAATTGTACTTGTTGTAGTGTGACTGGGAACCTTCTGATATGCTCCTTGTGACTCTGAACCTTCTGATAAGAAGAAAGATTTCGGGAATGAGCTAAAAGCTGTTTTGAGCCAGTTTGGTGCTAAAGAAAAAGTTATAACAGCAGGGGATTTCAATGTTAGAGTAGGCGTTCAGAATGCAATTTCCGACAATGTTCTGGGTAAGTTCAATGATCCTTGTGTGAATGATAATGGTGAAAGATTAATTGAACTCTGCATTGAGAATGGTTTGTGTGTATCTAATACATTTTTCAAATACAAGTATATCCACACATATACTTAAAAAAATCGTATTCTTGGTCAAAAGAGTGCAACAGATTTTGTTGTCTACGATCAGCGTCTGAAACACTTAGTTGTTGACACCCATGTGATGAGAGGTGTGGATGTTGGTTCTGATCATTACTTGGTAGTGTCACGAGTCAAACAATGTTGGTTGGAGGAAAAGAACTAGGAAGAGGCCCAGGATAAAAAGAATAGAGGTTGAAAGGCTCCTTGAAGATCATCAGCGTTATTCTGACTTACTCAGAGAACGACTGAAGGAGCTGAAGTCTGGTGAGAGGGATGTAGAAATAACGTGGAAAGAGCGATGACATCATCCATTTACATTATCTCCACGTATTTGATATATATTAACCATTTCTATCGCCCTTTGAATTTATCAGCTACAATTAAATAGCTGTTGCGTTAAATGCCACCAGATGACGACATCTCAGTTGCTGAGACCATCAATACGTATTCGTGTAGTCAGATGCTGACTGATAAACCACGCATGGCGCTGAGAATTGTTGGCGCCGTAGCGTAAATTCGAACGCACTCGACTAGTTATCGAGAGTTCTAGGGTTCGATCCCAGCGGTGCCGGAATACAATTTTTCAGTCGCTATGCGTTGTTTAAAAAAATAACGTGGAAAGAGCGATGACATCGTCCATTTACATTTATGTAGAAAAAAGTGGGAATGTTTCAAGAACTGTGTTGTCACTGCTGTTAAAGAGATCTGTGGCACCACAATAATGGGTAACAATAGAGGTGATGCTTGGTGGAATAGTGAGATTGAAGAGGCAGTAAAGAGAAAGAAGGAAGCCTATTTGGGGATGTTGCAAGGTATAGTTTCTGTGGATGAATATCACTGTAAGGAGCGTGAAGCTGCTAAGCTGATTCGCCAGAGTAAGGCAAAAGTTAGGAAGGAGAAGGTGGAATGGCATGAACTGGCTTTTGGGAAAGATAGGAAGACTTTACGGAGGTACATTCCACTCAGGAAAAATAGGGGAAACAAAGTTGCAAGTTGTGTGAAAAATAAGGTTGGGGAAATGATATGGGAGCCCAATGAGTTAAGTGAAAGATGGGGCAAATACTTCTGTGATTTATTAGAAGAGGAAAGCAAAGATGATTCAGAGACAGATGCTGGTCACCTCACAGTGAGGGATGGAAGCACAGGAGGTATCTCAAAAGAAGAAGTGTGTAAAGCTCTAAAATCTCTTCAGAATGGTAAGGCTCCGGGAGTTGATGGCATAACTGCCGAGATGTTGAAATATGGTGGTGACTCTGTAATTGACTTGTTAACTGAAATTTTCCAGTTGTGCTGGGAGTTAGGAATGGTCCCTCGGGATTGGAAGGATGCTATTATTGTTCTTTTGCATAAGGGAAAAGGTGATCAGACTGAATGAAAGAACTATCATGGTATTAGCCTACTACTAAGTGTGCCAGGGAAAGTGTTTGGTAAGGTTGTTATTGAAAAAGTACGGGGTCCTATATCAGAGAAAGTGTGGGATGTTCAGAGTGGTTTTATGCCTGGTAAAGGCTGCACTAACCAGATTTTTGCATTACGCACGATGATTGAATAGTATCTGGCTGTTGGTAAGAAAGTTTTTGCTGCTTTCATTGATTTAGAGAAAGCTTACGCCCGAATAAATCGGACACTTTTGTGGAAGGTATTGAATGAATATGGTGTTACTGGGAATCTACTTAATAGTGTAAAAGCCATGTATGCTGGTAGTAGAGCTTGTGTACAAGTGAATGGTGTTTTATCAAAATGGTTTTCTATTGGTGCAGGAGTTAGACAAGGTTATGTAATGTCACCATGGCTGTTTAATATATTTATGGACGCGTGCATGCGTGATGCCAAAATAGATGATAGTGGTTTATGTCTTGGTGATATGCATGTGTGCAGATGGCTGTATGCTGATGACACTGTCCTGTTGGCAGAGAGCAAAAGTGATTTGCAGAGTATGTTGTCTCGGATGTACAAAGTTTGCTTGAAATTCAAACTGAGTATAAATAAGGGAAAAACCAAAGTTATGGTTTTTGAGAGAGGAACTGGTAGCACTGAATGTAATGTAAGTCTAAATGGCACTGTGATTGACCAGGTGAGTGAGTTAGTGGATTTAGGAAGCATGTTCAACAGAGAGAACAAATTGGATGGTGAAATTAGTAGGAGAGTGAATTCTTCATTGAAAGTCATAGCTGCTCTGGGAGGTTTTCACAGGAATGATGGGTTCTCAAGAGAGTCCCGCATGGCTGTGTATGAAAGTGTAATTGTTCCTATGCTGATGTATGGCAGTGAAACCTGGGTACTGCAGAAGAAACATAGGAGTCGTTTGTGTGCTGGAGAAATGCGTTACTTACGGGGGTGGGGGTGGAAAGACACGGTCTGATTGTGTGAGGAATGAAGATGTGTTGCAGTTGTGTGATGTGAAGCAAAATGTTATTAGCAAGGTGGAGACTAATATGCTTTGGTGATTTGGCTATGTTGAAAGAATGAGTGATGAGATGCTTACTAAGAAAATATTTTTAACCCACGTGGCAGGAAGGAAAGGCAGAGGAAGGCCAAGGAAGACATGGGTGGATCAGATTCAGGAGTGTCTGCATGAGAGCAAGATTATGAGTATGAAGTATAAAATATCTTGTGTACGGCATGTAATGGATATCAGTGAAGCCCGAGTTGTATGTCAAAATCGCTGCAAATGGAGAAGTTTGATACGACAACGGTAGAAAAAAATATCTGGTGGTTTGTATTTCTTTTTGGAGCTAACCTCTGAATCTCGGAGAACAGCTTGGTGATAATATATATATATACATACAGTTTCATTTGACATAACTTCTGTATTGAAAAAAAAAATAATTAACGACAATTTCCAGTTGCTTCTGCATCTTCATTAAACTAAAAAATACTTCAGAATGTAATGAATTGTTGGATAACCCTGCATACAACACACATATATTCTGCAATATGTACATATATTCAAACTTGCATTCCATGTATTTATTGGTGTTTAGATCAAAATCAAGTCCATGACTGCAAGCATGAACTGAACACACGCACAGATAATTAGGAGCATTTAACTGGAGGAAAACCAATATTATTCAAAGGAAACATTATCATCCACCCTACCACACACAATCTATTTGATATTATTACATTCCTATTTACATCTTTAGCATGCAATTTCAATGTACAAAATTCTGCATAGGGTACTTAAACACAACAATGAAAAAAAAAAAAGAAAAAAAAACCCCTGTTGTCTGATGACTGACCACAAGTTTGCAATATTTTAAAGTAAACTTTGTTTGGAATATCAATGCCAGTAATCTTCATTTTTTCCAACCCATAAGTCAGGAAAATACAAATACTGACAACAATAGAAGTTTAACAATGATTTTTTTAAATTACACACAACAGAGTTTTAATAGATTTAAAATTGTTTTACATTGTTTAATGTAATTATAGTTCCATCTTCTTCAGGAGCAAAATTAACACTCAATATATCATACCCACAAATGGTAACATAAAAAAAAAAAAAATTGCTTGCTATTTCCATGCAGAAATGTAAAACTTTTAAATTACACAGACTTGAATGATCCTTATATGCTCTTCATCCAAGAGCAATAATTTTCGAATGCAAGTTCCCAAAATTTCAATTTTCTGCTTCTTCACAAGCCTTTCTTCCTATGTCTAGTGATATTTTGCCCTCTTCAGATGACTCCTTATTTTTTTTACCATATTCATTCAGATGAGTAAAGTAAGATGATTTAAAAATTGTAGCAGTGGCTTATATCTTCAGTTAAAACACTCTAGTTATGTTTGAAAATCTACAAAGACTCTCTTTATATACATACAGGTGGAGATGGTAAGAAACAAAAAGCATTCTGAGAGTAATAATGCCTCATACCTCACAAGATTTTTACTTGTAGCAGCAAAAATGTGAAACTTGGTGGCAAAATACTTGGACATATTGTTAATAATGCTAGCCTATTTAAATTATTGTCCATCACTTTCTATATATTTCAGCCATCTTTGAACTCATTGGTAAAACCCATTTTTGAAAAATTCCTGAGGCTGTTGTTTCACCCATAAGTTCACAGCAAGTTTAACGTTTGTCACATCATCAAAACGTTCCTCGTGAAAAGTGTTTTTCAAAGCGGCAAACAGGAAAAGTTTGAGGGAGCCAAATCAGGACTGTAGGGGGGTTGGGGTACCATCGTCCACCCTGTTTTGGCAATAGCCTATGAAGTATCCATTGAGGTGTGGGGACGTGCATTATCATAGTGTAAAACAACACTATGAAGTGGAATATCACATTTTCCTTCTAATAGCATCCTTTAGCTTCTTCAATGTCTGCATATAGTGAGCACTGTTTATTGTTGCAACCACTGGATGGTGGCAGGATGATGAGCTGTGACAAGGTCTTTCACTCATTGCCTGTTGGCATCTGTCACTGCAGTTGCGGGTCTTCCATTCCGTTGTTCATCCGACATGGAACTTTTTCCCTCTCAAAACCTCTTCATCCATCTTCGGACATTACTGATATCGATTGTGGCAGCTCCATACACTACCATGTGTCTTCTGTGGATTTATGGATCCTCACATCCCTCTTTTCCGGGAATTCAATTATAACTCGCTGCTTTTTTCTGTCATTCATAATCTTTATTTCTGATTCTGAAAAAAATATGTTCCCACATTGGTAACCTATCAGTGCAGTCTCATTAAAATCACTTCAAAATTTCAAAAGTTATTAAGGAGGAGGCATTACTTTCAGGATGCCCATTGTGTTTCATTTAATTTCCTTAACTTCCTCATTTGAATAAAAGGATGTCTTTACAGATTTTCTAGCATGAACATAATGTTTTAAGCCAAGATTTAGATGCTGTTGCAATTTTTAAATCATTTTACCTTCCTCATCAGAATGAGTATGATATAAAGAAAAGTCACTTGAAAAGGACAAAATATCACTAGACATCCTAAGAAAAGTTTGTGAAGAAGCAGAAAATAAAATGCTGACAAAATAGAACACAACTATGCTATATTAGTATTACTTATATAAGGGAACAAAGAACTTAAGAATTAAAGACCTATTATGCGCTGTTTCTCTGTAATTCTGAAGCCTGCAGTTCAACATTATAACATCCATTGAATTATATATAATATTCTAGGTGTCAACCGGACCTGTGACTACATTTGGTGCGTAAGTATATTGATACAACTTGTATCGGGAGCCGCAATATAACATCTTGCTTTGCTTCCGTCTTGTGGACTCATCTAATACCGATATAGACTTTGTTTCAGGAACTTTAAAACCTAGTTCCTATCTTGATTATGACGAAATCTCTATCAGCGACAATCAACTGTTTTTCGAAGATGAGGATAAAGAAGTTCAAATTACTGAACCACTTAAACTTCTTACTTCGATGCAAGAGATGCCATATATTGCCAAATTTTATTTCCGTGAAATGCAACTTGGGACCTTCCCATAACATCAACAAAGCAATCTCTAATGCTTCGTTTGCACTATTAAGAGCTATTATTAAAGATACTAGGAAGGATATTGCAAACGTTGAGATTGAACTGTATGACCTGCACCTATTGCTGGCTAAAACGTTACCGGAATTTTCGGACCTGGACCGCAAAACTTGGTCTAGGAGTTCCAATATGTAGTTTACTCATAAAATGACATTAGAACGAAAATTTGAAAAACTATCGAATAATAGCAACAATAAAGGAAATTCTACTTCTCAAAGTGATGAAGTCTTTACGGATAACGAAGTAATATCTAACCTTTCTTCTTTTAACCCGAGCAAAATTCAAATTTAGCAATTTCAAAAAAGATACCAGTATCCAATATCGTTGCGTCAGTTGAAGATTCCCTGACGAAAAGCGATCTAAGCATTGATGAGAAAGAAACGATTAGACTATGTGTCAGCCTTGTAATAACGTCAAATTCCTTTCCATCATTCAAACCCAATCTGAATAAGGAAGAATATAAAGCTTTAAAAGAATTACAGTCAAATCCTGATATCTTCATTACTAAAGCCGATAAAGGAGGAAAAGTTGTTATTCTGGACAAAAAACATTATGAGGCAGAGGTCGAAAAACTTATTTCCGAGGGACCGTATAAAGAAATTAAAAAAGATCCATCGGAAAAATATTTAAAAGAAGTTCGGAAAGTAGTAACAAAATGCGTTACTCTTAACCAAAGCTCAAAAAATTATCTGAAACCCTCGTATGCCCGTTGTCAATGTTTCTATGCACTTCCGAAGATACACAAGATTGGCGTTCCTTTCCGTCCCATCGTCAGCAATATCGGCTCTGCTACTCATAAGTTGGCCAAATTTCTATCTTCGAAACTGTCCACCATAACGACTTCTTCAAAAAAACTGCTGTAAAAAATTCCACTGAATTTGTAAATGTTCTTAAACAGCATCCATACAACGATCAGTTCATGTTATCGTTGATGTGAAATCCATGTTCACAAGTATTTCACTAAATGGAGCCCTCGAATCTTTGGAAGCAAGTCTCATTGAACATCATTTCAGCCAACTGGAAGTTGAAGAAATTTTGAGATTAGTGGAAATTTGTATCAAACAAAACAGTTTCTTATTTCGTGGAAGATTTTTTCAACAGACGGAAGTCCTTGCAACGGGTAGCCCACTGTCGCCTGTTTTATGCAAAGTCTACATGCGTCACTTCGAGGACAAACTGTTTCAGCTCGTTACATTCGACCTGTGGATTCGATATGTAGATGATACCTTTGTCCTCTGGAAAGGCAGGAATTCCGAACTACCTAAATTAATTGAACTTATCAATTCAATTGATCCTCATATACAGTTCACATGTGAGACTGAAAATAATGGATGCTTACTATTCCTAGATGTCCTGGTGTCACGCTCTGATGGATCCTTTAGTACAATAGTTTATCGAAAGCCATTTGCTGTTTCCTTACCTCCACATGCAAAATCAAGTCACCCATGGAAACAAAAAATGTCTGTTTTCTACACATACGTATATCGTGCAATACATATATGCTCAACTGAGGATTCCTTACAAAGAGAGCTTGATTTTCTTAAACGAACTGCAATACACAGAGGATATAGCCCTTCCGTGATAGAAAAAGCGGTCCAAAAATTTAGGAAACCGAAGCCCATCTGCTCGCTCACGCCAGTAGACCTCCCGGTACGAACGAATTGGGCGGTTATCCCATTTGCTCCTCAGATTTGCTTCAGAATTTTAAAAATTCTAAAAAGTTTTAATTTCAAAGTGATTTTCAAACCCATAAACAAGATGAATTTTTACGGATCAAAAGACTACGTCCAAGAAATAAATTCCTGGGGAATTTATCAGATACCTTGTGAATGTGGACTTTCATATATAGGACAGATCCGCAGGGCTTTAAGTTTCCGTGTGAAGGAACACAAGACTTACGTACGGAACTATGAACTGAAGAAGTCATCAATAGCCCAACATTGTCACGAAAATAACCATAAATTTTTGTTTGGAAACGCTATTCTTATTGATAAACCTGATTCGACTAACAAGCTTAATGTATTAGAAGCTTTCCACATATACCGGAATTCTTCACGACTTGTCAATGACATGACGTCTACGCCATTTCTTTCAAGCGCGTGGAAACAACTCACCAAAAACCGTGACCGTCAGAACTCTGATGATGTCACAATGATTTGAATGTTTACGCTCCATTCGTCCTGATGATGCCGAGCCAGACGCTCTGCGAAACTATAGTCGATGTTAATAAAACATTTAATTGTGAAAAAACGTTGATAATTTATTCTAAATTATAACATCCTTCAAGAAAATGCTGGGCAAGTGTGAACAATAAAAATATGCTGCATTCAGGAGTTGCGATAACACTTCGGGTAATAAAACAAATTAAAAAAACTAAAAGGAAACTATATGGAATTGTTTTCATTCATAACAGAAATGTATCTTACTCAATCTAAACAACTGCTGTTATTTATTTCTGTAACATACTGCAGCAATGTGAATTCTTACACCACATCATTAAGAGAAAGAGAAAGAAAGAAAGAAACAAACAAACAAACAAAGAAAAAAATAAAGAAAGAAAAAAATAAGAAGAGGAAGAAAGCAGGTGGCAAAGTTGGAATGTTGTTTTGATATCTCATGAGAAAAAATATTACTTAAAAAATTTTTTAATCCTTTTCTCCTGAAAGATTTTAGGTGAAAAGGTGAGTAACCTCAGAGTTTATTTGAATTACTTAAAAATGTTTCCAAATAATTTTCAAATTCAAAGATATGAAACCATTAAAAACTGCAAAGATATTAAAATTTATCTAGGCATTGTTTCTTCTCACTACATATCCCCGAGTTTCTTTGTTGAACATTATAATAAAACAAAGAAACTTGGTGACATATGGGGAATGGAACCAAGACACAGATCAGAGGATTTTCAAATATCTTTACAGCATTTTAATGGTTTCATATCGTTGAATTTTAAAGTGGTTCCAATAAGGTTTCAAGTATTTTTTATGAAGTCATATCACAGTGAACAACACTAAACAAAAGTTGGCTTTTCTCTGTAGAACATTTTATGAAATTTATATTTTAAGAACTGTACATTTTAAGGTTCCCAACTAAATATATCAAAGAGTGAGAAAAAAATAGCAAAATGTTATTCAACCTATGAGATATTTGGAAGAGTGCCATCTGGAACTGTTACTCCA
Source organism: Macrothele yani (assembly GCA_039090855.1). NCBI lineage: Eukaryota > Metazoa > Arthropoda > Arachnida > Araneae > Macrothelidae > Macrothele > Macrothele yani. The sequence goes on from CM077029.1 coordinate 60,023,574, forward strand.
TGATATAAAGGTAATTTTGTTTTGCCACATTCCACTGTTCTCCATGTTACCAGCTCCTCGGATAATTTGCAACTTAATCTTGCATGCTAGCTAATACTTCTTTGTTGTCAAATCAGCACTCTCAATGAAACAAACATGTGATGTGCACAAGAGACTGAATGTCATTTGAGAGAGAGAGAGAGAGAGAGAGAGAGAGAGAGAGCTTCACTTAGACACTTAGAAACACTACCTTATTTCCTCGTTGCTACAGGATTAAGTGCTAACTGCCTGTCTAATGGTGAGCTGCTTACCAAAGAAGGGTGAACACGAGTAGACAGTCCTGCTGGGAGAAATAAAAATTGAAGTTTCGGCACCTTTTTCGCATCTGGCACAAAAAAAGTAATTAGTCACAAGCAAAAAGTGACAATTCACCCACTGCATAGTAGATCAATTGAAAACTGATTATCCATAATATCTTGCACATTGTCTGCAAAGCAGCACGGTCATCTGAATAACCAGAAAAATTATGGGAAATCCATAAAAGTTGCCAGCTCTGAAGTCTTATTAATTTCTATGACATTGCCATCACATTTTCTTTGTTGAGCCATACAGCATAATTTATCTTTCACCTATCAGAACCATCATGAAAATACTGTTTCAAATATTTCCTTTCAACAATATCTCAATTTTGTGAAATACCTGGTCACTCAACTAAGTATTCCCATCAACTGACAAAGCATACCCCTCCAGTTGAGTAGGGATGGCATCTCCATGGGCTAAGCCAAGCTCTGCTATTTTTTTTTTATCAGAACTTGACATTTGATAGCTAAATATGGCTCAATCATCTCAACATTCCAAACACACAACAACAAATAATGAACAATGATACACTGTATTAGCACTACATCATATACTGCCTTGCTAGTGTCATTAGAAACGCAGAAATTTCTAAAAAATATAAACAAATGGCACGATTTTTTAAAACTGAATCTTAATAATAAGCCTGCTCACCTTTTACCCTGATCAAAGCTTTGAATTGTGCACATGCTTTCCCCATGTTGTTCACAGTGCATGGTGAAAACATAGCACCACTTCTCTTCAAAGCAATCACCAGCTACATGGTTAAAATAGGATATACTGATCTGATTCATTTCAAAGATGTTCTACTAAATTCTAGCCAAAACACATGGACACACATTGCTCAGCAGGGTACATTTGTTTGGAGCATAAACATAGGCAGCAGCAATGAGAATTAATTCCAGGCCACTCATCCAAATTCAAACCATAAAAAACAACCAAGCATGAAACCTCTGGAAGTTGTTTTCAGTACGAAATATATGTATAAAGTATTGCAAATCATTGAAAAACACACAGAACAGAACAAGAAGCCAGGAAAGGCATGTCCATTCTATAGCTATAGAATGCTTAATCCAAGATGAAATAAAAAAGTAAATAGGTAAATAATACAGTAAGTATAAGGAATGAAATATAGCAGTGTTTTCCCTAGAGCCTTTTACTGGGCGGCCCACCCAGCTAATTTTTTCTGCCACCCAGCTAAATTTCCTTTAAGGAATGTTTTCACAATGCACCTAATAGTAAGAGTGGAAAACGTATTCCCACATACACCATAAATATTGATAAAAACTGGCTGAAATCTTTGTCAAATATGATTTATTAGCAAGTACTCTTTGTTTTATCATTTATGTACAATTTTCTACAGTTGCTTATCATGTTATATTACATCAATGCCTTCCACACCGCTAAATATGTTTTATAAGTACAAATAATGTTAAGCAAAACAACATCCTTTTTCTTTCTCAATTGTCGAAGGGGTAATTAAAAGTACATCCAGCTAAAATTTCTTGCCACCCAGCTTGGGGAGACTTTCGTCCAGCAGTGGATTGATAATGGTTGACGATGATGATGATGATATATACATATACACACACATATATATTATACACACACACGCACCAGTATACATTAGTAATCCAGCATACAGCTGCAAATTTGGGTATCTAGTATGGCAACAAATTCTAGTCCATCTCGACAATTACCAAAAAACAAATAAATAAATACATTAAACAATAATTTGCTAGTGGTAGAATTAAAAATGCTGTCTACAAGAAAAATACAAAAGAATATCTTCAGTAATCTTTCAGATTTTTTCTTTTCTCTCTCTCTCTGAGTTGGAATCAACTGCTTCTCTTATACAAGGGTCATTCAAAAGTAACAAGACTGATTTTACATGGGGCAGAAGTGTAATATAGTAAACATACTTACACTTACATACTTCAGAAGTATTATCCCTCTACCTGGATGCACTAGTTTCACCTTTCTATCCACTGCCAGAAGGTGTGATCAAAGCCCTTCCTCGACATGTGGTTCAGAATACCCATCACAGCATTGTTTAGTTCAGTATTTGATGCAAACTGATGCCCACAAAGTTATTTTTTCCACTTCAGGGAATAGGAGGAAGTCACATGGTGCTGTGCCAGGTCCAGTAAATATGGAGGGTGTACCATCATTTGGATGCCTAGATCTTGGATAACCTGCTGGTAAGCAAAGCACAATGTGTAGGAGCATTATATTGATGCAAATTAACAAACTGGTTAGTTTGCATATTCCGGACGTTTTTTGAAAAAAACTTTCTTTAGAGGATCTTTGAGAACTTCCGAAAAACAGCCACTGGTAACAATTCTCCCTAGTGGAACAACAGGGCCATACACAATTCCATTTTTATCAAAGAAAACCAGCCCCTTGTGGAACAACAGGGTCATACACAATTCCCTTTTTATTGAAGAAAACCAGGTGCATGCCCTTCCCTGCATTTGCTTGAATCTTTGCTTTCTTGGATCAGGGACTCTGTAGGTGTTTCCATTGGGTGCTCTGTTGTTTTGTTTCTGGATCAAAATAATGAAAAAATGCTTCATCACATGTGGCGACTTGATCCAAAAAGTGTGGCCCAAGTCATAGCCGGCAATTCTATTGGTGACAAGTGATAACATGATTTGCCTTGTGTTCATCCATGAGCAAGTGGGGAATCCACTTTGCAGCAACTTTTTGTTACTCCAACTGATTTCTCACAATGCCACCAACAAAACCAATGTACACCTGCATCACATTAGCAACCTCTTCAATGGTCATTCGGTGGTCTTATAGTCATTTGCGGTCTTATAGTCATTCGGCAGTCTTATAGTCATTCAATGGTCATTTGGCGGCCTTATATTCACTCAATGGTCATTTGGCGTGCAGGAGTGCCTCAATGGTATTGATATTAAGCCCCGTTAGCATGGCGCATCTTCCAGACACTCTTCACCATTCACAAATTTTTTGTGCCACACAGAAACTCTTGCACAGGACAAAACATCTTCCTTATAGGCTGTTTTAATTGTTTTGTGCGTTTCTGTGGTGGTTTTATATTCAAACGCATGAAAACTTTTATAGCCGCTCTTTGCTCCAGATTTAAATCCATACTGGGTTACAGAAACATATCTGAACTCTACGCTGTCTACTACAAGAATGAACTAATGGAGCACCGCAACAATGCGTCGTCACGTGACTAACCTTGCAGGTGTTCTGACACAGGCAGTTGCACTTTTCTGCGTGGGTTTGTTTTGGCGCTATGACGTCAGTCTCATTACTTTTTGAATGACCTATATATAACCCACCTTACAAAAGAACTGAGCTGTAGAGTTACCCTGTGTTTTAAATTGGCAATTCATAGTTTGTATAACCAAATAGGTTTCGATGTTCATTCTTCCCGACTTTATGACTATAATATCATTCATTATGCTGAAAGAACTTTCAACCTGAAGACCACAAATGCATAACGAAAAAGCTTTCACTATTTCAGATAAATAGTATAACTTTGAGAATATGAATACTTTTGAACACCATGCATCAATTCTTACAAATTTTCTAACTTTGTCACTTCTGTTTTCAGATAACTTTCCTTCCCGTATCAAGCTGAAATGCAAACATTTATGGGAGACAGGTAAAACATTAAAAAAAAACCTTAGGATTATGGGAGAAATCTTCACTTTGTCTAAAAGTTTTGAAAGATGGGATTCTATTCCCAGGAGGAAAATGAACACCCCCTTCCCTCAACTAATCCCCACCCAAATTCTAATTCAGTATTGCATCAATCTCGAGAATAACCCGCATGATGATGAAAAACATGAAGTTCTGCGATTCCAGGGAAGAATCACATGCCTGTTTCCGAAGCAGAAAAATCAAATGGCGACGATGATTTTCTGTACTTTCATTGTCACACACACACACACACACATACACACACACATACACACACACACATGCCAGTACTTTTTTTTTTTTTACTGTAGTTTCTATGACACATTTGTTTGGATTTTTTTTTTTTCTGATATGACTTGTGAACTTCTATTACAATTTCAGAACTACAAAGGTAGAGAAAAACTAAAAATAGAAAAATTTCAATAATTTTCTTACACCTTGATATTTCCACAAAATATTTTACAAAATGGTGCAAATTAAAACTTTACTGGTCTTGAAGCAATATAAAGAATCAAGAGACTCCATTTCTTGCTTATGCATGATAAGGGACGTGCCAAAAGTAATTACTAACGTCTATGTAAGTTAATGTACTTAACAAAAAGTTATCTTCATTAATATTTATACTCTTTTGCATTCATTCAAACCACTTTGAAAATGTCTCTTCCCAGGCTGGTTTCTTGATGTTGATAAGTGCCACCAAATACACAGACATGGCCTCTTCATTAGATGAAAAATGACATCCCTAATGCATTTCCTTGGCTTTTAGAAGCAGAAAGTAGGTGAATGGTGCAACTTCTTTCTGCTTCAGTTGAATAAACTGCATGAGGCTTCCCTGGCCAGAAAATTCATTGTCTTAGCTGCAGTGTTGGCAGCTGCAGTGTCACAGTACAGAAGCAGGAATCCTTTCTGCAATCTAGAGCACTGTTCTTGCCACTCTGTGATGATCTTGGGAAGGCAGAAGGCATATAATTTCATAGTGACTATTTGTGGATTTTCAAGGACAATTGTCACCAAATGTCCCATTTTAGGGACAAAAGATGCATGCATTTTCTTCCCTGCACTGTGGCTTCTTTGGAATTTCCTCAGTGACTTATCACTTTAGAAGCACCAGACACTATCTTATTTCTGGGTCATAAGAGTATATTTATGATTCATCATCAGTTATGACGTTGTAAGTGTGTCTGCTTTAACCACCATTGAACTCGGTGAGCATGGAATTGCACCATTCAACCCAACTCAACTTTTGTTGGTCCATCAATGAAAGATGCATGCATATATTGCTTGCTGATGCATAAATAATCATACAAGATCATTTCCTTTCTGTTGATCCTATGTTGAGAGATATCTTTATTTGAGAAATTGTGATATGAGGATTTTCTTTTATTAGTTCTGTCACAGAGTCGACGTTTTCTAGCGTTACCATGGTATGGGGACTTTAACCACCATTGAGTCGCTATTATTGTCCCTCACAGTGTCCGGTTTCTCCCGCTGCGGTCTCAACAACTTTACAAGCCATGACAGTGCGTATCTCCATACCTGTGCTTCTAATTGCTTGCAGCAACTATCTGCCGCCGGATGAGGATGTGAGTGTCTCCGTTCTTGAGAGCTTAGTTGATCAGCTGCCATCACCCGCTCTTCTTCTGGGTGACTTCAATGCTCATAATCCATTGTGGGGTAGTGTCACTATCATCATATGAGGTTGTAGGATCAAATCTCTCCTGTCTTCAACCTCTTTGTGCCTTTTTAACACCGGTACTGACACTTACTTTCGCGAGCCTACACAAAGTTTCAGCGTGAACAATTTATCTTTGGGTTCACTATCGGTTATTGCCGACTGGTTGTGGACGGTGTGTAACGACCTCTATGGGAGCGACCACTTCCCAATTCTACTTACTTATAATTTGAGCATGCCATCTTCTACCCCCGCACTCCTCGGTAGAGGATGGATCATGCCAGGTGAGAGGTCTTTGTATCGCCTGCAGCGATATCTTCTGCCATGGTGACCCAAGGGTCAATCCATGCAGCTGTTACTGATGTCACAACGTGTATCATTCAGGCAGCAGATCTCTCTACCCCAAGGACATCAACGACGCTCCCAAGAAGTCCAAAGACTTGGTGGAACTCTGAATGCGCAGTGGCCAGGAGAGCCCAACATAAGACCTGGTGTACATTTTGGAGCTACCCACCGATGCCAATGTTGTTGCATTTAAAAGAGCAAAATCCCACACTCGGTTGGTGCATCAACAAAGCAAGAGGGAGTCTTGGATTAAGTACGTTTCATCTATTAATTCACGTGCCAGTTCCAAAACTGTTTGGGAAAATATTCGTAAGATCCGGGGTAACTATAGTTCCTGCCAGATTTCAATTCTTGAGAGCAACGGCTGCACATACACTGAAGTTGGGGAGATTGCAAATTGTTTGGGTGAAGCGATTGCCTCTGTCTCCAGTTCTCAGGCATATCCCCCTCCTTTCAGAGATGTAAGTCAGCTGCGGAACGTCTCAGAATCTCTTTTGCACCGTTTCATAACAGCGACTATAACTCCCCCTTCAGCATAGCTGAACTAAAGGTGGCTCTGCATCGGTCCGGCGCGACACCTGTCGGTCCCGATGGCATCTACAATGACATGATCCGCCATCTCTCGCAGTCATCTCACCAGAATCTTTCAGTGCTTTTCAACCGCATTTGGTTGGAGCACAGTTTCCTGGACTCTTGGTGAAAAGCTTTTGTTCTGCATTTTCCCAAGCCTGGCAAAGACCCCAAGTATCCCTCTAATTATCGTCCAATTGTCCTCACTAGCTGTCTGTGTAAAGTCCTTGAATGAATGGTTAATTCCCGGGTAATTTATTTTTTAGACCACCACCAAATTCTGTCACCATCACAAAGTGGTTTCCGCCATCATCGTTCAGCTCCTGATCATCTCCTGTGTCTTGAGACGTCTGTTCATGAGGCGTTCGTACGTAGGCAGCACCTGGTGTCTGTATTTTTTGACAATGTGAAAGCTTACGATAAAGTGTGGCATCACGGTATCCTCTGTAACCTCCATGAGAGTAGGTTGCGGGAAAACCACCTAACCTTTATTGCGAATTTTCTTCATAACCGTGTGTTCCAGGTGCGCCTGGGTACGATGCTCTCTGCTTTTTTCCATCAAGAACAAGGCGTTCCTCAAGGCTACATTCTATTGGTGACTTCGTTCATCCTCCACATTAACTGTCTTCTCAAAAATCTTCCTCCTGCAGTTTCGGCTACCGTTTATGTTGACGACTTACACTTCTGCTCATCATCAAGCATGCATTTCATTGAAAGGTAGCTGCAGTCTGCAATCAACCAGATTGTTAAAGCGGCTAACAAAAATAGTTTTGTTCTTCCTCTCAACAAGACAGCATGTGTCCATTTCTGACGGAGGCGTGGCCTCCATCCTGACCCAAAGCCGTTTCGACCTTGCAGCCATACCAGTTTTGCTGGAAACCAAGTTCCTTGGTCTGGCCATTGACCGTGCGCTCACCTTTCGCTCGCACATTTGATGCCTAAGGACTTCCTGTCTGAGAGCTTTGCCAATCCTTAAGATCCTTACTTCAGTCTCCTGGAGTGCAGACAGGATTTCTTTATTCCGTATTTACCATTCTCTCATTCGGTCTAAACTGGATTATGGCTGTATAGTGTAAGGCTCTGCACATTCTTCTGTTCTCCGGCCATTGGTTACCATCCACCATCAAGTTCTGCGTCTTTGTATGGTAGCATTTGGCACGCCACCCATTCCCAGCCTTTATGCCGAAGCGAACGAACCGTTGCTACATTTACGCTATCTGCAGCTGTCTCTTCAATTTTACTTGAAACTCCGATCTCTCCCAGACCATCTTTTATATGATGCCGTTTTTATCCCTCCCCAGCATGCTCATTTATTTGAGAACTGTACCTCGTGTGAGAACTGTACCTCGTGCATTCTAACCTTCGGTCTTTGTACGGTGGCCACATAGCTCTTGATGCAGGGCTCGACTTGTCACTTGTTAGAGAGACCAGGAGATTTGAGGATTCTCCATGGCACCCTCTTGGTGTCATGGTTGATACCAGCTTTACATCCTATGATAAGTCCTCAACCCCTGCGTCAGTGTACCAGCAGCTCTTCGCTGAGCACCATTATGTCAATGCAGACTTTATTCCTTTTTTCACTGATGGATCAAAGATGGCTGGTGTTGTGGGATCTGCTGCAGTCTGCATTGATGAAGTTTCTGTTGCCCACGTTCCAACTCAGGCCACAGTGTTTTCGGCAGAGATGCATGCTGTGCATCTTGCACTTGTTCACGTACAGTCGAGCTCCCATCAGCGTGCTATTGTGAATTATTAATATAGACATTTGACGTGGACTGGGAACATCAAACAGAAGTCATTGCTCTTTCCACATTTATAAGGGAGTCACGGAAAAATTCTCATTGGCCGGTCTTCCAGTTATGTGCCGGATATGCTTCCACTGCACCACAGTGGCCTCGCGAGTCTGGAAGAATTCGAGGCCACTGTGGTGCAGTGGAAGCATATCCGGCACGTAACTGGAAGACCCTGGGTTCGATTGCCAGTGGCGGCCAATGAGAATTTTTCCGTGACTCACTTATAAACGTGGAAAAAGCAATGACTTCTGTTTGATGTGCTACTGTGTACATGGATTCGTTGAGTGCTATGCAATCTATGTCATCCTTGGATTTCACCACCCACCCACTTCTTTTTACCATACAAAAACTTTTTCATTCTTTTCTTGAGGCTGGTGTCCAGATCCGATTCTGCTGGATTCCGGGGCATGTTGGAATCCCAGAAAACAAGTCTGCTGATGCTGCTGCCAGATCTCTAGCCTCTTTGGTAGTCACACCCTTGCTACTGTTTCACAGGGATTTACGCTTTGTTATTCATATCAGGTGAACGTGGCAGGGTCTGTGGGACCAACAGGTGGAGAATAAACTGCACCGTATTAAAACTATCCTTGGAGTCTAGAATCATCGTGCTGCCAGAACCGTAGGGAGGAAGTTATTCCAGCACGTCTTTGCATTGGGCATTGTCATTTCACTCATTGCTATTTTCTGTGTGGTGACACTGTCCCGATGTGTGAGACGCACGATTGCCTGTAGCCCATGTTTTATGCAGTTGTTTTCATTTTTGTTATCATTGTTCTCAGTATTTTCATTCTTATTTGCTGGACAACGACGCAGCTGGGCTTCAGAAGCTGCTAGGTGACCACTTCGACACCTTTGCAGTTTTTTGTTTTTTGAAACAAATTATTTTTTAAAACTTATCTAGCTTTAAAAAGTTAAAATCTATTAACTAACTAGATTTTACACTTTTTCATCATTCTCTTTTTTTAACTTTTACCAAATCAGCCTGCTCTTAACCATCACACCCCTCTTTTAAAAATCTTTCTCTGATGATTCTGTGTCTGGCGCTCTTTGGCCAACCCTGGCCCTTGCGCCATCAAAATCAACTAACTAACTAATGGTATGGCGACAACTAGATTGAGGTTCAGCTTCCAGTGAATTTTGACCCCTGCTAAATTTATGAAACGGACTGTTGTTCGTAGAGGAACAGAGTCCGTAAAAGTATTTGACAGCCATTCAAAACTCTGCTCTGCACTTAAACCTTTCTTGAAATCATACAAATCACCTCAAGAGAAATCCATCACAAATGAAAGTCAGATGGACACTGTCACATTTACAACCATAGCAGACTAAACCCAATTTCAGCCAGAAGTGTAGTGCAGGTCAGGGGTGCAGAATATGTCCAAACGCGCAAACAAGTTTCGGGGGAAATTAAGGCAGCTCTGGGGAAATTAAAGCAGCTCTGGGGAAATTTTTGCTCGAGGGCAAAATATTAGTAGTAATAATAAAACGAAACATTGACTTATTAACAACGAATATAGCGTGAAAAATAGGAGTAATTTACTTCACGGTAATCAGGTAATCATTTTGAAAAATGTGTAATTATAAATACAAGAGGTTATGAGGGCTGTGAGGTACTGCAAACTGCCTCTCCCAAACGATTCACCGAGCCTAAACGACTTTACTAATGCCAAGGCGGAGACAGCGTGGCATGAGTAACAAGTACGACGCAACCACTAGTCAGCTAATAAACGTTTCCGAAACTAATGGACCACCCCGGTGACACAGTGGTCTAGCAATGGCTTCTGATCATTCGTCCGAGATGGGTCTGGGTTCGAATCCTGGTGAGGCATGGATGTTGTGTTTGTCTCATGGCACTGGCTCTCGCCCTTCCCAGTAACCAGTGGCCCTAAATTAGGGACGGGCGGCTGCTTGTAGCCCACTGAGTTGCTCTAGGTGATCGTTAAACCTTCAATGGAAAAAAAAATGGCAGTGAATGTATCATAGGCACCGATCTGAAAAATTATTGGGTGTTCTGGACATTTTAAAGCGAATGACCCATGCATTTTTCAAAGGATTTAAGTCGAATTTAAATTTCATTCGGTAAAATTATCTGGCAGAATTAGACGCCTAGAATGCTAGAATGAAACAAATTACAGTTAATTACAGAATTTGTTAGCTGTTTATTTTTCAGCCTCTCTGCCCCAAGTTACTTCTTGATTCGCCTATTCTTTGTACGTTGAAAGTTAATGGGTTCCGCCATTTTAGGCATGGAAATAATTCTTGATTCGCCTATTCCTGTCTCGCCTGAAACTTTCACCTGCTAGAGGGGAGAGATTCACCTGGAGCACTAAATCTTTCGTGCATAAAAAAAAAAAAAAAAAAATTCGTGAAGAGAAAAAGCTAGTTATTCATTGGAATAAATATTAGTTTTTGTTGGGTTTTTTTTTCAAATTTTTAAGTAATAGGATTTAAGGATAGTTCTTGATCATCGACATGCACTCTAATAATCGTTTAAACTTGTATGAAAATCCGCTACAGTTTTGGGGGAAATTTCAGACAAAAAAAAAAAAAAAAATTGTTCTGGGGAAATATTGGGCCCTGAACATTTTCTGCACCCCTGGTGCAGGTTACTAATAACATTCTGCCTTTCACATGAGCTGTGTTTCAAGGTCCCCTGATGAAGCTAAAACCTTTGGACATAGCCTACATCCCAGTTGGGCATGATGTTGTGCATTTTATCAGTAATGGTAATATATCAGAAATGAAAACAATAGTGCAACACATTCAAAGTACTACTTCAATATTCCATTAAATGCAACCACTGATCCCAACAATGAGTGCCAGTCACATAGGTAACAGCATTTTAGAAACTTGAATTCCTCTTAGGAGACAAAATAACACTGTATTATGAGTACTGTTTACTAACACTGAATAATTATTGAGAAAAAACAAAATAAGTTATTGTATTTATACAACTAAAGTGGAAATCACTATTTCACACTGCGGCACCCAAGATCAGCATAATAGTGATAAAAAAAAAAGAAACAAGTAGAACAGGTGTCCAAATGAAATCAGAAAATAATATTACTTCATGATTAATGAGGTTTAACTGTGGCTCTGGTGTTTCTGGATGTCTGAGCATACCAACTGCATTGGTTTCTTTTTCTTAACACCATTGTAACTGAGCCTGCAACTCGCTGATCATTTTTTCTTTATTTTTTTCCTGTTATGTGTTTCAACATTATTTTTCTGTTTCCTCTCATTGATTTTATATCTGCCAGTGAAGTGATGCTATCATAAACAATTTGCAACATCACTGATGATACATTAACATCTGGTTTTCAAGTTTTGTTAGCCAGCTGAGGCAAAAATCAAACAAATAACTCTGCATGCATGAAAGAAGCAAATAATTTTGCTGTTACAGAAAGATTTGAAATTTGAAATCCTTTTGGATCATCATGCTGTAAATATTAAACTGGTCAAGTCTTAAACAAATAAACATCCACTAAATAATTGTGCAGCATAAAATATAAACCACAAATTCAATAAGTGGCATTCACTTTCCTACTGATTTGCATAAGAAAAATACAGAGACCAAAATGTTTATCAATATTTATGTACTTAGTATTTAAATCCATTTTCTTTTCCTACATTCTACATAATTTGCAGAATATAATCCATCACAATCTATTACATTGCAATTTTTTACAAACCAAGAAAAGTGTGAACAACAAAAAAAAAAAAAAACACTGTCAAGAGATCCTTTGTAAAAGTTTATGCACAAAAAATATCAGCAGTAAAATATAAAAATATGAAGCAAAAAAACAACAACACACAAACAGATAAATGCACATGAAACACTTAAAACTGCATCACATTATCAATGAAAAACTAATACATGCAATGGGTATAAGCATACACAGTTATGTTGTGAAAGAAACAGAATCTACAAGTCTCAAAAGTTTGGACACAACAAGGAAGTAATGCAAATCTATTACAGAAATTTGCATATGAATACACACACCATTCCCAATTATTCAGTACAGAGATACTGCTGTCTCTTTATTACTCGTATATGCGATGTCAAAAGCAAAAGAATTTGCGAGGGGATGCTGAAAAGTTCTCGGCCTAACCCACTTCCTGTAATTGTAGCATTATTTTGTCACTGCAGTTTGAAAGAGTGTTCTTTTGTATTGTAAAGTGCCAATTTTCAGACTAATAACTATCTTTTTTTTTTTTGCAGATGTTTGATGTGCTGAACTGAATCATGTCAATTCAAAGTGTTGAATTTTCGAATGTGGAACTCTGGGCTGTCATGAAATTTCTGTTCCTGCAGAAGAAAACTGTAAAGCAATTCTATGAGTGTATGACACAAACATTAAGTGACAAGTGCCCTTCATATTACCCTGTGAAGAAATGGTGTGCCAACTTTCTGCGTGGAGACTTTGAGACCAAAGATGCAGCAAAATCTAGGAGGCCTTCAACAGTGACAACACCCAAAATTGTTGATCATGTACACGACTTGATTTTGTCAGATCGGCGAATCTCGGCTGAAATAATAGCTGAGACACTGGAGATATCCAGGGAATGTGTTGGGTTCATAATTCATGAGCACTTGGATATGCAGAAGATATCAGCAAAATGGTGCTGAAATGTTTGAACACTGATGAGAAACAAAAACAAGTGGACACTTTCAAATTAGTTTTGCACCATTTTGAGCGATCTGGTGATAATTTTTTACAGCAACTTCACTGTTGATGAAACGTGGTTAAATCACTACGATCCAGAAATGAAATAACAGTCCCAGCAGTGGCAGCACTCGGGTTCTCCATGGCCAAAGAAATTCAAGACCTAAAAGTCTGCAGGAAAGGTCATGGCAACAGTTTTTTGGGATTCAAAAGGCGTTTTACTGACTGATTACCTTCCGAAAGGCCAAACAATAAATGCTAAATACTATTCCAACTTGCTGTGCCGATTAAATGTGGCATTGAATAAAAAAAAAAAGACAAGGAGAACTGTGGAAAGGAGTTCTCTTTTTGCAGACAGTGCGCCAGCTCACAAGACAATGGATGTTTTGAGGGATATGGGGTTTAAGTACATAGACCACCCACCCTACTCACCAGACCTTGCTCCATTGGGCTACTTCCTGTTCCCAAACCTTAAAAAGAGTTTGAAAGGGAAGCATTTTTTGAATGATTTGGAGGCGATACCAGCAGCAGAGCACTATTTGAGTGATCAGACTTCAGAATTTTTTTTGGAAGGGTTAAAGAAACTCCAAAAATGCTGTGCCAAGTGTGTTGAACTTTGGTGAATATGTGGAATAGTCTAAGTTTCATGGCTCTAGCCCATTTCCTTCTAGGTGAAGCCGAGAACTTATCAGCATCCCCTCATATGTGTGAGGAAGCTGTGACAGCATACAAGCTCAAGGTGGAGGGAATGAGTTTCACGAAAACAGCAACAGCGCTGAACTGTTCCATATGAGGAAGTTATCGATTAATTGCAAAACATGGTGATTATAGGGCAAAACTTCAAGACATGGAGACAGAACGGTCAGGAGACTAGCATCAACACAACGACTGCCTGCATGGCATGTACAACAGGAATGTAGATTGAAAATATCAAAGGACACCATCCACAGACATCTCAAGGCCACTGGAACGTTTGCACCAGATCGCATCCAAGCTGCCTCTGATGCAAATTCACAAAACCAAAAGGTTACTGTGGGCATGAGAACATGTCTTATAAAGACGAATGGCTGTCAGCCATATTTAATGATACAAAATAAGTGGAATTTGGACAGTCCAAATGCCTGGGCTCAATAATGAAAGAAAATTTCACGCTTATGATTTATTGCGTAATTTATGTTAAATTCAGTTAGATCTTTCTACACCCTGGTAGCAAGTGTTCACATGCTGGACGTTGTTTCTGTAACTGTTACCAATGCAGATGTCAGGGCTCATTACTGGCGTGATCTAAGGAAAGACTTCAGGTCTTTCTTTAGCAGATAGTAAGGCGGTGGTGGTTCTTGTCATGGTGAGGGAAGACTTTGGCTTTAATGGTCAGACCAGTCTGGCATTTCTGAATGGGAAACAGACTTAATCAAGATTAGCAACAGACTCTACAGCACAATACTGCCCCCTTCAGTGAACTTCTTGAGGATTTGCAGCAAGTTTTTCAGCATGAAAATACATCTGTCTGCACATCATTGTCTGCTAGAACATGGCTAAACCAGTGTAATATCACTGCATTACAGTGACTTTTGTACATTCTAGATCTCAGTCCCATTGAAAATCTTTGGGGGATTTTGAGTAGACTAGTATATACTGATGGGAGGTAATTTACAACACTAACACAACCAAAGGAGCTTGAAACATGCCATTAAACAAAAAACTAAAGAATTTCATTTATTCAACAAGATTAAGAATTATGTTACAAAACTGATACAGGTGTCTGGAAATACCATACATGTCTAATAATGGTATATCTTGCATTACTTTCCTGTTGTGTCTAAACTTTTAAGACATGTAGATTTTCCACCTTTCGTGCCAAAACTAAGTGCAATTATATTCACAGCAAGTGTTGGCTTCCCATTGTGTACAGTGATGCAGTTTAAAGTGTTTCACTTACCTTTCAATGTTTGTGTTCTTTTCCTTTGTATTTTTACATTTTAGCATCAACATTTGTATGTGCCTAAACATTTGCAAACAGACCTTACTATACACATACAAAAATAAATTTACTTTTTCTACTTAAACATGCACAGTAAAGGTATGACGGTCTTTGCTTAATCTGCAATCTGACGTAAATGTATGTCACACTGGATGCAAAAACAGTTATAAATGGAGACAGATCAGCTTTTAAACCATGTTTCAACATGTCCATAAAAAAGCAAATATAAATTAAAATACACCAATGAAAGTAATTAAAAAGGAAACAAACTGATACAAGAGGGTGGACTTCAGAACCTAAAGTTCATGAAAAACATATATTTTTTTTTATATACACATGCACAGTAAAGTCATAGGCATTAATTCATGCACGCATTGTTTCCACATGCATTATTTAACCATGGTTCTCCAAAAAAAGAGGGAGGCAACTTTAAGTGCATACATAAGAAATGGGAGGAAGGAAAATGGTTCAAAGGATATTTAAGATGCTTTAAAAAAATAAACAATAAAAATCAAATTGAAGAAGGAAAAATTAACACTGAACTACTGGAGAAATAACATTCCAAAAATGACAGAATCGCTTAGTTTCAGTTTAGCTAATCAACCACTAATTTTTTAATGTCTGTACACTAGCATGTGAACTCCAGTTTTAATGGGAATCAAAATATCAAACAATCAAATTAAGGGAGAAAATGTAACCCATAGCAAAGTTTGTCTTACTACGATCTATATTTGTTACATTACAGTTTCTCTAGGGTTATACAGCCTTTTTTTTCTTTTAATACAGTTGAATGCCTAACATGAGTTATGGCAGGACAAAGACCAATGATTAAACTCAACAGCAAGCCTTTACTCAGGACACATACACAATAAATCCTGCAATACCTATTGTTTTTATTTTAGCACTACAAGCTGTTTCACCTCAAACACCATTAGATATAAATGAATATAACAACAGCAAAAAAGGAATGAGAAAGACTTTATCATTACTAAACAATAACAGTACCCATGTTAACAGGAGGAAGTACTGATTTCTTTAAGAGTAATCCAATGAAAAGCAGAAAATTTCCTTCAAATGCTGTGTTCTATGTACATCTCCTTTCATTCTCATACTTTTGAGAAATTTGATTCTCACTGGTAGATTCATCTTTACTAAATAAGTATGGATACAAATGCAGTTCTTTATCCTAAGTTTGCAATAAATTACAGAAAATGAAAAAAAAAAAATAGCTTAATGAAGAAGTATTCCTAACATGACATTAGAAAACAAACTCTACATTTTCCAGTTTCATAAAATAAAGTTATCAGGAAAGATAGTTCAGTAAAAACTGCTAATTTCATCAACCATGGGATATCTGAGAACAGCATGAGGTGGTAACTTGTGTTGACACAAATGCTGCCAAACTGAGCCTGCATTTCCATGGAAGGTGAATTTCAATATTTTTACAATACCTATGAGATTTCTGACTAATGGAAAGGTGCAAGACATTTCATGTTTTTTAATAGAGTACGGCAAGAGCGTACCTGACAGTTAATGACAGTAACAAAGTGGATGGATTACTTTTCTTTATATCAGAAGTATTCTGTGTGTTCAACTATGCATCAACTAGTACTACAATATAAACTTCCAACCTAAAAAGTTACACTCAAGATGGTACCGAATGGAAAAACATAAACCCGTAGTGAGTCAAGGGGTTTAAATGAATCTCTGTCTCCTGGAGACCTCTTACCTCTCATCAATTTTTGCAGGCTCTATACCTTACAGCCCTCTAATTTCACATAAACTATGCAGTCTGTCATTATTTTGGTTATAGGTCTGCTGTTAAACCTGCCCTAAAACTTCTTAAACTAATTATAAAAGACACAGATTTAATATAGCAGTGGATCCAACAAGGGACGATTAGGTTACCCCCCCCCCCCTCCTTTTTTAAAAATGAAGAGCCCAGAATTTTTTTTTTTTTATTTTTTTTTTTTTTTTGCAAATATGCACATGAAATATTTGGTTTTCCTGATAAAATTCAATTGAAACAAGTTTTGAGTAACACACAAACACATATACAGGGTGATTCAGAACTCATGGGACAAACTTTAAGGGGTGGTAGAGCACACTGCAACAAACATTTTTTGCATAGGAATATATGGGCGCAAGTGACGCGTTGAGGCATAAACACAAGAAATAGACATGAAAGGAAACATAAGCTGTGTACTTACAGCATCGTTGACAAGTGCTTCTTTACAGCAATGTTTACAATAATTGCTCAAAATTGCTTCTACCAACAGAATTGCATGCGTGGCAGCGTCGACGGGGTGATTGGCATACAGTTTCAAAGATGCCAGGTATTTCTCGCACATGTGCAGCCGCAATGGATATTCGAGCAACGAGGTCCTCAACAGAGTCAACTGGAGTCTCGTAAACGAGGGCCTTCAGATGTCCTCATAAGAAGTAATCGAGGTTTGATAAACTGGGCGATTGGGGTGGCCAACGGACTGGTCCACCAATTCATTGTGCCCCAAAAGTGGCATCCAGGTAATTGCGCACATTAATGCTGAAACGGGATGGTGCCCCATTATGCTGAAACCACAGTCCTTGTAGGATGGCCAGTGGTACATCTTGAAGCAATTCTGGTAAAACCTCTTCCAGAAAAATATGATAACATCTGCCATCGAGTGGCATTGGTAGTAGATATGAGCCAAGCAGGAAGTAGTTTACAATACCCGCCCACACATTCACAGAGAATCGTTCTTGGTATGTCAATGCTGCCACGCATGTATTACTGTTGGTGGACGCAATTTTGAGCAATTATTGTAAACATTGCTGTAAAGAAGCACTTGTCAACGATGCTGTAAGTACACTATTTATGTTTCCTTTCATGTCTATTTCTTGTGTTTGTGCCTCAACGTGTCACTTGCACCCATACATTCCTATACAAAAAGTGTTTGTTGCAGTGTACTTTACCACCCCTTAAAGTTTGTCCCACGAGTTCTGAATCACTCTGTATATACTCGTATATATGCAGGGGTTTATCAATTAAATGGAAACACGAACTACAACTGGAGTACATGCAATGTGTCATATGCAAAGTACGATGCTCGCTATCATGTAGCAGTGCCGCAGTCACAGGTGAAACAGCTATTGTGGGGTAATTGTCAACAATGTCAGATCTCAGTGGCTTCAAAAAAGACATGATCATGGATGCGCATTTTGCAGGTGCTTCAGTTACTAGAATGGTATAAATAGCAGGTATAACATGAAAAACTGTATCAAAGTTTATAACTACCTATCAAAAAGGACATGGCATCACTTCCAAATATGCAAACTCTGAAACACCCTGTGAAGATATCAGATAGGGATAGAGGAACATTGGCACAGATTGTTCAACTCTGCTGCTATTTAGTGGACCCACAAATAGCAGCAGAGTTGAACACCAGTCAGAACGATTGTTTCCATCATAACAGTTTTTTGAGAACTCCGTTAAGCCGGTACTTATAGATATATTAGAATCCACAAACCTCAGATTCCCAACATCAATGCGACAAAACGTGTAAGGTGGTACAAAGCACATAAAATCTGGGATAAACATAGAAAACGAGCAAAAAACACACAGAGTCACATATGGTAACAGGTTCGTTTAGCGGTAGCTTTCGATCACCCTATGACCTTGATCACCCATGATCGACTGGATGGGCTGGTTGCCAGATTTTAGAAGAGAGATCCAAATAAATGGGATTTGGTGAGGGGGTCTTTGAATTGCAGTTATTGGTGAACAAAATTTCAATACTTTCTTGGAAACGCAGAGATGCTTTGTTGATAAATGGTGCAACTTTTTTAGTTTTTTTCCAAATGGGAACTGCTGAGGTGTCTTCAAGAGTTAGTACAGATAAAGCTGTCTTTGAAAGACCATTGGAAACATCTTTTTTGTGTTCACCAAGTCTTATATTGATGCTACGGTATGTGCTTCCAATTCACTATCAATGAAGAATCACAACAAGGCATTGACTTTGTAGATGTCCATCTGACAAGGCAAGGGAATCATCTCAACAGATCTGTCTACAGAAAACCCTCTGCAATAAGCAAACATAATCCCGTTTTCATCCCACTCCCCAACTGCTCAAAAATTTGCCGCCTTAAAAACTTATGTTAATCATGCCAGGATTGTCTGCAACACTGAATCTTTCTTCAATGAAGAAATCAACACCATAAAGAAAATTGCTGAAGCCCATCAGTTCCCACCTTCTACAATTGAAAAATTCCTTCAAAATTCCCACTTGAAAAATCTGTCTGCTGTCTCACCAATACTAATGGAAAAACCACCATTCATTGGTTCCATCCTTTTCCATGGATCCTTCTCTTATAATGTGTAAACTTTTCAAAACTATGGGCTACACTCTCACAGTGAAACCAAACCCTTCTGCAATAATGTGCCTGCTTAAAGACAGGGATCCTGTCTCGCCCCTGGACACCCCTAGAGTTTATGCTATTCCCATTTCAACTTCCTCTGGTCCCTCAGCGTATGTTGGAAGCACATACCGTAGCATAAATGCAAGACTTGGTGAACACAAAATAGATGTTTCCAATGGTCTTTCAAAGACAGCTTTATCTGCACTAACTCTTGAAGACACCTCTGCAGTTCCCATTTGGACAAAAACTAAAAATGTTGCCCTATTTATCAACAAAGCATCTTTGCATTTCCAAGAAAGCATTGAATTTTTGTTCACCAATAACTGCAATTCAGAGACCCCTCACCAAATCCCATTTATTTGGATCTATCTTCTAAAATCCGGCAACATTTCCAACACCCCAACTACAAATTGTAGTTCTGGCAACCAGCCCATCCAGTCGATCGCGGGTGATAAAGGTCGTAGGATGACCAAAAGCTACCGCTAAACGAACCTTTTACCATACGTGACTCTGTGTGTTTTTTGCTCATTTTCTATGTTTATGTGTTATTGTCGCATGAAGCCTGAGTTTAAATTATGTTAACAAAAACTGGGATACTTAAGACTGGCAATGCACCATCTTGTTAAATAAATCATGCTTCACATTGTTTCCTACCACTGATAGAGTGTATGTCTGGTGAAAACCTGCAGAAGCGTACCACCCCAACTGTTTGGTACTGATTCTGAAACATGGAGGTGGATCTCTGATGCCGTGGGGTGCCATATCATGGCATTCCTTAGGGCCATTGGTTATTCTGCAGGGCTGTGCTATATCTGCAAAGTACAAATCCATTCTTGGAGACCACCTATACACTCAATGTTACAGGCACTATTTGCTAAACATTGTCCCAGGTTTCAAGCTGATAAATGCACTGTACAAAATGTGCCAAGCTGTGGTTTGCAGAGGATGAGGTACAGCAGCTACACTTGCCAGCTTAATCTCCAGACCTCAATATAATTGAACATTTGTGGGAATATCTGGAGCAAAAAATTAGATCACACTTTTCTACCTCCAACATCACTGGCATAGTTGGGATATATTTTACAGGAAGAATGGTACCAAATTCCATTATTAATAGTATGTATATGACTGTATAAGTCTATTCCAAGTGGAATTGCTCCTTTTCTGAAAGCCTGTGGTTTGAGCCTACAGCTAATTAATAGGAAGTTATCCACAAAGAGTAAAGTATTTCCATTATTTTGATAAATCCCTATACATGTAAATATATGTGTAATCATTGTCAATCATTATCAATCCACTGTTGAATGAAGGTCTCCCCAAGTTGCTTTCACAATGGTCTGCCTTGGGGCAATCTCCTCCATGCTATTCCAGCATGCTTTCAAATTTCATAAACCCATCTCCCACTGGGTCTTCTTCTAGGTCTTTTCCTGTCCCATGGTATCCAGACTAAAATTTCGGTCGTCCATCGGTGATCCGTTTTTCTAGCAATATGTCCAAGCCCCTAGACATTTTAGGACTTCACTCTGATCATGATGTCTTCAACTCTGGTCATTTTATCTTTCCTGGTTACACCAAGCATACATCTCTCCATGCTTCTTTCAGTTGTCTGCATCCTTTGTATGTATTTTTTAGTTAAGGTCTATGTCTCTGCTCCATACATAATATCTTCATCATCTTTGTCAACTATTATCAACCCACTGCTAGATGAAGGTCTCCACCACTTTCCTTCGAATTTGAAATTTAGCTTCCGCGTTTTCTTTATGGATCCCCCCCTCCCATTACTTTGTTCTGGATCCACCTTTTGTTCACCAGGTCTTTATGCTTATCCAGCCAAAACTTCCTTGAGCATACCCTTTTACACAGGAAGTACTTACCATAGTATCAATTAACATACACTTTAACATATATCTGATATAAATAAAAGTAATCCATTCTTTTCTTTGTCATTATTAAGCATCAGTGACATGTCTGCTATACCAGACAGCAAATTTCTGGGAAATACCTTACTTCCCACCAACTTGCAGGTTACCTTAAGTTCAATACTTGTTATCAGAAATCTCTTAGGTATTGCAAAAGTATAGAAATTTGTCTTTCCCACAACTCTTGTAATGCAGACTCCCTGTGACACATTTCTACCATTTGAAAATCCATTCTCAAATCTGGCAGCATTTGAATCAACAAGAATTACCACATCATGTTGTTCTCATATATTCCGTATCTGATGAAAATAGTAGTCACTACCGAAATACCTCATCAGATAATTTTATTTTACAGAATTCAAAAGTGTAGAGTTTATTTCCTAAGGTTGTACAGGGTGGACATGAAGTCTTTCTCTCATTAAGAAAATATACATTTAAAAAAGCATGATAGTTAAAAACAAGCAGTTTGTAACATGATGCATGTAAGCTAATAGAGTTTTGTTGTTGTAGGTACATGCTGAGTAATAGCTAGGTGGCACTGCCAGTGCAAGAAGTCAAATTGGCATCTGTGCAGGAGAAAGCACAATATGTTCTGTGGTACCATGAAACCAAATTACTGATAACTGTTCAGTGTTAATTTCAGAAGAGAGTATGGATGTCCACCACCTGATCAGAAAAACATATCAGCTTGGTAGGCAAAGTTTAAGGTGACAGGAAGTGTTGATGACTATAAATGAATGGACCAACCAGGTGTTAATGAAGAAACTGTTATTGCAATGAGGACTTGGGAATCCCCTGAACTACGCTGAAGAAAATTTCATACAAAAGGCTTCATTTGTATGTGTACAAAGTGCAGATTGTTCAAGCCTTGCAGGTGGAAGACCAGCCACATCATGCTGCATTTGCAACTGAGATTTTACGGTGCATCGATGGCTATAACTACTTCCTGCAGTATGGTCATTTTTTGGACGAACCTACTATTCACACCTCTGGTGAAGAAAACGGACACAATGTGCATATATGGGGTCAGAAAATCCCCATGTCTTAAAAAAACAGAAGGATAGCAAAAAGTGAATATTTGGTGTGATCTCATGCACAACAGAATCATCAGACATTTCTTTTTTGTGAATTCACAATAACAGCAAATGTGTACCTGGATGTGATGGAGCTCTTTGTTGCATCTCAGTTGAATAAATGCCAACCATGGGTAATTTTCCAGCAGGGTGGTGCCCCACCACATTGAGGATTAATTATTTGAAAATCCTTCAATACGACACTTCCCAACAAATGGATTGGTGGGGATGGTCCAACATCATGGTCACCATGGTCATCCAACATAACACCCCAAGACTTTTTTCTGTAAGGTTATGTCAAGGATAAAGTCCATCCAACACCAGTGTCTGATATGGAAACTATGCAGAGGAGAATAACAGCTGCTATTGCCACAATCTTCAAAGAGATGTTAGGCAAAACAGGGTGGGAAAATGAAAACCAACTAGATGTGCTCCAGGCCATGAACTGCGCTCCCGTGGAGGTGCACTAACAATGTAGGAAAAATCTTAGTCTACATGCATCATGCTACAAACTGCTTGTTTCCAGCTATCATAGTTTTTTCAGTAAAAATTTTCTTAATGAGGGGAAGACTTCATGTTCATCTTGTATTAGGAATACTTCATGAATCTCTTTATTGCCATCTTATGTGAATTTCTGCCTATATGCAGTAATAACAATAAACAAAAATTATTTTGAATAACACTTTTAAGTTACAACAGTGTGGAAGCAAAGACCCACAAACTGATACATATCTGTCAATTATTCAAGAGTGAGGAAGCCTGGACATTTGGCACTACAGTTTTCTGTTTAAAACTGGCAGTGGTCAATCAGCACTCTCATGATGGCTCCAATTACCAGGCACATAATTTTTGTCAGACTTAATGACTTTTCTTAAAATCTGATAAATATGTGATTAATATTTTAAACAATACCCCCCCCCCCAAAAAAAAAAAAAAAGAAAGAAAGAAAAGAAAATGGAAAGAAACCAGTTATGACCGCTTATACCTACGTAGAACAGCAGAAGTTGTTCATTTGACTGCAACTGAAATCTCAAGTAAAATGCAACAGCTACTCGGCATTTAAAATTAGTGCTTTTACAGACCATGAATTACACGACTCTTCTTTTATCAGAAATGTTTATATAAATAATATTCAGAAAAAGGGGGAAGAGGCTACAACACACACCTTGCCCATTTTCCAAAAATTCTAGGTAAACAGAACTTATAGTTTCTCTAAACACAGGACAACCTTAGTGTTTTGTTTGTACAAGAACCAGATTGAGGATACTAGGAACTTTTGTTCACGCACTTTGTGGGAGGAAGCAATTATATTTATACTGAAATGCATTCTCCAGGTTTATAAGTATAAAACTGGAGAAGACCTAACAGCTTACGAACAGCTGTTTCCAACAAAGGCTCAGTGCATGTTTACGCAGTGTACTACTAATAAACCAGATAAATTTGGATGAAAAATTTGACCACTCCTTGATGATCATGAAACAAGCATATATTGTGTGAATGGATGCATTTAGGAAAAGATGGCATGGGAGAATCTTCCTGAAATGCTGTAATGTAGCACTTGGATGCTTTCCTAAATAAAAGCAGAAATATTATGACCAACAGCCTTCATAATGGTACCAGAAAAGTTTAGAGTAAAAGGAATGAGATACTTGGCACAATAAATCACTCACAAAGAGAAGCGTGATAATAACTAGCCAAGGCTTTGGCACATTATTCAACTTCTTTGATGAAACATACAAAAACAACTCTGCTTAGCAGGAAAAGAAAAACAAAAAAAAGCTTTTTTGTTCTAAGCATGGAAATAATTCCAAAGAATTTTCCAACACTAGCACCTTTTATAACTCTAGGAAATATGGAACAGACCATATTTTATAACTCAACAAAATGCAGAACTAATGCTACAGACCAGAATTAACAGCTCTATGAAACATGGATCAGATACCCACAGACCAGGTTTTACAACACTGTAAAAAATGAAACATGTCACAGACTAGGTTTCATAACTCTATGAAATATCAAACAAATGTCACACAATCATTCTGTAAGATCTGTGTCACACTGTTGGCAAGTGCAGGTCTTTCACATTGTACTGGATTTATATCAATCATAAATCCTTTAGATATGGTACACTAGTACAAAACATCAAAAACCAAAAGTAAAACAATGGACAAATGCAATTTTTGTAAGAAACTGACCTGAGGAAAGTGCGCAGTCACAATAACAAGGTGTTGGATCTTTTAATGGATAAAATACATTTCTTGAAAGTTAATGATTTTTTGATTGAATGCATGCATATAATATTATATTTCCATTTTATATTCTCTTACAAATAATGATAATTTTGAAGTAGTAACAGATTCCACATTATTTAGCATTAGGATAGTTTGTCACTTTGAAATATATTAATATCACCTTTGTCCAAATTCTTACACCAATAATGCACTGTTGATTTTGTTTTCTTACATGAATATGTGTAAAAAATGAGTTTCTTTATACTTATTTTTTACAATTTATATAGGTATTACAATGAACTTAATTGAAACAGATCTTCGAAGAAATATTTTGAATGAAAGTAATCTTTGGTCTTAAAAAAGGTCAAAAAAAAAATTCACCACTACTGTGGTTCTAGGTATGAAAAAACAAAACTAAAAAAAAACCCCTATGGTTCTAGTGTTAATAAAGGATGTCAAAACTTGCTTAAATGGTCAAAAGAAACAATGAAGGAGAGTGACACAATTAATGTAGTGATGAACTCATTCAATCACACAACATAAAAGAACATAAATACATTTGTAAGACTCTGAACTATAATTAAACCAGGAAAATGTATCTTTCCACTGATATCACCCTGATGTTTAAGCTTTTACATTTTCATATCTTGAAATGCTGATAACAAATAACTCATTCAGGTTGAAGGGTACTCAAATCGGAAGGCGGTCACTAACGAAATTTTGGGAACCAACCAGTCATGTATCACCACATGCCCTAACCTATCTCCTTGTAGGGCAGAGTAGAAACTTTGTCCTACAAGTGCACAGACTGCAAATGGAGGGGGAGGAAGGGGGACATTAAACCAGCTAGCTTACTAGTTTCAGATATACTTAGGCTATGCCACTGTGGCACAAGATCATGCCAAGTTTGCATTGCTGCTAAATATAATCATGAACAATCTGCCAGGGGAACTTAGCATGTTTTTGTTTTTTTTAATTTTTTTTTCATGCTCTTGGACAACAAATAAATATATAGTTGTGTTAATTGTTGAATTAAATTATTTTTACAATAAATTTAATTTAAAAATTAACACAATCATTTACAGGAAAAGCCACAAAATTAATTCTTTGAATAAAGCTCATGTTGAGAAATGGCTTTCTAGTTTTTTAATTCAATTACTAATCTAAAACAACTATTATGGGAATTTCACTAGGAATTTTTTTCATTTAAATTGCAAATTTTCGGAGAAAACTCTTCTCCTTCTTCAGGCTGTATTTTTGTTGTCACTTATTCCTGTCACTATCGTGGTTACGGTTAACCTTGAAGGTTTAGGTTATTTTTCATCAAATCCTGCCAGATGTTAGGCAGGGAAAATCCTTTGCAGTCATTGATGATGGAATTTTGATTTTTCTCAATCTCTATTCCTTCTTTCAGCTTTCTTTTTGAAAATTGCTTTGGAAACTCATGACTTTAAGGGAATTCCAATCCGTGCTGTGACTAGTTTCTCTAACATGCCTATCTAAACCAGTCTTGTTGGAGCAATTCTTTATAGCTGCTTTATGCGCTATAAAGAATTGCTCCAACAAGACTGGATTGGAATTCCCTTAAAGTCATCAGTTTCCAAAGCAATTTTCAAAAAAGAAACCTGAAAGAAGGAATAGAGATTGAGAAAAATCCAAATTCCATCATCAATTACTGCAAAAGATTTTCCCTGCCTAACATCTGGCAGGATTTGATGAAAAATAACCTAAACCTTCAAGGTTAACTGTAACCGCGATAGTGACAGGAATAAGTGACAACAAAAAGACAGCCTGAAGAAGGAGAAAAGTTTTCTCCGAAAATTTGCAATTTAAATGAAAAAATTTCCTAGTAAAATTCCCATAATAGTTGTTTTAGATTAGTAATAAAGTTAATAGATCAAATTTTGGAGGGAAAATTTACTGGAGATAAATGGGAAACAGACAGAATTAGCCACAGAATCAGAAAAACTGAACCTAAATAAGTTAGGCATCAGTGAAGATTGTCAGGGACAATGTGTTTGCAGCGACACATAGTACGATTTATTATAAATTAAACAAAGGTCAAGCATAAGCTGGTGGGTCACTAGTCTTTGGTACAACAATACTTTGCAGGCAGTGGGCATGAGCATACTGTGAATACTGTTTTCAAATTAGCGATATGTACTTGAGAGTTGAGATAGTCTACAGACCAGCAGAAAGCTCTAACTCAGAAGAGGTGAATATCTTTCAGGTGGTTACAATGGTTAAAACAAGACATAAAGAAAAGTTTGTTATTTTAGGGAAACTGATCAGCAGTGTGTGAAATAAAAACAAGAGAACTGAATGTAAATTCAGATAAAACTTCTTGGCAAAGGTGAAAACTAACTGACTGGTGTCTAGGCAATGTACTTACAATAATTGTAGGCAAGAATACATCCACAAATTTACTAATATTATGAGGCTAAAGAAATATAATTTACTATCATTGCAAAAAAAAAAAGCCCCTAATAAACATGATTAAGGTCATTTCAATTTTCAGAGGTTTTAAAAGTATAAAATAATTTTTAGAATCATCAACTCTAGAGTCAACTGTCAAGTAGCTAAGAAATCAGCAAAGTTATTGAGGTGCACAAGAGGTTGGGGAAGATTTCCAGAGGTGACTTGCTGAAGGTTATAGCAGAATTAACATCTCACCCAATGGAAAAGTGGAGGTTGAGTGTGACAGGTATAAAAGATGAGTTATTCAGGCTGTAGGGATAGCATATGGTATAAAAATATGTATGAAGAGGAAAGGTCTTGGTGGAGGACCTAAGAATTAAGTAAATCTCTAAAGGAAATTAAAAAACAACAACATATAGGAAACATTTTAAGCTCTAGATTAGCAGGATAACAAAAAATATTATAAAAGTGCTAGTTCAAAGGCAAAGAAGTGTTCAGGGATACAAAAAGGAAGGCATGTGCAAATTTCAAAGATTTATGGGGAAAATAATTTCCCAAATATCTCTAAAGTGTTTTGGAGTCTTGTGAAGTGCATGTGGAAGGATGCAGAGTCTGTATCTGAAGTTTAACTTGACAAAAATGGGAAGCTCCTTATATTTTGAAGACCTGCTAAATGAAAACCTAGAGACAACTAGACAGGTAACTAATGATAACAAACATGTTAGTAATGATGACTGAAAGAATGTCAGTGCACATGAACTAAGAGGTGCTGTTCCATACCTGAAATGTGAAAAAGCTGCAGGTTCCAAAGAAATTTACTCAGATTTGCTTATGAATAGCAGAATTACATGTGTGTTCTTCAGTTATACAGTCAATTAAAGTGGCATAGGAAACACGCTCATTCCTGAGTACTGGCAAAAACAATCAGCTATGACAATTTATAAGGGAAACAGGAAGGATTGTAGTAAAAACCATAGCATCACCTTAATTACTGTTTACTACAAAAAGTTTACTAGCACATATTGAGCAAGAAGCTTCTAAATGAAGTGAAAAGCCAGCAGAGTTAAACATTGTTGCTTCAGTAGAGGAGTGAATGTGAGAACAATATATTTGTGCTCAGGAAATTTTCTTAAAAGTTTAATTAGGTGCATCAGGATTAATAAACATGAATAGCATACATTGTCCCTTTAAATTTTAACCAGTAACCTTGGCATAAGTTGTTCAGTATTTAAAAAAAGTAATGGTGTGAATGAAAGGCTAATGAAATCAACAACAAGCTTGTACATCCAGAGTTTTGCAACAGTCACAATGGAAGGAAGTATTGTTACACAGTTTTGAAGTTAACCCTAGAGTATGATAGGGATGTAGCCTAACCCATTTTTGTTGTCTATACACTTAAAGAAAATATTTCAGTACCACATGAAAATAATTTAGTAGTTACATTAGAAATTTAAAATCAGATTTGTATCAGATGCTGAAGCAGGTGGTTTTAATGACAGTAGTTTGCATTATGCTGATGATTAAATACTAATTTTAAAGTGTGTGAACAAGTTACAGAATAACCTGTATCATTTTATTAGTTTTCTCAACATCTGCTTTAGTAGGAAATTAGGGAAATTTGGGAAGAAGATAAATATTGGAAAGTGTAAATCAATGATTCTAAGTCAAACCTCAAAAATTATTGATTGCTTGGTACAGCAGAAAAGACTACATACAGCAACAGATTTTAATTATTTGGGAGAGACTACTAGGGAGACAGGAAAGTTTGATATGGCATTAGACAATGTATCATCACAGCAGGAAAAAACTTATTAGCTGCACATTTTTTTTTTTTTTTTTTTTTTTTTTTGCTGTTCGTCTAGATAAGAAATGAACAAAACTTAAAACTTTTTTAATCCAATGTCATATTTAGATTTATCCTTTGTTACAATAGGAAGAGTTAGATATAAAGTCAAGAACTCTTTAGGATTTTATTAGCAGCTGACATCAGAGTGGTGAGAGGAATATCCACAGAAAATATTGGATTTCATAGCAAAATAAAATTTAGTAATGCAAGGTGAGTAGAATGAAGCTCTACACTTTTCCGATAGAACAAAACAATGAAATGGTTTAAGGTAGTTTGAAAGTGTGCTACACAAGAGGCATAAAATTTTGAAAGTGACAGGAAGAATGAAGAAAATATTTCTGCTAATCAGAATAAGTGATATGTGCCAAATATTTTCTTGAACAATGCATTAACACACAGGTGTGTGACAATGCTGATGATAATTTAAAACAGAATAAAAACATACTTAAGTTATTTAATATTTTAATAGCAGAAAGAATCACTATCTCTTGAGTCTTTTTAAACAACATAGCATGAAGGATTCAGTAGTTGCCAGATCTGTAACATCATGTTGGGTTGCCATGAATATTTGGTAGTGAAATGTAAAATGATTCACCAACAAAGCAAAATGATATCTTTTGTTCTTAAATTATAAAATATAAGTGATACATCAGTACAGAAGTCCATTTAACTATCCTTTCAATCTCACTCTCAAAGATATTTCCACACTACAAAAATGTGAAGCATATACATTGTAGTAGCACTATCTTATCATATCAAAGAAATGTAGGAAATCCATTTAACACCCTATAACTTGGATGCACTTTTTCTTGGAATTTTGAAGTCACTTTTGGAAACAAATCTGAAATCTAATTATTGTGCTCAAATGCTTCCAATTAATTTTTTAGATTATATGATCGAGTCAGGGGGCCATTGAATATGTCTTACAAATGTATATTACTTAAAACTTTTGTACTTGTTTTTCTATTCAATGAGATACATTTGTTATGAGCTTTTTAGAACATACAGATGAAAGCTGAAACAGGAAGGGTGTTAAACTTGACACTACAGTATTATAAATATGACCTCCCCCTGTCTTCTGAGTTCATGTCAATGGATCAAAATAAGATTTGGGTGGTAGTTTAATACCTTCTATTGGTTTGTCATCTTTGAAAAAAAAAACCAAAAGGTATTGAAGCCATGGTAGACGTAATCTTTGAGTTGAATACCTCATGTGAAATGTTTCTAACAACACAATATGTAAAATAAATCTTAAAATCCTTGTTTTGTTTACCCTAGTATCAATTTATTTGTTTTTATTTCATGAAATCCCTGCTTCAGCTTATTATGCTTATACCATGATAAACATCAGACTGCATACTCCTAATGCATCCCAACAAACTTAAATTTCTGCTTAGTGAAGTTTTTCATAAACGTAAGAACTTCAACCCTTAACTATGGTTGACAACCTATGACATCTCAGAGAGAACTATAATCCATATCTACTAGTGATTCTTACTTTTCCATTATAAGTTCATAATGTCATTGACACATCTTTTTATCTATGATTTTTTTACTGCTAATTTGTACCTCATGACTGCTGTCTTTGTATAAATTGCTTAAAGGAGAACTGAAAAATAACAATAAATAAATAAACAGAAAATATAGAATTGGCTGAAAGACAAAATTAAATAAATAAAAGTTCACTATTTCTCATGTACATTTTCTAAATACCAGTATTTTCATCTTGGAAAAGTTGGCCATTGTTTTGGCAGGGAAAAAGTTTTCTTCTAAAACAAAACATGGAAAAGCAAAGAAAAAGTTTGTATGCACCAAACAGAAGCCTATCTCTTCAGACACATTTGTATAGATTAAAAATTTTGTTTACATATGTTACAGATAACAAAGAAAATAAACATAAAATGCACTAGAATTCTGTAGAAATTGAACCATGGTTTTAATTTTTCTCTTACTACCATTGTTATGCAAGATATGTGAAAAGCCAAAGAAAACATTGAAAAAATATGATAGCATGTGGTAGTAAGATTCTCTGCACAGAAAAGTTTAATCGTGCAATGCTATATTTTTGAGACAAAAAAAAAAAAAAAATTAAAAAAATAAAGCTTGCCCATACACCAAAGTGCATGCACTTCAGCCAGTGGTACTTCACAAGAAACAAAACATCTACACTAAAAATGAACCTATTTCATAAAAAGACAGAATAAGCCTCAGTAAAAAATACATTTCTATAATAAAAAGAATAAACACATATACAAATAAGATGCTATGAACAAAAATGTATATACAAAAACTACTTTTTTTGCAAGAAGAAACATTTTTAATACACCTTAGTTATAATACCTAAAAATGAAAGAAAAACTAAGCTACTTATGATTATATAAAACAATGAAATTTTAATATTTTAACACACAAAAGCACATTGCACTCGTCTTTCAAATTAACTACTACTTTCTTACATCAACATGCAGAAAAGAACAGTTTTACAGCATACACAAACCAAGTGCCCTGTATTTGAAATCCTCAGAAATAATGGTATTTTGTTTTCAGAAGTTCACCTGCATTGTTAAAAATGATAACATCATGTTATTTTTGACACAAAAGCTTCTATATCCCACTGTTGTCCATGTAACCATCCTCTCAGAAAACTGCATTGCCCTGCAGCAGGAATCAATGCCACACCTCCTAATTTCCATTCCAGCACATACTGCCATTACACCACCAAGGACAATCTTCCCAGGAATCTGATGAACAGAGATTCCTAAGAAGATTTCTTCATCAATTTGCCATGAATTACATCATTACATTGGTCAAAAACAGAAGCATAATTACATTACCTGTTAGTAGAAACTCTTAACTGCAACAATTAACATAATCAATGCACTGTATAATAATTAATGATCAAGTTTGCATGCTTCTAAAATTTGCTTTCGCTAATAAGCTTCAAAAACTGATCCTTTTGTTTCACTAATTCATGCCTGCAGGGTTTGAAAAACATCTAAAATTTTACATGTCCAACTAAGTATGTACAGAAAAAATTTGCCTGCCAAGGTAGTAAAAGCAGGATGTCTAGAAAAATTTATCTTTTGATGCAAAACATCAGAAACCCCCTTTTTTTTTCAGTTTAAACAGTACAATAATTTTTTTTGGCAAGTCATTATTATTACTGTCATCAATTGTAAAAAATATTTGAAGCAGAGCATGATATTGTCCTAATGTTTAGAGCTAGATCACAAAACAGTTGCAGAAGTGATTTACCCCTGACTGCAACAGCAACACAAATCCTTGGTTTGTAGTGAAATCAAAAACAACAGGTGAAAATAGTCTTTTTTATTATGGTAGATATTTAGCATTCCAACTTTATTTTCTAAATCTAGTTCCCCAGCCAGGCAACTGGTTCATTTTTTTACCTGCCCAAGCCAATAACATACATTTTCTGGGCATCTGGAGCATTTTATTTTTCAAGCCCTGTGTATGCCGCCTTGGTGGCACAGTGGTCTAAGCGATGGCTTCTGATCATTCGTCCGAGATGGGTCCAGGTTTGAATCCCGGCAAGGCATGGATGTTGTGTTTGTCTAACGGCACTGGCTCTCTCCCTTCCCTGGGACCAGTGACCCTAAATTAGGGATGGGCGACTGCTTATAGCCCACTGAGTTGCTCACAGTGGTTGTTAAACCTCCAGTCCAAAAAAAAAGCTCTGTACATGAATAGTGATGCCCAATGCTAAAACCCTTCTTCAAGTACTTTTTTGATTTATAAGTTTTCTTTTATTGAGGACTTCGCTTTCTCCTGTGAGTGTTTTATTTTCTTGCAGATGTCTCTGGCCTTTCAGTGACTATCAAGGCCTGTTATCAATGCTTCACTTCACCTTTGTTGTTGGCATATTTGTCGCAAATTCATAACAAGCCTTGACAGCTAGTCAACAAAAGGCCCGAAACATCTGCAAGAAAATAAAATACTCACCAGAGAAAGTGAAGGAGAAGAAAATGAAGTCTTCAATTAAAGAAAACTTAAAAATATCTCTGAGTAAAGCCAATAAATTTAACTTCCTAATTTTCCCTTTATTGATCAGACTATAATCATGGTTTTGCAGTAAATCTTAATTTCTCAGCAACTGATATTCTCTACATTAGTAAACAAATATTACACCAATCATACTACCTTTTAACAGCTTTAAAACAAATAAAATATTGTTGCATCTGTTCTATTAATACATTATGTAAGTACCATTAACCATCCTATTAGAACTAGAATTTCATTCTGCAATGGAAATGATTAATATTTTAGTCCAAAGTAAAAACATGATTATATCACTCAACAGTGGAAACCTTACATAATGCAGCTGATAGATGCAGTCCACATCAAACAATCAAGTATATTCACTGTTCTTCACTGACTTTTGAGATCTTGCTTTGACTATAAAGCTTTTTAGAAGCTTATCCTTTTTGTTTCACTATGCCATAGCTGATGGTGATATCTACACCATATTTCTCCTTCAATCAGTTCATGGATAGATCATTAATATATTTTTGAGAAACTTCATCGTCAGTAACTGATACTGAACTATAACTCTGTTTCATGGCAGGGTCTAAGAATCTAATGGTGTCTCAATATGGTGTTCACACATTCTAAAAGCCATGGATTTAAGATAACTTTGGCTTTGGAATCATGATAAAGGGCACTTGGTTTGTATATAAACACGCTGGATTCTCAAACATGGGTTTTAATTCAACCACTCTTTTTTTTTTTTTTTAATATATCACTTTATATCATGGTAATGAGGTAGCAAACAGCTTCTGCTAACCTCTCCGTAAAATGAAGTTAAAGCTTTAATACAATTCCTCTTCTTCCATGCACTGGTTAAGTTAATCAATGCTCACCATAACATTTGCCCCATTTCTGCTAAAACATCAGTTCTAGTTCAGCAGAAATCACAGATACCACAAAATCATTAATGATTAACTAACCACTGTTTCATCATCACTATAATAATTAAAAGAAAGCAACAATGAAACAAAAAGATTCTAGGAATTTTAACAATTCTATTCCTACCTAAATGTCATGTTTTAAGTTTTTTGATTTCAAAATATCGGATAACTGGCACTGAATTCTCAAATCACTATACTGACAAGATGGGGATCATTTTAATTCAGTGACTCTCTTAATATTCAGTAGATTGTACTGGTTTTTAGAATAAGGCAGCCTTTAAATAAATCAGATTTCTAGAATTACAGATATGTTACCCTATTTATCTGTTCATTTTAGTTCCAGGAGTTGATATCTAACTCAGGCTTTTCAAATCTTTGATCTAATAAGATATTTCCATATTCTTGAATTACCAGAACATATAAGTCTTTTAATGACTTTAAAAAGGTTTGCTGATATAATTACATTGCTAGGTGGTTTATTCTGGAAGTGGGCATATGGAGAACTATTTTGGCATCGTTTGCACAATTCCAGCTCTTCACTAGTACATTTACTTTTAATAAGGCTTACAGGCTTTTGATCTTTCATATACACCTGCACAAGAATACCTACTGGATACACCCCACCTCTACCCACCCCCAACCCCACACAAAAACTTCCCAATTCTTGAAGATAAAATTTACACTCTGTTTATTTTTCTTACTATGACTTGCTACACTATCTTTTTCATTCTTTATTAAAATTCTGATTCTGCAAGCTACTTTTATCATACTTATCTTTTTTCAATCCAATATCTTAATTATGATACATTCTCCACTATTTAAATAATGCTGTGCTATGGTCTATAAATGTATAGAATGTTTACATTTACAAATAAAAAAAGGGATTTGCTTTTGAAAATTTCATGACCTTTAATTCATGCATAATCACTTAAAAGTTAAATTCTGTATATTATACATGATAGCTAAGGAATAGACGCTCATATGCAAACGGTTTTTATCTTTCATTTATATAGAGAAAAACAGCAGCTTTTAGTTAATGATAACTACAGTCGAATTTTATGAAAATTACTCTAAAGGCTAATGCTGCACAATTACAGTTGGTGAAATTACTGAGTTAAGGGTAGTTCCTCGAGTGTTTTCATCTCTCTGTGTTTTAGGTCCTCAGAAAACTTGATGCCTTCTCTCTGGTGATAAGAGGGAGAGAAACTTTCCAGATGTAGCAGATATCAATGCTCACTATATTGGATAGCATATTGTGTTTCTCTTTTGTGATGAATCATTGAAATTATATGCATAAATGAAATTCTGCACAGAATACAATACTACAGAGTAATTAGAAAAGTGTGAAATAGGACAATTAAATGTGAAATATAAAAATGGACAAGCAGTCAATAAAATTCAATACACAACATTAATGAAGTATGAAACAGGTTAGCCTGTTCTAACACGTCAGTGCTTTGATAACGAGGATGCCTCCTGGATACACCTGTTTCTGTCTAACTTCTTTGAAAAAGCCATCTGGTTGATGTGTAAAAGCTTGGAAATGCTTATGTATATTTTCCTACACCAATAAATCGGATTACCTTATAGTGTGTTACTGTTTTCTACATCAGTGCTTGTTTATTTTTTCTGTTGTGCATCCAACCGACATGTTTTCCACTTATTGTTCAAACTTTCAACTGATGATGACTGAACTGAGTTAGCTTTGCATAAGGAACACCTACCTAATAATTCATTGGTCCACCTTTCCATGTGATAACAGCTCACAGATGTCTAGCAACAGATTCTACAAGGTGTTGAACATCCTTCATGCATAACTTGACCCATGTCTGCAGCAGCAGCTCAGTCAGTTCATGCTCATTCTGTGGAGGACAATCAGCAGTTCTCACACCCTGTTTTAGCATATCCCACAAATGTTCAATTGCATTACAGTCAGGAGACTTTGGGGTCCAAGGCAATGTGTAGAATTCATTCTTGTGTTCCTTCAACCACTCAGTAGTTATATGAGCCTGACGACAAGGTGTGCATTGTCTTGTCGAAAGTTGGCACTATGGTATGGGTAAACCTCCTGCAGATATGGATGGAGGCGGTTGGCTAATGGGTTCCTTCTGTAGCAACCACCATTCAGTGCTTGTGGGGTGATA
The DNA here is from genome assembly GCA_039090855.1 of Macrothele yani. Taxonomy (NCBI): domain Eukaryota; kingdom Metazoa; phylum Arthropoda; class Arachnida; order Araneae; family Macrothelidae; genus Macrothele; species Macrothele yani. Next base: position 60,059,570 of record CM077029.1, read on the forward strand.
ACCAATGGGCCTTGGGCTTGTCAGGAAAAAACTTCTCAGACCAGAGCACCACCTCCACTGGCATGTTGAACCCCGACTGGGCAACCAGGGGATGGGGCTACATGCTGTTTATGCCACATATGAATGTGGCCATCTGCATAGTGTAGTAGGAAATAGGACTCATCACTCTAGATGACCTTCTTTCATCTGTCCCGGGTTCACTGCCAATGTTCCTTGGCCCATGCGAGGCATGGTTTGCGGTGACTGGGCATCATCATGGGTACTCTTGCTGGTCTTCGGCTGTGGAACTCCAGGCAAAGCAAAGTATGAGTCATGGTGCATGTGGAAATAGGTCAAACTGCATCACTGTTGTACTGGTGGGTGAGTTGGGTGACTGTTGCATGTCATTGCTGAGATACCGGTCATGACACCTGATGCTCACCTCTATACTCCAATTCACCCTAAAAGTGTACTGTTGGTAAAGGCAGGAGAGCCTTAACACGACTCGTCATGGAACGCAAGAACAGTATCCATTTGTGTTAATGTGCTCTTCTACTGTTTCCTTTCTGATCACCCCCCCCCCCAAAGCACACATCTCACAAGCAGTGGGAATTGTGAGTGGGGGTCTGGTGGAGGCTGAACTGCTTCCCCTACCACCTGTTTAAGTAATGTAACCCTTCGAGTTTCTCCTGATTGTCAATTTATTGTCTCTGTGTTGTTAATGTTGGGAGAGGTCTTCCACATCTTCCCCTTGTCCGAGTTGTATCCCAAGTGGACAGAAACAGCCAAAAGTGCAAAGCTCTTGATTCAGCAACTTCTCATAACAAATTTATTTCCAAAAGCGCACTAACTTCTGGAACTTTTTTAGATGGCAATTTTGTTTGATGAACTGCAGAGCAAACAAAAATGGATTCTGAGCAATAATTCTACTGGTTTTCATTCAAAACTCTAGGGACAACTTTTCATAGCGGAGGTAGCTGTTTTGCACCCTACATAGTGGTACACTCTTAGGTTGACTCAGAGTATAGAATCAACTGCACTTGGCTGACCTACAGCCCTTCTGCCAGATGTTCATGCATGGTTAATCCCGTCCTGGTACATCATTGATACAGCAGCATGGGAGCAGCCAACAAGTGCAGCTGTTTCCAAAATACTAGCACCTGCCCTCCGGGCTCCGACTCTCTGGCAGCGGTCAAATTGTCTTAAGTAGCCACTAGATTATTCAAAGCAATCAGAATTGTGTACCGAATTACCTATAGTTTACTGGTCTCCATGTGACATTTCCTCAGAAAACTTGAAAATTACATCAGCCCGGATAGGAAATTGAAACGCGCATCTCCCAATTTCCATTCGAGCATGCTATCCATTACACCACCCAGGACAATGAAGTTCCAAGCAACTAAGGCTAAGAATTTATAGCTTAGGATCTGAACAACTTCAGATTTTTGCTAGTCAAAGCGATCCTGCCTCATCATAGCACCAACAACCCTTTTACATCCAGACTCGAATGTAGGACTAATTCACCAGTATCTCAGTTATAGAAATTAATGGTGCGGGTTCGATTCCCACACCAGGGAGATGTGATTTTCAAGTTTTCTAAGGAGATGTTACATGGAGACCAGTAAATTACAGGCAATTCAATACACAATTCTTATTGCGGTAAAAAGGTTCCTTAAGCTGATGACGACTACGAACACTTCATAATTACAGGCAATTCAGTACACAATTCTTGTCGGTAAAAAGGTCCTTTAAGCTGATGAGGACTATGAACACTTCATGAAGTTTGTGGTCCTCAAAACCAATAAACCTAAGTAGGCAAAAGAGGTAACACCACCAGTGTTATAATTTGATAATGACAAGTAATCTGCAAATGAAATTGTTTCTATCCTAAAAAATTAACGGCCTGAATTTGTGCATAGGGAACCAAGTACAATCAAAATAAGAAAATACTCAGAAGGCTAAACAAAATACAGAAAACAAACCAATGACATGAATGCTGCATGAGAAAATGGACAAAACTGTGAAGACCTGGTTAACTCAGTTAGTGAAGATCAAACTTTTCCATACTGATACTGCAACACTCGCACAGGAAGACTAGCTATGTACATTAAAAACATAGCAACATATCTTTTTAAGGAAAGAAAGGAAATATTAAGTTATTGCTTCAACAAGAAACAACTTTACTGTTCATAATTCCCAAATGATTTGTTCCCTTAGAAATTACTAGTGGATATCATCAGCAAATGCAACATTATACTTTATTTGTGTTGTTTCTTTTGGAATGATATGGTACACACATTTCACGTCTACCATGGAGTAACGACAAAATGCTGTCAGTAGAAGACATAATGAGAGAGAGAGAGAGAGAGAGAGAGAGAGAGAGAGAGAGAGAGAGAGAGAGAGAGAGAGAGAGAGAGAGAGAGAGAGAGAGAGAGAGAGAGAGAGAGAGGGCATATAAATTGCAAATTTCTCTTAGAGAAAACTGAAACAAGGATCCACTGTTCCAGTACAGGTTCCTTGAGTTGATGATGACTACGAGGTGCTTGTAAAATAATTGGCTGTGTTATTCCAATGTGCATTTTTATGTACCCATCTTTAATATAATTGTTTCTCTGTTGTACTGATTATTAATTAGAACTAATTAATAATCAGGTGTGATTTTATCAAGCAGATGTAATGTCAGTTTGCTAATTGAGATAAAGAAAAACAGAGAAGTTTGTTTTAGCAGATACACATATAATGGGCATTTTTAAGCATTAGAAATTAAATTACATGCAATGGCTAAGTAGAAAACTAGGAAATAAAAAAAGAAAAATATACAGGATGTATAAAAAAAAAAGTACAATACAGTCGACCCTAACCAAACTTCAATCAAAGGTGACGTGCTGCAGATTCATCTTTGGTGAATCCCTAGCATTGTGAGGGGCTTCAAGAAGCAATCTTCCAAGTGGCTTGGCAGTTAGTCGTATGTGAGTCTGGAGGAATTCGAGGCCACTGTGGTGCAGTGGTAGCATGTCCAGCGCTTAACTGGAAAACCGTGGGTTCGATTCCCGGTGGCGGCCGATGAGAATTTTCCCGTGACTCACTTATAAACATGGAAAGAGCAATGACTTCTGTTTGATGTTCCTAATCCACATAACGTGTCTGTATTAATTACTTATTGGCCTCCTAGTTATTTGTTCAGTTGCTGCTTACCATCATTGGTGAATCCCCAGCTTTGTGCGAGGCACCAAGAAGCAACCTGCCAAGTGGCTTGGCAGTTAGTTATATGTGAGTCTGGGGGAATTTGAGGCCGCTGTGGTGCAGTGGTAGCATGTCTGGCACGTACCTGGAAGACCCTGGATTCGATTCCCGGTGGCGGCCGATGAGAATTTTTCCGTGACTCACTTATAAATGTGGAAAGAGCGATGACTTCTGTTTGATGTTCCTAATCCACGTCACTTGTCTGTATTAATGACAAAAAATGAATGGAAAAATAAACTGAATTGTAATATTATTGAATGCAACATTCTTGAAAAGGTCACTTTGATTTCTGTAATTATTTATTCTCCTTTTCTTCTTCCTACTAATATGACTAATTTTTGGCACTCTTTATTTTGTTATTTTTGGTCAAATTTAGTCAAGAATGACTGGCTTGTACTTTTTCTTCATTCTATCAGTTTTCACTTTTTATGTTATTCCTTAAAGTTACTTGACCTTTACATATTATTTACTTTATTTTCAATTTAATATCTCAATGCTAAAATGCTCATTTTTTCTACTTCCTTCCCCAACAATAGAATTGGTACAAAAAGACAAAATCTAAACAACATATTTTTCTTACCATTATCATATTAACATACCATCAGAAATTAAATTCACAAATGCCATAGGCAGAAGCAATCATAAAACTAGTGAAGTAAAAATATTACTTACCTTCATTTTACTTCATTTCACATCTTATTATGGACATGTACTCTCCTCTGAACTTCCTCTCTTGCAGCCTCATGTTATAATATAACTTAAATTGATTTTCTTTTATTTTACTGTGAATTATAATAATAAATTTTATCTCAATAATATTTATTTGTGTTTAATTTTTTAATTAGTGCAACAGCATTAATTGCAAAATTTAAATATACAAGTTTTTGTAAGTAATAATTTTATCCCCAAAACATTTGTTTATCCCTAAATTTTGAAATTAGTGCAATAACACTAATTGCAAAATCTAAACATATATAAATATTATTGGGATAAAATTATTATAATTCATAGCTAAATAAATAAATAAATTCAATTTTAATTATCCTAATGACACGAAGGAGGAAGAGAAGAGAATACATGCCCTTAATAAGATACATTAAAAATTAAGCAAAATGAAGGTAATATTTTTACTTTGTTAGTTTCATGATTGCTTATGCCTATGACATTTGAATTTTTTTCCTTCTACAAGTTTTAAAATTATGGTTCATATAGTTCTGAAGGATTATTTACAAAAATGGAATGTCATAATCAATTAAGGACAAATCACATTATCCTGATGTTTATTCCTTTGTCCTTTCAATGACCAGAAAACATTTTGTAGACCAGCACTAAAATTCCAGAGAAATATGGAATTATGGAATCACCTTCTTTTTCCAGTCTATACATTTTACATCCTCAAACAATCTTATATTTAGTTACTCAAATTTTTACAGATGTTTTCAATTATGTAAATTATAAGGATCTTCAATAGCACATTATTTCAGAAACTAATATCTGCTATCAGCAGATGCAATGATACTTTATATATTGATAAAACAAGGTTGATACACAATGGTAACACTGTTAATTACTATTACTGTGACTGCTTGCTTTGACTCTTACATGTGACTGAGTCTTAAAATTGGCAATTATTTTAAAATATCCAACATGTATATTTAGTCCTAACTATATATGTCCTATGGTAACAATTTTTTCATAATCTTTCTCAAGAAATATCGTTATTTAAAACATCATTAAGAATCTAAAAAAAATGTGTTATCATTAACACACGTATTTCATAAAGCAAATGAGTAATTTATGCCTACAAATAAAACCTTATAAATTTCTGTTTAAATAAATTAAGCAAAATCATTTACATACCTTCAGTAAAAGAGTCATACACTGAAAAAACTATATAACGTACCCAAAAACATTCACCTGTAGTCAATTGTTGATAAGTTTCTTGCAAGATTTTTTTCTTCACATTCAAGTTCACAGATCTCTAAGAATTTGGACAGCTTGGTGTGTCTCTTTTGAAGTTGGTCGTTTTTCACCAGCATTTTCATTTTTTCCCTCTGCAACTTCTTTGTTTCTTCTATTGAATGTCATCAGAGATTTTCACATCTGCTTTTTCAGTGGTTGTTTGGGTTTCACTGCCTACACTAATCTAATTTTCATGCAACTGATCAAATCCCCTGTTTCTTCTTCCTGTGCTTCTTTGACATTAGCATCACTGCTCTAGTAAAACATCACCTTATGGAAGCAGTTAGAAATGCAAATGTTTGCCATATTTTTCAAAGCATTAGATACCACATCCAGTGATATTTTACTTTCTCTATGATTTTTTATGATGATCCCTCATCTGAATTAATTGCACCTACAGTTTTTCTTCATGTTCTTTCAGTAATGAGTTTTAAAAGTTTTGATTATCCAGTGGTCAACATGCCAGATAACTGAAGTTGCATTTGAGGCAAGAAGATAAGTTTTGTGTTTGTTTACTGTGCTTACAACTGTTCAAAGAAATTGTCTAACACTAATATGATGTCTTCTTTCTGTAATTCCTCATCCCATTTCAAACAATATTCAGTGAAAATATTGCTGGTCATCCACATATTCATTGAATATTCATAATCTACAGGAGCTGTTATGTTCCATTAAGACATCTCCATTAACTTTTCCCAGTAATGAATTGCACCTTCTGACAGATCCTGCCATGTTACTGATCAAAAGAGTTGTTACACATTTTTTTTTTTTTTTTTTTTTCGCAGAAGGTGCCAAATAATTTTTAAACATCATACAGTGCTCAGGTAATGCTTTTAAAGACCCATCTCATCCATATTATAAATGCCATGGAGTACATAACTTTCAAGAATTCCAGCAACATATTCAGGTGTCTATTTGTCTGTACTCAACTGCCAGCATCCCTCTTCTTATCATGTGCTATTATAATATTGGGTTATGTAAAAAGTCCAGACAAAAATGCAAGACAAAAACTTTTACATACCTATGCCACTTTCTTTAATAATGTAGGCACCATTATTTTCTAGTACCTCTCACCATCTACTGGGTAGCCTGAGGATTTTATCAACCCAGAACTTTGCAGGGTTTTGTGCAAAGAACCTGTCAAGATTCTTCAGGAGTACGTAACTTGACGCTTTGATGTCTGTAAGTTCTGTTTTACACGTTCTGTAAAGTGGATACGGTCTGCGGTGGTGCATTAACTTATTCAATTAAAATATAAATCCGTTAAAAGTCCTAAAAATGTTACTCACGGAAGTGAGTAACATTTTTAGGACTTTTAACCAATATTTTAACATTTTTAGGACTTTTAACCGCACTTCCTTGAGTAACATTTTTAGGACTTTTAACCGATTTATATTTCAATTGAATAAGTTAATGCACCACCGCAGACCGTATCCACTTTACAGAACGTGTAAAGCAGAACTTACAGATGTCAAAGCGTCTTCCTGAAGAACCTTGTGGTCACGTAATGGTATGTGAACTTTATGATAGAATCACGTGAGATATAATGACCTGTCAAGATGATTTTTGCAGGTTTCCAAAGAAGCAAAGTTCTTTCCTTTGAGTGGATTCTGCAGAAACCGGAATAAATCAAAATCTGAAAACACAAAGTCTGTTGGATGAATGGGTTGGGTGAGGTAGAAGATCCCAGCCAAACTCTAACAATTCTTTCCTAGTGACCAAAGAAATATGATGTCTGACACTGTCCTGGTGGAAAACAATGCCCTTCCTGTTGGCCATTTCTGGATATTTATCATCCAGTGTCACTTTCAGCTGGTCCAATTGGGAACAGAACCTACCTCAATTGATTATTTGGGGTTGCTCAGAAGCAGCTTGCAATACAAGAGTATCTTTCAGTCCTACCACACACACACACACACACAGCATTGCTTTCTTGGGATGCATATCAACGTTTGGAGTGGTTAATGGTGGCTAATCTTGCCCCATGACTTTTTGATGCCATGCATCTCTCCCGACAGCAGTAAACTAAATCCCATGCAAAAAATTTTGATGCAACAAAAATGGGTAATGGAAGTAGTCAAAACCATTGTTAAAATTTGAATTTTGAACTGTCCCATGAAGTGATGCAACAATAGTTAATTTCATTATTATTCAATGGTATATTTTATTAAACTATCACCAAACAATATTTCATAATGTTTTACATAAACACAAAAATATGTCATTGCAATCTGCATAAATTACAAGAACTTCAATGTGATAAAAGCCATTACAAAAATGCCTTTTTGATGCTATCAAACCAGTGCGTTGTAGCGAAATTTGGCTTCCTCTTTATCCAAAATTGAACAGAGCTTTAAAATAATGTATATGTGATGTGGTGAAACCTGTAGATATCCTAGACCAAAAGTTACCAATTCCTCTCACTAACCTACTTGGGATTTAGCTTTTCTTTCTATATCATGAGGTCAGATTTTAGCTTGTGCATGTGCAAATGCCCTTTCGTAACTATCACATTTCTTCAGTGTCAGGGTTGTTTCTTACATTCATCTAAATCTGAATAATATATAGCAATAATAGTAATAAAAATATTGTTTTTGAAAAACTAAACAGTCGAAATACTATTGTCACCCCCCATAGTTTAGCAAATATTTACTTTTATTATGACTCACGTCATGTCTTCTTTCATTGGCTTTATTGACAATAACATTCAATAAAAATCCACCTACCAAAATACCGCTCAATTTCAGGAATTAGCAGCAAACCTTACATTGTTTGTTGTTATGATTTAATTCCACCTAGTGTGTACCAGAGTGTGGCTCTGTGTAGTTGCGAGTGACGCAAATAAATGCAATGTGTTGTACGTAAATAAATACACTTAAACCCTTCATTTCATTTCACACCCACAAAGATCTTGGTATGCGAAAGATGTGTAGCATAAATTACCTACAAGAGTACCAGGGTAGTCTTGTTTTTTGTTTTCTTTTTGCTCCATATTAGAGTATACAATCCATTTCTTATTGCCTATCAGCCATTCATTTAAGAAATGGGTCATTTTCATTCTTCTTGAGAAGTGAACAGCAAACAGATATGTGGCGCCGAGAACATTTTTCTCACTCAAATTGTGCGGTATTCAAACATCAAAGAGATTCACATATTCAAGCTTTGCCAAATGCCTGACGATGATGGCCAAAACACGTAACAAGAAAAAACAAATAAAGGTAAGTAGATCATGCTAATTACATTAAGAGATTAGAACTTTTAAAAAGAAAGTTTGTAAGTTGGGAGCTTTTGACCTTGTCTTAGGTCTTCATCACACCAATGGAAAACTAAGATTGTTTCCCGATTCTATATTAGAATTTTTTGTTATTTTTGTTGCCAAATCTTAGAACTGATCTCCAGATCATTGGGATGTAGAGAGGAGATTTGGAATTGCAAGTCTTTGGGTTGAAAAGAATTTCCAGGCTTTCACGGTAACAGAGGGCAAATCGGTTGCCCTCCGTTACATGAAAGCCTGGAAATTCTCACTCTCATGGTTTCCCTACTCTTACAGTCAACACCCTCATAAAAAAATACGAAAACAAGTTAAAAATTGAATGCCTCCATCCTCAAAAGAAAGAAAACCTAAAATTCTCCGGTTCTGTTCCTTACCATCCTTCCTATGCGTATAAGTTACCAATTCTTTTCAGAAGTTTTGGTTACCATTTTGCCATTAAATCCCCCCTCCCCCTAAAGCATCTTGAAACTTTTACAAAGTGATAGGGAAAAAGTTAAAAATCTTGATCTCCCAGGAGTTTACTGCATTCCTATCTCTCCTTCAACACGTGATAACTTATACATTGGAAGCACATACAGAAGCATTAACCACAGAATTTTGGAACACAAGAAAAATGTTTTGAAAGCAAACCCAAATACAGCCTTGTCTATTTTGACAATGGAAGACACATCTGCAATTCCCCGTTGGAACGAAGCAAAACGTATTGCTTCTTTTGACAATCGATTTGCCCTCCGTTACCGTGAAAGCCTGGAAATTATTTTCAACTCAATGACTTGTAATTCCGAATCTCCTCTCTACATTCCGATGATCTGGAGATCAATTCTAAGTTTTGGCAACAAAAATAGAAAAAATTCAAATGTGGAATCTGGCAACAATCTTAGTCCTCCATTGGTGTGATGAAGACCTAAGATAAGGTCAAAAGCTCCCAACTTACGAACTTTCTTTGTAAAAGTTCTAATCTCTTAATGTAACTAGCATGATCTACTTACCTTTATTTGTTTGCCAAATGCAATGTTGTGGTGCAGTTCAATGTTGGCAAAACTTCTAGGGCCACATACTGTGGGTTGCTTTCAATTAATTCCTGGATTTCATCACAATCAACTTGAATGTGTTTTCCAGAGCATGGTTCATTGGCAAGTGAGTAATCTCCAGGATGAAACTTTTGCAAACCAACACTGGTAACAGTCAAATGCTTACAAGAATACTCCTCATCCACAGAACATCCCCCCCCACACACACACATTTGCCTTGTGTTTTTACCCTTGCAATAGAAAAACAGCATTGATGAAAATTGACCTTACTGTCTCCTGTTCCCAAATAAATTCCAAATGAACACAACTGAACTCCTTTTATACAGGCATGTCAGAACCTCACTTTTCAAAAAAAAATACATAAATATAATGCGTCTTCAATGCAAATTAACCTCACACATCTATCACCAAAATGCAAAAAGGCTTCTTAAGCGTCCCAACACAATGTTTTTTCTTGGCCACCCAAGGCTTCAGCTGTCTATCAGTTGCTCTCAACTTTTCTCTCCTAGTTTTTTAAGGAAGATCCTCAGGTTTTTCAAGAAGTATTCATCTGAGCTTTCAGAAGTCTCACTTCCTTTCCTTAAATCGATGTAAAATGGCTTATATGACATCAGTACATTTCCCTTTGTTTTTGTTTTCTCTGTTAAATTTCCATGTAATATGCAAGCCTCACTAATGTAAGAAAACAAAAAGGGCACAAAATAACCAAAAGATATAGAAGCAGGTGTAGCTCAGCAGTGAAGGTTTTAAAAAGCAGGAAAAATAGTTTTTCCGAAGAAAAGTTAGACCACTCGCCTTTAGGAAAACTCATTGAATATGCTGAAAACAGACAGTTAGGGTTTCTTAAAAAATTTCAAATGTAAACAAATACGGGCAAATGTGACATCTTAGCAACATGTGACCTGTCTGTTGAGCCTTATACCCACTGAAAGTAACTTTTATAAAGGCAGTTGTTGTCGTGTAAAAGCTCAGCTTGTATTGGAATTTCAAGTTGTTGCTTTTTTTTTTTTTTTTTTTTTTTTTTTGAGCCTCATAAGTGACTAAGCCTCGCACACACACACAACTAGGGGACCTTAAATGAGGAAATGCAATCACAATAAATATTATATTCTGATCTTATTTGCTCAAAATGCTTATTAATTCTTAACCAAACTAAGTTTACTGAAAGATTAACACATTTCACTCTAAAAACCTATAAACAAAGCAAACAATATATATAAAAAAAAAAAACCCAGACTATCTCATGATAAATACCTCTTGGTATAATACTGTGAGACAACAAAAATTGCATTACACCTTGTTGCTTTTATGGTGGTAGAAGTTATGTTTGGAATATTATAAGTGAAAGAGCAATACTGACACCTTCTTGAAAATATTAATAAAAATACACATAAAACTGAGTTTTAATTTCTGCATTCTGAAAAGTTTAATGCAATAAGCATCAAAATGAAAGATTATCTTGGCAGAGGCTCACTATCTTGACCTGGTAAAGTATTTCAGATACAGAAATAACTGTTTGGAAAGTTTTTTTTTTTTTTTTTTTTGTTGTTGTTTAAGTTCTCTGATAGGTATGTACTGTAATTTTCAAATAATGTTTTAAACAATATTTGTTGGAATTTACAAAAACATTCATTTCTGTTTATTCATATATCCCACACTGTTTTAGAAAGATGCCCTAATTTTAATTCTATGACTTCCTTTATCAATGATAAATGGCACTTACCATGAGTATGTATTCTCATTGTACTATCTGTGATATCAGTAGTGATAGTGAAGTATGGAAGCCACAGATCCTCAATCTGGCGTTCACCAAATACTTCCTGTATTGTGCGATTGAATGCAGCACCTATAAATATATACATACAGAACAAGATTAATAATTTTTCAGTGGCATCACAGCAAGACCTAAATCACAAACAATTTGCCATAAGTTTAATATAATCAATTTTCCATGACATTAATTCACTAAACATATCAAATATTTTATTTTGACAGATGCCACTCACTGCATTTTAGAAGTGCTAAATATGAACAGATTGCATTTATGCAAGTATCTGCCAGCTTTATGTCAATCAGAAAAAGTATGAAAGAATAAAATTCAGATAATCAGGCAAAACATTTTGCACAGTGTCTGATAATTTCTTGATAATGTGAAGATAACAGGAATGTGAGCCAACACAAAGAAACAACAGACAAACAAGGAGAATGGAAAAGGTGAAGTACTGTTTCAGCATTTCTGAAAAAGGATGCAGTTTTATTTTAGTTACAAAATGTGAAAAACAATGTTTCTTCCCATTTGTTTGGGTTTAGTTTGTGATGACTATATGTAAAACTGCTTTTTGGCTCATTTGGTTAACACAGCGGAAATTCCGTAAACAGAAACAGCAGACAATTAATTAAATACCGAGTGCAAGATGATCACACCTTCTTAAAACAAATAACCAATGATACAAGACAAATGAAAATGGAAAAGGATCCCCTTCCCCCTCCACACAAAGAAGCACATTGAAAAGTTTCCTGAGAGAGAAGTCCCATAAGTATCAATGGCTATGAGAAATTACCCATTTTTAACTTGGAGCCAGTGGTCGTACAAAAGGTAAATAACCAAAACTCAAACACAAAAGCAAAAAACATGTCTCACCCTGGACAAATGCATAAAAAGGAAACCTCACAAGTACTTGTAGACCATGTGATACTGAAAACAAAAAACAAAATATAACAAAAAAACTGACACCAAAACGAAAATGTCTCATCCAAGATCGCTGCATAAAAACACAGTTCATACACATTTGCAAGAAATTTTATTGCAGGAATTTCCAGTTTATTAAAAAATTCAAGGAGCATAAATTTTTTGCTAGGATCATAGTGCTTTGTTTTATATTTTGCAAATTGGAGTGAAATTTAATATGCATTTATAATTCTTATGAAGTCCTATGGGTTCCATTGTTACAGAGTGTTGTTCAGTGTGTGTTACATCTTAACTGAAGTGGCAAAATTTCCCCATATAAAAATTGATCTGTATATAATTTATATGAAACAATCTGGAACTTAGCACAATAGCACAGGGTGTGCCATATAAATGAGGCCAGAGTCTTTTCCTGTTGCACACCGTGCCGGTTTCACGAAATTTCCGCACTAACTTCTGTACCACTGATTTTGCCGGTGCTGCACAATGTGGAAATTTCCCTGTAAAGAACTCATTTAAAACCTTGTATGAGTTATTTCTGAAATACTATTCCACAATAAAAAATATGCCATTCCGTACTTAAAATCATTTTCGTTGTCTTTGTTCTCTCTTCACTTACACTTATGACAGCGTACCTACACTGCTCTGGCTGTGACTAACCACTCCGGAGAATTCCTTTGCAGCTGTACACGCAGAAACCGGTTAGAAGTGGAACAAAGCGGTTTTAACTGGAAACACGTCAAACAACTTTAACCTGCCTAACAACAACTGACCACAGGGCCTCTTTTATATGGTGCACCCGGTAGTACAAAATAATTTTTCCACAGCACAGAAGATTTTCTATGGGGACAGAGTGACCAGATATGAATCTCCTTCAGTGAGGAAAGCGCTTGTTAGAAGGAATGTCCATCTTGGACTTGTATGATGGTTTCCACACTCTGTTGTGACTCGAACTCGACAACTGCTGTACCACAAACCAAGATAGCTGGAAATATGGCACTCAAACATCTTGCACTGCAGCATGATATAAGATGAAAGAGATATGATGTCACTGTGAGTAGATGCCACAGGGAGCAAGAACAAAGTGATGAAATTAATCCAAACATTCTGACCATTTTTTTTTTTTTTTCTCATTGCAAGATAAATTCTCAGACTATTTTACAACTTTTCACAAAAATATAAAAAATCAAGGACTTTGTAGGACTGGAAAAAGTGGAAATCAATTTCCAGGTGCCATGAGAACCCTGTAAAAAGAAACCTCACTACTACCAGTCAACTGTATGAAGCTATAAAAAAAAAAAAAAAAAAAACTGGTAATATAAAAAAGAAAGAAACGTCCATCCATGACCACTGTATAAAAATGAAACCTCATGATTACTTGCTGATTATATGATACCTTGTTAGTATTTCACCACACTACAAGCCTTACTGCAAGCATCAAGCAAGAATTATGTGGGAGAAATATTTTTCTTTTAATACATGGAACAACATAGGATTATTAACCTAGCAATCAGATTTGCCTGAATTGTCAGTTTTACTGTTCTACACGTAACAACAATCACATCAGAATATCTGAAATACCTGTGATTTACTTAATGACACTATGAGGAAGCACATTTTGCTGAAGCCAAATGTGCTTCTATCAGAAATCTGAAGAGGATCAAATTCTTCACACTCAGGTACTTGGAATTCGTTGTCCTCAGTGGTGTAATGAATAACAGGTTCGAATGGAAATCAAGAGATGCGAGTTTGATTCCTGCTCCAGGGTAATGTAGTTTTTAAGTTTTCTGATGTGATTGATGTCACATGTAGAGCAGTAAACCGGGCAATTCAAGCATATCTGATTGCTAGGTTAAGAAAACATGTTTTTCTTCTTTTATGGTATGATAATTCAAATACATGTCTTGTCTTCTACTTTAGGCAAAGCACTTAATTGAGCAATTATCCTAGATCAAAGAAACCACTAATACTGTTTTGTGTCACAAATTATAGCTGAAGCACATTAATTCCTCACTTAAACAGACAGAGTTTTGCAATAACAGGATTCATTTGTAGCAAATTTCTTATATAACATGGCTGTTCCCAAAATAACACACACATCACACACACCAAGTAGTGAATAGCTTTGTTTGCATTACTTTAAATCTGGCATACTTCAAGAATTCAAAATTGAACTACTTCAGTTTTGATCTCCCAAGGGGAAGGGCAGAGGCATTGGTAACTCCCTTTAAGAATGGAAACATAATTTGCATACAAACACAAAATGTAGTGTCCAATGTAAGAAAGATGGATGCTCCTAGATTGTGAGTAAAAAGCCTGGTTAACATTAACAATTTATGGTGATCTGTGTTATTAGATATCTTCTTATATGGGAGTATAATTCAGTTAAAGAATCCTCTTAATTATCTTTCTTCTCATAGTTTATTTTCCTGAAGATGTTTCTGGCCATTTGGTGACTATCAAGACACCAAAACATGAAGTGAAACACATTATTTTACAAATACTTCAAAGACTCCAATAACAAATATATTGGACAAAAAGCACAGCAACTAAAATGGAGGATTAAAGAAGCGCAGCTGCTGAGAAGTAAGTCCTAAAAAATGAATAGTAGAACATGCAAAGATAAGCCTTTGTGGTATAAATTCCAAATTTTAGTTTATGAACTTCAAATCAACAGATGACTTGTTAAAGCGACCTACTATATCACTTAATGAAACCATAAAATGTACAAATTCCATCCATAATCACTTGTTTTTAATGACAGCCACTAAGATTCAAGGAAGTACCCCAGGTTATATGTTATTTTAAACAGTTACAAAATTATCAATATGGGACCTGGCAGCAATTTTTTAAATGTATTCAGTATCAATAAACTTTAAGCTTAGCATGGTGAAAACAGACTGAAATGTCAGCAACAGAAAACAAAAGAAACAAAAAAAATCCTCAGAAAAGGAGGAGAATTAAGTATAAATTCTTCAACTGAATACTACTTTGATATTACTTAATCTGCCAACATAAGGATGTTTTAACACAAACCTTCTAGTGAGATGCCTAAAATATGTGTATTACCCATTTTCATGAGTGGAAGGTACAATAAACAGAGATGTTTTTGCAAACAAGAAGCACAGAATATTATTAAAATCAAAAGAAGAAATCTGATTAAGAGTGAATAAAAAACCTGTAATATCTCCTGCACTATGAATACACATGAGTTTAGTGTGTGTACAAGCGCATCCAAGCACAGAAATTAAAGACAGCTGTAAACAATCAACATCAGTGAGTGCTAAGAAGGTAGACAGAGCACAGTACAATGCAATGAGAAATAGCACATACTTGGATTTACAGCAACATAGAATCACTTGATTGTTGTTGTTTTCCACAGCATCAAGAAGTATACACATAAAATCATTTGTCTGCCATTGTTCTCCACAGCATCAAAAAATTTAAACATAGGATCACTTGATTGTTGTTTTCCACAGCATCAAGAAGTTTGAACATAGAATCACTTGATTGTTGTGGCAAGAAAGAAAGGTAGAGGAAGGCCAAGGAAATAATTGGAGGACCAGATTCAGGAATGTCTGCATGAGAAAAAAATTATGAGCATGAAGCACAAAATGTCTCGTGTGAGATGGATGTCAATGAAGCTTGAGTTGTGTGACAAGATTTCTGTAAATGAAGACATTTTGTACATCAATAGTAAGTAAAATCTATTGGGTTGTCGAAAAAGTCATGCCGTATTTTAGCCCCCGATGACGGTTGGGCGGTTTTGGAAGTACTAGAGGCATGCGCAGTTCGGTTATCGCTATGGCATTAGACAGGTGCTAGTTCTAGCTGCAGTCTAAAAGGAACAGTGAGTGATTTGGTTGATTTGCGGAGATTTAACATCAAGTTGAAGATGGAAAACCAAACTGTGCATTTTCACCATATTTTATGGTTTTACTTCCGTAAAGGGAAGAACGTGCATCAAGCTTGTGAAAAGTTGTGTAAAGTGTACGGTAATAATGCTCTACAAGAATGTCAGTGCCAGCGGTGGTACGCAAAATTCCGTGCTGGTGATTTTTACCTTAACAATGCTCCTTAGTCTGGGAGGCCAACCGAGGTTGATGACGACCAAATCAAGGCATTGATCGAGTCAAACCCACGTTACACAACACGAGAGATTGCAGGCACATTGCACATCTATCTTTCAAGCATTCACGACAACCTGAAGAAGCTGGGATATGTAAGCAAGCTCGATGTGTAGGTTCCTCATGAACTCAAAGAAGCTCAATTGACGGCGCGTATAAACATCTGCGATATACTCATTAAACGTGAGGAAAATGATCCCTTTTTGTAGCGACTGATAACTGGTGATGAAAAGTGGATTGTGTACAACAATGTGCTGTACAAATGGTCTTGGTCCCGGTGTGCTGCTTTGCCTCAAACGACATCCAAAGCAGACATTCATCAGCGGAAGGTTCTGGTCTCAGTGTGGTGAGATTTTAAAGGTGTCGTGTTTTTCGAGCTCCTACCACGGAACCAAACAATCAATTCGAATGTGTACTGTCGGCAATTGGACAGTTTGAACGAATCCATCATCCAGAAACGTCCAGGGCTTGTTCATCATAAAGGTGTTGTGTTCCATCACAACAACGTGAGACCACACACAAGTTTGATCACCCGCCAAAAATTATTGGAGCTTGGGTGGGATGTGTTGCCACACCCAGCATACTCATACTCACTTGTTTTGCTCTCTTCAACAGTCCTTGTGCGGTATAACGTTCAATTCAGATGAGGCTGTAAATCAGCACCTTGTACAGTTTTTCGCCATGAAAGACAGGTCCTTCTATGAACGAGGCATTCTGCAGCTCATTGACAGATGGCAAAAGTTCATCAAACAAAACGGGCATTATATCATTGATTGATCTTTGTTCTTTCTATCAATAAATGACCTTTGCAAAACATGGCTAAAATATGTCATGACTTTTCTGACAACTCAATAGTTCCATCAGTTAAACGTTAATCTGGCAGACAGACTTTCTTTGAGGAGATAACCTCTGTATCTGAGAGAGAGAGAGAGAGAGAGAGAGAGAGAGAGAGAGAGAGAGAGAGAGAGAGAGAGAGAGAGAGAGAGAGAGAGAGAGTGTGTGTGTGTGTGTGTGTGTGCGTGTGTGTGCGCGTGTGTGCGCCCCCCCATTGCTGCTGTTTTCCACACCATGATGAAGTTTAAAACATAGAATCACTTGATTGCTGTTTAAAAGTTGAAAGAAGTATGTGCAGATATTAGTTTGGACAGTACAAAAAAAAAATACCTGTGAATAATATTATTAAAAGCAGAAATTCACAACTAAAATGACCAGTGAAATGACTCAACAAAATTAAAAAGCATTACCTGTAAACATAGCTGTAACAGGGTAGGTTAAATCCAAAATTTGACGCCAGTAAGAATTCATTTTCTAGAACAAAAAAAACAAAAAACAAAAAGAAGTACATTTAATGCACATACTCTCTAAGTAAGAAATATGTTCATAAAATATAAGTAGAAAACAAAAAGATTGATAGCATCAAGTTCACAGCAGTAAAAAAAAAAAGGGTAAAATAAACGGTACAAAGGATATACACTCAACAAAACATTAGAGATACTGTACAAGCTGAGGCATTGACTCTGCCAGATGCCAGAGGGTTTCTAGAGATAATGCCTTCCATGCCTGTTGCAGCATTGTCCACAACAGAGATGATTTCGGGCTCAATTTTAGGAGCCTGGGCCCAGCCCGCTTTCTTTTATTACATGTGTTTGCTGAGCCTGGGCCCGGATTCTTGGAAAATTTTGCTTATCCAGGCTTGCATTTATGCATTATACACTGGCCAAAGATATGGCCTAAGCAAGGATTAGTTTAAAAATCATTAGTTTAAAAAGTTTAGTTCAGTTAATCCACTTCACAATATTAATATGTTTTTAGAAATACTACGCATAAAGCCAAATGTTCTAAACTGTGGATCTGAAAATAAATAATCAACTTGCCCTTCGACCGTATCAGGGGAATCAAGTAATTTTGGTAAAAGCTGAAGAAAAGAAAATCATTTAGAAACAAAAACTTACATTCGTTATTTCATTTTGATTTCTAAATTTACTTTTATTTTGAATAAATTGCATTATAAAACATACAACACCATACAGACAGTTGCAAGTGTTTGAAATTTTGACTCTAGAAAACTAATCTTTGCAATATAATTTACATATATGCTAATTGGTAAAGGTAGCTTAGAGTGATGTAGTAGAATATAAAAAAAGCATGTAAGGAAATTTCCAAAATAAAAAAAAAAAAAGAACGTAAAAGCATTCCAGACCAGATTATTCTGCATTTTGTAACATTAACAAAGCCTTGCGCTTAATAGTATAATAATCACAATATTATCATATGTGTGTGCAGTTTCCAGATCAAGTTCATCATGGAGAGAGAGAGAGAGAGAGAGAGAGAGAGAGAGAGAATTGCATCTAATGCCTCAGCGCTTCAACTTGATCTTTTCTGTAAAACTCGACCTGCTGCACTAAAAACCAACGTCACCCCAAAAATCGCGGGAGTGAGGAAATTTAAAAAAATAAATAACAGTACTTCTAACTGCACAATTTTGGAAATTAATACATCATTTTAAAAGATAAGATTCTTGATTTTTAATAAAATACAAAAAATGGGAATGTGATTTTTTCTCAGTTCTTTGATACCAGACCTCCTTAAACTAATCCTTGCTTGGGCCATAGCTTTGGACAATGCATAATGCAAGTCTTGCTAAGCAAAATTGGTCTTGCAATGGCAGCTAGCTTAGGAAATTGAAAATCCTTCCACCATGGTAACAAATCCACAATGCAATTCAACACGCGTAGTCTCGGGCCCGGGTTTTTCGGTAGTTAATGAATTCTGAGCCCATCCCAGGCCCGAGCTCATCTCAAGTCCACAACTCCGCTGGAGATGTCGGTCCAGGATCCATGGATCTGATGTTCCACTCCATGGCATCCCAGATAGCTTCCACAGGGTTCAAATCCGGGGACCTTGGTGGTCACTGAATGGTTCCAAACTCAGATGAGTGTTCCTTGAGCTATGCATGTGTAGTTGCAGCCAGTGGGGTGGCACATTGTCCTACTGAAACAGACCATTGGCTGCAGGATGTGCAAAGGCCATGAAAGCATGTAGGTGATCAGCCAGCACATGCTGGTAGCACACAGCAGTTAAGGACCTCTCCAGACACAATAAGTGACCTAATGTGCTCCACGAGAAGGCTCTCCAAATCATCACAGAGTTAACCTGGCACGAAGGGGCCATTGCCTTACGCTGTCGAAGTCACACCCGCAGTGTCCCGCACCCTCCTGTCACCTTGGTACAGCTAAAAATGGGATTCATCTGACGACAAAAAAAAATGGCACCACTCTGCAGAGGTTCAGTTTTGATGTTCCTAGCACCTAGAGAGGCATAATGTCCAGCGACAAGCAGTCAACAGAGGCACACGAGTAGGGTGTTGGCTCCTGTAGCCAAGGATATGTGGTGTGCACTATACCATTTGCTCGCTGATGCTGCCTCTGACATTTAATTTAGATGTGATTTGCACTGCCATTGCCAAGCAGTTGGTCTATATGAGACTGGATAGTCTATGTTGACCCTGGTCATCAATGGCGTTTGGTTGGCCACCACTTGCTCATTGGGCACTGGTATGTCCGTCGATGGTATACTCGCAAGTACATCCTTGATACAGATGTTCTCGTTGACTGCTGCGATAAAATGACCCATCAGTCTTGTGCTGAAAATGAGTCCATGATCAAAGTCGCTCAGATCACCATGTTTACCCATGCTTGTCAACTGCCATACACTGTTGGAAAGCCCTGCTGTTTGCCTATTTCAGAGGTATTTGCAAGGCAAGGCACGAAACCCTGAAATCATCGGCGTCTCCTAACGGCGCAAATGCATAAACTCGAGACATAAATGAACATGCTTTCATGGTAACCCCCCCCCTAGCACAACAAAATTATTTCTGTTACTGTTAGTACCTCTAATTATTATACTTATGAGCAAAGCTGTTACCAATACTTCGAAAGATAAAATGGTTTCACTTTGGGAAGTACTTACTACCTACCTATACCTTATGCTCACAACAAACAGTACATTATTTTGGGGTTGAGCTTGCAGTATTAATTTGTTGCTAAAAAAATGAATTCCTTCAGTGAAATTTAAGTAACTTTGATTTCAACAACTACATGATATTGTCTTTAACATATACCACACTAAGAATGTTAATAAAAATTTTGCATTTGCATAAAATAAACCAATCACATGCATAACATATCTTTAAAAAAAGTTTTGCCTTTCTTTCCAATTGTAAAATTCCCCATTTAGCAAATAAATAAAACAAGAAAATCTGCAGTCAAGTTTTTATGTTACTAGAAGGGCAACTCATCTTTTTCGTAGGATATTGACCTTTTTTTAATAGAAATTTAAATTTTAGTTATTCAGTTTAAGTCAGGTGGTATTGATCTAAAGTTTTATTTACCGTAATTTTCGTCGTATTATCCGCACCAGCGTATAATCCGCTAACCCCGAAATTCACATTAAAAAAAAATTTCCTTCGTAAAATCCGCAGACTGACATGCAGGGGGAAAAAATCACCATATAATCCGCACATCATAGATGTTGAACCGGAAGTGGAATTTCCGACAGAAAAGTCGGTCACATTATGACCCACGAGTCCGAAAAAGTAAGAGAAAAAAACTATTTTATTAAATGAAGAAATTAATTTTTAAAGGTTACTGTTTCATATTTTTAACTCCAGACAGATAAAGGGTGTGGCATCCATAGATCCCGCTGATGCAGCTCCAGAGTATTGCATTACACCTCGCCAATGACGAAAGGCTGATACAGAACAAGTCATAGAAATACTGTATGTACTCGTTTATAAGTCAAAATGAAAGTTTTTGGCAGAAATCCTGCTTTCAGAGTCAGGGGATCAGCTCATATGTGGGCCAATAAAAAAACTTCTGTGAATTATCTGGCGGAATTTATCTACGTATTTGTTTACGTTTTAAACTGTGGCACAGAGGCTTTCTGCCTGTTACTGCACGATTGTTTCCTGACCTCAAAACTATCGCGCAGTGACATGATATGATCATGTCAGTGACATGATATGATCATGGCGCGATAGTTCACAATTGTGTCCACCACTTCAAGTTTAAATTCGGCAGTGTAACTGAAACATTTCCTTTTCAAAGACATCGTGAATATTAATGAAGGAAAATAGCAGCAATGATGATGGTCAAATCGGCAAAAGATGAACTAAACACAAGGCAGCGCACACGAGATCCGAAAGGAGGAACCCATAGGTTCGTATAGCAAGCGCTGTGCGTACTTCTTTGGCTTTTTGCCAAAAACAGAGACCGCACGATCTCCTCAACAATACAAAATGACCTTGCCGTCCCTATTCACAACTTTCCCGATCTTTTGTTATGACATTCCTCCCTTCTGCTCCCCGACCTTCCCGCTCTGTACAAACTCCTGAACTGAGGAAAATTCTTCCGAGGGAGTTCCTTTTTCAACTGTACCCCATCCCCTGCATAATTACGCTGCAGATTTTTAAAAAAATCGAAGGGTCGTAAAATATATATATATTGTTTTTAAATCTGCGTGTTATCCACATCAGCGTATAATACGCAGAACGTACATTTTTAACATTTTTAGCAGATAATCCATGGATTATACGACGAAAATTGTGGTACTAATAAAATAACAGTATATTTAGCAAATTGGATGTTGATCTAAAGTTCCATTAATTAATAAAAAAAAACATATCAGTCTGGTGTGGTGTTAATCTAAAGTTATATTTACTAATAAAATAACACTATTTCTTAAAAAAATTTGCAATCTTCATTTGCTTTTTAGCGGAGATGCTATCAGGTTGACGCTTACATTTACAACATCCTTCATTTGCAGCGTCTTGTTTGTGTACTGAAGAGGAAGAAGAACCTTTACTATTACAAGTAGCCGTTATAATTGCTTCAACAGGTTTTGGAGGCAGAACTGTAGCACATACCCCATTTAAATATGCAGAAACATGACCCAGCTGTATCAATTTTCTGACACCATATCCCAGCTTTCTCCTTCTGGGCGCCTTTTTTTTTCTAGCCAATCCCACTGGAATTTATTTTTGACTGAGGCGTCTAATGTCTTGAGATCATCAGTTTTGGTTAAAAATTTCATCATTGATGAGGAACTTAACTTAAACTAAAATCGCGTAAACTTCCAAATCCCTAAAAACATTCATACATCACACACACACACACACACAAAACAAAACCCCATCACTTTTGCCTAAACAAAAAATCACAAACTTTTCAGCAGGGAAACAAAGACACCTCCCCCGTCACTGACTTACTAATACAATGAGGCAGGCTGCTTCTGCGCATAGGTGCAGATGCAGGAGTGACATACTTTATTTGCTTTACTCGCTGCCCCCGCCATCTCCAAGTTCCAATCCCACATCAGAGTGAAAAACTGCTTGTTTGTTTTTGCATCAATGAGAAGCGCCGATGAAAATTTACGCGCATGCCCTTCCCACAGAACAACAGACAAACACAGCATGAACTGCCGGCTTCATGTTGAGACTTCAGGCATCAAAAGCTTGAGTCGGCTGCATCGGCGAGGAAGACAAAATTATTATCACATTAATTCATTGGTGAAAAACAATTTTTTTTAGTAAATACTTTTGCCATGAATTGTTTAAAAAAAATTTTGTTTGCTTTGTCACTTATTAGAACTAAAAATTTAACATTCTTAAAAATGTCTTCAAAGCTAAACATCCGGAATTCCGGGTATGAAAGATCGCCAAAACCCGGAAATCCGGGTTAGACCCAGAACACAAACAGCCCTGCTATTTATTGCTTGCATTCAGCTTGGGTTTGGGGTCTGTTCCACTCTGCGTGGGCGATGCCCATGTGAACTGCCCATCACCCCTATCTCTAATGTGTATACACACCTAAACCCTTACCTATTGAAACATAGGCAGTAAATCCAAATAAGATTTTGTTTTATATTCAGTACCCTTATTACATATCCATTACCTATAAGTGTCACTCTTTTCAAAGCAGTCTGTCCATTAGTTAATTTAGCATTAATGTGGAGTAAAGTATTCACTAATCTTTGCTTGCTTCAAATTTCATGAATTGTGAAAAGGAAATTTAAAAAAAAAAAAAAAGGAATGTGAACATTTAGTAAATTTTTAGTTGCACCATCTATTTCATGGCTACATAAAAGAAGAATGTGATTTCTATAACATTTGCAGCACTACACCATTTTGTAATGATTAACAGTATTATGATAATGTAACACATTAAGGCATTATTAAATGCTATAAAAGTTGAAGCATAGCACCATAAAAAAAATTACATTACAAACTGCATAAATAGAGTGAAACATTTGCACATTTTAGTTTTTTAAATAATTCTGATACTTTGTACAGTGCAATATAAGAAATCATGTGCTCAAGCATCATTCTGTATGGAAAATATTAACTACATTTCCTCTGAGGACTCAAAATTTACATACAAAATAAATTTGAAACTATTTTTTTCATGGAACTTACATCCAAAACATATGGAGAAAACATTCTACATTTTTTCTGTTCTGGATTATTTTTTTTCCGCAAGCACTTTCAAATTAAAATTTCAAATCTACATTTTTTTAGCACAGCCAAGTGAACATGAAATGCAATTATGACAAACAAACAAAAAAAAAATGTTCACATCACAGTTTCACTTGTTCCAAGTTTTATAATGCACTCTAAAATTTTGAATGCCTAAATTTTAACAACACACAACACAGTTACAATGTGATTGACAGGTGTTTCAGTTCCTCTTTTTCTACAATTTTACGAGAAAAATAGTATTCATATATATACACATGCAAATTGTACAAATTACGTAGTATTATTTCACTTGACTCAAACATAAGGATGAATGAAACAACAGCAAAAGTGCTTACATTCTCATGAATATTTTAATGAGAAAGATACAGAAGTTCAACATACAAACGACCACTCTCGAGCTTTCTGGGTGAACGTTGTAATATCTTTCTCTTGGCACCACAATGCACCCATAAATGCTCCAATGCTAACACCACCAACCATGTCTACAGGAATTCCAGCTTCTGTAATGGCTCGAATCATACCAACATGAGCAGCACCCCTAAAAATCAATATACGAAGTTAAGAAATGAGTAATCAATAAATATTCATAACTTCCACAACACACATACAGAGAAGAAAAATAAATGAGTGTGCCTTATGCAGAATGCATTATATGAAAATGATGGTTTTCATGACAGTAGATTTCTGGTTTTCATGGCAGTAGATTTCATGACAATTTTGTAAACAATGAGCAATATTTTGGCTCATAGACCTGCATCCATGATAGGACTGGTACTTGAACACAGAACTGTCATGAGTGTAAGCTTGTGTTCAAGTTCCTGGGAAAATATGATTACACTCCTGTTCGGTGTTAAGAGTGTATGCTTCTGGCTCTTTGTCACATCAAACTGTACTTATATTCTACCTAAGACATGGATGCGGCATTTATCCTAGGGCTCTGGCTCTCTATCTTCTCTGGTGCCAACAACCTTAATTTATCAGCTACGGCTGGAAATAAAGTACACCAAAAGGTGGCAGCACTATACACTGTCATTATTCCCAGGAGTGCGGTATGATGGAGCTTCAGTGTGACCTTAGTTCATTAAGAGAACGGTGGCATTGCATGGAGATACATAATGGCTCTAAGTATTTGTGAAAAGGCTTTCATTGTGGAGCATTATTTTTGCTCATATGGAATCGACCGTTCCGGGGGACCTAATGTGAATTATGTTTTTAAACTTTTCGAAGAAGAGTTCCACAAAATCCCACCAATGAAGTGAACAGTGCTGTTATTGGTGAAAAAAAAATTGGGGCAGACAGTTTCTGTTCTGTGTCAACGAAAAAATTGTTGTGGAAGAAAACATGTCCACAGACAACGAGCATGCAGGGATTGTGCTTGATAAGATTTTGCGATCACCAAAGAAAAGTCAGCAGTGTATTGCTAAAAAAACTTGGTATGAAGAGAACATCTGTGCAAACACTTGTTCATGAATTGGGAGTATTTTCATACTGTATGCAGGTACACCATAAGTTATGCAACCCAGCTAAGTTAGAGAGGCCTTTATTCTGTGCTCGCATGTTGGCAAATGTGCATGAAGATGAACATTTTCTGATGAATTCCACGTCACCTTGGACGGTTATGTGAACAAACAAATGACTAGATATATCAGGTTTCAATGGCCAACTGAGGTTTTTGAACATCCTCTACACTCTGAAAAGGTTACTGCGTGGAGTGCCATTTCTGGCCATGGCATCATTGGACCCAATTTTTTGGAAGATGTGAATGGTAGACATGTTACTGTTAATCAGAAACAGTACAGAGAACAGTTTGTCTCACCCTTTGTGGTAGATTTGAGATGATTTTGTTGAGCTAGAAATCTGCATTTCATACAATTATGGTTTCAACAGGACGGTGTGGCAGCAAACAGTGCTGGGGATACATTGTAGCTTCTTCAACAACCCTCACATGATCTCAAGGGGAAGATACTATCAGTATCCTTCCTATTCTCCCAATCTCACCCCCACAATATGCTTATTTGTGTGGCATACTGAAAGAACGTGTCTGCCACGATCCAGTGCCTCTTGATATCGCATAGCTGAAAATCAACATCAATTGTAGCAATGTTTGTAAACCTCAAATGTCAGTATGAAAAATATCTGGAGTTGAATGGCCACACCTGCAACATGTCATCTGAATCTTGTACATGTATGGTAAGGCCTTTGTTACATACTATTCTGAAATTAAACACGTATTCTTTTCATTCCTTGCCTTATGACTCAACATAACATTCGATATGCTTTATTTCTGGCCATACTGTAGATAGGTGATGTCTCCAAACCTTCAGTGATCAGTCATTACACTATTCTAAAATGAAGAGAACAGGGAATAACAACATAGGTTTTTGTTCTTTCTCTTAACCAGAGGCATAACTAGGGGAAGAGCAGGCTGCCCCTGTGCATCTGAAGATTGGGTGCGAAAAATCACTGTTTACAATCTGATTAAAACTGGAATTTTTGCACCAGTTTCTGATACAGTGTAACTTGGATAATTCGAAGCTGAAGGGACCACAAAAATAATTTGAATTATCGACAAATTCAAATTAGGAAAGTTTGAATATGGGCACATTCAAAACTCACTTTCAAGTACTGTAAAAAACAACATATTTTTCCATAACATACAAAAAAATACAGCAAAGTAAATTTACATATTTTTTGTAAAAAAAAAAACCCGTTAAAATTTGGCCTGCTTCTTGGAATTTATGTTATGGGTAAGTGTAAATTCCTCAAGTTTATCGATTGAATGAAATAGACAGTCACTTACATTCTGCTGTCCCTCAACAAACTTCCTTAACTGTTGGAGGTGAACCAAGGCTTCTACTGAATTAGGGTGCTCTTTAGGGAATTCTGGCCATTCCAGTTCTTCATCTGAAGATACACAGCAGGTCTTCTTATTCATAACATCAGCCAAGATCTCATCATCTGTGAACTCACCACGAACAGCTAAATTGTCATCAATGCTCACAAAAGCCTCATATGGTACATCACGGCCTGCATCTTCCAAGTAATTCACAGTGGGTATGATCTCCTCACCCCCATTACTTTGATGTACATGGTTGAGTCTCATCATCGGGCTGCTGGAAGCCTGCTTTTTCGAAGCAGTTGGCTATAGTTTCAGGTTTAACTTGTTGCTTCATCCAGAACCTAGAACTTCATCTAGAACAGTACGTACCCATTTTAAAAGGTAATTGTTGAAAATACGAGATTACAAAAATGGGGTTTTCTTCGAATTAAATGGAAAAAGTTTGAATTAAAGGGTGGTTTTTTTTTCCATTATTTAAATAGAAAATTCAAGGGACCAAATGAAAAATCCGAATTAATCAAGAATTCGAATTAAAAACGTTCAATTGGACAAGTTACACTGTACATATTTTTTACGACATACTTTGTCACTTGTCCATTTACCAAATTTGCTTATATTATTAGGTTTTGCCAGTTTTAGTAGCCTTGGCAGCTTAATATTCACATTTCTTCTTCAAAATGTTCACAGGATGTAAGTTGCTTACATTCGGTAATGAAGGCGAGATTGCATAGTCCTTCCAAATTAAGAACCACAGTCTCTATCAACAACAATGGGATCTGCAGTTTTTTCTTTAGTTGGATGGACTATACACATTGATTGCAAGATAAGGATGTTGTTTACATTGCTGAAGATTCTCTGGGAGCTATTTGATCTGTATGATCATGACTGCCAGATGTATTCGGTCCATTTGGGGTGGTACCAAAGGTCTGAACTGCGAAGCAGTGGGCAAAAGTAATGGTTTAATTGTGCCACCCGCATAGATATAACATTGGGGTATAACATTAAATTTGTTTTGTTGAATAGTATATATGTATATATATCAACAAATATTGAAGACTTGTGACATAAATCACTAAAACGATGAAAGTTTTCCGTCTGTAGCACGATTTAATGATAAAAGATGAGAAATATATACAATTAAAAACCATGAGCACTTTCGTGGCAGTGGCTGCCTCATCCTCAGATGTAATAAATAAAGACACATTTAATCTATATATAATATAGATCATTGCATTGTGGAAAGCATGGTAAGTTATTAACCAATAGTAATCTACATGCACCAAATTGTTGTGTATACTGTTGGTCCAATGGTCTGTGAGGAAATCATGGAAATATATTATAGAAATAAGAAATGGTGTATGGTGGGTAAACATTCAATTTTAAGTTTATATTATAATTTATAATTTACTGTTTTAATAAGTGATTTCCAAATGTTATGCAGCTCATAGGGGGCATGTTCATTTCAACATTGCTCTCTGGAAGCCTCTATATATACACTTTCTGCAAATAAAAAGTCACCAAGTTTACTAGGAGTATTAATTATTCTTGCATTACTCCAGTCGGGATTAAGATCATCTTGTATAACAGATTTGGTTAGGGATGTACAATACATGCCTGTTTTAATATTGTATTTATGTTCTTTAATTAGTAATTCAATATTACGTTTTTGTAGAACCCACATAATTAGAGGCTGTTTGTCTTGTAGTTGTTGCCTTAACCAGCGGGATATTGTAAATACCCCACTGTCCCATTTTGCTGTTCTGTTTACGATCCTTACGAACTACTGAAAATAAGTTTTGTGTTCGTAAACCAAATTTCAAGCCATATGGTTTACATAGTTGTGTTAAGGTTCTTGTTAAATGTGGATTATATTGCATAGAGCCAACATATTGGAATTGCAGTTGGAGTTTCTTAACAGGGTAGTATGTAGGGCATATTTGACCTTGTCAAACACTTGCCTAATCAGATATTTAGGGAACTCATATTGCTTAGCTAAACCAAAAATGTAGTTAACTTCTTCCATGATTTCCTCACAGACCATTGGGCCAACAGTATACGCAACAATTTGGTGCATGTAGATTACTATTGGCTAATAACTTACCATGCTTCCCTATTAATGCAATGATCTATATTATATATAGATTAAATGTGTCTTTATTTATTACATCTGGGGATGAGGCAGCCGCTGCCTCGAAAGTGCTTATGGTTTTTAATTGTATATATTTCTCATCTTTTATCATTAAATCGTGCTAAAGACGGAAAACTTTCATGGTTTCAGTAATGTATATACACTGAAGAGCAATTGAATTAGAGATACCTGTCTAGTAACGTGTAGCACCACCTTTCGCGCTGATGACGGTGGCGATTCGTCTCGGCATGGATTCGACAAGACACCGGAAGTGTTGGGAAGCCATACAGATCCACTACCCCTGAACAAGCTCTCACAGTTCACGAAGACTTTATGGAAGGGGGTCAGAGCCCCGAACATCTCTCTCGATGGCATCCCAGATGTGCTCGATGGGATTGAGGTCAGGTGACTTAGCTGGCCAAGGAAGCGAGGTCACATCGGTGGAGTGTTCATCCAACCATTCGGATACAATTCAGGAGCGATGGCACGGTGCATTGTCTTGTTGCAGGATGAGGTCCCCAGTGGGACGTTGAAGACGCGCAAACAGGAGCAAA
This sequence comes from Macrothele yani, assembly GCA_039090855.1. Lineage (NCBI taxonomy): Eukaryota > Metazoa > Arthropoda > Arachnida > Araneae > Macrothelidae > Macrothele > Macrothele yani. The sequence continues at coordinate 60,088,927 of CM077029.1, forward strand.
TGGTCGTCCAGGATATCCCGGTAATGTTGACCTGTGAGGGACGATGTCACACGTACCAGGGGTCCCATTTCAGTCCACGTAAACAGTCCCCAGACGAGAATGCCACACTCACCAGCTTGAAGAGTACCCTGCTGGCAAGAAGGATCCATCGCTTTATGTGGTTTGCGCCGTACTCATATCCTGCCATTCGCATGTACCAACGTGAATCTCGACTCATCAGTCCAGGCAACATTTTCCCACATGTCTACTAGGGTCCAGTGGCAATATTCTCTCGTCCATGCTAATCTTTGCACCCTGTGATGTGCGGTCAGCAGCGGAACCCTTGTGAGATGATGGCTTCTGTACCCCATAGCGAGGAGATGGTTCTGGATGGTGTGGCTGCATACACGTTTTTGTGCATCAGCATAAAATTGCCGAGTGCTTTCTTGCACTGTGGCCCGTCTATCCGCTGTTACAATGTGAGCAAGCCGACGATGACCCCGCTCATCCACACGCTATTGTCCACAGCAGTTGACCCTTGCAGGGATGGTTTTACCGGATTCGATGTACTCACGGTGCACTCGTGACACAGTGGCTCGTGAAAATCCCAGTGCCTGCACGACTTCTGGGATGGAGTGACCCATTTGTCGGGCCCCGACAATTTGCCCACGATCAAATGCGCTTGGATCCTTTGTCTTGCCCATACTGCATCCGACTCTTAATGATTCCTGTCGCATCACTCCTTATATTGTTGGATCGTTGCATACGTCATGCCGTTTCCATTTACAGGGACGCCCACAGCGCCACATTTGCATAATGCCAGCTGTCTCTAATTCACTTGCTCTTCAGTGTATATACTCGTTAGAAAGAACTTCACAGGACCGTCTAAATCTGTTCATTATATCAAAATTTCGTTATAATGGAATTTTTAATTTTGCACTTATTATTTAAAATAACTCATGGGAATCGACTGTATTCAAAGTGCTTATACTGTACTGTATCTTAAAACATAAAAGCAAAAAGAAAACTCTCTAGTATGTCTAATTCCATACATACTTTTCATAAAGTTTACACCACTTTTGTACACTAGAGGTTTTCTCTTCTTATACAGTACATATAAGTACGTACTGTATGTACATAGTATTTACATTTTAAAGAAATCTGTTATTTTTGTTTGAAAATGGGACTTTGTTGCTGCAGAAACTAAAAGTTCTTGCAAAGAATGTAAATGGGTGAAAGTTTCATCTGGGATGTTCATTTATCCTGATACGAAATGTCAAACCTTTTCTAAACAGACGCAATTGAGGAGTTGAATGAATTTCATCGTCCTTGCTGCTTTCCGCAATTTCCTCATTTCTGTTATCCAAAATCAATTCAATTATATCTGCATCAGTCAGTTCGTAAGTGGTCAGAAAATTGGTATCCGCATATAAAAAATCCTCTAGTGAAACATTGGTGGGAACTGAAGCAGATGTCTGGAAAGCGTTCCACGCTGCCCCTAACGAAGCCCTTAAATCTGCATCGGTCGCATTACTTTTGGGTTCAGCTTCACAGTCAATTAACTTTGCATGGCGCCAACTGTTTTTTATTGTTGCCTCGGACACTTTGCCCCATGCTCCAGAAATCATATGCAATGCATCTTTGGCATTCACTTTTATGGAATCGTTTTTCTCAATTCCAAGAAGAATCAATTTCATCAACATGCACTTGTAATGGTCTTTTACAGACTTTATTATCCCCTGGTCAAAAGGTTGGATAACTGCTATGCAGTTTGGTGGAAAGTACTCCATATGAATGTTTTCAAGCTGAGGAGGTTCGCTATGAGCAACCAGAAAAGGAATTTTTCTTTACTTTCCTCTTCATCTCAGAGTCAAACTTTAATAGCCATTCATTGAAGATAGTTTACATCATCCATGCCTTTCTATTGGCTTTGTAGTCACAAGGTAGCAATTCCACACTTTTTAAACACCGAGGTTTTGAGGATCGTCCAATCACTAGTACTTCCCTCTTCTCAGTTCCTGATTGATTACAGCAGAAGAGAGTGGCCAGTCGCTGTTTCGATCCTACCGCCAACACACTTGTCATTCTTCATTGCCAAAGTTTTGCTGGGCTCTAACTGGAAGAAAATTCCAGACTCGTCTTCATTGAAGACATCATCTGGGCTATAAGTTTGGATGAGTTTTGCCACTTCTCCTGCTCACCACTCATTCACACTTTCCATCAGAGCAGCACTTGCTTCTCCACATATTGTTTCTGTGACAATTCTGTACCCGTCTTTGAACCGATTCAACCATACCCCACTTACGTCAAAATCCATAACTCTTAAAGTTTTGGCGAACTGCACAGCCTTTTCTCAAATAAATGGTCCACTTATGGTACATTTCTTGATCGTACATCTTGGAACCAGGTGAAAGTGGCAGAGTCCACATCTTGGAATTGAGCTTGCCGTAATCTTTTTCTTTGAGGTACGATAGCCAGTTTTTGAAGTTGCTCTATGATTTTTTCTTTGTTCTTCAAAAACGTTGATAATGTCGACGGAGTGATCCCATATTTTTTTGCCACATCTCCTTTCTTTTTCCCTGCACACTCACTTCATCAATAATTATATTTTTCTTTTCCAAAGAAAACTGCTTTCGTTTGACTGAATTCATTGTTAAAACCTGTAGCAAAAGCTGATCCACTTGCCTTGAAAAAGACGCCAACATAAGCCAACGAGCGAAATTTTATGAAAATTCGAAAGAAATAAAACCTCCCTCTTTTGTAACGAAATCCAGCACTCAACTGCATCGTATCTCTCTTTTCAAGGTCAGAAAAACTGTGTTCCAGTTGCGGAAAGGGGGGGGGGTCACCGCACGTGGCGAGTAGGTTGTTATGGTTTGTTGGGGAATGTAAAAATTTTGTTATAACAGATTTTTTGTTCTATCAGATTTCACTTTAATGGGACTCGACTGTATATGAGGTAGAAAGAGAGATGGAGTGCAATATTTTATGGTCAGCCACAGGTGCAGAAATGCTTAGTTACACATCTGTTCTTACCTTTCAGTCACATACATATATAATTAATTTCTCAAAAGATTATGTGCACGTGGGTAGAAAAAACAATATGGATGTTATCAAATTCTTAAATGTAACAATCACATCTTTTGTTAGAAGTCTGAAACCTAACCCCTTAAAGACATTTCAATGCATTTTAAAACATAAAAATACATAGTTCTCAAAAACCTGAAGATTTCTCAGACACAAGCATAAATTTGACCATATTCTCTGGCGTTCAATGCAAAAATATTTTCAATCTGACACATAGTACCACTGATGTAGTAGTACGTTCAAATGTGCATGTAAGTCACCGAGAGGAAAATTTTCATTAAAATCAAGCTGAGAAATGTAAAGAATGTTTTAGCAATGGTTACAACTGTGACAAATTCTGAAAAATGGGAGAGCAGATATCAGGCCAAACACACTAGTTTCATTATTCACTCTACCTGATATGGTAAAACAGTGAATCTGGAAAATTGTACACTATATTATTGCAATTTCCAAGAATAAAGCTGTACTAAGTAGTGATGGGTAGGAAATCACATCACTGATATTTTCTCACCATTACTGAAAAATCACTATCACCATTATGACCAGTGAAAAAAAGCAACAGTTCCAAATTCACTGATAAGAACGCCACAGTTAGTCGTGACCGAGCAATGCTTGGTGTCAAACATCACCGTTATGTCATAGTTTTGATTACCATGTCACCATATCTAAACAATTTGTCTCCTTTTCTGTTGAAACATCACAGAAGCTACTAGTGATGTGAGATTTCTTTCAGTCTCCCCTTTTTTCCATGCTTAGAATAGTTTGGGTTTCAGTGTTTCACTCACATTGCTCTCTTCTGTTATTCAAAATATTACTTCATCATTCATTTATTATTGTAAAGAAAAAAATAATAATAAAAGGAGAAACAACTCTGAAGCAACAACTAACAGGCTGCAATATCAGATTCACATTTTTTTTTTTTTTTAACTTATAAGCTGTTTTCTGGAGAAAAAGGGAGGAAATTCTTAATATTTCTAATTAACTTTTCATGTTCTTTCTGTCATTCCTTATAATATGGCACTATGCAACATTAAATGATATCAAAACTTTCTTTTGCTAATATAAATATTTGAAATAAAATTTACCTTGCACCACCACCACCCAGCACAAGTCCAAATGATGTTCCAGTTAAAAAACGTGCAAGGCGTGAGAAGTCAGAATGAATGTTGGGTGGGGATTTAAATATTCGATTATAGAGCTCTGCCTATAAATGAGGTGGGAGGTATAAAAAATGGAAAAATAATTAAACATATTCCAGAAATTATCAACAAAACAATTATGCAACACATCAGAAAATTTTTTTATCAGAAATTAAAAATATAAAAAAAAATGAGACATTTTATGAAGCATTTTAATACATAACTAAATAACTGTGTCCTATCATGAAATATTGTTCACCTACTTAGGATGCTTAACTATGCTATAAGCAACTGTAAGGTTCTAAAATGCAGTCATAAAATACAACAAGAAAATAAATTAATTATCTTCCAACTTTTGGTTTGCACATACATGAACTGCACATGTCAACATGGTTGTTCGATATCATAGCTGTACAGTTTACTTTTTAAATCAACTAAGATATGGATTCAATCTGCATGCTTGTTGAAATCACAATGTTTCATTAACACAAGCCTGTACTGAAAGCACAAAGGAGCATCCTACATTACCCTGTACAATACAAAAGTTCTGCCCAGAGACATCACAAGTTTAAAAGAATTAAAATATATGTTAACTCAATTAATAAGTTATGTTTTAAAGGGGAATAAATTTATACAATCTCAGAGATGCCAACCTGTTTCAGATATTTTCAGTAGTCACACCAAAAAGAATAATTTTAACCGAGGAAAACAACTCATTTAATTTAATTAGCATTTTTTTACTTACTTATTCATGTATACACATGAAAATCTGTACCAAAATATTCCAAATTTTTCACATGGAAAATAATATACACCATGACTGATACATTTTTTTTTATACAACAAACAATTGATTAAACAGCTTTCTTTAGTCATTTCACTGTACAGTGTTTTGCAGATTTGAGTTCCTCAGCAGACTTTAAACATATTCATTTTTGCAATAAGAAGTGCTTCTACAGTTTCTAAACCTAAATTAGGTTGGAAACGGGCTTGATTTTTGCACTAAACTAAAAACTCTCTCACTCACAGCATTCAAGAATGGAACTACAAGTATTGCAAACACTACTTTCGAGAGAATAGTATACTTAACAGCTCCATTACAGCCTTTTAATTTTGAGATTTCTGACCAAGTGACATCTATTCTATCTGTTTCTGCTATGGTCTCTAAATGGTCAGCTTGATAACAAGCAATTCCGCTTCCAGTATATCAAATTCATTTTCAGTTATTATAAATGAAAAACACTTGACTATGTATGATACAGAAGGAAATTATGTTCTGGCTCTAAGTAAAGGATCTGCTACTTCTGCATGTTTTAAGAATTCATCATAGATAAGTATCTTTTCTTGAATATAAGAACATTCTTCAATGTAAAATTTTCTGACAGATGTATAGAACTTAGAAAGTTCATTTTTGTTTAAAATGATTTCACTTAAATACATTCTTGTTTCTACTCCAATTACCAGTTGTGTCCTTTCATATTTTTCTTTTTTGAAAAACTGTTATTTTGAAAAATTAAGCTCAACATCACCATCAGCTACAACAGTAGATTTCACAAATCCCTTGGATGACAATTTTATCCATCATGCTGAAGGAACTTTTAGTTTGAGGACCATGCATGCATGGTAGCTTTCACTATTTTAGATAAAAGATAGCGTCACTTGGAGAATATGAATGCTTTTGAATATCATGCATCAATTCTTTAAAAAATTTCAGCTTCGTCACTTTCATTTTCGGACTCCCCCCCCCCCTTATCAAGCTGAAATGCAAACCTTTTTTGGGGGGAATATTTAAGAACACAGGATACACATTCGGAACATCGTTGGGAGAAAAAAATTACAGTTACGGGAGAAACCTTTGTTACGTCCGATTTCCGTATTTGGATATTTCCCTTCCTTTTTCAGGGTGAAATACAAATATTTACGAAATAAAATGAAATTTAACAACAATACTAGGCAGAGGAAACATCGCGTGAAAAATAAAATTACGATTACGGGAGAAATCTTCACTGTTTCCGAAAGTTTTGAAAGACGAAATTTCCGTTTTCGAATGTTTCAGGCAGAAAGCATCCTTCACCACTACCAATTGCCCCAAAAATTCTGTTCAGTTATGCATCAATCTCGAGGATAACCCAAATTACGACGAAAAAGCAGAAATTCGTCGAAGCCATGGCACTTTCTTGCCTGATGATTACATGGGAATTTTCGCTATGTCAAATTTCCGTTTTCTGAAATTTTCCCTCCATTTTCAAAGTGAAATACAAAGATTTATGGAATAAAATGATATAAAACAACAATACTGGACATAGGCAACATCGCAGGAAAACGAAATTATGATTATGGAAATTTTTTTATTTCGTTCACTTCCGTTTTTGAAAGGCAAAATGCTGTCCTGATGTGTATTTTTACATGTATATGTGTACTTTACGCGCTTCCTGATGTGTATTCTTATGCATCGCAAAATTCCTGATGCATATTTTTACGCGTTGGTAAAATTTTGATGCATGCTAGATGCGTAATTACGCATTTTGGTGAACTCTGCTCATGAGAAGAAATCCAAGCATATTTTTCTGCAACGCAAGAAAAAAACCTTCAAAATATTAATTACTGACATTAAATAGCCGACGCACGCCTTAAAAAAAAAAAAAAACTCTGATGCCAGGCAATGACACTCACGTTCTGCACCAAACGATTTTCAAGAGCTTGTCGCTGCATTGCGAAAGAGCTTCAGGCCGAACTCCGCCCACGTCCACCAAAGTGAGCTATCCTCCACATCCCCAGAATGTTGCATGCTGGGGAGGGAGGATTTTCACTCAGAATGACTCAGTGCAAGGCCACAATCATTGACTGCCAGTCGCTCGAGCTAAGATCCGAGCACCTTTGAGAGAGAGAACTGCAAGTGCAGGCAGCATCGCAAGCAAGACGAATGACGGATCATCAGGTGGCAGCCATTGCGTTGGGACTAAGAACAAACAAACAAAAAATTAATAACTTCTGTTAAATTTCCGTAGAAAAATCATGGTATTCCGTAGTACAAGAGCTATTTCTGTAGGAACTACGGAGATTCCGTGGTAGTTGACATCTCTGCAATCTACAAAAATTAATTGATTAAAAAATAATAATAGCCACAGGCTTGCACATCTTTAACTCACTTGAAAATGGATATTCATTTTATCTTGCTAATCTGAACACTACATGAATTCCTGCAGTTTTTATGACAACCAAACAGCTTTTTCCCACTACTTTTTCTTTTTACTGCTCCTTTCTTTCTACTTTTTGAAACATGCTGGACTTCTTTTGCACTCATAGTGAGAAGAATTGGCAGGGAACACACATAACACATTAAACATTAGAATCCTTGAAATCGTCATACCATGCATAAGTTACGTTGAAAATTATAAGTGGGACGTTTCGGTAGCAACTTCTACCTTCATCAGCCATGAAATGAGACATGTGGTAAAGGCATCAGTTGTTGCCAGATTTCAAAATCGCTTTCCAAATAATAGGGATGTTAAAAGGTGCGTCAGTATTGCAGGTGTTAGGGGTAAGGTAGAATTCAATGCTTTTACAGTATCTGAAGGCTTGCCGATTGCTGAAAGGGGCGATCCGCTTAACATTTTAAATACCAATCGGGAATCACGGACGTATCACTGATGGTTAAAATTGAAAGGGAGGTGGAAGGGCTGCCTTTCATAACATCAGCAATATGTTCCATCAATTGCCGGTTTATGCTGTGGTAAGTACTACCAATATAGTGGGTAATGCCTGTGGAAGTGTTGATAGGGGTAGAGTAGACACCTTGTAACTCTAGGGGTTTATTGGGATCTCTATCTTTAAGGATGAGGTTGAGAAGAAGTGGAGGTGGTTTGACTGTAATCCTGTAGCCAAAAGACTTGAAAATAAAGCAAATTTTATGAGTGAAGGATAGGCTAAAGGGCAAAGTGCCAACAAACTGATGGGTGGTGGAAGGTTCAGGCAGTAAACTAGATATATTCTGTGCTTGAAATCTCTTAATTAGTGTATGTACTAAGAGGGGTGGAAAGCTATGCAATTTGCCAATGTTGATGATGTTCTGATATTCTTTTTGAAGAGCAGAATGGCTGTTGCAAATAAGGTTGGCTCAGTGAATGTATGACTTTAGAGCAGCCAATTTGTATTTTTCAAAGATGCAGGAATAGTAAGGGATGATATTATGGGTGGCAGAAAGTTTCCTGTAAACAGAGAGGCCAACTGAGAAGTCTGGGTTGATGTTAACATCCAGAAAACTAATATTGTTGTCAACCTGTTCTTGAGAAGAAAACTTTATATGCGGGAATTTTGAAGTTATGGAGGACACGAGTTCAAACAGAGAGTGTTTCTGGTGTGGCCAAATAATGAAGATGTCGTCCACAAACCGTAACCAAATGGTGGGCTTTAAGAGGGATGGGGCAACAACTAATTTTTCAATATTCTGCAAATAAATTTCAGCAAGTAAAGGGGAAAGAGGAGAGCCCATAGGTACGCCTTGTTTTTGTTGGTAGTAGATACCATTGTATACAAAACAGGAATACTTTTCCAATGAATCAAAACAGTCATAAAGATCTTTGATCAGTTCTCCGGGAAGTTCTTGGTGCTCCATTAGTTTTTTGACCATGAGCATGTAGGCACCAAAGAAAGCAACTGAAGAAAATAATGAATCCATATCAAAGGTGTACACAGGAAATCTTGAGGATTGATAAAAGATAAAGTCCTCGGTCGATACAACATAATAAGGATGATTTTTTTGTCAGAACATTGCAACATTTGACCTCAAGATTGACTGCAAGAGAAAAGGTGTTTTCAATTAACGGCCAAATAGGATGTCCAACTTTATGTAGCTTGATCTGTAAAAACAACCTAGAAGTACAAAAATAGGCGGGGGGGGGGGGGGTGTCTCCTAAGAAATATTTCAGAGATTTTTCAGAAAGCTTACTAACAGCTTTACATAGTTTTTCAGTGTTGCCGGTATTGAGTCTTACCCTAACACCTGCAATACTGATGCATCTTTTAACATCCCTATTATTTGGAAAGCAATTTTGAAATCTGGCAACAACTGATGCTTTTACCACGTGTCTCTTTCCATGGCTGATGAAGGTAGAAGTCGCTACCGAAACGTCCCGCTTATAATTTTCAACGTAACTTATGCGTGATATGACGATTTCAAGAATTCTGTTCTGTTGCACTTGGTACAAACTAAGAGACTGATTCCACATTAAAAAAATAATTACATACAACTAATTTTTTTTCAATTTTGTGTGGCCATGGTGTTAGTTAAATGAAACACTGCTGAAAGTTATCATTGTATTAGAAAAAAGTTATTACACCTAGCCATTTTTCTGCAGTACTGTACAACAGTTGCTCATAAAACCACAGAAAGGGAAAAAATATTTAGAAAGATGAACACACACACATACAGTATATATATATCATCATCATCATCATCATTGTCAACCATTATCAATCCACTGCTGGACGAAGGTCTCCCCAAGTTTCCTCCACAATGGTCTGTCTTGTGCCAGTCTCCTCCATGTCACCCCTGCATACTTTCGAATTTCATCCACCCATCTCCCATGTGGTCTTCTTCTGGGTCTTTTCCTGTCCCTTGGAATCCAATCTAAAATTTCGGCTGTCCATCGATGATCTGTCCTTCTGACAGTATGTCCAGCCCATTGCCATTTCAGGGATTTGACTCTGATCATGATGTCTTCCACTCTTGTCATTTTTCGGATCCACGAGTTCCTCTTCTTATCTCTCCTGGTTACACCAAGTATGCACCTCTCCATGCTTCTTTGAGTTGTCTGCAGCCTTTGTATGTCTCTTTTAGTTAAGGTCCACGTCTCTGCACCATACGTAAGCACTGGAAGGATGCATTGATCAAACACTTTTCTTTTAAGACATAATGGCATATTGCTCTTGAAAATTATGCTGTTTCTTCCAAAAGCTCTCCAGGCAAGTTTTGTGCGCCGATTAATTTCTTCATCAATGTGACCCTCACTTGATATCTGCTGTCCAAGATAAATGTACGTGTCTGTTATCTCCAGCTTTTCTCCATCAATCGATAAATCTTCATTTCTTGTAAAAGCATTGAACATCACTTTTGTCTTCTGAAAGTTCATTTTTAATCCCACTTCTTTACTCTTGTCAGCAAGTTCCTGGATCATACTCTGCAGCTCTGATGGGCTAGTTGCAAAAATGACTACGTCATCAGCAAAACGAAGGTGGGTTAGATAATCTCCATTAATCTTTATCCCCTTGTTTTCCCAGCTCAGTGACTGAAAAACACCCTCCAATGTGGCATTAAACAGCTTCGGAGATATGGTGTCACCTTGTCTCACTCCCTTTCCAATTTTTATGTGTGTTGTATTTTCAAACAGCCTAATCTTTGCACTTGCATTTTCATAGATGTTATTAATAATATTAATGTATGCATCTTCAATACCGCAGGTTTTCAGAGCCATTGTAACTGCTGATGGTTTCACCGAATCAAAGGCTTTTTCATAATCGATAAAAGCCATGCACAATGGAAGTTCATATTCCCTCGCTCTTTCAATTAGTTCTCTCAGCACATGGATATGATCTATTGTGCTGTAGCCACTCCTGAATCCAGCTTGTTCTCTCGGTTGAGCCATGTCCAGTGTTACCTTCAAGCGGTGTGAAAGAACTTTAGTGAAGATTTTATAAACTACTGATAGGAGGCTGATAGGTCTGTAGTTTCCGAGATCCTCAATGTCACCTTTCTTATGTAGCAGGATCATTGTAGCGGTGTTCCAATCCTCAGGAATCTTTCCTTCATTAAGGCATCGAGTGAAAATTTGGGCGAGTACTGTTTCGATTTCTCCACTTGCTTCTTGTATGATGTCTACAGTAATTCCATCTTCTCCTGGAGCTTTTCCCCGCTTCATGTTCTTGATTGCATGTGCAACTTCTGCTGGAAGGACTGGAGGAACTCTGTTACTGGTATCTTTCATGATGTCTGGAGTGCATGTATCATCCCTTTCATATAATTTGGAGTAGAAATCTTTCACTCTTGTCAAAATTTCGCCTCTATTTCTTGTTACAGAACCATCTTCTTTTTCTCAGTGCCAATATATATATATATATATATATATTGCCCTAGTGGTCAAGGGCTCAGATAACTGAACTTTTGATTACACCAGGGTTAATACAATTTTTTGTTAAGTCATTTAAAGAGTTTTTCAGGAGTCTCAAACCTATTTTTCAGAAGTTGATGATGACATCAGAATGTTTTAAAACTTTTTAAAGTTTAATTTCCCTGAAAATATATGATTTCCCATTGCTTAGTAACTTCTTGCTATATCAACAGGCAAAAAGAGCAACCTTTTTATCTCTTGTTTACAAAAAAATTGAAGTTCAAAATTGGAACTTGAACATTCTGTTGCCACCTTTAGTTCCCTGTAAAGTCATTTGCTCTGAACAGTGAGTGAACAACAGCATTTTTGAACATTAATTTTGCTTTAAACAATAGGAAACAATGATGAAAGAAATACGGGATTACACCATTTAATACAAATTTTGAAGATGAAAATCCGATTTTTGGTGTAAATGTGACAAGGATGGTAATTCAGATAATATCCAAAAACTTGAAAATTTTCATCGTCCTGGAGCGAGACTCGAACCTGCGTCTCCCAGATAGCACCCGGGGTATGCTAACCACTACACCACATGAACGACTAAGTCTCAAGTTTCCGATTAATTTGAATACAACCATCACAGGATTTGCTAGTCGAAGCAACCGGCATTCATATTTAGCGAATATGGAGGTTAAGAATCCTATCCCGTGATTGCCCGGAGAAGCAGATAAATCATGAAAGAAATACGGGATTACACCATATAATACAAATTTTGAAGCATACTCAGACTGTCTGGGTGACGCGGGTTCGAGTCCGGCTCCAGGATGATGAAATTTTCGAGTTTTTGGATATTATCTGACTTACCATCTTTGTCACATTTACACCAAAAATCGTATTGTCATCTTCAAAATTTGTATTATATGGCGTAATCCCATATTTCTTTCATAATTTATCTGCTTCTCCGGGCAATCACGGGATAGGATTCTTAACCTCCAGATTCGCTAAACACTGTTGCAGTACAGAAGCCAACTATACTTTGGAGAGTTTTTCCAGTCCAGGAGTTTGTAGGAAGTGATGAGGAAGGGGCGTCTCGAGCGTGGAACGACAGGTCGGGGAAATTTGCGGAGAGGGAACAACTTAAGTAACATCGAAAGACATAGAACAACAATGCTGACTGCTTACACATCCCAAGCAAATGAACCTCTCTCTCTAATTGGCAACCGGTCAATGAAAACATGAATACAGTGCTTGCTGAAATAATTTATGCTTGCATTTTATTAAGTAAATAATAATAATAAAAATAAAAAAACACAAAAGCACATAAAAAAAATTAGTTACTTTATTTAACAAGGTACTCAACCCCCCCCCCCCTACTTTCTTGGACTTCTAGGCCATCCTGTGGCTCGACTTTTCTGTCAGAAATTACGGTTCTATATCAACATCACAGGTGTGGGTTATATGCTGCCACAAATTATAAGAAATTTCTGAATTTCATGGTCTGCAAATTGTATGCCACCATGGATTATAACAAGGGAAGATAAGGTAGCAGCAAAATATAGTTTCTTTATATGATAGAAAGAGTTTTATAATCTGGGATATCCTGTAAGGTTTGCAATGATTTTTTTTTATTTGCACAAAAACTCATTAAACAACTTTGGCTCAGTAATAAAATTAAATGGCACTTAATAGAAGCTTAACAATTCAAATGATTTTGTGTTCTTAATGTTGTGATAGTAAAAGATTAACCATTTAGTTTTGAGAAAAACATATATGTCACAATTTTCAGTGATATTTTTCTTCCTACTTAATTTTTTTAGAAGGCAGTTTTTAGTTAACAATGTATAAGGTCTGATCAAAAAGTATCCGAATGTAATTTTTTTCTCTTCTAAACTATATAGGGAACAGCACCAAAACTCAGTGGCACACAAGGACTTGAATGAGCATGCATGAATTTTTGCCACACTGTCAGCTGGTTTATTTGATGCCTCGCAGTGAAGGTTTAGTGTTGTGAACTTCACACCTGTTGCATTATTGTCTTGTGCTGAAATGACTGAGCAAGTTCAGCAGAGAATCTGCATCAAACTCTGCCACACATCAGCTTAAACAATTCAAATGTGTAGCCCAATCATCACAGTGGAAGAGCCCAGGGTCTCCAAGGGTAAAAAAGGCAAGGATCATCCACAGCAAAGCTATGCTGACTGTATATTTTTGCCATTAAGGCATGGTTCATATGAATACCCTTCAGAGGGTCAAACTGTAAAGATGTATCACCAGGTAGTTCTCTGTCACTTATGACATGAAGTGCATCAGAAGAAATCTGTGCTGCATCATAAAGGTGACTGGCAGCTGCACCATGACCATGCTCTCACCCATTCCTCTCACCTCATTCAGGCCTTTTTGGCCAAACACTGGATTCCACAAGTAAGGCAAGCCCCATACTCACCAAATATGGCTTCTTGTGACTTCTTGTTCCTGAAGTTGAACATGTCTTTGAAGGGGAGAAGATTTGAAAACACAGAGGAGATCAAGGAGAATGCAATGCAGCACCTATTGACAATCCCCAAAAGCGACTTTAAACAATGTTTTGATCAATGGACAGACTGCTGGAACAAATGTGTAGTGCCAGAAGGTCCCTACCGAGTCTTACCATAAATACTGTTACAAAGTATTCAGTGAAATAACAAAAGAAATTTAAAGATATTTTATTATACCTGTGATATGACATAAGTAGTACACTTGTGAATACACGGCACCAATCATTTCTTAAAATGGCATCCTTTTGCCTTCACACAGCCCTTGAGTCTCTGTGGCCACTCATCAATAACTTTACACAGGGTATCCACAGGGAAAGCTGCTACTGCCTGCACCAAAGAGTGTTTGAGACTGTCAATACTGAGGTGTCTCTTTTTACAGGCCATATCCTTCAGTGTGGCCCAAAACTTGTAGTCCAATGGGTTGAGGTCTGGGCTGCTTGAAGGCCAATCAGCTGGAGAAAAGTAGTCTGGCAAATTTGCCAGAAGCCACTCCTGGGTTGACTTGGCCTTGTGGGCAGGTGCAGAATCATGCTGAAAGCTCCACTGTTGGTTTTGGAAGAGGGTGTGACTCACATTTTTGACCACTGGCTCCAAAAACATGTCTTGGTAGACTTTGGCAGATGTTTTCACTCCTTTCTCATAGAAATGGAGCTCCATGGTACCCTCATAGGAGACTCCACACCAAACCATAACAGAAGCAGGATGATGGCCCCTCATGATCCTTGGAGCTTTTTCCTGAGTGTCTCGTGAGGTTGACACATACACCCTGTCATTTTGGCAGTCGAAAGCCTTTTCAATAGTGAAAACTTTTTCATCAGAGAAAAGGATCTGTCTGTGGCAATTATCTACGTAACGCTGCAGCAAACATTTCACTTTTAGCATCCTCTGCTGCTTCAGTTGTGAAGTAAAAAACTGCCCTGTACACAGTCGGTAAGCTCTCACCCTTAGGTCACTCCGCAGCACGCATGACATCGACATTCTTGAAATGTTCAGCTCACGAGCCATGTTTCCGACAGGATTTCATCGAATAAAGGCTGCCACTGCTTTTACCAGGCAAGCAGTGTGGCCAACCCTTTCTGGGGCAGTCAGCAACGGTTCCAATCTCAAGGAACCTTTTTATGATGTCTGGCAGACAAAAATTTGCTGCTTTTCAGCTTCTTCAGCATGTTGAAATCTTGGAAGTCGATTTTCCAACTTTGTGCAGCCCTATTACTGCAACACGATTCTCATAATTGCCCCACTCCATGGCAAGTACTTCACGAAACATGTTATCTCCTCTGTGACTGAACGCACAATAATTCACTAGCTGCTTCATGCCTCCTGGCTGGTTGGTGACATCGCACACTGGTTGAGTGCTATCTGTTGAATGTTTGTAACAGTATTTATGCTAAAACTGGGTACTTTGAAAGAATCTACGACAGCAACACAATAGGTTACTTAGGGTTTCCTTTTCTACCCCTAGGTTAGATACTATTTGATCAGACTTTGTATGAGGCTAAATCATTTGTCAATGTTGTTTAATTTGATAATTTCATTGTTACAAGTATTTCATAAAATACAAATGAACACTGATGTCTTGAATGTGTTTCAATACCTTTACATTTTTTCCTCAGATAAAACATTTCATCTGCAATTATAGTATTTCAACTACAATACTATTCCGATCTAAATACACGAGAGGTGAATGATGAATTGAAGTGCTGTGCGATCTTTGTGGTTTCTATCACTTTAGTCTCTAACAGTTGGGGGGGGGTTATGATGATGTTCTGATGGCCATTCTATCTTCCATGAATTGGTCTGCTGAAGACCAAATAAATAAGAAACCACAAAAATTATCCACTTTCCCTCATGATTTCTCTGTTATGGCACAGGCATCTGTTTGGAGTACTATGAGGGCAGTGTTGCAAACTTGAAGAAAAAATTACTAAACCCCCATTAAGAGATTCATCCTTCATTTGTGTATCCTGAAATGATCATATCAAATAAAAGAATGTAAGCAAATACTTTTTTCTTCTTTACTTTTGTGCATATGTATCTCTTATTTAAAGTTAATATTTCTAATCACTTACTACTCTAGCAGGAGATTTCTTAGTAAACATTCTCTTGTGACAGCGAATATGGTGATGGGATGAGCACCATGACCGGATATTCAGCCACTGTACTGTATTTCGTGGCTTTATTCCATCATCTCGGTGTAGAAGCACCAATTCTTTTTGAGTTCGTACAGCCAAATTTTCCAGCTGACTTTCAACCTTCATTTGGAAAAAAGAACATCCCACTTAATGCAACAATGAAGCTTTCCAGATAACAATAAAGAGTAACATGAGAATCATAGAACTTCTTTTTCTTTCTTCTCTTAAAGGTTTTAAACTTGACATACAAAATGAACAAATATTATAATTTTATATTAACGAAACTACAATAAAATCACTGTTTACAGGTACTCATGAGCACGTACTTACTAGCCTATGATAAATACAAAATTCTATTAAGGTTTCTTTCCTGGTGAAATAGATAGTATAATTTCAAGTATAGTGCTCTTTTTTTCCCTTCCCCCCCCTTCCATCAGAGTGCTAGGCTTACATTTGTTCTGTTCTAGCAATATACCAGTAAACATATAGATAACCACATCTCCCAAACTTTTTAATGCCACATTGCAAAATGTTCTTTCAATCACTGAATTGGGAAAACAGGGGGATAACAATTACATTGGACAATACATTTTGACTTTTTGTGTGTATCTGAGATTAAACCACATTACCTTTATGTTGTTTGGGCTGCTGAACATGAAACTGGCTGTTAAAACACCAGATTAGCTCTAGTTTTTGAAATATATATAAAACAAGTTTTACACATTTGGATATAAATGCATACCCTATGATAATCCTCATAAAGGAAATGATTCGCAGCAATGCCACTTTGCCTGTTGATTGTAATGAGTTTCTGGAGCATCTCTCACAAGGGTCCAACAATATATTGTCTGCTAGCATTGCTGCATTCCATTTCCCTTGGTACCTTTTCTTTTGAGGGTATTAATGTCCTAATTAAACCATTCCCCATACTCATCACAGACAGCACAGCACTTAGCCAGGAAGAAATCCAGATGAGAGTGTAAAAATGTGTAATTTCAATGGCATGTTGCACCCAAGTTTATCATAGCACTTCAAAAGGGTTTCTACAAGCTTCTGGTAATTGTCAGATTTATTGTTTTCTAAAAAGTTTGTGGCCACTTGCTGGAAAGCATTCCAAGATAACTTTTCGTCACTGTGAGGATAAAAAAAAAAAAAAATAAAAAAAAATCATCAAAACGCTCATCTCAGAAGAGCTGATTTATCTGTGGACTGACAAATACACTTTTCTTGATTTTGGCTTCACTAAGTCTTAGAAATTTATCATGAAGGTACAAAAATCCTGCCCAATTTTGATCCATGGCCTTCACAAAATTCTTCATTAGTCCAAGTTTGATGTGGAGAGGAGGAAGCAAGACCTTGCTGGACTCTACAAGTGGTTCATTAAGTATGTTATTTTTCCCTGGTTCAAGTGATTGTCATTGGAGCTAATCCCGTTTCTTGTAGTGCAAAGTCCTGGCATGGCTGTTATACAGAGACAGAGGAAACAGCGAAACTTTATGTAACTCTACTGTAGCCCCATCAAGATGGCAACTACCTTCAGGTCACCACAACACTGCCACTTATACTTGCAGACTTGCCAACCTTAAGAAGATAAAAATCCTGCAATTTTCTATGAAAATTCTGCAAGCATACTTTCGTATGTTTGAAATATCAATGGACATAATTTCAAGCACTAATGTTACGTTAAGGCATATAACAAATGTAAAAAAAATTATGTTAAAAAATATTTAAAAAATTTCTGTTCAATTATGCATCGATCTTGAGGATAACTCAAATTTTGACGGAAAAGGAGAAATTCTTTGAAGCCATCGCACTCTCATGCCTAAAGATTACAGCTAAATTTTTTCGCTGTCGAATTTTCGATTTTGGGATATTTTCCTTCATTTTTAAACTGAAATAAAAATATTTATGGAATAAAATGATATATAACAACAATACTGGACAGAGGCAACATCACAGGAAAAAGAAATTATGATTACGGAAAAAATCTTTATTTTGTTTACTTCCGTTTCTGAAAGACGAAGTACCATCCCGATGCGTATTTTTACGAATTGGTAAAATTATTCGATGCATAGTTGTACTCGTGGAGAAAAATTCCTGATGCATATTTTTATGCGTTGGTAAAATTTTGATGCGTACTAAACGCGGAATTACGCATTTTGGCGAACTCTGGTCGGCACATCACTTGCGCACTCCCATGGAGAGAGACAGCTACCGCATGATGTCATGAAGCCAGCGAGTCAAAGATGACATCGCGTGACACAGTGCTCGTAAGGTCTGGTAGAAAATCTAAGTGGATGGTTGCATGGGGTTGAAATATTTCGATCGAGCAATTGAAATATTAAAGAATCTGTAAAAAAAGGACCTCTATCCATAAATCAGTAAAATTAAGCAGAAATCCGTAAAAGTTGGCAAGTATACGCAAGTCCATTTTTGAAGATTTACCCATTTCGGCAACGACGCACGATGTTTTTGTCCTGTCACATGCATAGTTTTTTGCAATGTTACTATCTGGGAACATTTTCTTAAAAAGCACACTTGCATGGTCAGCACAGCTATACAGGTAAGTTATGTTACACAAGGAATGAAGTAAGCCAGCACTCAGCACGGATAATGGCATCGGAAGACTAACTATCTCGAGCAAAATTTAATGTTTTGTTATTTTTTACACATTTAGATTGTCCACGTGTTTTTGCATACGAATGTGATTAACGACATCTCCTTTGCCCTTGTGGACAATGGAAAAATCGCATCTACAAATAGAGCAAAAGGCAAATTGTTGGCCCTTCCTTGATTTCATTATACACGGATAATCTGTCGTATAACACTTCTTAAAAACAGACTGATGTTTTCTACCAGCCATCGCATGATTAAACAGGTGCACGAAAAGTACTCAGAAATTCCTGTTAAGAGAGATGAAGTACACCAAACAAACCAAAACGCGCTTCCGATACCGTCGACAGACAAGAAATCCGTGTCAGTACGTACGGCCAACACCAAGAATGTTCCTGCTCCGTGCCTGCAGCACCAGAGATCATTAGCGGACAGAAGAGTAAACATCACTGCCAACTGCTGACTCAGAGGGCAAAGGTCGCTTCTCCGCTAATGAACCGATGCCTCGAAGAACTTAGAACTTTTCCCCTAGTTACTTTTTAATTTACGCTACGATAATCATCAAAGTTCTCCGAAGCATCGGAGAACTTTGAACTTTTCTCCTCGTTACTTTTTAATTTACGCTCCGGAAAATCATGATGGAATCCGGCAATATTAATTTATAATCCGGAATTCCGGGAAACGTAATGAAATCCGGCATTGCCGGCCTAAACCCGGAGGGTTGGCAGGCCTGTACTTATCATAGTTGATAGTGCGTGACAGTTATTTCATGTTGTTGAACGTTTTTTTCATGTGGAAAGCATACTCGAGTGGGACAGATGGTAAAATTTTACCATTATGGAGCAGCACATCTTTTAAGCTCAACTTGGACAAACCAAATGAACAGCCTCTACCCATCATCTTTGTAGTCGATTTGTAGTGCTGCCATCAGGCCCTCTATATCAACAAAAGCAATAAGGTTACTTTTTATTTTGAAAAAGGAAGATCTTTTTGCTGAGCACGAAACTCAAGACACATGCGCATTCTGTTCTAGAAGATTCCACTGCTGCAATCTGGACCCCTACAGCTCTATTTTATTTTTTGGTAATTCCAGATCTCTCACTAGATCATTCAATTCACTCTGGGTAATTTTATGTGGCTGTGCAGAATCTTCATTAGACATGAAATCAAGATCTCTTGAGGTAGATGCTTTCACAGGTGATGGACATTCACTGGCCTTACTTTCTTCTTCATTATCCAGAGTATAAGAATCTGGTGGGTCAGGAACAGGAAGTCCTTCCCCATGAGGCATTGGGCACATAGCAGAGGGAATATTCAGATAGGTCAAAGGCAGCTTTTTCTTCTTAGAAATGCCACGTCCAATTGGAGAAGTCATGCAAAAGTAACAATCATTAAGATGGTTTGTCAGTTCCTTCCATACCATTGGAACTGCAAAACACATCGATCGTCCTCCTTGGTTCAACCAGCAGTGCAGATTTGTTGCAGAGGATTAACAATGTTGGTGCCAGTACCAGTCCTAGTCACCATCTCACATCTAAAATAAATGCTGTCAGCTTTTTTAATCATCGGTGTAATGAGTCGCCTTTGTGATAGCAAAGTAATTTTCCCACAAATGTAACAAAAATTATCTGCACTGTTAACACATTCATGAGGCATTTTGAACAACATATCTACATTCACAGAATCCATAAAAAAAAAAAATGACAAGAAGGAAATGTAGTTGCAATAACTGCTACAGATTGTGTCACCCACTTGGCATTCAAGGTTACCCATATCATGGGAATCACACACTCGACATATCAGACTTCCAACACTGGTGGGTGAGTTCATATTTTTATACAGGCCCTCAGAGATTTGACAAAACAAAGAAAAACTGACAGATTGCACTGATGTTCAAATCATTTTTATAAATAAACGAATTGCTCACCTTTCCTACAATAGGTTCATGCTCTACCAAAGCTACTATCAGTATACAGTCAGCTTGCCGTATACAACGCTGTGTCCATGGAGAAAAATGTGGATCACACTTATACAATACTATTTTATGTTGATCTTCTTGTTGACCCAACCAATTGCAAAGCCGATATTCATTTGCACTGGAAAAATTACAAAGCCAAAAATTTCACTAAGTAACAATAAATACTTAACCAAGATTTACAAGAATTAAATTTATTCTACTTTCACATATGCCTACACTTACCCTTACATGGTAAATGACAGATAAAATTATTTTGCTTGTTTGTTTTTCAACATAGACACATATTTCTCAGGGCAGAGCTCAGTATACCCTTCATATTATTTGGGTGAAACCTTTTGCTTTAAGAAATGAAACTTTTTACCGAAACAATGTGCTATGTTTGAGTGGGAAAAAATACTAAAAACTTCTTGACAATGGAGATATGTACATGCTTTTTGCCATAATGTATTGCAAAGTAGGATTTCATGTTTACCTTTGCCTACATACAAGTAAAAAAAAAGAAGAGAAAATAAATTACCCCAGCATAATGATAAGGAAAACAAATGTTCAAAATGCTTTACTAAAAATATATTCCTAGAAATTTTATTACACCACGAAAAGCAATAAATCTTTGCCAATTTTAAGTGACATCATCATAAGCCAATGATTACATTTATATGCTCAACAGGCATTTGCTTTTGGCTAATTTCTAAACTAGGCTGTGTAAAAACAGGACATATGTTTAATTTGCCTAAGACAGCGTTTTTCTTTAACATTTTTTTTTTTTCTCCATCATGTTCTCAGCTCACAACATATTTCACTCAGAACTTTTCTGGGAATATCTGTTTCACTCTTTCTGATATGCATCCGGAGGTTTATGTATGATTTCTCCTTTCACTATACAGTCAGATGCATGTAGTGAGTTTATGTATACATGTGCATTAGGGGTGACAATCCTATAGATGAAAAAAAAATAAGTTGTGCCTTTCTTTGGTCCCACCCTCTTAAAATATTCCTTTTGATATTAAACACAACCTCTTAAAGTTTCAACTCATTTGGTTGATATTTAGAGGTTGCACAACACCATTTTTTTTTTTTTTTCGTTCATTAGAAGCTATTAGAAGTTATACAGTATATACCTTAACGTTACATCCCGGTGTTTAGCGCGACCTTTGCTAATTGATCCATGGCGCCATTCCCTTTTTGTTGCGACTTGTTTCTCCTTTCTGTGGATTTAATGCAAGATTGTTTTGTATTTCATATTTATGTACTACTGTTGATTGAACAACCCATGCCTCTTTCGGGTCTCGTTTAAAGCTTTATAGAAGATTCCGTGGCTGAACAATTAAATCCACTGAAAGATGATCTTGTCAAGTTCACCAAGGATCAGCTAACAACATTTCAACTGAGGGATGACTACAAGGAATTACTACAACTCTCTCACCTATTTCTAGGAGGTGATGATGCACAGCAGATTAGCATTAATGCTCCTGGAGCTTTACATCAAGCAAGGTGGATGGCAAAGTTAATGTACAGCATGAATATCTATTCATTTTGCTTGCAGTTCAAACCAACTACCCGAGAACTCTATAGACCTTAAGTCGTTAATGTGTTTGTGCTACAAATTTATCTCAAGTATTGGTATACTTCTCCCTGTGGAGCATCAGCTCTTAATAATACCCTAAAACTCTTAAAGGAACTTGATAAATACAAGGAAACGAACAAAGTCATTGCTGATGCTGCAGCTAAAAGCATATCGGGACATTTGTGGTACAAAAGTGAAACACTTGTTGGATTAGCTTTTTGACTCCGAAGTTTCTTCTGAAACGAAAATGAAGATGGTTAAAGTATTGGAAAAGAAAGATGCAGACAACCCTCTACGCCATATCAAAGTTGTGCAACAGCTGTTCAAACAAAGCAGTTGTGTGATTTTTTGTCACAAAACACTCTCAAATTATTTACGGCTTTGGATATACCTCAAGATTTTTTAAATCAAGATCCAAATACTTCAGAAAACAATGATAATTAACTTGAAGGTCATTGAGGAATCCAAAAACTGAATGTAAATGATGCAGCTGAACGTGGAATCGCACTAATTCAGTCGTGCAATGGAATTCTTACCAACCAGGAAGAGCAGAAACAGTACCTTTTGCAAGTAACAGAAAAGTATCGACAGGACTATCCAAACCCAAAAAGGTTTACCATGGTTGCCCAAAATGTTCTTTAAGCAGTGATACATGACACTTTCCTAAATGTTGATATGTTCCTATTACGAACCCTATGTTAATCGCATCAAAATTTAAAGTGTGTTGTGCAACCAATAAATACTAATATTTCTTCTTGAAATTTTTTGTGAGTGTTTTTTTCAGATAAATGAACAATTCCATAGGGTGGGACCGTGAAAATAATGAATTTCATTTTTTATTTTCAGCATAATGTGCGTGTGTTGACTAATATCAAGCATCAATCCATACCAGAATGTTTAGATATTCATAGTATACATTCATCCTCCTCTGTAATTAATGTTTTTCTAATATAGTTTGTCCTAAATTGCATGTATTTCAATGTTGTGAATAGCATGGCCCACTTAAATTTTTGTACATATTAATTTGCATTTCACTGTCATTACCTATCATACTTTTTGTCCTAAAAACTGAATTAAAACATCAAAATTTGTTACTCTAAAGTTTTGAAGAATATTTTATTTAAAGAAAAATAATTGATGATTTTTATCTAGCAAGACAATCTGCCCTACTTCCTGGAAAATTTTCATGCAGAAATAAAGTCACTAAATTTTCATGATATTTGATATCTGAATGAACTAGCAATATTCACACACACAGCACACTTATTATTAAGACAGATGGTGGCTGCTATATGATGCAACAAGACAATATACTAACAAAAAAATTGAAATTAAATATTTCAGCTAAAATCTAAGATGAACAGTCTGTAATGATTTACTCTACTAGCAGCAGTTTTACAGCACATTCTGCATCAATTCAACTGAAAATCTTCAGCTTCCTGGAAATGCACTGCCCTTGATAGTTTGAGGTTTGCATACTTTGATGGAAATGAAAAATACAAGTTCATTTTCCAACCCATGACTAAACAATTTCAGAGTTTCCTGAGGGTCTCTCTCTCTCTCTCACTTTGCACATGGATGGCAGTCATTGGTGGCTTTTTCTTTATGAAAAATAATGCTCTTTTGTTCACTATGCACCTAGGACTTTGAACATCAATCAACTTCCATAACATACAGAACAACCATTTAGTTTATCAGAATCTTCTAATGCAAATAGGGTAACATACTCTAGTTGCTATTGCAGGGAACAAAAGTGAGCTAGATCAAATAAACAGAAATTGATATTGATCTATGAATATCACAATGTTAAAACCTCAAAAGCACTCACTGATTGTTCATCTGGTGCATGGCAGAAAATGTGACAACATAATTGCACTCTGAAGTGATCTAACATATTTTTGTGCCATTCACTCCACAAATGGCCTCTGATGTCTAATTACACACCAGAAGACAGCCACCAGTAGAATAAATTAATGACAGAACAATCCAAACTACAAGAATTTCTTTATGTTCTCCCAGGTCCCATGGATGCAAGCAAATGAGATGGTTCAAGAAGAAAATTTGTCTTTGAAAAACATTTCACATAAATATGGTGATTAAGTGCTTAAATATTGTGTAATTGTATAGAAAAGTTGCTTCATATTTCATAAATAATTTCCTAATAATGAAATGCATGCATTCTGATTCCTTACAGTCTCTTATTTATATATATCAATCAACATAGTAAGCATTTTTTTTTCTCTTTAAAGCAAAATTCAAATTAAAAATCATATTTTTTTCTCCTCCACCATCCTTTATTACTTGTAAATTTGTTTTCTCTGCACAGTGATCAGGCAGCACCATTTCTGGAATTAAATTTTGCTTTAAAGTGGAGGAATTTTTTTACTTTGCTTCCTGATATAGCAAGAAGTGACCAAGAGGAAAAAATATTTTTAAAAATTGCATTGTTGGACTTATTAAATCCATGTTGAACACTTGCTGCACGTGTTGGTTTCCGTATTTCCGTTGTGTAGATGCAGCATGGGTTTTTTTTTCATTCGGTTGCTGTTCCTTTTTAATTGGCCTCATCACTAAATGAATTTTTTTCCCTTTGCCGTTTCTACATTTCGATACGTTTTTACCCAAGTACTTTCGGTAACATTCCGTTACCGTCATCTAGGGGACGTTTTGCTCCGGCCTGAACGGAGCGTGTCAGCAGAGCATTATGTGGTTCTCGTGGGCTGCATCTGTTCGCGGCTATCGCTTCCTCTTGGGCGTTGTGGCGCCATCTCTTGTTGGCCAGAGATCTCATTTTTCGAACTTTTTCGTTTTTTTTGCTCAATTTTAATTAAATTCCTCCAGCTGTTTCTTAAAATATTAGGGTCATTGTGGTTGCAAACTTGTGCTCTATTTTTTTCTATCATTACCGACACTGCTACTCTGAGGTGTTTTTCGGATTTACAGCTTTTTAAGACTTTTATATTTTCAAATTTAGGATATTTTTGGTTAGCCAGACACAATATTGAAAAAGTGCAGTTTTTTCTTCTTTTTTCTGCCAATTTTTTACATGTTGTTTTAACCTGTGTTTAAACTTATTTTTGGTACTTCCTATATATATTCCATTGGAGGGTTTTCTGTAATAGGAATTGAGTAAATACCTGCTTTTTCTAACATTTTTATTTTTTCATTATTTTTTATTACTATATTTTTGATAGTATTTAAATTCCTCCAATTTGAATGTTATGCTTTTTACAAATATTATAAATTGCATTAGTAGTACCTTTAATGTAAGGAAAACCATTTAGATATTTGATTTCATTTTTATTTATTACTGCATTATTTTTTATTTTCTTTAGTACTTCTGTGTTCCATTTTTTTATTAAATGGTTTGGATAACCAAAACTACCTGCAATTTTTTTTTATGAATTTAATTTCTTCATTAATTAACTGAATATGTTCAGAGTGCATATATGCTCTTTTAATTAATGTTTTCAGACTATTGCACTTTTGTGGATAAGGATGTGCTGACATTTTTGTGGATAAGGATTTGTTGACCCTGAAAGCATTTAAAAAAAATGCTTTCAGGGTCAACAAAGTTTATGAAGTGAAGTCAAGCATCAAAAACAAACCTTAAGTAGTCATCAAAAGGCCAGAAACATATGTCAAGAAGCAAGAAAAATTAAATACAAAAAACACTTAACTGAATATTTCAACTTAAAAATACTTGCTATAACTAAGGAACAGAACAAAGCATGAAATCTCTAGCAAATAAAAATAAAAGCGTCAATATGAAAAAAAAAATACTGCTTAAAGTACATACAAAATTATTATATGTGTCTGCAAGAGCATACTTTTACTTACTAAATGAGGACCAAAGTAATAATTGATTATATGAGCAGAAAAAAATTTACCTAGTCAGAGCAGTAGGCCCCAGAGTCTTCTTGATCACATCAGATGTTAACATAAGTGTAGGGCCTGTAATTAAGAATATCTTTTTTCTCTAACAGTTTTATTTTTAAAAAAAACATACAAGTCACCACAATATCATCCAAAGTAACACATGCATACATGCGTGAGTGTGTGATATTGAATAAACAGCACACATAATAAATAACAGCTTTTTATAGTAATGAGTTAAAAATCACAATGATTTTTACCGATATTTTAATGAAGTTAGAAACCTGCACCTTCACACTAAACAAAATGAAAGCTGTTTACTACAAATGCTGTTAACTGGACAGAATAAATCTATAACATCAAAACACAATGTCTGTTATGGCAGACATAACTTATCAGGAAATTGTGACAGACACTTCAAACACTTGTTTACATCAATATTAACCTTCAGTAGCTCTAATCTGCAGGTTCCCAGGATATGTTTCCTTCTTACTCTTTAATGCTTCCTTAATCTCACTTTCTATCAGGCATCACATTTAATGCTACCCCACAGTTCTAGTATCAGAAACTTCTTTAGCAATTGTGACAACACAGTTTTTAAAACATGTCCACTTTTTTCCCGCATTCTGCTTATTCACTATAATGGCTGTAAAAGAAATTATTAATGGCTGCAATTAAAATCACAGAAATAAAAAATAGAAAAAAAAAAAAAAAAAAAACCCTAATGTTGGAAACAAGAAGCCTGACAGAATTTCTACCATAAGATCAAGGCTTGAGGAAACTGCCATTTCTTTTTTGCAGGCTAAGGTTCAACAAAACGGAATGATTATCCACTTGCTATAGCATCATCAGAAATTGCTTTCACTCCTTATGAAGGAAATAGAACTGCACATTCCCTGTTCGAATTATAGTTACATGTGCCATCAACTGACCAAACACTTGCAAGCAAAGCCAGAGGTTTGGCCGAAGCCAAACTCTTGCATGAGTGTAGGCTCACAGCATGGAACAAATTTGCTGTGTCACACAAGTATGCCATAAAGCTTTGAATCAAATACAATTTAAGAAAAAAATAGCAATGGAGGAAGTCAATAGGTGTGTTAACCTTGAATCAAACACAAGATTTAAGAAAGAAAGATTTATTAGGTAGCATTAGTTTATGACTTGTGACAAAAGCCTTTTCTGCCACTTTTAAAGGTACAGAATCAGCTGAATTACATAAAGTTATCAGATTTTCTCATACCTGGGATAGTATTAGTTTTTTAGGAACATCAGTATTACCATTGTCCTTATGAAACTCAAAGCAGGTACCCCAAATATTTGTTTGGAAACTTTAAATCAACTGCCCATTTGCAATGAAACAAGCTTTGTCACACACAAAAAAAAAATTTTTTTTTAATTTTTCAGTTGTAACCAAATTACATACAAATTACGCTGTCGGGCAAGAAATGTGCATACCAAGAATCCCTATAACACAAACAGAGTTCCTGTTTCAATTTAAAAGGCTATGGTTTCTGTTTCAGCTCAGTTCCACAATAACAGTCAATAATGCTAATGATCGATCATTAAAGGTGGTTAAAGCAAACCTCAGAGTTCCATGCTTTGCTGATAATTTTACATGGGATGTTCCAAATTGAATAATAAAAGAAAGAAAAACATTTCAGCATCAGTCGACAGCAGTACTATGAACTCATTAGTAAGAAATTTCCTGCATTAGCACACTTCAAAAAAAAAAAAAAGTTCTTGCACTGCTAAGGAGATTTATCAAGTTTTCAGGAAGAGGTGGGAGGAAAAAACTGCTTAGTTTTAGTATGTGTGTAGTAATATAAGATGCATTTCATGCCTAAATTTAAGTAGGAAAGTAGGAAGTAGAATCATTCCATTACTGTATGAAGTACAATAAATCTGGAAGATATCTGCATTCCATTATTAGGAAACATCAGGTTAACTTTACTGTACTCTCTATCTTACTATATATTTCCATATAATAAATGACACTTATACTAGTACGTTCAAAAAGTTCCGGAACTTTTTGAATATTTGCCAAATGTCAGTGAATTATTTCATTACCCGCTGAGCAAGCGAAGAGCATCATGTGACCGACCAGCCAGAACTGGTTTGATCCAAATCCAACACGGACAGCATATGTGCATAGTTCCTGATTACATGCATTCGAGGCTCTCCGTCATGAGGACAACAATGTTGAATTTTGAACAGCGTTAAGTGTAAAATTTTGTGTTCTGCTCAGAAAATCTTTCGCTGAGACTTTTCAAATGATTAAGTCAGCATACAATGGGAGTGCAATGAGTCGAACTACAGTTTATGAGTGGCATCGACGATTCGAAAATGGGCGACATCGACAATTCAAAAACCGTCGTCACCACGACCAAATAAGTTCAAGGCTGACTGCTCCAAAGGAAAGGTCTTGTTAACAGTTTTCTTCGATTGCAAAGGGGTCATACACAAGGAATTCCTTTAACATGGCTGTCACTAAAGAAGAGTATGTCAACGTCCTGAAAAGTATCCGAGAATCAGCGACACGCAAGCGACCCGATCTTTGGAAGACCAACTCGTGGGTGCTTCATCATGATAATGAGCTGGCTCACAGATCCCTCCTGGTGTCCGATTACCTGTCCAAACATCACATTCCCATTCTTCCACAATTACCTTATTCCCCTAATCTCGCCCCATGTGATTTTTTCCCCAGATGAAGAACTTGCTTAAGGGGAGATGCTTCTCAAGTTCCGAAGAAGTGCAACGAGCTGCGACGGAGACACTGGAAGATGTGGCAAAAGAAAGCTTGCAATCTGCATTCAAATATTTGTATGAGCACTGGCAAAAATGCATAGTTGCACAGGGTAACTATTTCAAAGGAAACACTGCATAAACTGGTATAATCTTATAAACATAGAAAATGAGCAAAAACACACAGTCACATATAGACCTAGAACGTATGAGTATGTTTTCATTAATGTAATACCCAGTGTATCGTAATTATTGATTACCAATTTATGAAAAACAAGTATGGAACACGTGTTACTATTTAGCGATCGTAATTTGTCCGCTCTGTTTATCTTTATCAGTAGCAATGCAGTTACCGTCCTCATATTGACAAGTTACTTTAACTGTCTCTTGAATTAAGAATTAGTTTGTTTTGTTTTGTTTAACACATTACGCCACAATAACATGCACAAAGACGCTGAAAAACTAGGCAGCAACTTTCAAATCGCAAGAGAATAAAAGAGATCTGAGAAAATACACTACGGAGCTTTTCCACTTGTGGTGCTCTCTTAGAAATTCATTCTCTGTTTGTCGTAGGTCGTAAATTAGGATCTGAGGGATTCGAGATCTGGGGCTATCCCATCTTTAAAAACAAAACAAAAAAACTAGAAGCAAGCGTGTCGGCCATAGCACGGATAAAAAGAGTAAATCGTCTCTAAGAAAAATA
The DNA here is from genome assembly GCA_039090855.1 of Macrothele yani. Taxonomy (NCBI): domain Eukaryota; kingdom Metazoa; phylum Arthropoda; class Arachnida; order Araneae; family Macrothelidae; genus Macrothele; species Macrothele yani. Next base: position 60,118,380 of record CM077029.1, read on the forward strand.
AACAGTTCTACATCTGTGGCGAACAGAAAACGTCATACCATAATGGCAATAAGTTAACAAACGCAGGGCAGTGGCGACGCTAGCTGCTCAGGACTGGGTGGGCCATTAATGAAGTGGGAGGGGGCTAAACGTGATGGGAGAGGAGGCACACACTTTGAAGTGTTTGGCAGAAATTTTGGCAAAAAATTCCGTTCATGAGCACTTTACTCGACACTGATAATGTTATCCCTTGTCAAAAAAAATTTTCAAGTGAATACTGTACATAGTATTTATTCAACGTATGTAGTATGGGAACCATGGATACGAATCTCTATGGCAAGTTCCCAGGTAGCAGACCCTTGCAAATTAACGTAGGCGCGATGCTGTGCCACCGTATTCTATTCCCAATCTGGTAGGCAAGACGTTATCATTGAATGTTCACATAAAGCCAACGATTTTCCAACTGATGAGCTACTGAGGGGAAGGTTTGAGTAATCCAATTACAGTCAAGGCGACCTAAGCTCCGACCAGTCCCTCTGTGAGTCATCAGCACGGAGGGTGGTTTTGCCTGAGGCAACATGTGGACAACTCTTGTTCAACAGTCTGTGGGTCAACCATTGTTTGTTCACAGAGCACGTGCTAACTGGAACTTTCGTGTAAGTAGAAAAAATCTTATTTTTGGATTTTCTGCATATTTTTATCACACGTAAAATAATTTTAAAATAGCTCTTGCTAAATTGCAATAGCATATTTTTTATAGACGTTGCATTTTTATTGCTGCTTTATTTCTGCGGTATCGAACTGAATTTTGGAGGCTAAGTACATCGTGTCTAAAATAATTAAACGATCTGCTGTTGTTCATCTGACAGATTGTTTTTATTGCGTACATGAAGTAAAAAACCGATGAATCTGATAGATTGTTTGGGCTTTTTTTCAGCGATATCAGAGAGGAAAATGTAAATAGGTAAGTTTGTTACAATATAATTTCTTAGTGACAAGGAAGTAAGTGTATTTAAACTGCTGGCTAATTACAAATGACAAATTAACTAGATTATCCACTCAGATATGATACTAGCATGTGAGTTTGTGTAAAGAAGAGACAAATATTCCCATAATTCAAAATTTAATATTCCAGAATTTCAGCACTGTTATCTCAAACTATGATGCGAGTTCAGTAAAAAATGCAAACATAAACATTGCAGTAAATTTTAGGTTATGCTGCAAACTGATTTCACAATGTTTTCTTCAGAAAGATTTCTTGTAACATTACATAAGTGAAAGTTGCATACTTTTATACTGTTAACGATAGTATAAATCTGGATATTTATTTTTGTGATGTTACTAAAACAACAGGGCACAAAATCAACACCTTTGAATGAAAACTGAGTTTGGTATTTTATGATTTTTTTACACTGACTTTTGCTGTCAAATTTTTTTAAAGGGCTTGGACTTATATTAGGTTGGTTCGGTCAAATGGTTACACTAGCTTCTTTCTTTTTTACTGAGGTGGCCTGGATATGTATTGTCAAAATAATATTTTTGATAGTAAACATCATTAATAGGGATATGAAATTATGAAAACAGCACAATTATGCAACTGGGTGTAGCCAGAATATCTTCATTTGTGAAATATTAATTTTTTCCTGTTAAAAATGTTTATACCAAACAGTGGTCCATGTTTCTCGTGATCAAAATGAGAATGCAGAGTAAATAAAATATATAACAGCTGCATGAAACATTTAAATCAATGAAGATCTTTCAAAAAGAACATTGAATGCTCAATGTTAAGGCCTCTGAATTTCTTAACTTTCAATTGGAAAATTGCATGATTATGTTCCTTATGAAAAATAAACAAATTATCAAAAACTTACAAACTAAAATCTCAAGAAATCTCGAAGCACAATTGCACATGTTCTCCTGCTTCAGATCACTTGAAGAAAACAGTCTGTGCCCTTCGCTGTTTCTCACGTTTTTTTTTTTTTTTTTTTTTCTGATCATAATTGATCTCAGGAAATTTTATCCAATTTTCTACTAAATTTCCTGTATAGCTGGTATTTATTTGAGAGATGCTGAGTTTGTACTAATTGGTTCACAGAGGTATTTCTAAAATTTTGTATTTCATTTTCTCCTGGAAGAGTAAAATTTTTTCAATGTTTATTCATCGAGAAAGTACAAAAACTATCTAATAAAAATAATAAAATTTAGATGTAACAGTTCTTTTTTCATATTGTTTATCATTTTTTAATATTGATGAGGTATCTTATTTCACAAACTGCATTGGAGAGTTAATGTAAGTGTATCCTGCTGCTATATTAAATGGGCAATATTTAAGCATATATATCTGTGGTTTTGTGCATTAAGGAATTATATGTTATGATTTCCCCCTCCTTCTTGTGTTTCCATTTTAGTGGTCGTTGTGAAAATCCAGTTGTATCCAGCAGTCAGACTGGCAGGTGTAGAAGTGCATTTACAGTCCTTGATCACCATCTCACCATAACACTTAGATGAATACTGTGCTTTTAGAGAATAAAACATTATTTTCCAGCAGTTTTTACTTTTCATGTGTGTTTTAGTAGGGAATATTTTTTTTTTCATTTATTCAAAAATGTTTATTTTTTTCAGGTTTTATCAACTGTGATTGTTGTGTTCTATTTATCAGTGCAATTTAAAAAAAAATTACAGATGGGTGTGGGTTAAAGTTTATTTAATTGCATGTGTGCAGGTTTAGCTTTCAGTAGTGTTAAAAGGTAAACCCTCATTTTGCAAAATGTCATCTACTAAGTTTTTTCTATTGCAGGTTCTAAAGCTGCCTGGATATCACAATACAATGAGAGTTTAATATAAAACTGAAAAAAAAATGTGTGTGTGTGTGATTTGAAAACTATTTTATTGATAATATCACTGCTTTCACACGAGTGGTCTAAGATAGTAGTGATAAGGTACTTTAGTTTTCATGAATGAACTGCATATATATTACCTGAATTATATACTTGACTGAGAAACTTTCATTCTAAACCACTGCATCAATACAAGCACCTGTAGCATTAACACTGTTACTATCGTACCATTGAAGTATGTCATATTTAGCTATATTTTTTTAACGTTCCACATTACACTTCCCGTCCTTTAATTTTTAGACTCAGAAGCAAAAGAATAAAGGGGGAGGAGGGGAGGCTTACAAACTGCATGAATGAAAACCATTACTTTTACCCTTTTTTTTTCAGTACTTTAAAATGCTTTCAAGTACAGTGAAAGCTGCACATCAATTTAGTGTAAGTGTGTGTGTGTGTGTGTGTGAATTATGCTTTGTTATATTCAGGTTTCCTTATAACCAGCCCATAATTATTTCCAGAAGTGTTTTTTCTATATACCAGAAAAATGGATGGTAAGCAGAGGTGCCAACTATTACGGATTGCCCGTAATTATTACGGTTTCGACTCTCGGATTACGGAATTACGGACAGGTTGGAAGAATTACGGATTTCAGTGTGTTTTGAAGAATTTCAATTTTGTATCCTTTTTTGTTAACCCTTCTAGCGCGACGCGACCGATTTGTCTGCCTTCGATTTTGGTCCGCGTATTTCCCAAATCAGATGGCAGATATCTGCGTCGATGATCATATCATTTATCAGTCATATCATTTTGAAATGGAATCTCCGTGAATCATATTGTCAAACAGCGATATTATCGAAAGAATGGTAATATGCCGTAAGTGTTGTATTGTGAAAGAATTTGCGCTTGCTATCGGCTTCCCGCGTACTTTCTCCGTGTGACGGGAGAAAGGCTACTTTAGCCAAAACTTTTCCTACGGCAGTTGAGGCAGGGCTGTTTCACTTGGCATTGTCATACCTGCCAACTTTTATGCATTTTAACTGTTCTTTACGATTTACGATTTCACGCATAGATCGCTTTTTTTTTTACGCATTTCCGTATATTTTTTTTTTTTTAAATCTTCCTTGAGAAATATTTGTTTATGTTTTAGTTAAATCATACCTGCCAACTATTCCAGAATTTGCGGAAGTTTTGCGTTTTTTATACAGTCTTCCAGTTTTTCGGCCGAAAGAACTTTTCTTCCTCATTTTTAAAATTTTCTGTATTTTTTGTAAAAACTATCCCTATAAATAAAATATATGACATAGATGGGAATTTTGCGCCATTGCGCGCTTGAACATCCGTGACCCGTCATCATCGGTGGGACTTTGGCACAGTAAATTCTCTGTGCACACTGTCATGCTTGATGCTTAATAAAGATCATGCGGTGGGAAGAAAGATTCAGACTCCAACTACTGCAGATTTTACGTAGTTACTATGGAAATAGTCAATACTCTACGGATGACGGAAAACATCGAGTATGCTATGATAATCGTAGGTCCACTACGGACAACGGAAAACAGAGTATGTTATGGAAATCGTCGGTCCGCTACGGACGACGGAAGACATCGAGTACGCTATGGAAATCATCGAGTATGCTATGGAAATCGTCGGTCCACTGTGGATGACGGAAAACATCGAGTATGCTATGATAATCGTCGGTCCACTACGGATGACGGAAAACATCGAGTGTGCTATGGAAATCGTCGGTACACTGCGGACGATGAAAAACATCGAGTATGCTATGGAAATCGTCGGTACGCTACGGACAACAGAAAACGTTGAGTATGGTATCAAAATGTGATATAATTTGTTTATATTATAAACATCTAAAAATTATGAAATGCACAAATATTTGCATTTATTTTTACTTGTACATAGCCAAATTCATTAAAAATGTTGTCAGCGCATAGTTTTAAAAAAATCATTAGAAATGTCATTCGCGTGCAATTTTACACATTTCAATTTTCGCAGGTTGGCAGGTATGCATTGTTGGTGAATTATAAGACGTCCCACTGTCGGAAATAACTTTTTGGAGCCCCGTTCGGAGTGCAATAACGCGCAACTCGTGGTCCCGCGATGACGAAGTGTTTATATTTCTTGCAGACTTTCGCCGCGCAGGAGAACGAAGTGCGATGTTTTATTACTAGAAGCTCTTCACATTATTCATTTCTTTTTCCACAAATAAACAGACACAATCACAAAAACTCCGTGAATTACGAATCCCCCTCTTTTTCCAAACTCGTGTTAGCAGAGGATGACTTTATTGACAGCTTGTTCCTCAGACTAGCAGATGTGCTCTTTCCTACTGCGTGAATTTTTTTGTTAGGTTATTTGAAATGGCTTGTTGTAGTGAGAGTGAAAGTTTTCCAAGTGATGGTGATGATTTTGAATCATCTGATAGTGTTATTGGCCAAGAAACATCAAGCCAGAAAACTAGCCACCATGCCACGCACACAATATCTTCTTCCGAAATTGAAGATCTTGATAGTGAATCTTCAGATCATGAAAGTTCTGAAAGTGAATGGGAGGATGTAATAGAGGGAAGTGATGAACAGCCTCAGCATCCTTTTGATTATCATGAAATGCAGGGGCCCACACATGCTCCTGCAACTGATGCGGCACCTATTGCATATTTTGACTTGTTTTTTACCAATTTCATCCTTGGAATTATCGTTTCTGAAACAAATAAATATGCAAAGAGGTTTCCCCAGGAACATCCAAATCTTTCTCCCAAATCTCGAGCTAGGAAATGGAAAAATGTTACAAATGCTGAAATAAAGGTTTCCTTGCATGTCTTCTAATATGGGAGTAATCAGTAGCCCATGCAGGGGGAGATCATTGCCGAAGACATATAGAGTAAAAAAAAAACATGAGGATTGTGTAAAATTACAAATTCAATCAAAGCCTTGGATAATTTTTTTTTTTTTGCAAAAAAGAATAAAAATAGCGTGATAAATTTACTACATTTGTTGTGGAGCATAACCTACCTATAGCAAGCTGTGATCATGCTGGTCTCTCGTTTCATGCTATGTTACCAGACTCTAATATTGATGAAGCTGGATATCCTAGAGCAGATGTGACATGGAATGGAAATATCTAAGATGAAGGATTCATCTGGCCTTTCTAAGTATTCTGCATTGCCTAAACTAATGTTGGCAATATTGACTATCTGTCACAGCAATTCCTCTACAAAAAGAATATTTAGTATAGTGAGGAAAAACCTCACATATATATACTTCTGCCCAACGAGCACCAGAACATTAAGTGCCCTTCTTGTACGGAAAGATAAAGCATTTTCCTCAGGTGAAGCCATGTTATAAAAAGAAGTTTTCTGAAAAAGAATATATCACTGCAAAACAAGCAACAATGGAGTCTTTATGTCAGCAATGACATGAGATAAACAATATTGATAATTTAATTTCATAATTTTTTTTGTCAAGATTGTGTAAACATATGAGGTTATTACACATTTCACGCATTAATTTCTCATGAAATACCCTTTCCGCGCGTTAGCAATGAGACTTCGTATGGTGATTACTGATAGGCTCCTCTGAAGGTTGGCACCTCATACAGGTTACTCAGTAATACTATAAATATTGCCCGTAACTTTGAAAAAAAAATGGTGTGTTACATTACTGAAAGTTTGTGTTCCATTACTGAAACATTACTGAAAAATCCCTTATTGATTACTGATACGTTCTGCTAGAGGTTGGCACCTCTGGGTAAGTAGTCAAGGAATTGTTATAAACATAATTTGTTATAGCATGGTTTTACCATATTCGCATCATCGCAGTATGCTACGTAGCAAAATATTACCTCCACGTGCATCATTAAAAAAATTGATACATCTGTGTGCACAAGAATGTGTAACATTTCTAGCCGTACATACATAGAAGTAAAAATTTATGTAAACTGTACATAGCTAACTTCCAACTCACCTGTTTTTATATAATCATGCGTTTTCATTCATACACTGGAACATATACAGTATGGGACAAAAGACTACATTGCGACACTTCCAAGTAAAAATGATGAGCTACAAACATAAAGGATGTAACATACAAAGCTGCTGAGAGCACTGGACACGTACTATTCTTGCATTAAAAAAGTTGGCTCATTGTTATAGGAATGATGGCTGAATGTTGTGTAATACATTGGCACAACGTCTTGAAACTGATGGCTCAACGTTGTAACAGTGGCTCCACGTTGTGGGAGTGATGGCTTAATGATGTAAAAGATGTTGGTACAATGTTGTCCAAATGATGGTTTAAGGGTGTTTTATACGCTGGCTCAATGTTATAAAGACGTCGGGCTCGTCGTTGCGACAGTGGCACAATGTTATATGAACGATGGCTTAATGTTGTAAACGATGTTGGCACAAGATTATCCAAATGGTGGTTTGACGTTGTGTGCTGTGTTGGCACAATGTTATTCCAACGATGGCTCAATGTTGTAAGAGTGGCTCAGTGTTGAAGGATTGATGGCTTTATGTTGTACGAAACATCGTTTAATGCTGGCACTATGTTATATAAATGTTCTTCCTTACGTTGGATCAACGCTGGCTAGTACACTGAGCCTACCGGAGGCTGGTAAGTGGCCGCCGAGGCATATGGAGGGAGGCCTATGAGACATATGGAGGGAGGCCCATCGTAGTATCCAAACATTTTGTGTTTTACGTAGGGCCAATTGTAAGTCTGCTGCCTGGGTTACTATTCGTAGTTTTAGCTTACTTAGGTCTCTTCTCTCTCTCTCTCTTATTTGCAGTTTTAGCTTACTTAGGTCTCTTCTCTCTCTCTCTTTCTCATAAAGATGAAGTACAGTTTGTAACCTGACAAGAAATCTCTCTCTGATCGTTTTCAACTATAATTCCAAAACGCGTGTTTCTGCTGCTCTCTTAAAAATTCGTTCAGAGGAACACCCCCCCATTTCCCTCCCATAATTACAAAAACTAACAGCCATGTGGAATGCCATTTTGCTTTTTTATTTAAGAGGCTGCAATTCATAAACTTCCAAAAGCCGAAAGTTTAGAACTGATTGGTTTACATCGGTGACACGAACATTAAATTTCCTCGTGGGTCATATTTAGTTTCCACGCTACAGAAAAAGTATATTACCTTCACAGAAAATAATCGGAGATTTTGCGTGCACATATAAAATCTTCCTAACATTTTTTTGTCGACATCATTTTTCATCCTGCAGCGAATGGCGAGTTTATACTTTTTTTTTATTGGAGGTTTAACGACTACCGTGAGGAACTCAGTGGGCAGTTGCCCGTCCCTAATTTGGGGCCACTGGTTCCAGGGAAGGGAGAAAGCCAGCGCCGTAAGACAGACACAACATCCATGCCTCACCGGGATTCGAATACGGACCCAATTTGGACGAATGATCATATTCATAAGCCATCGCTTAGACCACTGCACCACCGGGGCGGCAAGTTTATACTTAACGATATCTTTACGAGGAGCAATAAATTTGCAGGATGTTGATCAGACAAAGTGTGCAAAAGGTCTGGAGCATCAGGTCATTTGCAGTAACCCTCTACAAACAACATCTAAAAAGGAGAGAGGCTCCATTTCATCGCCGGCATGATAAATCTGAAAACTAAACACAACAGAACTTTTTATCCATACATACATACATACATACATACACACATACTCGCCAGAATAAGAAAAAAAAAGCTGATTAAAAAAAAAATACAAGACAATTCCCAAAATTAGTTGAAGAAATTTCATCACGACCTCTCGTCTGGAGCGAAAGCATTGACAATATAATAAAAATTTTGCATTTGTATAAAAAAAAAAAAAAACAATTACACATATAACATACCTTTTAAAAAAGTTGTCTTTCTTTCCAACTGTAAAATTACCCATTTGGCAAATAAATAAAACAAGAAAATCTGCAGTCAAGTTTTTATGTTACTAGAAGGGAAACTCCTCTTTTTCATAGGATATTGATATTTTTTTAACAGAAATTTTAGCCGTTCAGCTTCAGTCAGGTGGTACTGATCTAAAGTTCTATTTACTAATTTAGCAAATTGGATGTTGATTTAAAGTTCTATTTATTAATAAAAAAAATCAGTCTGGTGTAGGGTTAATCTAAAGTTATATTTACTAATAAAACAACACTATTTTCTTAAAAAATTGTGCAATCTTTATTTGTTTTTTAGTGGAGACGCTATCAGGCTGATGCTTTCATTTACAATATCCTTCATTTGCAGTGTCTTGTTTGTGTACCAAAGAGGAAAAAGAATCTTTACTATTACAAGTAGCCGTTATAATTGCTTCACAACAGGTTTCGGAGGCAGAACTTTAGCACATACTCCATTTATACATGCAGAAGCATTACCCACCTGTATAAATTTTCCGACACCATATCCCAGCTTTCTCCTTCTGGGTCTTTTTTTATCTAGCCAATCCCACCGGAATTTATTTTTGATTGAGGCCTCAAATGTCTTGAGATCGTCAGTTTTGGTCAAAAACTTCATCGTTGATGACAAACCTAACTTAAACTGAAATCGTGCAAACTTTCAAATCCCTAAAAACATTCATACATCATCATGCACATACACACACACACAAAAAAAAACCCATCACTTTTGCCTAAACAAAAAACCACAAACGTTTCATCAGGGAAACAAAGACACCTCCTCCGTCACTGACTTACTAATACAATGAGGCAGGCTGCTCCCGCGTGTAGGTGCAGACACTTGAGTGACGTACTTTATTTGCTTTAACTCCCTCCCCCGCCATCTCAAAGTTCCAATCCCACATCACTCATCAGATCGAAAAACCGGATTTTTTGCATTGAGGAGCAGAAGTGCCGACAAAATTACTGAGAAATTACGAGCATCCCCTTCCCACAGAACAATGGACAACAACAGCACGAGCTGCCAGCTTCATGTCGAGACTTCAGGCGTCAAGCTCGAGTCGGCTGCATCGGTGAGGAAGACAATATTATTATCACAACAATTCATTGGTGAAAAGCAATTTCTTTTAGTAAATACTTTTGCTATGAATCGTTTTTTTTTTTTTTAATTTTCTTTGTCGCTTATTAGAACCTAAAATTTAACAGTCTTAAAAATGTCTTCAAAGCTAAAAATCCGGAATACAGGGTATGAAAGATCACCCAAACCTGGAAATCCGGGTTAGACCCGGAACACAAACAGCCCTGAATATGTTGTAGCATGGACTCTACCAGGTGTTGGAAATGTTTGGGTGGTACTGCTCTCATTAATTCCAGCACAGCCATCTGTAAAGCACCAAGATTTGTCATTGGTGGGTTTCAGATTCAAATTAGTCACTCCACTTCTTATCACAGATGCTCAACTACATTCCAATCTGGAGATCGAGAGGACCATTCTCATATCATTGTGTCTGGAATGCTACTTCAACTAGTCTTTCACAAAATGGGCATAATGAGTTGGGGCATTGTTTCATTGAAAAACTGCATATGAATTATGAATGGCAGTAGGTGGTTGACAAATATGTCAACATGGCCTTCAGCAGTGATGATGGTCTCAATAGTTAGAAGGGAAACCCTAAGGTGGCCTACATAAGCACACCCGAAAACATTACATCACCTTCACTGGCCTATAACAAAACAATTTGATAGTTAGGGCCCATGGTCTTAAACCACACACACACACACCCAAATGTCACCACATTGTAGTTGGAACCTCATTTCATCAGACCAAGCTGCCTGTTTCCCATCTTCTGCAGACCAGTGGCAATGTTCCTTTGCCAACTGCAGCCTCATAGCACAGTGACATGCTGTTCACAAGAGTACTCAACATAAGTGTTGAGTGCCATAGTCCAGTCATGCAACTACACATCGAATGGTCGTGGTACAAACTTTCACAGGTGCTTCTGTGACTGAATGCCAACATTATCCTCTTCACTGTCATCGTTTACTGTGATGTTATGATACATGAGCAGCAGCGCTCACCTTGAATATCAACAGCTCACTCATGCCACACTTTCCCCTGAAGCTGCCAGTTTTGATGTAGTCTAGGTACACACATACAATGATCACATATGAAAATCAGACATTCTGCAGCCACAAAGATGGAGCCCCTCATCTTCCTCACACCATCTGAACATGACTGAACTCATTCAGATCACCATGTTTACCCATCATCACAGTCACAGGTACACTATACAGCAGGTATATATATGACCTATTTATAGCCTGAAGGGAGGATTGGTTGGTTGCATTATTGTGGTGGGATAGGACAGGTTCATGGATGGGTGCAGTGCATATAATAAATTGCTTTCAGCATACATTCCAGTAGCAAAGTGAAAAGAACATTTACATGCTGTGTACTGATATGCATTCATACATAGTACTTTGTTAATGAGTCAGAGGTAAAATAAAGAATACATCAGGTTAGCATCAGACATGAGGGTGATGACAGAATTCACAAGAGAACGAAAACAGATGGATATATCCTGCGGTATTGAAGATGCATACATTAATATTATTCATAACATCTATGAAAATGCAAGTGCAAAGATTTGGCTATTTGAGAATACAGCACCCATAAAGATTGAAAAGGGAGAGAGACAAGGTGACACCATATCTCCCAAACTCTTTAATGCCACACTGAAAATATCTTTCAATCACTGAACTGGATAAACAAAGGGATAAAGATTAATGGAGATTATCTAACTCACCTTCGTTTTGCTGATGATGTAGTCATTTCTGCAACTACCCCCATCAGAGCTGCAGAGTATGATCCAGGAACTTGCTGACAAGAGTAAAGAAGTGGGATTAAAAATGAACTTTCAGAAGACAAAAGTGATGTACAATGCTTTTACAAGAAATGAAGATTTATCGATTGATGGGGGAAAGCTGGAGATAACTAATACCTACATTTATCTTGAACAGCAGATATCAAGTGAGGGTCACATTGATGAAGAAATTAATCGGCATATAAAACTTGCCTGGAGAGCATTTGGAAGAAACAGTATAATCTTCAAGAGCAATATGTCATTATGTCTTAAAAGAAAAGTGTTTGATCAATGCATCCTTCCAGTGCTTACATATGGTGCAGAGACATGGACCTTAACTACAAGAGACATACAAAGACTGCAGACAACTGAAAGAAGCATGGAGAGATGCAAGCTAACCAGGAGAGATAAGAAGAGGAACTCGTGGATCAGAAAAATTACAAGAGTGGAAGACATCATGACCAGAGTAAAATCCCTGAAATGGCAATGGGCTGGACATATTGCCAGGACAGATCATCGATGGACAGCTGAAATTTTAGACTGGATTCCAAAGGGGCAAGAAAAGACCCAGAAGAAGACCACATGGGAGATGGGTGGATGAAATTCGAAAGTATGTGGGAGTAACATGGAAGAGACTGGCACAAGACAGACCGTTATGGAAGAAACTTGGGGAGACCTTCATCCAGCAGTGGATTGATAATGGTTGACAATGATTATATATATATATATATATATGAGCTTCCATTGTGCATGGCTTTTATCGATTATGAAAAAGCCTTTGATTCGGTGAAACCATCAGCAGTTGCAATGGCTCTGAAATCCTGCGGTATTGAAGATGCATACATTAATATTATTAATAACATCTATGAAAATGCAAGTGCAAAGATTCGGCTGTTTGAAAATACAACACACATAAAAATTGGAAAAGGAGTGAGACAAGGTGACACCATATCTCCGAAGCTCTTTAATGTCACATTGGAAAATGTCTTTCAATCACTGAACTGGGAAAACAAAGGGATAAAGATTAATGGAGATTATCTAACCCACCTTCGTTTTGCTGATGACATAGTCATTTTTGCAACTACCCCATCAGAGCTACAGAGTATGATTCAGGAACTTGCTGACAATAGTAAAGAAGTGGGATTAAAAATGAACTTTCAGAAGACAAAAGTGATGTTCAATACTTTTACAAAAAATGAAGATTTATCGATTGATGGAGAAAAGCTAGAGATAACAGACACGTACGTTTGTCTTGGACAGCAGATATCAAGTGAGGGTCACATTGGTGAAGAAATTAATCGGCGTACAAAACTTGCCTGGAGAGTTTTTGGAAGAAACAGCATAATTTTCAAAAGCAATATGCCATTATGTCTTAAAAGAAAAGTGTTTGATCAATGCATCCTTCCAGTGCTTATGTATGGTGCAGAGACGTGGACCTTATCTAAAAGAGACATACAAAGGCTGCAGACAACTCAAAGACACATGGAGAGGTGCATGCTTGGTGTAACCAGGAGAGATAAGAAGAGGAACACATGGATCCGAAAAATGACAAGAGTGGAAGACATCATGATCAGAGTTAAATCCCTGAAATGGCAATGGGCTGGACATACTGCCAGAAGAACAGACCGTCGATGGACAGCCGAAATTTTATATTGGATTCCAAGAGACAGGAAAAGACCCAGAAGAAGACCACATGGAAGATGGGTGGATGAAATTCGAAAGTATGCGGAAGTGACATGGAGGAGACTGGCACAAGACAGACCGTTGTGGAGGAAACTTGGGGAGACCTTCGTCCAACAGTGGATTGATAATGGTTGACAATGATGATGATGATGATGATGATGATGATATATATATACAGTATATGTGTGTGTGTGTGTGTGTGAGTGAGTGAGTGAGTGAGAGAGAGAGAGAGAGAGAGAGAGAGAGAGAGAGAGAGAGAGAGAGAGAGAGAGAGAGAGTACAGACAGGTTAGCCAAAACTTACCAACAGAAGTTAAAGCATGATACAATTCTAAAGCAAATGCATGCGATGGTACATCATCTGTAACAGACAAAATAGCAACAGTAGCAAAGTTGGACCCAGTAGGTCTGGAATCTAAGGTGAGAGCTCTTTCGGCTGTAAAAAGAAAACAAGAATACAACTAAAGCATGTTATAATAAACCACAATGCAATAATAATATGCATAAAAAAATTCACAACACAAATCAGACATAAAATGCATTGCTGATAAAAATCAAACAAGAACTAAAAGCAGAACAATACAAAACATTTAATTTCTTTTAATGAAATTTATTAAAAACACATAATGCCACACATTTGCTCTACTACGCTTGGGCAGCAGTGTCTCATGATTAGCTAGATAAAGAGCGGTGTTTTAATTTTGTAGATATCATTTTTGAAGTTAAATTATTGTGTGGTTGTTAAAGCTTAAAGAAATTTATCTATAGATGAGATAGTGTAATACATATAGTACAATTTTGATCTAACAGAGTTGACAATGGAACAAACAAATTCTTGATGAAAAAAAATTCAAGTTCTTAAAAAGTACCGACATTGCTGTTTGCTTAATTCCATACATAATACTTGAAAATTTTGCCCCACTTTCATTAAAAGAACAGGGTGAAAAATAACTGAAATTTTTTGGGAGCAATTTTGCTCCTCAAATTTCGCATTGCGGAGCAATTCAGTAATTACATGGATCACTTTTGAGACTTATTTTTCTTTTGATTTAAGTGACTAATAATTTATTATCAAATGAAACTTTTATTAGCACCTTTCAATATCTATCAAAAATACTCTAATCAGTAGTGAGAAGTGAAATTTAAAATTATTTTAGTAGATATGTAAAAAGTACAAATTTTCTTTCTATGGATATATGGTGAAATGTTACCTGGCCATACATTGCAGCTCAGCTATATACTTACTGTCACTTGACAGTGAAAGCACTGAACTTGTGGTAGCTTCAACTTCTGCGTCTCTTCTCATTCTTTTTCCATGAGACTTCACACTTGTATGTCGGGGCTTCTTTTCCAAAAATACCTCCACTGCATGTTGATATGAACCATCTATTGCGTTATCCACAATAGATGGTTCAAAGCATCAGAATTCATCCGATTACGGAAATCTGCCTTGATTCTTTTCATCGCAGAAAAGGCTCTTTCGACCTTAGCATTGGATACAGGCAATAATCTCATGATATTTATCATGTGGTTTAGATTTGAGAATTCATTCGCATACTTTTCTTTCAAACATTTCTATAACTGTTGCTTTGACAGGTGTTGTAGATTTCTTAACCAAAAGGTTTTGAAATAATCTCAGTCCTCTAGAATTTTATCGTTGTCAATGTTGTTGGTAGTCAACAACTCACTGAAATGTTTAGTTAATACGGTAATTTGATCATCACCAAAATTTGCAAGGGTAGATTTGTCTGTTGGACAAAGCATAGGTTAAAAAATAAAGCTCAGTTTAATACCACGAAATTCTATAGCATAACTAACTACCTTTTGAATCTAATTCCTCCATCCACCTTTTCATGGCTGATATTTTCACTTTGGTAGCCATGATTTCAAATAACAAAGAGTAAAACAATAAAACACACATCCCCCTAAAATCAAGTTCCGGCCAAACCGAAACCAAAACAGCAATAAGAGCATCTGTTCTTAAATGACTCGTGGTGCTTACAAGCGGGAGCGGGGATCCAATCATAGACGCTCTGCGGTCGGACGATGACCACCTCATCACTGCACAGTTAGAGCTACACTAGGAAGATTTTTTCTGTTAGCAAAGTATTCGTAAAGTTATGAATACGTGAATTTTATTTATTTTTTCACGTGTAAGCAAAATCGTATTTTCAATAAACAAAGAGTTTCTTTACGGATTGAACATTTTAACGGAAATTTTATTTTTAAACTTTGAATCGCAGTTTTGCGATTCAAATATGAGTTTGCATCGCAAACTTCTATTTTTGTATTGCAAACTGTGATGCGACACCGCTTATTTTTCCCCCTGCAACAGAATGAACTTTTCAGGCTTAATCCCAATTGAAAGAATGTTCAGTTTTTGTTTGGCAATCTGAACAATACTCGGTTGCAGAAAATTATGTTTTGGAAATCCATTATCTTGGGAAATCTTCAAAAAACTGAAAGTTTACATAGAAAAGTTGACCAGTTTGATTCAACACTCTTATTAGGTGTTCTCTGCACAGCAAGAAAAAACAGCATGTTATTAATTCCCTGTCTGTCTATCTATCTATTCCTCCATCTCTGATTCGGTATTACAGTGAAAATTTCTGAATAGATTCTAATAAACTTAGTGCATGGAGCCTTTATAAATGCTAGAAATTTTATTTAGTGGTTTTAGTGATGTAGAGACCCAGATCTTTACTCACAAATCAAATGAACCTTGTTGCTCAAATAAAGAATAAAATCCAGAAGCAAACCTTGCATTTGCTTCCCTTTTCAATGTTATTTGGTTACTTCTGTTCAAATAGCAGTTGAGATACAAATCAAAGTATTAGCTTGTTTTGTTATGAGGCAAAAAACATATAGATGTATATGATACTGGGTTTAAATCACAGGGGAAGCTATCAAAATTTCTTCTTTTTCATAATTTCCAAATATTCTCATATGATTCCAATACCCAAGGCAGCCCACATTGTCAAGGAGCTATAGAATTTGCCATTTTGAAAATTCACATGTATGAATAAAATTGATGGTTTATCAAAGGCTCTAAAAAATATATGAAGAGTTTTATTGTAAGACAATCTAGCACTTTAGAAATGTCAGTTCAAGTATTTGCACAGCTTTCAGGGACCCTAGCACAATAATTTACAAAATTCCCTAACAAGTAAGAGTGGTGACATGCAAATGAGTAGTCTGCAAAACTTCACAATTGCAGATCCAATCAGTTTCTATGCAGACTTTAGAATTAAACTGTGTGTATAGCTTCTATTTCAACTATCTCTTTGAGCCACATGAAAATCAGACATTGGCCTACCAAACTTTTTCTTGCAAGTTGAATTGTTCAACTGAATTAGCTTCAATGCAACACAAATTTGGAAGATGTTAAGACATGGATGTTAAATGAGATAATATCGGAAAACTTGAAAATTTCATGGTCCTGGAGTGAGAATCGAACTCGCGTCCCAGGATAGAGCCCGAGTATGCTAACCACTACACCATCCAGAATGACCAAGTTTCAAGTTTCCGCTTAATTTGAATACAACCATTACAGGATTCGCTACTTGAAGCAACTGCCATTCATATATAGCGAATCTGGAGGTTTTGAATCCATTCCCATGCTTGCCCAGAGGTGCAGAATATCAATGAATGAAATACGGGGTTACACCATTGTGCAATACAAATTTGGGAGATATGAATCCGTTTATTGGTAAAAATATGACATGGATGTTAAGTCAGATAATATCTGAAACTTGGTCGTTCTGGGTGCTGTAGTAGTTAGCACACTTGGGCGCTATCTGGGAGACACGGGTTCGATTCCCGCTCCAGGACTACGAAGTTTTCAAGTTTTCAGATATTAATTCACATCTTCCAAATTTGTATTGCACAATGGTGTAATCCTGTATTTCATTCATTGATATTCTGCACCTCTAGGCAATCACGGGAATGAATTCAAAACTTCCAGATTTGCTTTATATGAATGTTGGTTGCTTCGACTAGAGAATCCTGTGATGGTTATATTAAAATTAATTGGAAACTTGAAACTTTGTCATTCTGGGTGGTGAAGTGGTTAGCGTACTCGGGCGCTATCCGGGAGACATGGGTTCGATTCCTGCTCCAGGATGACGAAATTTTCAAGTTTTGGGATATTATTTGACTTAACATCTATGTCATATTTACACCAATAAACAGATTCACATCTTCCAAATTTGTATTGCACAATGGTGAAATCCTGTATTTCATTCATTAGCTTCAATGCTTCCAGTTTTTGGCTTTTCTACTCTAGTAGATGACAACTGCTTAAAGAGTATTAGAATTCCAAACAGAAGAGTGAATAACAAGAGTAAAATCCTGAAGAAGAAACAAAATGAATAATGCCACTTGGACACTGAAAAGCCTGAAGTCAACATTAATGTGTGCCTCTCTTTACATAACTAAAGTCCAACAGGAGAATAATAGACTTGAGCCCCATCATCTCTGCAGAATTTTACCAATGAAGAGGTTCATTGGGGGACATGGAGTGAGACACCAAATTGTGTGAACAGTCAGTAAGTTTTATGACTGTAAGGGGCAAATTAAGATGTCTGGTGGGTTAACAACATAAGAAATTCTGAGAAAGACATCGGCAGGCCATAAATGATATAATGATCTGGATTACCTCTCAAGCAATCTCATCCCCTACATTCCAAACAATAAAATAAGCTTGCTTGTAAGAGACCGTGAGCCACACAGCTGTAAAGGAGTAACCAAAAAATGCACCTTAGAAATTAAAACTGAGAGCTAGCTGGAGCAGATGTCAGCTGTTGAGACTAGCATTCTCCCAGGAGTTGTTTCCTTTAGACTTGGGACTGGAACTTTTGCAGCTTTCTGTAGGTGTAATAATGAAGAACTTTGTTCAGAACAAATTGAATAATAAAGAATGCCATCTAATACATGATGTACACTAAAGTCAACCTTGGGACTACCAGTCAAGATTTATTAAAACCCAAATGATTAAGTTAAATGAGACCTTTTCGACTTCCGCACAGGGGTCCATCATCAGACAAGTTAAAAAGAGAGAAAGTGGGCTAGACACAAACAGATAAATAACATTGTATGTGATGCAATTACAGAATGTCATGTGGTGTAAAAAATGTCCAAACACAAGCACTTGATTACGATAGTGATTAATGATTAAACAGTTACTGATTTATTTGATACATTATGGACAGTGTTGCCAGTGAACAGAAAAGTCCAGGGTCTTGGTATAATATGCAAAATATAATCATTGCAACAGGATTGTCCCTTTTATACGATAAATAAACTTTCAGTGAAAGTTAAATGAGCCTTCTTACCTGGGGTGATGAGGACTGTCGCGTCCTTCCAAAGAGGGTAGTGCAATGCTGAGTTCAACAACTGAGAAAGTGTGGTTGTCATAGTACTAACACGGTTATTATAGATATGTTCTTTGATTCTAGTGTTCAAAGTGCAAGAAGTAGAACCAATATATTCTTGATCCACTCCACCTGGGTCAGTCGCTTTAAGTAGGAAGCGGTGAATGCTGAATCTATCACTCATGTCCACTAGGTCTCGGTTCTTTTCAATACTCGAAAAAGAATATTTCGTGTTTTAATGCCAAAACCGAGTCCATGCAGTTTGCACACATTTTTCAAAATACACTGGCGGAAAGTGAAAAAAGAACACCAAGAAGGAATTGGCGGACGATTATAAAATTTACATATGTTAATGGGGTCGAGTTTATGTAGGCGTGATGTTAATTTCTGGACCAACCGGTGAGCGCTTACGCCACAGCACGGCATAATATGCAAATTATTGTCAGTGGTATTTAAGGAGTACGGCGAAGTGAATGTAATCAGTCGTTGGCGTACGGACACATGCGAAGACCCTGAAGAAGCTGCAATGCCTGGACATGGAAGATGTGTACGATTTCAGCAGTTATCGGATTTTGAGCGAGGTCGTCTAGTTGGACTCCGCAAGGCCGGGTGGTCGTATCGTCGTATTGCGGAGCGAATTGGACGGGAAGTATTGGTGGTGGTACGATGGTGGCATAGATGGTCCGAGTAACATTCCCACATGAGAAGAAGTGGAACTGGGAGTCACAGACTGACTGATGAGCAGACCAATCGACGCATAAGAAGAGCGGCGTTGTCAAGCAGAACATCCACTGCGATGCAAATCCGAGCTGCCGTTGCACATGAGGTGACTGAGCGAACAATCCGCAACCGTCTACTGGATGCAGGACTATGTGCACGTGTGCCTCTGGCATGTGTACCTCTGACTCCAGCCCACCGTCAGGAACGGCTGCAGTGGTGTCACCAACGTCTGCACTGGAGAACGCAATGGCGATCTGTCGTGTTCAGCGATGAAAGTAGATTCTGCTTGGGAGCCTCCAATGGCCGTATGCGTGTTTGCAGATGCACAAGGGAGCATCTCCACCCTTCTTGCATCTGCCAGCAATACACAGGGCCTACACATGGTCTCCTGGTGTGGGGAGCGATCAGCTATCACTCCCATGCACAACTAGTGTTTGTACCGGGTCAGCACCTCCTACATCAACAACATCATTCAGCCCGTTGTTGTGCCATTTGTAAGGTCGGTCCATCGTGGTGTTTTCCAGCAAGATAATGCACACCCACACACGGCACGTGCAACGCAACATGCACTTCAGGGTTTGAGACAACTTCCATGGCCTGCACGTTCACCGGATTTGTCTACCATTGAGCATGTGTGGGATTTTATGGGACAACGACTTATCCAGTTTCCATGGCCAGCCACAACCATCCCCGATTTACGCGTCCACGTTGAGGATGCTTGGAACTCAATACCCCAAACTTACATCCAACATCTGTACGACAGACTCCATGCTAGAATTGCACTATGTGACGCAGTTCATGACGGTTCAACCTTGTACTAACCATGTTACATGGAAATGTTATTTTTCATTTTACCAGCAAATACAACTGTATTTCGCCATAATGTTTTTATCACGTTATTCTCTGTATTCCGTTATTATGCTGTATAAATTTTGTTGGTATCAGACGTCTCCTTCTTCCTTGGTGTTCTTTTTTCACTTTCCGCCAGTGTATTAACTATCTGTGGAAGATATTCCATGGATCCGACATACTCAATTCGTGAGGTTTCTCTGGTCAGGGTGATACTGCATGCATTCCATATTTTTTGGAAGGTACAATGTACTACCAAGTCACAATAGCCATGGTTTCTTGCTATTTTACAAATTTTCTTGAGTTCTAATCATAGACTTTTATTGTTTGATGAGTGTCTAATGGCTCTTTGTATGAGAAACCGTATGGCAGACAGTTTATACGTCATTGGGTGGAAGGACTGAGCTGGGATGATATCATTAGTGGACATGGGCTTACAATAAACTGAATATTGTAAGGTGTGAGATAGTGGATTTCTTTTTAAGGTAAAATCCAAGAAAGATAAGCAGTAATCCTTTTCACATTCTAAGGTAAAGCTTATAGTGGGAAACTGTGATGACATGCAAGTAGTAAATGAGTGTAGGTTGTCCATACTGTATGTCTAGAATACCAGAATATCATCAACGTACCTCACATAAAGGCTTGGTACACGATGTAGTTCTGACAGCACTTTCTCTTCAAGAAATGGTAAAATAATTTCTGTGAAGATTGGGGACAGTAGGGAACCGATGGGTGCCCCACTGCATTGACGATAGATTGTGCAGTCAAACTTAAAGTATGTGCGTTTTTGAATAAGTTTCAAAGTAGACATATCTCCTCGGGTGAGGAGATGCAGGGTATTAAGAGTATCCTACCAAAAATGCAAACTAAGACATACTACCAAAAAGTGATTTTTCAAAGAGACTTTTACAATTGATTTAACTCTTTCAAATAAAAATATACACTGACGCCCCATGGTGGAAGAATTAGGAATAATGGAAAAGTAGAAAATATGCAAAAACTACCGTATATACTCACATATAAGTCGACTTTGAGTATAAGTCAACCCCCCCCCCCAATTTCAGAGAAAAAAATCGTAAGAAATCGGAAACTCGCATGTAAGTCGATCCCGGAATGAGAAAAAAAATTTCAATGAATTTATTCAAAAACATTTGAAAACGAAAAAAATTATATATATAATACTAAATTTAATTTGCATACCCAAAAACTTCATCGGAACCCTTCAAAATCCGATTCCGAGTCAGACTCGCCAAACAGTTCAAAAAAGTCTTTCTCCGTCATCGGCGCGTCATCATAAACATCAGTATTCCCATCTATGCCTGTGTCATCAGAATCACTGTCATCATCACTCATAAAAATCTCATCATCCTCTGTGCCATCAAGTTTGTTACTAATGCAACATTTCTTGAATGGTTTCACGACCATTTCTGCAGGTATCGCATCCCAAGCATCCTTGACCCATCGCGCAATCAAAATGATATCCGGCTTCTTTAGATTTCCGCCCTTGGTTTCAGTCGGCAAATCGGAACTTATCCAATCTGCCCAACACCTCCACACATTGTCCTTGAAGGGCTTATTAAGGCAGACATCTAGTGGTTGAAGAACAGATGTCAACCCACCTGGGATGACAGCAAGAGTTGTTTTTTAATTTTCTGCAGTTTTTTTCACTTCTGCACAATGGTGTGCAACAAACATATGCCACACCAAAAGAGAAGGTTTCCTCAAAAGTGCACTTGGCCTTTTGTTCCACACATTCTTTAACCAGTCAATTGTTCCGGATTCGTTCATCCATCCTTTTTCATGGGCACGAACGAGCACACCAGACGGAAAGACAACGCTTTTTGGCAGAGTTTTGCGTTTGAAAATAATTACCGGAGGTAGCTTACTGCCGTTGGCCAAACAGGAAAGAACAACCGTGAAACTGGATTTTTCGTGGCCAGTCATTTTGATCAAGATATTTTTTTCGCCCTTTTGGTTCACCGTCTTATTTCCAGGAAGGTCGAAACACAGGGCGGTTTCATCCATGTTCCCTATTTGGGAAAGTTCAAAAGCAGTCTCTTTTCTCTTTTGAATTACATACTTTTGAAATTCCATTATCTTTGCTTCGAGGTCACGAGGTAACTTTTGTGCAATTTTGGTGCGTTGGCGTAGACACAACCCATAGCGGTTCATGAACCTTGTGCACCAACCTGGTGAGGCACGAAAAGTGTTATTTGCGGCTGCGAACTTTTCATCTTTTGCGAGCTTCATTGCTCGCAAACGTATACCAGCTCGCGTTACAATGTAACCATTTTGTCTGCAGCCCACAATCCAATCATTCGAGACACTTTCCAGCTCTGGGAAAGATGTCGTTCCACGGCGCAGCACCTTTTGCGATTTTGGGATTTTCACCAAGTCCGTTTTTTTTTTACGCCAATTTCGAATCAGTTTTTTGTTAATGCCAAATTGACGTGAAGCAGCACAGTTGTTAGCAATTTCTGCAAAAGAAACCACTTTCAACTTGAATCCTGCATTATAGGACATCCGTGTCTTTACACAATCTGTGTCACCCATAATAGGAGAAGCGAGACACGTGCGATTAAGAACAAGCAACACCTAACACTGGCTGTCGCATGGCTCCGTTACGTCGAAGGTCAGCGCAATCAACTGGTAGTCGGAAGGGCGGAGCTTTCTATGCACGGCTGTGACTGCGCTGTGGATATGCAAAGCCAGGAGAGAGGAAACTTTTCAAAGTGCAGAGAAATTCGGAGGGTCGCGATTTCGTAATTCTACCACATCAGTGTTTTTTCTTTCTTTCTTTCTTTTTTTTTTTCCCCCGGAGGGTTGCGATTTCGTAATTAATACCGCATCGGCATTTTTATTTCTTTTGGGATGGATTGCCTTTTGCCTCACGGGAAGAACTTTTGGACTTACGATTTTTTAGACCCCGCGTATAAGTCGACCCCATTACTTTGAAGCTCTCATTTTGTTCCAAATTTCTCGACTTATACGCGAGTATATACAGTATTTAATCTTCATTGCAACAGTTATGCTAAGGGAAAAAAATTATCAAATTTTTTGAATACACCTCCTGGAAGAAGATAGCAAGAAAAATGTTTTGACATATGAAGGGTTCGGGAGTGAACCATGGTAACCAACATTTTGGTACAAAAAATGAGTTGTGTACGAAAAAACAACTGTGCTGGTAATCTGAGCACTTTAAAGTATTTATTATACATTTATGTCAACATATGGTGCCACAATGCAACTTTCAATTTATGGTAAGTGCAAATGTTGATATTTTTTACCACTTGTAATCCATGTATTTCACAACGACAGAAGTGTTGGTTACCATGGTTTACACCAGAGTCCTTCATATATTTAAAGAGGATAATGTTCACCATCTTTAGTGTAGCAAATGGCATGTGGTAAACAAAAAGAAAGAAAGAAATTTTGCTATAGGATTTTTAGGAACAGTGATACAGTTGTGCAAACAAAAATACATATTAACACCATCTAGTACCAGAACTGTGAAATACAAAAAACCCTGTCAGTACATGCAAAATGTTCGACAAGCTAAATGATATCATGTGTTAAAATATTTTTAAAGCAGGCATTTAGAAGCACAGATAATGAGAAAAACAGATTAAACATTAGGGAAATTCTACACTATTTTGGACAGGATATGCACACAAAATGTTTTCATCATTAGTATTAACTGACTGAAGATGGACTTTTTTAACAGAGCTTTTAAATGTGCAGATATTGCAGTAAATAGGTTGTAAATGAAAATGAGAACTTATGCCCTCTACTGGTAAAATTGTCCCTTAAGAAATATTTGAAATCATTTTGCACTAGAGGCGTTTTTCCGTCAAAGATTTTTTTTTTTTTTTAATCAGATTAGAAGAAGAACAGATATCAAGAAATATATGATGTTCATCTATGCCCCGGGCAGAACTATGAGTTATTTTAAGCAGAAAATATTCTCAAAAAGTTTTCTATCACGAGTGGCATGCAACCACAAAAGAACTTTTTCAAACGAGTTTTCAGAAGTGCATATATTGCTGTCAATACACCAGAAACAGAAATACTTACACTCCTAGTGGCAAAGTAATTATTTACCAAAACTTAGAAACTATATCTAGAACATTTCTCACTATTTAGCTCTATCCAATGCATAAAAAAAATTTCAAATGGGTATTTTAGAAGCAGAGATATATAGAAAATCACAATTTACCTTTATGTCTCCTAGCAGAAAAACTGTGCATTACTTGAAAAAGAAACTACACTCAAAATACTCTTTGTTGTAAATGGTAATGGAGGAAAGAATTTTTGCAATTGTATATTTAAAAGCAATGATATGGAATAAAATATACTTCCAATTTGATAGTATTTGCATTTATGCCCTCTAGCTGCAAAGTTTGCATTGAGGAAAAAACAGAAAGCAAGAATCATTGTTCAGCATTTCAGGCTTCCCAATGCAAGAAGAATTTTTTGCAATCAGACTAATAATTGCAGAGATGTGGCGTCCATAGATGGATGGACAAAGTGATACCATAAGCACCTATTTTTTTTAACAGAAGATGTGATATAAAGGTGATCAGACCAAATGTTAAGAAACATCATGGCATTGACCTGCTGAATGTGCTAGGGAAAGTGACAGGAAAGGCTTACGATTTGACATCAGAGAAGGTGTGGGATATCATATGCATAGTGGTTTCATACTTGTTAAAAGATGTACTAATCAAATTTCCGTGTTAATGTGTTGTTTGAGAAGAATTTACCTCTTTTTAAGAACATTTTTGCTGCATTTGTACATTTGGAGAAAGTTTATAACAGAATAAACAGAGTAATTCTATGAACAAACTTGAAAAACTAAGGTGTAATGAATTAACTTGATAATACAAGTAAATTTGTTGAGTATATGAAATCTTTAAATGTAAACTTGGAATTAATATGAACATGTGAAACCAGTGTATACTGGTAAGTACAATGTGTGTACATCTAAATGATGTTTTACTGAATCGATTTTCTATTAGTTTAGAAAATCAGAAAAGGTTTTGCAATGTCCTTATGGTTAACATGTTAAATTTGGACATAAGCACATAACAAAAATAATAAGTACTAAAACTTCAAAAAATGTTTAAGTTACTCATTTTTCCCCTCCATTTGCCTTCTCTTGCGGTGCTTTTTCAGTGTTCTTGCACGAACAATAAGAGTTCCTCAGGAATTTCCTTTGTTGTTATGATTCCGACAGACAGTTTCGCCACAGCGCTTGGCTAGACTGCTATGCCCTCCTGCTGTCAAATCTAAGTATTAAATCAAGTCTTATTTTCATTTTTAATGTTTGGTTTCCCCATGAAATCATTATTTTATTCATTTATTCTCTTTTAAAAGGACAGTCTAAATGACACTGAGATACACTGATTACAAAGACCAGAACATGCAAAAGGTTTTAAAAGTTAAATTCTCTCCTTAAAGATTTTCAACAACCTGTCAAAAAATTTAATATAAGGAAGCTTTTAACTGATAACTTCAGTTTTTATCAATCTGGTAACAGATAGATGATGACAATGGTAAGTCGTTGCCAGATCCATAAAGTTGCACTCCTTTTTGTTTTGTTTTCCAAATTGATTTTCATATAAATGAAATAATAAAAGGAAAATAACCATTACAGTTTCTTGGGGCTGAAAAAAATATCCAAACTTTACTGATAGCCTAACGAAAACAAAATGTGTTTTGGTGTCAGTCCTAACCAATATTACACAGTATACAGATATTTTCCACCTACAGGCACAATTTTTTATTCTATTCCTGTGATCAGTTACATGCGTGATATTGTTTTATTATATTTAAGCAATTATCAAAAAGATAAGTATGCAAATTATAACAGGATAAATACTTAATAAGACAAATGAATTAGCATTACAATGCAAAGGAAGTCTTTTCTGAAGTGTTCCCAAAATACGATGCCCTAATAGGTGAATTAGGCGTGTTACAACCTGAAAGAAGAAATCACAAAAATATATAAATATTAACAAAGCATTTAGTTAACTGCAATATTGAAGAAACTTAACTAGAAATTAACATGCACACTTAAACACAGTAGTACCAATTATAATAAAAACTTATATTATTCAGTACACAGCCTGACTGACTAAAGGAAAACTAAATTAAATCACATTAAATGCCATTTATTAACAGGGATAGATTGATTATCCTGAGCTGACAATCTGTAATGCAATGAAAATAAAATACTGATAACTGATCAAGTACTCTAGATACATCTTAAATCAAATTGACATATTTTAAGATGCAAAATCTTAGCACAGATGAGATCCCAAAACAAGCTTTAGATATAAAATGCCAACTAAAAACTGAAGCAATTTTAAACTCCATTGCTTAAACAATAATGAATGAACATAAAAACATTTATGTGAATTCAAATGAGTTCACAGAGAAAAAAAAAGGTACAATAAATGTTTTATGATTAGGATTTCCACTGATATACATAGAACACAGTTCTGCTTTACACAATACCAAAATCAAATGAAACATTTACTTAAATGTGCTCTCTTACTTAAATGTGCTCAATGTCTACACAAGCAGGACTTCTGGACAAGAGAATAAAAGTGAGCCATCATCAATTTTTGTAATCCACTGCTGGTTGAAAGTTTCCACAAGTCTATTTCCACAACTTTTTTCCATGTCACCCCAGCATGCTTTTGAATTTCATCCACCCATCTCTCATGTAGTCTACTTTTGTGTCTTGTCCTGTCCCCTGGCATCCAATCTAGTATTTTAGATGTTCAATGGGGGTCAGTTCTTCTAGTAATATGTCCATCCCATTAATACGTGTGGGTCTTTACTATGATCGTGATGGCATCAATTCATGCCATTTTCCTGATCTACGAGTTCCTTTTCCTATCCTTCTTGGTTGCAGGAAGCATGCATCTCCTCGTACTACTTTGAATTGTCTGCAACTGTTGTATGTCTGTTTTTGTTATGGCCCATGTCTCTAATCCATAAGTAAGAACTGGGAGAATGCAGTAATAAACACTTTTCTTTTAAGACATAATGATACATTGCTCTTGAAAATTGTACTGTTTCTTCCAAATGCTCTCCAATCAAGTTTCATATGCAATTTCTTCATAAATGAGACCCTCACACGATATCTGTTGCCCAAAGTTAATGTAGGTATCTATTACCTCTTGACTTTCCCCATCAATTGCCGAATCTTCATTTCTGGAAAAGCATTGTACATTTTTTTCTTTTTTCTGTAAGTTTATCTTTGATCACTCTTGTCAGCAAGTTCTTAGATCATGCGCTGTAGGTTTGAGAGGGTACTTGCAAAAAAGAAAAACAAAATTCAAAAAAATGGTTGAACAATCCTCATTATCTTTATCTCCTTGTCTTCCCAGTTCAACAATTAAAAGACATTCTGCAATGTGGCACAGAGGAGACAAGGTTTCACCTTGTCTTCCTGTCTTTCCATCCAGTCTTTACATGTGCTGTGTTCTTGAATAGTTAAACTCTGCACTTGTATTTTTACAGACGTTATGAGTAATATTAATGCATGCATCTTCAGTACTGCAGGATTTCAGACATTATGACCCCTAATGTTTTAACAGAATCAAAAGCCTTTTCACAATCAATAGAAACCATACATAATGTAGAGAGAGTTCATATTCATTCACTCTTTCAATTAGGTCTCTAAGTATATGGAAATCATCTATAGCACTGCGACCACTCCTGAATTCTGCTTGTTCTCTTAGTTGAGCCATGATATCCAGTTTCCTTTAAGTGATGTGACAGTACCTTATTGAAAATTCTGTAAACAACTGATAGGAGGATGATGGCTCTGCTGTTTCTGAGATGTTTGAGGCACCCTTTTTACATAGTAGGAACACTGTAGTATTGTTTCAGTTATCAGAAATCTTCTCTTCATTGGGGCACCTAATGGAAATTTTGATAGTTTCTTCAAAGGCTTCCAATACAATGTCCATGGAAATTCCATCTTCCCCTAGGGTTTTTCCACATTCTTAATTCAGAGCTAAAAAAAAAATCTTTGGTGTATGTTTTTCATGATACATAATCATGGGAGAAACCCAGGAATTAGCATACAGTGGAACCTCGGTTATACACTTTGAAGTTATATGTTTTTCACTTTTATTTGGAATTCTGCATTAGTCTCAATACTTTATGGTAGTTTCTATCACATTTTAAATTCAATTATATGTAATTTATTTATACATTTTTACAGTTATGTATTAAATTTTGAATTTTGGATTATCAAAAATACACGATTCTTTGATTCTTTTATACATAACCTGATATGTTATAACTTTGAGAAAACCGAGACAGCTTTTTGTTCCTTCTTGGTGCAACCAAAGTTGATTCTTGATCCCATCGGAGAAGGGTACAGTGTTTATTCTTTGATTTGGGTGAAAAATTGTTTTCACATTCCATGCTCTGGGAACAATGTCATGAAAAAGTGAAGTCAGGTTTTTACCATCAAGTTGCAGCCATTGCACTCTGACATAATTAAAAATTTCAAATATTTTTACCATAAAAAACTTGTGTGCTTGGCAATCAACTGCCTGTAGAACAATGAACAAGAAAATGTGAAAATCAACATTCATCAAACCATGACATTAATAGCAGTTGGATGGCAGCAAGTCTCACCAAAAACAATACAACTGTTTTCATCAAAGCTGGTTCTGTTTTTATTTTCTTTTTCAAACATATTGAACTCAGTAAACTTACAGATTATGCAGGAAGATGAAAATTCCTAAGATGATTTTCCTCTTGCCATATGGAAATGTTTAAGAAAAAAAGTTTTGCAGATTATGCCAAATATGGTGAAGGACTAGCAACATCATGTATCCCCACTCTTAATGAACTTATAGCAGGTCAGGGGCTGGAAGATGATAATAGTGTAGAGGAACACAAAGAACATACAAAAAAAAAATGCCACTAACTTTCAGGGCAGCTGTAGCTTTTTTTGATGTGGTATGGACATTTTTTTTTCTTGCAGCTATGAAATAAATGATGCAACAAAACATTTACTAAATAATGTTTGCAGTTCTCCTTTTTCTCCAAATTCAGGAAATTTGAAACAGGCAAAAGATTAGTGAATATTTTACTTGGAATACTGCTACATGAGCTAGTGGACAAACTGTTTTGAAAAGATCAATACTTACCAGTAAAGAATGTGTAATAGTGGTACTGAATATAAAACAAAATCATATTCGATTTCACTACCTAGTTTTTCAAAGGCAAGTTTTACTTTTTTTTCACAGATTGAAAATATGAAATCGTACAGAATTTCTTAATGAAGTCTTTACAGAAATTACAATTAAAAATATTAATGCCAAAGTCAAAATAGACACAGGCTTTATGTTAAAAATCAGTGTAATCTAAAATTACAAGGTTTATTTTTTCTTTTCGGAGGCACTCAAAATTTTAGAGTAGTATTTTAACATTTTGAGATTTCTTTTATACATTTTTACATTTATGTGTTTTTAAGGCCATTCCTCAGAAAAATGTATAGCTGAAGTATGGACTGTATCTTTTTCTTTTTTATAAAGGTGAAAATGTTTGTCTCGAATAAACAAATTACTAGCTGACAGTGAGGTACATGAATTAATACACAATGACAATAAGATTTTTTTTTTAGGAAGAATGGGGTTAATGACCAGTATGGGCAACTCAGAGGACTATAAGCAGTCACCAATCCTTAAGTTAGGGCCAGTGGTTCTGGGGAACAAAGAGTCGCAGCCAGCACACTCCACCTACACTTCATCAAGGACTCGAACCCATGCTCATCTTGGATGTATGGTCAGAAGTTCAGGCCACTTAGCAACCAGGGTAGTGACAAGATTACTCCATATCTATATACACTATCTACCAACAAGTAATTGGACACCCCTGCAATCGACGATATCTGCGGTCCTGATACACATCACGGCCGCCGCCGTAAAATATCGTGTGGGAAACAACAACACAACCAGTCGCATGCAAGATGCCACACAGTTTGGAGCTCTCTGATTTCAAGAAAGATGCAATCGTCGGGTATCACAGAAATGGCCGATCCATACGTGACATATCCAGCAAGTTGAAGTACCCAAAATAGACAGTGGCCTACATGATTGGCAAGTGGAAGATGAGAGGTGACTGTCTGAATGTGCCCCGACCCGGTAGACCCACAAAACTGGGAGTTGGAGACCTGCGGGTGCTGGCCAGAGAAATTCGGAAGAACCGCACCAAATCGATGGGCCACATCCGCGGAGGAGTTTCAACAGGCATCCGGGAGTGTTCTTTCGATGAATACCATTCATAAGGAAGCCCATCTGCTCGGTTATCATGGACGTGCTGCTGCCCACAAGCTTTTGATCACCAAGTCCAATAGCGCTGCTTGGCTAACGTGGTGCAAAGAACGTCGACAGTGGACCGTTGAACAGTGGAAACAGGTTCTCTGGAGCGACGAATCAAGGTTCACCCTGTACCATTCGGATGGCAGGGTCTGGGTTTGGCATCTGCCTAGAAAACGCCTCCTGCTGGAATGTATTGTGCCAACCGTTAAGTTCGGCGGCGGTGGAATTATGCTATAGGGGTGTTTCTCCTGGTATGGCATGGGTCCCTTGGTCGCAATTCCTGGTAGACTCAACGCCGAGACCTACTGCACCATTTTGGATGACCATGCGCTTCCTACATTGTGGCAGTTTTACGGGGTGGACCCATGTTACTTTCAGGATGACAATGCCACCTGTCATGTTGCGCGGTCCACCATGGCTTGGTATGGTGACAATGGGGTTAATCGAGGACTGGCCTGCGCAGAGCCCAGAACTTAACCCTATTGAGCACCTCTGGGACGAGTTGGAGCGTCGACTTAAGGGGTGCGCCCACCGTCCGAAATCGGTGAAGAAACTGACCTGTCTTCTCCAAACCGAGTGGAAGAAAATACCGCTAGCCGTCGTACAACGCCTGGTTGAGAGTATTCCCCGGAGGGTCGCAGCTGTAATCGCCGCTCGTGGAGGCTCCACCAACTATTGAAAATGAATAAACTTTGTTTTCCTTTGCTATCACAGGTGTCCAATTACTTGTTGGTAGATAGTGTATATAAAAGTGAAAGTTTGTATATTTGTATGTTTGTCCGCTACACAAATCTACAGTTTTCAACTTCGAACCACCAAATTTGGTATACTACCTCATGGCACTCTGACTTAGACCATAGATGGTTTTGGGATGGGGTCGGAGCCAGGGGGTCAAAGGGCTGGGGAGTCAAAGGGCCTCCATACGAAATGTTCGTAAAAAGTTCTACAGTTTTCAATTTAGAACAACCAAATTTGGTATATTATCTCATGGAACTATAACTTAGACTGTACATGGTTTTTGGAAGGGGTCGAAGCCCAAGAAGGTCAAGGGCCCCCCCCCCCTCATACAAAATTTTCGCGAAAATTTCTACAGTTTTCAATTTAGAACCACCAAATACGGTATACTATTTCATGGTACTCTAACTTACACCGTAGACAGTTTTTAGAAGGGGTCGGAGCCCGAGGTCCCCACACAAAATTTTTGTAAAATCTACAGTTTTCATTTTAGAACCACCAAATTTGGTATACTATGTCATGGTACTTTGACCATAGATGGTTTTCGGAAGGGGTCGGAGCTCAGGATAAAGGGGCCCCCATACAAAAATTTCATAAAAAGTTCCATATTTTTAGTTTTACGCTAGCTTTCACCACCAAAAAAGGCTGCTCCATCAGGCAGAAATATAATATTATGTAAACAGGGAGTTCCAGATATTCAAAATGATAAACAAAAGGATGATCAATGCCAATGTCAAGTCGCATGCACTCTAGATGACATAAGTACATTGCATTTCAGTGACGCAGGGTCGTCAGAAGCGCATGCCAGATGTACGGCAGTTCTATAGATGTCTCCTCAAAGTTAAGCATTTACATTCCTGTTCCCTTCTTTTTTGTTTCGTTAAAGTAAATTAACTAAATCAATTTTTTTCTTTATATTTAATTTTTTTTTCGTGTGTGTGTGGGGGGAAGGGGGCAAAATATTACTGCATCATAACATTCTGCGTCGGCAGTGACAGTTAGTTTTTTTACTTTCCATTTTGTTTTATTTATTTTTAGGGCAAAAATTAAATTAACCCGGGTAATACCGGGTACTCCTGCTAGTTATGTATAAATAAGAGGACATACTGAATTACCACTGATAATGTGATACAGAAATTTTAGGCAAGCTGTTTAATGTAAAACTCCTATATTTTAAAATATTAATATTAGAAAAGGTTTTATTGTCTTTCACTTACACATACATGAGACCGCCCGATGACAAAAAAAGCTGAACTTTTTAACTAGGTGGAAAATTGGGACACGCGAACGCGCGGTGAGCAAATTCAAATACAGCATATATACAATATTTAAGAGTACGCTAGCCATATGGAATTATTTTCTGTAAATTATGTAAGTAAATATTAAAGTGAAGCACATTATTATATTCACAATAGAAAAGTAGGGATTTAAGAACAAAATAAAATGAAATATTTAAAAAAATCAGATTTAAAACTTACATGTGAATCTTTACTAGCTAAATCCTGAGGTGAAAAGTATTTGTCTAGGAAAGTTTGTGAATTTAGTCAAGCAATTAGAAACTTGCAAGAATTAGAAACATATATCCACAGCTTAGTTTTTAGTCATTGAAGAAGTCAATAAAGTATTTCTCAATGTAACCTTATAAAATGGCTTGCAAAATTTTTTGCTTGCATTGTGAATATGGTGACATGAATCTCCATCAACGTCAAGCAAGTGGGAAGATTTTCTCTGCCGAATTCTTGTTTTTAACCCTGTTTTGAGCCTCTCATGACACATTCTTTCCACTTAGCTTTCAAACAAGCAAAACAAATTCCTTCTTAGAAAGAAAGAATGAAAAAAAGAAAAAAACCTGAAAGCTGCTTCACGAACTTTTAGAGGCTTCGGCCCGACGTAATACTGGCCCGAAGCCGTGCCCCCCCCCCCCCCACACACACACACACTTAGCTTTCAAACATGCAAAACACATTCTTCCTTAGAAAAAAAAAAAAAAAGGAAAGAAACAGAGTTTCCGTCACGAACTTTGTTCAGCGGCTTCGGGCCGACGTTATCCTAGCCGGGCGCCGTGCTTTCTTTCCACTAAGTTTTCAAACAAGCAGAACACATTCTTCCTCCTTAGAAAAAAAACAAAAAGGTTCGTCACGAACATGGTTCAGAGGCATCAGGCAGAAGCAATTCCGGGCAACAGCGAAAGCACGTCCGAACCAACGTAATTCCGGATCACGGCAAAAGAAGCACATCCGAACTAACGTAATTCCGGATCACGGCAAAAGAAGCCCGCCAGGCCTACATAATCCTGCGGCGCCATTCTTCCTTTCCACTTAGCTTTCAAACAAGCAAAACAAATTCCTTCTCTTCGGGAGGGGGGGGGTAGAACGAATTTAAGAAAAGAAAGCTGCGTCACGAACTTTATTTAGATGCTTCAGGTCGACGTAATCCCGGGCCACGGCGAAAGAAGCACGACAGGCATTTTTTTTTTTTTTTTTTTTTTGTTCACACTTTGAAACAAGCAGAACAAATTCCACCACCTGAGAAAAAAAAAAAAAAAAAAAGACAAAGGGCTGTGTTACGAACTTTGTTCAGAGGCTTTTACGTCGATTATTTACAAAATCAGTAAAACTTACTTAATAACAGCGAAAATCTGAATATCCATAATTTTTTTGTAAGTCACCCGTAATCCCGGGTGAAATCCGTAATAATTACGGAGATTCCGTATTTTTTGGCATCCTCCGTAGGAAGAGGATTCACGAGAGCTTCGATTCTCGAACGATCTCAGAAAAGCGGGAACGCATTCGGGTACATTTGCAAATTACAAGAGAGAGTTTCTGGCGATGACGTCACGGATAGAATCAAGCGGATAGTTTGGCCCCGAAAGAATGCAGAGTGGCGATTTCCCGCAAGACACGGAAAGGGCTGCGGGAGTTTCCCTAACGCACGTAGTAGGTGTAGCTTCCACTCTTTGCGCTGCGATGCTCAAGTGACTGACAACCCATCCATTGTTGACAGCATTAAACGAATTGAGCGCCTGACTCCACCCTCCAACATTTCTTCTTGCCCCCGCGTCTGCTCCAAAAACAACGCTTTCAGCTAGAAAGCGCTTAGTTCTTTTACTGCACAAAAAAGCGGAATCGCGGAATTCCGCTTTTTTTTTCTATAGAACGACAACCCCCCCCCCTAAAAAATTCTGAAAAATTTCTCTTCATTTTTGCAATGACCTCGAGAATGACCAAAATGATGCCGAAAAAAAGCGGAATTCCGCGAATTCGTGGAAGAATCTCATGTATGCTTACAAGATATGTGTCAATCGTAATCATGAAGACTGCACTGGCTGGTGACACATTTCACACATAATTTACACAACTGTTGACAGAATTTTCTGATTTGTCACCTTTTGACAGGAAAACTCCTAGCAGTAATTCAATAAGTTCATGAAAATAGTGTGATGCATGATTACAATGAATTACATGCAATACATAAAAAATTAAATGGAGAAATATTTTTTCACAGACTGTGAAGGGCCCTTTCTACAGTGACTTACTCTTGACAACAAAATTTGCTTTTGTAAAAATGCAAATAGAGAAATTATTTGTATAACTTTGTGACTGTCTGTACTTTATTGCAGAGACAACGTGAACCAGCTTTTCAGTCTGTCAATTTCAACGTTACACATTTATAGTTCTATGTTACTGCTAGCAGTAAATTTTACACAATGAATCCTAATTTGGTAGTTTAAACTTGAATTACTATCATTAATTGAAATTTAAAACTGTATTACCACATAGCAAATTACAGCGTATACAGATTTATTGTGATTTCTGAAAGATGTGACATATAGAACTTTTATAAACAACATTTACCATAGTGTGAAATGGCATTGCAATGTGTTTTCACAATAATGTGATCATGGCTACTAAATATTCACATTTCACAAATAAAGAAATAAATCTTCTCACAAAAAATATATACCTCAGGGAATTTTATTTTGATTGTATTTAGCAGACCAGCTGGAAGTTTAGCAAGTTCTGAATTCCTAAATTCAAAATAGGGGAAGAAAAAGTCAGTGGATACAAGGAAATTAATATCAAAATAAGATATTTTAATTTATTAAACAAACTAAATTATTTTAACTACAGTAAGACAGATAAAATGCTGAAAATGAAAAAAATGTCTGAATTAAAACTGAAAACCTTGGTAAGAGAGGCTTTTGGCCACAAATGTAATTCAATTCACAGTAGCAGTTCTTCATTCTTAGTTTCTGCAACATCAAGGGATGAACTGCATCAACACTGTTACACTACATGAAAAACATCCTATTCAGGTGAGCAATATATCAAAGTGGGAATGAAACACAATCAAAACACTATGGAGTAGAACGAATACATGTAATAGATGTGAAAGTAAAATAAAATATTCACACTTCCCACAATAGGGTGCCAGTTATCTATAACAAAAGCACAGAGACTTAAGACATTTTCATGGGGGGGATAGCTCTGAAGAAACTGTGACAGTATGATGAGAGTATAAAAGATCTCTTAAACGTAATGTATTGAACAAATTATTATCTGAATAAAAATTATGGGCATTAAAAACATATTCGAACTAAAACTTAAAGATGTATTAAGGCTGAAGAGAAAGTCTAAAACATGCTTTTAGTTGTTTTTTTTTTTTTTCATTTATTTCAAATTTTTCTTAAATGAAGCAAATTCACAGGGGTTTAAATTTTTTAGTGAGAATCGTGCTGCAGAGGAGACATGAGTTGTCCAAGAGAATCTAATGGGTATCCCCTATGTAATGTACCTTCCCAATGCACCCTTGAGTTGAATCGTTGAATCCTCTCACAAACAGCATATGCACAGTAATAAAACAAACACACCTCATAGTTGGTAAGTAGTCTGAGGATGTTTACAAAAGTTCGAGCAGCGTTGTTGGCTAAAAATATTGCTACAGGTCATACCATGAAGGAATGTTATGAAGAACTACAGAAAGCTTGTGGAGTATTTGGTTTACAGTACAGTATGATAGCAAGGTGGGTGGCAGCCTTCAAAAAAGGACAGAGAAATGTGGCTTGTGCTTCAGGCCATGGACATACCCAGTTAACTAAAACTCAAGTGTCACTTTGTCTGCATTGTTGGAGAATGACCTGTAGTGGACAACTCATGAACTTGTTGCACATTTTGAAAAAAATGACTAGACATGTGAAAAATTGCATCACGTAAGTGATGTTGAGAAATAGCAATATTACGAGACAGTTTGACTCCATTTGAAACAGTATGAGTGTGGAGGAGACAAATTTTTCTATGGCGTATCCTTCATATATGAGACCAATGAAGAACAAAAAAGGCTGAGCTTTTTAACTGGGTGGAAACATCAGAATCCATGGTGAAACAGTATGACAGAATTGTTCATTGATGTTTATTTATATAAATATTAAACTGGAGCACTTCACTGTATTCAAAATATAAAATTACTGACATTTAACAACACAGGATGCAAGGAACATCACAGAGGGAAAAAAATTATGATTATGGGTGAAATCTTTGCTCCGTCCGACTTCCATTTTCAAGCTGAAATACAAATATTTATGGAATAAAATGATATTTAACAACAATACTGGGCAAAAGGAACATCAGGAAAAAACGAAATTACGATTGTAGGAGAAATTTTTGCTTCGTCTAACTTCCGTTTTCGAAAGCTTTGAAATTCGGAATTCTGTATGCAGACGGAAAATGACCCACCCCACTCGGAGGAGAGACTTCAGTTTTGTATCGATCTCGAGAACGATCCAAATGACGACAGAAAAAGCAAAATTCTGTGAATCCATGTGGAAGAAGCTCATGTATGATCTTTAAGTTGGATGAAACATATGATCACCATCTATGACTGGGATGGCATCATGCAAACATATGCAGTACTTCCAGGACAGGATGGTGAATGCAGCATATTATGTGCATTTCCCTGAACGTTACCTGTGTCCAGTTCTCTGGAAGAAGCAGTGTCATTTGCTGGAGCATACTTTGATAATTTTGTAGGAAAAC
Organism: Macrothele yani; assembly: GCA_039090855.1. NCBI lineage: Eukaryota > Metazoa > Arthropoda > Arachnida > Araneae > Macrothelidae > Macrothele > Macrothele yani. The sequence goes on from CM077029.1 coordinate 60,155,709, forward strand.
AACCTATTCCCTCATTGTGGTTGGGAAGTGTTGTACATCCCCCCCTTGCCTGACTTAAGTCCCTGCGACTTTAATTGGTTGCGGAAGATGAAAGCACTGCTTCAGGGGATTAATTTCTAGACCACCAACGACACTGTAAGAGCCGTAGATCAGTCTATGGCAAAGACCAACATGTCTTACCTTGCTGATGGCATAAAGAGACTTCCACACAGATGGCAGCAAGTTTTGGATAATGCTGGCAACTATATTGAAAAAATATAGCTGAGTAGAGTCGGATCCTATGTTACACTGAAGAGCAATTGAATTAGAGATACCTGTCTAGTAACGTGTAGCACTACCTTTCGCCCTGATGACGGTGGCGATTCGTCTCGGCATGGACGCGACAAGACACCGGAAGCATTCGGAAGCCATACGGATCCACGACCCCTGAACAAGCTCCCACAGTTCACGAAGATTTCATGGAAGGAGGAGGGGGGGGGTCAGAGCCTTGAACATCTCTCTCGATGGCATCCCAGATGTGCTCGATGGGATTGAGGTCAGGTGACCTAGCTGGCCAAGGAAGCGAGGTCACGTCGGTGGAGTGTTCATCCAACCATTCGGAATACAATTCGGGAGTGATGGCACGGTGCATTGTCTTGTTGCAGGATGAGGTCCCCAGTGGGATGTTGAAAACGCACAAACGAGAGCAAATGGTCGTCCAGGATATCCCGGTAACGTTGACCTGTGAGGGACGATGTCACACGTACCAGGAGTTCCATTTCAGTCCACATAAACAGTCCCCAGATGAGAATTCCACCCCCACCAGCTTGAAGAGTACCCTGCCGGCAAGAAGGATCCATCGTTTCATGTGGTTTGCGCAGTACTCATATCCTGCAATACGCATGTACCAATGTGAATCTCGACTCATCAATCCAGGCAACATTTTCCCACATGTCTAGGGTCGAGTGGCGATGTTCCCGCACCCATGCTAATCTTTGCACCCTGTGAAGTGCAGTCAGCAACGGTACTCTCGTGGGACGATGGCTTCTGTACCCCATAGCAAGGAGATGGTTCTGGATGGTGTCACTGCTTACACGTTTTTGTGCACCAGCGTTAAATTGCCGAGTGATTTCTTGCACTGTGGCCCGTCTATCCGCTGTTACAATGCGAGCTAGCCAACGATGATCCCGCTCATCCACACGCTGTTGTCAACTGCAGTTGGCCCTTGCAGGGATGGTTTTGCCGGATTCAATGTACTCACGGTGCACCCATGACACAGTGGCTCGTGAAAATCCCAGTGCCTGCACGACTTCCGAGATGGAGTGACCCATTCATCGGGCCCCGACAATTTGCCCACGATCAAATGCGCTTCGATCCTTCGTCTTACCCACACTGCGTCCGACTCTTACCGATTCCCGTCGCATCACTCCTTATATTGTCGGATCGCTGCATACGTCATGTCGTTTCTGTTTACAGGGCCACGCACAACGCCACATTTGCACAACGCCAGCTGTCTCTAATTCAATTGCTCTTCAGTGTATATTCAAATGTAACCATTACATTTTCACTAATAAATTTCCAATCGTTGTACATGAGAAAAAATCTACATAAAGATTGTACATTTATTGGAATTAATGCTTTAGCATAATCTTGATATGAGGGTTGTACCAAAAGTAATGCAAAAGTGGGCATAACTTTTTTTATTAACCGACAGAGGTCATTCAAGTTGTACATGTTGGTAGAGTAACTCTTCCTCTATAGTAACCCTTCTTCTTCACTGCAGGCAAATAATGGATTCCAAGCAGAAGCAATGTGCCGTCATTGAGTTCTTGACAAAGGAAGGGTGCAGGCTGTCTGACATCCACCGAAGGTTACAGTGTTTACGGAGATGACACCATCGACAAGAGCTATGTGCACAGATGGATGAAGAAGTTTAAAGAAGGGGAAACCAGCATTGAAGACAAACCACGCAGTGAGAGACCATGATCAGTGACCACTGACACAAATAGTCAGCGAGTGGATGAATTGATTCACGTGGAAAGATGAGTCGCAATCCGTGAGCTTGTTGCACAACTGGACTGTGGTCACAATGCCATACAGAAGATGGTGGAAGACTTAGGGTATCAGAAAGTGTGTGCAAAGTGGGTACCTCGGCAGTTGACACCCAATTTGAAGGAGAGAAGGGTGGAAGTCTGCTCTGATCTGCTGAAAGCATTTGAAGCCAATGAAGACACATTTTTTCCGATCTGGTGATGGGATGAAACGTGAGCATATCTTTACGATCTGGAAACAAAGAATCAATCCATGGAATGGCGTCACACCTCTTCACCAAGGCCTAAGAGGTTCAAGAGTCGGCGATCAACACAGAAAGTCATGATGACTGTTTTTTGGCATGACAGGAGTGTCATTCTCCTTGATTTTCTGGAACGTGGCCATACCATGACCAGGAAGTGGTACATGGAGATGCTCAAGAAGCTTAGAGAAACCATAAGAAGGAAGAGACTGAACAAGAATCTGAAAAGGATCCACATTCACCATGACAATGTGAGACCACACTTATCTTTGGCAACAAATCAAGCGATCAGCAGATTAGGCTGGTAGGTGGTCTTCCATCCACCGTACAGTCCAGATCTGGTGACCTACGACTTCCACCTGTTTGGTCCAATGGAGGACAGTCTCTGGGGACAATGACTTGATGACACAAACGAGGTGAAAGTGGGTGCAAAGAAGTGGGTACAACAGTCAACACCTGAATTTTTTCAAAAGAGCATTCGAGAGTTGGGTTCAACAATGGCGCAAATGCATTGCTTGTGATGGAGACTATGTTGAGTAGTACCTTTGTATAGAGAAAGAGTTACTCTACCAACATGTGTAACTTGAACAACCTCTGTCAGTTAATAAAAATGTTATGCTCATTTCTGCATTATTTTCGGTACAACCCTCATATTTCACACATGTGCATGTATAACATGTCCATTCAAGTGGTAAACAATTTACAAAAATGTTATTATGTCAAGAAACTGGTTCTAATTAATTAACAAATTTGAAAGAAAACAACACAAATTTTGAATGTAAAAATGAGTTTCATTTTCACCACAAATTCATATAATCAGTGTTTTAAGAGATAACCAACATAGTGCATGCTTTCTTCTGTCCAAGGGAAGTTATAAACTATAGAAAGATTGTATTATAGAAATTAACAAAGATAAAAAAAATATAGAGAGACATTTAAAACTCATGGCAGCCATAGAACAATATTTTCTTCTGCATAGAAACACTGTATTTAACATTTATCATGTATTTAACATTTATCATTTACTTGATAATATTGTGTTGGTGCGAATGAAATGTCCGACAAAGGACCATTACACGTGGACGGCGAGAACGGAAAAGTAGGACAACTTACCTAAGCAAAATAATCCCCCTCGGCATCGACACATAGTTGCCATCTGTCCGGCAAGGCCATGATCCCGGAACAAAAAAGTCTTATGGCTGATACCCAAAGAAGTCAACTGCATGTGGAACCTCGTTGTCTGTCGTGAACTGTTTCCCGGACAGGAAGTGATCCAGGTGACAAAACAAATGATAGTCTGTCGGAGACCAGTCCGGGAAATAGGTAGGATGAGACAGTGCTTCATAGCCCAAGGCACTTAATGTCAGCATCATTTGTTGTGCGACATGAGGGCGAGCGTTGTCCTGGAGCAGAAGAACATCCTGTCTGTTGGCCAAAGCCGGTTGTTTCTGCAGAAATTTCTGGTGCATCTGGTGTAATTCAGCATAATAACATTCTGCAGTGATGGTTTGGCCTATTGCCAAGAAACTCCGATGAATTATCCCGGCTGTGGACCACCAGACAAGGAGCATCATCTTCTTGGTGTGTAGGGGTGGCTTAGGATGCCGTCTAGCAGGCTGTGCCTTGCCTAACCATTGTGCATATCGTTTCCGATTATCATAAAGGACCCACTTCTCATCGCAGGTGACGATTCGATGCAGTAGAGGTTCCTGTTTATTCCTGGCAAGCAGCGGCGTGCAGACTTCCGAACGCCTAGTCTTGTTGGCAGTTGTCAACTCATGCGGCAGCCACATGTCCAGCTTTTTGACCTTACCCAGCGCAGCCACATGTCCAGCTTTTTGACCTTACCCAGCGCAGCCACATGTCCAGCTATTTGACCTTACCCAGCGCAGCCAGATGCCGAACAACTGTCGTGTGATGGACGCCTACTTCTGCTGCTATCTGACAACACGTTTTTCGGGGGCCTGCTTCAAGCACATGTAACAGAACATCGTCAGAAACAGCAACAGATCGGTGACCACGTGCTTCGTTTTGCAGGTCCGTATCTCCGCTTCGAAACTTCACAAACCATCGTCGAATGGTTCGTTCGTTGGCTGTATTCTCCCCAAATGCTTTGTTAACGTTTTGAGTGTCGATTCCTGCAGAATGGTCCAGTTTAAATTCATACAGGAAGATGACTCTCAAATCCGACATCTGTATGTTTCCTTTGCAAGCCACGTTATGTCCAAACAAACAACGCCTGAACCTTGTTCTTCACACACGTGCTAGCTATTTATAGTAACTCTGTGACGTAATACCCGCAACATCTGTGGGTGGTTCCATGCCGCTGTGGTGGGGGCCTTTTCCACTGCTTGCTCGCGCCGGACATTTCATTTGCACCAACCCAATACACACTGTCCTGGGTATCATAATAACAGCAAACTCTGACTGAAATCAGTAGACACAGGTTTAAATCCCTCTCCAGGATGACAGAGTTTGCAAGTTTTCCAAAGATTTGCTACATGGCAGTAAAACACAGCGTTTCTATAGGAGAGGGAGGTGCTTGTATTGAAAGGCAATGCTTTTCAAGTTCAAAAGCACATCTCTGCTTCTGAATTGAAAAAAAAAAATTACCTTTCCACAGCATTTTCAATAAAAAAGCTTTTCAATGTTTAATAATTAATTCATATAATAAAATTTAATATTTTTCTTATATGTCTCACTCAAAACGTTTTGTTATTCTTCACAGCAAGATTTAACTGAAAAGTCCAGTAAAAAAATTAATACAATAATCACATCTGCTTTTATGATGCAGAATTGTGTATATATATATATATATATATATATGGGATGTAAGGTCAGGTGATGCGTAACATCACAGCCTCTCCTTGACAAATGTCAACCCCGCCTTCTCGTGGTACATCCTGTTCCCACTAAAGGGGCTCTGACGACCGCCAATAGCGGTATAACTATACCATCGGGATTAGAGGAAATGCTATCCCACACTCACCAACCCGCTTGGCCAGCGTGGTGAGTTATGGCCAAACCCCTCCAAAATGATTCCACAACTTAAATCTTGGCCCTCAGTCTCCGGCAGCTGGAATGTACCTGGCCAAGGCAGCGGCCAGTGCGACATGAAGGCAGAGGGTGCTAAGAATCCCCGGAGGACCGGACTAGGCTGCCATCTGATGCTGACCTTGGCTACGTACAACGGACGCTCCCCTATCTTCTGATTCAAGGCTTCTTGAATTGGAAGAGGAACTACAAAGGATCAAGTGGGACATCGTGGGGCTAAGTGAGGTAAGGAGAAAGGAGAAGATCTCATTGAACTGAAAAGTGGACATCTCTTCTACTATCGTGGGACAGATACTGGCAGAACTAGTGGTGTTGGATTTATAATAAACAAGAAACTGAAGGATAAAGTTGTAGAAGTTGAAAGTTCCTCTGACAGAGCTGCAAGACTTGTTATCCAACTCTCGAAAAGATACCAGGCTCAGATTATCCAAACTTATGCACCCACCACAAGTCATCCTGAAGAAGAAATTGAAGAATTTTATGAGGAAATTTGTCATCTAAATAATAAAGGTAAGCAGCACTTGAAAATAATTATGGGAGATTTCAATGCAAAAATAGGGCAACGGCAACAGAATGAAACTTCAGTAGGTAAATTCGGTCACGGCAACAGAAACCAGCGTGGAAATACTCTCGTTGAGTTTGCAGAGGCAGAAGGGTTTTTCATCTTGAACTCCTTCTTCAAGAAAAAGCCACACAGGAAATGGACATGGAGACATCCAAATGGGACGACAAGTGAAATTGATTTTATTATGTGTAACAAAAAATTCGTCATAGATGACTGCAGTGTGCTAAACAAGTTCAACACAGGTAGTGACCATAGATTGGTGAGATGTAAGATGCACCTCAACACCAAACTTGAACGTGGCAAGCTCATAAGACAAACAAAATGTATTGACATAACCAACCTTAAAAAACACCATAATACCTTCAAGTTGGAACTGAAGAACAGGTTCTCTGCTTTAGAAGGCCTAACATCGGAAGAAGTGGACATCTCTGAAGTTAACAGAAAAGTAACCAAAGCTCTTATGGAAACAGCAACAAAATTAGCTGGGTCTAAGAACAAGTTGCATGTAAACAAATTATCAGGAAAAACGAAAAGGTTGATGCAAAAAAGAAGAGAGATGAGGACAACTAAAGAAGATGTGACTTCCAAAGTGGAATATATAGAGCTATGCAAGACAGTAAGAAAAAGTATCACTGAAGACGTAAGAAAATTCAACTGTGAACTAGTGAGGAAAGCAATTGAAAACAACCAAAGCCTAAAGATAGCAAAGGGACATCTCAGTAAGGAAGAAAACAGATTATGGCACTGAGAAAAGAAGATGGTTCTGTAACAAGAAATAGAGGCGAAATTTTGACAAGAGTGAAAGATTTCTACTCCAAATTATATGAAAGGGATGATACATGCACTCCAGACATCATGAAAGATACCAGTACCAGAGTTCCTCCAGTCCTTCCAGCAGAAGTTGCACATGCAATCAAGAACATGAAGCGGGGAAAAGCTCCAGGAGAAGATGGAATTACTGTAGACATCATACAAGAAGCAAGTGGAGAAATTGAAACAGTACTCGCCCAAATTTTCACTCGATGCCTTAATGAAGGAAAGATTCCTGAGGATTGGAACACCGCTACAATGATCCTGCTACATAAGAAAGGTGACATTGAGGATCTCGGAAACTACAGACCTATCAGCCTCCTATCAGTAGTTTATAAAATCTTCACTAAAGTTCTTTCACACCGCTTGAAGGTAACACTGGACATGGCTCAACCGAGAGAACAAGCTGGATTCAGGAGTGGCTACAGCACAATAGATCATATCCACGTACTGAGAGAACTAATTGAAAGAGCGAGGGAATATGAACTTCCATTGTGCATGGCTTTTATCGATTATGAAAAAGCCTTTGATTCGGTGAAACCATCAGCAGTTACAATTGCTCTGAAAACCTGCGGTATTGAAGATGCATACATTAATATTATTAATAACATCTATGAAAATGCAAGTGCAAAGATTCGGCTGTTTGAAAATACAACACACATAAAAATTGGAAAGGGAGTGAGACAAGGTGACACCATATCTCCGAAGCTCTTTAATGCCACATTGGAGGGTGTTTTTCAGTCGCTGAGCTGGGAAAACAAAGGGATAAAGATTAATGGAGATTATCTAACCCACCTTCGTTTTGCGGATGACGTAGTCATTTTTGCAACTACCCCATCAGAGCTGCAGAGTATGATCCAGGAACTTGCTGACAAGAGTAAAAGAAGTGGGATTAAAAATGAACTTTCAGAAGACAAAAGTGATGTTCAATGCTTTTACAAGAAATGAAGATTTATTGATTGATGGAGAAAAGCTGGAGATAACAGACACGTACGTTTATCTTGGACAGCAGATATCAAGTGAGGGTCACATTGATGAAGAAATTAATCGGCGTACAAAACTTGCCTGGAGAGCTTTTGGAAAAAACAGCATAATTTTCAAGAGCAATATGCCATTATGTCTTAAAAGAAAAGTGTTTGATCAATGCATCCTTCCAGTGCTTACGTATGGTGCAGAGACGTGGACCTTAACTAAAAGAGATATACAAAGACTGCAGACAACTCAAAGTAGCATGGAGAGGTGCATGCTTCGTGTAACCAGGAGAGATAAGAAGAGGAACTCGTGGATCCGAAAAATGACAAAAGTGGAAGACATCATGATCAGAGTTAAATCCCTGAAATGGCAATGGGCTGGACATACTGCCAGAAGGACAGATCATCGATGGACAGCGAAATTTTAGATTGGATTCCAAGAGACAGGAAAAGACCCAGAAGAAGACCACATGGGAGATGGGTGGATGAAATTCGAAAGTATGCAGGGGTGACATGGAGGAGACTGGCACAAGACAGACCGTTGTGGAGGAAACTTGGGGAGACCTTCGTCCAGCAGTGGATTGATAATGGTTGACAATGATGATGATGATGATATATATATATCATCATCATCATCAACCATTATCAATCCACTGCTGGACGAAGGTCTCCCCAAGTTTCCTCCACAACGGTCTGTCTTGTGCCAGTCTCCTCCATGTCACCCCTGCATACTTTCGAATTTCATCCACTCATCTCCCATGTGGTCTTCTTCTGGGTCTTTTCCTGTCCCTTGGAATCCAATCTAAAATTTCGGCTGTCCATCGATGATCTGTCCTTTTGGCAGTAAGTTCAGCCCATTGCCATTTCAGGGATTTAACTCTGATCATGTATATATATATACATATAAAGGTCTTATACACTAAACTAAATTCTTAGAGTATGTCACAATATATGTCCTTTGTACTGTATAATACTAGGAAGATGTTTATCCCGACTGCCATACTGAACGATTCAGTCAACTCCATTAATTTATAAAGTGTGATTGAAATGCAGTTTTGGCCTGAGTTTAACACATAAATAAATAATAAAAAAATATGTATTAAACCACTTTTTTTTTTTGTGTGAAAAGGAAACTACTTTACCTGCATGGAAATACATACTAATTGTTAACAATACTGCACACTGAAGAGCAATTGAATTAGAGATACCTGTCTAGAAACACGTAGCACCACCTTTCACCCTGATGACAGCGGCGATTCGTCTCGGCATGGACTCGACAAGACACCGGAAGCGTTGGGAAGCCATACGGATCCACGATCCCAGAACGAGCTCCCACAGTTCACGAAGATTTGATGGAGAGGGGTCAGAGCCTCGAACATTTCTCTCAATGGCATCCCAGATGTGCTCGATGGGATTGAGGTCAGATGACCTAGCTGGCCAAGGAAGTGAGGTCACGTCGGTGGAGTGTTCATCCAACCATTCGGATACAATTCGGGAGCAATGGCACGGTGCATTGTCTTGTTGCAGGATGAAGTCCCCAGTGGGATGTTGAAGACGCACAAACGGGAGGAAATGGTCATCCAGGATATCCCGGTAACATTGACCTGTGAGGGACGATGTCACATGTACTAGGGATCCCATTTCAGTCCACGTATACAGTCCCCAGACAAGAATGCCACCCCCACCAACCTGAAGAGTACCCTGCTGGCAAGAAGGATCCATCGCTTCATGTGGTTTGCGCCGTACTCGTATCCTGCCAACCGCGTGTACCAACGTGAATCTCGACTCATCAGTCCAGGCAACATTTTTCCAAGTGTCTAGGGTCTAGTGACTATGTTCCCGCACCCATGCTAATCTTTGCACCCTGTAATGTGCGGTCAGCGGCGGTACCCTCGTGGGACGATGGCTTCTGTACCCCATAACGAGGAGATGGTTCTGGATGGTGTGGCTGCTTACACGTTTTTGTGCACCAGCGTTAAATTGCCGAGTGATTTCTTGCACTGTGGCCCGTCTATCTGCTGTTACAATGCGAACTAGCCGACGATGATCCCGCTCATCCACACGCTGTTGTCCACGGCAGTTGGCCCTTGCAGGGATGGTTTTACTGGATTTGATGTACTCACGGTGCAGTGCACCCATGACACAGTAGCTCGTGAAAATCCCAGTGCCTGCACAACTTCCGAGATGGAGTGACCCATTCATCGGGCCCCAACAATTTGCCCATGATCAAATGCGCTTAGGTCCTTCGTCTTACCCATACTGCGTCCGACTCTTACCGATTTTCGTCACATCACTCCTTATATTGTCGGATCGCTGCATACATCATGTCATTTCCGTTTACAGGGCCACCCACAGCGCCACATTTGCATAACGCCAGCTGTCTCCGATTCAATTGCTCTTCAGTGTACATGAGAGACAGTCACATGATTTTAAACATCACAGGGCAATTCAAAATTATCACTGATAATCTATAAAAATATTTACAAAATAACATGTGATGAAACAAAACAAGCTCTAACAGGAAAAAGTTTGAAAACGTTTTTTTCTAAACTGAAGATGAAAATTGAATTTACATTTGTTAACTTTCAGACATCAAAACTGTGCTCCATTTGCCTCCACATCTTATGTACAAAACCAGAGCTTATGTACCTTACAACTTAAAATATATTTTCTTCAATTTTGCTATGATAAATTAAGTTTGATACTAGTATGAAGCAATTAATTTTTGGGGCTTTCAGTGACTTTAAAATATAGTCCTTGGGCTGCATACTAAACTTATTGCTAAATGTCCTCTCTACAGATGAATTCCACCTTTTCTATTCTTTTATAGCATTAGCTAATGGCTACATGATGTAACTATACCATACTTCCTTTTGAACTTTCATTCAAACAGCAATTACAGATTATGTTGCACTATAAAAAAAATTGTTTTTTCTTTTGTTTGAGATATCCTTATAAACTATCAGATAGCTTAAAATAAGGAACTTCACAATTAGCACATCTCTACACTTAAACAATTACTATGATTATCTCTGCAGCAGAGGTTGGAAGAACTCCAATTTTTCTTTCCACACACTATTACCATTCTTTACTATCTTTACAAAACCTGTGTTACAGCTTAAGATGGACTGATCACTTGGATCATTCTCTCTATACAAGCTGTTTACCAAACATTAACAAAATAATTTCTTGAATACTTAATATAAAAGGAGAAGGTTTTTTCTAACTTTTCTTCTCAGACATAATTTAAAAATTTTGTGGTCTTTGTTAAGACTTTTATTTCTTCTTCAAAGCAGAAAAATGCTTGAGTCACTCTGCAACATAAGCTGTTTATCCAATATTAAATACTTAAAATTTTTCACATAAAAGCAATCTCCACCTCCCCCTTAACTTAGTTTGGAAGACAGAGGGACCACCAAAATGACAAAATGCTGAAACACATCTTAATATGTCACAAGACATTTTTGTATCTTATTAAAATCTCTTACAACAGCATAATACAAATATCAAGCTTTGTATCATACAAGAATTTTGAGATTAAAACTAAATCAACCTGCTTAAATTTCTTTTATCCTAATCCAAATTTTTAAAACAATTCGTCTTCACATTTTTCAGGGGGGGACAACAACATTTTATGCCATGGTTAACTGAGGCTAACTGGCCACCACATACAGTTACATTGAAAATAGCTCTTGTGCATAGTATATAATCCTAAACTATCGGTGCAACAAATTTTATCCACCAAAAAAAAAAAAAAAAAAAGAACGAAAAAGGTAGTTGATGCTCGTAAATGAAAAGCATCATGAAAGATTTTTCTTTAAGACTATTAATACACGTCATGTCATTCCTATGAAATGAAATGCAATATTCACGTAACAAATAAAAAGAAAAAGGATGGTGAACAGAAGCTTATGAAATTTTCTAAATAGCAATTGAAAGCTTTCTAAAATTTATAAAACTACTTCATGATAAAATGCTTCAAGATGAGAACCTGAAATACAGGATAATCAAAGTTCCCATACCTAACAGCCATGACAGTTGTAGACCTTTTTGTTGAAGTCAAACATTCCACCTGGAAAATTAATTTTCACATTCATGAACTGGTTATATTAGCATTTCAACTGAAAAAGGACATAGTTAAACAACCTGTTGTTATGTAGGTGTGTTGTGTGTCTTGTACAATACTTTTGCTTTGGTACCAAAACAAAAATCAACTACTATAACACTTCTTGGCAATTTTTAACACATGAATTTTAAACACAGTTCTTCTGCCAAAAATTATTACCAGACCTATCAACTAGTGAAAAACAATAATTCATGCTAACTCCATTAAAAAGAATGATTTACTTAAGATAATCATCGTAACTTCATGTTTCCACATAAAGAACTCTTCTCTTTTGTTTGTTCTTTTAGTTATTAAAATTAACTTAGTTTTCTGTTGAATTTTAGAAGTATTTTGGCTTAATAAAATTTAAGCTACACCCCTGCACTGATAGCATAACAACAGGGTAAAATGTGTATAGCAAAATCTGCTATGCAATAATTTTTTTTGAAAATAGCATTTTTTTTTTATAAATTTCTGATATGCTAAATATATCACAAACAATATAATTTTCTTTGTCCAAATGTTTGAACATTTGTCCCACTCTAGTGGTGCAGTGGGAAGAGTAATCACCATAGCAACAACAGAGAAAGAAATATTTATGATATCATGCTTAGCTTTTCATGTTTTCGTGCAGGTGTTCAGTGAATGGAAACTGCTTTCCAGATTAAAGTACGAGATGTCATCACCTTAGCAACAACTCAGCCACATGCTTAATTATCATGTTTTCATTCATGTGTTCAGTGAATGGAAACTGCTTCCCATATGTAATTATGTGATGTCATAACTACAGCACCAACTGAGAAAGAACTATTCGTGACATCCCATTCAGCTTTTCGGGCTGGTGTTCTGGGAATGGAAACTGTGAATTACATCAGTGTGTGATGTAACAGCTATATGATGCAGTACTTTTTTTTTATTGTTGTAATGTTTGTGAAACCTATTTTCACATTTGGACATCACAAACAAAAAAGATACCTGGTTATTAAAAATTGTTCTACATATCTTTTTTTCCCCTGTCATTATTGACAGGCTTTCACCTAGTAACAGTACTAATATATCATTGCCCCATGGTGGCCCTCTGTATATATCTTCACCATAATTTCTAGTCTTTCATACTAATTTTTTCTATGTCCCACTTCCTCCAAGAGGCACATAAAAAAAGTTGTGTGAACCAAAAATAATAATTATAAGGAAATGATAATGTCATTTATATGAAATTCTCATGAAAAAGAAATTGTGCATTTATGAAGGGAAAACAAAATGCTCCACAGAGGGAGCAGTGAGAGGTTGCATTATTCTGTATTACTTTTTGATTCATGTGGATGTTTACTGCTATATGGGTTTACATTGAGATGAGTATACTCCTTGCTTAAAAATGAATCGCATGCCGACCGTGGGTTCAAGTCTTTGAGTTCTGGGCCCTCCAAAGTAATTCAAATATCACCATCAAAAGTCTCCATGTCCATTCTGTTTCTGAAATCAGCTTTCACATAGTTCACTGCTGACAACACTCTTTCTACTATTGCAACTGAGATAGGAAATACTTTCAAGAAGGTGATGACTAAGGATGTGGCTAACACTATTCATTTTATTTGGAACCTGCCATGGCACAACTAACAGGTCAAATAATGTGCATGCTCTCTTTGATCAGCAGCAAAAAGTATGTTCTAAAAATGTTCGTTTTTTTTTTTTTTTTTTTTTTTTTTTTTTGATTTGCCCACTTCTTTTGCATAACTTTAAAACTTGCATCACAAGAATAGGCTACACATATCTCAAATCACATGACAACTCAGTGTAATCACATTGTGAAATGCTATGCGATACCAGTAAAATAGCACAACACTATGAAAAAGACAAAATCATTTTGTTTTCAAGATATGAAAAAAAAATTGTAGAATTACGTTTGTTTACCCAGTTCATCAGTAAGATGTAATTATGCCATATAACAATCTTTCTTTTCTGAAGAAGATCATGAGTCTGCTATTACATCAATGTGACAGATTTTGGCACTTGCACCTAATTTATGATTTCAAAATTTAAAGAAATTTTAATCTGGTGGGGTAGAAAAAAAGGATTTTAAACCTCAGTGACATTTATTTTATTATTTTATATTTTTTTTAAGATAGGGCAACTAACAATGCCTTTACATTACTCACTCATTAACATTAGCCTGAATTATGCTGAATAAAAAGTTTCTTTTGATCACAAATTTTTGAAGTGACATACCTAAAAACAATGGAGGCAGACAAAACTAATGAATCAAAAGATTGCTTTTATCTTTCCCCCTATTTAGAACAATACCATTATATGTTTAAATTAATATTTTTGGCACTTACATGTGTTACATAAAATAATTAATCTATGCTAGTAATCCTAGTTATTGGTACGAAAATAGAAATAAATGTTTCCAACTTTTTGCACATGAACAGATGGCTTTTTTTGTAGTTGTTGTTCCTTGAAAAAGCCATTACAGTTTTCTGTCTACCTTCCTTGAAAAAGCCACTAGACAGTTTTCTGTCTACCTTCCTTGAAAAAGCCATTAGACAATTTTCTGTCTATTTTCCTTGAAAAAGCCATCTGGTTGATGTGCAAAAGCTTGGAAATGTTTGCTTTTATTTTTACACCAATAAGTTGGATTACTAGTATAATTTTAGTATTTTTTTGTACAGTTGGTGTACAGTTCCTTATTACAAATTACTTACATGTATTTTTCTGAAACAGAGATACATATTTCTGCTTTTAGCAAATTTTCCAACAAATAAAAACAGTTTTAGTTCATTGGTTCTGCATCTCGGTAAAATACGCATTCTGATCTTACAGCAAACATTTCAACCTACTGATTGAAGCATTTATGCTGAGTACACTACTTCACAACAGCTGAAATACCTGACAGATTAAAATTCCAGAAGTTGGATGTATTGGGTATAGAAAAACTTAATCCAAAAATCTGGGCAATGATGTGCACAACTGATATTTCTCATTCCAATAGCATCACAGTAGGAAACAATGTTGGATTAGAATATAAAATTGTCATAATCATATTTAACATTTTAAGCTTAGCAATAAGTTTCAGGACTAAAATAATGATAGCTCATGTGTGTGGTTAATAACCATGCCAATTCAAATACCCACTTTTGGGTATGCAGGAGCTATATGGCAATAAATATTGAGGAATATGTGGTTCTCTATCTAGCAGAAATTGTGCACAGTATAACAGTTCCAAAACATGTCAATATAATAAACTGCTAAAAATTATATTTGACAACGTATGCTTAATACAAAACTGTTAAAGAGTGACATTTGACTCTGTTCAATATAACTTAAGAGTGATATTTGATTCTGTGTGCTCAACATAATAGCTGATAAGAATGAAGTGCAGGAGTTTACCATACAAAGGGTTATGGAGCCTAAACTATTTGGTTACACACACCAGTAAAAATCTCACCAATACCCAAAAGGATAAACATTATATTTTCCAAGTATCTCATTCACTACTGTAAAGTTATGGAACCTAAATATTCTGATTACACACACACTCAAAAATTTGCCAATACCCAACAGGACAAACATTGTATGTTCCCAGGATCACGTTCACTATGGTAAAATAACCTCAACTCCTACATCCAATTTACAGATAAGATTTTCCCAGCTTACCCATAGTTTTTCATAAAATATTCACAGCAATCAGATTTATATACTGGATTGCTTGTAGTTTACTGATCACCATGTAACATCTCCTCAGGAAACTTAAAAATTACATCACTCTGGAGTGAGAATCGAACCCGCATTGGACGGAAATCAGGAGATGCGGATTTGATTCCCACTCCAGAGTGATATAATTTTCAAGTTTTCTAAGGATGTGTTACATGGTGACAAGTAAACTACAAACAATTCGGTACACAATTCTGATTACTGTGAATAATCCAGTGAATTCCCTACGTATATTTATGAGGAATATTTCTTCCTTTATTTCTACATAGAATTTAAGTGACCTCTGCTCTCAATATTACTTAAATTAAAGAAACAATTCTTAAAAAATACAAGCATTACATCATCACTAAGCTGTTCTCTGATATTCAGAGGTTAGCTCCATAAAGAAATACAAACTACCAGATAATTTTTACTTACTTTTGCAACCTCTCAATTTACAGTGATCTTGACATACAACTTGGGCTTCACTTACATTTATCACACGCCATGCACAAGATCTTCTACACTTCCTACTCAATCTTTTTCTCATGCAGACACTCCTGAATCTGATCTTCCCATGACTTCCTTGGCCTTCCTCTGCCTTTCCTTCCTGCCACTAGGGCTAAAAAGATTTTATTAGTAAGCATCTCATCATCCATTCTTTCAACATGGCCAAACCACTGAAGCATATTAGTCTCCATCTTGCTAACATTTTGCTTCACATTATACAACTGCAACACATCTTCATTCCTCACAGAAAATACAAAGCAGAAGTTGAAAAAAATGTAACCCCTATTAAGAAATACAAAAATTACTGACGTTTCCATTCACTTCAAGTAGAAACATGTGCATAGGGAATGTTGTCAAACTAAAAATGCAATTTTCTCTCTAGTCACATACCAGCTATATTCTCACAAAACCACACATCTCGATAAAGCACATCTTAGGGAGAATATCCTCATACAATCATATATAACATAACATATAATGTGTGTTCCCACTTCTTAAATTGCATTAAGTCTTCATTATAACATAGTTGATACAGTCTATACACAGTGTAACATGTAAACAAAAAATAAAAGTTGAAATGCAGATCAAATACAACACATCAAAGCACAAACTTGAAGAAAAGTGAACCTAACTTATTTGTAGAAGATGGATGAGAAATATACAGAATTTTTTGTCACAAATAAATAAGTGATAAGCCTAACTGCAAACATGCCATAGCTCATCCTTTAACATTTCTGGCACATCAACTCTTTTAAAAAATTTCCCGATGGCAAGATGTGTACAACAATTGCAAACTTATTTAATTCAAAGCCAATATTCCCTAATCTATTCCTTAAAAAGTATTCTAATTAAACAAATTCTTAGTGAATAAGATTATCTCTACCCCTCCTCCCCAAGCCTATTCTTAGCACATTACATTAGTTAACAGTGTAACACAAATTTACAATTACAAAGAGCTAAAATGACTAAAATCATAAATTAATAACTTATATACATATTTAAAAGGGTAATTAATAAAACCTGTTAAAACTGACACATCAAACCATGCATGGATCTTTAAACGTTTCCACCCATCAACCATGGGCATCTTCAGAAAGGGTGTAATCACGTCGGCTGCTAGCTACCAAGTCTCCGGATTCAAGTAAGTCATAAATTACTTACCAGGATTTTTTGAATTAAATAAGTTTGCAATTGCTGTATACATCTTGCCATTGGGAAATTTTTAAAAGGAGTTGATGTGTTCAAAATGTTAAAGGATGTCTGCAGGTAGCAATAAACCTACCACGACATGTCTGCAGGTAGGTTTATTGCTTATTTTATTGTGATTTTAAGCTGCATGTGTTTAGTAAAATGTCTGTTTGAACTTTTGAACTCTGACAGCAGTTTTCATTTTCGAGAATTTTTTGTGTTAATCTAAGGAGAGTGAAGAGTTTTAATGTTAATATGAAGAATGATTAATCTCCACATCTGCATCTCTTGAGTCAAGATGCAAGTCTTATATATGTGAGATACACTACATAAAGATCATGAAACTTTTTTTGTCATGTATGTGAGTAAAGGCTGCATAAATCACTTGGATCTTAATTTTTGTGATGTTTTAAAGAAATGCATAACTTGAGGAATATATGTGATGCAGATCTTGGTTATTATAGCATGAAACCATAAAAAGAAAATTTGTATAGAATAAAGCAGAGGTCAAAAACAAATACCGAATGTCACCCTGCACTGCTGTAAAATCGATTTTTCAAGAGCTTGAGTCAAAGCAAATAATAATAAATACAGCTCAGCTATGGACATGATGTAGTGCTTACAGAAACAATGTTATTAATATGAGGGTTGTTCTGAAACTAATGCAAAAGTGGGCATGACTTTTTTATGAACTGACAGAGGTCATTTAAATTGTACATGTTGTAGGGTAACTCTTTCTTTAATACAAAGGTGCTACTCAACATAGCCTCCATCACAAGCAATGCATTTGCACCATCGTTGAACCCAACTCTCGAATCATCTTTGAAAAAATTCAGGTGTGGACTGTTGTACCCATTTCTTCACAGCCACTTTCATCACATCTGTGTTATCAAATCATTGTCGCCGGACTGTCCTTCATTGGGCCACACAAATGGGAGTTGGAGGGCACCAGATCTGGGCAGTAAGGTGGATGGGGAACCACCAACCAGCCTAATTTGCTGATAGCTTGATTTGTTGCCAAAGATGTGTGTGGTCTCACATTGTCATGGTGAATGTGGATCCTTTTCAGATTTTTGTTCAGTCTCTTTCTCCTTATGGCTTCTCTAAGCTTCTTGGGCATCTCCATGCACCTCTTGCTGGTCATGGTATGGCCATATTCTGGAAAATCAAGAAGAATGACACCCGTGTCATCTCAAAAAACAGTCACTATGACTTTCTGCGTTGATTGTTGGCTCTTGAACCTCTTAGGCCTTGGTAAAAAGGTGTGACGCCATTCTATGAATTGATTCTTCGTTTCTGGATCGTAAAGATATGCCCATGTTTCATCCCATCACCAGATTGTGAAAAAATGTGTCTTCACTGGCTTCAAATGCTTTCACCAGATCAGAGCAGACTTCCACCCTTCTCTCCTTCAAATTGGGTGTCAACTGCCGAGGTACCTGCTTTGCACACACTTTCTGATACCCTAAGTCTTCCACCATCTTCTGTATGGCATTATGACCATAGTCCAATTGTGCAACAAGCTCACGGATTGGGACTCATCTCTCCGCGTGAATCAATTCATCCAGTTGCTGACGATTCGTATCAGTGGTCGCAGATGATGGCCTCCCACTGAGGTGTTTGTCTTCAATGCTGGTTTCTCCTTCTTTAAACTTCTCCATCAATTTGTACACATTGCTCTTGTCAATAGTGGCATCTCTGTAAACATTCTGTACCTTCTGTGGATGTTGGACAGCCTGCACCCTTCCTTCATCAAGAACTCAATGACGGCATGTTGGTTCTGCTTGAAATCCATTATTTACCTGCGACGAAGAAAAGGGGTTTCTGTAAAGGAAGAGTTACTCTACCAACATGTGCAATTTAAATGACCTCTCCAGTTAATCAAAAAGTTATGCCCACTTTTGCATTACTTTCGGTATAACCCTCATAGCATTATTGCTTGGAAATTACCAGTACTACCAGATATCATGTAGGCACTTGCCAAGCAATAACACTATCACATTTCATACTGACAGTGTTCAACCTCCTTCAGTTACATCTTTAGTTCCTCATACTTGTAGAAGTTTAATGTCTCTTAAAAGCTTATTCTCTTAAAACCATGAACATCGTTGGTACTTCCATTTACATTGTTTGTTTTGTAATAAAACAAAAATACCAGAAACTACAGTTGAACCCAATTATAATGACCCCATAATAAGCAGTTTAACATACTCCAAAATTCATATGGAGTCCATGAAGTTCGCTGCTAGCTTTAATAGAGAGGAAGAAATTTTATTGTTTTTATGCTTCCTTCAACTTTGTAATATGTAGTTTCAACTGTACCTACCCCAAGTAGCACGTGACGTTTAAAAGACGTCGCATTTCGGTTGCAAAAGTTGATACTTGGTCTTCTGTACAAAGACTACGTTTGATAAACGTTTGTTAAATGTTACATCCGTTACCGTTGCGATTTTGTCACATTCATTATGTTTGCTAAACGTTGCATTTTCGTCATGTTAGCAAGGTCACAGCTAATCTTTGGCGTGACATTACATTCAGGCAAAAAAGAACAAAATTATACTGTTGATAAAACAGTAAGCTTGTGTATAATTGATAAAGATTATTGAATTCCTCCTTTTTTTTTTTTTTTTTGCTTATACGACTAGAAGATTTTATTCCATTGGTTTTCAAGCAGCTTCTGGTCTGCGGCTGCGTCGTTCTCTAACCTGCTGTTACGTCACTTGTACTACGGACGGTGAGTTATGGCAAGGCTGAGCTCGATCGTCCAGAGCTGCATGCCTAATCGATGGATTTTATCGTTCTTAAAAGGTAAGTTCTTTTCCTGTTTCAATTCATAGGCTTCGATTTCGAAAACAATTCATGTATTCGCTTCGTAACTCGTGGAGATTCCCGTAACACGTGAAGACATTCATGTATTCGTTTCGTAACATATGAAGACATTCATGTATTCGTTTCGTAACACGTGGAGGTAGGCTTAACACGTGAACACATTCATGTATTTTCTTAACAGGTATATATATCATCGACTGCATTTTAAACTAGGAGTAGTAAAGAATTTGTTAGATTTTCGGATCTAAACACAGCTGATTCGTTTTTAATTTTGTATTTTCGTGAAAGAGTAACAAAAATATATTTCAAGGAAATGAAATTTTAGACCTTTTCATTTTTATGAGCTACTGAATATTTGGTTAGATTTTTAAATAACAAATGCAGCTAGTTGTAAAAGAAATTCTAATTCTTCAAATGTTTAGAAAGTATTGAATTTATACTTAATTACTCAAATGTGCTTCCGTGTAGCAAACATTGTTACAAACGCAGCTTATTGGTATGTTAGTTATAAAGGATACTCTATATTACTGTTATCATATATTAGATCAGCATTTCTTAAGGCTCATTCAGCCAGTTTTTTTTTGCAAGAAATATATTGTGTGTAGAGTAACAAACGGAATAAGCTGTTGGAGAGATACTTATTAAATCCAGAAAGCTTCAAGGTTGAAAAAAATTCAAAACCCACCCTGTACAGAGTCCTGTGGCCAAGAAGTATATTGTCAGTCACAATTCAAAGTCTACGTAAGGCAAGCAAATTTTTTTTTTTTTTTTTTTTTTTTGAAAATGCACGTTTTATACCAGATGTGAATTAAGCTTACTGAAATCATAATGTATCTGTATCCAAATGGAATATATACAAATATCCAATGCAACATTTTGTTAGACTGTGGGAGTACACACTTACATTCAAATGTGCCCATCTCCCCTTCCACATATCAGAGTTGTGCCTATCAAATAATGAAGCAGAGGAATACTATTGAACCTGTCACAGGCAAGGTGGCCAGTTGCTTTGCTTTTCCAGTTACAGTTTACTAAATTTTTGTTCAAATTTCAGGAATGCAGGGGTGGGAGAAGTTGGAAGCAGAGTTGTATAAAAATAAAATGTATCTGTGAACACAACCATTGAAACAAAACTTGCTGCAAACCTGCATATCACGATGACAATATAAGATAATTTAAAGAAACAATTAAAAAATAATTATTAGGACATTACAAATTCCGATGACGGCAAAATACAATTGAATATGTGTGTGAAATTGACCTTTATTGCAAAATATTGGATTATGAACCTCATAAAAACAAGAGAATTAAAAGAAACATTTTATACCCAGAAAACAGTTCCATTAATGAACCTTTAAAAATTATAAATAGTATTTTCAACAGCTTAGTTCAAAAATTACTGTGCTGCCCCCAGTGGCGCAGTGGTCTAAGCGATGGCCTCTGATCATTCGTCCGAACGGGGTCCGGGTTCGAATCTCGGTGAGGCATGGATGTTGTGTTTGTCTTACAGCACTGGGTCCCTTCCTTCCCTGGAACCAGTGACCCTAAATTAGGGACGGGCGACTGCTTATAGCCCATTGAGTTGCTCACGGTGGTCGTTAAACCTCCAATAAAAAAAAAAAATACTGTCGACTTACAAATTACTTAAGGAAAAGATTTTAATTTAATAACTAGTTGCTGCAAGAGGAACCTGGCAATAAAATTTAAATTCCTTCTGTGTAAAGGAAACTTTTGATACAGTTCCTATGTACTGAGAAACAGGCCTTGATAAAATCTAGAGGCCACAAACGTCCAAATGTGCCCATATTAGCAAAATCTGCTAATAATTTGAAAACTATCGCGTGCGCACATACTTTTACATTCTACTACTTTGGTTGGAAGTATAGTTTTATGAGGATTTTTTTCTAATTTGAATTAATTTTCTCTCAACAATATTATTTTTGAACACATATCATTGCTCCTTTGTTTCTGTAATGCTTCAAAACCATCTTGATAGCTGTTTACTTTTGGTGCTACTGGTTTTGAATTTAATGTTCACTTTGAATTTTGTAGCTGTTTGTTCCCAAATGGCAAGAGTAATAGACCAATTTTTGTATTTGCTAGTTGAGTCTGTATCTTCAGATTTCTCTGAATGAATAATCTTTTCTAAGCAATTAAATTAGAGAGCCACAAACCAATATTTCTATTCACTGTCGGATTAATACTTTTCTGACTAGGCCAGTGCTTCCTAATTAGCCTTCCTCTGAATTATGGATCTCTTCTATTATCAGATCGTTAAGGGCAACAGATTAAAGGCTGGATCACGTAGCTACGCTGTGTAGAAAAGCCGTACAAACTGTCACAGTTTGATTGTACACATTTTTTTTCAGCAATGTATGTATGTATATATATATACTGGTCACAAAAAGTTAGGGATATTGCATGAAGTGAAGCCACGTAACAAACGCCAGAGTGTGTTTGCAAAAACAATTCAATGGGCAATTTCTGCTCACAACAAGTAGTACCACAATATAGACAAAAGTGTATATTCAGAGAATGTCCAAACCTCTGGATTTCAGTATCCAGTAACACTACCTATGTGTCGAAGAACGTCTTGACACCTACGAAGCATACTTGCAGTGACATTATTGATTAGTGTTTGGTGCAGTTAGTCCCATATTAGTCAACACATTACAGAGGTCTGCCAGTATACTGGGGTATGGAATGCGGTTATCTAAACGTTGCTGTATAGATTCCCAAATTTTCTTAGTAGTATTAAGGTCAGACCTGAGGTAGCTGTAAGGATTCGATCTTGTGGTTTTCCAGCCAGGGCCGGTCCAAGGGGTAGGTAGGCCAGGTGGTAAATGTGTAGATTAGCGTCCTAAATTATTTCATTGAAAAAATTTTAGTACCTGGAAAAAGTGCGATGTACAGATTTTAGTGTATGGAAATTAATGTCAAATGGTGCAAAAATTGAATATTTTAAATGTGTTTTAAAGATATATTTTTTTCGTAATATTGACCTGTGAGTCTGACGCTGTGAAGAGAAGCTGCGGTAGGCCTAATGTATTGCTACGGCAAAGAATGTGAAGCTTTGGTCCTTTAAAAGGAAGGTTTCTTGCTGTACCAAAATGATGGGCGGAAGAGTACAAGAGAAAGAGGTTATGTTGTTGGCAGGAGAGCAATAAATGTAGTGATACGCTACAGAAAATAGGTCCACAGCATCCACCCTTTATTTTGTTGTATCCTGTATGTTGTTGGCAGGAAAAACTGGAAAAAAAACTCTTCGATTTGCAAAAGATATGTATGAGTAAGATAGAAACTGACCTGCGAACAAGCTATTAACACAGGAGAACCAAAGGTGCAGTGACACAGCAAATCAGCTATGAATGGAAGCTGTTCAAACCAGAACCGAAAGTTATAGTTCCCCAGTTTCCTATACAACATAGAAAAGCATGTTAGTACTTTCTAACATGCTTTTCTACGTTCTTTCGCATACCACGAGTATGCGAAAGAACGAAAAATTTCTCAACATCGCTTTAAAAACAATGACAAAACATGAACGAACTATATTGTGTAGCGTATGAGTATAACACGGCTCGCTCTCGTGGTAACAAAATACGCGCTTGGACTTGTAGTCGTCCGAGCGTGAATTAAACGCTGCAGCAAATCTTCCTTTCAATGAAGCTAAGCTTCACATCGTCGCCGTAGCGATGCACAGAGTCGCACAATATAGACGTACACGCGTACGCCATACGTGGATAGTTTGCAAATTATTAGCAGATTTTGCAGATAGTTTTTGCTTGTAGATTAAAAAAATAAAAATGTTATTACAGCAATTAAAACACTTAAGGTTTTACTAAGATTAATATATTTAATTCTATCCTAACATGAGAATGTTCAACTATTTTTCACATCTTCCGATAGTTATTTTGTTTTTGCAGAAGTTTCTGGCCTCTTGATTTTATCAAGGCCTGTTCTCAATATATAGGAACTGTAACAAAAGTTTCGTTTACACAGAAAGATTTATTTTATTTTATTGCCAGGTTACTCTTGCAGTTGCCAGTTATTAAAATAAAATATTTTCCTTATATATTTTATAAGTACTATTTTTGAATTAAGTTGTTAAAGATGCTATATATAATTTTTGAAGGTTCATTAACAGAACTGCTTTTCTTGATATAAAAATTAGTCTCTTGTTTTTATGAGGTTCATAGTCCAAAAATTTTTAAGTTTTGGCCTTAAGGTCCATTTTACACACATTTTTGCGGATTCAGTCGTAATGTCCTTTTGCCCTCTCTGGAATCTGTAATGTTCTAATAATTATTTACTGTTATATTAATTTTTCTTTAAATTATCTCATTCCATTGTTATCGTGATTTGCGGGTTTGCAGCAAGTTTTCTGTTTCAATGGTTATGTATGCAGTCACATTTTATTTGAATGCACCTCTGGCGATGCATTAGGCCTACCGCAGCGTCTCTTCACAGCATCACTCACAGTTCAATATTATGATAGAAAATCTTTAAAACACATTTAAAATATGAAATTTCTGCACCATTTGCCATTAATTTCCATACTCTAAAATCTTTAAGTCACACTTTTTCGAGGTACTGACATTTTTCCGACGAAATAATTTAGGACGCTAATATACATATTTACCGGCCAGGTAGGCAGCCACCAAATGGAAGGGATGCCCATAAATTTTCTTACATAGTAAAATTATCTGCTAACTTTTTTTCTTTTTCTTTTATGAGCTAGTCTGTATTTGCCACAAAAATGAAAGCTGAATACTCCTTTGTTGTTTCTCTGACACATGCAGAGTTCCTATATATATACCACCAACAACAAGAAGCATTTTCAATTCTTGTGCGTTTTTTTCTGAGAATTCTTCTCTGCTGCTTTTTTACGCATTTGGGTTTTCAGGGGGGAAAAAATGAACCTCTTTTTTTTTTTTTTTTTTTTTGTTCGTTCCTGATGTTTGTTGACATTTTTATATACACTGAGTGGCCACTTTATTATGACTACCTGACAGTTTTAAGCAAATGAGCTATGGCTGCACGCTGTTGCCGCCAGAGGGTGAGGCCAGTATAAAAAGGGAAAGCTTAGTGCTTGCGACAGTAGTAGAAGTGATTTTTGGGTGACGAGATGGGTAAAAAATGCAATTTGACGGACTTTCAACGTGGGACGATTGTAAGAGCTCGGAGCCATGGAGCGAGTATCACTGAAACCGCCGCATTCATGAAATGTTCCAGAGCCACTGTTGTGAAAGTGTTTAAAGACTGGACTGTCAGCCAAAAAACTGGGTCTCTACATGCAACGTGTGGTCGTCTAGTGACTGCTCTCTCCGGGCGGACCGGAGTGTCCAGACTGGTAATAGGCAACAGTGCAGCAATTACAGACCATCTTAATCAAGGATCCCTCAAATGATCTGTGCACGCACTGTTCGCCGTACACGGCACGGATGGGATATGGCAGAAGGAGGCCTGTTCGAACACCTTTGCTGTCTGCAGTTAACAAGAGAAAATGTCTCCACTTCGCACAGGAGCATAAGGATTGGACAGTCGATAATTGGAAAAAAATTATTTGGTCCGATGAATCACGTTTTCAGTTGCACCATGCCTATGGCCGAGTGAAAATTTGGCGGAAACAGCACGAAAGCATGGACCCCAAATGCATTGCTACAACCCTTCAAGCTGGTGGAGGCAACGTTATGGTTTGGGGAATGTTTTTCTGGCATGATTTGGGCCCTTTAATTCATGTTGATCAATGTCTGACTGGCACATCATATCTAAACATCGTTGCAGACCAAGTACATCCTGTCATGTGGATGGTTTATCCCAATGGCGATGGCTACTTTCAACGAGATAATGCGTCTTGCCATAGTGCTCGTATTGTACAGGATTGGTTTCAGGAAAATGCCGGTTAGTTTACTTTGCTTAGCTGGCCCCCACAATCTCCAGATCTCAACCCCATTGAGAATTTGTGGGATGAAGTTGAACAAGCCATCAAACAGCTGGATACACAACCCTGCAATTTCACACTCCTGGAAAGTGCTATTCATCAAGCATGGTCTTAGATTCCAAAAACCACCTATCAACATCTCGTGGAGTCCATGCCACGAAGAATCTACATCGACGTAGTATTAAAGGCAAAAGATGGCCCAACGAAGTACTGAGGGGGTGGTAATAATAAAGTGGCAACTCAGTGTATAACAATAAGGCTTGAGTGACAAGCCTTATTGTTACGTACATCTTGGAAATAAATCCCAAATTCCCACAGCCTAGGGTAAAGCGGGAAAAAAACACTTTTTACTATGAAAACTGCAACACAAAGCTCCTACAGATTGCGAACCATATATATATCAATGGTTTTCTATCCACTCACTGATAGCGCATTGTTTGCCATTCAGGAAAGATTTACTCAGTTGCAAAAACTTTTCAACGCTTCGGGTTTCCTTTATAATTTGAAGAAATTGCCTGACAGGGGATTCTTTAAAAGAAAAGTGTATTCAGTTAGAAAAATTCCTTAAGGATGATG
Organism: Macrothele yani; assembly: GCA_039090855.1. Lineage (NCBI taxonomy): Eukaryota > Metazoa > Arthropoda > Arachnida > Araneae > Macrothelidae > Macrothele > Macrothele yani. Next base: position 60,182,220 of record CM077029.1, read on the forward strand.
ACAGTGAAGAAAAAGATATCGATGGGGAGCAACTGTTTTAAGAGCTGAGGCATTTGCAAGCAATTATGAGCAAATGCAGCACAGCTACTACAATAGAAGCTCTAAACTTCATATTCCAGTATGATATGGTTCATTGTTATCCCAACAGTAGGATTTGCTTTCGAATATTGCAATTCCTGTCTGTAGAAAGCGGGAAAAGAAGTTTTAATAAATTAAAGCTGATAAAGACTTATTTGAGATCTACAACGATGCAGGAACAGCTATCGGCTTTATCCATCATTTCTATTGAAAACGATATTGCACCAAAAAAATTTCTGAAGCAAAGAGGTTTTTGCAAAGTAAAGCCAGACATGAAAGTTTCATGTAAATAACACAAACAACTATGTATGATTCAGTCATTTTGTGAGTAAAATTATCATTATTATATTGGACTATTTATTTGTAGCATAGCATATAATAGTGAGTTAGTGACATATCTACTGAGCATGCGAAGTTGAGATTAGAGCTATTTGCTGTGTTTGGGTCCATACTGCAAAAAAAAAAAAATGGGGGGGGATCAAAGGAGTCTTTCTGGCTGTCGGGAAAAAAACAGAAAAAGTTGAATGCCATGATGACAGCACTTTCAATAGGTTTCTTCAGTGGTTTAGCTTTTTTTCTCTCTTCCTTTTTTTTTTTTAATAATTTTCATTCCAGTTAATTGCAACTGCAGCTTGTGCTCATTTTGGCTTTTCACTTTACTAGTAACTTGTTTTTCAGTGTTTACTTCCCTTTTTGTTTCTTCTTGCTTGATTCTTAATATATATAAAGATAAATTAAAATTTGGGGGTATATCATAATTCATAATAAAATTTTATAAACATAATTTACCAGCACTAATGAGGGCAAACTTTTGAATGTGATTTACATTAAGAAATAATAGGGCATTCAAAACAGTTGAATTATATAAAGAAATTGCATAAATGATTTTTTTTTCTTTTTAAATTTTACTCAGGTATGGTTATTCATGGCTCTAGTTACAAAAGTTAGGGATGTTATGCAAAACACAGATGAGTGTAAATTAAGTACAACCTCCTGTAGCTTTAAAACTTGAGCTTATATCCCTCAGATCAGTATTTCCCCTCCTACCAGTAGATCTTTCTGTAGAGTACAACTGGATCACCCTGTGAAAGTAAACCAAGTTGGTGACTTCACCAAGTTGGTAAATATAATATTAGTGGAATTAAAGGATTAAACCATGTGTGAAATTATAGAATAAATAAGCAACATTTATTCACAATTAAATAATTTATTTTAAGATCTATAGTTTTGTTGAGCCTTTAGCTCGGCTTCATCAGGACAAAGGGAGCATAAACATTCATATGTGACATCATCAGGTAGTTGATGATCACGGATTTTGGTGAATTGTCTCCATGCAATTGAAAGAAATCGAGTAGGTGTCATGTTGTTGACAAGTCATAAAGAAAAGTCATGGAAACAAATTGGTGTTTTCTACCCATGTATATCGTGCAGTACATCTATGCGTTACAGAGGATTCCTTGCAGAAAAAGCTAGATTTTTGCCGCCGCAGTGGTCTAAGCACTGGCTTATGACTGTTCGATTCTTCCAAGTGGGTTGGGTTCGAATCCCGGTGAGGCATGGATGTTGTGTTTGTCTTACGGCAGTGGGTCTCTTCCTTCTCTGGAACCAGTGACCCTAAATTAGGGACAGGCGACTGCTTATAGCCCATTGAATTGCTCACCATGGTCAGTAAACACAAAAACAAAAAAATAAAAAAAAGTTATGATTTTTTTTTTTTAAAGAAATTGTGGCACACACAGGATATAGATTGATATAGATTGTCCTTTTGTTGTAGACAAAGCTGTCCAGAAATTTAGGAACTTTCAAATGTTTAAATTTCAAAGTTATTTTGAAATCTATAAACAAGGCAAATTTTTGTGGATCAAAAGACTACGTTGAAGACATAACTGGGGAATTTATCACATCGCTTGTGAATGTGGACTTTCATGTATAGGACAGATCCGTAGAGCTTTTAAGTTTTCATGTAAAGGAACACATGACTTACATATGGAACTGAAGAAGTCGTCTATAGCCCAACATTGTCATGAAAATAACCAGATTTTTTTTTTAAATGCTACGCTTATTGATAAACCTGATTTGACTATCAAGCTTAATATATTAGAAGCTTTCCACATCTAGTGCAACTGCTCATGGCTTGTCAACGACATGACATCTACTAGATTTCTTTCAAACACGTGGAAACAACTTGCCAAAAGCAGTGACTGTCAGAATGCTGATGATGTCACGATGATTTGAACGTTTGCACTCCATTTGTCCTAATGAAGCCAAGCCAAATGCTCAGTGAAACTACAGTAGATTTAAAATCTTAAAATAAAATATTTAATTGTAAATAAACATTGCTTATTTAAAATATTCTATCTCTACAGCCCAACTATTGAAGTCATAAAATATATTTGGGAATTACTTGGAGCAAAAACATAACGTACAAGAGCATTAACCAGAAAAGAAATCATGTGTTTCTTTGGAAAAAATAAAATAACCGTTTGCAGTGGGTGTTTTTTTGGGTGTTTTTTTAAGTAACCCCCCCCCCCCACACACACACCTGTTTATTGGGGGGGTAAAATCCTGCTTGATCTGCAGCATTTCCATTCGGTAGAAATTTTGTGTGTAGCTAGCTTGCAAAACTCCTAAAGCAGCAACTGCATCAATCTGCCGTACACCTGCATGTAACATGTCAACAGCCCTATTTCTGATGTCAATACTTAAACGTCGTCTGGACATCTTTTCAAGTTAATCCTACTCTGAAGGAAATGCATTCAGCAAACTTGTAGTCCAAGCAGTGAAACGACCTGTTTTCTACTTCTCAGAAGCTACTTTTATCGGAGCTTGCACGCACACGCACACACACACACACACACACACACACGATGTGTCATCATGATGCTAATTTATGCTGATAACCTATCTCCTGTAGTCACTAAATATGCATATCACCATGTTTCCCTTTTGAAACCATAATATCCCAAACTTTTTGTGAGTACTGTATATATATATATATATTTTCTTATGATTCAGAATACATGAATTGTGTTTGAAGCCTATGAAAATAATGAAATGAATGCATGAATTGTTCATTTGTTTCATTATAACTTTTTGTGACCACCTATGAATTGAAACAGAAAAAGAACTTATACATTTTAGGAACTTGAAGTTAATGTTATGTACAGAAATAAAGAGAAGAGCACAGCACAATGTCAGAGTACAACAACAAATGGCATTAATGAACAACCAATAGAAGAAAATATTTTTTTCTGGTTGGCCAAACAATGCAAAGAGTTACTCGTGAAATGAGTATACATGAGTAGCAACAGAATTTAACCCAAGAAAGAACAAACTAGATTGGGTGGCTGTTTTCATATCTTATTTGCATACAAATTTTTGAAAAAGGTGTTTCAACATGCATAATCAATTGATTCTTACAATTATTTATATGCTACGTACTGTTTGTTACACAATAGGACCCTCAAGCGGAAACTAAAAATTGCAATTTCTAAGCACAAGATATAAACTAGGGACATTACACTAAACAAACTTCCTGAAATACTAAGACATAACCAACCAAAAATTAAGTCTAAATTCGCAAACTAGTGAAAAAAAGATTAAGAACCAAATACACATGGGTTGAAAAAATACAAAGCAACTAACATACCAAAATAAAAGGCTCCTCTGTAAAAATACAGAAAAAATGATAAAGAAACGTAAACTGAGATATAAATACACAGATCTGCAGCAGAAACACAGATAGCCTTTAGCTACACTTAAAAGAAAAATTAAAAACAAAGCTGTGAAAGTACTACTTGATTTATCTCCCAGCATTATTTCACCTCACATTTCTAATAATCTATCAGCTAAATTTCAGATGTGTCCAAAAAACTCTTAAATGAACAACACAACTGACTCAGTTTTATGTTGCAATAACTTAGATGTTAGTGGTATTAAAATGTCTACTTTATGTTCAGTTAAATATGAGCAACTGAATTTTCAAGAAAATTGCAACAGCCACAACGAAGCCAGTGAAATGGACTTGAGTCAAAACATAGTTTGTGAAGTCGTATACCTTGTGAACAATAAATATACAGGGTGTCCGAGAATTATTGGACACAGTACAAAATTATGTAAAACAAAACATTAAACAGATAGAAAGAAACTGACTGTACTAACTTACAATGTAACTACACATGTTAATAAATTTCGATGTAAGATCCCTTGGTTGCTCGTAGTACGTCCAAGCGATACTCGATTTCATGCCATGTATTGCCAAGCATCTGAAAAGATATGGAATTAATAGCAGCTGTGATATGCTGCTTCAGTTCCTGCAAATCAGTACAAGGTGTCTGATAGGCAGGATCCTTCACATAACCCCACATGAAATAATCCAATGGAGTTAGATCTGGGGAGCGAGGAGCTACGGAATGGGACCACCATGCCCAATCCATCTGTTGGGGAAATGCTCATTTAGGCACTTACGTACACACATTGACCAATGCGAAGGCATGCCGTCTTGTTGGAAAACGACGTCATATCTTTTGATCTGGGGTATAGGGAAATTTTCTAACATATCCAAGTAAATGTCACCATTTATGGTTTTTTCACAGAAGAAAGGGCCAATCACTTCTCTTTTTTATAGGGCGCACCACACATTAACTTTTGGAGAATCACGTTCCAGTTCAATAGCAGCATGAGGCGGTTAACTGCCCCATATCCAAACAAAACATAGTTTACGAAGTGAAACAATACCTCATACATGAAATGTGGATTAATCACTAAAAATTACAGTACTTAGAAAGTTTTTATCGTTTCCCACTTGATTCAGCATATCCACAGCAAAATCGTATTGCAGAGTGTGATTATTTGCATGCATCTTTTGCACTATTTGAATTTTATAAGCATGAAACTAATTTCTTGTGCAAGATATCATGAACTGTCTATTTTGGAATGCACAGTTCTCTGCTTGCTTTATGAACGGATTTCCTGGGGCTTCGTCGGAAACTTTCATAGCTTGGTCAACCATCTCACCTCTGACGCTAGGCCTACCGGTTCCTCCACGATGTTCCACATTGCCAGTTTCTTTAAACTGTTTCATTCACCGCTTAGTTGAATTTGTTGACGGAGGATTACAACCATACTCTAAACGGTACCGTCTTTTAACTTTAATGACAGACTTTAATTCCGCAAACCATAACACACACATCGCCTTCTGCTGTATGGATGACATGACTACTGATTGCTCATTTCTCATAAATTCCTCATCAGGCCACACCTAGCGCCATCTATTGGATTCTGGGAGTAACAATTCTGCAATACAAAAATATAGGAACCGTGTTAGTAATATGTGACATAGAAAAACAGACAATGCTCATAGTTTTTTTTTTTTTTGTACATAATTTTGTAATGTGTTTAATAATTCTTGTACACTCTGTATAATGGTGAGAGATTGTGTTGCACTAGTAACTGTGATAGAAATGCTTTCTTTTTTATAACATTACTTTCCTGACAAAGTCATCCCTTATAAAGCTTCAACAAAAATAAGTGATAGTAAAATAACTATTAGGAACAAGAAAAGTTTTGTGAAGGGGCATTCAAATGATGAAAATGATATTTTATGATATGATGAAAATGATTTTTTAGGTTAGCTAAGAACTTCATTTATTTACCTCCAAATTTTTGTAGACTAGGTATAAAACAGATTATCATGGCAGCTTTAAGATAAGCATTACCGTAGTCCCTCTTACAGAGCACAAACGTTACTAAAACGGTTTTGCTACGTTATGGAAACGTCGTTTAAACGATTTTGCTACGTTATGGAAAAGTTTGTTTTCAATGTAATATGCAAAGTAAAAGATTTGAAGAGTGATTCCATATCAACTCAACACAATTTGAAGGCATTTTTTATCTCACCATCTCAGATTTTAATGAAATTTGGTACATAGGTGGCCTCTGTATAGATTAAGAAAAATATCAAATTTCATCGTCATATAGCCACCGGTTTTGAAAATACAGCTATATAAAATGTCCAAAAACACCCCAAAATCAGAAGATTGATATGTTTTTAAATTATGATTGCAGCTCCCCTAATTAAGATAGAGATGGGAAAGGTATCTTTTTGTAGTATTTTTTATGCTCTTTTATTTGATGTACAACAAACACCATAGAGGTTAAGATTTAAAAAAAAATTAAAATTAAAATTTTGAATTTTTCAAAATGCGACACCAAAAAATTTGAATTTTTTTAAAAACAATCTATGTGTTTGGTATTTGATTACGTGAGTTGTAACTTGGGATGATAATGGGTTTACTTAAAAAGCTATATTCAAATTTAGCCTAACACAAGAGTTTAATGAAAAAAAAAGGAAAAAAACATGTAAACTGAAAATAAATTTGGGCTAAATCTCAAAAAGTTTCATTAATAACAATAGATATAGTACTTTTGTTATTTAAAACTATTTATTTAATCAATGTTTTATTTTTAATTGATTTGTTTAAAATCTGAGACTACATGGGTTTAAAAATTTTATTAATTTCATTATTCAGAATTTGTAATAATTCACAATTCAATACAAAAAAAATAAACAGACTTTAAAAAGTAATTTCAATTACTGCTCAAGAAACACATCAAAATAATAATAACATATGGCATTGAATTGTTTACATTTATGCAAATTATATTCCTAATCTTAAACTTAGATCGTCACTTAAAGCAGAATCTTCTAAAATTAAAAAAAAAGTTGCATCATTGTTTTGAAGTGAAATCACACGTGTAGATCCTTGATATAGTCTTTAAAAGCTTCAATAGTTTGGTGTATTTCTGTTTCAGAGAGATTGTAGAGTCTTCCTGTCGGAGTCAAAGGATTTACATTACACAAGAGGTAACTTACAGGAAGCTATAATACATCTTGTGGGCTAGGGTAGGAAAAGGATGTAGATGGACCAGCTGGATGTAAAAATGAGACCTTAACTTCATTCTCACTCTCTTCTTTTGGTAGAACATACGCTACCCACCAGTTGTTTTCATAGATTATGGTTATGTAACCACTCATTTCTGTTATTTGCAGTCTGTCTTGTAATGCTGATACTTTTTCAGTAGCTGACTCGTTTGATTCCGAGAACATCTTCACTTTTATTTTTGAATTACTCAATGGGATAGGAATAAAAGCATGAAGTTTCTGGGTACCTTGTATTGTTAGAGACTTGCTTAGGCGATTTTCCAAAAATTGGTCTGTTTCTATGTATTCTTCTTGACTTACATATGTAAAGTTTGCCACAAAAATGTTCTGAATTGCCCATTCGTACAACTGAAAGGGTGTTTGAATTTGATTCTCGTAAGGGCGTTGTAAGCTGGCTTGGGCAGCTAACCTTTTCACCGTTCCACCAACGCCATCACATGGCCCCTTCCCGTGTGCTGTTGCTGAAAAATGCCATTCAGCATAAATGTTGAAGTCATCTTGATGGAAACATAAAAGTTTGTGAAAAAATTTCCGATTTTTGCACTGGGCTGCAGACCCGTCAGAGAAATAGTACATTTTTTTGACGCTGTTGTCACCAAACTTACTTTTCAAGAAGTTAATAAGGTTTTTTTTTTTGGAAGCAGTACAGTGTAATTGTGTTGTGCTCTAAACATTCAGAAATTACTACAAAACTTGCATGTTCAGTCTTTTCTGTTTTGTAATAGATGACCAATGGGTGGACTGTGGCTTGCCCACTGGTCCAGTGATAGCTCTGGGCTTCATCTTGAAGAAGAAAACTATAATTTTTAGCAAAATCACAAATGATGAGAAATTCTGAGTCCTTGAGGTTTTCCTTAGTACTACTATTCATAAAAGAGCTTTGCTGCTTAGCAATGAAGTAATGTCTGACCAAAGCAGACAGTTTTTCGCAAAACAAATCAATAAAATTTGAAGTTGATTTTTTTAATGTCTCCAAGTTGCATCTATCAACTGTAATCCATTGGCGAAAAGTTAGTTTTTCAACCAAGTTCTCAAAACCGTGTTCCCAGAACAGGTGGGACACTTCCCCAAATGACAATCTATGGAAGTAGGGTTGCATAATACTCTTGCAAGACAATGTTTGTAGGAAGATAATTGTCCATTCGTTAGTGAACCAATTCTTGCATTTTCCATCATCAGTTTTACATTTTGGTGTGTGGTGCAAACACATACCGTATGAGTACCACTAGACCCTACCAGGACACGGTTTTTTGGTCTGAGCTCTGCGAATTTGGAAAAACTGACTTTCGTGCTTGCAAATTGTCAAATTACATAAAATCAGCCTGTTTGACAAACTTTATCTCCGTTTTCAGTCCTAACAGAAACACAATCTTTCATTCCAGGTAAAACCCGACTAATTTCATCACTTTGGTAAAACGATCATACTACAACTACTTCAGAAGAGAGAGACTTACCTGGTTTTCTATTAAGGCTTTCCAAAATTCCTTTCTCCTTCAGAATTTTTTTTTTTATTGTCTTACCATATAATTAGGGGCATTGAATTCTTACATGATTTTCCTAACACTCCATGACTCTGGTAAGCAAGTCAAAATCATCAACTGTTTATCTCTAGTGCAGTTAGAAAAATTACTTTTAAGATTGTCCATAAGAGAGTCGTGAAGTATTTCATCCTCATCATCAGATGATTCTTGAATATTTGTAAAAAGCTTCCGTTTCATAGCAGAACTGATTTTTTGAATTTTGGTTGAAGCATAACATTTAGATTTTAGCTTTTTCTTATTGACAGCTGATTCACCCAATTCATGGAGCGAAGTATTCAGTGTTTCAATTACTTCTGACATAGATGCAAAATTTTCGTCCATTTTCTCATCAGCACAGGTTTCATTTGCTTCTTGACTAATTATTAAAGTTTTCAACTGCTTTCTGCAAGAATCACAAATTTTAGTCTCCTTTGATAAGTCATCAAAATTTTCCAACATCCAGTCTGTCACATTTCTATATGGATTGAAACATTGTATTAATGCATATCTTGTACTTTCCATTGTTGATTATTTGTGCATAAAATGTAAAATTAAAATAGTAAAATAATTGCCTCCCATTACCTGTTCTTTTTATTTTTCTTAAAAAAATCCTGCACAGCTTCAATTTATAAAAGTCTAGTTTCAAAACTGAAAAGGATGTACTTTATTCAATTAAAGTTTTCAACCACAAAAGTTTTCAAACACATATCACTTTCACTGCAAGAAACACATGATCACCATCAAAACCTAAAGCAGACTGAGAAACACATCTGATCACCATCAAAACCTAAAGCAGACAGGTCTGCAAGGTAGGAATGCAAGTTGCTGCTTGTTGGGTCTTGTTACCAATGATCTAAACAACAGAATCAGTTTTTTAAGTCTGAACATGCAGAGTTTTGTCCAAACAAAATGTAGCCTACAGTATAACTGCACAGTCTTTATTTTTTTATATTGTATTGGGAATTATTACAAATTCTGAATAATGAAATTAATAAAATTTTTAAGCCCATGTGACTCAGATTTTAAACAAATTAATTAAAAATAAACCATTGTTTAAATAAATGGTTTTAAATAACAAAAATACTATATTGTTATTAATGAAACTTTTTAAAGATTTAGCCCAAATTTATTTTCAGATTACATGTTTTTTTATTTATTTATTTTTTTCATTAAACTCTTGTGTTAGGCTAAATTTGAATATAGCTTTTTAAGTAAACCCATTATCATCCCAAGTTACAACTCATGTAATCAAATGCCAAACATATAAAGATTGTTTTAAAAAATTTCGAATTTTTTGGAGCGTCACATTTTGAAAAATTCAAAATTTTAATTTTAATTTTAAAATTTGAATTTTTTTTTAATATTAACCCCTATGGTGTTGTACATCAAATAAAATAGCATAAACAATACTACAAAAAGATACCTTTCCCATCTCTCTATCTTAATTAGGGGAGCTGCAATTACAATTTAAAAACCCATCAATCTTCCGATTTTGGGGTGTTTTTAATACTTTTTATAGCTGTATTTTCAAAACCGGTGGATATATGACGATGAAATTTGGTATTTTTCTTAATCTATATAGAGGCCACCTATGTACCAAATTTCATTAAAATCTGAGATGGTCAAGTCGTTGTGTTGAGTCGATACGGAATGACCCAAGAACGAAATAGAAACGTTCTAACGTTTTGCAACGGCACACGTAAAGCCAAAAAAAAAAAAAAAAAGTCTTGAAACGAATATAACCTTCGATAAAAGGTTGTGGTAACATTTTTTGCGACGTTTGACGTAATACACAAAGGACAGCAATGTTTAATAGAGGAAATTTAGACGTTGATTAACCGTTGCTGTTACATTTACTAAACGTAATACAGAAAGGAAAAATACGTTAAAATCGAAAAGAAAACGTCGCTAAACGGCGGTTAAAACCGTTTCTCAACGTAATAAAGAGGGAATATGACGTTTAAATAACGTCATTTAAACGTTGCTAAACATTCTTAAAAACGTTTCTCAACGTCATAATGGAAGGAATATGACGTTTAAATAACGTCATTCAAACGTTGCTAAACGGTTGTTAAAACCGTTTCTCAACGGCATAATGGAAGGAATATGACGTTTAAATAACGTCATTCAAACGTTGCTAAACGGTTGTTAAAACCGTTTCTAAACGTAATAAGGGAAGGAATATGACGGTTAAATAACGTCATTCAAACGTTGCTAAACGGTTGTTAAAACCGTTTCTAAACGTCATAATGAAAGGAATATGACGTTTAAATAACGTCATCTAAACGTCTTAAAAACAGTGCTATAACGTTATAACAACGGTTGAAAAACCATTGAATCAACGAGACGTATTAGCGTTTTATAAACGTAATATTGTGACGTTTTTTCAACGTCTCACCGAACTGGTTTTAAAACGTTTTACAAACGTTTTTGTGCTACTTGGGACAGAAACAAAATGAAAGCAGGCAAATATTTAAGTAACCAGTTTTAGAAAATGCAAATCAGGGGCTCGGTGTAACACACTGGCATTTAAGACAATGAATTAAAATAATGTTTTGCTTTACAACTTAATTAAAAAGCATTCAATTCACTATTTGTATCATATGCACAGAAAATTAGCTTACAATGCCAACTAGATCTCCTCTTCCATATTCACCAACAAGTTCTTTTTTACCATCTTCTCTATTAAGAACAGACCTCAAACGACCACTTAAGAGGATGTATGTACAGTCAGAACTGTCCCCTTGCCTGAAATAAAAAACATTTATGTTTAGAGCAGAATCGCATAACATGATAAAATGGACATTAAACATGTAACCGTTAATAGATACTTCATGTATATCTTCCGTATAAGGAAGTCACAAGTTATACGTGGTTAAAATACATAATATATAGAGATTCAGTACCTCTTTTAGAATTGCTATTACGCACGTTAAAATACGGACATGTGATTATGGTGGTGCAGTTAATTATGACGTTTATTATTTAAAAAAGTAAAAACTAAAAGAAGGTAAGAGCAATTACTCACATATATTCGTCCAGAGGTTGTTTTCATTCGTATACCACCATAGTTCCACAAGTTGTTTGATCTCAGGTGTCCAGCGGCTATGCATTGCAAAAAGTCCAATGGTGACTATAATATAATGTTTAGCAATGCCAAAGTAGTAGTCCACCCAAAGAACCTTGCTATATATTGTATCTTAAGCTCAAAGAATAATACAACTGAAAATAAAAACCATGTAATGGCCTATGACACAGGCAGGTTAAAAGGCTAACAATGAACAAATCCAAGAAACAATAATGAACGAGTCTAAAAGGCTGATAGTGAACGAATTTAAAAGAACAAAATAAAATATGAATGGCTCGAAGAAACGATGAGTGAACTATTTACATAATGCGTGTATCACCTCCTCATGTCCACTAGCATTCCCAGACGCGTTTCGCCCTAGCCTCTTCCTAGGAATTTCCAATGGGAATAAGCCGTTCGTTCTTTTCCTTTGCGTCATCCCATCGTGAAATACAGAATTTTGTACAATTTAAAAATTTAATTTCTCATAAATTAAATCGAAATTCAAAAAAAGGGCGACTAGATGTGAAAATTCGGTCATGGCCCCACATGCTTACAAAGTTTCGTGGTTCTGTTGCTGCTAGTGTGTCCGGAATGGGAACTGATAGCACTTTTTTGCTTACCTTAACTTTGAAATACAATAGCTCTTGAAGTATTGCCTGAATCAAAAATGGTTTATTTCAGCGTGTTCTCCAAACAATTCTCTACAAACGATGTAAATTTCATATTTTTGTGTTCAATACGTTTTGTGTTGTGAGCTAGAAAAGTGCGAGTGTTGCAAAATTTCTAAAACAGCGGCGGCAGTTACTTTTTTTTTAGAATAGAGAGATTATTGGCCTGAGGACAAGATCATGTCAGAAAAAGCAGGTTATCCCACGTAATGAAACAGAGATACAAATAAAAAAAAAAACATTTTACACTGTGGAATTAATATAAAAGATGTGTGTATGTGGGTGCATGTGTGTGTGTGAGAGAGAGAGAGAGAGAGAGAGAGAGTGTGTTACTCTCTTTGTACTTTTACTACATCACACATTCAACAAACATTGCCCTCACTAACTTTTCTACTATGTTCCATTATTGCATTAGGCTGTCTGATTCCACTCTTATCCTAATTTCATTGTGGCATGGATCAATTTTGACTTTGTAATTTAAGTATCAGATTGTGTAGGGAGGTGTCAGAATTGCAGAGCCCAATTCTTATTGTTACAAAATGGCAGAAAACATGTAATAATATTTGACACTAAATCTATGACTACAAGAATCATAAATAAATAATGTAAAAACCAAAAACTTCAAAATAACAACATAAAAGGTGGTCAACCTATTTATCATTTTAAAAGTAACATTTTGTTTCACTGCACAAATTAAAGACCATTAAACTAAATCAAGCTTTTTAATGTTGGGGTGTCTGGAAATAAATTGTATTTTTGCATTTTCTATTGTGTAGCTATGTTACATAGTTTCAGCAAGACAGGTTATCAATGTTGAACAGTGTATAAAAGCTCACTGCAAGGGGAACTGATCTGTGCACTGCACAAGAATTTCAAAATACAGATTGATTATTTATTTATCACATAGTACAAAACAGTCATGAATTTGAATTTTGGAATCTTGACTCTGTTGCACCATTACTAGAAGTAAGGGCTTAGATTGGCTAAAAAATAAAGTGAAAAATGAAGGTGTTGTAGTTATGAAGACAGCACAAATCTGGTACAAAAAGTCTGCAGCTAGTGACACAAGCTTGGAGAGTAAGAAAGGTTTGGGAAGACCCATCTCTGGTTGATTTGGATGCCTTGCTGAAGGCTGTTGAAACCTGCACCTGCAAATTGTCGACCAAATTGAAAGTTTATAAATCCACAATTGTTGCACACCTGCATAAGCTTGGAAAGTCTACAGCTATGGCACAAAGTGACATAAGAACTGATCCTAGCTCAGGATCACTAACACACTGAAGTCTCAAAAATCTGTGACAATTGGTTCATCAAGTGGACAGCTACTGTGGAACAGAAATGGATCTACCTGAGTAATTTCAACACCTCCAATCATTGGTTAGATCCAGGTGAACCAGCTTTACCTGTCTCAAAATGTGCACGTTTTGATAGAAAAAGTATTTCTGGGTGTCTGATGGAATTATGAGAAAGGGATCCAATTTGAGCTCATTTTGGATGCCCAGGCTATCCGTGCCAGACTGTATTCCACACAGTTGAATCAGATGAACTACAAACTGAAGTTGGAACCCAGCTTAAGTCAACTGAAAGTGAGTGCAGTTGATTTAAGCAGGGTTTCAAGCAATGGTGCTTTTTCTCTGTGGTAGACACTTCACTAATTCAGATGATGTTGAAAACGAGTGTACAGTTCTTTACTTCTAAAGCCAATGCCATGGTATAATGTAAAGATTCAGCACCTTGCATGAAGACTGTACAAATTCTTGAAAACAACATGCATATTTATAAATATAAGCACCAATTTTTAAAAGGTTCTGAATAAGTACATTTCTTTATCAGAAGGGCTTTTTTTTTGTTTATTTTTTCCCCAGATATCCGGACATTATGTAAAGATTACAAATTAATACTTCTAGATATGTCATATTTACACTACATGGAATGGAAGGATTTCTGAAATGCATCTAGTGAAAAAGGTTTCACATGCTTATTTGCCAGAAAAGATTTTCACAAGGCAGGACAACGTACAAAAGACTACTGGTTTTACATAGAAAAATTCACACAAATAGGAATTAAGATCAAGACAAGTTTCGAGCGAGCGAGCGAGCGTGTATGTGTATGTGTGTGTGTGTGTGTGTGTGTGTGTGTGCGCGCGCGCGCGTGTGCACACACACATACATCAAAATATAAGGAAAAAGAAAATAAATACAATAATCTTATCTCAAAGTTCTAGCGAACTGCTCTCCTGTACGGCTGGAACAACTACATAGATGAAAATCCTCCAAATACGGGGCGTCAGTAAATAAATAAATACATCGCTCTTTCCACGTTCCAGAAACACATAGCAAAACGAAAAATTGTTTTCAGCCGGCGCCATGGAATCAAACCACGGATCTCTCGATATCCAGCCATCAGGTTTAAGGATTTATCTCTGTCAGGCTTAAGGATTTTTTCTTTCACTCTTAAGTCTCCCTCCTTTTCTTTGCTATGGTGTTGCATTGCAACAACACTTTACATAAATGTGTGCAGGCATCTCAACATCATGTGAAACGAACAGCATTCTCTCCATGCAATAAGCACAGACAGACAACAAGTACTGATAAACTACTTTGGATTGTGATAACCAATGACTTTAAGATCTTGTTTTCTTAGCATTAATAGCCCCATAGATAGTTTTCCAAACTCTCTCTCTCTCCCTCTTCTCTGTGTATCCCTATGCGCCATTTTAAGAGGACAAATATATATTCTGATGACTAATGGAATACTCAGTAGCATAGCCAAAATTTTCTTGGGGGGAGAGGGGTCCATGGATTTGGTTTATTAGAGAAAGCCTCAAATATACATATACACTGCTGGCCACCCAAAATGCAACACCGAGAAGGAAGCATCCGATTGGCCTGAAAGTCGCAGTGCGCGTTGCCCGCGAGAGTACATGCAAACGATTAGCATTGCAGGGCATATGCAAATCATGTGCGCCCGGCACGCCACCGAGAAGCACTATAAGAAGGGTGCACAGAAGACGGGGTGTAAGTAATGGAAGTGTGTTGTGCTGCCGGACCTGTGCATGGGAAACTTCCTGATGCCTCGTCGCAGAACACGGCAGTCATTCCAGCATGTTTTGGAGTTCGACAGAGGACAAATAGTGGCTTATCGCGACAGCGGTTTATCGTACCGAGACATCGGCGCCCGTGTGGGACGACATCCAGCCACAGTGAGGCGAGTATGGATTCAGTGGGTGCAGGAGGGATGGATGAACTGACGTGGGCAATTGCCGCAGCCGCGGCACACCACCGAACAAGAGGACCGGCATGCTGTGTGGTGTGCATTGACGGCTCGCACCGCCACATCACGAACCTTAGCGCAGGAATTAGGGTGTGTTGCGCAACAACCTGTGTCAGCAAGTATCGTTCAACGTCGTCTGCAGGAGCGGTTACTTGTCCCACGGCGCCCATTGTTCCGATTACCATTGACGTTACACCACCGGCGAGTGTGGCAGCCGTGGACCATTGAACACCACACCTGGACTACGGAATGGCATGACATTGTCTTCTCCGACGAATTCCGCCTCTGCCTGCAACACCACGATGGTCGGATCCGCGTGTGGCGGCATCACGGCGAGAGACTGTATGACGCCTGCATTATGCATCGCCATACTGGTCAGTCGCCTGGCGTTATGGTTTGGGGCGCAATTGGATATGACACCCGCACCCCTCTGGTACGCATCGCCGGTACACTTAACAGCCACCACTACATCTCCGACGTTTTGGAGCCTGTAGTCCTCCCTTACCTGCAGGACCTGCCAGCGGCCACATTTCAACAGGACAATTCGCGCCCGCACATGAGACTCATCGTGCAACAATTCTTCACAGCCCACCAGGTGTCACTACTACCGTGGCCTGCCTGTTCTCCTGATATGTCGCCCATCAAACACGTCTGGTCGCTGATCGGCAACCGAGTGGCCCGGCAAGCACCACCCGCGGCTACGCCTGATGAACTGTGGCAACGTGTGGAAGCAGCCTGGACCGACATACCCCAAGCCCACATCCAAAGCTTCTTTCGTTCAATGCCACGGCGTGTAGCGGCCGTTATTGCCAGCCATGGGGGCCACACGAACTATTGATGTCTGCGGTTCCGCAAGGCGCACGGGCCTGTAAGCTCAATCGTTTCATCTTTGTATCTGTTGTTATGTGTCCAGTAAATCTGGCTTTGTTATCTCATGTCCTTCTTGGTGTTGCATTTTGGGTGGCCAGCAGTGTATATCGCTTTAAATTCGTACACAATCCACCCTCAATGGGGAAGGGGGTCTCTGGACCCAAAGACCCCCATTGGCTACAACCCTTGAGAATACTATAAAGCACTACTCAATCGAAATGGAATGGATATTTTTTTTTGTCTTTTCCTAAATGTCTGTACATTAATACACCATTTTCTTTTGATAAATATCATATTGTTATTTCTGTATGTTCAAGTTAACAACAAATGTGGATGATTTACATGTGCCTTTTGCATACAATAATAACCTTTTATTAACTTATTTTAAGAAGAAAGAGTTTATGCTATTTATGATGAACATAAATAAAAAATTTGCAACCTTTACATAAATCTTGAGAAATACATAAATCTTGAGAAATTAAAATTTTTAAAAAATTCTTGTACTGTTATTAATGCCATGTGTCTTCAACTGTACCACAGTCTGCATCTGGTGACTGTGGGTAGCAATAGGATATGCTGAATTACTAAGTTTTATCAAGCTGAAAAATAATGGTGCATTTTGTTTCCAGGGCCTCAGTAGTGAGGTAACGATAAATTAAGTAGTTCGATATGATGCATTCTCATACATTTTAAGTTACATAATTGAGAATGTATCACGATTTCATGAAGAGGTATCTGGTTACTGACCTTTTTGTATAAAAGAATGTTTTTAGAAACTTCATATATCTTGTATGTTTACAGGAATAAAGATAATATGGTACAAGAAAATGGATGTTATCAGAATGCATCACACTTCTTAATTTCACCTTCACTGCACATAAAAGCACAGCTAATTATTTAATAAGATCATATTCAGTTCTTGTTTTCATTTCATCACATAAGTGCCACAAGGTGTATTCTCCTTGTTTCTCTAGTTAGACCACTGCAAATGAGCAGAAAAGTAAAATATTGCCAAGTGTTACAGCTGTCCAACAAGAAGGAAAACAAAAAAAAGTTTTTAGTCAGACTTCTATAAGTTGATGTGCTGTTCTAATGAAAGTATTTGTTTGTGCCACATGGCAGAAAAAAAAAAAAAAAAAAAAAACTTGTGCTATCAACAATAAATATAATTTTTCAAATAACTAGAAACAGAGATACATGAAGAACAAGATAAAAATGCAATCTTATGCAACCCAACAGGTAAGTAATACCAAATATGGAAGTAATACAAATTACCGCATGGGACATTTGGAGAATCAGAAAATGTGGAGAGCGATATTGATCATGGCTGCAGCTAGCCAAAGAATTTTTTCCATTTTGACTTCTGTAATATATTGTCAAACAAATGATTACTGCTCCACCTGCCAGGACAATTCTGCTTCAGAAAAGCTGCAAAAAAGGAGCAGAAAACTGCGGCTTGTGTTACAAAAACTCAATTCAGAATCAGTGTTTAAAGGGCTCTTGTAGCAATATTACTGCACCCTTTACTAGGGTTCCACAAACCACTACGACGTCTTATTCGCCGTAGTGGGATTAGTGAAACATCCAAAAATCTGCATAGTGCCCAGGAGAAGTTTTATGGCTTCCCTGCTTTTGAAAACCGCTGAGGAGACAAGTGAAATAATTGTAACCTATGACTTGTTGCTACCTTTTCTGGCCCTATGGCACTGTACCTAGGCTTAGTGGGTTTGGGGATTTTGGAGAATGAATGGTTTTAACAACACCTGGGTATCTTCTAGGAATCTCTCAGCAGATTTACGAATGAAAGACTGGGGGGGGGAATAGCCTGATTTTCCTTTTAGCCTTGTTCTAAATTTTGGGGGCAAAGGGAAAAATCCTTGCATGACTGTAAATTGGATTTTGATTAAGGCTAAATCTGCATATTGCCTAATTACCCTAAATTAAATGTTACATGAAATACGAAGAATTCCGCAATAACAGCAACACAGATACATTGCCAAATGTAGCAAAATGTTACACCCCCTAATGGAGAAAATAGAACACCTAAGAAAAATCAGAAAGTGTGTGAATAATATTGATTACAACCAGGACTATATAATGTTTTAAAAAATCTAATCTAACCTATAGGAGCTATCAAGCAAACTAAAAATTTAATTTAAGTCACCTAGAAAAAAAAACCATTGTGTCACAAAAATTACGGAACACATGGACAATTGTAATCAGGGCAAAAGCAATCAGATGCAAAAAGAATTTTCAAAAAAGACTATTAGAAATATATTTCCAAATGCAGTCACTGCAATGCCTCTGAACATAAAACACAGTACATCTGGTATATCAGGAAATACATGAATTATACTGACATTGGAAAGCCAACATCAAACTAATTTCTGTAACTGAACTCATAGAAACTAAAATATAATTGAGCTAGAGATCGAAGTTTATGTCACCCAGTGGGAACACTTTTAATCAGAAAAACTGCAAAGTGAGTTTAAATTTGTGGTCATAATTACAGCCATCAGTTGCAAACGAATTATTTAAGTTGGACTTTCAGAAGATACTGTGACAATGCAGATATATATTTATATTAGATCACTGGTTTAAGCACTAAGTAACAATAGAAACATACATGTGCACATCCTAACAGTAAATCTGTACACCATTCAAAGCAGAAAATTTATGGAAAATTTTGACAATCCTTAAGTATTGAATGTTAAAAAATATTTTTTTCCAATAAAATTTTCAGAAGTGTAGATACCATGTCAGACAAAAATATATTTGTGAGGTAAAACAGAAAATCTATGAATCACAGAAATTTGAATGTACATGAATTACCATCCTCATCACTAGTGCTATCTGGTACAATAAAGCCTTTTGCAAATCTAACTTACAGACGTGTCTCTACAAATGAACAGACAGGTTGACAAAGTGACACTATAGAAAATTCACTTCCTTAAAAAAAAAGGGGGAGAGAAAGAGGTGTACTACAAAGTATATCTTATACTGAAGGTATACTTCAGTATTTGTTAAGTTTTCTCTCCAATATATTGTATTTACTTGAACAATATTAAATTGAATGAATGAACCAAAAATTAATCTTCATAAAACAAAAATATTTCACATAAAAATTTAATACATGGTGACTGAATAAAGGAAGACAATAATGAATATGTTCTGCGTGTTGCATTTAGCCAATAAGGCACAGCTGATAAACACTGCAGAAAATAAGGTGGGAAACACACAGTTAAAAGATATACCCAATGAAATGGGAATACATTATTCAAATATTACATGTGATATACTTGGGAGCTAATTTACAGAGAATTCTCCACATGAATCACACACTGACACAAAGTCTGTCATTTTCTTGGATAAACCAATGTGAAACATATTTATAAAACAAACAAAACTGTAACGAACCAATTTTGAATTGTTTGCATTATGGCAAAAGCCTACAAATTTGATTGGCTGGTAACCTTAAGCTATAACATTCTACATGTACCATATGCTTCACAGTAGAGCCTGTCATTTTCTTCATGATAAGCACAGCACAAAGCAATGTATTATGAGTTTGCTGTTTTCTGTTTTAGGAATTTTCTGCCAACACAAAATGCAGAGGTTTCCTTGTGAGTAACAGGTAAATCACTTTTGGGGATCAGATTTAGAAACATTAAATGATGAAAGGAAAAAAATGCCTAAAAAAAATTAATGCTTATTATAATTGGGGAACTGTAGCTCACTAGTAGCAGTAAATCACAAGGAAGACAATTCTGAGAAACAAGGATTTTCAGGTTTTCCATAAATCTATTAATATTTTTAATATGATAAACACTGATGAAAATTCAAAATTCCAGATGCATGGCATGTTTTAGGTCAAATTCAATCACTTTTTGCTACTACAAACAGGTTTTTTAAATACACCACAGTGGAAGTTCAATCAAACATTTGCTACATAAGTAGTTACAAAACATGTAAAATTTATCCAAAAGTATTAAAAGATTTTTGTTCATTTCATATTTATTCTATTTCTACGTACCATAACAGCTGGCATAATTATCATTTACTGTCAATAATTGTGTATGAGACATAAGTCAATAATTATCTTCCACTGTCATTTTCTCATATGTAATACATAAGTCAGTGATAATCATTACTTGTCCCTAGCTGATAAAATGTTATATTACCTTGAATTAAATAATCATTGGGAAAAGATTTCCGGATGAACAAACCTTACCTGTATATTGCACGACCAGATTCAACATTAATCCAGTCTAAAGCAAAATCTATTTGCCTGACGAATGAAGACAACCTGTTAATAACACTCTGAGCTAAGTGCAAAACTGCAAGTGGTGTCTTGCTCAGTATCCTGAAAACATTAAAAAAAATAGATATAATTAAGCAATGACAAAAAAGAAAACTAAAAATAACACAGCACACAATACAGAAAACTGCAAAACAACATTTAATTAAAAAAATGTGAAGTTCTTTAACAGGTTTCATGTTTTGCAAAGTGGTTTTAAGTCACACAAGAATAATCCATATCAATGCATTTCTTATCTATTGCATTCTACCTTTGTAATACAAAGTCACACACACACGCACATATGCACACACGCACACGGAGGCAATACTGAAAACTGTGTTTTAGAATATACACTCAGTACCCAAAACATGATGGGTAGTTGGCATGGGCATCCCCACGCGGAGTGGACAGATCCATACCAAACTCAGACGATAAATAGGTGGACAACAGGGTTTACCAACTGTGTATCACAATGTATTTAGGAAGCATTTTTGACAAAGAGAACAAATTGGATGTTGAAATTAGTAGGTGAGTGAATTCTTCATTGAAAGTCATAGCTTCTGTGGGAGGTTTTCACAGGAAGGATGGGCTCTCTAGAGAGTCCTGCATGGCTGTGTATGAAACTGTAATTGTTCCTACTCTGATGTATGGCAGTGAAACCTGGATACTGCAGAAGAAACATAGGAGTCGTTTGTGTGCTGGAAATGCGTTACTTACGTGGGGTTTGTGGCAAGACACGGTCTGATTGTGAGAGGAATGAAGATGTGTTGCAGTTGTGTGATGTGAAGCAAAATGTTGTTAACTAGGTGGAGACCAATATGCTTCGGTGGTTTGGCCATGTTGAAAGAATGGATGACGAGATGCTTACTAATAAAATTTTTTAGCCCAAGTGGCAGGAAGGAAAGGCAGAGGAAGGCCAAGGAAGACATGGGTGGATCAGATTCAGGAGTGTCTGCATGAGAACAAGATTATGAGTATGAAGTATAAAAGATCTTGTGTACGGCGTGTAATGGATATCAGTGAAGCCTGAGTTGTATGTCAAGATCGCTGTAAATGGAGAAGTTTGATACGACAGCAGTAAGTAAAAATATATGGTAGTTTGTATTTCTTTTTTGGAGCTAACCTCTGAATCTCAGAGAACAGCTTAGTGATGTGTATGCATGTATGTACCACAATAGACGAGCATGGGTAAATGTGCTGATCTGAGAGACTTTCATCATGGACACATCGTTGGCGCAAGACATACATCCAAGTGGTAAAAACCCTAGAGTTCCCAAGGGTAACCGTCTCAAGGGTGTACTGCGAGTATGCCATCAATGGACATACCAGTGTCCAAAGAGCAAGTGGTGGCCGACCACACGCCACTGATGACAGGGTTGGCGTAAACTATCCAGGCTCGTACAGACTGACTGTTTGGCAATGTCAGAACAAATCACATCCAGGTTAAATGTCAGAGGCCCAGACAACATCGGTGAGTGAACAGTACAGTGCATGCTGCATACCCTGGGCTAGCCAATGCCGTACTCGTGTGTCACTGTTTCCTATGTCGTATCTGTCTTGTGGTATATGTTGTATCTGTTATCTGTCATTGGCATATAGGTTTTCCTTACTTTCATTCCACTTAGTATTACACGCAAATATCATAAACAAATTAGGTTGGCCATAATTCCTGACATAAATCATCGCATCTTGTGTTCATTCATGAAAATATCTTGGCCCTCCTGTAAAAGACGATGGTAATATGACCAATTGGCTGATATCGCCAACATGTTCGTTTCCTCACAAAGCATCTTGCAAATGGATATAATTTTCCGTTTGCAGTTTTGTCTGATTATTTTGGATGTAAGCTAAATGTTCCATTTCAATTTCAGTGTTGTTTTTCCAGTTCAGTGATTGAAAGACTACGCATTTAGTCTGTGGCCTTACATGCTGTCAGACTAGCTGCTGCATGTGTGCCTCACGTCTTTTTCCCAATGAGCAAAAAGTTTCGTAAACCGGTCGCCGCACATTGCTGTTTAAGCAGTGGAAGCCATGAAAGAATGCGAACGGTGATTTTTTCTTTGACTTGTCACTAAAATCGTTACTGCTTGGCTCCCTTTGGTCATAGATTAATGTTTCATACACCTAAACCTCCCTCAACATATGCTCCATGGAATGGTGAAAGCTGCATCAAAATCCATCCAGCAAATCTCGAGATTAGCCTGAACAAACAGGCACATGCCTACCAGGGACTTGATTTTATACTATGTATATACATATATATATTATTATTTTTTTGTATGTGTGTGTGTGTGTGTGTGTGTGTGTGTGTGTGTGTACATATCATCATCATCATCATCATCATCAACCATTATCAATCCACTGCTGGACGAAGGTCTCCCCAAGTTTCTTCCACAATGGTCTGTCTTGTGCCAGTCTCCTCCATGTCACTCCCCCATACTTTCGAATTTCATCCACCCATCTTCCATGTGGTCTTCTTCTGGGTCTTTTCCTGTCCCTTGGAATCCAATCTAAAATTTCGGCTGTCCATCGATGGTCTGTTCTTCTGGCAGTATGCCCAGCCCATTGCCATTTCAGGGATTTAACTCAGATCATGATGTCTTCCACACTTGTCATTTTTCGGATCCACGAGTTCCTCTTCTTATATCTCCTGGTTACACCAAGCATGCACCTCTCCTTTTTCTTTGAGTTGTCTGCAGCCTGTGTATGTCTCTTTTAGTTAAGGTCCACGTCTCTGCACCATACGTAAGCACTGGAAGGATGCATTGATCAAACACTTTTCTTTTAAGACATAATGGCATATTGCTCTTGAAAATTATGCTGTTTCTTCCAAAAGCTCTCCAGGCAAGTTTTGCACGCCGATTAATTTCTTCATCAATGTGACCCTCACTTGATATCCGCTGTCCAAGATAAACGTAAGTGTCTGTTATCTCCAGCTTTTCTCCATCAATCGATAAATCTTCATTTCGTGTAAAAGCATTGAACATCACTTTTGTCTTCTGAAAGTTCATTTTTAATCCCACTTCTTTACTCTTGTCAGCAAGTTCTTGGATCATACTCTGCAGCTCTGATGGGGTAGTTGCAAAAATGACTACGTCATCAGCAAAACGAAGGTGGGTTAGATAATCTCCATTAATCTTTATCCCTTTGTTTTTCCAGTTCAGTGATTGAAAGACATTTTCCAATGTGGCATTAAAGAGCTTCGGAGATATGGTGTCACTTTGTCTCACTCCTTTTCCAATTTTTATGTGTGTTGTATTTTCAAACAGCCGAATCTTTGCACTTGCATTTTCATAGATGTTATTAATAATATTAATGTATGCATCTTCAATACCGCAGGATTTCAGAGCCATTGTAACTACTGCTGATGGTTTAACCGAATCAAAAGCTTTGATTCGGTGTATACATATATACACACATATATACAAAAAGTTGAGAAAAATATTTGGGGAGACCATCTGCAAGTTAATTGAAAATGGATGAAGATGATATATACATACATACATATATAAATTAAAAGACAAAATGCAACTAATAATCAGAAAACAGCAGGTATTGTTATAAAAGCCCCATATGAAAGAGAGAAAAAAAGAAAGTCATAGAACCTACCAAACATGGTATAGTAAATATCAGAAACCACACAAAGTCAAAAATTACAATAAGAGCCAATAGAACCCTAAAGGTCAGAAGGCTCAGAATGCCGACCCCAAATGTGTAGGTGTAAAAACACAAAATGTCAGAAAGCTGCATGCTAGTAGAACATTGGCAACGCAGACCAACAGAGAAAGTAAGAAATAAAAATAAAAATACAAGTGACATGAACCCAGCAGCATATAATAGCCACGTGCAGAAGGTGTGTCATAATATAAAAACTGAAGAATAAAGATAAGACCAATAATCAGTAAAGAACAGATATTACTATAGAAACAATATACGAGAGGAAAAAAAGAGTAGAAGAACCCATCAAACATTGTAAACGAAGTAGCATAAACCGTGCAATGTCAAAAATTGCAACAAACACCAACAGAATCCAAAAGGTTAGAAAGTTCAAAATGCTAACCTTGAGAATGTAATTGTAAAACGCAAAGTCGAAAATGCCGGACAACAGAGAACAACAAACAAGAGGGCTGAAATCATCAGGGAAAAACTAGCACTCAAGATACATGGCTTTTCAAATGTTTGCAATGGCTGGAATCCACCAAAATCCAGAAACAGGGCTTTTTAAGCCATGCGATAATAAGCAGGAAAGTTAAAACCAGAATGAGAATAGCACAAATGTAAGAATAGAGATAAGACATTCAAATGGAAGTTGTGGTTTGTCATGTGAAACAAGTGACTAGGTGTAGCTGTGTGAAAAAAAGAAGAGTTAGAATGTTATAAGGACACCTTCAGCTGCAATATATACACTCATCATAAAAAAAATAGTTGCACCCAGAAGGAAGCAACCGACAGGAATGAAACTTGGACGGGTAAGTTTGACATTGTGAGATATGCAAATGATTCAAGTATCACTCTCGGCCGTGCATGTGACGCAAGGAAGGAGGGGTCATAGCGCTGTGCCTGACCGGCTATATAAAGTCGTCTCATTGCCTGTGCTTGCCATTATGACCCATGTTGTTGTGTTGGTTGCATCCTTTGAAAGTGAAGTATGCCTCAGAGAAAAATTCGGAAGCAATTCAGGCAGTTGGAAGAATTCGAGAGGGGCCGCATCGCGGGGCTCCTTGAAGCAGGATGGTCTTATCACCATATTGCGCATCATACCGGTCATGCAGATATCACCATAGCATGCTGTTGGTGGCAGGGGATAGAACAAAGCATGCAGCAGTGACAAGAAGGGTCTGTGAGATCTAGATGAACCATGGAGAGGACCAACAAGTTGTTCGTCATACGCAGAGTGACCCGACAGCTACGATTGCTGATATTCAGCGAGCAGTGGTGCCCTCCGTGCATCGTTGATTAGTGCCAGCACCATTGGCAGATGGCTGCATGATATAGGATTACACGCACGCAGACTGTTACAACAACTGCCCGTAACATCATTGCAACATCGCAAAAGACTGCAATGGTGTCGTGCCAGACTGTCATGGAGCCACTCAGAATGGCAGCGGGTGATCTTCAGTGACGAGTCCCACTTTGTCTTGGTAGAGATGACCACCGAATCCATGTGTGGAGGCACTGTAGTCAGCGCCAAGATGAACAGTTTGTTGTTGAGCGTCACACATCCAGAAGGACTGATGTCATAGTGTGGGGAGCAATTGCCTATGATGCCAGATCACCTTTGGTGTTCATTACAGGCACTTTGAGAACCCAATGTTACTTTAATGAGATCCTGCAACCAGTGACCCTACCGTTTCTGAAGGCTCACTCCTGTGCAATTTTCCAACAGGACAATGCTCATCCACATACTGCTGCTGTCTCCAGAGCTTGCCTTTAAGGCACTGACACTCTGCCATGGCCAGCCACATCGCCAGACCTATCGCCGACTGAAAATGTGTGGGATACTATTGGACATGCTATCCACACTGCACCCCTACCACACAATCTGCAGGAAGTGCGTGAGAAGATTCAAGCTGCATGGGATGGCTTATCGCATGACACCATTAGGAACCTGTACAACTTAATTTCATGCCGAGATATCTGGCATGCTGTGTGAGCAAACATGGCAGTCTGACGCCATACTGAGAGACACTACTTATCAGCGTGTAGCTCAATAAAAATTGCCCATATCAGTCTCAATGTTAAATCATTTATTGTTTCTGGTAACGTTTACCTCCCTCCCGAATAGCATTGCAATCCGAAACATCCTTCTGAATGCAACTATTTTTTTATGATGAGTGTGTATATGTATATACACTATCTACCAACAAGTAATTGGACACCTGTGATAGCAAAGGAAAACAAAGTTTATGCATCTTCAATAGTTGGTGGAGCCTCCACGAGCGGCGTTTACAGCTGCGACCCTCTGAGGCATACTCTCAACCAGGCGTTGTCCGATGGCTAGCAGTATTTTCTTCCACTCGGCTTGGAGAAAACAAGTCAGTTCCTTCACCGATTTTGGACGGTGGGGGCACCCTTTAAGTCGGCACTCCAACTCGTCCCAGAGATGCTCGATAGGGTTAAGGTCTGGGCTCTGTGTAGGCCAGTCCATTCGATTAACCCCACTGTCACCATACCAAGTCATGGTGGACCTCGCAACATGACAGGTGGCATTGTCATCCTGAAAGTAACATGGGTCCACCCCGTAAAACTGCCACAACGTAGGAAGCACATGGTCATCCAAAATGGTGTAGTAGGTTTCGGCGTCGAATCTACCAGGAATTGCGACCAAGGGCCTCGTGCCATACCAGGAGAAACACCCCTATAGCATAATTCCACCGCCGTCGAACTTCAGAGTTGGCACAATACATTCCAGCAGGAGGCGTTCTCCAGGCAGACGCCAAACCCAGACCCTGTCATCCGAACGGTAGAGGGTGAACCTTCATTCATCGCTCCAGAGGACCTGTTTACACTGTTCAACGGTCCACTGTCGACGTTCTTTGCACCACGTTAGCCCAGCAGCGCTATTGGACTTGGTGATCAAAGGCATGTGGGCGGCAGCACGTCCATGATAACCGAGCAGATGGGCTTCCTTACGGATGGTATTCATCGAAAGAACACTCCCGGATGCCTGTTGAAACTCCTCACGGATGTGGCCCATCGATTTGGTGCGGTTCTTCCGAATTTCTCTGGCCAGCACCTGTCGGTCTCTAACTCCCAGTTTTGTGGGTCTGCTGGGAAGGGGCACATTCCAACAGTCACCTCTCGTCTTGCACTTGCCAATCACGTAGGCCACTGTCGATTTTGGGTACTTCAACTAGCTGGATATGTCACATATGGATCGGCTATTTCCGTGATACCCGACGATTACACCTTTCTCGAAATCAGAGAGCTCCGAACTGCGTGGCATCTTGCATATGACTGGTTGCGTTGTTGTTTCCAACACAATATTTAACGACGGCTGCCGTGACGTGTATCAGGACCACAGATATCGTCGATTGCAGGGGTGTCCAATTACTTGTTGGTAGATAGCGTGTGTATATATATATATATATATATATATATATATATATATGGTCAGGTGATGCGTAACATCACAGCCTCTCCTTGACAAATGTCAACCCCGCCTTCTCGTGGTGCATCCTGTTCCCACTAAAGGGGCTCTGACGACCGCCAATAGCGGTATAACTATACCATCGGGATCAGAGGAAATGCTATCCCACACTCACCAACCCGCTTGGCCAGCGTGGTGAGTTATGGCCAAACACCTCCAAAATGATTCTACAACTTAAATCTTGGCCCTCAGTCTCCGGCAGCTGGAATGTACCTGGCCAAGGCAGCGGCCAGTGCGACATGAAGGCAGAGGGTGCTAAGAATCCCCGGAGGACCGGACTAGGCTGCCATTTGATGCTGACCTTGGCTACCTATAATGGACGCTCCCTATCTTCTGATTCAAGGCTTCTTGAATTGGAAGAGGAACTACAAAGGATCAAGTGGGACATCGTCGGGCTAAGTGAGGTAAGGAGAAAAGGAGAAGATCTCATTGAACTGAAAAGTGGACATCTCTTCTATTATCGTGGGACAGATACTGGCAGAACTAGTGGTGTTGGATTTATAATAAACAAGAAACTGAAGGATAAAGTGGTAGAAGTTGAAAGTTCCTCTGACAGAGCTGCACGACTTGTTATCCAACTATCGAGAAGATACCAGGCTCAGATTATTCAAACTTATGCACCCACCACAAGTCATCCTGAAGAAGAAATTGAAGAATTTTATGAGGAAATTCATCATCTAAATAATAAAGGTAAGCAGCACTTGAAGATAATTATGGGAGATTTCAATGCAAAAATAGGGCACCGGCAACAGAATGAAACTTCAGTAGGTAAATTCGGTCACGGCAACAGAAACCAGCGTGGAAATACTCTCGTTGAGTTTGCAGAGGCAGAAGGATTTTTCATCTTGAACTCCTTCTTCAAGAAAAAGCCACACAGGAAATGGACATGGAGACATCCAATTGGGACGACAAGTGAAATTGATTTTATTATGTGTAACAAAAAATTCGTCATCGAAGACTGCAGTGTGATGAACAAGTTCAACACAGGTAGTGACCATAGATTGGTGAGATGTAAGATGCACCTCAACACTAAACTTGAACGTGGCAAGCTCATAAGACAAACAAAATGTATTGACATAACCAACCTTAAAAAACACCATAATACTTTCAAGTTGGAACTGAAGAACAGATTCTCTGCTTTAGGAGGCCTAACATCGAAAGAAGTGGATATTTCTGAAGTTAACAGAAAAGTAACCAAAGCTCTTATGGAAACAGCAACAAAATTAGCTGGGTCTAAGAACAAGTTGCATGTGAACAAATTATCAGAAAAAACAAAATGTTGATGCAAAAAGAAGAGAGATGAGGATAACTAAAGAAGATGTGACTTCCAAAGTGGAATATATAGAGCTATGCAAGACAGTACGAAAAAGTATCACTGAAGACGTAAGGAAATTCAACTGTGAGCTAGTGAGGAAAGCAATTGAAAACAACCAAAGCCTTAAGATAGCAAAGGGACATCTCAGTAAGGGAAGAAAACAGATTATGGCTCTGAGAAAAGAAGATGGTTCTATAACAAGAAATAGAGGCGAAATATTGACAAGAGTAAAGATTTCTACTCCAAATTATATGAAAGGGATGATACATGTACTCCAGACATCATGAAAGATACCAGTACAAGAGTTCTTCCAGTCCTCCCAGCAGAAGTTGCTCATGCAATCAAGAACATGAAGCGGGGGAAAGCTCCAGGAGAAGATGGAATTACTATAGACATCATACAAGAAGCAAGTGCAGAAATTGAAACAGTACTCGCCCAAATTTTCACTCGATGCCTTAATGAAGGGAAGATTCCTGAGGATTGGAACAATGCTACAATGATCCTGCTACATAAAAAAGGTGACATTGAGGATCTCAGGAACTACAGACCTATCAGCCTCCTATCAGTGGTTTATAAAATCTTCACTAAAGTTCTTTCACAGCGCTTGAAGGTATCACTGGACATGGCTCAACCGAGAGAACAAGCTGGATTCAGGAGTGGCTACAGCACAATAGATCATATCCACGCACTGAGAGAACTAATTGAAAGAGCGAGGGAATATGAACTTCCATTGTGCATGGCTTTTATCGATTATGAAAAAGCCTTTGATTCGGTGAAACCATCAGCAGTTACCACGGCTCTGAAATCCTGCGGTATTGAAGATGCATACATTAATATTATTAATAACATCTATGAAAATGCAAGTGCAAAGATTCGGCTGTTTGAAAATACAACACACATAAAAATTGGAAAGGGAGTGAGACAAGGTGACACCATATCTCCGAAGCTCTTTAATGCCACATTGGAAAATGTCTTTCAATCACTGAACTGGGAAAACAAAGGGATAAAGATTAATGGAGATTATCTAACCCACCTTCGTTTTGCTGATGACGTAGTCATTTTTGCAACTACCCCATCAGAGCTGCAGAGTATGATCCAGGAACTTGCTGACAAGAGTAAAGAAGTGGGATTAAAAATGAACTTTCAGAAGACAAAAGTGATGTTCAATGCTTTTACAAGAAATGAAGATTTATCGATTGATGGAGAAAAACTGGAGATAACAGATACATATGTTTATCTTGGACAGCAGATATCAAGTGAGGGTCACATTGATGAAGAAATTAATCGGCGTACAAAACTTGCCTGGAGAGCTTTTGGAAGAAACAGCATAATTTTCAAGAGCAATATGCCATTATGTCTTAAAAGAAAAGTGTTTGATCAATGCATCCTTCCAGTGCTTACGTATGGTGCAGAGACGTGGACCTTAACTAAAAGAGACATACAAAGGCTGCAGACAACTCAAAGGAAGCATGGAGAGGTGCATGCTTGGTATAACCAGGAGAGATAAGAAGAGGAACTCGTGGATCCGAAAAATGACGAGAGTGGAAGACATCATGATCAGAGTTAAATCCCTGAAATGGCAATGGGCTGGACATACTGCCAGAAGGACAGACCATAGATGGACAGCCGAAATTTTAGATTGGATTCCAAGGGACAGGAAAAGACCCAGAAAAAGACCACATGGGAGATGGGTGGATGAAATTCGTAAATATGTGGGAGTGACATGGAGGAGACTGGCACAAGACAGACCGTTGTGGAGGAAACTTGGGGAGACCTTCGTCCAGCAGTGGATTGATAATGGTTGACAATGATGATGATGATGATGATGATATAAATATATATCCTTCAGCTGCAATATATACATATCATCATCATCATCAACCATTATCAATTCACTGCTGGACGAAGGTCTCCCCAAGTTTCCTCCACAACGGTCTGTCTTGTGCCAGTCTCCTCCATGTCACTCCCGCATACTTTCGAATTTCATCCACCCATCTTCCATGTGGTCTTCTTCTGGGTCTTTTCCTGTCCCTTGAATCCAATCTAAAATTTCGGCTGTCCATCGATGGTCTGTCCTTCTGGCAGTATGTCCAACCCGTTGCCATTTCAGGGGTTTAACTCTGATCATGATGACTTATACTCCTCTCATTTTTCGGATCCACGAGTTCCTCTTCTCATCTCTCTTGGTTACACCAAGCATGCACCTCTCCATGCTTCTTTCAGTTGTCTCCAGCCTTTGTAAGTCTCCTTTAGTTAAGGTCCACGTCTCTGCACCATACGTAAGCACTGGGAGGATGCATTGATCAAACACTTTTCTTTTAAGACATAATGGCATATTGCTCTAGAAAATTATGCTGTTTCTTCCAAAAGCTCTCCAGGCAAGTTTTGTACGCCGATTAATTTCTTCATCAATGTGACCCTCACTTGATATCTGCTGTCCAAGATAAACGTACGTGTCTGTTATCTCCAGCTTTTCTCCATCAATAGATAAATCTTCATTTCTTGTAAAAGCATTGAACATCACTTTTGTCTTCTGAAAGTTCACTTTTAAATCCCACTTCTTTACTCTTGTCAGTAAATTCCTGGATCATACTCTGCAGCTCTGATGGGGTAGTTGCAAAAATGACTATGTCATCAGCAAAATGAAGGTGGGTTAGATAATCTCCATTAATCTTTATCCCTTTGTTTTCCCAGTTCAGTGATTGAAAGACATTTTCCAATGTGGCATTAAAGAGCTTGGAAGATATGGTGTCACCTTGTCTCACTCCTTTTCCAATTTTTATGTGTTGTATTTTCAAACAGCCGAATCTTTGCACTTGCATTTTCATAGATGTTATTAATAATATTAATGTACGCATCTTCAATACTGCTGGATTTCAGGGCCATTGTAACTGCTGATGGTTTCACCGAATCAAAGGCTTTTCACAATCGATAAAAGCCATGCACAATGGAAGTTCATATTCCCTCGCTCTTTCAATTAGTTCTCTCAGTACGTGGATATGATCTATTGTGCTGTAGCCACTCTTGAATCCAGCTTGTTCTCTCGGTTGAGCCACGTCCAGTGTCACCTTTAAGCGGTGTGAAAGAACTTTAGTGAAGATTTTATAAACCACTGATAGGTCTGTAGTTCCTGAGATCCTCAATGTCACCTTTTTTATGTAGCAAGATCATTGTAGCGTTGTTCCAATCCTCAGGAATCTTCCCTTCATTAAGGCATCGAGTGAAAATTTGGGCAAGTACTGTTTCGATTTCTCCACTTGCTTCTTGTATGATGTCTACAGTAATTCCATCTTCTCCTGGAGCTTTTCCCCGCTTCATGTTCTTGATTGCATGTGTACCTTCTGCTGGGAGGACTGGAAGAACTCTGGTATCTTTCATGATGTCTGGAGTACATGTATCATCCCTTTCATATAATTTGGAGTAGAAATCTTTTACTCTTGTCAAAATTTCGCCTCTATTTCTCGTTACAGAAACACCTTTTTTTCTCAGTGCCATAATCTGTTTTCTTCCCTTACTGAGATGTCCCTTTGCTATCTTTAGGCTTTGGTTGTTTTCAATTGCTTTCCTTACTAGTTCACAGTTGAATTTCCTTACGTCTTCAGTGATACTTTTTCGTACTGTCTTGCATAGCTCTATATATTCCGCTTTGGAAGTCGCATCTTCTTTAGTTGTCCTCGTCTCTCCTTTTTTGCATCAACATTTTGGTTTTTCCTGATAATTTGTTCACATGCAACTTGTTCTTAGACCCAGCTAATTTTGTTGCTGTTTCCATAAGAGCTTTGCTTACTTTTCTGTTAACTTCAGAAATATCCACTTCGTCCGACGTTAGGCCTTCTAAAGCAGATAATCTGTTCTTCAGTTCCAACTTGAAGGTATTATGGTGTTTTTTAAGGTTGGTTATGTCAATACATTTTGTTTGTCTTATGAGCTTGCTACGTTCGAGTTTAGTGTTGAGGTGCATCTTACATCTCACCAATCTATGGTCACTACCTGTGTTGAACTTGTTTAGCACACTGCAGTCTTCTATGATGAATTTTTTGTTACACATATTAAAATCAATTTCACTTGTCGTCCCATTTGGATGTCTCCATGTCCATTTCCTGTGTGGCTTTTTCTTGAAGAAGGAGTTCAAGATGAAAAACCCTTCTGCCTCTGCAAACTCAACGAGAGTATTTCCACGCTGGTTTCTGTTGCTGTGGCCGAATTCACCTACTGAAGTTTTCATTCTGTTGTCGTTGCCCAATTTTTGCATTGAAATCTCTCATAATTACCTTTAAGTGCTGCTTACCTTTATTATTTAGATGACGAATTTCCTCATAAAATTCTTCAATTTCTTCTTCAGGATGACTTGTGGTGGGTGCATAAGTTTGAATAATCTGAGCCTGGTATCTTCTCGAGAGTTGGTTAACGAGTCGTACAGCTCTGTCAGAGGAACTTTCAACTTCTACAACTTTATCCTTCAGATTCTTGTTTATTTTAAATCCAATACCACTAGTTCTGCCAGTATCTGTATCACGATAGTAGAAGAGATGTCCACTTTTCAGTTCAATGAGATAGTCTCCTTTTCTCCTTACCTCACTTAGCCCGACGATGTCCCACTTGATCCTTTGTAGTTCCTCTTCCAATTCAAGAAGCCTTGAATCAGAAGATAGGGAGCGCCCATTATACGTAGCCAAGGTCAGCATCAGATGGCAGCCTAGTCCGGTCCTCCGGGGATTCTTAGCAACCTCTGCCTTCATGTCGCACTGGCCGCTGCCTTGGCCAGGTACATTCCAGCTGCCGGAGACTGAGGGCCAAGATTTAAGTTGTGGAGTCATTTCATTTTGGAGGGGTTTGGCTATAACTCACCACGCTGGCCAAGCGGGTTGGTGAGTGTGGGATAGCATTTCCTCTAATCCCAAAGGTATAGTTATACCGCTATTGGCGGTCTTCAGAGCCCCTTTAGTGGGAACAGGATGTACCACGAGAAGGCGGGTTTGACATTTGTCAAGGAGAGGCTGTGATGTTACGCATCACCTGACCTTACATCCCTATATCATCATCATCGTCAACCATTATCAATCCACTTCTGGACGAAGGTCTCCCCAAGTTTCCTCCACAACGGTCTGTCTTGTGCCAGTCTCCTCCATGTCACTCCCGCATACTTTCGAATTTCATCCACCCATCTTCCATGTGGTCTTCTTCTGGGTCTTTTCCTGTCCTTTGGAATCCAATCTAAAATTTCGGCTGTCCATCGATGGTCTGTTCTTCTGGCAGTATGTCCAGCCCATTGCCATTTCAGGGATTTAACTCTGATCATGATGTCTTCCACTCTTGTCATTTTTTGGATCCACGTGTTCCTCTTCTTATCTCTCCTGGTTACACCAAGCATGCACCTCTCCATGCTTCTTTGAGTTGTCTGCAGCCTTTGTATGTCTCTTTTAGCTAAGGTCCACGTCTCTGCACCATACGTAAGCACTGGAAGGATGCACTGATCAAACACTTTTCTTTTAAGACATAATGGCATATTGCTCTTGAAAATTATACTGTTTCTTCCAAAAGCTCTCCAGGCAAGTTTTGTACGCCGATTAATTTCTTCACCAATGTGACCCTCACTTGATATCTGCTGTCCAAGATAAATGTACGTGTCTGTTATCTCCAGCTTTTCTCCATCAATCGATAAATCTTCATTTCTTGTAAAATCATTGTACATCACTTTTGTCTTCTGAAAGTTCATTTTTAATCCCATTTCTTTACTCTTGTCAGCAAGTTCCTGGATCATACTCTGTAGCTCTGATGGGGTAGTTGCAAAAATGACTATGTCATCAGCAAAACGAAGTTGGGTTAGATAATCTCCATTAATCTTTATCCCTTTGTTTTCCCAATTCAGTGATTGAAAGACATTTTCCAATGTGGCATTAAAGAGCTTCGGAGATATGGTGTCACCTTGTCTCACTCCTTTTCCAATTTTTATGTGTGTTGTATTTTCAAACAGCCGAATCTTTGCACTTGCATTTTCATAGATGTTATTAATAATATTAATGTATGCATCTTCAATACCGCAGGATTTCAGAGCCATTGCAACTGCTGATGGTTTCACCGAATCAAAGGCTTTTTCATAATCGATAAAAGATATGCACAATGGAAGTTCATATTCCCTCGCTCTTTCAATTAGTTCTCTCAGTACGTGGATATGATCTATTGTGCTGTAGCCACTCCTGAATCCAGCTTGTTCTCTCGGTTGAGCCATGTCCAGTGTCACCTTCAAGCGGTGTGAAAGAACTTTAGTGAAGATTTTATAAACCACTGATAGGAGGCTGATAGGTCTGTAGTTCCTGAGATCCTCAATGTCACCTTTTTTATGTAGCAAGATCATTGTAGCGTTGTTCCAATCCTCAGGAATTTTCCCTTCATTAAGGCATCGAGTGAAAATTTGGGCGAGTACTGTTTCGATTTCTCCACTTGCTTCTTGTATGATGTCTACAGTAATTCCATCTTCTCCTGAAGCTTTTCCCCGCTTCATGTTCTTGATTGCATGTGCAACTTCTGCTGGAAGGACTGGAAGAACTCTGGTACCTTTCATGAGGTCTGGAGTACATGTATCATCCCTTTCATATAATTTGGAGTAGAAATCTTTCACTCTTGTCAAAATTTTGCCTCTATTTCTTGTTACAGAACCATATTCTTTTCTCAGTGCCATAATCTGTTTTTTCCCCTTACTGAGATGTCCCTTTGCTATCTTTAGGCTTTGGTTGTTTTCAATTGCTTTCCTTACTAGTTCACAGTTGAATTTCCTTACGTCTTCAGTGATACTTTTTTGTACTGTCTTGCATAGCTCTATATATTCCACTTTGGTAGTCACATCTTCTTTAGTTGTCCTCATCACTCTTCTTCTTTGCATCAACATTTTGGTTTTTCCTGACATCCCTATATACATATATATATAAATATGTTGATGATGTAATCATTCTTGCAACTACCCCTTGAGAGCTGCAGAGTATGATTCAAGAACTTGCTGACAAGAGCAAAGAAGTGGGATTAAAAATGAAAGTGAACTTTCAGAAGACAAAACTGGTGTACATCGCTTTTACAAGAAATGAAGATTTATCGATTGATGGGGAAATGCTGGAGATAACAGACACCTACATTTACCTTGGACAGCAAATATCAAGAGAGTGTCACATTGATGAGGAAATTAATCGGTGTGTAAAACTTGGCTGGAAAACCTTTGGAAGAAACAGTATAATTTTTAAGAGCAATATGCCATTATGTCTTAAAAGAAAAATGTTTAATCAATGCATCCTTCCAGTTCTTACATATGGAGCAGAGACATGGACTTTAATTAAAAAAGACATACAAAGGCTGCAGACAACTGAAAGAAGCATGGAGACATGCATACTTGGTGTAACCAAATATGCATATCTCTATTTTCCTTATCCATGAGAGGAACTCATGGATAAGGAAAATGACAAAAGTGGAAGATATCCTGATCAAATTAAAGTCCCTGAAATGGCAATGGGCTGGACATGTTGCCAGAAGAACGGACCACAGATGGACAACCGAAATTTTAGACTGGATTCCAAGGGACAGAAAAAGACCTAGAAGAAGACCACATGGAAGATGGATGGGTGAAATTTGAAAGCATAAACGTGGAGGAGACAAGCTGAAGATACTCAGTTCTGGAAGAAACTTGGGGAAACCTACATCCAGCAGTGAATTGATAATTTAAGAATGTTGATATATATATACAGTCAACTCTGGATATAGTGAACTCAGCTATCATGAACATTCGGCTATAGTGAACCTAAATCATTGGTCGCAACCCGCAACATCGGAAATGTACATTAAAATTTCTGTTTATAGTGAACCCTCAACTTCGGTTATAGTGAACCTAAAAATAAAACTTCAAAGAATGTATTTATTATAAGTACATTCATGAAATTGTAACTTATACAATTCATAGTACATGAAATTGCAACTTATTTCGAAACAACCCTTCTTGCAAAAACTTGAAAGAATGTGTTCAGAACAATATTATAGGCCTACTCTGCCTGCCAACACATCAGTCCTCCAATCCATGGAGCAAGGTTTGTCTTGCAGCTTTAAAACCTATTACAGAAGGGAAGTAAAGCTTCATTAGTACAAGCCTTGCCTGGAATCAAAGCAGAACACATAAATAAATGTTCTGAATGCCGTACATTTTGAAAACAGAGCATGGAGGAGTGTGTCAATGGTCACTATACCGAACAGTTTCCAGAGAGCTGGTTTGGCTACAGGATGTGTGGGATTTGAAGAAAAGGATGATGAGCCTCTTAAGCACCTCCTTCAGCATATCGGTGCAAATTCCACTGAAGCTGAAGATTTTATCGATGCTGACCGTGAAGTTATAACGAATGAAATCCCGTCGGATGAAACTATTATTGAGGCTGTGAAAGGCGGTTCCAGCACGGAAGAAAACGAGGCTGAAGATGATGAGGACAATAATGAAGAACGTGTTCCAACAGTGTAAGAGGCGGAGTGTGCAAGGACTCTGCTAAATTTCCTGGAATGTATGGAAAATGTAGAATCATGTGTAGCAAAAGCGCAGACTCCAGAAAAAGAACATAGAGAAAGTATTTATTAAAATTGTTTGCAGCAAGCAATGGTACTATATTAATTTTGATTACTTAATTTAATGAAAATACACTACGTACATAAAAATATTATTTTTTAGATACAAATGTACATATTTTATTTTCTTGCTCAACATTCCACTCAATTCAAGTTAAGGGAAGACACTTCGGTTTTAGCGAACCTCGGACATAGTGAACGAAATATGCAAGTCCGCAGAGGTTCACTATAAGCAGAGTTGACTGTGTATATATATATATATACTATCATAACTAGCCTCGAGAGACTGACACCAGGAATGCCAATATGGATGATTCTTAACATGAAATTTTGTTCATACTATGCTTATTTTTAGTACATATATTAGGTGTACAAATAAGTTTTAAAGCGATTTTTGTGTGATGTATACCACTAATTCACATATCCGACATTCCCTGACGTTGTTGTCATGTAACCATAACTGGTCCAGAGTATAAAACGTGACACAGAAGTTTGCCCAACAGTCAAATGCGCTTGCACATCAGCAGGTGAAAGATGGAAAGCAATACTGCATTAATTCGACACTGCATTCGTTACGAATTTCATAAAGGAAAAAGTGCTGCAAAAGCATGTGCATCGATCTTTTCTGTTCTGGGGAGAATATTGTAATGAAAAGTACGTGAGTTTTGGTTTAGACGGTTTAAAGCAGGTGATTTTGACGTTAGCGATCCAGAATGTAGCGAAGCCCAGCAGAAGGTCGCACATGAGGAACTGTAAGCATTTCTGGATGAAGATGACTCAAATGCAAAAAGAACTACCTGAACAACTGGGGGTGACTCAACAAACCATTTCCTATCGTTTATGCATAATGAGAAAGATTCAGAAGAAAGGAAAATGGGTTTCACATCACATGAGCTAGAGGATCTAGGATGAGCGTGTCATGAAGTGTTTGAATCTGTTTAATAAACAACACAGAAAGTGTTTCCTGTAGAAAATCGTTACAGGTGATGAAAAGTGGATATGGTACAACAATCCCAAACACAAAAAACACTGGGTAGATCAAGGTGAAGCAACGACTTCGACACCGAAATGCAATATTCACTCCAAGAAAGTTCTGCT
This sequence comes from Macrothele yani, assembly GCA_039090855.1. NCBI lineage: Eukaryota > Metazoa > Arthropoda > Arachnida > Araneae > Macrothelidae > Macrothele > Macrothele yani. The sequence continues at coordinate 60,221,094 of CM077029.1, forward strand.
GTGCATCTGGTGGGATATGAAGAGTGTGCTCAGTTATGAACTATTGGAACAGGGTCAAATTATTGCTGCTGATCGCTACAAGCAACAATTGCTGCGATTGAACCAGGAAATCTGTCAAAAACGTCCATTCACAGGCAAAGGATTGCGTCCTGTGAAATTACTGCATGACAACGCTAGACAGCATGTCGCGAAATTAGTCAAGGAAATGTTACTGATGCTTAGCTGGGGAGTTTTGGAGCACCCGGCATATAGTCCCACCATAGCCCCCTTCAGACTATCATTTGTTTCGATCGATGAAACATGGTTTGTCTGCTGTACGGTTCTAGACATGTGACGAAGCGCAAAAATGGGTTGACGACTTCATCGATCACACGACGAAGTATTTTTCATGGTTGGAATACGTCAGCTGCCCGACAGATGGCAGAAGGTGATAGATAATGACATCGCATATTTTGATTCATAAAGGTATTGTTTTCTCTCAAATTACATGTTGTGTTGTCTTAAACTGCTTAAAAACTTATTTGTACATCTAATAACTTGGAAACTTAAAACTTATAATTGCTGCAATTTTTTGATAAGCACTTTGTGCTACTACATCACATTAAAATGACATGGAAAAAGAGCACAACTTACTCATAAGTATGAAGTTTACTTAAGATTCCCACACGAGTAGAATGTTTTGTCCTAACAGTAAATAGAGATGGCTCTCCACTTAACACTGCAAGAGCACCCATTATCTCACCACTGTGAACAACAAAGAGAACGCTCTGAAAAAAAAAATACATATAGCTAATATTATCCCACATGTACTGCATTTTTACTGCTAACAGTTACTGTTTAAATACAAAGTAAAGTAACTACTGACTCAGAAATCATTCAAAATCTTCAAAAACAAAAGGAAGAAAAATGATTGGAACAGTAACAAAAAATTCACATGTCAATTTATGATTTGAAGTAGGAAAAATTCATATGCCATCTTACATTTTCAGAAGGAAAGGTGGTATGTTGAGGACAGTACAACAAAAACTTTACCAAACATCCACCCTATTCAGCTACTATCTTTGTGCATGAACTGCTCACTTTCACACAAAAGCAACTGTACACTAGTAGTGACTTGATTAATTCCCCTACCCCTGGACACAAGCAGAACCTGTAACTTTTTGCTTCGGCTACATTTCTCTTCCTTAGTCTTCAGTTATGATAACTCATAATCATAAATGCACGAAAATTATACATCAGTGTTTCACTATATTCAATTCGCACATCATGTTATTTTTGGGCCAGTCATAGCTTGTTTTTTTCATTAAAGTTCAGGGATCAAAAATGAAAAAGCCACACCAGTTTTAACTACACTGGCAGAAGTGAAAAAGAATACCAAGAAGGAATTGGCGGACGATCATTAAATTTACATATATTAATGGGGTCGAGTTTACGTAGGTGTGATGCTAATTTCGGGACCAACCGGTGAGCGCTTACGCCACAGCACGGCATAATATGCAAATTTTCGTCGGTGGTATTTAAGGGGTACGGCGAAGTGAATGTAATAAGTCGTTGGCGTACGGACACGTGTGAAGACGCTGAAGAAGCTGCAATGCCTGGACATGGAAGACGTGTACGATTTCAGCAGTTATCGGACTTTGAGCGAGGTCGTCTAGTCGGACTCTGTGAGGCCAGGTGGTCGTATCGTCGCATTGAGGAGCAAATTGGACGGGAAGTATCGGTGGTGGTACGACGGTGGCGTAGATGGTTCGAGGAACATTCCCACATGAGAAGACATGGAACCGGAAGTCACAGACGGACTGATGAGCGGATCGATCGACGCATAAGAAGAGTGGCATTGTCAAGAAGAACATCCACTCTGACGCAAATCCGAGCTGCCGTTGCACCTGAGGTGACTGTGCAAACAATCCGCAACCGTTTACTGGATGCAGGACTACGTGCACGTGTGCCTCTGGCATGTGTACCTCTGACTCCAGCCCACCGTCAGGAACGGCTGCAGTGGTGTCGCCAACATCTGCACTGGAGAAAGCAATGGCGGTCTGTCGTGTTCAGCGATGAAAGCAGATTCAGCTTGGGAGCCTCCGATGGCCGTATGCGTGTTCGCAGATGCACAGGGGAGCGTCTCCACCCTTCTTGCATCCGCCAGTGACACACAGGGCCTACACCTGGTCTCCAGGTGTGGGGAGCGATCAGCTATCACTCCCGTACACAACTAGTGTTTGTACCGGGTACGCTAAACAGCACCTCCTACATCAACAACATCATTCAGCCTGTTGTTGTGCCATTTGTAAGGTCGGTCCATCGTGGTGTTTTCCAGCAAGATAACGCATGCCCACACATGGCACGTGCAAAGCAACATGCACTTCAGGATGTGAGACAACTTCCATGGCCTGCACATTCACCGGATTTGTCCCCCATTGAGCACGTGTGGGATTTTATGGGACAACGACTTATCTGGTCTCCACGGCCAGCCACAATCATCCCCGATTTACGCGTCCAGGTTGAGGATGCTTAGAACTCAATACCCCAAACTTACATCCAACATCTGTACGACAGACTTCATGCCAGAATTGCACAGTGTGACACAGTTCATGGCAGTTCAACCTCGTACTAACCATGTTACATGGAAATGTTATTTTTCATTTTACCAGCAAATACAGGTGTATTTTCCCATAGTGTTTTGATCACGTTATCTTCTGTATTCCATTATTATGCTGTATAAATTTCGTTGGTATCAGACGTCTTCTTCTTGGTGTTCTTTTTTCACTTTCCGCCAGTGTAGATGAATTTAATCAAGTTTGTTTCACATATATACATATCATGAAGCTGTTGTCTAAGATTCAGAGGGTAACTCTTCAAAGAAAGCTCATCTGCCAAATAAAAGTTTAAAAATGATGATGTTATATTTTACTTGCCGTTGATGTATCAAACATTTCATTTACAGCCATCTTGGCACACAACATGAGCTTCGCTGGCATCCATCACATATCTTACACAAGCTCTTTTGTACTTCATACTCTTTTTCTCGTGTAGATTTTGCTGAATTTGGTCATCCCACGATTTCCTTGGACTTCCTCCACCTTCCTTTCATGTCACTTGGACTGATTAATTTCTGTTAGTCAGCATCTCACCACTTTTTCTTTCAATATGGCCAAACCACTTCAGAATATTTGTCTAGACCTTACTAAAAACATTTTGCTTCACATCTGAAATGTATCTTCATTTTATGACTTACAAGACTCAAAGTAATTTTGTTTCAATGTCATTTTTAGTTCAATAGTCATTCACCCAGATATTATTTCAGTTTTCCTCACTGAACGTGACTTTAATGTTACTACTTTCATCTTCTGCTACAGAATATACGAACACTTATTTTAGGTACGGCAAAACAATTTCTACTGCTGCAATTTTGCCATACATCAGGCATTACAAATTCATATGTGCACAAAGCCACAAATTAGATTCCTCTAAGTAGTTGCCATTCAACCTTGATTCCTTTTACCTTAATTTTCCTTTCCAATATTATGTTTTTGCAAAAAAAATTTTCCCTTGTGATTTTTCCTAACTACAAAAGTTTTCTCTTGCTAATGCTCTGTGAAATTTTAAGTCACTAGATTTTCCTCAATCCTACTCATTTGTTTCATGTTTTTGATAGAAAGTCCTAACACTCTTTAGTAGCATAACAACTCAAATACATACACTCATGGACAATGAAATTTGCGCACCCAGAAGAAAACATAATACAACCATGAAAATTTGCAAATAGCTAGGGTGTGTGCTGGTATGCAAATGATCCACGTTTGGTGCGATTGCACATGACTGCACACCCAGTGGTGGCGCTGCAAGCACAAACCAGCAGCCTTATAAACCGGTATGTAGTCGATGCCCCATGAAAGCGAAAAGCACCGGCCAACGCAAGCAAGAGTACAGAATGACAAGAATGCCGTGTAGATGCCAGAGACGTCGATTTATGCAACTTAGAGACTTTGAGAGAGGCCGGATCATCAGGCTGAAAACCGCAGGGTGGTCAGAGTGCTGTATAGCCCGCCACGTGGATCGTTCTGACCATACCATCCGACTGTGTCGGCAGCAGTGGACAAGTGACGGCACTGCCACAAAGCGGAGCAGCTCCGGACGGACCAGAAGGACCACCGGTAGAGAGGATCGACGGATCGTGCGCCATGACAAACAGATAATACGGGGACCTGGTCCACTATGCAGGCAGATGTAGCAGCTCCTGTGTGCCTACAAACCATTTTACGATGCTTCGTGGAAGCAAATCTGTGATTCCAGTGCCCCTTACGTGTGCTGCCATTAACACCGGAACATCGCCGGCTCCATGCGCAGTGGTGCCAGGCCAGAGCAACGTGGAATGTCACAGACTGGTGACATATGGTGTTTAGCGATGAGTGCTGCTTCGTTTTGGGAACAGATTATCATTGTGTCTGGGTGTGGAGGTCCCCAGGTCAACAGCACAATCCCAACCTCATTATCAAGTGCAACACCTCCCCCGCTGCAGGCATTATGGTCTGGGGAGCCATTGCCTATGATAGCCGATGAGCTCTAGTAGCAGTTCGTGGAACATTGACGGGCCAGCGGTATGTGGATGAAATCCTACGGCCTAATGTGTTCCCATTCCTGGCCGGGATTTCAGGTGTGCTATACCAGCAAGATAATTCCTGCCTGCACACGGCTTGGGTTGCACAGGACTGCCTACGTCATGTCCAGACACTTCCATGGCCTGCCTGCTCCCAGGACATGTCCCCCTATCGAACATGTGTGGAACCAGTTGAAGCACTGGCTGCCGCTGTGCTGCACTATCTGGGATTTGGAGCACACCATCCAACACGTGTGGGCCAGTCTGCCACAGGACAGCATTAGGCATCTGTTTGCTTTCGTGCTGGACAGTATTGCAGCATGTATCGCCGCACGAGGTGGTTTGACGCTCTATTGAAGATGACCGGACTGTGTGCCACATATCCCTCTGTAATTGTCCTGCAGCTCTGTTTTTACCATCATGTGTACCATTGATCTGTATCATTATGTCCATAAAATTTCAGTTCAATCCGATGCTTCCTTCTTGGTGCGCAAATTGCATTGTCCGTGAGTGTATATCACCTTTCTTGCTGTAAATATTTTTAAAAATATTTCACCTTTCTTGCTGTAAATATTCCTTTTAAATGTCTCACCTTTCTCTCTGTAAATATTTTTAAAGTTTCATTCCTCACACCACTAAGAAACCACTGAAATCACAGACAACTTATAAATGTAAGTTTTTTCTTAATAGGAAGATATCAATCTTTCCTCACTGTAGCAAAATCAGCTATAAGATTGTGTATTTGATATTCACATGCAATTCTTCTGCTGTGGTTCTGCAATTGCATAATTCACAATCTTTTTTTTTTTTTTTCTATGCTTGCACTGATCTCATAAACTTGCTTCTTACATTCACATAAAATGTTACTACTTTTATGCATTTATAAACAATTACTCAGGCACACACATGGTACACATACACAAAATGCATAGAAAACTGTGAGTTATTCAAACTGAAATGTAGCAAATACCTCTTCTTTTTATCCACATTCTTTTGTGAGACTATCAAGGCACCACTGATAACGTACAGCAAGGCAACATCTTCCACTGTTTCTTCACGAATTATGTAGGTATTAGATGGTAACACTTTGACAGTTACAAAGTCTTTCAATGATGAAGCATCCTGAAATTCACACAATTCTTTGATTTTAGAAATCACACAGTGAATTAATATGTTGAAAGAACTTTCTCACATGAAATAAAAAAAGACCTGTTTTACATGAAGTGAAAAAAGAAACAAATTTTCCATGTGATTAAATTTGTAAAAAAATAATAAAAATCAACTTCACAACTATTATTTTTGGCACAGCACTGCCAAATGTTTGTTTTAAGACAGTGCACTGTGGAAACAGTGATTTATACATTATTTTTCAAAGCAATATGTCACTGACATACAGCTAAGCATCAAAACCTCATCACCAATGCTGAAAGGCATAAGAGATGAGAAAAGATCAGATTAAAATTTCTTACAAAAGCAGAGTCTTAATTTTGTGAATGAAAGAAAAATTAATAATGAATCCTGTATCAAATGGGTGCAGTTCATGTAAAAAACTTTTACATGCTGACTTCAGAAAAATAACAAAACAATCATTGTATCATAAAAATGAAAATTGGTCACAATGACAATGGTAGAGTAAAAATGAGTGAAAACATTACTGCATCATGATTTTTTACATAAAAAGTGATTTACTTTTTTACACTTTTCATTCTGTCACTGTTTCTATATTGTATATATAGGCTTTTTGAAGCTTTTTGGGGTTGTTTTTTTTAAGCTACAGTGCTCTTCACTTGCAACACAGTTAACAGCAACCATTTTGGAGTGCATGTTCACCATTTCCAATTGCATATCTTATTTAGCAATATTTCATTCCACTCTATTTGGTCTTACTGCCACAACTTGTAATGTTCACCTGTTGTAGATATCATTAAGCTGCTTTGATGGTGAAATATCCTTGTTTTGTCTCATGTTGAATGAAGCATTTTTTTCCTTTTAGAGAAATCACTGATCTTGTATTTTGTGAAGGATTTGGACCTCACTATCAACTATATTTGTAGCCTATTAACACTATTTTTTTTCCCCCAAATCATGCACTGTGGGGCTACCTGATGTTTGGTCCTTTACATTTTTCATGATTACCATATAATCTCTTATTTTTTAATAACATTTCTCCTTACATGCATTAGTTAGTTTCTCATTATTGCAATTATATTTCTTTCACCTGTTTTTAGCCAAGTTGTGTATATACCATTCTCAGTTAGATATTTCATGCTTTCTCAGTCTGGTAATTTTTGGTTATTCATGCAGTTGTAGAATTATGGGCAGCACTAAAGTCCCCATAGGCACTTCAATATATGCATTTTCACAGATATATAAATTCCTACAGCACAGCGTCTTCAAATGATATCAATAACATTTCCAAATCATAAGAGTGTTACCTTAAAATGATATTAATAACATCTTAGATGGTGCCAGGAAACATTATTTGAAGATATTATTACCAATTTTACAGTGAAACATTAAAAAAAAAATATTCCAATTAAATTTCTTCCACTTTGCAAAACAAAGGGGGGAGGAGCAGGTTGGAGAAAAAAAACCCGACTGATACTGATATGACGGCCTCTTTGTGTACACACTTTCGCTATCCTTGTAAAAAAACATGGTCAGAAATTTTTTTGCAGGTCTTAGGCACACTACCTACTAGGGAGAAAGAAAAAAACTGACAGTTCCCACTATTTTATTGTGCCCTTTATTGTCAGTATTCTAAATCGTCTACTCATTCATGTTCATAAAATTCCTTTCATGCTTCTCATACAACACATTCTTTTCTGGTTGTCAGTGCCTTAGATACTGTGCACACATGTGTATCCATAGACCTGATAGTTTTTATGTATGTATGTTCATGGGCTTGCAGTTTCTGATTTTGTTTTACCTATTTCTAGGTTTTCTATTGTTCAGTAGGCATGATATCTGACTCTTGGACTTAGTTCTTGTATTATGCTAATTATTATTATTACTCTTTTAGCTACATTGTGTTGGCAGTAAAAGGTATAGCAACACTAAATCCAAATCACTGCATCCCCACACTTGGAAAACTGCCAATTAAAAACTGAGCACATGAAAAACCATACTAGTTATATATTAAATGAATAATGGAACATCAGAAAGCTAAAACAAGAACAAAATAAATGAGTAAATAAATAAATGTTAAATTAATAACAAAACACAACAGCTGCATCAAGAATTTAAAAATAAAACCACAATAACTTGAATGAACTGTCATAAGCATGGACTTGTGCAGCAGAAAATGAGAAATCATATGATAATAATTGAAAATGTAAAAGATCAATAATCAGTAGCATAACACAAGGTATGAATGTGCGAGCAAGAAAACACACACACACCATTAAACTGCTATCTGAGACTCACAGGTTAGCTCCCCGAAGAAAGATCTAGGATTCCATACACCAATCTTACACTCACTCAGCTGAGATCTCTTTCTCATTTATTAGTCCTAGGTTGGTTCCAAGGTTGATCCACCCCAGTATCAAACTGGAACTAATAAACATCATATGTGAGAGAGAGAGAGAGAGAGATCTCGGCTGAGTGAGTGTAAGATTGGTGTATGGAATACTAGAGGAATAAATGAAAAGATGAAAGAGGTGATTGAAGAAATTAATAAGTATACCTATATTGGATGTGCTGTGTGAAACGAAAAAGAAGACAAACAGAAATTTCAAATGCTACTAAAAAAATCCATCAATTTCAAAAAAGAAAATGAACTCCCACATACATTCCAAAGAACAAATGAATGCATTGAGGAATACCATGCAAAACAACTTTAACAACTTGGCATAGAGAACTGTGTAAGTTGTAACAGTAAGATAAAACAGAGTATAACTGTCTTGAAGTTAGATGTGCAAATTACCAACAAGCACTCCAAAACTGTAGATAACAACAACCGTAAAACTAAAACAGAAAATGAACATCACATCAGTTGCAAGAGCTCCAACATCAAAAGTGTAAAAACAGACAATGTAATGAAATATAAATTGCTTCTTTTACTATATAAATTAAAAGTTGTCATGCCATATATTCAACACTGCATATAAAAATTCAAGAATTACTTAATGAATGGCACCATTTTTCACTCCTGTCCAAATATATTTGATCCTCCAGTTTGTTCTAACTGCATAATTAGGACACCACACCACTGATTTCATCTAATTTCTTCATTTACACTAAACTTAATTACAGTTTCTTTAATGACTTGACTGTACTATCTAGGGGCCAACAAGTGTGTCAAGTCACAATTCAAATTCTGAATACAGACCTGGTGGAAACAATGCCCACTTTTATTCCAACATGTTCATCTTTAAAAGGAGCTGCATTACAAATATGCAAATTCAGGCAAAAATTACTGAAAATGGTTTCTGTCCACATGTGGGGAAAGCTGAATTGTTTCGGAGTTGATATATAATCAACTCCAAACAATTCAGCTATATATATATATGGCTCGGCCATAAACCATGGTAACCAACGTTTTTGTAAAAAAATGAGTTACATATGAAAAATAACTGCGGTGGTAATCTGAGCATTTTAGGGTATTTATTATACATTTATGTCAACATTTGGCACCATAATACAACTTTCAATTTATGGTAAGTGCAAACGTTTATATTTTTTTACTACTTGTAAAGAAGTGTTGGTTACAATGGTTTAAAAGCGAGTCCTTCATTTATACAGTTTAATATGAATAGATTCAATTTCCTGGAGCATGTTTGTTTTCAGATTATAGATGAAAACAAACATGCTCCAAGAAATTTGTCTACACCAATTCACTTTACCCTTTAACATGTCCCTACAGAAGAACACAAAATTAAAAAAACAAACAAACAAAAAACAACAACAGAAGGGTTGTCCAAGTGAAGAAAAATTTGGAACCTGGGTATCCACACACTTGGTTGATTCAATACTCAACTTCAAAGAGAAGTTAGCAGTTTCTTCCGTATCTGTACAATATGACCTGACAGGTGGCTGCATTCTCTTTGAAATAACTCGATGTTAACTTAATAACAATTGGCTCATTAATGAATTTGCAGAAAGTTATGAAGCAAGCTACTATTTTCATGGAGTGAACAAAGACAACAGGTCCTATAATGTGGTTCCTTGGTTCCTTAAAACCATACCGCACAAAGAGCCCTCCCCCCCCTTTTTCCTAAATCTTTTTCTATATATAAATATAGCAGCTTCTCATGATGTGCATATGAACTGTCCTCAGTAAACATGTGTTTTGTGAATGGATATATCCACTAAGATGAAACTACACTTCCATTGTATGCCAAAAAAATTAAGGATTCTTGGCTTTTGCTATACAAAACTGTTGGAATCAGCAACAATAAACAGCATGGTACCCCGTGTCATCAGGTTTCATAGTTCTTGCTCCTACACTGAGAAACCAAAAACCTCAGAAGGACGTTACCATTTCCATTATGTGCCACCACACCTATGTCGTAAATGGTATGATCCACAAACTATGTATATATAGAGGCAGATATCTTCGCAAGCTTAAGTAGTAGCATTCACATTTCAGATGGCAGCTTATCAGGATTTAAGCTATTTCGAACCTGGTATAATAGTTGGCGCCCATTCAATTTCAAGGGTGTACCTGGACTACACAAACTCGGCCAGGAAGGGGAAGGGGGGTCCAGAGTGCAAGACCAGTGTGGCCATGGAAAAGCCCTGGAAAATCGTGTACAGCAGCATCTGGCATGCATCATAACATCCGCTCGGCATGCAACATTGCCGCAAATCACAGCACAATTCAATGCTGGGGGAAGTAGTAGCATCAGCGTTTGGACAGTGCAATGTTCCCTGTGTTCAATGGAGTTTCGGAGCCGACAGCTCCCCTGGGTGCATCTGCTAACTCGACGGCACAAGGCGTGTGACTTTCCTGGGCTTGGGAACACCCTGGAAACTTAAGTCTGGTACGATGAATCGCAGTGCCTACTGTTTCAGGCAGATGGCAGACTCCAGGTGTGGTAACAAGCCCACGAGGCAATGGATCCGGCATACCTACAAGAGGCAGTGCAGGCCGGCAGTGGCTCTGTTTTAATGCGAGATGTTTTCAACTTGCATGCATTAGAACCCCTCATACATATGCACACCGCTCTGACTGTTAGGGGCAATGTAGCTATCCTTGGGGATCATTTGCACCCATTCATGTCATGCAACCACTCCGATGGCTGCGACCTCTTTCAACATGACATTGTGCCACCCGCTCACGTCCACACTTGCCCGATTATGGCTGGAGGAACATTCCACGGAGTCTGTCATCCTGACTCGGCCCCTTTCGTTTGCCCTGGATTTAAATGCCATAGAACACATTTGGCATGCTGTTCAACATGCCATCAATGCCAGGAATCCTCCACTGGTGAATATTACGGAATTGTGGGACCCTCTTCAAGAATCAAAGTGTGCACTGTCTCTACAGTACTACTGAGAGCTCACGGAGTCCGTGTCCAGTCACGTTGCATATGCTAACTGATTGTGAGGTGGAACAATACGGTATTGGAGAGGTATCCCAGTTTTTTCTGGCCCTTCAGTGTATGTTCCACTGAAAATGTAAAGTTTGGCTTCCTTGCCAGTTCTCTGGCACACTGTATGCGGCATGACAGTTTCTTGAGACAAGCAACATAATAACTTGCTTCCTATGTTTAATATGCTTACTCTCTAGAAATTATCCACATTTCATAGGCAATGGTATCTTACAATCTCTGCCATATACACTGAAGTGCCAGAAAAACTGGTACACCAGTCTAATAATTGGTAGATCCCCCACGGGAGCGCAGGACTGTAGAAATATGACGGGAGCATGGACTCCACTAGCTTCTGGAAATATGCTGTAGGCAATGCACACCATACTTCCTGCAGAGCGTTCCACAATTCGGGTGTATTTCAAGGTCTCGGATTCCTGTGTTCGATAGCATGGCATCCCAAATGTTTTCTATCACGTTCAGACCTGGGGACTTGGGTGAGAATGGCAACACCCCAAACTCAGATGAATGCTCCTCTAACCATAATGTGATGTCCCCGACACTTGTGTGGAGGTGCATTGTCCTGTTGGAACAGGACCAACCCATCACCACGAATGCAGGACATGAACAGGTGTACCTCGTCAGAAAGAATGCGCACATAGCGTTGGCCGGTCACAGACGTTTGAAGATGTGCCAGGGGTCCCAGTAAAGTCCAGCTAAACACACCTCATACCATTACGGACCTCCCACCAGCTGGTACAGTTCCCTGTTGACAGGCGGGATCCATGGCTTCATGGGGTTTGCGCCACATACGAATCCTTCCATCTGCCCGATACAGTTGGAAACGCGACTCATCAGACCAGGCTACTTGTTTCCAGTCATCAAGTGTCCAGTGGCGGTGTTGCCGTGCCCAAGCGAGGCGCTTAGCTCTGTGTCGTGCACCCATCAAGGGGAATTGAGTTGGGCGTCGGCTCCCAAAGCCCATATTGCGCAGGGTACGTTGCACAGTCCAAACGCTGATGCTTGTTGAGGCTCCAGCATTGAATTCAAATTATACCTGCGAGAGTGTTGCACGCCTATCGAGTGAAACGATTCTTGACAGCCGACGATGGTCACATTCACCCAATGTCTTTTTACGGCCACACTGGTATCATAGGTTGGAGGTTTTGCCAGAATCCTTGTAGTCACGGAACACCCTTGCAATGGTCATCCGTGAAAATCCAAACTTTGTTTCTACCTCTGAAATACTAAGGTCCATCTCACGAGCGCCAACTATGATACTGCGTTGAAAATCGCTTAAATCATTATTACTTGTCATTCTCATGCCAAAAATAGCTCTGGCAGCTGTCAAGGATGTCTATCGCTTTATATACGCACTGGCGGACGCAACCGAGTATGCGCATAGGTGACGTTGCTATGTATTTTGCATGAGCTCGTCTGTACCAGTTTTTCTGGCACTTCAGTGTATATGCAGTATAACTACCTGCAGCTTCCAAGTTTTGTAAACATGCTCTGAACAACACTTTACAATGGTTCATCTCTCATCCCAAACTATTTTTAAAGGCCCTTGGGGTACCCTTAAAGGCTCCCCCACATCCAGTATTTCTGGGCTAAGAGTATTCAATCTTCAGCAGTGTACATGTTAAATGATGAATCGCAAATCACATGATAATGACTTTTACTCTAGTCATGTGCACACACATACACACACACACCTGATAACACTAGTTCCAGGAGTCCATTCAAACAAGATAGGACTGCTTTTGGGTGCGGAGGTAACCACAGATCAGTGCTGTATGGAGGTTAAGGGGTCGGGGCCCCCACTTAGATCCACAAAATCAATACTAAATGTGTGGGCTCCGTTTAGCATATGTACATCACTTACTGCACTAAATCCACTCTTTTTCTATGATGGTTCTGTATGTCCCACTGCCTTATGTAACCACTGATTTTCATGTCACTCCATGCACTGATAAGAGAAGAAAAATTATTTGTTTAACCTGTTGTATGACTCAAGAATCAAACCTTTTTCTTCTTTCATAAGACTATTAACATATCATATCACATAATGTGTCTTATAGGTAGCATTCTTCTCAAAACATATGAGCAGTTTTACTTTGGCACTGTGACTCTTGCAGTGATCTCAAGCCATGAGAAGAACAATGTCAGACAATAAATATGTCATGACTGTGGCCCATAATCATTGCAGCCTTAAATCCCATACTGAATTCTACTGACATGGAACTTTCACACCAGTTTTCAAAGGTGACAATGTCATTCTTGACTGAAATAAATACTTTCACAAGCTGAAAGCCAGAAATAGCAAAATTAAACTGTAAAACTTCATTGTATACATACAGCTGAATTTACAGCAGAAATATGGAAGAAAAATATCATTTTCTGTACTGAAAGAAAAATTACCACACAAGAAATAAAATTTATGTATTTTTAAACATCAACATGCTACACAACATTCACATGAACTCTATGGAATTACAACTGAGCTTAAATAATTAAAAAATTATTACGTCAAGGCCTAGTTGTTCGACAAAACCTTTCACCGCAAGTGCGTGAGGATCACCATCCTGATTTTTCATTTCTTCAGGTAAAGAAGGAGGTAGTTCATTAGGTAAGATAAAACTTGGCTTCCTGAAGCGGTTCTTTTTAGTATCTTGGGTATCTCCTGGAGCAGAAGTTGCCTTAAATAAAACAAAAATAAAATAAAATAAATCCTGAAACAGGATAAACTACATTTACAGTGTTTCTGGTTGATATTAGATGTACAAATAAGTTTTAAAGCATTTTTTGTGTGACATATATCGCTGATTTATATATCTGACATCCGCCCCACCGTTGTCATATGACTGTAACTGGTCCAGAGTATAAAATGTGACACAAAAGTTTGCCCAACAGTCAAACGCACTTGCACATCGGTAGGTGAAAGACGACAAGCGATACTGCATTTATTCTACACTGCATTCATTATGAATTTCATCCATCAAGGAAAAAAGTGCTGCAAAAGCATGTGAATCAATCTGCTCTGTTCTGTTCTTGGAAAGAATACTGTATCGAAAAGCATGTGTGAGTTTTGGTTTAGACGGTTTAAAGCAGGTGATCTCGATGTTAGTGATCGAGAACATAGTGGCCCCCAGCAGAAGGTCGCACATGAGGAACTGCAAGCATTGCTGGATAAAGATTCGTCTCAAATGCAAAAGGAACTAGCTGAACAACTGGGGGTAACTCAAAAAACCATTTCCAATCGTTTACGCTCAATGGGAAAGATTCAGAAGGAAGGAAAATGGGTGCCACATCATCTGAGCCCGAGGAACAAGGATGAGCATGTCACAAAGTGTTTGAATCTGTTGAATAAACAACACAGAAAGTGTTTCCTGTGGAAAATCATTATGGGTGATGAAAAGTGGATATAACACGACAATCGTAAACACAAAAAACACTGGGTAGACCCTGGTGAAGCAATGACTTTGCCACCAAAACACAATATTCACTCCTAGAAAGTTCTGCTGTGCTTCTGGTGGGACATGAAGGGTGTGCTCTATTATGAACTATTGGAACAGGGTCAAATTGTTGCTGCTGATCGCTACAAACAACAATTGCTGCGATTGAACCAGGAAATTAGTCCAAAACGTCCATTCACAGGCAAAGGATAGCGTCCCGTGAAATTACTGCATGACAACGCTAGGCCACATGTCGCGAAATCAGTCAAGGAAATGTAAATGGCTGGGAAGTTTTGGAGCACCCGACGTATAGTCCTGACCATCATTTGTTCCAATCGATTCAACATGGTTTGTCTGCTGTATGGTTTCTGACATGTGACGAAGTGCAAAAATGGGTTGATGACTTCCTCGCATCACCCGACGAAGTATTCTTCGTGGCTGAAATCTGTCAGCTGCCTGACCGATGGCGGAAGGTGATAGATAATGATGGCGCATATTTTTATTCGTAAAGGTATGGTTGTTTTCTCTCAAACTACATGTTGCATTGTCTTAAAACGCTTTAAAACTTATTTCTACACCTAATATTACAGGTTGAACGCCCCTTACCTTCCTTTTTTTTTTTTTTTTTTTTTTTGAATGTCGTTGTTTGTTTGTTTATTTTTGATAAACTGGCACTAACAGAATAGGGATGAGTCATTCACAAAAAATTCTTTCCTGAAAAGAATAGATTCTGCAAAACAGTTAATTCCCTTAAATAATCAGTCAGATTTCAGTTGAAACTAGACATCAAATGTTTACCATAGTGTCTCAGTGAGGATCATGTTTCAGTAAGAAAATATAAAGCTTATTCAGGAGTGTAAAATATGAGATAAATTTCGTGAATGTTTTGAAACCAACTTATCTAAAAAGTATGAAAAAAGCTTTTTTGTAAGATTTAAAAATGAATTTAAATTGAAAATCGTTCAGGGAGAGTCAATGAACAACACAATTGAATCCCACTCAGAACTGATTCATGAGAGAAAATAGTTCTCTGGAAGAGTCAATGAATGAGAGAAAATAGTTCTCTGGAAGAGTCAATTCATGAGAGAAAATAGTTCTCTGGAAGAGTCAGAACTGATTCATGTGGAAATAGTTCTCTGGAAGAGTCAATGAATGACACAAATGGATCCAACTCACAACCTTCACAACAGTCATTCCCTACAGAAATCATTCACCAGAAGTGTCAACGAATCAATTGTTTTAGTGAGTCAAACCAACAGATTGGTTCTTTCAAAAGAATCAGTTTGCCAACAACTAGAACAGGACAGAGTGCCAGAGCTCCACCCTGGGTACCTGAGGTCATGTGTCATAACCATATGGGTGAGCAGAGTCCCGTGCAGTGCCTGGGAACTTACCTTTTGTCAGTGATGTAATTCTAAAAAAAAAAAAAAGTGCCTTAGCGGTGACAGAATTATTAAAACTACCCCGAAAAGAAGTTCCTTAAGATTTTCTAAAGGCATTCAAAATTGTACTTGTGTTTTTACTGTTTAGTAAATGTGTATTATTTGTTTTTATCATTTCATTAATATGAATTAACTTGAGCAATCTTGCATAACATAAATGTAATGAGAGATTCTACGTATCTGGTTGGGAGATTTCAGTTGAAATCTGATGTGCGAGTCTTCAAAATGTGAAATTTCGTCTCAATTGGTTTAATGTTTGAGTTATTTTCGCCCAAGGCGTAAGCAGACTAACATATGCATGCAAACATGAAAAGAAAAAAAAGGCTTTTGTAAAGGGAAATGCTTAGGTATACTTTTCATTTCAATATAACGAAACAATGTTTACAAAACTAGTGTCTTTTATACGAATGCCTACCGAGCCTTAAACGCTTGTTCCACAGAACAGGGACTCCAGAAAGAACTTGATTACATCAAAAGCATTGCTATCAATAGAGGCTTTAAATCCTCAGTGGTGGACTGAGCTGTCCAAAAAAACTTGGAAACCCTAAGCATAAATCCACCTTGAAGCCAACCTCTCTCCAAACTCACACCAGAACGTTGCAGTTTTTCCTTTTATCCCTGTTTCAAAATAGCCAAAATCTTAAGGTCGTGAAATTTCAAAGTAATTTTCACTTCCGTGACTAAAATGATTTACGCTACAAAAAAGGACACAGCTCCTGACAAAAATTCTTAGGGAATCTATCACATGCAGTGGAGTTTTGGCGCCGCCAGGCTACTTTTTACCAAACTGAATCGAGCTTACAAAAATAAAAAACAAAAGAAAATGCTTTTTCTTTCTTTCTTTCTTTCTTTTTTTTTTTTTTTTTTTTTTTTTTTTAGTGCTGTTTTTAAAGTCACTGAAAAATAGGTCTCCATATGTAGCCCGTAACCAACTGTGATTTTGTTCTTTTTATTTCTTTGAATTTTAGTGTCTGGTTTGCACATAAGTTGTTGAATATATAAAAATAGGGGCCACAAAATGATGAAATGTAATTTGCTTTTTCATGAATGCGAAAAATATTAAGGTGGTTGCAGTACAGCAAATCTCAGTATTTGTACGACAAAGGACGATAACCTATTCAAAAATGAAAGGGGGAACGGAAACTAAAAAAAAATATCTTCTCAAGCGCCTCGCGTCCCAACACTTACAAAACAAATAATAATTATCTGCAGAAAAATATTATGTTTTGCTTTTTTCCTGAACTGCGGAGCCCCTTGAAGGAGCGGGGCCCTGGGCGACTGCCCCGGTTGCCCCTATGGTCCAGTCGGCTCTGATTATATAATTTCTTTTTGTATCATATTCTCTTGTAGTTAATTGATAACTAATAAAATCACTAACGGTTGTGCAGTACATTTTGAGAACGAGTTAGTTTTTCTGTGGACTAGAGAAAGACCTTTGCAAAGTTATTGCCATTTTAATTGTAATTTAACAACCTAACTTTTAAAATTTTTTATTTGGGTATGATATTGCAAATAGGGTGTTAGGGAATTAGGTGTCATTTTTTATCGCAAACGGGAAAGGATTTAATCTTCATTAATTCCGTAGGAAATAGAGGCAGCACTCATCAGAAGGATTTCGTGCATTTCTCTTACCCTTACTTACATCAAGGATGTTCTAGGTAGTGAAGCTGAACTGGACGCGGAACTCCATTTAGGGCTGTGAAACACAAAATGTGAACAGAGCAGTGAGATTTCCAACTGCTCCGGAGTTCCGAATTTTGGTACCACATGAAACGGATCGAATGCTACTTGAACTAGTGGCAGTAATAATCGAATTACCCCAAAAAATCTTTAAAAATGCGAACGACATACTTATCTTGTTATGTACGAAAAACCGCACCGTCATTTCTGGTTGTGATCATCTTACAAATCACCTGAAAAGTTTTGAGGAAGAATTATGAATTTTAAGCCGCCAAGCTACCACAACAGGCGATACAAATTATAGGTAAATTCTGAACCAGAAACTGGTGCAAAAGTTTCAATTCTGATTTTAATCAAATTGTACGCAATTATTTCTTAAGCTTTGCCAGCCCGCCTGCCCCGCCCTAGTTATGCATCTGATCATTCCAGTTCTGACGTATGGACCAGAGGCACGGACCTTAACAAAAAAGACATACAGATGCTGCAGAGTGTAGACAACTGAAAGAAGCATGGAGAGGTACACAACCAAAAAAGGTAGGAAAAGAAACTCATAGATCAGGAAAATGACAAAAGTGGAATGGCTTCATGATCAAAGTAAAATCTCCAGCACCGTTGAAGAACTGACCAGCGTTCAACTGAAATACTAGACGACTGGATACCAATGGACAGAAAAACTCAGAAGACCACATGGGAGATGGGTAGATGAAATTCAAAAGCATGCTGGAGTGACTTGTAAGAGACTGACTGTCAAGAGAGGAAGTTTTGGGGGAGAATTGGGGAAACTTTCATCCAGCAGTGAATTGGGAATGATTGTTGTTGGTGATTATACATAAAATATTTCTTTTGTCAGTTTTCATGAACTTACTGAAACAAATTCTTTTTTTTTTTTTTTTTTTTGATTGGAGGTTTAACGACCACCGTGAGCAACTCAATGGGCTATAAGCAGTCGCCCGTCCCTAATTTAGGGTCACTGGTTCCAGGGAACGAAGAGAGCCAGTGCCGTAAGACAAACACAACATCCATGCCTCACCGGGATTCGAACCCGGATCCCTTACGGACGAATGATCAGAGACCAGCGCCTTAGACCACTGCGCCACCGGGGCGGCCACTGAAACAAATTCCTTTTAGATAATGTTTAGTTCAAATGAAATTTCCTTCTCTTATTCATTTCTGCAAATAGGCTTTTCTATTTATAGATTTCTTTTGGCTCAGGTTGGGTTTGCACCTTTGGCTTTCCATTCTTTAATGCATGGCTGGGTACCATGAAAAAGGAAAATACCCAGATGAAGACGACATAGGAAATATGTGGATGAAATTCAAAAGCATATGCTAGAGGGACATGGAAAAGAATTTTCTCAAGACAAAGTTTTTGAAGAGACTTGTAAAGACCTTCATCCAACAGTGAATGGAGAATGGCTGATGATATAAAAACTAATTTTCCAGCTCTCTCTATTACTGTCTTTTCTTTTTTTAATTCATTTAAAGCAAACACATACATACATACATATCACTAAGCTGTTCTCTAAGATTCAGAGGTTAGCTCCAAAAATAAATACAAACTTCCAGATATTTTTACTTATTGTTGTCGTATCAAACTTCGTCATTTACAGCGATCTTGACATACAACTCGTGCTTCACTGATATCCATTACACGTCGTACAAAAGATCTTTTATACTTCATACTCATAATCTTTTTCTCATGCAGACACTCCTGAATCTGATCCACCTATGTCTTCCTTGGCCTTCCTCTGCCTTTCCTTCCTGCCACTTGGGTTGAAAATATTTTCTTAGTAAGCATTTCATCACTCATTCTTTCAACATGGCCAAACCACCGAAGCATATTGGTCTCCACCTTGCTAACAACATTTTGCTTTACATCACACAACTGCAATACATCTTCATTCCTCACACAATCAGATCGTGTCTTGCCACAAACCCCATGTAAGTAACGCATTTCTCTAGCACACAAACGACTCCTATGCTTCTTCTGCAGTACCCAGGTTTCACTGCCATACATCCGAGTAGAAACAATTACTGTTTCATACACAGCCATGCCGGAATCTCTAGAGAACCCATCATTCCTGTGAAAACCTCCCAGAGCAGCTATGACTTTCAAAGAAGAATTCACTCGCCTACTGATTTCACCATCCAACTTGTTCTCTCTGTCAAACATGCTTCCTAAATACACAAACTCACTCACCTGGTCAATCACAGTGCCATTTATACTTACATTACATTCAGTGCTACCCATTCCTCTCTCAAACACCATAACTTTGGTTTTTCCCTTATTTATACTCAGTTTGAATTTCACGCAAACTTTGGGCATCTGAGTCAACATACTCTGCCACTCACTTTTGCTCTCTGCCAACAGGACAGTGTCATCAGCACACAGCAATCTGCACACACGGATATCACCAAGACATAAACCACTATTATCTATTTTGGTCTCACGCATGCCTGCGTCCATAAATATATTAAACAGTCATGGTGACATTACACAACCTTGTCTAACTCCTGCACCAATGGAAAACCATTTTGATAAAACATCATTCACTCGTACACAAGCTCTACTACCAGCATACATGGCTATTAAGTAGATTCCCAGTAACACCATATTCATTCAATACTTTCCACAAAAGTGTCCTGTTCACTCGGTCGTAAGCTTTCTCTAAATCTATGAAGGCAGTAAAAACTTTCTTCCCAACAGCCAGATACTTTTCAATCATCATGCGTAATGCAAAAATCTGGTTATTGCAGCCTTTACCAGGCATAAAACCACTCTGAACGTCCCACACTTTCAATGATCTAAGACCCCGTACTTTTTCAATAAACAACCTTACCAAACACTTTCCCTGGCACACTCAGTAGGCTAATACCACGATAGTTCTTGCATTCAGTCTGATCACCTTTTCCCTTATACAAGGGAACAATGATAGCATCCTTCCAATCCCGAGGGACCATTCCTAACTCCCAGCACAACTGGCAAATTTTAGTTAACCAGTCAATTATAGAGTCACCACCATACTTCAACATCTCTGCAATTATGCCATCAACTCCTGAAGCCTTACCATTCTGAAGAGATTTTAGAGCTTTACACACTTCTTCTCTTGAGATCCCTCCTGTGTTTTCATCCCTCATTGTGACATCATCTGCATCTGTCTCAGAATCATTTTTGCTCTCCTGATCTAATAACTCACAGAAGTATTCACCCCATCTTTCACTTAACTCATTGGGCTCCCATATCATTTCCCCGATCTCATTCTTCACACAACTTACAACTTTGTTTCCCCTATTTTTCCTGAGTCTCATGTACTTACTGAACAATAATGCTCGAGTATACACCAGTAGTAAACACATGTATCTTGATTCGTGAGGAAAACCCTTCACCTAAATTTATTTAATACAAATAAATAAACAGAGGAGTACGGGTTTTATGTCTTATCTAGAACTACCATGAAGTTTTACTGCTCATTGTAATTCATTTGTTTTGTACAAATGAAATAATAATAATAAAAAAAAACATTGTTTAAGTTCTACTTACCCAAATATACATGCAATTTACTCTCCTAAAATATTTTCCATAGTGCCTCCTTTTCCTTCTGATCTTTTCCTTCTTCGTTATATGCCACATGCCTCTATTTTGTCTCTGTTGCTGAGTGGTGTTTCCTTAGCCAAAGTTTAACGTATGGAAGTGAATCCCACTTTTCCAAGGGTGATCCATTAAAGTGGATAAACATAAGTGATGACAGATGCTTCATTAACAGACGATTTCTGGTTGACGTAGCAATCAGATTCATGCAACTGAATCCACGTTCACACTCAGCAGAGCTACATGGAAGGATCTTTATGCACTGCATTAAGGGCTCCAAAGTTTGGGGAACTTTCCTTCATGCAAGATCAATGTAATCCCGAAACCCATTCAACAAGCTCCTTTCGTTTTCCAGACGAAACATTTTACAAAGTCTGCTAATTGAATCTTTGCCATACAAAATATCCGTATCACGTGGCCAATAATCAGGATTTAGGACATCGAAGTCTTCCATCAGCTGTGAATATTTAGCCACATTTTTAGCATCTCCATCACCTCTGTGTTTTACATTGGAAGATTGTGTAGTAAAACATTGACGTTTGAGGTTATCAGAAATGCTGGTTAAAAACTGTGAACTGTTGATACTTGTTAATCTCTTGTTGCTTGAAAGAATAACACCATTGAAGTTCCCTTATGATAAGGCTTTTTCTGCTGATTTTGTGTATTCGCCTGGTGTTACTTTGAACAATTTGATAATTTTAACTGTTCTTTTAATAAGTTTATCACCACGGGATAAGTTGCAGTTTCTGTCTTGGAGCTGCAAAGATAAATTTGAAAGTTCTTCTAGCGCGTCACACATTATAGCTAAATCCTTTAAAAACTCTGTGGACTCCATTCTTGATAACAGACCCAAATATCGAGATCTCTCTGTCTGCGATCTTTGCTGATCGATGGAAGCTTGTTGAAAATGTTTTGATAGAGCTGAATAGGTATTCCATATGGCAGAAACCTGCTCTGAAACTGCTAGCCACCCATCGCACTCCAAATATTTTCCCTATCTTATTCATCTGTAATCCCAGTTCCAAAGTAGCATTTAATATTTCTCTACAATTTTTTGGAGACTGATTGTACAAAGAATAAAGTTCTTTCATGGAACTCTGGAAATGATATACAGAATTTTGATCTTTTAGAGCATCACTTTACTGCTAACTCTACTCTGTGATTTAGAAAATGCCAGGTAATCATTTGTAGAAATTTATTTTCAAGAAATTTTCTAACGCCGGATTTGGAGCCAAGCATTACACTTGCACCGTCACATGCTAAGCATATTAAAAATTTTAAATAATCATCTGTTATTCCGTATGATTCTACACATTTTAACAGCGATTCTGTTATAGTAAAAGCTTTCTGGTCTTCCAGTTCGATAACATCCAAAAAATTGTTAAATCTTGTGATTGAATTATTGTTCGAATGTAAACAATCAGCAGTGATTTATTGCTCACTGAAGTGGATTCGTCAATTATAATTGACATTTTCCCTTCATCTTCGGCCATGGCTTGAGTCAGTTTCTTTTTAAATTCATCAGCGATAAAATTTGTTATCGCAATGGCACTGAAAACGTGACTGTAGGGATATTCCAACATCCAGCCCATTTTTCCTTTGTAATTTTATTAGATCATGATGATCAGAAAACGGTCTGTTTTGTTTCGCCAGATAGTACACTGTATTGAAAATTTTCACAGTACAATCTAAATTTTGTGCCAGTTGTTTGTTTACATTGGTCTCAAAAACCTCATTCTCACTGATTTGTCGAATGGAACATGCTTTTTTGTGGGCATCAGAATTTTGATGTACAGAAATTTTTGATCTCAAGGATTTTAATTGCTTTTCCCTTGTATTTTCAGTGTACATAACTGCAATTACCCCATTCTGGGCTACTGTACAGACCTTGTGATTTGAATGTTTGTAAATTCTGAATCTGCGAACAAGTTGCGCAGCCCAGATATCCATTTTTGCTATCAAGCCAAGCATGTTTCATTTTTCTTTCTAGCCACATTTCCTCAGACCAGATATCAGGAAAGGATTTAATGCTGCGGTCATTTATCCGTGCAGAATGTTCAATGTCTGAAATCATATCACACGTCTCTTTCGTAGTACTATGATTTGTACATAAAGTTTCCTTACTATTTAAAGCAAAACCACTAACCTGTGAAATGTTAGAGTCAGTATCAGATAAACATCCTTTACTGGAGCTTGAATCATTTTGTGCACTAGGAACCTTCACTTTTTTAGAAAAAAATTACGAATATCTTTCTGGAATTCAAAATCTTGTGCTCGTTTCATTATATCACATGTAATTACTTAGAATTTGAAAATGAATTAAGAATTGACACTTTGTCTCGACAACAGAGATCAGAAAATATGTAATTCTTTAAGAGAAAGCTAACTTGCATCGGGGAAAGAAAGCAACACAAACTGAAAATAAATTCAGAGTGAGGTATGGCTCCCGGTGGTCATCTATTCATCCTAACTTCCAGCAGTTTTTCCTTAGCTAATGGGATGGGTGTAAAAGAAATTCTGTGTGTGACACCATGTGGATTTAGAAAATGAGCTGAGGGGATTGCTATTGTTGGATCTGGTCACCGGATGCAGGTTCTTTAGTAGAAATACCCTGCGCCATCATAAAACTTGCGATACTTAATTTTCCCCCGCTGTCTTCCCTACGGGCAGTACAGTTTTAACCTGCGTATAAGTAACATTTGGAAACTGTTTTTTGGAAGTCGCCATTTGGGCAAAAGATTACCCACCCATTTTAAACTACAACTCGTTCGTAAAGCAACTCACTGCGTGATCTGAATATTTAATTTTATCTCTGTAATAAGAACATGGGGTTACCATGTACACAGTATTTTTTATTTTTTTTTTATAAAACAAGGTGTGTTTTTTTCTGTGTGTTATCATTTAAAAAATTATCTCTTTAACCATAAAAAAAAAAAGTGCCTTAGCGTGCCTTAGGCTGTTCTACATCTCTGCCTTTTGTGATGTCACATCAGCACTCAAAAAAAATTTTGATTTCGGAGTTTTCCAGTTTGGGGATTTTCAGATAAGAGATGATCAACCTGCACTTAAGATTATATTATAGAGCTGATATACAGTATGATATAACAGTATACCAAGTTTGTACTGATGTCTTTAATTTCCAAGAAATTTTGTGATGGAGAGAAATGTCAGAAAACTCAGTGAACTCAGCAATTATAATTCAGAAAACAACTATCCTTTAGGTACCTGTGTGGCAGATGAATATACTCCATATCAGTGATTGGAAAACTACTTTTTAAAAGTAGCTTACTACTGCTACAACTACATTCTCAAAAAAGTAGCTCGCCACAGCTACAACTACTTTTTCTGAAAAGTAGCTAGCTACACTACTTTTTTGAAAAGTAGTGACTTTCACTACTTTTCAGCTACTTTTTTTTTATTTTTAGGTTTAAATTAAAGGTGCAAATTCTAATGGTGATACTTATATCTGTACATTCTTACGTATGCACTGAGAGCAGAAAACCAAGGCAAATTACATGAATAATTTATCTTTGAATTTGCCTGTTAGCTGTAGTCATCATATGAAACATATTTCAATATATTAATACAGAAACTGTACATTTCTGAGAGTCAAAATATGAAAAAATACTGATAGGAAGGTGTATTTTGGGGACATTACATATTCAGTTACTCATCGTTTCTTTGGGAGGAGGGGTTTAACGACAAGCACGAGCAAGCCCAAGGGTTATAAATAATCACACATCCCTAATTTGGGGTCTTGGTTCCATTGAGGGAAGTGAATCAATGCTGTAAAGCAAACAAACGAGCCATGCCTTATGTGGTATCAAACAGGGTGCATCTGAGGACAAATGGTCAGAAATCAGCACTTCGTCACCAAGGCAGCTTATCCATTATCTAGCTTTTATAGTTTTCTATACATACACATGGATCATTGCCTACAACACCAACCCTGTGGCCTGGTGGTCTGAGGTGCGGATATGTAACATTCTTCCGAAAAAGGACAGGGTTCATCTTGTGTCCTGAATGAGAAATTGACGGGTGATGTGTTTGTTTGATATCACTGGCTCTCGCACCTTCCTGGAAAAGGTGGCTCTGAATAGAAAAAGGAGACTGCATTTAGCCCTTAGATTTGTTCATGGTGCTTGTTAAACTCCGAAACAAAAAAAGAAACTGATGCATTTTCTTAATGGATTTTAAGATGTACTTCAAAGTATAATGTATCGTATTTTCCAGCACATAATCTGTGGATTATCTGTTCTTTAAAGTTTAAATTCTAGCCACTGCAGATTGCACGCAGCTTTTTTTGTTTTTCCCCTGTAAACTTCAAAAATGAAGCAGTTTTTGCTCTTCATACCATGCATATAATGAGGGAAATCTATATCACGTCAAAGCTTTAGGCCTGTTTCACACAAGCATGGTTTTTCCGCCAAAGCAATAAAAAACACTGCTGTCCTACCGCTTGTTTTAAAGTCGACTATGGAGTTATACTGAGACTTTCATATGTGCGGTAGCCGCTGAAGTTCTGCGGGGTTTGCTACAACCCGGACGGTGAAAATATTGTCCAAATTTAGAGAAACGTAGGTGTAAGGTAAGATGTTCACACAGGCTGTCAGCGGATTCTACGCTACAGCAATAAAACACTCTTGTCAGAGGGGGTGGGGAACAAAGTGCTGTTGCACAAAGAACCATCAATTTGGTTTCCCATTCAACCTTCAGGGGTTTTTTTTTTCCTTTTTTGTCAGTTTTAGCAATAAAACTGTTTGTGTGAAAGCTAGCCAAAACCGCACTGCGCGGCGGTTTTAAAAATTCTGCTTGTGTGAGACAGGCCCTAAGAATGCCATGTGTCCTCACTGCATCAATATACACACACACACACACACACACCCGGCTTTGAAAAAATCGTCTGTGTGTAGACATTTCCCCTCTACGAAGGAATTGCTGCTTTGTAAAAGTTAGGGGAGAAAGCATTGCATGCGGCAAAGCACGTTGACCTTGAATAGGGGAGTGCCGTTTCCATTCCATAGAACATTGAATTGCTGCATGAGTGACCTCAGTAACTTCACCCGCACCCCCACTCTTCCCGAGGTTCCAGTTCCAACCCCACTCCCCCTTGTTTATTTTGCTCTACTTCAAAGAGAATGCCTCTGGCACTTCTGCTACAGCTCCAAGACTGAAGGGAAGAACTTTGACACCATCACATATTATTTATATTATTTACAATCTTAAATCCAGCGTTTCAGTTGTTGATGTAATTTAAGCATTACTGAGGCTTACAGCATGATTGCCACAGAAATTAAAAATATATATCACAACCGTTTGAAAGTTGCGGGGTATTGTAACAATAACTTTTTAAATTTTCAAAAAATTTCATATTTTTTTAAACTCATTGAATGGAAAGAAAGTACATGTGTAAATATATATATATATGTATATACAGTATAACCTTGAAAATCCGGCATCGATGGGACCAGATTTATGAAAATTCCGGATTTCTGAAGCTATCCAAAAATTGCATTACAGGCGTTAGGTAAAGCTTGTACTTTGTACTTACACATAATTGGCAACTTTAATGAAAATTTGTGCATCTATGCCTTATAAATATGCAGTGGTCGTGCCACCAATTGCAATTTGCAAAAAAAAAAAAAATAGTTTTGGTGATGGAAGAAAAGTTTTGGCGAAAATATTGGTGATTACCTTTTTGTACTATTTATTATAAAACTCTGTTGTGGATTATGCATCTGTTTGCTAACTTTTACTATGAATTTTGTCTGCAGATTATACACAGACTTTTTCCCTCTCATGCTGAATTTTACCGTCTGTGAATTATACGCCGCTGCGGATTATATGTTGAAAAATACGGTATATTAGATCCATATTTCTGAACAAAATGAAAAATGAAAAGATAATCATTTCTTTCTCTCCCTGCGAACGGTGTAATAAAGCATCACTACATGGTGATGTTTTATTAAACAGCTTTTAGGTGGAAGAACAATTTTCTCCACATTTATTGATGGGAAATATTTACCTCCACATTTCTACAAATGTGTACCTGGCTATGGTACAACACTTTCTTTATGTGATATTTTTAAATACACTGCTGGCCACCCAAAATGCAACACCAAGAAGGAAGCATCCGATTGGCCTGAAATTCGCAACATGCGTCGCCCGCGAGAGGACATGCAAACGATTAGCATTGCAGGGCATATGCAAATCATGTGCGCCCGGCATGCCATCGAGAAGCACTATAAGAAGAGTGCACAAAAGGCGGGGTGTAAGTAGTGGAAGTATGTTGTGCTGCCGGACCTGTACGTGGGAAGCTTCCTTTCATCTTTGTATCTGGCTTTGCTATCTCGTGTCTTTCTTGGTGTTGCAGTTTGGGTGGCCAGCAGTGTAGTAAATACACTACTGTTTGTGAAAATTGTAACACTAAGAAGGACTACTGGTATTTCCTTGAAACTTACAAGATATGTACAATAAATAGGTTGGGACATGCAAATGATTAAAATATCAGTGAAAATATGCATGCAGTTTTGGAGCAGCACCCTCTGAACTGCCCAATCTTTAATATAAAGAGCTGGTTCGAACGAGATGTTGCAATCAGTGAAGAGCAGACATTGAGTTGAAAAGGTGGACCTTGTGTCTCGTTGTGCTCCATCCACGAAGATGTTCGCATTATGAGCATCTGACAGACTTTGAGCGAGGAAGGATTGTTGGATTGATAAGGAGCTGGATTTTTCTACCGCAAAATTGCTACTCCTACGAGACAAAATGCCAGCACATTGATGAGAACATGGCTTCAGTGGACAGATAAGGCCGGATGCACAGAAATCCAGGAAATGCACATCAAAATCGCACGACTGCAAGGGATGACAGACACCGCTGCCGCACGATAGTGACCGATCGCACAGCAACATCCACAATGTTAGCGCAGCAGTGTAGCACTCTCACAGGTCAGGCTTTGTCCTCCAGTACAGTTCAACGTTGTCTGTTTAACAGGGGACTGGTGGTTAGTAGCACATTGCTGTGCATTCCTCTGACCCTCAATCACATATGCCTCAGACTGCAATGGGGTATTGAACACAGACTTTGGCACACTGATTGGCAACACGTCATGTTTTCTGATGAGTCACAATTTATCTTAATGTACCATGATGGTCACATTTGTGTTCTAAGACATCATAGTGAACAGCACCTTGCAAGGTGCATTTTGCAGCACCATACCGGTCCAACGCCAGGCATCACGGTTTGGGGCACCATTTGGTTTAATTCGCAATCTCACCTGATGTGAATTGAGGGAATGTTCGACAGCCGGCGGTTCGTCGGAGATGTTTTAGAGAAAGAGGTGGACCCTTTCTTCTGATCTGTTCTGGCTCTATATTCCAGCAGGACAATGATCGGCCACATGTAGCACACACTGCAGATACCACGGCAGACACCTCTTCCGCGCACGGCAGATACCACTCTTTCATGGCCTACACATCAGCCAGATATGTCCCCTATCGAACATGTTTGGGACATGGTAGCTGAGAGACTCGCCCACCAAGCGCTTCCTCCAGTCAGGCATAGAAGCAGCCTGGCAGTCTATTCTCCAGGACAATATCAAAAGTCTCTCCCATTCAATGCCACGCTGTATAGAAGCTGTTATTGTTGCTCGAGGTGGCTTCAAATTATATTGAGTTTTGAAGCGAAAAATCTTGCGTAGCTTTACAAATGTAATCTGTTATCTCCTGTAAGATGAGCAATCTGTGATTTAAATTTCACTTGAAAAGCGCCATTCTTTCTTTTTGTGTTGCAATTTTCACAAACACTAGCGTATGCATATTCAGCAGTCGGAAGGGGATAAGGAAAACAAGAAAAACGACACCAAAGTTTTGGTTGTAATGAGCATGTTGTGTCATTTTGTTCCTTTAAGACGTGAATAAAAAATTTCAGAGTAATTCAAAGTGAATGGAACGTGTAAGAAAAAAAAACATCAACCGGATTTCAACAATCAATTAAACATTCTGAAATAGGAACAGGTACTTACTCCTATTAGCATATGAAAAGTATGTTATGAAAATTGTCAAATTGCGCACAAAAAGTTTCTCATAACAGAAGAAAGATGTCAGAGGGAAAACAATTTTCAAATTGAACAGTTAGAAAAAGAAATATAGCGGGAAACATATTAATCTACTCACCCTTATGGAATAATTTTGCATAATGAAAAAGTTGATAATATGCGAAAAGTATTTTTTCATAGCATATGCTATGCTAAAGAAAAAGAATTTTCCAAATAAATCTCCTGGGAGCAGAGACGGCGAGAATAATGTTTTGACATTTACACGCAATAACAGTAAAGCTGTACATTATTTAAAGAGGATAATGTTCCCCTTCTTTATTGCAGCAAATGTCATACAGTTAGAGAAAAGAAATTTTTCAATAGGGTTCTTAGAAGCAGATATACAGCAACAAACAGAAGCACAAAAACACCACCTAGCGACCGAACTGTGAACTACAAAAAAACTGTACAAGTACAGGCAAAGTGCTCCGTAAGGTAAATGGTACATAGTGTTAAAAAAATTTTTTTAATCGAACATTTAAAATCAGAGATTTGGAAAAAAGCAAATTTAACATTTGTGCTTCTAACGGGGAAATTGTGAATAATTCTGAGCATGAAATACCCACAAAATGCTTTCATATTAAGTAGCATCTGACCAAAAAGAATTTTTTCGGTCTAATTTTTAGAAGCACAGATATTGCTGCAAATATGCTGTAAACAGAAATGTGAACTCACACCCTATAGTGGCACATTTGGGCACTAAGAAAAATTTGAAATTATATGCAAAACATTTCACACCAGAAATACTCTTTGATAATAAAAAGGAGTTTTCAAATTGGACTCTCAGAAGCAGAGATACGGTCAAAAATAAGATATATCTACGCCTTCTGGAGGAAAAAATAAGATATATATACAGTACAATTCCGAAAATCCACACAACTTGGTTCCAGAAGTTGTGCAGATTGTAGAATTTTGCAGATTTTAGAGAACCTGTGTGTGTTTACTAGTACATACGTACTGTATAATACTAGTTCAAATAGGATGGTATAAATGTATGAATTATAGTCTTTCATTTGTTTAATAATTAGTAAAATTAATTAGTAATATGTATTTAATACTGTAATTAGCATTTGGAATTTATATAGATATATACAGTATTTAATAAGTAAGTAAAATATAGGGAACAAATTCATAATACAGTACTGTATTAATTAATTGAATTTTTATTTACCAAATACTGTATATGTCAATCAAACATTCTGGCTGGCAAACATTCCATCAATGGTCAATTGTTTTAAATTTGGTTTTTCTCATTGAAGTTTTTCCTGAAGTCTATAAATCATCATTATTTCCTGTGCTGAAACACATTTCTGCTGTTCTAAAATATCAATGTATTGTTCTTCCAACAAAATTCCATCACCTAAGGATATTTTTTGGTAGTAGAATCCTCACAGTCAGTGTCTGAATCGCCTGCATCTAGCTATGATTTCATCATCAGACATCGTTTGGACTTCACCCTTGTCTGAAGATTCCATCCATTCAACTATATCTTCTTCTCTAAACGCATTCATCATTGACACATATACTTGTTTGGCATATGCTAGAAGCTCTGTAGCCTTTGATTTGGCCTTCAAAGCTGTGAAACCTTTGAACTCGTAATCCTCAGGTACAGAGTCAATAAATATTGATGCTGGCCATAACTTATGTCATGCGTTTATCAGAGTAGAACGTTTCACATTGTTCCATGAGCCTGCTATTGAGTACAGGCAGTCCTTTGTGGTGAAATCTTTAATGAACGTTTTGATTGTTTGAAACGATTTATCAGAGTTCAACAGTTTCTTTAGGAATTCTTCTTTGTAGTCGCACTTCCAACCGTTAACTATGACCTGTTCCATGGGCTGAATTAATGAAGTTGTGTTTGGGGGTAAAAACATAACAATAACATTATTTGAAGTTAAATTTTCAGGATGTGCCGTGCAGTTGTCCCCATACCAACAAAATTTTACAGTCTGGAGCAAGTCCAACCTCCACACAGTGCCTTCTGGCGTCTTTAACAGAGTGATTATTGAACCAGTCTGTAGCAAGTTCTTTGGTCATCCATGATTTTTTATTACTGCGGTAGATCACAGGTAAGACCTTTAAAGCCCTTCAACAGCTTAGGACAAGCACTTTTTCCAATCACAAATGGCATACATTTATATGATTTCCAGAGGCATTGGAACAGAGCAAATGTTACTCTTTCTTTGCCTTCCTTAACACCGGAAGCTTCTACTTCATCAGCACACACTAGAGTATGTCTTGGTAGACAATGCCAGACAAGTCCAGTTTCATACATGTTATAAATTTGATCAGGAGAAAGAGAGTTTCCTCCTGGACAAATTTGGCAAACACATCCAGAAACTCTTCTGCAGCTACCTTATCTGCTGATTCTTGCTCCCCTCAGGATTTCAAGTAACGAATTCCGTGTCTTTGAAGCGGGACAGCCATCCAACTGAAAAAATACAAGGCTCGTCAATCTTCAGTTGCGGATGAAATAGCTTGGCTTTTTCGCATAAGAGTGGACCTGTAATTGGCATACCATCGTTACGCCTTTGCAGAAATCACTCGTAAACAACAGCATCGAGGGTGGAGTTTCTGGCTTGATGCATCATTTTGTGATCAGCAATTACAGAATTGCTATCACTCATTGCATAGAATTGCAATATCTTGTCTCAGTTTTCTTAATATCATACACAGTCTGAACAGCAATACCAAAAATCTCTGCAACATGCTTTGGTGCACTGCCATTATCAAGTTTTTGCAACAAGTCCACTTTCTGCAGAATCGTTCAAGAGCTATGCTTTTTCTTCACTCCTGCCCTTTTCTCAAATTTCCAAACAATTATTCAAAAAATTTCACCTTAAGAAGTGAAACAAGACATGGAAAAACAGATTCTCACAGCACGTGTACCAGGAAAAAATGTAAACACACAATGCTGAGTTGCCAGATTGCCCGCTTGATATGTGCTTTATTTGAACTTCAATCTCTCAAAACTGTACCATCGTTTTTGATCAAAAAGAATGTATGTCATTAGCAATATTTTTCAAATAGAGAAAACACATAAAAAAGATTTTAAAAATCTTTAAAAAGATCTCAACATTTTTTTATGTCAGCTGGAAAATAAAAAATTTCGATTTCTGAAACTTTTTTTTTACCCATCTGTTAACTGTAACCGGTGTTCGAATCCATGCGGATTTTAGGCAATTGTGGATTTTTGGAATTATACTGTATATATACACTCCCCCTCAAACTGTTTTAAAGCAGAAGGTATTCTCTAAAGGTTTTCCATGGTGTACGATATCTGACCCAAAAAAAAAAAAAAAAAAAAAAAAATTGAATTTTGAGAAGCACAGATATTGCTGCAGAAATACATCAAAACCAGAAATAAACCCTTATGCCACCTACTGGGGAAACTGTTCTTTACTAAAAATTAGAAATTATAAGCAGAAAGTTTTTCTCCATGAGCTTTACGTGAGGTAAAAAGAAATTTTCAAATTGAACTTTTAAAAGCAGATATCTGGAAAATCGCGATTTAACTTCAAGTCTCCTGGCGGGAATGTGAGTTTATGAAAATCAACTATTTTCTTGTATAAATACTGTATATACCACGTGTGTACTTGCATATAAGCCAAAAATTTCTGGAATATTTTTTTTTTTTATGAAGTATAGGAGTTAGCTTATGTGCAAGTCAGTTAACAATATAAATAAATAATGAAATATTTTTGAACCCAGTGCATGAATTCAAGAAACGGCCTATCCACTCTTCTAAAAGAATAATTGTCACTAATATGATAAGTATTAAAACTAATCCCATTTTAAAGTGAGACCATGGAATTTCTTGGCCCCAAAAAGAAGTAATGATCTCCTTACTTTTCCTGCGAGTCTTTGAGAGCATGCCATTCCACCCTTGGGAACGGGCACAACAAACAATTTGCAATCTCCCATGTTTTCACAGCAGTCATAAGTCTTGCAAGTGCTCGAGGTGTCATTGTTATGGAAGTGCAAAGCCACTATCTTTTCAAAAAATGCTGCACAAGTAATAGTTCACATGATTTGGTTTATGATTCCAGTCAAGAAAACAGCCACAATAACTTTGCCAGTAACAATATTTATTGATGAGGCAACTTTAAAGGTAATTGACTTAAATAGCAAGTTGGATTTTAAACGTTCTTAAAGAAGATATTTTTAGAAATTTGTTTAACTATACTTCAATAAATATCATGCTTTCCAAACTCTTAAAATTTAAAGTCTACTTATGTGTGGGTGCTGTTTTTATGTTTCAAGTGGTTGAACTAGGCTGGTTGGCTTATACACAAGTACATACAGTATATATTTATATAAACAGAAAGTACAATTTATTATACACACTGAAGTCATCCACAAACCAGCCCTACCATGGGACAACACACTGAATGGACAGAAATCATGAGACCCCTACTCAGTGATGAGTTAGGCCTACCTTTTGTCCATATAAGAGCAGTCACATGGGGAGGAAGAGCAGTCACATGGGGAGCCAATGAGTCTACTAGGCCACAAAAGCCTTCTAAAGTTATGTCCCCACCCATACTTGCTACATCATGGTCCATAATTCAATTGCATTCCTGGGTGGAGGAGATCCAAAGCTTGAACAGACCTTTTGACAGCATCCCAAACATTTTCTATAAGGTTCATGTCCAATGAACAGGGAGACCATTCCAGGGTGGGAATTTCTGTGGAATGGTCTAACCATGTTCTAGTCAGCACTGCTCTATGGAGAGGTGCACTCTCCTGCTGGTAGAGTACATTGCCCAGTGGGTGAATGTAGATACATGAGCATGAATGGATGTAGTCAGTCTGCAAGGATGGACATGTAGTATGGACCATTCAGAAATGCATCTAGATGTACCAGAAGACCCAACATGTGCCAGATGAACAAACTCCAAACCATAACTGAGCCTTCACTACCAGCCTGAATAGTTCCCTGTTCACAAGCATCGCTTCATGCGGTTTCCACCAGATCCACACTTTCCCATTGGTGGGCGTGAAATAATTGGAAATGGGACTCACTAGACCAGGGAACCATCTCCAATCATCCAAGGTCTACTGCTGATGTTCTTAATCCCAGTTAAGATGTACAGTCTGGTGATGCGGTAGCTCTCATAACCTACTCTGGTGGTTTGGCAGCTCCTATAACCTATTGTAGCTAATGATCACCTGATGGTCTTGGTGGAGATGTTTTTGGCACCTCCCTCACTGAATTCGGTGGTGATTCGTGCCACCGTTACATTCCAGCCGGTTGCAACTATGAAGAACAGATGTCAATGGCCATGTTCACCCTCCACCTTTCTCTGCCCATGAAGCTGTTCACAGTGCGCTGTGATTCTGGAAATGTTGTATTCCCGATACAGTCTTCATACTGTCTGACAGGGATACTGGAATTCCTGTAACACCTCCACAACAAAGTGACCCATACATCAAGCATGCACTATCATCCATTTTTTAATACTTAATTCATGATGTTTTATTCATACTGACATGGAATTTCAGCCTACATGAATGCAGTAATGTTCTCCTACCTGCACAGTGGTGGGTTTGTCTACTGTCGAGAGGGCTGACAGCATCACGTTGCCCAGGAATCAGGTTACCCATGATTTCTGTCCTCTCAGTGTAATGCAGACAGCCAAAACCCACTGGGGGCTATATACAAATCAGATACCTACCACCTGGACAACATATCTACGACTCTGAAGATGGGCAAATGCTGAAACCTGAGCAAGTTCAGTCATGAGCAAAAAGTTGTTGTGAGGAAGATGGTTTTGGTTTTCATGCATGCAGAATGTCTGGGAATTTTGTGTGCAATTGTCACGTGTGTACCTATACTAGGACTATATCAAAACCAGTAGCCACTGGGGAAAATATGTCAATAAACAAGCCATTTGAGGTGAGCACTGCCTTTTCTGTTTCATAATGTTGGTACAGAGGGCCACAGTAGAGATGGCAATGTTGACATTTAATTATAGGAAACCTAAGTGAAGGTTTGTGCAAAGACCACTGGGCATACAATGTCATGACTCAACTATGGAAGATGGTGCCCACATAGAATACTTTTGTTAACACCATGTCACCAGAATATGAAGTTGCAGTCTCCAAAGAAACATCACAATTGGCCCACAGAAGACTGGAAAAGTGTCACTTGATCCAATGAATCGAGGTTCCAACTATAACAAGCCAATCAGAGAATGCACATATGATGCGGACAACATGAGGCCATAAATTCCAACTGTTCAGTCAGGGTGATACAGGCCAGTGTAATGTTCTGGTGCATGTTTACATGAGCCACCCCATGGGGCTGTTTGTACCTACTGAGACCATCATCACTGCACAAGGCTATATTGATGCACTCTACTACCTACAGTGGCTATATCCATGTTCCACACCAGAGGATGCCTTCTTTCAAGAAAACAATGCCAAGTTTAATTGCTCTCGTTTGCCTTTAAAGGGTTGGCTAGAAGTTCTGTGTTGTAACAAGCACTGAACACACAAATGCATCATGACTGCATAAATTCTGCAGACAACTTTTGCTAAGTGTGTGACAAGTTTATGAGAAAAAAGCTCAAGAAAGACCAATTTCAAAAAAAAAAAAAATTCAAAAAATAGGCAGGTAGCACTTACTGCATATCACAGACAATTTATTCTGGTTCTTTCAGAGATAAAGCAGTAACCCCCTTAAAAAATCAGTATTTTCTGCAAACAAATCTATTAATTTCAGTCACATCCTCTACAGCACCTTTCTACTTATTTCACACTTACGCTTCATTAGGCAGTTTTACAAAATATTAAATATACTACCATGTTATTACTTCTAAATGGACTTGCATAAAAAAAGCTAGATGTGTTGTAAACTTCTGCTTTATCATCTTTTTTAAATCAGGAAGCCAAACTTCTAGAATCAGTCATATTTATTGCTTGTCAAAATAAAAATAAAAAGTTAGAAGTTGCTAAACAGTGTAATTTTCTTTAATACTTATTCTACTAAATGTCAGCACTTTACCTTTGAATACTCATAAAATTCTTAATCACATTTCTTGGGAATCTTTCCACTACACTGTCAATTAAAATTTTCCTGTTTCTTACTTCCCTCCATCTTATAAAATTGTGGACGTTTTCGTAATAAATCCCAAAGTTAGAAATTACTGTTTTACTGCTTAAGGCACACATCAATGAGTCGTTTTAAATTTGTATTTGCTAAGTATCCCCAACCTCTACCCCTATCTGACCACTATGTCTTCAATTCCTTTTGTTTCACTACAATCAACTCCAGCTATGCTTTTTGAATACTCCCAATAAAATCATTTCCTTCTCTTGAATTTTAACCACTATATATATATATATATATATATATATATATATATATCTTCATAAAAAGCCTCCATATCTCTGAACTGGAGCTTTTGACTGCTCTACAAACAGGCTCATCTTCTAAGGCAATGCTACATGGTTTGCCACAAAACATGTTCATACGAAGGTTCTCACCTGATCAACTTGTGAGCAGTTTAATTATCAGAAACCACAGCTACACCAGATCATGTTTGGAACCAGCAAAAATCACACTCTTCTAACACAGATTTGCTGGTCTCATACACTGATGCCTATCACATTTAGGTCAAATTGTTCTACCTATTTACCTAATTCTATTTATTTCTTGTTTTTCCCCGATATGTTCATGCAACCTAGCCCAAATTTTACATACCTATCTGATAATTTTGCAATGGCATATGAGAAGTGAATGGCCTGGAAAAAGCAAATACAGGTATTGGTAAAGGAAAAAGTATTTCAGGTCCATTAATCTCCCAAAATGATGGAAGACTGATTATGATGAGGTTACACCAAGTGATCCAAGGAAGCCATTCACAAAAAAAATGGGCACCAATGTCATATTAGGATCTTGCGTTAAAAACCACTTTGCCACTTAGTCTGATTTCACACAAACAAAATATTTGCTTTTATATAACCAAAATTGTACCTTTAGTACAAACTAAGATAAGAAAAAGCACCAAAATAGTACAAACAAAATAGTATTAAAATCATCAAGTGACACATATTTACAGAGATACTTTTGAAGTCAAACAAGAAGGAACCAAAAAATAATTTTACATTTTACAACAATTTTTAATTTTTAATTGAGCACTTAGTGATCTGAATGGGGAAAGTTATTAAATTGGGTAAATTATGGCATGCATTCATGTATAGCAATAGGTATTTATCTAAATTGTGCATGTAATTTTACTAAAGTGCATTTGATGTACAAAAAAGCAATGTTTGCTGATAAATCTGAATTTCCAGACATTATTTTCACTAATACTAGATGATTGATTTACAGCAGTTTGTCATGTTAATTTTAAAAAACCCCGTTTTTAGGAAGTTTGCTTAATTACGTGTATAATTTAGTTCGTGATTTATAATTCAAAAGAGATTCCAATCAAATCAGCACTTGGAACAGGAAAAAAAAAAAAAAAAAAAAAGCAGCATAGTGTGATTATGCAGCCTATAACGAAGTAAATTTCTCCGTCATTTTTGGTCCACGCCAAGTATCGAACCCGAGTCCACTTATTCCGGAACAAGTCGCTCTACCAACTGAACTACACAGATGTTCGTTCTTCCTGCTATCTGCCTTTATGTCGTGTGTGTCCTGCAGGGCAGGCACGTCACAAGCCTTATTGCAAAATGTCAAGTATATTAACAAAAAGACACAGAGTAAATTATAATAGTACCTTTCTATTAAGAGGTGTAAATGGTGGCTTTATGTCAGTATTTCCAACTGCTGGCTCATTGTGTGGTTCCCCAACATTTGGATCATTCACGCTACTCACATTCACATTTTGGGTTTCTCTGTCTTCTTCATCCGACACTTCTTGGCCTATTTATTTACAAAGAAGTGTGTAAAAAATAAATAAATAAAAAAAAAATGGCATGTATTTACAAATGTGAAAAGACATAAGTAAATAAAAATAAAAATATGGAAAAACAAAGTGTAACACTGCGATGGAACACAGTATTTTTATTAACACACCACAATGAAAATTAAGGTTGCAGAAAGGGTTTCCATCATTCTGTTAATCTGCTAATCTACAAATTTCTAACCACAGTTCTAAAGTACACACACACACACACACCAATCTACTGCTGGATGGTCTCTTTAAGTCTCTTCCATAACTTTTCATCTTGAGTCAGTCTCCTACAAGTCACTCCAGCATGCTTTCGAATTTCATCCAGCTATTGCCCCCATGGTCTTCTGTGTATTTTTCTATTCCTTGGTATTGAAATACTACAGTATTACTACAGTATTTCAATAAGTGCCAATGGTGGACAGTTCTCATACCAATAATGTCCAGCCCTTTGCCACTTTAGGGTCTTTACTTTGATCATGATGTCCTAATTCTTGTCATCTTCCTGATGTATGAGTTTCTTTTCCTATCTTCTTTGACTGCACCAAACATGCATTCCTCCGTGTTTCTTTGAATTATCCGCAGCCTCTGAATGTCTGTTGCACTTAAGATCCATGTCTTTGATACAAAAGTAAGAACTGTAAAGATGCACTGATTAAACAATTTTCTTTTAAGATGTAATGGTAAATCACCCTTGAAAATTGCACTGTTTCTTCAAAATGCACTCCTGCCAAGTTTTATATATCTATTAATTTCTTCTTTGATGTGGCCCTTGTTTGGCATCAGTTCCCCAAAATAGGTGTACACACATCAGTAACTTCTGAATTAGCTTCATCAACCCCTAAATTTTGAGTTCTTGTAAAAGCACTGAACAATAATTTTGTTTTCTGCAAATTCATCTTTAACTCTTTAAGCAGCTGATGTACACAAGGGTGCAATCTAAGCCTGGTGCAGCCAGGCCACTTTTTTCTCAAGGCAAAAAGTAGCTTGGGGGTGCCAGGCTGCTTTTTTATCTAACTGAATTGGACTTTAAGTTTATTTATTCAGTTGTCAGCCATTGAAATCGTAGTTTTTTAAACACAAATAAACTTAACAGAGTTTGCTTTTTTCTCTTTCTTCTTCTTCCTTTCTTTCTCTTTCTCCCTTTATTTTTTCATGGTGACTATGCCCAAATCTGTAGACCTTTTGTTTACTGAAACCACCTTAGAAATAGCCAGAGAAGTGGGTACCAGATAGCATATAAATATACACTGCTGGCCACCCAAATTGCAACACCAAGAAGGACATGAGATAGCAAAGCCAGATTTACTGGACACATAACAACAGATACAAAGATGAAACGATTGAGCTTACAGGCCTGTGCGACTCATGAACACACAGACATCAATAGTTCGTGTTGCCCCCATGGCTGGCATTAACGGCCACTACACGCCGCGGCATCGAACAAAAGAGGCTTTGGATGTGGGCTTGGGGTATGTCGGTCCAGGCTGCTTCCACACGTTGCCACAGTTCATCAGGCGTAGCTACGCGTGGTGCTTGCCAGGCTACTCGGTTGCCGATCACCGACCAGACGTGTTCGATGGGCGACATATCAGGAGAACAGGCGGGCCACGGCAGCAGTGACACCTGATGGGCCGTGAAGAATTGTTGCACGATGCGTGCCACATGCGTGCGTGCATTGTCCTGTTGAAACGTGGCCGCTAGCAGGTTCTGCAGGTAAAAAAAGACTACAGGCTCCAAAACGTCGGAGATGTAGCAGTGGCTGTTGAGTGTACCGGCGATGCTTACCGGAGAAGTGCGGGTGTCATGTACAATTGCGCCCCAAACCATACCGCCAGGCGATGGACCGGTATGGTGATGCATAATGCAAGCGTCATACAGTCTATCGCCATGGTGCCGCCACATGCGGATCCGACCATCATGGTGTTGCAGCCAGAAGCGGGATTCTTCAGAGAAGACAATGTCGTGCCGTTCCGTAGTCCAGGTGTGGCGTTCAACGGCCCACTGCCGCCGCGCTCGCCGGTGGTTTAACGTCTATGGTAATCGGAGCAATGGCCGCCGTGTGACAGGTCACCGCTCCTGCAGACAATGTCAAACAGTACGTGCTGACACAGGTTGTTGCACAACACACCCTAATTCCTGCGCTAACGTTCGTGATGTGGCGGTGCGAGCCGTCAATGCCCGCCGCACAACATGCCGGTCCTCTTGTTCGGTGGTGTGCCACGGCTAAGCCAATTGCTCACGTCGGTCCGTCCGTCTCTCCTGCACCCACCGCATCCATACTCACCTCACTGTGGTTGGATGTCGTCCCACACGGGCACTGATGTCTCGTTACGATAAACCGCTGTCGCGATAAGCCACTATTCGTCCTCTGTCGAACTCCGAAACGTGCTGGAATGACTGCCATATTCTGCGACGAGACATCAGGAAGCTTCCCACGCACAGGTCCGGCATCACAACACACTTCCACTACTTACACCCAGCCTTATGTGCACCCTTCTTATAGTGCTTCTCGGTGGCATGCCGGGCACACATGATTTGCATATGCCCTGCAATGCTAATCATTTGCATGTCCTCTCGCAGGCGACGCATGCTGCGAATTTCAGGCCAATCGGATGCTTCCTTCTTGGTGCTGCATCTTGGGTGGCCAGCAGTGCATATACTATATTCAATTTCAAAGGTTTCTTGGCGCCCCCTTTCCCACATCTACTGGAGTCAATAACGCCTCAGCCGGTCTTCAGAGCACCAGGCCATTTCTTTTTTCAGGACAGCACCACTGGATGTACCTTAACCAAATGGTGTCCAAAATTTTCTGTGCTCCCAAATCAGAAATGCTCACATAGCAGCCAGCTTTTACAAAAGCTACGACAAAACAATTCCTTTCCTTCACTCACCTGAACAGTACTGACCATAAACCTGTTAACAGTAATAAGTGCTCCTTTCTAGTTCTCTATTCTGAACACCATGACCAGGCATGATGGGGAAAGGCTAGCTCCCTGACTCAGATATCATACTACTGGGTAGAAACAAGTGACTCAAACATCTATCTTAATTTGCCACGTTGTTATAGTCCTTTCAGCAAGTAATCAGTCGGAAAATATCAGTGTCAGTCATCTCACTAAATGACCACTTTAAGTAAGAAAACTAAGAAGAAAGCAACACTTTCTCATGTGCACACTCACTCATTCCAGCTATGTTCAGTCCACTTCTTAGACAGCAAATGTATTCATTTGAGTTCATATGAACCTATTTTGCTGACCACAACTTAATTCATTCCAGCTGGGTAAAGGGTTAATACCACTTCATTGCTCATGTCAATAAGTTCCTGGATCATACATACTCTTTAGCTCTGAAGACGTTCTTACAAATATGATTTCATCAGCAGAATGGTGAGTTAAATTATCTCATTAATCATTATCCACTTATGAGAGTGTGTCTCTTCCCAATATACAGCCAAACCTCAATAAACCACTCCCTTTTGTACTGCCACCTCTGCCTTCTGCCCAGCAGTATAGAACCCTGGCTTAATTTTAAGAGCATGAGCCCATCCTAGCCCGAATTTTATATTGAAAGATAGAGTGTGAGCCCGAACGCTATGATTAACCTAGCTATAGGCATTATAAAATGATTTCTTCTTCCAGACTTCTACTCTCTCTTCCCCCTGAAATTAACCGATGTTGTTCTCAACCACAAAGTGGGGAAAGAGATACTATCTGTTTCTGTAGTATAGCAGCACGATTTTCTCTGGCCATTCATTTCTCCCTGAAATACTTTGGGGAGCTGGGCATCATGAAAGATTGGGCGGGGTAGCAATCTATGTCGTACACTGCAGAATTAACAGGGAGCTACCATGTGTAGGTAGGGAATAAAATTTTGTCGGTGTGCTATCTACTATCTAGTATCCATAGTTCTTGATGAAGCTTTTTCTTATAAACATCCAGTAGAAATTAAGGACGAAATATTCCTCAAAAATACACGGGAAATTCACTAGATTATGTAAAGCAATCAGAATTGTGTACTGAATTGCCTGTAGTTTACTGGTCTTTATGTAGCATCTCCTTCGAAAACTTAAAAATTACATCACTCTGCAGTGGGAATCGAACCCACATCTCCCAATTTCAGTTCGAGCATACTATCCTTTACACCACCCAGGACAATGAAGTTCCAAGCAACTGAGGCTACGACTTTATAGCTTAGGAATCTGACTTCAGATTTTCTCTAGTCGAAGCAATCCTGCCTCATTGTAGTGTCAATGACCCTTCCCCATCCAGGCACGAACATAAGTGTTAATTCACCAGTAATTCACCAACCAGCACAGTACTGGGGAATTAAGACCTATGTCTGTGAAACATCCAGTAGTTCATAGCCTATAGCATTTGTTATCCAAGCCTGGAATAAATAGCCCTCTCGAGATCCCATTCCTCATCAAGACCCAGTTGCTGAAGAATTCCTTTTACCAACTAGAGAGAATAAGAAAAAGTCATGTGCTAAATCATATAAAATTAAACATATTTTTAAAAAAAGGAGGAAATTGTTTTCCTCTTGCAGAACCCGAGCCCGCCTGAGCATGGTTTGGGCCCAGGCTCGGCTTCAGCCCATCTATGCACTGCTGCCCATAGTTCACAGGAAATTTCCCCCTTTAAACCATCATCCACTTAGACATTCAACATTTTGATGTTTTGTCACTGGAGAATACCTCACTGAATCGCCACTCAAAATATTAACTTGCAACAGACTCTCTGAATTGCCCACTT
The DNA here is from genome assembly GCA_039090855.1 of Macrothele yani. Lineage (NCBI taxonomy): Eukaryota > Metazoa > Arthropoda > Arachnida > Araneae > Macrothelidae > Macrothele > Macrothele yani. The sequence continues at coordinate 60,264,145 of CM077029.1, forward strand.
TATCTTGTTATGTGTGTCCTGAAAGCATGTTAACCTTAAAGAAGTTCTACAGAATGGATGAGATAACAAATGTCATGCCCACCTTTAAAAAAAACAATGCCATTAGCGAAGTGTAAATCAAGGGCAGACTCTTTTGTGATTTACTGCGCCTGACAGAAGCGAAATGACTGGTGTGTGTGTAGGGGCGAAAAGGAGGGGGGTTAAATATTGAAGTTTACTAAACAGAGAAGTAGGAACTAATTACCCTGCTCATATGTTTCCCTTTACAATTTGGCCAAATTACAATAGTTTAACAGCTGCACCTTCCGTTTCCACAGAGGCCATAGTCCCTCAGAAAATGACATTTCCTGTCCTGTCTCACATTTCAGAATACAAAACTTCCAGTTACCCAGTGCCTTTAGTAGTCAGTGTTTCTTGCATGGATTTGCTTGTTGTGTGGGCTTTTTCATTCATCAGCTTTTGTGTATTTTAAAAACATTCTGAAATGAGTACAATATTGTTGGACGTTCATGAGAAAATTTTGATAACAGAATTTAAAGATTGTAATCCTGGATCTAATCACTTTTCCAACCTTTTTGAAAAGTCAGTTAGCAGAACAGTAGAAGACATATTAAGTGATCAACATAAATGGATGGGATCTGAAAAACAACTTAACTCAGTTAAAAAGTTTAAAAGTGGCAAGTGCAAAATTTAAACAAAGCTCTTGTTCTATGAATAAGCCATGTAAATGCCAAGCCTCCAGAGTTATTACTGATGAAGTTATTCTTGAAAAAGCAAAACAGTTTGGGAAAGAATACCAAATTCAAGAATTCAGCTACAGTAATAGTTGGCTTCAAAGATTCAAAAATCAGAATGGATTATCATTTAGAATATGTGATGGTGAAACAGTGGAAATCCCTGAAAGTTCAGTTTACGAGGCAAAAAAAAAATTGTTAGGAATCATATTTGGTCATGAATGAAAAGATGTGTATAACCTGGATGAATCTGGTTTGTTTTATATGATGATACCCGATGAAAAGATTTCAAACAAAATCGATGAAAGAATAACAACAGCTCACGGCAGGCGTGCACCTAGGATTTTTTCGGGGGGGGGGGGGGGGGTTCTAGTGTATAACTGTATTTTTTTCTTTCCGGGGGGGGGGTCGAACTGACTTATAATACTTTTACACACATTTATTACTTGGTTCTCTAAGAACTTCTGAACATTGATTTTAAATAAAGTTCCTGGATTATAAAAAATGCAAAATAAAATATTATATTCTGAGTATTCTTCATATTTAAAAAATTTGTTACATATAACTTTATATACAGTATGTTATGATTATCTTATCTGTTTACACCAGCATATTTACACAAAATATCTACTAGATACCATATGTCATTTTGGAGGAAGAAACATGTGAGACATGACAAACATTATAAACATTAATAGCCGATCGATGAAATTTTAACAGACGGAAATGGCGTTGAAATGAAATACACAATTTACAATAGATTATGTAAGATGCTTATTTTTAACTTACTTAGTGTTAATATAATTTTTAATTATTTTTAAAAATCAAGCAAATTGTTGTAACATAAATAAGTAAATTAACCTACTTGAAGTAAGCTTCAAGTAAGTTAATTTTCCCCCTTACTGAGATATCCCTTTGCTATCTTTAGGCTTTGGTTGTTTTCAATTGCTTTCCTGACTAGTTCACATTTGAATTTCCTTACGTCTTCAGTGATACTTTTTCGTACTGTCTTGCATAGCTCTATATATTCCACTTTGGAAATCACATCTTCTTTAGTTGTCCTCATCTCTCTTCTTTTTTGCATAAACATTTTGGTTTTTCCTGATAATTTGTTCACATGCAATTTGTTCTTAGACCCAGCTAATTTTGTTGCTGTTTCCATAAGAGCTTTGGTTACTTTTCTGTTAACTTCAGAAATATCCACTTCTTCCGATGTAAGGCCTTCTAAAGCAGAGAATCTGTTCTTCAGTTCCAATTTGAAGGTATTATGGTGTTTTTTAAGGTTGGTTATGTCAATACATTTTGTTTGTCTTATGAGCTTGCTACGTTCGAGTTTAGTGTTGAGGTGCATCTTACATCTCACCAATCTATGGTCACTGCCTGTGTTGAACTTGTTTAGCACACTGCAGTCTTCTATGACGAATTTTTTGTTACACATAATAAAATCAATTTCACTTGTCGTCCCATTTGGATGTCTCCATGTCCATTTCCTGTGTGGCTTTTTCTTGAAAAAGGAGTTGATGATGAAAACCCTTCTGCCTCTGCAAACTCTATGAGAGTATTTCCACGCTGGTTTCTGTTGCAGTGACCGAATTTACCTACTGAAGTTTCATTCTGTTGCCGTTGCCCTATTTTTGCATTGAAATCTCCCATAATTATCTTCAAGTGCTGCTTACCTTTATTATTTAGATGACAAATTTCCTCATAAAATTCTTCAATTTCTTCTTCAGCATGACTTGTGGTGGGTGCATAAGTTTGAATGATCTGAGCCTGGTATCTTCTCGAGAGTTGGATAACGAGTCGTGCAGCTCTGTCAGAGGAACTTTCAACTTCTACAACTTTATCCTTCAGTTTCTTGTTTATTATAAATCCAACACCACTACTTCTGCCAGTATCTGTCCCACGATAGTAGAAGAGATGTCCACTTTTCAGTTCAATGAGATCTTCTCTTTTCTCCTTACCTCACTTAGCTCGACGATGTCCCACTTGATCCTTTGTAGTTCCTCTTCCAATTCAAGAAGCCTTGAATCAGAAGATAGGGAGCGTCCGTTATACGTAGCCATGGTCAGCATCAGATTATGGCACTGAGAAAAGAAGATGGTTCTGTAACAAGAAATAGAGGCGAAATTTTGACAAGAGTGAAAGATTTCTACTCCAAATTATATGAAAGGGATGATACATGTACTCCAGACATCATGAAAGGTACCAGTACCAGAGTTCTTCCAGTCCTTCCAGCAGAAGTTGCACATGAAATCAAGAACATGAAGCGGGGAAAAGCTCCAGGAGAAGATGGAATTACTGTAGACATCATACAAGAAGCAAGTGGAGAAATCGAAACAGTACTCGCCCAAATTTTCACTCGATGCCTTAATGAAGGGAAAATTCCTGAGGATTGGAACAACGCTACAATGATCTTGCTACATAAAAAAGGTGACATTGAGGATCTCAGGAACTACAGACCTATCAGCCTCCTATCAGTGGTTTATAAAATCTTCACTAAAGTTCTTTCACACCGCTTGAAGGTGACACTGGACATGGCTCAACCGAGAGAACAAGCTGGATTCAGAAGTGGCTACAGCACAATAGATCATATCCACGTACTGAGAGAACTAATTGAAAGAGCGAGGGAATATGAACTTCCATTGTGCATGGCTTTTATCGATTATGAAAAAGCCTTTGATTCGGTGAAACCATCAGCAGTTGCAATGGCTCTGAAATCCTGCGGTATTGAAGATGCATACATTAATATTATTAATAACATCTATGAAAATGCAAGTGCAAAGATTCGGCTGTTTGAAAATACAACACACATAAAAATTGGAAAAGGAGTGAGACAAGGTGACACCATATCTCCGAAGCTCTTTAATGCCACATTGGAAAATGTCTTTCAATCACTGAACTGGGAAAACAAAGAGATAAAGATTAATGGAGATTATCTAACCCACCTTCGTTTTGCTGATGACATAGTCATTTTTGCAACTACCCCATCAGAGCTACAGAGTATGATCCAGGAACTTGCTGACAAGAGTAAAGAAGTGGGATTAAAAATGAACTTTCGGAAGACAAAAGTGATGTACAATGCTTTTACAAGAAATGAAGATTTATCGATTGATGGAGAAAAGCTGGAGATAACAGACACGTACGTTTATCTTGGACAGCAGATATCAAGTGAAGGTCACATTGGTGAAGAAATTAATCGGCGTACAAAACTTGCCTGGAGAGTTTTTGGAAGAAACAGCATAATTTTCAAGAGCAATATGCCATTATGTCTTAAAAGAAAAGTGTTTGATCAATGCATCCTTCCAGTGCTTACGTATGGTGCAGAGACGTGGACCTTATCTAAAAGAGACATACAAAGGCTGCAGACAACTCAAAGGAAGCATGGAGAGGTGCATGCTTGGTGTAACCAGGAGAGATAAGAAGAGGAACATGTGGATCCGAAAAATGACAAGAGTGGAGGATATCATGATCAGAGTTAAATCCCTGAAATGGCAATGGGCTGGACATACTGCCAGAAGAACAGACCATCGATGGACAGCCAAAATTTTAGATTGGATTCCAAGGGACAGGAAAAGACCCAGAAGAAGACCACATGGGAGATGGGTGGATGAAATTCGAAAGTATGCGGGAGTGACATGGAAGAGACTGGCACAAGACAGACCGTTGTGGAGGAAACTTGGGGAGACCTTCGTCCAGCAGTGGATTGATAATGGTTGACAGTGATGATGATGATGAAGTTAATTTACTTATTTGCACATATATGATTTATTTACACATTCAAATTAGTCTTGCACAACAGAGATTCGCAAATATACGTGAAATTACGGTGTTACTAAGAGAGTTATAAAAAGGTCAGTCATGCAAATTGCTTAGATAGTAATATATAATCTTCTTGCTCTTGATTTAAGTTTATCAAGAACTTCTTGTGGAGAAACACTTATTTCTTTATGTATGTTTAAATGAGTATGAGCATTCAATATCTCTTGGCCCATTGCATTTCTTAGATAAGTTTTAAGTCTTCGCAGCGTCGAAAATGACCTTTCACTGCTACTTGTTGTAATTGGCAAAGTTGCCATTATTTTCAGCAACGCATACATATTTGAATAAATATTTTTGTCACATTGGGAGAGTGCATCAATTGCAGTTTTGGGGGCACTTCTTGGCACTTCTGTATTAGCATAACGTCTATGCCATATTTTAAGCTCTCCTTCTAAAACTGCTTCACTGTGATCGGTTAAATCAGTATGAAAAAATTTGGCCAATTCCAAGAAACTGTCAGTGACTGCTTTATCTAGATCGCCAGGAGGAAGAAGAGATGAAATTGATTTTATGATGTTTCTATGCTTGAGTAACCTGTCATCCAGTTGGCTTATAACATGGTCATTGAGCAGTATTAATATCGATCTGCGGTAATATTCTTCTGCCGCGCCCGTTTCTGCATTCACATTGCTCCAATGATTTTGTTTTGAAACAGTTCTCAGTTTCTTCAGCTCCGCTCCAAATGCTGCAACTTTTTTGGATGCCAACAAGTATAGATCATGAAATTTTTCCGTAGCGTTGTTTCTTATATCTTTTAACTCAGCCACCACATCTGAAACACAGTTCATGGCTGAACTAAGGTCTCCGTGTATCGCTTGAAGCATTTTGCTTATCGGCAATGTGTAAGCTAAAAATTTCTGCAACATATGAAATGGCACGATGAATGTTGATTCTAGAAGGGAAGCACAAAGAATAGCAGCATGTGAAGAGGAATCTCTGTCTGCCCACGTACTAATATCTTCTAAAGAATAATATACGGCATCAAAAAGCTCTATCATTATGATTACCATTACGGATTTGTGGCGTTCTACCCATCTTGTAGGTAAAAATTTTATTAGTTTATTCTTGCTGCACTCTTTAGCATGTAGAGCAATCATTTTCTTCAAAATTTCATTTCTTTTCGGAGTGTTAAAAAATGTACATAATTTTTCCATTGTTCCTACACGAGATTTAAGACATGTGAGGCACAGTGAACATACAGAGCCTGTGGAAAAGAAGCAGATATAATACTTTGCGCCCCTTTAAATTGTCCACTCATTGATGCTGCCCCGTCATATTCTTGACCCCTCAAGAATGAGATATCTATGCCGAAACATTGTAGGCACTCGACAAGAGTTTTACCTAAATGCTGGCTCGACGTATTTTGAACCGGAACGAACTGTAAGAATTGCTCACAGATTTTCAGCAGAATTTCTTCATTGACATACCTCACACAAAGAGAAAATTGTTCGGTTAAGGCAATGTCAGTGGTTTCATCTGCTAGCACAGAGAAACACTTTGCAGCATTTATTTTGGATACTATTTTTTCCAGAATAATGTCATCACATGAGCTTAACATTTCATTTTGAATTTTCCAGCTCATATAGGTTGCATTTTTGAGGCAGCTTTCAATATGGTTCTTTAAATCTTTGCCACTGGAATCAATCCGAAACCTAAGCAGAGCCCGGAAGTTTCCTTCGTTATGAGGTGGCGGGTTTGTGATGCAAAAATCGCCATTTATTACTCCTCAACAGTATTCCTTGTCTTCCACAAAAAAATATTACTGTTTTTATTATTGGAATTAATCGCTTTCTGTTCAGCAATGCTTGAGCAATTTTATGAGAATGCAGTATTTTACCAATTGATACTGATTTTCCACTCTTTTCCTCAAGTAGTTTTTCATATACAAACATTGAGTTAGTGTGATAGCCATTTTTCTGGTGATTATCAAAACATTCAATTGCATGTTTCCATTTAGAAAAGCCGGAAGTTACTAATCTACCTACAGCTTGCCCTCTAGTTTTGCCTACTTCTTCTGACGCGAAAAATACACAGTATTTACAATACGCAGAATCTTCTAATTGCGAGTAGGCAAGCCACCTATATTTGTAAAGCCATTTACGTTGAAATCACCTTTTAAAATTTTCCTTTTACCCATATATTTACCTATAGTTGCCGCAGGAAAAGTAAAATTTGCCTGTGGTTCCCAAATACCATTTTTAAAATGATTAAACTTTTCATCAATAGGCAAACACTTACACATGATTTTCTTAATACTGATATATTCTTAGATCTTCACAATTGACTGCATCTTGATTTTGAATGTCAGGAGCGCTGAAAGATACCTCTTGATTTTTCTGAGGAGCATTTTCACCATCTGGGTGTTCGCATGACTCATCATTTTTTTGTTTCTTTACAAAACAGTTAAGCAAAATACTAGTTGTTTGCTTCCGTTTATAGACCTCAGGTCACTGTGCTGGGTCATTGCCCCCCCCCTCCCATTGTAACAATTACAATTGCTTCTATTTGTCACCATGTTAATCTGACAAAAGCTTCAAAAATTCTGACACTCACTAAAGAACTAGAGCAATGAAATAAAAAAAAACTCGTCCACATGTGGGGGTGACAACTTCAACTCGCTTAGCTTTCAAAGGCTTAGTTACAATGAATTATGCTTCCTGATGATCGACTCCTTTTAACTGTCAACTTTGACATGTGAGACGTGATAGTCAGGCGACAATAAGAATGGTGTTTCTGGAAAAACTTGTGGTCCTGCATTCCAATGAAGAATGAGCCGGCGCCGGCCATCTCGTTCTCACAATTCTTTTGGCAGACTTCTTGGGGGGGGGGGGGTCTACAGCGCAACACCTCCCCCCAACACACACACACACACACATCCACCCCCACCAACCCACCCCGAGTGCGCCCCTGGCTCACAGTGTAAATGCCAATGGTACTGATAAATGAAGTATTGATGTTACAGAAAAATGTAAAAAAAAAAAAAGATCTGTTTTAAAAATTTTCATTACGAACTTGACCTCATCATTATGTTCTCAACCCCTACATTCTCAGAATTAGGAATCTGATACATAAAAATGTATATTTATTTTATTTATTTCTTATACTGTCAGTCAATTAATTTCACTCTCTTTTTTTACACTAACATTGTTAAATCACTAACCTTGCTCACCGCCAGTTTAATATAATGAATACAATATGGCAGTTAAACGAGCTTCAACTCTCTCTATATATATATATATATATATATATCATCATCATCATCATTGTCAACCATTATCAATCCACTGCTGGACGAAGGTCTCCCCAAGTTTCCTCCACAACGGTCTGCCTTGTGCCAGTCACTCCCGCATACTTTCGAATTTCATCCACCCATCTCCCATGTGGTCTTCTTCTGGGTCTTTTCCTGTCCCTTGGAATCCAATCTAAAATTTCGGCTGTCCATCGAAGGTCTGTCCTTCTGGCAGTATGTCCAGCCCATTGCCATTTCAGGGATTTAACTCTGATCATGATGTCTTCCACTCTTGTCAGTTTTCTGATCCATGAGTTCCTCTTCTTATCTCTCCTGGTTACACCAACCATGCACCTCTCCATGCTTCTTTGAGTTGTCTGCAGCCTTTGTATGTCTCTTTTAGTTAAGGTCCACGTCTCTGCACCATACGTAAGCACTGGAAGGATGCATTGATCAAACACTTTTCTTTTAAGACATAATGGCATATTGCTCTTGAAAATTATGCTGTTTCTTCCAAAAGCTCTCCAGGCAAGTTTTGTACGCCGATTAATTTCTTCATCAATGTGACCCTCACTTGATATCTGCTGTCCAAGATAAACGTACGTGTCTGTTATCTCCAGCTTTTCTCCATCAATCGATAAATCTTCATTTCGTGTATAAGCATTGAACATAACTTTTGTCTTCCGAAAGTTCATTTTTAATCCCACTTCTTTACTCTTGTCAGCAAGTTCTTGGATCATACTCTGCAACTCTGATGGGGTAGTTGCAAAAATGACTACGTCATCAGCAAAAGGAAGGTGGGTTAGATAATCTCCATTAATCTTTATCCCTTTGTTTTCCCAGTTCAGTGATTGAAAGACATTTTCCAATGTGGCGTTAAAGAGCTTCGGAGATATGGTGTCACCTTGTCTCACTCCCTTTCCAATTTTTATGTGTGTTGTATTTTCAAACAGCCGAATCTTTGCACTTGCATTTTCATAGATGTTATTAATAATATTAATGTATGCATCTTCAATACCGCAGGATTTCAAAGCCATTGTAACTGCTGATGGTTTCACCGAATCAAAGGCTTTTTCATAATCGATAAAAGCCATGCGCAATGGAAGTTCATACTCCCTCGCTCTTTCAATTAGTTCTCTCAGTACGTGGATATGATCTATTGTGCTGTAGCCACTTCTGAATCCCGCTTGTTCTTTTGGTTGAGCCATGTCCAGTGTTACCTTCAAACGGTGTGAAAGAACTTTAGTGAAGATTTTATAAACCACTGATAGGAGGCTGGTAGGTCTGTAGTTCCTGAGATCCTCAATGTCACTTTTTTTTATGCAGCAGGATCATTATAGCGTTGTTCCAATCCTCAGGAATCTTCCCTTCATTAAGGCATCGAGTGAAAATTTGGGCGAGTACTGTTTCGATTTCTCCACTTGCTTCTTGTATGATGTCTACAGTAATTCCATCTTCTCCTGGAGCTTTTCCCCGCTTCATGTTCTTGATTGCATGTGCAACTTCTGCTTGGAGGACTGGAAGAACTCTTGTACTGGTACTTTCCATGATGTCTGGAGTTCATGCATCATTCCTTTCATATAACTTGGAGTAGAAATCTTTCACTCTTGTCAAAATTTCGCCTCTATTTCTTGTTACAGAACCATATCCTTTTCTCAGTGCCATAATCTGTTTCCTTCCCTTACTGAGATGTCCCTTTGCTATCTTTAGGCTTTGGTTGTTTCCAATTGCTTTCCTCACTAGTTTATAACGAAGTAAATTTCTCCGTCATTTCTGTCCACGCCAGGATTCGAACCCGGATCCCCTCATTCCAGAATAAGTCACTCTACCACTTGAGCTACGCGGACGTTTTATTCTGATTCCCATCTGCCTTTATGCGTCCTTCTGGCAGGTACATCACATCTCCTGATACGTTACATCATCTCCCCTTTATTTTTTTTTATTTTTTTCCGAAGTGCTGGAGAAGGAATTCTCTTATTTTTCCTATCTCGCGGTGTGGAGATAACATCACACCATTGCGAGATTTTGAACGGTCAGGTCATCCGGATAGTTCGGGCGCCATTATAACGAAGTAAATTTCTCCGTCATTTCTCTCCACGCCAGGATTCGAACCCGGATTCCCTCATTCCGGAATAAGTTGCTCTACCAATTAAGCTACGCGGACATTGATTCTAATTGCTATCTGCCTTTATGTCGTGTGCGTCCTTCTGGCAGGTACGTCACATCTCCTGGTACGTTACATCTGAGCCTGGTATCTTCTCGAGAGTTGGATAACGAGTCGTGCAGCTCTGTCAGAGGAACTTTCAACTTCTACAACTTTATCCTTCAGTTTCTTGTTTATTATAAATCCAACACCACTACTTCTGCCAGTATCTGTCCCACGATAGTAGAAGAGATGTCCACTTTTCAGTTCAATGAGATCTTCTCTTTTTCTCCTTACCTCACTTAGCTCGACGATGTCCCACTTGATCCTTTGTAGTTCCTCTTACAATTCAAGAAGCCTTGAATCAGAAGATAGGGAGCGTCCGTTGTACGTAGCCAAGGTCAGCATCAGATGGCAGCCTAGTCCGGTCCTCCGGGGATTCTTAGCACCCTCTGCCTTCATGTCGCACTGGCCGCTGCCTTGGCCAGGTACATTCCAGCTGCCGGAGACTGAGGGCCAAGATTTAAGTTGTGGAGTCATTTTGGAGGGGTTTGGCCATAACTCACCACGCTGGCCAAGCGGGTTGGTGAGTGTGGGATAGCATTTCCTCCAATCCCGATGGTATAGTTATACCGCTATTGGCGGTCGTCAGAGCCCCTTTTGTGGGAACAGGATGTACCACGAGAAGGCGGGGTTGACATTTGTCAAGGAGAGGCTGTGATGTTACGCATCACCTGACCTTACATCCCATAATATATATATATATATATATATATACTTAAGAGCAGAGCCGAAAACATAAGAAAAACACTCAAAAATTTAAAACGAAAGTTGCAAAAAAACCCGAAGATCAAAACGCGCAACGCAGCAGTTATGAAAATTCAGAATTCACATTCTATTAAGAAGAGACTGAAGCAAAAAATTTTTTTGACTCACACCAAGTACAACATAGAAAAGGTTATATATTGACCGGTGTGAGTAAAAAGAGAAAAAAATAATAGAAAAACAGAATGTAGAAAGTGTCGAGAATACCGAGCCTTGGCTTTATCAAGGACCAGCAAAACTCTGCATTTTCTCACTTGCACAAAGGCCTATTTGGAAATGGGTTTCTGCAAAGCCATAGATGCAAGTAATAAGCCCACCAAAAATTTTAAAAAAAAATATATATATATATATATATATATATGTCATAACCTCCACAGAGTTGTATGACGAAGCTTTAGTTAACATTTTAGCGTGCATCTATAACTTTCCTGGCCCAACCCATGCTCTTCATCTGTTACTAATAAACAGAAAGAAGATAATTATAGAAAACTTAAGTTGTAAGAGTGACATAATGAATCAGAATTAATGTTCAGCAATAACACATTGCCAAGTTACCTAGTCGCCTAAGAGAGAATTTAAACCTGAATAGCAATACTAAAGTGCTACAAATTCTTAAACTTTGCAATAAAAAAAGGAAATATTAATATTTTTCTAAAGCACAGATTCCTGAAAGAAAACTGGATTACAAAACCCCCTACTCCACAACTTCTGACAACTCAAAAATGAGAATAAAATAAAGACAATAATAAACTAAAGAAATGCTTTGTGAAGGTTATATGACATAAACAGTTAGTTGCAATATGTACAAAGTATTTCAGAAGTGCTTTAAGTGCATAATTAAGTAGTTATTAGGATCTTAACGACATTGAAAACACATCGTTGACTACAAGAACAAAAAAAACGGCCAGCTGCTTAGCCTAAGAGCCCTAAAAAAATGCGCAAAATTACCAAGAAAAGAGATAGTTAAAATCCGCAAAAAAGTTAATATACTTGCTAGTGCCTAAATGCTTAAAGCAAAAATTAGAAAAAATGTTTAAAAAGTTCAAACATTGAACTTGGAAAACCCAAAACCTAAAGACAAAGAAGAGAGCTTACCTCTTATGCAACTTTACTTCTTCCACTCTTGAAGAAACATGGCCGACCTTTTACCCCAAACTTTCATTCACCCCTGCCACTCCCTAGTCACTGGGGGGTGTGGGTGGGGCTGAAGGCCTCCACACACTGAAAAAAATCCTACTCGTGGAGATTTTAACTAGAGAAAAATATAATTAAGAATGTGGACCTGTTTGATCAGAAAGAGCAGAATTAACTCTCCAGAATACATGAGAAATATTATGAAATACACAAGTAGTGTATTTAATAACCTTTGCATGTATATAATCACCTTGGTGAGCTTCTATAGACTATTCAGAATCCCATTAATTTTAATGTTAGTTTTACTATTTTTAGTATAGCTATTCTAGTGAGTGAATAACTAGTTTTCTTTTATATTTTTATTTTATTTTAAAAACAGATTTTTAAGTTTTTTTTTGTGATTTTGTCTATATTATGCCTACATCTACCTTTGACAAGAGATATCAAACAAGAGCCTCATCAAAGAAGTATTTAACAGGCATATAAAACTTGGCTGGAGTGCATTCAAAAGAAACAGTACATTTTTCATGAGCAATTTGCCATTATTTCTTAAAAGAAAGTGTTTGATCAATGGATCCTTTGAAGTTCTTACTTATGGGTTAACTGAAAGGGACATTTAGAGGCTGCAGACAACTCAGAGGAGCAAGGAGAAATGAATGATTGATGATAACAAAGAAAGATAGAAAAACAATCAATCAGGAAAATGACAAGAGTGGATGACATCATGGTCAAAGTAAAGACCCCTACCTTAAGTAGCAATGGGCTATACATATTGCTAGAAGAACTGAACATACGTGGACAACTAAAATGCTAGACCTGGATGCCAAGGGAAAGGACCCAGAAGAAGACTGCATGGGACATGGATGGATGAAATTTGAAAGCATGCCAGAGTAACATGGAAGAGAACAGCTCAAGACAGAGTTGTGGAAGAGACTTCATGGGACTTTCATCCAGCAGTGGATTGAGAATGGTTGTTGATTTTATATGCATATGAGTGGCCACTTTATTATGACCACCCCCTCAGTACTTCGTTGGGCCACCTTTTGTCTTTAATACTGCATCGATTCTTCGTGGCATGGACTCCACGAGATGCTGATAGGTGGTTTGTGGAATCTCAGACCATGCTTGATGAATAGCACTTTCCAGGAGTGTGAGATTGCAGGGTTGTGGATCCAGCTGTCTGATGGCCTATTCAACTTCATCCCACAAATTCTCAATGGGGTCAAGATCTGGATATTGTGGGGGCCACCTAAGCAAAGTAAACTCACCGGCATGTTCCTGAAACCAATCCTGTACAATACGAGCACTATGGCAGGACACATTATCTTGTTGAAAGTAGTCATCGTCATTGGGATAAAACATCCACATGACAGGATGCACTTGGTCCACAACGATGTTTAGATATGATGTGCCAGTCAGACGTTGATCAACACGAATTAAAGGGCCCAAAGCATGCCAGGAAAACATTCCCCAAACCATAACGCTGCCTCCACCAGCTTGAAGGGTTGTAGCAATGCATTTGGAGTCCATGCTTTCGTGCTGTTTCCCCCAAATTCTCACTCGGCCATCAGCATGGTGCAACTGAAAATGTGATTCATCGAACCACATAATTTGTTTCCAATTATCGACTGTCCAATCCTTGTGCTCCTGTGCGAACTGGAGACGTTTTCTCTTGTTAACTGCAGACAGCAAAGGTGTTCAAACAGGCCTTTGGCTGCCATATCCCATCCGATGCAGTGTATGGCAAACAGTGCGTGCAGAGATCATTTGAGGGAATCCTTGATTAAGATGATCTGTAATTTGCTGCACTGTTGCCCTTCTGTTGTCTGTTACCAGTCTGGACACACTCCGTTCCACCCGAGCAGTCACTAGTCGATGATGACCACACGTTGCACGTAGAGACCCAGTTTTTGGCTGACAGTCCAGTCTTTAAACACTTTAACAACAGCTGCTCTGGAACATTTCACGAATGCAGAGGTTTCGGTGATACTCGCTCCATGGCTCCGAGCTCCTACAATCATCCCACGTTGAAAGTCCGTCAAATCGCATTTTTTACCCATCTCGTCACCGAAAAATCATTTCTACTACTGTCACAAGCACTAAGCTTTCCTTTTTTATACTAGCCTCGCCCTCTGGTGGCAACAGCGTGCAGCCATAGCTCATTTGCTTAAAACTGTCAGGTGGTCATAATAAAGTGGCCACTCAGTGTATATATATACTTACAATAAGCAGAAATAACTACAGCAGGAGTTCTCTGCTGCTTTTGTGCATTTGGGTTTTCAGACTGTCTATTATTATTTTTTTTTTTTAATTCTATTCATTGCTAAAGTTTGGTTTAAATTATATATATATATATATATATATATATCATCATCATCATCATTGTCAACCATTATCAATCCACTGCTGGACGAAGGTCTCCCCAAGTTTCCTCCACAACGGTCTGTCTTGTGCCAGTCTCCTCCATGTCACCCCTGCATACTTTCGAATTTCATCCACCCATCTCCCATGTGGTCTTCTTCTGGGTCTTTTCCTGTCCCTTGGAATCCAATCTAAAATTTCGGCTGTCCATCGATGATCTGTCCTTCTGGCAGTATGTCCAGCCCATTGCCATTTCAGGGATTTAACTCTGATCATGATGTCTTCCACTCTTGTCATTTTTCGGATCCACGAGTTCCTCTTCTTATCTCTCCTGGTTACACCAAGTATGCACCTCTCCATGCTTCTTTGAGTTGTCTGCAGCCTTTGTATGTCTCTTTTAGTTAAGGTCCACGTCTCTGCACCATACGTAAACACTGGAAGGATGCATTGATCAAACACTTTTCTTTTAAGACATAATGGCATATTGCTCTTGAAAATTATGCTGTTTCTTCCAAAAGCTCTCCAGGCAAGTTTTGTACGCCGATTAATTTCTTCATCAATGTGACCCTCACTTGATATCTGCTGTCCAAGATAAACGTACGTGTCTGTTATCTCCAGCTTTTCTCCATCAATCGATAAATTTTCATTTCTTGTAAAAGCATTGAACATCACTTTTGTCTTCTGAAAGTTCATTTTTAATCCCACTTCTTTACTCTTGTCAGCAAGTTCCTGGATCATACTCTGCAGCTCTGATGGGGTAGTTGCAAAATGACTACGTCATCAGCAAAACGAAGGTGGGTTAGATAATCTCCATTAATCTTTATCCCCTTGTTTTCCCAGCTCAGCGACTGAAAAACACCCTCCAATGTGGCATTAAAGAGCTTCGGAGATATGGTGTCACCTTGTCTCACTCCCTTTCCAATTTTTACGTGTGTTGTATTTTCAAACAGCCTAATCTTTGCACTTGCATTTTCATAGATGTTATTAATAATATTAATGTATGCATCTTCAATACCGCAGGTTTTCAGAGCCATTGTAACTGCTGATGGTTTCACCGAATCAAAGGCTTTTTCATAATCGATAAAAGCCATGCACAATGGAAGTTCATATTCCCTCGCTCTTTCAATTAGTTCTCTCAGCACGTGGATATGATCTATTGTGCTGTAGCCACTCCTGAATCCAGCTTGTTCTCTCGGTTGAGCCATGTCCAGTGTTACCTTCAAGCGGTGTGAAAGAACTTTAGTGAAGATTTTATAAACTACTGATAGGAGGCTGATAGGTCTGTAGTTTCCGAGATCCTCAATGTCACCTTTCTTATGTAGCAGGATCATTGTAGCGGTGTTCCAATCCTCAGGAATCTTTCCTTCATTAAGGCATCGAGTGAAAATTTGGGCGAGTACTGTTTCGATTTCTCCACTTGCTTCTTGTATGATGTCTACAGTAATTCCATCTTCTCCTGGAGCTTTTCCTCGCTTCATGTTCTTGATTGCATGTGCTATATATATATATATATATATATATATATATATATATACTGAAGAGCAAAACTGAAGACTAAGGAAAAACTTTAGAATTTAAAACGAAAGTTGCAAAATAACCTGAAGATCAAAACGCGCAACGCAGCAGTTTTGAAAGTTCAGAATTCACATTCTATTAAGAAGATACCTAAGCAAAAAAATACATATATAATTTTGACTCACACCAAGTACAACATAGAAAAGGTTATGTATCTACCTGTGTGAGTAAAAGGAGAAAAGATAAAAAAATAAAATAAAACAACTGAATGTAGAATGTGTCGAGAATACTGAGCCTTGGCTTTATCAAGGACCAGCAAAAACTCTGCATTTTCTCACTTCCACAAAGACCTAGTTGGAAATGGGTTTCTGCAAGGCCATAGATGCAAGTAACATTCCCACCTAAAATTGTTTTAAAAAATATATATATGTCATGTCCTCCGCAGAGTTGTATGACCTAGCACTAGTTAACAATTTCGCTTGCATCCATTAACCTTCCTGGCCAGACCCATGCTCTTCATCTGTTACTATTAAACAGAGAGAAGAAGATTAAAGAGAACTCAAGCTGTGAGAGTGACATAATAATTAGAAATAATTTTCAGCTATAACGAAATGCCAAGTTCGTTTGAGAGAGAATTTAAACCTGAAAAACAATGCAAAAGAAATCCAAATTTTTACATTGCAATTAAAAAAGGAAATATTAATTTTTAAAAAACAGATTTTTGAAAGAAAACTTGAGTCTAAAACCCCCTACTCTACAACTTATGACAGCACGAAAACGAGAATAAGTTAAAGACAATAATTAACTAAAGAAAACTTTGTGAAAGTTATATGACTTAAACAGTTAGTTGCAATATGTACAAAGTATTTCAGCAGTGCTTTAAGTGCATAATTAATTAGTTATTAAGAACTTAACTACTTTGAAAATACAGCGCATAGAAAAGGAACAAGCTTAGCCATCTGCTGTTCCTAGGTACCCCAAAAGACGCGCAAAGTTACAAAGAAAAGAAAGAGTTAAAACCCGCAAAAATGTTAACAGACAAGCCAGTGCCTAAAAGCTGAAAAGCAAAAAATCAACAGAGAAAAAGTACATGAAGTACAAACATTGAACTTATAAAACCTAAAACCCAAATACAAGGAAGAGAGCATACCTCTTGTGCGACTAAACTTTCTCCTCACAAGAGTAAAACATGGCTGACCTCTTCCGCCACTCCCTAGTCGCTGGGGGGCAGTGCGGGTGGGGCTGATGGCCTCCTCATACAGAAAGAAATCAACTCGCGGAGATTTTAACCAGAGAAAAAAATATATAAACTTAAGACTGTGGATCTGTATGATCAGAAAGAGCAGAATTAACTCTCCAGAATACATGAGAAATATTATAAAATACACGAGTAGTGTATTTAATAATCTTTGCATGTATTAAATCACCTTAGTGAGCTTCTATAGATTAATCAGAATCTTATTAATTTTAATGTTGGTTTTACTATTTTTAGTATAGCTATCCTAGTGATGAATAACTAGTTTTCTTTTTATTTGTTTTTGTTTTCTTTTATAAACAGATTTTTAAGCTTTTTTGTGATTTTGTTTATATTATTTAATTTTTTGTTTTAATAGGACCTTCATATCCATAGCACTAAGGTTCCTTTAGGTAGTTAATAGGCATCCTCTAGCCAACTTCCTTACGGCTTTGATTGGTCAGAATCATATTATTAACTGTGTAGAAAATTAAAGCAGATCTGCCAACCTTACTCTATTATTCAGAATAATTTTTCTTAAAGTTCTTTTGATGAAAGAAGAAGGAATTTCGTTCTCTAGAAAACTATCTAATAGTATATTAATGTGGTAATTGAAGTCCAAAATGTTGCTGCAAATTCTTGAAATTCTTAGGACCTGAGAAATTAGTACATTCTCAATTACTTTGGTTGATATGTTATTATTCCAGTGTAGATATTTAATTACTTTGAAAGGAAAATTAACTCTTTTATCAAAGAGGCTAATAGATGGGTTACCTCTGTTGAGCTTAATGCTTAAGTCTAGGAACTCAAGTTCCTGATTACTGTGGTTGGTTTTACATAAGTTAAGAGAGCTAGGATAGATATTATCAAAATCACTCTCTATAACTTCTGAATTATTGATACACAGCAGATCATCAATATATCTAAAAGTGTAAAGGTAGTTATCTGAGCAGGTGGGGTGATTTTTAATGAATTTATATTCCTTAAAGAACAGGAATAGATTAGCGATATTCGTGGACGTTGATGTTCCCATGGGAATACCGTTCACTTGCTTATAGAGAGTATTATTATATAAGATATGGTTATTTTTTATGCAGCAATTGAGATAAGAGTTCCAAGTTCCTACATTAACAAATTGGTTAAGTTTAAATTCTGCATACAGCTCTTTAAAGGTAGTGATTATATCTGATAGAGGCAGATTAGTATATAGGTTTTCAAAATCATAACTATTAATATTTAGGGGA
This sequence comes from Macrothele yani, assembly GCA_039090855.1. Classification (NCBI taxonomy): domain Eukaryota; kingdom Metazoa; phylum Arthropoda; class Arachnida; order Araneae; family Macrothelidae; genus Macrothele; species Macrothele yani. Next base: position 60,282,383 of record CM077029.1, read on the forward strand.
CAAACTTTGAGTATAGTAGAAATTACTTCTGCATTATTGTTAATTATCCAAAAATCTCTGTACATCAAGTTAGTACAGTTTCTAATGTGTTTCAAAACCTTCTTTAAGACATCTTCAAAAGCAAGATCTATTTTCTTTTTATGACTCCTAACTCCACTAGCTATGAACCTGAACTTCACAGGATCCTTATGAAACTTAACCGTTGCAAAAAGAAATGGAAATTCAGGCTCATATCTTCTAGTTTGTGGAATTTTAAGTTTCCTGAAGAATGCCTTAAACCGATTTTCTAACTGCTTGGTAGAATAACTTACGGGCTCGTATGTTACTCTATTATTGAGTTCCATAGTTAACAATTCAAAATAGAACTTCTTACAGATAATTGCAAAATTATTGCTAGCTTTATCCGTAGTGGTAAAAATAAATTGGTCTTGTAGCTTGGAGAGTGACCTTTTAGCTTCTCCAGAGAAAAAGAGATTTCTGTCGAAACAAAGTCCAGACCTGCCAACTCACCGGTGAAGCTATTGATTATATTATATTTCCATTCTGCGAAGGCCTCAATAGGCTGATTGTACGTTAAACTGGTTTTACGATGTACCTATTAACATCTTGAGTGAAGCTCTCTAGAATCCTTTCTTTGGAAATTGTGAAGGAAGGTCTGAATTTAGAGCCATACTCTAATAAATTCCTAAGCTTTTCATTTTCAACAAAACTCAAGTTTCCGGTGATGATATGGTTGTAATTCTTATCATAGTGAACTGTTTCTTTATGTTCATCACAAGAACATGCAGTAATTACAGGAATGTAGCTCGAAGAGTTAAGTTTGTAGTTTTTAACTATTGACCCTAAGGTCTTAACATATTTAAAACTTACAATAGACTGGTGCCTGTGGATGGGAAAAAAAATTGCATTATTGTAGAACAGCTTCCTTACATTGAGATTATCGTAGGCTTTATTTAGAAACCTGATGGTTACAAAATTACTGGAAAATTCTTTAAGAGAAATTTTATCTTTAAGAATATGTTTAAGAATGTCCAGAACCAAAGCAAAAACATGCTTATCAACATGGTCAGCAGTTTCATTCCAGAATTTGAAAAAACTTTTAAGGACAGAGTGCTTGAAGGACTTGAGAATTTTGTAAGTATTTTTAACAAAATTAGTGCCAGTTTTAAAGCTTTCCAGAGTTATTAGCAAGTTAGCAAAATCAACTTTGCTTGATGTGCGAAATAACCTCTGTCCTCTATTACCTCTAGTGCAGCTCTTATTATTAACAAGAAAGAAGAGTTCACGAATTGAAAATTTATGCTGATTATGCTTATTGTCAGATAGAGTGGAATTAAGACCATAGGGATAAAGAGACTGATGCTGCAAAATTTCAAGGGATTCAGTTTCTAGCCGAGCATAGAGGTCAGGGATAATATGTAGTACCTCTATTTTCACTTTGTCAAAACCATGAGTATGGAAATGCTCTAATTCAAAGGTAGAGTACTGGTTGGCGTTTGTGGAGGGGTTCACTCCTGAATTAGAGAACTTGTTAACTAGAGACCTGTGACCATTAATCCTAAGATGAAGAGGATTTTTACTTTGGCCAATATAGCTAAGGTTGCAGACAGTACAGGTGAGCTTATAGATGGTATTGTAGGCTTTGCATAACTTGTTGGAGCAATTATCCTCAACAGAAGAATACAGGTTAGGATCTGCAGATTTACATGTCAAACAACGTTTGTCATTTCATAACTTTAGACAACATTTGTCATTTCATAACTTTAATCTAAAGTTATGAAATGACAAACGTTGTTTGACATGTAAATCTGCAACGTTTGTCATTTCATAACTACAACGTTATGAAATTTCATAACTTTAATCAACGTTTGTCATTTCATAACTTTAATCTAAAGTTATGAAATGACAAACGTTGTTTGACATGTAAATCTGCAGATCCTAACCTGTATTCTTCTGTTGACAATAATTGCTCCAACAAGTTATGCAAAGCCTACAATACCATCTATAAGCTCACCTGTACTGTCTGCAACCTTAGCTATATTGGCCAAAGTAAAAATCCTCTTCATCTTAGGATTAATGGTCACAGGTCTCTAGTTAACAAGTTCTCTAATTCAGGAGTGAACCCCTCCACAAACGCCAACCAGTACTCTACCTTTGAATTAGAGCATTTCCATACTCATGGTTTTGACAAAGTGAAAATAGAGGTACTACATATTATCCCTGACCTCTATGCTCGGCTAGAAACTGAATCCCTTGAAATTTTGCAGCATCAGTCTCTTTATCCCTATGGTCTTAATTCCACTCTATCTGACAATAAGCATAATCAGCATAAATTTTCAATTCGTGAACTCTTCTTTCTTGTTAATAATAAGAGCTGCACTAGAGGTAATAGAGGACAGAGGTTATTTCGCACATCAAGCAAAGTTGATTTTGCTAACTTGCTAATAACTCTGGAAAGCTTTAAAACTGGCACTAATTTTGTTAAAAATACTTACAAAATTCTCAAGTCCTTCAAGCACTCTGTCCTTAAAAGTTTTTTCAAATTCTGGAATGAAACTGCTGACCATGTTGATAAGCATGTTTTTGCTTTGGTTCTGGACATTCTTAAACATATTCTTAAAGATAAAATTTCTCTTAAAGAATTTTCCAGTAATTTTGTAACCATCAGGTTTCTAAATAAAGCCTACGATAATCTCAATGTAAGGAAGCTGTTCTACAATAATGCAATTTTTTTTCCCATCCACAGGCACCAGTCTATTGTAAGTTTTAAATATGTTAAGACCTTAGGGTCAATAGTTAAAAACTACAAACTTAACTCTTCGAGCTACATTCCTGTAATTACTACATGTTCTTGTGATGAACATACAGAAACAGTTCACTATGATAAGAATTACAACCATATCATCACCGGAAACTTGAGTTTTGTTGAAAATGAAAAGCTTAGGAATTTATTAGAGTATGGCTCTAAATTCAGACCTTCCTTCACAATTTCCAAAGAAAGGATTCTTGAGAGCTTCACTCAAGATGTTAATAGGTACATCGTAAAAACCAGTTTAACGTACAATCAGCCTATTGAGGCCTTCGCAGAATGGAAATATAATATAATCAATAGCTTCACCGGTGAGTTGGCAGGTCTGGACTTTTGTTTCGACAGAAATCTCTTTTTCTCTGGAGAAGCTAAAAGGTCACTCTCCAAGCTACAAGACCAATTTATTTTTACCACTACGGATAAAAGCTAGCAATAATTTTGCAATTATCTGTAAGAAGTTCTATTTTGAATTGTTAACTATGGAACTCAATAATAGAGTAACATACGAGCCCGTAAGTTATTCTACCAAGCAGTTAGAAAATCGGTTTAAGGCATTCTTCAGGAAACTTAAAATTCCACAAACTAGAAGATATGAGCCTGAATTTCCATTTCTTTTGCAACGGTTAAGTTTCATAAGGATCCTGTGAAGTTCAGATTCATAGCTAGTGGAGTTAGGAGTCATAAAAAGAAAATAGATCTTGCTTTTGAAGATGTCTTAAAGAAGGTTTTGAAACACATTAGAAACTGTACTAACTTGATGTACAGAGATTTTTGGATAATTAACAATAATGCAGAAGTAATTTCTACTATACTCAAAGTTTGTCCCCTAAATATTAATAGTTATGATTTTGAAAACCTATATACTAATCTGCCTCTATCAGATATAATCACTACCTTTAAAGAGCTGTATGCAGAATTTAAACTTAACCAATTTGTTAATGTAGGAACTTGGAACTCTTATCTCAATTGCTGCATAAAAAATAACCATATCTTATATAATAATACTCTCTATAAGCAAGTGAACGGTATTCCCATGGGAACATCAACGTCCACGAATATCGCTAATCTATTCCTGTTCTTTAAGGAATATAAATTCATTAAAAATCACCCCACCTGCTCAGATAACTACCTTTACACTTTTAGATATATTGATGATCTGCTGTGTATCAATAATTCAGAAGTTATAGAGAGTGATTTTGATAATATCTATCCTAGCTCTCTTAACTTATGTAAAACCAACCACAGTAATCAGGAACTTGAGTTCCTAGACTTAAGCATTAAGCTCAACAGAGGTAACCCATCTATTAGCCTCTTTGATAAAAGAGTTAATTTTCCTTTCAAAGTAATTAAATATCTACACTGGAATAATAACATATCAACCAAAGTAATTGAGAATGTACTAATTTCTCAGGTCCTAAGAATTTCAAGAATTTGCAGCAACATTTTGGACTTCAATTACCACATTAATATACTATTAGATAGTTTTCTAGAGAACGAAATTCCTTCTTCTTTCATCAAAAGAACTTTAAGAAAAATTATTCTGAATAATAGAGTAAGGTTGGCAGATCTGCTTTAATTTTCTACACAGTTAATAATATGATTCTGACCAATCAAAGCCGTAAGGAAGTTGGCTAGAGGATGCCTATTAACTACCTAAAGGAACCTTAGTGCTATGGATATGAAGGTCCTATTAAAACAAAAATTAAATAATATAAACAAAATCACAAAAAAAAGCTTAAAAATCTGTTTATAAAAGAAAACAAAAACAAATAAAAAAGAAAACTAGTTATTCATCACTAGGATAGCTATACTAAAAATAGTAAAACCAACATTAAAATTAATAAGATTCTGATTAATCTATAGAAGCTCACTAAGGTGATTTAATACATGCAAAGATTATTAAATACACTACTCGTGTATTTTATAATATTTCTCATGTATTCTGGAGAGTTAATTCTGCTCTTTCTGATCATACAGATCCACAGTCTTAAGTTTATATATTTTTTTCTCTGGTTAAAATCTCCGCGAGTTGATTTCTTTCTGTATGAGGAGGCCATCAGCCCCACCCGCACTGCCCCCCAACGACTGGGGAGTGGCGGAAGAGGTCAGCCATGTTTTACTCTTGTGAGGAGAAAGTTTAGTCGCACAAGAGGTATGCTCTCTTCCTTGTATTTGGGTTTTAGGTTTTATAAGTTCAATGTTTGTACTTCATGTACTTTTTCTCTGTTGATTTTTTGCTTTTCAGCTTTTAGGCACTGGCTTGTCTGTTAACATTTTTGCGGGTTTTAACACTTTCTTTTCTTTGTAACTTTGCGCGGCTTTTGGGGTACCTAGGAACAGCAGATGGCTAAGCTTGTTCCTTTTCTATGCGCTGTATTTTCAAAGTAGTTAAGTTCTTAATAACTAATTAATTATGCACTTAAAAGCACTGCTGAAATACTTTGTACATATTGCAACTAACTGTTTAAGTCATATAACTTTCACAAAGTTTTCTTTAGTTAATTATTGTCTTTAACTTATTCTCGTTTTCGTGCTGTCATAAGTTGTAGAGTAGGGGGTTTTAGACTCAAGTTTTCTTTCAAAAATCTGTTTTTTAAAAATTAATATTTCCTTTTTTAATTGCAGTGTAAAAATTTGGATTTCTTTTGCATTGTTTTTCAGGTTTAAATTCTCTCTCAAACGAACTTGGCATTTCGTTATAGCTGAAAATTATTTCTAATTATTATGTCACTCTCACAGCTTGAGTTCTCTTTAATCTTCTTCTCTCTGTTTAATAGTAACAGATGAAGAGCATGGGTCGGGCCAGGAAGGTTAATGGATGCAAGCGAAATTGTTAACTAGTGCTAGGTCATACAACTCTGCGGAGGACATGACATATATATATTTTTTAAAACAATTTTAGGTGGGAATGTTACTTGCATCTATGGCCTTGCAGAAACCCATTTCCAACTAGGTCTTTGTGGAAGTGAGAAAATGCAGAGTTTTTGCCGGTCCTTGATAAAGCCAAGGCTCAGTATTCTCAACACCTTCTACATTCAGTTGTTTTATTTTATTTTTTTATCTTTTCTCCTTTTACTCACACAGGTAGATACATAACCTTTTCTATGTTGTACTTGGTGTGAGTCAAAATTATATATGTATTTTTTTGCTTAGGTATCTTCTTAATAGAATATATATATATATAATTAACTAATCAGAAAACCCTTATAACATCAATAACAAACTGATGAGACTGAATTCCACACAATTCTTCCAAATACGTATACAAAGTTTTGGGATGAAAAGACATCAAAGGACTCTTCTGGCATGGCCAAATCATCCTAGAGGGTCTCACTCAAAAGGAAAACTGGTAAGCTTAACAAATTCAGCCACTAATAAATACCCCACAATCAAGTTCACAATAAACAAGAAAGAAAACAACAGCATAAATTTCTTACATGCTTACTTTCATAGAAATGCAGATTTTTTTTATTTCAAATCAGTTTTTTACAAACCTTTAGTTTTGCCAACGTTATCCCTTTTCAATTCGTTACTTTCAAAGTAACCAATTTGCAGCAATAAAATCCTTCATACTAGAGCCAATATTATCTCCAAGAATCAAGCTTCCCTAGAAGAACAGTACTCAAAAATCTTTGATATCACCATTTCTCATGGGTTTTTTTCTTTCTCATGCAAAAATAAAACAGCTTTTCTCACAGTATGAACTTGAAACAAAAGGTCCCCAATCAAGCAAGAAAAATCTACAGTCAGAGGGTACATCCCTTTCCAACAAATTTTCCCTTTAAGTTAAGGAAAATTTAAAAAAAATTTAGTTGCCATCTTGCAATCAATTCTGATGCCACTACTTTGAAGTTACTGCTCAATGGCAAAGATAAAGTGAATCTCTTGACTTTCCAAGAGTATATGCTATTTAAATTAAAAACAAATAAAAACATTCTATTCTAATTAACTACATTGGAAGCACTTGCTGAAATATAAACTGATTGAAACATAAAAAGGAGGTAAAAATCAGAAACTCTTAAGCATCAAAACTTTCCTTATAAACTTATTACTTTGAATTTGTGTTTTTCATTACATGAAAACTGCCTAGGTTTTCATTCATCCCTTTGGAAAACACCTCAGCAAAACCCTACTGGATAGATTCTAAATGAATTGCTCTTTTCTCGAGTTACTATGAACTACAAACCCTGAATGCCTAGAAATTTATCTTTCCCCCCAATAACTGCCAGACCCCCCACCCAATCATTCCTGTGATTTAAAAACCTGTTCTGTCTTACAAAATATATAATGATTCCAATTCTGGCAATTATCTGTACAAACACTGATAAAAAAAATTATCGCAAGAACCTAAACATTAACATTTCTCTTCCAAAACTTTAGTTGATAAAGATGAGATATACAGGGGTTGTCCAAAATAATGGGAACACCTTGCTGAAAACAGTTACTTTGGTATGTGCTGCTTTTTGAGTAAAAAAACATGTAGCTATGATAATATATTTTTTTTTTTTTTTGCAGAAAAGTGTTGCTTATAGTCTCAAGGGTCTATGTGATTGCATTGTAAATCGGTGTTTGCATAATTTTGTTCCAGGTGAAGGCACAATGAGTGACCTATCGGAGTTCCAAAGAGGGCAGATTGCAGGAGCCCGTCTGGTTGGTGCGTCGGTAACCACAGTGGCACAGGTTTTGGGGATAACGAGAGATACCGTATCGAAGGTCATGACAGCATACAATGTTCACGGCACAACATCATCTGCGAGACACAACCGTGGAAGGAAAACCAAACTCACTGCGAGAGACAAGAGGACATTAAGGAGGATTGTGATCGCACAAAGGAAGACCACAGTGACAAAACTGACTGCTGAGCTTAATGCACATCTCCAAAACCGAGTATCGACCCATACCATGTGAAAGGAATTGCATAAGCACAATATTTATGGCAGAGCTGTGATTGCAAAACCCATAGTGTCACAGGTGAATAAGAAACGGAGACTACAGTGGTGCCAGAAACATAAAACGTGGACTACAGATCACTGGAAACATGTCTTTTTTTCCAATGAATCAAGTTTCTCACTATTCCCCACCACAGGACGGGTTTACGTGTGGAGAACCCCTACAGAAGCGTACAACCCAGACTGTCTCCTTCCTACAGTGAAGCATGGGGGTGGTGCCGTAATGGTTTGGGCCATGATCTCGTGATTTGCAGCAGGTCCCATTATAACCTTACACAGCCGGATCACTAGCAGTGACTATGTCATTCTTTTGGCCGACCATGTGCATTCAATCGCGCAGACATTGTTTCTGTCAAAGGATTGCACCTTTCAAGATGATAATGCCCCGATTCACAGAAGTCGAACTGTTCAATCATGGTTTTAAGGATGAAGTTGCAAAAATTCCCTGGCCTGCACAATCACCGGACTTAAACATCTTTGAGCCCCTGTGGTCTGTGTTGGAAAACAGAGTGTGATCCCGTTATCCACCTCCGGCGTCTCTCAAGGAATTGGAGCAGTTTCTGCAGGAAGAATGGTACAACATACCATTTACCACCATCCAGGACTTGTATGCATCCATTCCAAGGAGGATTCAAGCAGTTTTAAATGCCAATGGTGCTTCCACACCATATTAGGTGCATAACACCAATTGTTTCAAGGCGTTTCCATTATTTTGGACAACTCCTGTAGTTCGAAAGCTCCCACACTGTATTTTTACTTTATTTAACATAAGCAGAAATTTAGGTTTTTACTAATGTATTTTTCAGTTACATTCTTTTTGCCCATTTCTTTCAATTTACTTCAAGCTGTGCAAAGTTAATAAATTAATAATTTATAATTCAAAGAATCACACACATTTGCATATCATTAAAACACAAACATGATTTACCAGTTGAACATGAGAACTTCCCATTTTGTGATGCATCATAGAGATAAGGCCGAACATGAGTAACCTGGCTAGGACGCCTCGAAGAAGCTCTCTGTGGGCTTGTTTTGGGAGAAATAACGACAGAAGCCTTTTTGTTTACACTTGAAGACTAGATTTAAAAAACATTAAAAATCAAAAAGAGACATAAAATTGACAAAGTCTAAATCAAACTATTAAGACAGTAATTTCCAAACAGAATGTCTACAAAGTGCTTGTTAATCACATTATTGCTTCACATCATGATAGGTAATTGCAAGATTATAGTTAAAATGTACATATTTTTACTGCATCATTAGATGAAATAAAAAGAATTCTGCCCTCCTTTCACAGTGGCTCATGTGACAATACAGCTTGTACTTGAAAAGTTATTCTTACAACTTACAACAGATACACTTCCACAAATACACTAGCATACAATGAACGTTTTTTACTAGTAGGCACATTTCACAGTTAAAATCTGAACGTCAGCACATACCGACTGTTTGGGTGGTAAGGAGCATTTTTTCTGGTGCAACATTTGAGACAATCAAGGTACAAAAGATATGGGACATACCCGAAATCAAATTTTGAGAGAGAGGGGGGTGAAGAAAAAAGGAAGAAGAAATCAGAAAACAACATAAATACTCAAAATGAAGAAGCTGAATAAATTGTGGGTTTCATCGACGTTTGGTTTTAAATTAAATAATCAAAAGATCAGAACAACAACACTTCTTTAGTAGTAGCATGAAAAATGGATGTGATGCACTCACTGGTCCCTTTCTACATAGAATGACACAACTTGCAAAATAATTTGGTAGTTCAAAAATTTCTACCTTAGACTACAACACAGTTATCAGAATTAATCCAAAAAATCCAAAATATATGCTCTGAATACCTTAATTTGGCTCAGTAGAATTATCTTTCATCTTTCACCAGTGCATGGAAAACTCTCATGATGTCACTTTCATATGTTTCCTGCAAAAGACTGGCTCTTGTGCAATCAGGAGACACAAAATCCTCTAACCAACTCAGCATGAATCTATTTCCACTATTTTATCAGATTTTAATACAAAAAAACATTTGTCTCATCCAAACAGAAGCCCAGTTTTCCACAAAACTAACATGATTCTTCAAAAAATGTGCTGCAAGGCTTGTCATTTGTTCACTACATCCAGCTAAGAACAGTCCAAGAATAATCAGTAACGTGAATTCTGCAATTGTTCAAAGTGAGATAAGTGAATTTTCAAAGCATACTTTAGCAGAATGCTTGATTTTACTACTAGTATTCTGAAGCCTTTATTTACTTTTCATAAGCAGGAAAATATAAACCATTACATCAGAAACTATAAATTTCATTGATTAATAGCTAACTCCTTTTTATACTTTGAAGAGGAACAATAAGTGTCTCACACACATGGGCTACAAAGTCAAAATGCCTATCTCTACAAACTTTTCATCACAGCAAACTTCATTATAGAAATTTCACAACTAATGTTCAAACACATTTTATGCTTAACAATTTAAACAGTTATCCACACAATTACATTACAGTAGCAAGCTTTGTTTGCCATTCTAAACACTAACAATTAGCAATAAAAAAGTTGAACAAAGTGTATCTCATCACTTGTATCTAAATGAGTGGCATACTGTTACTGTTTTGCCTGATATTTATTGAAGGCAGACTGAAGGATAAATACCCAAAAATTTACCATACAACACATAAGCATGATGCGCATAAGTTGTTTACAATCTTTTTTTTTTTTTTTTTTTTTTTTGTTGTTGTTGTTGTTTTTTGTATTTGTTGATTTTTCCTTTTTTGAAATCCCAATGATGCCACCTCTAAAGAAGGGACCACAAAAAGTGTTACCTGATTATCTGTAAATCACCATTTGTTTAGAAACAGAGTGCTTATTTTTGAACACAAAACATAATTCAAAGAATTAGCAGCAGGTGATTTTAAAAACATTCACTAACAGACTTCACTCAGATTAAAATAATGAAATTCTATTTTAACTTGAAGAGCTTTCAAATATTCATATTTTCTGACTTTTCACATCTTCAAAAAAAAAAAACTATAACTCAGAGTATATGAAAACACCATAAGTTAAAATATATTTTAATCATTTTAAAAGCAAACCTTTTGTTGTTAAAATCCTGCTTAAACCAGAAGCCCTTTGTTTTCCCAAATTTTTTCAGTGAAGATTTTTTTAACAGTCAGGGAGTAGGTTTTACTTTACTTATGCTCAGAGGAAAGACATTCAAAATATTTTCTGTAAAAAAAAAAAAAAAAAAGAAATAGGACACAAAAATAACTTTTCTCTCCAGTCCAACTTCTAAAAGCAAACACAACATATTTCCACACATATATACACACAAAAATTTGCACATGTGCTTTTCCTAGCCAGAAAAAAAAACATTCTGCAATCTTACTGTTAGAAGTGGAGATAAGGGCTGACTGCCGTATGAAGAGAAGGACATGTGCCTTAAACTTTTTGCACGTTTTCTTCTACCTGACACACACAAAATACAATTTTTATGTCATTTTTAGAAGTAGAAATACCAGTTTTGTAGGCAAACCAATAGAAAAACTGAAGGGCAGACATACAGAAAATCTTGAGAACAGTTTTCTTCATCCAATACAGAATGAATTTTTGGATGGATACACATGTTGGAGCTGGAAGCTTGTGGAGTGCCAAGTCTCTCAGCATGGGGAATGGAGAGACGGTATGTACGTGTAACATTTGAAATGAAACCACAACAAGAGCAGAAAGGGTTTGTACATTGAACGAAGAGAAGCAAGATGTAAAAGAACAGAAATGTTAAAGCGTGTGTGGACCGTGATTCAGTATTCTTGTTCCTCTGTATTTATGTAGCAGTGTTTTAAGTCTATCTTAGTGTTGGAATAAATCATAAAAAGATCTTGCAGACATTCTTTCTCTTACAGATACTTCAATGTGTTTTGCTGCCAAACCAAGGAGGGATGACACTGTGGTAAAGGTAAGATTTTAACAACTACCGTATTTTTCAACATATAATCTGGAGCGGCGTGTAATCCGCAGACAGTAAAATTCAGCATGAGAAAAAAAAGTTGACGTATAATCTGCAGACAAAATTCACAGTAAAAGTTTAAAAACAGATGCATAATCCACAACAGAGTTTTATAATGAATAATACAAAATGGTAATTGCAAATATTTTTGCCAAAACTTGTTTTCCATCGCCAACACTAATTTTTTTTTTTTTTTTTTTTTTTTTTGCGTATTGAGAAGAATGCGATTGGCAGCACGACACCTGCATATTTATTTATAAGGTGTATACATGCAAATTTCTGTTAGTGACCTGTTACCTGTACGCACATGCTTTATGTAATGCCCGTTATGCAATTTTTGGATAGCTTCAGAAATCCGGAATTTTCATAAATCCTGCACTTGTCCGGTCCCATCAATGCCAGATTTTCAAGGTTTTATTGTATATATCTACTTTCTTTCCATTTAATGAATTTAACAAAATATAAAATAGCTGAATTTTTTTGAAAATTTAAAAAAAATTACTGTTACAATACTTCACAATTTCAAACGGTTGTGATACAGATTTTTAATTTATGTGGCAATCGTGCTGTAACTCTGAGTAACGCTTAAATTACATCAACAACTGAAACACTGGATTTCAGACTGCAAATAATTTGTGATGGTGTCAAAGTTCTCCCCTTCAGTCTTGGAGCTGTAGTGCCAGAAGCATTCTCTTTGAAGAAGAGCAAAATAAATAAGTGGGAGAGGGATTGGAACCTTGGGAAGAGTGTAGGGGGATATGATGTTGCGGAGGTCACGAGTCAGAGCAGCATGGAATGGAAATGCCACTCCCCTATTCAAGGTCAACACGCTTTGCTGCTGTCAATGTTTTCTCCCTTAACTTTTACAAAGCAACAATCCGCAGAGAGAAAATGTCTACACACACATACACACAGGCATTTTTGTCAAAGCCAAGGGAGGAGATATGTTGATGAAGTGACACTTCGCATTATTGTCAAACACGTGGCATTCTTAAAGCTTTGAAGTGATACAGATTTCCCTCATAACACGGCACAGTATGAAGAGCAAAACTGCTTCATTTTTTAAGTTTACGGGGGGGGGGGTATAGCTCTGCATTATCCGCACCGTCATATAATCCACAGTGGCTAAAATTTAAACTTTTGGGAACCCATAATCCACGGATTATGTGCCAGAAAATACAGTAAATACATGAAATTGCAGAAATTGCATTAGTAACAAACAGAATGGTTAATAACACATAAACAAATTTATGTTACTAATCAAAAGCAACTATTATGGGAATTTAACTAGGAATTTTTTTTATTTAAATTGCAAATTTTCGGAGAAAACTCTTCTCCTTCTTCAGGCTGTCTTTTTGTTGTCACATATGAAGAAGGAGAAGAGTTTTCTCTGAAAATTTGCAATTTAAATAAAAAAATTCCCTAGTAAAATTCTCATAATAGTTGTTTTTGATTAGTAATTGAATTCAGAAACTAGGAAGCCAATTCTCAACATGAGCTTTATTCAAACAAATTTATACGTTTTTGTCTAGCTGATTAGTACAAAGTAAATGCTGGAAACCTGATGAAATGACATGTGATAGGTACTGATGTGGTAGACTCGGTCTGTAAACTGATTCAGTACCATAACCATCGAGTCAGGACACAGTGGAAAATAAAAAGTTCACATTATAGAACTGGATTGCTCAGTATCAGCACAATTTAGGACAACAGCAAACTCGGGAAGCTTGGCATAAATATGATTCCAGAAGATTTCAAAAAACTTTTTCTGAAATTTAAAACTTAATTTTTACCAGAAGACTATCCTCTGACAGACACAATATATAGCTGCTTAATCATTTGCCTATTGTGGGAATTATTCTCTGCACTAGAAGAGGACAGTCTCATTAAACTTACTTAAGACCAAGCACTGAGAATGTTTTCTAATGTAACAATAGTACCATTTTGATTGAAGATGCCCAAAGGATTTTTAGAAGTAAATGAGAACTAAATGGTCTGCCTATCAATTTAGTATCTTTTTGGGTCAGCCTTCTCTATCATGGCAAACATGGAGATTTAATTAGACCAGAAAACCAACATCATTTCTTATGATCGTTTTTCAACATCTAACCAATATTCAACAAGCTAGTTGAGGATAATCACGCTCAATGTTCTCACTAAAAGCAAACAAAATACAAGTTGTTTTTTAAATACAAAATCTCTCAACACCATTCCTCAGATCCTTTTACAGTTGTTAAGTTGTGACACAGAACAAGATAGTTAAGAACCAGTGCTACAGAAAATTCTTACTCACTCTGCAGGAACTTTCAAGTCCCAGTAGGTCATATGCACTACTAAATCATGATCACTGAAGATTTCACACCAGTCAGTACATAACATAATACCAATAACATACAAACACACAACAGCTGCATGTAGAAAATGTGAGTCACATTCTACATGAACAGATTTAATAAAAATAAATGTTCAAATATAAAAACGGTTTTCTTAGTATCATTAATTCAAAAGGGCACACTAAGGTCTATACTTACCGATCTTATCAGCTGCACTGTTAGGCCTAAGTAGTTATGTAGAGCAGTAAAAGTTACCCTTTGTAACCTCACCATGATGACTTGAGCAACACGGACTAGAGTTTCAGGGTATTTTTGCAAAAGTTTGCTAAAAGCTTCCACTCTTAATCTGCAAAAAAGAAACTATTCTACATATCTCACATCTTTTACTCCTCTGTGTCAATATAAAATAGTAATTACACAAAATATCATGCAACACACTTTTTAAATACCGTATTTCCCCGAAAGTAAGACCTGACTGGAAAATAAGCCCTAGCATGATTTTTCCAGATGCTTGTAATATAAGACCTACCCCGATAATAAGCCCCAGTTATGATACACAGTACCGTAGTCAGCCAGCCTATCACTGTTCAAAAAAACTGAAGCGAGTGCCAAAATCACTGGAGGATACCCTGTTCATGAGTTTAATTTGCCATGAATATCCAGAGTAAGAAAGAAAGCAGATTGACTTTGAACTCAGCCGAGGATATGGTTTTTGTAATTATGGCGCATGCATTCAGTTCGGTTCAGAGAACTAGTGGGAGATAAAAAGAAGCTGTCTTTTGATCAGCAGCTGTAACATCCAGTTTCAAAAAGGGAATCTGATGTGGGAAACTTTACCGGTGAACGCTATCTTTGGCGGAAAAGTTATTTATCAACAGGCGGTGTGTGCTTTTAGAAAGGGGGGGGGAACACATGCGAACTTAAAGAAAAAGTAAGAAGTGTACTAACTGCCTTCAATGGATTATGAAAGGGATTTGTCCCTGTCCAAGTTATAGTGCTGGCAACGGTGACTGAAAGAATTCTTTAAATATCAGAGCGTTAATGTTTTGGGGCCGAACATACATTCTTAACAGGCATAATTTTTGTTGCCACTCCTGTGTCGATTAAAAATTAACACAGTCTTCAATTAACACTTGATTTAATGGTAGATTTAAAGGGAATAATATTTTGACCCCCAGACAAGATGAGTGCAAAAAGAAAGAGCTATTCCATCGAGTACAAGAAAGGAATCATGAAGGACTCCCGGGGCAAGAATCTTATGGCTTTCTGCAAAGAGAAGAAGTTGGATCTCCGAACGGTCCGAAAATGGCGAGCAGAGTATGATAACCTCAGTCAACAGGTGGACGAGGGAAATGCTAAGAAGTGCAAGTGTAAATCAGGTCAACAACCATTATTTCCTGAGCTGGAAGACATCATCTGTGAATGGATTGCTGACAGGAGAGCAAAGGTTTTGGTTGTGAGCAGGGCCGATATTCAAGCATTTGCCCTTGCAATTGCACCAGTTAGAAATATCCCCAAAAGAATTCAAAGCATCACAACACTGGCTGGATGGCTTCCTTCAGCGATATGAACTGTTTCTAAAAAGATCGACAACACTGTTCAAGCTGGAAGATACTGAAGTCAATATAACGTACACTTGCATTCAAGTCCTTTGTTGATGGTATCAACTTTTCTAAATACCAACTCTCCAACATGATTGCTATGGATGAAACTGCAGTATTTATGGACCAAGGATCTCAAATATCAATTAATCAGAGGGGTGCCTTGTCAATCTATATTCCCTCCACTGGTTACGAAAGTGCACGTGTTACCTGTGTTTTGGCAATTCGTCTGGATGGAAAGAAAGCCCCACCTCTAATCATCACTAAGGGCAAGAAAGATAAGATTGAATGTGTTTCAGGCATTTATGTTCTTGAAACCGAAAAAGCCTGGTGCACACAAGCAGTTATAAGGAAATGGGTCGATTTAATGCTGCCATTTGTTTTGCGAGGTGGCCAAAGAGGTCTGCTAGTCTGGGATTCAGCCAGCACTCACCACGCTAAAGACATGAAGTACTTCCTTGCAGAGAGAAGAAAGATCAAATAATGATTCCCGCAGGAATGACTGCCTATCTCCAGACTCTTGATATTGCAATAAACAAGCCATTCAAGGATTATTTGCACATGGAAATCAATGACTACATTGAAAATAGAATGGAGATAAATCAGCGTAGAAACTTTGTGAAGCCTAGCCTGCAAGAGGTCGTGACTTGGGTGAAGAATTGATGGGATAAAATCACTGACAGCTGTGTTGCCAATGCATTATGAGCAGGCTACATCACCAAGAAGTGCTCATTTAAGGAGAGCTTTATTGCTGGACGTGAGATATTGGGGTCAATGGTTCTACAGGAAATGGAGTCGCAAGAAATTCACGCCAGAATTCAGGGTTTGGAGAGTAATGACGATGTTCCAGAAGATGACGACTGTAATTGAATAAAGGTAGTGTTTTGTACATGAATAAATAAATAAAGGTAGATGAAAAAAAAAAAAGAAAAAAGTTGGTAGTACATGAAAAAATAAGATGTCCCCTAAAAATAAGCCCTAATGCGTCTTTTGGAGCAAAAATTAATATAAGACTCGGTCTTATTTTTGGGGAAACATGGTACAGGGGTGCAGGAGCACAAAAAATTATTAGGATGAGTGTCGGGTTGTGGGAAAATAAGATCTTTAAGGTTCATCTTCTTATTTTTCAAAAGGAGAAACAGAGAAAGTTTGTTTTTTTTTCTTGGAAATTTGGGAATGCCCCTAACACTTTTTTAAAGGGACACAAAGTTTCAAATCCCCTAATGTAATGCCCTACTTAAATATGAATAGTTTTATCAACAAAATATTACTGAAAGACTACACAACTTAAGAACATTATGATCTGGGTTGTCAAATTACTTTAGTTCAGAATTTTTAAGCTACAGTGTGAAGACTTAAAAGGAAATGAACCTCACACAGTGCTTTTCTAGCATCAATAGACCTTCAGCAAGATTTTCGTGAGGCCTGTTTTGATGTATTTTTCTTTTGTCCTCAGCAACAACCTGCTCAGAACTCAATGTGTTCAAAATATATATATATATATATATATATATATATATATATAGGGATGTAAGGTCAGGTGATGCGTAACATACTACAGCCTCTCCTTGACAAATGTCAACCCCGCCTTCTCGTGGTGCATCCTGTTCCCACTAAAGGGGCTCTGACGACCGCAAATAGCGGTATAACTATACCATCGGGATCAGAGGAAATGCTATCCCACACTCACCAACCCGCTTGGCCAGCGTGGTGAGTTATGGCCAAACACCTCCAAAATGACTCTACAACTTAAATCTTGGCGCTCAGTCTCCGGCAGCTGGAATGTACCTGGCCAAGGCAGCGGCCAGTGCGACATGAAGGCAGAGGGTGCTAAGAATCCCCGGAGGACCGGACTAGGCTGCCATTTGATGCTGACCTTGGCTACCTACAACGCACGCTCCCTATCTTCTGATTCAAGGCTTCTTGAATTGGAAGAGGAACTACAAAGGATCAAGTGGGACATCGTCGGGCTGAGTGAGGTAAGGAGAAAAGGAGAAGATCTCATTGAACTGAAAAGTGGACATCTCTTCTATTATCGTGGGACAGATACTGGCAGAACTAGTGGTGTTGGATTTATAATAAACAAGAAACTGAAGGATAAAGTGGTAGAAGTTGAAAGTTCCTCGGACAGAGCTGCACGACTCGTTATCCAACTATCGAGAAGATACCAGGCTCAGATTATTCAAACTTATGCACCCACCACAAGTCATCCTGAAGAAGAAATTGAAGAATTTTATGAGGAAATTCGTCATCTAAATAATAAAGGTAAGCAGCACTTGAAGATAATTATGGGAGATTTCAATGCAAAAATAGGGCACCGGCAACAGAATGAAACTTCAGTAGGTAAATTCGGTCACGGCAACAGAAACCAGCATGGAAATACTCTCGTTGAGTTTGCAGAGGCAGAAGGATTTTTCATCTTGAATTCCTTTTTCAAGAAAAAGCCACACAGGAAATGGACATGGAGACATCCAATTGGGACGACAAGTGAAATTGATTTTATTATGTGTAACAAAAAATTCGTCATCGAAGACTGCAGTGTGCTAAACAAGTTCAACACAGGTAGTGACCATAGATTGGTGAGATGTAAGATGCACCTCAACACTAAACTGAAACGTGGCAAGCTCATAAGACAAACAAAATGTATTGACATAACCAACCTTAAAAAACACCATAATACTTTCAAGTTGGAACTGAAGAACAGATTTTCTGCTTTAGAAGGCCTAACATCGGAAGAAGTGGATATTTCGGAAGTTAACAGAAAAGTAACCAAAGCTCTTATGGAAACAGCAACAAAATTAGCTGGGTCTAAGAACAAGTTGCATGTAAACAAATTATCAGGAAAAACCAAAATGTTGATGCAAAAAAGAAGAGAGATGAGGACAACTAAAGAAGATGTGACTTCCAAAGTGGAATATATAGAGCTATGCAAGACAGCACGAAAAAGTATCACTGAAGACGTAAGGAAATTCAACTGTGAGCTAGTGAGGAAAGCAATTGAAAACAACCAAAGCCTAAAGATAGCAAAGGGACATCTCAGTAAGGGAAGAAAACAGATTATGGCTCTGAGAAAAGAAGATGGTTCTATAACAAGAAATAGAGGTGAAATTTTGACAAGAGTGAAAGATTTCTACTCCAAATTATATGAAAAGGGATGATACATGTACTCCAGACATCATGAAAGGTACCAGAGTTCTTCCAGTCCTCCCAGCAGAAGTTGCACATGCAATCAAGAACATGAAGCGGGGGAAAGCTCCAGGAGAAGATGGAATTACTATAGACATCATACAAGAAGCAAGTGGAGAAATTGAAACAGTACTCGCCCAAATTTTCACTCGATGCCTTAATGAAGGGAAGATTCCTGAGGATTGGAACAATGCTACAATGATCCTGCTACATAAAAAAGGTGACATTGAGGATCTCAGGAACTACAGACCTATCAGCCTCCTATCAGTGGTTTATAAAATCTTCACTAAAGTTCTTTCACACCGCTTGAAGGTAACACTGGACATGGCTCAACCGAGAGAACAAGCTGGATTCAGGAGTGGCTACAGCACAATAGATCATATCCACGTACTGAGAGAACTAATTGAAAGAGCGAGGGAATATGAACTTCCATTGTGCATGGCTTTTATCGATTATGAAAAAGCCTTTGATTCGGTGAAACCATCAGCAGTTACCACGGCTCTGAAATCCTGCGGTATTGAAGATGCATACATTAATATTATTAATAACATCTATGAAAATGCAAGTGCAAAGATTCGGCTGTTTGAAAATACAACACACATAAAAATTGGAAAGGGAGTGAGACAAGGTGACACCATATCTCCGAAGCTCTTTAATGCCACATTGGAAAATGTCTTTCAATCACTGAACTGGGAAAACAAAGGGATAAAGATTAATGGAGATTATCTAACCCACCTTCGTTTTGCTGATGACGTAGTCATTTTTGCAACTACCCCATCAGAGCTGCAGAGTATGATCCAGGAACTTGCTGACAAGAGTAAAGAAGTGGGATTAAAAATGAACTTTCAGAAGACAAAAGTGATGTTCAATGCTTTTACAAGAAATGAAGATTTATCGATTGATGGAGAAAAACTGGAGATAACAGATACGTATGTTTATCTTGGACAGCAGATATCAAGTGAGGGTCACATTGATGAAGAAATTAATCGGCGTACAAAACTTGCCTGGAGAGCTTTTGGAAGAAACAGCATAATTTTCAAGAGCAATATGCCATTATGTCTTAAAAGAAAAGTGTTTGATCAATGCATCCTTCCAGTGCTTACGTATGGTGCAGAGACGTGGACCTTAACTAAAAGAGACATACAAAGGCTGCAGACAACTCAAAGCAGCATGGAGAGGTGCATGCTTGGTGTAACTAGGAGAGATAAGAAGAGGAACTCATGGATCCGAAAAATGACAAGAGTGGAAGACATCATGATCTGAGTTAAATCCCTGAAATGGCAATGGGCTGGACATACTGCCAGAAGGACAGACCATAGATGGACAGCCGAAATTTTAGATTGGATTCCAAGGGACAGGAAAAGACCCAGAAAAAGACCACATGGGAGATGGGTGGATGAAATTCGTAAATATGCGGGAGTGACATGGAGGAGACTGGCACAAGACAGACCGTTGTGGAGGAAACTTGGGGAGACCTTCGTCCAGCAGTGGATTGATAATGGTTGACAATGATGATATATATATAGTTTTGGGATGTAAGGTCAGGTGATGGGCACTATACTACAGCCTCTCCTTGACAAATGTCAACCCCGCCTTCTCGTGGTGCATCCTGTTCCCACTAAAGGGGCTCTGACGACCACCAAATAGTGGTATAACTATACCATCAGGATTAGAGGAAATGCTATCCCACACTCACCAACCCACTTGGCCAGCGTGGTGAGTTACGGCCAAACCCCTCCAAAATGACTCCACAACCTAAATCTTGGCCCTCAGTCTCCGGCAGCTGGAATGTACCTGGCCAAGGCAGCGGCCAGTGCGACATGAAGGCAGAGGGTGCTAAGAATCCCCGGAGGACCGGACTAGGCTGCCATCTGATGCTGACCTTGGCTACGTATAACAGACGCTCCCTATCTTCTGATTCAAGGCTCCTTGAATTGGAAGAAGAACTACAAAGGATCAAGTGGGATATCGTTGGGCTAAGTGAGGTAAGAAGAAAAGGAGAAGATCTCATTGAACTGAAAAAGTGGACATCTCTTCCATTATCATGGGACAGATACTGGCAGAACTAGTGGTGTTGGATTCATAATAAACAAGAAACTGAAGGATAAAGTTGTAGAAGTTGAAAGTTCCTCTGACAGAGCTGCACGACTTGCTATCCAACTCTCGAGAAGATACTAGGCTCAGATTATTCAAGCTTATGCACCCACTACAAGTCATCCTGAAGAAGAGATTGAAGAATTTTATGAGGAAATTCGTCATCTAAATAATAAAGGCAAGCAGCACTTGAAGATAATTATGGGAGATTTCAATGCAAAAATAGGGCAACGGCAACAGAATGAAACTTCAGTAAGTAAATTCGGTCACGGCAACAGAAACCAGCGTGGAAATACTCTCGTCGAATTTTTTTTTTTTATTGGAGGTTTAACGACCACCGTGAGCAACTCAATGGGCTATAAGCAGTCGCCCGTCCCTAATTTAGGGTCACTGGTTCCAGGGAAGGGAGAGAGCCAGTGCCGTAAGACAAACACAACATCCATGCCTCACCGGGATTCGAACCCGGACCCCGTTCGGACGAATGATCAGAGGCCATCGCTTAGACCACTGCGCCACCGGGGCGGCGATTTATGAGTTTAAACAATGCTTGAAGATGACATACATGTACTACTTGTCATTCAGTATTCAACAAACTGGTAGATATGCACCCAATTTACATATAACTCTGTTTTCTCCCATAATACTGCCCAGTCTCCTTTCCTACATTTTCGCTTTTTTGAGGGGGGGGCATAGAATTATGTTGGTTGTCCCACTTTCTTCTTTGTTGCTAACTCAAGATTGGCTGTGATGATGAAAAATAAAAACATACAGACAGGTATTATATTCTCAAAATAAATCAACACTACATGAGAAGACAGAATCAAAAATGAACTAAGTGTTCATCTCCCACCTATGGAATATGAGCAACATTCATCTCTCACGTATAGGACATGAGCAACATAAGTAATAAAAGCATGTAATTCTGAATTCTGCATGAAATCAAAACATCAAGTCACCTCTCTTAAGCAGAATGTTTCAGTTCTTGCAGCTTCCCATTCAGTTATCGTTCTCCCCCCCCCTTGTTTTTTTTAAGCTTTTAAACGGTGCTATTTGGTGAAAACTGCATATTAATGTTCCTGATTTTAGCAAAATTTTCACTTCCTTTAATATCTAGTTCAAATAATTTTCCAGTGGTTGAAAATGAAGTAAGAATTATTCTTTAATTAACTTTAACAACAAACACTAAGGCAAAACAATTACTTGTAACAAATAGCAAAGAAAAAAAAAAAAGAGGAAAAGGAAAGAGAAAACTAATGTGGGCAAACAGTGAAGACAACTAATTCACATCTCTGACATACGGATGCCTCCCCCGATTCATTGATGAAACCCATGGACAATCTTTTATGATAGTTATAAATTACTGGCAAGAACTGACAGAAAAAAAAAAGATGCACACTTGAGGGGACTTGAGTGGACAAGCCTACGCCAAGTGGTACAAAAATCACAGCAATAAAACGTTCTTCAAAGCATTTCCAAACATACTTCTTTGTTGCCCGATAGATATTCCATCACCCATTCTGCTTCAATTTTAGACTTGGTAGGGCATGACAATGCATTGCACTGGTCCTATTCTGCAACTGATAGCTCTAACCCTGAAAGTTCAGTTGAGAAGGGGTTTTTTTTTTTTTTTGCATAGGAATTCCTTCCAAGCTTTATGTTTAAAACAACCACCTACTTCTGAACCAGATTTAGAAATCAGGACAGAAGTGGAAGAAGAAAGAACAGGGTTAAAATACCCCAGCAGGACAGCAACAAGAGAGAGAAACCATTAGGCAAGTGGGAGGGAAAATAGGATGATGGCTGTACTTGTAATGGGGGTCCAAACCACACAGCATCTGCTTAATGCACTCTCTAAAAAGAAGCGAGTATTCAGAGCTCAAAATCAGCAGTGCCAAAATTCAGTCTAGTGACAAACAGACCATGATTTCAAAAATTATAGACAACAAGCATTTTGATTTGAACAAGATTAAGAAAAAACTAATACTTAGGCACTGCACAATTTTTTTTTTTTTTTTTTATGGATAAAGGTTTTATTGTGCTATGGCTCAGCTTCTTCAGGACAAATGGCATGTAAATATGCAAATCACATGTGACATCATCAACTGTGTTGACATACACAGGTTTCTATTAGTTACTCCCATGCACTTGATAGGAACAGAGTGGATGCCATGCCATTGACAAGTTGTGAAAAATTTTGATATATATGGAAATCTTCTAAAACATCGAGTTTGGTGGTTAAATTCAGCTTGTCTGTAAGTTTCACTTCTTCAAAGAGAAATGTATGATCATTTCCATGACAAGGGATTTCTTAGGTCACAGTTCCTGGGCTCCTTCAATTGATAAATTACAGGTTTGTCTTATACATAAAGGACCACATCAAATCCCATGTCAATGTAGGCTTTGGTATGTCAGACAGACCTGTATGGTCTTGCATTATCTATTGAAGAAGCACAAGACTTAGATACGAAACTGTGAACTGAAGCAATCATCAATATCTAAAGCATCTCTATTAGATGATAAGCTTAGCATCTTCTATTTGAAAATAAGCTTGTCAACAAACAAGATTCAAACATTGAGCTCAATATTCTGAGCTCAATTTTCATACATATAAAAGTTCTACAAAACATCTATTTTGTTTCTCTTCAGATGTGGATGCAACTAACAAAAACCCATGACCACAACACCACTGATGATGTCACATGCAATTTGAATATTTATGTGTCATACATCCTGAAGAAGCTGAGCCATAGCACAGTGAAACCTTGATTGATAAGAAAAATAAAATAATTGTGCCTGAACGTTTTTTCTCAAACAGATCATGATTTCACTGCTCAAACTATGAGACCACTCACAGCCCAAATTTAAATCTGGGATGATAACACTTAGTATGCCTTAGATGCTCAGGGAAGCTAGTAAGCCACAAAACAAAAAAAAAAAAACACCACTATGAGGAAGCATTGGATTGATGCTTCGATTATCACAAAACTGAACGGTTCTCAGATTTCTAAGCTACATCTGCTTAGCTTCAGTTGCTTGGCACTTCAATGTCTTGGTTTGTGTAATGGATAGTATGCTCAAATAGAAATAGTGAGATGCAGGTTCGATTCCCTCTACGGGTGAAGTAATTATAAGTTTTCTGAGGAAGTGGCTATGTGGAAACTGAAAATACAACACATTTGTGCCAACAATGACAAACAACAGCTTTGTGACCACCCCTTCCATCTCTGTATAGTTTCCTCCAGTGATGTCCTGTTGGCATTTAAACCTTTCAGAACGAGCAACAGGATATTGTTTTCCAGACATCATCAGAGCAGTAGTTGCTGCAGCCTATAGAGACGGTGGCATGCCTGCAGGAAAACTCCACTGCGCAAAATCTCCCCAAAGTACTTCCATTGCTGTAATTTTCAAACCACCTTACGAAAAGTGGCACACTTGGAAACACGGGTATCCTTCGCTCATACCAAACTTCCACCAATGCATAACAGTCATATTTAGTATAACACAAATAAATCAGCATTATTAGTACTAACAACATTAAAATGTCATTTTTAAACTATGTGGCTATATATAATATGCTATTACTTCAGAATACAAATTCAGCAGCCTTCTTTACTGTTTCACACATCATATTTTGCACAATTTCCGGAGGTCTAATGTTGCACATAAAAATAATATAATAAGCCATAATAATAATAATAATAATAATAATAATAATAATAATAATAATAATAAGCCTTTAGACATAAGATATAACCATAGTAAAAAAAAAAGTGGTGAATATAAATGGCTTACAGCGAAACTTTATATTGTTGAAAATATTATATTGCAGGGTATGTCCTCCAAATAGGATGAAGTGATTTGTAATATATACACAGTATGCTGCTGCCAATTCTGATTGTAAAAACTATAAATACCAAACGAACCATTGTAAAAAAAGAATGAACTAAGGATATTTACAACAGTTTAATCTAGGGTTAAAAATGAAGTACACTAGGCTTAAAATTACGGATTGATATTCTAAAAACATTGCATTGAAAGATTAAAAACATTAAAACTATGTAGCACAACATCAACTTCTTTCACCGTGAACTTCAGACTAGTTTCAGCTTAAAATATTCATGAAAGCCTTCCACAGCGAGTTGCAGTCCACGCTGGCATAGTAGCGAACGATGTTATTTGGCTCTTTGGAGCAGCCACTATGACGATTCACACTTGGTACCATGTTGTCGTCTTCGTTATACATCGAATTCTGTATCGGATGACGCTTTAGCTCTATGGAGCCATCTATCGATGTTTTCATGCTTTAATTGTCCTTCTTTATAAATATTCTTTTTCTTTGTCTTTCTTTTTGTTTAATTTATCCTTTTGCTCTTGCTCAATCAAATATCTATAGGCAAAAGGCAAATCGATCAGTGTAGAATTATTACAATTATAATTACGTGTCTTTTCAATTAATACTGCCACTGCCGCTAAAATTTTTTTGGATGTATCATGTGAAGTCAATATTTTTTATTCGTGTCATACAGGTATTATATTATTTTGAATACAGTGTTCGATCAGAGCTATTTTTCTTCTTCTCTATTCCAGTTATTAATGTGTTCTCTCAGTCAATTCAGAAAATGTCGTTTGGTACTACCAATGCATATAAAGTCCTTTTGGGTTTGTTTGTTTTTTGAGACAAAGTAACATCATATCTTCTAAACACTTCACTGCCATATTGAAAAAATTTTTCAATCATTGAACTGGGAAAACAAAGGGATAAAGATTAATGGAGATTGTTTAATCCACCTTCGTTTTGCTGACAACACTATCATTTTTACAATTACCTCCTCAGGGTTACAGTATATGAATTAGGAACTTCCTATAAAAACTGCTTTTACAAAAACTGAGGATTTGGAAGTTGGCAGGGCAAATCTACAAGTAACTGTTGTCTACATTTATATACCTTGGACAACCGATATCAAACCAGGGACATGTAGAAGAAGAAATAAGTAACCATATAAAACATTGTTGAAGAGCTTTTGGAAAAAACAGTACAATTTCCAAAAGCAATTTACCATTATGTCTCAAAAGAGAAGTGTTAAATCAATGCATCCTTTTCAGTTCTTATTTATGGATCAGAGAAATGGACCTTAACTAAAAAGAATATTCAGAGGCCACAGAACTCAAAAAGCATGGGGAGATATGTATATGCTTGATATAAATAAGAAAGATAGGAAGAGGAATGCATTAATTACGGAAATAATAAGAGCTGATGACATCATGATCAAAGTGAAGATCCTCAAATAGCAATGGGCTTGGACATATTGCTAGAATTGACCACCATTGGACAACTGAAATATCGAGATTATATACCAAGGGACAGGAAAAGACCCAGAAGAAGACTACATGGGAGATGGATGAATGAAATTCAAAAGCATGTTGAAGTGACTTGAATGAGACTGTCTCAAGATAGAAAGTTGTGGAGAAGACTTGTGGAGACCTTCATCCAGCAGTGGACTGATAATGGTTGATGATGATATATATACAGTCCAACCCATATATGACGAAATTGATGGGCGAGTTAAAAACATTCGAAATATACGAACTTCATTATAACCCAAAATATCAAAAATGGGCTATTTTTGATGTATTACATTATGTCAAGTTCAAACTAGTCAATCATAAACTCTTTATCTATATTGAAGGTAAATAATACTTGTTAATTAAAACCTATATGTGAGATCTGCAATAAGCAAAATATTTAATTAATCTAAAAATTTCAGCGACTGCTAAAAATTTGAAAGTTCACCTGTTGCATTTTATTTGCTAAAAGAGAAGTGTTTAATCAATTGACTCCCATTACATCAGAAATAGGAGTCAATTGCTGCTTGTTTGGTGATTGTAATGATAACTGGTTTAAATTAGCGTTTTTCAAATTCCTCTGACCTGGTTGTTGAAATGTTTCAAGATGCTAAATAAACTAAGATATTCTTAACAGAGATTAAGTGATTGAAAAGTGGTGATGGGAGAGCATAAAAGACAGTATCTGCCCAGAGGACGCATGTGCGGCAAACAGGGAAAAAAAGCAGCAGGCATAAGAAGAAAAAAAGAAAAAGAGAAAGAAAGAAAAAAGAAAACTGAAACATTCTTTTCTTCGTGCAAATTGAGTTGTCAGTAAAGGAAACCACGTGGCGATGTTAACGACAGGTAATTCCTAGTTTTCCAGTGAAATAGGAAGGTCTGAAAATTGGGTGAATGTCATTTATATTGTTTTTGCTGATAATTGTGCTAAACTTTGATACATGTGATTTCTTCAAAAATTGTTGCCCATAATCTCATCATCATCATTGTCAACAATTATCAATCCACTGCTGGACGAAGGTCTCCCCAAGTTTCCTTTACAACGGTCTGTCTTGTGCCAGTCTCCTCCATGTCACTCTCGCATACTTTCGAATTTCATCCACCCATCTCCCATGTGGTCTTCTGGGTCTTTTCTTGTCCATTGGAATCCAATCTAAAATTTCGGCTGACCATCGATGGTCTGTCCTTCTGGCAGTATGTCCAGCCCATTGTCATTTCAGGGATTTAACTCAGATCATGATGTCTTCCACTCTTGTCATTTTTCGGATCCATGAGTTCCTCTTCTTATCTCTCCTAGTTACACCAAGCATGCACCTCTCCATGCTTCTTTGAGTTGTCTGCAGCCTTTGTATGTCTCTTTTAGTTAAGGTCCACGTCTCTGCACCATACATAAGCACTGGAAGGATGCATTGATCAAACACTTTTCTTTTAAGACATAATGGCATATTGCTCTTGAAAATTATTCTGTTTCTTCCAAAAGCTCTCCAGACAAGTTTTGTATGCCGATTAATTTCTTCATCAATGTGACCCTCACTTGATATCTGCTGTCCAAGATAAATGTAGGTATTGCTTATTTCCAGCTTTTCTCCATCAATCGATAAATCTTCATTTCTTGTAAAAGCATTGAACATCACTTTTGTCTTCTGAAAGTTCATTTTTAATCCCACTTCTTTACTCTTGTCAGCAAGTTCCTGGATCATACTCTGCAGCTCTGATGGGGTAGTTGCAAAAATGACTATGTCATCAGCAAAACGAAGGTGGGTTAGATAATCTCCATTAATCTTTATCCCTTTGTTTTCCCAGTTCAGTGATTGAAAGACATTTTCCAATGTGGCATTAAAGAGCTTCGGAGATATGGTGTCACCTTGTCTCACTCCCTTTCCAATTTTTATGTGTGTTGCATTTTCAAACAGCCGAATCTTTGCACTTGCATTTTCATAGATGTTATTAATAATATTAATGTCCATAATATGCGATTAAAATAACAAGGGAGAATAAAAACTTTAAATAAAAATTTGGGTTTACGTAGAATTTCACATTATGCGAGCTCATTAGATGTGGGTTTGACTGTATACATATGACTAGAGTGGAAGACATAAGATTTGCATGCTTTCGAATTTCATCCACCCATCTCCAATGTGGTCTTCTTCTGGGTCTTTTCCTGTACCTTGGAATCCAGTCTAAAACTTCAGTTGTCCCTCGGTGGTCCATTCTTCTGGCAATATATGTCCAGCCCATTTCCATTTCAGGGATTATACTCTCATCATTATGTCTTCACTCTTGCCATTTTCCTTGTCCATGAGAAGGAAGTGACAAGAGTTGGTTGGTTGGTGTTTTATGGAGCAATGGCCTCCAGGGCCAAAGAGCGCCATGTTCAATGATGTAAGATTAAAAAGCAAAAAACAACAATAACAACATTAAAAGATAAGCATTTAGGTAAAATAACACAACAAAAACAATTGTAAAAGCTGATATAATAATAATACACTAAAAAATTAAACAGAACTAAAAACCTGGTCATTCATCATATATCACTAAGCTGTTCACTGAGATTCAGAGGTTAGCTCCAAAAAGAAATACAAACTTCCAGATATTTTTACTTATTGTTGTCGTATCAAACTTCTCCATTTACAGCGATCTTGACATACAACTCGTGCTTCACTGATATCCATTACACGCCGTACACAAGATCTTTTATACTTCATACTTATAATCTTGTTCTCATGCAGACACTCCTGAATCTGATCCACCCATGTCTTCCTTGGCCTTCCTCTGCCTTTCCTTCCTGCCACTTGGGCTAAAAAGATTTTATTAGTAAGCATTTTCATCACTCATTCTTTCAGCATGGCCAAACCACCGAAGCATATTGGTCTCCACCTTGCTAATAACATTTTGCTTCACATCACACAACTGCAGTACATCTTCATTTATCACATAATCATATCGTGTCTTGCCACAAACCCTAAGTAAGTAACGCATTTCTCCAGCACACAAACAACTCCTATGTTTCTTCTGCAGTACCCAGGTTTCACTACCATACATCAGAGTAAGAACAATTACACTTTCAAACACAGCCATGCAGGACTCTCTAGAGAACTCATCATTCCTGTGAAAACCTCCCAGAGCAGCTATGACTTTCAAAGAAGAATTCACTCACCTACTGATTTCACCATCCAACTTGTTCTTTCTGTCAAACATGCTTCCTAAATACACAAACTCACTCACCTGGTCAATCACAGTGCCATTTATACTTACATTAAATTCAGTGCTATCCGTTCCTCTCTCAAACACCATAACTTTGGTTTTTCCCTTATTTATACTCAGTTTGAATTTCATGCAAACTTCGTGCATCCGAGTCAACATACTCTGCAACTCACTTTTGCTCTCTGCCAACAGGACAGTGTCATCAGCATACAGCAATCTGCACACACAGATATCACCAAGATATAAACCACTATTATCTATTTTGGCCTCACGCATGCATGCATCCATAAATATATTGAACAGCCATGGTGACATTACACAACCTTGTCTAACTCCTGCACCAATGGAAAACCATTTTGATAAAACACCATTCACTCGTACATAAGCTCTACTACCAGCATACGCTGCTTTTACACTATTAAGTAGATTCCCAGTAACACCATATTCATTCAATACCTTCCACAAAAGTGTCCTATTCACTCGGTCGTAAGCTTTCTCTAAATCTATGAAGGCAGTAAAAACTTTCTTACGAACAACCACATACTTTTCAATCATTGTGCGTAATGCAAAAATCTGGTTAGTGCAACATTTACCAGGCACAAAACCACTCTGAACATCCCACACTTTCAATGATGTAAGACCCCGTACTTTTTCAATAACAACCTTACCAAACACTTTCCCTGGCACACTCAGTAGGCTAATACCACGATAGTTCTTGCATTCAGTCTGATCACCTTTTCCCTTATACAAGGGAACAATGATAGCATCCTTCCAATCCCGAGGGACCATTCCTAACTCCCAGCACAACTGGCAAATTCCAGTTAACCAGTCAATTATAGAGTCACCACCATATTTCAACATCTCTGCAGTTATGCCATCAACTCCTGGAGCCTTACCATTCTGAAGAGATTTTAGAGCTTTACACACTTCTTCTCTTGAGATCCCTCTTGTGCTTTCATCCCTCATTGTGACATCATCTGCGTCTGTCTCAGAATCATCTTTGCACAAAAGATAAATGACAGTCACAGGTACATCACATGTTTCACACATGGGGGCAGTGTCACCACACAGCAAATAACTGTGAGTGAAATAACAATTCCCAATGTGGAGGCATGCTAGTACAACTTCCTCCCAACGATTCCAGCAACATGGTGATTTCCAGACCAAGAATTGGCTCAATACGATGCAGTTTATTTTCCACCTGCTGGTCTGTGCATAGACCCTGCCACGTTCACGTGATATGATCATGGATCAAAAAACGCAAATAATGACAAGAGCAGAAGACATCATGATGAGCATAAAATCCCTGAAATGGCAATGGGCTGGACATGTTGCCAGAAGAATGGGCACCGAAGGACAACCAAAATTTTAGACTGGATTCCAAGGGACACAAAAATACCACATGGGAGATGGGTGGATGAAATTAGAAAGCATGTGGGAGACTGGTGCAAGAGAACCCGTTGTGGAAGAAACTTGGGGAGGGAGGGAGACAGACAGACAGACAGATAGATATGATATGAAATAATTGAGGGATTCAGTAATTTCATATCATTTTCTTCTTTTTTAGGTTTTAAAGTTGCAAAGGATTTATTTGGTGTACCTTTTCAGAAATTCAGCTAAGTGTATGTGCATTTCTGAGTTTGGAATTTCAGCTATTGTTGTGGAGTTGAAGTTGGAGGTTTATTTAGATATTTATTGCCTGTATATATATTTTTTTCTAATACAAGAAAATGGTATCCACCTTTTTCATCACAAATTTATACAACTGCTGTCAACAATGCAGGTGCTACTGAAAGTTTTGCCCACAAGACTGATATCTACTGGCCCAACAAGAAAAGCAACATCAAGCCCAAGAAAGAAGGTGTGCAGAAGATGGAACAGCCACGTTACGCTCTTGGTAAGATTACCAAAGAATGTTACTACTCCAGCTGCATATGGTTGTTGCCATTCAGGTAATACCTACCTGTCTGTCTTGTTCCACTAAGTCAGATGAAATAAAAGAGATATCATATACATCTATATACTCTAAATAAATATAAATTATGCCTTCAGCAGCACACAATGAGCTACACACACCCTTCTCTTTATTCCTCTTTATAAGGTCAGGCTTCAATTTTTAACATAACCTTCAGAGACTTCCACTAGACTCTTGCAAAACTTCATCATAAAATTTGTCAGCTGCAATTCTGCATTACTACCTTTCATAGATCTCTTTAACTATTTGACTGATTTTAAGATCAGATGTCACTGAAAGGTTACTGTTGATTACAAAACCTCTGAAGATCTTATAAATCACAATTCTTAAAAACTTTCACAATGGTATAAGCAAATGATACTTTTCCTATTTTGAGTCATGAAAATCATAACATAAAATCCTGCATGCATGCATGTGTCACCAAATTTGACAATACTAGTTTGTCCAGGAAAATTTAAAGCCTGCAGGTTGGTGAATACTGGTGACATTTTTATTGTCCAAGAGTAAATGCATGCTGCAGCAAATGCAAATAGTCAAGAATGAATAATTCATACCAACTTCAGTACGCACTTAGCAGCGTGGACTGAATTGGGTACACAAAGTTGTACTCACCTGCACTATTGCACATTTCTTCACATGTGAAATTAGAGAGAGGTTTTCCTCTTTCCAAATACATAAACCTTGTTGTCGGGATGAGCCACAGGCTAAACGACATTCACCTCCAGCATTCCAATCACCTATCCCAATGCAGCATGATTGATAGCAAATGCTCCCATGTGAAGCATTTACAGTCTTTCACACCCCCACTTTCTCTTGTGAATTGGGTTTGAAGGTCTTTTACCCCTTAAGACAAAGAGTTATACAAGTATAGCAAGGAAACAGTGGTGATGACTTCTTTTTTAGTGTCACTTTCTGCACATCTACCAGCACTTTCATCTCTGATGATACTGATGTGAGTCAAACAGGCAAGTTGTCAAAGTGTATTGAAAATGTATTTTTAACAACCCCCTCCCCACTACCTTATTTATCTACAACGAAAGGTATATAATGTACTCTGCTACCATTGTTAGGAATAACAATTTCACCTCAATGAACAAGATGTCATAGTCTCCTGAATATCTTTATAATAGTAGCTGACCATATATAAATATTGGCAGAGGTGGAAGATGGAATAGTAATAAAAATTCCTTTGTAATATTCTTACCTGTGGCTTTAAACTCGATGAAGCATTATTTTGAATAACCAAACAAGGAAATAAACTGAACTGTGATGTTATACTTGGTGTGGCAGTACTCTCCAAAAATAGGTACCTGTTCTGGTGTAGGTGTGCAGAATACAATTTCTGACAATGTTCTGGGTAAGTTTAATGATCCTTGTGTGAATGATAATGGTGAAAGATTAATTGAACTCTGCATTGAGAATGGTTTGTGTGTACCTAATACTTTTTTCAACCACAAGTATATCCACACATATACTTGGGAAAACCATACTCTTGGTCAAAAGAGTGTGATAGATTTTGTTGTCTACGATCAGCGTCTAAAACACTTGGTTGTTGACACCCGTGTGATGAGAGGTGCGGATGTTGGTTCTGATCATTACTTGGTAGTGTCACGAGTGAAACTTAATATGTTGGTTGGAGGAAAAGGAATAGGAAGAGGCCCAGGATAGAAAGAATAAAGTTTGAAAGGCTCCTTGAAGATCAACAGCGTTATTCTAACTTATTCAGAGAAAGACTGAAGGAGCTGAAGTCTTGTGAGAAGGATGTAGAAAAGAAGTGGGAATGTTTTAAGAACTGTGTTGTCACTGCTGTTAAAGAGGTCTGTGGCACCACAATAGTGGGTAACAATAGAGGTGATGCTTGGTGGAAAGATGAGATTGAAAAGGCAGTAAAGAGAAAGAAGGAAGCCTATTTGGGGATGTTGCAAGGTAGAGTTTCTGTGGATGAATATTGCTGTAAGAAGCATGAAAAAGTCATGATTTGGCTTTTTGGAAAGATAGGGAAACCAAAGTTGTAAGTTGTGTGAAGAATAGGATCGGGGAAATGATATGGGAGCCCAATGAGTTAAGTGAAAGATGAGGTGAATACTTCTGTGAGTTATTAGATCAAAAAAAGCAAAGGTGATTCTGAGGCAGAAGCAGATGATGTCATAGTGAAGGATGGAAGAACAGGAGGGATCTTAAGAGAAGAGGTGTGTAAAGCTCTAAATCTCTTCAGAGTGGTAAAGCTCCAGGAGTTGATGGCATAACTGCCGAGATGTTGAAATATGGTGGCGACTCTGCAATTGACTTGTTAACTGAAATTTGCAAGAAGTGCTGGGAGTTAGGAATGGTCCCTCGGGATTGGAAGGATGCTTTCATTGTTCCCTTGTATAAGGGAAAAGGTGATCAGACTGAATGCAAGAACTATCATGGTATTAGCCTACTAAGTGTGCCAGAGAAAGTGTTTGGTAAGCTTGTTATTGAAAAAGTACGGGGTCTTACATCAGAGAAAGTGTGAGATGTTCCGAGTGGTTTTATGCCTGGTAAAGGCTGCACTAACCAAATTTTTGCATTACGCGTGATGATTGAAAAGTATGTGGCTGTTGGTAAGAAAGTTTTTGCTGCCTTCATAGATTTAGAGAAAGCTTACGACCAAGTAAATAGGACACTTTTGTGGAAGGTATTGAATGAATATGGTGTTACTGGGAATCTACTTAATAGTGTAAAAGCCATGTATGCTGGTAGTAGAGCTTGTGTACGAGTGAGTGGTGTTTTATCAAAATGGTTTTCTACTGGTGCCAGAGTCAGACAAGGTTGTGTAATGTCACCATGGCTGTTTAATATATTTATGGATGCGTGCATGCGTGATGCCAAAATAGATAATAGTGCTTTATGTTTTGGTGATATCCGTGTGTACAGATTGCTGTATGCTGATGACACTGTCCTGTTGGCAGAGAGCAAAAGTGATTTGCAGAGTATGTTGTCCCGGATGTACAAAGTTTGCATGAAATTCAAACTGAGTATAAATAAGGAAAAAACCAAAGTTATGGTGTTTGAGAGAGGAATGGGTAGCACTGAATGTAATGTAAGTATAAATGGCACTGTTATTGACCAGGTGAGTGAGTTTGTGTATTTAGGAAGCATGTTTGACAGAGAGAACAAATTGGATGGCGAAATTAGTAGGCGAGTGAATTCTTCATTGAAAGTCATAGCTGCTCTGGGAGGTTTTCACAGGAATGATGGGTTCTCTAGAGAGTCCCGCATGGCTGTGCATGAAAGTGTAATTGTTCCTACTCTGATGTATGGTAGTGAAACCTGGGTACTGCAGAAGAAACACAGAAGT
Source organism: Macrothele yani (assembly GCA_039090855.1). NCBI lineage: Eukaryota > Metazoa > Arthropoda > Arachnida > Araneae > Macrothelidae > Macrothele > Macrothele yani. The sequence continues at coordinate 60,317,193 of CM077029.1, forward strand.
TGTTTAAGTGCTGGAGAAATGCGTTATTGTGTGGCAAGACACTGTCTGATTGCGTGAGGATTGAAGATGTGTTGCAGTTGTGTGATGTGAAGCAAAATGTTAGTAAGGTGGAAACTAATATGCTTTGGTGGTTTGGCCATGTTTAAAAGAATGAGTGATGAGATGCTTACTAAGAAAATATTTTAAGCCCAAGTGGCAGGAAGGAAAGGCAGAGGAAGGCCAAGGAAGACATGGGTGGAGCAGATTCAGGAGTGTCTGCATGAGAAAAAGATTATGAGTATGAAGTATAAAAGATCTTGTGTACGGCGTGTAATGGATATCAGTGAAGCCCGAGTTGTATGTCAAAATCGCCGTAAATGTAGAAGTTTGACACGACAACAGTAAGTAAAAATATCGGGTAGTTTGTATTTCTTTTTAGAGCTAACCTCTGAATCTCAGAGAACAGCTTAGTGATATGTATGTATGTACATGATAATGGGTTTGACTCAGATCATGACTACAAAACTAACCAATGAATCAGTTGAATATGATATCAATGGTACCATCATCTATGATATAATATCATAAATACATGCAGTATATGACAACATACCTTAAAACAATGCAATCTTCTAGAGCTCTAGCTGACACAGTTTTATAGGGAGCAATATTACCCTAAAAATAAAAATTGACAATTAGTTGGACTAGCAAAAATTCTGGAAATCTAATCAAAATGGCATAATAAGATTCTAATGTGATTGTATCAGCAATAACATCTGATTCTCTTTCTCTTCATACTGTTGACTGTTATGCAGTCAACATAAACTGAATATACAAATTATTGTATACACCTACCTAATATTGAGTTGCTCCACACTTCATTTGGTAATTATTGAAATGAAGTGTAGAAAACATGGAGATGGTACTGCCACTTGTGATGCAGGGGTCACTTGTCATAGAGCTCCACAGTTACCAGTGGGGGTTAGAGGGCTCAAACAGGTCTTTCCAGTTCGTTCCACAAATTCTCAATGGGGTTGATGCTTGGAAATTGAGGGGGACCATTTGAGTGTGGTAAACTCACTTGTATGCTCCTGGATACAATTAGTTGCCACTCAAGTAGTATGTAGTGTGGTGTTGTCTTGTTGAAAGATGGCATAATGGTGTGGAAAGAGAATCCTTATGATTGGGTGAAGATGGTTGGCAAGGGTGTTCACATACATTGGGCCAGTGACAAAAGTCTCACGACAGGTAAAAGGAACTCCAAGGAAGCCCATGTAAATGCATCCAAAAACTGTTACACCACCTCCACCTGCCTTTATAACCCCAACTTAACTAGCTGGGTCCCACACTTTGTGTGGTTTATGCTACACATGCACTCTCTCATTGTCATGATATAGTAGAAACAGTGGTTTGTCGGACCAGATGACATGTTTCCAGTCCTCCACACTGTATGCAACAGGCATTTGTAAACTGCAGCCTAAGCTTTTGGTGCTTTGCAGTCAACAAGGGGACATGATGTGGACGTCAACTGCCATAGCTTTTATTTCTCATGGTATGGAGCAGAGGTGTAACCAGGCATTTCTGCGCCCGGTGCAAACCACAAATATTGCATCCCCATCTGTGTTCTATATATATGTAATATACACTAGCCTTTGCATATATAAAAATATACATTGCTTGACAAAACAAAATTAATGTCACACAGCAATGATATCTCTAAGGGGAGGCACAATTGGACTGCCTGTACGGATTTTCCCAGCTGCTTCGGACCTTTGGTGCCACAACAAATGGGCCAAATGCAGCTGGAAGTAGTAGCTCCCAGTCGCAGTAATGGTCAAATTGCCCCCTGAAAATCTTCAGAAATGTGAACAATGTTCTTCTCTTGCACTGTACATCCAATTGCGCCTTCATTTTTGAATATGAGTAACTGATGTCTCCTGAACAATTTGAAGAAGAAAGGCAAATTTTAATTTGCCAAGGATACCCAAACTGGCAAAGCGTATTATAAGCTAAATCTGTAAATAGACAAATTATAAAGTATGGCACGGAAAAAATACCAGAAATTGGTGAAAAATTTCTAATTCCAATTTTAGTCAGATTGCAAGTAGTGATTTTGCACTTGGGGCAGCCACCCGCCCTTTTTACGCCTCTGATATGGAGAATAGTTTTTGTGCATAAACTTGTGGATGCACTCTCATTAAATTAGGACATTATCTGTTCCATAGTAGCCATGAGATTCCTTGTAACGATGTGGAACAGTCTCAACTAACTTTGAGAATTAGTTGCATGTTTATGGCCACATTTCTCTCATTAGCTGGAAGTTTTGCCATATTTCACACAATCTTACTATACACAAGAGATGATGTGACATGGAAATCCCAACAATTTAACAACTGTAGTGATTGAACAACTAGCCTTCCTTATAGCTACTATCTAGCCATGGTCAAACTTACGTCGCTGCTTTTACCAACGATAACTTTTTCATGACTGGCTTCCAATACATAGGGACCTGTTTTATTTGTAGGCATTGACTGTTTCAGCATCCCATGTGACTGGACACAATACTTCTGCTTTGATAATTGTTACTGGGGCGTATATAATAATTTGTTCATTCAGTGTGCAATACAATTATGAAAGAACTCCAAAAATGCACTAAGGAAAATGGAACACCACAAAACAGTGATTTCATTTTGACCATAGTTGGTGATAATGAAAAAAATAATTACTGAAATAAATTTACTTTCTAAATGCTTACAGAACCCTTTATCTGAGACACATACCAAAAAAAATATAAAAACCTTCCTCACAAATCTGTTAGGTGGCCTTCACATGCTTGAATACTGGTACCAACAATGACATGTTAATAATTTATGTCATGGCTATTCCTAGACTTGATATATTATAAATTTCACTAAATTATGGGATTTACTCAGGAATAAAACAATATTACTTACAGTAGAATTTTCGGGTAGCACCCCTATCTTTTTTGCTATCCGTGAGATGCGGGTTCGATTCCCGTTCCAGGACGATGAAATTTTCAAGTCTTCGGATATCATCTGATTTAACATCCATGTCATATATACATAATATCTAAGGTATTTTACCTGATATTGTCAAAGTATTTCGCACATTGTTTGCTCTGTGAGGCACGTGCTCCTGGCCCGAGAGGTCCCTTCGTTACGGACCTTTGGTTAATTATAAAAAAAAATTGCAGAAATAAAACAGTTAGGTTATATATTTTCAGTTCCACATTCATTCATTCGCACAATCAAACATTTGAAATTTACTATGAATTAAAAGATTTTAGTAGAAAGAGTTACACTCATCAGGTCAGACGTCTCACAAGGGGTTCGTTGTTACGGTGAGCGCTTTCAGCGGTGTACAACCGCCATCTTCTGGCTACTGTTTCTACACGAGGATTCCTTGTGTGTATGTGGTTTTTGGAGTTGCATGTCAGGAATCGATAAGAAGGTTTGCTGCCTGTATGTGTTACATGATTTTGTTTCCAATGTGTCGCCATCTATTGGATGAGTTGATAGGTATCAGTCATAAGTATAATTCTATTGTGTGTCTGCATGTGTTAGGTGATTTGTTCCTAATGTGTCGCCATCTATTGGATGAGTTGGTAGGTATCAGTTGTAAGTATAATTCTTTTGTGTAGATATTTTTAGGCTATTATTGTTGTTCGTAGAAACAGGTGTTTTTTTTTATTATTATTTATTTATTGGTGTGATTTTTTGTAATGTTCTTTTTTTGACTTTTGTGATTTTTTTGTCTTTTGTGATTTTTCACACCAATAAATAAATAAATAAATAAAAATAAAAAAAACAATAAAAAAAAAAAAAAACGCCTGTTTCTACGAACAAACAATAATAGCCCAAAAATATCTACACAAAAGAATTATACTTACGACTGATACGACAGGCAGCAAACCTTCTCATCGATTCCTGACATGCAACTCCAAAAACCACATACAAGCGAGAACCCTTGTGTAGAAACAGTGGCCAGAAGATGGCAGTTGTACACCGCTGAAAGCGCTCGCCGTAACAACGAACCCCTTGTGCGACGTCTCCTGACCTGATGAGTATAACTCATTCTACTAAAATCTTTTAATTCATAGTAAATTTCAAACGTTTGATTGTGCGAATGAATGAATGTGGAACTGAAAATACATAACCTAACTGTTATATTTCTGCAAAAAAAATTTTATAACTAACCAAAGGTCCGTAATGAAGGGACCTCTCGGGCCAGGAGCACGTGCCTCACAGAGCAAACAACGTGCGAAATACTTCGACAATATCAGGTAAAATACCTTAGATATATATATATATATATATATTAATCAAAAGCACGTTTATAACATAAGACAACCTATAAGGTTGCCTCATGAATTGCAATTTTCGTAACCCATGTCATATTTACACCAATAAACAGATTCACGTCTTCCAAATTTGTATTGTACAATCGTGTAATCCAAGAAAAGAAATGTATTAGTTTGTATTATAGAAAACTTTAGATATTTACCTTTCAAATGCAGAAAATCTTATGTAAGTGGTGTAGTTGTTTTGTAATAATTTTCTGAAAACAGGGGAAGAGTTTTGGGACAACCCTTTATAACTATACATATTTTAATAAACAATTAACATATGTTAACTATAAATATTTTCATGAACGAGTAGCATGTGCCAGCTACATACGAGGAATGGCAATTAAATAACAAGACTGGGCTGACTGGCACTATAACTTTGGTTAAATAAGAAACTAACTCTTATCACCTTCAAAGTACTTCTCTTCCACATCAACACATTACTGCATTTTATTCTTCCAATGGGAAAAGTAGTGCTGTAGCTCATCTGGTGCAATCCCTTTGAGAATCTCGACTGTTCTCTTCTTCACCCTGGTAACTGACTTAAAATGTGTCCCCTTGAGTACATATTCAAAGATGCCAACCTGTTTTAGATATTTTCAGTAGTACTCATACAAATTTTCAGTAGTCTTGGCCATTTTTCAGTAGTCATACCAAAAAGAATAATTTTAACCAAGGAAAACAACTCATTTGAGAATTAGTTGCATGTTAATGGCCACATTTCTCTCATTAGCTGGAAGTTTTGCCATATTTCACACAATCTTACTATACACAAGAGATGATGTGACATGGAAATCCCAACAATTTAACAACTGTAGTGATTGAACAACTAGCCTTCCTTATAGCTACTATCTAGCCATGGTCAAACTTACGTCGCTGCAAAATTCACTAGAAAAATTTCTTATCACAAAGGTTTATTTGAGTCTTTAAAGAGAATTAGTAAGAAGTACAATATTAGGCTAGCTCCAAGTTTAGAGAACACAGTTAAAAAAAATGTCCCTAAAATAATTTTGTGCAAAGAGAAGAAGATATTTTAAAAATGCAAGGAGTAGTCTATGAAGTAAATTGTAGTTGTGGACTATCTTACATAGGTGAAACAGGTCGCAGACTAGAAACTCGTATAGCTGAGCATAAAGCAGCTATAAAAAATTGCTCCAACAAGACTGGATTAGATAGGCATGTTAGAGAAACTGGGCACAGCATGGATTGGAATTCCCTTAAAGTCATTAGTTTCCAAAGCAATTTTCAAAAAGAAAGCTGAAAGAAGGAATAGAGATTGAGAAAAATCAAAATTCCATCATCAATGACTGCAAAGGATTTTCCCTGCCTAACAACTGGCAGGATTTGTTGAAAAATAACCTAAACCGTCAAGGTTAACCGTAACCGTGATAGTGACAAGAAAAAAGTGACAACAACAAGACAGCCTGAAGAAGGAGAAGAGTTTTCTCCGAAAATTTGCTATTAATGAAAAAATTTCCTAGTAAAATTCCCATAATATTTGCTTTAGATTAGTAATTGAATTAAGAAACTAGGAAGCCATTTCTCAACATGAGCTTTATTCAAAGAACTCATTTAATTTAATAAGCATTTTTTTACTTACTTATTCATGTATATACATGAAAATCTGTATCAAAATATTCCAAATTTTTCACATGGAAAATAATATACACCATGACTGATACATTTTTTTTACATAACAAACAATTGATTAAACAGCTTTCTTTAGTGATTTCACTGTACAGTGTTTTGCAGATTTTAGTTCCTCAGCAGAAAATCTTTTTTCATAACACACTTGCCCAGAGGAGAACATATTCATTTTTGCAATAAGAAGTGCTTCTACAGTTTCTAAACCTAAATTAAGTTGGAAACGGGCTTGATTTTTTCACACTAAACTAAAATCTCTTTTACTCACAAGCATTCGAGTGTGGAACTACAAGTATTGCAAACATTACTTTCGAGAGACTAGTATACTTAACCGCTCCATTACAGCCTCTTAATTTTGAGATTTCTGACCAAGTGACATCTATTCTATCTGTTATTGCTATGGTCTCTAATTTGTCACCTTGATAACAAGGAATTCCGCTTCCAGTATATCAAGTTCATTTTCAGTTATTATAAATGGAAGGCGTTTGACTATGTGTAATACAGAAGTAAATGATGTTATGGCTCTAAGTGAAGGATCTACTACTTCTGCATGTTTTAAAAATTCATCATAGATCAGTATCTTTTCTTGAATATAAGAACATTCTTCAATACGAACTTTTCGGACAGATGTATAGAACTTAGACATGTATAGAACTTAGAAAGTTCATTTTCGTTTAAAATGATTTCGCTTTAATACATTCTTGTTTTTACTCCAATTACCAGTTGTGTCCTTTCTGATTTTTCTTTTTTGAAAAACTGTTATTTGAAAAATTAAGCTCAACATCACCATCAGCTACGACAGTAGGCTTTACAAACCCCTTGGATGACATGACAATTTTATCCATCATGCTGAAAGAACTTTCGGTTTGAGGACCATGAATGCATGATAGCTTTCACTATTTTACATAAAAGGCAGTGTAACTCGGAGAAATATGAATGCTTTTGAATATCATGCATCAATTCTTACAAATTTTTCAGCTTCGTCACTTTCGTTTTCGGACTCTCCCCCTTTATCAAGCTGAAATGCAAACCTTTTTGGGGGGAATATGTAAGAACACAGGATACACGTTTGGAACATTGTTGGGGAAAAAAATTACAGTTACGGGAGAAACCTTTGCTACATCCGATTTCCGTTTTCGGACATTTCTCTTCGATATTCAAGGTGAAATACAAATATTTACGAAATAAAATGAAATTTAACAACAATACTAGGCAGAGGAAACATTGCGTGAAAAATAAAATTACAATTACAGAAGAAATCCTCACTGTTTCCGAAAGTTTTGAAAGACGAAATTTCCGTTTTCGAAAGTTTCAGGCGGAAAGCGTCCTTCACCATTACCAACTGCCCCAAAATTATACATCGATCTCAAGGATAACCCAAATTACAACGAAAAAGCAGAAATTCCTCGAAGCTGAAGATTACACGGGAATTTTTGTGCAGTCAAATTTCCATTTTCGGAAATTTCCTCTCCATTTTCAAAGTGAAATACAAATATTTATGGAATAAAATTATGTATAACAACAATACTAGACAGAGGCAACATTGCAGGAAAACGAAATTATGATTACGGAAGAAATCTTTATTTTGGTTGGTTGGTTGGTTCATTGATTTTATTGGCGCAAGGGCCATGGTTGGCCAAAGAGCGCCAAACAAAAGACATAAAAAGAGAACAAAATCAATAAAACACGTACACAAGGCTAAAAACAGGATGAAGCGGTAAAAGTGAAAGATGGAAATGAATACGGTAAAAACTACAAGACAGACAGACAAACAAACAGTATTAAAAACGTGCGATGAAGCTTAAAATATGACTGATCAAATAAAGACTGAAAAATGAGAACGATGAAAGGGCTAAAAGAGATAATGAAACAAACAGTACTAAAAACATGATACAAAGATTAAAATCTAGCTGATTCAGTAAAACTGAAAAATGAGTATGATGATAGGGCTAAAAATCTAGATACGTTTAAAATAGTCAATTTGTTTAAAAAATGAAAAAACAACAACAGTATTGCAGTGGTCATTGAGGAGCCGCTGCAGTGTAGTGGCGTCCTCGTTCAACAAATGAGAATGAAAGAAATGAAAACGTACATCACGAAAACGAACACAGGTACACAAAAGATGAGTGACGGTGAGTCGGCAGTTGCACGTCTCACACATCGGCGCAGTGTCGCCACACAGCAAAAAGCGGTGAGTGAAACGACAATGCCCAATGCGGAGACGCGCAAGCACCACTTCCTCCCTGCGGTTCCGACGAGATGAGGAGTTCCAGATTTCAAGAATAGGTTTTATACGATGCAGTTTATTTTCCACCTGTTGGTCCCACAGACCCTGCCACGTTCGTTTGATATGATCACGAACAAGAAATCGAAAATCGCGATGAAAGAGTGGCAAGGGTGTGACGACCAAAGAGGAAGCAGATCTAGCGGCCGCATCAGCACACTCGTTACCCGAGATTCCAACATGCCCAGGAATCCAGACGAATTGAATCTGGACACCGGCCTCAAGCAAGGAACGAAGAAGCCCTCGCACGTTCAAAAGAAAAGGATGATTACAATAGTCCAGCGATGACAAAGACTGCAGGACACTTAAGGAATCCGTATAGACCATAGCACTATGATGAGAACTCGACTGAACATGAAGAAGTGCAAGATACACAGCATGCATCTCCGCCGAAAACACCGTGGCCTCAGCTGGGATCCGCGCTACTGACATGTCATCAACACAGACAGCTGCGGATCCAACGACTCCATGCATCTTGGAGCCATCAGTGAAAATGGGAGTGTATTCAGTTTTGAGGGCACGGTGCTCAGCAAAGAGCTGCTGGTACACTGACGCAGGGGTTGAGGATTTGTCGAAAGACGTAAAGGTGGTATCAACCATGACACCAAGTGGGTGCCATGGAGGATCCCCAAAGCCCCTGGTCGCTGCAACAAGCGACAAGTCGAGCCCTGCATCACGAGCTACGGCCTCATACGAAGACCGAAGGTTGGAACGCACGAGGGCCGGTTCGCAAATAAACGAGCATGCTGAGGATGGAAAACTGCACCGTACAAAGGATGGTCTGGAAGAGACCGAAGTTTTAAGTAAAAGCGGACAGACAGCTGCAGACAGCGTAATTCAAGCGATGGTTCGTTCGCATCAGCGTAAAGGCTGGGAATCGGAGATGTTCGAAATGCTCCCGTACAAAGACGCAGCGCCTGATGATGAACAGCGTCCAAAGGCCGGAGAACGGAAGGACGAGCCGAGCCATACACGATACAGCCGTAATCCAGTTTCGACCGAATTAAGGAGTGGTAAATGCGAAACAAAGAGATCCTGTCTGCGCCCCACGAAACTCTCGAAAGGATTTTTAGAATAGAAAGAGCACGCAGACAGGAAATCTTGAGCCGCCGAACGTGCACACGGAACGTAAGCGCACGGTCGACGGTCAGTCCAAGGAACTTGGTCTCCGGCAAAACTGGAATGGCTGCACGGTCCAAATACAGCTCGGGGTCAGGATGGAGGCCACGCCTCCGGCAGAAATGAACACACGCTGTCTTGTCGGGAGAAAGAACGAAACTATTGCTATTCGCCGCTTTAAAAATCTGATTAATACTAGACTGCAACTGCCTTTCAATGAAACGCATGCTCGATGACGAGCAGAAGATGTGCAAGTCATCGACATACACAGTAGCCGAAACCGCAGGAGGAAGATTTGTGAGGAGACAATTAATGCGAAGGATGAACAATGTGACAGATAAAATGCAACCTTGAGGAACACCTTGTTCTTGATGGAATGTTGCAGATAGCGTTGTACCCAGGCGCACCTGGAACACCCGATTGCGAAGAAAATTTACAATAAAGTTCGGAAGATTCCCTCGCAATCCGCATGCGTGGAGGTCACGGATAATCCCGTGCCGCCACGCACGATCATAGGCTTTCTCGATGTCAAAGAATACAGAAACCAGATGCTGCCTACGCACGAACGCCTCGCGCACAGATGTCTCAAGGTGCAGGAGATGATCGTGAGGTGAACGATGACGCCGAAAACCGCTTTGTGATGGTGAAAGTACTTGATGATATTCTAAAAAATGAATTAACCGGGAATTAACCATGCGTTCAAGAACTTTACACAGACAGCTAGTGAGAGCAATTGGACGATAACTAGAGGGAGACTTGGGATCCTTGCCAGGTTTGGGAAAAGGCAGAACAAAAGCGTTTCGCCAAGATTCCGGGAAACTGTGCTCCGACCAAATACGATTATACAAGATTAAGAGATTCTCGAGAGACGACTGCGAGAGATGACGGAGCATGTCATAATGGATGCCATCGGGACCGACCGATGTAGCGCCGGACCGATGCAGAGCCACCCTGAGTTCAACCATGCTGAAGGGGGAGTTATATCCAGTGTCGAGAAAAGGCGCAAAGGAGATTCTCTGGCGTTCCGCAGTGGATTTAATCCTCAGAAAGGAGGAAGGATACGCCAGGTCACTCGACACGGAGGCAAACGCCTCCCCCAAACAATCAGCAATCTCCCCGACTCCAGCATATGTGCAGCCGTTACTCTCGAGAATGGAGATCTGGTGAGAGCTGTAGTTACCCCGGATCTTACGAATCTTGTCCCACACACTTTTTGAACTGGCACGTGAAGTGAGAGATGAAACATACTGGATCCAAGACTCCCTTTTGCTACGTCGACGCACCAACCGAGCATAGGATTTTGCTCGTTTGAATGTAACGAGATTAGCATCAGTTGGATAACGCCGAAACGTAGACCAGGCCTTATGTTGAGCTCTCCTAGCCGCTGCGCATTCAGGGGTCCACCAAGGTTTCGGACTTCTGGAGAGTGTCGTAGATGTTTTTGGTATAGAAAGATCAGCTGCCTGAAGAATACAATTTGTTACTTCAAGAACCGCTGCGTCGATTGACTCTTGGGTCACCATTGCAGAAAATATCAAAGCTGACGGTGTGAAGACCTCCCATCTCGCACGCTCCATCCTCCAACGAGGAGGGCGGGAGGCAGAAGATGGCGTGTTCGCATGATGCGAGAGGACAATGGGAAAGTGGTCGCTCCCGTGGAGGTCGTTACACACCGCCCACGACCAGTCAGCAATAATTGATGGTGATCCCAAGGTCAAATCGATCGCACTGAAGGATCGTGTCGGTTCATGGAAGTACGTGTCAGCACCGGTGTTAAAAAGGCACAAAGAGGCCGAGGACAGAAGAGACTCTATGCGACGACCTCTCGTGCTGATGCTGACACTACCCCACAAATGATGATGGGCATTGAAGTCACCCAGTAGAAGAAAGGGTGAAGGCAGCTGATCAACCAATCTCTCCAGTACCGAGACGCTCACGTTCTCGTCTGGCGGCAGATAGACACTGCAGACAGTAAGAGGTACAGGCATAGAAATACGAACCGCCACGGCCTGCACAGTTGTGGAAACCGCGACGGAAGATACCGGAACCCTGTGAGGGACGAGAATAGCGACTCCCCCACAGGCTATATTTCCAGACGAGTTATCTGTCCGAAATGCACTGTAGCCTCGAACTGAAAGCAGGTCTGATGGTTTAAGCTTCGTCTCCTGTAGACAAAGGCACACCGGAGAGTAAAATGAAAGCAGATGTTTCACTTCATCAAAGTTCGTCCGAAAACCTCGACAGTTCCACTGAATGATTGAAGCCATGGTTATAAGTGAAACGAAAATGAAAATGATCAAACGAAGTCCGGCTCCATCGCCTCTGCTGGGGGTTCCCCCAGATCTGGAGGCGTGTGACCAGGGCCTAAGATGGGAGCATGTTTTGTCCCAAGTGTCTTACCGGGAGGCGCACGACGTTGAGTCGTTTCCTGAGATTTTGGAGGAGAAGAAATGCTTTTCTTATCCTGGGCTTTGGTCTTTTTGTTAGAAGAAGTGGCATGAGTTCCCTTGTTGGTGGTGGGATGAGTCTGCTTCGGCAAAGTGGTGGGTGGCGCTTTCAGACCCCTAGCTCAAGACTGGAGTGCCTCCAGTCCGGCTGCGATGATGTCGTTTACATTGTGTGGACATTTGAGGGGGATCAGAATGTCGGTCTGAATGGCCACCGTAGATTTGGCAACCACCACTGAAGCGTATGATCGCCGATCAGATGTAACAGGAACCACTTTTCTTCTGGCCTCAAGATAGGAAATATTTTCCACTGTTTTAATCCTTTGGATTTCCTTCTCCTCCTTCCACTTGGGACAATCTTTGGCTGATGCCTCATGTGAACCCTTGCAGTTCACACAAAACTCGGCCTCGGCCACACATTCCTGCGAAAGATGTTCTGTGGCACCACAGCGTGCACACCTAGGATTGCTCCTGCACGACTGCTGAGAATGGCCATAAGACTGGCACCTAAAACATCTCAAAGGGTTAGGGATGTACGGGCGTACCTCGAGGTGGAGATACCCTGCCTTGATGGATGTAGGCAGGGAAGGGCAGTTAAAAGTCAAGATAATATTCCAGGATGGGACAAACTGCCCATTCCTCCTGAAAGAAATGCGTCGCACACCCGTAACATGTTGGCTCCTCAGTTCTTCGAGAAGTTCATCCTCAGTGCAATCAATAAGATCCCGAGAGGAGACAACACCTCGAGATGAATTTAGGTACCCATGAGGTGTTATTTTTACAGGAGTCTCAAGCAGCGTGGTGGTGTTAATAAGTGTGGTACTGTAGGCCACAGTGGACATCTCTACAAGAAGATCTCCAGATTGGAGCTTCTTAACGCTCTTAGGAGAGCTTGCGATGGATTGAAGAGCTTTATTTATCCAAAATGGACTTTTGGCACTCAAAGGCTTTGAAGGGTCCAATGAGTGCACAAAAAAGAAACGAGCATTTGAACAATCAGGGACATGTTTTTTTGCAGAAGGGGATGAGCCTTCCTCTATACCTCTTTTGCTTTTTGGTTCTTGGGAAATTTTGTTTTCATCCATAAAAGTTTTAATAATTCGTCCGCCGACTTCCCCACCCACAATCGAGCCCAACGAGGGAGAGCCGGAGGTCCGCAAGCCCAAGTGGACGCAGGACGCGGCTCTAGGGATAGCAAGCGGATATAGCAAGTTGATAGGGCAGACACACGCTCAGCGTGCACCCAGACTTTCCCATGCCTGGGGAACACCCCTTTGGCATGCCCACCCTATCCCCAGACTCACCCTGTCGTGCAAAACGACAAGCCGTTAGAGGTCTGGGCTCCACTCGGCCACAGACCTCATTGACTAGGAGTGGGTTAGTTCCCAGCCGCCCGTTTAGGGTGAAGCAGGGGGCAAAGAGGAGTGTTGGCAACTGGCGACAACAACACCCAGGCCTCCAGAAACCTCAGCCTCCAGCATCCCCTTTTCCACCTTACGGGTCACCACACACGGCAAACGTGCAGGCAGGTCTAGCTAACCAGCTCGGAAAAACAAAGAAAGAAACATGAAATGGAGAAGACAGGAAAGAAAACGAGAAACTAAAATCCTGAGCTGGCGCATAATCACAACCTCAGCAACCTACAACTGAGGCGGGTTCATGTCAAGTGAAAAAACATAAAAAAAAAATGCGAAATTCATAACATATAGTACATGTTGGCTCGGGCCATGGGGACGCCATCCCCCATCAGCTGGATGAACAGCTGTCCCTTCGGTGATGTAATCGTTCAAGACGAAATGACAAAATGATCCGTCACAAGGTCAGCTCGGGCCGTGGGGGCGCCGCTCCCCAAATAACTGGAAAACCAGTTATCCCCGTGCGGGGAAAAATCTTTATTTTGTTCACTTCTATTTTTGAAAGGCGAAATGCTGTCCAGATGCGTATTTTTACGTGTTGGTAAAATTCTTCGACGCGTAGTTTTACGCGCATCTTGATGTGTATTTTTACGTTCTGATGCATACTTCACGCGCTTCACGACGTGTATTTCTACATGTCGCAAAAATTCCTGATGCATATTTTTACGCGTTGGTAAAATTTCGATGCGTACTATACGCGTAATTACGCATTTTGGCGAACTCTGCAATGAAATCCAAGCCTACTTTTCTGCAACGCAAGAAAAAATCTTCAAAATATTAATTACTGACATGAATGGTCGACGCATGATTTAATAAAAAAACTCCGATGCCAGGCAGTGACACTCACGTTCTGCACCAAACAATTTTCAACTGCTTGCCGCTGCACTGTGAAAGAGCTTCAGGCCGAACTCCACCCATGTCCACGACCAAAGCGAGCTACGCTAACGTCCCCAGAATGTTGCATGCTGAGGAGGGAGGGTTTTAAGTACCGGCCGCTCGTGCTGAGATCCGAGCAGCTTCGAGAGGCAGAACTGGAGGTGAGCAGCATCGCAAGCATGACGGATCGTCAAGTGGCCGCCGTTGCGTTTGGGAAGAGGAACAAGTAAAATAAAAATTAATAACTTACATTAATTTTCCGTAGAAAAATCACGGTTTTCCATATTCCGTAGGAACTACGGTGAATCCGTAGTTGTTGGCATCTCTACATATTTGACTTTAGGGAAAATAAAAGTGAGTGGAACTATATCTGGTAAGTAGGCAGGATGTTTAAGCACTGAGATGAATTTCTCAGCTAAAAATTACCTCACAGACAGCACTCAATGAGCTGGCGCATTGTCCAGTTGAAGAATGAAACTATTTTTTCATGACTCTGGCCTCTTTCTTTTGACAATAACTCACTCACACTCTCTCTTTCTTTCACTCTCTCTTTCTATCTATCTATCTATCTATCTATCTATCTATCTATCTATCTATCTATCTATCTATCTATCTATCTATCTCTATCTCTCTCTCACAGTCACCAAACCCTGTTTGTAGTAATGTTGATTCACTGTTGCACCATCAGGAACATACTTTGCCAAAGTTACAATTAGCATGGCATTGGACATACTTTGCTGAGCTTTCTTCATCCTTCATATAATGCATCAATCCTTTTTTTTTTTTTTTTTCCCCATTTTAGGGTCATACTGGAAGATCCAAGTTTCACCACATGTGATTGCCCTTTGTAAAAGTTTGAGGTTCACTTAAACTTGCTCCAGAATGCCAGCACAACTTTGCTTGAGATTTTCTTTTTGTTCAGACATGAGAAGCTTCAGAACCATCTTGGCACTAACCTTTGTCATGTTTAGATTTTCATATAATACTTGCCTGTCTTTTTATTGATACTTACCATTTCTGCTATCAATCTAATACTCAGTCAAGAATCATTTCGAACAACAGCATGCATTTTGTCCACATTGTATTCTGTTTTTGAAGTGCTTGGGGCCCCAGACATTCGCTGTCTTTAACATCTTCTCTGCCTCGACTGAACTTCTTATGCCATGCAAACACACACATGAACAAGCACTTTTTCCTGTATGCCTCACTTAACATATGAAAAGATTCAGTACGTGTTTTCTTTAATTTCACCAGAAATTTCACTTCTGTCCATTGCTCAATTCTTGAACTGGCATGCGACAAACAGCATGTCTACTTTTATTTACATGTGCCAATGAACTAATGCAGAGTGTGAGGTAAACTTTGCATTTCCAGTTACAGACAGTTTAAGGCCAATGAGCTCACACTCACTGACCTACTATATCACACTTTTCACTCATCAAAAGAACAGTCTTGTTATTTCGTAGCAGCACCTCATATGTTTTCATAAACAAGCCATTCAATTGCAAAATCACAATTTAAAAATATCACAGAATACAACTCATCATCAAAGATGTGAGTAATGTTTAGATTTGTCATGTTTACAACACAATCTTACACAGATGGAGATAGTAGCTAAAAACAACTGGATTCCACTCCTATCACAGTCAAACAAGAACTTGCAGTTGCAGTGGTCTAAACAATATGTACTGCAAATGATGGAAGATTGTAAATGTCACTTTGTCTGTCAAATCTCAGTTTTCACTATTTTGCACCAATGGAAGGTTCAAGATATGAAAAGAACCACAATTATTCCATCTTGCAAAATATGATCTGATAGTGGAGGTGTAAGGGAGTGAAATATATTTTCATGGTACACCCCAAGACCCTTGATATCCAGGGAAGAATGCTGAATGCAACACTTATATAAGCACTGCTGTCATGCAGTTGCGTGCCTTTATAGAAGTAGTGTATTAAATTACAAAAATGTTCCTTTGGAAGGATGAAACTCCATCTCACAACTAAGATCATCTAAAAATGTCAGCTATTTCAGTTTACTTCAGAAAACTTTGTAATCACCAGATATCAATTCAACTGACCTGTACAATGAGATGGAGCATGCTATTCAGAATAGAGATTCACCACTTTACAATATGCAGTACATTTGGCTTGCACCAGCAGTTATATGGCATACTTTGGCACTTTAGTGAATTCAATCTCTTCTGATAACAAAAAGGCAAGCTACTCATTATTAGGCCAGTTAAACTACTAAAGTGGCTACTGTGTGTGTTCATGCATGCAGTGCAATACATATTGTTGTTTGTACAACAGAAATTACATCACAGAACCATCATCCGGTCTTCACTGTTATTCTTGCAAAAAAAAAAAAAAAAAAAAAGCATTTCCCAATATAATACTGTACTACTCTCAACAGAAAAAAAAATTAGGTTAAATAATTTCGGGGAAGACAAAGTTTTACATGCCACTTGTTGCAAGGCTAAAATTTTACTGTAATGCAAACAGATATGCCACTCAAATATACATCTTAAATGTTATAAAACATGTGCCATGAAAAGCACTGAAACCACAAAAAGTATTTCTACTTACAGTGAGAACATCCATGACACTCAATAAACTCACAATACATTCTCCCGGCCCAACTTCCTTCAGGGTAAACTCAGTTCCACTCTAAAAATGAAAATTGAATGTCAGCCTTGTACAGAATGCAAGTAAGAATAGCAGAAACATATTAAATAACAAATCACAAATACAAGGAAAAAATTTCCCTAAGAAAAGTTATGAAATAAGTCCGTAATCTAATCCATGGTGTCCGTTTTCTATTGTAAAATGAATGTTTTGAATCCAGCTCATACAGGTTAATATATACTGTACTTCCACTGATAAATATATGCACTACAATATTAAATATTAAACATGCTGTAATACCATCTTTTGACTGGTTTGTTCTACTTAAAAACTGGATCACACTTATAAAAAGATTGAATAGTATAAGTAGATTTTTTATGCTTTTTTGTAGGTTCCCTTATACTATCAATGAATAAGAATGTTTATGAGATATTTCTATAATCTCTCATACATATAACTAAGCTGTTCTCTGAGATTCAGAGGTTAGCTCCAAAAAGAAATACAAACTTCCAGATATTTTTACTTATTGTTGTCGTATCAAACTTTGCCATTTACAGCGATCCTGACATACAACTCGTGCTTCACTAATATCCATTACACGCCGTACACAAGATCTTTTATACTTCATACTCATAATCTTTTTCTCATGCAGACACTCCTGAATCTGATCTACCCATGTCTTCCTTGGCCTTCCTCTGCCTTTCCTTCCTGCCACTTGGGCTGAAAAGATTTTCTTAGTAAGCATTTCATCACTCATTCTTTCAACATCGCCAAACCACCGAAGCATGTTGGTCTCCACCTTGCTAACAACATTCTGCTTTACATCACACAACTGCAATACATCTTCATTCCTCACACAATCAGATCGTGTCTTGCCCCAAACCCCACGTAAGTAACGCATTTCTCTAGCACACAAACGACTCCTATGTTTCTTCTGCAGTACTCAGGTTTCACTGCCATACATCAGAGTAGGAACAATTACTGTTTCATACACAGCCATGCGGGACTCTCTAGAGAACCCATCATTCCTGTGAAACCCTCCCAGAGCAGCTATGACTTTCAAAGAAGAATTCACTCGCCTACTGATTTCACCATCCAACTTGTTCTCTCTGTCAAACATGCTTCCTAAATACACAAACTCACTCACCTGGTCAATAACAGTGCCATTTATACTTACATTACATTCAGTGCTACCCATTCCTCTCTCAAACACCATAACTTTGGTTTTTCCCTTATTTATACTCAGTTTGAATTTCATGCAAACTTCGTGCATCCGAGTCACATACTCTGCAACTCACTTTTGCTCTCTGCCAACAGGACAGTGTCATCAGCATACAGCAATCTGCACACACAGATATCACCCAGGCATAAACCACTATTATCTATTTTGGCCTCACGCATGCATGCGTCCATAAATATATTAAACAGCCATGGTGACATTACACAACCTTGTCTAACTCCTGCACCAATGGAAAACCATTTTGATAAAACACCATTCTCTCGTACACAAGCTCTACTACCAGCATACATGGGTTTTACACTATTAAGTAGATTCCCAGTAACACCATATTCATTCAATACCTTCCACAAAAGTGTCCTATTCACTCGGTCGTAAGCTTTCTCTAAATCTATGAAGGCAGTAAAAACTTTCTTACCAACAACCACATACTTTTCAATCATTGTGCGTAATGCAAAAATCTGGTTAGTGCAACATTTACCAGGCACAAAACCACTCTGAACATCCCACACTTTCAATGATGTAAGACCCCGTACTTTTTCAATAACAACCTTACCAAACACTTTCCCTGGCACACTCAGTAGGCTAATACCACGATAGTTCTTGCATTCAGTCTGATCACCTTTTCCCTTATACAAGGGAACAATGATAGCATCCTTCCAATCCCGAGGGACCATTCCTAACTCCCAGCACAACTGGCAAATTTCAGTTAACCAGTGAATTATAGAGTCACCACCATACTTCAACATCTCTGCAGTTATGCCATCAACTCCTGGAGCCTTACCATTCTGAAGAGATTTTAGAGCTTTACACACTTCTTCTCTTGAGATCCCTCCTGTGCTTTCATCCCTCATTGTGACATCATCTGCATCTGTCTCAGAATCATTTTTGCTCTCCTGATCTAATAACTCACAGAAGTATTCGCCCCATCTGTCACTTAACTCATTGGGCTCCCATATCATTTCCCCAATCTCATTCTTCACACAACTTACAACTTTGTTTCCCCTATTTTTCCTGAGTCTCATGTACTTCCAGAAGGACTTTGTATCTTTCCAAAAAGCCAGTTCATGCCTTTCCACTTTCCCTTTCCTATCTTTTGCCTTACTGTGGCAAACCAGCTTAGCAGCTTCACGCTTCTTACAGTGATATTCATCCACAGAGACTATACCTTGCAACATCCCCAAATAGGCTTCCTTCTTTCTCTTTACTGCCTCTTCAATCTCACTATTCCACCAAGCATCACCTCTATTGTTACCCACTATTGTGGTGCCACAGACCTCTTTAGCAGCAGTAACAACACAGTTCTTAAAACATTCCCACTTCTTTTCTACATCCCTCTCACAAGATTTCAGATCCTTCAGTCGTTCTCTGAGTAAGTCAGGATACTGCTGATGATCTTCAAGGAGCCTATCAACCTTTATTCTTTCTATCCTGGGTCTCTTCCTATTCCTTTTCCTCCAACCAACATTAAGTTTCACTAATGTCACAACCAAGTAATGATCAGAACCAACATCCGCACCTCTCATCACACGGGTGTCAACAACTAAGTGTTTCAAACTCTGATCGTAAACAACAAAATCTATCGCACTCTTTTGACCAAGAGTGCAATTTTCCCAAGTATATGTGTGGATATACTTGTGGT
This sequence comes from Macrothele yani, assembly GCA_039090855.1. Lineage (NCBI taxonomy): Eukaryota > Metazoa > Arthropoda > Arachnida > Araneae > Macrothelidae > Macrothele > Macrothele yani. The sequence goes on from CM077029.1 coordinate 60,336,827, forward strand.
TGAAAAATGTATTAGATACACACAAATCCTTCTCAATGCAGAGTTCAATTAATCTTTCACCATTATCATTCACACAAGGATCATTAAACTTACCCAGAACATTGTCAGAAATTGCATTCTGCACACCTACTCTAGCATTGAAATACCCTGCTATTATAACTTTTTCTTTAGCACCAAACTGGCTCAAAACAGCTTTTAGCTCATTCTAGAAATCTTCTTTCTTATCAGAAGGTTCTGAGTCACAAGGAGCATACACTACAAGAATTACAATTCTCTGAAGTTTCACTTTCAAACGAATCCAGAGAATCTCTCACTTATGCAACTATAGTGAATCAAGTTGTTCTTCATCTTTTCACTTAAAATCACACCTACACCAGCCTGTCCTCTCATATTATCCAATACTCCAGACCACACACTCACCGTGCCATTCACTTCTTCTACCCCAATTTCCTTCTTTTTGGTTTCACTTACACACAGCACATCCAGTCTATACTTATTCATCTCCTCAATCACCTCACTCATCTTGCCATTTATACCTCTAGTATTCCATATACCAATCTTACATTCACTCAGCCGAGATCGCTTTCTCATACGCCGTTTAGAAAGTCCAGGTCGATTCTGTGGTGGACCGTCCTTCTCAAGTGTGGTAGGTCCACCATATCCCACACTTGAGTCATTCTTAATATTTCTTTTTGTCTTTTTAATCAGGTAAGTACATCAGTGTGGGGGATTGGCCCACAGCATGAGGGTTCCAGTTGGTCATTCAAATTAAGGATTCTGGAACAAAACCCAGTGAGTTGGGGTCTTTTCGCCAATGTCACACAGAACTAGCTTGCACCTCTCCAAGATTCACAGAGGCCCTAGTTGCTGTTGTGTGTGCCTCTATTCTAAAAAAAGTAACTGGGGCTGCCGCCACTCTTTTAGAGATTTTGCGACACTCACACTTTCCTAGCTCGCAGCGCAAAAAATATTGAACACAAAAACATGAAATTTACATTGTTTGTAGAGAATTGTTTTGAGAACACACTGAAATAAACTGTTTTTCGATTCTGGTGATACTTCAAGAGCTATTGTATTTCAAAGTCAAGGTAAGCAAAAAAAAGTGCTATCAGTTCGTGTTCTAGACACACTAACAGCAACAGAGCCATGAAACTTTGTAGGCATGTAGCGCCATGGCCGAATTTTTCCACAACACCCTTTTTTTAACTTCGATTTAATTTACAAAAATTAAATTTTTAAATTTCACAAAATTCTCTATTTTGTGATGGGATTAACTTTAAGAAATGGATATGTGACAAACTATATATCATAATGCATTCCAATTTTTACAGCATAAACTCACAACTATCATCCCACTTTTAAGAAACAAAAAAAGGTTTTAAGAAAAAATCATTTTTTGATTTTTAAGCATTTTTTTAAAGACGGAAAGGAATGAATGGCTTTCTTTGTCTTTAACAGTAACCACACATGAAACTTCTGGTCCCATGACCTGCTGCCATGGTGACAAAGCTATTTTTATCACTCTCTTCTCATTGGGTGAACAGACAGGATATAATCAAACTGGTAGACGCAATGCTTAATGACGTAGCAACGCTTTTAAAGTTCAGTGTTTTCCACCGGCATAAAATAAAATAAAACAAGTTAGTAAAATCATGCAATGCATTGATTATAATACGCTTTCCAACATACCAGAAATCATTACTCAAGTTGTGAGGATAATGGCTGTGGAATAAATCTCGATCCTGTGCCCTGACCTTTGATCCCATTTCGATAATATTCAACAGAACCGGTTCAGTATACCTCCGAAATAACATGATAAAGTTTTGTCACAATAAAAGCATTTTTATGTAAGTTATGATGCATAAGGGCTATGGAATAGATCCCGCTCCTGTGTCCTAACCTTTGGCCCTATTTTGCCCATTTTCAATAGGATTCGTCCCCAGGCAGGCCCCTACAACATACTAACATTTCATCCAAATCGAAGCATGTTTACGTAAGTTATGACGCACAATGGCGATGGAAGTGATTCTGCTCCTATGTCCTGACCTTTGACCCCATTTCGCCCATTTTCAATAGGGTTTGTCCCCAGGTGGTTCCCTACCAGATACTAAAATGTAATCGAAATCGAACCTTTTTTACGTTAGTTATGACGTATAAGAGCAGTGGAATGGATCCCACTCCTATGTCCTGACCTTTGACCCCATTTCGTTCGCTTTCAATAGGGTTCCTTCCCATGTGTTCCCCTTCCACATACTAAAATTTCATCGAAATCGAACCATTTTTACGCGAGTTATCGTGCCAAGAGATGGACGGACGGACGGACAAAGCTGGAGCATATACGCTTCTTCAACCTACGGTTGGAAAGCGTAAATAAAAATGGTGGCTATGGAACATTTATCTGCTTGAAATTTTCACGAATTGTTCGGCCACTTCTACATGCCCTGGAGATTTGAAAATTCTCATGTTGATACATCTTAAGGCCCGAATACCTAAAAGAGTCCAACAACAACAACAAAAATTTAAATGGTGGCTTTGGAACATTGTCTGCTTGAATTTCTTGCAAATTGTTTGACCACTTCTAAATGACCTAGATATTTGATAATTGTCATGCTGTTGAAAATTGTCATGCTGATACATCTTAAGGTCCAAATGCCTAGAAAAGTCCAAAAACCAAAAAAAATAAAATAAAAAATAAATCAAAATGGCAGCTTTGGAACATTTCCTTGCTTGAATTTTTTGTGAATTTTTCGACCACTTCTCAATAACCTTGAATCTGAAAATTGGCATGCTGAGAGTCCTTAAGGTCTGGATACCTAAAAAATCTAAAAACCAAACAGTTGTTCAAAAGGGAGGCTTAGCTTTACTGTTCAAAATGCTGATAGGTTTAAAGATAATTATGCCAGAAAAGTTGAAATGCTGTAAAAATTCCATGAAATTTTGATTTAAAATTAAGAGGTGCCAAAGCCTGATTTGTTTTATGTCAAATGGTATGCGTTGACATCACAACCCTGTTATAAATCATGCAACAATTGTGGAACTTAAATTCCTTTTTCTTTTCTCCTTAATTACTTTTCCTTTCTTTAATTTTACATTAAAAAAAATTATAGATTCACCGTTCAGAGAACAGGCATAACTGCTAGTACAGAAAAAAATAAATTAGCATTCTTAAAGAATGATGCCTAAAAAATATATCCCCTCACTTCTTTGTTACCTCCTATGGAAAAATTTTTGTCTGGAGCTGCAGAAACTCAAATTACACATGGATTCCAAAAAATACAAGGTACAGCTATTAAATACTGAGACACGGTCACAGTAACTCTAGTTAAATAAGAAACATTGTTTTTAACTCTTATGACCTTCAATGTGTGTGTGTGCATGCGCTCTCCCTTTCTGCATCAAAACACCCTGCTTTCTGATCGTCCACTGGGCAAAGCAAGGCTGTAGCTCATCTGGTGTGATCTCTTTGAGAATCTTGACCATTCACTTCTTCAACACAGTAACTGACTCAAAACAGGTCCCAAAAAATAGTAAAGATTATCAATATGTGACGTCTTTTTTCGTATATAGCAAATATAACAGCAGAGCTCGATAATATTTTAAAACCATTTAATTTTCAAGTGGGAAATTCTGTAGATACCATCACTAATGTGTTTAACAGAGGTGAAGGAGGACGAATGTTAGAAAGATCTGGAGTGTATCACATTCCTATTGAAGACTTGAAACCAATGGCCTGCATCAGAAGCACAAAAAAACAGTTTAAAACATAGACTATTGCAGCATGTGAGAAATTGGAACAAAAAAGTAAATAAAACTGCATTAATCCAATATTGCTTGGAAAATAAAGTGCATCCTAAATTTGAAAACATAGAATTAATAGCAACATCAAGAAATGAAAAACATCTTAGATTGGCAGAAACTGTACTAATCGAAAACAAGAAAGATGACACCAAATTTTCGGGTGTAATAAGCACATCTTTTGAATCCGTTCTGACGCAAATTAAATTTATCAAAGCTATTCAAAGGCAATGGAACCGGTATGGAAAACAATAGTATCTGACGGAAGAAAGAAGTTTTTCAATTGGGTCTTTAATCCCTCAGATATTGGTGTAAACGGAATCTTGAGCTATCGAACTCTTAGAAACAGAGTTATCACAAAAAAAAGATGTGACTTTACGTCCCCTGGTGGGAGAAGCATGCATTATTTTAGGAAGCAAGTATTCTCAAAAGGTTTATCCATATGAGCGGTATCGGTCCAAGAAAAAAAAATGTAGTCGAGTTTTCAGGAGCCCAGATTTTGCTACAAATACATCAGAAGCAGAAATTAACACTTATGTCCCCTGGTGGCCAAACCATTCTTTACAAAACATTAGAAATTATGTAAAAAATATTTTCCATCAGGTCTTGTATGCGATACAGGAAGAATTTTTCAAATCGGAGTTTTAGGAGCAGAAAACGCAATTTACCTTTACGCACCTTAGTGGAAAGTCTTAAATGATTTACGTGAAAATTTTGAATTTATAGGAAAAACATTTCGCATCAAAAACACTATCCAACAACGAAGGAATTTTTCAAATTGGACTTTTAGAAGTAGAGATATTGACAAAAATAAGATATACATCCACGCCCCCTGGCGTAGAAACCATGCATTATTTCAAGAAGAAAGTGTTCCTAAAAGGTTTGTCGACACGAGTAGCTTCGGTCAATAAAATACTTTTTTTTTCAATTGAGATTTTAGAACACCAATCGAGATTTTAGATGCTCATATTTTGTTGCAAATACATCAGAAGCGGAAATTAAGATTTACGCCCCCTGATGACCAAACCATTTTTTTACAACAATTAGAAATTATGTGCAAACGATTTCCCATCAGGAGCTGTGTCCGGTGCAGAAAGAATTTTTCAAATCGGAGATTTAGAAGCAGAGGAGATATAGGGCGAAACGCAATTTACCTTTATGCCCCTAGCGGAAAGTCTATGAATTACTTGAAAATTTTTGAAATTATATGAAAAACATGTCACACGGAAAACGCTATCCAACAAAGAAGGAATTTTTCAAATCGGACTCCTAGAAGTAGAGATATTGACAAAAACAAGATATACATCTACGCCCCCTGGCGGAGAAACCATGCACTATTTTAAGAAGAAAATGTTTCTAAAAGGTTTGTCAACATGAGTAGTATCGGTCAACAAACGACATTTTTTTCAATCGAGAATTTAGAACATATTTTGCTGCAAATACAACAGAAGCGGAAATCAAGACTTACACCACCTGGTCGCCAAACTATTTTTTTTACAAAAATTAGAAATTATATGCAAACGATTTCCTATCAGGAGCTGTATCCGGCGCAGAAAGAATTTTTCAAATCGGAGATTTAGAAGCAGGGATATAGGGGGAAACGCAATTTACCGCTACGCCCCCTAGCGGGAAGTCTATAAATTACTTGAAAATTTTGAAATTATATGAAAAACATGTCACATCAAAAACACTATCCAACTAAGAAGGAATTTTTCAAATCGGACTCCTAGAAGTAGAGATATTGACAAAAATAAGATATACATCTAGGCCCCCTGGCGGAGAAACTGAGATATTTTAGGAAGAAAATATTCCGAAAAGGTTTATGGATGTGAGTGGCGTCAGTCCACGAAAGAATTTTTTCAATCGATATTTTAGAAGCTCTGATTTTATGGCAAATACATCAGAAGCAAAAATTAACACTTACGCCCCCTCGCGGCCAAAGTATTCATTCTTTACCAAAAATTCGAAATTATATGCAAAAGATTTTCCATTAGGAGATGTATCTGCTGAAAAAAAGATTTTTCAAATCGGAGTTTTAGGAGAAGAGTTATCGGAAAAAACGTAATTTACTTTACCCCCCCCCCAGCGGAAAATATATGCGTAATTTTTTTTTTTTTTTTATTGGAGGTTTAACGATTACCGTGAGCAACTCAATGGGCTATAAGCAGTCGCCCGTCCCTAATTTAGGGTCACTGGTTCCAGGGAAGGGAGAGAGCCAGTGCCGTAAGACAAATACAACATCCATGCCTGACCGGGATTCGAACCCGGACTCCTTACGGACGAATGATCAGAGGCCAGCGCCTTAGACCACTGCGCCACCGGGGCGGCCATATGCGTAATTTGAAAAGGAAACTATATCTAAAACACTCTTCGACATAAAAGGAATCGAAAGATAAAATAATTTTTTCAATCGGATGTTTAGAAGCAAATATGTGGATTAAAACGTAATTTTGAATTCAACATCATCTGCATTTACAACCCCTAGCGGCAAAATTGTACATCGAAAAAAACGAAATGAAGGATCATCATTTGCATATTTCAAGCTTCTAAATGCAAAAAGAATTTTTCAAATCGGACTAATAGCTGCAGAGATACCGTATGTACGGACGGACGGATGGACAAACCGATAACAGAAGCACGACCTTTTTTTACAAAAGACGTGCTAAAAAAATCAAAGTAACATTTGCAACCATAACGAACCCTTTAGTTTGCCAACACAGTAGAAAGAATTAATAAAAAAGAACAACTAATTCAAGACAGAAGAAAGAGAAAAGCAGAACGAAAAAATATATATATATATATATGTATTCTATAAAGATACCTAAGCAAAAAAAATATACAAATATAATTTTGACTCACACCTAGTACAACATAGAAAAGGTTATGTATCTACCTGTGTGAGTAAAAGGAGAAAAAGAAAAAAAAATAAAATAAAACAACTGAATGTAGAAGGTGTTGAGAATACTGAGCCTTGGCTTTATCAAGGACCAAGCAAAAACTCTGCATTTTCTCACTTCCACAAAGACCTAGTTGGAAATGGGTTTCTGCAAGGCCATAGATGCAAGTAACATTCCCACCTAAAATAGTTTCAAAATATATATATATAAGTCATGTCCTCCGTAGAGTAGCATGACCTAGCACTAGTTAACAATTTCGCTTGCATCCATTAACCTTCATGGCCCGACCCATGCTCTTCATCTGTTACTATTAAACAGAGAGAAGAAGATTAAAGAGAACTCAAGCTGTGAGAGTGACATAATAAATAGAAATGATTTTCAGCTATAACGAAATTCCAAGTTCGTTTGAGAGAGAATTTAAACCTGAAAAACAAATTTTACATTGCAATTAAAAAGGAAATGTTAATTTATAACGAACAGATTTTTGAAAGAAAACTTGAGTCTAAAACCCCTACTCTACAACTTATGACAGCACGAAAACGAGAATAAGTTAAAGATAATAATTAACTAAAGAAAACTTTGTGAAAGTTATATACCTTAAACAGTTAGTTGCAATATGTACAAAGTATTTCAGCAGTGCTTTAAGTGCATAATTAATTAGTTATTAAGAACTTAACTACTTTGAAAAAACAGCGCATAGACAGCGCATAGAAAAGGAACAAGCTTAGCCATCTTCTGTTCCTAGGTACCACAAAAGACGCTCAAAGTTACAAAGAAAAGTAAGAGTTAAAACCCGCATAAATGTTAACAGACAAACCAATGCTTAAAAGCTGAAAAGCTAAAAAAAAAAAAACACAGAGAAAAGGTACATGAAGTACTAACATTGAACTTATAAAACCTAGAGCCCAAAAACAAGGAAGAGAGCTTACCTCTTGTGTTACAAAAACTTTTCTCCTCACAAGAGGAGAACATGGCTGACCTCTTCCGCCACTCCCTAGGCAGCTGGGGGGCAGTGAGGGTGGGGCTGATGGCCTCCTCATACAGCAAGAAACCAACGCGCGGAGATTTTAACCAGAGAAAAAAATATAAACTTAAGACTGTGGATCTGTATGATCAGAATGAGCAGAATTAACTCTCCAGAATACATGAGAAATATTATAAAATACACGAGCAGTTTATTTAATAATCTTTGCATGTATTAAATCACCTTAGTGAGCTTCTATAGATTAATCAGAATCTTATTAATTTTAATGTTGGTTTTACTATTTTTAGTATAGCTATCCTAGTGATGAATAACTAGTTTTCTTTTTTATTTGTTTTTATTTTCTTTTATAAACAGATTTTTAAGCTTTTTGTGATTTTGTTTATATTATTTAATTTTTTTGTTTTAATAGGACCGTCATATCCATAGCACTAAGGTTCCTTTAGGTAGTTAATAGGCATCCTCTAGCCAACTTCCTTACGGCTTTGATTGGTCAGAATCATATTATTAACTGTGTAGAAAATTAAAGCAGATCTGCCAACCTTACTCTATTATTCAGAATAATTTTTCTTAAAGTTCTTTTGATGAAAGAAGAAGGAATTTCGTTCTCTAGAAAACTTTCTAATAGTATATTAATGTGGTAATTGAAGTCCAAATTGTTGCTGCAAATTCTTGAAATTCTTAGGACCTGAGAAATTAGTACATTCTCAATTACTTTGGTTGAAATGTTATTATTCCAGTGTAGATATTTAATTACTTTGAAAGGAAAATTAGCTCTTTTATCAAAGAGGCTAATAGATGGGTTACCTCTGTTGAGCTTAATGCTTAAGTCTAGGAACTCAAGTTCCTGATTACTGTGGTTGGTTTTACATAAGTTAAGAGAGCTAGGATAGATATTATCAAAATCACTCTCTATAACCGGAATTATTGATACACAGCAGATCATCAATATATCTAAAAGTGTAAAGGTAGTTATCTGAGCAGGTGGGGTGATTTTTAATGAATTTATATTCCTTAAAGAACAGGAATAGATTAGCGATATTCGTGGACGTTGATGTTCCCATTGGAATACCGTTCACTTGCTTATAGAGAGTATTATTATATAAGATATGGTTATTTTTTATGCAGCAATTGAGATAAGAGTTCCAAGTTCCTACATCAACAAATTGGTTAAGTTTAAATTCTGCATACAGCTCTTTAAAGGTAGTGATTATATCTGATAGAGGCAGATTAGTATATAGGTTTTCAAAATCATAACTATTAATATCTAGGGGACAAACTTTGAGTATAGTAGAAATTACTTCTGCATTATTATTAATTATCCAAAATCTCTGTACATCAAGTTAGAACAGTTTCTAATGTGTTTCAAAACCTTCTTTAAGACATCTTCAAAAGCAAGATCTATTTTCTTTTTATGACTCCTTACTCCACTAGCTATGAACCTGAACTTCACAGGATCCTTATGAAACTTAACCGTTGCAAAAAGAAATGGAAATTCAGGCCCATATCTTCTAGTTTGCGGAATTTTAAGTTTCTTGAAGAATGCCTTAAACCGATTTTCTAACTGCTTGGTAGAATAACTTACGGGCTCGTATGTTACTATATTATTGAGTTCCATAGTTAACAATTCAAAATAGAACTTCTTACAGATAATTGCAAAATTATTGCTAGCTTTATCCGTAGTGGTAAAAATAAATTGGTCTTGTAGTTTGGAGAGTGACCTTTTAGCTTCTCCAGAGAAAAAAGAGATTTCTGTCGAAGCAAAAGTCCAGACCTGCCAACTCACCGGTGAAGCTATTGATTATATTATATTTCCATTCTGCGAAGGCCTCAATAGGCTGATTGTACGTTAAACTGGTTTTTACGATGTACTTATTTACATCTTGAGTGAAGCTCTCAAGAATCCTTTCTTTGGAAATTGTGAAGGAAGGTCTGAATTTAGAGCCATACTCTAATAAATTCCTAAGCTTTTCATTTTCAACAAAACTCAAGTTTCCAGTGATAATATGGTTGTAATTCTTATCATAGTGAACTGTTTCTTTATGTTCATCACAAGAACAAGTAGTAATTACAGGAATGTAGCTCGAAGAGTTAAGTTTGTAGTTTTTAACTATTGACCCTAAGGTCTTAACATATTTAAAACTTACAATGACTGGTGCCTGTGGATGGGAAAAAAATTGCATTATTGTAGAACAGCTTCCTTACATTGAGATTATCGTTTTTGTTACCATCAGGTTCCTAAATAAAGCCTACGATAATCTCAATGTAAGGAAGCTGTTCTACAATAATGCAATTTTTTTTCCCATCCACAGGCACCAGTCTATTGTAAGTTTTAAATATGTTAAGACCTTAGGGTCAATAGTTAAAAACTACAAACTTAACTCTTCGAGCTACATTCCTGTAATTACTACTTGTTCTTGTGATGAACATAAAGAAACAGTTCACTATGATAAGAATTACAACCATATTATCACCGGAAACTTGAGTTTTGTTGAAAATGAAAAGCTTAGGAATTTATTAGAGTATGGCTCTAAATTCAGACCTTCCTTCACAATTTCCAAAGAAAGGATTCTTGAGAGCTTCACTCAAGATGTAAATAAGTACATCGTAAAACCAGTTTAACGTACAATCAGCCTATTGAGGCCTTCGCAGAATGGAAATATAATATAATCAATAGCTTCACCGGTGAGTTGGCAGTCTGGACTTTTGCTTCGACAGAAATCTCTTTTTCTCTGGAGAAGCTAAAAGGTCACTCTCCAAACTACAAGACCAATTTATTTTTACCACTACGGATAAAGCTAGCAATAATTTTGCAATTATCTGTAAGAAGTTCTATTTTGAATTGTTAACTATGGAACTCAATAATATAGTAACATACGAGCCCGTAAGTTATTCTACCAAGCAGTTAGAAAAATCGGTTTAACATTCTTCAAGAAACTTAAAATTCCGCAAACTAGAAGATATGGGCACTGAATTTCCATTTCTTTGCAACGGTTAAGTTTCATAAGGATCCTGTGAAGTTCAGGTTCATAGCTAGTGGAGTAAGGAGTCATAAAAGAAAATAGATCTTGCTTTTGAAGATGTGTCTTAAAGAAGGTTTTGAAACACATTAGAAACTGTTCTAACTTGATGTACAGAGATTTTTGGATAATTAATAATAATGCAGAAGTAATTTCTACTATACTCAAAGTTTGTCCCCTAGATATTAATAGTTATGATTTTGAAAACCTATATACTAATCTGCCTCTATCAGATATAATCACTACCTTTAAAGAGCTGTATGCAGAATTTAAACTTAACCAATTTGTTGATGTAGGAACTTGGAACTCTTATCTCAATTGCTGCATAAAAAATAACCATATCTTATATAATAATACTCTCTATAAGCAAGTGAACAGTATTCCAATGGGAACATCAACGTCCACGAATATCGCTAATCTATTCCTGTTCTTTAAGAATATAAATTCATTAAAAATCACCCCACCTGCTCAGATAACTACCTTTACACTTTTAGATATATTGATGATCTGCTGTGTATCAATAATTCGAAGTTATAGAGAGTGATTTTGATAATATCTATCCTAGCTCTCTTAACTTATGTAAAACCAACCACAGTAATCAGGAACTTGAGTTCCCTAGACTTAAGCATTAAGCTCAACAGAGGTAACCCATCTATTAGCCTCTTTGATAAAAGAGCTAATTTTCCTTTCAAAAGTAATTAAATATCTACACTGGAATAATAACATTTCAACCAAAGTAATTGAGAATGTACTGAATTTCTCAGGTCCTAAGAATTTCAAGAATTTGCAGCAACAATTTGGACTTCAATTACCACATTAATATACTATTAGAAAGTTTTCTAGAGAACGAAATTCCTTCTTCTTTCATCAAAAGAACTTTAAGAAAAATTATTCTGAATAATAGAGTAAGGTTGGCAGATCTGCTTTAATTTTCTACACAGTTAATAATATGATTCTGACCAATCAAAGCCGTAAGGAAGTTGGCTAGAGGATGCCTATTAACTACCTAAAGGAACCTTAGTGCTATGGATATGACGGTCCTATTAAAACAAAAAAATTAAATAATATAAACAAAATCACAAAAAAAGCTTAAAAATCTGTTTATAAAAGAAAATAAAAACAAATAAAAAAGAAAACTAGTTATTCATCACTAGGATAGCTATACTAAAAATAGTAAAACCAACATTAAAATTAATAAGATTCTGATTAATCTATAGAAGCTCACTAAAATTGATTTAATACATGCAAAGATTATTAAATAAACTGCTCGTGTATTTTATAATATTTCTCATGTATTCTGGAGAGTTAATTCTGCTCATTCTGATCATACAGATCCACAGTCTTAAGTTTATATTTTTTTCTCTGGTTAAAATCTCAGCGCATTGGTTTCTTGCTGTATGAGGAGGCCATCAGCCCCACCCTCACTGCCCCCCAGCGTCTAGAGTGGCGGAAGAGGTCAGCCATGTTCTCCTCTTGTGAGGAGAAAAGTTTTTTGTAACACAAGAGGTAAACTCTTCCTTGTTTTTGGGCTCTAGGTTTTATAAGTTCAATGTTAGTACTTCATGTACCTTTTCTCTGTGTTTTTTTTTTTTAGCTTTTCAGCTTTTAAGCATTGGTTTGTCTGTTAACATTTATGCGGGTTTTAACTCTTACTTTTCTTTGTAACTTTGAGCGTCTTACAATATGTGGTACCTAGGAACAGAAGATGGCTAAGCTTGTTCCTTTTCTATGCGCTGTCTATGCGCTGTTTTTTCAAAGTAGTTAAGTTCTTAATAACTAATTAATTATGCACTTAAAGCACTGCTGAAATACTTTGTACATATTGCAACTAACTGTTTAAGGTATATAACTTTCACAAAGTTTTCTTTAGTTAATTATTATCTTTAACTTATTCTCGTTTCGTGCTGTCATAAGTTGTAAAGTAGGGGGTTTTAGACTCAAGTTTTCTTTCAAAAATCTGTTCGTTATAAATTAACATTTCCTTTTTTAATTGCAATGTAAAATTTGTTTTTCAGGTTTAAATTCTCTCTCAAACGAACTTGGAATTTCGTTATAGCTGAAAATCATTTCTATTTATTATGTCACTCTCACAGCTTGAGTTCTCTTTAATCTTCTTCTCTCTGTTTAATAGTAACAGATGAAAGAGCATGGGTCGGCCATGAAGGTTAATGGATGCAAGCGAAATTGTTAACTAGTGCTAGGTCATGCTACTCTACGGAGGACATGACTTATATATATATATTTTAAACTATTTTAGGTGGGAATGTTACTTGCATCTATGGCCTTGCAGAAACCTATTTTCCAACTAGGTCTTTGTGGAAGTGAGAAAATGCAGAGTTTTTGCTGGTCCTTGATAAAGCCAAGGCTCAGTATTCTCGACACCTTCTACATTCAGTTGTTTTATTTTATTTTTTTTTCTTTTCTCCTTTTACTCACACAGGTAGATACATAACCTTTTCTATGTTGTACTAGGTGTGAGTCAAAATTATATTTGTATATTTTTTTTGCTTAGGTATCTTTATAGAATGTGAATTCTGAATTTTCAAAACTGCTGCGTTGCGCGTTTTGATTTTCAGGTTATTTTGCACCCTTCGTTCTAAATTCTAAAATTTTTTCCTTAGTCTTCAGTTTTGCTCTTAAGTATATATATATGTATATATATAAGAGTGGAAAAAAAATTATTACATCAGGACAAGAAAATACTCATTTATTGGCACCAGATGGAGCCTCTGCAGCGGTATGTATGTGTCATCATGGGCGTGGCCCGAAGAAGAACAAGGAAGCTTCAACATCAGTTTATCTGTGTTCACTGGGGAGATCGGCGATTGCTCCTTAAAATGCTACAAGTGGTAGTGAAAGGCCCCGAGCATCTTTGTTTTGTGCGGCGAGAGAGAGTTTCGCAAAGTCTCTTAGAGATTGATGACTTGTGTTTTTAGGACAAGTCTATAGTGTTTTCACCTAGTTTTTTTAAGGATATTTGAACTGCTTTGCCTTTGGTTTGTCGAAATTCTTTTGTCGTTTGGTATTAAGTGGATATTATACGTGCTGCGCAAACTTTGTTCCTTAAGTGCTTTTGTACAAATTACATAAATTTGCCCTTGGTTCTCATGTGTCGCATATTAAGTGATTTATATTGTGGAATCTGGTCGAAACTTCAATTTTTTCGTGTTTGATAGCTTGAATGGCTGATGAGTGAAATATTGTTGGACCATTTTGTATTTTTATGAATTTTCATACTGTCCGGGAAATTTTGGTTTACGACTATTCTGAATGGTTTTTAAGGTTCATTGGGGGCTTTCCTTGACTTTCTCAACATTGTGTATTTGATGAATTCAGTTACAGTGTTGTCATTTTTAAGTATTTCATGTCAAGGATTGTGGACGAACGTGCACCTCTCTCAGCTTTGCATAACATCACGTGCAAGAAATGTTCTCAAATAGTGTGGATACCAGCGGTAAGTGTCCTTACGTATTAAGGGTATACACAATGCTAATATACTGGTTTATTACTGCACGTTTTTTGTTGACTGTGAGCACTGAGGACTTTTCAACAGCTAATGTCAGGGATTTAGTTAGGGTCATCTTGAGTACAGATTTGTCTTTAGGAAAATGAATGAAGTTGCATGGGGGTCAAACCTGGCAACTGGCCAGGATCTTCAAGCACTGTAATGCATTTCTCAGCTAAAAACTGCTTCACTGAGAGCACTGTATAATCTGGGGTGTTTTCCAAGTGAAAAATGAAGCCACTTTCCCACAAACCTAGCTACTTTCTTCCAAGTCTCTCTCTCTAAGTCATCAGAACCTATTTGTAGAATTGCTTGTTTACTGTTGTGTCATCAGGAACCTGCTCTGCCAAAATTACACCCTTAATGTCAAAAAAACAATTACCATGGCCTTGAACTTGCTTTGCTGTACTTTCTTCATCCTTGTTGACATTGGTGTTTTTCAATGCACCAACCGTTGTTTTGTTTTTGTTTTTCTTCGTTTTTTGTTCCTGGGTTGTATTGGAAGATCTAGGTTTCACCACAAGTGGTAGCACTTCCACTTAGTAGTTCTAATTCTGACTATTATATAGCTCTAATTATTGTACTATTCTCTTTTACGTGCGATATTTCAAAGTAGCTTGTACAGAAAACTAGCGGATAATGCTTACCTTGGCATTCCTTTCTAGCGACGGGGACATTTCACGCACGTGTTTTCCGGTCTTTGTTGAGGTTATTGTCCTAAAGTCCGTTGTATGCGATGACTGGCTTTACTTCTCACACTTTTCGCTGGGTATACTCATTGGATCTTTGCTTTAGGATTCCAAACATCAATTTTTACCGTTCTTTATACTCGAAATTTTCGCCCATACTCTGGGCATCTTCAGGAGCGTGGCGACTTTACCACCGATGTTCGTGGCTAACTTCGCGCTAATGGAGTCCGATACTCCTTGTTGCCATTCGTCGGAAAAACTTTCCTGGATATATTTCGTTAACAAGCCCGGCTGGCGCCATCTATGTTTAGTTAAGACCACTTTTTTTTTTCCCCCGTAATTTTTTTTTTTTAATTTTTTTAATTTCTTCTCCTATCCTGGTTTTCTTGTCTTTTTTGCCTGTTTTTCTTTTGTTGTTGTTTTTCTTGTCTTATTAGTTCTTTCCACAGGCCCGATAATGTGCTAGGGTCGTTCTGGTTACATACCCTTGCTTTATTTTTGTAGATTAATATTGCTTCTTCCCTCCTCATTTGCCTTTCCGATTTTTTATTCTTTTTTAGCATTTTAATTTCATCGAACTTTGGGAATGTCCGGTTTTCCAAGCAGAATTGCACTAAAGCCGTTTTGGCTTCTTTTTTGCCAGTTAGATATGTGTTGTTTAAGTCTTTTTTTTAATCTGTTTTTCGCATACTTCCAATGTACGATATTGGGGTATGTGTGCTATTGGAATTTCGTAGGTTCCTGATTCTTCTAGCATTTTTTCCTCTGTTTTTTTGTTGACAGTCATACTTTTCACGGTGTGCACTGAGCTTCCTAGTTGTAAGTCATATTTAGCACAGTGCCTATTGATTTCTTTACTCACTCCTTCCAGGTATGGGAAAGCTCCAATGTATTTCAATTTTTTATTTCTCATCTTCTTTTGGTTGTGCACTTCTTGGCCTTCTTTCCTCTGAGTCATATGCTTTTTACTCTCATGTATCCATTTATTAATTAGCTTGCTCGGGTACCCATACTCTTGTGATATTTTCGAGATAAACTCTAGCTCTTGATTTTTTAGCCTGTTGTTAGATGTGTGTGTGTACGCTCGCCGTATCAAGTTTACTATGCTGTTTTTTTTATGTATCCCTGGATGGTGCGACGAGTATGGTATCAGTACAGGTATGTAAGTTGCTTTTCTGAACACAGAGTATTCAAAACTATTTTTGTTTTTCTTTAGTTGAATGTCCAGGAAAGATAGGCAATTATCCTCTTCAAACTCAATAGTTAGCTCTATGGTGTTACATATTTTGTTAAACTGCTGTGCTAGATCTTGTAGCTCGGCTTTGTTAAGTTTAGACATTATAATAATGTCGTCTACATATCGAGCATAAAAGTATTGGTTTTTCAGGTAAATTTTGAATAATTTCTTTTTCGAGGTATGCCATAATCACTTATACGCAGAAGTGATTATGGCATACCTCGAAAAAGAAATTATTCAAAATTTACCTGAAAAACCAATACTTTTATGCTCGATATGTAGACGACATTATTATAATGTCTAAACTTAACAAAGCCGAGCTACAAGATCTAGCACAGCAGTTTAACAAAATATGTAACACCATAGAGCTAACTATTGAGTTTGAAGAGGATAATTGCCTATCTTTCCTGGACATTCAACTAAAGAAAAACAAAAATAGTTTTGAATACTCTGTGTTCAGAAAAGCAACTTACATACCTGTACTGATACCATACTCGTCGCACCATCCAGTGATACATAAAAAACAGCATAGTAAACTTGATACGGCGAGCGTACACACACACATCTAACAACAGGCTAAAAAATCAAGAGCTAGAGTTTATCTCGAAAATATCACAAGAGTATGGGTACCCGAGCAAGCTAATTAATAAATGGATACATGAGAGTAAAAAGCATATGACTCAGAGGAAAGAAGGCCAAGAAGTGCACAACCAAAAGAAGATGAGAAATAAAAAATTGAAATACATTGGAGCTTTCCCATACCTGGAAGGAGTGAGTAAAGAAATCAATAGGCACTGTGCTAAATATGACTTACAACTAGGAAGCTCAGTGCACACCGTGAAAAGTATGACTGTCAACAAAAAAACAGAGGAAAAATGCTAGAAGAATCAGGAACCTACGAAATTCCAATAGCACACATACCCCAATATCGTACATTGGAAGTACGAAAAACAGATTAAAAAAAAGACTTAAACAACACATATCTAACTGGCAAAAAAAAGAAGCCAAAACGGCTTTAGTGCAATTCTGCTTGGAAAACCGGACATTCCCAAAGTTCGATGAAATTAAAATGCTAAAAAAGAATAAAAAATCGGAAAGGCAAATGAGGAGGGAAGAAGCAATATTAATCTACAAAAATAAAGCAAGGGTATGTAACCAGAACGACCCTAGCACATTATCGGGCCTGTGGAAAGAACTAATAAGACAAGAAAAACAACAACAAAAGAAAAACAGGCAAAAAGACAAGAAAACCAGGATAGAAGAAGAAATTAAAAAAATTAAAAAAAAAAAAAATTACGGGGAAAAAAAAAAAAGTGGTCTTAACTAAACATAGATGGCGCCAGCCGGGCTTGTTAACGAAATATATCCAGGAAAGTTTTTCCGACAAATGGCAACAAGGAGTATCGGACTCCATTAGCGCGAAGTTAGCCACGAACATCGGTGGTAAAGTCGCCACGCTCCTGAAGATGCCCAGAGTATGGCCGAAAATTTCGAGTATAAAGAACGGTAAAAATTGATGTTTGGAATCCTAAAGCAAAGATCCAATGAGTATACCCAGCGAAAAGTGTGAGAAGTAAAGCCAGTCATCGCATACAACGGACTTTAGGACAATAACCTCAACAAAGACCGGAAAGCACGTGCGTGAAATGTCCCCGTCGCTAGAAAGGAATGCCAAGGTAAGCATTATCCGCTAGTTTTCTGTACAAGTGGTAGCACTTTCTAAAAGGTTAGGGTTCACCTGAATTTTCCCAAGAATGTCAGCAAACTTCGCTTGCAATCTTATTTTATTCAGGCACGAGGAGCTTCAGAAGCACCTTAGGTCAAACCTTTGTCACGTTCAGATTTTTATGTATAATTTGTCTAACAGTCTCTTTATTGATACACTACTATTTGTGAAAATTGTAACACTATGAAGGACTGCTGGTATTAGCTAGAAACTTACACGATGTGTACAAGAGGTTGGGACAAGCAAATGATCAAACTATACCTCGTCACCAAAGAAGGTCACATTATGAACACCTAATGGACTTTGTACAAGGAAGGATTGTTGGGATGGGAGAAGCAGGATTTCCTACCGTGAAACTGCCACTCATATGAGACAAAACGCCAGTACAGTGATGTGAACATGGAGTCAGTGGACACATGAGGCTCGGATGCACAGAAATTCAAGAAACAGATCGCAAAATCAAACGACTGCATAGGATGACAGACACCTCTACTGCATGGCAGTGTGCATAGCAACACCCACAGTGTTAGCACAGTTGTGGAGCGCTGTCACAGGTCAGGCTTTGTTCTCTGGCACAGTGCAACATCATCTGCTTAACAGTGGACTGGTTACTATCAGCCCTAAAGGAATGGTCAGTGTATACTCCTTTGACCCTCAACCACAGACACCTCAGGCTGCAATAGGGTCTCAAACACAGAAACTGGCATGCTGATTGACAACAGATTATGTTCTCTGATGAGTCACAATTCAACTTGATGCACCATGATGGTTGCATACATGTTCAAAGACATTGTGGTGAATGGCATCTTGCAACGTCATACTGGCCCAACACGAAGCATTATGGTTTAGGGCACCATTGCGTTCATTTTGTGATCACGCCCAATACGAATTGAGGGAATCCTCAACAGCCAGTGGTATATCAGGGATGTTTTAGAGGCAGAGGTGATACCCTTCTTTCAGAGTTGTACTGGCACTATATTCCAGCAGGACAATGCTCAGCCAGATGTGGCCCAGAATGTCCAAGACCTCTTCCATATATGGCAGATATCGTATCTTCCCTGACCTGCATGTTCACCACATATGTCACCGCTTAAACATGTCTGGAGCATGGTAGCTAAGAAACTGGCCGTTCAAGAACCTCCGCCAATCACTACAAATGAACTCTGGTCTTGCATAGATGCAGCTTGGCATGCTATCTCCAGGATGATATCAAAAATCTCTTCCATTCAATGCCACACCATGTAGAGGATGTTATTGTTGCTGAAGGTGGCTTCACATGATATTGAGTTTTGAAGCAAAAAATCTTTTACAGCTTTACAAATGTAATCAGTTATCTCCTGTAACATAAGGAATCTGCGATATAAATTTCATTTGAATAGCGCGATTCTTTCTTGGTGTAGCAATGTTTACAAACAGTAGTGTATTTACCACTTCAGCTTTCATTTTAATACTGTCATTCATCAATCACTTCAAACAATTGTGTAGATTTTGTCCATATTGTTTCTTCCATTTCTGAAGTGCTTGGGCTTCTGAGATCTTTGTCATATTCAGCATAATCCAGGACTTTACTGAATCTCTTATGCCACAAAAAAACACAGGCATGTGACATGTATTCTTCCCCGTATGCCTTCACTAAACACAAAAAAATTCAGAGACGTTTTCTTTAATTTCACCAGAAAATTCATGTTTATCCATTGCTTAGTTGTTGAACTCAGCATTTTCCTCAATGTGCGACAAACAACACATCTACTTTTATTGACACTTGTCATTGAGCTGATGTAAAGAATGAGGTGAACTTTGCATTTCCAGTTAAGGGCAGTTCAAAGTCATTGACCTCCCACTCACTTTTGACCTACACTGCACGTTTCACTTGCTACAAACACCATCTCATTATTTCATAGCCATACTTCATACACAGCCAAATTGAGAAATCCAAGTAACATAATAACAATTGACAAATAAATTAAAAGAAATGTTAAAGAAATGATACTTAAGTTCAACAAAACTGTTCAACAACACAAAGGAAAAAAAAATCGTGAAATAGGGATGTTTCAGTAGCTATTTCTCCTTCGTCAGCTATGGAAAAAACAAAATACCATGAGGTGTTAACACATAGTCAAACAATGGGAAATTAATGAGATGAGTCCTTATTACAGGCATCAAGGAAAAAGAAAATTTCTATAATACTTTAACAACACCTAAGAGATTTCCTATTAATAAATGGAGCAATGTGTTTTTTTCGATCCAGAACAGCATGGTACATCAAAAGCACAGGTCAGGAATTTACTGTAGAGGTGATTTCATTACTGAAACTGTTCAACATTTGAGAAAGATAATAGTACAGAGGTCCGACTTGCATTAAGACATGTATGTGTGATGTAAGTCTCCATGCAATGTAACTTGTAAAGAGCTTCTTTTAATGTCAGTCTCCCACTATTATTGATTCTCAAGAGTATTTGTTTGCCTTTTTTTAATCCCAAACTTACTTTGAATTTTTTATTTCATAAATGTACATGAATTTCATGGAAATTCTGTTTCATAACATTATGTCACACTTAAAAATTTACACTGAAAATAGTTTTACAAAATTAATGTTTTTGAAATACATACCATAGTCAGTTTTTTAATATGATGGCCACTGAAATATTTTCAGTAATTGTGTGTATGTATATACTCCATGTATACAAAAGATTATCCACAATGGACACATAAAATGCCCGAGTACCTGCATACAACACCTGTTCTTCAGATACTCGGATACATGTATATACATACATGGCAGACCACCATTAGCAGACAGCTCACCATGTAGATGTTCTGCAAGTGATTAGACTGATTACATAAAGTTTTGTACATTAATGTACAGGGTAGAGTACCTGAAAATGATCTACAGGCAGGGGTAGAAAAATTTTCTGAAATTTAGTGGCCAGACACTGGACCAGTGTGTGTGGGGGGGTATATATCAAAGTCATGTATGTACACTTCTGTCCAAAAAAATTCTCCCCTCAGCTTTTTTTCTCCCTGGAAAAAAAACAAAAAGAAAATGGCACTCATTCTTTTCTTTTCCCCATTTTTTTTGTCTGGGGCTCGCAAATTCTTGAATTACCGTAATTTTCGTCGTCTATCTCCAGACTCCAGCTGGAATTCGCACACTTTTTTTTTTTTTTTTACTTTCGTACAATCTGCAGTGGCGTATAATTTGCAGATTGCGACATTCAGTAAAAAAAAAAATAATAATAATCGCCATATAACCTGCACATCACAAATGCTGATCCAAAAGCGGAATTTTCGACAGAAAAGTCGGTCACATAAAGACCCCAGAGTCCGAAGAAATAAAAAAACGATCTTATTAAATAAAGAAATTTATTTTTAAGGGAAACTTTTTTTAATATATTTTTATCTTTGGACACAAAAGAAGCTTAGTGGCGTGACATCCATAGAGCACAAAATTTAATCACGCCGATGCAGTAGCTCCAATTGCATTTACACATTGCCCATGATGAAACGCTGATACAGAACAATTAATAGAAATACTGTATATACTCGCGTGTAAGTCAAAAGTTTTTGGAAGAAATCCTGCTTTCAAAGTAGGGGAGTTGGCTTACACACATGTAAAAAAAAGGGGGGGGGGCTGGACTTCTCCTGCAAATTTCCGTATGATCTCTCCCGCGGAGTTTACCGACGAGTTTGTTTACATTTTAGACCACGGCTTTTTGCTTGTCACTGCGTGCTAGTTTTCTGACCTTTTGAAAACTATCGCGTAGTGACATGATCATATCCTCAGTTGTTACCCCACTTTAAGTTTAAATTCGGCAGTGCAACTGAAATGTTTCCTTTTCAAAGTCATCATAAATAGCAATGAAGGAAACTATCAGCAGCAAAGACTTTGGTCAAAATGGCGAAGGGTGAACTAAAATACAAGGCACTGCGCACACGAGATCCAGAACATGGAACTTTGAAATGAGGCATGCATGTGTAGGTTCGTGCAGCGAGCGCTTTGCATACATTTTTATTGCCGATTGACGAAGAGAGAGCACAAGCACAGTCAGCGTTTTCTCTTTCCCAACAATACAAAGACAAAACAACTCCCTCCGTCCCTCCCTACAACTTTTGTGGTCTTCCATTATGACACCTCTTCCCCCTCCTCTCCACACAAACTCCTGAACTGAAATTTTTCTGAGAGAGTTCCTTTTATTATACACCCTTTCCTGCACAATTAGGCTGAGGATTTTTTTTTTTTTTTTTTTAAATCAAACGGCCGCAAAAAACGTTTTTTTTTTTTTTTTTTTTGTTGTTGTTGTTGTTTTTAATCGGCGTTTATCTGCATATTATACGATGAAAATTACGGTACATATTTTGCAGTAATGTTTTTCGTGATGGCCCAGACAAATTATTTGGTTGCCCTGGGCGACCAAGTGACCGCATTTTTCAACCTCTGTCTATAGGTATATGGTGGAACATTTATTTAATGTGGTGACCATGAGCATGTCATTCAGAAACAATTTTCAAAGATAAACCAGACAAAAAAAAATCAAGACATTAAATAATACTAATAATATTTATGAATAATAATAAGAAACTAATTATGCCAAGAATAAATACACAGTATACATGCATGCAAAATTAATACCTACAAAGAAATTTTCTTCACAAGTTGTATCAAACACAAAGACAAGGATACAGAATTTTTATAATAAAGACATTTATTAATTACCGCTTCTGTAACATAAATTATCAGCTTTCCATTTTGAACAACATAAATGCTGTCATCAGGTTCCCCAATAGAAAATAGCAAACTTCCATTTGGCACCTGGTTGGATTCAATATACTTGCAAAGTTCTAGAAACAATGGCTTCTCAAAAACTCCAAATACCCTGAGAGAGAGAAAAGTTACTGCATTACATGTAGGTAACTGTAAAGGAACAAAACTTTACATATTCTACAGAGCAAAGAAAGTGCAGAAAATAACACACCACCTCTTATTAAAATATTTTTTTACACAAAATGGGCCTATTTTTACTTTTCAAATACACAGTAGAAACCCAGCATTGCATGAAATACCAGAAATGATTTTAATGGGAGCAGAGCGCAGAACTGGTAAGGCTTAAAAATTCATGCCTGCCTCACATATATATATATATATATATATATATATATATATATAAAAGTTTCTCTATTTCTCTTTGGAAAATAGCAGCATTTGCATAAAAACCAGTGAATTTTCCAAAGCCTAGAGTTAATTGTATAAGCTGGTGGAGGTGGTGTAATAATGTGGGGTCTGCTTTCATGGCTGGTATTGGGCATAATACCTCTGGAACAGCATTTGGATGCCACAAGATATGTGAACATCATTGCAGACCCAGCACACCTGTATATGGTGTTTCCTGATGGGGAGGACTACTTCCAGCAGGATAATGCACCATCACACAAGGCTCAGATCACAACATAGTGGTTTCAAGAGCACAGCAGTAACTTCAAAATACTAAAATGGCTCCCACACACAGTCCTTAGATATTAACTCAATTGAACACCTGTGAGATGAGACTGAGACAGCCATTCATAACAGAGATTCTCCTCCAGCAAACATTTGGCAGTTGTCAAACACTGTCTCATATGCTTAGCTGAGCATACTTGCAGAACAATATCAGCACCTTGCTGAATCCATGCCACATCAAATCAATGCTATTTTTTAGGCCAAGGATGGCTTAACACATTAAGCAGATGCCCCTAATTATTTGCTAATTCAGTGTAAATATAAACCGAGGTGCCAAAAAAAAAAAAAAAACTGGGAAGGGCACTACCATTTCCATTACATGCCAACACACACACGAAGTAAATGATGTTGTTCGTAATCAGGATTTAAGCGATTTAGAAAGTGGTATGATAGTCGGTGCCCGGGAGATAGGTCACTCCATCTCAAAAATTAACATGAAATTTGAATTTGCACAGTCAACAATTTCAAGGGTGTACCCAGGTACTATACAAATTTGGGAAAATCCAGAGTGAGAGACCATTGTGGCTGTAGAAAAGTGGACGATCGCGGACAGGGGCATCTGGCATGCATTGTAACATCCGCCCGGCATGCGACATTGCCGCAAATCACAGCGCAATTCAATGCTGGGGCCAGTAGTAGCATCAGCGCTCACACATTGCAACATTCCCTGTGTTCTATGGAGTTTGGGAGCCGATGGCCCACCCGGGTGTCATTGCTGACTCGATGAAACAAGGCTGTGTGCGTCGCCTGGGTTCAGGACCACCATTGTATGCAAGATGATTGGAAACATGTAGCCTGATCTGACAAATCGCATCACCAACTGTTTTGGGCAGATGGCCAACTCCAAATGTGGTGACAACACCACAAGGTAATCGATCTTGCACGACTACAAGAGACAGTGCATGTTGGCAGTATCTCTGCTGTGGTGTAGGGTGTTTTCAGCTGGCACGCATTAGGACCCATCATACATCTGCAGACCGCTCTGACCAGTGGAGACTACATAACCATCTTGGGGATCATTAGCACCCATTCATGTTATGCAACCACTCCGACAAGTGCAACCTCTTTCAACACAACAATGCACCACCAAACAGGTCCACAGTCACACAATTATGGCTGGAGGAACATTCCAAGGAGTTCGGCATTTTTACTTGGCCCCCTCGTTTGCTCGTTTACCAGATTTAAATGCCATCAAACACATTTGAGATGCTGTTCAACATGCTGTCAATGCCAAGAATCCTCCACTGGCAAATATTATGAAATTGTGGGACATTTTTCAGAAATCACAATGTGTGCTGTCTCCACTGTACTACAGAGAGCTTTGTGGAGTCTACACCCTGCTGCGTTGCTGTCATGATCCAATCGCGAGGAGGACCAACATGGTATTAGAGAGGTATCCCAGTTTTTTGGCACTTCAGTGTATGTTTACTGAATGGAATTCCATATTTCCAGCACAGTATACAAAACAGCATAAAACTTACATTTTAAGAAAATACTCAATAGTTTTCTTTTAATATTCATTACGAAAAAGGTATGGGAAATAAACGCATCAATCACTACATCTGTCATAATATATAATTAAATATTATAATCATTTAGTATCACTATCGTTTAGAGTGAGGATCAAATGTAAACACAAAATTTAGACGATGGTTCAGTAGTGCAGTGCTTCTTATGAGTACACTGTCATGATTTGAAACAAATGTTATTTGTTAAAGATATTTTGTGTTTAATAGGTACTAAAGTTCCCTATGTTTGATCTCATTAGTAAGTATCAGGACAAACATGGCATCATCATCAAAAGAATGCATTTGTACAGCAGAGAATTCTTTGAAATACAGTTATTTCTACTTCTACAGACAAAAATAACATGTTGGCCATTTATGTTTAGGCTCTCTCTCTGTCATAAGAGCTACACTTTTCTTTTTCAACAAAATAATATTTAATATAAAAAAAATCAGATTTACTTTCTTGACCATTTTCAGCATACTTCACATTGGCCTGTGAGAGTGGTCAACTTTCGTGACTGCTATGGAGAAAACCTCAGGTTTGATCCCACCCAGGCAGGTACGAACGCTCGAACCACTAAATATCCACCATGCATCAGATGGGCATGTTAAGCTGTCAGAGCCCAGTTTTTTTTTTTTTTTTTTGGTTTGTTTGTTTTTTATGTAGAGGATTTTAGAAAGGGAGTGTCTGACCCCAGGTCTTAAACAGCCCTTAGAAACAGGAAACTAGAAGATTTGGGCTAGAGCGCCTGATAGGAAAGTGACACGAAAGCAAAGTAGAAAGAGGGAGGAAGACGCCCTTATTTATCACCGGGGGCCAGTACCCGGACTGAGCCCAGGTACTAGCCCCCAGTAATAAATACAGGAGTCTTCCTCCATATTTCTGCTTTGCTTCTATGTCACTTTCCTATCAGGCACTCCAGCCCAAATCCCCTAGCTTCCTATTTTTAAGGATTGTTTAAGACCTGGAGTAAGACACTCCTTCGTAAAATCCTCTACGTATGATCTGATCTGAGTACACTTCACTTTTGGATTTCCATCAGTCTCATGAAATGTTTTCTGCTGTTCTTGAAAGTTTTTGGGTTCAACACCATGATGATGATAAGTCTGCTTTCCTCTTCCTCAAAGTGCAAACCACTAAAACCTGACAACCTCTCTATTCTTGAATCATAGCACGCTCTATTTTCATATTACATAATTAAATTACATTGCCATTTACCCCTTCTGCCACTGATTAAAATTATACAAATCTCTTTAAGTTTAGCTGGTTGTGAAAAAAAATGCATTGGTGTCTCTCATTCACAAAGCAGTGTACAATGCCTGTTCATGGAGTGTTATGTCATAACCTAAAGCATAGCCAAACATTAATGTGCCATTTCCTTCAACTTTTTTTTTCAGTTTTAGTGCATGAACTCTGAAGACAGTAAGATATGCTTTTAAAGTAAATATCAACTTTGAAGCAGTGTAACAATAATAACTGATGCTGCTATTCCAGTGTTGAATGTAAGGGATTCAACTGAATCAAGTACTACTAAAATGCACAAAATTTGCAGCATTATGCTGATAAATCAAATATTTACTCTTAAGAACAAAAATGTAAAATGTGAGGAAATTTCAAATGTTGAATCAGGGTTTTATTGTAATCCTTGAAAAATTCTGGGCTACGAAAAAGACAAACTCTAAAATACTTTGGGATTGGTAACACTGCATCAGTGATGTGTTCTCTGAGTTATCTTGCTTATCAGTGATAAAAGAACTACAATAACACTGAACTTCATCTCTACTGAAAGTGAAAATGGAATTTTCCAGACCAGTTGTCTAAGGAAATACAACTGGATTTATAAGATTTAATTCATTATAAGTTGGTGTTCAATGCACCAGTGCATTGCATCTTTTTTCTGCTCTTCTACTCAGAAAATCTTCCCAGCCCTGTTAAGTCTGGCATGAGTCACCTTGGAGCAGATAAACTCAGCCAACATTGAAGTGAATTTTTATTGTTTGTATATCACTGTTTTGGAATAAACGTTCACTCTTTTGGTAAAGTTTTACTTGGATCATGGTCTGCTTTAGGTGCAGAAAGCTGCATGCGATGCTAATAGTTCTCATCAGGTAAAAAACTGTGTCTATTTGCGATTTATTTGCATGTTTGTATTACCACAGATTTAATGAAAAACTCAAGAGAAATTTCAAATTAAGGAACAAGGAAGACCTTTGTCTACGGAGTGTTAGGCCATGATTCAAGTGTGAAGTATCAATACCATAGGGATGATTTTATGTGTTTCTTCTCCTTATACTGGGTTAGAAATTTCCAAACACAAATTCCAACTTTACATACAATTTTGCATGCATTCAGTTGTGTCATTTTTATTTTCACACTACTCAAAGTGTAACAAACATCTCAGAATGTCCTGAAAAAAAACTGCAGAACTCAGCAGATGCTCATTCTGTTATACCAGTGTACAGTGGTTAGAAGCAGAGCAGTTAGAAATTTTCAGGGAATTAGTTTGGTATAAAGTTTACATAGTTTGTCATGTGTTAAACAAAAAAAAAAAATAGTAGCTCGAGTTAACAACATACAGACTCCTTCATGTGTTAAGTTATCAAAGGAGACTAATTGCACTGCATGATATAAATTTTTTGGGATACATGTTCAAATTGGAACTTTCCAATTCCTCCCCCAAAGACTTTCAAAAATTGGTGTTTAGAACCAACTAAAATACTGCAAAAATTATACATATATGCAATTTAAAGGAAATCAGTCTTTCATGCAGCTTCTACACACAAAAAATCCCAAATAGGCTAAGTTAAAAAAGCAGAACTTGGGATTTAACACTTAGTACCAAAGTGAAATAACTGACATGAAATAAATAATTCTAATTCAAATGAATGTGATTCAAAATAAAACTGGTTCAAGCTATCTTTATACATAATTTTCAAACTGATTATTTGCTACTACCAAGGATACATCATAACTGCTATAATGTTCAATAAAATGTTGAATGAACACCAAATAAATTTTATATATAGAAACCATGTAAGCTTTTTTTTTTTTTTGGGGGGGGGGGGAGGTTAATGACCACCACAAGCAACTCTAAGGGCTATATAAGCAGTTGCCCATCCCTAATTTAAGGCCACTGGTTCCACGTAAGGGACAAAGCCTGCACCATCAGACAAGCACATCACCTATGCCTTATCATTCAGGACTTGAACCCGAGATGATACAATAAAAAAGGCATTCATTTTCACTTTTACCATATTCTAAGACATAATATTGACAGTGTTTTGAGTTGGTTCAAATTTCAGTGTTGTTCAATGTAGTCATTGTGAAAAAGATGGAAAAAAATACTGCATCAATAAAGTGTGTAAATCTGCATAAATACCAAAATAAATAATGCATGAAAGTTAAATTTAAATAGGAGTTTGAGATTTACTATAGCACTTTAAGAACCTCACAGATTCAGAAAGAAACTGACAGCCCAGGTTTCACCAAACTTACAGTGAAGTCCAATTAAGCATTCACCCGCAAGATAATTCCAGAAAAGGTAAGGATAATTTACCCGTTTCATAACCAAATAATGGCTCACTAATTAGTTGTTAAACTTGTTTTTTGGAATGTAAAAAAATTTAATGGTAGTAAATATAAATAGCTCAGTCAATATAATGCATTCATAAAAGCAGAATAGATCAACTACACAAAAAGTAAGGCAACTCATTACTGTTATTAGACTTCACTTCATACTCTTATGTTGTTATTACAATTTGCTTAATAAACTGAATTTCAACTTCAATTTTTTTTTTCTTTTGGGGGTGGAGGTTAAATACCTTATACTTTTTAGCATGTACATCACTTCAGGAGGTAATCTTTGTTCAGCAGATTCAGAAATTGCTTCTTCTAAAAAGGCCTGGGAAGGTTCCATTACCTGCAGAGTCAATGGTTGTTCTCTCTTTAACCTCAGTAACCTAAAACAGAAGTATCAGAAAAAATAAGAAAAATAAAAGAACTGCCATTTTTAACAGAAATGGTACATGTTCTTTTACAACAAAATTTGTGCAGAATAATTACCAGTATCATATTTTTAATGGAGTTGCATGTTACAAACTCAGTTACTGATTGTGTTTAAGTGTCTCATAATGCCATTTGCATCTACATGATAACACATGTATAAATATCACTCAGCTATTTTTCTAAAATTCAAAAATTAATTTATTAAGATAAAATAGTTTGCCACATTGATTATTGTTGATGCATGAAACATTTATGCTTAGAATACAAATCATTACTCCTGCTTTAAACACTTCACATGCCATTTTAAGAACTTTATTCTCATTATGTTCTTTTTTAAATGTTCATGAATTTGATTGTATCATGATCTTATCAGTGCTACTGTTCTATTTACTTATTTATTTTTGGTAGTTCAGACACAACTATTGTCATGCAAAATTTCATGAAAAATTGGAAAATAAAGAAAAAAATTGAAATTACGCCATTATTCAGCTTATAAGATGATGCTTTTTTCTTCAGAAGTCAGGCTTCGACTTATACACCACATCAACTTACCACTGATTGATCATTGAAATTTCTCAATGAGAAAAATACTTGTGCCTTAAATTCGTTTGTGATTTGAGCACCCAGAAAGCAATATTACGTTCACAAGGAACCATTCTGAAAGCATCGAAAATGTTATATTCCATTCACTATTCTAAGGATTTTTAAAAGCTGTTGAAAATGATATTTTCGGTCCACAGAAATATCACTGAAGCGTGGTTTAACACTAATGGACAGTGGCTGGCAAAGGTAGTCTTTTTTTGCTCTGTAAATCTCTCAATCATATCCCTCAATTGAATTGAAACAAACTAATGCTTCCTGAATTAAAATAAACTACTAGTAACATGCACAGTTGAAAAAGCTACGACTGAGATTTTTTCCTGTCATATAACACGAGTCATAATAAAATGCATAACTATAATACAGTTGAATTATTAATGGGCAGTGTATAAGATGAATCAGCAACAACAAAATTTTCATAATATTCCCATTAATTTTTAATTTTTTTAACTGCTCGCATACGAATTCAACTATGACGTTCCTCATTATTGTATAAACATGTGCTTACTCATCATTGATGAGCTTGCATTGGAGTATTTAGGCTTTCTTTCAGTGACCCGCCGAAATGATGTGTCTAGAAAACTACACAATGGGGTTAAAATTGTGTTTTATTTTGCCAGTTTGGTTTTAACAATTTTTTTTTTTTTTTTTTTTTTTTTTTTTTGGGTATCGTAATATAATTTGTACTTATACTAATACTATATAAAGAGAGAAGCTTTGTTAGTGCGTTTGAGGTAATCTCGAAACCTACTGAACCAATTTAGATAATTCTTTCACCATTGGGAAGCTTATTTCTTTCTGATGGACATAGGCTATCGTTTATTTTTTATTATTTATTATTACTTTTGGCTGTACTACCAAATCAGATCACTTTCAAGTAGCTCCCGATTTACCATGTATCATTCCACTTTGTTTACATACAAACCTGATCACACCCAACGTGAAAGAAAGTAGTTCATGATAATGTACGGATTTTTTTAACTAATTTCGAAAGCTACTGAACCAATTTGGATAATTCTTTCACCGTTGGGAAGCTTACTTCTTTCCGGTGGACATGAGCTATTTCGTTTATTTTTTATTATTTTTGGCTGTACTACTGAATCAGAACTCTTTCAAGTAGTTCCCGATTTCCCATGCATCGTTCTGCTTACGGTGGATTGTACAAAGAAAATGCCATGGTAACATCAAAAAAATTACTTATGACAATAAAAATTAGCCATGACAAATTTGTGGGTCAATAGCTTTCATTTTTAAAAATCATGAAAATCGCTCCAGTGGGTGGCACTGGTGGATTGGAAAGAAATGGCATTGTGTTTTAAATATATAGATTGATTCCAGTTATTATGTTTTAGCTAAATTTATTTCATGTTTCCGGTTGCAACCAAAAGACATTTTGGTTTCTGGTTTCAATCAGACTCTGAGAAAGCAGCGAACAGTAACTCATGCTGTAAGCAACACTCTGATTTGGTACACATTTGTGACTTTTTTTTTTTTACCTTTGCATGGTAGCTTCTCCAACTGCTTGGTAGGAGGTAAGGAATACAGTAACGTCAGTTCTCAAGGGGAGAAAAAATTATTAATTTATGAAATTCAACTGTTTACTGAAAAGAACACACATGACACCGAATTTTCAGGTGTAATAAGCACGTTTTTTGAATCCGTTCTGACGCAAATTAAATTTATCAAAGCTATTCAAAGTCAATGGAGTTTTTCAATTTTAATCCTGCAGATATTGCTGCAAACGGAATCGTGAGTTTACAAACTCTTAGATACAGAGTTATCGACAAAAATAAGATGTGACTTTACGTCCCGTAGTGGGAAAATCATGCATTATTTTAGGAAGAAAGTATTCTCAAAATGTTTATCCATATGAGCGGTATCGGTCCTAGAAAAAACAAGAAAGACGACACCGAATTTTCGGGTGTAATAAGCACGTCTTTTGAATCCGTTCTGACGCAAATTAAATTTATCAAAGCTATTCAAAGTCAATGGAACCGGTATGGAAAACAATAGATCTGATGAAAGAAAGAAGATTTTCAGTCGGGTTTTCAACCCCTCAGATATTGCTGTAAACGGAATTGTGAGCTTACGAACTCTTAGAAACAGAGATATCGACAAAAATAAGATGTGACTTTATGACCCCTGGTGGGAAAACCATGCATTATTTTAGGAAGAAAGTATTCTCAAAAGGTGTATCCATATAAGCGGTATCGGTCGAAGAAAAAAAAAATAAGTCGAGTTTCCAGGAGCCCAGATTTAGCAACAAATACTTCAGAAGCAGAAATTAGCACTTATGACCCCTGGTGGCTAAACCATTCTTTACCAAACATGAGAAATTATGTGAAAAATATTTTCCATCAGGTCTTGTATGCGATACAGGAAGAATTTTTCAAATCAGGTCTTTAGGAGCAGAAATAACGCAGAAAACGCAATTTACCTTTGTGCCCCCTAGCGGAAAGTCTATGATTTATGTGAAAATTTTGAATTTATAGGGAAAACATTTCGCATCGGAAACACTATCCAACAAAGAAGGAATTTTTCAAATCGTACTCTTAGAAGTAGAGATATTGACAAAAATAAGATATACATCTACGCCTCCTGGCATAGAAAAGCATGCATTTTTTTTCAAGAAGAAAATTTTCCTAAGAGGTTTGTCAACATGAGTAGTATCGGTCAACAAACGACTTTTTTTCAATCGAGATTTTAGAAGCTCATATTTTGCCTGCAAATACAACATAAGCGGAAATTAAGACTTACGCCACCTGGTGGCCAAACCATTTCTTACAAAAATTAGAAAATATGTGCAAACGATTTCCCATCAGGAGCTGTTTGCGGTGCAGAAAAAATTTTCAAATCGGAGATTTAGAAGCAGAGATATATTGGGAAACGCAATTTACATTTACGCCCCCAAGCAGAAAGTTTATGAACTACTTGAAAATTTCGAAATTATATGAACCACATGTCACACTAGAAACACTATCCAACAAAGAAGGAATTTTTCAAATTGGACTCCTAGAAGTAGAGATATTGACAAAAATAAGATATACATCTACACCCCCTGGCATAGAAACCATGCACTATTTTAAGAAGAAAATGTTTCTAAAAGGTTTGTCAAAATGAGTAGTATCGGTCAACAAACGACATTTTTTCAATCGAGAATTTAGAATATCATATTTTGCTGCAAATACAACAGAAGCGGAAATAAAGACTTACGCCACCTGGTCGCCAAACTATTTTTTTTTTTTTTACAAAAATTAGAAATTATGTGCAAACGATTTCCCATCAGGAGCTGTATCCGGCGCAGAAAGAATTTTTCAAATCGGAGATTTAGAAGCAGAGATATAAGGGGAAACGCAATTTACCGCTACACCCCCTAGCGGGAAGTCTATGAATTACTTGAAAATTTTGAAATTATATGAAAAACATGTCACACGGAAAACACTATCCAACAAAGAAGGAATTTTTCAAATCGGACTCCTAGAAGTAGAGATATTGACAAAAATAAGATATACGTCTACGCCCCCTGGCGAAGAAACTTGGGAATATTTTAGGAACAAAATATTCCGAAAAGGTTTATCGATGTGAATGGCATCAGTCCAAGAAAGAATTTTTTCAATCGATATTTTAGAAGCTCAGATTTTATGGCAAATACATCAGAAGCAAAAATTAACACTTACGCCCCTGGTGGCCAAAGTATTATTTACCAAAAATTCGAAATTATATGCAAAAGATTTTCCATCAGGAGATGTATCCGCTGAATAAAACATTTTTCAAATCGGAGTTTTAGGAGAAGAGTTATCGGGGAAAATGTAATTTACTTTTACACCCCCTAGCGGAAAATCTATGCGTAATTTGAAAAAATAACTATATCTAAAATACTCTTCGATATAAATGGAATCGAAAGGTAATTTTTTTTTCAATCGGATGTTTAGAAGCAAATATGTGGAATAAAACATATTTTTGAATTCAACATCACCTGCATTTACGCCCTCTAATGGCGAAATTGTACATCGTAAAAAAAAACGAAATAAAGGATCATCATTTGCATATTTCAAGCTTCCCAATGCAAAAAGAATTGTTCAAATCGGACTAATAGTTGCAGAGATATTGTGGGGACGGACGGACGGACGGACAAACCGATAACAGAAGCACAATCTTTTTTTAAAAAAAACGTGCTAAAAATGCAGAAATTACCTCACTTTCTTTTCATTATAGTATTTACTAAAACATTAAAAATACAGTTACCAAATTTTGAAACATTAACTGTATTTGTTTTAGTCTCTCTCCTCTTATACTCATTTATCTATGAATGAAAATAAGAAAACTAAGAAATTTGACACATTCAACTTATACTCCAAATCGACTTACACGCCAAAACTACGGCAAGTTAAAAATCTGGTTATGAATCTCTGTCTGAAATCACATTTTTGCTTTATAGAAAAATGACTGAAAATGAATTAAGGAAATTCTGAATAACAGGAACTGCATTTCTTTAGTGAGAATAAATAAAGGAAAAACAGTAAAAAAAAATGTGGGAAGCATTTTGTAGCACAACTAAAAAAAGAAATGAAAAACTGCATGCTCACTTACATTGCAGTAACCTCACAAAATTCATAAAAAAAAGCTGAGGAAAACTTCAAGAGTATAATCAATTAAAAACATAGAATTCAGGTTTGTTTGTTTGTTTGTTTTGGATGTATTACAATATGGAATAATTTTTTAAATGCCAGGAGGTCTTAAGAATCTTTTTTCTCATTGCATCCCCATCAGGCAGCAAAATCTAGCAGATGGTACAAAAACTTCAAACTAAATTATCCCTTACTTTGAGAGCAACAGGTCAGCTTGAACTTCAAGACATATAGCAGTAGCCATATAACTTATCCCAACAATGTCATTACATCAGCTTTGTTAGGAAACTAATGCCCTATTCTTCATATCAAAGAACTGCAACAAAATAAAAGTTTCATTCATATCATGTTATTGTTTGTCTATGAATCCCATCTTTAAACGTTGTGTAAGGACCCTTGCATTATTAATTAATTATTAATTTAGAGTTCCCTGTAAAAATATTTCCTTGTAAGGTTCCTTACATAAACTTTAAAGGGACTGTCTTCAGGGAAACAGTTGAAATCCTTTCCAGCAAACTGGCATGCAATGACATAGTCTCTATGGAACTACCAATGGTTTGGCATGTGTTGTTAAAAGATAAAAACACATCGCATAATTGCATGATAAAAACTCAAGTAATACTGCTCGTGATGTCACCCATGTTATTTTTTTAAAAATCATCTTATTTCCTACTGTTCTAATTCCCTGCATTTTATGTTCACCATTGCCAAGAAAAAGTCTCTGAGTGGAGTGCGAAAGCTTGGCGAATCTTTATACAATTTACACCACAAAAATAAACGAATTTACTATGCCATAAGCATTCCTTGTGTATTCACGACCTGGTGTATTTAAAATATGAGTATAATTATTAATTTAGTTCCCTGTAAGCAAATGAAATTCCATCAGATGCAGAGCAATTTGTCTTAGAATTTTAAGTGATTCATAACACTTTCTTTTTTATAATAGTGAGTTAATCAAATAAATGGCTTGACATTTTGAATAATTTGGTTCAGCGAACAAACCAGTTCTGAAAAAGTTCGCCAAGACAGTCCAATTCGTGTAAAAACCACATTTGTTTAACAAGTGCAAATGATTCAACAACTCTGCCATTTCTTAATTAGAATGTTTTAGTAACACAATAAGTAATTCCTTAGCACATTCTCAGCATAAAAGCTGGCATGTTAACCATTCTACACAGCAGTAATCATGCTTTCTATATAATCACATTTGAACCACTACAGTAAGCAGCACAATATTTCATTCTATTATGAACCAAAATACTATGGTTAGTAGACACTGGAATAGCATTCATCACAGAGAATTCAATATTAAAACCTAATAAGTGAATCAGTTTTCTTTTGCAAGATCACATAAATCTGGATTTAGGAACAAGTTCTTATCTATTCTCAGAACTTTTTTTTTTTAAATCTTTATTTAGATTATCTCTTTTGACAGTAAGGATATGTTTCTACTGCACTACATTTTTTTATAATGTTGAATGGTATTTTTCTCCTGAATAGTTTTTGAAGACACAATTTTTATTTGTGTGTGACACTATCTCATAGCATTTAACTAAAAAGATTCATTAAGCAATTAGGTGTGTATACATACCTTTTAGCAAACCTCACCACCATCTGTCTCTTTTTCATTCTAGTCCTTCCACCTACAGCCTGACTAGATAGCATTCGAACCTAAAGAAGAAACAAAGAAAAAGGAAGAAATTTCACCTGCAGGCATGATTAATTAAGGTAATGTACAGTCTAAGGCTGCAATTATTTAACAGTTTACCTAAACTAACACTTATTAAATCTTTAATGTACCTAAATGCTTTAATTGTTTGCCTAGCTATATGCTCACTATATAAAAAATAAGAGCAAAAATTGCTAATAGCATTTCATTATACTTAGATCATTTTTTAATCAAAGATAATACTCATAAAAATGCCAGTAAAGGAAACTATAATGGGGCCATGGTTTCAGCCACTAGGGCTCTCATCAGTCATCAAATCGCATATGTTGCTCTGTTCTTGATCAGCTTTTGAATCTTTTATCACAGGGTTGTGGTCTTGTGCTGCCATATCCAGGCTGAAATCTATTGAATTTTAAGAAGACTTTAATTGGTCGTTAATATTTTGTGAAAACGGGGTGCAAAAATTATCCCATATTTTGTTAATTTTGAGGGACGTATCCTTGTTGCAAGCTTGATAATTAGTTGAAATTTTGATAGATTCACGGATAAGAGTTCGTTTCCAACCTGTGAATGTGAAATGACTTTTGCTTCTTCCCAAACAGGTTTAATGAAGGATTTGTAATGAAGGATTTACACCTATTTGGAAAGAAGCAAAATTCATTTCACATTACACAGGTTGGAAACGAACTCTTATCCGTGATTCTATCGAAATTCCAACCAATTATCAAGCTTGCAACAAGGACCTATCCCTCAAAATTAACAAAATATGAGATAATTTTCTCACCTCGTTTTCACAAAATATTAACGACCAATTAAAGTCTTACGAAAATTCAATAGATCCCAGCCGAGAGATGGCAGCACAAGACCACAACCCTGCAATAAAAGATTCAAAAGCTGATCAAGAAAGAAGCAACGTACACGATTTGATGGCTGACGAGAGCCCTAGTGGCTGAAACCATGGTCTCATTATAGTTTCCTTTACTGGTATGCTAATAAGTATTATCTTTGATTCAAAAACGATCTAAGTATATGCTCACTGTTCAGATTGACATGTTGTTTTGAGCTGTTTCAGGTTTAGAACCTGTAAGACTTCCAAAGTTTTAAGAAGACACTTTGTTATACTCATTCACTTATGATGGACTGATACAATCTCTAGTTCTAATGACATAGCCAAAACATTACCCTTCTGAAGGAAGTAATGGAAACTAAGAAGCATCCAGGCTTTTGATCGTATTATTACAAAACTGAATCAATGTTTACTAAAAACTGGTAGCAAAAGCCTCAGACATACCCTAAACAAAGTAATCACACTTACATTATCAAACATACACCTACCTGCCTCCCTCACTGCTCAAATAACAACACAGGCATTATATTCTATGAACTATTTCATCATCAGCTAGAGTTTTAGCCAAGTTTTCTGTTAATATTTTTGTGTTACAATGCTTTCCTACAGTCTTTGCAGCATCCATATCATTCATTGCCACTGAAATTTATTTTGTTAAACTATTCTGATGAGAGATCAGCAATTCAATGTTAGAATGCTAGACTTCTAAGCCATTATGCTTAATTAAAATTCCATGAAATTTATGGCTAATTTTCAGTCTTTAATGGCTAGTATCATTATTTATTTCTCTTAATCCAAATGATCCATACAGATGCAAAGTCATAAAAATCCCTTCTCTGTTCCCTAAACTTTTGAAATTCTTGCAACAGCAGAATATTAAGGGGAACTTGTTCCTGCCATGGAATTGCATCACTTGTATTCAGTTTTGCATCACCCCCAAGAATGACACAAAAGACGACAACAAAGACAAAATTCCTTGAATCGGCAGAAGAAACTTGTGCCTAAAGTTTACAAGGAAATTTTTGCGATGTCAAACTTCTGTTTTTGGAAATTGTTGTCTACAGTTTCAAGATCAAATACAAACATTTAAGCAATAAATTGATATTTAGTAACAATGCGAGACAGAGGCAACTTCACGAGAAAAAAAAATTACAGTTGCAGGGAAATTTTTCACTCTGTTAAAATTTTGTTTTCGAAAGTTTCGAAAAACGGAAAATTGTCCTCAAATGGAAAATGATGCGTGTATGCACACGCACTAATCCTCCGAAAACCCCAAAATAAAAAATTCTTTTTAAGTTTTGCACCAATCTCGAGTAGCCGCTCCAGTGGCCTAAGAGATGGCCTCTGATCATTCGTCCGAGTTTGAATCCCAACGAGGCATGGATGTTGTGTTTGTCTTACAGCACTGGCTCTCTCCCTTCCTTGGAACCAGTGACCCTAAATTAGGGACGGGCGACTGCTTATAGCTCATTGAGTTGCTCACGGTGGTCATTAAACCTCCAATCAAAAAAAAAAAAAAAATCTTGAGTACAACCCAAATGATGGAGAAAAAAGCAGAATTATGCAAATCGGAACATCATGCCTGATTGGTAACCATCGGTGATATGCAAAATGAACTGCTCGTGCCACTATTGTATGGAAGCTGATTCAAGTGTCCATAAACCAGGGCTTGAAATACCCAGTCCACAAGTGCACTGTGCACGTAAAAATTAAACTGTGCACCCAAATTTTTTCTGCAAGGTGCACACAGTGCACTTAACTTTAAAAACATATCTATATTTAGTGTTTTACGCTATTTTGATGTTTGAACAAAATGTTGTGGGCCTACATCGCGTGAATGTAGGAAGAAGGCTTATTACGACACCATCGCTCGAACCGTGGCGAACGAGAGTGCCCCTGAACTTTCCGATGATTGAAACAGTTTCGAGGGCAAAAAAGGTGTGTGAAAGCTATCAACTCCGGAGAAGGGAGAATTTAGATCACATGAGAACCCGGCGATAACAGTGGCATGCATGTCCCGCCGCTCTCGTCCAATGCATCAGTTCCTGTAACACTGAGGGAAAGATCTTGATTTTTGCTGGTGAAACAGCAAAAAAATCTGCCAGTTTGTGGCATAAGATGATGATATTACCTTTCTCTTTATAAAAGTGCAACAAATATAAATTCATTTGCATCGTGCGGAAATATTCTTTCGCACTTATAAACATCGATCATGAAACTATCGATGTTTTTTCAATGCGTCGCTGCCTATCTCCGTTGTTACAGTGCAGACCTAAAGCTGTGTGCTGTCTTTGGAACTTTTGGTTTGTGCCTGGTCTTCAGTTTTTGATTTTAATCTCTATCCATTGGATGAATAATTAAAACACTTTTTTAAAATGCCACCAAAGAAGCATCCTACACCACCTAGTTTGAAAAATAATACTTTGCAGAAATATTTTCATAAAGGCGTGAGAGAAATCCCTAAAACAGCAGTCATGGACCAAAGTGATTCCTTATTGCTTGACAAACAGATGAAAGGGATAAGGGGAAATGATGAAGTGAATAAAGTAATAGCAGAAAAAGATAAAGAAGAAATCATTGTTGAGAAAGAAAAGGCTAAAGAAATAATTGAAGTCGTTGATGAAAATAAAGCCAAATGTTTTTTTGAAATTGTGGATAAAGAAAAACCCATTGAAATAATCGAGAGAAATAAAGTGGAAAAAGTAATTTGCACTAAAACTTACACTTTCCAAGAGACTTGGAAAACTGGACGTGATTGGCTTTCCTACAATGAACACTTGAAAGCAATGTTTTGTACTGTTTGCCAGTCATATGACAAAACATCACGTTCAAAAACCTTTTGTGATAAAGGCTGTTGTTCTTTAAGGAAACATATGGTTGAAGTACATGAGGAAACACCAGCACATCTTAAAGCAATGGAAGCAAGAACTGCACTTGCCAAAGCAAAGGATTTTCAGACCCCTATGCAGAGATCCATATTGAGGTTAGAAGAAAAGGAAATAAAGCAGTTACACACAATCTTTAAGATTACTTTTCACATAACCAAAAAAATATGCCATTTACAGCATTTAGAAATGAAATTAAATTATTAAGATGTGTTGGATGTGAAGTAACTGAAACCTATAACAATGATAAGCAAGCTAAAACATTCATTTCCTACATCAGTAAGAATATGAAATCAAATTTAGTTGCATCTTTGAAAGAAAGCATTTTTTTTTTTTTTTCAATTTTGGCTGATGGCAGCACAGATCGCAATGAATGCAATGAAGAAATTATTTATATTAGATTTCTTGAAAAGGGAAGAGCTATCACCAAATTTGTAACTATAGAGCAAGTGCAACATGTTGATACAAAAAGCATCAAGAATTTGTTGGAAAATGCTATGGCAGATTGTTTGAACCTAAGTTTAGAAGAGACTAAAACAAGACTAATTGCTTGTACATTAGAAGGTGTGGCAAGTAATTTCAGAGCCAAAAGTGGTGTCTACAAGCTACTCTGTGAAAGTCGCAATCATTTGCTTGGCATACATTGTTGTGCACATCGACTGAAACTAGCAGGGAAAGATGTAATGCGAAGTTCAAAATATTTAACTTGAATGGAGTCTGCTTTGAATGACTTATTTGTAATATATAAGTATTCTTCTAAGAACTGGTCAGAGTTACAAATAGTTGGTGAGTCATTAGAAACAATAATTTTAAAACCTGTTCAAGTAGGAGGTGTTCGTTGGTTACCTCACCATGATCGTGCCATTGATGTCTTGCTGAAGTGCTATGAGCCATTTATTATCCATTTGGAATCTCTTGCATCAACTGGCTCAGCAAAAAACAAAGAGCGTGCCACAAGCATTTTGAAAAAAAAAATGAAATCTGTACAGTTTGCACTATTTTTGAACTTTTTTTCAAAATTAGTAAAATTACTTTTTAGTTTAAGCAAAGTACTTCAAGCAAATGATACTAGTCTAGAATGTGCTCGCACAAAAATTGAAGCTATTCTTAAAATTTTTAATGATTTAACAGATATTAATAATCTTGCAAAATTTTCAGATTGGGATACAGAGAATGGTGTTCATATAGTATCAGAGAAGATTGTGTTTCAGAAGGCAAATCTGTCAGAAGGTGCAAGTTAGCACTTAAGAACAGCTCGTTCTGCTTTATCAAAAATATTGCAAGAAAAGTGTGTATCATCCGTAGCTGAAGAATTAAGACTTGGCAAAGAAGCAAATCTTGAAAGAAGCACAACATATAATCAAATTGTGCAGTTCTCAGATTAAAGACAGATTTAAATATTTTGTTAAAGATCCACTTTTGTGTGCATTTGTAGTCTTCGAGCCATGTTATTGGCCAAGCAGTGAACAAATTGAGATGTATGGGAACAACGAAATTGAGAATTTATGGTCGCATTTTCAAATACCACTGGAAGAAAATGGCTTTAATAAAGTTGAAGCGATGATCCAGTGGAAAATGTTAAAGAAACATGTGAAGGACCTGTGGGAAAACAAAAAAAAAATGTCCATAGAAACTAAAATTTCAGAACTGTGGCAGAAAGTTATATCAGATGATGGTGGGAAATATAAAGATATTCTCAGTCTGATACAAATTGTACTTGTGATTCCCATCAATACAGCTGAGTGTGAGCGGGGGTTCGCTTTAATGGGACTTGTAAAAACTGACTGGAGATGCTCCCTTCATCCAAACACACTGAGTGATTTAATGCATATCAATTTAAGTGAAGAGACAGATACTTTTTGTTCAGAAAATGCTGTGCTGCAATGGTGGAAAAATGCAAAAAGAAGAGTGGACACTAAACCTTATGGGGAAAGAACTGAAAAGGCTATAGCTGATGATTCTGACTGCCAACCAATGTCTGATGATGAATAAAAATTCTTCATATAAGTATAATTTCTCCAAACAAAAAATTAATATTAAATATACATTTCTATTAACTACAAACATATCCAATAAATTCAGTTTTCATTAATTAATTAACATACTTTTTTTTAAGTGTGCACCTGAAAAAATTTGTGCACCCAAATTTAGAAACTTAGGTGCTCAAGGTGCATCAACAGAAAAAAATCTAATTCGAACCCTGCCATAAACTGATTATATTCCCGACATGAACGATGTATTCGACTGCAATTTTTGGAACTCTGAAGGATCCCTTTCTAACGCATGTAATTTTACGAAAGATATGTTTTTAACACTCGAATTCTGTGAGTGGTCCAAAAAAGAAACCAGGATTTTGCATACATTTTTTCTTAAAATTATGTAAGGTGGGAGACTCCTGCTAATAATTGTATTTCGGTGGGAGTTTAAATTTTTTGGCAGTAATCCCGCCCTGAATTTTAAGCCCTGTTAGTAAAATCAGGTGAAAATACCAAAAACTTGAAAAAAATTTGTGCACCCAAATTTAGAAACTTAGGTGCTCAAGGTGCAACAACATAAAAAAAAATCTAATTCGAACCCTGCCATAAACTGATTATATTCCCGACATGAACGATGTATTCGACTGCAATTTTTGGAACTCTGAAGGATCCCTTTCTAACGCATGTAATTTTACGAAAGATATGTTTTTAACACTCGAATTCTGTGAGTGGTCCAAAAAAGAAACCAGGATTTTGCATACATTTTTTTCTTAAAATTATGTAAGGTGGGAGACTCCCTGCTAATAATTGTATTTCGGTGGGAGTTTAAATTTTTTGGCAGTAATCCCGCCCTGAATTTTAAGCCCGGTTAGTAAAATCAGGTGAAAATACCAAAAACTTGAAACCATTGTAGTACTTATTTAATCTTATTATACTTCCATAGACCATAATTTTAGGTTTTTAATTAAAAAATTTATAACTACCCCCTACCCCTCGTCTTTTAAGTCTATCATGATTTGTAAATTTTTGCAACTATCTCCTTCTCTCTCTGACTCTCTGTAACTAACAAAGTAATTTTTAAAAAAAAGAAGAAAAAAGTAGGGATTTTTACACCTCTGTAGACATGTGAAAGTTTCATATTTTTTTATACCTTCCCCTTTTTAGATACAGATCTTCAAATTTTCCAATTTTTGAAAAATCGGCAACTTCAGATTTCCTCTTTTAGCATGAAGGGATTATATAAGCCAATAGTTATTTGTTTCAGCTTAAAGTACTGCTCATAAGCTAAAAATAAACCAAAGATCATTTTGTTCTTGCTTTTTTATCCCTTATAAATAGAACTGCAATGGATCAAAAACTAAAAAAAATCAATTTCAATTATTAATTTGAATTTTAAAGGATTTTTTCTCATATTAATTTTTAATAAATATTTATATATTCTCTTTATAGATGGACCTGTGCTCTTTAAAATGAGAATAGTTGAAGTTCTCTGCCATTTATGGTTTTTGAGCAGTTACATAACTACTTCATTCCTTCTGTGTTGCTTCCTACTTAATCTCCTGACCATTCTTTAGCACAAAGCAGCACTTTTATCAAATAAGAGTACTTTACCTGCAAAATGTTTCTGTCCACTTGTACAAGTGGTAATGCATTTTTTCTAAAGCAAAATTACTGAACAACATCATGTTGTCAGCCATAGCTAAGCAGTACAAGAACATAACACAAAGTACCCATACACAAAAGAAAGTGTGCAGTATTACCTAATGCTTCATATTGGCTTTTTGAAAAGAATTCCCATGTATAAGTATGGTATTTGCAATTTTGGGAGCTTGTATATTGGCTAGTATGATGAAGGGAAAAAGAAAATCCCTTAAGGTTATGTCTGATCTTTTAACATGATAAAACACTGACACAAACTTACCTTTCTCAGTATTTTTCTACCATAAAACATCACTCTGTCCCTTTTACGGAAACGAGGGCGAGATGATCCCATCATAGTTTCAGTAACTGTTTTAACTGTATACAAGAAATTTAGAGAATCAGTCTCAGAGACAAGCTCTATTAAAAAAACTGATTTTGATACAACATAAGGAATGAAATATTTACGTCAGCATAATTCACTACACATGCCTGTTACTGGTCTCTATTAAAAGACATTCTCGTGTGATATTTTAAAAAAACTGCCCTTTTCAATAATTTGATACAAAATGAAATGCTTAAAACATGATGCTCAAATATTGTATAGTAGACAGTAAACATACAAATTCAGGTACTATACAGTAAATAGTTAAAGAATACTGACAGTAAATGTGCTGTGTAAGTAAACTTTTAAAGCACATTTACATATATGAGGGCTGTCCTAAAAATGGGTGGACTGAGGTCACTGTTCTGAGTCTGTGTCACTTTGAGGTTTGGTGTGGTGGTCTTTTTTGAAATACCAACCTTTGCATTCTATACACTGTTTACAGTGGTCCACAAGCTTTTGAAATGTGTTGCAGTCCATTTTGTGAAAGTCACTTCAAGGTAGCAGATGTGGCAGCCTTTACTTCCTCATTTGTCTTAAATTCTTTCCTCTCAACTCTTTATTAAGTGTTGGAAAAACACAGAAATCTCAGGTTGCAAGGTCTGGGCTGTATGGAAGATATGATAGATGTTGGCCATCAATTTTCTCCAAAAACAGCATTGCTACTTGGGCCACATGCAGTCTCACATTATCCTAAAGAAGAAACAACAATTCTTGATTAAGCAGTTTCAGTCTACCTTCCCTTCAGGTGAACTCACGAAATGTGAGCATAATATTGTGAATTGACAGTTTGTTTCATGGGCATTCAGTGCTGCAATACTATCCCCCATGGGCATTAACAAACAAAATCAACATCAATTTCTTTGAAGAACTACAAACTC
Source organism: Macrothele yani (assembly GCA_039090855.1). NCBI lineage: Eukaryota > Metazoa > Arthropoda > Arachnida > Araneae > Macrothelidae > Macrothele > Macrothele yani. Next base: position 60,381,195 of record CM077029.1, read on the forward strand.
AGAATCTCAGTGAAGAACCAAGCAGTTCTCGTCTTTTTCTTTTCCTGTGCATTGTTTCCTTAGGTGAACCCACAAAATGGGAGCATAATATTGTGTATTGTGACAAATAAAGGTAACTTGATCACGCTAGTTGCATTACAAGAAAAGAACTTTTACAAGAAAGTTCGTAAGTAGGGAGCTTTCAACCTTATCTTAGGTTTTCATCACGCCAATGGAGGACTAAAATTGTTGACAAATTACATTTGAATGTAGAATCTGGCAACAATCATTATACATTTGAATGTAGAATCTGGCAACAATCTTAGTCCTCCATTGGCGTGATGAAAACCTAAGATAAGGTCGAAAGCTCCCAACTTACGAACTTTCTTGTAAAAGTTATTTTCTTGTAACGCAACTAGCGTGATCAAGTTACCTTTATTTGTTATTATTGTTACATGTTTTGCCCATCACTGTCATGTGTATTGTGAATTAACAGTTTGTTCCTCAGGAACCCAGTATTGCAATACTATCCCACGGGCACCAACAAACAAAATAAACATCAATTTCTTTGAAGAACCATAAACTCGGAATCTCTTCAGGGGCAACGAGTCGATGTGCATCCATATCTTAGACTCTTGTTTTGATTCTGGATCAAAATGTTTTATCCAAGACTCTGCTATGGTGATTATTTGATTCAAAAAGTCAGAAATATTTCTTCCTTCATTGATTCAAAAAGTCAGATTCTGTTTCCAGTTTTTGAAGAAAAGCATGATAAAGTTCAACGCAGCACTTTTTTGTTCTTCAGTAAGATCATGTGGCACCCATCTTGCACAAACACAAGACATCATCAAATGCGACTTTACAATTTCACGACATCTTGCTACACCAACACTCAACTACAGTGCCAAATCACGAATCAATAGATGTCTATTGTCTTTCAGAATGCTTTCATCGGTCACTGATATTGATGGACACCCGCTTCATGCATTATCCTGCACACAGTGTTTGCCTTCATTGAAATGCTTTCACCACTTGAATATAGCCAACCTGCAAAACGCTTCTGCACCTATGATTCTTAAACCATCTTCCCTGTCACTTTCGCATAACTTTACATAAAATTCAATTGCAATTCTTTGTCTGGTGATTGACAGTATATCGTGCTCATCTGTCATTGTATATATTACACATTTCTTGTGAACTATTACAATACATCCACAAAGAAAGACTGCACCTTGCTTTCACTCAAACTAACACAGCACAGATGGAAAAAATCTCTCCCCAAACAGAAACACACAACTTGTTCCTATAGCAATGCTGCAGGGCTGCCAGTCTACATATTTTCAGAATAGCCTATGTACTATGTGCTATACAAATCATTTTGTGTAGCACTTAAAAAACTTAATAACTTCTCCACTGATGGATTAATTTAATTTGCTTAAATCATTTCAGAAGTAGTGCAAAGGTAGCTAGCAATAAAAAATCAATAAAAAAATGGCTGATTCAGTTAATAGTGCTTTTGCTAAACTTATTATGTTAATATTAAAGTGATTATCATCACTTTCAAGTTCAACAATTTCAAACATATCAATATAATGCTTCTCATTAAGCCATATTCTACTGACTGGAAAAAGAAACCATATGCAACATGATAGACAGCAATCACAAATTAGTCAACATTTTTAAACTACAGAATTACTCTGCAATTATACAGTATTATCACACAAAAAAGAAAAAGGAGAGAGGCAAGAGAGAGAAAAACTGCCAAAATCAATGGTAATTCACTTTTCATTCAGCAGCATTAAGCCACCATTATTGCTGTTTTATCATCTGAAAAATGAATGTGCTAGGGTTAAAATTAATTTGCATAACTAAAATGCAAAACCTAATTTATAAATTAATTCATCCATCCAGCCACTGCGAATGTCGGTAGGCAGTCGCGAAACAGCGACCAGATATTTTGTAGTGGATAGTAAATTTTTTAATGTAGTAACCAACGATGGCCAGCAGATTTTTTCCCCCAAGTGAGCAACTATTTTGTCCACCCCCCCACACACACCCCCAATGAATATCAAGAGTTCAGTTTTCTTTCTCACCCATGTTCTTGCAGCAGCTTTGAAAATTAATGAATTAATGGAAGTAAAGGTGGGCCTTCAAGAGAAACTTAATCTGCTGACAGATCAGCCTGGAGTGACCAAAGGGTCAAAGTTACTAAAGCAACCTTTGCCATGGTATACTTTGCACAAAGTATAATGTCATCTATGGGTAAAAGAATTATCTTTGAGTCTCTGTTTAGCCACATATATGCTGAACAAAAAGAAACAAACTGTTATGACAATGTTTTTGAGATGATGCAGTTACTACATCTAATGGCATGTAACACTGCTTCTTGTGAACGTGGCTTCTCAGCAATGAAGCTCATAAACACTAGTAATTGGGCATGTCTGAATAGTGACACTTTAAATGACTTAATGATGATTAGATGCAATGGCCCTTCAATTGAAGATTTTGATCATCAAAATGCTATTCAATGGTGGTGGGCAGATACCTCTGATAGGAAGATCAGACACAGTACATATCAGCGGTAAACTGTATCAACATTATTAGTGCCACTTTATGTATATATATATATATATATCCTAGCTTTTGTCCCTTTGTTTTAAATATTATTAAAGAAATTAGACATCTAACTTCAATGACTTCTCGAAAATAAATTATGTGTGCATTAAGATAGTAGGAGTAATGATATTACAGCACTGAAAATAAATTGTCAAAAATCAATCATTTTCGAACAAAAGCATATGCAATATTTGCAATCAATCTAATGATACTGTGCAGTAACTGCTATACATCTGTTTTTATGAAGTTCGGGAGAGGGGTCCCTCACTAGAAAGAAAAAAACATTCACCCATTTAATTTCATAGAAACATAAGTAGAGAAGTTACTGAATTATTGTTATTGTTATTATTATTATCATTATTATTATTGTTATTATTTAACTTTGCATGGCCAGCAGATTTTGTCATTTGGCTAGTATAATTTTCATTCCACTAGCCACATTGGCTAGTAGAAATTTCAGCAGTTTCACAAGAGCTGTATCCATCCATTAGTAAAGTAAATAAATTTGCATTACAAATGGAAGGTGTACCTTCCCCTTGCAGAGGAGAGGCACAGCTGAGAATATAACTGACAGAAAACTAACTATTGTGAGCCACAGATATCATAAGAACAGTCTTGGGATTGCTAGTATGGCACCAAATGCCAATAGGTAATACCACAAAAGTAAGAGTAATATCCAGATATAGCCACCTGTCCTTCCTATTTTTGGTTCACTCAATAGTTGGAATGCCCCCCCCCACCACACACACACACACACACACACACACACACACACACACACATACATACATACATACATACATACATGCTACCATTTGTGTGTCCTTCTCCACGATATTTATTACACACAATACAAAATCTTCTGTATAAGAACTTAGTTCTCTCAGTATAAATACTTTATTATTAAACAAGAAAATAAAATGGTATGCACCTATTACCTTTTGTTTTAAGTTTCATAAAAACAAACGTTGCTCGTAAACAGATGACAACAGTGGCTAAGATGACAAGAACAATCACAGTTGGCTGAAAAACAAGGGGGAAATATTAACATACCGCAATATTAAAAACTAAATGAAAGTTTGTTTTTATAGAAACTTGCTTTTATGCATCAATTCCAAAATATTAACAATGCATATCAAGTTCAACAACAGCATGAAATCAGAAGCAAAAACACCTTTATGTTTATGCACTCCCAAATAATCTGGTTGTATATGTAGGCTTTCCACATATTAAGATATACAACATGTTTTGTTGCATGCATCTGTTCCTGCCTGTACACTTAAATTTAAATTGTTTCCATCCTCAAAATCTATTAATGCCTTAAATTTTTACAAATTTTAAAATGTTGATTAGTATATACAATAAAAAACAAAAAATATACTAAAAAGAAGTTTTGATACCACTAAAAATATAAAGGGGTCCGCATTTTTATGCAGATTTTAGCAAACCAGTAATATACCAGACTGCTATTTCACCAACTGTTTTGGAAATGGCATTCCTCTGGCACTTAATCTTGAACTGTCCGTACATCTAAACTTCAGACATTCCACCCAATCTTCCTGCTGCATGCATTGCTCTTTTGCTACTTTTACTATTCTGCAAAGAAATCCTGCGATACAGCGTGTACACAAAGAACTTCAAATATCAAAGATGATATTTTAGGAAGCTAAAGGACCAATGGACCCCCCCCCCCCATCCACCCCACCCCTTCCAAAAAAACTTTTGGGAATATAATGCATACTTTTTTATGATGTGAGCCAACTAAATTTGATAATATCAGATTGTGATGTTTCATAGAATGCAAACACGTGTATGATGTGTACTTAATAAAACAGCAATATCGATTACTAATAAGCAAAGTCAGCTCTGTAACTTTGTAATTTACATTTCTGCCCTATCTATCATAGTTTTGCAGTTGTGCTCACTAAGTTCAACAATTCACCAACAGAGGTGCCTATGTTGTGCCCGTTAGATCGCTTCTCAGCAACTGCTTTGCTCTTGCATGTGTGTGTGTTAGGGGAGGGGGTCCCAAACACTATTTTATACAGTATGTATATATTATTGTATATATATATATATACATATATATATGTAAGGTCAGGTGATGGGGATGTAAGGTCAGGTGATGCGTAACATCACAGCCTCTCCTTGACAAATGTCAACCCCGCCTTCTCGTGGTACATCCTGTTCCCACTAAAGGGGCTCTGACGACCGCCAATAGCGGTATAACTATACCATCGGGATTAGAGGAAATGCTATCCCACACTCACCAACCCGCTTGGCCAGTGTGGTGAGTTATGGCCAAACCCCTCCAAAATAACTCCACAACTTAAATCTTGGCCCTCAGTCTCCGGCAGCTGGAATGTACCTGGCCAAGGCAGCGGCCAGTGCGACATGAAGGCAGAGGGTGCTAAGAATCCCCGGAGGACCGGACTAGGCTGCCATCTGATGCTGACCTTGGCGACGTATAACGGACGCTCCCTATCTTCTGATTCAAGGCTTCTTGAATTGGAAGAGGAACTACAAAGGATCAAGTGGGACATCGTGGGGCTAAGTGAGGTAAGGAGAAAAGGAGAAGATCTCATCGAACTGAAAAGTGGACATCTCTTCTACTATCGTGGGACAGATACTGGCAGAACTAGTGGTGTTGGATTTATAATAAACAAGAAACTGAAGGATAAAGTTGTAGAAGTTGAAAGTTCCTCTGACAGAGCTGCACGACTCGTTATCCAACTCTCGAGAAGATACCAGGCTCAGATTATTCAAACTTATGCACCCACCACAAGTCATGCTGAAGAAGAAATTGAAGAATTTTATGAGGAAATTCGTGATCTAAATAATAAAGGCAAGCAGCACTTGAAGATAATTATGGGAGATTTCAATGCAAAAATAGGGCAACGGCAACAGAATGAAACTTCAGTAGGTAAATTCGGTCACAGCAACAGAAACCAGCGTGGAAATACTCTCGTAGAGTTTGCAGAGGCAGAAGGGTTTTTCATCTTGAACTCCTTTTTCAAGAAAAAGCCACACAGGAAATGGACATGGAGACATCCAAATGGGACGACAAGTGAAATTGATTTTATTATGTGTAACAAAAAATTCGTCATAGAAGACTGCAGTGTGCTAAACAAGTTCAACACAGGCAGTGACCATAGATTGGTGAGATGTAAGATGCACCTCAACACTAAACTCGAACGTAGCAAGCTCATAAGACAAACAAAATGTATTGACATAACCAACCTTAAAAAACACCATAATACCTTCAAATTGGAACTGAAGAACAGATTCTCTGCTTTAGAAGGCCTTACATCGGAAGAAGTGGATATTTCTGAAGTTAACAGAAAAGTAACTAAAGCTCTTATGGAAACAGCAACAAAATTAGCTGGGTCTAAGAACAAATTGCATGTGAACAAATTATCAGGAAAAACCAAAATGTTGATGCAAAAAAGAAGAGTGATGAGGACAACTAAAGAAGATGTGACTTCCAAAGTGGAATATATAGAGCTATGCAAGACAGTACGAAAAAGTATCACTGAAGACGTAAGGAAATTCAACTGTGAACTGGTAAGGAAAGCAATTGAAAACAACCAAAGCCTAAAGATAGCAAAGGGACATCTCAGTAAGGGGAAAAAACAGATTATGGCACTGAGAAAAGAAGATGGTTCTGTAACAAGAAATAGAGGCGAAATTATGACAAGAGTGAAAGATTTCTACTCCAAATTATATGAAAGGGATGATACATGTACTCCAGACATCATGAAAGGTACCAGTACCAGAGTTCTTCCAGTCCTTCCAGCAGAAGTTGCACATGCAATCAAGAACATGAAGCGGGGAAAAGCTCCAGGAGAAGATGGAATTACTGTAGACATCATACAAGAAGCAAGTGGAGAAATCGAAACAGTACTCGCCCAAATTTTCACTCGATGCCTTAATGAAGGGAAAATTCCTGAGGATTGGAACAACGCTACAATGATCTTGCTACATAAAAAAGGTGACATTGAGGATCTCGGGAACTACAGACCTATCAGTGGTTTATAAAATCTTCACTAAAGTTCTTTCACACCGCTTGAAGGTGACACTGGACATGGCTCAACCGAGAGAACAAGCTGGATTCAGGAGTGGCTACAGCACAATAGATCATATCCACGTACTGAGAGAACTAATTGAAAGAGCGAGGGAATATGAACTTCCATTGTGCATGGCTTTTATCGATTATGAAAAAGCCTTTGATTCGGTGAAACCATCAGCAGTTGCAATGGCTCTGAAATCCTGCGGTATTGAAGATGCATACATTAATATTATTAATAACATCTATGAAAATGCAAGTGCAAAGATTCGGCTGTTTGAAAATACAGCACACATAAAAATTGGAAAAGGAGTGAGACAAGGTGACACCATATCTCCGAAGCTCTTTAATGCCACATTGGAAAATGTCTTTCAATCACTGAACTGGGAAAACAAAGGGATAAAGATTAATGGAGATTATCTAACCCACCTTCGTTTTGCTGATGACATAGTCATTTTTGCAACTACCCCATCAGAGCTACAGAGTATGATCCAGGAACTTGCTGACAAGAGTAAAGAAGTGGGATTAAAAATGAACTTTCAGAAGACAAAAGTGATGTACAATGCTTTTACAAGAAATGAAGATTTATCAATTGATGGAGAAAAGCTGGAGATAACAGACATGTACGTTTATCTTGGACAGCAGATATCAAGTGAGGGTCACATTGGTGAAGAAATTAATCGGCGTACAAAACTTGCCTGGAGAGCTTTTGGAAGAAACAGCATAATTTTCAAGAGCAATATGCCATTATGTCTTAAAAGAAAAGTGTTTGATCAATGCATCCTTCCAGTGCTTACGTATGGTGCAGAGACGTGGACCTTAGCTAAAAGAGACATACAAAGGCTGCAGACAACTCAAAGTAGCATGGAGAGGTGCATGCTTGGTGTAACCAGGAGAGATAAGAAGAGGAACTCGTGGATCCGAAAAATGACAAGAGTAGAAGACATCATGATCAGAGTTAAATCCCTGAAATGGCAATGGGCTGGACATACTGCCAGAAGGACAGACCATCGATGGACAGCCGAAATTTTAGATTGGATTCCAAGGGACAGGAAAAGACCCAGAAGAAGACCACATGGGAGATGGGTGGATGAAATTCGAAAGTATGCAGGAGTGACATGGAGGAGACTGGCACAAGACAGACCGTTGTGGAGGAAACTTGGGGAGACCTTCGTCCAGCAGTGGATTGATAATGGTTGACAATGATGATGATGATGATATATATATATATGTAATATACATATAATCTAGGGGGGGTCCGATCACAGTGTATGTGTGATCAAACCCCCAGATTTTGAAACATGGTTACGCCAATGCTTGAGATCAAATAGTCATGATGATAGATTGAATGAAAAATCAGAAAGAAACAACATGACTTCATTCCAGAGTGAAAACATAAGCCAGAACTTTGTCCTGAGACAACCATCTTACTTCTGTGTGGGAGAGAAACAAGAGTCTTGAATTTGCTTCCCAATTCTTCACAAAGAGTAGTGAAAAGTTCAGAATTCATAGGCCTGGAATTTATGAAATTCACTATTAGTACAGCGCTCTCTCTCTCTCAGGACAGTTTGAAGGTCTAATGGTATTTTTTTTATTACCAATGCATGTCTGTGAATGGTGCAGTAGCTACTTCCAATTTTGTACAAAATACTTCAAAACATCAATGTATTCACTCCCACATAGTCCTTTTTCTTTTGAATGTAAGAGTCAACCAGGTTAAAAATATCCTTCCTGGTATTCCACATCTTCAAGGGCTTGCAAAATAAGAGTTCATCATCAACTGAGTTATTTTTTGCATGTTCTGGGTGACAGCAAGAAGTACTGCAAATCTGGCAACATTTGCTGTCTCAACCAGATGTGATGCATAACGTTAATCCACTACTTCAAATACACTCAACTAGCAGTCATGGCCATTCTCTGACCAGTGAATTCAAAAATTTGTTTCTTGAACATAAAATTAAAGAAAGGGGAAAGTGATTAAAGGAAAGGAAAGTAATTTAAGATCTGTAACTCTTTTATGATTGAACAGGGCCATGACATCAAGTGCATATGGGTTGACATAAAACATTAGTAGGCTTTGGCACCCCTTAAATTTAAATAAAAATTTCATGGAAGTTTTACAGCATTTTAACATTTCTGGCACAATTATCTTTATAAGCCCATCAGCATTTTGAACAGTAAAGCTAAGATATGCCTTTCGAATTTTTTGGTTTTCAGACTTTTCTAGGGGTGGAAGTGGAGAAAAATTCAAGCAGACAATATTCCAAAGCCACCATTTCAATTTTTTGCTTTTTGGACTTTTCCAGGTATCCAGACCTTAAGAGCATACCAATTTTCAGATCTTTAGGTCATTTAGAAGTGGTCGAACAATTCACAAAAATTCAAGTAATGTTCCAAAGCTACCATTTTGATTTCCGGGCTTTTCTAGGTATCTGGACGTTCAAGACCATCAGCATACCAATTTTCAGCTCTCCAGGTCATTTAGAAGTGGTTGAACAATATGCGAAAAGCATCCACTACAAGAAGTGTTCCAAAGTCGCCTTTCAATTGTTTTGGTTTTCGGACTTTTCTAAGTGTCTGGGCCTTTAAGGCCTATCAGCATGCCAATTTTCAGATCTGTAGGTCATTAAGAAGTGGTCAAACAATTCACAAAAAATTCAAGCAATGTTCCAAAGCCGACATTTTCATTTTTATTTTATTTTTATTTTTTTTTTTTTTTTGGACTTTTTTTAGGTATTCAGACCTTAAGGCCTATCAGCATGCCATTTTTCAGATCTCTAGGTCATTTAGAAATGGTCGAACAATTCACAAAAAATTCAGGCAGACCATTCACTTGCAGTTCAAAATCAGTCCACATGTTATACTTATTTAAAAGAAAACACTAATAAAATGAAGTCATCATATCTTGTGACTTTGCAGAAAATATTTCATTTGCAGTACAAGATGAGGAACAGTTGAACGTACAGTCATTTGCAAAAGTTTAAGACCACCTGTCAACTTACTGAAAATTAAGGTTTTCAAAGAAACAACTAATTACTAGTCAGAGATATTTGAAAAAATGACACCACAGATGAATACTTACATTCTTTAGAGCACAAAAAGACTGAAATCAGTACTTTGTGTGGGATCATTCCACATCAATTCATCCAATTTTTTTGGGAAATGTAACCCACCATCTCAGATGTTGATGAAATTTGGCATGCAGACCGTATACTTCACCAAGATATAGAAAATGACCAGATTTTAACTTCCTACACCTCGTAGTTTCCGAGATACAGTGCTCCAAAGTTTCACTGAACACCAATCGCACACGTAGAATGACGAAGTACCACATTTTACAAAATGCTGCATAACTGTAGTGCTATTTAGTTTAGAAGAAAGAAATTTTGTACCCTTATGCAAAAGATCTTCCAGAACAAGAAACCATTTCAAATTTCATTGAAAACACTGAAGAAATAAATGAAATATAGTGGTAAAGTGAAAATTTAAGAAAAAAACTTGCTATTCTATATTAGGCTCTATAGCAAATAGCAGAGGTATGAGGGAGCTCTTTTTTAATGTATATTGGTCTTTGATATATACTGTCACATAACAAGAAAAAAATACTGGCTTTCAGCTTGCTTTTGGAGATATGTGCAAATATCTGAAATACGTGCGGGGTCCCACTTCATCAACTCAACCACTTTTTTTTTTTAATTATAATTAATCTCTGACATTCAAGAAATTTCACAAGGAGATAAAACGAACAAGGATGCAAAAATATAATAAAATTATGTTTTCTTACACCATATAGTTTCAGAGATACCAAATTAACAAATTTGACGATATGGCTAGTTCAGCTGCACCCCACAACAAGTGTGGTAAGGTTTTTAAGTTTTTCAGTCATTTTAAAATATGTTATTCTCTTATTGCAGATTGCAAAAATTCCTGAAAAAAAAATTACTCTGACAAATCTCCCTAAAACAGAATTTTGGAAATTTACTCCCCCCCCCCCCCAAATTTAAACATTTCAACAAAAGATATAAACAGTTTTTTTTATATTTGCATGACTGGATAATACACTAAAGTAAGTTTGCAATGGATGGGCACTAGGAAATAATTGCAACTTGTTAGACAGCACTTTTTAAAAGAAAATGTGGCATAGGGCAAAGGATACAGCATAAGTCCTAAGGTCATAAGAATTTGTTTTGACTTCATCCCAGATCCTGTGCTCAACTGACCACCAGATCAAATGGGGTAAATTTTATGACAACGTAAAATTCCTCAAGTGCTGAGATGAGGGTCAAATGAAAAAGATTTCTCTTTTCTCACCTCACTCTCCTAGGGATTCTCTCCAGCTAAAGAGAAGTAAGGTTTCAGTCCCTCATTCCCAGTTAAGAAAACAATGGTTCAGATGCTCATGCTGATTTCACTGTGGGCAGGCTATCCAGAAGTCTCTTACATTTTGCTGTGAAATATATTGCTTCCAATATTTTCTTTTTGTGTATTGGCTGCTCTGTGTTAATCTGACTTTGGGACAAGTTTGTCAACCTCAATCATGGAAAATGATAATGGACCAGTGTAGTGTTGGATCACTTACTAATACAGAATGTAATAAATCAAGTTATGTGAAGACAAAAGGGTTTCTCAGTAGTGAAGAATTTTCTGTTGCTGACAAGGAACTTATTTCTTTAAGACCTAATATTCCACATAAAGATATAATCTCAGTATGTTTACATTACAAATGTTATTATCTGAAGAAATATGAAACCTACTAAGTAACTTATTGCAACCCTTTTGGTGACCATGATGTAAAAAAACCTGTTGAAGAGGTCCCTGCATCAAGTCAGTATACAAATAGCCCAACAGCTGCAATCTAAAAACATCAGTGTATGCCCAGGTAAAAAATTATGTCCTCAGTGTGATGGGAAAGCATCTAAATTAGGACAACCTGTAAAAAATGAAGTTTTAAGTGAGACTGATGATAGTGAAATAGTCCCTGATGATTTTATTATTAAAGAATGTGCTGCTAAAGAAGTAAAGAAAGTTTATCTGATTTAGAATTATCACTGTTAAAATTACATTCCCTGCCATCCCATAGTAATCCAGCATATGGCAAAAGAAAGTTTCTTCAAGCAAAGTTAGCTATGCAGAGTAAAATATCTTGTGTTCTGGAGTATGGCTTTACAGCTCAGTCTTCTACTACGGACAGTGATGATGAACACTCCATAGATGAATTAAAACTAAAACCTCATGATTTGGATGAACTTGTTGCTTTAATGAAAGAAAAGATACCTACTGTTAGTTATAAAAGAAAAAAAAATCAGATATTAACAATGGCTCCCCCATCATGGTCCAAAAAAAAAGTAGCACAGCAGCTTGAAGTTTCAGAATACACAGTACATCAGGCAAGAAAATTAGCAAAAGATAAAGGCATTATATCAGTTCCCAAACCCAGACATGGTAAGAAACTTTCAAAAGATGCCATAAAACACATTATAAAATTTTATGAAAATAACTATTCTAGGCAAATGCCAGGAATGAAGTACAAAGTAAGTGGTGCTAGAAACGTCCATGCTCAGAAAAGACTTATTCTGTGCAATTTGAAGGAATTATATCAACAATTTAAGCAAAGACATACTAATAAAAAAGTAGGATTTTCTAAATTTTGTGCTCTTTATCCAAAATGGTTAATTTTGGGGGCTCTTCTGGAACCCATTCTGTATGTGTGTGTGTGCACTATACATCAAAATGTCAAACTTTTGATTAGTGCAGCACACTTTGAAGAATCACATCAGGACTTCATCAATAGTCTTGTCTGCAGCAGTAAGGATTCAAAGTGCATGCTTTGGTGTTGTTCAGTGTCCAAAAAGTACAAATCTGAATCAGTTATTGTTGCAGAAATTTAAAAATTGTGATCCCACTGATGAAATCAAATATCACCAGTGGGTGTCTACAGACAGAATGGAGCTTCAAAATTTTTCTTCTTCAGTTAAGGAATTCATTGAATCATTTGTGCCAAAAATTGAGAAGCTCATTCCGCATTCATACATTACCAAAGCACAGCCTTCATTTTTCAGTAAATTGAAAGGAAAAATTGGTCCAGAATCTACCATTATACTGATGGACTTCAGTGAAAATTATGCATTTGTAATTCAGGAAGAAGCAGAATGGTATCATTGGACTCGCCATGCATGCACAGTTCACCCTGTTATTTCCTGTAAAAAAAAAAAATTCTGACTCTTTGACCTCTGCATTAAGTCACTGTTTCATTTCTGATGATCGTGATCATGATGTTGCAATGGTGTACAAGATTCAGAGTGAAATAATAACTTTCTTTAAAAGGAACTACCAAGTAAAAGAAGTGCATTATTTTACTGATGGTTGTGTTGCTCAGTACAAAAACTATAAATCTATGTCATCACATTAATGATTTTGCAGTGACAGCTTCATGGTCTTTCTTTGCCACCAGCAACAGGAAGTCTCCTTGTGATGGCATAGGTGGAACTGTCAAACGAATCACTGCAAAAGCAAGTCTCCAACACCTACTGAAAGAGCAAATAACCACTCCACAGGAGATGTTTGATTTAACTGTCATAAAAATATCATGAAAATAGTTTCATTTTGAAAAGTGATATGAATGCTGTGCGCAATGAGTGTCAAGTAAGATTTTCTCATGTTCAAACAATACCTGATACACTGAGTTTCCACAGCTTTATTTCATTATCAACATATAAAATAGCAACCAAGAGAACAAGCTTGGATGAAAATTACTTTTTGATTTTGGCTGTAAAAATCTAGAAATACAAAGGAAGTTATATACACATTGTTATGTAGCATGTGTATATGATTCTAACTGGTTTCTAGGAATAATAGAGAATATCAATTATGAAGAAAGTGATGCATCTGTAAAATTTATGCACCCAAACGGCCCTGCAGTTTCTGTTTACTGGCCTTCATTGAAAGATGAGTGCAATATTCCATTTGGACACATTTTACATTTAATTAACACTCCCATGACAAGAAGTTCTGGTAGAACATATGTGTTTTCCAAGTTGGACATGAAAACCTGTCAAACTAAGTGGCTGAATTATAAGGACTCCATCCTCAAGGGTTGATCATGGCATATTAAAAACATCAATGTAAATATTTGTGAACAGTGCAAAACTACTTGCTTGTGTTTCTTTTTTCAAGTCAAAACTAATTATGAAAAAAGATCTATGTACCATAGGTGAGTATGACTAAGCAGTTTGTTGCATATGCTCACCTAACTTGTTGTGGGGTACAGCTGAACTAGCCATTTCGTTAAATTTGTTAATATGGTATTTCTAAAACTATATGGTGTAAGAAAACATATTTTTTTATATTTTTGTGTCCTTGTTAGTTATATCTCCTTGGGAAATTTCTTGAATGTCAGAGACGAGTTATAATTAATAAAAAAAAAAAAAATAGTGGTTGAATTGACGAAGTGGAACCCCACACGCATTTCAGATATTTGCACATATCTCCAAAAGCAAGCTGAAAGCCACTATTTTTTTTTCTTGTTATGTGACAATATATGTCAAAGACCAATATACATTAAAAAAGAGCTCCCTCGTACCTCTGCTATTTACTGTAGAGCCTAATATAGAATCGCAAGTTTTTTTCTTAAATTTTCACTTTACCACTATATTTCATTTATTTATTCAGTGTGTTCAATGAAATTTAAAATTATTTCTTATTCTGGAAGATCTTTTGCATAAGGGTACAAAATTTCTTTCTTCTAAACTAAATAGCACTACAGTTATGCAGCATTTTGTGAAAAGTGGTACTCCGTCGCTCTACCTGCGAGATTGATGTTCAGTGAAACTTTAGAGCATTGTATCTCAGAAACTATTAGGTGTAGGAAGTTAAAATCTGGTCATTTTCTATATCTTGGTGAAGTATGTCTCCATGCCAAATTTCATCAAAATCTGAGATGGTGGGTTACATGGCCTGGATGAAGTGACGTGGACTGCCTTTGTTTTTTATAACAGACAGAATATGACATGGCATACTCTTAATAAAGGATTTGCAGTAGTCACTTGAAATGTCTTTGCACCACATGTACTTTATTGCGTCAATCAAAGCTTGGGAATTTGATTGCTGTTTATCTGCTACCTTGTCTTTTAAAATGGTCCACAAATTTTTGATACGGTTAAGGTAGGGACTATTACCTGACCAGTCAAGCACAATTATGTTTTTCCTCTGCAGGTAGTCCTTTCCTGTCTTTGATCTGTGGCATGGAACACCATCATGCATAAAGATTGTGCATCTGTACACTTGCATATGAGTTAACAGCTTCTCACGTAATAATTCCACATAAAAAGGACCAGTCATATTAGTGCCTTTCAGCAAACAGGATAATAAAGCACTACCGGATGCTGACATAGCACCCCATATCATCTGACTAGGTGCATGTCTCACGGTGCTAACAGTGTATTTTTTATCAAACCTTTTGCCTTTTGGTCATCAAACATGTGATTCAAACTGACGCACAGTTGCTTCATCAGAAAAAATAACTTGGCTCCAATTTTCAGTAGTCCACAATTGATGACGCTTCGCAAACTGGAGTCTCTTCTTTTTCATGACAGAGGTTAGTCTAGGTTTATGTGCAGGTTTATAAGATTTTAATCCAAAATCTTTGTTAAGACATTGGGAACAGTGCTGATACTTTGAATATAAAAAGGCCTTGATTTTCTTGCACGAACTCCTCGGAGGATGCATAACTATTTGCCTTATGGTATTGTCATCACATGGGGTTATTTTCCTTGGATGCCCACTTCTTTTTGGGTTGCTAAATTCACCTATATCTCAATATTTCATGATCATACTATGAATAGCAGTCTTGCTCACATTCACCTTTCTGCTCATGTCACGTTCGAAGTATCCTTCATGATATAAAGTCACTATTTGTGCCCTCTGATTCTGAGTAACATTTAATGAAGATTTTTTTTGCCCATTTTTCGCTATATAGAAAATACTTACAAAACCTCTCAGCATGAAAACCAGAAGCAAACTGGCACTCATATGCTTCCCCAACTCTTATCAACAGCTGCTGCTGTAGGATGATGCAACACTGACAGGAAGTTGAGTAATACAGACAGTGGCTGATGCAATCGGCAGAAATCTAATATCAACAGATGGCCTTAAACTTTTGCAAATGACTGTATCTTTAGAACAACAATCAGGCTACCACTCATCATCCTATTGCAGTTTACTACAGATTAAGGACACAAGTATGTACAAATATTTTGTATTTATTTCAGAAAATCTTCAGCATGACATAGTTGCTCTTCATTTAAAAAGAAACTCATTGCTTACCTTTGTTCTCAAACACCAACTATAGAAAGTGTTATTTCTCTGACAGGTCAGATGCACTATATAACAAGAAAGATGACACCAAATTTTCGGACATAATAAGCACGTCTTTTGAATCCATTCTGATGCAAATTAAATTTATCAAAGCTATTCAAAATCAATGGATCTGGATTGGAAAATAATCAACTGGTTCTAACAATCGATAAAACATCCAGAAATAGAAACATCTACTTAGTTCCACCAGCGGCTAAAAAGCATGTTATGAAAATAACAAATGGCGAACAAAAAGTTTCTCATACTACAAAGAAGGTACCAGAGACAAAGAGATTTTCAAATCGAACAGTTAAAAGAAGAAATATAAAAAAGGAAACATGATATTAGTTTACATCTGCTAGCGGAAGAATTTTGCGTAGCAGAAAAGTTGAAAATAGGCGAAAATTATTCTTCATGGAAAAAGCGTTTGACCTTTACGCAGCTAGTTGATCTTATGCAGCTATCTTTGCATTACTTAAAGAGGATAATGCTCCACATCTCTGTTGTAGCAAATGGCATATAGTGAAGAAGAAATTTCTCAATAGCGTTTTTAGAAGTGGTGATACAGCTGCAAACTGTCGAAACACCACCTACCGAAAGAACTATGAACTACAAAATTCCTCATATACTAACCTTAAGTGTTCTACAAGGTAAATGGCATCCGGTGTTGAAAGAATTTTTTTAATTGCATACATAAAAGCAGTGATATTGAGAAAAGCAGAATAAGCGTATGCGCCCCTAGTGGCAAAATTGCGCACTATTTTGGAAAGAAAATATACACACACAGTTTGCATAGTTAATAGTATCTGACTGAAAAAAGAAGTTTTCCACTCTAGTTTTTAGTCCTGCAGATATTGCTGTAAAAGAATATGTGAACTTACACCCTCTGGTGGCAGACTTGTGTGCTACGAAAAATTAGAAATTATATGAGAAACATTTCCCCACGGAAATTCTCTCCAACAAAGAAAGAATTTTTCAAATCTGACTCTTAGAAGCACAGATATCGACAAAAATAAGATATGCATTTACGCCCCCTGGCAGAAAAACCACACATTATTTTAAGAAGAAAGTATTCTTAAAAGGTCTTTCAATGTGAGCAGTATCGGTCAGCGAAAAAAAAATTCCAATCGAGTTTTCAGGAGATCAGTTTTTGCTACAAATACATCAGACACAGAAATTAACACTTACACCCCCTGGTGGCTAAACCATTCTTTATCAAATATTAGAAATTATAGACAAAGCATTTCCTATCAGCAGCTGTATCCAGTACAAAAAGAAGTTTTCTAATCAGAATTTTAGAAGCAGAGACATTGGGGAAAACACAATTTACCTTAACGCCTCCTAGCGGAAACCATGTATTACTTCAAAAATTGTTAATTATATGAGAGCATTTTACATTGGAACAGCTATCTAACAAAGAAGGAATTTTTCAAATCTGACTCTTAGAAGTAGAGATATTGACAGAAATAGGATATACATCTACGTCTCCTGGTGGAGAAACCATACATGATTATAAAAAGAAAATATTCTCAAATGTTTATTGACATGAGCGGTATCGGTCCATGAAAGAATTTTCTCAATCGAGATTTTAGAAGCTCAGATTTTGATGGAAATACCTACAAAGCAAAAATTACCGTTTTGCCCCTGGTGGCCAAACCATATTTTATAAAAAATTCGAAATTACAATCAAAACATTTCCCACCGGGAGTTGTATTTGCTGTAGGAAGAATTTTTCAAATTGGAGCTTTAGAAGCAGAGATATCAGGGAAAGCGCAATTTTCCTTTACTCCCCCAAGCGGAAAGTCATTGAATTACTTGAAAATTTTAAACTGAAAAACATGTCGCACTGGAAACGCTATCCAACAAAGAAGAAATTTTTCAAATTGGACCATTAGAAGCAGAGATATTGACAAAAATAAGATATACATCTGCACCCCTGGCAGAGAAACCATGCGCTATTTTAAAGAAATATTACGAAAAGATTTGTTGATGTGAGTAGTATCAGTCCACGAAATAATTTTTCAATCGAGATTTTAGAAGCTCAGATTTTGTAGCAAATACATCAGAAGCAGAAATTAACACTTTGGCCCCTGGTAGCCAAACCGTTTTATACCAAAAATTAGAAATTATATGCGAAAGATTTCCCATCCGAAGCTGTATCCGCTGCAGAAAGAATTTTTCAAATTGAAGTTTTGTAGAAGCAGAGATATCCGGGGAAACACAGTTTACTTTTACACCCCTAGTGGAGAATCTATGCGTAACTTGAAAAAGTGACTATACCTAAAATAGTCTTTGCCATGAGTAGAATTGAAAGGCAAAAGAATTTTTTGAATTGGATGTTTAGAAGCAAATGTATGGAATAAAATGTATTTTGAATTCGATATCTGCATTTACGCCCTCTAGTGGTAAAATTGTGCATCATAAAAACATCAAAATAAAGGGTCATTCTTCGCCCATTTCAAGCTTCCTAATGCAAAAAGAATTTTTCAAATCGGACTATTAGTTGCAGAAATATGTCTACAGACGGACGGACAAACTGATAACACAAGCACGATCTTTTTTTTACAAAAGACGTGCTAAAACAGGAAGAAATTTTTGATCTATGTCACTATGCAGAAGACCTACAGATAAATATAGAATGGCATTTTATATCATTGTGTATGGTAAAGGAGTATGTGATGGCCTATGAGAAACTATCAAAAGAGCTGCAGCAAAGTCAAGCCTCCAAAGTCCTTACAAACATCAAATCATGACACATTTATTTACTGGAGTCAAGTGAATACATCATCAGCCTTTTACTGCACAAATGAACAGCACCATGAAAAGTTGCTTAAGAAAAAGGTTCATCAAAGCAAAACCTGTTCATAGCATCATTCCATTTTTAAAAAAATGAAAAATTAACTAAAACCTATACAAAAGGTAATGTGACCTTTAATATTCTTTAACTCAAAGTGCCAAGAAACCCATTAAGAATGGATCAAATAAAGTTTTTTTTTTATGACAAATAGTGGTGCTTAGACCACATAGTGTCCATTGACAATGCAAGTGAGGGAATGTCCTAACACTTTTACATCCTGCTGGGGATGAACTTCTAAATCTCAAAGCTTTCAACTTCCCATGTATCACTTTACCTTGTTTACATACAGCTAGTTCACACCAACCATAGAGGGGTAAACGAACTAGCTATGCATAAATACCATGAGTATTTTTATGAATATTAATGTCAACACTCAAATAACAGATTCTTTGTGCAAAAATGTGGATTCTTTTATTATATGAAGGAAATGTACAATGATGACTAGACAGGATTTTTTTTTCACATAAATTTGTGCAATCAGCTTGCTCACTCCAATCACCAGCAATTTTGCACTTACCTTTAGTGGTCTGTAAGTATGACCTCTCGCCCATTGGCTAAATGCTCATGTTGCAAAGGCAAAACAACTTCTGCCGTATCAAGACATGCACATTTTAAAATATTATAATTCAACTATGCAGTTTACCCATATTTTTTTAGTACAAATCATACACAGCAGGTATTATTCATAGCTATATATGTAACCCACCTTCGTTTTGCTGATGACGTAGTCATTTTTGCAACTACCCCATCAGAGCTGCAGAGTATGATCCAGGAACTTGCTGACAAGAATAAAGAAGTGGGATTAAAAATGAACTTTCCGAAGACAAAAGTGATGTTCAATGCTTTTACACTAAATGAAGATTTATTGATTGATGGAGAAAAGCTAGAGATAACAGACACGTACGTTTATCTTGGACAGCAGATATCAAGTGAGGGTCACATTGATGAAGAAATTAACCGGCGTACAAAACTTGCCTGGAGAGCTTTTGGAAGAAACAGCATAATTTTCAAGAGCAATATGCCATTATGTCTTAAAAGAAAAGTGTTTGATCAATGCATCCTTCCAGTGCTTACGTATGGTGCAGAGGCATGGACCTTAACTAAAAGAGACGTACAAAGGCTGCAGACAACTCAAAGAAGCATGGAGAGGTGCTTGCTTGGTGTAACCAGGAGAGATAAAAAGAGGAACTCGTGGATCCGAAAAATGACAAGAGTGGAAGACATCATGATCAGAGTTAAATCCCTGAAATGGCAATGGGCTGGACATACTGCCAGAAGGACAGACCTTTGATGGACAGCTGAAATTTTAGATTGGATTCCAAGGGACAGGAAAAGACCCAGAAGAAGACCACATGGGAGATGGGTGGATGAAATTCGAAAGTATGCGGGAGTGACATGGAGGAGACTGGCACAAGACAGACCGTTGTGGAGGAAACTTGTGGAGACCTTCGTCCAGCAGTGGATTGATAATGGTTGGCAATGATGATGATGATGATATATCAGTATCTTGTGCAACAAGTAACATCTTTAATTTTTTAGAGTTCCAGAATGTTTTTGTCATAGATACCCAAGTAAATGGCAAAATGATAAAAAAAAATTAGGGTCAGATCCTATCTGTGCAATAAATCCATCTTTTGTTGAGCCAAGAATTTCTCTGTTCTTCACCTCATATATAGATTTTTTTTTTCCATTTCCTGTTTTAAATATATTCAATTAAAAAAATGCTTCACATTGTAAAATTTATCTTTTATCCTATGCTTTTGTTGTCTTTTTTTAGCAACAGTGCTAGTTCCTGTAAGTTGACAGTATGCAAACAAGGCAGTGTGATATATACAAAGCTGGGAACTACTTGAAAGCAGAAGTCCACCCTCCTGCTGGTTCTGCAGCATCCTCCCTCCCCACACACACAAAACAAATCTGAGTGTAACTGCAAGACA
Organism: Macrothele yani; assembly: GCA_039090855.1. Lineage (NCBI taxonomy): Eukaryota > Metazoa > Arthropoda > Arachnida > Araneae > Macrothelidae > Macrothele > Macrothele yani. Next base: position 60,402,001 of record CM077029.1, read on the forward strand.
AATTCTAATCAAAATGGAACCAAAAACTGCAGTTGACTGTGCATAAAATTTGCCTAAAGAGAAAATGCAAGTACAACAATTGTTTTAAAGAAACTTGTACAAAGAAAAATAAAAGTCTGTTTTCACTGTATTTTTATCAACCATCATTCTACTAAATTTGTAGTATATCTGTATACCTTCTAACTTAGCAAAATAAATTTATTTTATGTGAGACTTAAATTTGTCAGTACCTTACAGTAATAAGCCAAAGTTTCAATAGGCTTTTCAAAGGCACCAATGCAATTAAAAATCTGTTAAAGATATGTCTCCATCTATATCACAAGCTCAAAATTTGCAAATATGCTTTTATGATATGAAAGAATGAACTTTGAGGGGGAGGGGGGGGGATTTGAGAAATTCAAGGTCTAATTTTTGCAAGTTACCTTGATATCTGACCTTGTAAGAAAGTCCTGGGACATATCAGTCTAAAGCCCATTAAAAAAAAGGTACTAAAAAGAACTTTATTGTTTTATCATATCTCTAAATCAAGTTATTTGCAATAATATCATTATTAATACATATGGTCAAAATGATGAAATTCTCCCAATTTTAAGTTTCTGTAGAGCAAAAACTAACTGCATAAAATTTTAAAATTCAGGATTTTTAGCTATCATGATGTTGCAGAAAGTACACAAACTTCGTGTAAATCTAATAGCAGTGTTGGAATTAGAAATAAATCTTTTACTGGCCCAGCAGACCACTAGAATTCGTAAACCACTGGTCCACCAAAATGCCCACTGGTCCATAAAAATAAATAATAAAAAAACTTAAAGACATTTACAATATATGTAGAAAATAACATATCACTTCAATAAAATTATCTCCAATATTTGTTTTTGAACTTATCATTAGTTTGCAGCCTTTAAAAGAAAACCATACAGCCAGGTAAAAGAAATAGAAATTCATTTTCTAACTTGTGACAAATTAGAAAATTAAAAGAAAACTAACTTACTGGCCTTCCAGGCCAGTAAAATCAATAGCTCTGTGGTCCAACACAAGTTTTATTGGCCATTGGCCAGTGTACTCCTGGGTCATTCAAATGCTGTATTAGGTCAAGGTTGAAAAGTTAAATATTTGATCATCATTAGCATATTTTGTTTTCATTAATTTCTACATATGTTAATTTGAAAAACATATCTGACTAAATAAAACATTTAATTGATACAAAAGCTTCTGACTCATTTATAAGCCCTTTAGAGTGTCTAGGGGAACATAACCACCTCACGAACATTTTATTTATTTAAACCTTTTACAAAAAATTTGGGTTGAAAACTGGTTGTTAACTTTTTAGGCACCTCAAGTCAAATTGTTTTCAACTTATCCGATATGTTTTGATGGTACTAATTTCCATTAAGAGTGTTATATAATTTGCTCAAGTTTCTTCATTAAACCCATGCTTTCCAGTTATCTGTGGACTCATGATGTCATATCAGTTGAAAGAGCATGGACTTTTGCCACTTAAATTTGTTAAAACAAAATTGAAAATCATAACCTACCCACTGCAATGCTTTGGCAACTGCCATTTGCAATAGCAAGTAAAGTTGTTTTCATGGCACAGCTTTTCATTATACAGGGTGTCTGAGAATTATTGGACACATTACAAAATTATGTAAAAACAAACAATGAATGAGCATTGACTCTTTTTCTACGTCACATATTACTAACACGGTTTCTATATTTTTGTTTTGCAGAATTGTTATTCCCAGAATCCGATAGATGGCACAAGGTGTGGCCTGATGAGGAATGTATGAGAAATGCGCAATCAGTAGTCATGTCATCCGTACAGCAAAAGGCAATGTGTGTGTTATGGCTTGCGGAATTAAAGTCTGTCATTAAAGTTAAAAGACGGTACCGTTTTGTGTATGGTTGTAATTATCCCTCAACAAATTCAATTAAGCAGTGGATAAAACAGTTTAAAGAAACTGGCAAAGTGGAACATCGTGGAGGAACCTGTAGGCCTAGCGCCAGCGATGAGACAGAATTTACCAAGTTGATGAAAGTTTTCGACGAAGCCCCAGGAAATTCGTTTGTAAAGCTAGCAGAGAACTGTGCATTCCGAAATTGACAGTTTATATCTTGCACAAGAAATTAAAGTTTCATGCTCATAAAATTCAAATAGTGCAAAAGATGTATGTAAATTATCACACTCTGGGATACGATTTTGCTGTGGATATGCTGAATCTAATGGAAAACGACAAAAACTTTCTCAGTACTGTAATTTTTAGTGATGAATCCACATTTCATGTATCAGGTATTGGAAATTGTCACAACTGTAGGATATGGGGCAGTGAACCGCCTCATGCTGTTATTAAACTGGAACGTGATTCTCCAAAGTTAATGTGTGGTATGCTTTATCAAAAAGAGAAGTGATTGACCCTTTCTTCTTCTGCAAAAAAAAAAAAACATAAATGGTGACATTTACTTGGATATGTTAGAAAATTTCGCTATACCCCAGATCAAAAGATATGACATTGTTTTCCAACAAGATGGCACGCCTTCGCATTGGTCAACGTGTGTACGCAAGTGCCTAAATGAGCATTTCCCCAACAGATGGATTGGGTATGGTGGTCCCATTCTGTGGCCTCTTAGCTTTCCAGATCTAACTCCATTGGATTATTTCATGTGAGGTTATGTGAAGTATCATGTCGATATCAGATATATATACAATTTTTTGGTTGCTGTGTGTTTCTGGAACGTGGAACGAGCGATGTATTTATTCATGTATCATGATGTGGTTAAAGACAGCCCCAAAATTCATTTTGTTAGGTAAAGGTAAATTACTTTCACTCTTTGATCATGTAATTTATATTATCTATTAACTGGTGTACTAAAGTGTGATTCACTCTTTACAGCTAAAATCATGGTACTTATGATTGTTTTAAATTACAACGCAAATTTTTAAGATTTCGCCTAAAATAATAAACACCGTTAGGTTAAGTTTGAAAATTGTGCTGAAATTGCAATTTTCTTTTTTGCATGCATATGTACATGCATGTAATTTCAGTTTTATAAGAAAACTGCAAGGATTGGAGTGATCTAAGTTTCCCTTGCAGAGGAAAAGAATGCGTACTATTCGCCCTGAAAATTCTGTTGTGTAAGAAAAAACAGGGAGCGTTAAATTTATTCAGTAACATGGCGCACATCTCGCGCAGTTGGTTTAATTTCTTGAATGGGTGTATTTTTGTATTTATCTATGCATTTACATGTAAATATGGCCTCATACAATGAACAATGTACTCTTTAAAAAGTCCGAAAAGAAGAAAGCAAAATGCATCCTTCACAACACCAACCATGTATCATCATGAACACCAACGATGTATCATCATGCTTACCACAGAAGGATGTAAAAAATTTGATAAATACGATGTCCATGGTTCTTCTAGCATTATATTCCAAAAAAAATACGCTCCAGTCACTTCATTCTGTTCAGACGCAATCATTCTAGCTCAAGTTTAAATACCTACGAGTATTGAGGATATATCAGTCACAACAGAACCTTACACAACCGTCATAATATAAACAACATTTCTTGGCAACCATTTGCCTCTGCGATTTCTTGTTTTTTTCTTTAACCTTGACCAAAATCACATGGGGAGTCACTGGTGTTGTTGACAAGGTCTGATAACAATAATAAATTTCCCCGATATTTATTTACAATTTTCCTTTTTCGGGAAATTTAACAGTATTACTTTCATAACTATAAAATTTAAATAAAGTAGAAATTTTATTTTATTTTACGTGTGTGATAAATTTAACAAAACTCATCATTGGTGTAAAACGTAAATAAAACCAACACTGCTAACTTTTCCCGAAAAGGGATTTTTTTTCTGGAAAAAACAAAAAAAATTGCTTTATAACTACAGCATAAATGAGAATATCCTTAGAATTTTGTGAACAACCAGTGAATAGTTAAAGCTGAAACGGTGCCCAAAGATAGCAGAAATCATATCAGGATCGGTAAATATTAATGCTCTTGCGTTAAAACATAAGGCCGCGGTTGAATTGGATTTCGTGTCAATGGAGTTCGACAAGAAATTTAAAATTGTACTTTTTTTCTCTCATGGAACTTAATATAAAGTTGAAGATTAGAATCAAGAACGAAAGGCGATATCTTTAAATATTGCATAACTTTCATTGTATTTTTTTTTTTTTTTTGTGATTGCTGGAACTCCAGTGTTCGAATTACCCAGTGGTCCACTGGCCATTGACCAGTAAAACTTCTGCCGGACTACTAAACTGTTGACTTTACTGGCCCGGATGGCTATAAGTTTTTTTTTTTTTCTAATTTATGACAAGTTAAAAAATGAATTTCTATTTCTTCTACTTTGCTGAACGTTTTTTCTTTTTTTTTTTTTTTAGACTGCAAACTAATGGTAGGTTTAAAAACAAGTAACGGAGATAATTCCATTGAAATGTTACGTTATTTTTTTACATATATAGTAAATGTCTTTGAGGGAATTTTTTTACTTTTTTTTTTTTCATGGACTGGTAGGTATTTTAGGGGACCAGCGGTTTGCAAATTCTAGTGGTCCTCTGGGGCAGTAGCGAAGATTTATTTCTAATTCTGACACTGAACTCAGTGGGCTCTATAAGCAGCTTCCCGTCCCTAATTTAGGGTCACTGGTTCCATTGAAGGGAGAGAGCCAGCGCCGTAAGACAAACACAACATTCATTCCTCACTGGGATTCGAACCCGAAACCATTTCAGGCGAATGATCAGAAGCCATCGCTTAGACCACTGCGCCACCCGGGCAGCGTATTGAAAGATGGAATTCCAGTCATAAGTCATCTTGATTTTTCTCATGCAACTATCTACGAGTTATTGAGATAATATTACCGGTAGACAGGTTCAGAAAATGACCCAAAATATACAAGAGGAGATCGCCATGGAGTTTTTTCTTTCTTTTTTTTTTTTTTTTTTTGATTGGAGGTTTCTTTCTTTCTTTCTTTATTGGAGGTTTAACGACCACCGTGAGCAACTCAATGGGCTATAAGCAGTCGCCCGTCCCTAATTTAGGGTCACTGGTTCCAGGGAAGGGAGAGAACCAGTGCCGTAAGACAAACACAACATCCATGCCTCACCGGGATTCGAACCCGGACCCCTTTCGGAAGAACGATCAGAGGCAATCGCTTAGACCACTGCGCCACCGGGGCGGCTGATTGGAGGTTTAACGACCACCGTGAGCAACTCAATGGGCTATAAGCTGTCGCCTGTCTCTAATTTAGGGTCACTGGTTCCAGGGAAAGGAGAGAGCCAGTGCCGTAAGACAAACATAACATCCATGTCTCACCGGGATTCGAACCCGGACCCCTTTCGGACGAATGATCAGAGGCCATCGCCTTTAGACCACTGCGCCACCGAGGCGGCCCATGGAGTTCACTACATGATCATGTTTACAACTTTCATCAGAAAAAAATTCCAAGATGTGAAGCATTTAAAAAATTAATTCAAAAAAGGAATGAAGCTCTCACGCCTTTTATTTTTATTAACGAAAAACCTCTTTTGCGTTTCGTATAAAAGTCACACCAGCGATGCAAATGTTACGCACTTCTTACTGAGGAAAAATAAGTCCAAACGTCTTTGCATAGATTTTAGGTAGAAAGAGGCCGCCCGGTGACGCAGTGGTCAATGCGCTGGCCTCTGACCATTCGTCCGTGATGGGTTCCTGTTCGAATCCCTCTGAGGCATGATATTGTGTCTGTCTTGAAGCGCTGGCTCTCTTCCTTCCCTAGAACCATTGCCCTACCCTAAATCAGGGACGGGCGACTGCTTATAGTTATAGTCCATTGAGTTGCTCACACTGTGGTCATTAAACCTCAAAAAGAAAAAGGTAGAAAGAGCGTTGGCATGTTTTTGCTCGTCAAGGAAACGTGAAAGATTCGTACGACCATCAATACTGATTTCCTTGAAGGGATATCCGTATGGACCAAACTGGAGGACCATACCCAATGATCCAAGAGACCTAGTCAGAACAGTGTGAAAGATATCAAAACCAAACAAAGATTAAAGAAATCCTGGTTGCACAGTGTGAAATCCCGAAACTAATGCTCAGGACAAAACCTTAATGTCTAGATAAGCTGCTTTCCTGTGCGGTCACCTGAATTTATTTATTTTTTTCATCCTGGTTATAAACCAAAATCCACGATGAAAAAAACATTTCCAGGTGAATGGTCATAGACCAGCGCATCAGACCCCTCTACCAACCGGGCGGCCAACACACGAATCGTAAGAGGTTTATCTCTTTGCTTGATCCGTTGATCTGTTAAAGTTCAATTGCATAATTTGGGCTCAGTTTCTTGAACAATCACGTCTACTTGCGCATCACGGCTGTAATGGAAAATACCTAATCATGAGGAAAAGTTTTTTTCATCGTGGATCTTGGTTTATAACCAGGATGGCTCGAGTCACGGATGAGACATAAGTGGTGCACTTGTCTAGCTGGGCAAGACCTGCGCCTCCCTGGAACCAGTGACCCCAAACTGGAGATGAGGACTACTTGTATCCCCAAGAGCTGTTAATGGTCGTCGTTAAATCCCGAAATAAACAAACAAAAATCCTATGTTCGTATATAGCATTAATTAAAAGTACAGAGTAACATCTTTTCGTTGGGGGGGCGGCATATAACGACCTTCGTGCGCAACTCGGTGGGCTATAAACAGTCACTTAATTGTCTCTAATTTGGACAAGTAGGTTAGAATAATATTTCTGGAGATTCAATGAGTCTCTTAAACGTGAAGCCGCAAACTGTGGACATTTGACGTTGTTTACATGATGCCTATGTAATTTCAACTGTGTGCATTTGGGAATAGCGTGGCTTTTGGTTCGCAGAAACAGTGTTAATATCAAACCGGAATGAATTATACTTCTTATACGAGTGAAGTTTTTAATTTTAACGTTATGTTTTGTTTAGAATTCGCACTAATATTCGTGTATTTCAATTTAAAATAAAAATGGGAAGAAGTCTCGAAATAATTAAGAATTTTATAAATTTATCATTTCCTCACACATTGGCAGCAAGTTACGATGCGAAATTGGAAACATTTGCGACGAAAAAAGGCAATTCGGCCAACACAAAATGCGTTGCAGTAGCCTTGAAAACCATTAGCTTTTCCACACTTTGACGGCCGTCGCTCGCGGTTCTTTACGCAAAGTGGTACTGCTCCATTAGCAAGGGCATGTCCAGTATCGTCCAGTATCTTATTCTAACCTCTTTGAGTTTGGGCCACTAGCTCCAGAGAAGGGAGAGCGCCAGTGCCGCAAAACACGCATATCATCCTTTTCGGAATTCGAACCTGGACCCATCTCTGCCAAACGGATACAAACCAGCGCTTTCACCACTGAGCAACCGAAGCGGCTCATTCCCTTTACCGCTTCTTTTAATTCTCTGTATTTTTCACTTTAATCAAAGAGTTTTGATTAATAAATATGTTATGGCACGATGTATGCTAGGGTAAGAAAAAGGGATTTTTTTTTTTTAAATTCTGATAAATATTCAAAAGAAAGATAGAAGAAAAGGACAATAACTTCACATTTGGTTTGTCCAATGACAATGAGCCACGATCACAACAACGTTCCGCTGGTGTAGGGTTGGGCCACGACATCTCTATTAAATCCTTCTCTCTTTTTGAAATGCGTGTTCTTCGTCGTCGGCTGTGAAGTTCACTAGTAAGTGTTTTCGTATTATTTGTTAAATATTTAATTTACAGCTTGACTGCATTTTCCTGTTGTGTAACGCGCGGAATTAGTCATTTTCCCACTGTGCGTTTCTTATTTACGGGTTTATCGAACTATGTGTGAGACGGTATGACTATTTCAATGAAGTATTAGAGCTTTAATTTTTGAAGCTGCGATGACGTTGAATAGCAGATATGAGATATTTTCCAAATCTTATTGTCAATTGTTCTAATTCAAATGTAGAATTTCTGATGTCTGCGTGACGTTTGCTATGTCATCTGTGGTCTGACAACGCAAAATTTCAAATTTAAAAGATTTGTAGTTTTTTTAATCAATTATGTTCAAACCCAAGCCTTTACTAGTGTTTTGCCATGTAGCCCATCTGATTATACTCACTTTGAATGTAAAAAGCTTTCAGAGAATGTATGTTTTAGTGAAATACTTTTGTTTTGTTTTTTAGTAAAACCGGCCGAAAGTGACCCGTGGCATTAATCGGGTCAATAACCTGAACCAGCTTTCATTAACGTGTACACACCCATTCGTATTCGTTTAATTTTGTTGTCGACGAACACCACAACGTTCTGGTTTGCACAGTACCCTTAGACCTTCACTGTGTAAGCGATTTAGAAGTATTTTATAACCTGCATTTTTACCAAAGGTATCAGTAACTGAGAACAATATGACTAACATATTTGTGTGACTTGTATTTCTGAAAATTCAAATCCATCTAAATTATCTTAATCTTCCTAGTTCACTTGGAATGTTTAAATTTTTCTAGGCCTGCGAATTTATGTTGCCAATTCAGTTTAAACAAGTATGTCTGATACTAAACTGTATCTTTCAATTTGATGCAGTACTACGTTTTCAGATTTGATCTAGATTTCCACTACCATTTTAGTAGGTGCTGAGACATTTGTGCCAGGGTATGTAGCAAATGACCTGAATGTTGCAGGGCTGTCTGAACTTCAAGTCAAGTTAAGAATTGTGCTATTATGGAAGATGCAAAACAGCTACCGCTGCTACAAAATTCATTCCCTAGCAGAATGAAAAGCAATAGAATTATTGCTCAGAAACCATTTTTGTTTGCTCTCCAGTTTATTGTAAAAAATTGCTATTTAAGACAAATTTTCAAAATGGAGAATTTGTAAGTAGATTTGGTATGAGAAGTTAAAGCCCCTCACTGCTTCTGCTGCTGATTGTCCAGCTGGCAGATTCACATAACTTGAAGGAGCAGAGATGGGGTGGAATAGATAGACTTTTCCTAACTGTTCATAACACAGAAGCAATAAATTAACAATCAGGGAAATAAGGGGAGGGTGCTTAAGTAGCCATTGGAAGGTGAAAGAGAATGAATGATGTAGTGAGCTTTGTCGTAAAGCTGTAAATGGGGAAATCAGTGTGGCAGCGTGAGTAGAGAGAGAGAGAGTGACAGATTGATACCGTTCTTGTGTTCCACGGAAGCGGTGAGCTGACTGCCTTATCTTTCACTGTAATATGCTGTTAAGTTGACTTGGAGGCAAATATCTGGCGACACCAGAAAGGATAGTAAATGTAATAGTTTTTCAGGCAGACAAAATTGCATATATAAGGATGTGTTCCAAAGAGGAATATTGTTTATATACTTAGAACATCCGGAAGACAATGCGGAGAAAGATTTGACATGCAGAGATTGTGTAAACATTGACTTGAATGATTTTAAATCAGATGGTAATAAAACAATAGTTATTCAAACAAATTGTGGGGTTCGTAATGCCGCAGTCGAAGTACCACAATATGATCTGTTTAGATTTTTTTTTTTATGCATATAATTTGCTGTAATGGAATAAACGCAATTCCATGTGTTACTTTGCTTAATCTGACTACTTAATTAAATTTAGATCCATCGGGCTACTTGTTTACCCATTAAAATCATAACCTAGGTTTTTATGTCAGGTTCATCTATGTCTAATTTTTTTTTCTAACTAGTAAATACAGATTCATCAGGTTTTAGTCATATCATCATCGTCAACCGTTATCAATCCACTGCTGGGCGAAGGTCTCCCCAAGTTTCCTCCACAACGGTCTGTCTTGTGCCAGTCTCCTCCATGTCGCTCCCGCATACTTTCGAATTTCATCCACCCATCTCCCATGTAGTCTTCTTCTGGGTCTTTTCCTGTCCCTTGGAATCCAATCTAAAATTTCGGCTGTCCATCAATGGCCTGTCCTTCTGGCAGTATATCCAGCCCATTGCCATTTCAGGGATTTAACTCTGATCATGTCTTCCACTCTTGTAATTTTTCGGATCCACGAGTTCCGCTTCTTATCTCTCCTGGTTACACCAAGCAAGCACCTCTCCATGCTTCTTTGAGTTGTCTGCAGCCTTTGTATGTCTCTTTTAGTTAAGGTCCAGGTCTCTGCACCATACGTAAGCACTGGAAGGATGCATTGATCAAACACTTTTCTTTTAAGACATAATGGCATATTGCTCTTGAAAATTATGCTGTTTCTTCCAAAAGCTCTCCAGGCAAGTTTTGTACGCCGGTTAATTTCTTCATCAATGTGACCCTCACTTGATATCTGCTGTCCAAGATAAACGTACATGTCTGTTATCTCTAGCTTTTCTCCATCAATCAATAAATCTTCATTTCTTGAAAAAGCATTGAACATCACTTTTGTCTTCGGAAAGTTCATTTTTAATCCCACTTCTTTACTCTTGTCAGCATGTTCCTGGATCATACTCTGCAGCTCTGATGGGGTAGTTGCAAAAATGACTACGTCATCAGCAAAACGAAGGTGAGTTAGATAATCTCCATTAATCTTTATCCCCTTGTTTTCCCAGCTCAGCGACCGAAAGACACCCTCCAATGTAGCATTAAAGAGCTTCAGAGATGTGGTGTCATCTTGTCTCACTCCCTTTTCAACTTTTATGTGTGCTGTATTCTCAAACAGCCGAATCTTTGCACTTGCATTTTCATTGATGTTATTAATAATATTAATGTATGCATCTTCAATACCGCAGGATTTCAGAGCCATTGTAACTGCTGATGGTTTCACTGAATCAAAGGCTTTTTCATAATCGATAAAAGCCATGCACAATGGAAGTTCATATTCCCTCGCTCTTTCAATTAGTTCTCTCAGTACGTGGATATGATCTATTGTGCTGTAGCCACTCCTGAATCCAGCTTGTTCTCTCGGTTGAGCCATGTCCAGTGCTACCTTCAAGCGGTGTGACAGAACTTTAGTGAAGATTTTATAAACCACTGATAGGAGGCTGATAGGTCTGTAGTTCCTGAGATCCTCAATGTCACCTTTTTTATGTAGCAGGATCATTGTAGCATTGTTCCAATCCTTAGGAATCTTCCCTTCATTAAGGCATCGAGTGAAAATTTGGGCGAGTACTGTTTCGATTTCTCCACTTGCTTCTTGTATGATGTCTACAGTAATTCCATCTTTTCCTGGAGCTTTTCCCCGCTTCATGTTCTTGATTGCATGTGCAACTTCTGCTGGGAGGACTGGAAGAACTCTGGTACCTTTCATGATGTCAGGAGTACATGTATCATCCCTTTCATATAATTTGGAGTAGAAATCTTTCACTCTTGTCAAAATTTTGCCTCTATTTCTTGTTACAGAACCATCTTCTTTCTCAGTGCCATAATCTGTTTTCTTCCCTTACTGAGATGTCCCTTTGCTATCTTTAGGCTTTGGTTGTTTTCAATTACTTTCCTCACTAGTTCACAGTTGAATTTCCTTACGTCTTCAGTGATACTTTTTCGTACTGTCTTGCATAGCTCTATATATTCCACTTTGGAAGTCACATCTTCTTTAGTTGTCCTCATCTCACTTCTTTTTTGCATCAACATTTTGGTTTTTCCTGATAATTTATTCACATGCAACTTGTTTTTAGACACAGCTAATTTTGTTGCTGTTTCCATAAGAACTTTGGTTACTTTTCTGTTAACTTCAGAAATATCCACTTCTTCCGATGTTAGGCCTTCTAAAGCGGAGAATCTGTTCTTCAGTTCCAACTTGAAAGTATTATGGTGTTTTTTAAGGTTGGTTATGTCAATACATTTTGTTTGTCTTATGAGCTTGCCACGTTCAAGTTTAGTGTTGAGATGCATCTTTCATCTCGCCAATCTATGGTCACTACCTGTGTTGAACTTGTTTAGCACACTGCAGTCCTCTATGACGAATTTTTTGTTACCCATAAGAAAATCAATTTCACTTGTGGTCCCATTTGGATGTCTCCATGTCCATTTCCTGTGTGGCTTTTTCTTGAAAAAGGAGTTCAAGATGAAAAACCCTTCTGCCTCTGCAAACTCAACGAGAGTATTTCCACGCTGGTTTCTGTTGCAGTGACCGAATTTACCTACTGAAGTTTCATTCTGTTGCCATTGCCCTATTTTTGCATTGAAATCTCCCATAATTATCTTCAAATGCTGCTTACCTTTTATTATTTAGATGACGAATTTCCTCATAAAATTCTTAAATTTCTTCTTCAGGATGACTTGTGGTGGGTGCATAAGTTCGAATTATCTGAGCCTGGTATCTTCTCGAGAGTTGGATAACAAGTCGTGCAGCTCTGTCAGAGGAATTTTCAACTTCTACAACTTTATCCTTCAGTTTCTTGTTTATTATAAATCTAACACCACTAGTTCAAACAGCCTAAAATTTAGGACAAACAACTGCTTATAGCCCACTGAATTGCTCATGGTGGTCATTAACCCTGAAAAAATAAATAATAATGGGCTTGAAGAACCTTTAATATAATTAAGCAGCATGTGCAAATGCCCCACACAAATCTTATAATAAATTTTAAAAATTTTCAGTCGCAAAAAGATTGAAAAATTCGACCGATTCAATACCTGTCATATTGATTTTCAGTCCTCTTACACTGGTGAACAGAATTATTCTCGTGATGTCGGGAACATCATTACAATGTGTGGCTAAAATCTGTTGAGACGGAATATGAGAGAGAACGTTGCATTCTTCATTTTCACTCTCACTGCTGCTCATACAACTACTACTAAAAGAATACATTTCTGCTTATAATGACAAATAATCAGGATCATCTATTTCCACAGCAGGATGTGCCCGCCGATGAACTTTTGGTTGAGAGGGGCTGGAGATATCCTCTCTGAATATATGTTGTTTCCACAAAACTGAGCATTTAAGTCAATATGAGTTTCCATGAAATCCCTTTAGCGTCCTCAATAGGCCACCCTCTTACGTATGAACTCTAAGCAGCAAATGCTTTTTATTGCCACTCAAGCATTTATTTATTGATAATTCCCTTCACCACAAAACCAGCGATATTCAAAGGAAAATAAACATTGCAGTGAAAAGTGCACGCTGTGTTAAGTCTGAGAAGTCAACTTACTTTCCCCTTCCCTAAACCATGTGGGAAAAAAATGTGCTATATTAAAACCGCAGTTGTTTTTTAAACAGTTGGATACTCATTCTCAGTGCCAGTAACAAAACAGATACCTCTGTTCAAGTGCTGAAAGGTTTTAGGAAGGGAAATATTAAGCCACAATCGCAACGTCGTTCGCTGTTGTCTGCACCTGGGCTAAGTATTGTATGACACCGTTCAGCATTACGGGGCAGTGAGTGTTAAACTGACACTTCCTAGTCTGTCATGGCAACAGTGCAGTGCCCTTCTCAAGATTCCTTACACTGAAGTGAGAGTTATTGCACTCTGCTCACAACTTTTCTAGGGTTCAACAGAGATACTTGTCAACAACACATTTGGCTAACTGGCTGGTTTCTAGATCTCTAGCTTTTTGTGGTTTCCTGGGGCTGCTCGCTTTCAGTGTATCTTATTTAGGGATTTTCCCTCGCCAGTGTATCGTTGACTAAGCAATTTTGCTGCCCTGGTGTCATATGGTTCTAAGTGCTTCTGACAGTTCATTCAAGATGTTCTGGATTTGAAGGCATGGATGTTTTTATTATGGTACTGGCTCTCTCCCTTCCCTGGAACCAGTGACCCTGAATTAAGGATGAGTAACTGCTTATAGCCCATTGAGTTGCTCACAGAATTTGTTGTTAAAACTCCAAATGAAGGGGGTGGGGGGCAATTTTCTGGACTGTATTGAGGATAATAACTATTAAGTTATTCGCTCTGTCATAAGTGAAAAATATTTTGCAACATCTTCACAAGAAAACAAAAAATGTTACTCCCTTTTTTCAAAATAAATGATGTTAACCTGAAAAACGTGACTGGTCCATTGGACTGCTGTCCCTTTGATTTTTAGTGGTCTTGGACTAATGAACCACCAAAAAATATTAGAATGCTACTCACCTGGGTCCAAAACCTAAGACCATCTCTGAAGAATGGTAGGAACCTAGTCACTCAGACCACTCTGTCACCAAGCAGCCAAATTTTGTAGACTTTTGGTTCAACTGATTTTGCCTTACTCTGCTTTTTTAATCCACTGTCAGAACTGGATAATTAAGATATTTTTTAATACCTCTTTGTGCTAAATTAGGTTTCAAGCTTTTATGTGTGTGTGTGTGTATGTGCGTGCATGTTTGCTAATTTGATTTACCAGATAAGTAAGATTATACATATGATGGCTCACATGATCACTTGAAGAAATAATGCACCAGGCTGTTCCAAAGTTTTTAAGTGAGAAACCAGTTATACATTGGTTGGAAATTTTTAGTGAGAACATGGTTAATTTGGAATGTAACATAGGATCAGAGTCTAGTTTACTATATCCCTTCACTATATTTGCCAGCATTATCCAAAACCTACTGCCAACTGTGTGAAAGTCTGCATGGGGTCAGCAAGGCGTGATGTGTTGATGGTCTGCAGCTCTTACAGTGTCATTGGTAGTCTTGAAACAAATCCCCCAAAGTGGTGCTTTCATCTTCGGAAATTAATCAAAGTCATGGGGAATAGGGATGGTGTTACAACACTTCCCAAACCCACTGACAGAACAGATCAGTAACAACGGCAGCAACATGGCAGCGAGTGTCGTCATGCAAAATTATTGGAGTATGCTCCAGCAAATGATGCCACTTTTTCTGTGGAGCTGGACACAAGTTATGTTCAATAAATGTGCATAATACGCAGCATTTTCCTGTGTCTGTCTTGGAGGTACTGCATGCGTTAGCCATTCCAGTCATAGGCGGTGATGATCATTACATTAACGTTACTGGGGTTCTGTCGGACCTTTGTTTGGCATGGCAAGCTGTAACGTCTCTGTTTATTGGTCTGGCATTTGAATTCTGGTTCACAACACTGCACCCATGTTCCATCCAATGTAAGGATACGCTGTAGAAATGTCCCTTTCACACTCATACCATTCCAAATGGAATCAAAAGCTGCCTTGTAACAGTGTGATTTCTCAACATCACTTAAAGCATAAGGTGCCCAATGTGATGCAATTTTTTGCATGTTTAGCAGTTTTTTCAAAATGTGCAGTCCAGTAGTATGCAAAACGTTACTCTTTTTGGTGAGTTCACGAACTGTCCATTGCTGATTATTCTCCAACAATGCAGACAAAGCGAGCACTTGAGTTTCACTCATATAGGGACATCTGTGCCCAGAAGCATAAGCCTCATTTCTCCGTCCTTTTTTTTTTTTTTTTTTTGAAGGTTGCCATCCATCTTGCTACCATACTATACAGTGAACCACGTGCTCCACAAGCTTGTTGTAGTCCTTCATAACATTCTCTCAGGATGTGATTTCTAGCAACTTCTATTTTTAGCCAACGCTGCTTGAATTTCGTAAACATGGCTTTAGACCACCTACCATGTTAAAAGCAATGAAAAAAAAAAAATATGCCATTCGAGAGAGGATTCAACCATTCTTACCCAGGGGTACATTGGAAAGGCATATTACATAAGGGATACCTGTTAGTAGAGTTGTATGAAAATAAAATGTATCTGCATACGCAACCATTGAAACAGAAAATTTGCTGCAAATCTGTGAAGCATGAACCATGATAACAACAGCATAGCTGCTAATCCTTTCAATTTACCCGGAAAGTTTCCGATTTTGGGGCGTCTTTCCGATATTCTGATCGGAAAGTGATTTCTTCCGATTTTTCATTCTCATACCAAAAATGCCTACTTCCCCCCCCCTTTTTCTCCCCATTTCAAGAAGAAGAAAAAATCTTTATTCCACTTCAAAAAATCCTTAACACAATATGATTGAAAAGAAAAAAATTCTCCTTATTTCTGCTGTGACGAGAAAGTGCGTGCGGCACGGTTTTCTGCTTCGCCGTGGACTTCTGGATGGATCACCACGGCTGAAAAGTCAAGGGCAGCCTCACCTTCCCCTGCGCAATCGGCACAACGCGTAGCCATCGCACAACGCTGGTGAGGTGACCCCAATTCCTATCAAGCTATGCAGCTGGTGGCCTTGCTCCAGCGCAACAAAGGGTTGCAATGACGTTCTTGCTCATTTCGTTTGTAGGCGGAGTTATTGACTGTTGTTGCTGCTAGTTGATTTCATTTTAACATATGTGGATTTTTTTTAATGTACTGTTGAAATGTCAAGTTCATCCAAAAAGCGGTATCAAAGCTATAAAGAAAATTATTCAAGTATTTTCAGCTTCATCCAGAAATCAAAGCTTGGTGAAAAGTATGCGTTGTGCACATGTTGTAGAAGCAATATCAGTATCGCACATGATGGAAAAATTAACATTGTCTTGCATGCAAAAACGGCAAAGCACAAAGATAATTTTAAAGTTGTGGAAACTAATACTTCCATAAAATCTGCATTTCTTTCAAGTAAGGATTTGTCTGTAATAAACGTGGAATGTTTGTACACTTAGTTTCTCATCGAACATAATTTGCATGTAACTTGCCGTGATCACGCCAGCTTTTTATTTCGGAAAATGTTTCCTGCCAGCTCCATTGTGAAGAATTATGGCTGTGCACGAACTAAAACTTCCGCAATGCTTCTGGAAATGTTGATAAAAGAACAAAATGAAGTTGTTGCATCCTTAAAAATCTATCCTTTTTACTATATATAGCTACTGATGGGAGTAATGATGCAGATTCAAAGCTATATCCCATAGTCGTAACTTTTTACGACCCGAAATGTGGCTTTTTTAAGAATTGTCTGCTATCTGTGCCATTTCTAGAAGGTGATTCAGTGGGATTAAACATTACGAAATCTTTTGGTGAGTACCCTTCAGTCAAAAGATATCCCTATATTGAATTGTATTGCACTTAGTAGTGACAGTGCACCTGTTGTGATAGGTTTTTAAGTCAGGTGTAGCTGCTGTCTTTAAAGTGCATGAAAATATTCAAGTGATTGGATGTAGTTGTCATCTAATTAATTTAGCTGCTGAAAAGAGTTCAGCATGTTTGCCTTTTAATATTGATGAGGTTTTTTGGTCGATATTTATTATTTGCAAAAGAGTTCAAAAAGGAAAGACAGGCTTCAAGTTTTACAGCAGTTTCATGAGACTGGCATTAAACAGGTGCTTAAGCATCATGCTGGCTATCTGTTGGAAAGTGTGTTGAAAGAGTTCTTGACCAATGGGAGCCTTTAGCAAGTTTTTTTAAAGAAGCAATGAAAAAAATGAACTTTCTTCATTGTCATTTTATTCAATCCCTACCATGAAAAGGTCACAATATGCCAGATGCCAGATGGGCCTAGTCGAAATACTGAGGGACCTGTAACTTATCAGGAAATTTGCAAGGAAAAACTTAAATGCAAAAAGACTTTGCAGAATCTTAAAAGAAAATCGGACAGTATTCAGCACGAAAATGCTAAGAAGCAGAATCTGGTCAACAACCCAATTTCTCTGGAAGAAAGATTATTTTATTTCTTAACAAACATTTACAAGGCTTTCTGTATGTTTCTTTCATACATAGTGCCAGTTTTTTTAAAAAACAAATGTGATTCTCCAGTCTGCGACACCCCATATTCACGTGTTAAGGTCACTACTACTTCATTTATTTAAAGAAATACTGGCGAGGTTCATTAAACCTTCTATTAGGAAATCATCTGAAACATATCTTAAAGTAACCATCATGAACTTAAAAATCAGAAGGATGAATTTGGGTTTGCAAATTGGACATACAACTTCCCAATTTGTTTCTGACTTGAAGCCAGATGAAAAGAGTGCATTTTATTCACATGTGAGGAAATATTACACTACAGCTTGTGATTGCATGCTGAGGTTGCTCAGATTTAAAAAATTGAAAACTCTTCTTTTTCCAGCTTAAAATTCTTTGCTGATAAGTTTCCTGTTTTCCTATTTCTGAATGACAGTGAAAGAGTAAATGATGCTATGAATGCATTACTGGCAGAATTCAGTGAATTTCAGATTTATGAAGTTCCTGAAAACAATAAAAGATCGCATTTATGTGCAGTGGGTCAAAGTTGCCCAGATCAGAAATGAAGTCGGTCAGCCAAAATTTAAGAAATTTTCAGTTTATGTTGTCAATCCTCACAATTCCCTACAGTAATGCAGAGTGTAAACGAGTTTTTAGTCGTGTGAGGGAAATAAGGACTGATTTCTCAGGGCTTCAATGTCTAATGAAATTTTAGAAAAACTTTTAATAACTATAAGTTTAGACAAAGTACAAGATGTTACGAAACCGTATTTGATGAAAAATGTCTTGTAAAAGTAAATTCTTGTTCAACAGCATTTGTAAACAAGAGTTAAAATATGCCCGTAAGGTAAGAGATAAAGTAAAATTTTAATTAGCCTTTTTTTTTTTTTAATTTATGGTGTATAAACTTCACGATTATTGAAAACGTCGCAAGTTTTTCCCGCATCAAAATTCTAGATTTTCAGCCATTCAGAGTCAGCTCAATTTTTCTTTTGTGTTAATCTATTGCAGCTCCGCAATAGATTAACACAAAAGAAAAATTGATAACACAATGAATAATTATTAGAAAATTGCAGATCCCAATGAGGACAAAATAAGTACATTGCAATTTAATGTGCAGCAATGTGTGTGAAATGGACTTTTATGGTAAAATATTTGACTAAGAACCTCATAAAAACAAGATTAATTAAAGAAAATTTTTATAGCCAGAAAAAGTTCCATTAATATAAACCCTTCAAGAATTAGTGTTTTCAACAAAATTCAAAAATAGTAGACTTACAGAATACATAAGGAAAATATTTTAAATTTAATAACTGGCAATAAAATTTACATTCTTTCTGTATAAACAGAACTTTTGATGCAGTTTCTATACATTGAGAACATGCCTTAATAAAATCTAGAGGTCAGTAGCATCTGTAAAAACTAAAGAACTCAGAAGAGACCAAGAATACCTGAAAGTTCAAGTTAAAATAGAATTAAGTATATTAATCTGAGTAAAGCCTTGAGTAAGTGTTTTAATTGCTGTAAATAACATTTTATTTTTTTAATGTAAAAGTAAAAATTACCTGCAAAATCTGCTAATAATTTGGAAACCATCCACTTACAGCATACGTCTACATTCTGCTACTCTGCCTGTTATATTCTCTTGGAGGACCCCCTGTCTCCTCTGCAATATACAAAAAATGTACTTAAAATATAGGTTTTGCTTAACTATTTGGGGAATAAGTAAATCTCAAAAATGACATTTTTCTTTGTACATTTTGTAATATTAAGTGTATTCTGAATTTAAAACGTTTTCTATTCTTTTTTGCAGACACAATGAATACTGTAGCAAAATTTCTGGTAGCAGTACTACTTGTAAGTGGTGTAGTATCTAAAACAGATGATTCCAAAAAGGAAATTGGAACAGTTATTGGAATTGATTTAGGGACCACATATTCCTGGTAAGATTGCTGTTTTGTTTTGTTTTTAATGTGTAGTTATGTCTTACTGTAATAATATCTTCTTTCAAATTGGAATCCTGTTTTTTACATGTTCAGACATTAAAAAAAAAACGCTTCTGTAAAAGTCCCATTAACATCCCATTATTGCATTGTAAAAATTTAGAAACAGGAAAATAATTTGAATTTACTACCACAGCTTTCTTGGAATTGAAGGTTGTCTGACTGCCATAAAAAAATTACTGGAGAATGTGATGGATGTTATTTAAGGCACTTCAGTTAAATTTGTTTATTTAGCACTTTCAGTGTTTGTAAGAAAGAGAAGAAAAACTATTCTCATAAAAGGGAAGCTTTTGTTATAAAGGTGATAGAGCTTTTTAATATTAATCAAAAACATTAAAATGCTAAGCAGTATTTTGCAGTGCAGTTTTCACTTTTTTTATTTTGAATGGTGTAAGTGTTCAGAGCCATATTTAAATGAAAAACTTATGATTTGTTTGCAGAAATAAAGCTGCATTAAACTTTTTGGTGGTAATTCTTTGAATAAAGCTCATGTTGAAAACTGGCTTCTTAATTTCTTAAATTACACACTTTCAAAATCAACTGTCTAATAGTTTTTTCTTTTAGGAAATATTTTAATGAAAAATGCAAATTTTCGGAGAAAACTCTTCTCCTTCCTCAGGCAGTTTTTTTTTTTGCTGTCACTCTTTCACAGTCACTAACTGCAATAGTGACAGGGTGACAACAAAAGACTGTCTAAAGAAGAAGAGTAAAATGATGCAGATAGTCTTGAACTCTGTCTAGAGATAGTCTAGAGTAAATGATGTATGCTTGACCGCTGCTCTTGGTGATGCCATATCCTTATATGGCCATCATCTGCATCTAGACCCCAGTTGCAGAATTTTGCTAAGCTGTCTGCAACACAGATATTGGAAACCCAAAATTAGTCTGCGGACACTCGCCCCTACCCACCCCGCAGGCCCTGAAATATATGTCTGTCTTTCATTCCTTGCCATAGTAGGCAAACTTTGATCAGCTGGTTTTACTTTTGGGGGCTTATCTGGCCCAATTTTAGAATTAATATGCATTAAGATTTTTGCTGCTCAGTGAATCTCTAAATTTTGACTGAATTTCTGTTTTCTGTGCTAAAGCCACGTTCACATGATAAGTTTCTTAAACGCAACATAAGTCATTTAAAGCAGAACCTTTTGACACTAAGGGAAATGTGTGCTTTTAAAACTCTTAGGAAACTTTGGACATTGGCACATATATTCTTCATTTTTTTCAGCTATGTTTTAATAGTGAATATTCCATAACTGCACTTCATTCATTTTTGAAAAAAAACTGGGGTGCCAAGCGTTTTGTCTACCAAAACTTTTGTGTGTGTGTATTGCTTCAGAGATTCAAGCTCTACACACTCAAACTTCAAAAAGAGTTCCATTGTGGAAGAAGGAAATCTGCAATCTATCTCAATCACAAAAGATAAAATAAACCTTCACTGGACATTGTGATGTGCAAGTTTAGTACTACAAGGGTCAACTAATTTATTATTTTTGAACACTGAAAATCACTTCAGCTCTGAAAAAAAAAAATCTTTAATTCTATGTATGAGATGTTTGCAGTTCACACAATTGAAACTTGGTTGATTCAACCATTCTTCTGATATGACGAATGTGCAGTTTTTCCATTTGCAACTATTTACGGAGGGAAAATGGCATTTGATTCAGGACACTGGGAACATCGCAAAAAAAAATATTATGATTACTAAAAAAATCTTTCCTCCTTTCCGCCTTCGGAAAATTTTTCCTCCATTTTCAAGCTGAAACACAATCAGTTATTGAAAAAAATATATTTTACAACAACACTCAGCAGAGGGAATATCGCGAGAGAAAAAAATTACAAGTACAGATTAAATCTGCAGTTCGTCTAACTTCACTTTTCGAAAGTAATTATCTTTAGGTTTGAGAACGGTGCAAATGATAACAAAGTCAGTTTCTCGAATCTGCGGAAGAAACTTGTGCCTGAAGTTTACATGGAAACTTTTGCTCCGTCAAACTTCCGATGTCGGAAATTGTTGTCTACACTTTCAAGATGAAATGCAAACATTTATGCAATGAACAATGAATTTATATTTAGTAACAATACTAGACAGAGAAAACTTGGCGAGAAAAAGAAATTACGATTGCGGGAAAATTTTTTCACTCCATTTAACTTTCATTTCGGAAGTTCTGAAAAACGGAATACCATTCCCCAGACACACACACACACACACACACTGATCCTAAAAAAAACCCATTCAGTTTTTTTTTTTTTGCATCGATCTCTAGTATAACCGAAATGTGGCAAAAAAAAAAGGGGGGAATTCCGCGAATCCGAAGAAGTATCTCATGCTTGATTCCTAACAGTCCGCGATATGCAAAGTGAACTGTTCATGCGGCTACATATGGAAGCCGATTCATGTGTCCATAAACTGATTATGTTCCTGACATGAACGATGTATTAGATTACATATTCAGAACTCTGAACGTTCGTTTTCTAACGCACGTATTTTTACGAAGGATACGTTTTTAATGCGCGCATTTTGAGAGTGGTCCAAAAACAGACCCAAGATTATATATATATTTTTTTCTTAAAATTTCTTCAGGCGGGAGGTGGGTAACAACTTTATTTCGGCGGGAGTTTAAATTTTTCTGCGGGAATCCTGCCATCCCGCCCTGAATTTTAACCCCTGATACAATAATCAGGAAATTTCTCCTAAAGAAAAAAAAATCTGTTTTAGAAATAAAATATTTCAGAAATAACTTCCTGATACAGTATTGTATTTATACTATGCTGTAATCAGGAAGTTTCAGGGCACAAAATTTTCTGACTCCCACTGGCCACTGCCGATCGAAAATTAATTTTTGGCGAGGAAAAAAATACATTTCAGGTGTTTTCTATTCAACTTCGTCAAAAATATGTTGCTGATGTTCGGCGGGTCCCATTTGTTTACGCTTGTACGACTATCGAATCCACTGGCTGTCATAGGTGAGAGTTATTACCCATATCTATGCCCCGCCCCATATGGGAGAGAGCGCAGTTGAGAACACAACTGGGAAAATGTAAGAACAGTATTATATAGTTTATTTGCATTTTGACTGAAGCTCGAACTCAATCCATCGCTTACTGTCGCATCGGTAACTATAAACAGATTTTAGGCTTAGATAGTCGTGACGCATTTTGTAAAAAAGTACGGTACCTGGGCTTTGCTATGCAAAATATAAAAGTTTTGTTACTATTCCCCTGTGTTATATGTTGGACAGGGAAAGCTATGAATAAATAACAGCCATACAAGATAGCTGCAAAAAATGTAAATAAACTGGAAGTGGCTTTTCCAACAAACATCGGCCATGTATTTTTGACAAAGTTGTATGAATAAAGAAAAAAAGTTAAAATATATATAATTTCCGCTAAAAACACACTATTAGAAATGCTTAAGCAGCGGGGCGAGGAAGCTATGGATACTAACAGTCGCACACGATAGCCATGAAAGCGTAAACAAACAGGAAGGCACTTTCCCGCCGAACAGCGGCCACATATTTTTGACGAAATTGCATGACTGGAAGAACATGTGAATTACAATTTCTGCCATTAGAAATATATTTGTTTAAGCAGCAGAACAAAATAAAATTAGAAAACAGATTCACTCATTTGCTTAAAAATTCATAAAACTAGCCCGTTGATCTGGTTGATTTATCATGAAATAAGAATTGAGGGGTGTATACGGACTGGAGAAATATTTTTCTTTTTGCCAGCGAAGAAACTGCTCCCTCAGAAATTGTGACTTCGCTCTTTCCCGGAAATCTGATAGCTGCGCTTCGCGTCCCGTCCCCTTGGGAGCCAACAATATAAGCCCTGCAACATTCCACCCTCGAGAACGGAGTCCCCTCGTAATACCCCCTCCACACACACGCACACTGTGCCGAGATGTGCCTTGACCACTCACATGGCACTGACATTTCGTCTACAGGAGGAAGGCGCGGCGGGGGGGGGGGGGGGGATGGAAACTGCACTTGGATCCATTTATTTGTCTGCAGATTTGTTAAGCAAAGCTGCAGAAAAGAAAAAAAGGACTTTTTTTTTTTTTTTTTCTGCGAATTATATCGGAAAAGAAAAGAGTAAATTGATCTGCAAGATTTGTTGAGCGATCTGCGACGCCCGTCGCCGCGTCGCACTGTTTCTGCGACCGGGATCTAGACTGAAGTGAACTTGGCATTAGCCCTCTGCACTTATCATGGCTGGTATTCTGAGTGATGGAGGGCTGTCACGAGAAAACTGCTGCATTACACACCATGCATGTAATCTATTAATAGTTTCTGACAGATGTCAGGTGGCCCTGTGAATGCTAGAGCAAAAGCCTCATTTTAATTGTATTGTCATTGATGTGGCCAAGAGGCTTGCAGTTACTTTCTCTGTGTGAGGCAGTTCTCGTGGTCTGTCTATATCCAGAACATTGGTAACTAGTAAAGGTGCCTTTTCTCATCTACTGTTACAAGCACTATGTCACTGTGCTGATAACCTGAATCATGTGCTCCCATAATACAGCTCTGCTCAAGTGCCCCTAGTTGATGTCTATCACCTGTGATAATCTTCTCCATGTACTCGTTACAGTTAGACATCACATTATCTCATTGAATCAAAATCTAGGTGCTTTAAACAGCTCCATCGTTATCTGCAATGAGTGTCAACACTGTTATTTGTATGATGGATATTAAGGACGTACTATTCATGGCACGTGTCACTCAGTTCGTTTATAGAATGTTTTTGTGGCCAGTGGTTAATACAATGAGCAGGAAAAGTACTTAACAGGAGAAATTTAACTAAGAAATTTAATTTAATATTAGCCACATAGCTGAAATCTTAAAAACCCTTGTCTTGCCTTGCTTTCTGGTGATAATGATACTTGGACTAAAACTGGGGTGGCTAACTTCTTGGGGGGGGGGGGGGTAAAGCATGAAACTGTTAAAGATATCGCACATAACTGTGTTCTTTCTGAGACTAAGAAGTGGAGATAGTGTTAAAATGGGTAAGTATATATTTCATTTGTCACTTCAAAGAAATTTTAGTGACAAACAAAATAATATACTTGCATTGAAATCCAGCAGTAAAACTAAGCATTTGGTGTTGTAGAAGCTTTGCATGTAGTTTCAGCTATTAAACAAGGGATTTTTTTCCAGTCCAATTTAAGAAATGTAGATGCTGTGCTGATTATATGCTTCCTAGCAAGAAAACTACATCAAATTTGTGAGGATACGAATCATCTTTGTGGGTAACTAGCTCAGTTTATACAATAAAAATTTTCTTAATGTAATTTCCAGATACAGAGATAACATGTCTATAGGTGAAGAGAATAGAGTGATACTGCGAACACTATTTTTTTTTATTTATTCTGACTGGTACAATATTTATCCTATTCTAAAAAAAAGGAACTGCTGCTGCCGCTGTTTTAGGAATTTCGCGACACTCTTGCTTTGCTAGCTGGCAGCGCAAAACGTATTGAACACAAAAATATGAAATTTACATCGTTTGTAGAGAATTATTTTATTTATATGTCAACAAACTTGTCATATCATTCACTGTTTCTCCCGGTATCGTAAAATTGAATACGGGAAATGTCAATATTACAATATATACTAAAAAATTTGTATTTCAACTTGTTATTCACACTCCTTCCCGAGGTTCCTTAAGAAATTTTAGATTTTCAGCATTTGAAGTCTTCAAACAGACACGGAATAAGTCTTCATATGGATATTCTAATGTAGCATAAATTTGACAAAATCTTCCAATGTGTAGATAAAAAAGTTAGTAAATGATTATCATTATTTCAGATTAGTCTTTTAATACAGGATTTATGAATTTTAAAAGAGTTAAAACTTTCGAACCTCCCGACGATGGCGAGTTGAATTGTCTATAAGACATCTTTTTTATCGATGATGTCTTAATTTCCGCTTCTCTTGGCATAAGCTTCCAAGTTGAATTTGGTAATATAACATCTTTTTATCGATGACTATTTAATCTCCGCTTCCCGTGGCACAAGTTCCCATACTAGTTTCAATTATTATTTTGCACTAATCTTCAGTGGGTATATGAGTTATTTCTCTCACATGTTGTCTCTTGGCCATCTACAACAATTCTACTGGCAGAGTCAGATGTTCCACATCAGTTGAACCATTGTGCATTCTATTTTTGGTTTCATTGTGCACCATTAGTCGTGTTAGTTTTCAATTGGATCGTTTGAATTTTCTTCTGATTCCAATTCATTAGTTGTTGCCATCTGTTTGTTGATATATTTATGTTGCTCTGTTTTTGTATTTTTTATTTTTATTGTTATTTTCTTTTTCTTTTTTAATAAAATATTTCCAAGCGTATGGAACATTCATTGGGTCGTTATTATTACAATTTGCTTCCTTAGTATGTTCAATTATTACTGCCTCTGATGTTAATATTTGATTCTTTGTTTTATGTGATGTTAATAACTTTGCTTCATGCCAATCTGGAATAGCCTCATTTTCTATGCAATGCTGTATTAATGATTTGTTCTCTTTTTTGTTCCAGTTGGATATATGTTCATTTAATATGGTCTTAAATCTTCTTTTAGTACTTCCGATGTATATTTTATTTTTGTCTCCATTTCTTTTTGTTTCTGTAGAATTTTTTGTTGGTATAAAGTATACACCGGCTCTATCAAGCATTGATTTTCTTTCGTTTCCTGTTGTTAATGTGGTTTCGCTATCTATAACAGTTTCCGCTAGTATCATTTTTTCTTTAACGCATTCCTTCTTTAGTATATTCGTTATTGGAGGAATGTAGGGAAATTTACCCACAAATTTTATTTCAGTTTTTTGTTTAGTGTTATTTTTATTGAAAGACTTTTTTGTATTTCCCTATATTCCTCCAATAACGAATATACTAAAGGAATGCATTAAAGAAAAAATACTAGCGGAAACTGTTATAGATAGCGAAACCATATTAACAACAGGAAATGAAAGAAAATCAATGCTTGATAGAGCCGGTGTATACTTTATACCAACAAAAAATTCTACAGAAGCAAAAAGAAATGGAGACAAAAATAAAATATACATCGGAAGTACTAAAAGAAGATTTAAGACCAAATTAAGTGAACACATATATCCAACTGGAACAAAACATCATTAATACAGCATTGTATAGAAAATGAGGCTATTCCAGATTGGTATGAAGCAAAGTTATTAACATCGGAGGCAGTAATAATTGAAAAAACTAAGGAAGCAAATTGTAATAACGACCCAATGAATTTTCCATACGCTTGGAAATATCTTATTAAAAAAGAAAAAGAAAATAACCATAATAAAAATAAAAAATACAAAAACAGAGCAACATAAATATATCAACAAACAGATGGCAACAACTAATGAATTGGAATCGGAAGAAAATTCAAACGATCCAATTGAAAACTAACACGACTATGATGCGCAATGAAACCAAAAATAGAATGCACAATAGTTCGACTGATGTGGAACATCTGACTCTGCCAGTAGAATTGATGTAGATGGCCAAGAGACAACATGTGTGAGAAATAACTCGTATATACCCACTGAAGACGAGTGCAAAATAATAACTAGTATGGGAACTTGTGCCACGGGAAGCGGAGATTGAGCCGTCATCGATAAAAAGATGTTATATTACCAAATTCCACTTGGAAGCTTATGCCAAGAGAAGCGGAAATTAAGCCATCATCGATAAAAAAGATGTCTTATTGCCAATTCAACTTTCGCCATCGTCGGGAGGTTCGAAAGTTTTAACTCTTTTAAAATTCATAAATCGTGTATTAAAAGACGAATCTGAAATAATGATAATCATTTACCAACTTTTTTATCTACATATTTGGAAGACTTTGTCAAATTTATGCTACATTAGAATATCCATATGAAGACTTATTCCATGTCTGTTTGAAGACTTCAAATGCTGAAAATCTAAAATTTCTTAAGGAACCTTGAGAAGGAGTGTGAATAACAAGTTGAAATAAAAAAAATTTAGTATATATTGTAATATTGACATTTCCTGTGCTCAATTTTATGATAACGTGAGAAACAGTGAAAATGCCAAGTTTGTTGACATATAAATAAAATAAATCATAACCACGTAATAAAATTCGACAAATAGAAATATTTGAATTAATATAATCATAGAGAATTGTTTGGAGAACACACTGAAATAAACCGTTTCTCGATTCTAGCGATACTTCAAGAGCTATTGTATTTCAAAGTTAAGGTAAGCAAAACAGTGCTATCAGGTCGTGTTCCGGACACACTAACAGCAACAGAACCAAGAAACTTTCCAGGCATGTATTGCCATGACCGAATTTTTGCACCTCATCACCCTTTTTTTTGAATTTCAATTTAGTTTACGTGAAATTAAATTTCACAAAATTCTCTATCTCACGATGGGATCCATTTAAAAAAAACGGCTACATGGCAAACTATAAATCATAACACATTGCAATTTTTACAGCATAAACTTACAACTATCATCCCTTTTTTACAACAAAAAAATTTAAGAAAAAGTCATTTTCTTATTTTTAAGCGATTTTTAAAGACTCAAAGGAAAGAAAACCAGCTTCTCTGTCTTCACGACAACCACAGAGGAACGTTCTGGTCCTGTGACCTGCTGCCATGGTGACGTAGAGAATTTGTTATGCATGTTTTGTTGGTAAAGCTATCTCAGTTGTTTAAGTTGGACGTCAAATAATTTTGCTTCCTATACTTCCAATGGAAAAACTTCTGTACACATTTTCTTCACAATTAATGCATTCCCAAGGATGAAAATTTGAACATCGATTAAAAATAGCTTCATTTTATAACTTGGAATGCTTAATATTTTCTAAAACATAACATAATTATACAATCCAACATTTGTTTCTCTACTGACGTCATCAAAATACAGGTCGCGCCATCTTTTTTCTGGTTCCAACGCCACCAAAGGAAAAGTTATTGATTTTTTTTATAGTTATGGTCATGTTTTTTCGAAAATATTAAGTATTCCAAGTTATAATAAGTTATTTTAATCGATGTTCAAATTTTTTATCCTTGGGAACACAATAATTGTGAAGGAAATGTGTACAAAAGTTTTTCCATTGGAAGTATAGGAAGCAAAATTACTTGATGTCCACCTTAAGGGTTTAGCTTAACGGTTTATGGAAATGCTTTTTGGACCGCTTTTGTTTTCCTTAGTGGTAAATTTAGTAAGCGCTATAAGTTCAAACGACAAAAGTCCGACCTTCCAAAAATTAACGACAGTAAAAAAAAATTTCGGAATAATAACAAGCCTTATTTGCTTAGACATGCAATAAAAATTGAAATTTATGTGAATATTCCAGTTTTTATTTAATGTGCTATACTTGGAGATAAGGCTGCAGGGCCCGAGCGCTACTCTGGAAACGAGCGTAGCAAGCCTAGAGGCACAGACAGCCCCTAGTAAAAAAAAAAAAAAAAAAATAGTTAAGAAAAACTCTTGGCTTAATTTTAGAAATGTTTTCTTCCACTGTCTAAAAATGATTATATGTAAGTAGTATTTGTGTGTTAACAGCTTTTTAAAAAAACTTTTTTTTTTTCAAGTGTTGGAGTATTCAAAAATGGCCGTGTGGAAATCATCGCAAATGACCAGGGAAACCGTATAACACCATCTTATGTAGCTTTCACTAGTGAAGGGGAACGTTTGATTGGTGATGCTGCAAAGAACCAGCTGACAACAAATCCTGAAAACACTGTATTTGATGCAAAGCGTTTGATTGGAAGAGATTGGAGTGAGCCATCCGTACAACATGATGTCAAGTATTTCCCTTTTAAGGTGAAGTTTGTTACAATTATTTTTGTGTGAACTGTTTAAATGCTATTCCTGGTTTGTGTATTGTCACATTTAAAAAGTTTATTTTAAAAATAAAAGTGAACTAAAATTGCTTTTTTATTTTTTTAATATGTTTCACAGTGTTTCGATTCTGAAATTACAATGTTAGGTATCCTGCTGCAGTTGGCTGTGCAAGTTTGAAGTTTTAATGCAATAAAGCTTTAGTTTGCATGTCAAGCATAATGGACACTGATCTGATATACAGTAGAAAGACGGTGCCTTCAGAAACACATTCTTGCTGAAGATCTGGCTTTAAATATTTCAGCTGCTTGAAAATACCGGGTGTCTGGAAAGTATGAAACCAAAGTGATTTGCACGCACTACATGTGCTTATTCTCATTTACAATACATGCTTGACATGTCCATCCTGATGCTCCATGCATTTTCTTGTCTGGTGCATCATGTTTGTTTAAAATCTTCTGATAGCATCGACAGCTGCACAAACCTCTGTAATTCTCTTCCTTAGATGTTTGCCTGTTTCGAGTCGATCAGGATCATCCTCTGTCTCACAATTTGAAGTTTGTGTGGGTGAAACGTTTCTTTTTTTTTTCAGAATGTCTTGCATCTTGATCTTGGACACTCTTGATTTCTGCATTGGTCTGTCGAATGGATTTCTGTGGACTGGCACAAAACATGGTAATCGCTTCAATTCGAGTACCTTCACATACAGAAAAGTGGCTGTGCCGAGGCTTGTCAGCAACAGATTCTATCTTTTTAAATTTCTTCACAAATTTCCAAACTGTACTGTGTATTATTGGATTCCTTTTGGGATGTGTGGCATTAAATTTCTTTGCCACTTCCACCTGGGCCCATCCCTGACATCCATGAACTATCTCCACCTTTTCATACAGTGTTAATGCCATTTTTCACCTTTAAAGGAAAATATGTCGCAAGCATATGTAGTGTAAATCAGTGCTGAGATGGCTCGGGCTGCACAGTATTTACTATGTTTCGGGTTTAAGCAAGCTCTGGCTCTGAATTTTCTTTTTCTAACTGTGATTTTTATATATGATTTAGCATGTGTCTTTATACTTCTGAGTTGAGAAGAGAATATTTTTGTACTTAGAGGGAAGTGAGGACTGGGGAGAGAGGCTGTGCATTAGTGGATTCCTGCAGAGAAGGTGAAGCTTCTTCAAGAACCGTAGGTACTAGACAGTAGATACTGTAATAAATAATAAAACTATACTAGTAATCCAATTTATTAGCGTATGAATATATAAATAAGCGTTTCTAAGCTTTTTCAAGGAAGTTAGACAAACTGCAATCTGAATAATAGAATGCTTTAACAATTTGAACGCGGTGACTTGGCAAATAGATAAAATGTTATATTCATTTAAAGACAAGGTATCATGTTTGTGCATGCGGTGTCCTGGTAGGGAGGAAACATTACTTGAAGAACTGGCTCCAAATTCGTGGGAACTGGAGTGAGACGCTAACATTGCAAGTATCACTGTCTGTAATGATCTCCAAGGTTTCCCGAATGGCTGTACATTTAGGAGTAAAGTTGACTTCTTTGGACTTCCTCCACCTTTCCTTCCTGCCACTTGGGCTAAAAAGATGTTTTTAGTAAGCATCTCATCACTGATTCTTTCAACATGGCCAAACCACAGAAGCATATTGGTCTCCACCTTGCTAACAACATTTTGCTTCACATTACACTACTGCAACACATCTTCATTCCTCACACAATCTGAACGGGTCTTGCCACAAATCCCCAGTAAGTAATGCATTTCTTCAGCACACAAACGACTCCTATGTTTCTTCCATGTTTCACTTCCATACATCAGAGTAGGAACAACTACATTTTCATACACAGCCATACGGGACTCTCTTCAGAACCAATCATTCCTGTGAAAACCTCCCAAAGCAGCCATGACTTTCAATGAAGAATTCACTCTCCTACTAATTTTACCATTCAATTTGTTCTCTGTTGAACATGCTTCCTAAATACACACTCATTCACCTGGTCAAACACTGTGCCCTTTAGACTTATATTACATTCAGTACTACCAGTTCCTCTCTCAAAAACCATAACTTTGGTTTTTCCCTTATTTATACTCAGTTTTAATTTCGTGCAAACTTCATACATCTAGGACAACATACTCTGCAACTCCCTTTTGCTCTCTGCCAACAGGGCAGTGTCATCAGCATACAGCAATCTGCACACATGGATATCACCAAAAGACATAAACCAGTATTATCTATTTTGGTATCACGCATGCACTCTTCCATAAATATATTAAACAGCCATGGTGACATTACACAACCTTGCCTGACTTTCTGCACCAATAAAAAACCATTTTGATAAAACACCATTCACTCGTACACAAGCTCTACTGCCCGCATACATAGCTTTTACACTGTTAAGTAGATCCCCAGGAACACCATATTCATTCAATACCTTCCACAAAAGTGTCCTATTTACTCGGTCGTAAGCTTTTTCTAAATATATGATGGCAGTAAAAACTTTCTTACCAACAGCCAGATACTTTTCAATCATCATGCGTAATGCAAAAATTTGGTTAGTGCAGCCTTTACCAGGCATAAAACCACTCTGAACATCCCACACTTTCTCTGATGTAAGACCCTGTACTTTTTCAATGACTACCTTACCAAACACTTTCCCTGTCACACTCAGTAGGTTAATACCACGATAGTTCTTGCAGTCAGTCTGATCACCTTTTCCCTTATACAAGTGAACAATGATGGCATCCTTCCAATCCCGAGGGACCATTCCTAACTCCCAGCACTTCTTGCAAATTTCAGTTAATCAGTCAATTGCAGAGTCACTACCATATTTCAACATCTCTGCAGTTATGCCATCAACTCCTGGAGCTTTACCACTCTGAAGAGATGTAGAGCTTTACACACCTCTTCTCTTGAGATCCCTCCTGTGCTTCCATCCTTCACTATGACATCATCTGCTTCTGCCTCAGAATCACCTTTGCTTTTTTTGATCTAATAACTCACAGAAGTATTCACCTCATCTTTCACTTAACTCATTGGGCTCCCATATCATTTCCCCGATCCTATTCTTCACACAACTTACAACTTTGGTTCCCCTATCTTTCCAAAAAGCCAAATCATGCCTTTCTACCTTCTCCTTCCTATCGTTTGCCTTACCCTGGTGAACCAGCTTAGCAGCTTCATGCTTCTTACAGCAATATTCATCCACAGAAACTCTACCTTGCAACATCCCCAAATAGGCTTCCTTCTTTCTCTTTACTGCCCTTTCAATCTCTCTATTCTACCAAGCATCACCTCTATTATTATCCACTATTGTGGTGCCACAGACCTCTTCAGTAGCAGTGACAACACAGTTCTTAAAACATTCCCACTTCTTTTCTACATCCCTCTCACCAGACTTCAGCTCCTTCAGTCGTTCTGAGTAAGTCAGAATAACGCTGATGATCTTCAGGGTCTTTCAACCTTTTATTCTTTCCATCCTGGGCCTCTTCCTATTCCTTTTCCTCCAACCAACATTCAGTTTCACTTGTGACAATACCAAGTAATGATCAGAACCAACATCCGCACCTCTTGTCACATGAATATCAACAACTAAGTGTTTCAGATGCTGATCATAGACAAGAAAATCCATCGTACTCCTTTGACCAAGAGTATGACTTTCCCAAGTATATGTGTGGATATGCTTGTGGTTGAAAAATGTATTAGATACATACAAATCATTCTCATTGCAGAGTTCAATTAATCTTTCACCATTATCATTTGCACAAGGATCATTAAACTTATCTAGAACATTGTCGGAAATTGCATTCTACACACCGACTGTGTAGAATATGTCCCCTTTTTATGCTCACTGACTCTGATTCTAAACAAACTTTTGTTATTCCAATGTAGTATCATTTAGAGCCGTCTGGATATTGTAGGTGGATCGCATAAACACTTGCTTCACTGGAAAGAGTTGGTTTTTCAGTATTTCTCTTTAGCATAGTTTATAAAGATGCAGAAGACCTTATACCAACACCATAGTTCATCTTGAGGCTGTTCTTGAGTTTGTAAGACACATTTGCTGTGTAGGGAATATTGAGCCTAAATAACGAAGCTGTGGCACAGGAAGATTAGAATGTTTGGCCCTGGCTTTTTGGATAAAGTTGTGTATCTGATTCAATAAATATCCTGCATCATGCATCAGTGACCAACTCGATGTCTCTTTCAATTTCGTGTTGTCTAGAATGGGTATCAGAGGAGACGGCGAAGGCTCTTCTAATTCAAGAACGGAAGCTGGCCACTGATGCAGAATATTATTTGTCTATATATTAATACACTATCTACCAACAAGTAATTGGACACCCCTGCAATCTACGATATCTGCGGTCTTGATACATGTCATGGCCGCCGCCGTTAAATATCATGTGGGAAACAACAACGCAACCAGTCTCGTGTAAGATGCCACGCAGTTCGGAGCTCTCTGATTTCGAGAAAGGTGTTATTGTCGGGTATCGTAGAAATGGCTGATCCATACGTGACATATCCAGCTAGTTGAAGTACCCAAAATCAACAGTGGCCTACGTGATTGGCAAGTGAAAGACGAGAGGTGAATGTCTGAATGTGCCCCGACTCTGCAGACCCACAAAACTGGGAGTTAGAGACCGACGGGTGCTGGCCAGAGAAATTTGGAAGAACCGCACCAAGTCAATGGGCCACATCCGCGAGGAGTTTCAACAGGCATCCGGGAGTATTCTTTCAAAGAATACCATCTGTAAGGAAGCCCATCTGCTTGGTTATCATGGACGTGCTGCCGCCCACAAGCCTTTGATCTCAAAGTCCAGTAGCGCTGCTCGGCTAACTTGGTGCAAAGAACGTCGACAGTGGACCGTTGAACAGTGGAAACAGGTTCTCTGGAGCAACGAATCAAGGTTCACCCTCTACCGTTCAGATGGCAGGGTCTGGGTTTGGCGTCTGCCTGGAGAACGCCTCCTGCCGGAATGTATTGTGCCAACTGTGAAGTTTGGCGGCGGTGGAATTATGCTATGGGGCGTTTCTCCTGGTATGGCACGGGACCCTTGGTCGCAATTCCTGGTAGACTCAACGCCGAGACCTACTGCACCATTTTGGGTGATCGTGCACTTCCTACGTTGTGGCAGTTTTACGGGGTGGACCCATGTTACTTTCAGGATGACAATGTCACCTGTCATGTTGCGAGGTCCACCGTGGCTTGGTATGGTGACAGTGGGGTTAATCGAATGGACTGGCCTGCGCTGAGCCCGAACCTTAACCCTATCGAGCACCTCTGGGACGAATTGGAGCGTCAACTTAAGGGGTGTCCCACCGTCCGAAATCGGTGGAGGAACTGGCCTGTCTTCTCCAAGCAGAGTGGAAGAAAATACCGCTAGCCGTCTAACAACGCCTGGTTGAGAGTATGCCCCGGAGGAGGGTCACAGCTGTAATCGCCGCTCGTGGAGGCTCCACCAACTATTGAAGGTGAATAAACTTTGTTTTCCTTTGCTATCACAGGTGTCTAATTACTTGTTGGTAGATAGTGTATAATCATGTGAGAAAATCTGACCCAGCTTTTTCTTTATTGTGTGTTTAAAATGACAGCAACTGAAAAGCTGGAATGCCAACTTGTTCGAAAAGTAGCATTGATGACAGAATTTTATAATAAAATGTTGCTTAGAATTTTTGATAGTGTTGCAAATAAAAAATGGGGGCAATGCCATATATTTTGTGCTTTCTATCATTAGGTACAATTTGTTACTTTAAAGAAGAGACATTAACCTGATATTTTGTAGTATAACTCGGCTTTTGGGTTGCATGCTATGTAAAGATATTGTAATTTTACTTCCTTGAGCTGGTCATGAGATCCTGAAAATATATGCACTTCATTTTCAGTAATTTGATCTACAAGTTAGTGAATTGCCATAAAAATGTGTGAACACCACTTGCTGGTGTGGTAATTCAGCTCTGTTGACGTGTAATGTCATTGCAAACAAATATGTAAGACTTTAACTTTGTTAAATCTAGCCCTGTGTTGTAATACTAAAATTGGGAATGAGCATCCAGCTCTCATTAGCTGTTCTAATTCCATTTTGTGACAATGTAGAGAAATGCAACAATTTAAAAACACCTGGTGTGTGTTTTGCCGTATTACACGTTAAGTGATCTTTCTCCACAAGGTAGTAAAGAAATATTTGATTCACTGCAGTTTATCAAGTGAGAAGTTTTATGGCCATATGTTGGCTGCAAGTAATATAGAATATAACACAAAAGTTTATATCATAAGGCAGCCATATCTCATTTGGAAATCATGGTAGGGACTGCAAAATTTTGGTGATTGTTTTTCACTGCTGTGGCTGGTTTCAAGGGAAAATTTGAAAGGGGGGGGGGGAAGGATTGCTGGAAGCAAAAGTATCTACAGTACTATACCATTTTCATGGAAATCAGGAAGCTATAAATGAGGAAGATTATGAAGCATAGGTGACCATGTGCTGCACTGTGATTGGCACTGGCATGAAAGTGCTCCTGTCACATGTGTCTGGAGAAATGAAATTTCCTTATGTGGACATTGTTTTTCCAGTGGTGGTTATGTAGAGTTCAGGCACAATTTTTTTTGTACATTCCTCCTGAAAGCCCCCAGCATGATTGCAATTATGGCTGTGGAGAAGAAGCAAAGGGGGAGGGAGGGGGTGCAGAGGAAAGAGGTAGATAAATTTCTTCCATAGGATCAAATGTACTGCAGGAGATACTGAACAAAGCAGAACATTGAAATGCAAGATGAAGAGCTGAACAGACTGCAGAAAGAGCCACATGAAAAAGGAGGAAAATGGGGGGGGGGGGGCCTCATCAGCACTCAAATATCAAGAAATTACAGAGGGAATTCTTCCTTCTCACCCACTACTACTACAGATTATGATGAAACTTGCTATTCAAAATCAAATCAGTGGCTTAAGCACGTTGCCACTGCAATGCTTGTAAATGAAAGAACAAAACAGTAGGTCTGTTGTAATGTCAGCTGTTTTCTACCAGGTGTGTTTTTTTTTTTATCTCTTGGAATGGCTGTTAAGATTACTGTCAAAGAGTAGTACATATTTCCTACATTTTCAGAACATAGTTAAATAGAACCAGTGTTTTCAAAATGGCATCACTTTCATCTGCACAAAGGTAAAGAGCAAAGCTACAATCCTTTGTGTTCAAGTTGTGAGGCCATGCTTACCATCAAAATTGTAGTTTCCTGCAATGCAAAGAGCAGTGGCATAAACTCTTGCAGGTATTCCTAAAAAATACATGGGAATGCACAGAATATTCAAAGCAATCAGAAATATGTACTCAATTGCCTGTGATTTGCTGATCATCCATGTAACAGTCTCTCAGAAAACTTGCAAAATGTATTGCCCTGGAGTGGGAATTGAACCCGCATCTCCCGATTTCCATTCGAGTATGCTAACCAGTACACCACCCAGGACAATGAAGTTTCCAAGCAACTAAGGTCAAGCAATTATAGGTTAGGAATCTGAAAACAGATTTTTCTTTAGTCAAAGCAGTCTGCCTCATTGTAGCATCATTGACTCACTCACATCCATGCTTGGATGTAGATTCATTGGTATTTCAGGTATAGAATTAAGGAAGAAATATTCCTCAGAAATACATGGGAACACACAGAATATTCAAGGCAATCTTCTAATTATGTGCTGAATTGCTGTTGGTTTACTGGTCATTCATGTAACAACCCCTCAGAAAACTTTAAAATTGCATCACTTTAGAGCAGGAGTCGAACCCACATCTCCCAATTTCTGTTTTAGTATGCCAACCATCACACCACCCAGGATACTCAAATAGAGATGCAGGTTCGGTTCCCACTCCAGGGCGATGCAAGTTTTCGGAGGGTTCTTATGTTGATGACCAGTAAATCGCAGGCAATTCGGTACATAATTCTAATTGCTTTGAATATTCCTGCAGATATGTTTGATTGCTGATCATATGAAACAAGCAGTACATTGATGCAATTAAGTTGTCCAGACTAAATTATCAAATAGTACGTAGTTTATGATTAAACGTTTCGCACACACACACTCACTCGCTCACACAAGTGCATGAACAGATTTCTGTATACAAATAAAAATTTTATTCACTGCTCATAACACTTCAAACAGATAAGACAAACCTGCGAGCATGAAAAGCAATTTAACTCGCTCTGAACATCTGAAGTAGCAGATATTTTTGCAGGTGAAGTATATGGACTGCTTCATATAGAGTGGGTGGGGGAGTAAAAGAAAGTTAAACATTTTTGTCCCTAAATGGAAAGATAATAGTTTCTAAAGAGGTATTAACTTGTAACTAAGGGTTTTATCATATTCGTCTGAAGCCCAAAATGTTATAACTCAGTGCTAAGGGTTACCCACACAAGTATGTGAAAAGTACCATATATACTTATGTATAATACTACCCCCTACTTCAAGAGCTAAAAATTTCTGAAAAATCTTGACCCACATATAAGCTGACTTTAAATTTAAAGATTACAGAAAATATATTTGACGTGAATTATGCAAATTTCTGAAATCTACGTTTGATTAGAGATATTTGTTCGCAGTAAATACTAATAACTTCCAACTGAGAAATTGCATTTCACACGAAAGAACTATAACATGTGAAAAGTTCCAACAGTTGAACCATTTTTGAATGGATTTGACTAAACAAGAATTTCTGAAATCGTATTCTGTAAAGACCTTCAAAGTACGATTCACTGTCAGTTTCCAAATAACCAGTAATATCCATTGCATTACTTACGCAGCATTTTGAAATACTTCATAACCATTTCTGGTGAAATTGTGTCCCACAATCCTTTCACCCAAGAAGTAACAAGCCTCTGTCAGCCTTTTTACAAGTTACTACCTTCTGTTAAACGCTGTCTTTGCTATTCCATATTGCAGATGGCTTTCGCCAGTGTGGAGTAAAAGATACGCATGCCCATACTTGCTGTGAAAACTCAGGAGAGGAGAAATGCCTGATTGGCTGTGACCCATCCCACCAGTAAGTGATTTAAGCTGTGTCAATGGCTTCCCTAGGTTGCACACAAAAAGTAATTAAATATTCCATGTTTAGAAGCAAGAAATTTCAGTTTCAATTTGAAACGGGATTAGCTTTTTCACTTATCATATTAGTGGCACCTATTCCTGTAGGAATTCTACTCTGGGTGGGAAAATATTTTGTATTATTATTATTAAAGTACTTCCAAAGAGGTGTTAGGTGAAACCTTGTGCTGCAGTTGTTGGCAACTTGTTTGCTTTGATATTGCAGCTTTCTATGCACCACTGTGTAATATAAATAGTGAAATTCAAAACAGGGGCTAATTTCTTTAAGAATACATATACAGGGTGTCAGAGAGTTATTGGACACATTACAAAATTATATAAAACAAAACGTGAAACAGATAGAACGAAACTGACTGTACTAACTTGCAATGTAACTACACAAGTTAATAATTTTTGATGCGAGATCCCTTGGTTGCTCGTAGTACGTCCAAGCGATACTCGATTTCATGCCATGTATTGGCAAGCATCTGAGGAGTTATGGAATTAATAGCAGCTGTGATACACTGCTTCAGTTACTGCAAATCAGTGCAAGGTGTCTGATAGACACAATCTTTCACATAACCCCACATGAAATAATCCAGTGGAGTTAGATCTGGAGAGCGAGGAGGCCACGGAACGGGACCACCACGCCCATTCCATCTGTTGGGGAAATGCTCATTTAGGCACTTACGTACCTACATTGACCAATGCGGAGGCACGCAGTCTTGTTGGGAAACGACATTGTCATATCTTTTTATCAGGGGTATAACAAAATTTTCTAGCATATCCAAGTAAATATCACCATTTGGTTTGTTTTTTTTTTTTTTGCAGTAGAAGAAAGGGCCAATCAATTCTGTTTTTGATAGGGCGCACCACACATTAACTTTTGGAGAATCGCGTTCCAGTTCAATAGCAGCACGAGGCGGTTCACTGCCCCATATCCTACAGTTGTTACGATTCACAATATCTGATACATGAAATGTGGATTCATCACTAAAAATTACAGTACTGAGAAAGTTTCCGGCGTTTTCCACTCGATTCAGCATATCCACAGCGAAATCGTATCCCAGAGTGTGATCATTTACATGCATCTTTTGCACTATTTGAATTTTATAAGCATGCAACTTTAATTTCTTGTGCAAGATATTGTGAACTGTATATTTTGGAATGCACAGTTCTCTGCTTGCTTTACGAACGGATTTCCTGGGGCTTCGTTGGAAACTTTCATTAACTTAGTGAACGGTCTCACCGCTGACGCTAGGCCTACCGGCTCCCCCACGATGTTCCATATTGCCAGTTTCTTTAAACTGTTTCATCCACCGCTGAATTGAATTCGTTGACGGAGGATTACAACCATACTCTAAACGGTACCGTCTTTTAACTTAAATGACAGACTTTAATTCTGCAAGCCATAACGCACACATTGCCTTCTGCTGTACGGATGACATGACTACTGATTGCACATTTCTCATACATTCCTCATCAGGCCACACCTAGCGCCATCTATCGGATTCTGGGAATAACAATTCTGCAAAACAAAAATATAGAAACCGTGTTAGTAATACGTGACGTAGAAAAACAGACAATGCTCATAGTTTTTTTTTTTTTTTTGTACATAATTTTGTAATGTCCAATAATTCTCGGACACCCTGTATATTTCAGTGAATACAAATAAAATATGTGGAATATATTTTTTCTTCCTTGGTGTGAAATAAATCTCCTTTTGCATCGTATGTATGCCATTGGCAGATAAGCAGCATTGTTTCTCCACAATGTCTTGAGAGTAGAATAACCATATCTTCCAGTTATTATCCATTGCTATTCCCCCTCATAGTGGGGCGTAACTATGATGGATATGATCGTGTCGTGCGCAATAGCTTTCAGGTCAGAAAACTATCTCGTGCCGTGATACGCAAAAAGCTGTGATAGTAAGTTCCGTGGGAAAATTCCTAGTAAGTTTGTGGGAAAATTCATGGGAGCCAGCTCTAATTTTTACTGACTCGTGTATAAGCCAATCCCCCAACTTTGAAAGCAGGATTTCTTTCAAAAACTTTCGTCTTATATGTAAGTATATACCGCAACTTTTTTTTTTTTTTAGTATTTTGTTACCAACATATAACCATTTAATCTGCCCTAAATTCTTAGGGTTTCAGGAGGTGGTGCTCGCAACACAATTGTTTTCTGCAGTAAAAATCTGAATATGTAGATCACACCTTAAAAAATGAGCAGTAGGTACAGTTCAGGTTGTGCTAAATGTATTAGTGAGCTGGATTTTTTATGTGCCTAACCCCCTGCCCTCCCACTTCTGTTCCTTCTCTTAGAAATCTGAATATGCAGAACACACCTTAAAAGTTCAGCAGCAGATACAATTCAGGTTGTGCTAAATTATGTATTAGTAGTGAGCTGGATTTTTATGTGCCTAACCTCCTCCCCCTTCTGTTCCTTCTCTTGATGTGAACTTTGCCAAGATTTTATATTTAGCGTATCTGAACAAAACTAGCCTCCTCTATTTTAAGGAGTGCCTATTATGTTTATGTATGTTATTCTTTTTACATGAGTAAAAAATAATTTCTGTGCTTATCCTTTTTCTTTGTCTTTTTCATGCAGGTTATAGAAAAGAACAGTAAACCTCATATTCAAGTTGAAACAGGTCAAGGGAAAAAATTGTTTGCTCCAGAAGAAATTTCAGCCATGGTTTTGACAAAGATGAAAGAAACTGCCGAAGCTTACTTGGGTAAAAAGGTCGCTAATGCAGTAGTGACAGTTCCAGCCTATTTTAATGATGCTCAGCGTCAGGCCACTAAAGATGCTGGTGTTATTTCTGGTTTGAATGTGATGAGAATTATTAATGAGCCTACAGCAGCAGCCATTGCATATGGATTGGATAAAAAAGAAGGCGAAAAAAACATCCTTGTCTTTGATCTTGGGGGTGGAACATTTGATGTATCGCTTCTTACGATTGATAATGGTGTCTTTGAAGTGGTTGCCACAAATGGTGACACTCATCTTGGTAAGTGCTGATGATATCAGCATTTTCCCCTGTTAAATGTTCAAAACTATGAGAATCTTTCAGTTTTACTGCCTTGTTGTGGTTACGTATATTTTCATAGGGTTTTTTAGTACACTGCATATACACTAAAATTTCATTTTACTTTGTACGACTAAGTTAACGTAAAAAATGTTACACACTACTGTACATCATGTTATTTCAGGTTTAATATAGTTTTTGGGCGTGACCCTATGCATAATGAAATGAAATCGAATTTCAGAAAATATCACTCAATTCAAATGAAATAAAATCGAATTTCATTATGCATATGGTCATGTCTGAAAACTATATTAAACCTGAAATAATGTGATGTACAGTAGTGTGTAACGTTTTTTATGTTAACTTAGTCGTACTTTGTGCCACATGAATAAATACATGCAATATGGTGTAGTTCATGCGCATATTTAAATGTTGTTGAATATTTTACCTTGTACTATTTACTGTTAGATTGTATAGCACCCTTATGAATAAAGTTTCCTAGGCTTTCCAAAAATAATGGAACCTGGAAATAAAATGCTGTTCACTACTGTTAATAAAAACAGTAGGTCAAGTACTAATGAATCGTATATCAATTTTTAATTTTATGAAATAGAAAAAAAAGTATTGTTTGTGTGTGCTGTTAAATTTTGTGCAGTATATAAGCACATGAGAAGCTAAAATTTAAAAACTAATCCCAAGATGTGTACTTTCATATACGCTTTGAACTTTAGTCACTTTTTGGTTTACCAGAAATATTGTTTGTCTGCAATCTTTGGATTTACAGTGCGCTGTCAATTATGCAGCTGCAAATTATATCTGCGTAATGTTTTCTTTATTTCTTCAGAAAACTGCTTTACACATACCAAAGACACACAGACTGTAAATACTAAAAACAGATACAAACTTGTGTCACTGAAAAAGTTTGGCAGCACCCATCTCAGATTGATAAAAAACAAAACAAAACAAAACTTTGGCACCTGTCTCCCACCGGTGACTCATCTCTTGGCTCATGCAAGTTATTTGGAATGGGTAAAACCAAAATTTGTCAGTTTGTTTAGATACCATAAAGGGGCAGTGAGTTTGCAGCACTACATGTGGTTCTGAAATGTAACATTGTGGAACATTCCAATTTCGGTCTGAGTCAAAAGATGTGCTTATTACACGAGAAAGTTAGATAGTGCCATAGGTAAATATGCATAAGAAGGTTGTAGTATATCAGTAGTTGCTGACATGTATATATCATGTTTCCAGTAATATTCTGTGCAACAGAAATTGACTGGAAAATATCTTTTATAGATGTATTATATTATGAATGCCACTATAGTAAATGAATTGGCAAGCTTGAACTAGTGGAAATGCTTGAAATTTTATCATCCCCTAGTTAACATTTTTCCAAGGGAGGATGCTTTTTACTATTCTAACTAGGGGTGGCATCCCCCACTGCCAATTACATATAGAGGATTATTGGATGATAGTCATATTTACATTGGTTTATTATGTTTTATGTCTTACACTGGATAAGACTTGAGCAGATTTGCAAATTTCAAGGTAGCAGGCCATAATTGGTAAAATTGGGGCTCAGAAGTGCTAACTATTTGTAGTATAGTGCAAAAACAGCTGCTACTGATGTTTAATTTAAGTCAAAATATGTGGGAATGGACTGTGGTGGAATTGATATTGATGTGGTGTTCTGAATATGAATGAATACAGGATTTGTAAAGTTGTGTTTTTCATAGTTATTTTGAAGTAACTGTGAAGAAACCCAATTTTTGCACTTGATGGCCCCCTTACACACACACCAGTTTCTTTTAATTTTTAACATAATTTGAGTCCATATTTTAGTGCTTTTCCAGATAAACAATACTGTACATATAATATGGAATTGGTTCCAGTGCTGTGCGTTGCTGCAGAAACTTCATTTTCTGTTATTGTTAATTTTTGTTGGGAACTTATTTTTATCACACACAGTTTGCTTTTTTGTAAAGATTTTATTATAGTAGCTAATTGTTTGATGGTATAGGTATGGGAAAACTTGAGCATGTTTTGAGTTGCATATTACTTTAGAGTTCCACTAAAATCAAGATCGTGGAAATTATGCTGAATAGGTTTTCATATTACTACGAGGGCCATCCAGAAAGTTAGAAACATTAGTCATTAATGCATGAAAAATATAAGAAAAAGCGAAAACTTGATAGACAAGCATTGATACATACTTCAGCCTATTTTTTGGTATAGTCACTACTGATATTAAGACAGTTGTCATATTGTGTGACAAGTTTTTGTATCCCCTCATCATACCTAGAATTCAGCCACCTGTGCATTTAACCAGTTAGTGACCATCTTTAGTTTGTCATTGTTCTCAACCTGTTTGCCAGCCAGTTAGCCCTTCACATATGGAAGCAAGTAGTAGTCACTCACATCAAAGTCTGGGCTATATGGGGATGCCCCAAAACTTTCCAGCCAAGTCCTTGAGCAATCCCTGTGTCCACATGGGGCCAAACATCATCGTGGAGATGAACTCCGCCGAAGAGGAGGCCTCTACGATGGTTTTTAATAGCAAGTCTTAGCCTTCAAAGACTTTTACAATAAGCATTGGCATTAATGGTTGTTCCTTGAGGCATGAATTCCACCAATAAGAAAAATGCCTTAATGGTCGCAAAAGACTGTGGCTATGACTTTTTGGGTAGGCAAAGACTGCTTGAATTTTTTCGGCAAATGAGCACGGTGTAATTGCTGATATTGGTGTTTACAATGCAGTCCAAAAACTCGGCACCACTTTATTGATAACGTACCAAAAATATCAATTTAGCACCCACTCGTTGTTTCTTGTGCTCTTCTGTCAGCATTCGTAGGACCTTTTTGCGTAACTTTTGTGGTGATCAAGATGTTTGCTCATAATTTTAAATGAATTAAAGATTGGGAAACTTCAGAACATTTTTGTGCAATTCTTCGATCATATAGTGTCTGTTCTGTCGAATGTGTGTCAATCTTTTCCATCGGCACTTTCAGTGATGAGTACCCAGGTCGCTCATCATGAAAGTTTATTCTCATATTGTAAACATTGGACACAATTTTCTCACACTTGACCCGTTCATGACTCCCTCACTTTATTACAATAAACGTGTGCTGCAATATTATGATACATTTCAATTGGTCAAACATTCTGTGCATTCAGGAAGTGAATTGATCACAGT
Organism: Macrothele yani; assembly: GCA_039090855.1. NCBI lineage: Eukaryota > Metazoa > Arthropoda > Arachnida > Araneae > Macrothelidae > Macrothele > Macrothele yani. The sequence continues at coordinate 60,446,606 of CM077029.1, forward strand.
TGTTGGAATTTTCTATCCTTTTTAATCACAAATGACCATATAAACTCCCTAATTGATAGAACTAGCATGTTAAATACTCTGGTGGACAGCTAATACACAACTACACCCAGCTGACCTTGAAGCAGCACTGACTGCTCACATGCATGGGCACTATGCACAAACATTCTTTACTTTCTGGATCACCTTCATATAATTAAAGTACAACAAATTTTAATAAAACACAGTATTTTTTAGCATCAGATTTTATTTTATGTACAAGGATTTAGTGAAAAGTAGTGGGAACAAGTATCTAACACACATTACGTTTTATTTAGACATGAACAAAATATCACCGCCCGTCAATGTAATCACCGGTCATATGAATAACTTTAGTCCATACCTGTGGGGGATTGTGGATGCAGTCAGCAGATCCATTTCTGTTGATAGCTGCAATAGTTTGGTCTATGGCATGGAGTACCTCAGGAACAGCATGGAAAAATTGTCTTCATATGGATGCCTTTAATTTAGGAAACAGATTAAAGTCACTGGGACTCTTGTGGGGAATACAGTTGGGTGCTCCAAGGTTTCCCAACACCATCTTGCCAAAAGTTCCTGCACTGTTTGGGCAACATGACAACGGACACTGTCATGAATGACTACTGGTGGATTGTCTTGAATGAAATGTGAGATTCTTTCGTAGTGTCGGATGCAGATGTTTCTCCAGAAACCGTCGATAGTACTCGGCATTCAAAGTTTGTTTCTCGGGAACAACATGAAGAATTATGCCATCCATGGCATAAGCAACAATCAGCATTATTTCATTTTACTGGGTTCCTGCTGTAATTTTTTCGGATGTGGGGAATGCAGTCTCGTACGCCCATGCCCAAGTTTCATCAATAGCAATGATTCGACGAAGAAATGCATCACCTTCATTATGATATCGGTCCAGATGGAGTTTCGCTATGGTGCAACTGTGCACTTTTGCACTTCTGCGAGATGATGAGGGACCCTCTTTGCTGCGATTCTCCGCATGCCAAAGACATCGGAATATGGCATACAATGAAATCACCGATTCCAACTTTATTTGCCAATTGGCATGTGGCCCAGTGCCTTTCACACTCAAGTAAAGATTGCACAAGCTGCACCTTCTCATGTGGGATGTGCGGGCATCCCGATCTTTCATTATCTGCTGGTTGTTCTTGACTGCTTTAAAAAGTTTTCACCTGTTGTGCAACTGTTCAATAGGGTAATCCTTCATCCCCACACACATCTTCCTTTGTGTTGTGACCATGTGCTACATCAATTTTTATCCAGTTGTGTTGTCCTAACTTCGTAAACATGTTTTAGACTGCCTTTACACAACAGCTACATGCTCCCTAAGCTACTTCCTTTGTTCCACACAAACACTCAAGTAATGTCCAACACTTGAAATGCTTTCTTATATTTGAATGTGTTATCAACCAGAGTGCACCAGTATTGTCTGTGCTGATCATTGCCACATTTTTACTCATTTTCACTCAGCCCCTGTATGTATTTTTATTTTTTATGACCTGTGAGGATGCATGATTATGTTACACCTGTTCATGAGTCTTGTGATAATTTAAAAGTTTTGTTGACTCTGTTGTTGATGTGTAAATCTTGGGCTTTTTGATAGGTGGAGAAGATTTTGACCAGCGTGTAATGGAGCACTTCATCAAACTGTATAAGAAGAAAACTGGCAAAGATGCACGCAAGGATAACAGAGCTGTTCAGAAGCTGAGGCGTGAGGTAGAGAAAGCGAAGAGATCCTTATCTTCCGCTCATCAAGCGCGAATTGAAATTGAGTCTTTCTATGAAGGAGATGATTTTAGTGAAACTCTCACTAGAGCAAAATTTGAAGAATTAAATATGGTAAGTTGGGGTTTCAAGTGGGTTCCTCTTTAAACTTGCATTGAGGATCATCCGTTGTCAATTTATGGTTTTGAATTGGTGGTACAATGCTTCTTTTAAGGTTTTGGGTCATCTGTCTTCTAACATGTTTAAATTTTATGTAAGTGAAATTTCTTTAGAAGATTTTTAAATGGGTATTGGCATACCTGCCATATTTTACGCTTTATGCGTAAAATATAAAAATAATGCTTGGTTGTTCAGTCTCATTGGCTTCCTTACATTTTCTTTCTTTCGACACATTTTTCTCCTCTTAACGAATGTTACTGTTTGCAATTCATGTGCAGCCATTGTCATTCATGACCGACTCCGTTTGTACCATTTTAAGCGATCACTTTTTAATCAAGAATGGCTGCAAGTAAGCTGTCGAAAGCATATTTTCAAGTGTTTAAGGAATTGTATACAAAAGATTTTCCAAGTGTAAAACGGTCTAGCAAGGGTGTATAGTTTGCGTTTTGTGAAGTTTGCTGGAGTGATTTTAACATTTTGCATGCCGGCCGTTATGATATTTCCCGTCATGTTAATGACCCAAAGCATAAAAATAATGCAAAATGTGCGCAACAAATTTCTAAAGGTGGCACTTTTTAAAAATCTGATTCTCAGTTTGATGTAACCCGAGCAGAGCTGTTATTCACTTCTTTTCTTGTAGAGCACAATGTGCCAATCAGTGCCGCTGATCACTCCGAAGTGCAAGATTGCTAAGCGTTATGGTTGTGCTAGAAGTAAAACATCCACACTTATTAATGCAGTGGCAAAAGTAAAAACTTCCCGTATTGCTGAGTGTTTGCAAATGGGCCCATTTTCCGTGGCCTGTGATGGAAGCAATGATAGCGAATGCAAGTTATATCCAATCATTGTAACCTTTTTCAACCCAGGTGAAGGCATGATAAAAAGTAACCTATTGAGCTTGCCAAATGTAGTAGGAGATTGCACTGGGGCAAATATCAGTGAGCTGATTATAAATGAATTTCAACGTTTCAAAATTCCATTTGACCACTGCATTGCATTTAGCTCAGACAATGCTGCTGTGATGCAAGGCCAGAGGAATGGGGTTGTTGCTTTCCTGAAAAAAAAAAAGCAATCCAGTTTAATTTCTATTGTATGCCCTTGTCATCTAATAAACCTTGCCTCTGAGAAAGGTGCAAGCAACACTCCCAGCTAAATGTGGTGATATTCTTATCGATATATTTTATTATCTAAATAAGAGTGTGAAAAGAAATGCCACAGAAATTTCAGCATTTATATGGAAAGGAGGCTCAAATTTTTTTTAAAACATGTCTGCACCCGCTGGCTTTCTCTTTGACAAAGTCTAACTAGACTTGTGAACCAGTTGGATCCCCTAACAAACTTCTTTAAAGAGACAGTTCAAGCCCAGATGTCTAGATTGCCTACCACCCTGTCATCCTATCAAATTCCAAAAGTTGCCAACAAGTGCTGCAGTGACAAACTGTCTGACAAGAGCCCCAAAGTTAAAGAAGTGAAGCTGGCTAGCAAAAGAAAAACTGACACATTTGAAATGCTGCCTGTAAAGAAACGTTCATTAAGTCATAGTGCAATGTTAAGCAGGGAAGAGAACATTATGTTCCTGTCATCTCCCGTTAACAAAGCCTACTGTCTCTTTCTGTTGAGTATTATACCTGTGTTTGAGACAGCAAATACAATATTACAATCGGGATCACCATTTATCCATAAGTTGAAAGAAGTTTTGAATGGCTTATTAAGAGCATTTTTTTCAAAATTTGTGAAACCTTCAGTGATAAAACAAAATTCATTGCTTGATGTGGATTACCATTCCTCTTCAAATCAAAAGGACTATTGCAATTTAGTCATAGGAAACTCTATTTTAGATGCTATATCACAGCTCACAGAATTTTTTTTTTTTTTTTCTGCAGTAATCAGATATTTCGTGACTTCATGTGATTACATTGTCAATAAATTTCCTCTGCATAGCAAAATATTAGAGCATGCTGAAGTTGCAGACTTAAGCAACATTGAAACTTCTAGTTTTGCTAGCATTAGATACTTTCTGGACTTGTTCCCATTTCTGTTACAAAGAACAAGTAGTGAAACAGAGCCGCAGTCAAGCATTAGATCAGCTTGAAAATCAATTCAATTCTTTGCAACTTGAAGACACTGATGGCATTATGAAAACACGTGAAAGAATTGATGTTCAGTGGAATGAAATTGCTAAAATAAAAGGAGCTGATGGCTGCCTTAAATTTAATAGAATAGCCAGTGTTGTGCTTTCTATTTTGCTTATTCCCCACAGCAATGCTGAGTGTGAACGAATATTTAGCTTAGTGAGCAAGAATCGCAGTGAATTTCGTTCCTCTATGTCAAACAAGACTTTGGAAAAGTTGCTTGTCATAGAGACTCAAAATCAAAGCCATGTTATGAGCAAGTGTTCAGTGAAGAGTTCCTGAAAAAGGCCAAAAGTGCAAGTGTTGGTTCTGCTTCAGCATTGCCTACCAATGATGCTTAAGTTTTAAACTCAAAACTGTAAATATCAGTAAAATACATACTTCGACAACTTTTAGACAGTAATAATGACTCCATCAAATAAGTTTAGTGCATACTTGGTGACTTTCATAAGTTTGTTTTGGGAAATTCAGTGCAGAAAAAAAAAAAGTACATGGGTGAGGTTTTTTTTTTAAATATGGGGGCACTATATTTTTGTTTGTGATTGAGAGAGATTTTTATATTTTTGGAGTCAATATTTTGGTTGGCGACAATTGTCGTAAATTGGTTTGAAGTTCGTGTGAAATGATGCCGTGAAAATTTTACTGAAATTTTACTCAAATTTTACTGAAGCCAACTTTCCAAAGTTGGCAATTATGGTATTGGGATACAGGGATTTAGTAACTCCAGAAGAAAGCAAGCTCAGCTCAAATTACTAAATCATAAACCCTAATTAATACTAGTGCATGTAAGTTAAATTCATGGGTTTTTAATTTCCTTGAGTAAAGCCTGTGGGTAAGTGTTTTTAAATTCATAGGTGCTAACTCTATGCACTGTACAGAGGCTGTTTCACGTTTATAGTGACAAAGTTTACAGAATCATAGTTATGAAAAACCATGGTACCAACTTCTGTTGTGTTCTGTATGCTTACCATGTTCCTGTACTATCCTTCTGCAGCACAACTTCCGCTGTAGCAGGCTCCTTTACAGACAGGCAAGATAAATTATCTCCCACTCCTCTTTGCAAGTTTTCCAGAGGCTGTCAATTGTTTGGGGTTGTCTACTTTTGAGGGCTCGTTTAAGTTACCCAAAGCTGCAGAAATCCACAGAGGAGGCATTTAGGGATTTAACAGGAATTGAGGAGAATGGTATAGCGTTAATCTCTATCTCAGCTTCGATCTTCCATGTGTATGCCACTGTGGACTTAACTGTATGGCTGGAAGCCTTATCTTGGTGGATCCATACATTTGAAGCAATAGCACCATATAAGGATGGAATTTCTTCACAGTAAATTGGGTCAAGAATGTTTGTCTGGTAATAAGCTTCATTATTTTTTGCATTATTTGCAACCTTTCGCAGCTTCAACTTGCCATTATAACAATAAATTGCCACAACCATAAATTTACATGAAAAACTTTCCTTGAATTCACGTACTCATTCCGTGTATGCCTTGCCACCCTCTTCTTGATAGTATATTGCCTTGATTTTGTTTGTATCACTAAGGTATATCCATGCTTCATGCATAGTGACCCAAAACTTTCATCTGTCCCTTGCTAGGTGTTTCTCATACAGTTTCCTGCAGTTCGTCATTTGCTCCTAAACGTGGGGGAGCTTGTGGACATTAGGTTTAAACTGCTTTTTTAAGTGTAGCTCTGATTTCATAATGTGGTTTGCAATTGCCTGTGAGACACCTACATGCATGTAATGCTTCTTTGCATTGTTGGATTCTCTTTCTGTACAATAGACCTGACTTTGTCAACGGTTTCTTTGGGTGTTTTATGACATTTGTGCACTATTTGAGCAAGCTGCAAAGTTCTCTTTTGCATGCTTAATTACTTGACATATGCCATTTTTAGAAATCGCACAACCATTTTCTTTGCACGCTTTTTGGATTGCATGGTTCTGTGTCAAAAAACTACAATATCGCCTACCAAAAGTACAGAATAGTTGAAGATGTTGAGGTAAGTATTGGTGCCCATTGCTTTTGGCACAGCTTCCAAATTTCATTGTTGGCTCAATACATCCTGGCAGCAAGCATGTGCTAAACTTGTGCCCTTTCACCTAGTCAGAATAAAATTTAATATGATCAGTCACTCCATTGATGATTGGGAGTAAATGTTTAACTGTTAGAATTGACTGTCATTCCAAATACCCTCCAAACAGAGAGGGTGATCTTATATTGTCGTTCAGTGCAGGTAGTGGATTGTGGTGGTATTGCCACGTTTCCATTTCCGAATGACATCACTAGCTTGACAGTTGCATAAGTTGACAAGTTAGTGGTATAACATGCATCAATAAAACACAATAAAATCAACCACTTCAACTGTATGTGCTGCAGCAAGTGCAATACAGCTTATGTGCTAGTCTGTCAGATTTGTTGGTAGGAGGATTCATTGGATATTGTCAGCAGTATGTTTATACGCGTTGAACTTTTAAGTGATTAGAGTGTTCACAGTAAGTGTTAAGTGTAAAAGTCGCATAGTGCCCTTTACTTGTGCAGTATGTGAAAGGAAAACTGTCTTGTATATAGGCATCACATCACAAAGGAGAATTTGTGCATTGCATATTGCCAAATGTAGAGTTAGGTTCATTATTAAAAGCCTTTCTGGAATATGCTGCACAGAATGAGTGGAATGTCACGAAGGTCACCATACTCCGGTCCTGAGTTGGCACAGGGGTCACAGAGTGTCCTTGCAGTGCCGTCATAGTGCCTTCCAATTCCCCCTCGGTTGGAGTACAAAACTGAGACCGCAAGACAAAGGGATGAGCCAGCCCTTCCTTATTCTCTAGCCCTTTAGTGGAGGTAAATGTAATTCTTAGGTGGTTAAACAACTGAGAATCCCCCCCCCCCCACTCTGTCAACCTCATCTGTTGTACCCCAGTATCTATGAATTATTACTGTTCTGTCAGATCAAAAGAAAAGTCAAGTACTCTGCAAATTTTGGTGTGATGGGAAGGAATGGGATCACCAAAAGTTCAGAGCTATATTGGCTTTAATCGTACTCAATCTGGGTGTAAGGTTCTTGCAACCATCATCATATGAGAAAACACTGTACTTGTGGTGGGTCCATTGCTAACGTGACAATTCTGTAGCATTGTTCAAGGCCATGCCAGTAAAAAGTATTCTAAGTTAGTGTGCTTATGTGAAGGAGAATATAACTTTGAGGAAAATTATGGAAGTTAACTTGTGGAAATTCATCTTCTGGTTTGAGTGTGTTGCCTTCAAGGAAATATAATTCATGTTAAAAATCCTATGTATTTTTTTTTCCATGCGTATTTGTTTTGGAGAGGCACAAGCACCTTAGTGATGTCAAAAACTGGGAAGTGCAAGTCCCATTTCTGGAACTTCGCGAATTTTCAAATTTTGTGAATTTATAGCCGCTGTGAAAGCAAGTGAATGAATTAATAGGTTTAAATAGATTACTTTTCTTTTACTGGTGCATCTGAAAGCTTTTATAGGTGCATTTGTGACAATGTCTGCACTGTAAAATGTATGCAGTGGGGATGATGTGCAAGTCAGAAATGTTGGCTGCCCTTGTTGCACATTAATTCAAGCACTGGCATCTGACTGTTCATCCAAGTTGGTTCTGGTTCAAGTTCTGGATGCTGCATAGGTAGTGTGTTTGTCTTAAAGCAGTGGCTGTTTCCCTTCACTGGAACCGGTGGCCTTAAGTTACTGATGGGCAACTGCTTATAACCCTTGGAGTTGCTCACTGTTGAAGTTAAGCACTGAAGGGTAAAAAAAAATGTCTGAAACTTCCATCAAAATATTATTTAGCTCCAGAACAAATGCTGAACTTCACAAATAGCAGTCGTACTACTTACTAAGCAACAGAGCTGCTCCAGGGAAAGTTAGAAGGAATATTGTAACAGAGATCGACATAAAACAGGTCTCTGCTATTCTCTATCCACCCACAAACCAATTTACCATGTAATTCATACTACTATCTGACTTTCACAGAATTGAAACACATGAGAATGTTACATTCTGGAAGCAGTATATTATCAACAAGTCATATTTCTGTTTGTAGAAAAAAGGCTTTTTCATTGCACTGCCAAACTGCAAATGATGGTTCCTGGATAAAAAGGAAACACAATAAAAGAGCTGAACTCTTGGAACACATGCTTTTTAGATAAAATGTAATATGCTCTATTCATGTGGAAGAGAAAGTTTCATTTAAAATTTGCTTCTGGATTTTGGGGAAAAAAAATTTGATAGTGGAACACTGAAAAAACATCCAACATCTACTTGTGCTGGGTTGTTGCAAAGAAACTCACAAACTTGTTTGGACCCATGGGTAGCATCTCATTGGACACTTCATAAAACATTTATAGATAGATAATTTCCATCTCCGAAGTAATACACTTTATGATTTTAGCATTGCTATGCCGTACTATAAATAGTGAAGTGATATACACTGTTATTAAATGTTTGGAATTATATTAGTATGAACAGAAAAACATTCTGTAAAGAATACATGGTACTGAGCTGCTGCTTTATACCAAAACATTATTGCTGTGATGATCTTCATTAAATTTGACTGAAGTATGAAATTTGGTTTGATATTAATCCACTTATTCATTAAACAAAGTATTCTTTTTCTAGTGTGTAGCCTGCTACCATTTTTTTTTTTTTTTTTTTATATTGCATAATTTCTTTTTCTTTCAATATGCAGGATCTGTTCCGCTCTACCCTGAAGCCTGTGCAAAAAGTTTTAGAAGATGCAGATCTTCAGAAGAAAGATATTGATGAAATTGTTCTTGTTGGTGGATCTACTCGTATTCCTAAAATTCAACAGCTGGTTAAAGAGTTTTTCAATGGCAAAGAGCCATCAAGAGGCATTAATCCTGATGAGGCTGTTGCTTATGGTGCTGCTGTTCAAGCTGGTGTCCTTAGTGGAGAAGAAGATACAGGTCAGTTTTGCATTTATTATTGAAAGTGTGGTTTTGTATCAGTAGTGGATCCTTACCTTCTTCCCACAAAGCAGGTTTTTCTTTTGTTTTAATGGCCAATATCTACATAATTAATGCTTTTATTTTTCTAAAATTATAGTAATAAATTTGCAGAATTTCATAAGTTTTCATAACTAAAATGTGTTTTAAATTTGGAGATAAAATGTTCTGTTCTAGCTTCAGAAAAAGAAAAAAAAATTAAAAGTTTAGAAACAAAAAGATAGGAGTTGGAGTGAAAAGAAATTTTGACTAATCAGAAAAAGCAGTGGGTAAGCTTTGTTCTGTGTTTTTAGAATTGTCTGGCATCATTGGTAATTGGGGACAGGGAAAGTCATCATGTGGGGTAGACTTTGGAGTGGGTGGGTGAGTGTGTGTGAGCTGGTGTGGGTGACAGAGTGAAGTACGTACCTTGACTGGGCCACAAACATGAACTAGTAACAAATTTCCAAGCTGAAAAATTTTAACTCCTCTGAATAGAAGGAATCAAACTTTATTTTGAAAGATTTTATCCAAACATGAGATTTAAAAAACCCTGAGTTGGTTTCCTCGAAAAGCGTGCAATTGAACACCATGAAAATAGTGCTGATTCTTCAGTTCTCATTCACAGTTTATTATTTAAAATTATAGAACAATTTTTAATGGAAAATTTAAAAAAATGTTGTGATGCCACTGCAAGTTCCGTAGTGTGTGTGCCCTCACAAAGTAATTTTTTTTTTTAAAGACCAAATCAACTACCGTAATTTTTGTCACATAATGCTAGAAAGGTTCAAAATATAGGTTCTGTGGATAATACGCCGATTTAAAAAAAAAAAAAAAAAAAAGTTTTTACAGCCCTTCGAATTAAAAAAAAATATCTAATTGTGCAAGGGAAGGGGTATACTTGGAAAAGGAACTCCCTCTGAAAAAATTTCGCTCAGTTCAGGAGTTTGTACAGAGCGGGGAGGAATGTCGTAATGAAAGATCAGGCAAGTTGTGGGGAGAGACAGCGAGGGGTCATTTTGAATCGTTGAGAAGGACAACTCTTAACTGTTGTGCCATTTATTTTTGTCAACCAGCCAATGAACGTATGCACTGCGCTTGCTGCACGAACCTATGAGTTCCTCCTTTCGCATCTCGTGTGCGCTGCCTTGTGTTTAGTTCATTTTTCGCCGTTTTGACTAACATCTTTGCTGCTATTTTCCTTCATTGCTGTTCATGATGTCTTTGAAAAGGAAACATTTAATTTACACTGCCAAATTTAAACTTAAAATGGTGGACACAATTGAGGGTATGATCATGTCACTGCACAATAGTTTTGAGGTCAGAAAACAATCTCGCAGTAACCTGCGGAAAGCCTCTGTGTCGCAGCCTAAAACATAAACAAATCTGTAAATTTCGCAGGAGAATCCAAAGAAGTTTTTTATTGGTCCATGTATAAGCCAATCCCCCAGCTCTGAAAGTAGGATTTCCTCCAAAAACTTTCGACTTATTTATACAAGAGTACGTACGATATTTCTATGACTTGTTCTGTATCAGCCTTTCATCATTGGCAAGGTGTAATGCAGTAGTCTTTGAGCTGCATCGGCATGATCTATGGATGCTACGCCCTTTGTCTGTTCGAAGATAAAAATATGAAACATTAACCTTTAAAAATTAATATCTTCATTTAATAAAATCGTTTTTTTATCTTTTACTTCTTCGTACTCATGGGTCATAATGTGACCTACTTTTCTATCTGAAATTCCACTTCCTGTTCAACATCTATGATCGGCGGATTATACGAAGGAATTTTTTTTTTAATGTGAATTTCGCGGTCTGCGGATTATACGTTGGTGCGGATAACACGACGAAAATTACGATAGTTTTGAAACTAGTTCCAACATATTGTAATTCTGGAAATGTAGTTTTAACCAGGGCTCGACAAAACCCGGGCGCCAGGTCGCCATGGCGCCTAAAAATTTCATGCGGGCGACAAGAATTTTGTGCATTAAATTTATGTATTTAACAGATGTGGTTTTCCTATTCTGAAGTGGGAAAATCTACTTTGTCAATGTTTTTACTGTAATTAAATTGATGAAAATGGCAAACAGCTTTTGCGTGAAGAGGGAAGTCCCGCAATTTACCAGTGACTAACTAGATCGGCGCATTTGTATCTGTCGCATACAAAAGCTGCTCCGTAGTTAGGGCGCTGAAGCGTTCAAGGCACCAGCTGTTATCAAGCAGGGTGCGCACGCGTGCTTGAAAACCTGGAAAGTCCTGGAAAATCATGATTACGTTTTCAAGGCCTGGAATATCCTGGAAAAACGGTATTTTTTTAATGCTGTCTTGAAAAGCCTTGAAATTTGAAATTAGTGCTTAAAAAAAATGCCCTTTTAGGAAATCGTGTTACTGACTGTTACCCCTTAATTTTTTTAAGTTCCTCTCCTCTGTTCTCAAAGAAACCGCCGGCTACAGTGGTGTTTCGGATGTGCCCAAATCCTAATTTAGCTGGGGGGGGGGGAAGCACTACTTCCAGTGCAATAAAATTGGATGATTACTAGCAGGTCTGTTAGGGAAGGGGAGCTTGATGCATTCTCTAGCCCTCAGCTTGATGTCCGTCCGACAACTACTGAGAACAACAGAAGGGGAAAGAAGAGACATTTAGCATTTGCAAGGGGGTCGCGTGTTTACCAAGTCAGCTGGCATCCACCAGTGAAGAGTATGCCTGAACAACACATTCATCTGCTCCTTGTTTATTGCATTAAGACGCTTGCTTCCGGCCCACCCCTCAAGAGACTTCGGCTACTTATGATAAAAAATAAGAAAACTATCTTTGCGAATTTTTCACAAGTGACTGAAATTTTTACATTTACTATAATTGGATTACAGAAGCTCACTCCCAAAATTCCATTTGAATCGGTTTAAAACTTAAAAAGTTAGCATTGGAAATTTTTATTATGTGTGCCTCTTTAGACAGTGAGCCTTGAGCAGAAAGTGTGTTACCATAGCAACGGTTGATTGACAGCTGGGAGCGCTGATCCGAAGCCCTTGGTTGGGAAGAAAGCAAACACCTGTTTATCACTTCCACGGCTCAAAAGGACTAAGAGATATTTTCAGAAATCCATTTTCCGGAATTTTGAAAATAACACAGTAAAATGTTTACAGTGGTTAAAATATATCACAATAAAGTTCTAGTGCAAATTTCGCCGAATTCCGTTTGAAACTTTAGCAGATGCAAAAAAAAAAAAAAAAAAAAAAATCTTCCGTTGCAAAATCGGATTCAAAAAAAAGAAACTGCAATTATAAATTACGGGAAAAGCAAGCAAATTATTTTTTTTTAGATGCCATGGTTTATTTAAACAGAGTGATCCTTAAATTTTGTTTCTGTGATGATATGGACTCTATTTTAATTACAAACATACATTTTTATTCAGATGTCTGAGTTACTGTTTTAATAAAAAAATCTATAATTAAAAAGTTTTCAATGGATTTTGGCGAAATTCAGCAGATAAACGTATTTTAGTAAATTGCAACGTTATGACGTAAATTTGGTCATTTTGTCGAAAATTGGGCAGCATTTTTTTTTTTTTTACGTTTTCTCCTATAGTTAGGGTGAAGGAGGAAGACACTTCAGTGAGCTGCAGGTGGTGATTTATGGCGATGTGCCAAATGAAAAGAAGCCGTTCCATCAGGACATTCCAGAGGTTGAGTGTGCGTGGACGCGTGCTCCTGCTGTTTGAACTTAATCGGAATGTTTTCGGGAGGGGGAGAAATATCCGTTTCAGCTTTACAGCTTTCAGGCTCCTTTTTTTTTCTTGGTAATAAATAAAAACCATAGTTGCTGCATTCACCATTGATCCATATTCGCATTTCTTGAATATAAACAGCAGACAATCGGAAACATGGTGTTATGTGGGTCTTGATGTTCTTCATTTGTATCTGCTGAATTTTGTTCTGTGGGAATACGGAATGAGTTATACTGTGAATACATACAAAACTACATATTTTTGAGCTGAAAAAATATGTCTACTTGTACACAGTAGCTAACGTGTGAACTCAGACGAAGACAATCAGACATATGGACGTCTGATTCCATAAAAAAATCAACCCATTTTATATTATACACGACAGGTAAAAAAGAAAAAACATTACATGTTTTTAAACATTATAAAGGAAAGCAGATTTTTGAAACACCATGACTTGATGATATTAATTTCTGCCGCCCCGGTGGCGCAGTGGTCTAAGGCGTTGGCCTATGATCATTCGTCCGAAGGGGTCCGGGTTCGAATCCCGGTGAGGCATGGATGTTGTGTTTGTCTTACGGCACTGGCTCTCTCCCTTCCCTGGAACCAGTGACCCTAAATTAGGGATGGGCGACTGCTTATAGCCCATTGAGTTGCTCACGGTGGTCGTTAAACCTCCAATCAAAAAAAAAAAAAAAAAAAAATTATTTCTGAAAGTTTTTTTTTTTTTTTTTATTTTAATTTCTGAAATCTTTTTTTTTTTTTTTTTTTTCTATTACAATACATTGTAACAGGATACCTGTGTGTTGTATCCCTTAGTTGTATGGCAGATTTTCAGTTGGCCGATATCCGCGATCGTAAGTGGTAGTTACATTGCTATTGTTAATGATGACAAGATAAATACTGGAGTAATGTAGAATGTTGCATAAAGTAAAAAAAAAATCGCCCCCCTCCTCCCCCTTCGAACTTTTATGCGGTTATCATAGCTGATCAACCATTTCATTCCATGAACATCAGCACATTTCAATCATTTGACCATTGGGGGTCTGACGGAATTCAGCAGTGCTTAAGCGCCTAGCGCAACGAGAACATGCTAATTATGGACAGTTCTATTCCCTTCCCCCTATCATCCCTAATAATTGAGAGCGCATACTGTAGTTTCAAATATTCTGTGTATGAGCTAGTTTTCACGCTGTTCGTTATGTTTTTATTTTAGAAATTACTAACCCTTTCGAACTGTAGGTTGCAGAAACGTTTATGCTTTGGTTTTTTCCATTTGTCCGTACGATAATTCACGTAAAAGGGGTTGGATTTTGGCGAAATTTTAGTATGCTGTTAGGTACAACCTAGGAACCTACCCTGTTGAAAATGGTCGAAATTAAATTCAAAGGCATAGATATAAGAGCAGTATTCATTCTCCAAGCTTGAAGCCCTACGTCCACTCCAGCTGGGTAAGTATGAAAGATTTGAGACTTGGAGGAGACCCAGTACAAAGTTTTGCTTCCCTCAGGCACTAAGTGTTTGTTAACATTTCCTTTCCTCTGGTTTGGAGCCCAGCTGTAAGAGGTAATGCTTTGTAACAGTCTTTTAGCACAACACTCTGTCTACTGATTGGCATACAGGTCATAAAACAGTAACTTCACTAAGTGTTGTTTCCTTGTTTTGAATGAAGACTAAATCAATGCCAAAGCATTTGCAACCCAGGCTGCCTAAAGGACAAAGCTGGGGGAGCAGGAAAGAACATAGCAGTAAGACCCCTTTTTCTTTAATTACTTAAAATCTGGCCTATAGTAATTGGTCACATGTGTAGCCCCTTACTCAGGGGAAATTCTCAATTTTTAGTTGTGTGGTTCCTGATCTTAGATATTTTTTTGGTTTTCATTTACTGTTTCAGTTGATTTACCCATTTTTTTCACCCCCCCCCTCTCCATTAAATATGGGTAAGTGTACTTTTAGTGATCTTTGGCTAATAAATCCTAAATATGCTGGATGGATTAAAAAAGATGAAAGCAATTGCCATGTTGCAAAATGCATTTTTATCCATTAAAATAATAGATGTTTCGAATATGGGGGAATCCGCTTTAAGAAGCCACATGAAAGGAAAAAAAAACATAGTATGTTGACAGAAAGCTGTAAAAATGTTCCACTAACTGTTGATAAATTGCTATGTGTATCAAGTGATAAACAAGTACAGCCTATTGCATCCACATCTAATCCTCTGCATATTCCTCTTGAAAAAAATGCAACCATTAAAGCAGAAGCATTGTGGTGTTTAAAAGTGGTTAAATCCCATTACTCTTACAGGTCTTGTGCAGGTAATGATGTTTTATTCAGCCTAATGTTTTCTGACAGCAGAATTGCTGGAAACTTCAGCTGTGGCAAAAAAAAAAAATGTTCCTACATTTGTTGCTTTGGTTTGGCACCTCACTTTAAATCAGTGTTGGTTCAGGAAGTCGAAAATGAAAATTTTGTGATTTTGTTTGACGAAAGTTTAAACAAGTTTAGTTAGTCAAAACAAATGGATATACATGTTCGTTTATGGGAAAAAGGAACAGTTTCAACCAGATATTTGTCATCAGTTTTTTTGGGTCATGCTAGTGCAGACATAATGATGGAAAGATTTCTTGAATGCATGGCGTGCCTCCCACTGTGTAACCTTGTGCAGTTATCAATGGATGGACCCAATGTTAATTGGAAGTTTTTTGATATGCTGCAATCAACACTTAGTGCTGACTCAAATGTCCAACTCCTAAACACAGGGAGCTGTGGACTTCACATTGTAAACAATGCCTTTCGACATGGAGCCTCAGCAACAGGGTGGGAAATTCAAAAGTTGCTTTCATCATTATTTAGGCTTTTTAAAGATTCACCTGCAAGGAGGGAAGATTTTTCTAAAATAATTTTAGTCAGTAAGATGCCATTAAAATTCTGCCCACACAGGTGGCTAGAAAATACTCCTGCCTGCGAGCGAGCATTAGAAATTTGGGCAGACATTGAAAATTATGTTAACCAAGTTGAAAAGAAGTGCATCAAGAATCCCCACGCTGTATCATTTGATGCTATCAAAACTTTCACTAAAGATCCTTTTGTTTTGGCTAAACTGCATTTCTTCAATTCAGTTTCAAAACAGCTGGTACCATTTCTCAAGGCATATCAGTCAGATAAGCCAATGATGCCTTTTATGGCCACAGATCTTGAAAAGATGCTAAGAAATATGATGAATCGCTTTGTTAAAAGAACCGTAATGGCAGAAGCTAACTCTGCCTTAAAGCTGTTACAAGTAGACCTTACAGATGCATCTCAGTGTTGTCACTATAAAGAAATTGATGTTGGGTTTCAAACAGAGAAGGTATTGAAAGAATTAAGTGCTAAGAACATTAGTGAATGCAAACTTATGGAGTTTAGAATGGAATGCCGAATATTTTTGCAAAAGCTAGTTGTGAAGCTATTGGAAAAAAATCCACTTAAGTACTCCCTTTGGTCGCCACATGAAGTGTTTAGATCCTCGGTTGATGTCAAAAAATAGTGAGACTTGTATTAAGAATCTAACATTCATTCTCACACTTATTGTTGATGCTCATAGAATACAACCAGAATTATGTGATGGTGTAATATGGCAGTTTAAGGAATTTGTGACCAGTGTTGCAGCAGTAAAATCTTCATTCATAAACTTTGATCCAGAAGATAAACAACAAAGAGTAGACACATTATTGTATGAGTACATGTCTTCTACTAAAGCTTTTAGTGAACTGTGGAAAGTTGTGAAACTTCTTTTACTGTTGTCACATGGGCAAGCTTCTGTTGAGAGGGGTTTTTCAGTCAATAAGGAGCTCATTGTAGAAAACATGAGAGAGGAGTCAATTGTAGCACAGAGAATTATTTATGATCATATATCCTATGTAGGTGGTATTGATAAGGTAAATATCTCAAAATCCTTTCTGTTATCAGTTGGAGCTGCAAGGCAAAAATACATACATTATTTGGATGATAAGTCCAAAGAAAAGGAAAAAGCAGCCATATGTGGAAAAAGGAAAGCTATTTTAGATGAAATTGATAGCATAAAAAAGAAAAGGAAACTCATTGAAGGAGAAGTCAAAGAATTACTTAACTTTGCTGATGATTTAGCTTTAAAAGCTGAAACTACAAATAACAATACATACATTGTAAAATCTAATAGCTTTAGAAAAACTGCTCATGAGAAAAGAGCAGTACTTAAAAAAATGGATATGGAACTTGAAACCAAAGTCAGCAATCTTAAATCTGTATAACCATCCATTGATACTCCATATTTGTGGTATCTTCCAAGCATATAGAGAATTAATACTAAAACATAAAAATTTTATATTTGTACAATTTGCAATAGAAATGAACTTTTTTTTTTTTTCTTTGAAGCATGTTGAACTTCAAACCAGTTTTGATCTTTTATCTTCATAATTATTTAGTGTTTTTCATATGAAGTTCATGTAAATAGACTAATGAACTCTTCTGTTCCAAAAACTTATAACTTTCTGCAACTAACTTCCACAATTGGGCTTCTTATTGGACTAAAACTTTGGTAAGTAATATAAAACCTTATATATACTTGTACAGTAAATACTCATGGGCTCCTAAAACATATTTTTGCTGTACATTTTACTATGAATTTGTGGCCAAAACAATTCAATCAATTGTCCTTAATGCATTGATCAGATTTTGGTTTAATATAACTGACAAACTTCCAATTTTTTTAAAAAAAGCTTTTAAAAACTTAATTCATATAATTGTCTTATGTTTTGGGAGTTGAACCAAAAGTGGTTATTCTGATTCTGGTTATGATTGAAACTTAACTGGAGGTAGAGATTCCTTATGCTCATCATTTTTCATTTATGTAAAATACTTAAGAATATCCTAATTTATACCAATAAAAAACTGAAATTGTTTTATGTTTAAGGTTTTTATAAATAGTTTAGCTAGTTCCACATTTTGGGGTAGCACTTCATAAATTTAGTTTAGCAGTGATCTTGATTTTAAAAAATAAAAGTAAATTGAGGCAATCTTGTTTGATATGAAAAATAATTTTTGGAAAGTAATATGAGGCAAGTGTACTGGTAGACATAAAGGTGGTTAGATTCTTTTGGGTTGGGTGGTGGGCCAGGACTTTCTGACTTCTATGATGAAACTTATTTGAAATTTGTTGCCATGTTCCTAAAATTACACTTTCTGTTTTAAACTCTATTGGTTCACCTTTCTATGATCGTCCACTCCCGAATCATTTCTTGAGGTGCATAGTGATTCCGTGGCTTATGCTTTTTGATTTAACATAACTGTACTACAATTGGGGGAAATTTTCCTCAAGTCTGGAACATATTCTGTCTAGTAATAAGATTTTCATTGTCTTCAAAAGTCACATCCCAATATGCAGCCACCAGTGGCAGTTATTGGGAATGTTAAAAAGAAAAAAAAATCATTCCCATGTATGGAAACACTTTTTATCAGAGCTAGAATCCACCTGTGGGCATAACAGGCACATGCCCCATTTCAAAAAAAAAAGGGGGGGGGGTGAGTAAGTAGATAAGTGCTTTGCTTTGTCTCACGTTTCTTGTTTTCAGACATCACACTTTTTCACTTATGGGTTTGCAACTCCACGTTTTGTCTTACATTGGCCCGAACTTCAGTGATCCACACAGCAGTACTTCAGAACTGCTGTTTGTGATGTACTCTGACAGGCAAGCACCCCATCTCCCCCTTATGGGTCCTCCATGTTTTACCACCGTGTTTTTTGGAGGAAATAAATCTCAGATATTTTTTTACCAGTCCTCTGTTAGACGTGCGCCCTCCCCATTCTTAAATTCTGAATCTGCCCTCACTTTATTTTATAATAATTTCAGTTGTTATCAATAATAGTCTGATTACATGGAAGATAGTGCAGAATAGTGATGCAGCTAAAATGACTGATTGAATTAATCATTTTCTGATTGAGGGAAAGGATTTTCTGAATAGCCTTGTGGTAATTGCATCATGATTCAATTTAGCATTATTGGGTAATTCGCCAATTAAAAACATTAAAAAGAAATGTAATGGGTAAAAAAGCACACTCATCCATTTGCATCTTTCATCATTTTTATTACTTAAAACTGAAATTGCTTTTAAAAAATAATTTGAGCATGATACTGTAAAGCGTAGTAATCATTCTGGAATTTTTTGTATATGGCCTGGAAAAGGCCTGGAAAGTCCTTGAATTTTTCCCCCAAAAGAGTACGAACCTTGTCAAGGTCTCCTCTGTGGGTCAGGTCGTGACCTTCGGTTGAGGTGATCTGCTAAAGAAGGAGGAGCTTGCTCCCCGCAGAGTTAGTGGCGTCTGCCACTGCAAGCACGTACAGAGCGTGTATTCTGGTATGATTGTGATCAAAATTATTAGAATGTCAGGAAGGTACTTTATGACAACTACACAGGGTCAGAATAAAAATAATTATCCATTTCCTTTGTAGTATACTCCTATAACTAAAATTATAATTTTTCTCTTTAAAAACACTTCAATCGGGACTCGCATGTAGCTTCTAATATACTTAATTCTTCAGACTTATACAACTGCATGTGAAATAATTTATATACCTACTGGATTATTTTATTTTAATCTTTTTAGCACGTATAAGGCTGTGTGAAAGAGAAATTAATTCACCAGTGGTAATAACTTTACTTTTCCCCAATTGCTCTGTAATGGTTTAGCGGAGAGGGACTGTGTTATTTCCTTCAATGCTATTTTCGATGCTGGCTCAATTATTATTAATTACTAGTCGTGAATCCCATATTCATAACAAGATTCTTCCACGTATTCGTGGAATTCCGCTTTTGCCATCATTTGGGTCATTTTCCAGACCGCTGCAAAACTGAAGAGAATTTCTTGGGGGAGGGGGGTGTCTTTCCCATTTGGGGACGGTATATTCGTGTTTCGAAAGTGTAAGTTAACGGAGTTAAACAATTCTCCCCCACAATAGTGGGGTTTTTTTCTCGCGATGTTTCTTATACCCAGTATTGTTGTTAAATATCATTTCATTCCATAAATATTTGTTTTTGAGCTTGAAAATTTTGCCAAAAACGGAAGTCAGGCGGAGTAAAGTTATCTCCTATAATCACGACACACCCCCCCCCCCCGCAATGTTTCCCCTCTCTTGAGTTGTTAAATGTTATTCCCCTTGTGTTGTATTTAAGCTTCATAAGCGAGGGGGAATTTCCAAAAATAAAACTGAACGAGTTGGAAAATTTGTAAGAAATGATGCATGGTGTTCAAAAGCATTCATGTTCTCAAAGTTGCACCATTTACATGATGTATTTGTTAAGCTTTGATAACATGAAGTCGTGCAGGAAAGTTTTCAGCATGACAAATGAAATTGTCATCG
Organism: Macrothele yani; assembly: GCA_039090855.1. Lineage (NCBI taxonomy): Eukaryota > Metazoa > Arthropoda > Arachnida > Araneae > Macrothelidae > Macrothele > Macrothele yani. Next base: position 60,466,718 of record CM077029.1, read on the forward strand.
GAGGAAAAAAGAAAGAAAAGCGACAATGAAGAAATCGGGAAAGAATGATAGCAGAAAAAAATTAAAAATTACAGAATGAATGCTCTGCAGCTGCAGTCAACAAAAGAAACTGAAAGTAGTTCGCATTCTTGCTGCGAAATTAGATTTTTCACCCTGTTAAAAAGTTCTGCGTTTTTTGTTTTTTTTTATCTTTCGTTGGTCTCGTTTGCATATTATTTCCCAAATTGCTCAGTGCAAATACTTAACTTTATACCGTATTATTCCGCCATTTGCTCCTTATAAATTCATTACTCAGGTGGCTTTTATTCGTCTTCTATTATTTCCACATTTCCAAAAACAGCTGTTTAAATGCACTTTTATATCTTGCTATGATTTTTATAATTGTTTCCTCTGCTTTATTTATGAGTAATAGTTGTGATAATATTTTCAGTACTTCTGAAATTGCTTCGTATTAAAGCATGCGGAGTGGCTTTGTATTAGAAACTAGATGCCTTCAATGTAGCCTAGTGAAAGGTTGAAGTGGAGTACGTTCCACATTATAAGTGTAAAATAATAAACCACAGAAGTTATTACGATACTTCTGTGGTTTATTATTTTACATGAAACTGATTTCTTGTCAGATCGTACTTTGATGTAATCACTGCAGGCCTTTTCTTGGAAGTTAATATTTGAAAGTGCAACTGCAGATGGCTTTCCATTTTCTGCTAGCAACTGCCTTTAATTTTTTCTGTTAAATGTTTTAAGGCCATCCAAAAATAAAGGAAAGCTGCTTCTCCCGTGCCGCTTGATCCTACAGGTGGGACGCACGCGTCAATAATAGCAAGTGTGCGTGCTCAAAGCAATTCCTCCTTTAGTGGAGAAGCACACTCTGCGCTTGGAAGTGGGAACTCGTAACTTATCAGGAGCGAATGGGCTGATGGCTGAAGCTTCGGCAATTACGCTTGCCGACAACTACTGCCTTTGTTCAGCGGATTGAATTTTACATCAATTTTTTTTTCTTCGGATTTTGTATGTTGCAACAGAACTTTTAAGCTTCAAAGTTAGCTGAAATTCAGTTGTGCAGGAAGAGTTTTGACCAGACCCGTAGCCAGGCATAGAAATTAGGGGGCGGTAGGTCATTGAGGTCGGGCGGCTCTCCTCTGGCTACGACCTGGTTTTGATCTTTGTCCGTCCGGTTTCTTTTGCACCCTTCCTCTAACGCGTGTCGCAAGTCGGCAAAACAAAGCATGTGACTAACCATTGACCTGGGGCAAGTTGCAGCGGAAAACATTCCATTCATTTCTCTGGCTCCACTTTCATTGTTCCCCTTCTACCTTACTCTCCCTGCAGGCAGATAGCGTCACGAAAGGTCGCGTACCTGCAAACTGGTTGTCATTAACAGAGAACCCTTCTGTGGTGATAGTTCAACTTTAGTCGCATGCTTACGCATTTTATTTCATTTTGGTTTCAAGATTCTGTTGTGTTTTTTAACCTCAGCTTTGTGTGTTTTATTCATTTCAAAAAATGAAACGAGCAGCTGCAAGCAGAGATTTGGAAAATGGGAAGCAATCCCGTTTAACAAGTTGTTTTGTGATTCCACAAAAAAGGAAAGATCCTGAGCCTTCCATTTCATTAGAAGAAACTGAGGTGGAAGTTAGTACAGAAGATCTGAACCTCGATTCCCCTTCACTGAGTCAGGCATACAGGGGAAAAAGGAGGAAATTTCAAACAGCATGGTTAAAGGATTTACTGTGGCTTACTTTTAATGAAAGAACAGGTATAGCACAATGTGAAATATGTGCTGCATTTCCTGGGATAGCGGATGTCAGTTCTAAAGTGGTAAAGGGTTTTGTTGGACCTTTCAAACTGGAAACATTTAAAAAACATGAGAAGTCATATCAGCATCAGAAATGCATGGTAGCACAAAATGCAGAATTACATCCAGAAACTACCCCTATTGCAGTGTGTGTAAAAAATGGATCAAAAAATGTTTGAGCACATGAAATCTGTTTTTAATATTGCCTATTTCATTGCTAAAAATAATAAACCTTTTAGCGACTTGGAAGGGCAATTGTTATTGGCAGAAAAATTAGGTATTGAAGTCAGAAAAGAATATAACAATGACAAAAGATGTAAAGAATTTGTGTCTTATATTGCAGCAGGGATAAGAAATGAACTGATTTGTGAACTGAAAGATCAGCATTTTGTAAGTTTATTGCTGGATGGATCAACAGACAAAGGTGTAGAAGAACTTATATTATATGCAAGATATCTGAAAGACAAAGGAATAAAAGAAGTATTTTTATCCATCATTCCACTTGAAAGTGCAACTGCAGATGGATACATGAAAGCAATTTATTGTGAACTTGAAAGACTAGAGCTGTCAGAATGGTTAAGTTCCAATCATCTGATTGGTATTGGGACTGATGGAGCAGCCAGTATGATTGCTGAGAATGGTGTAGTTCAGAAGATTCGTCAAACATTGAGCCATGTGGTAGGCGTTCACTGTATTGCACACAGATTAAACTTAAGTGTGTTGAGTGCTGTAAAAAATGTAAAATTCATTGATGACATTGATACAGTTCTGAAGCAGGTATCTGAAATTTTGCAGGGCCAACTTTTAAAATTTTAATTTCTCTACAAAGTAAGATGGGTTGCCAGTAAAGTTGGTGCACTTGCTGCTCTGGTAAAAGATTGGAAATGTGTGGTGGTACATCTTGAAGATATTTCTAATGAGAAAGGGGATGCTTCTGCAGTTGCAAAGGGTCTGTTGAAGAAACTGAAGGATTTCAGGTTTGCCCATATGCTACACTTTCTGTTAGATTATCTTACTGTATTTAAGAACCTGTCTCTCATATTTCAAAGGCAAGAACTTTTCATGAGTGCTGTTGAACTGCACATAAAAAGTACTGTAACAACACTCGCTGCATTGATCGATGTTCCTGGTCATTATGAAGACATGTTCATCAGTAGCATAACACTGAAAGGCATTTATCAAGAAGTGCAACTGCATGGACTGAATGCCAGTTCAAGTACTTCCTTTGAAGTTGACAAAAAAACCCGGGTGCAATGCGGAGCACAATATTTACAGGAAAGATTTCTGAACAATCATAACATCATTCAACATTGCAGGGTTTTTGATACCTTCACGTGGCCAACAGGAAAAGATCTGGAGAAGTTTGGAGTTGATGAGATAAGAGTCCTAGCTCAACATTTCAAAAAACAACTATCATCTCCAGATATGAATAGCAAAACATGCATAAATCTTCTCCAGAACGAATGGTATGAGTTTAAGGTGCTTGGACAAGGGATGAAGCTCAGTGAATTGTTGAACAAAGTGATGTCTAACAGTGACAGATTTCCAGTTTTAGGGAAACTCTTATCAATAGTGTCAGTATTGCCTGTTTCCACTGTAAGTTGTGAAAGAGGTTTCAGCTTGATGAACCTTATTAAAAACAAATTTCGATCATCAATGGAAGCGGAGAGCTTAAATGATTTAATGATGGTCAACTTTAATGGCCCCTCCTTATCTGAATTTGACCCTTCAAAGGCTATTGACAGGTGGTATTTTGGTGCTAAAATCACAAGACATATTCATGGCCATAATAGGGCATCTGGGATTTAGTTTTCTTACAATGCTTTTTTTTTTTTTTTTTTTTGGCTTTTACTCAGTAATTTAATTCTATCTCATTTGTTTAAAAAAAGTTTCCACATTTCAATCCTTCAATTGCTGCACAATATCAGCTAATGTTAATATAATTTAATTGAAAGCAATATCATAAACAGTCTCCATATTATAGGAATTGTGAAAAATCACCTGCTTTATTGTCATAAGTAAATTGAAAGGCAAATATAAATTCAAAGACATAATTCTAAAGAAATTATGAGTCATGCAGCAAACTTACTGCACGTTGTGGTTCTGGAACTGAAATATCTTTGTGATTTCAACAAGCACCTAGACGTCAGGTATGTTTCTTATCGATATGTTTCATGTTATTTGTCAATGGTATGTAAAATACATTCTACTCGATTATATATTTTTATGCTGCCCAGATTTCTTAAAATTGAGAGTAAAATAAGAGGTAAAAAAATAAACCTTATGTCTTCCCCTTTCTGTTTATTGATATTTTGTCAACTTTTTAACACCCCCCCCCCACACACACACACACTACACAACCCTGGCTCCTAAATTTTGGAGGTGGCTCCTAAATCTGAATCATATTTGTCAAGGCCTGGTTTTAACCAAAGTTCCTACAAAAAACTGGTTCTTCGTTACTAATGTTGTTAGTACAAGAAACTAATTAATTTCTCGAGAGGATTACAAGATAAATTACTTTCCCTTCCTCAACAGAGATTTATCCTGTAATTGCCTTTTGTAATGCAAATTTACGGTACTCCAATATTTTAGAATTTAGTAATTTCTTCATTTAATAAAATTGTTTTTTTTACTCTTACTTTTTCGAACTCCTGGGTCATTCATTGTGACAGACTTTACATGCATACATATCACTGAAGGTAGCAAAAACTTTCTTATCAACAGCCAGATACTTTTCAATCATCAGGCGTAATGCCGAAATCTGGTTAGTGCGGCCTTTGCCACGCATAAAGCCACTCTGAACATCCCACACTTTCAATGATGTAAGACCCCGTACTTTTTCAATAACAACCTTACCAAACACTTGCCCTGGCACACGTAGTAGGCTAATACCACGATAGTTCTTGCATTCAGTGTGATCGCCTTTTCCCTTTTACAAGGGAACAATAATAGCATCCTTCCAATCCCGAGGGACCATTTCTAACTCCCAGCACAACTGGCAAATTTCAGTTAACCAATCAATTACAGTCACCACCATATTTCAACATCTCGGCATTTATGCCATCAACTCCCGGAGCTTTACCATTCTGAAGAGATTTTAGAGCTTTACAGACTTCTTCTCTTGAGATTCCTCCTGTGCTTCCATCCCTCGTTGTGACATAATCTGCATCTGTCTCAGAATCACCTTTGCTTTCCTGATTTAATAACTCACAGAAATATTCACCCCATCTTTCACTTAACTCATTGGGCTCCCATATCATTTCCCCGGTCTCATTCTTCACACAACTTGCAACTTTGTTTCCCCTATTTTTCCCGAGTCTCGTGTACTTCCAGAAGGACTTCCTGTCTTTCCAAAAAGCCAGTTCATGCCTTTCCACCTTCTCCTTCCTATCTTTTGCCTTACTCTGGCGAACCAGCTTCTTACAGCGATATTCATCCACAGAGACTATACCTTGCAACATCCCCAAATAGGCTTCCTTCTTTCTCTTTACTGCCTCTTCAATCTCACTATTCCACCAAGCATCACCTCTATTGTTACCCACTATTGTGGTGTCACAGATCTCTTTAGCAGTAGTGACAACACAGTTCTTAAAACATTCCCACTTCTTTTCTACATCCGTCTCACCAGACTTCAGTTCCTTCAGTCGTTCTCTGAGTAAGTCAGAATAACCCTGATGATCTTTAAGGAGCCTTTCAACCTTTATTCTTTCCATCCTGGGCATTTTCCTATTCCTTTTCCTCCAACCAACATTAAGTTTCACTCGTGACACTAGCAAGTAATGATCAGAACTAACATCCGCACCTCTCATCACACGGGTGTCAACAACTAAGTGTTTCAGATGCTGATCGTAGAAAACAAAATCTATTGCACTCTTTTGAGCAAGAGTACGATTTTCCCAAGTATATGTGTGGATATACTTGTGGTTGAAAAATGTATTACACACAAACCATTCTCAATGCAGAGTTCAATTAATCCTTCATTATCATTCACACAAGGATCATTAAACTTACCCAGAACATTGTCAGAAATTGCATTCTGCTCACCTACTCTAGCATTGAAATACCCTGCTATTATAACTTTTTCTTTAGCACCAAACTGGCTCAAAACAGCCTTTAGCTCATTCCAGAAATCTTCCTTCTTATCCGAGGGTTCCGAGTCAAAAGGAGCATACACTACAACAATTACAATTCTTCGAAGTTTCACTTTCAAACGAATCCAGATAATTCTCTCACTTACGCTACTATAGCGAATCAAGTTGTTCATCTTTTCAGTTAAAATCACACCTACACCACCCTGTCCTCTCACATTATCCAATACTCCAGACCACACACTCGCCATGCCATTCACTTCTTCTACCCCAATTTCCTTCTTTTGGTTTCACTTACACACAGCACATCCAGTCTATACTTATTCATCTCCTCAATCACCTCACTCAGCTTGCCATTTATACCTCTAGTATTCCATACACCAATCTTACATTTACTCAGCCGAGATCTCTTTCTCATACGCCGTTTAGAAAGTCCAGGTCGATTCCGTGGTGGACCGTCCTTCTCAATGTGGTAGGTCCACCATATCCCACACTTGAGTCATTCTTAATATTTCTTTTTGTCTTTTTAATCAGGTAAGTACATCAGTGTGAAATATTAGATCGCAGCTGAGGGTTCCAGTTGGTCATTCAACCTAAGGATTCTGGAACAAAACCCAGTGAGTTGGGGTCTTTTTTCCTAATGTCATGCAAAACTAGCTGGCACCTCTCCACGATTCACAGAGGCTCTAGTTGCTGTTGTGTGTGCCATTGTTACCACGGAGCACCCCGAGGAGGCAAACCCATCGCTCGCTACGACCGCCCGCATGTGACAGACTTTTCTGTCGGAAATTCCACTTTCAGTTCAACATCTATGATGTGCGGATTATACAGATTTTTTTTTTTTTTTCCTGAATGTCAGTCTGTGGATTATACAAAGGGGGAAAAAAAAATTATGTGAATTTCGCGGTCTGCAGAAAAATTACCGGTGCTACCCCAAAGCTTCTAGATTCACTGTTTTGGATAAGGTAATATGGGCAGTATGTTCAGTAGGTTGATTTTTTCATTATCAGAACATAACTACATAACTGATGAAAGCCTGTAAAACACTGTGTAGATTGTTCAGTTTCATATCATTCTGTCTGAAATTGGGAGGAGATGGGGGACAAACTGTGTTCCTCATGTGGTAGTTTGCTGGCATTGTATGTGTGGGTAAGAGTCACACTTGGCTATTTGTTGTAGTTGTTTTTGGCTTTGAATGATTTAATTTTTAAAGTGGTACACGATGAGATATTAGTTTCCAAAAACATTTAAATGTCCATGCAAAGAAGTGCAAATGTGACTATCAGTTTGGATTTTCCATAATATTGCCCCCCTTCCTTCAATGTTGGAGATCTCTGCAATTGGAATATTGTGATGGAGGTTCCCTTTATCACTGCACTTTAGTTGCCTTACTGAACAGGAAATAGCTCTATATAATCTTACTTTTATTTTTTTAAAGTTTCCCTCTCGTTACATGTTCACATTCCACCAAATCACTGGACCTATAATTCAAAATGGTCTGACATAATAATACTATTAATAAAAGAACAGTACTGCTGATAATGAATCCTTCTACCAGAAGTATTAAACTGCAGAAATGCAGAATTTGTGTTATTGAAAGCCTTCATTGCATGGAATAATTTTCGGTGTAAAGGTGATTTATTTTATTTTTGTTACAAATATTGTTTATTGCAATATTGTAACCGACAGAATTTATTGTAGTAGACGTCTGACAACTACGTCTGGTTATCAAAAATTACTGAAGTGTCATTTTGGATAGTGCAAACTATTGACAAGTTGTGTTGAATACTGAACTACTGAAAAGTTACGTTGGTTACTGAAAATGGCTGAAAAATCATGTTGGTTACTGAAAATTATTGAAAGTCATGTTACAGAGAGTCACTTGCAGAAATGCATCTGGGCAAGTAAGGAACAAAAAATTTTAAGTATCTGCATGGATGATTTTTTAAACACAATGAGCAGCCTGAATTGATTTGTGTTGACTTTACAGGAATGCCTCTGATGCCTTTAACATTTTCCTCAGGTGCTTTTCTGTTTTAGTGATTTTCATCCATATTGCATTCTAAAATTTTAGATGTTGAACAGCAGCAACAGACTAAATTCAGCAGGCCACAACACACACATGCAACTTTCTCCCATGGTGTCAACATTTTGACTGAGCTTGGTTGCAGTCGGTTGGGATGCCAACACTAGCTTGCACATGTGCATGAGCAGGTACCAATTAAATCATGCACGTGAGCGGTGTGCGGAGGAAAAAACTATGAATAATTTTCTCTTGGCTGGCGTGAACCAGAAGTGAATATAATACATACTTTCTGAGATATAATTTTTTTTATTTTGGATACATTCCATCCGAACACCGGCTATGTTGTTCCTCCCTTTCCAGATTTATGTGCCTTTTGCTTCATGAAATGTGAAGGTTACTCTCCATTATGATTTTTATCCCTTCTTTTTATGCAAGTGTCTTTATTTTTACTGTTGCCGTACTCGCTGTGCTGTTGATCTTTTTGAATGATTTCCATGTTCAGTTGTGTTTTTGTGGTTACCTGTATAAAAACCTAATTACTTGCACATTCTGTTATCCTTTGTTTAGATTTCATTTGTAATACACCAGCAATCAACATTCAGATTTGTGTGCGCAAATGTTGCCATTTATTTCGGAAAGCTGCGTATTCTTGAATGTTTTCTGTCTCTTACACAGGTGAATTGGTGCTGCTGGATGTAAACCCCTTAACATTAGGTATAGAAACTGTTGGTGGTGTAATGACTAAACTAATTCCAAGGAATTCTGTCATCCCCACAAAAAAATCTCAGATTTTTTCCACTGCTGCTGATAATCAGCCTACAGTCACTATACAGGTATGTGTTACTTTTGTTGCATATTTTGTTACCACATGCATTAGATAGGCTTCTTATCTGTATGTTAAGGTTAAATATTTATGAAAAAAGGAATATACTGAAATGCACTGACATTAAAATTTCAACATAGAATTGGTGTTGAAAAAAAGGAAAAAGAAAGGGAGAAAAAAAAAAAAAAGCTGTGAAGAAAATATTTGTGCTTAAGTTAGTCCAAGCCATCTATTTCAACATATTTTCTGGCTCTACTATGTTGATAGGTTTTGTCATTTGGCCTCATCCTGAAGAAAATTTTGTGTTCATTATAAACGAGCAAGAGAACAAACAGTAGCATAAATTTCTTGATGTTTTCTTTCAAAGAAATGCAGATTTTTCCTTTTATAGAGCAGTATTTTATAAACCTCAGCATCTACAAATTATTATTCCTTTTCAATCTGTTACTTTTCCATAATTAAACTTACTGCAATGAAATCCTTCATAAATAGAGCCAGCATAATCTGCAACAGGCAATACTCAAAAAGCTTGCATTCTGCTGTTTTCCTCATGGTTTTCTTTAATCAAAAATGAAAAACCTTATATCTCAGTATGTGCTGAAAACAAAAATAAAAAGTTCTTCAAACAAGCAAAGGAAATCCACAATTCACATTCTCAATTACCTTCCACCCAAATTTCTCTTGTAAGTTAAAAAAAAAAGTCTACTAAAAGTTCAGTTACCATCTTGCAATTAGGCCCAACCCCACTATTTTAAAGTTATGACTTAATGACAGATATAAAATAGGCCCATTTGATCTTCTGTGAGTCTATTCCAAAAAATGTTCTTTTGGGCAAACTTTCTGCATTGGAAGCTCTTATTAGAGCATCAAAATAGATTAAATGAACACTAAAAGATGTAAAAATGTAAAATTCTAATACTGCCTTGACCTCCTTTGCTTTGGAAAAAACCTCAGCTAAACCCTGTTAAAAGGATTCAAGCAAATTGCACCATTTTCTTTCATGTTCATATGCGCTTTGCTACTGTGAAAGCATAGAAATTTTTTTCTTCCAATAACTGCAATTTGGAATCTCAACATACGAGGGTTGTACCAAAAGTAATGCCAAAGTGGGCATATTTTTTTTTATATATATAAACTGACAGAGGGCGTTCAAATTGCACATGTTGGTAGAGTAACTCTTTCTCTATAGTAACCCTTCTTCATTGCAGGTAAATAATGGATTCCAAGCAGAAGCAACATTTTGTCATTGAGTTCTTGACAAATGGAAGGGTGCAGACTGTCCAGCATCCACAGAAAACTACAGAATATTTACGGAGATGACACCATTGACAAGAGCAATGTGTACAGCTGGATGAAGTTTAAAGGAGGAGAGCCACCATTGAAGGCAAACCATGCAGTGGGAGATCATCATCTGCGATCACTGATGCGAATTGTTAGCGAGTGGATGAATTGATTCACACGGAGAGACTAGTCACAATTCATGAGCTTGTTGCACAACTGGACTGTGGTCACAGTGCCATACAGAAGATGGTGGAAGACTTAAGGTATCGGAAAGTGTGTGCAAAGTGTGTACCTCGGCATTTGACACCCAATTTGAAGGAGAGAATGATGGAAGTCTGCTCTGATCTCCTGGAAGCGTTTAAACCCAATGAAGAAACATTTTTTTTTTTTTCTGATCTGGTGACGGGATGAAATGTGGTCGTATCTTTATGATCTGGAAATGAAGAATCAATCCATGGAATGGCGTCACACGTCTTCACCAAGGCCTAAGAAGTTAAACAGCCAGCAATCAGCACAGAAAGTCATAGTGACTGTTGGGGGGGGGGGGATGACAGGGGTGTCGTTTTCTTTGATGTTCTGGAATGTGGCCATACCGTGGCTAGTGAGCGGTACATTGAGACACCCCAGAAGCTTAGAGAAGCCATAAGGAGGAAGAGACCAAACAAAAATCTAAAAAGAATTCACATTCACCAGAACAATGTGAGACCATGCACACCTTTGGCAACAAATCAGGTGATCAGCAAGTTAGGCTGTTCGGTGGTCCACCGTACAGCCCAGATCTGGCACCCTCCGACTTCCACCTGTTTAGTCCAATGGACTGTCTCTGGAGACGATTTGATGACACAGATTAGGTGAAAGTGACTGTGAAGAAGTGGGTACAATAGTCCACACCTGAATCTTTTCAAAGAGGATTCTAGGGTTGAGTTCAACGATGGCAGAAATGCATCACTTGTGATAAAAACAAACTGGTTGAAGATGACCAAAGACCTAGATTGAAAGTTCCCATGTGACATTATCCTTTTTTACATAACTGAAATGTGAATTTCTATTTGCGTTATAGCTTTTGAGATAAAAATACACAATATGCTGTGTATTTTCTTAGTTTTTATGCTCAAAATTTGTGTACATCCTTGGTAGCAGTAATTTTTTTCTAGATGATTAGATATACTGTTGACAGACAGTTCATGTAGTATGGTGCTAGTGTATATAACATCCAGCTGTCAAATGATTGCTGCAGGTCAAACACTGTAGAGTACTAGCAGAGTTGCAAGGAAGCAAGCTTCAAATGTGTCAGTTCTTTGAACAAGAACTAGTGTCTGGCTGCTGTAAATGATGCCACATGGCATTACCTAATAAGTCACCTCTATGAGATCCAATAATGAATGCTTTCGCTTTAACTAATTCTAGTGCCTCCACAACAGGATTTATCATAGATTTTATTTCCTTGTTAAGTTCTGGAAAGATTGCAACCACCAGTGAGGAGCACTTTTAATAATGAAAAAAGTAATGTAAATTGGAAGTGCGTACCTTTTTATTGTCCAATCACAGATTTTGCACTTCAGATAACTAAAATAACATTTGTGACTATATCTGGTGATTAGAACTCCAAATGCTTAGATGAAATTTTGATCTTGCACATAATTCATGCTTTTGAGTATGAACATCTAATGCAAAAGTGTTAAGATTGATCATAGAAAGACAGATGAGCTTGACAAGTACGCATGTAATAGTAAAACTGTACTGGCAATTTAATTTGTTGGCTTAAGAATATAAAAATATTGCAGTATATAGGCAGCAATTTACCAGTGCTTGTCACCAGTTTTGTAGCAGTCGTGTGGTATTCCACTTTGCTCACCGGTTTTGTAGCGTACAGGTCTTAGTAGCAAGAATAAATTTGAATACTCTATCGCAAGTTGATGTTCTGATTGCAAAGACTGTATGTTACGGCAAACACTTAAACCACGTAGATTTAGCAGCATCCAAAAATAGATTAATTACGAAGATACTTTCTACACAGCACAAAACAATTTAATAAATAGATAAATGGCACAAATATTCTTATTACTTTGCATTATAATTGGTAGCTATTAGGTGTTTGATTGGCTCTTTAATATGGCTATCAGCTTTTATGTCCGATTCTGAGTTTTGCTATGGTTCTTAATAGTTCAGATCAATTTGTCATGCAATAGTTCAGTATATACTAATGGACCAGTTCCTCGTATATTATCCACTGTAAGCTCAAAACATAAAATAGCCAGTACTTAATTTCTTTCTGTGAGGCTAATCCAAATAAAAATAATTTGCCATAGGAACACAATCACCAATACTGTTGTTAACACTCCGTTGTTAGCAGTTGATTTCAAAATGGGAGTGTTTTTCCTACACTCGAGCACAAGTTTTGCTTTCACCAGGAGGACTTGGCTGCCGCTGCGCGTAGGTAGGTAGGAAGGTAGGTAGGAGTTGTCTTTCCATAAGCCTCTCAAGATAGTTCCTCTTAGGGTCAGGGTAAATGACCAATGCTGCCAGACATCTCTTGCTTTGGTTTGGAAAGGATCATCTAGCATGCACATACTCTTTCGATCCTGTTCTATCGGGATTTACCTTGCTTTGAATAGGTAGCCAATGCACGGTCTATCTTTTTGCTGTTGTCCTTTCTTACTGAAGATTCGGGCATAGTGCAACTTTTTGCTATCATTCATACCTTTACAAGCAGTATTTCTTACCACCTACACCTTTGAGTTTCTTCATCTGCTTTCCAAATGCAGGGGAATTCCTCTTCTCGCAGATAATGGTTGCTTATCTTTCCATTCAGCGGATCCAGTGTAAGCAACTGATATTTTCCCTTCTTACTTCTCTGATCTCTGCCATGTGCTGTGTTTTTGCATCCGGACCACCCAAAGAGCCTTGGTATTTGACATTCCATTTAAAACGAGGACAAATTTATGATTATTTGCATACTTTTGCTCCCTTTTCCATTAAATCTCTGCAAGTGGCTTGTAATGCTTTGATTTGAACTGTATTGGCTCTTGACCAAGTTTAGTCTTGCAGCCACATACAACACGGAATTACGGCAATTTCTGAGCCAAATGCATTAGCAAATGTGACCACACAGGCAGTGCAAAATGCTCCCATATTTCTTTCTTTTTCCATGAACAAAACTTATTCTGCTCTCTACATTTTTGACCTGGACAAAGTCCCATAATTAATAAATGCTTAATTCGATCCGTCCACCACGCCTATTAATTCAAAGAATTAATGGGAAATACATCATGACAATATAAATGCAGTTTCTGTGTACCTTCCTCAAAAAACCATCTGGCTGATGGGCAAAGGCTTGCCAAAACATTGATTTATATTTTTTTAACCCAATAAATCAAGAGTAGTATTATAGTTTTACTATTTTATGCATATTTGGTGTACAGTTCCTAGTTTATTAATTTAATAATGGTGCATATGTTTTAAATCCATGTATTGTGAACGAAGAGCTACAGATTTCGCTGATGGACTCTCACTTTGAATGTGTTTTGTCTGTCATGGGGCCTGACACAGTGCATTGATGGCAACATTTGTCACTCTTATTGTAGTTAAGTTTAGGCATTTGTTTTCCTGCAGGCAGTACATTAATTCCCTTAGGAGAATTTGTACTAATGTTCTCTAATGTCCATGTTTCACTTTTCTTTTGGTAGTTATTCAACTGGATGTCAGAATCAATGGTCCTAAACTGATGTGAATTTATTAGTTGCAAACATTAGAACATCCTGTTTCTGGAGGAAAAGTTGGTGGCTAATATTGTGTTGGACTGCTGTATGGTAGTGGGAGAAAGAAGCGGCAGTTATTCAACTTTCTTACTGCTATCTGCAACCTTTTCCCATCCAGCCCACGACCACCAGTTGAAGCACTTGTTCTTCTGTTCAGATTTTACTGTTATCAATCATTCATTTTAGAGATTTCACATAGGGCAAATGTAATTGTAAAATTTTATCATACTGAAGAAAAGTAGTTGCCAAATTCCAAAAGGTGCATGAATATTTTCTCAGAGGTTTAACTAGTAAAGTTTCCAGTGTGATTGATTACATATAATGCAAAATCTCAATTCCTTACATCGCAGTCAAAATATTTTAACCATCTCGTGCTTTTGTACCTGTATGTCATTCAGGCATATGTTTTTAGCCCAGCTCTGCAGAAGGATGTTAGATGTTCAAACTATAAGGTGATTGATATTCTGAACCTTGAGAAAGATGTGTAGATTTGGCTTTACCCATCATCAGATGTTCTACCTCATGTCCTTGTGGTGGTGTGGAGTGGGAGGCCTGCGTTTTACATGCAGAGGGACTAAAGGAGTATACTAAACCAGCAGGTATACTGGTCTGAGTTATATACTTCGTGAAACACATGGTAAGGTGTCTAGCACAGTTCCAAGAGCTGAATGGCATTGGGGCCAAACAGTGGGGCAAATGGTCTTTTAGAACAAGGTAAAACCTCATCATATGTAACCAGCCTTTCATCCACTTGGGGATGAATGGAAATTATTAGAATTTCAATTTTCTTTTAAAAATGACATTATGCCAAGTTTTCATTGTTGAATTTCAATGTAAAAATTGCAGATTTTCCACCTAACCACTTTTTTTTTTTTTATTAAGAATAAGAACCGACATGCTGATTTCTTTAAAACTTTGTCAAATCTAAACTAGAGCTCGAACTTGTGGCTTCTCATACTTCTAAATTATGTGGGTTAGAATCCTGGAGCAAGACATGGTGTTTGTCTTTTGGTGCTTATTCTTCCCCTTCTCTGGAAACTAGTGGCGTAAATGGCCTGGGGGGGGGGACCACACGAAACCTCCACATATATAACCAGAATTCCATTCACTTGGGGGATGAATGGAAATTCTAATAATTCTATTAAAAGTAATGGTGATATTTTTCCAAGTTTGGGTTGCTGTGTGTATAAAAAGATTCTTAGTTATTTTATGTTCTGAATAACACAGTATAATATGCCACTAATTTTTTCACATGTATTTCTGCTTTCAGATTCAATGATCTTTTCTTATATGTTTTTAGGTTTTTGAAGGTGAGCGGCCTATGACCAAGGATAACCATTTACTTGGCAAGTTTGATTTGAATGGAATCCCACCTGCTCCAAGAGGTGTTCCCCAAATAGAGGTCACATTTGAAATTGATGTAAATGGCATATTGAAGGTTACTGCTGAAGATAAAGGCACAGGGAACAAAGAAAAAAATTACTATCACCAATGATCATAATAGATTAACCCCTGAAGATATTGAACGAATGATTAAAGATGCAGAGAAGTTTGCTGAAGATGACAAGAAAATAAAGGAACGTGTTGAATCCCGTAATGAGTTGGAGTCATATGCCTATTCGTTAAAAAATCAAATAAATGACAAAGAAAAGCTTGGAGCTAAACTCAGTTCTTCAGACAAGGAGAAAATTGAAGAAGCTGTAGAAGAAAAGATTAAGTGGCTTGATGCCAACCAAGATGCAGAAGTTGAAGAGTTCAAGAAGCAAAAGAAAGAATTAGAAGATGTTGTACAACCTATAGTTTCCAAATTGTATTCAGAATCAGGTGCAAAAGCTCCAACCTCTGGTGACGATGAAGATTTGAGAGAGGAACTCTGAGCATATAATTTTTAGGTAAAAAATTGACTCAAAAAATCTTTGTCACAAGATGAAACACCAGTCATTCAGGTGAAACTGTCAAATTTTTAAGCATTTAGTTGTGGACCACAATTCCAGACCTGAAACTACTTAAATTAGACATTGCTTAATATTAATGGTTACCAGAAACACATTCCATACTGAAATTATTTCTGGCAATTTATTATAATGTGGAATTTCAACTGAAATCGCATTCCATAATGCCCCACAATGGAATTAAATTTAATAATTCAGCCTTAAATTATCAAAAAAGTGCATTTCATCACCCATTCGATACTTCACTAGTGATATTATAGAGCCCTCTTGCATTCTTTTTTCTTTGCTATGTGTGTGTCTATAGTGTCACATGCTAAATAATGCCACTATGATTTACTATTGGTATTCATTATAGAAACACAATTTAGTGTTCATAACATTTAGTTTATGGTAAAGTACAATATTTTGATTTGGTACTCATTTTCAGAAGAATTTTACACCAACTCTTTTTTTGTTGATGTGTTAATTTATACTGTAAAAATAAAAGTTTTTGAAGGTGGTGTTATATTTGTGCTTTGAGTTCATGTTTTTTTTTGTTTTTTTTTTCTGTTTCTACAAACAGATTTGTCTCAATAAAATATTTTAAATTTTATCATAGATGATGGATGGATGGATATATTGCATGCAGAGGTCAATGGTGTAGGTACAGCTGTCTTTCCTTTGAAGGATGCAAATATCACTATGGGAGGAAAATGTTCAATTTTGAGATACTTTCACAAACAAACACAAAATTTTGTGAGAGTGCATAATTCTGAACATAATATTTGCTGTTGACCACTCATGTGTACTGTTTAGTACGTATAAGTCTCTGATCAGAGAAGTGTAGACATAGTAGGAAAACTGCCAGTTAGAAAATATATGAAAAAAGTGATGTGCATTCCATTAGAATCAATGATTTGATTCCATAAGGCTCATTCAGTAGTTTTGCTGTAGTGCAGGTTCTATCCTTTCCTAAAAACAGCATCCCTAAATTAGGGATGAGTTACTCTTTCTAGTTACTGGCCATGAGTGGCCTAGTGGTTAGGGCAACTGCCATCCGACCAGATGGTTGTGGGATCAGTCACAGGAAAGTTGAGTTGCACTAAATACTCAGTGTCTCAGATGGGCACATTATGCTGTCAGCCCAGGGTTTGGACTTCTCCCCCATTACAAATATAATCTCTTCCTTCTTCCACCCTTGCACTTTTTCCCAGGAAGTTTTTGTTGTAACATCATTGTCAACTCCACTTTCAATCTGGCACTACTACTTCTCTGACCTTATCTATTGAATATGTCATATCTAAGCCTCTAGGTTTAATCTAATGTAACTTTGTTTCTGATACGCAGCACAAAAGTGTGATGAGGACATGGGTACGTGTGTCTGAACCTTCCCTGTGTGTGTGTGTGTGTGTGTGTGTGTGTGTGTGTGTGTGTGTGTGTGTGTGTGTGTGTAAACCCTACAAGCAATTAATTGCTGGTTGGCTAATTTAAAAAAAAAAAACTTCCTAGCTACTGGTGGTTACATCTCTCTACCATTAAATATTTGCGCTGCTCCGGTGGCGCAGTGGTCTAAGCGAATGCTTCTGATCATTCATCCGAAAGGGGTCCAGGTTTGAATCCCAGTGTGGCATGGATGTTGTGTTTGTCTTGTGGCACTGGCTCTCTCCCTTCCCCTTCCATGGAACCAGTGACCCTAAACTAGGGACGGGCAACTACATATAGCCCAATGAGTTGCTCACGGTGGTCGTTAAACCTTCAATCAAAATATATATATACAGGGTGCATAGGAAAGTCCTTTAGCCTGGAATAACTTGCAAACGGAGAGAGGTACAGTTATGCAAGTGAGATAACTGTTATAGTAAAGCAACTGCACCTGATCGAATGCAACCAATAGCAGCGACCCTAGTGGCGAAATGCGGAAGTTAGCCATTGCAAATCGAAAACGAAAAGAGATAGAGCAAAATTTTCTAATACAAAGTTGTAAAGCATCAATTAATTAGTACAAAACTACATTTGTTTCACACGAATAAGATAAATTGTCGCCTGAATACCCTAAAGTGCCCGAAATCGATACACGACCTTTTGTATGAACGTTTGAAGGGAACAAGCATAGGTATGAGCAAATACACACAATTTATTGCATAAATGTGTACTTATGTCAATACAGTTTGATGACGTCTGACAAAATAAATAAGGCAAACTGGCACACAGTGATAAAAAGTTAATGTCTAGTATGTTCGAAGAGTTCGCTATTGCCCACGATACATATTTATATTCGTGAAAGTAATTCTGCATGCACATTCTTCAGCATGAAAGGCATCGCACTATTGCAAGCGTCTGTACACGACGACATAGATCCAGCAGACTTGTAGGCGCTGTTGCATACACCTGATTTTTTATGTAACCCCAGAAATCAAAGCCCGCCATTCTCACACAGCGTACATAGTCCTAAACTTCTGATCAGGGTACATCCTGCTACTGGTTTTTATATCGTAGGTACGGTACGACGTCACAATCTGCATTTACGAAATGTGAATATGCAGATTCGAATCGTCGTGCGCTGATTTCGGACGTTGTAGGTTATTCAGGCGACAATTTATCTTATCCGTGTGAAACAAATGTCATTTTGTACTAATTAATTGATGCTCTACAACTTTGTAATTGAAATTTTGCCCTATCTCTTTTCGTTTTTGATTTGCAATGGCTAAATCCTGCATTTCACCACTAGGTGGGCTGCTATCGATTGCATTCGATCGGGCGTAGTCGCTTTACTATACCGTTATCTCACTTGCATAACTGTACCTCTCTCCGTTCGCAAGTTATTCCAGGCTAAAGGGACTTTCCTATGCACCCTGTATATACACTGAGTGGCCACTTTATTATGACCACGTGACAATTTTAAGCAAATGAGCTATGGCTGCACCCTGTTGCCGCCAGAGGACGAGGCTAGTATAAAAAGGGAAAGCTTAGTGCTTGCGACAGTAGTACAAGTGGTTTTTAGGTGACAAGATGGGTAAAAAATGCGATTTGACGGACTTTCAACGTGGGATGATTGTAGGAGCTCGGAGCAAGTATCGCCGAAACCGCCGCATTCGTGAAATGTTTCAGAGCAGGTATTGTTAAAGTGTTTAAAGACTGGACTGTCAGCCAAAAAACTGGGTCTCTACATGCAACATGTGGTCGTCATCGACTAGTGACTGCTCTGGTGGAACGGAGTGTGTCCAGACTGGTAACGGGCAACATTGCAGCAAATTGCAGACCATCTTGATCAAGGATCCCCTTAAATGATCTCTGCACGCACTGTTCGCCGTATACTGCATCGGATGGGATATGGCAGCCGAAGGCCTGTTCGAACACCTTTGCTGTCTGCAGTGAACAAGAGAAAATGTCTCCAGTTCGCACAAGGATTGGACAGTCGATAATTGGAAACAGATTATGTGGTCTGATGAATCACATTTTCAGTTTCCACCATGCCGATGGCAAAGTGATAATTTGGCGGAAACAGCACGAAAGCGTGGGTACCAAATGCATTGCTACAACCCTTCAAGCTGGTGGAGGCAATGTTCTGGTTTGGGGAATGTTTTCCTGGCATGCTTTGGGCCCTTTAATTTATGTTGATCAACGTCTGACTGGCACATTATATCTAAACATCGTTGTGGACCAAGTGCATCCTGTTATGTGGATGGTTTATCCCAATGGCGATGGCTACTTTCAACAAGATAATGAGTCCTGCCATAGTGCTCGTATTGTACAGGATTGGTTTTAGGAACATGCCAGTGAGTTCACTTTGCTTAGATGGCCCCCACAATCTCCAGATCTCAACCCCATTGAGAATTTGTGGAATGAAGTTGAACGAGACAGCTGGATCCACAACCCTGCAATCTCACACTCCTGGAAAGTGCTATTCATCAAAAGCATGGTCTCAGATTCCATAAACCACCTATCAACATCTTGTGGAGTCCATGTCACGAAGAATCGACACAGTATTAAACCTAGTTGTAAATGAATTTATGGCACCTCTAGTCATAGTGATTGTGGAATAACTTTTTTACGGGTCTTATAGAGGTTATTTTTTCATGAAAGTTTTAAGTCAAAAGGTGGCTTAAAACTTTATTAAAGTCAAAAGGTGTCTTAAAACTTTATTAAAGTCAAAAGGTGGCCCAACGAAGTACTGACTGGGTGGTCATAATAAAGGCCACTCAGAGTGTGTGTGTGTGTGTGTGTGTGTGTGTGTGCGCCTACGTACGTACACAGGGTGTTCGGAAAGTAACCGTGCACCTAGGCTATCGTTTTGTTTTCACAGTTATCAAGTGCAGTATATGCCACTGGAACGTAATAAAGTGTATTCTCTCGGTCGCAGCCGATCGCAGGAATCCATGGGGCTCACTGCGCATGCGCAGCAAGCTGCTCGAAGCGTCGGTTGCCGCATTGTGGCAGTTGAGTTCCAGAGGTCAACAGAGACGAGTTGTCGTTACTGTAAGTATTGAAGTTATCGTGTGTGCTGCTGTTGTTCAGTTTTTCACACTATGGTTCTTTCAATTGCGGAACGTGTGTTTCTGGTTGAATACGTCTTTCGAGAAGGCAATGAATACACCGATTTAGTGCGGCAGCAATTTGCTGCCAAATTCCCAGACACACCTGTACCTCATCGTAATGCAGTTCGTCACCTTATTGAGAAATTTTGTGCGACAGGCTCAGTGTTCAACTCCGAACGAAGCGGGAGACCAACTAAACTTACCGATGGGAAGTTGATGGACATCTCTGACTCCCTGCTGCGGAGTCCATCAAAATCATTGCGCAAGTTGGCGCAAGAGGAAAATATCGGGCTTGCGACAGCGCATAAAGCGGTGAGAGAATCATTGCACCTCTACCCATACAAAGTAACAGCGGTACAACAATTGCAACCGGCGGATCACATAAAACGACTCCGGTACTGTGAATGGTTTAACAATTTTATTCAAACTAAAACTGTTGCTGTTCTTGATATTCACCTTCTTTACAGATGATTCGTGGTTCCACCTCTCTGGGTATGTTAACGCACAAAACACATGATTGTGGTCCACAGAGACTCCTCATGCTATGTCGGAACGACCCTTGCATGACCAGAAAATCGGAGTGTGGGTTGCGCTATCCCGACAGCGCATTGTCGGGCCGTTATTCTTTCAGGACAACGTGGATAGTGCACGTTACTGTTCCATACTACACGACTTCATCGGCCGCCTTGAAGAAATCGCCTACAGCTGGTTTCAACAAGATGGTGCTACTGCGCACACAGCTCTCATCCCTATGAAACTTCAGAATGAGGTTTTTGGCAAACGTGTCATCTCAAAAAACCTATGGCTCCCTCGCTCCCCGGACCTTACTCCACCAGACTTTTTTCTGTGGGGCGCAGCAAAATCTGCTGTGTATCGTGATCGCCCACGCACGCTTGTTCAATTACAAACTGCAATAACCACGTTCATCAGAAACATCTCACAATCTGAGCTGCAGCAAGTGTTTGCAAATAAACTGAAACGGGTTCAGCGCTGTATCGACGCTCGTGGAGATCACTTCGAACATTTTTTTCTAAGTGCATAGCTTAGGTGCACAGTGACTTTCCGAACACCCTGTATATATACACACATACATACAGTATATATACGGTATATTCATAAGGGTTGTCCAAAAAGAAATTCCTGTTAGTCATTTCTTAAATAAATCTGTAATATCTGACTTTATTGCAGTGTAAGGCTGTGTATTTTAGAGAATATGAATAAGTTTGACAAAGGATTGACATCCTTTATTGTAGTTACTTAAACCTCCTCTCTACAGGTAGCGATAAATGTCTTCCATGTTTTTGGTATGATGGGGTCAAAATGACTCAATACAAAAATTTATTGAAAAATATTTATTTTCACAAAAATGTTTGCATGAATAACTTTCTTTTGATGTGAAAAGATTAATGTGATAAATTTTTAATTTATCCTAAGTAATATAGTACAAAAAAAGATAGTGTATCTCCTTTTTTTTAGACAAATATTCTATTTTTTTTTTTATTTTTTTTTTTTTTAGATTACTTGCTTTTGCAAACACAGACACAAGAGAAAAAAATTGAACTTATTACTCTTAAAGGCAGGAACTAAAGTATTTAGTTTACACACACCTCACTTTTTCTTTTGCTCAAGTACACAAGGGATTTTTTTCATAGTTAACAGCAGTGTTATGTAGGTTTACCTTAAAAAAAAAAAAAAATAGAAGATATGTTATTTTGTACTGTATTACTAGGATAAGTTACAAATCTTATCACATAGTTGTGCATGGGGGAAAAAATCTCAAAACAAATGTATTCATGTGAACACGCTTAAGTGAAAAATTAAATTTTTAACACAATCTTGTGCTGCATCATGAAATAATGAAAACATAAAACTCATAAATAACTGCATAAAAGATTACTTTATGTGAATGCACAAAAAGAAACCTATGTTGAGCACAACAGTATTTTGTAAAGCAAGAAATAGAATTGCAAAAACAATGTTAAAGTTTTATGTATACAAATGTGTAAACAGTAAAGTGGGATCAGACTGAGTCAAATAGTACTGATTCACAGAGATGGGGCACTGAAGAAACATTAAAGAAAGAGTACAAGAAATACTGTGCCTCATTTGTCACTCTCAAAGTAAATAGGTTGTGCAGGTTTGGTTTGACCCACCTACCACATGGAACTTGGTCTTATTAGAGCCAGTCCAGTGTCTTCAAGAAAACTAAGAGCCTGGGTTAAAATTCCAGGTAAGATATGACATGAGGGTCTTTTAAAAAGTACAAAAGAATGTTTAATTATAAAAGCTACATCTAAATTTTTCAAATTCTTTATTTACAATTTTTAACTCGTAACTTACTTAGCCTAATTTCTTACATGGTTGCCCTAAACATTGAGGCACTTGTCATATCTTGGGATAAGTTTAATATCCCCTCCTCATAGAACTTTGCCACCTGTCCTTTCTGCCAATCCATAACAGATTTTCTTTGCAAACAAATTGCGTTTAACTTTCCGCTGGTTTTTTTTTTTTTTTTAGGGGGAAGGGGATGCAACTCAAGTGATTGTCTTTTGTTCTTGGGGTGTAGTGCAAAATCCACGTTTTGTCCCCTGTAAAATTTGGTCAATTAACTCATTGCCATCTTGGTGGTGACATTCCAAGAATGTCAGTGTCCAGTCACTGGAGATCTGTGAGCATCCATGTTACAATGTTGTACACAAGTGTACAAGAAATTTTGGTGTATTTTTCATGTACTTTGCTAATTGTAAAGCATTGATTGTCTTTAATGATGTCATCAACCTTTTGTTTGAGTTTGTGCATGATGAGAGAGGGGGTGCCCTGCCCACCTCTCATCATGAACATCTGTTCTTCCATTTTTAAACATTGTGCACCACTTTCCTTCTGTGGATTTATAACACCTTATCCTTGCACCCGAGCAAGTGTCTGATGAAGTCGATAGGCCTGATATTTTCAGAAGTCAGATAACTGACCAAACTTCATGTTTGGCAGGATTTTTAATGCATGTGTTTATTTTGATAGATCATAACGAACCACAAATTGGTAATACGTGCCTGACGTCGCTGCCAGGAGATAGCCAACAGCACACTGGGCCTGGATGACCTTGATTGAGCATGGGCCAGGGACTTCCACAGACACCATGCGCAAATGTTCTTTACTTTTTTAATATCCTATGTACTGTTGTTTAAAGTTTCAAGTCTTAACTGTTGTCACAAAACCCTGGAATTCATAATTAAGAAAAGGGATTTGATCTCAGAATTTCTCACTAGGATTTCAAAAAAAAAAGGGGGGGGGGAGAAGGGTTCCCATGTAATCATTCTGATGCATGAAATTGAATGAAATGTAAGGTGGATGAAGAGTTTGCATATTTTCAGAAGTGTTATATTCTGCACCATTCCTCAGTATGTATATATGAGCATTCTGCATTTGTTGTTAACTAAGTGATGTAATGTGAACATGAGCCAATTCAGAAGTTTTATATCTGTTGTTCATTGCAAGAATCACTGAAAAAGAGCTGTATTAAGGATTTCTGTCATCTGTAGGGACCCTTTTGGCATCAAACAGATGGGTTTCTGCTCTGTTTTTATCAAGATATTTGCTTCTTGTGATTTTAAGGGTTTCAGGTTGTGTGTGTTTGCACAGAGTCAAGTGATCATAGCAAATGAAGGTACTTCTAGTTGTATTGTTCATGCAATGCATAATACACTGGCAGAAAGTGAAAAAAGAACACCAAGAAGGAGACTTCCGATACCAACGAAATTTATACAGCATAATAACTGAATACAGAGGATAACATGATCAAAACATTATGGCAAAATACAGCTGTATTTGCTGGTAAACTGAGAAATAACATTTCCATGTAGCATGGTTAGTACGAGGTTAAACCGCCATGAACTGTGTCGCACTGTGCAATTCTGGCATGGAGCCTGTCGTACAGATGTTGGATGTAAGTTTGGGGTATTGAGTTCCAAGCATCCTCAACCTGGATGCGTAAATTGGGGATGGCCGTGGAGACCGGATAAGTTGTCCCATAAAATCCCACATATGCTCAATGGGGGACAAATCCGGTGAACGTGCAGCCCATGGAAGTTGTCTCACACCCTGAAGTGCATGTGTGGGCGTGCGTTATCTTGCTGGAAAACACCACGATGGACCGACCTTACAAATGGCACAACAATGGGCTGAATGATGTTGATGTAGGAGGTGCTGTTTAACATACCTGGTACAAACACTAGTTGTGTACGGGAGCGATAGCTGATCGCTCCCCACACCAGGAGACCAGGTGTAGGCCCTGTGTGTTGCTGGCGGATGCAAGATGGGTGGAGACGCACCCCTGTACATCTGCGAACACGCATACGGCCATCGAAGGCTCCCAAGCAGAATCTGCTTTCATCGCTGAACACGACAGATCACCACTGCAGCCGTTCCTGACGGTGGGCTGGAGTCGGAGGTACACATGCCAGAGGTGCACGTAGTCCTGCATCCAGTAGACGGTTGCGGATTGTTCGCACAGTCACCTCGGGTGCAACGGCAGCTCGGATTTGCGTCGCAGTGGATGTTCTGCTTGACAACGCCGCTCTTATGCGTCGATCGGTCCGTTCATCAGTCCGTCTGTGACTCCCGATTCCACGTCTTCTCGTGTGGGAATGTTCCTCGGACCATCTACGCCACCATCGTACCACCACCGATACTTCCCGTCCAATTCGCTACGCGATACGACCACCCGGCCTCGCGGAGTCCGACTAGACGACCTCGCTCAAAGTCCGATAACTGCTGAAATCGTACGTCTTCCATGTCCAGGCATTGCAGCTTCTTCAGGGTCTTCGCACATGTCGGTATGCCGACGACTGATTACATTCACTTTGCCGTACTCCTTAAATACCACCGACGATAATTTGCATATTATGCCGTGCTGTGGCGCAAGCGCTCACCGGTTGGTCCCGAAATTGACATCACACCTACGTAAACTCGACCCCATTAACATATGTAAATTTCATGATCGTCAGCCAATTCCTTCTTGGTGTTCGTTTTTCACTTTCCGCCAGTGTATGAATAGTTTCAGCATTAAAAGAATTATTGAAATCGTCATCACACGTGTAAGTTACGTTGAAAAAATTATGAGCGGGACGTTTCAGTAGCGACTTCTACCCAAGGAGGTTATATTACTGGAGACACCACTGGCTCTGCCGCTATAGGTCACAGCTAATCTGTGGTGTGACGTCACAAGCAGGCTGAAATGAACTAAATTATACCATTGATGAAACAGTAAGCTTGTGTATCATTGATAAAGATTATTGAATTACTCATTTTATCTGTTTATACGCTTTTGTTCTATTGGTTTTCAAGCAGCTTCTCTTCTGTGGCTGCGTCGTGCCTGCTCATGACGTCATTTGCAGCACAGACGGTGACTTATGGCGGCCAATGCTGCATGGATAGGAGTGGTGTCTCCAGTAATATAACCTCCTTGCTTCTACCTTCATCAGCCATGGAATGAGACACGTGGTAAAAGTGTCGGTTGTTGCCAGATTTCAAAATCGCTTTCCAAATAATAGGGTTGTTAAAAGGTGCGTCAGTATTGCAGGTGTTAGGGGTAAGGTAGATTTCAATGCTTTTGCAGTATCTGAGGGCATGCCGATTGCTGAACGGGGCAATCCGCTTAACATTGTGCCAATTGAGAACCGCGGACGTATTGCTGATGGTTAAAATTGAACGGGAGGTGGAAGGGCTACCTTTCTTAACATCAGCAATATGCTCCATCAAACGCCGGCTTATGCTGCGGTAAGTACTACCAATTGGCCATCCCAAATTTAAAGTAACTGGTTCCAGGCCCCATAGCAGAATCATGGTGACAGGGGACATAAAAACATCGCAGATTTATTTTGGTCCTGCAGACAAAAGCAATACCTCCATAGCCTTATTAAATCCTATTGCAGACTCCCGATTGTGGATGCGAGTTTTCCTTTTTTCAAAATTTCCAAAAACAGAAGTGAGACGGGATGAAGATTTCTCCAGTAATCGTCATTTTTTTTTTTTTTTCTCGCGATGTTCCAAGAGAAGATTGTCCGGTATTGTTAAATATCATTTTATTGCATAAATGTTTGCATTTCAGTTTGGAAATGGAGGCAACAATTTCTGAAAACGAAAGTTAGGCAGAGCCCAGTAATCTTAAATTCTTTTTCTCGTGGTGTTCTCTCAGCCCTGTGCGGTTAATAAATATTTTATTAGATAAACATTTGTATATAAGATTGAAAATGGAGGACATTTTTCTGAAACAAAAGTTGGACAGACCGAATATTTCTCCTGTAGTCGTAAAATGGAGGCAAAAACTTATCTTCATGGAAGCTAGAGGGAGCAAAGATTTCTCCCGTAATTTCATCACCCCGTGTTTTCCCTGCACTGTATAATTGTTTAATCATCATTTAATTACATAAATGTTTGTATTTGCAATTGAAAACGGAGAAAAATTTTTTGTAAATGGAGGTAGGACAAAGCAAGGTGTTCTCCTGTCATTGCATTTTTTGCACGTCTTTTGTAATAAAAAATCGTGCTTATGTTATCGGTTTGTCCGTCCGTCTGTACCCACAATATCTCTGCAACTATTAGTCCGATTTGAAAAATTCTTTTTGCATTGGGAAGCTTGAAATATGCGAATGATGATCCTTTATTTCGTTTTTTTTTTTTTTACGATGTACAATTTCGCCACTAGAGGACGTAAATGCAGATGATGTCGAATTCAAAAATACGTTTTATTCCACAATTTGCTTCTAAACATTGGATTGAAAAAATAATTTGTCTTTCTATTCCATTTATGTCAAAGAGTATTTTAGATATAGTTACTTTTTCAAATTACTTATAGATATTCCGCTAGGGGGCGTAAAAGTAAATTACATTTTCCCCGATAACTCTTCTTCTAAAACTCCGATTTGAATTTTTTTCTTCAGCGGATACATCTCCTGATGGAAAATCTTTTGCATATAATTTCAAATTTTTGGTAAAGAATACTTTGGCCACCAGGGGGTGTAAGTGTTAATTTTTGCATCTGATGTATTTGCCATAAAATCTGAGCTTCTAAAATATCGATTGAAAAAATTCTTTCGTGGACTGACGCCACTCACATCGATAAACCTTTTTGGAATATTTTCTTCCTAAAATATTCCACAGTTTCTCTGCCAGGGGGTGTATGTAGATGTACATCTTATTTTTGTCAATATATCTACTTCTAGGAGTCTGATTTGAAAAATTCCTTCTTTGTTGGATAGTGTTTCTAGTGTGACATGCAATTCATATAATTTCAAAATTTTCTAGTAATTCATAGACTTTCCGCTAGGGGCGTAGCAGTAAATTGCATTTCCCCCTATATCTCTGCTTTTAAATCTCAGATTTGAAAAATTCTTTCTGCACCGGATACAGCTCCTGATGGGAAATCCTTTGCACATAATTTTACCCACCAGGTGGCGTAAGTCTTAATTTCCGCTTCTGATGTATTTGCAGCAAAATATGAGCTTGTAAAATCTCGATTGAAAAAAAAAAGTTGTTTGTTGACCGATACTACTCATGTCGACAAACCTTTTAGGAAAATTTTCTTCTTGAAATAATGCATGGTTTCTACGCCAGGGGTTGTAGATGTATATCTTATTTTCGTCAATATCTCTACTTCTAAGAGTCCGATTTGAAAAATTCCTTCTTTGTTGGATAGTGTTTCCGATGCGAAATGTTTTTCCTATAAATTCAAAATTTACAAGTAAATCATAGACTTTCCGTTATGGGGCACAAAGTTAAATTGTGTTTTCTGCGTTATTTCTGCTCCTAAAACTCCGATTTGAAAAATTCTTCCTGTATCGCATACAAGACCTGATGGAAAATATTTGTCACATAATTTCTAATGTTTGGTAAAGAATGGTTTGGCCACCAGGGGTCATAAGTGTTAATTTCTGCTTCTGATGTATTTGTAGCAAAATCTCTGAGCTCCTGAAAACTCGACTAAATTTTTTTTTTCTTGGACCGATACCGCTTATATGGATAAACCTTTTGAGAATACTTTCTTCCTAAAATAATGCATGGCTTTCGCACCAGGAGACATAAAGTCACATATTCTTTTTGTCGATATCTCCGTTTCTAAGAGTTCGTAAGCTCACGATTCCGTTCACAGCAATATCTGAGGGATTAAAAACCCGATTGAAAATCTTTCTTTCATCAGATCTATTGTTTACCATACCGGTTCCATTGACATTGAATAGCTTTGATAAATTTAATTTGCGTCAGAACAGATTCAAAAGACGTACTTATTACACCCGAAAATTCGGTGTCATCTTTCTTGTTTTTTTCTACAAATGTCTCTGTCCTTTATTGTTGTTAAATATCATGTTATTCCACAAATCTTGGTGTTTCAACTGAAAAATTATGGCAAAATTCGAGGTACAAAGAGTTCTTGATTCTAGTTATCAGTGCAGTTGCTGTGTAGTACCTAGGTTAGACTTTTTTTTTTTTTTTCATTTAAACAAAATATAAGGTGGTCAGTTCTTTTTTTATTAATTTCTATCTGTGCAAATCTTTATTGTTTTTTGCATCTAGTAGTTATTTTGCCTAGTGACCACCCGCAGATTATGTGGTGGCACCATGATATCTGCCACAGACTGACCAAGAACTTTCTGTTATGGGAGTTCCAGGGTAGGGAGAGAGCTAGTGCTATAAAACAAACACACCATCCATGCCGAGCTGGATTTGAAACTGGACTCGTATCAGATTAATGGTCAGAAGCCAGCACCTAGATCACTGCACCACTGGGGTGGCAAGATCGTTTCAGAGCAGCCATGTTACAGAATGCAGTATAACATCTGTGATGCTGTATGCATATATGCCATTTCAACTAAAGGCTAAACTTTGTGAAGGTAGAATCAATAGAACTACTATGACCACAGATTAATTTTGACCAGAGTCAGTTCAGAGCTATTCACTTTAATTAAAAGTGAAAAACATTTAAATCTGCTTGCCAAAATAATCCATGCTTAAAAAGATAAAATCAAAAACTTAATAGGGGTAAAGAACCAACAACAAATGTGCAGCACTGAAAAAGGATGAACACACTTTGGCAGATCTTTATTCTATTGTAACTAATTTTTCCAAAATAGTTTAAAAAAGCTGTTTCCAACATATTTTTATTTTACTTTCATTTCCATTTATAACAAACCTTACAGTTATACTAATTAGCATTTTTTGGCTACCGTGAGATTCAGAATTTTAATGCAATTAAAAATTATATCTATTGGCGAATCCAGTGTGGTAATAATTTAATGATCTCTAATGAACCAAATGATAATGATCACAATTCCCAACACTTATTGGTAGGGCAAAATAATATTTCAGGAAATGTGAATTGTATACAGATACCACTTTCAAATGAAGACCATCCACCATGATGACAGTTTGATTCAAAGTGACCAAAATATTATGTTTTATTAGTTAATAAATAATTTTCATAGGCAATACATACAATGTAAAATACTACTAAGCATATGTATGGAATGGGTGGTACAATATTAAATGCTCAATTTATATAAGGTTTAAATTTTGTATATAACATTCAATGTGCATTCATTCATAGAAAAGATTCAAAATTCTATTTTCCCATCAGAAGTGTTCCTGCTTTCATGTTCACTGCAAAGGAAACTACAGTAATATTCTGTATTTTTCTGTTCGTGGAACTTTGTTGATGATTAATCGACCATCGTAACTTAATGATGCAAACAACCAAGGGTCAACACTTGACCATTCTGCTGCATAAACACTATCTTCGTGTTCTTCATATATAGATACAACTCCATCAGGGATCTGGTTAGCAGCACATGCATCTTTATCCTCACAGTTCATTTCATCATCATCAATCAGATGCCCAAATGGTTCAGAAGACACAGATGTTGCTCTTGACAAAATTACCCTAGAATCACTGCTTGACGTCAATACCAGCTGATCATGAAAATTGTTGTACCGCACACTCCAAACCCAGTGCGAGTGATCACGTAATACAAGAAGTGGTGAGGAAGTTTTACGAACGTCCCAGAATTTAGTTTGACAGTCATCCCCACAAGTAGCTAAATAATACTGTTTATTAGGATTGAAGTCTAACTCTCGAACAAGTTGACCATGGGCATTATCAATTGCCCAAGACTGTTGCATGGACCTGATGTCCCAGCTACGAACAGAAGAATCCACGGCTGCAGCAACCAGATTGCAATTATGATGTGGATTCCAATTTATAGAGGCAAATCTTGGCCTTCCCTTTTGGTCAACACCAGAAGTAGTTTTCAGAACTGGCTTAGATGTTCCATTCAGGTCCCACAAATGAAGAGAAGTATCACTCAAAGAAATGAGTTTAGTACCACTACCAGGTTCCCAAATGACACTCTTGACTTCATCCCTAGCTGTACCAAAGTCCAAGTCTGTAACATGTTCTAAAGAAGGAAGAGATGAAGAGTCGTCAGTTGATCCATCGGCTCTCAGATCGGACGGCAACCTCCAAATCGAGCCACGCAATTCACACTTTCCATCTGAAGTAATTTTGTTGTAGCAGGTAGAAATTAATTTTGTGTCAACTGGTGATGTGTTGATGTGCCACACCTCTCCTATACTATGAAGGAAAACCGTTTTGTTTACAGTATTATTTTCTTCATCATATTCCAGCTGATGGATCTGGTTGTCGAATTTCAGCGACTGAGTCCCAACAAAAGCGCACTGTTTCTGTCTCCGAAGAGTGGGCAGCCAAAGCACGAGCTTGGAACTCCAGTCCATAAATGACAGGTGCCTCATCTTCCATGGCAATCGAAACTGAAATTTATTTTAAAGAAATTAAAGAAAGAACACGGAAATGTTTTTTTGATGAAAACAAACTAAATGAGTAATAAGTACATAAAAATTTAAAGAACCAGTACATACACAAATATTAAAATGCATTAAATTTGATTTCAGTGGAGTGTCCAACCCTTGTATTTCAACATATATGAGGTAGGGGGAGGGCACTACAAAACTACTAGTAGTGCAGCTTTCTTTTCAGTTACACATGCATTTTTAATTGCATTAATATGTACTTAAGAACAAATAAATCAAAAGATGAACATGAAATTATCAGAATGCAATAAAGTCTAAAACCTTAGAGAAAACACAAACATTGACAAAAGGAATGTCTAATTTTTGATGTGTGACATATACCACTTTTTTAACCTTCAATTTTTGGTTTACTTTCTCTTATGCAAAGTTTAGTTACCTGTCATTATGCTTTCTGTACTGAACATCACACCAGAACTCCCAAGAGTTTATTTGGGTCAACACTGGCAATAAGTTTAGTCAGAAGACTTGAATATAAATAGGACTATGCAATGATCAATGAGGTCAGAGCTATCACCAAGATTCATGAGATAGGCTAATGTTATTATGTTAAAAAGCTACTGTACCATATAGTTAATTGAGTTTGAAGTTAATTACATTACTATGCGAGTGTGCTCCAATGGAATGTTGAAATCTTATGACTGACCTACAACTTTATGGTGTACTGTTATTGCATCAAAGAAACAAAGCTTTGTTTAGGACTTTACTGTAAGTGAAATACTTTTGATATCTTTCTTTTGTTAAGTGTGAATCCTTGAATACTATAAGCACCAAGTATAAAGAAATCAACAGGTAATTCACAGTAAAGATAGCACAGGAATTTGATTTCTGCTGCAGTTAAATTGTACAGGGTATCTAGACCACTTGGCCTCTGGAGTCTAATGATACATTTCCTCTTAAATTCATTCAACTGGCAATATATCTCTGAGGGACAAGACTTTTTGGCACAACCTACTTGATGTTGCGATAGAAGCCTTGATCTGCATGATTTCACATACTTTTCAAGGCTGCAAATCTGAACTTTTATTTGTAATGTTTTCGACCTCACATTACAAAAACCTTTCAGTAAGACAGATGAATAGTAAAACTTGTGAACACCATCACAGACTTTATACAATCAACAAAAAAAGTTATATGCACAGCTTATAAAATCAAGTGAAACCAGTGGTGATACATTCAATGACAGCTGTGTTTGTCACATCCAAATTTTATGTTAGCTATCATCAGGTAGCGATCTGTTTTTTGTTTTGGCTTGAGGTCTAAAATAATGACAACCAGGAGCATCTAATAGCATAAGGACTCGTCTATCAATAACTTGAAGCCACTGGTTCCAGGGGGAGAGCCAGTGCTGTATGACAAACATACCCCACCTATGCCTTATCTATGATTCAAACCATAGACCAACTTGCATGAATTTTCCAAAACACATCTCTGACCACTCAGTCAATTAAGGTAGCACAGTTAATCATGTCAAATCTACATCACTCAGAAACCTCAAGAACAATTCCATGTATCAGTTCAATAAAACCTAATATACAATGAGTCATTTTATGAAAGGAAAGCACATTGGTATGCTAACCAACTGAAAAAAGGGTTGCAGAAAGAAACTGTGCTCTTATATGGACAGTTGTACCCAATAAAATCTATATAAAACCCTTAGGTTGATTATTACTTAATCATATTTCATAAACATGGGAACTTGTATATACCAAATCATTTCTCGTATATTCTATTTACAAATTTTATTTCAATGACAGACAGCAAAGATATATTTTGTCTGTATGATTTTAGTACATATAAAATAATAAATGTACTTTTTTTTTAATTTGAAATCTGAGGAAATATCCCTATCTGGGAGGTCATAGTGTGAAAAGTCAAAACTTCCACTATAAATCCCATATAAGTGGCATAATAATATTCCATCTGCATATTTCACATGAAATCACATGACTTGCATATGAATTGAACTGCAGCATCTGAGTGTAAGGATTTTTAAATTCCAATTTATTTGTGTCAGTTTCAGAATTGAATGATCCCCATCATTCTGATGAGATCATCAGAATATAAGATTATTAGAGGCAGGCATGCACATGCAGCCAGAGCGCTTTCTGGGGGAGAAGGGGCTAACAGCAGGCCCTGATTTACGGGAGGGCACACGGGGCACGTGCCCAGGGCCCCCGATTTTGGGGGGCCCCCAAATTTGAATTAAATGTGTACTTAGTTAATGGGAACTTTGTGTGTGTATATTCAAAATTTATTATTTTTACTTTTGCATGCTCATGATTCATGTGTTTATAGATGTGGTACTTACACACAGTGAGTTTGAGTTTTGAATTTCACGTAAATATGTGGCCATTAATGAGTTTCAGTGGTTTAATAACCTTCAGGTGGTCATTGAGAAGGAGTATCGCTTCCATTGATTCACGTGCCTTTTCTTGCTTTTCCGAACGCACCTAAACTCAACTGATCCTTCAACTTCCTGCACATGGCTTGTCGTTGTCGTAACTGTAACCACGAAGGCTTGGTTGTATTTTGCGTTGCGTTTCTTGTAGTCTGATGGAATGTTGAATATTTGTTAATTTTATATATAATCAAATTTAGTTAGTTGCAACAATATATTTAAGTTGAATTATTTAACAGTTAAATTATGTCAAAACGTACATACTTATCAGGCAGTGCTAAACGGAAAGCCAAACAATTGAAACTGAAGGATGATGACCTGCAGCATGGTAGCATTGAACGTTTTGCCATTAAAAAATTGGATATTTCACTTGGTCCCAAAAGTTCTACAAATTCATCTAATTTTACTACTGGTGAGTCTCTTGAGCGTAATTTGTCTTTGGAAGCCAGTAATCTGACTTCAGAATCATCTAACATCACAGATGCTCCTAATTTGGGAAATCTTTTGAATTCATCTAATGAAGAGAGCACAAGTTCCACAATGAATGCAGTGGATCCTGCCTTATGGGAGAAATTACAGAAGAAATGCGCGAATGCTTTTCGAGCAATCCACCAGTCCAAGATTTGAAGTTGCTGGCATTCACAGGGAAGGATATATGTGGTAAAAAACGTTTTCTAACAGATGGTAATTTTTTCAGAATAAAAAAAAAATAATGAGAAGGTAAAACGCGACTGGCTTCTTTTATCCCCATCAACTTGTTTACTATTCTGCTGGATATGCAAATTGTATGCTAGGAGCACTACAGCATTAGGATCTACAGGTTTTTCTGACTGGAAGCATGCAAGTGAACGTCTTACAGAGCATGAAAATTCACACATACACAGGCAAGCAGTATGTGACTATTCATCACGCATGAATGCTTCTGCACGCATTGACTGTCAGATAGTTATGCAGTATCGGAATGAATCCAAGTACTGGCTGGCAAGATGTTTTGCATAGAGTTGTTGCAACAGTTAAGTATCTCTCAGTTTGTGGGTTGCCAATGTATGGTGATGATGAAACAATTGGATCAGTTCAGAATGGAAATTTCCTGGGCTGCTTAGAATTAATTGCAGAATTTGATCCATTCTTAGCTCAACACTTGGAAAAATGTGGGAATTCAGGAAGTGGTAACACCAGTTACTTATCTTCAACATGTGTGGATGAATTTGTTGAATTAATGGCTGTACGTGTTTTTAATGCCATCACTGATGAAATAAAAATGTCAAAATATTTTTCTGTCATAGTTGACTCTACTCCAGACATTACACACATAGATCAACTGGCTTTTATCATAAGGTATGTCAACAAAGATTGTGAAGCAAAAGAACGGTTTTTGACATTTATTCCATTCCATGGACATACTGCAGAAAACATTACAAATACCATGATATCTTTTCTACATGAGGCTGGCTTGGATATTATGAATGTCAGAGGCCAAAGCTATGACAATGCCAGCAACATGTCTGGGAAGTATTCTGGTGTTCAAACACGCATTAGGGAAATCAATCCACTAGCGGAATATGTGCCATGTTCTAGTTGGTGTGAATAGCATAGATAGTTGTGGTAAAGTTTTCTTTTTTTCACATTTTTGCAAAAACTCTATACTTATTTTTCTGCATCAACTCACCATTGGAAGATGCTTCAGGAGAAAGTCCAGGAAGCACATGGAAATTCATCACTCACACTGAAGAGTCGGTCAGTTACCAGATGGTGTACAGATGCTGCAGCTACATGATCAGTGAGGAAAAATTATCGTAAAATAGAGAAAGTTTTAGTATTTCTGTCGGAAAATGTAGATGATTCTCCACAGACAAGAGATGAAGCAAAATCACTGCTGAAGAAAATGAGAACAATAGAAATATCGATCAGCACAGTAGTTTGGGACACAATACTTCAGAGATTAAACTGTGCAAATCAAACTTGCCAGAATCCAAAAGGAAATATTTCTGAAGTACCTAAACTTTTCCTGTCGTTAATTGAATTCATTCAGTTCGTGAGGGAAACATTTTGAAGTCTATGAAGAGGAAGCTAAAACATTAGTGTCTGAAAATGTACAATACCATGGTCATGATTCCCGAAGAAAAAAAGTGCCCAAGAGTAAACACCTAGATGAATGTAACAGTGAACATATAGAACTCAGTGCAAGGGATATATTTAAAACTCAGGTTCATTATGTGCTTTGTGATGCTTTAGTCACTCAGCTTTCAAGCAGAAAAAGTGCTTATGAAAATATAATGAGAAAATTTGAATTTTTTACAAAAAAATCAAGATCTGAAATTTTTGAAGGGGCAAAAGCATTGCAGGAATACTATAACAATGACCTTGATGATCAGTTTGCCGATGAGTTTTTGCAATTCTCCTCAATGATGGGGGAGCATGCAACCATTCCCCAGATGCTGCAAACTTTGAAGGTAAACAATTTAGAAGCCACATTTCCAAACACTGAGACTGCACTTAGAATGTTCATGACATTACCGATTTCAAATTGCACAAGTAAGAGATCATTTTCTTTGCTGAAAAGACTTAAAAATCCCTTACGATCAACCATGCGACAAACGAAACTGGCATCATTAGCTCTGCTGTCTTTGGAGAGTGATGTGACACAGTCTTTAAATTATGATTCTCTGATACATGACTTTGCATCTAGGAAATGTAGAAGAAAAATATTCAACCCAACTGTTTCGTCCTGATATAGGAGGTAAATTTTCAATTGTTTTTATTCATTCCTAAAAATAAAGAATAGTAACCGAGTTATTACAAATAAAAGATCTGGTGCCCAAACACAGCACTTTGTCATCGTATTGTCAGTTTTGTTTGACATTGGACAATTTATATATTCATGTCATTATGTGCTCATTAGATTTTGGTAAAAATTGGGTAAATGTGTAGTTTAGCATGGTAAATTATTTGGTCGGAAAAGTTGTAAAATTTCTAAAAAGTGTGACGTACAGATTTTAAAATATGCAATTTAAGGGGAAATGGTGAAAAAAATTCATCGTTATAATGAATATTAAAGATGTTAACCGAAAAACTTGAACTTCAAGTATGACGAGTCAGCAGACTCTGCAAAATGCCGTAAACAACGCTACGGTGATGACATGAAGCTGTGCTCCGTTGAAAGGAAGGATCGCCGCAGCTAGGATATTCACGGGCGGAATAGTACAACAGGAACCGGGTATGCTGTTGTCAGGAAAGAGTGTAGTGCTACGCTACAGAAAATAGTTAATTTCGGTGTCAGTTCTTGACATCGCAATCGGACAGTTTCTTGTTTTTTTCACATGGGATTCTTTGATGCGGAATGTATGAACTCATTTCTCCGTGGAAGCTTTTTTTTTTTTTTATTTAGTAATCAAACTTTTACTTTGAGACTTGCCATCTAACTTCCGTTAGAGAGAATGCGACACCTACTCCAACGCTTTTCTAGAAACAAGAAAGGCATGTGCATACTTACTATTTCGTATCACGGAATTACATGCCAAAGAACGAAGACAGTCTCTGCATTTTTCTTTAAAAAGTGAGACAGAAATTACAAACTACATTCTTTAGCGTAGCAGTATATTCTGTTACTCTTTCCTGACAAGAGCGTACCTGATTCCTGTTGTACTCTTCTGCCCATGAATTCCCAGCCGCAGCAAACCTTCCTTTCAATGGAGCAACGCTTCAGGTCGTCGTCGCAGCGTGTGTTTACTAATCCTACTTGGAGGTAAGTTTTTTGGTAAACATCTT
This sequence comes from Macrothele yani, assembly GCA_039090855.1. Classification (NCBI taxonomy): domain Eukaryota; kingdom Metazoa; phylum Arthropoda; class Arachnida; order Araneae; family Macrothelidae; genus Macrothele; species Macrothele yani. The sequence continues at coordinate 60,503,999 of CM077029.1, forward strand.
TAATATGCTTTTTTTTTTTTTTTAATTTTACAACTTTTCTGACCAAATAATTTAGGACGCCGAAGTACAACACATTTACCAAAAATTGAACCGGACTAGGTGTTCTCCTCAGCTTTTCAGATTATTATTATTATATTTTTTTTTTTGTTATTATTATTATTTTTTTTTTTTTTTTTGTGTGTGTAACTCAGACTCTTCCTCATCAACACAAAATTTTATGTTTTGCAGTTTTCTGATATATTGATCATGATGCCCTGATTTGATCTTGGTGGGAAGCTGGAAGTAGGAGTTCCCATAGCACTTTTTCAATTATTTATGAGGAAGTCCAGTGGAGGTCACCATGGATTTTTTTTTCTTGTTTTAGTTCACATTTTTTGTTGGATGCATTGTTCTCATGTTCTAGACGCAAGAATCAGTACATTGCAAGACCACAATATTCAATAAAATTAAGATGTCCATCCATTTTGTCATAGATATATTGTTATAGTTAGAGTCTATGGGGGTCTCATTAACACCACAAACTACTGATCAACCAGTTGTCCCCGCACAGCCAGAGTTGTATAAAAATAAAATGTATCTGCGTACACAGCTATTGAAACAGAAAACTTGCTCCCAACCCGCAAACCATGATAACAATAGAATAAGATAATTTAAAGGAAAATTAATAAAACAAATAATTATTAGAACATTACAGATTCCAATGAGGACAAAATAGTACATTCTAATTGAATGTGCAGCAATGGTGTGTAAAATGGACTTTTATGGCAAAATATTAAAATATTGGACTACGAACCACATAAAAACAAGAGATTAATTAAAGAAAGTTTTTATATCCAGAAAAACAGTTTTATCAATGAACCTTCAAAAATTATAAATATGATTTTCAACAAGTTAATTCAAAAATACTGGACTTACAAAATGCATAAGGAAATATTTGTATTTAATTGGCAACTGATAGAGGAACCTGGCAATAAAATTTAAATTCTGTATAAACAAAACTTTTAATACAGTTTGTATACATTGAGAACAAGCGATAAAATCTAGAGGCCAGAAATGTCTGTAAAAACAAAAGAACTCAGAAGATGTGAAAAATAATTAAGTTCTTCAGTTAAAATAGAATTAAGTATATTAATCTGAGTAAAGCGTTGAGTGTTTTAATTGCTGTATATAGGCCTAACATTTTTATTTTTTTAATCTACATGCAAAAACTATCTGCAAACCTGCTAATGATTTGGAAACTATCAGCGTACGCATGTACGTCTACATTCTGCTACTCTGCACACAGTGACTATTATTTGGTCGATAGAGAATAAGGAGGGGGGCCCCGGAAATGTTTTGTGCCCTGGGCCTCGCATGTAGTAAATCGGGCCCTGGCTAACAGGCAGATAAGGTGTGTGGAAAACTGGATGCAAAAATTGATTGTTTCTTCATATAGGGTGTGCAATATCTAATAAGAAGGAACAAGTGAAAATATGAAGCAGTGCTGAGATTATTTTGGGTGCAGATTTCATTTTTATGGATGATAAAACCTGTCCTCACCACACAGCAGCTGTGGATGAAGTATTGGCTAGTGAGGATATCCATCAGATGGAAGGGCCAACACATTCCTCTGATCTCAATCCAATTGGGTATGCATAGGCAGTGATGTAATTTTTTAAATAAAACAGTGCCTTAGCGGTGACGGAATTATTAAAACTACCCCCAAAAAAAGTCCCTTAAGTTTTTCTAAAGACATTCAAAATTGGACTTGTGGTTTTACTGTTTAGTAAATATTTATTATTTGTTTTTATCATTTTATTAATATGATTTAATTTGAGCAATCTTGCATAACAGAAATGTAATGAGAGATTCTATGTATCCGGTTGGAGAATTTCAGTTGAAATCTGATGTGTGCGTCTTCAAAATGTGAAACTTTGTCTCAATTGGTTTAATTTTTGAGTTATTTTCGCCCAAAGCATAGGCAGACTAACATATGCATGCATACATGAAAAAAAAAAAGGCGTTTGTAAAGTGAAATGCTTAGGTGTACTTTTCATTTCAATATAATGAAACAACGTTTACAAAACTAGCACCTTTTATACGAATGCCTACCGAGCCTTATAAACACTTGTTCCACAGAACAGGGACTCCAGAAAGAACTTGATTACATCAAAAGTATTGCTATCAATAGAGGCTTTAAATCCTCAGTGGTGGACTTAGCTGTCCAAAAAAAACTTGGGAACCTTAAGCATAAATCCACCTTGAAGCTGACCTCTCTCCAAACTCGCAACAGAACGTGGCAGTTTTTCTTTTTATCCCTGAAATTTGTTTCAAAATAGCCAAAATCTTAAGGTCGTGAAATTTCAAAGTGATTTTCACTCCCGTGACTAAAATGATTTATGCTACAAAAAAGGACACAGCTCCTGACAAAAATTCTTATGGAATCTATCACATGCAGTGGAGGTTTGGCACCGCCAGGCTACTTTTTACCTAACTGAATTGAACTTACAAAAGTAAAAAAAAAAGAAGTGAAAATGCTTTTTCTTTTTTATTATTTTTTTTATTTTTAGTGCTGTTTTTAAAGTCACTGAATAATATCTATATGTAGCCCGTAACCAACTTTGATATTGCCCTTTTTATTTCTTTAAATTTTAGTGTCTGGTTTGCACATAAGTTGTTGAATATATAAAAATAGGGGCCACAAAATGATGAAATGTATTTCGCTTTTTCATGAATACGAAAAATATTAAGGTGATTGCAGTACAGCAAATCTCAGTATCTGTGCGACAAAGGACGATAACCTAATTGAAAATGAAAGGGGGAACGGAAACTAAAATGTTTTTTTTTAAAATATCTTTTCAAGTGCCTTGCGTCCCAACACTTACAAAATAATTAATAATTATCTGCAGAAAAAGATTTTGTTTTGCTTTTTTCCTGAACTGCGGAGCCCCTTGAAGGAGCGGGGCCCAGGCCGGTTTTATGGTCCAGTCGGCCCTGATTATATGCTTTCTTTTTGTATCATATTCTCTTGTAGTTAATTGATAACTAATAAAATTACTAACGGTTGTGCAATAAATTTTGAGAACGAGCTAGTTTTTCGGTGGACCAGAGAAAGGCCTTTGCAAAGGTATTGCCATTTTAATTGTAATTTAAAAACCTAACTTTTAAAATTTTTTTATTTGGGTGTGATACTGCAATTAGGGAATTAGGTGTCATTTTTTATCGCAAATGGGAAAGGCATTTAATCTTCATTAATTCTGTAGGAAAAAAATGGGAAATAGGGGCAGCACTCATCGGAAGGTTTTCGTGCATTTCTCTTACCTTTACTTACATCAAGGATGTTTTAGGTAGTGAAGCTGAACTGGACGCTGAACTCCATTTAGGGCTGTAAAACACAAAATGTGAACAGAGCGGTGAGATTCCCGAACGCTCCGGAGTTCCGAATTTTGGTACCATATAAAACGGATCCAATGCTGCTTGCACTAGTGGCAGTAATAATCGAATTACGCCCCAAAGGCTCTTCAAAAATGTGAACCACATGCTTATCTTGTTACGTATGAAGAACCACACTGTCATTTCTGGTTGTGATCATCTTACAAATCACCTGAAAATTTTTGAGGAAGAAATATGAATTTTAAACCGCCAAGCTACCACAACAGGCAATATAAATTGCAGGTAATTCTGAACCAGAAACTGGTGCAAAAGTTTCAATTCTGATTTTAATCAAATTGTACGCAATGATTTCTTGAGCTTTGGCAGCCGCCCCGCCTGCTCTGCCCTAGTTACGCCTCCGTTTCTTACATATGGAGCAGAGGCACGGACCTTGAGAAAAAAGACATACAGATGCTGCAGAGTGCAGACAACTGAAAGAAGCATGGAGAGGTACATGTAACTTGTTTCAAAAATGTTTGGCAAAATTTTCAAAGAAAATATACTATATATCAAATAAAAAAATTGCAAAATGCTGAAACATAATTACAAAATTTAAGAAAAAAAGTAGCAACAAATATATCTCAATTTAAATAAAACCAAAACTGTGTGTTAAACATGGAAAATAAAAGACAAAATGCAGAATAGGTTCAATGGGGAAGTGGTAGTTCACTGTTAACACAAAACATAGCAAGCAAGTGCAAGACAGAATTTACCTTCATCACTGGTTGAATGTCATTGTTATGAGCATTTGGGCAAAAATGAGCAAAATTTTTTTTTCTTTCTTTTTTTTTAGAAGCAATCTGGCATGTTTGATTTCAAAACCTTCAACTCCCACAAATGCACAAGCTCTAATACTGTGTGAACATTTTGGCTGGTAAGCAGCCCTTGCGAAACTGCTAAAATTTCTACTAGCCAATGTGGCTAGTGGAATAAAAATTTTACTAGCCAAATGATAAAATCTACTGGTCATGCAAAATTAAAAAAATAATGATAATAATTCAGTAACTTCTCTACTTATGTTTCTATGAACTCAAATGGGTGCATGTTTGTTTGTTTGTTTTTCTAATGAGAGACACCTCCCCAATTAACTTCATAAAAACAGATGCAGAGCAGTTCTGCATAAGATCATTAGATTGACTGCAAATATTGCATATGCTTTTGTTCCAAAACAATTGATTTTTTGACAATTTATTTTCAGTGCTGTAATATTACTCTTACTACCTTAATTTACACATACATAATTTATTTTTGAGAGGCCATTGAACTTAGATGTCTGATTTCTTTAATAATATTTAAAACGAAGAGACAAAAGCTAGGATATATATACCTAAAGTGGCACTAATCATGTTGATACAGTTTACCACTCATATGTTCTGTGTCTGATCTTCCCATCAAAGGTACATCTGTGTGTCCGCCCATCACAATTGAATACCATTTTGAGGATCAATCATCATTAAGTTATTGCATCTAATCATCATTAAGTTATTTAAAGTGTCACTATTCAGACATGCCCAATTACTGGTTTTTATGAGGTTCATTGCTGAAAAGACATGCTCACAAGGAGCAATACTACATATCATTAGATGTAGCAGCTACAGCATCTTAAAAACATTGCCATAACAGTTTGTTTCTTTTTGTTCAGCATTTATGCCACTAAACAGAAATTCAAAGATAATTCTTTTTCCTGTAGATGACATTATACTTTGTGCAAGGTATACCATAACAAAGGTTTGTTTAGTAACCTTGACCCTTTGGTTGCTCCAAGCTGAGTGATCCGTCAACAGATTTTCTCTCGAAGCCCACCTTCACTTCCATTTATTTTCGAAGCAGCTGCAGGAACACGGGCAAGAAAACTGAACTTGATATTCATTCACAAGTGGGAGGGTAGGGCTGGGTGATGTTGGGATTTTGACATCACGATGTATCGTCTTTGAAACATTGGTTTTCATGATGTATCATGATATCTGCTGGTATTCAAAACCACACCTTTCTTTCTGTTCAGAAAATTGCTTTTTAAAGTTAATTATACAGACCATTTTACCATGTTGTTAAAATGCCAAAAGATGGAAATATAATATGCAGAACTTTAGTGGATAGGGAGCAGAAGTCCCAAAGATTTCCAATTCATCTCAGGTTAAATGCAATAACATTCAAGTGCATGAAGAACTCCCACTTTTATTTGAAAAATTACACAATGAAGTCATTTTGTTATTCGACAAAATATATCTCATTAAGAAACTACAAAACAATTTGTTCAGCAAAATAAGGTGGTCTTATCTTAAAACATATTTTGCTATCTGTTCTGCATGCATCAAAATATATTACAAATTTGATTAGGGTATGCTATAAATACAAAGTTTAAAATTTATTTTAAAATACACAGTATTAGAGAATTAAAGGCAATTTTATAGATCGATGTATTTAGATCACATATTTGTATTGGGTATATAAATAAGTTTTGAGGGATTTCCGTTCGGTGTCGTACTTATTACTGCTCGCATGTATTTTAAGGTGGCAACACTGCGATAACGCAGTACAAGATGCCAGCTGTCAGAGTCAGTATACGATGTTCAATTGAGGTCCGAAGACGTATTTGTTTTACTCGATGAAAAATGGCAACTTTCGTCCTGACAAAACAGCATTTGCGGGAAGTGTTAGTGCATTACTTTATTGTCAAGAAAAGTGCTGCTGACAGCTATCGCTTAATGTCAGAAATGTATGGTGAACATTCCCCATCCATAAAAACATGTGAGTATTGGTTTAGATGATTCAAAAGGAACAATTTCGATGTCAGTGGTAAAGAACGTTCTGGACCACCCCAAAAAATTGCTGATGCCGAATTGGAAGCTTTACACGACAAGGATCTATGCCGGACCCAAAAATAACTAGCATTAAATGTTAGTCAACCATGCATTTCACAACGTTTAGCTACCATGGGAATGGTGCAAAAAGAAGGGAATTGGGTTCCACATGCTTTGCAGGAAAGAGACCTTGAACGTTGAAAAACCATTTGCGAATTGCTACTTCAAAGGGAAAAAAGAAAGTTTTTTGCATCGTATTATTACTGCTGACGAGAAATGGATATGGTACGATAACTCCAAATGGCAGAAAGCATGGGTGAAGCCAGGTGAACCAGTTCCTTCAACGCCAAAACGCAATATCCATGGTTCAAAGGTAATACTGTGTATCTGGTGGGACCAGAAGGGTGTGATCCACTATGAACTGCTAAAACCGTCAGAAACTATTACTGGTGATCGGTATCAAACCCAATTAATGCGTTTAAAACGAGCTCTCACGCAAAAACGGCCGTAATGAGAGAAAAGACACAACAAAGTCATCTTATAGCATGACAACGCAAGACCACGTGTTCTTGACCTGTGAAAAAGTACTTAGAAGGATCCGACTGGGAAGTTCTACCCCAGCCGCCATATTCGCCAGATATTGTGCCATCGGATTACCATTTGTTCCCATCAATGCAGTCAGCACTTTCTGAAGAACGGTTTAGTTCTTATGAAGACATCAAAAATTGGCTGGACAACTGGATCTCTTCCAAGGAACCAGAATTCTTCGTTCGGGGCATACGTTCACTGCCCGAAAGATGGAGTAAAGATGTAGTTTCAGAGGGAGCATACTTTGATTAATATTAAAATATTGTTTCTGTTCTCCAACAATGTGTTTTGTTCACCTCAAATCCCTCAAAACTTATTTATATACCCAATATAAACAACAATTTGGAAGTATAACACTAAAATAAAGCAATTTGTAAATTAAAGAGGATGGTCATGTTTTGTAAATTTATTAAAATAAAAAATATCTCTCAGCATTATAAATTTCCTGTTGTGTGACAGGAAAATGTCCATTTTTGCATTTTCAGAAGTGAGAGTGCTGTCCTCAGTCCGTATATTATTTTTATTTTTATTTTTGTTAAATATTTAAAGTTTCTGAATCAAATATTAAGCTTGTCAGAAACAATATGAAATTACATATATATCACTTCTCACATTTGTTTGTAAACCTAGCTAGAAATTTTTGAAGTACTGGTTTAGTATACCATGGGAAAAAATCACGTTCAAAGAGCCTATTTTTAGCCATACTTAGGTCTAATTCAAATGTAACATTTACAAGCATATTTACTGCACATGCAGTGCATTTGTACCAATTTCTAATACAATATGTATATATAAATTTAAAAATGTTACATTTTTGTCTGTCTACTTCATGTGCTGTGCATTTGAACTGATTGCCATGGCAAAATACCATTCCAAAATGCCTGATCCTGCAGTTAGGCCTTTTCACAGCCTATCCCAGTCCTGATTAACACTTTTAAGAATGTAGCATTTTTGGGTCTATTTACTTTATACTTAAAACATTTTTGTATCAATTTTTGGGACAAAATTTCACTGGGAAGTATCCAATCCTGCTGTTAGGCCTTTATGCCTAGCTTACACTTGGTTAATTTTCTTTTTAGAATATAACATTATGGTGTAGTCTTCTTTACGTTTAGTAAATTTGTACTAATTTTCAGGGCGAAATTCCATGGAGAAGTGTCCAAGCCTGCAGATAGACCCTTGTTATGATTTAAGTGTTATGTATTTCCAGGTAAGTGACTCCTCTAGGTTTTGCCCTAGTCCACAAGAGGATGCAATGACTTATGTTTGTAATGAATTGTAAAAGGGGGATCTGGCATCCTTCTGCCCTATTTACCATCATGGCTTGAGCGTGGGTTGTGATTCTATGTGTACTGAGTGTAAATAAAGAATGTTTATTTTCAGTGTATATGATTTCTTCTGATCTTAGTTATTCAACAATGTGTTACACCTTTGTACCTTCTTACTCCTTCCTCCCCACGGTGTTTAGTGATTACATCGGAACAACTGGCGACGAGAATGGGATACGACGACGAGCTGGCTATGTCACAGGAGTTATGGTAGTCGTGGAAAGTTAGAAGTGGAATGGTGGGGAGCCTTGCAGAATTATAATCGTGCGCCGTCCTTTAAGAATTGAGGTGAGAATTTTTTGTTCAACCCTTGCTTTTTTCGTCAGCTGGAAAATGGCTGTAGTGGCAGTGGGCCAAATTTCAACGTTCGATATTACTAATCTTGCCTCATGGAGATTGTATGTGGAGCAATTAAATTTTTATTTTGAGGCAAATGGTATTGTTGAAGCTCCCAGGAAGCGTGCTGTTTTGCTATCAGCTTGTGGAACAGAGACGCTAAGCATTGCTCGTTCGTTAGTGTCACCACTAAAACTAACTGATAAATCATAAGATGAATTGATTGAACTGTTAAAAAATCATTTTAGTCCTAAATCCTCAGAAATTTATTCCCATTATCTGTTCCAGAAACTTATACAGCGTAACGGTGAAAGTATTACTGACTATGTTACTGACCTCCAACGTTTAGCGGAGCAGTGTAATTTCAGAGATACACTGAATGAGCGTCTACGAGACCAGCTAGTATGTGGAATAATTGATGACGCAGTACAATGCAGGCTCTTAGCTGAAACAGAACTAACTTTTGATGGTGCATTCTCAAAAATGCTTGCTGCTGAAACAGCTACTAATGAGGTGAAACGAATATTTTCTCAAACTTGCACTCACAGGAATTTTTCAGAATCGATAAGTAATGTGCAACATACTAAAAGTAATTCTAAGAAACAAAATGTAAATGTTAATTCCAAGTATGCAATTCCTTTTAACAGAAGCGTATGCCATAGCTGTGGTGGAAACCATATGCGTTCTATGTGTAAATTCAGAAATACAGTTTGCAAATTTTGTAGGAATATGGGTCACATTGAAGCTGTTTTCAGGGAAAAAAACAAAAAGACAAACAGCAAAGCATTGGTCCTAATTCTAACAAAGGAAAACCAAGAGTAAAATGCACAAATATGGAAATAAATTCTGAATATTGCATAAATGTATAACGTAATCACACAGATTCTGTTAGGAAACAAACCGTTACATTAGGCATCGAAGGTAAGGACTGCAGCTTAGAGGTAGACTCAGGATCCTTTCACTCCATCATTTCACATGATACATACAAAAGGCTCTGGCGTGCAAATAAGTCAGAAATTCAGCCTTCATCAATACGTTTAACTGATTTTCAGGGGAATTCCATACCCCTTCGTGGAATGTGTGTTGTGAACATACAACATAATCAGCATGGGGCTCAACTGCAGCTTCTGATCTTTCAGAGAAAGTGCACTAACGTGTTAGGTTATGCATGGTTCCATCCACTTGGAATTACAATAACGGGTGTAAATGCTATTTCAACAAACCCTGTTGATGATGTGGTGAACGAATTTAATGATGTATTTGAGGAAAGACTTGGTTCGTACACAGTGGCGAACTTACAGATTTGGCGCCCATAGGCAAAAATTTTCCAAGCACCCCCTGCGGAGGAGCTCATCACCCGTACACCCGTTCTGGTTATGATATCGGGACCGGCAGAGTCGTACTCATGGGGGGTTCAGCTCCAGGTGGTGTAGTAAATGTTCGACTTCATGGTCAAACATATATATTCATATATCGGCCGAGCATATACGTTTTTGTGCTGAACCCCTTAGAGCTTGGAACATCCTCGAAATTAAGTTCTGCATACATGCTTGGGGCCCGGTTCTTAGCAGGATGTGGCTGCGCTGCGTCCCCCATCCCCGCCACTTTCTAGGCAAAAGTTTTTATAGTTTCGTGCTCCCAACATGTCCCTATTCCTAAAAAGTACCTTTTTTTCAGCTTGGTTCATAAAAGTCCGTAGTTTTAAAAATTCCTCTTCTTTTCCATGAAATGAAGGTCCTCCAAATATTTATCAGAATGATCAAATGTTAAATTTTTACATAAAAAAATTCAGTTATGTTTCAATATCTCAATCAACAATTAACAGAAATATCTACATGCCTGTAGCTATAATATACAGGCATGTATAATAGCTACAGGCATTACTATAAATTGGTGATTTGTAAAGAAACACCACAAGCAAATATAATTTTTATTAAGAAAAGGAATAAAAATATCTGTTTATTGACATAAAAATAATGATTATTAAAGCATAAGCTTTCAACACCAACGGGTGCCTTCTTCACACTTATGCGTGGAGATAGGCAAGACAAGAGAACTAAACAACAGAAAAATTTCAAAAAACAAACATGAACAGTAAATGAGAACATGCTATGTTGTGTTGCGTGTGTACAACAACGAGAGATGACCACAAAAACGTACTAAGCGCGAAGAAAAGTGCGCCATATTTGGGGAAGCTCAAGTGAGACATCATTATTGCAGACCACAGTGTTAGTCAATATCTTGATGGTTTCCCTGAGGGCAGTGTCCCTGGCAGTAGTATAAGGAGCCACTCGCTTGATCTGGTTCCACTTCGGGATGGCGGAATGGATAATCACTTCCCGGGATAGGGCGGTTGTCGATTTTCTGTGCGAGATGTCCCGCATGTGTTCAACCAGTCAAAGAGCGTTTTGTCATTCCGATGTAATGTTTGGTGGTACCATCCGGGTATTCCAATGGTATGGAATACACTCCCGCATTAGTCAGTGAGGTATGGGTGTTCTTGGATGATGGCAGGTGGCGTGATATCGATCATGGTGAGCGTATCCCAAAGCTAAGCCCGAGTTTCTTTAAGGTGCTCAAGAAGTAGGCTTTTCAGCAGCTTAGTTTTCCTTCCTTTTGCAATCACGATTTCCCGATTCTTAGCCCTACTGAGTTTTCCCTTTTTTTGCACTCATCCCTCACGGAGATTTCAGCACAGCACCCCACACACACTAAATAAAACAAGCTTGTTCAAACTTCCTAGAAAAAATCTAAAAAAGTACAACTCACCGCAGAAACTGCCGCAAACGCTGGGTTAATTACGAGTATGACACTTTGATACACTTATAGCTCTGACCAATTCCAGTTCCCTGAGCTTTGTCACTGTGAAGCGCATTTTCATCTGGATGGGGGTTGGGGGTACACGTACACTGTACATGCACGCCCAGCTATTCAGATGAAAGCAATTTAAAAACATTTGTCTTCGACCACGTACGGTATGGTAAATGGGTCTCACACGGTCACACCCATGCCCCCTCCCATGGGACTTCCTGGGAATGAAGTATGTCTTGTCCCTTTCTTTTGCTTTTTTTTTGTCTTTATTCGTTATTTGTTGTGTCGTGGTCACCATCAGGGGAGGGAGGGGACAGGACAGACGTTGCGTACCCAGTGCCCCCCCCCCCCCCAATACGTCGCTTTTCTTTTTCTCCTCAACCTGTTCGGGTTTCGGTCGGAATGATCAGGATGAATCGTTTCCGGCCATGCCTCCTACGTCGCAGCAGTAGTTCCATTCAAGAATGTGAGCTGGGACTCACTCAGACAAAGAAAACTCCCTCCCCTTGTTCCCAAACAGGAGGTTGTGGTGCCCCAAAGGCGCTGGTAGTGTTGTTGCCTGACGCACACAAACCCCAAAAATAAATTTTAGCGAATGCTGCTATGTCCGGACATGAATCTGCTTAGCATTGTTCCCAGTCCCACCACAATTTTACACCCTAACTGAAATTTTTGCACCCATAGGCACTTGCCTACCATGCCTAATTGGAAATCTGCCACTGTTCGTACAAGGGGCCAGTAGTTTCGCTACCCCTAGATCTTATAATTCCTCCCATTCGTTTTAAGGCAAGAACTGTTCCACTTGCTCTCCATCCCAAAATTGATGCAGCACTTGATAGGCTTTTAGTGGAAGATGTAATTGAACCAATCTCAAATCCAAAATGGCATACACCCATGGTACCAGTGATTAAATCTTTCGGGGAGGTTAGACTCTGTGGTGATTACAAGGTAACACTGAATACTGCTATGAAAGCACATCCATATCCTATTGCTTCAGTAAATCAGTTATTGTCAACATTGAAAGGGGGTGGATTTTATGCAAAGATTGACCTCACTCAAGCATACTTACAGCTGGTAGTTGATGATGAGTCTGTGGAAGCACAGACTATTGTTACACACCAAGGAGCATTTAAAGTAAAACAATTGTAGTATGGAATAAATGTAGCCCCTAGAATATTCCAACACATCATTGATGAACTGTTTACTGGACTAGAGGGAGTCGTACCCTATTTTGAAGATGTGCTAGTTAGAGCAACATCTCTCAAAGAGCTAGCTGCTAGGCTTCACAAAGTTCTCGCTCAGCTTAAAAAGGTTGGACTACGTGCTAAAAAGAAAAGTGTCTGTATGGTGTCACAGAAGTGGAGTTCCTGGGATATAGAATTGATGCTTGTGGAATACATCCATCAAAAACGAAAGTTGAGGCAATTCAGGTTACGCCAGTTCCTAAGAACAAGCAACAACTTCAAGCATTCCTGGGACTCCTTAATTTTTACCACAGTTTCCTCAAGGCTAAAACTACTGTTGCAGAACCATTGCATAAAATTCTCAAGAAAGATAATACATGGTCTTAGACTGAGATTCATGGCAATGCCTTTAAGTCTGTAAAGGCGTTGTTATATTCTGATGCCGTGTTAATTCTTTTTGACGAGAAGCTGCCAATAATTCTTACTTGTGATGCATCACCATATGGTGTAGGTTGTGTGTTAAGTCATAAGCTTCTAGATGGGGAGACGCACCCATTACTTTCACTTCAAGGACATTAACTTCTACTGAGAGAAACTACGCTCAAATTGATAAAAAAGCACTGAGTATTATAGTGGGAGTTAAAAAATTTAATCATTTCTTGTATGGTCACCATTTTGCTATCGTTACTGACCATCAACCACTTCTAGGATTATTCACCAGATTAAAAGTTACTCCAGAAATTCTTTCTCCTCATATGCTGAGATGGTCTATAATGCTGAATGCTTACGACTTCACACTAGTACATCGACCAGGCAAGAAAATTCAAAATGCTGAGACATTAAGTAGATTACCTCAAGAAATTCCAGATTGTGAAATTCCACCTCCACTTGAAGTGTTGTTTACAGGAGATTTAGACAATCCTCCATTACAAGCTAGCAAAATTGCTAAAATGACACTTCGAGATCCAATTCTATCACGTGTTCTCAACTGGGTGTTGAGGGGATGGCCTGAGGGAAAACTGCCTCCTGATTTCTGTATCTTCTGCAAGAAAAATGAACTTTCTGTTCGTAAAAATTGCTTGTTATGGGGAAATCGTGTAGTCATACCTACATATGGATACCAGCGCATTCTGGAAGAATTGCATCTTGTTCATCCAGGGGTATTGAGTGAATGAAAGCTCTTGCACATTCATATGTGTGGTTGCCGCACATAGATCATATTGCATATCACGTGAAAGACTGTGTCTAATGCCAAGAAACTAGACATTCTCCTCCTCGTGCTCCTGTTCACCCTTGGGAAGTTACGACTAAACCTTGGTCTTGTCTGCATGTTGATTTCATGGGACCATACCATGGACAAAATTTCCTAATCCTTGTGGATTCCTACTCGAAATGGTTGGAGGTAAGACACATGCCAGCTACTTCAACCAGTGCTACTATTGATGTTCTGCGAGAAATATTTAGTACTCATGGTATTCCTGATGTAGTGGTTTCTGACAATGGTCCTTAATTTACATCTTCTGCTTACGACGCCTTCCTACGTAATAATGCCATTCGACGAGTTGTGATCTCCACTTACCGTCCTGCAGCTAATGGTCAAGCAGAAAGAATAGTGCAGGCTACTAAGGATTCTCTCAAAAGAATAACATACAGGTCTTGGAGGAAGCGCTTGGCTAATTTCCTGCTACGCCAAACACATCACTCCATCATCTACGGGTTTTAGTCCAGCTGAACTGTTAATGTCTAGGTGACTAAAGACATACTTAGACTCCTCCATCCAGACCTTACTACTGATCGTAAAGTCAAGCAAGAAGTTTATGTGAGGAAGCAGCTCGAACAACATGGTCTGCGTAACTTTGAGCCAGATGATCCTGTGTACATCAGAAATTATCGTGATGAGCCAGTGTGGATTCCTGCTGCCGTTTCTCAACATACAGGTCCTGTTTCCTACAGGGCGATAACACCTACAGGTGACACTGTGAAGCGCCATGTGGATCAGATGCGACAATGATAAGTAGAAGCACCTGCAACCGTCCCTGAAGTTTCAGATTCCAGTACTCTTTCTCCTCCTTTGAAAAAATACTGTTAGTGAACTTCCTGCCAAACCAGTGTCTAAAGACTCTGATGCCGAATTGACTCTAAGAAGACCACAACGACAGACTGTGAGACCAAAACGTTTTGAGGACTTCATAACTTAGGGGAAAGGGGTGTTATGATTTAAGTGTTATGTATTTCCAGGTAAGTGACTCCTCTAGGTTTTTCCCTAGTCCGCCAGAGGACGCAATGACTTACGTTTGTAATGAATTGTAAAAGGTGATCTGGCATCCCTCTGCCCTGTTTATCATCATTGCTTCAGCGTGGGTTGTGATTCTACGTGTACTGAGTGTAAATAAAGTATGTTTATCTCCGGTGTATACAATTTCTTCTGATCTTAGTTATTCAGCAATGTGTTATATCTTTGTACTTTCTTACTCCTTCCTCCTCGCTGTGTTTAGTGATTACATCAGAACACCCCTCAGCTCCTTTTTTATGCCTATCCTAGGCCTGAATAATTTTTTTGGAAATGTAACATTATTGTATCCATCTACTTCATGCTTAGTAGATTTGTATAGATTTTCATGGCGAATTTCCATCAGGAAATATCTAAGCCTTCTATTCGGCCTTTAGTGTGCAGCTTTGGCCTGATTAAGACTTTGGAGAATGTAACATCACTGAATCTGTCTACTACATGATTACTATATTTGCACCAATTTTCAGGGAGAAATTCCATGGGGAAGTGCCCATGCCTGCTGACAGGCCTTTTTTTTGTGTGTGAGTGTGTGTCTAGCTTAGGCCTGATTAAAAATGTTTGAAAATGTAATGTTTTTGTGTCTGCCTACTCAATGTGTACTGTATTTATACCGATTTTTGAGGCAAAATTCCTTAGGGAAGTACCCAAGCCTGCTATTGGAGGCCTTTAGCACATAGCCTAGGCCTGACTATAACTTTTGAGAATGTAATGTTATTGTCTGTCCACTTCACGCTTAGTACATTATTTGTACCAATTTTCAGGGTAAAATCCCATTGGGAAGTACTCAAGTATGGGGTAGCCCCCCCCCCCCCCTCTTTTCATAGCCAAGGCGTGATTTTTATTTTAGGAAATTTAACATTTTTGTAGCTGTATCTGCACATATGCCGATTTCCATGCAAGAATTCATTCAAGAAGTGTGGAAACTGACGGTCAGTTGCAGGAACCATTCACCTCCCCCACCCCACCCTTTTTGCAAATCAATAATTCTTTCTTCAGGTCTGGGACTTCACTGGTACTATATGTGTACCATTTTCTATATCTAAATTCTATGGGTAATTCTCCGAAAGGGTGAAAGTGTAATAACAGACCTTCGAAGAATTATAAATATAATTTTAAATACCTTTGTACTGTAGGACTTATGTTCTGCTAGTTTGATAAACGAACCAGCCGAACCATTAATATGTGGGTTATGTTACTCTTTAGTATCTGTCAAGAAAATAATTGTGAGGGATGTAATACTGTTTCACACGTTATTCATGCATGTGAATATATTATACATCCGTCACAATTATTTTAACGTGTGAAATAGCATTACGTCTGTTACAATTATTTTGTTGACAGATACTAAAGAGACTTTTGTACTGCTTTGCAAAAGATGCGAAAAAAAAAAAAAAAAAAAAACCTGCCACATACTTCCTATTGTTCCTAAGCTGTGGTGAATTTTCGAGGTCCGACGCGTGGAACACGTCACCTCTTAACAGCATCGTTGACACATGGATGCCCGATAAGAAACCAGTTTAAACATCGTGTCTGCATTGTGATGAGACTCCAAATGGGATTGCTCGCGAAGCTACGATGTCAACGATTGCTCGGCTGGCGCACGAATCTCCACCGATGAGCAGTCCCCCCCAATGTAACTTTTGGAACGAAACACCGCGAAAAACTACATCGAAGACTTCGGATTTGATCGCTCACGAAGCTATGATGTCAACGATTGCTCGGATGGTGCGCGAATCCCCGATGTAACATCTGGAACGAGACACCACGAGGAACTACATTGGAGACTCCCACACGTGCTCAAGGATAAGCCGATGTTCACGGGTCTCGGACTGGGAAAACTGGTTTGAACAACAGTGCTTGGTCACGGCTCGGTGGCACACGATGACGATTACAATGGGGGGGGGGGGAGTTGAACGAAATAGTTACTCGCTTGGAGAAAAAAATCTACTCGCCGTCGTTGGCTACTATACTAAAAAATTTACTAGCCAGTACAAAATATCTGCTCGCCATTTGGCGACCTGGGACCGACATCCGCAAGTGCTACTGGTAAGAAAACAAAAAATTCCCTACCCTTGTGCATGGGTTCACAACAGCTGATTAATTTTTTTTAATATCAATACATATTGTGATGACTTTTCCAAAAACCCTATTCTCATTTTTTTTAATGTATCTTAGTCAACTATTATTATTATTATTATTATTATTTTTATTTTGCCAGTTTTCTCACACAACACAAATATGGGTGTTCCCTTAAATTCAGAATTGTATTGCAATTAGAGGACTGTGGTAAATCAGGACATCATAGTTGACTTTAATTATATTAGGTGTAACAATTCCAGTGGATTTTTTCATTAGTCACTACCAGAGTAACAGAATGTAGGCGTACGCTGTACTTGGATAGTTTCCAAATTATTAGCAAATTTTGCAGATAGTTTTTGCTTGTAGATTAAAAAAAAAAAATTGCTTACAGCAATTAAAACACTTGAGCAAGACTTTACTCAGACTAATATACTTAACTATTTTAATTTGAAGAACTTTTATTTTTCACATCTTCTGAGTTCTTTTATTTTTACAGATGATTCTGTCCTCTAGATTTTATCAAGGCCTGTTTGTTCTCAATGTATAGGAAATGTACCAACACTTTCGTTCACACACAAAGAATTTAAATTTTGTTGCCAGGTTCCTCTTGCAGTTGCCAGTTATTAAATTAAAAATATTTTCCTTGTGTATTTTGTAAGTCTACTATTTTTGAATTAAGTTGTTACATGCTATTTATAATTTCTGAAGGTTCATTGACAGAACTGTTTTTATGAAAATAAAAATGTTCTTTAATTAGTCTTTTGTTTTTATGAGGTTCATTCATAGTCCAATATTTTAATATTTTGCCATGAAGGTCCATTTCACACACATTGCTGCACATTCAATTGTAATGTACTTATTTTGTACTCATTAGAATCTGTAATGTTCTAATAATTATTTATTGTTTTATTAATTTTTCTATAAATTATCTTACTCTATAGTTATTGTAGTTCATGCTTTGTGGGTTTGCAACAAGTTTTCTGTTTCAATGGTTGTGTAAGCAGATACATTTTATTTTTATACAACTGTGGTCACTACTATAGAACAGGACGCTTTGATATATCTACAAAGTAATGAGAGCAATAAGGTTGCTTTTCCTAAAAAGTTAAAAGGATAACCCAGCAGAACTTTGCACCAGCAGGGGTGGATTGGCCCACCAGGATACCGGAACATCTCCCAGTGGACCACTCAAAAAATCAAAAAATGGCCCACTTTCTTGTGCTCTTTCTGTCTGTTTTTTTTTTTTTTTTTTTTTTGAACGAACAAGTAATTATTTTGGTACTCACCAATAGCAATCACTAACGTCATCCAAGTTTGCTTCATATTTACATAAAAAGTCATTTTCTGGAAAGAAAAGCATTTCCTTCAATGTAAGCGTTGGGCATTTGCTCTAAAATGATGCAGCGCAGCAAAATTCTTTGTAGGTATGTGAGAAAAGTGCCGCAGAACCAAGCATGCTGTTATAAATGAATTAAGCTAACTACAGTTAAACATAGGTCATTGGACTTGGTGACCAGGGTCAATGGTAAGCCTTACCTTACTGTCCGTTTGCAATTGTGAAGGAGAAATTAGTAAACATTGTAGTGGCCCATCATGGGTGGCAGAACCCAATAATTACATGAGGGGTCCAACTTTTCTGAGAGTTAAAACAATAAAAAACAGGAGAGAGAACAAAACCGTAGGATATATATATATATATATCATCATCATCATTGTCAACCATTATCAATCCACTGCTGGACGAAGGTCTCCCCAAGTTTCCTCCTCAACGGTCTGTCTTGTGCCAGTCTTCTCCATGTCACCCCTGCATACTTTCGAATTTCATCCACCCATCTCTCATGTGGTCTTCTTCTGGGTCTTTTCCTGTCCCTTGGAATCCAATCTAAAATTTCGGCTGTCCATCGATGATCTGTCCTTCTGGCAGTATGTCCAGCCCATTGCCATTTCAGGGATTTAACTCTGATCATGATGTCTTCCACTCTTGTCATTTTTCGGATCCACGAGTTCCTCTTCTTATCTCTCCTGGTTACACCAAGCATGCACCTCTCCATGCTTCTTTGAGTTGTCTGCAGCCTTTGTATGTCTCTTTTAGTTAAGGTCCACGTCTCTGCACCATACGTAAGCACTGGAAGGATGCATTGATCAAACACTTTTCTTTTAAGACATAATGGCATATTGCTCTTGAAAATTATGCTGTTTCTTCCAAAAGCTCTCCAGGCAAGTTTTGTACGCCGATTCATTTCTTCATCAATGTGACCCTCACTTGATATCTGCTGTCCAAGATAAACGTACGTGTCTGTTATCTCCAGCTTTTCTCCATCAATCGATAAATCTTCATTTCTTGTAAAAGCATTGAACATCACTTTTGTCTTCTGAAAGTTCATTTTTAATCCCACTTCTTTACTCTTGTCAGCAAGTTCCTGGATCATACTCTGCAGCTCTGATGGGGTAGTTGCAAAAATGACTACGTCATCAGCAAAACGTAGGTGGGTTAGATACTCTCCATTAATCTTTATCCCCTTGTTTTCCCAGCTCAGCGACTGAAAAACACCCTCCAATGTGGCATTAAAGAGCTTCGGAGATATGGTGTCACCTTGTCTCACTCCCTTTCCAATTTTTACGTGTGTTGTATTTTCAAACAGCCTAATCTTTGCACTTGCATTTTCATAGATGTTATTAATAATATTAATGTATGCATCTTCAATACCGCAGGTTTTCAGAGCCATTGTAACTGCTGATGGTTTCACCGAATCAAAGGCTTTTTCATAATCGATAAAAGCCATGCACAATGGAAGTTCATATTCCCTCGCTCTTTCAATTAGTTCTCTCAGCACGTGGATATGATCTATTGTGCTGTAGCCACTCCTGAATCCAGCTTGTTCTCTCGGTTGAGCCATGTCCAGTGTTACCTTCAAGCGGTGTGAAAGAACTTTAGTGAAGATTTTATAAACTACTGATAGGAGGCTGATAGGTCTGTAGTTTCCGAGATCCTCAATGTCACCTTTCTTATGTAGCAGGATCATTGTAGCGGTGTTCCAATCCTCAGGAATCTTTCCTTCATTAAGGCATCGAGTGAAAATTTGGGCGAGTACTGTTTCGATTTCTCCACTTGCTTCTTGTATGATGTCTACAGTAATTCCATCTTCTCCTGGAGCTTTTCCCCGCTTCATATTCTTGATCGCATGTGCAACTTCTGCTGGAAGGACTGGAGGAACTCTGGTACTGGTATCTTTCATGATGTCTGGAGTGCATGTATCATCCCTTTCATATAATTTGGAGTAGAAATCTTTCACTCTTGTCAAAATTTCGCCTCTATTTCTTGTTACAGAACCATCTTCTTTTCTCAGTGCCATAATCTGTTTTCTTCCCTTACTGAGATGTCCCTTTGCTATCTTTAGGCTTTGGTTGTTTTCAATTGCTTTCCTCACTAGTTCACAGTTGAATTTTCTTACGTCTTCAGTGATACTTTTTCTTACTGTCTTGCATAGCTCTATATATTCCCCTTTGGAAGTCACATCTTCTTTAGTTGTCCTCATCTCTCTTCTTTTTTGCATCAACATTTTCGTTTTTCCTGATAATTTATTTACATGCAACTTGTTCTTAGACCCAGCTAATTTTGTTGCTGTTTCCATAAGAGCTTTGGTTACTTTTCTGTTAACTTCAGAGATGTCCACTTCTTCCGATGTTAGGCCTTCTAAAGCAGAGAATCTGTTCTTCAGTTCCAACTTGAAGGTATTATGGTGTTTTTTAAGGTTGGTTATGTCAATAGATTTTGTTTGTCTTATGAGCTTGCCACGTTCAAGTTTAGTGTTGAGGTGCATCTTACATCTCACCAATCTATGGTCACTACCTGTGTTGAACTTGTTTAGCACACTGCAGTCTTCTATGACGAATTTTTTGTTACACATAATAAAATCAATTTCACTTGTCGTCCCATTTGGATGTCTCCATGTCCATTTCCTGTGTGGCTTTTTCTTGAAGAAGGAGTTCAAGATGAAAAACCCTTCTGCCTCTGCAAACTCAACGAGAGTATTTCCACGCTGGTTTCTGTTGCCGTGACCGAATTTACCTACTGAAGTTTCATTCTGTTGCCGTTGCCCTATTTTTGCATTGAAATCTCCCATAATTATTTTCAAGTGCTGCTTACCTTTATTATTTAGATGACAAATTTCCTCATAAAATTCTTCAATTTCTTCTTCAGGATGACTTGTGGTGGGTGCATAAGTTTGAATAATCTGAGCCTGGTATCTTTTCGAGAGTTGGATAACAAGTCGTGCAGCTCTGTCAGAGGAACTTTCAACTTCTACAACTTTATCCTTCAGTTTCTTGTTTATTATAAATCCAACACCACTAGTTCTGCCAGTATCTGTCCCACGATAGTAGAAGAGATGTCCACTTTTCAGTTCGATGAGATCTTCTCCTTTTCTCCTTACCTCACTTAGCCCCACGATGTCCCACTTGATCCTTTGTAGTTCCTCTTCCAATTCAAGAAGCCTTGAATCAGAAGATAGGGAGCATCCATTGTACGTAGCCAAGGTCAGCATCAGATGGCAGCCTAGTCCGGTCCTCCGGGGATTCTTAGCACCCTCTGCCTTCATGTCGCACTGGCCGCTGCCTTGGCCAGGTACATTCCAGCTGCCGGAGACTGAGGGCCAAGATTTAAGTTGTGGAATCATTTTGGAGGGGTTTGGCCATAACTCACCACGCTGGCCAAGCGGGTTGGTGAGTGTGGGATAGAATTTCCTCTAATCCCGATGGTATAGTTATACCGCTATTGGCGGTCGTCAGAGCCCCTTTAGTGGGAACAGGATGCACCACGAGAAGGCGGGGTTGACATTTGTCAAGGAGAGGCTGTGATGTTACGCATCACCTGACCTTACATCCCAAAACACACATTCAAAACAAAGTTTTGAATGTGCTGACCCAGTGGCGCAGTGGTCTAAGTGCTGTTTTATGACTTTGTCCAGGTTCGAATCTCGGTGAGGAATGGATGTTGTGTTTGTCTTATGGCACTGGCTCTCCCACTTCCCTGAAACCAGTGGCCCTAAATTAGGGGTGGGCAACTGCTTATATCCCATTGAGTTGCTCACAGTGGTTGTTAAACCCTTAAAAAAATATATATATATCAATCCCCTGGTAGATGGAGGCCTCCCTGTCTGTCACAACTTTCTGTCTTTAGCCATATTTCTTCCAAGTCTCTCCAGCATGCTTTCAAATCAAGTGGTTTTCTTCTGAGTATTTTCCTAACCCTTTGAATCCATTCTAATACTTTAGTTGCCTATCAGTGATCAGTTCCAGTAATATATCCAGTCCACTGCCACTTGAGAATACTTTAACAATCTTTTTTAAAGTGAAGAACACAATGTTGAGCTAACTTTTCAACTTACTTCTGCAAAATCAACTTTCAAAATTGTACCTGAAGCATTTTCCAGAAAACTGGGAAACATAGTGACTGTCTCCAAGAAACCTTTAAAAAAAAAAAAAAAAAGGAAAGAAATAATGTAAAACTGTATGCAAACCACAATTTTTTAAGACGTTTTGTTGCAAGACTCCTCCAGTAATGGGGACGGAGAAATTACAGGGCGAGGGGATACGGACTGACATTTCCCTTACCTTCCGCAGCCCATGTGGCCCATTATCATCACCCCTTATCCACAGAGTGACACAGAGCACAAAGTGATTCTCTTTAAGAGATATTCCAAAATCTGTGTCCTATCCACATTTATCTTTAAAGAAACAGCGATTTACAAGTTCCAGTTCATGCAGCAAAATGGTAATTCACGAGTCAAAACAATAAGTAAACTTTAAAAAGGTGTCTACTCAAGAAAAAGGTACCAATATCATAAAAGATCAGTCACCATATAAACATAAAAATTAATCGCGTAGTAAAATTACTATGTGGCGTATGTAAGTTTCAATACGTCCACGATAATCATGGTGATTTAGTTGGAAATGAGGTCCTCAAAAGACGCGTGTTTTTTTGTTGTTGTTTCAAAACTGTTTAAAAGGAAAACAATTATCTGGAATTTAAAAAAATCCACGCACGATTGACTGTAGCGTGGTTCGATGCTACATTCAAGTAAGAGCGAATATTGTTAAAAATTTGTTCACGATTGAATTCATTTTACAATGCATATTTGAACACTTTTCTTTCCTACAAGATCTGACAAAAAAATATCACGAGGGTACAACTTTGTTTGGAATGTGTGTTTTTGTAGTGGCCGGAAAAGACTAAATTTCCGGCCTAGTTTGGTCATCCCAATCCACCCGTGTGTACCAGTGATAGTTTCTGCAATGTAGAAATTTACAAGAGTAAACAATCTTTTTTAACTGAAATTGTTCTTACAACTGACACGGAAAGAACGAAAGAGAAGACGTTTGGCATTTTAAAACCTTATCCAAAGGGCCTGGGTTGTTTCAGTTTTCCTGAAACTTAGACAATTATAGTAAATAAGAAAATACAAAATAAAAACAAAATTAATAACATACATTGTATATTAACATTTTTTTACAGAAAACACGTAACTCGTTAAAAAACAAGGTGCACTTACATTGAAATCACAACTGCCAGTTATGACAGAGTTAATAAATTGTTGACAACACTGCTGTGTACCACCTGTTTAAAACCCTTGAACGATAAACAAACACTACGCAAATTGTTATTGCCAATCTGACTTGAAACCTTACAAAATTCCCCTAATCTTTGGAAATTTCACAACTACACTTTCAGCTACATTCACATTTCATTTTGAAATTTGTCACCCCGATAGAGCAGTGATCTAAGCGCTAGATTATGACTGTTTTTTTTAGTGGGTTCGGGTTTGAGTCCGACGATGAGGCATGGTTGGTGTCTATGTGTTAGAGCATTAGCTCTCTCCCTTCCCTGGAACCACTGACCCTAAATTACGGACGGCAAACTGCTTGTACACCTTAGGGTTGCTCACAGTGGATGTTAAAACGCAAAAATAAAAATTCTGAAATTTCATTACAAAACGAACAACGAAGGAAATACTTAATCAACTGACTGTATGTTTAGTATTAAAATTTTCATTTCAACAATCTGGTATCATGTTCTTCTTCTTCTTCTTCTTTTGGATTTTTAACTACCACCGTGAGCAACTCAATGGGCTATAAGCAGTCACCCGTCCCTAATTTAGGGTTACTGGTTCCAGGGAAGGGAGAGAGCCAGTGCCGTAAGACAAACACAACATCCATGCCTCACCGGGATTCGAACCCGGACCTCGTTCGGACGAATGATCAGAGGCCATCGCTTAGACCACTGCGCCACCGGGGCGGCGGTTTCATGTTCTCAGAAAGAACTAATACTTAGTCGATCGGCTCATCATTTCAGACAGCCAACTGAATAGTACACTCAGCCACATGTGGCAACATAGGTACATACAAAGTGTCCCATTTATTTATTTTTTTACCTGTTTCGGATATTAATTACCACCACGAGCAACTCTTTGGGCTGTAAGCAAATCGCCCGTCCATAATTTCGGAACCCCAGTTCCAGCGAGAGGAGGAAGCCAGCGTTGACGGACAACCTAAAGCATCATCCATATCTTATTAAAGCTTTACTCCTTCAAGTAAGACATGTCCTTAACGGAAAATTTCCCTTGGACAGCCTGCTCCATATTAGACGACGACAATGATGTTTCAGCCGCCCAGGTGGCGCACCGGTCTAAGCGATGGCTACTGATCATTCGTCCGAGATGGGTCCGGGTTCGAATCCCGGTAAGGCATGAATGTTGTGTTTGTCTTACGGCATTGGCTCTCTCCCTTCCCTGGAGTCAGTGGTCCCAAATTAGGGACGGACGATTGCTTATAGCCCATTGAGTTACTCACGGTGGTCGTTAAACTCTCAATGAAAAAAGATGTTTCAGAGGATTTTAGGAAGGAAGTGTCTGACCTCTGGCAAAAAAACAACCTTTAAAAATGGAACGTTATGGGAATTAGGCTAGAGTACCCGAAGGGAAAAAAGAAACAGAAATAAACATCTGTACCAAATCATATGAGAACATTTATCTTAGAGTGCGAAAATCTTTGCACTTAACATGTTAATTTCAATGTAGCGAGATTATGGCTGGTCTTCATGGTCAGTCAAATCACTTCGATGGCTATAACCTGGCGTTTAACCGTCCGTAGCGCCTCCGGTTTGATAAAACCGCAAATTCCGTAACCACAACAGCGCGTTACAAACTTACGCGCACGCGCAATGTTGCCAATTTGGGGGAAAAGTCGCTAAACTTAGGGGATTCTGGATTGGCGTTAGCGACAAAAACAGTAGTTTGAGATTAGCGACTTTTTTAGGGGATTTTGTTTTGTTTTAACAATTTCAGCGATTTCTTTTATTTACAGTTTTAAGCATTTGAAATACGGTTTTTGAATCAGGAGAATGCCTTCTTCACTTTCACAGAGTTAATAGCCATAACCGTGAATTTTAATGCTTGTAGAATGCAATCACCTTTCCTTCTCGGCTTTGTTTCCATCAGTCACAGAAAGCTTGCCGATGCTCGGTGAGTTTGCCTAGGATCGCTTAGACAGCGAGTGTGATGGGGTAAGACTTACTACAGTGTATCTACTTGCAGAAATATTCTGTCATTATACAAAACTTTTGTTTTATTCTTCATTAAAACAAAAGTTTTGTTTAATATAAATCAAAGTAACACGTAACTGGATAAAACGTTTGCTTTTGCAAGAAATTTCATCTTCAACGCTTCAACAATTTATTGGTTCCCCATGCTTTACATTAAGTGTTTTTAGCTGGTCTTCTTAGCCATTTAAAACTTGTTTCAGTTTCCTCTCCCCCTCCAAGTCGATATTTCGAACCCGGACTCGAGTTGTGTCCGGGTTCGAATCTCGGTGAGGCATGAATGCTGTGTTTGCCTTTTAGCACTGGTTCTCTTCCTTCCCTGGGAACAGTAGACTTAAATTATAGATGGTTGACTTCATACAGCCTATCGTGTTGCTCATGGTGTTCGTTATCCCCCACCCAGCCATATTAAGTAACAAAGGCATCACATTCACTTCTTTTTACATTATTATTAATTTAAAGTATCAAAGCCGCCCATTAATTTGAGTATCAAACGTGGCACAGTGATTTAAGCGATGTGCCCTGATCATTCGTCATGAAGGGGACCGGGTTCGAATCCCGGTGATGCATGGAAGTTGTGTTTGACTTGGGGCACTGGCTCTCTCCCTTCCCTGGAACCAGTGGCCCTAAATTAAGGGCGGGCGACTGTTTATAGCCCATTGGATTGCTCACAGTGGTCGTTAAACCTAAAATAAAAAAATTAAAAAATATTTAAATAGATAATAATAATAGCAATGTGACATGTGTCATTTAATTTTAAATGGCGCACAGAAAAGTATGAAAATTTAATAAAATAAAAAAAATCTGATTTTTAGGGACTTTTTTTCCACTTTTGGAGACTTTTTATGGCTGATTTGGAGACTTTTGGAATGAGTGGTTGGCAACACGTGCACGCGTCTGTTTCATTTCATTTCTCCATTGAATTGGAAAGCGTAGAGACGTCTCCTTGATTCGTAAGTATTTGGTGAGTGCAAGCGCATTTTAAAGTATGCGAAATTAATCTTACACAGAAATATGTTTTTATCAGGCTGACTTTTAAGCTGTATTGCTTGTAGTAGGCATGTGATCGTCGTATTTATTTGTACTCGTTTGATCAAAATGGATTGCTGAGTAGCATGGGCTTTCATGATTTTTTTTTTCTTTGTTAAGGGAATTATTACAGTAATCGAGAAGAGTTTCATGGTAAAATGAGGGAAACTTATTTATTGTACCCTGTGCGTGAAAGTATAATTATGGTCTATAAACGGAGGTGTTCGTGAATGCTACTGGCTTTTTTTTATGCATATATTAAAAGCTGATGCGAAACTCCTGTTGTTTTTTTTCATGATTTTGTATTTTTGATCAAACAGGTGCCTGTTTGAAAAGGAATTTTTTTTTTGGACATCAGAAAAATGTGAAGGTGTGGGATTATGAAAACGTTATGCCTTTGTTTGGTAGTATCCTAACGCGATGGGTGGGTATACCCTAAGGAACACGTTGAGTTAGAGAAACAGCACGTGGCAATCGCGCTATTGTTTCGCAAACAAGAAGACGGCTTTTTTTTCCCCACCATAAAAAGGCTTGTGCTACATTAGGCTCTCCGCAGCAATTAGTGGAAACAGCTTGAAAAGTAGCAACTCTATTAAAACAGTAACCGATTTGTACTGTTTGTCTCGAATTATTTTCTTGTTGCAGGCAACAAACTTTGGTGCAATGAGGCAATTCAGGAAAAGATTTTGAAATCAAAGGAAAAAGCCTTGCAAAATGATCTTGAGATTTGGGGCTCATCAAGCACTCCAGTTGGAAATTTTTCCAGAGAATGAAAGTTCTGATTTCCTATATTTCTGCTCAAAAAGTGTTGTAGAAGCAACTATGGTCATTATGGAAAAGTGGAAATCTTGCCCATCAGATGTGTGAAAACCTTGTTACTGGGGCTGATATATTAAATTTGGAGCTTTACTAAAAATCTTTGAAACAAAAGTTAACTTGGAAGGACTACCAATAATAATTGTTTAATGGATTACTGGAATTCCTGTGCTCAGGGAAGTTATAGATGAACAGGTACCTGTTCAGTAAAGTAATTTGAAATCTAGATAGTAAGTAGAAAAAAAAAGGCTGGTTTAATGTGTTAATACGATACAGTAATTGTAGATATTTTTGTCACATTTTTTAATAAATAGCTTTCCACTGCGATGGCCAGAATGAAAATTCTAGTAATGCAGTGTCTATGCAACAAGGAAAGGGACAAATGCTGTGGGTCTCTCTGCACTGTTCCATTCAGATATTTCTTTGTTTTTTTTTTTTTTTTTGTTTTTTTTAGCTCTGTTGGCTTTTTCCTAAGGGAGTGTTCTGTCTGTGGAAGTTATCCTTGCATATAGCCATAATGAAATTCCAGTATCGTGTGGTACATTGATGTTGGTGCATGAGTTTTTGTTATTGCTGTTGTGCAGTGCCTGATTAATGCATAGCAAAGTACAGTTGGCTGGACAGGAATGAATGATGAAAGCTATGTATTTGAATAATACATGTGAACTAATAAATTAGCTCTATCTGACATTCCTGTCAGTTTTTTTTTAAGCATTGTTGTCAACTACTGATACATTGGCAAAATATTTAAGGGTATTCTTTTGAACCAATCCTGCATGACAAATCTTGCCTTTTAGATAGTTCATAATAAGACTAGTGAATAGAACAAGTTAATTATATTTATAGCATTATACCAGTACTCTAATCTGGAATTTTACTTCCATTTAACTGGAAGTAGATTCCAACTCATTTTTGCGCCAAGTGACTGATTAAGCAAAGCTCCTTATTCTTGATAATATGGTTACTTATTTGCTTCTGTTAATCCCTGTTGTCAACAGTAGCCAATAAGTTGTAATACATGTTATCTTAACCTGTGAAAAATTAATTTTGTCAGAGTTAAACTGGTAGTTTCATTTTTGTAGGCTAGAGGTGCTTAACTTATAAAAAGCTAAGCAAGCACCTCTGCCTAGTTTTTCAATATTTTACTATGGTAGATTTGGGTAGAATCCCAGTCCTGCTGGCCATCTGATCTGCAGTGTTTGGGATTTCCATAAGCTCCATGCGGTTGGAAACGCAAATGCGTAGATGGCTCCTTGTACAGTTAGCCACGGACGCACTTAGTCCCTTAAGCGCATGCAGCAGAGGTATGGCAATCCGGCTGCATTAATTGGCCATTAACCCACAAGAGCGCATAGTCGTCTTTGTGGGATTCAACCCACCCTGGGCGAACAAGATGGTGAGTTTTGGGTAGGCATTATGGCACTAGAAAATAAAAAACCGACCTTTCATCAGCTATGGAACCAAGTTGATATAGGCTTGAGATGTTGAAGTTAGTAATTTATTTAGTACAAACTGTGCTGTTATGATTAATGAATGTGCTGTGTTTTCAGTCAAACTATGTTGCCCCTTCTTAAAGACATGTTGAATTAAAAATGTTGTTCCACGTTTCTTCTGCACTGAGAAATTTTATTAGGTCATCAAAAGTGATGAAAAAGTTTGAAACACTGTCTATATTTCATAAAAATTGTATTTTAAATTTTTGGAGCACATATAGCTGATGATGACTTATTTGCTACTCTTGATCATTTTTATGA
Source organism: Macrothele yani (assembly GCA_039090855.1). Lineage (NCBI taxonomy): Eukaryota > Metazoa > Arthropoda > Arachnida > Araneae > Macrothelidae > Macrothele > Macrothele yani. The sequence goes on from CM077029.1 coordinate 60,533,022, forward strand.
TGCAAAGCATAATACCACCAGTGTTGTCTGAAGCAGAGGAGTTGCATATCAAGTGCTCAAATTATTTAAAAAGGCATATGGTTTTTACAAAAAACATTAAATTATGGTAGATTGTTAATGTGTAGAACATACACATTTAAGTGTATGAATTATTTCCTAGTTTCTTGCTTAGTTTATGTAAAATTCATAAGAAAAAAATGGTTCTTGAATGCTGAATGAGACATAAACACGCTATAACTTTAGTGTAATGGCCATGGCATTTAATGATGATTGTTTTTCAACCAGTTCTGCTACTGAAATAAATGTTGAAATTACCATTCTGAAAATACCATGTCTTGAAGTAAAGAAAATTTGGCTGTTCAAACAATACTTTGTATTGTACCATAGCTAATGATGACTTGATTTGCTACTCTTGATTACCTTTATGATGCAAAATGTACCACCAGTGTTGTCTGAAGCTGTCTTCTTTATTATTTATACATATGAAGAGTAAATTATTTTTTAAATGTGTTTACAGATTTGTAAAATCATACTTCTATGGTCAGGAAAATATAGTAATTAATATTTTTGCACTATGTTATGGTGTGATAAAGCCAGTGGCTGCTCTTGGTTTAGCAAGCAGGTAAAGTACACGTAGCAAGAACTGATATACTACCATTGTGAAGCATGCTTAAAAATATTAATGTAACTGTACCTCGGAAAATAGGTTGCCAAAACATAACTCCCAACATTAAGCACCACAGCCTGGTTAATGCATAGCAAAGTTTTCAGTACACTATGGCACTTTTAATTTTGAACCTTTTATTTTCGTCTCTACATTTTTGTTCATAATGGGGAAGGATCTATGGCAGGAAAGTTGCAGTTGCTGATGTAGAAAATGCAAAGAGGAACGAACTATGCTAAAAAAAACCAACTGATGAACTAGTTTTTCAGGATCTTCCTTGTGATGTTTAGTTCCCCATCAAGCAGATACTTGTGCGTTTTGCTGCCATCAACCTTCCTTGATAGGTTTAATCACTGAAGAACACTGCTCTTCTTGCAAACTCGACTGCAAATGAGTTCGTTGTGATTTTCCTGATGTAAATAAAGAAGTTTGAAAGAAGGAAACATGTTAAAAAGAACTGTGAGGTGTCTTATTCTGAAAACTGTTGAACCTGCATTTTTGTATGTTGCAAGAATTTGGTAGAATATGCTGTTTCATGTTAGTTAAGCTTCAAAACACCATGATATACAGTTGGCTGGACAGGAATGAATGATGAAAGCTATGTATTCGAATAATACATGTGAACTAATAAATTAGCTCTATCTGACATTCCCGTCAGTTTTTTTTTTTTCTTAAGCACTGTTGTCAACTAATGATACATTGGCAAAATATTTAATGGTATTCTTTTGAACCAATCCTGCATGACAAATCTTGCCTTTTGGATAGTTCATAATAAGACTAGTGAATAGAACAAGTTAATTATATTTATAGCATTATACCAGTACTCTAATCTGGAATTTTACTTCCATTTAACTGGAAGTAGATTCCAACTCATTTTTGCACCAAGTGACTGATTAAGCAGAGCTCCTATTCTTGATAATGTGGTTACTTAGTTGCTTCTGTTAATCACTGTTGTCAACAGTAGCCCTTAAGTTGTAATGCATGTTATCTTAATCTGTGAAAAATTAATTTTGTCAGAGTTAAACTGGTAGTTTCATTTTTGTAGGCTAGAGGTGCTTAACTTACAAAAAGCTAAGCAAGCACCTCTGCCTAGTTTTTCAATATTTTACTATGATCGATTTGGGTAGAATCCCAGTCCTGCTAGCCATCTAATCTGCAGTCTTTACGGGGTTTCCATAAGCTCCATGCAGTTGGAAACACAAATGCTTAGATTGCTTCTTGTAAAGTCAGCCCCGGGTGCACTTTGTCCCTTACGCACATGCAGCAGAGGTATGGCAAGGTGGCTGCGTTAATTGGCCAGTAACCATCAAGAGCACATAGTTGTCTTTGCGGGACTCAACCCACCAGAGGCAGACGAGATAGTGAGTTTTGGGTAGGCATTATGGCACTAGAAAATAAAAAACCAAAAACCCACCTTTCATCGGCTATGGAACCAAGTTGATATATGCTTGAAATGTTGAAGTTAGTCATTTATTTAGTACAAACTGTGCTGTTAAGATTAATAAATGTACTGTGTTTTCAGTCAAAACTATGTTGCCCCTTCTTAAAGACATATTGAATTAAAAATATTGTTCCACGTTTCTTCTGCACTGAGGAATTTTATTAGGTCATTAAAAGTGATAAAAAAAGTTTGAAACACTGTCTATATTTCATAAAAATTGTATTTTACATTTTTGGAGCACATATAGCTGATGACTTATTTGCTACTCTTAATCATTTTTATTATGCAAAGCATACCACCAGTGTTGTCTGAAGCTGCTGTTAAGTAGGAGTTGCATATCAAGTGCTCAAATTATTTAAAAAGGCATATGGTTTTTACAAAAAATATTAAATTATGGTAGATTGTTAATGTGTAGAACATACACATTGAAGTGTATAAATTATTTCCCAGTTTCTTGCTTAGTTTATGTAAAATTCATAAGAAAAAAATGGTTCTTTCTTGAATGCTGAATGAAGGACATAAACACACTAACTTAGGTGTAATGGCCATGGCATTTAATGATGATTGTTTTTTAACCAGTTCTGCTACTGAAATAAATGTTGAAATTACCATTCTGAAAATGCAATGTCTTGAAGTAAAGAAAATTTGGCTGTTCAAATAATACTTTGTATTGTACCATAGCTAATTGACTTTATTTGCTACTCTTGATTACATTTATGATGCAAAATGTACCACCAGTGTTGTCTGAAGCTGTCTTCTTTATTATTTATGCATATGAAGAGTAAATTATTTTTTAAATGTGTTTACAGATTTGTAAAATCATACTTCTATGGTCAGGAAAATATAGTAATTAATATTTTTGCACTATGTTATGGTGTGATAAAGCCAGTGGCTGCTCTTGGTTTAGCAAGCAGGTAAAGTACACGTAGCAAGAACTGATACATTAATATTTTTACATGCTTCACAATGGTAGTAACTGTACCTCAGAAAACAGGATGCCAAAACATAACTCCCAAGATTAAGCACCACAGCCTGGTTAATGCATAGCAAAGTTTTCAGTACACTATGACACTTTTAATTTTGAACCTTTCATTTTTTTCTCTACATTTTTGTTTATAATGGGGAAGGATAATAGGTCATCAAAAGTGATGAAAGAAAGTTTGAAACACTTGTCACTCTGGTACTTCTCGTTCAAATATCAATAACATTCAATTATTATTTATTATAAGAACTATGAAAGCTAGTATCTCCAATTTTGGCATGGAGTATATAAGTGGAGTAATTAATTTTTTTAAGATAATCTGTTAAAACACTTAGACTAAATGATATGAAGTTATATTAACCATATATCCAAAAAGGACAACATTCACTGTGTAGTAGTTTAAATACAATTTTATTGGATATGCCGAAGTCCTGCACTTCAATTCTATATTATCCAAAGTATTATGACATTTGTACGCAACATTCATTGGCTCATCATTCACTGTAAATAGATCAACACCTTGCAAATCTACTGGTTCATAGAAAATGTACTGAATGTTTATAGTTTCTAGTCTGGCTAGCTTATGCCAACACAAGTTTTAAACTCCTTTTTCTAGAAACTTTACTTCTACTTCCTTGTTTTCCTTGTTTTTTTTTTTGTTTTTTTTTTACTTTATATAAAAAAGGATTTTTATCACAATACACAGCATAATAACTGCTTTTCTACTGCATTCTGGATATTTTTCAACACTTTTTGCAATGAAGTATGTATCTTTACCTAACTGTTTAATCAAATTTAATTCATCCACATCTTCAGAACAACTGCCGTTATCCTTTAATTCACTTGGAATACTTAAAGGAGCACCTCCAGGCATTACTTCTGTTTTGTTTTTTAAGCTTGCTAAACAGGCCTGCAAAGTTAAAAAGCATATCCATAGCTCTAGCAGGTAGCTAGCTGCACGTGCAATGAAATGTTTATTTTCCATCTTATATATAGCCTTGTCAGCTTTAATTTCTTCAACTTGATATTTCTTTGGCTTTTATTGCCTCGTCATGATTCATAAATTTCACAGAAACTATATTATAGTCCATAGTTAACACAGAAAGTACACTAAAATTATAGACTAAATTTTTGATAAATGAAACGGGGGGGGGGGGGGACTGGAGAAATCAAGTTGAATAACTGACTAACATTTGGGCAATATGCAGACGTTTTTGGCTTAACGAATTATCTAGTTACAGTCGGAGATGCTTTGCAGTAACAGTTCAGATTGTCGCTTTGTATTTACAGTTTAAAAGTTGCATGATAAATATGGCTACAGAGGCATAAAAAAATCCTAAATTTTCTTTTAGAAGCTGTGATAGTTTATAATTTTACCAAAAAAGAAAAAAATGTTGAATAATTAAAACTTTATTAATGACAAAGATCTTTGAAAATCTGTGCACTTACTTAGGCCAATGTTGTTTTACAGAAACTTAACTAGTAGGTTTTAAAATATATTTTTTTCATAATAAATTTCAACTTGAGGAATAAATGAGTTATGCATTACAAAGTAGAATGTTCAAATTGTTTCTATGATTTTTTTGACTTTGTGTGAAGTGTTATTTTGATTTAAAAAAAGTATGTGACCAAGAATTACCCCAGGTGGCGATATATTTAATAAAAAATGTATTTTACATTTTTGGAGCACATATAGCTGATGATGACTTATTTGCTACTCTTGATCATTTTTATGATGTAAAGCATACCACCAGTGTTGTCTGAAGCAGAGGAGTTGCATATCAAGTGCTCAAATTATTTAAAAAGGCATATGGTTTTTACAATAAACATTAAATTATGGTAGATTGTTAATGTGTAGAACATACACATTTAAGTGTGTGAATTATTTCCCAGTTTCTTGCTTAATTTATGTAAAATTCATAAGAAAAAATGGTTCTTTCTTGAATGAATGAGACATAAATGCACTATAATTTCGATGTAATGGCCTTGGCATTTAATGATGATTGTTTTTCAACCAGTTCTGCTACTGAAATAAATGTTGAAATTACCATTCTGAAAATGCCATGTCTTGTTCAGTAAAGAAAATTTGGCGGTTCAAACAATTCTTTGTATTACACCATAGCTAATGATGACTTTATTTGCTACTCTTGATTACCTGTATGATGCAAAATGTACCACCAGTGTTGTCTGAAGCTGCCCTCTTTATTATGTATAAATAGTAAATTATTTTTTAAATGTGCTTAAAGATATGTGAAATTATACTTCTATGGCCTGGAGAGCATAGTAATTTACATTTTTGCACAATGTTTATGCTGTGATAAAGCCAGTTGCTGCTCTTGGTTAGCAAGAACTGATATATTAATATTTTTACATGCTCCACAATGGTAGTAACTACATCATTTGTTCTCATGTTTCAGAACTGAACTTCCTGACTCACCCAGTATTTTATCTTAAAATTTTTGCTGTAATTTAAGATCTGGTGTTGGTAGTCTTAATTTCTAATCTATTCAAGAAATTCACAAACTGAAGTTTTAAGGAATAATTAACTTTATTTGTGATTAGAAAGACAAGCATAGCTTCTCACATTTCATTATTTGTATAAGGATATTATGCTGACACTGTTCTGCCGATGAATGGAAGAATGACACTAAAATCTATTTTCTGTACAAGCACGGCAGCAAGCAATTCCTTTTTACTCGTCAAAATGAGAATAAGCTGTGTGCTCCAATGCTCATCGACCAAGTGACAACTAGCTTCCACAAAAGTGCCTAACTGCTCAAGAGACGGTATTCAAGATTGTACATAGCCCTGCAAGATGCTTTCACTGCTGTAATTTTGCTTTTCGAAGCACATAACATTCAAGTTTTTTTTTATATAATCTCACTGAACTTTTTTTGCTAATGTAAGTATAAATATTCATTATTTCTTGATTTTTTAAAAGAACCCGCAGTATCTCGCAAAGTACCCACTCTTTAAAAAAGGGACCCAGCTTGATAATGCAACTGCAGCTCTGGTGAGTAAAGCATGCACTCCTGTAGATGTGCCACCACTGTGTGAAAAGTGATTAATACCAGAAAGGAGTGTTTTTGTTTGTTAGCTGTGGCATTTAATGATGAATATAATTTAACCAGTTCTGCTACTGAAATAACTGTTGAAATTAGCATATCTGAAAATGCCATAGTTGACAAAGCTTAATATAACTAGAATTTTTGTACTGTTATGCAGGGGTGCAGAATTTGTCCGAACTCGCGAACAGTGTTCGCGGGAAAATAAGGCAGCTCTGGGGAAATTTTTGCCCGCGGGTAGGTAATAATAGTAGTAGTAATAATAAAACGAAAATTTTACGTATTAATCAGTATAACGCGAAAGAGTAATTTACTGCGCTGTAATTAATCATTTTGAAAAATGTCATGTTATAAATACAAGAGGTTGTGAGCACAGTGACGTACTGCCGCTGGCATATGATTCATCGAGCCCAAACTACTTTACTAATGCCAAGGCGTAGACAGCGTGGCACGAGTAAATAAGTACGGCGCAACCACTAGTCATGCTAATAAAAAAAATTTCCTAAACTAATAGCAGCTTATGTGTCGTAGGCACCGATCTCAAAAATTATTAGGGGTTCCACACATTTTAGAGCAAATGACCCATGCATTTTTCAAAGGATTTAAGTCTAATTTAAATTTCATTCAGTAAAATTATCTGGCACAATTATACGCCTGAAATGCTAAAATGAAATAAATTATAGTTAATTGAATTTTTTAGCTGTTTATTTTTCAGCCTCTGTCCCACCACTGTTTTGACCTGGACCTAAAAATGTTTGACATTTTGAATCTAAAATAAATATTAAGAGTTTTTTTGTTTTGTTTTTTCAAATTTTTAAGTAATAGGATTTAAGGATTAGTTCTTAATCATCATATAGATCTAATACTCGCTTAAACTTGTATGAAAGTTCGCTACAGTTTTGGGGGAAATTTAGGACAGAAAAAAAATTGCATTCTGGGGAAATATTGGGCCCTGAAAATTTTCTGCACCCCTGCTGTTAATGAAGCATTCACATTAATCTGGGTATTGACGTCTAGTGGGCCGAATTGGTAAGAACTATTTGGCTGCTTAGCAACTGAAGTATCAACAGAATCTGATGAGCTATGTTAGACCAGCATTATTTGAAATAGTGTTGATTGCATGTGGTAATTGGTGGTGGGGATGTTTTAGTTCAGTTGTAAGTATAAGGTGATTGTAAATGGTTAATGATGCCCTAATCATTTACTAAGAATGTGCAGAGGTGTGTTGAAAAACATTGTTTCCAAAATGATACCTTAATTGCAAAATGCTTACTGTACATTCGTCAGCAGTAATCCACTTAACACTGGGTAGTTTTGAAAAAGTTTGAGTCAGGGCCACATGGAACTTTTCTTTTGCCATAAATATTGCTTGCTGTTCATTCGTAAATTACCATAAGTAAGATTCCATTTGTTTAATAATTAAGTGTTGTCTTCAACTCATGTGAACACACTATTTATTTAAATACAATTTTAAATATTTTTTAAAAAGTTGTGCCTTTTTTTCTTTTAAATGCTCTGACACTCAGCAACAAAATTTTTGCAAGGACTAAAGATTTTTTTTAGTATGTCATTTAATGATGAATGTTTTAAAACCAGTTCTGCTACTGAAATCAGTGCTGAGGTTACTATTATCTGAAAATGCCATATTCTAGTATTTATGTAAGACAATAGAAATATCCCATAATAGAATGGCTTCTCTCCTGTTCTGTCCATGACTATAACAGAACATAAAGTTGTTTAACTTCCTAAGTCATGACAACTACATAAAAACCACAAAACTGCTTCTTTTGTTGTTCTGCTTTAATTAAATTTCTTTTGTGCTGGTGAATGTTTTTAACCACACACACATATGTATATATATATACAGTACATACCAAAATGACAAGGACTTGTATTTACCTCACATACTAAGCAATCAGTCAGCCAACTTTGACTACAAATTGTTTCATGTAGTCATCAAAAGGATTTTGGTCAGGTGTCTGCAATATTTTCCAGTTTGGTTCATCTTTCTGAATACGTCCCCTCCACATACCTTTTATAAAAAGCCTAAAGATTAGTGCATGAGTTAGGGTTACAGAACTAATATCGTTATGCCTTGTTTGTGATGAAGTCTTTTTTACAGTATGAAAATCTGCAGATGATTACAATCCACCAAGATCTCTGAAACAAGGATTTTGATGTAAGACTGCCACATTTTAAAATTAATACAGCAAAAACTAATTATGCTAGATGTGATTTTCACGGTGGTGTTTAATATTTTTTCCCCCACTGAGTTGCTCATGGAACCTCCAATAGGAAGAAAAAAATATTCTTTTTACTTTTCATTTTTAGTGTCTAATTAGCAGTTTCTTCATTTAATGTGATACTGAATAAAGATGTCTGCACAGGCTGGGTCTGAGTCGACCCATTCGTTTCATTGCAATGGTAAAGAAAGAAAACTGTTGTGTTTCTTGATCTGTTTAATTGTTTTGCTATCTTCACTTCCATGACATAGCCCAGGACATAATCCCAAAACCAGGGAGGCACTCAGTGTTGTTACCATCTGTAAGTATCGAGATGGTAAACCACTTTGGGGCTAGTTGACGACAAAAAGATTCGACCCCGAGCATGAGGGGGGGTCCAATACTTGTATCAGTGGGACAACATCTATTTTTCTCCTATTCCTAATCTGTATAGGGATTGACTTTTATAGTGTTACTGCTTGCTAGTTCAGAGAAAGGGAGAGTTTGAAGGTGCTTATTCTTCCTTTTTTTTTCTTTCTTTCTTTAAAGGTTATATTCTTCAAAAATTATCAAAGTTTAGTTCATATTTTTAGGCATGTTGGACTAAATAATTTCAATATTTAATTTTCATAATACCAAATGGCACATAAGGGCCGAGCTCACCAAATAAGGTTGTGTAGAACTCTACCGTGATGTTCCTCCCCAAGTTTCTAAACCGTTCAGATTAGGTAGCAGCCTTCCATTTAACAAGCTACCGTGGAAATCTAAATGTACAATAGGCCTGAAGAGTAGAGTAGCTTCATAATGTCTCAATATGCTAGCAGTTGGGTCTAATTTCTGTTCAGCAAGATATTTCAGCTGCACGTGAAGCTGGGAAATGAGTGCTCCTGCCAACTATATATGTAGATGGTTGTGATGGTATCGTAAATATTCGGCCTTTTCTTGGGGGGGGGGGTTCTGTGCAGATGTATCATGTCATAAAACAAGGGCTGTGTGGTAACCCTACAGTCTTATCAAGCCGGGTAACCAGACGTCCACATCAGTGCGGGGCATGCTGCTAGTTGAGTACAATTTAAGACATGTCATCCTCTGAATTTCACAATTCCTTGTTAAAAAAAAAACCTGATCTTCTGAAGAAAATCTCTTCCAGTGAAAAATATAACTACAAATGTCCAGCACACTAAAATCTTTTCTTTTCTTTTTTTTTCAGTTTTACACGTTTAAACGCTAAAAAATTTTAATTACAGAGTATGTGCATTCTGATTTCATAATTATTTTTGTACAAGTTTGTCCTATCTTCAGTGAAAATGTCCTCCCATTCCAAAAAGTCATCTGATCACCCTGTACCAAGCACCTTTTTGCTGCTGCTACGTACGTACAACTGGCCATGTGTGAATTATGGATCAAGCTGTTTCTAGAATTGGTGTATATGGATTGTGAAATCTTGTTAAGCACTCGCATAAGAAAAATTAAGGCCTTGTAACTTGGATTTTCTCATTAAAAAAAAATCCTGTTCCCTTAATTATTGGAGTTGGTGACACTCCTCACAATAGAAGTTCCTCCTAAATGAAATTTATATATCATTTGACTGCCTGTGAGATAACAGAAATGCATCCCAGTGTTTCAGAAAGGTGGCTCCAAAAAAATTTATTAATCCATTTTTGTGTTATTCTTTATCTTTCCAGGTTCCTTTGAAATTCCAAGTGGACCAGGATTTAGAAGTGGTAGCTTCTGCTAAGAAGGGAATGCCCTTTCAATACTTGATTCCACGACATCTTTGAATCAAATAGGTGTTGACTTGAGCTACACTCATAACTCTTGTGCAGAGGTCCTGCAGTCCTTATAAAGCCTTAAAAATCAATATTTTTATAAGTGCCTTATTTTTTTAATTTATTACTTATTTTTGGCTCGAAAAGGGCTTGTTTTTTCTGACTACAAGAATCCAGAAGTTAAAGTGTAGTAACTAGAAGTTCTGCTACTTTTTGACTTAATGTGACACCAGCTGAATGCCTGTGGGAGTGCATGGGGCAGTGTGAGATACATAATTTTCTGAAAAAAGTGAAAGAACATGGGCTAAATTAAACACACTATACACTCCTCCCCATCTCTTGGTACTGGTATTTCACTTTTGTGTCCCCTCCTTTTGTATATGCAAATTACAATTGTTCTGTTATACCAAGATAAAATCAAGGGCAAAATTGAAATCTTGAGCATCTAATTTTGACTTTGGTTTTTCAATTTAATCTATGACTACAGTTGTTATTTTTGCTAAATGCAACTTATTAGCAGATTCTGCTGTGGCTTTTGTATTTTTGTGAAAACTATAAAGCTTCAGAAATTCAGTCAGTGATTTGCCCTCCACTAATGTTATTTTCTTAATCCTTGAGGTGTGTTCCTACAGCAACTGTTGGATCAATGACCTTCCCCATATACTGCAGTGCAGGGTTGTAAGTGAGCCACACCATAAAGGGTGGAGTGGAATAAGTTCATAGTTACCAGAGGCATTAGATTCCTTAACCCATTCTGACTCACTCTAGAGAGGAGTTGAGGCAGCTATCATTGTATGTACGGGCGTTATGGCATTACCCCAAGGTCGTAAGTATGTTAATTTTCCACTGGTGTTCACCAAAGCATTGGCCATTGTTAGTATGAATGATTTAATTGAACAAACAAGATTCTAAAATTTAGTATCAATCAAAATACCATAATGCCCAAAAGGGTCTTTTGTTTCACTTCTTTGTTTAGTAACAACAATGGTGACTCCTGCAAATTCAAAGAATTGGTAAGGGCAGAATACCTGACAAAAGGCGTATTGGGCAGCTATCATTGTTTGTATATACGGGCGTTATGGTGGTTAACGGGTTAAACCAGGGTCAGCTGTGGTGTCTGGCATTCCCCAAGGCCATAAATACAATAATTTTCCACTGGTGTCTACCAAAGCATTGGCTGTTGTTGGTGTGAATGATTCACTTGATGTTATGATCTGAGCGACAAAAGCGGCTAACTTCCTTTAGCATTTTGCTACAATTTTCTTCTCAATTTTAGCATCTTTGCTACAGCATTTTTTGAGCCATCTTACTCTGGCCCATGGTATGATTATGTGTAAAATTCTAAGCTTGGACTACAGTTTTACAATTTGCATACTCTGTATTGCATATGTGAATTTTCTCTCAAGTAGGGAAAGCGATTTAACCAGTAGAATTTTAAATTGCATATATTCAAATTTTATTACACCCACAAACTTAATGTACTGTATTTGTTTTCATATATAATCTGCAGTGGTAGTGCCACAAAAACATTTTTTAGGTGTGTATTATTCGAGAGTTTAATCTGCAGAACCTAAATTTATAATTTAACATAAACCGTAGATTATGTGACCGAAAATATGCTGTGTGTGAAAGTATGGCAAACTTAGTGCTTCAATTTGCATAGTTGAGCCACATGCAGTGGTTGCTCTGGCTTTTTAAGTTTTTGCGGGCCCGTTCGTCAAACAAACAAAAAAATCTGCCTAAGTGTTTCAATAGTAAGAGGGAGATTACCAAAAACTTTTTTGCGAATTGCAAAGAATGCTAGTGGCCATGCGACCCCTGACATGTGAAGGTATAGAAAAAAAGTTCTGTAGTAGCGGCTAATACAAATCCAATTATTCCACCTGAACAATGTGGATTCAATCACTTTAAACTAGAAATTGCTTATGTATTTTTATATATATAGGCCTAAATTAATCCATCCACTGAGTACAAAAGAACTATACCTGGTTTGAGATAAAGTATTAACTGCAGATGATTCACTATCCACTGTGATCTCTGAAACAAGGATTTTGAAGTCAAATACAGCAAAAATGAATAATGCTTAGAATGTGATTTTCCCAGTGATTGTTTTCTTAATTTTTATCTTGCAGTGTGTCCTATTAGCAGTTTCTTAAATTAATATCAAATACCTTGCTTTCTGAACAAGATGCTTTTCAAAGTGTGATGTGATGCATTGGAAATAGCATTCTGGCAATCATCTTACACATAGTGTGATACGTTTTCCCAATTTTTTTAAACTTCAGTTTCCAGATTGATAGGCTACCTCAGGAATCTAAATGTGCAGTGGGTCTGGAGAGGGCTTTACTTTTATACTGTTGGTATGCTTTGGTTGTAATTTATGGCCAGCAAGAGATCTTGACATCACAGTGAAATTATGAAATGAGTGTTCAAGTAGACGATGGTAATGCATACATTCAGCTTTTTAGGAGGTTGATTTCTACACGGATGTGTCACTTTGTAAAACATTGAATGGTTGTGGTACCTACCCACCAGTCAGTTAAATATGGATCTCGAGCCCCCAAGTATTTTTGAAGCCCTTTTGCAATAATTATTAGCCTTCCATTACTGAACATTTTAACTTATTATTAAGTAGGCTTTGTGGTAAAGAAGTTCTTTAGAACGTGTAAGTAGTTTTCATAAAACTTACACCATTGTGCGAGACAAACGTGCACATTGGAATTAAAATGACTGATTTTTATTCTACATCAAGAAATTCGAATCTCTAGTATGGTTATACTATTTTGAGTATAGTGGGTGTACAGTTCCTGCTTATTAAATAAGTAACAAGAAGTGCCAAACTAATTAAATTATTTACTCTTTAATATATAAAACACTTAAAATAAAAAATTTGCTAGACTTAAAAAAAGACAAAACAGGTCTGTTACTTCTCGCGAAGAACACCTTTTAGTTCATCATATCCTCAAAGATGCGTAGTTTGCGCCAGCAACTGGAATACATAACATCTTATACTCATTGGTACAAATATTTCATTCTTTGAACTGATATTTCTTCCACATTCTCTTGTTAATATACATGCATAGGTACTATTGCTATGGTTGTGAAAGGGGGCCTCAGAAGTTCTGGATTAGCTGCTTCCTCATCGTCTAGTGTTTATGAACTAAAATAAAGATTTTATGTATCTACTGAAAAAAAAATTGCTTTTTTTTTTTCGATACTTCATTCAAAACGGCCTAAATTCCTGGCTTTCTTTGACCAATTTCATATAAAGTTATGGCTAGAAGGCCCTCTTAGCCATGTATCCCACACCGCATTGCGGGGTCTATCGATACACCCGTGTGTATGAACAGGCCTTGAAAAAGATTTTCTTAAACATACATATCACTAAGCTGTTCTAAGATTTAGAGGTTAGCTGCAAAAAGAAATATAAACTACCAGGTAGTTTTTACTTACTGCTGCCATATCAAACTTCTCCATTCACAGCGATATTGATATAAAACTCGGGCTTCACTGACATCCATCACATGCGTACACAAGATCTTCATACTCGTAATCTTTTATCTCATGCAGACACAATCTGATCTTCCCATGACTTCCTTGGCCTTCCTCCCTGCCACTTGGGCTAGAAAGATCTTAGTAAGCATCTCATCACTCATTCTTCTAACATGGACATTACACAACTGCAAGACATCGTTCCTCACACAATCGGAACATGTCTTGCCACGAACCCACCTTCCGTAAGTAACGCATTTCTCCGGCATACAAACAACTCCTATGTTTCTTCTGCAGTACCCAGGTTTCACTACTTATATCAGAGTAGGAACCATTACACCAGTGGCGTATATTCGAGGGTAGCTGCAAAGCCCAGAGAATGCACAAATAAAACAATTAAATATACACAAGTAAATTATCAACAGTTAAAATATGTTGCCACGAAAAAAAAAACTTACGGATTCGCTTCTTTGACTCAGTCTGGCAAGTGAAAACCTTCCGTACAATCGCCTGCTAGTGTTTTCATGACATGAATCTGCTGGTAGAGGGGATTGTCCCATTGCTTTGGGAAACTTTTCGCTCCAAAAAAAGAGGAGACTATCTCAGTCACTCACAACTCCCGCCCATAAGAGTGCTTCGCGAGAGTTGTGTTGCAGTTTTTGTGAAGTGTCAATTAATTAAAATCGGAGATATCTTAAATTTTTGGCTTTGTTGGATTCGAACTGTTTTGATAAGTTTTGGAAAAACTTCCCTGAACAGCTGTCAGAACTAAAGAACTCTATGCTTCAAATTTTGATACAGCTCGACTAAAAAATGAACTGAAAGTGTTTTTATTCCCCTGATGAATACAAAAACAAATCGGTACGAGGCATTACGTGTTACATAAATTAGATAGTGTTTAGTGAGGTACACAAATTAGCAGACCTCATATTAAACTTTTCATCAGCAACTGCCGAAAGTTTTTCAGTATTAAAAATAATCGATATATCTTGAAGCCACAGAAGGACATGCACATTCGAAAAACTTGGCTGTTTTGTCTATAGAGAAAAACATTCTTCTTAAATATGAAAAAGTATTCAGGAGAAACATTTTATGAAAACGTAACACTCAAGTTCACACAAAAGGAAAGGAGTTCATGTACAGATAAGTGTTCAAATCCTAATCTTTATAATTATTTGGTATGTTAGTAGTGGCATGTGCCTATTTAGAAAAAAGTTACTTCTATTACTTAACAATTAAAAGTTAAAATAAAACTACTGGAGGGGGGGAGATAGCCCAGGTCTCTGACTCAAGATAAGCCACTGAATTACACTTTCGTACACAGCCATGCAGGAATCTTGAGAACCCATTCCTGTGAACACTTCCCAAAGCCACTATGCCGCCCCGGTGGTGCAGTGGTCTAAGCGATGGCCTCTGATCATTCGTCCAAAAGGAGTCCGGGTTTGAATCCTGGTGAGGCATGGATCTGGCTCTTTCTCTTCACTGGAACCAGTGGCCCTAAATTAGGGACCAGCGATTGCTTATAGACCATTGAGTTGCTCACTGTGGTCATTAAAATCTCCAATAAAAAAAAATACAAAAAAACTTAGTACATTGTCAGAAATTGCATTCTGTGCGCCTACTCTAGCATTGAAATTCCCTGCCGTTATAACTTTCTCTTTAGCACCAAATGAGCTCAAAACAGCTTTTAACTCATTCCAGAAGGTTCCGAGTTGACTTTGCCTTCTTTGTGTGCTCCATGATAACAATGGCAATTGCCGCTGTGGTCTAAAGTGCTGGCTTGTGACCATTCGTCCTAGTTGTTTCCGAGTTTGAATCCTGGTGAGGCGTAGATGTTTGTATTTCGGCACTAGCTCTCAATGTGTTACTTGTCCAACATATTGGGTCTCTGTGTACATTGGTTATTAGTGTACTGTTAGAACCATATTTGATATGTACTTGATGTGAAATATGTCTGTGTACCACCAGGTTCAATAAATAATTTTTTTAAACCTTCAATCAAAAAAATAGCAATGGCATATACACTACAGCTACTAGGGCCTCTGTGAATCTTGGAGAGGTGCCAACTATTTCTGTATAACATTGGCGAAAAGACCCCAACTCAGAGCTTTGTTCCAGAATCCTTAGGTTGAATGACCTACTTCAACTGTCAGTTGTGGGATAATCCCCCACACTGGTGCACTTACCTGATTAAAAAGACACAGATATAATTTTTTTAAACAATTTCTCTTATTTGAAACTATGGGTTTTAAAAAGGTGGTTATGCTGTGTATGGTAAGGGGGCGGGGGCTTGTCTCCAATGGTAACACCTGACAAAAATTCCTGGCTCGTTTCAATCTGGAACTTATATTGCCAGATTTTCCAATTATATGTATAGTCGTCAAAGAATATTCCTCAACAAACAGGAATTGTATTAGTCCTGTTGTCAACAATTCCGCAATTACATGCTCTGTAAATCTGAACGTTATTGTCACGAAACTCCAGAAATATAGCTGAAATATATTTTGCACAATGGAAAATTGTAATGAATCCCACAGTAACTCAAGCAATTTTTTTTACGAAAAATAAGTTCGATCCTCTTTCCTCTGTCAGTTAATCTGGTAATGAGCTAAGTATCTTGGAATTACCCTGGGCGAATGATTTGTCTTTAGTAAAGCTATGAAATATGTTGTTTTTATGGTAGTACACATGTTGATTACTACCAGGAAACAACGAATACCAGTTCTCAACGGCCTAATTTATAGAAACAAAACTCGTTAAAATATAAAATTACTGTTTTATTCCTCTGCTGATTTACGGTGTGGCAGGGCAGCCCATCTGTGCTAGAACTAACTTGAAACTTCTCTTTTGGCGCTGTGGCTTCTGGACGTTCTGCAAGGTCTGGGTTCGAATCCTCGATGAAGCATGTTTGTCTTACGGTACTGGCTCTTCTGTGTAACCAGTTACTACAAAATAGGATGGACTGCTTACCGTCTTCACGGTGGTCGTTAAACGCCGAAAAGCGAAATAATTGGACATCAGACAGCCGTTCCACATGGAAAACTCAAGAATTACGATCAAAGAAACCATCGTATTTTATGAAGAAATGGATAACAAAGTCTGTCTAGCTTAAAGAAGACCAGCGCGATAAAACATCCTGCTTTCCCCCTCCAGTAAAAATAATTTAAAACCACCGTAAAGAACTGCATTCACTCAACGTGAGAAAAAGAGGCCTTTAAGAGCCTTAGTCTACAAGTTTTTTAAGCCCTTACGCACACCTCGCCTTAACTGAGCAAGTGCTGTCTCGTATCACTCAATATTCCATCCGTTTTAAACCGTAGCACGTCAAAACATCGCAAACCATAACATCGCAGACACAAAACATCGCGAGCCATAACATTTCAGGATGGGGCATTAATTACACGGCTTTTTTCTTTTGTATTTTTCTAAACATTTGATCTTTGGTAGGAAAAATTTGTTCAGACACTGATTTAATTTGCAGAAGACTAGTATGCGGCACTTATCAAAATATTTCAGGAGGGGGCATTAATTAATCTCTCATCTCATACAAAAATTTCATAAAATCTACAGTTTTCAATTTAAAGCCACCAAATTTGGTATACTACCACATGGTGTTTTTGGATGTGGTCTGAGCCCGGGGTCGAGGGGCCCCCATAGAAAATTTTCGTAAAATGTAGAGTTTTCAATTTAGAACCACAAAATTTTATATACTTCCTCGTGGTGCTTTAACTTAGACCGTTAACGGTTTTTGGAAAGGTAGGGGGCCCGGGGTCAAGCGGCCCCGATACGCAATATTCGTAAAATCTACAGTTTTCAATTTAGAACCACCAAATCTGGTATACTTCCTCATGATGCTCTAACTTATACCGTAGACGGGTTTTGCTTTGAAAGGTAGGGGGCGCTGGGTCAAGGGGCCCCAATACGCAATATTCGTAAAATCTACAGTTTTCAATTTAGAATTACCAAATTTGGTATGATATCTCATGGTGCTCTAACTTAAACCATAGACGTGTTTTGTAAGTGAAATATCCGTTAGTAGAATCTAAGAACATTCAAAACATCGGGAAGGCCCCCTACCTTTCCAAAACCGTCTAAGTTAGAGCACCATGAGATATACCAAATTTGGTAATTCTAAATTGAAAACTGTAGGTTTTACGAATATTGCGTACTGGGGCTCCTTGACCCAGGGCCCCCTACCTTTCAAAGCAAAACCCGTCTACGGTCTAAGTTAGAGCACCATGAGGAAGCATACCAAATTTGGTGTTTCTAAATTGAAAACTGTAGATTTTACGAATATTGCGTATTGGGGCCCCCGGGCCCCTTATCTTTCCAAAACCGTTTACTGTCTTTAAGTTAGAGCACCATGAGGAAGTATACCAAATTTGGTGGTTTAACGACCACCGTGAGCAACTCAATGGGCTATAAGCAGTCGCCCGTCCCTAATTTAGGGTCACTGGTTTCAAGAAAGGGAGAGAGCCAGTGCCGTAAGACAAACACAACATCCATGCCTCACCGGGATTCGAACCCGGACCCCTTTCGGACGAATGATCAGAGGCCATCGCTTAGACCACTGCGCCACCGGGGCGGCGTTCTAAATTGGAAACTAGATTTGTCGAAAATATTCTATGGGGGCCCATCGACCCCGGGCTCCGACCACTTCCAAAAAACCATCTACCGTCTAAGTTAAAGCACCATGAGATAGAATACCAAATCTGGTGGTTTTAAATTGAAAACTGTAGATTTTACGATAATTTTGATTGAGTGGGCCTGGGCACTGTTGGAAAAGCGGTACGGGTAACCCCAATTTCTACCAAAATTTAATCAGGACATCAATTTCTATGAAGTCCCCCTCACCTTCAAATATACTTTTTTTTTTTTTTGCAATTCATCAAAAGCTATCGAAAGCAATTTATTTAGGGATTACTGCGATGTTATGGTACCACGATGTTTTGACCTGCGATGTTATGTCGTAGACCAGTTTTAAACAGTTGTGGCACATGATGGCCTCATTGATCCTTCCCTTTTTCGGTTTGCTTGTCAAGATTGAATCCCGGGCCGAAGTTTGGTATCAGAACCTTTGGTCCTTTCAACAAGAATGCAGGTGTAAGTTCTGCTCTATTTTCGTTCCCTTGATTTATTTCGCTAATAAAAAAATGTTCTCCATGGGAAGTGGGGGGCAGAAAACAACTCTAATTATAAAAAATCGCATCAGAATTTTTTTTTTTTTTTTTTTTTGGCGGTGGCTTCGTTGCAGGGTCATTATCGTTGGAAAAAAGGAACTAACTAGCATGAAAAGTATTATTCAATTTTTAGTATACTCGTCTGGTTCTTTTCCGTGGATGAACGCAGTGGTATCGAAAATTTACTGATGCCGAATTTCGGCTCTCGTCCATCTTTAATCGCTGCTGCTGTGAGGTAGCCTCTTACCGTTGTTAACAGGAAGACCATTCCAAAACTTTGAGATTCTCACCAATAAACACTTCTCCACAGGTCGTCGTAACACCTCCTACTGACGGCAAAACAATGAACAGGAAAAAGTTCAAAGCATTCTTGGCAGCACTGTTTTACATCGCGTAGAGTAAGGTGACCAGACGTCCTCATTTTCTGGGGACAGTCCTCAATTTCAATACTTTGTCCTCATATTTCGTAAAAACTTATTGAGGACGTCAAATGTCCTCAATTCTTAGTTTTTGTCCACAATTGTTGAAATTTCCCCCAAAAAACTGAAATAGGTAAAACTGTGTTAAACAAAAGGCGTAGAATTAAATTGAATTTACCACGCAACCAAATTTATCATCAATTTCTTATTTAAATGCTAGGAAATGGTTTCATAAAGTAAAAGTATGGAACTATTTTCCGAAGCGGATAAAATTTTCTTTGAATTAAGTTAGAAATCATGTAGTATTAATAGGAAACGTGTCGAAGCATCGAACAAAGTCATCTCAATAAATGTGTTATGATTTCGTTTCTGTTTTAAGTATTTTCTATTTTAACTGGATTAACTAAAATATTTTTGTGATGGGAAATGAATCTCAGCATCCACTTTCTTTCAATTAAATAAGTAATTGATGTAAAATTTGGTTACATTTCATTTGATAGATGCCATTGAGAGCTCCACAACTTTTGTTCTGTACATTTTTTATTAAACTGTTTCTTCAAGTGAGGTTAGTGGACTTGTTATCTCTATGAGAGTATTCCTTCTCATTGAGATAACATGCACCTTTCCCATGATTTCTGCTCGGTCAGCGTATAGTAATTTTCTGGTTTCAGATATCTATTCTTGTACAGAATCACAATGAAAAATACGATGTCATCGCTCTGTCCACGTTATTTTATAAACAACTGAAAGATTGTACGCCGCCCCTGTGGCGCAGTGGTCTAAGCGATGGCCTCTGATCATTCGTCCGAAGGGGTCCGGGTTCGAATCCCGGTGAGGCGTGGATGTTGTGTTTGTCTTTCGGCACTGGCTCTCTCCCTTCCCTGGAACCAGTGACCCTAAATTAGGGACGGGCGACTGCTTATAGCCCATTGAGTTGCTCACGGTGGTCGTTAAACCTCCAATAAAAAAAAATTGTACATCCGACACCACTGGGATCGAACCCCAGATCTCTCGATAACTAGCAGAGTGCGTTCTGATGACCTCAGCAACTGATGTGTCGCCATCTAGAGCTCTGTTGAATGCCACTAGATGGCGACACATCAGTTGTTGAGGTCATCATTTGGATTTGTGTAGTCAGATGCTGACTGATAACTCGCGAATAGCGCTGTGAATTGTTGGCACCCCGGGTACTGGCGGTAGAAACCCCCGCTAACAAATAAGGGCGTCTTTCTACTTCGTTTCCTTGTCACTTTCCTATCGGGCACTCTAGCCAAAATCTCCTATCTTTCTATTTCTAACGGTTGTTTAAGACCTGGGGCTCAGACACTCCCTTCCTAAAATCCTCTACATATGATCTGAATTGGCACCGTAGCGTATTGCTGTTTTATACTTATTTCACATGAAAATCATTCTTTCGATTCATCGTATGTTTTCCAATGAAACTGGACAATTATGGGAATGTTATGACATTCCATAACATTCTTTGCTAACCTTTAGCTTTACCATGATGTGTCAGACGATGTCCTCATTTTGAAGCGAAATTGTCCTCAATTTTGCATTGAAATTGAGGACGTCATTTTGTCCTCAATTGCATTCTCAAAAATCTGGTCATCTTAGCCTAGAGGGATACATTTAACTAAAATGTTCCCACGTCAACGGTGCTCTACGTTTCTTCAAAAAAAAAAAAAAAAAGATCCCTTAGCAGCAAGCCCGGTACCCATGCGGCAGATAATCATTGGCGTGGCTGTTCCTACTAATTCACTTGCAGAAGTAATGTCTTGAGTTATATCCATCGTTTATGCTGTATCACTTCAGTTTTGTTTTAGAAACGTGTGATACACGAATAAATGAGGTAATTACGCTATGATGAAATACAAACGAAGTTTTTCAGTAAGACACCGACGTTAAAACTACGGAGATTTCATCATTCATTTTCTAAGGGAAGTGCTTACAGAGGCCCTGGTTGATTCACTTACTTCCATCTCCCATTCTTTTTTTCTCGCTGTCGCTGCTAATTTCTGCTGTAAAACACACCCAATCTACTTCATGTATCTCACTGGAGGATGCTCGATGATTGGAGCCTTTCCACCAAAAATTACTGAAATCGTTCGGAACAAATTGATCTAGGAAAGAAAACCCCAACCTAAGGCTATGTATGTATAATTTATGACTACAAAGCTTGCGGTGTTAAGATAGATTAATAATAAAGTTTCGCACAAAGAGATGTTTATCATAGTCGATGTATAATAAACATTTTATTGCGAAACTGGAGATCATTAATCTGACCTCAGGCTATTAATGATCTCCAGTTTCATCACGAATGAAATAGTACTATGCTGCTTGGGATTGATTGAAGGTTTAACGACCACCGTGAGTAACTCAATGGGCTATAAACTGTCGCCCCGGTGGCGCAGTGGTCTAAGCGATGGCCTCTGATCATTCGTCCGAACGGGGTCCGGGTTCGAATCCCGGTGAGGTATGGATGTTGTGTTTGTCTTACGGCACTGGCTCTCTCCCTTCCCTGGAACCAGTGACCCTAAGTTAGGGACGGGCGACTGCTTATAGCCCATTGAGTTGCTCATGGTGGTCGTTAAACCTCCAATCAAAAAAAAAAAAACTGTCGCCCGTCCCTAATTTAGGGCCACTGGTTCCAGGGAAGGGAGAGAGCCAGGGCCGTAAGACAAACACAACATCCATGCCTCACCGGATTCGAACCCGGACGAATGGTCACAAGCCAGCGCGTAGATCACTGCGCCACCGGGGAGGCCTATGCTGCAAGCATCATAGGCGACTTTTTTTTTGATTGGATGTTTAACGACCACCGTGAGCAACTCAATGGGCTATAAGCAGTCGCCCGTCCCTAATTTAGGGCCACTGGTTCCAGGGAAGGGAGAGAACCAGTGCCGAAAGACAAACACAACATCCATGCCTCAGAGGGATTCGAACCCGGACCCCATTCGGACAAATGTGCTTGGCTTTCGGCGCTGGCTTTCTGCCTTACATTGTCTCTTGAATGAGGATGTAGCACGTGATGTCATCAAGAACTTTAAGTGAAGTGGCAACAGTCCTTACACGTTCCTGATGGACAAGCATAGCTGGTTTCCCTGCAGTTAGTGTGTAAAGCGCGATCATTAGCGGTTGATGTTTAAAAATTGAACCCAAAATGCCTAGATTTTCTGGCATTAATTGCGGTAGTAGAGAAAATCAACACCGATAGTTCTTTTTAGGCTGCCAGCTGCTATCTCTAAATGCAGTACCGTACCGAAAAAATTCCCTTACCTGTGAAACAAAGAGAGTTCGCTTCCCACAGCTTAGAAAACACTGTTTATTGAAGAGTTGGGCACTTCAAAGGCAGAGAACCTATCTTTTACTTGTTCAAATGATGTTGGCGTGCAGTGCTCGCAGTTATTGGGCCAGGCGTTTCAGTCGTGGATTTCAAATTGAATTTAAAAGGTGTTGGCTGTTATTATTTTGCGTGGGTTTTATTGCTACTGACTATTTTCTTATAGAGCACCTTTTAGAGTTTTCCTCTTAGTCGAAATTGTTTTTAAATCAACGCTTCGGTACACTGCAAATCCTTGGAACACATTAAGAACACATTAGGACCTTATTTTAGAACGCAATGTGTGCCAGATTAAGAACACTTTAATGTGTTCTTATTTAGAACATATTTGGAACACATTTTAAGAACATATTTTGAGAACACATTAATGTGTTCCCAATATGTTCTTATTTAGAACACATTGGGAGTAAGTTTTAGAACACATTTTGTTCCAGTTTAGGAACACATTAATGTGTTCTCAATGTGCTCTTGCTGAGAACACATTAATGAAATGCGTTCCTAATGTGTTACTATTAGAACACATTTTTAAATGCCTTCTGAAATGTGTTCCCATTGTGTTTCAATCAGAACACAATAGCAGCAAAATGCAGAGCACGTTCTGTGCTAGATTAAGAACACATTTTATGTGTTCTTAATGTGTTCGAATTTAGAACACATCGGGTGTAAATTTTAGAACACATTGAGAACATATCAGGAGCACATTCATAATTGAATGGGAATACATGCAAAATATGTTAGGAGCCCATTACCAACATATTGGGGACATTCAAAACGTATTTTGAACACATTCTGGGCAACTCATTAACAAAATGGATTGCTGTGAAATACAGGTGTACCATGTCAGCAAACTCTGAATTCCAAGTGTGTATTGTGGATTAGAAATTTATTTCAGATATTTGCTTCTGGAAACTGATGATAATTTTGAAACTTCTCTTAAGGATGGGTAACGTTCATCTAAGACAGTTAATTGCTCAAGCTAAATTTATTCTTTTGAAATTAATAGTGCTGAGTGATGAAATATGTTTTTAATGTTTGTGGGTAAATTTTGAACTATGTTTACCAATGGAATTTTCACCATAAAGTAATAACATATTGCTTTAATAGGAATGAAAAATAAATGTTCATATAAATGTAACACAAACAGTCCACTATACAGCAAAATAATTTATTGACAATATTTTTATTTTTAATAAGGACTTTATTTAGTTTCCCAAACAACATATGGGTTTTTTTTTGTTCCGTCAGTTTTATGATAATGAGCTGATAGCCTTTTTGATTTTTGACCTATATATATATATATATTTTTTTTTTTTTTTGAGGTAGTTCAGTTCAAATGTGTAGTAAAATGTTAGCAGCACAGTTAACAGCGACAGCGTCTGGGCAATAGCGATAAAATTCCCCTGGAACAGAACAGCAGCATCTGTTGTTTGTTTCCACTCTATTTGTACTATCGCATAGGGTAAAACATACTCTTCCACACTCTGCACTTTTTCTATGAATTCCACAGCATCCTGAAATTAAAAAAGACAAACAAATAAGCTGTATATGCCACTCTGAACAATGACTTAAGATATTTGAAATTATGGATAGCAAAATTAAATTTGACATTTTTTAAAAATAAAATTTAGGACAAACATGCTTAGAAAATAAAAATAAAAAAATCACAATTTGCATTTGCAGGTTTAAGAGCAAATCACTTGTTAAATAGAGAACTGATCTTCTCCCATAGTCTGGTTTCCTCTTAAGTATATTTACAGAAACACATATATTTTATGTGAAATCCAACACTGCTATTCATTTGTGTTATTTCGCCTCCCCTAAAATATGTGTTCTTTTTACAAACACAAAAGTTATAGATTGTATGAGGTGGTACTGAGAAGTAGTATGTGCTAATGTAATTACATTTCACCACTTTTTCCATTGCCACAATTGTATACAATGATTTTTATGGATATACACTAACAGGCTTTGCACTTGTAACTTATTCGGATATCATATAAAGCATTATGTTAAAATGTACTGTATGCCAGGTTGTTTCTCTAGTATCTATAGAAATATTCTTAGTTATAATCACAGTAAAAAAAGGCAATTCCGGTAACGTGATATACGCATTTTGCTAGATCACTAAGAACCTTTCTGCATTCCATAAATCAGCTATTTTATCTGCCTTCCATTTCTTTTTCTCACTTTTCTTTATCCTTTAGCTGTTCTAAGTATGAAGCATATATATATAGCATGGGACTGCTTCACATAATTCAAGAGCTGTTTAGGAATTGGAATGGAATTAATGGAGTTCTTATGCAGTCAGATTGCATCGTTACAGACATATGGAGTGAATGCATGAATCCAAAGTAAATTCTTTCCTTTGTAACAATGCAATTGTTTTATGAAAAGCTCCTTTCCAGCTGTATGCTAGCAGGCAATAGTGTTAGACCTGCTTGGAGAAGTTTGATACAGCAATCAGTTAAAAATTATCTGTTTTTTCTTTGTGGAGCTAACCTCTGAATCCCAGAGAACAGCTTAGTGATATGTATATGATGATGTAATAAGGACCCACCAGCTGAATCTTTAATATCTGGAATCTCGAACCAATATTTACAGATATTTGCATCTTCTGAGTTTTATAGATTCTGTAACTAACCTTCAATTTTTACTCAAATCCAATGAAAACTTATCGAATTACACATAAACAAATTTTAGGTTGCTATTTAGAGAAACACTGCCATTATAGCTTGGAGCATCATGTTTTGAGGAAACTAATATCTAGACTTTGGCCCATTATTAGAAATTATTAGAAATGCTGACACTTTTATTGGCAGGAACTATTGTTCCTTGTTATTGCTTGTGGAGGAGAGGAAGTGGGAAGTGTTGCAAGTGGTAGTTATAACATTCTAATCTAGGGCAAGTTCTTTTTTTCACTATTGCTATTTGTAGCTGCCTAAAAAAAAAAAAAAGAGGTCAAATTTTAAGAGTGAATTATTATATCTTCAAAATTTCAGAACAAAATTATAAAATCTAAGGATTTTTCAGGGCACGAAAAAGAAAAATCAAGAATTTCAGGACAACTCTAATCCCTGCTTTACTTATAATACAAATATTGTTCTTTAGTTACATTGTAATATTACCATGGTTCTAGGAATTAAATGCTTTTAACATGATTTAAATTATTCACTGATCAGTGCAAAGTTTCAAGCCTTTATTATGTTAACAATCAACACTTTACAATGCATACTGTGATTTCAAGTGAAACTGCTAAAATATTCCTTTCATGATACTGACTGAGCAGATTTTACATTTTCCCTAAGATTACCTAGTTTTCTCCTAAACATATTTGTCACATGTTGACCCCATCATGTAATTTTTTGATTCCCTATAAATTGTAATATTTTTCAGTAGCTAACTCACAGTTTATGGCAAATTATCATTCTAGGGTATTTACACAAATAAAAAAAAATCAAAATTCCAGTTTTTGAGATACTCAACATCAAATTTAATATTGCATGACACTGAATTTAAAATAAAAAAATTGTGCACTAAAGTATCATTTTGAAGCCTGAAAAAAGGCACTTAAGAGAGACCAATTTTCTTACTCTGCGGTAAAGTTAACTTGATTTATATTTCTCCAATGTAAGAATTTGGCAGATTTTCTAATTTTTTTTTACTTCATCAGTTTGTTAATTAAAAAATTATGGCACTGAAAACTTAACACACAATCATGCCTTGTTTCTGCTAACAAAACTGCAAAGTTTCATGAAAATCCAAGGTAGTCAAGTTGAAAATGCTTTGTTGGTTTAACATAAATAACCCTAGTGAGAATAATTGACAGTGAAACACGTAACACATGAAACATTAGAATATTTTCAGAAACACTCTCTGTTTGAACTTATATCCTCTATAACTTCCAAATTCCTTCATATAAAATTCTCGTATCAAGAACAGATCGACATTAGTTTTCTGGATGTTAACATCAACATATACTTCTCACTTGGTCCCTCTGTTTACAGGAAACCTTCTGCCACCCATAATATCATCTCTTACCATTCCTGCACCTTTGGAAAATACAAATTGACTGTATTAAAGGCATACATCCACAGAGCTAACCTTATTTGTAACAGCCCTTCAGCTCTTCAAAACAAATATCAGATCATCAACATTGGCAAATTACATGGCTTTCCACCTCTCTTAGCACATGGGCTAATTAAAAATTTGAATCACAGAATAGATCTACTACTTTACTGCCTGAACTTTCCACCACTCAGTTTGTTGGCACTTTGCCCTTTAGCCTGGCCTTCACTCACAAAGTTTGCTCTATTTTCAAGTCTTCTGGCTACAGGATTGCTGTTAAACCACCTCCACATCTTCTTAACTTTATCCTTAATGACAGAGATCCCAATAAACCCCTAGAGTTACAAGGTATCTACTTTATCCCTGTCAACACTTCCACAGGCGTTACCCACTATATTGGTAGCTTACTTAACAAAGCATCAACCTGTGATTGGTGAAACATTTTGCTGATGCTAAGAAAAGCAACCCGTCTACCCCCGCCCTTTCAATTTTAACTATCAGCGATACGTCCGCGATTCCCGATTGGCAAAATGTTAAATCTATTGCTCCGTTCAGCAATCGAAAAGCCCTCTGGTACCGCAAAAGCATTGAAATCTTCTGTACTCCTAACACCTGCAATACAGATGCACCTTTTAACATACTTATCATTTGTAAAGCTATTTTGAAATGCAAAGTTTCATGAAAATCCAAGGTAGTCAAGTTGAAAATGCTTTGTTGGTTTAACATAAATATACCACATGTTTTGCTTATACCTATGGAACGAAACATGTGGTATAAACATATGCTTATACCACATGTTTCGTTCCATGGCTGATGAAGGTAGAAGTCACTACTGAAAGGTCCCACCACTTGTAATTTTTACATAACTTATGCGTGATATGTGAACATCAAGAATTATTCTAACATAAATAACCCATTTCTTGCACAGAAAAAAAGTGTCTTAAATAATTTGCAAAAAATATTTGAGAGGTATTTTTTAACCAGCCAATATCTATACAAGCTTTAAAAATGAATGGCACAGTATTTTAAAACCCAACATGACCAGTACAAAAACGTCGGCATGCAATTATTCCACATCACCTTTTCCCTGTCATTCATCCAAAGGTATTCAGATTGGAGGGGCACAAAACAAACAGCACCAATAAAAAAAAATTGAAAATCAGATTAATCCCAACTCTCTTATTTCTTTTCATTGCAATATTTATTGGAAATATGCTTCCTTTACCACTAGCAGACAAACTAGTTTTGCACCATCAATTGATATCTTTCTAGGTATTTGGACTATGACCAGTTAATTTAGAATGTAACAGCTGTCAAATCAAACCTTCCTCTTTTGTGGTGGTTTTAGATACCACAAGCAACTCATAGGGCTATAAACAATAGTTATAGTATCTGAAAAGAGTAATTTCATTTAAATAAATTTTACGTTAAGTATATAGTATCAACAGTAAATATAAAAAAGATTTGAGTTGACTGTACATCAGGGCTATAGCTAGCAGGGAGCCAGAGGAAGCTCACCCCCCTCTCCCACAAGGCAAGCAAAGTTCCCCTGGAAAGTTGATGCTATCGTTAATTATCTGCAATTTTATTTTCAGTGGTTTATGGAAATTCCTTTTGCATTTCATTATAAGCACAAATATTTTGCTTTGTATATTCATGTAATTTAAAAAAAGCAAAATTGCACTGATACACCATGAACAATGGATAACTGAAAAAAATTCCTTCTCGAAATGAATCTGTAGGAACAGCTGTGCCAATGATTCTCTGCCATATGGGCACCAGACTTGCTGCTGCTGCTAAGGGTCAGAAAAAGTATTATTAAAAGTTTAGCTTTAACCATCTTTACACGATATTTCAGAAATGATTAAAACAATATTTAAATTCCAAAATTTAATTATAGTTAAAATCATCAGATCCTTCAAAACGCCTTGCGATTAATGAGATTAGATCTTGATTGTAGCTGTGGGCATGCATTTCTTGAACCCCATGGCTGATGTCTATAAAACAGTGTTCCCTGTTGTGCTTGTATGTCATTTTACCTGATGGTGAAACGCAGTGTTTTGAAAGAACTCGTGATTTTAACTATCATTAAATTTTAGAATTTAAATGTTTTAACCATTTCTGAAATATCATGTAAAGATGGCGAAAGCTACACTTGTAATGTTCTTACAGCATGATTTTAGTCTAGCCTACATTGTTTAGAGCATTATTATTAATGTTATTAATATTATTTGAGAAACATGAAATGTAAAAGAACGTAAAAAAAGGGGGGAGGGCAAAAGCACAGTTTGCCATATGAATAAAACATTTCATCATCATTAGGTAGTTGACTATGACATATGTTAGACTGCTGTTAAAAAAGTTCCAGTTGGTTAATTTCATACTCCTACAAAGAAGTGTTGTCATGGGAATGTTTTAGCTAAACATTCTTCTAGGTGATGTAGAACAGTACTAAAGAGGTTTTTTTTTTGTACGAGAGAGAGAAAGCTTTTAACTTCTTACTGTTGATTGTTTTTCAGTACGAGTTTTTCGATGCATGTGTGGGAGAAGTGTTTATCGGCAGGAATCTACGGGTTTTTGAGTAGGGGTAGGGATGTTTGACTGTTCATCCTGTTAAGAAGAGGTTACCTCTGAGCAATAGCAAAGGAGAATGCATGATTAATGATGGAGAAGAAAGGGCCAAAATTTGGCATCAACTCCTTGATGCCATTGCATGTATTCATGAAAAAAAAACCAGAATAGTAAACTAAAAAATTGTTTTCTCATGCTATTGGAAGTTATGTTTCCTCCAGTGATAATGACCCTAACACTTAGCCACCATTGAACGAATTCTGAAAATGCAATTTATTTTTTTCCCTTCCAAAGTTTCCTTCATCCTTCTCCTCTTTTTCATATTCTAATCCCCCCCCCTACTTTTCGGCTGGAGAAATCATTGGGTCGTGAAATATTCATAAAAGGAATAAAAACACAAAGCAAAACTTGTATTTGTATTCATGAATGAATGTACTTTGCCATTTGAACAATGACCTCCCCCCCCCTTCCCATCCCATCCCATCCCAATGTATCATCAGCCTTCCCTGGTGGAGATCTAGCTACGGCCCTGCTGTACATACAATACACCAGAAAAAAATTTATACTTTTTTGTTCCGAGCTTGTTTTAAGGTTCTTAATGACCACTTAAGGAACTCTGAGGGCTATAAACAGTTTTCCATCCCTAATTAAGGACCACTGGTAAGTGGTTTTAGGAAAGACAGTCAATGCTGTAAGATAGTAAAACACATCACCTGTGCCGTATCCAGGAGCTAAACTTGGGCCCAGCTTGGACAATTCATCACAAACCAGTGTACCCACCCAGGCGTGTCACAGAGTGCATGTGACAAGGACGACCACATGGAGATATAAGCAGCCGGTCAGGACAGATGAGCCATAGTGTGTTAAGTAAACACAATGGACAGAGGCAGTGATTTGACAGATGTTCAAAGGGAATTATAATTGGCTACCACACCAAAGGTGAAAGCATCTCAGAAACAGCACAATTTGCGGGCTGTTTGTAAGGTGCTGTAGTAAGGGTGTACTAAGGATGGACCGCTGGCACACCGAATATCTCCCGACGTCATAACTGTGGAGCCCAAAGCCATCGACCCCTATGGAGAACGTCGCCTCCGTTGACTGGTAAAGGGCAATTGATGCGCACCAGTGCAGCAATTGACCACACAAATGCACACTGGGGCACCCAGGTACGTGTCCCCAATAACAGTACAGCCAATCCTCTCACACATGGGTCTCTGGAGTCAACGCTCTGTCAAGGCACCCATGATAACCTAGGTCCATCGACAACAAGGTCTGCAGTTCACATGGGATTACTGTCATTGGACAGTGGAAGAGTGGGAAAAGGTTGCCTTCTCAGATAAATCGACGTTTCTACTCCACAGAAGTGACGGGCAGTGGCGATAGAACATCGGACACATGAGAACTAACACCCGGACACGCTTGTTGGCCAAGTACAGGCTGGCAATGGCAGTTTGCATGTCTGGGATATATTTTCCTGGTATGACCTGGGACCGCTGGTACTACTGGATGGGTCCCTGAACACCAATGGCTACCTGTCCATCCTCGCTGACCACATGCATCCCTTCATGTTAGATGTTTTCCCTGGTGGTGATGGTGTCTACCAACAGGACAATGTGCCCTGTCATGTCGCTAAGGGGGTGCATGACTGGTTCCAGGAACATGACAGTGGTGTCTCTGTTCTCCCTTGGCCGGTGAAATCGCCCGACCTCAATCCCATAGAGCACTTGTGGAACTATTTGGATTGACAGGTTTGACGTGCTGACCCACAAACCATCCCGATGGGCCCGTGTGCCTCAGGCAATGTTCCAGGGCCTCATTGTGTCCATACTACTCCGTCTCGCCGAGCTGTCATCCAGGCCAAGGGTGGTTATTCCCATTATCAGGTAGGTGGTCATATTAATCTGATACAACCGTGTATGTTTTCTATGAAGGAAATAATTTCACTGATGCTTTTTTTTAAAATGGCATCAATGAAAAATAAACAATACAAATCAAGCTTTCTATTATGGAAGCAAACTGGTATGCTTTTAAACCTGCAGTTTAACAAGTATAGGGAGAAAAATAATATTTGCACTTCATACATGTTCTTTCTGGGGGCTAAGTTTACCAAAAGCTTTCACAGAATCTTAATGTACAATATTTCACCACTATTCTATTTCCTGCCTTCATTTGTACAATACAAAGAAATTACTTATGTATTCACAGGCAATCAGGCATCAGAGATTGTTGCAATTTGATGCACACATGGTGTTAAATATCATAGAAATGGTTACGAATTAAAGCTTCCCTTGTACACACAGTGAAGTAATTAATTGAAGCCATGTTCTGTTAATCAATTTAAATATATTTTTGTTTAGGATCTCTGAGACCTCAATTATTATTTTTCGTATAGACACTACTACAAAAACAGCTGAAGAGAAAATGTTTGTTGTGATAGTCAGCAAAAAGAATTTTCAAAGTATTACGAATCTAACTTTAGATAACTTTGCTGAGGAAAAATTCCTGGGTAAAAGCTCAAAGGGTTTGATATTTTGATTGATAAATATTTCTTTTCATCTGGGCTGCTGGACAGAAAAGAATAGAAAAAGGGCATTAACAAACTTTTCTGATTATCAACTTTTTTTTTTATCGTTATTTAGTTCTGACAGAACACCCCTTTCCACAGAAAAAGTAAATGCAAGACATTTCAGAATCTGAAAAAATGCTGGATGTGTGTGTGGTTTTATTGAATCTATTCAAAATCTAATTTTAGAATGATGAAGTACATAAAAACAATAAATGAACACAAAAAACATCCACATCTAGTAACCATTTATATTAGTACACTTTCACCTAGAAACCTAATTTCTTTTCACAGAAAGATCGTTTATTTTTACTTTACCAAAATATACTGTAGCTGTGAACCTTCTTACATTAGCAACAATGTATAAATGGAATAAAGTTTCACTTACTTCATCACATTCTTCTTGAAGCTTTCATTAGTTTAAATCTATTTCAATTTGTTATAGAATTTATTTACATTAATATACTGTGCATTAGGCTTTTCATTTTCATTATGAAAAACTAAGATCACAATTTGGTATGAACATTTTTAACAGAAGAGATTTATATTTCACATATATATAATTTGTGACTACAGAACTTGTGGTGGTGAGATAGAATGAAAATACCAATGTTTTCCACAATCAAAGGGTTATTATGCATTGACTATAGTTTCGCAGAGCGTTAGGCTCGGCATCATCAGGACGAATGGAGCATAACATTCAAATCATTGTGACATTATCAAAGTTCTGGTCAGTCACGGTTTTTCGTGTGTTGATTCCACTCGCTTGAAAGAAATGGAGTTGATGTCATGTTGGTGACAAGCCGTGAAGAGTTCCGGTATATGTGGAAAGCTTCTAATACATTAAGCTTGACAGTCGAATCAGATTTATCAATAAGCGTAGCGTTTCCAAACAAAAATTTATGGTTATTTTTGTGACAATGTTGGGCTACAGATGACTTCTTCAGTTCACAGTTCTGTACGCAAGCCTTGTGTTCCGTCACACAGAAACTTAAGCCCTGCGGGTCTGTCCTATACATGAAAGTCCACATTCACAAGGTATCTGATAAATTCCCCAGGAATTTATGTCTTCGACGTAGTCTTTTGATCTGTAAAAATTTATCTTGTTTATGGGTTTAAAAACCACTTTGAAATTAAAACTTTTGAGAATTTTTGAAATTCCAAAGCAAATCTGAGGAGCAAAAGGGATAACCGCCGAATTCTCTCGTATTGCGAGGTCTATTGGCATGAGCGAGCAGACTGGTTTCAGTTTCCTAAATTTTTGGACAGCTTTATCTATAACGGAAAGGCTATATCCTCTGTGTACTGCAATTTGTAAGAAAAATCAAGCTCTTTCTGCAAGGAATCCTCAGTGGAGCATATGTTGTTGTTTTTTTTATTTTTTTTTTATTGGAGGTTTAACGACTACCGTGAGCAAGTGGGGCATATGTGTATTGCCCGATATACGTATATGTAGAAGGCGGAGATTTTTTTGTTTCCATGGGTGATTTGGTTTTGCATGTGGGAGTAAGGGAACAGTAAATGGTTTTCGATAAGCTGTTGTACTAAAGTATCCTTCAGAGCATGGCACAAGGACGTCAAAGAATGGTTAGCAGCCATTATTTTCAGTCTCACATATGTACTGTATGAGGATCAATTTAATTGATAAGTTCAACTAATTTAGGTATTTCCGAGTTCATGCTATTCCAGAGAATAAAAGTATAATCTACATATCGAATCTACAGATCAAATGTGACAAGCTCAAAGAGTTTGTCCTTAAAGTGACACATATAGACTTTGCATGAAATAGGCGACAGTGGTCTGCCCATTGCAAGGCCTTCCGTCTGTTGGAAAAATCTTCCACAATGATTTGAATGTTTACAAAATGTTACAATGATTTGAATGTTTATGCTCCATTCATCCTGATGATGTCGAGCCAAACGCTCTGCGAAACTATAGTCAATGCATAATAAACCTTTTATTGTGGTAAATGTTGGTATTTTCATTCTATTTATATTTCACATATCAAAATATTCTGACCACATCCACTTGCAAAAGTGTGTATGTGTGTGTCTGTGCAGGATGATCTAAAAGTTACACTATCTGTTAATACACTGTACTTAACAAAGCTGTGTGTTATGGTTAGAGTAGCAGAATGTAGACGTACGCAGATAGTTTTAAAATTATTAGCAGATTTTGCAGATACGTTCTAAATTATTGGCTGATTTTGCAGATACTTCAAATAAATTGTGTCAGCAAAAATCAGTGTTAATATCATAAAATACCACAGAAAACCTGTTTTCATTCAAAAATTTGCATACTGTACACTTTTGTGCTAAAGACAGCACAGAAAAATATTCACATTTCCTATCATTGACTGCATGAAAGTAATGCAATTTCATTGACCACAGAAAATATTTTTAGTTGTATGTTTTGTGTCCAAAAGATGTATTACCATTAAATTTGCAAAAATCTCTCTCACCGAGGTAATATTAAAACAGGAGGCCTTTCCAAAGCATGCAGCATCATTGAAGTCTGTTCACACCATAACCTAAAATTTACTGAAATTAATTTTATGTTTGCTTTTTTTTACTGAGCACACACAATTTTTTTAAGGAATTGAAATCTAAGAATATAAAATTTTCGAATTATGTGAATTTTCACTTCTTCTGCATGAACTCAAGTGTGTATATTGGTTAAACTAGTCACACTGAAAGTAAAGAAATATGCATGAAAAGGGGTTTTGATTCTGTTTTCAATACAAATTGCATTGCAACTGATGATATTAACTGAACAGGTGTTGAAAACTACATTTTGAATCCAGCTCTAAGTTGATCTGATCAGTTGCGTTCAACAAATAAAAAAAATATATATAAGTGGATAATCAAGTTAATTTGCCATCTGTATTTGGCTAGTTGTTTCAGCATACTGTTTCTTGTCACTTATTAATGGATAAAATAGCCCTACAGTGTTTTACATCATAAATGCATCGTAGCCACTGCTAAATAGTTTGATGCATATAGTTGTTTCTCTTCCAATTATACGTTAAAACAAGCAATATTAAGGATTCATGCCTTTTGAAAGAATGAACAGTGCAAAACATACCTAAAGATATAAATCCTTAATGTGTCTTTTTATTTACTAATTACCATCCTAAAATTATGTCAGATGAATTATTTATAAGTTTCTTCAAAATTATATTTTAGACTCAAGACAAAAAAAATTTAGCCTTAAATAACTCTCCCCAAAGAAAACTAAACCCCTACAGCCAGTCCTTTGATGCAAGACAACAGTATGCCAAAATATCAAGAATTGAGAACAGTAAAATGTTTGCAGACAGCACAAGCAACTTGCTGCCATCATTACACATATAGTGTATCAAACAGCAGATGGGAAAGAGAAGCATGCAACTTGTTTTATGTTTTCTGACACACAAATGAAAAAAAACAACTAAAAAGCCAAAGCAAATAAAGTAATCTTGCAAAATTATTACTGACAAACTTACCCTGATTTAAATTTTGGATACTGTCGAAGTAACCAAAACGAAATGCTGAAACACAGGCAGAATCGTCTCATGTCAGACAGTTGTCTCATGCACAGGTACAGATGTTTACTTCCTGAACATAACAAAAAAATAACCATGGGATGGAACCAAATGCATTAGAGAGAGGTAGATGGGCAAATGTAATGCTGTCACTTCTAAAAAAAAAATGAAGGAAATCAATTGAGCTAGCAATGCCCTCTGCGATTGTGGAAGTTGGTGGAAAATACATGGCTATTGGAAAGGTACGGCATTTGATTCAACTCATAAAGTATTGCATAAATAATGCAGAAAGAATATTCATGTATGAACACATTTCAAAATCAAATTGCAATTAACAAGTTCTCAATTTCGACAAAAATCAGCTATTATCGTAAATAGAAAATACGGTGTTATACAGGGTGTCCGAGAATTATTGGACACATTACAAAATTATGTACAAAAAAAAAAACCTATGAGCGCTGTCTGTTTTTCTATGTCACGTATTACTAACACAGTTTCTATATTTTTGTTTTGCAGAATTGTTATTCCCAGAATCCGATAGATGGCGCTAGGTGGGGCCTAATGAGGAATCTGTGAGAAGTGCGCAATCAGTAGTTATGTCATCCATACAGCAGAAGGCGATGTGTATGTTATGGCTTGCGGAATTAAAGTCTGTCATTAAAGTTAAAAGACGGTACCGTTTAGAGTATGGTTGTAATCCTCCACCAATGAATTCATTTAACAGTGGATGAAACAGTTTAAAGAAACTGGCAATGTGGAACATCGTGGAGGAGCCGGCAGGCCTAGCGTCAGCGGTGAGGCGGTTGACCTAGTTAATGAAAGTTTCCGACGAAGCCCCAGGAAATCCGTTAATAAAGCAAGCAGAGAACTGTGCATTCCGAAATTGACAGTTCACGATATCTTGCACAAGAAATTAAAGTTTCATGATTATAAAATTCAAATAGTGCAAAAGATGCATGTAAATGATCACACTCTGCGATGCGATTTCACTGTGGATATGCTGCATCGAGTGGAAAACGAAGAAAACTTTCTCAGTACTGTAATTTTTAGTGATGAATTTACATTTCATGTATCAGATATTATGAATCGTCACAACTGTAGGATATGGGGCAGTGAACTGCCTCATACTGCTATTGAACTGGAACGTGATTCTCCAAAAGTTAATGTGTGGTGCGCCCTGTCAAAAAGAAAAGTGATTGGCCCTTTCTTCTTCGGCAAAAAACCATAAATAGTGACATTTACCTGGATACGCTAGAAAATTTTGCTATATCCCAGATCAAAATATATGACGTTGTTTTCCAACAAGACGGCGCGCCACCGCATTGGTCAACGTTTGTACGTAAGTGCCTAAATAAGCATTTCCCCAACGGATGGATTGGGTATGGTGGTCCAATTCCGTGGCCTCTCCAGATCTAATTCCATTGGATTATTTCGTGTGGGGTTATGCGAAGGACCGCGTCTATCAAACGCCTTGTACTGATTTGCAGGAACTGAAGCAGCCTATCACAGCTGCTATTAATTCCATAATTCCTCAGATGCTTGCCAATACATGGCATGAAATTGAGTATCGCTTGGACGTACTACGAGCAACCAAGGGATCTCACATTGAAATTTATTAACTTGTGTGGTTACACTGTACATAAGTTAGTACAGTCAGTTTCTTTGTATCTGTTTAATGTTTTGTTTTATATAATTTTGTAATGTGTCCAATAATTCTCGGACACCCTGTATATAAGCTCACCAAGCATGAACATTAATACATGAAGTTGCAGAAATACAAATTTAAGTATACTGCATTATCTTTCCCTCATATTTTTCTTAACTTCCTAAAACTGTTATTGAAAAATATTTTTACCCCATGAGCTGATGCAAAGTAAATATTACATATAGTATAAGAAATAAAGGGGATATAAATGTTTTAAGTTTACAAGACCATTGCTGCTTTTCCTTAGACATCCAAATTGCAGTGCTACTTTCATACTCAATGAATTATAATTTTAACAGCTATCTCTACATACAGTATGACTTGAATGAACAAAACAGCACTCAATGTCATCTAATTTTATAACCGAGCACTTTTGATTTTGATCATCCATAAACATGTTCATATGAAGTAAATAGACAAGTGAACAATTAATATATCACTCCCTCTAACTGATACATGTAAGTAGTAATGCCTTTCTTAAATTTAATTTTTTCTTTGACTAAACTTGTGTTTTTTTTGTTTTGTTTTTTGCTGAGGAACAAGTTATAACACAATTTTTTTTTTAAGTTCTCTTGAAAAACATCAAAAAGATGAAAATGGCATAGGATAGACACTGAAAGATTGAAATGGTGATGAATAAGTTCTGATTTTCTTCTTGCAATGATTCGATCTTTTACATGAACTAAAAGTCACCAAATTGTATTTTTTTTTCATTGGAAGTTTAACGACCACCGTGAGCAACTCAATGGGCTATAAGCAGTCGCCCGTCCCTAATTTAGGGTCACTGGTTCCAGGGAAGGGAGAGAACCAGTGCCGTAAGACAAACACCCATGCCTGACCGGGATTCGAACCCGGACCCCTTACGGACGAATGATCAGAGGCCACCGCCTTAGACCACTGCGCCACCGGGGCGGCCGGACGAATGATCAGAGGCCATCGCTTAGACCACTGCGCCACCGAGGCGGTGTCAGCAAATTGACTTGACTGCAGTAGGAACAAAAATGGTAGAAAGGAAGCTTTTCTTTTTCTTCTTAAAAACATGTTTTTATAAGACAAAAATAAAATTTCCAGCTGGAAGATATGTAACTAGATAGTCCATTATTATTGCTTTTAATTTATTAAAAGCACTGTTGCTTTTAATAAATTTGCATAAGTTTAAATATTTATCATAGTGTTTGAAATTCAAAAGCAATCTTTTGCGTGGAAGTTCTTCATACACTGCTTAAAGAAATTTTGCTTCTATATTCTGCTTCTGTGGTGTATTGTGCCTATGGTATTTATTAAGAATACCTTCTCCACCAACTTGCAGAGCCATAGCTACAGGAAGGGCAAGGAGAATGGTCATTCCAGGGGCATAAATTCATGCTCTGGGAAATGTAAAAAATATAAATTCTAACTAAAAAAGATAGGTATACCCTTCAGAATTTTCTTTTTAAAGACTTGACTTAGTCTCATACAGCATTCCATGCAGTAAAGAGTAACATACACTATGAGGTGTGAATACCTCATATATGCAGGAAAGGAATTTTCTAAAACAGTGGAAGCCCATAAATCAAATGCTGATATGCCTGACCCCCATGACCTTTTCAAACATGTAGTTGGGATGAAGACCTAATTTATAATTTGTGCTCTGTTGCAAGAAGTCTATCCCAGTGTTTAACCTTTAACAGAATTTTTCCCAAGCCCTACGCCTAAAGCTTTTTCCTATTGTTACGTTCTTTTTTTTTTTTTTTATTGAAGGTTTAAACGACCACCATGAGCAACTCAACGGGCTATAAGCAGTCGCCCGTCCCTAATTTAGGGTCACTGACTCCAAGGAAGGGAGAGAGCCAGTGCCATAGGACAGACACAACATCCATGACTCACCGGGATTCAAACCCAGACCCCTTCCGGACGAATGATCAGAGGCTATAGCTTAGACCACTGCACTACCAGGGTGGCATTGTCACTATCCGGTACTCATTTGTTCTGCACTGGTTTGTTTTTCGCTATGCATTTCTGTGGAGTGTTGTGGGCATTCACACAACATTTACACTTTATTTGGTATTTACAACCTGTGGTCCTTGAGTATTTACTCAGTTTTTACATTTTTAATAAAATTATATCAAAAAACCTGATGTGTAATTCTTGAATGATCATAATATCTTCCTATATAACCGCAACGTGTAAGAAAATAAAAACCATGTATTATTTGAATGGAAGTCAAAGGGACATAATTTCCAGTCTCACCCTACCAGATAAGAAAAGCTTATCTGGTAGGGTGAGACTGGAAATTATCCAGCTGTCTTGTGATGAGCATGTAAACACCACCGGGATGGTTAAAAATATCTTATTGTTATTAAAGAACATGCTGTAGTCTTTCTGAAAAATCAGTTTCAAAGCATATTACAGAGGACAGTCAGTGTAATTTGAAATAGACTCTATCTATAGTCACTGCAAGACATGATATGCTATTTTGGATTTTGAAGGGCACATAACTTACAATATGAACTAGTTTTCTTGATATCATGAATATTTAGCAATATTAATTATTACTGCAACACAACCTTTCTGAAATGAATTAATCTGCTTTTCGATAAATTCTCGTAGATCAGGTTAAAAATATCTTTTTCTTACTAATAGGAGTGATGCAAAAGAAGTGAGGGAAATTATTACAGAGTGGTTGAAAAATTTGAATAAAAAGCCTGAACACTGCTATCTAAAAAGGACGCTAATCTACACATTTAACAGCGTATAAACGACAGTGTGAGCGAGACAATTTAAATTACCTGACAAATGACATATCCATAAGAGCTGGGTGATATTTCAAATCTCACGAACACACATCAACACGCCAGCCATGTGAGCCATCAATGGCGGAACTTCCTGTTTCTCAAGAATAGCGGAAGTGACGAAGAACTCGCTTTACGGAGTAGCTTGTGCCTTGTTTAGTTTACCGCTCATTCTGTGTCTGAACCTCGTTGGTCTGAACTCTGAATGTAATGCAACGGGGTTTTTTTTTGAGTGGCGGGGAGCGGCTTTTTAAATCATTATTATTTTATGCACGATGTGTTTATCTTCTAAAATTCAGTTTCGTACTGCAGAAATAAAGCACAATAAATATACAACTTGAACCAGTATCTGCTGCTCCTGTGACGCATGGTCTAAGCGCTGGCTTTTGACTATTCGTCCGTGAAGGGATCCGGGTTCGAATCCCGGTGAGGCATGATGTGTTTGTCTTACGGCACTGGATCTCTCTTCCATGAAGCCAGTGACCCTAAATTAGAGACGGGCAACTGCTTATAGCCCATCGAGTTGCTCAGGGTAGTCGTTAACACTTCAATAAAAAAAAAAAAAAAAGATCCAGTATCTACAAAATTATGCCGTCAGTTTTCAAACAGATATTTTGAAATTATTTTATGTATAGTAAAAGTATGAAAAAAACTCGAGCCATAAGATTCATTCTACTTACTTGAAATTGTGGAAATATCCAGTTGTAGCACGTGCTGTTTGGACAACAGTGGAACCAAAGCCTTCGTGTTGCTCACATGTTGCTCCACAAAAGCTGCTTGCATGTTGCCTCAGGTGGTAAAGGTTGGAACTTTGTTCCTTTGCTGCTAATCGGATTAGTGAATCCACACCGTGGTTGTTAGAAAAGTGTAGGCTGTTCTACCTACGTCAACATACAACGGAAACACTGTGCCAACGAATTTAGGAATAGAAAAGTAGAGACGGTAGCTCAGTGTTGGGCCCATAGCCTGATTTCCGTACGTGCACAGGACCTCAATTTTTTTTTTTGGGGGGGGGGGCGGTCAGAACTATCTTGATAATAATATAGATCATCAGCAAATATTCTTTTAAACGATTGATTGAAAACTTTTAATCGAGCGGAGGAGGGTATACACAGGATGTCCACAGGGCCTTGACTATAGCCTAGGTCGATCCCTGCTTGGGCCTACGTTAAATTGCAAGCCTGCGTGTGTGCTGCCTGGATTAGGAGGAACGCAAAACTTATTCTAGCAGCATAGTAGTCTATGCAAAAGCCATATTATTATCTCATGCTTAGCTTTCTTAATCGGGGACCGACTTAGACAGTTTGGGGCACTGGGCAAGAGGCTTTCAGGGGTCCCCCGGCATCCCGTGTGAATCGCTTTGCTGCAAAGCAAGTAATATATAGCTATATCTTAGGGGCCCCTCAAAGTTCGGGGCCCAGAGCACGTGCCCCGAATGACCTCTCTTAAATCAGGCCCTGTTTTTAATGCCTTCATCAGCTGAGCTCTCTCGAAATGAAATTCTCAAGATTTCGTAAAAAGAACAAATACATAATAAACGAAGTTCATAAAATGGGCACCTGCTTCAATTCATGAAAAATATTACTGACACTTTACAATAGAAAAAATTACGAAATTTCTTGAAAATATTGTTTTTCAACAGCGATTGGATTATTGATTTTCAAATAATAAGTCTATGTAGGAATCAATCAATATGTTGTGACTATAAACTCACAGTAAACTGAGTAACAACAAATTCTTCTATCAAAAGTTCGCTGACAGGCAGGTACACTGAGCGTATGTACGTATAAATGGCATGAAAAGTCAGTATGTATGCAGCTTGAACCAGTATTATACCTTTCTTTGTTTTGAAAAACAAATAATAAAACTTGGATTATAACTTTTTGAGCACTTTGTATAAATCTTCATATCATGGCAAATGCGAGAGAGAGGCAGCGCTGCTGAAATGGAATAATCGATTCGTGCAATTGAGAGAAAAAAATTACTAAAGTAAAAATTCGTAAAATTCAGATCATGAGCTTTGTGTCTTTCCTCACTGTACAAATAGAACTCAGTATCGCGGAATGTGCTGTTCGTATACAGTACATTCCGAGACTTGAAAGTGTGTAAATAATGGGTTAATGTAATCGTATAAGAAAAACACAACGAAAAAAAAAAAAAACCGTAAAGTATATGATTTAAAAATATATTATTTGGGTGGGGGGTACGCCCACCTCCCCATTAAAACTCCGTATGGTGGCAAATACGAGTGCTGTAGCCCACGTAATGGTGCGTTTGTTCAACCATCTCATTTGCCGATTTGTTAAATTATATTAAGCTATGATTTCATTGTGTTTCAACCAGAACAAAAATTTCTGATATGGGAACGCCCAAGAGATGAAAAATTGCTCAAAACGAAAGCAAATATGAGACATAACAGTTCGGAAAACATTTAGAACACATTCGTAATGTGTTCCCAATGCTTTCTAAATGTGTTCCGAATGTGTTCCATTCTCACGCATAAAATGTTCCATTCTCACGCGCAAAGTGTTCCGAATGTGATCTGGAAAATAATATGTTCTAAAAATTAACACTAGAGCACATTGTACAGGAGAAGAACACATGAGGAACATATTTGGAGCGCATTGGGAACACATTTGTCGTCAGCAGAACACAACCGAAACACATTTGGAACGCATTTATAAAAAAAGCGTTCCCAACGTGTTCCAAATGTGTGCCGAGCGTTTGCAGTGTACCCAATCGGCACTTCTGTGCGCGTGGGTTTTTCACCTCCAGGGACTGGTTGATCTGGGAAGGGGGGACTTTTTATGGAGCTACAATTTAATTTGTTAACCAACCTGACTTTTACTCAGAATCAAATCTCTTTGGATCTAATAGGAAAGCTCGAGTACACCATCCCCCTGCACAGCCGTAACTAGGGCGGGGCAGATGGGGCGGCTGCCCCGGGTGCCGCTCAAGAGAGGGCGCAGAAATCACTGTTTAGAATGCGATTACAATTGGAACTAAAACGTTTACATAAGTTTTTGGCACAATTAAAATTAGAATTTCCTCAAAATGTTCAGGAGTTGTTAGTTGCTCACATTCAGTAATGAAGGTGTGGTTATATAGTCCGTCCAACTGAAGAAGAACCAAGGCCAATGGCGCATGTGAACAGGCTACAACAATGGGGCCCCCAGTACTTCTTCAGTTGGATGGACTATACGTGCGTTGCAAGACAAGGATGTTCACATTTTTTAAGATTCTCTGGAGGCTATTCAGTCTTTATTGTGGCTGCATGCCACGACTGTCATCTACATTCGGTCCGGTTAATGCGGTACCGAAGGTCCGAACTCCGAAGCAGTTGCGGAAAGCTGTAAAAACAATCACATTTTGATTGTGCCTTTTTTCGCCTCATTTCGTTAGAACTTAGAAATGTATTTTTACGCCTAGTTTCGTTAGAAAGTCTTTGTAGTACTGTTATATTTTTGAAATTGTATCTGCTTTCTGCTGTCTTTAATTTAAAGCAATTTTTCTTGAAAATTCTTATCTGTAGCTTGTGCTCGCTTAGATTTTCAATGCTGTTCTTTGTTCTTTTGGTGTGTGTTGAGAGAGAGAGAGAGATTAAGAGAGAGAGAGAGAGAGAGAGAGATAGAAAAAGAGAGATAACGATAGATAAATAGAGAGAGGGAGAGACATAGAGAGAGTGAGAGAGAGAGATAGAAAAAGAGAGATAACGATAGATAAATAGAGAGAGGGAGAGACATAGAGAGAGAGAG
The DNA here is from genome assembly GCA_039090855.1 of Macrothele yani. Classification (NCBI taxonomy): domain Eukaryota; kingdom Metazoa; phylum Arthropoda; class Arachnida; order Araneae; family Macrothelidae; genus Macrothele; species Macrothele yani. The sequence goes on from CM077029.1 coordinate 60,576,552, forward strand.
AGAGAGAGAGTGAAAAAGAGAGAAAGAAAGTGAAAGAGAGAGAGAGAGTGAAAAAGAGAGAAAGAAAGTGAAAGAGAGAGAGACACACACACAGAGACAAAAAGAGAGTGAAAGAGATAGATAGAGAGAGAGGCAGATTGGGGCGCAATATTTTGCTGTTTGCCCCGGGCGCAGAAATGCCTAGTTACGCCGCTGCCCCCTGACTTACTGTTTTTGAGAGTTTTCGGCTTTTCACTTAGTATTATCACTTTTAAGGTTATATGGCTGTCGGTACTAGTTTGTTCTATACGAAATTTCTTCCCCAAACCACTTGATTTTATTTTTAGTACACCTGGATTTTTATCTGGAGCAAAAAAATGCGAATAGTGGCTAAAAGTATTGTCCAAAATTCTTTTGATGTCTAGCTCTGTTTATAGACTAGGATTATGCTGCTAAATTTATTTACGGATAAATAAGAGCGCAGATCCCAGCAAAATTGCTGTATTTTTTCATCATAAGTTTGCGTGAAAAAACATATTTTCCTCTGAATTTTCTAAGTCTTAGAAATCTCTTCCCAAAGCTTAGACAAAAACTTTATTAAAGAGTTACTGATTACTCACTAATTAGTCACCTCACTAAATTACCATGTAAAAGAATATCCACGATGAGGAATTGTTGTATTCTTCGAGACTTTTATATTCCTCGAGCTGTTCTGCTGTAAAGGTGCTTCGATCAAAGGCGAAGTAGAAAATATTTACTATTTGCACTTTCAGAAAACTTTTCGCGTCACCTTACAAAAAACTTGCATTCAGCACATAGAGATCTTTTCTTTCAATCTCTAATTTTTTTCCAAATACCGCATTTTGTACTCGGAAGTTAAATTTTCAAAGTAAGAATCCATCATTTCAACGGGGACCGGTTGTCCGTTACTAAGGCTTGTTGCCATTGTGAAAGTCACGTGTCTGCTGTATCCTCATTGGTGTCCGGCGATGGCTTGAGGGCTTAGAGTTGCTCATGGCGTAGTTAATCCCTACCTTTCGAAAAGAATACTAAACCAGCAATTATAGAAACATGAAACCAATTTTTCACAGGAACACAATTCCCACTTGAACTACGTATTATAAAGGGTGTTGAGAGAGCAACGCGTATTAACAAATGCAGTGGCGGCTCGTGGTAAGCTGAGATGAAGGGGAGGGGGAGCTGCATCTAAATTTTGTAAATCTCACGATATCACTTCGAAAGCTAAGTTACTAAGCCTGTGCGGATGCTGTCCGTTCAATATATATATTAAAATTTGCCACGCCGCGGCTGATACGGCAGGTGAGGCGTTATGTCACACCAGAATTTGCATACGACACTCACAAGCGTGCGGTCGCATACGTCATACATTTCTCTCTGCTACACTGTTACCGCAACGACGACACGAACTGTTTCTACCATATGTCGTTTCCTACTAATTCGTTGATGCTCTACAAGTGTTTAATTGAACTCTTTCCCGTATCTCTCATGGTTTCCGAGATAGGAGTGCTAACTTCCACATTTTGCCACTAGGGGCGCTATTTTCATCAGAAAACTGACATGGTCTGCATTTTCTTTTATCATGTCAGAAAGATGTGTAAGATTTTATTTATACCTGCACTGCAGTTATCAGAAACGAAGAATGAGGGTTAAGTGCAAAAGATTCAACATAAAAATGGAAAAGTAGGAACCACAGCTTTGCGAGTAAGAATATCATTAAAACTTTTATTGCTTTTTCAAAAGCTAATTTTTATGTCGATTTAAGGAATGAAAAAAGTGAGAATACTTGATAATAATCAGTAATAGACTAGGGAAGGAGAACGTAATAAGAAAATGTTGTTGCTATACAACATAAATTTCTTTTAATACTATTAAATAAGAAAAAGATAAATAGTGTAACATTTTTGAATTTCTTTATTTTTCAGCCAAGTACATTCTTTTTGCAAAAAAAAACAAAAAAAACGAAGCACTCGAGAAAGTCCTTTGATCCTGATGAAACTCTGCATGCAAGTACCTCTGGATCGAATATGCAAATGATTAGAAACTAATGACCAATGACTAAATAGCGGCCCGCGACAGTGCATGAGAACCGCACATCGAGGAGGGTATACCAAGAGCAAAGGGCAACAAAACAGGTCGTAGAATGCGTCGACATGCTGAACAATTGTGACAGCAGATTGCGGGTATATTGAGCTCCAGGCTGTTAGAATGCCTCGGTGACGGATCCGTGCAAACCACGATGAGCGAGTTTGAGAAAGGACATATAATTGGGCAGAGAGAGAGAGGCCAGTTGGCCAAGTCACCGTATCGCCAGGCATTTTGATCAGAGCGACGCGGCAATCGGAAGATGTTGGCGCCATTGGGTCGAACAGAGCACCACAATCTATCGACCGAGGGCAACGGCAGAACACGAAGATAGAGCGATTGTGGGAGCCGAACGAACAGAACCGAATTCGTCGCTCTCAATCATCCGTGGTCATGTTGTTTCGTCCACATGTACGCAAGAGGCCATTCGGACCGTTGCCAGACGAGTTGCAGCACGGGGATTACATTCGAGGAGGCCAATCTGCCGCCTACTACTGACCAGAGAGCATCGGTTGCAGTGGTGTTGGACCCGATCAAGGAAGGATAGTGTCAGTGGCGTTGTGTTACCTTCAGTGATGAATCACGATTTGCATTTGGCGCCGATGACCGGCGCATACGTCTGGAGATGAGTCGACCAGAGCACGGATCCTGCCTTTACCGTGGAACGGCATAGGGCACAGACACTCGGACTGACTGTCTAGGAAGTATTTCCTACAATAGCTGGACACCTTTCATAGTCCTCTGTACTACCCTAACGGCTCAACGGCACGTCGACGCATTCTAAGACCTGTTGTGTTACCCTTCATGTCTCACATCACCGAGAAATTTTTCAACAGGATAACACCCGGCCACACATGGCACGGCTCTCTCGGGCCTGCCTCTGTAATGTCGACACCTTTCTACTGCCAGCCCGATCGGCCGATCTCTTCCGGAACAAACATGATGGGACCCCACTTACGCCCATCTCTGAATGTCGGCGAACTGGCCTGCAATTTGGATACCATCTGGTATGCCATACTTTAGAACGGTATCCGTAACCTGTATGTGTCTATAGCACGCTGGGTTTCTGCTTGTATCCGAGCCAGAGGTGGCGCTGCAACGTACTTGCTTGTTCCACTCATGTAGCTGTTTTATCCGAAGAAATGGCCCAACAGCTGTGGAATTGCAATCATTTCCTCTTCTATACATGTTACATTACACATACCAATTTTCATCTCGATTGGATGATTCTTTCTGGGGGCTTCGTTTTTTTTTTTTTTTTTACTTTTCTTTCTTTCTTTCTTTCTTTCTTTCTTGTGTGTGTGTGTGTGTTTCTGTGGAGATTATATTAGCTGTTTTGGCTTAAGAGGATTAGGGCTGAGGAAGAACTTGATTACCCTACTCCAAAAATAAAAGGTAATAAACAGCAAACACCCCCGATTATCAGGACAGTTTCTATACAAGCACTCTTCATCGCAACTCAGGGGAGACGGAAAAGATTTCAACACAGATGTTTTTCCTTTGCTGGAAGCAGCATGAAAGTTTTATATCACAGCCAGTTAAATATTCGCCTTAAACAACGAAAAGTGTGGGAAGCGTGAATCCTGGTTTAACCTACCACTAAAAGGGAGGCTAAATACTTTAACATTTTTCCTTTCAAAATAAGAACATTGAAAAGAACTCGAAAAGCCGCCCCGGTGGCGCAGTGGTCTAAGGCGATGGCCTCTGATCATTCGTCCGAAAGCGGTCCGGGTTCGAAACCCGGTGAGGCATGGATGTTGTGTTCGTCTTACGGCACTGGCTCTCTTCCTTCCCTAGAATTAGGGACGGGCGACTGCTTATAGCCCATTGAGTTGTTCATGCTGGTTGTTAAACCTCCAATCAAAAAAAAAAAAACTCGAAAATTTGGAGTATCAACAACAGCAAGAAAAAATATATATTACTAATATGAGAAAGTAAAATATCACTTGACAATGCAAATGAAGTGGTCACTAAGGATTGATTTGTTTCAGTCCGTGAAAACCAAAACAAAACTGGCGATCCAATTATTGGTTTCCGAGGCCCCTCAAGCTCTGGGGCCCTAGGCGCGCGCCTAATCGGAAATCTGCCCCTGTGAGTAATACATTCAAACATACTTTATTTAATACTTTATTTCAACATTCGTCATTAATTTAATTCATGTCTCTATTTTATTTCTTATTCGGAAGCGCAAGAACCGTATCAATCAACAAAGCACGCAGGCCTGGCGATGCATTCCAACCCAACGAGAGACTGCATTCGCGAGCAACCCTGCTAGCGAGAGCTGCCATCAATGCAGTCCCCAGGGAAGTTTTATTCAAAGGAAACTAACTGATGTGAGAATAGGCAGAGTTTCCCACATGAGTTGGTTTCAATAGCCGTCAGAGCTGCAAGCAGGGCAGCCCGCCAACGTTTCTTCCGCTCCCAGCGGTGTTATGCAGGAAAAACTTCCAGTTGAGTTCAGAAAACTTCAGTCGTGGCGTTATGCTGGAAAACTTACAGAGGTGTTCACAAAACTTCTCTCTCTCTCTTGGTACGTCATGAAAAAACTGTTTTGGGTGTGGGGGCTGCAGCTCCACAGCCCCATAGCAGGAGCCGCCCCTGAACAAATGGCTGCAAGAATTTGAAACCTAGCTCGTCAGATAACATTGGGAAAAAATGCAGCTCCGGTAGCATGGTGGCCTAAGTGTTGGCTTCTGACCACTCATCAGAGATGGGTGGTATACTTTACGGCATTTGCTCTCTCCCTTTCCTGGGGCCATAGCCCTAAATTTGGGACCAGCGACCGGTCGTTAAACCCTCAATAAGAAAAAACTAATCGTAGTAGCACGGGCTTGTCCTATTGCTCTGCTTCATTAAAAATAACAACAACAACAACATTTGTTAGTACTATTCCACACGGTCGAGTCACATTATTGTGACCACCAGCTAATATCCAGAGTAAGCGCCGTGTTCAGCGCGGATAGCACTTAGATGAGCTGGGAGTGACTCAGTAAGATGCTGGAAGGTGTTCACAGGTATGTGGAGCCATGCTGACCGCAGTGCATCTGACAACTGCGGGAGGGTGTATGGTGGAGAATCCATAGAACGAACAACACGATCCAGGTGGTTCCACAGATGATCAATTGGGTTTAAGTCTGGTGAATTATAGAGGGGCCAGGAAAGTACTTTGAAGTCTTCATCGTGCTCTTCTAACCACTTTCGGGCATTTCTAGCTATGTGACACGTCGCACTGGAAGATCCCCCCCCCCCCTCCCAGTGAAGACAATCAGCATGAATGGGTGTACGTGGTCTGCAAGGATGGATTCATAACGCATTCAGTCCATAGTGCCTTCCACAGGTATGAGTGGACCCCGAGAATGCCACGAAAACATTCCCCACACCATAACGCCCCCCCCCAAGCCTGTGTACTTCCAGCAATGGTTGAAGAGTATTTGTTCTCCGATGTTTCTCGCCTTATACGCCAATGTCCATCCGTTCGATGAAGCAGAAAACGTGACTCATCGGAGAAGGCAATCCTTTGCCAATCAGCGGAGGTCCGATTCCTATACTGCCGTGCAAATATAAACCGTTTCTGCCGATGCGCCTTTGTTAGCATAGGTGCAGTGACTATACGTTTGCATCGGAGCCCCATACGTGGCAGGGTTCGCTGAACTGTCGTTTTAGACACACTTCCGGTAGCCCCATGGTTCCTTCGGCCAGTGAGTTGCTCCCCTGTAGCGTGTTGATCGGCCTTCACGCACTTTCGCAGCCGACGTTCACATCTCACATCAACGGCACGTGGTGTTCCGCAGTTTTCACGTCGTTTATTCGCAATGGTGCCATTTCTCTAATCACGATACACTTTAACCACTTCAGCACGCGAACAGTTCACAAACTGCGTTGTTTCAGAAATACTGCCACCCTTGGCCCGAAAGCCGATAATCATCTCTATTTGCAAACCTGATAAATCGCTCCTTTTATCCATTACAACAACGAGTGATATGTTTTCAGAATGCTTACAGGGATATACCCTCCAAGTCAGCTCACGACACGTGCCTTCTTTCATTGAATACTCGCTGTTGACGTCAAAAGTAGGAGGTAGTCATAATTGTGTGACTCGACTGTGTATACGCTGTTTGTTGAAAATGCACCACCAGGAAAATCGCACTTTCAAACAAACTCGCAGGATGTGTGAGAAAGTGCAAGTAGTTTGTGCTAGCCATTCCTTCGTAGTTAAAACGCAGGACAAGTTGCGATGGTCTATTTGCGACAACCTGTAGGGGAAATTTATTAACGACTACCGACTGGGGAAATTTTCCGGACAATCGCCGATTTGGGGACATTTTCTTAGGACCGTGGATGGGGGAGTTTTTTTTAACGACCACATATCGGAGAAAATTTTAAGGACCACCAATCGGAAAATGTTCTGACAGCCACAAATCGTGGAAATTTTTATAGCGCCACTTGTTTGGAAGATTAGGTGTTTGTAAGAAAATGTCCCCGGTCTAATAACCACTGATCGGAAAAATTCTCTTACATCCACCCATAACGGACGGTCATGTATAATCCCCAATGGCTGCAGGACAATCGGTGGTAATCGCATACACGGTCACTTATGTGTCGTCTCTTATTCGACCAATGAAAAGCGTTGTTAGAAAAGGTGATTCCTCTGACGTAGTGATTCCTTGTGAGCTGAGAAAAGTGGTTCGTTGGCAATTTTACAACAAACGTTCAGCAATATTTCTTTAATTTCTGCTTTGTTTACCGGGTTAGTCATCAGCATTTTGCAAAATATTCGAACATCTCCTATGGTGGATGAAAACGGCTTCGTTAAATTTATCACGAGTGCCTAAAATGTGTGAGGTTTGGGACATCGCTAGTCAGTGGATTAAAGGAACGCTTACGAAAGAGGCATAAAATAGGGTGCAAAAAAATCTCCAAATATACAAGATTTTGTTTTAATGTATCGCGGCTAAATTTAGCAAAGCTGGAAAAGTGGGTGCATGAAAAGTGTTGTCATGTACATCGCTGTAAAAGCGAAAACTATTCACTATTGGTGCAGATGTGATGTGTAGTAAATATTCATAATTATTCCATCTGATCTGAGTTTTAATGTGTGTGCGGATCTTTTAGAATCAATATTTTGGACTGCCTAAATGCGAAGTGCTGATGACTAAGCCGGTAAATAAAGCACAAATTAAAGAAATATTGCTCAACGATATGCAATATCAAACATTTTTCTGATCTGAGAAACATTAAGAAATCGTTGAATCAGAATTCCTAATAGCAAATTGAAAATAAAACGACATATTCGAAGTTAAAACATTGAATAAGGCTGTAAAAATTTCAACAAACAACCACTTTCATCAGCGCACAAGAAATCACGGTCAGAGGAGTCACCTTTTCTAACGCTTCTCATTGGTCGAATAGAAAAAATCACATAATGTACCGTATATGCGATTACCTCGGATTGTCCTGCAGTCGTTGGGGATTGTACATGACCGTAGCAAACATTTTCCTAATGACCACGCAACGGGGAATTTTTTAAAAGACTAAATATCGGGGAAATTTCCTACCGATCACCTACTTCAGGAATTTTTCCGAACGACCACACATCAGGGAAATTTTCGACCACCGATCTGGAAATTTTCCAACAGACCCCGATCTATGACTTCAAATTCGTAGCCTGCCCTTTGACCCAATGGCAGCAGTTGCAACTTCAAATTTATCGAGAGAAACTCTGTAATGTTAAGTAAGAAAATCTTTAACGAGAAGAAACCAAATTTACATTAAGAACACAGGAACTCAAAAGGAAGGTTAAATTAGAAGCGTACATCACAACTGATATTAAAAAATGCATCAGTGGTTACTCTTAGGAAAACAAATTTCGCTTAAGGTGGACGTCAAGTAATTTTGCTTCCTATACTTCCAATGGAAAAACTTCTGTACACATTTTCTTCACAATTAATGCTTTCCCAAAGATGAAAATTTGAGCATCGATTAAAATAGCTTCATTTTATAACTTGGAATACTTAATATTTTCTAAAATATAACCATAACCAAGGAGGTTAGAAGTAAGAGGAGGTGGCAACAGTCCCTCTCCCTGTACTTCTGGTGTGACGCCACTTTTTATCAGCTGACTACGCCAATGCGCCCATCCTAAGAATCTCCTGTATATCGGGGAAATAACAATTTTGAAAGGGTTTTTCGGACCCTTACTCTACCCATACCGGCATGAAAAAAATTGAGGCTGAAATATTCATTCTCATAATAAAAAATTTCAAAAAAAAACCCAGGAAAATATGTGTTGGTATTTCTTTAAAAAATTGAACAAGATAATGATTTTTTGAGCGGAAGTGCATAGTGCGCATGGTTACTTACTGCCCAGGTGCAAGTAACCATGCATACTACCCATGTGCAAGTAACCATGTTTAAAATATAACCAAAAGCCTAATGTTAAGAAATGAGAAGTCCGAAATATTCCTTCTTTCCATCCTTGGTTTACATGCGCCATAGCGTCTAGAAGGTAAAGTGTGCCGAGCGCCTAGCATGCGTAATGATTGGCGTGGATACCGAAATTTGTCTCCTTCGTAGATGGCGCTGCGATCGCCTTCCCTTCCCTCTTTCTTAATGTGAGCTAAGCGGGAAACTACATTCGTGTTGCTTACTGTGAAAAGAGCGGCGATTTAGACGAAGACGTGTTATGTTTTAGGTTTTAGAAGGAATGTGGATTACCTAAATATTGTATATAAGTTATACTTAGCTCATTATGCGGAAGAGAAATAACCATTGTTTTGTGCCAGGTTGCAATACTCAGTACAAAACAGTAAGCTGTCGTTTTTGGAATACCCAAAAATGATAAACTTTTACAGCAATGGCAAAAATTGATTCCCCGTGCAGATAAAAACTTAGACAAATGTAGTGCTGTATTTGAACTGCACTTTGATGAGAGATTTGTGGTTCGAAATTTTGTGCATAAAATAAGCGAGGAGACTGTGTTAATACCCAGAGATCGGCCCATCTTGACACCAGATGCAATTCCAACAATATTTCCAAACCTTCCCCATTATTTATCAAAACCTCTGGCAAAAAAGAGGAAAGTTAGGGAAACCGTTGATAAGCCTGATGGTAATTTAAATAGCTTGGAATTTACTTCCCATAGAGTTACACTGAACTGCCTTCTGAATATCAACCTTCCTTCAGAATTTTGGGGTAAGCAAATACCTGCTAATAATTCAAAGTGCATAATTTTCCATGTTCATTCATTCAAATGTGAATTGTCAAATTCATTGACAACTGAAAAACTGGTTGTTGTAACCGAAAGTGAACCAGAGTTTACCTGTGAAGTGTATTTACGTGGATTAAAAATGAACACAGTTTCTATTATTACTTCTAAAGATGAATTAGAATCCATTATTCGAGACACTGATAGGCTAACAATATGTCATGGTGCAGGCTCCATTTCAGAATTTGAAAATAACAGGAAGTACCTTGAAAGTGGAGTTATTTTTGAGAATAATTTGTACAGCAAAAAATGTGTAAGGAAAGGAACAACAGCGACTTGCCTCAAATGTAAGTATCTGCGGCGCTTACTTTTGCACAAAATAGCTTATCATAGAAAAAAGGCTACATTTAAAAATAAGTATCAGAATAAAGTTCGGAAAATCAACAGGCTGAAGAAACGAGTTATTTCGCTCTCTGATTACATAAAAAAATCCAAAACAAAAATAAGAATTTTACAGAAATTTCCATTAATGAAAAAATAGCTGAATTACCCATTAAGCTGCAGCAAATGGTTATTCATTGTTATAAGGCAGCAAAAAGGAAATCTGCAAGAGGTATGTCATATACCAAGGAATGGTTACTTGAATGCTTACTAATGCACATAAAAAGTCCAAAATTGTACGAGCACATACGGAAACACAAAATCATGATCCTACCTAATAGAACAACTATTAGAAAGTATATTTCAAACTACAACAGTGGTTTTGGATTCAATGCACTGACGTTTGAAACTATTTCAAAGAAAACAAGTGAAATGGAGCCTTTTGCAAGACATGGTGGTATATTAATAGATGAAGTGAAGCTTACAGAAAAAGTGCAAGCAAAATCATCTGGTGAAATATTAGGGTTTGTTGATATTGGGCCATACACTTCAGAAACTGTTAAGCATACCCCATGTAATCACGGACTGGTAATGGTGTTTCAGCCATTAAATGGAGATTGGACCCAAATAATTGGTGTTTTTGCCACAAGTAACAATATAAGTGGAACTTTGCTTGCAAAATTAATTATTGAAGCTGTTATTCTCACTGAAAATGCAGGTCTGTTTGTTGATTTCATTACGTGTGATGGGGCTTCTTGGAACAGGAATATGTGGAAGACATTTGGTATATCAGCAGATTGTTCTGGATCCTACAGATTGTTCTAGAAGTTTACATTTCATATCAGATTTTCCTCACTTAATAAAATGTGTACGGAACGCATTTGTTACCAGAGGTTTTCTTCTGCCCGAAGGAGAAGCAAGACCAGAGCATGTTGAAGCAGCATGGAGGAAGGACTCTGACATAACTACTCTAAAAGCCATGCCAAAAATTACACGCGTTCATATTCACCCGAATAACTTTGAGAAAATGAGGGCAAGCTCTGCTTTGCAGCTTTTTAGCAACGAAGTATTAAAAGGCCTTTTTCTCTATAAGCATCATATTGAAATACAGTTTGGAAGTACTAATGCAACTGCATTTTTCATAAAGTTGATGATGCAGTTAATAACTGTAATGACCTCTAGGAGTCTATCAAGTAGTCTGCGCATAGATTCTGAGGGATGCAAAGTACTTAATGATTTTCTGTTATATTTAGATAAATGAGAAGCTTTTGCAGGAGATAAGAAGATTGGGTTTTTAAGTGCTAGCACAGTTGCAGGATTACGAGTCACTATAAGCAGTACCATCTCTCTACTAAAATATCTAACAGAAACCTTAAGCTACAAGTATGTAATGACATCGCGCTTGAGTCAAGACTCAATAGAAAACGCCGCCCCGGTGGCGCAGTGGTCTAAGCGATGGCCTCTGATCATTCGTCCGTTAGGGGTCCGGGTTCGAATCCCGGTGAGGCATGGATGTTGTGTTTGTCTTACGGCACTGGCTCTCTCCCTTCCCTGGAACCAGTGACCCTAAATTAGGGACGGGCGACTGCTTATAGCCCATTGAGTTGCTCACGGTGGTCGTTAAACCTCCAATCAAATAAAAATAAAATAAATGACAGCACGTCAACCTAGTACCCACCACGGTTCTTGCTGTTGTGAAAGTGCGTATAAAAGTATACTAAAAGTACCCTTTAAAGGTCCTTTCTATACCCTAAAACGGACCTTTAACAATGAAAAGTATGTCTCCACACCAAAATATTTATTCTGACGGTCAAATTTTTTTCCTCATGAATGTGAAGAGGTCTAGCTAGAAAAAACAAATAGAGTGATTTTGTATTAGTTTTTTTTTTTTTTGGAGGTTTAACGACCACCGTGTGCAACTCAATGGGCTATAAGCAGTCGCCCGTCCCTAATTTAGGGTCACTGGTTCCAGGGAAGGGAAAGCCAGTGCCGTAAGACAAACGCCACCATCCATGCCTGACCGGGATTCGAACCCGGGACCCCTTTACGGGCAGATGATCAGAAAGTGCCAACGCCTTAGACCACTGCGCCACCGGGGCGGCCCGATTGTGAATGTTAGCCAAGAGACCTAATGGCACGAAGTAAGACCTCAAAACAGTGTTCTGTAAAAATAAGACACTTCCGTTGGAATAAATACTCCAGAATGTTGTTTGCCATATATTATGTCTGATAAAATAGTAAGTGATCTGTCATACGGATATATATATTTTTCTAATATTTAGGAAATTCCCTTATATTTTTGTCCCTCCAAACTTCATCAAAAATGAATTCAATTCCACATTTCAAAAAAAAAAAAAAAAAAAAAAAAACGTTAAGCAAGTCATGGGTTCTCCCCGAAAAAAAAAAAAAAAAAAAACTTTAAACAACTCATGGGTTCTCAATACAAAACATATCAGTGCTAACTCTGAGCTAAAGGAGGAGTGAGAGCTGACGTGCTGACATCTCTCGGCTCTGTGAGAACTATATAGAGTGAAAGTACTTCGGAAGATAAGTCACAAGTCCATGAAGTCATGTTGATATAAAAACTCAAAAGTTTCCCTACCAATAAAGTACACTCTCTATTTACCTCCTGTCGCATTCCGACTGCACGGGTAAAACAACTGAAGGTAACCATTGTCGCAATGAAAACACCCGAACATTAAAATGGCTTATGGCCAGTGCAGGAAAGCCCACATGTCTCCGTCAAATCACACGACTCTCCTCATAGGCCCCGCCTACTCGAAATCTCCAAAGCAGTTCTGAACCAATCGCGTGGCGGAAATGACCTTAATCGCAATTCCGTACATTCACTTGTGAAATACGCGCCCCGGTAGCGCAGTGATCTTAGCGCTGGCTTCTGATCATTCGTCCGAGATGAGATGGGTTCAGGTTCGAATCCCGGTGAGGTATGGATATGGTGTTTATCTTAAGGCACTGGCTCTCTCCTTTCGCTGGGGTCAGTGGCCCTAAATTGGGAACAGGCGACTGTTTATAGCCCATTAAGTTGCTCACGGTGGTCGTTATACCCACAAAAAACGAAAAAAAAAAAAAAAAAGAAGTGTTAGAATTCGGAAAGGATTTGATCGTAGGCGCACGTTTAGCGGGAAACATGATTAACACAACGAAATACGTTACTGGCTTTCGAAAAGCAACCATTTCAAAGGTGTTTAGCGACAGGAAAACAAGCGGATCGTGCATGTCCAAAAGGTATAAATGTGGCCCGGAAAACAAGACATAAAGAGCGTGACCCTCTTGCTGTGTGGAGGGTTATATGTAAAAACAGAGTAGTGGCCCAGTAGTCGAGTAGTTTGAGGAGCTGTCTTTCGTCCAAGATGAGCCCTGGCTAGAGTCTCGGGTGTGCTTGTCCGATGCCGCTGTCTCTGCCTAACCAGTGGCTCTAAATTAGGCACCGGCGGTGACCGCGCAAGCTTACGCGAGGCCCTGCGTGAACTCTCCCTGTGAGGCCCTCTGGCTAACTAATAATTTTTTGCTAAATCAACCTGGCTAACGGTATTTTGCGCACGTACGCAATAGAATGTTTTTATTTTCTGATAAGGTGGTAATAAGCTTTTCACTCATTCATTTGTTATAGAAGGAACTCATATTTTTCTTAAACTTGTAACTGTAACTGCTATTATTATTAAGCTCAACCGTCGTTCTCCTTTGCAAAATAAAAAAAGGTAAATGTTAGTAATACTATGCACTATGTATGCATTATGAATTTTTTAAATCTGTTTTACTATAGCTTTTTATTTTAAAAATGAAACCTATGCGGAACAAAAAGAAAACTGTTTTAAAATAGGTACATCAATTTTCTAGTGAATTGTAACACATTAAGAAAATGTCTTTTAAAAGTTTGAGAAACAGTCATCGTATTTCATGAATATACTGCTATGTAAAAGGAAAACGCCGCCCCGGTGGCGCAGTGGTATAAGCGATGGCCTCTGATCATTCGTCCGAAAGGGGTCCGGGTTCGAATCCCGGTGAGGCATGGATGTTGTGTTTGTCTTACGGCACTGGCTCTCTCCCTTCCCTGGAACCAGTGACCCTAAATTAGGGACGGGCGACTGCTTATAGCCCATTGAGTTGCTCACGGTGGTCGTTAAACCTCGAATCAAAAAAAAAAAAAAAAAAAAAAAAGGAAATCTTCACGTTTTACCTGTCACGCAAAGGGGACTTTTCTCGCCTTTTGTCTAGCAAAATAATATAATCGTAATTTAGTTTTGATGCCACATCGGCCGCCCCGGTGGCGCAGTGGTCTAAGGCACTGGCCTCTGATCATTCGTCCGTAAGGGGTCCGGGTTCGAATCCCGGTCAGGCATGGATGTTGTGTTTGTCTTACGGCACTGGCTCTCTCCCTTCCCTGGAACCAGTGACCCTAAATTAGGGACGGGCGACTGCTTATAGCCCATTGAGTTGCTCACGGCGGTCGTTAAACCTCCAATCAAAAAAAAAAAAAAAAAAAAAAAAAGAATCCCGGTCAGGCATGGATGTTGTGTTTGTCTTTCGGCACTGGGTCTCTCCCTTCCCTGGAACCAGTGACCCTAAATTAGGGACGGGCGACTGCTTATAGCCCATTGAGTTGCTCACGGTGGTCGTTAAAGTTCCAATCAAAAAAAAAAAAAATGCCACATCGCGTTCTATTGACAATGTAGCGAGTGCAGTTAACCTTTTTTGAGACACTCTTGTCCTCATATACGATTTGATTACTTTTAAGCGAGAGAAACTTCTTTCCGCACTAGCGACTGTTATCGGCATAGTTAACATGATTCTGTACGCGACAGCTACGTTAGGGAAGGGATTTTGCATTCCGTTTAAAAATGGCAATACTTGGATCATGGTGGTAGGAATAAGAGGAGGCGCTGTCGCCAACTCTTCCCATGCTAGCAAAGTGAAGCCGGGTTTGTACGCTTCCGCGGTGAAAGTAAGAACCGCCAGCTTTGGCGTGGTTACTCTCAAGATGCAAAAGCAGACGATTTTCCGTAGGAAAGCATTAGTGAGACCCTGTTCGTTTTCTAAAGATTTTCCCGGGTACTGGCCCCCGGTAATAAATAAGGGCGTCTTCCTCCCCCTTTCTACTTCGCTTCCGTGTCACTTTCCTATCGGGCGCTCTGGCCCAAATCTCCTAGTTTCCTATTTCTAAGGGTTGTTTAAGACCTGGGGTCAGACACTCCTTTCCTAAAATCCTCTACATTTGATGATTCTAAAGATTTTACATTGTCTTAAATTATAAGCGAAATGGAAAAGCAGTGGAATAGGTTTAAGAAACTCTTAGGTTTGCATGAAAGGAATTTTAGTACAGAAACTAGTTTTTTTCATGGAGGAAATGAGATCTAAAAAAGCGTCTTCGTAACGACTGAGACGCATATGAACTGACGATTTAAAATGTGTTTATACTAAACATAATTTTATAAAACGTTTAAAATCTTTCTCTATCTTAGCGGATTATCGCCAAATATTGTTTATCATAGAAATCGTAACGATCGAGCTTCAAAGAATTTGTATTATGAGTGAATTTTTCAAAAGATCGCACTTTAAAGGGAGGGAACACTTCTGCCGTGTTGTCAGGAGAAAAATTAAAGTAAACAACGACGTTCCACGTATGTTTTACTTCAAGAACGATTATGATTGTTCTTAAGCAAATAAGCAAAGGAAGGGGGATAATATTCTCATTGAACATTATTATTTAAAAATACAAAAATTCATGAAATACCTAGATTTTATTTCCAAGCCTTTATAGAAAAAAGGGGGAGTTTGCGAGCTTGTTCAAAGAAATTGAAAAACTCAGGCTCAAAATATACTGACGGAAAAAAAAAATCCCAACACCACGAAAAAACAGTTGTAGAGGAATGAAATGGCGGCAATACATTTGTATAGGTAACATATTTAATCGATTAAGGTTTCAAGATCACAGCTTAATGTAAGCGCGAGAAGAGCCATTTTAAATGTGAAATGCTGGTACATTAATAACCGGTGTAACCGCCAGAATGTTGAATGCAAGCACCCAAACGTTCATCCATTGTGTTGTACAGGTGCTGGATGTCAGTTTGTGGGATGGAGTTCCACGCCTGTTGCACTTGGTCGGTCAATACAGGGACGGTTAATGCTGGTTGGGGGTGACGCTGGAGTTGTCGTCCAATGATGTTCCATACGTGCTCGATTGGTGAAAGATCTGGTGATCTAGCAGGCCACGGTAACATGTCGACACTCTGTAGAGCATGTTGGGTTACAACAGCGGTATGCGGGCGAGCGTTATCCTGTTGGAAAACACCCCTGGAATGCTGTTCATGAATGGCAGCACAACAGGTTGAATCACCAGACCGACGTACAATTGTGCCGTCAGGGTGCGTTTGATAACCACAAGAGTGCTCCTGCTGTCATAGGAAATTGCTCCCCAGACCATAACTCCAGGTGTAGGTCCAGTGTGTCTCTGCCGCAGACAGGTTGGTTGCAGGCGCTCACCTGGCCTCCTTCTAACCAATACACGGCCATCACTGGCACCCAGGCAGAACCGGCTTTCATCAGAAAACACAACAGATCTCCACTCCGTCCTCCAATGAGCTCTAGCTTGACACCACTGACGTCGCAAACGGCAGTGGTTTGGAGTAAGTGGAATGCACGCTACAGGGCGTCTGGCTCGGAGCTGTCCTTCAAGTAACCGATTTGTAAAAGTTCGTTGTGTCACTGTGGTGGCAACTGCAGCTCGAATTGCTGCCGCAGACGCGGTACGATGTGCCACGGCCATACGCCGTACACGGCGAGGGAAGACCCCTCTCAGTAGTGCCACGTGGCCGGCCGGAACCCGGTTTTCTTGAGGCAGTACCTTCCCTTGACCACCGCTGCCAACAATCATGCACAGTGGCTACATTCCTGCCAAGTCGTTCTGCAATATTGCGGAACGAAAATCCACCTTCTCGTAGCCCTATTACACGACCTCGTTCAAACTCCGTGAGCTGTTGATAATGGCTTCCTAGTCTTCTTAAAGACATTCTTGACTAACATCAACACACTACGTCGAATCTCAACGATAACTAACGCTCACGAACGTTACAGCGCGTATTTACAGCAAACCTGCTTTACATGTTCCGAGGGGGGCTAATAGCGCCACACGTATGCGCCGAGCGCGAAATTTGCATAGACGTCATCTTACAGATGTACTCTCACCGCCTACCTACTATCGTTTATCTAACACAACCCCTTCTTGGTGTTGGGATTTTTTTCCGTCAGTGTAAGATGTTACTGTGTCTTCATTTTATTTTTTATAATTGTTTTAAGCACTTGACTGATTTTAGTTTCTTCTAATGAAGGTAGGAAATTCCAACTGGTTTGGTTAGAACTGTGGTGGGCTTCAAAGGTATGAATGCAAATAATTTTAAAACTACAGGCCTTAATAGGAAGGGAACTTTTTTCGGGGGGGGGGGGGGGTAACTATTTATCTTTTTAAAGGGTGCAGTTTCAAAATATAGCAAGAAAATATATAATTTATTAGTTTGTGGAAATAGGATTTACAAGTCCTGCTTATAGTAAAGGAAATCTGACTTGATAAAATGTTTTGATAAAAACAGATTTACATAAGCAGCAGAAATAATTCCTACTATAAGATCTCTTTTAAAAGAAATCCAACTGCATTCAAAATATTATACTTCTAATACACATCCCTATTAACAGACGCACATTCATAATGTAATAAGTTAATAGCTTTTAAGTAGTAAATGAAACAGACTTGTGTATATAATAAGGATTTTTAATTTGGTTTTTGAAATATATGTATACCATTTATGAGCAAGGTTATATTTATTAATAAAGAATTCATTGAGGATAAATCCTGCAGTTTGTTGCTAGCACAACATATGTTCAAGAATGGAAAAATCTGATCACATAAGGTGTGGTTAATCAACACAACAAGGTGATTAATTTTAGCTCTAATGACAGAGAGCATTGCTAACCGCAGCCCATATGCTAATGCACATTTAACCTACATTTTCTGGCCATAAAAATTAATGGATAACTAATCAGAAGTGCATGGGAAATATAGAAGTGCAAATTTTCTGCCATCAGATGCTAAATCATCTCCAGTACCAAAATCTGATTTCCAAAAATTATGCTGACCTTTTAAGCTAGAACTTCTTACGACCACCTATTTCATTTGATTAGTTAAGTAATAAAGTTTTCACTCGAGTAATTTATTTGTTTATCATAACTATACATTTTCATATATTGCCATTAATATCCTTATAATTTTATGCTGTTATATTTTTACTTCAGCTGAATTCAAGATTTCCCCTCATTTCTGTCATCAAAAAGCCTAGCTGTGAACTGCATTTCACACTCATTATGTACATTGTAAGCTGTAAAAAATATATCAATACTATCATTTCCTAATGGGGATTCAATGTACCTCTAGTTACACAAGACAAAAGAGAATGAGCTAGTTATAACATGAAGAAATATTATTATGAGTTGATGCCCACATACACATTAAACTTCTTGAAGTTCTTTTTATATATGCGAGAAAATAAAAGCTTACCCAACAGTATTTGTAGCTGGAACTTAGCTTACTGCTGCAATTCAAACCATTAAAGGCAAATGTTTGTATGAAAATTTATATGTACATCCAATACAAAACACTTATCTCAAATAGTTAAATCTCATCTTCAGTAACCTTCACTAGCAGCAGCAAAATGCTTTCCTTCACATACAATGGGTGTCACACCAGGTATGAGTGTCTTTTCTCTTAAAAGGCTTAGTCCTTCCGTCCTAATGGGAAAACAAAAAATGAAGGGTGGGGGATGCATGGATACACAACAAGAATATAAAAAATATTTATACAATACAGGAAATCTGTAACAACTACAAAATATTGGGTACAAGAGATTTACATTGATGTGCGAAACAGTACAGGCTAATTACACTGAGCTAATCAGAATATGAACTGTGAGCAAATAAACCACAATAAATATTTAAATGTTTCAGCTACTACAAATACCTCGGCTTTGAAGAAATTACAATATGTTGTTAAAACAGAGAAAGATCATAAGCTCGATAGACAAAACACACATGCTACACCCACTGTGCAAGGAATGACGTTTTAGCTACATCTCACTGATTTTATCAAAAAAAAAGTAAGATATGATGTAAAGGAAGAAAAGGTAACAAGAAGGATTTTAAATATCAACAGAGAACCAAAAGGGGAAGTTTAATTAGAGCATATATGCTGTAGAGCATTAATGCTATAATTAATATTAGACAGAAAAAGCAAATTATTCATGAGAGTGTTAAAATGCATGAAAACAATGTTTAATCTCAGAACATATACATGCATTACAGAATAGCAACTAAATCAGGTAAAGAAAACATTTGGTATCAGAAGTGAATGAAATATATGACTGATATCTTATTTATGGAATATCAAAGTAACTGATGATCCTAAAATGTTTACTGCTCTGTAAAATGAATAAGAGAACATGAAGTTTTAGAATACCAAAAATGTGCAGTGACTAGAAATGGGATGGCCGAAGAGAATCAAATCTATTTTTGGAATGAACAGGAAATACAGGCAATTTAGAGATGTATGACTGCTGTGTTAATAATTATAATGTATTTCCATGTATTATGAGAATATTTCTTTAAAAATCAAAATGTGCATACATATGTTTACAGGGTCATAGCTCGAGAGGAGCCAGAAGTGCAAATCTTCACTGTAAGGTACTCATGTTCAGTCACTTTCAAATGTTTCCTTGTTCATTTGTCTCTTACTTCTATTCTTTTTTTTTAATCTTTTAAATATCTGTGCACCCTTTGTGTTTCAACTTTCAAATCTACTGTGTTTAGTATCACCATCATTTTATGTTTCGCATACAAAGTGGTTTTGTTGTGAATCAGGAGATATTAACAGTGATGTTTTGCATTGTCATATAATTCCAAGAAATGGTTAGTGCAGTGTCTCACATGCAAAAGTTACTGTTTTAATGTCCTCTGCTAATCCAGAGAATCTGTATTTATACTGTGAAGTTCAGTTTTAAATAAATGAGCTCCAGTTCTATTAACTCATCTTGTAGCACACTATCAAAAACACCTTATCTATTAGTTTAAAATGAGTATTTACTAGCAATGGTCAAATCTGCAATTTGGTGTACTGGTCAAGCCTTAAAACAGGAAAAAAGAAATAGATGAACTAATGGTAAATGTAGCTAATTCCTAACCCTTATCGTTTTTGTTTATAGTGCAAAGTTTTTGGATATGAACACTGTCATAATTATAGGTGGGTTATTAATAATTCAAAGACGATTATCTTAATAATGTAGTTATATTGAACATCCTTTTAAACGTGGTTCAGTTATGAATACTCCTCCGATTACATAACCTACACTATTCCAGAAAAATTTGCTACAACTTTCGTAAACAGATCTGTATAACCTACGTAAACCTTGCGACTTCTTCAATTTTGCTACAAATTTAGAACATTACATAATATGCTAAAAGCAAACAAATCACAGCAAAATATACAGTTGTCATTCACAGTAAATTGCAATCGACGATTGAATCCCAAAGAACTTAATTAAACCAAGTAAACGGAAAATAAAGTGATACTAACCGGTGGAATGACATACCTGGTATTTTCTTTTAAAATTTATTTGCACAGCTTAATGTCACGCAGGATCCCATGGAAACTAAATATGAACAAGCTAAATTATGTTGTCAAACTCAAACACAGAAAAAAATCTACGCTGACAAACCAGTTTAACAAAAAATATGAGCTTCTAAAAACCACAAATTTTCAATGCTTTCCTATGGCAGACACGACCAAGAGAGTAACAAAGCACGCGGAGGTTTATCATAGCAGCTAACAGGTCGGCTTCAGAAATCTGCGGTTACAGCGTCTCCTATGTTTCCTACCTCCATGACTTGGGTGGCAGTATTGATGTCGTCCGGAACTACTTCTCTGACTATTTTCAATTCTGTGAATAGCTGCTCTCCGCATATATCGCGGGAATATCCTGAACGAAGGGTCAAATCCAGAATTTTGCAATATTTCATTAGATCTTCGTCATTCGTTTGTTTCATTTTCGGTAGAGAGTACAAAAATCCAAACTTGTCATTGAACTCCTTATATTGTTCAAAACGAGATTTCAGATACTATAAAGCAGTGTCTATAATAAGATAAAAATACTCTATTTTGAAGACTTCCTCTGCAGATTTTGTATTTCTCAAAGGCTCATCGTCTACATCGTAATCAAAGATTCTTCTTTTTTTAGCCAATCTATGCTCAGAAAATTTTGGTTTAACATCTAACTGTTCAGAAATTTCACGAGCGGCCAGAATTGCTGAATTGAAGCCTTCATTTCGAAATTAGTTCAAAAATTTAATAACCCCCTGAAGCATATTTTCTGCGATGTCAAGCTGCATGCCCTCTGATTGAAGTGGTTTGCTCACACTTTTACAGAAAAAAGTATGTCATACCATATAACAATACTTAATAAGAATTCATAACTCTGAAGTTCATGTACTGCAAATGAGCGAGCTTCACATTTGATTTTAGGATCATTTATCGAGTCCGCAACTTCAAGAAGTGCGTCACTTACTTCTTTTGCTTGGTATCTCACGAATTTAACACTTTCTACACGGCTTTCCCATCTAGTGGCACATGACTTCTTAACAGTAATATAATGAACATATTTGAGCACAATGTTTCATCGAGTAGCAGATGCTGCAAATACAGAATATATTCTTCCAATTACACCAAAAAGTAATCGCCTTTGCAGAACATTTAGCCATGTCTCTTAAGAGTAAATTTAAATTGTGGCATGCACATGGCATGAAAAATGCTGTAGGATTTAACTGAAGAATTCGAGCTTGGACAACATTATTGACACCCTTCATATTAGCGCCGTTATCATACCCGTGGCCCCTGCAGTCATTTAAGTTCAAACCAAGCTCATCCAGGGCTACCAAGAGACAGTCAGAGAGGTGCTTACCAGTAGATGACACAGTTTCTATAAATTTAATGAAGTGTTCCTCAACTTTAAAAATTTCCTCTGAAATATTAACAGATCTAACGACCAATGACATTTGCTCCTGATGACTTAAATCGGGAGTGCAATCTAGTGTAACTGAAAAGTACTTTGATTTCTTAACATGGTCTACATTTGATTTTGTTTCTTTAGATGCCAATAGATTAATAAGTTGATTCTGAATTTGGCTACCCAAATAATGGTCGTGAATTTCGCTATTTTTGATGCGTCTTAAATGCACTTGTAAAACAGGGTCAAATTTTGCAATCATTTGTATCAACCCTAGAAAATTGCCATTGTTGGGTAAGTACAGAGTGTTGTTATCACCTCTAAATGCAAGGTTATGTTCAGCCAAATACTGAATAACATATAAAATGCGTTTCAAGACTTCGCGCCAATGCTGCTTTTCTTGAAAATTGAGTGACCTATGTTTGTCGTCAATGGGGAGGTTTTTCGCAAGTCTAAGCTCGCACTCAGTCCAACCTTTTGATACATTCTACGTAATTTTGGGAAATTTTACGATTCTTCAGCCTATGACTTAAAAGTTCCAGTCGCAAAAACCTTCATGTGCTAACATGCCCCCATTTGTGTTTCCGAATAATTTAGACAGGAGGTGGTTGAGTAAATCAACCACCTCCTGTCTACTGTTTCTCCGTTGTGTAAAATACGCTTATAGTGTTCTCGCGAAAAGTGCCGCTTCTTGTCATCACTTGGGTAATCATAGTTTATCACACAAATCGTGCCCTTTTGCAAGATTACATCACACATTGTGTTGTTTAAAACATGCTACCACTCACCTGGATCTGCCAGTAGAACAAATTCCTCACTTGTTTGAAATGATGAATCACATTCCTTCACATCAGAAATTCGTGTAAGCTGGCCAGAGACACTTACAACATTGTTATCATTTGTTCTGATTTGAACCACATCCACATTCTTGATCTCAAAGACTACACACAGTCTTTTGACACTTATATACGTATATATTAAGGTAATACAACGTAGTTTGTCACAATTATTTATTTTTTTCAAGCCGACCATGGTTTCGCTGGGACTGACTTAGCTTCATCAGGACGAATGGCACGTAAATATTCAAATTCTATATGACATCATAAATGGTGCTTACAGTCACGTGTTTTGGTTAGATGCTTCCACGCGCTTGATAGAAATGGCGTGGATGCCGTGTGATTAACAAGTTGCGAAGACCTGATATATATGGAAAGCTTCCAAAATATCAAGTTTGGTGGTTGAATCTGGCTTGTGAATTAGTTTTGCTTCTTCAAAGAGAGATTTGTGGTTCTTTTCGTAACAGTGTTTAGCCATCGATGACTTCTTTAGGTCACAATTCCGAATGTAGCGCCTTTTACAGTTGCGTATATCGCGCGATACATATATGTTCAGATAAAGGCAGTTTGGAAAAAGAACTTTATTTCCTTAAACGTGTTGCAGTACAGTGAGGATACAACCCTTCCATTATACACAAGGCTCTAACAAAATTCCGGAAACCGAAGCCTATCTCCACGTTAACTCCTGTGATGCGCCCATTGCGAGATAATTTTTCCATTATTCCATTTCCCTGTGACATTGCCTTCAAAATTACAAAAATTCTCAAAACCTTTAATTTTAAGGTGATTTTCAAACCCATAAACAAAATGAGATTTTTAGGATCAAAGGACTATGTTGAAGACAAAAATCCGTGTCGATTGAAGGAGCACAAGAACTACATTTGGAATTGTGACCTAAAGAAGTCATCGATGGCTAAACAGTGTTTCGAAAAGGACGACAAATTTCTCGTTGAAGAAGCAAAACTAATTGGCAAGCCAGATTCAACCACCAAACTTGATATTTTGGAAGCTTTCCATATATATCAGAAGTTTTCGCAACTTGTTAATGACGTGGCATCTACGCCATTTCTATCAAGCGCGTGGAAGTATTTAACCAAAACACGTGACTGTAAACACCATTTATGATGTCATATAGAATTTGAATATTTACGGGCCATTCGTCCTGATGAAGCTAAGTCAGTGCCCAGCGAAACCATGGTCGGCTTGAAAAAATAAATAATTGTGACAAACTACACTGGTGTGCAAAGATTAGGAACGAAGAGGAGAAATTAGCTTAACAGCGGAATGAGCAGGCAGAACGGACCGAAAGACCACTCAGGAGATAGACTAGGGTCCAGTACGGTATGGCATGCGCATATATGCAGCATTACGGGGGGGGAGTGTCGGAAGGGTATAAAGCACACGGTTGGTGTACGCTCAGCAATTCGGTGAAAGCTATTGCACGGTGTACATCGGATTGAACGACGTCGAGTTGCTGCCACCGTGTGATATTGCCAACAGGACTTTACCCGAGGTCGCGTCATTTGGAAGTTGGAAGAAGGTCGAAGTGTGACCAGTGTGGCCGAGGAGTTCGGGATCGCTCACAGCATCGTTTCACGAGCTTGGAGAGCATTTCAAACGACAGGAACACCTGTCCGAGAGTTTAGCAGTGGTCGTTCACGAGCAACCACGGCGGCGGACGACCGGTATATTGTCCTACAGGTGAGAAGAGAAAGACGGAAGACAGCGGGAGAAATCGCAAAGCACATGCAACAGACAACTGAACGTCCGTTATCGCGTTTTACCGTGGCCAGGGGCTGCACAAAGGGGGTCTATTTGCACGACGATCAGTATGGTGTGTGCCATTAACAGCTGCTCATCGGAGACGGCGGTTTCTGTGGTGCCAGGAACACAAGAACTGGACACATCAGCAATGGGGTCGAGTTCTCTTTACAGATGAGAGCCGATTTAGTCTGACGTGCGATTCTGGACGTATACACATCTAGAGAGAGCAGGGAACACGCAATCACACCTCCAACATCATCGAAAGGTGATGGAGTTCTCGTTTGGGGCGGTATCATGCTTGGTAGCCGTACGGACCTCCACATCTTCCAAGGAGGTTCAGTCACTGGTGCCCGCTATCGTACCGAGGTTCTCCTGCCTCACGTGCGTCTGTTTAGAGGTGCTGTGGGTCCTGAGTTCATCTTCATGGACGACAACGCTACACCTCATCGTACAGTGGCTGTGGCAGAGCTGTTGGAGAGTGAAGATATTCAACGCATGGATTGGCCCGCAAGGTCCCCGGACCTAAATCCAATCGAACGCGCGTGGGACCTTCTCGAGAGATGCTTGGCAGCACGTCACTAGCCGCCAGCAACGATTCCGCAGCTGCGATTGGCGCTACAAGAGGAATGGGCCATGATGCCTCAACGGCTCCTTGACAACCTCGTCCTCAGCATGGACAGACGTTGTAAATCCTGCAACGCAATCAGGGGTGATCATATCCCCTACTAAAGACTGGATTTTTCTTGGCAGCCACCTGTCACATGTCTTCTGTCCAGTTGTGCTCGAAGCTACCTTTTCAGTAAAGTGCCTTTGTATCCTTTGGATTCCTTGTTTGGACGGTTTTGCTCACTTGTCCCATATTCTTACATCTTGGGGGGATCTTATGGTATGATTTGAGTCGATGTGGAGCACTTCTGCACGACGTTACATTCGAAAAACCGTCTCGTCCTTAATTAATTTTTGCACGCCAGTGTACGTTGTATTATCTTAATATATACACATCCACATTATTATCGCTGGATTCTTTATCTCCAATGCAATTTGGAGCAAACGATGAACTGCTGGCCACAGAAACTGAAGCTAGTAAAAATTTATCGAAGACACCTTCCTTACTTCGTAAAAAACATTTCTCTTCTTTCCCTTTTCTTTGCTTTTTGATAACCTGATTCGAATTTACGGAACTTATCCCGTTCCCTTGACATTTCAACTCAGCTCACTTAACGCAAACTCTATTCTTAAAATGTTTATTAGTTACATTCGAAGTAGAGAAGTGAACCTGGTTAAAACGTTAAAACAAACACGAATGAGATATCGAAAAAGTTAATAGATCGCCAAACACACTAACACAGCGGCCAGTTGACTTCACACACACACACACACACACACACACACACACACACACACACACACACAACTGTTTTTGCTTTGGAAAAACAGCAAGCAAAAACAGCTTGGGAAAATCCACAAAAAGTGGATCCCAAGATCGGCAGTAAAACTTAAAGAATGTTGCGATGTGATGTCCACTCACAGCCGTCAATCACAGAGTTTCTAGCGGCGAGAAGAAAATATATTGTTCTCGGCGCTGCACTTTGAATCAGGAAGAGGGAGCGTATGTATGACATCAATGTGATGTTTGTGTATGCAGACCAGCGGATAACTGGGATGGTAATTCATATGTTTTGAACTGTGGGATTTTTCTTTTTGTCTGTGTACTTAATGTTATATTTTTCTTTCTTTCTTTATTTTATCTTATTTATCCACCAGCACGAGGCCCTGTGCGGTCGTACGCGCCGCACACCCTTAACGGCGTTCCTGGGCACCAGCGACTGCTTAGAGTTACTTGTGGTCGTTAAAAAAAAAAAAAAAAAACGTTAAATAAATAAACAAGAAAGATGACGCCAAATTTTCGGGTCTAATGAGCACGTCTTTTGAATACGTTCTGACGCGAATTAAATGTATCAAATCTATTCAAAGTCAATGGAACCGGTACGGAAAACAGTAGTATCTGACCGAAGAAAGAAGTTTTTCAATCGGATTTTTAATCCCGCAGATATTGCTGTAAACAGAATCATGAACTTACGCCCTCTGGTTGCAGACTTGTGCGATAAGAAAACTTTGAAATTATATAAGAAACATTTCGCAGCGGAAACGCTCTCCAACAAAGAAAGAATTTTTCAAATCAGACTCTTAAAAGCTCTGATATCGACACATATATGATATTCATCTGCGCCCTCTGTCGGAGAAACCATGCATTCTTTTAAGAAGAAAATATTCCGAAAAGGTATTCCGATGCGAGTAGTATCGGTTCACAAACGTTTTTTTTGTTATCAGTCAAGATTTTAGAAGCTCAGACTTTGCTGCAAATACATCAGAAGCGGAAATTAAGACTTGCGCCCCCTTGTGGCCAAACCATTTTTTTACCAAAAATCAGAAATTATATGAAAAAGATTTCCGATCAGGAGCTGTATCCGGTGCAGAAACATTTTTTCAAATCGGTGTTTTAGAAACAGAGATATGGGAGGAAACGTAATTTAATTTTACGCCCCCTATCGGAAAATCTATGAATTATTTGAAAATTTTGAAATTATATAAAAAACATGTTGCACCAGAAACGCTATCCAACAAAGAAGGAATTTTTCAAATCGGTTTCTTAGAAGCACAGATATTGACAAAAATAAGATATATATCTACGCCCCTGGCGGAGAAACCATGCAAGATTTTAAGGAGAAAATATTCCGAAAAGGTTTATCAAACTGAGTGGCATCGGCCCACGAACGAATTTTTCAATCGAGATTTTAGAAGATCAGATTTTGTGGCAAATACATCAGAAGCAGATATTAACAACTTACGTCCCCTGGTGGCCAAACCATTCTTTACCAAAAATTAAAAATTATATACAAAAGATTTCCCATCGGGAGCTTATCCGCTGCAGAAAGAATTTTTCAAATAGGAGTTTCTGAAGTAGAGATATCCGGGAAAAAGCAATTTACTTTTTCGCCTCCTAGCGGAAAATATATGCGTAACTTCAGATGAGATCATATGTAGAGGATTTTAGGAAGGGAGTGTCTGACCCAAGGTCTTAAACAACCCTTAGAAATAGGAAGCTAGGAGATTTGGGAGTGCCCGATAGGAAAGTGACACGAAAGTGAGATAGAAAGGTGGAGGAAGACGCCCTTATTCATTACCGGGAAGCCAGTACTTGGGGTCCGAAAGGCTTAACGTGCCCATCCGACGCACGGCGGACATTTAGTGGTTCGAGCGTTCGTACTTGACCGGGATCGAACCTCAGGTTCCTCCGTGGCAGTCACGAAACGTTGACCACTACTCCATCCGCTGCCCAATGCGTAACTTCAAAAAGTTACTATACCTGAAATCAGTGGTTGGAAAAACTACTTTTTATTTGTAGCGAACTACAACTACTTTATGATAAATGCAGTTAACTACAACTACAACTACTTTTTAACAAAGTAATGATTACAAACTACTTTGAAAATGTAGTCACTACTTCACTACTTTTAGGACCCGAATTTTGCGAGATTATTCAATACACACTCAAAGTTAAGGATGTTATATTACTTCAAAATATTGTATATCCCATATACACCAGACTTTACAATGTAGCATATAGCATATCATATAAAATGAACCGCACAAGACTGTACAATGTAGCATATACACTGCTGGCCACCCAAAATTCAACACCAAGAAGGAAGCATCCGATTGGCCTAAAATTCGCAGCAAGTGTCGCCCGCGAGAGGACATGCAAACAATTAGCATTGCAGGACATATGCAAATCATGTGCGCCCGGCACGCCACCGAGAAGCACTATAAGAAGGGTGCACAGAAGGCGGGGTGTAAGCAGTGAAAGTATGTTGTGCTGCCGGACCTGTGCATGGGAAGCTTCCTGATGCCTCGTCACAGAATTCGGCTATCATTCCAACACGTTTCGGAGTTCGACAGAGGAAAAATAGTGGCTTATCGTGACAGCGGTTTATCGTACCGAGACATCGGCGCCTGTATGGGACGACATCCAGCCACAGTGAGGCGAGTATATATTCGGTGGGTGCAAGAGGGACGGACGGACCGGCGTGAGTGATTGCCGCAGCCGCGGCATTCCGCCGAGCAAGAGTACCGGCATGTTGTGCGGCGAGCATTGACGGCTCGCACCGCCACATCACGAACGTTAGCGCAGGAATTAGGGTGTGTTGCCCAACAACCTGTGTCAGCACGTACCGTTCGACGTCGTCTGCAGGAGCGGGGAATTGTCGCACCGCGCCCATTGCTCCGATTACCATTGACGTTACACCACCAGCGAGTGCGGCGGCAGTGGGCCTTTGAACGCCGCACCTGAACTACAGAATGGCACGACATTGTCTTCTCTGATGAATCCCGCTTCTGCCTGCAACACCACGATGGTCGGATCCGCGTGCGGCGGCACCGCGGCGAGAGACTGTATGACGCCTGCATTATACATCGCCATACCGGTCCTTCGCCTGGCGTTATGGTTTGGGGAGCAATTGGATATGACACCCGCACCCCTCTGGTACGCATCGCCGGTACACTCATCAGCCACCGCTACATCACCGACGTTTTGTAGCCTGTAGTCCTCCCTTACCTGCAGGACCTGCCAGTGGCCATGTTTCAACAGCACAATGGGCGCCCGCACGTGGCACGCATCGTTCAACAAATCTTTATGGCCCACCAGGTGTCACTGCTGCCGTGGCGCGCCTGTTCTCCCGATATGTCGCCCATTGAACACGTTTGGTCGCTGATCGGCAACCGAGTGGCCCGGCAAGCACCACCCGCGGCTACGCCTGATGAACTGTGGCAACGTGTGAAAGCAGCCTGGACCGACATACCCCAAGCCCACATCCAAATCCTCTTTCGTTCGATGCCGCGGCATGTAGTGGCCGTTATTGCCTGCCATGGGGGCCACAGGAACTATTGATGTCTGCGTGTTCCACAAGTCGCACGGGCCTGTAAGCTCAATCGTTTCATCTTTGTATCTGTTGTTATGTGTCCAGTAAATCTGGCTTTGCTATCTCGTGTCCTTCTTGGTGTGGCATTTTGGGTGGCCAGCAGTGTAGATTATAGCATATCATATAAAAACTTGGTTATGACGTATAATTAGGGTTACCAGTCATCCGGGATTGTCCCGGACAGTCCTGGGTTAGTAATGACGTCCGGGGCTGTTTCCGGGATTGAAAAAGTCCGGGATTTTTAAATGAGTGGTTATAAAGACAGCAAAAAATACACATAACTAATTATTTATTTCATTGCTATTAGTACTGAAAAATTTGACTTACCTCTATGTGCAATTTCCAATTAGAGACGGGTGAATTTGAAACCGACAGCTTCTTATTTAACGGGCAAAGTTTGCACGTGACTGAAAAATTCCCGTTTACTTGCTTCTCGAGCACTGTGAAATAATTATTATACGCCGACCAAGGCAGTTCAATTCTTTCTTCATCAAGCTGTACAGTAGGTGCCATATTTCAGGAAAACAGAAAAATTTATAATCACCTGGAAACATAAGTTAAATAAGTCTTCGAAGCAAGGAAAGCAAACACGTTCGTATTCACACGAGACGAAAACGACGACGAGACAAGTGTTGGTGTTGCTAACCTATGCTAGAAAACTCTGTGCTTTGAAACACCAATCGTTCTTATTCCGAGACACTCGTTCGTCATAACCACTTCATTTTAATCCGCTCCATAGCCGATATCATAAAAGAAATGCTCGCTAGATGGCAATACTTAGCGCTGGTGCTGTGGAGTTCTTCTTCTTCTTCTTCTTGATTGGAGGTTTAACGACCACCGTGAGCAACTCAGTGGGCTATAAGCAGTCGCCCGTCCCTAATTTAGGGTCACTGGTTCCAGGGAAGGGAGAGAGCCAGTGCCGTAAGACAAACACAACATCCATGCCTGACCGGGATTCGAACCCGGACCCCTTACGGACGAATGATCAGAGGCCAGCGCCTTAGACCACTGCGCCACCGGGGCGGCACTGCTGTGGAGTTCAAACGAGTATTAGCGTTGTGTCGCAAACACAGGTGACGATTAAGTGATATGTAGAAGGGCACCTTGTTTGTTTGCTGAAGTAACGTTAAAAGTAGTGTCGAAACTCGCTACAAACTATAGAGGTTTGCATCGCGTTACTCGCTACACTACTTTTTTGTTAAAGTAGCGCGTTACACCACAAACTACGCAGAAAAGTGGCGACTACAGTAATTTCGCTACTTGTAGCGCACTACTTCCGATCACTGCCTGAAATACTCTTCAACATAAATGGAATTGAATGGTAAAAGGATTTTTTTCAATCGGATGTTTAGAAGCAAATATATGAAATAAAATTTATTTTGAATTCGATATCATCTGCATTCACGCCCTCTAGCGGCAAAAATGTACAATGTAAAAAAAATGAAATAAAGGATCGTCATTCGCATATTTCAGGCTTCCCAACGCAAAAATAATTTTTCAAATCGGACTAATAATTGCAGAGATATGGTGTCCACAGACAGACGGACGGACGGACTGACAAACCGATAACATAAGCACGATCTGTTTTTACAAAAGACATAAGCACGATCTTTTTTTTTGCAAAAGACGTGCTAAAAAAGAACAGGTTTTCCAGTGTGTAGCTACGCAACTGATGACAGCTCAATTCAACTAAGGCCAGAAACGCCTCCCTTTCGTACGAAATATGCGTACGGAATTAAAGAAATTTTCTTTTCTTTGAGGGTTTAATGACCACCATGAGCAACTCGATGGTCGCCCGTCCCTAATTTAGGGCCACTAGTTCCAATTAAAGGAGGGAGCCAGTGCCTTGGAACAAACACAACCTCTGTGCCTCGCCGGGATTCGACCTGGACCTGTCTCCAACAGAGAGTCAGAAATCCAGAGCTGCGCCACAGGGCGGTAAAGAAATTTTGTCCTAAAAGTCGTCTGTCCATTGGGAAGAGCCACTTGTCTCAGAAAAAAAAACAGAAAAATTCGCTTACCGTTTTGCAGAAAACACCATGCACGGACAGTACAGCAGTGGAAGAAAGGAAAGTCATGTGGTCAGGTGAATCACGCCATACATTGTTTTGCATTGGTGGTCGTCATAAAGTGTGGAAAAAAACTTATGAAATGATGGAATCGGCAACAATATAAAAAAAAACAGTTGGAAAAATCTTCATGAATGATGGACCCTGCAACATGGCTATGGGGGACGTTATGCTTGTACGGACTAGGTGTCTTGATACCAGTGGAAAGTAGCATGGCATCCACGAATACCTGAGGGTTGTAGCGGACCAAGAGCATCATGAAATGTTATACTTTTTCCTGCATGTGATGGCATCTTTATCGATGATACTGCAACAGAATATCCTGCCAGATTCGTACAAGAATGACTTCCATCATCTCTCCGGACCCCACTGCAGTCTCCTGAATTCAATCTTATTGGAAAGGTGTGGGATATACTGCAAAGAGGTGTTTGACGTCGGCATCCCTTTCTGTCGTTCGTTTTGGTCCAAAGACAGCCCTCTATCTTTGTAACAAAACGAACTCATGGACCTCAAAGAATACAAGTCGCATTGCATGCTTGCTGGAATTCGCAACGAAGCTGGCCCTACTCGATCGATCTAAATAAAATGTTTGCAATTTTCTTTTTGCCCGGTGTGTGTGTGTGTGTGTGTGTGTGTGTGTGTGTGATATCTACCTGAAACTACAGAGAAATACATTCGTGGGGGTCATGCACCTCACCCCTTAAAATACACCCTTGGAAATATAAATGTATATATGAATTTTCATTACACTGCTAAAGTTTTAAATAACCACTAAAAGATGTACAAAGAACATTTTTCAAACTGTTGCAAACATACTGATAAATATACAGATTAGCCATTACATCATGACCATCTACCAACAAGCTGTAAGACCCCTTTAACCTGCAAGACAACGGCCACTGCGAGGCATCGATTCGACGAGGTGGCCATAGGTATCCTGGGGTATCTGGTACCATAATGTCAACAGAAGGTCCTCCAGTTCCCTTACATTTCAGGTGGTGGTGATTTAGCGTGAACCCACTTTTTCAAGTCGAACCACAAATGTTTCATTGATGTCGGGAGAATTTGGAGGCCAGGGCATTATTAGAAAGTCACCAGCATGTTCCTCGAACCACATCTTGACGATTCTGGCACTGTGGTATGGCGCATTATTCTAAATAAATGAACTGAAGTTTACGTGCTGATGATAAAACTAAAAACTATGTACAAGAAACCTTCACACACGTAACACACTCGAAGAAACTCCGCAGTGATTTCCAAGAACTTTCAATAAAAGTCATACGACTTCACAATCCGTGAGATCATTCGGGACACCTTGTTCCCATCTTCAGACAGATTGTCTCAGTCCGGTGCGTCCCCTATATATACACACTGAAGTTACAGCAATGACGCATGTCACGAATAAGCATGCGCACACAGTTTTACTCCCCCTCCCAATGTTCTCAGATTAAGTAGAGACCTAAAACATTACAAAATTATAATAATTGTAAACACACGTATATTACCCACTCAATTGAAAGCCATCATTTTACAACTCAGACACACACACACACACACACACGCGCGCGCGCGCACACACACACACACACACACACATAAATCACTGCGGAGTTTCTTCGAGTGAGTTACGTGTGTGAAGGTTTCTTGTACATAGTTTTGAGGCGTATTATTCTGTTGGTAATGGCATTCACCAGCAGGGAGCACAGTTACCATGAATGGGTGAACATGGTCTGCAACAATGTTCAGATACCTGACAGCTGTCAGGGACTGTGCTATTAGGATAATGGGGCCTAAAGTGTCCCAAGTAAACATCGCCGACAGCGTAACACTGCCGCCTGCGGCCTGTTTGCACCCAGCAGTGCGTCCAGGTGCCATAGCCTCCGTCGGTAATAGGCGTATCGGCGCTCGGCCGTCTACGTGATGCACCAGGAATCTTGATGATCTTGGGCCCACTTCATGCGTTGTTGGTGATGGCGTGCAGTGAGCATGGGGACCCGGCTTGGTCTTCGGCTACGCAGGCCCATGCGCAGAAGGCTACGTTGAACTGTGTGCGGTGACACATTGCCCAGATCACCACTGTTGTAGCTCTCTGTGATTTGTCGAAATGTTACCCTGCGGTCGCTGTGAAAAATGCGCGACAGTCTCTCCTCCCCTGTGGCATCAATGGGCTGCGGACGACACACAGCTGGACGACGGTTCGTCGTTTGGCCGTGTGCACCACTTTTGATACGTGTGCACCACTTTTGATACGTGTGCACCACTTTTGATACGTACTCACAACAGCGGCACGTGAACAAGCCGCGCCGTTTCCGAGATCGTAGTTCCGAGGCGCCGTGCTATCACAGTTTGTCCTTTATCAAACTCTGATAAAGCGGCAGCTTTTCCCATTCTGACTCCGAACACTCTACTAACCGAAAGCCGGTCCTCGGGTTGTATATATATACTACTCTGTGAACTTCACCTGCGCCATCGTTCGGTCTCTAGGCTGGGGATGAACGTAATGTAATGGGCCCATAACTAGGAGGTGAAAGGTTTTCAAAACGTCCGGCATTTTGCGATGAAGTTATAGCGAATTTGCCTTTTTCTGCAGGTGATGGAATTCAAACCTACATCTCTCTACTCCTGACTGCCAATTGAACTACGCCGGCAAGGCCTACTTATCGCTGTAACTTGCCGTTTTAATGTGTGCTTCACCTCTGGGTAGGTACGTCATATATATATCCCCTTTGAGAAAAGTGGGTGCAAGAAATCGCAGGTTTCGGGTTAAACAGACTGCGCTGGAAGGAGCTCTCTGTAGGAAAAGGAATTCTTATTAATTCCAGACGATCAGTGGAAGAATCATCACACAT
Source organism: Macrothele yani (assembly GCA_039090855.1). Classification (NCBI taxonomy): domain Eukaryota; kingdom Metazoa; phylum Arthropoda; class Arachnida; order Araneae; family Macrothelidae; genus Macrothele; species Macrothele yani. The sequence goes on from CM077029.1 coordinate 60,610,775, forward strand.
TTTTTTTTCGAACTTCACGGCCAGGAGATTCATTTTACGTTCGGGCGCCATTATAGCGATCGTGCCCTTTCTCTTCCAGTGGTGAGATTCGAAACCACATTTTCCTACTCCGAAGAGGCTATTCTACCAATTGAACTACGGCGGCAGTCCTTGTCGCTGAAACTTGTCATTTTGACATGTGATCACTTCTGAGGTAGGTACGTCACAAAGTTACTTTATTTTTCAAATATCTTTTCTCGACATGCGAACAGCAAATCATGGGACAATTCAACATAAAAATCATTTCGTAAAAATTTTGCCAGTAGGTGTACAATAATAATAATAATAATAATAATAATAATAATAATAATAATAATAATAATAATAATTATTATTATTATTATTATTATTATTATTATTATTATTATTATTATTATATTGGATTAATGCATAAGTTCATGCCGTTTTTTTCACCGCACTACAGGAATGTATTACATCAGAAGGGAAAACGGAATTAGTCAACTATGTACCCCCTCCCCCGCATTGTTTACGATGGTGTCCCAACGTCTGGATAGGTCTGCAATGCCATTCTTGAAAAAAAACGTGCAGTTTTTTCTGCGAAGAAATCATCAAGGAAATTCTAGAGATCAACATCATTGTTGAACGTTCTGCCACGGAGTGCATTTGACAGAGATCGGAACAGGTGATAGTCTGAAGGGGCGACATCTGGGGAATAGGCCTGATGTGGAAGGATCTCCCATTTCATGTCCTGAATGGCCATTTTGGTCATGTTTGCACTGTGAGGTCGTGCTTTATCATGTTGGTGAAAGTCACCATGGCGCCGATGTAGCCGTTTCTGCTGAGCTGCTCCCTCCATACGTCGAAGTTGCTCATAGAGTGCGACGTTGATGGTCCTATTACTCGGCAACATTTCCCAGCGAATAATGCCTTCCATGTCCCACGAGACACACAACATGATCTTCACAGGATGAAGATCATGTTTTGGACTTGGTGTGGGAGTCTTGTTTGGGCTTAACCATTCTCTCCGATTACTGAAATTCACGTACAGGCACCACATTTCATCTCCAGTAGCAATACGTGACAGAAAGGGTTTATGTTGCTGAGGACATTCGCGATAACGGGCGAGCAAGAAACCACATATGGCAACATGCTGATTCTTGTTGTGCTCTGTAAGAGCGTGAGGCACCGAAGACCCAAATTTCTGGAACTTTCCCATACGTTCCAGGTGTCGCACCACTGTGGCCTGATCCCAGTCCATCTCAGTGGTCAATTCGCGTGTGGTTTGACGCGGATCCAAGTGGATGAGATGGTTCAAACGATCCTCATCAAAGTGAGGTGGACGACCTGAGCGTGGAGAGTCGTTGAGGTCAGAATTGCCACCTCGGAACCACTCAAACCATTTGCGGGCTGTCCTCGGAGCAATAGCATCCTCCCCATACACAGAACAAAATTTTCGAGTAGCCTCGGCGGCTGTGGATCCCTTGTTAAACTCGAAGAGGAGCAGATGCCGGAAATGTTCATTCCTCTCTACTTGACACTCCATACTTCCAGACCTGAAAACCAAAAAAAAAAAAAAAAAACATCAGCCACAATTATACAACGCAATGTGATTTAAATACACGATATTACTGGCTACATTTTGATATACAACTGGCCATCTGCACCGTCACTAGTGACCTTTTTATTTATTCGTGAAATAAAACGGCATGGACTTATTCATCAACCCAATACTACTACTACTACTACTACTAATAATAATAATGATGATGATCATAATAATAATAATAATAATAATAATAAGTGGTGTAGTGGGACCGGAACACCCCGGAACGGCGTTCCGGTACTTTTTTTTTCCTAACCGGCATGCATTCCGGTAAACGTAACACAGCATAATTTGTCTTCTTTTCAAAATGCACATGTTCTATAATTCTTTTCCAATAAAAAAGAAATGCAACAAGAAAACTGCAAAGTTAGTGGAATTATGCGTTTGTTTGAAGGTTGAGTTAGTCTCTAAATCCATTCTCACTTGACAGTCTTTTGAAACTCCTTTTTTCTATTGTTGTTAAGAACGATGAGGTGGAGATATTTCAGTGAGGAAATTATTGTAATTGAGAATTTAATTAATATAGTTATGTGTAAATCTGGAAGTCTGATTTCAACCGATCACTATACTTTCTTATACTCTAAATACATGAAAGCAAAAAGAGAAGAGGCGGAATCGTGATGGTTAGAAGAAGGGGGGGTAAGAAGAGAAAGGTATTGAAGACGTAAAGGCACATAGCGTTCCTGTAATTTTTTTCACTTAGCACTATATCACTGATGATGATTATAATATTAATAATAATAACAACAATAATAATAATAATAACAGTAATAATAATGAATTATTAATTTCTTGCTCCAGAGTAGAAGGATCAACGCCAGTGTGGTATGATTCTGTATCTGCGCTGTTCCGTTTCGCTATCATTTTTGGGGAATCCGTTATTGTAGCTTAGGAACAACCCAGTTATCCTTCGATGTTAAAAAAAGCCTCGTCTTTACTCTAACGTTGAAAATATTACTACTAATAATAGAGGAAGCAGATAACAACTTGCTCCATTGATAGCTCGGTGGTGACATTTGATACGCTTTTTTCCTGACGTCTTAGCGATAGTTTCTAGTCTTCGAATAAACTGAACACTTAGCGCACCTGCAAGTAAACTCGGTGTTATCTCGTCGAAGTAAAAGGTGATTACAAAGCAGATTTCAATCACGTGTCGTGGGCTGGTGATTGTCGTATCTCAAAAGAATGTACTGGGGTGAAGTCCACCGCCACTGAGACAATTCACAGGTAAAGTAAATCTACGCCTTTTGCTGTTGAAAAGTCAATACCAGTACTGCATACAGCAGGAAGATGAAACATCTCCATTTTTCTGATTTATCTTGAGCTCAGCTTTGCGTAAAGTACCTTTTTGAGGTCATTCGTCGAGAAAAAGAAATATTTACATGGCATTTCAATCGTTTCCGTGTCAACAAATATCTCGAAGTTCAGAGAACTCGAGTGGTAGAACATTTGTAATGAAGCAAAACAAGCAACGAAAAGCAGTGAGTGAAAGCAAGTCTTACAATTCGAATATGATTGGAGAATTGTTAGAACAAAGCTTAAGTGACATCGAAGGAGAAACACTACGCCGTCGTCATCTGATGTACATAACAGATATAGAAGGAGCTGAAGCTATATTTGGAACGGCACCCACTATAAGGTGAGACATTCATTTGGCTCGTGTAATTCTATCCTTTAAAAAAATAATTTTTTCTGTGGAATTTTGCAAATATTAAGCAATATTGATTTTACGAAAAAAAAAATTCTATAATTTTCTCAGAACAATCAGAATAAAATAATTTGTCACTCTCTGGAAATGCTATCAGGTATTGTTGTCTCCTTTTAAATAAGGATTAAATCCTAACTATTAAAGAGCGGCACCACTATTAGACGAATTCGTGTATCCCAGACCTGTTCTTGAACATTTACAGATTCCAAGCTGTTTTTCCTGATTATGCTCATTTGCTAAGTGATTGGTTATGTATACACACAAAATCAGCGTCCGTGTACTTTCGTTTAGGAGCTGGAGTAAAATTAAAATCAAATGAGATTTCTTTGAAATATGTCTTCTCACCTTTCTGCAAAATTTTCAATAATTTATTCTTTTCAACTGTAGGTTGAAGAAGCGTATATGCTCCAACTTTGTCGGTCTGTCTGTCTGTCCACATGATGACTCGCGTAAAAATGGTTCCATTTCGATGAAATTAAAAGTATATTGTAGGGGACAACCTGGGGACGAACCTTATTGAAAACGGATGAAATCGGGTCAAAGGTCAGGACATAGGAGCGGGATCCATTACATAGCCCTTATGCGTCATAACTTACATAAAAATGCTTCGATTGCAACAAAACTTTATCATGTTGTTCTGAAGGTATGCTGAGCCGGTTCTGTTGAATATAATCGAAATGGGGTCATAGGTCAGGGCACAGGAGCGAGATTTATTCCACAGCCATTATCCTCATAACTTGACTAAAAATGCTTCTATTGCGACAAAACATTAGCATGTTGTTCCAGAGGTATACTTAACCAATTCTGTTTAATATGATCGAAATGGGGTCAAAGGTCAGGCCACGGGAGCGAGATTTATTCCACAGCCATTATCCTCATAACTCGCGTAATAACTTGTGTAAAAATGCTTCGATTGCGACGAAATACAATACGCTGTTCCGTAAAGACTTTGAAGGCAGTTCCGCCAAAAATGTTTTTCGTCAGCAATTGCGGGCAGTACACATGCGTGAGACTCGTTAACCATTATTTCCGCACGATAACTTCCGTGAAAATTGCCCGATTTCAATGTGATGTTTAATTATAAAATGGTTTATACGTGTGGTAGCTCTTGATAATAGAAATAGGTGACACGGGTCCAAAGAGATTTAATTTTGATATATGTGAACCTCAAACGTTGTACCATAGTTTAGTCCCCTCAAAACCAAGGCGTTTTTCCTATGATTTCTGGTATGTTGGAAAGCGTATCATAATCAAAGCATTGCATGGTTTTACTAACTTGTTTCTCTAAGAAGTTACAAGTGTTTCATGTTCATGTATTAATTCAGTTTTGGATACTGTTAAATGCATCTATTTAATATGGTACATGTACGCAACCTTAAACAGGTAATTCAATAACGATTTTTTCGACGTAAAAAAAGTAGTCACTAGCTTAAATGAGGAGGAAGTCTTTTTTACAAGACATATGAGATTCAAGAAGAGGTAATCAGTTTTTAGAGCTTCCATATGTATATTTTGTCGTTCGATGATTCCAGTGGTCATCAAAGAGATCAGGGAGACACTCATTTAATTTAGAGAGAGAGAGAGAGAGAGAGAGAGAAGTGATGAAAGTGGGAGGAACCGTGGGGTACAACGTTTCCCTAAACAGGGGTGAAAAAAAGTACACATTGAAAAAAAAAATGTACTGCACAACTATACCGAGGAAATTTTGCCTCGCAGTTTATTTATATCTATGAATTATATTCGTAATTTGCGTAAGATTTTTGAGTTTGTAAATTTTGTCTCTTATTTTGTAGTTTTCACAGCTTTTGACCCGAGACAATAAATTTTGTCTTTCGGACTCTTAGCTGAAAGCGTGTATAGCCAGAGGGGATGCTTGCACTCGACTGTTTTGCTTTCGCATCATTTAGTACTTTATCCCGCAGGGTTGAATGTTGAACTAGTAACAATGTTACCGGCTTGATTTAGAACAAGGTTAATTGAGTCTACTAATCTTGGCTTTAGAATAGCAAACTCAAATTCATTCACAGTAACAATTTGGTTCAAAACAACTGACCAAGACCGCACTGGATTCAGGAAGAGACGGCATCCTCTAATTGTTTAAAGTGGTGTCTAACAAACTTAAATTCATTCACAGTAACAATTTGGTACATAGCAGCTGACCAAGACCGCACTGGATTCAGGAAGAGACGGTATCCTCTATTTGTTTAAAATGGTGTCTAACAAACTTAAATTCATTCACAGTAACAATTTGGTACATAGCAGCTGACCAAGACCGCACTGGATTCAGGAAGAGACGGCATCCTCTAATTGTTTAAAGTGGTGTCTAACAAATTTAAATTCATTCACAGTAACAATTTGGTACATAGCAGCTGACCAAGACCGCACTGGATTCAGGAAGAGACGGCATCCTCTAATTGTTTAAAGTGGTGTCTAACAAACTTAAACTCATTCACAGTAACAATTTGGTACATAGCAGCTGACCAAGACCGCACTGGATTCAGGAAGAGACGGCATCCTCTAATTACTTGAAGTGGTGTCTAACAAACTTAAATTCATTCACAGTAACAATTCGGTACATAGCAGCTGACCAAGATCGAACTGTCTTCAGGAAGAGATGGCATCCTCTAATTGTTTAAAGTGGTGTCTAACAGCCAGTGGCGCTCGTATGAGTACTTTTAGGGGGGGGAGGCAAGAAAAATCCTTACCTCCTTCAAAGCTGTTAAACATTTTAGTAAATGTACAAGATACTAAAATACATCAAAAATAATTGATACAATCAAGCATTAATATCTTATTATTTTTAAAAATGCTTTAAAAAAAGGTTTCGTCTATTTCAGTGTTTTAAATTTATCAAACATTTGGCTATTCCAACGGCCAGGTGAGGGTATCGAGATCCGCCCCCTCCCCTGCCTTCCTTATGGGTGCCCTTGCTAACAGCAGCGGTTTCTTTGGTAACTTAAATTTAGAAATGAGCACTCTCTGAGATGCTCCTTTCTAAGTTTAAATTCTCAGGGTGTGTTGTTTTTGTCCCTTTGATATATACTGCATAACGTCGATGAACTAAATATTCTCAATTATTACGCTAATTACTATGTACAATTAGATAGGAAAACAGTTGGTTAATTCGAAATGTTTTAATTATTTTTCAGTTGCGCAATTAAGAAAAACGAAACTCCTTCAGCTGACACGTAACCTGCTACTTGTGACAGAGACATTTTTAGCTGAATTATAAGTTTATTAGGGCTTAGTTTTTATTCATTGTAATATTTTTTATTTATGTGCATACAAAAGAATACAGACATATAAAATGTGTGCGTGTGTGAGAGAGAGAGAGGGAGAGAAACTCTGCCCAGACTTTAAACACTAGACATTGCGTTCTCCCAAAACAAACAGTCTACTTTCACCACTGAGAGAGAGAGAGAGAGAGAGTGCGCGAGAGAGGATTCGAGAAACGGAGATGAACAGAAAACTGTTGAGCCAAAACATTGTTTGTGTCTTTTGTTTTGGAATTCGAATTCAGACTCGGGGCGGAGTCATAACTTCCTGATCTATGTACTACTGTGCTCAGCGGTTGAACAGAACATGTTAAAAAAAATTCTGCAGAAGTGAAAAGCCTTTTTTGCTCTCTTTAAAATAACTGCTAAATATGAATCCTTCTATTTTGTTTCAGATCACAACGTGCCAGCTATTAATAAAACAAAAAAATCATTCAAGTGGTTTCCTCGGCTTCTCTTTGGTATACACATTTTGTCAGAGGCCTAACTACGAATTTATGCATCCCGGGCAAACGGGAAAATATTGCAATTTATCCCTGGTGCATATACTGTATTATTACCACGCCCTCGACTGAGGACTCGAACCACTGTATCGACAATTCGCCACAATGGAATATTTATTACTATTAAATCCTTCTGAAATTTACAGGTTAAATAAAAATGAAATCGCCTAGAAAATTAACAACTTTGAGGTCTGATTTCCTATCCCTTATAGGAATTCCGTGCTCAAAGTTGCGGACAATTTACGCGTTGTGTTTCACCTAAATCGTAGCGGGTATTCCGCTTAAACTTAGGTGCCGCAAAAGTTAAGTTAAGATCAGCAGATAGCATGCTACTAGAACGTAAATACTCATACATACAGTATCATGCACAACATAAAAAGTGAAAGATGTAGATATAAAAGTTACGACAAAAGGTTAACGTTTAAATAAAATGTTTATTCTGAATAAATGCTGCTTAAAACTAATACATGTTTTCGGTGGAAGTGATTAATTTATTTAAACCAATTTCTAAAGAGTTATTACTTTTAAAATTATTACTGTCCTGACTTCTAGCAAACTTTCAGTTTCAATGTTGTCATGGTGCACGTATTGAGAAATTTCCCATTTAAGATGGGAAGGGATATGATACCTCGCACAGAACATGCAGTACAGGGAAACTTACAGTGAAAATTCATCTTACCCAATCTCTAGGTCGTCGACGTATTGAAGTTCTTCAAACGGACGAGTGTTTTCCACGTAAAAATTTAAAACAACTCCCCAGTTTACTTCAGCATCTCTCCTTCTCTCCCACGCATGTCCATCTCTCCATAGCCGTCCCAAAAACTCCCTCCAAAAAACTCTCTCTCTCTCTCTCTTTCTTTCTCCTTCCGCTTTCTCTTTTCCTCCCTCTCTTTTTTTCTTTTCCAAACCAATTCCCTTATATTTTCTTTTTTCTCAGTTTCGCTTCTACAAAGGGGTGGCTGTTGAATTTGTGGGTGTTACCGAGAATTTTGATTGAAAGTTACCCTGTTTCCCAGGCCCGCGTTTGGCTAGCAAACTTTTTATGGCAGTCCAAAGGGGTACAAGGGGGTCGGTCGCCATTTACCTGGTCTGCCACATTACGTAATTTTTCCTGTTGTGGAATTTTGGGAATTTAAACGGCCTGCCACTCCTAACAACAGAAAAGAGACACACCTACTCATTTTCTTGAATCGAGTGCCCAACCTGGGTGAAAGGGAAAGTGTCACTACATGTCCAAGTGATTTCTCGGCGATAGGCAACTTTTGTTCATGTCACGTATACGGTTTCCTGTGCTTTTGTTGATGTGTTCCTTGGCGCTCAAGAAATAAAAAGGATGTTATAAGGGGATGATAGCTGCGCGCCTTAACGAGTAACTAACCGGGTCTTGGGGGCTTTTTAGCGAAAGAAAAAAAAAGCGTTTCAACATTTCTACTCTGGGCCTAATGCAATAATAATAATAATAATAACAAAATTGAGAGTTCTTAAATTTAGTCCCTTAAATTTAGTCCTTTCTACCAATGAATGAGAAAAAATAGAAAACCGATTGTTTAAATTAAATTATGAAATCTGTGGAGTGGGTTCCTTAAGAAAACCGGGAGCTGCCAAGAATACCGAAACTGGCGAAACGTGTTACAGCAAAACCTGTTTGAACTGTAACCTTCCTAAAACGGAAAATTTCTTTTGAACCTGAAACGAAAGATAGAAAATTACGTACTGTTTAACCTGTCTAAAACGGAACCTGCCTGACGCGGAAACGGAAATGGCAAAAGAGCAAATGAACCTTGTAACAACGGAAAGTTCCCGTGCCGTCCAGTATTTTAATTGAATACAAAACATTACATGATAAAATGTAATGATGAATTCACACGGACAAAATTTGCTTGAGGTTGAAAGTAACGTAAATAAATACAGAAACATTGCTTTTAGATTGTTTACACAAACACACTGTGCAGCAGACCCACTGTTTTGCTCTTCTTTAAGCACGTGGCGCAACTCAGGTTTAGATTATGTGACCAATGTTTCTATCTTTGTTGGAAGCAAAGTCCAAAGTATTCGCAGCTGGCTGCTTCGTATGGATTTGAAAGAGACACAATTTAATTATTTAACACTTATTAATTGTGATGATTATTCACAGTCTTTGCTTGTTGTGAATTGCGTTCGTTCGTTTCGCTTATTCCATGGCGCCGAAGAAGAGCCTTCTCGATTTGGATGTAAAACTTAATGTTATTGAAATGTCCGAAAGAGAAAGCGGGAGTGTCAAGCATTTGGCAGAGAAATTCAATGCCATAAAAACACAAGTTTATGACATTTTAAAGCAAAAGGGCAAGATAGCAAAGCAGTGGCATAAAGGTGACAACTCAACGAAGAGAAAACTGCGAAAAATCAAAAATGAAGAATTGAATAGATTTTCTGGAAGCTAAGGCGGTTTATACAATTTTTTCCGGAGGGCGAGAGCCGAAAAAATCAAAATTTTTGAAATACACTAGGGCAAAATAAAATTTAATGAAAATCAGAAGGAAAAAATTAGAGCATTTTTTTTTTCTAATCGAAGTTGGTGCGTTTAATTAAATCAAAGCGTTTTTTTTCTAACGCACTTTAACCAAAAACATGAAAAAAGGAACAATTTCGGGGGCCAAGCTCCTTTGCCTCCCTCTAAATACGTCCCTGCTGGGAGTGTTTTGTTAGTGCAAGAGCAGAGCACGTGCTCTCACTGAGCTCCATATTGTAAGTGTTACTATATACAGAAATCAATGGTGGGTAATTTGAAAAAAAAAGTAGAAGTTTGTGATTTTTAGCTGATAAAGGTACTACGAACAATGCATTCTCTTAAGTAATCACTAATTATGTAGAATCTGTAATTAGCATGACAAAAAATCAAATGTACGCATTTCAATGGCTTCCAAGGATTCACCTGAATAAAACGGAAGCCTCCCGTGGTGTTTCAGTAGTCTAAGTACTGGCTTATGACCATTCTTCCGAGCAGGGTCCGGGTTCAAATCCCGGTGAGGCATGGAAGTTGTGATGGTCTTACGGCACTGCCTCTCTCCCTTTCCTGGAATCAGTGACCTTAAATTAGGGACGGGTAACTGCTTATAGCATATTGAGTTGCTCACGGTGGTCGTTAAACCATTAATTAAAAAAAATGAAACAGATACCTGTCTAAAACGGAAAATAGTTCCAGTCCCTTGGATTCCGTCTTAGACAGGTTACCCTGTATATATGTATAAGCAAACTCCTTTAACGACCATAACGCCCGAAACGCTGTTACATCCAAACTACCACGCCCCCTATGGAAAGTAGGACTTTCTACCCGCATCTGTTCTTTGAAATTATACGGCCTCTACGGGATTAGCAGAAGTCCCACTCAGTTACCATTGTTGTCGCTAAACAAATGAGTAGAGCAGGCACTGGTATTTTCCGGGGCGACATCATTTTTTCATGACATCGCGTGCCTTCTCAATGAAAGAATGCACTGATCGCTCCCGGGAAAAGTCTAAAGATCAACGCACACCAACATTACACATCGAAAGTTTCGTGTGATGACCGAGCGCCAATTCTTCTTTTCTTAACTTGTAAAAGGGACAGGAGAAATTTTGAAACGAGTAACAGACAGTTTCGGGCGTTATGGTATTCTGAGCCTTCTTTTGTTAACTTGTAAAATGCAGGGCAGAAATTCTGAAAGGTGCAACAGATAGTTCGTGCGTTATGGTATTCTGAGCCTTCTGTTAAACTTGTAATGGGGAGGGAAGAAATTCTGAAAGCAGCAACAGATAGTTCGGGCATTATGGTATTTTGAGCCTTCTTCTGTTGAAATTCTGAAAGGAGCAAAAGATAGTTCGGGCGTTATGTTATTCTAAGGCTTCTTCTATTAACTTGTAAAGGGGAGGAGAGAAATTCTGAAAGGAGCAACAGATAGTTCGGGCGTTATGGTATTCTGAACCTTCTTCTGTTAACGTGTAAAGGGGAGAGGATGAATTTTGAAAGCAGCAACAGAGAGTTCGGACGTTATGGTAATCTGAGCCTTCTTCTTTTAACGTGTAAAGAGGAGAGAATGAATTTTGAAAGGCGTAACTGACAGTTTAGGGTGTTATGGTATTCTGAGCCTTCTGTTAACTTGTAAAGGGGAAGGGAGAAATTCAGAAAGGATCAACAGACAGTTTCGGGCATTATGGTATTCTGAGCCTTCTTCTGTTAACTTGTAAAGGGGAGAGGATGAATTTTGAAAATAGTAACAGACAGTTTCGGACGTCATGGTATTCTGAGCCTTCTGTTAACTTGTAAAAGAAAGAGAAGAAATTGTGGAAGGATCAAAAGACAGTTTCGGGCGTTATGGTATTCTGAGCGTTCTGTTAACTTTGTAAAGGGGAAGGGTGAAATTCTGAAAGGATCAACGGGCAGTTTCGGGCATTATGGTATTCTGAGCCTTCTTTGATTAACTTGTAAAGAGGAGAGGCTGAATTTTGAAAGGAGCAATAGAGAGTTCGGACGTTATGGTATTCTGAGCCTTCTTTTGTTAACTTGCAAAGGGGAGAGGATGAATTTTGAAAGGATTAACAGACAGTTTCGGGCGTTATGGTATTCTGAGCCTTCTGTTAACTTGTAAAGGAAAGAGGAGAAATTGTGGAAGGATCAACACACAGTTTCGGGAGTTATGGTATTCTGAGCCTTCTGTCAACTTTGTAAAGGGGAAGGGTGAAATTCTGAAAGGATCAACGGGCAGTTTCAGGCATTATGGTATTCTGAGCCTTCTTCTGTTAACTTGTAAAGGGGAGAGGATGAATTTTGAAAGGAGTAACAGACAGTTTCGGGCGTTATGGTATTCTGAGCCTTCTGTTAACTTGTAAAGGGGAAGGGAGAAATTCTGAATGGATCAACAGACAGTTTCGGGCATTATGGTATTCTGATCCTTCTTCTGTTAACTTGTAAAGAGGAAAGGATGAATTTTGAAAGGAGCAACAGAGAGTTCGGACGTTATGGTATTCTGAGCGACGCAAAATTTCATGGCTTTCGTCATTAAAGGTTTAAAGGGCAATGAAAAAGTATGGGGCCGCCCCGGTGGCGCAGTGGTCTAAGCGATGGCCTCTGATCATTCGTCCGAACGGGGTCCGGGTTCGAATCCCGGTGAGGCATGGATGTTGTGTTTGTCTTACGGCACTGGCTCTCTCCCTTCCCTGGAACCAGTGACCCTAAATTAGGGACGGGCGACTGCTTATAGCCCACTGAGTTGCTCACGAAGGTCGTTAAACCTCCAAAAAAAAAAAAAGTATGGGACGAAAAAGCTGTGCCATAAACTGGTGGAAAAGTTTGAATTCTAATTTTAAAATCAGATTATAAGCAGCGATTTTTGCTCCTTCTCTTGAGGTGCGCCCGGGACAGCCACCCTGTCTGGTTACATCTCTACACATTATTAGAAATTGATGTTCTAGAATTTTTTAACTGCTAGCCCAGTGATTCTAACTAAACACTACTACTGGCCACAGACTGTTGAAAAGCGTTCACCGTTTTATCTGTAACCACAAGGGGGGAAATTTTCTTAATTACTTCCTGATGGTTCTTCAAGTACGATTTAGTAGTTAGTAACACCTTAACAACCACCGGCATAGCGCAATTGGTTAAGTCGCTGTGCACGATGTTTGAGGTGGACGTTTCTGGGGGGTTTTCAAACGCCAGTCCTGCCGGCCATCTAGTCTGCGGTTTTCACAAACTCCCCGTGTTTGGGGACTCGAATACGTAGATGCTTGGGCTTTATTCTTAGACCCCCTTCCCTAGGATGACTGGGTTTACCAGATGCGTGTCGATGCGCTGCTAGTAAAATATTGAAAGACGAACAAAATATGATGCCCCATGCTATCAGACACCAACGGGATTATTTATTACCCATGGTTATTGATGATGACGAACCCCATAATGTAAAAAATTTCAGTCAGGTGAAAAATTGCAATTGAGATGCACGTATTTTTTTCAACATATTCAGATGATTTCTCCTCATCATCCAAAGGGAAAGGTTCTACGTGAAAAAATTGCATATACCCGAAATATGATTTTACGGACGAGATTCTCAAAAGAAACTTCCGTACTAATTTCCACTGAAATCCCCCAACATGTATAGCATCCAGTATAATTCTGCTAATAAGTTTTCACAGCCGTTATAATACGCACCGAAAAATATCATAATAATAAATAAGAGGTGTGGATTCAAGGAGAATTCCTGGCAATAACATGCAACAAAGTTACCGGGTAGGTGTCCGACTTTTTAACGAACTTTCTGTTTTGAAAAACTAATTACGGAAACTTCAGTATTTTGATAGACTTTTCGTTCTCACTAATTCCGTTTGTTTCAGAAAAGTCAAATGCGAGTTTTTTCAATTTCATACAGAAATTCCATAAACTTCTGAATTTGACTTTTTTATTTCTTTTTTTCCTGACATACGAAGTGAAAATTCCTTCCTCTTTGCCCCTGATAAGAATCGAACAACGTATGGCTTAGACGCCAGCAAAGTGCGAAAAAACTGCCCTAGAAATGGGTGTAGGAGAAGTGGCCACAAAAATATTTAGGGGCCGTATAAAAATTGCGTTTTGACCGCTTCTTGGCTACTACCCTCTGAGTCTTTGAGAGAAAATTTGCAGACAAGTCTGCAAATTATCTGAGGGCATGTGCCTATACTTAGGCAACCTGTCGCGGAGGGGAGGGGTTGATACCAAAAGTGCAAAATATAAAGAATTTCACGTCCGATTGGGAGATTTTCAGCATTTACAAGCTACAACTCGACACATTTTCTGAGCGCAAATGCGTACTTAGGCAACCTGTGGGGGAGGGGGTATACCTTTAATATAAAATATAAAGTACTTCTGGTTCGAGAAGGAGTTTTTCAGCATTTACAACCTACAAGTCAGCAAATTATCTGATTATCTGAGGGCATGTGCTGACTGAGGGAACCAGTTGGGCGGAGGGGGTAATACCTAAAATATAAAACATAAAGTATTTTTGAAAATGCTGAACATTGAAAATCTCCCGATCGGAGCAGAAATTCTTTATATTTAAATTTTGCACTTTTGTAATTACCCCCGCCCGAGACAGATTTTCTGCGTTAGCACATGTCCGCAGAGAGTTTGTTGAGTTGTAACTTCTAAATGCTGAAAATCTCCCGATCGGACGAGAAATTCTTTACATTGGTATTACCCCCCTCCCCCGACAGGTTTTCCTGCGGTAGCGCAAGCCCTCAGATGATGTGTCGAGTTGTAGCTTGTGAATGCTGAAAATCACCCGTTCGGACCAGAAATTTCTTATTATATTTTACAATTTTGGTATTACCCCCCCACACACACACACACAGTTTTCTTTTTCTTCAGGCAGCACAAGCCCTCAGATAATTTGTTGAGTTGCAACTCGTAAATGCTGATAATCTCCCGTTCGGACCAGAAATTTCTTATATTTCACACTTTTGGTACCTCCCCCTCCCCCTTCCCCGACAGGTTTCCTGAGGCAGCACGTCCCCTCAGATAATTTGTTTTGAGTTGTAACTAGTAAATGCTGAAAATCTTCCGACCGGGCGAAAAATTCTTTTTATATTTTTATATTACACTTTTGGTATTACCCCCCCCCCACACACACACACACAACAGGTTTCCTGGGTAGGCACGTGCGCTCAGATAATTTGCTGAGTTGTAGCTTGTAAACGCTGAAAACCCGATCGGACCAGATATTCTTTATATTTCATATTTTTGGTTTTAAGCACACCCTCCCACCCCCGCCCCGACAAGTATCCTGGGTTTGCACATACACGCAGAGAATTTGTTTAGCTGTAGTTTATCAACCTTGAAAAATATCGTAAATAAAAAAATACGAAATTACGGAAATTTTATGTGACAGATAACCAATCTCGGGAGACGTAGCCACGGAGCAGTCCAGAACGCAATTTTTATACGACCCTTTAAAAATTTTGTGGCCAGTTCTCCGCTTTGTCTTTGGCCCGAAAATCATGGAAATGTTTAAATTTCTTACTGAAAATGAAATATTAAAAAAAAAATTATGAACAAAAGTTGCTCAAATAGTGGGGAATATAGCCACACGAAATTCGTTTGTGCAGAACAATTTTATGGCACTGAAATTACAATGTGTCCAG
This sequence comes from Macrothele yani, assembly GCA_039090855.1. NCBI lineage: Eukaryota > Metazoa > Arthropoda > Arachnida > Araneae > Macrothelidae > Macrothele > Macrothele yani. The sequence continues at coordinate 60,625,987 of CM077029.1, forward strand.
TTCTCCGTGTGTCTAGTTCTCCGGTGGCCACTTCTCCGTACCCACTAGAAATGCATTGCCTGTTTGGCTTCATTTAAGGTGGACTAGCTGAATTGCCACAGCGTTGCTCGGGAGAATTTGATGATAATTTACTATCTAAATTTTGTACAAATCAAATGAAAATGATTAATTTCTTTCGGCACGAACCGTACCTAATCGTGACATTTTAACAAAAAAGATGAAACAGGTAACGACCTAATACTGAGGTAACTACCTAATACTGTATTTCATTTCTTTATTGAATTTGAATTTTATTCTCTGTAGAGTCTTTAGACACACGGTATTTTTAGTTTTTTCATTTGATCTTTGTTGTTTTTTATATTCATATAGCAGTGGTACCCGATATTTCGCGGGCAAATATTACTATTCCTGGAATCTCCAAGTTCAGAGGGGTGAAAGTTTATAAATGAAAAATATATTATTGTAATTTTCCAGTTATTTTATTTTGATTCATTTAGGTTATTGAGCCGGGATGGCTGTAAATGTGAAAAATTAAAAAAAAATGATTTAGTTAATTTAATTTTTTGAAACAAAAAAGAAAGGAAGAAGAATGGAAATACTTACCTTTAGTTCCGATGCTGAATTGTGTCATTTCTTCGCTGGAAAGCACTTTTCACAAAACAAATCAATTCTTCCACTTATCACAATAAAAAGTATTAAATTCGAATTCAAAATGAAAAAGTAAAAAATGGAACTTTTTACGAACCTTTTGCATGGGGGCCCCTTGACCGGGGCTCCTACCTTTTCCAAAAACCGTGTACGGTCTAAATTAGAGTACGATGAGACAGTATACCAAATTTGGTGATTCTAAATTGAAAACTGTAGATTTGCATAGCGGACAAACAAATGAACAAACAATCAATTTTATATATTAGACTAGCTATACCCGGCCACGCGTAGCTGTGGCACATTGTGGTTGCATGGATGAGAAATGAGGAACAAAACAAAGCATACGTTTCATAGAAGTTTAATTTTGCAATACTTGTGGGTATACAATATTTTTTGTTTTTCCATTCTCTGCGTAGATATAAAGGCTATCTGGTTTGCCGACACGGGAACACGCAACATACAGTTGTTCATGTGAGAAGCAATCCGCATCTAAATCTAAACCACACAATTCTAAAGATTGACCTTGAGCTTTATTGATTGTGATTGCGAACGCCAATCGAATTGGGAATTGCAATCTTTTAAATTGAAAGGGTGTATCGGTCGGGATCATGGGAATTCGAGGGATGAGGACATCTTCACCTTCGAAAGGCCCCATTAAAATCGTTGCTTCCACTACATTTTTCATCAGTTTTTTAACTGCGAGTCGCGTGCCGTTGCAGAGTTTTGGCTGATTAATATTCCGCAACATGATAATTGGCACACCTATTTTCAATTTTAATATGTGTGGTGGCATCCCTGGCAGATCAAGTGAGTTCAAAAATTCCGTTGGATAATTAACTACTTCATCTGCTTCCACAACTGTATCTATCGACTTGTATGTAATTTCCTCACTTTGAATGCTGGATTGAATAACATTAATAATTTGATAGACATCTTTATTCTTCGCGGCAAGGATAGCTCGTTCACTGAGCCAATCGTGATTCTTATAATTAATTTGAATATTCGGAAATACTTTTTCGATCAGTTCTTCTTTCGATGTTACTAAATTACAAAAATTATCAGGAAATGATATTCGTCTTGACGTCTCATCGACTGGCAGTTGTCCGTTCCCAATGTCCAGTAACTGTCGTGAGAATACCTCGGCTGATTGATCGTTCTGCAGCTGGACCGCATATTCGTAGTCAACTGCAATGTACGTACGTGTCGCCACAATGTTGAATATTTCAGGCAAGCATTTATTTCGTCCGCTGGTGTCGATCGAGAAATTACAGGCAATGTTTGCCTAAAATCTCCTGCGAGCAATATCAATGCATTCCCGAATGGTTGAACGTTTCCACGCAAATCTCGCAACGATCGATCAAGAGCTTCAAGCGATTTTTTATGTGCCATCGTGCATTCATCCCAAACAATGAGTTTACATTTTTGTAATACTTTTCCCATACCGGATGCTTTGGAAATATTGCACGTGGGAGTCTCGATGATTCGCATGTTTAATGGCAACTTCAGAGCTGAATGAGCAGTCCTTCCACCTGGTAACAATGTCGCAGCTATTCCAGACGAAGCGAGAGCTAAGGCTATGTCATTTTTTGATCGAACCGTTGCCAGAATCAATCTGATAAGGAATGTTTTCCCAGTTCCTCCTGGCGCATCCAAGAAGAAGCCCCCCCCCCCAACTCCGTCATTTATCATTTGCATTATGCGATCATAAATGCCCTTCTGTTCACACGTTAATTTGGGAATGTTTGATTGGACATATGACTGGAGACCACCGGTGTTGTAACTCTGTTCACGGCGCAAATCCACATCAAATGAAGCAGTCGTTGTTCGGTTGGGTGCTGGCATTCCCAATTGACTAAGAACTTTATTTGCAATAGCTAAGCACTTGTCTTCAATATTTATCAATGTTTCGTTGTAAATGCCTTCTGTAAATTCCATGGTCATATTGGCATTTTCTAGGCGTACTCTATGCAAAATATCCTCAGCCATATGCGATCGATATCTTTCCCATAACTCTGTGGGAGATGAAGGGAAGCAAGCGGTCAATATAATTGCGAATAGTGCTCGAATTTGGTTTGGATGTGCAGTGTTGCACGCGTCACTAATACATATATCCCACTGTTGGTCGTTTTCTAATAAATTAAGAGCTTGACACGCACTGCGGAAAGTGGCATATGTGACGCCGTCAACGATTTTCAATTGCTGGAAAGATCTAGGACCAGGCACATTTGCCAACAGCATGCGAAGGAAAAAAACATTCATCTTGATTAGGATGCACTGTATAAAATCTACCAATTGTATTTTCTCTGAAAATGCCAGGTTGACCGTCGACTGGCTCCCTCGTCTGCGTCGTACGAATGCTTGTTTAGTTACATTCCACGTGTAATAAGAGGGCACTTCTGTGTACATCAGTGTTCTGGCGAAAGTGTCTTCCTGACATAAGGTGAAGAAAGCAGTCAGAGTTGTACCAGGTGGATTAAGGGCTCTTTGTTGCACATTTGCATCTGTGAAATAAACACGCTGTCCATTTTCTAAATGTACTGCTAAGTGAACCACAGCTGGATTGCGTTTATGCATGGGAAATGAAAAAATTCGCCATGCAGCCTCATTGCTGCTTATGTATCTTCCAGCCTGGTATTGTGCAATTTCATCGATAACTCGTACTGCATTTCTGTCACTATTTTCTGGTTGCACACCAAAAACTGCCACATCGCTGCCTTTATTCACATACTTACAGATGTATTTAATTGATTTGACCGAATTGCAATATTCTACGTTTATGTGCGCTTTGTATGTTTTTGACAACAGAGGCGAATATGGGACAACCCAACGGTTGTCTACATCAATATCACCATTTTGCATGTGCATAGTTGCCGAATTCCCGCCATCTTTAGTTGATCGTCTCCTATACTGAGGATATCCATCGTCTCCTGTTACTGTGTTGGCTGCGAATGCTCGAGGATATTGCTTGGAACATTTCCCGTCTACCATGCATGGTGAATTTGGATTTAGTGTGCCGCATGGTCCATGTATCATGTTTTTGATAACAACTGCATGCAAATCCTTATCGACGTCGGCCCATGGAATCTCAGCGCATATCATATCGTCGATTTTGTCTGAAGTTATTTTATCGTATAGCCAGATTAGTATATGCGCATGTGGCAATCCTTTCTTTTGCCATTCTACTGAATACATCCAGCAGCGCACAGATCCAAACACTTCATGTTTCACAATGAAATCCATCAGCGACTTAAGCTTTAGTCTGAAAACACGTGCTGTGATGTCATGCCTATCCACGGGTGATTGCCCAGGAAGTAACAGCTGCTGTATCTCGTCCCAAGCTGGATTGCACGTGAAGGTGATAAATGCCGCCCCGGTGGCGCAGGGGTCTAAGGCGTTGGCCTCTGATCATTCGTCCGTAAGGGGTCCGGGTTCGAATCCCGGTCAGGCATGGATGTTGTGTTTGTCTTACGGCACTGGCTCTCTCCCTTCCCTGGAACCAGTGACCCTAAATTAGGGACGGACGACTGCTTATAGCCCATTGAGTTGCTCACGGCGGTCGTTAAACCTCCAATCAAAAAAAAAAAAAAAAAAAAAAAAAAAGGTGATAAATAAGTCTGGACGCCCGTAATGACGAACATATACCATTGAATCTTGAGCATATTCCTGCATGTGACGTGGACTGCCTATGTATGAAGATGGCAAAATAGTAAGCTTTCCAACGTTGGTTGTATTACCGTCATTCACAACTGCATCTCGCAAATGAATGTATTCTTCGGAGCGGAGTTTGGTCTGATTCAAACGAAGAAATAGCAAACGTTCCGTTTCAATTTTTGCATACATATCCACAATGTACTGGTGAAACAACTGACGTCATTTCAAAATATAATTGTCCTCGTTCCTCCGAATCATTAAGCGGTAGGCGTAAAAGTTCATTGCGCTGCACTTTTTATTAATTTCTGCACCATTCACTGGGTTTATCATCTTCACATTGAAATGATATCCATCGGCACCATCCCAGAAGACAACTGGATATTGCAAAGCATCGTAACAACGGTGAGTTTCTGCGACGTTTATCAATTGATCGTTTCTTCGATGGAGAACAATATCTCTAGGTTGGAACTGATCTCCGACTATGACAATTGCTACTTCGTCTATAGTTGGAGCATTATATCTTCGGACATGTTCTCCAGAGGGCGTTTTGTCGGCGTGAATGACAATCTTGTGGGTATCTGATGGCATCATATCCATTGCCGTTTTGAACAAACGCACCAAGTTGTTCTTTTCGTGAAGGAGCTCCTGTAGTTGCGAAATGATGGATCTTCTTAGCGAGGTATGTATTCCACAACGTGCATCGACTTCATCTCTATCATCACCGATGAAGTACATTTGAAGGAATTTATGGTCACTATCTCGGAACGGGAGCAGGGAGCCAGCTTTGTGATATATTTGTCCTTTGATTTTAAAAGTTGGCATGAATTGAGCAGTCACAATTTCCGCACCAAATGACGTCATTTGGAAGCAAGAGTTATATTTCCTGATGTTCGATAGGAAATGCTTCGATTCAGCGGTAGATCCAGCAAGTAAAGTTTTCAACGGCTCTGGTGGTGCTTCAAGTTGAGGCAATTTAATTTTTCCGCCAGCGCAACACATCCCATTCGTTTCATTATTGAACTTTAGAGCCTGGCAGTAGGTACAGACATGACTCATCTGGCCAATGACAACATGCGGACTTGAACTATAATCAACAGCTAGATTGTACCGGAATGCAAGACGATTGTATTGCAGAATCAGATATGCTGTTCTTTGGGTACGTGTTTCAGCTATCCTCGACGCCTCGCGTTCATTCCGTTGAGAACGAACCAAATCTGTTGCTGCAGAACGCGACTGCCGTGCTCGCAATCGTGCATCCTCAAGCCTGGCTGCTCGTCTTTCTGCTGGTTCCGTGTTGCGCATCTGGATGGTGCTTAGTCTGTTCCTCTCTCGTACGTATGCCCGCTCTTCCTCAGTCATATTCGAAAGCCGTCTTCTCGATCCTTCTGTGTGGCGAGTGCGACGACCCAAATTCGTTTTTTTGCGAGGCATTATTTCGGTTTTCACTGGAACAGAAGGAAGGGATAAGATTATAACCTCTTATGGCTCTCACAGCTACAGGTTGAAAACCATGAGAGATAAGAGACAAAACATAACCTCTACTTACGATTTGGCGAACGGCGCAGCTCAATCACGACACGATCACCTAGTATGGAGAGTGTTCCCCTCGCTTCCAGAAAATGGCGCGTTTGTTGGTACACAGCTGACCGTTGAAAAAGCTGTTTTCTCGCGGTCGCGGGTATGTAACTGACGCGAAAAATAGATAAAAGCAACACGATCACCTAGTATGGAGAGTGTTCCCCTCGCTTCCGGCAGATGGCGCGTTTGCTGGTACACAGCTTTTTCAAGCTGACCGTTGAAAAAGCCTTCGACCATATATACTGATAGACAGCGCATGGCATCAAAATTTCTGGCTCCAACATTGCAAACCACGAAATCACGTGACTTCGGGCAAAAAGATGGTTAACTCGTGCTGTGCTCATCATGAATTTTAGGAGTTTCTTTTTTAGAATTCCATTACGACTTTTCATTCGTGAATACATTTATTACGCTCTGATGCAGCTATTGCCAGTGCGCAGTCCATTAGTATATATGGTCGAAGGAAAAAGCTGTTTTCTCGCGATCGCGGGTATGTTACTGACGCGAAAAATAGATAAAAACAATCTTTGAAGCGGGTTGTATATCGTGTCAAAATTTGAGCTCAATCGGTGCAGAACTTTTTGAGTTTTTGAAGCGTACACAAACCAACTTAACATTTTTATATATATAGATATTAAGAAGACTCGAATGACGTGATGACGAATGTTTTTCGCTATCGGTGGGGAATTAATCAGTAATTTTATTTTCTGAAGAAGCTTATTATTTTTCTAAATAGGTTTAAAGTAACTTTATTTTTTCTATAAAAGAATTTATCACAAATTACATTTGCTTATGTACATCAGATGACGACGGCGTAGTGTTTCTCCTTCGATGTCACTTAAGCTTTGTTCTAGAAATAAAAGCGAAATTTTGACAAGGGTGAAAGATTTCTATTCAAAACTATATGAAGGGGATGATACATCTATTCCAGATATTACCACAGGTACCAGTGCCAAAGTTCCTCCAATCCTCCATGCAGAAGTTACATGTGCAATAAAGAGCATGAAACGGGGAAGGGCTCCAGGAGGAGATGGAATTACCGTGAGCATTATACAAGAAGCAAGTGGAGAAATTGAAACTACACTCGCCCAAGTTTTCACCAGATGTCTTAATGAAGGGAAGATTCCTGAGGATTGGAACAATGCTACAATGATCCTGCTCCATAAAAAAGGTGACGTTGAGGATCTCAGGAACTACAGGCCTATCAGCCTCCTATCAGTGGTTTATAAAATCTTCACTAAGGTTCTTTCACATCGCTTGACGGTAACACTAGAAATGGCCCAACGAAGAGAACAAGCTTGATTCAGGAGTGGCTACAGCACTATAAATCATACCCATGTACTGAGACAACTAATTGAAAGAACAAGAGAATATGAACTACCATTATGCATGGTTTTATTGACTATGAAAAGGCCTTCGATTCCGTGAAACCATGAGCAATAACAATGGCTTTGAAATCCTGTGGTATTGAAGACGCATACATTAGCATTATTAATAACATCTATGAAAATGCAAGTGCAAAGGTTCGGATATTTGGGAATACAGCACAAATAAGAATTGGAAAGGGAGTGAGACAAGGTGACGCCATATCTCCCAAGCTCTTTAACGCCACATTGCAAAATTTCTTTCAATGATTGAACTGGGAAAACAAAGGGATGAAGATTAATGGAGATTACTTAAATCACTTTCGTTTTGCTGATGACGTTGACATCTTTGCAACTACCCCTTCAGAGCTGCTGAGTATGAACCAAGAACTTGCCGACAAGAGTAAAGAAGTGGGATTAAAAATGAACTTTCAGAAGACAAAAGTGATGTACAATGCTTTTACAAGAAACGAAGATTTATCGATTGATGGTGAAAAGCTTGAGACAACCGATTCCTACATTTATCTTGGGCAGCAGATATCAAGTGAGCGTCATATTGATGAAGAAATTAATCGGCGTATAAAACTTGGATGGAGAGCTTTTGGAAGAAACAGTACAATTTTTAAGAGCAGTATACCATTATGTCTCAAAGGAAAAGTGTTTAATCAATGCGTCCTGCCAGTGCTTACGTATGGAGCAGAGACATGGACCTTAACTAAAAAAGACATACAACTACTGCAGACAACTTAAAGAGGCATGGAAAGATGCATGCTTGGTGTAACCAGGAAATATAGGAAGAGGAACTTGTGGATAAGGAAAATGACAGGAGTGGACGACATCATGACCAGGGTGAAATCACTGAAATGGCAATGGGCTGGACATGTTGCCAGAAGAACGGTCCACCGATGGACAACCGACATTTTAGACTGGATTCCGAGGGACAGGAAAAGACCCAGAAGAAGACCCCATGAGAGATGGAAGGATGAAATTCGAAAGTATGCTGGAGTGACATGGAGGAGACAGGCCCAAGGCAGACAATCGTGGAAGAAGTTTGGGGAGACCTTCATCCAGCAGGGGATTGATAATGGTTGATGATGATATAAATATATATATATACTAGATGAAATTCGAAAGTATGCTGGAGTGACATGGATCAGACAGGCTTAAGACAGACAAGTGTGGAATAAACTTGGGGAGACCTTCATCCAGCAGTGGATTGATAATGGTTGACGATGATGATGATGAGATATATATACACACACACACTATATTTACAAAAGTCACAGGACACCCCTTCAAAAGCAAATGAACAGATCCGCTGCGTTGTTAAGATGCACGGTACAGCTGCAAACGGTATAAAAACAAACCTGCAAGATAAAAACGGGGAGTAATACGCCAAACAACTAAGTAAAGAAAGATAAAATCCGTTTATTGGCATAAGACAACAAACAAAAGGTTGCAAGCTTTCAGCACCTACGGGTGCTTTCTTGAGGCTTAGACGTGGTTTTGGAACAACGTTAGTAATCTAAATGAATGTACAGAAAATTTAAATATGCATGTGAAAAATAAAAATGTATAACAACGTGACAGCACGGCACTCGGACCTGATTCCTCTGTTTCCGCACGTGCCGTGCTGTCACGTTGTTGTACATTTTTATTTTTCACATGCATATTTAAATTTTCTGTACATTCATTTAGATTATTAACGTTGTTCCAAAACCACGTCTAAGCCTGAAGAAGGCACCCGTAGGTGCTGAAAGCTTGCAACCTTTTGTTTGCTGTCTTATGCCAATAAACGGATTTTATCGTTCTTTACTTAACAAACCTGCAGCTGATCGCGATCATATCGCACTGTGAGGTTGAGTGAAAATGTCGTGGTGGGAGAGAACTGACTTTGAGAAATGAAAGATTGTTGGGTGTTATATTAGTGGGTTGTCCATAAGTGAAACCGTGAGGCGTTTAAACATACCCAAGTCTACTGTTTTGGATGCACTGAATAAGTGGAAGACACCTGGCATGCCTGAAGCAGCAAAACGTACCAACAGACCAAAGAAAATCAGTGATTGAGGACATCGAAGCCTCAGGAGAGTCGTTACAGCTAATCGACGGAGTACTGCACCAGACCTCAGTATGCAGGTGAGGAAAAATGCTGAAACGTCGGAATGTACTCGTACCATTCGCAGAGGACTTCATTCCATGGGTTACCGCGGTCGTGCGTCTGCTCATAAGCCTTTCATCTACACTTGGAATGCTGCTCATCGTTTAACATGGTGTAAAGAACATTTATCGTGGACTGTAGATCAATGGAAATGGTCCTATGGACTGACGAATCCAGATACACGATCTATGAGTCTGTTGGCGTTGTGTGGGTATGACAACAGCCGGGGTAACGCTATTTTCCACAATGTACTGTTCCTACGGTCAAATTTGGAGCTGGTAATGTACTCGTGTAGGGGATATTTTTCGAGGTATGGTTCCGGCCCATTGGTTATCGTGGACAAACCTGTTAAACAGCACGCCTACCTCGATATTCTGGACAATTATGCCCCATCAACTCTGTGGCGATACTATGGAACCTAGTCCTGTTGGTATCAGCAGGATAGTGCACCGAGCCATAAAGCAAGGACTGTTACAGCGTGGTTTGACGATAATTTCGTACCGTGTGTTAACTGGCCAGCACAGAGCCCTGATCTTAATCCCATAGAACACCTATGGGATGAATTAGAGCGCCGCATAAGAAGTTTGGAACCAAGGCCTACTACTAAGCAACAGTTAGCGGCAGCATTATGTACTGAATGGAAGCGCATACCTATCCCTGTGTTCCAAAACCCGGTCGAAAGCCTTTCTCGAAGGGTCAGTGCATGCATTAAGGCCAAAGGTGGACAGACACCGTACTAATGTATGTCAATAAATGCTATGCTGTGTTTCTCTTCTAGGTGTCTATAGTGACTTTTGTCAATAATAGTGTATATATATACATATATAGTGAAAAACTTACTCCCACATACACCATAAATATTGGTGAAAATGACTGAAATCTGTGTTTAACATGATTTATCAGTAAGTATTTAATAAGTACAATCATGTTAAGCAAAACAATATCCTTTCTTTTTTTTCGATTAAGGAAGGGGTTGTTTAAAGTACCACCCAGCTAAAATTTCTTGCCACCCAGCTGTAAAACAACTCTAGGCAGAACACTATATATATATATATATATATATATATATATATATAGGGATGTAAGGTCAGGTGATGCGTAACATCACAGCCTCTCCTTGACAAATGTCAACCCCGCCTTCTCGTGGTACATCCTGTTCCCACTAAAGGGGCTCTGACGACCGCCAATAGCGGTATAACTATACCATCGGGATTAGAGGAAATGCTATCCCACGCTCACCAACCCGCTTGGCCAGCGTGGTGAGTTATGGCCAAACCCCTCCAAAATGACTCCACAACTTAAATCTTGGCCCTCAGTCTCCGGCAGCTGGAATGTACCTGGCCAAGGCAGCGGCCAGTGCGACATGAAGGCAGAGGGTGCTAAGAATCCCCGGAGGACCGGACTAGGCTGCCATCTGATGCTGACCTTGGCTACGTATAACGGACGCTCCCTATCTTCTGATTCAAGGCTTCTTAAATTGGAAGAGGAACTACAAAGGATCAAGTGAGACATCGTCGGGCTAAGTGAGGTAAGAAGAAAAAGAGAAGATCTCATTGAACTGAAAAGTGGACATCTCTTCTACTATCGTGAGACAGATACTGGCACAACTAGTGGTGTTGGATTTATAATAAACAAGAAACTGAAGGATAAAGTTGTAGAAGTTGAAAGTTCCTCTGACAGAGCTGCACGACTCGTTATCCAACTCTCGAGAAGATGCCAGGCTCAGATTATTCAAACTTATGCACCCACCACAAGTCATGCTGAAGAAGAAATTGAAGAATTTTATGAGGAAATTCGTGATCTAAATAATAAAGGTAAGCAGCACTTGAAGATAATTATGGGAGATTTCAATGCAAAAATAGGGCAACGGCAACAGAATGAAACTTCAGTAGGTAAATTCGGTCACGGCAACAGAAACCAGCGTGGAAATACTCTCGTAGAGTTTGCAGAGGCAGAAGGGTTTTTCATCTTGAACTCCTTTTTCAAGAAAAAGCCACACAGGAAATGGACATGGAGACATCCAAATGGGACGACAAGTGAAATTGATTTTATTATGTGTAACAAAAAATTCGTCATAGAAGACTGCAGTGTGCTAAACAAGTTCAACACAGGCAGTGACCATAGATTGGTGAGATGTAAGATGCACCTCAACACTAAACTCGAACGTAGCAAGCTCATAAGACAAACAAAATGTATTGACATAACCAACCTTAAAAAACACCATAATACCTGTGACGTACCTGCGAGCAGGACGCACACGACATAAAGGCAGATAGGAATCAGAACAAATGTCTGCGTAGCTCAGTTGGTAGAGCGACTTGTTCCGGAATAAGCGGCCTCGGGTTCGAATCCCGGCGTAGACCAAAAATGACGGAGAAATTTACTTCGTTATAATGGCGCCCGAACTATCCGGATGACCCTACCGTTCAAAATCTCGCATTGGTGTGATGTTATTTCCACACCGCGAGATAGGAAAAATCAGAGAATCCCTTCTCCAGTGCTTCGAAAAATAAATGTGTGTGACGTTGCATTCCACACACCAGATTGACTGGGAGTTCTCAAGTGCACGTTCTACAGTGGTTGTCTGCCTGCAGCGATTCATGGTCACGGCTGATCCGTGGGCCATGCCCCCGGCCCTCTTTCGGGGGGGAGATGTGACGTACCTGCCAGCAGGACGCACATGGCATAAAGGCAGATAGGAATCAGAATACATGTCTGCGTAGCTCAGTTGGTAGAGCAACTTGTTCCGGAATAAGCGTACTCGGGTTCGAATCCCGGCGTAGACCAAAAATGACGGAGAAATTTACTTCGTTATATACCTTCAAATTGGAACTGAAGAACAGATTCTCTGCTTTAGAAGGCCTAACATCGGAAGAAGTAGATATTTCTGAAGTTAACAGAAAAGTAACCAAAGCTCTTATGGAAACAGCAACAAAATTAGCTGGGTCTAAGAACAAATTGCATGTGAACAAATTATCAGGAAAAACCAAAATGTTGATGCAAAAAAAAAGAGTGATGAGGACAACTAAAGAAGATGTGACTTCCAAAGTGGAATATATAGAGCTATGCAAGACAGTACGAAAAAGTATCACTGAAGACGTAAGGAAATTCAACTGTGAACTAGTAAGGAAAGCAATTGAAAACAACCAAAGCCTAAAGATAGCAAAGGGACATCTAAGTAAGGGGAAAAAACAGATTATGGCACTGAGAAAAGAAGATGGTTCTGTAACAAGAAACAGAGGCGAAATTTTGACAAGAGTGAAAGATTTCTACTCCAAATTATATGAAAGGGATGATACATGTACTCCAGACATCATGAAAGGTACCAGTACTAGAGTTCTTCCAGTCCTTCCAGCAGAAGTTGCACATGCAATCAAGAACATGAAGCGGGGAAAAGCTCCAGGAGAAGATGGAATTACTGTAGACATCATACAAGAAGCAAGTGGAGAAATCGAAACAGTACTCGCCCAAATTTCACTCGATGCCTTAATGAAGGGAAACTTCCTGAGGATTGGAACAACGCTACAATGATCTTGCTACATAAAAAAGGTGACATTGAGGATCTCAGGAACTACAGACCTATCAGCCTCCTATTAGTGGTTTATAAAATCTTCACTAAAGTTCTTTCACACCGCTTGAAGGTGACACTGGACATGGCTCAACCGAGAGAACAAGCTGGATTCAGGAGTGGCTACAGCACAATAGATCATATCCACGTACTGAGAGAACTAATTGAAAGAGCGAGGGAATATGAACTTCCATTGTGCATGGCTTTTATCGATTATGAAAAAGCCTTTGATTCGGTGAAACCATCAGCAGTTGCAATGGCTCTGAAATCCTGCGGTATTGAAGATGCATACATTAATATTATTAATAACATATATGAAAATGCAAGTGCAAAGATTCGGCTGTTTGGAAATACAACACACATAAAAATTGGAAAAGGAGTGAGACAAGGTGACACCATATCTCCGAAGCTCTTTAATGCCACATTGGAAAATGTCTTTCAATCACTGAACTGGGAAAACAAAGGGATAAAGATTAATGGAGATTATCTAACCCACCTTCGTTTTGCTGATGACATAGTCATTTTTGCAACTACCCCATCAGAGCTACAGAGTATGATCCAGGAACTTGCTGACAAGAGTAAAGAAGTGGGATTAAAAATGAACTTTCAGAAGACAAAAGGGATGTACAATGCTTTTACAAGAAATGAAGATTTATCGATTGATGGAGAAAAGCTGGAGATAACAGACACGTACGTTTATCTTGGACAGCAGATATCAAGTGAGGGTCACATTGGTGAAGAAATTAATCGGCGTACAAAACTTGCCTGGAGAGCTTTTGGAAGAAACAGCATAATTTTCAAGAGCAATATGCCATTATGTCTTAAAAGAAAAGTGTTTGATCAATGCATCCTTCCAGTGCTTACGTATGGTGCAGAGACGTGGACCTTAGCTAAAAGAGACATACAAAGGCTGCAGACAACTCAAAGAAGCATGGAGTGGTGCATGCTTGGTGTAACCAGGAGAGATAAGAATAGGAACACGTGGATCCGAAAAATGACAAGAGTGGAAGACATCATGATCAGAGTTAAATCCCTGAAATGGCAATGGGCTGGACATACTGCCAGAAGAACAGACCATCGATGGACAGCCGAAATTTTAGATTGGATTCCAAGGGACAGGAAAAGACCCAGAAGAAGACCACATGGAAGATGGGTGGATGAAATTCGAAAGTATGCGGGAGTGACATGAAGGAGACTGGCACAAGACAGACCGTTGTGGAGGAAACTTGGGGAGACCTTCGTCCAGCAGTGGATTGATAATGGTTGACAATGATGATGATGATGATATATATAACTTGCATCTATGGCCTTGCAGAAACCCATTTCCAACTAGGTCTTTGTGGAAGTGAGAAAATGCAGAGTTTTTGCTGGTCCTTGATAAAGCCAAGGCTGAGTATTCTCGACACCTTCTACATTCAGTCGTTTTATTTTATTTTTTTATCTTTTCTCCTTTTACTCACACAGGTAGATACATAACCTTTTCTATGTTGTACTTGGTGTGAGTCAAAATTATATATGTATTTTTTTGCTTAGGTATCTTCTTAATAGAATGTGAATTCTGAATTTTCAAAACTGCTGCGTTGCGCGTTTTGATCTTCAGGTTATTTTGCAACTTTCGTTTTAAATTCTAAAGTTTTTCCTTAGTCTTCAGTTTTGCTCTTAAGTATATATATATATATATATATATATATATATATATATATATATATATATATATATATATATATCATCATCGTTCCTTGGAATCCAGTCAAAAATTTCGGTTGTGGTCCGTTCTTCTGGCAACATGTCCAGCTTATTGCCATTTCAGGGATTTTACTCTGATCGTGATGTCTTCCACTCTTGTCATTTTCCTTATCCACGATTTCCTCTTCTTATCTTTCATGGTTACACCAAGCATTTATCTCTCCAGGCTTCTTTCAGTCATCTGCAGACTTTGTTCTTTTTCAGTTAAGGTCCATATCTATACTCTGTACGGAAGAACTGGATGCATTGATCAAACGCTTTTCTTTTAAGACATAATGTCATATTGCTCTTGAAAATTGTACTGTATCTTCCAAAAGCTCTCCAACCAAGTTTCATATGCCGATTAGTTTCCTCATCAAGGTGACCCTTGCTTGAGACCTGTTGTCCCAAATGTAGGTATCGGTTACCTCCAGCTTTTCCCCATCAATCAATAAATCTTCATTTCTTGTAAAAGCATTGTACAAATTGTACATCAGTTTTGTCTTCTGCAAGTTCATTTTTAATTCCATTTCTTTACTCTTGTCAGCAAGTTCCTAGATCATACTCTGCAGCTCTGAAAGGGAAATTGCAAAAATGACTACATAGTCAGCAATACGAAGGTAAGTTAAATGATCTCCATTAATCTTTATCACTTTGTTTTCCCTGTTCAATGATTGAAAGACATTTTGCAATTGGCATTGAAGAGTTTGGGAGATATGATGTTATCTTGTCTCATTCTCTTTCCAATTTTTATTGGTGCTGTATTCTCAAATAGCCGGACCTTTCACTTGCATTTTCATAGATTTCAGTTTTGAAATTATCAATTATCTTGAGGGGGGGGGTACATAACTCCCCACACTGTCCAAGCTGATTGGTGAGTATGAGATAGCATTTCCTCTAATGCCGGTGGCATCGTTATACGTTATGTGACGGTCGTCAGAGCCTCTTTTATGGGAATAGCATGCACCACGAGAAGGTGGAGTTGACATTTGTCAAGGAGAGGCAATGATATGTTTGCGCATCACTTAACCTTGCTTACTATAATACTCATATGATAACCGATGAGGGCGTGGTTTTCATATGAATACTAATTTTTTCCTATTTTCTCTTTTTTATTTATAATATTTTACTTCAAGTTCACCATAACAATCTGAACTGCACCGTATCAATGAATGCGCTATGGAGCCAAAATTTTAAGTATTCAAAGTAATTAACGGCCAAGGTTTAAACAATCTTCATTTCAAAATTGTATGAAAATGGCAAATGCGATTATCATCATAACACACAAAAAATTATGGTGCACATTTCCAAGATACGTACATGTCTAGGAATTTGATTTATATTTCTTAAATCACTAGGTGTTTTTGCATATATTGATACGTAGTCGATTGATATATTTTTTTATGTCCATATAAATGATAACTTAAAAACCTAGAAACTGATTTATCGCAGTGTTTTTTATGAACTTTTTTCATCGATAAGTTCTGTAAATTTCAAATGAGCATATTTTCCGCTAACTGTTTTTCTATTCTAGAAAACAAAATGCATGTAAATATAGGAAATGGCAATTAAAATTGACGCATACGATTTTACAGCAGAAAAGTTACATATCGGTTGTTTACACAATGTAACTTTGCTTCATTTTTAATGTATTTCCTGTTTATTCAATTACAACTGAAACTCGAATATATAAAATATTCTGCTTGACATTAATACACACAATTGACGTAGACTAGGAAAATAAAAAAACATGGAAAGAGCGATGACTTCTGCTTGATGTTCTGCTTAACAAATAAGAAAATGAAGTTGCTTCCCATGAAGTACAATGCAGAAGTTAAAAAAAAATTATGAATGATCTCTATTTTTCTCCTGTGAAAGAGCAAATGTGTGTCCGCAAATTGGAGCCTTTGTTATAAAGTTATAAATTTGACCATCAAGGAATCTAAATCCAGATCATCAGTGTCTTCGGAGTGTGCGTGTAGCATAATTAGAGAATTCAACCTCTGTTGCGATATAGTTGAGCGCAAATATGTTTTCAATCTCCTTAGAACTGAAAATTAGCGTTCGGCAGTGCAGGATGTGATGGGAACAGGCACTAATTACGGGAATTTGCACTAATTTCGAAAATTTCGGCACCATGGTTTTTCGAGAACTATTGCTTTTCAAAAAATCCACTGCGTCTCGAGAAACATGCTGTTGTCTAGTCTTTCACCATCTCCTTCAAAATCGTCTCCCTACAAACTGATCACATTCTGTATGCTAGCACTTTTTTTCCGACTACGAAATTTTCAATCTTATTGAGGACACTCATGGTGCTAGAGTCGAATCTTATTCTTAAGGAAGTAAGCACCTCATCTATCACTAAAGGGTATTGAATTATACACAGAGGGTGAGTCGGAAGTTTTGCAATATTTGCATAAACGCATTTGCTGCGGCGGGTATGTCACGTGTTTAAACTAGTTTAAGTCGCGCACTGCAGTCAGTCGAAAGGGATATAAAGTGGAAGTCGTTGCTGTGAACAGCATTGCATGTCGTCGTTCTGTCTATAGTTGGGACACCTAAAAGATGAACAGCCACAACTGAGTAATTAGGGAACTTTTGCTTTATGAATTTGAATTCGGCCATAACGCTGCTCAAGCAACACGAAGCATTTGTCATGCGAAAGGGTACGATTCAGGGAACCACAGCACCGCAAACAGATGGTTTAAGAAATTTCGCTGAGGTGACAGAAACCTCGCCCATCAGCCAAAATCAGGTAGGCCGCAAACCGTGGATTTGGATGCCGTGCGCCAGGCCGTAGAGTCAAATCCGACAATCAGCACTCGGGAATTACCAGGCGAGCTGGGCACATCATATACCACCGTGGTTCGCCACCTTCAGGACTTCGACAAGGTCTACAGGAGTTGCCGCACTGTCCCTCACGAACTGACGCCAGCTGAAGCAAACCGCCGAGTGGAAGTGTGCACGAAACTCCTAGAAAACTTGCGCGATGTCCGTTTCTTCAAGAGAATTGTTACGTGCGATAAAATGTAGGCCTATCTCCGTAATCCTAACACATAACGGCAGTGGTTGAGCCCGGACCAGCTTCCTGAACCTGTTGCCAAACGTTGGCGTTTCAAGCTCAAGGTGATGCTCTGCATCTGGTGGAATTTCGAATTTGTTCCAGACTGTCGGACCATCAACGCCAACCTCTACTCTGAACAGCTGGAGCGGATGTATGCCGTTTTGGAGGAGAAGTACCCCGCACTGGTGAACAGAAAGCACGCTCTCCTAAAGCAGGACAACGCTCGACCTCATACCGCGCGAACGAGCCGGGAAAAACTCCAGGGACTTGAGGGCATCGAAGTGATGTCAGACCCAGCATATAGTCCGGACCTTGCCCCGTCGGATTGTTATTTATTGCGGTCCGGTCCATGGCCCACTTCCTTCGCGGGCGGCACTTCTTGAACAACCAGGAGGAGGTCACAGCTGGGGTGTAGGAGTTCTTCGTTTCGAAGGACAAGAACTGGTACCGCCGCGGAATCGAAGAACTGGCAGACACATGGCTAAAAACGGTGCAACACGATGATCTACACTTTGAATGTTAGTCAGCTTTCGCCGTGAAGTTACGTATGATGACACAAAGTGATCCAAGCATTGCAAAACTTTCGACTCACCCTCTGTAATATTCATATGGGTCTTTGAATTGATGGGCCATTAAGCATGAATCCCGCTTGAGGGGAATTTTCCTCTGACGTGGAAGCATTGGCTGGTATGAATTTAGTTTGTGAGCGTCTTCTACCGAAGAATTCCACATTTTTTCAAATCCTGAGTTTCGCAAAGAAAATAGCCTGTTGAACTCGTTCATACACAGATTCGATTTCTGCAGTTCAGCATTCAAAATTTCCACTCTTTCAAAAATATTGATTGTCACTTTAAGAAAATAAAAAATAAAATAAAAAATCTCTGAAGATTTTTTCGAGAAGCCTGTTGCTTTTGCTGCTACCGCAGAATCAATGAACCAGTTTTCGCTTATGTCGTAAAAAAAATGTCATGAGAGCTTCGTAGTTGCAGAAAAGAGTTTGAAGTGAATTAACACGCATACACCATCTTGTCTGGCAAAAAGCGATAAATCTGGAGAATCATCAGCTTGAAGACTTTTAAATAATGCAACCCCCTTTGGCGAGTCTCTCACAAAGAATATCATATCTTTTAGCACACCAATAAAGTTACGGAGACACAACATTTCTCATGGCATCTTGAACGCATAGGTTAAGACGATGAGCCACACAATGAATAAACAAGGCTTAAGGTTCAACTTCTTTTACACGAGCCTGCAGTCTCATAAGATGACCACTTACATTGCTGCTTTCTCCGTCGTAAAATTGTCCATACAGTTTGTTCATATCCAGGGCGAAACGTTGGAAAACATCTCTCACGATATTATACAA
This sequence comes from Macrothele yani, assembly GCA_039090855.1. Classification (NCBI taxonomy): domain Eukaryota; kingdom Metazoa; phylum Arthropoda; class Arachnida; order Araneae; family Macrothelidae; genus Macrothele; species Macrothele yani. The sequence goes on from CM077029.1 coordinate 60,645,109, forward strand.
AGTTTCGGATTTTGTTTTGCTAGTTTCATAAAATCCGGAAAAGATTTCGTGCACTTCAGTATCTTCGGAAACAAAACGAAACGATATAGAGACTTCCTCGTGCAAAGCTACATCGCACGTCTGGTCGAGTATGATGACAAAGAACTCAGCAGCTTCTCCGTCATCATACTCGACCAGACGTGCGATGTTGATTGCGTTGATTGCCACCTTTAATATTTATTTCATCAAGGTGCTTCCACACCACTGCTTCTGCCATTAAATTTACTATCTCATTTACAGCGTCATGATGAAGCCATTTGTAATCTGTTGTTTTTAACCAGATATGTTTCGGGCTATCTTCAGCTCTCATCCGCAGTAATTGTTTTAAATTGGAATTGCAGTCACTTCCATGTCCTCTCAATGATATTCCCTGCCAACTGAGGAATTTAATAAAGCTGAATTTTTTTGATAGCTACGCGTGCTTCTTGTACTTCTTTACGCTTTGCGTTAGAAATCATACTTTCAACACTGTCTCCATTTGTTAAAGAAGTTAAAGTAGATATGGCACTTCTGTGGTAGTAACCGTTTTCGTACTTTCGAAAAGCGTCCTTGGAGCGCGTCGAAGCTTGAGAGCCGTGCTGCACAAAAGCTTCGCGCTGTGAGTTGCTATCCATAGGTAACGGTAAGATATTTTCATGTGCTTCGGTGCAGATGTGGCAAATAGCTCTCCGATCAGCATTTAGTCTTTTGCCAAAGGAATTGAATTTTCCACTGCACTTGAAATTTATGTCCTGAAGCGTTGGAAACGGAACCCGTTCCGCAGGCAGATTTATTCTAAGGGGTGAGCCAGTTTTATTTTGCGCCGATGGACAAGAGCGAATTTCACGCACTTCCCTTTTTTTTAACTGCTTTGATTTCGCGCTTATTGTGGTTTTCATCATTTTCATTGCGTCGTCTCCATTTTTTCGCAAAAGAAAATAATGTTGATTGCCACCTTTTAGAGCTCATGGCAAAATAATTATATTTCATTTAACTCTTTAGTAATAATAGAACTCAAAGCGTATTATTGCGATTGGCGAAATTTGAATGCTCCATAGTCTCCGCTTTTAAAGCCGATGTCGATCTCACTATTAAATGTGAGTGATCTAAACTGTCCTTTTTCTTTTACTGAACGCATTCGCATTATCCATTGGGGCTTCTTTACTTTGGAGATCTAACTCATCAGGCCAGGTCTTATTTTACGAATCTGTTGTTTTTTCAATAGCACATTTTCCATGTCCTGGTGCCTGAAGTCGAGGCAGAGAGTAGTAAGGGCATTTATCGTAACGCATGAAGCTAAAGACACAGGAAAACTTCAAAGAACCTTCACCGCTCTTGACACCTTGCAGGTACGCTACGCGAGGGTGGGGGATCAATTTGTCCTTTTTTGGAAAGTGGTTACTGGGTTGGTGCGAATGAAATGACCGGCGCGAACGAGCAGTGGAGACAGGCCGCACCACAGCGGAATGGAACTACCTACAGGTGTTGCGAGTATTACGTCGCAGAGTTACTATAAATAGCTAGCATGTGTATGAAGAACAAGGTTCAGGCTTGGTTTGTTTGGACGTAACGTGGCTTGCAAAGGAAACATGTAGACGCCAGATTTGAGAGTCACCTTCCTGTATGAATTTAAACTGGACCATTCTGCAGGAATTGACGCTCGAAACGTTAACAAAGCGTTTGGGGAGAAAACAGTCAACGAACGAACAATTCGGCGATGGTTTGTGAAGTTTCGAAGCGGAGATACGGACCTGCAAAACGAAGCACGTGATCACCGACCTGTCACGTGGTCACCGACTTGTTGCTGTTCCTGACGATGTTCTGTTACGTGTGGTTGAAGCGGATCCCCGAAAACCGTGTCGTGAGATAGCGGTAGAGGTAGGTGTCCATCACACGACAGTTTTTCGGCGTCTGGCTGCGCTGGGTAAGGTCACAAAGCTGGACATGTGGCTGCCGCATGAGCTGACAACTGCCAACAAGACTAGGCGTTCGGAAGTCTGCACGCCGCTGCTTGCCAGGAATAAACAGGAACCTCTACTGCATCGAATCGTCACCTGCGACGACAAGTGGGTCATTTATGATAATCGGAAACGATATGCACAATGGTTAAGCAAGGCACAGCCTGCTGGACGGCATCCTAAGCAACCCCTACACGCCAAGAAGATGATGCTCCTTGTCTGGTGGTCCACAGCTGGGATAATTCATCGGAGTTTCTTGGCAAGAGGTCAAACCATCAGTGAAGAACGTTATTGTGCCGAATTACACCAGACGCGCAGGAAATTGCGGCAGAAAAAACCGGCTTTGGTCGACAGACATGGTGTTCTTCTGCTTCAGGACAGCGTCGCTCTCAGGTCGCACAACGAACGATGCTGACACTAAGTGCCTTGGGCTATGAAGCACTGTCTCATCCTGCCTATTACCCGGACTTGTCTCCGATAGACTATCATCTGTTTCGTCGCTTGGATCACTTCCTGTCCGGGAAACAGTTTACAACAGACAACGAGGTTCAACATGCAGTTGATGACTTCTTCGGGTCCCAGCCACAAGACATTTTTTCGTTCCGGGATCATGGCCTTGTCGGATAGATGGCAACTATGTGTCGATACTGAGGGGGATTATTTTGCCTAGGCAAGTTGTCCTACTTTTCCGTTCTCGCCGTTCACGAGTGCTGGTCCTTTGCCAGACATTTCATTCGCACCAACCCAATATTAGTGTATAATCCTATTCTGACCAGCAGGGGAAGCTCCCAAACAGAAGTCCTCCGTCTTACCCCCAAGAAATTCTCTCCCCGGCGAGGTCTAGGTGCAAAGTGAGGTAAGAAATAGGAGCCATCGAACCACATGTTGAAAGCATTGCTGTAAACGTCAGAGGAACACAGATTAGATGGAGTGCAATAAGGAAATAGATTAACAGAAAGCGGGTTACTTCGGCAGTGAAAGATCCCAGAAGACGGCATGTGGTTCTAATGTGATTCTCATTTCAGTTCAGCAATTTCTTGCTCTTTCTTTGCGCTGCGACAGAAAGAAGTCCTTCCCTCCCTCCTCTGCTTTATCCGGCCCGCATACCGGAAGAAGTCACTGAAACTTTTGAAGGTCATTATCATCCAATGCTTCCTGCCTACATGCAGTTGTATTCCAGCCCTGTCTGTTAAGTCACCTTCACCTCACTTGAAAGTTGTTTTCTGGGATCAGAGGTATTTGAGTTAGCGAACGGCGCATCACTTGGAATTTGATAGACCCTAATTAACCCCCTAAAACATAACGCCTATTAGGCAGGGACGTCGCTAGACTTCGAAAGCAGGGTGGGCGTGTATTATTTTTCACGAGGCAAGTTTGAGAGCAACTTTATTTACAAAATCGCCGAAAGCAAGAATTTTTAATTCTTTTCACTACCGGCTACAAAGGAATTTTTACAATCCCCACCCCTTCCTCTTGACACACACGCACACTTACGGATCTGACTAGTCAGATAAATTAGCATTCAGATTTAGTGTTATCGCGAAAATCTCTAGAAAAGGAAGAGCATGCTACGGTTTCCAGGGAAAGAAATTGTAGCATGGTTTTATCGCGAAAATCCAAGAATAGGAAGGAAATAGTCCAATTTCCAGGGGAGGGCAAATGCCCCCTCTTGCCTCCCTGTATGAGCGTCCATTATAGGTTCATCAAATAATCTAGCAAATGTGACAAGATTTTCTGTGGAAATGTCTTTGCAGGCTAGCAAAAAAAAAAAAAAAAAAGAAGGAAAATGGTTTCGTCATTTTCTAACTCACTAAAGTGAGTTAATTTCCCATTTTTCTCACTTTAGTGAGTTAATTTCCCACTTATCTCACTTTGGTGAGTTAATTTCCCATTTTAGGGAGTTAATTTCCCATTTCCCACTTTTCTGCCACTGAAATCAATACTTTCATCAATGTTCGTCCAGATTTTTCCGTTTTCATATAGGCCTACATACCTAATATATCCAAATGTTCTTTTCATAACAATATGGAAGATAATTTTTCTTTAGTATCATTTCATCAGGAGGACCAATGCTCGTTTAGTTGATACTTAAACACTTTGAAGGGCTGGAGTACGTGGATAGAATTGATTCTCCCAGATGGGCATTTCTATGTATCACACGCGAAGCAGCGACAATATGCGCATTTCTAGACAAATCCTGTGCTACTTGGGAATGCTCATCTGCTTTTATAGATTTCCTACATGGGTAACAAATTAGTACCTCTTTTTCGGTAGTAAACATGTTTTTAAATTCCACGACATATTGCTGCAGACCGGAACTTACACTCGATGAGACTTTCGTTATTACATTTCACTTCATATTTTTCTAAGCAATTTTATCACGTCATAAATGAATGAGATTACTGAGTAAAGGAATGATGTGGCCGGGTCAAATCAAAACTTGCAACTGGTGAAAATTTTTATTTGGAAACCATACTAACCAATAGACGCTGATATTGGCGAGAGAAATACAAATTAAAACTTCAAACTCACAAAAAAAAATTTATTTTGCGTTTGGTCTTGCCTTATTAGCACGTCTTTTGTAAAAAAAAATAATGCTTCTGTTATCGGTATGTCCGTCCGTTCGTCTGTACCCACGATATCTCAGTAACTATTAGTCTGATTTGAAAAATTCTTTTTGTATTGGGAAGCTTGACATATGCAAATGATGATCCTTTATTTCGTTTTTTTACGATGTACAATTTCGCCGGTAGAGGGCGTAAATGCAGATGATGTCGAATTCAAAAATACGTTTTATTCCACATATTTGCTTCTAAACATCCGATTGAAAAAAAAAATTATCTTTCGATTCCATTTATGTCGAAGAGTATTTTAGATATAGTTACTTTTTCAAATTACGCATAGATTTTCCGCTAGGGGCGTAAAAGTAAATTACATTTTCCTCGATAACTCTTCTTCTAAAACTCCGATTTGAAAAAATTTTTCTTCATCGGATACATCTCTTGATGGAAAATCTTTTGCATATAATTTCAAATTTTTGGTAAAGAATACTTTGGCCACCAGGGGGCGTAAGTGTTAATATTTACTTCTGATGTATTTGCCATAAACCGTATCTTCTAAAAGATCGATTAAAAAATTATTTCGTGGACTGATGCCACTCACTTCGATAAACCTTTTCGGAATATTTTCTTCTTAAAATATTCTACAGTTTCTCCGCCAGGGGGTGTAGATGTACATCTCATTTTTGTCAATATCTTTACTTCTAGGAGTCCGATTTGAAAAATTCCTTCTTTGTTGGATAGTGTTTTCCGTGTGACATGTTTTTCATATAATTTCAAAATTTTCAAGTAATTCATAGAATATCCGCTAGGGGGCGTAGCGGTTAATTGCGTTTCCCCCTATATCTCTGCTTCTAAATCTCCAATTCGAAAAATTCTTTCTGTACCGGATATAGCTCCTGAGGGAAATCGTTTGCATCATAATTTCTAATTTTAAAAAAATAGTTTGGCCACCAGGTGGCGTAAATCTTAATTTCCGCTACTGTTGTATTTGCAGCAAAATATGAGCTTCTAAATTTTCGATTGAAAAAAAAACGTCGTTTTTTGAACGATACTACTCATGCCGACAAACCGTTTAGGAAAATTTTTTCTTGAAAAAATGCATGGATTCTACGCTAGGCGGCGTAGATGTATATCTTATTTTTGTCAATATCTCTACTTCTAATTGCACGATTTTAAAAATTCCTTCTTTGTTGGATAGTGTTTCCGATGCAAAATGTTTTCCCTATAAATTCAAAATCTTCAAGTAATTCATAGACTTTCCGCCAGGGGGCACAAAGGTAAATTGCATTTTCTGCGTTATTTCTGCTCCTAAAGCTCCGATTTGAAAAATTCTTCCTGTATCGCATACAAGACCTGATGGAAAATATTTTTCACATCATTTCATATGTTTGGTAAAGAATGGTTAAGCCAACTTGGGTCATATATGTTAATTTCTGCTTCTGAAGTATTTGTTGCAAAATCTGGGCTCCTGAAATATCGACTAATTTTTATTTTCTTCGACCGATACCGCTTATACGGATAAACCTTTTGAGAATACTTTTTTCCTAAAATAATGCATGGTTTTCCCACCAGGGGACGTAAAGTCACATCTTATTTTTGTCGATATCTCTGTTTCTAAGGTTAAGAAGACGCAAAGCTCACGATTCCGTTTACAGCAATATCTGAGGGATTAAAAACCCGATTGAAAATCTTCTTTCTTTGGTCAGATCTATTGTTTTCCATACCGGTTCCATTGACTTTGAATAGCTATGATAAATTTAATTTGTGTCAGAACGGATTCAAAAGACGTGCTTATTACACCCGAAAATTCGGTGTCAACTTTCTTGTTTTTCTTGCGAACGATAATACCAATAATGCCACATGATATTACATTCACCCTAGTTTTTTTTTTTTTTTTTTTTTGACAGGTTGCTGTTACGTTTTTTGCTACTTTTCTTGCAGTTCGGATTCGAAGGATCCTTTTTCACTCACAAACTCGCAATAAAGAGGCAAAACTAAGATGATCAGATTTTTGAGAACGAAATTCAGGACAAAATGACACATTGTTCTCAATTTCAATGCGAAATTGAGAACCAATTCGCATTAAAATTGATGACAATGAAAGGACAATTTCGTTTCAAAATGAAGACAAGGCTGAAGGCAATTTCGTTTCAAAATGAGGACAAGATTGAAAACAACATCTGACACATCGTAAAGCTGAAGATTGTCAACTCAAAGAACGTTTTTGACCTGTCCTATTATTGTCCAGTTTAATAGGAAAACACAAGATGAATCTGAAGTATGATTTTCACATGACAGGAGTATAAAATAGCAATAAAATACTATCATGTAGAATGTTACGTCTGATAAATTTTAAATGTCACTCATAGGGGACAGCACATGCAAACAAATCTACATTTTGATTTTGTACTGAAATTTCATTGTCATTCTCTAAAAGAAAAAAATATCTGAAGCCAGAAAATTACTATAGTCCAAGCATGTAGAAATCATGGAATAACTGTATATGTTCTCTTTATGAGAAGGAATATTCCAAGTCCAGTCATTTCACTTGAAGAAACAATTTAATGAAAAATGTACTGAACAAAAGTTGTAGAACTCTCAATCAGGGGCGGATCCAGGATTTTCGTGGGGAGGAGGGGGGGTGTCGGAAATAACCGGCGACCTTTCTGATATGAAGAAGTATGTCTATAAATTTTTCCAATTAATTAAGGAAAGTAATATATTTTAAAATAATACTTTCTTTAACGAAAAATTATTCAGTTTGTTATTAGCACCTAACAGATCAAAGCCATTTCCTTGGTACTGAGGGGAGGCCCGCGCCCCCTGGGTACGCCACTGCTCTCAATGGAATCTACCAAATGTAACCAAATTTAGCATCAATTACGTATTTAATTCCAAGAAAGTGGATCGGTGGCTCAGTGATTTAAGCGCTGGTTTCCCATACTTCGTCTGAACCGGGTTCGAATCCGGTGAGGCATGGATGCTGTGTTTTTCTTACGGCACTGGCTCTCTCACTTCTCTGGAAGCATCAAACAAAAAATAACAAAAAAAAAGTGGAAGCTGAAAAAGATGAGATTTATTCCCCATATCACAAATATTTTAGTTAAAACAGAAACGAAATAACAATGATTATCGAGATAACTTTGTTTGCTGATGATGCTGGTGATATTCCAACTTCTCTGAGCAATCAAAAAGTTTGAATTTTTTTTTAGTTGCCACCATTTAAATTTTTGGGGAAAATTTCAAACATTGAAGACACAAAATAAGAAACTGAGGACATGACTCCAGTCGGTTTTTACAAAATTGAGGACGAAGCACTTAAACTGAAGACTGTCCCCAGAAAATGAGGACGTCTGATCACCTTAGGCAGAACACTAATTTAAACTCAACAGAGGGATTTTTTCGGCACAGTTATACAGCTCCTAGAAATAATTGACTCAGTGCACTTTACAACCGCTCTTTAGCATATAATATAGGAGAAAAACAATATCGCAGAAAGAAAAAAATGCTGGTCACCGCAATTCAACAGAACCGCGTGAACAACAAAGACAATAACGCGAGCGGTACATACACTGGCGGAAAGTGAAAAAAGAACACCAAGAAGAAATTGGCGGACGATCATGAAATTTACATATGTTAATGGGGTCGAGTTTACGTAGGTGTGATGTTAATTTCGGGACCAACCGGTGAGCGCTTACGCCACAGCACGGAATAATATGCAAATTATCGTCGGTGGTATTTAAGGAGTACGGCGAAGTGAATGTAATCAGTCGTCGGCGTACGGACACGTGCGAAGACCTTGAAGAAGCTGCAATGCCTGGACATGGAAGACGTGCACGATTTCAGCAGTTATCGGACTTTGAGCGAGGTCGTCTAGTCGGACTCCGCGAGGCCGGGTGGTCGTATCGTCGTATTGTGGAGCGAATTGGACGGGAAGTATCGGTAGTGGTACGATTTTGGCATAGATGGTCCGAGGAACATTCCCACACGAGGAGACGTGGACTCACAGACGGACTGATGAGCTGACCAATCGACGCATAAGAAGAGCGGCGTTGTCAAGCAGAACATCCACTGCGACGCAAATCCGAGCTGCCGTTGCACCTGAGGTGACTGTGCGAACAATCCGCAACCGTCTACTGGCTGCAGGAGTACGTGCACGTGTGCCTTTGGCATGTGTACCTCTGACTCCAGCCCACCGTCAGGAACGGCTGCAGTGGTGTCGCCAACGACTGCACTGGGGAACGCAATGGCGATCTGTCGTGTTCCGCGATGAAAGCAGATTCAGCTTGGGAGCCTCCGATGGCCGTATGCGTGTTCGCAGACGCACAGGGGAGCGTCTCCACCCTTCTTGCATCCGCCAGCGACACACAGGGCCTACACCTGGTCTCCTGATGTGGGGAGCGATCAGCTATCACTCCCGTACACAACTAGTGTTTGTACCAGGTACGTTAAACAGCACATCCTACATCAATAACATCATTCAGCCCGTTGTTTGCCATTTGTAAGGTCGGTCCATCGTGGTGTTTTCCAGCAAGATAACGCACGCCCACACACGGCACGTGCAACGCAACATGCACTTTAGGGTGTGAGACAACTTCCATGGCCTGCACGTTCACCGGATTTGTCCCCCATTGAGCACGTGTGGGATTTTATGGGACAACGACTTATCCGGTCTCCACGGCCAGCCACGACCATCCCCGATTTACGCGTCCAGGTTGAGGATGCTTGGAACTCAATACCCCAAACTTAGATCCAACATCTGTACGACAGACTCCATGCCAGAATTGCAGTGTGACGCAGTTCATGGCGGTTCAACCTCGTACTAACCATGTTACATGGAAATGTTATTTTTCAGTTTACCAGCAAATACAGCTGTATTTTGCCATAATGTTTTGATCACGTTATCCTCTGTATTCCGTTATTATGCTGTATAAATTTCGTTGGTATCAGACGTCTCCTTCTTGGTGTTCTTTTTTCACTTTCCGCCAGTGTATATATGTATACTCTCCGTGTTGGACTTTGAGACCTAATGTTCGTGATTGCCACGGAAAAGTCTCAGGGCTGATCCCAGGCAGCAGGGGCTATTTAGATAGGGCCCAAGTGGCATTCTCCCCGAAAGTGTTTAATCTTTTTTGTTAAAATGCGATTTACATGAGAAAAATTTGTTTAATTTAATAAAAAGGCTTCAACTTACATTAAAAATAATACTTTAATTTTTTTCTTCTATTTTTCATTAACTTTTATTTTGTCCTGGTCCATTACAAAAACCTCCCTTTGTCCCCACCCCACCCCAAAAAATTCTGTGTACGTCTCTGCCAGGTAGGTATACGTCGTCGAAGTCGTAAAGTCACGGAATGGCGACTCGGCATAAACACACGTTGTTTACATGTTAGCTAACATTAGTTTTATCGTAGGTGGCTGTCGACAGTCTTGTAAAATTGATTTTTAAGGTGAAACTGAATATATTAGATACGGTTTTATGTTTTGCAGCATACTGTAAAAATCTTTAAAATGTGTTTTACAGATGAAATTTTTTTCACCATTTACCATCAAATTACGTACTATAACATGCGTATATCTCATTTTTAGCACGTCTTTTGTTAAAAAAGATCGTGCTTATGTTATCGGTTTGTCTGTTCGTCCGTCTGTGGACACCATATCTCTGCAACTCCGATTTAAAAATTTCTTTTGCATTGGAAAGCTTGAAATGTGCAAATGATGATATTTTACTTCGTTTTTTTTTACGATGTATAATTTTGCCTTTAGAGGGCGTAAATGCAGATGATGTCGAATTCAAAATAAATTTTATTCCATATATTTGCTTCTAAGCATCCGATTGAAAAAATTATTTTATCTTTCGATTCCATTTATGTCGAAGAGTATTTTGGGTATAGTCACTTTTTCAAGTTGCATATAGATTTTCCGCTAGGGGGCGTAAAATAAATTACATTTTCCCCGATATCTTTTCTTCTAAAACTCCGATTTGAATTTTTTTCTTCAGCGACTATAACTCAGTAAGTGTTAATTTTTGCTTCTGATGTATTTGCCGAAACATCTGAGATTCTGAAACCTCGACTGAAAAAATTCGTTCGTGCACCAATACCACTCACATCCACAAACCTTTTCGGAATATTTTCTTCTTAAAATATTGCATGGTTTTTCTGCCAGGGGGCGTTGATGTATATCTTAGTTTTGTCAATATCTCTTCTTGTAATGGTCCGATTTGAAAAAATCATTCTTTACTCAATAGAGTTCCTGGTGTGACATGTTTTCCATATAATTTCAAAATTTTCATGTAAATCATAGACTTTCCGCTAGGGGCGCAAAGGTAAATTGCGTTTTACCCGATATCTCTGCTTCTAAAACTCCGATTTGAAAAATTCTTTCTGCACCGGACACAGCTCCTGATGGGAAATCCTTTGTACATAATTTCTAATTTTTGGGGGGAAAATGGTTTGGCAACCAAGAGGCGTAAGCCTTAATTTCCGCTTCTGATGCACTTGCAGCAAAATCTAAGCTTCTAAAATCTGGTTTGAAAAAATTCGTTTGTGGACTGATACTACTCACGCCGACAAATATTTAGGAATATTTTCTCCTTAAAATAATGAAGGTTTCTACGCCAGGGGCGTAGATGTATATCTTGTTTTTTGTAAATATCTCTACTTCTAAAAGTCCGATTTGAAAAATTCTTTCTTTGTTAGATAGTGTTTCAGATGCGAAATGTTTATCATATAAATTCAAAATTTTCATGTAAATCATCGACTTTCCGCTAGGGGCGAAAAAGGTAAATTGCGTTTCCCCGATATTTCTGCTTCTAAAACTCCGATTTGAAAATTTTTTCCTGTATCGCATAAAGCTCCTGATGAGAAATGTTTTTCATATAATTCCTAATATTTGGTAATGAATGGTTTAGCCACCAGGGGCATAAGTGTTAATTTCTGCTTTTGGTGTATTTGCAGCTAAATCTGAGCTCCTGAAAACTCGACAAAAAGTTTTTTTTTTCTCGGACCGATACCTCTTACATCAAAAAACCTTTCGAGAATACTTTCTTCTTAAAATAATGCATGGTTTTCCTGCTAGGGGTGTAGATTCATGTCTTATCATATCTCTGCTTCTAAGAGTCCGATTTGAAAAATTCTTTCTTTGTTGGAGAGCGTTTCCGCTGCGAAATGTTTCTCATATTAATCCAAATTTCTCTTAACTCATAAGTCTGCAGCCAGAGGGCGTAAGTTCATGATTCCGCTTACAGCAATATTTGCGGGATTAAAAACCCAATTGAGAAACTTTTTTCTGCGGTCAGATACTATTGTTTTCCATACGGGATCCATTGAATTTGAATAGCTTTGATAAATTTAATTCGCGTCAGAACGGATTCAAAAGACGTGCTCATTACACCCGAAAATTCGGTGTCATCTTTCTCGTTTCTCATTCTTTCGAAATACGTAGCCAAATAATTTAGGAAGCTAAACTACACATTTACCCTTATTTTTCGAATAGAAGCATGAATTTGGCCACGCATTTTCTCGCTATGCAGTTCATAATAAAATGGCTGGATGTGAAAGGACTTCACAGCACTTTCAACGCGTTGAATTAGCTTCGAATTGTCAAAAAAAAAAAAAAAATGAAGAAATTGCAAAATATGAGGACATTTCCTCCATCACGTTGAAACGTTATGGAAATCATGGAAGAACAGACATTTATTTATGACCCAGTGCCATATTGTGACGTCACACTTCGAGACGTATATTGCTTCGAGGTCATCCGCAAATGATTTGAGCGGTTCTGAGGTCGCAATTTTGACCTCAACGACTCACCACGCTCAGGTCGTCCATCTCACTTTGATATGGATCGTTTGAACCATCTCATCCACTTGGATCCGCGTCAAACCACACGCGAATTGGCTACTGAGATGGACTGTGATCAGGTCACCGTGGTGCGACACCTGGAACATATGGGAAACGTCCAGAAATTGGGGTCTTGGGTGCCTTACACTCTTACAGAGGACAACAAAAATCAGCGTGTTGCCATATGTGGTTCCTTGCTCGCCCGTTGTCGCGAATGTTCTGAGCAACAGAAACCCCTTCTGTCACGTATTGTTACTGGAGATGAAAAGTGGTGCCTGTACATGAATTTCAGACATCGGAGGGAATGCTTAAGCCCAAACAAGACGCCCACACAACACCCAAAACATGGCATTCATCCTGCGAAGATCGTGTTGTGTGTCTGGTGGGATATGGAAGGCATTATTCATTGGGAAATGCTGCCGAGGAATCGGACCATCAACGCTGCACTCTATTGTGAGAAGATCCGCCGTGTGGAGGGAGCAATTCAGAGAAAGGGCCACATCGGCGCCGTGGTGTCCTCCTACATGATAACGCACGCCCTCACAGTGCAAACATGACCAAAATGGCCATTCAGAACATGAAATTGGAGATCTTTCCACATCCGGCTTATTCCCTAGATGTCGTCTCTTCAGACTGTCACTTGTTCCGATTTCTGTCGAATGCAGTCCGTGGCAGAACGTTCAACAATGATGTTGATCTCCAAAATTTCCTTGATGGTTTTTTCGTAGCAAAACCTGCACGTTTTTTTCAAGAATGTCATTGCAGACCTATCGAGGCGTTGGGACACCATCGTAAACAAAGGGGGGGATACATAGTTCACTGATTCCGTTTTCCTTTCTGATATTTTACGTTCCTGTTGTGCCGTGAAAAAAACGGCATGACCTTATGCATCAACCCAATAAATGAACTGTCGGACTTCGGGTTCTGGCACCGCGGTTGTAAACAAGGGCGTCTTCCTACCCCTTTCTACTTGGTTTCCTTGTGACTTCCCTATCGGGCACTCCCAAATCTCTTAGCTTCCGTAGGAATGTAAGAAATTAGAGATTCAGGCTGGGTTGAAGATTCGGATTGGATATTGATCTAGGAGATTCGGGCGCTCTAGTCCAAATCTCGTTGCCCCGTAGGAAGCCCAAATCCTCTATAGCCTAATTCTCAGTGGCGTACTGATTGCCACCCCAATCCGCGCACTGCGGCGGGCCTCACCGATAATAGGGCCCCTAACCTCAGGCAAAAAATTTTACAAAACGTTTTGGGGAAGCTGCATATGAACCGAGTTATTTTTAAAATAAACTCGTATGGGCCAGGTATTTTTGACGGAAGCTTTGAATGAAATTTTAAAAAGAAAACGAATTTTTGGGATTCTTTTCGATAAATAAGTAAAATACTTGGAAATAATTTTCTTGTTCCTAGTTTATAAAAAATGGATGATGGGAAAGCAGCTGTTGCAGCAGATTTGAGACCCTTTCACCCACCACAGCAATAGTTTTTACAGGTGTACATTAACGAGAGAATGTGAAAGAAATATTAGTTCAGTGAATGAAATTTTCATACTAGCAAGAATAAGGTGTTATGTATTACAGTGTTATACATATAACTACGCATCGCCGCCCCGGTGGCGCAATGGTCTAAGGCGCTGGCCTCTGATCATTCGTCCGAAAGGGGTCCGGGTTCGAATCCCGGTGAGGCATGGATGTTGTGTTTGTCTTACGGCACTGGTTCTCTCCCTTCCCTGGAACCAGTTACCCTAAATTAGGGACGGGCGACTGCTTATAGCCCATTGAGTTGCTCACGGTGGTCGGTAAAACTCCAATCAAAAAAAAAATAACTACGCATCCTTCAGAATATAATGAAGTGAAAGGTATTCTTCGACGTGGGGACGAAGAAACAGAGACCTGTGTTTTTTTCTTTTTTTTACGACAGTCAAGGGAAAAACATTTTAGTACTATGAGCACAAAACATTGTGGCGTAAGGTTAAGCGTGTTTTATATATTCAAAGGAAACGGAATAAGTAGTTTTGCTGTTTTTTGGTGCCACAATTCTTAACTTTTATTTATTTAATTGCTTACTGATGTTCTGTATTTTTGTATAAATCGGAAAACGCCATTAGACACTTAACACCGCAGTTATGTGTATTGTGTGTGGGATCGTGAGGCATTTCAAAGAGGCTGTCTTTAGTTCTTTAAAAGAATAAAATTTGCATTATATGATTAACTCTGGCGTAAATATTTTGTAGTACTTAGTATTGGTATGAAACTACGGCAATATTTTCATTACAACGTGCACATTTGTGTTTCACCTGATAAAGTGCAATAAGTCGAAGCGTTGATTTAGGAATTTTTTTGTACTAAGAGACAAACTCTGAAGGGTTTTCTATCAGAAATTAGTCAGTAGCAATAAAACCTACGCTAAACAAAAGCCAACACCTTTTAAATTCAACTTGAAAACTTCGAATCAACAAGTGAAACGACTGGCCCAATAAGTACAAGCACTGCACGCCAACAGCATTTGAACAAGTAAAAGATAGGTTCCCAGCCTTACCAGAAATCACTGACTTATAGATAAAACTAACCTTTAAAATATTTTTTACCTTTGAGGAGTCTAACTTTTTAATACTTTTGTTAATATTGATCGCTAATGATCGCATTTTACACAATAACTGCAGGACAGCCAGCTGTCTTTGTCCTTCAGGAACTTGCAAGGAATGTTGCCACTTCACTGAAACTTTTCGATGACGTCACGTGCTACATCCTCATTCTATGCTAAAACATAAAGTTCGTTTTATCGATGTGCAAATTTTCATCCTTGGGAATACATTAATTGCGAAGAAAATATGTACAGAAGTTTTACCATTGGAAACCTAAGGCAGAGATTTCAGGTTGAAGCACCTTAAACCTCCACTCAAAAAAAAAAAAAAAAAGTTTCCAAAGTTTTAAAAAACTTATGGAGAACTGGGAATTTCTAAGTTTTATACTGGGAATTTTACTGGTTTTGTAAGTGAGTAAGACAAGGATGGTAAAATAAACATGGCGGACAGTGTTGTTGATGTCAATTTTACTGACAATGTTCGGCATCCGAATTCAGAGCATGAACTTTTGTTATATGAATTAGAAACTTCAGATACCAGCAGCGTTGGATTAGTTCTTAGGTAACCATGTCGCTAATTGCTATCGTTCAGGAAAAACAAATAAAGTGTATGATGGTTACGAGAACTTTCAAAATTTCAAGTTATTTATATAGTGTGATCAAAATACGAACTTTTGATATTATATGGCGTTAACGATATAAGCCAAACCGTTAATGGATATAACCCAAATCTTATGAAACAAATCATGGCCAGAAATGTGGAACCTCGTTATTAATAATGTTATAATCATAAATGACACACGGGCAAAGTACTGAATGAACAGCACCCAGAAAGCTGGTGTTCCGCCTACCCGGTGGCAGGGTGGTCTGAGGCGTAGGGTCGGTCCTAGAAGATTCATGCATGTGGTGTGCCTGCCTCCCTAAAAGTAGTGGGGACGGGCGACTGCTCATAACTCTCAGAGTTGCTCGCGGTTGTTAAACGTTGGGAAAATATATGATCTCATATTCCAGTTGATTGGAAGATTGTGCTGACCATGTAACCAATTTATTTGTTTGAAGCACCCTGTAGCGAGTTGCGTTTTATAAGCCAAAAATTCCAATGAATAAACAGTGTTTAATGGGTTTTGTAATTTTCATTAGAAAAAAGGGGTTCGAATCCCCGTGAGGCATGGGTGTTGTGTTTGTCTTACCGCACTGGTTCTCTCCCTTCCCTGGAACCAGTGGCCCTAAATTAGGGACGGGCGACTGCTTATAGCCCATTGAGTTGCTCATGGTGGTCGTTAAACCTCCAAACAAACAAACAAAACATTAGAAAAAGGGACGGGTTAAATTTTAGAGTACCGTTATTGCCATTTGAGCTGAGCATGGACAATATGGTTATGATATTTTGTAGGGATTGGCAAAATCGGTACTTTTTGGTACTCGTTACTTTTGTATCTGTACTTTTTTTAAACAAGTTCAAATACTGACATCGGTACGTTGGTATATATATTTATATTGATTGGGGATTTAACGACCACAGTGAGCATTTTGATGGACTATAAGCAGTTGCTCATTCCTAATTTAGGGCCACTAATCCCAGGGAGGAGGAAGAGCCACTGCCGTGATACACACACAACATCCATGTCTCACCAGGATCCGAACCGGACTTATTTCAGATGAATGATGAGACCACTATGCCACTTGCGCAGCATTAGAATGTTGTCGCCCGAGTAGCGCAATTGTCCAAGCACTGGCTTCTGACTATCCATACGAGATGGAGCCAGGTTCAAATCCCAGTGAGGCATGGGATGGATGTTGTTTGTTTTATGCTACTGGTTCTTTCCCTTCCCTGGAACCAATAGCCCTAAATTAAATGAAAAAAAAAAGTTGTTTCAAGACTTACTTGAAGTATCGTTTCAACCGCTCTCTTTTGCCCAGAAAATATATTTTAAAAATTCACATCCTTTTTGCTATTATGCAATAACAAAATAATAGTAATAATAATAAAATGAAATAAAACAAATTAGATAGATATAAGATAGTACAACTATACTAGTTATCCAAATTTATTGGGATAACTTCCTTGAGAAAGCCATCTGGTTGATGTGCGAAAGCTTGGAAACCTTGATTTTATATATGCCAATAAATTCGGATAACTAGTATAGTTGTACTATCTTATATATAGTTGGTATACAGTTCCTTGTGTTATTATCAAATTAGATAGATACATCACATATATATTTTATCATGGTTTTCATTTACTCAGCTTTTTATTTTCTCGACTACTTCTCTAAACTAGTTGTTGTTCCTGAAAAATAAAAATAGAGGATTTCCTGTAATCAGACCCAAGGAACAGCTACTGTAAATTTGTACCTGTCCTGAGAAAGAAAAAGGAATGGCTGGCTTCTGTAATCAGGTCTGAAAAATGACTGCTGTGAATTGGTACTTGTCCCGAAGAAGAAAAAGTAACGAGTAACAACTGAAATACAGAAGTACCGATCATCTGTACTTGTTACATTGTAATAGTTACGGATGTACTGACCCGTCACCAGTAACCAGGTCCAAGGAACGACAGCTGTAAATCGATACTTGTCCCAAGAAAGAAAAAGTAACAAGTAATGACTGAAATACAGAAGTATCTATCTTCTGTACTCCATTACATTGTGATGGTTACAGATGTACCGATCCATAACTAATATGTGGTACTGTACTGATATGTATGCTGCAGTAAAGGCTAGTTGGCAGATCTGCTGAAACACTACTTATGATATGTTTTCATCAAGAGTTGAAAGCTGAACTCTTAAGGACAATAAAATTGTTATTAGATTCCAAAAAGGAATGCTGCAGAAACAGTTGTATTCCAATTAAAATCATACTGCAGTTGAACTTAGAAAAGAGGCTGATTTGGAACAAATGAAGTAAACAGCTAAATAAGGTTTACCTGTACAGCCAGCCACCAAATGATATCCAGTTTCAGTGGTAGTCACTGAACAGGAACTTTTCATCTCTTTGTAACAAAAAGAAATAGAGTTTTCTTTCAGCAGTTACTATGGGAAAAATTGCATCACTGTGTCTCTGCTCTGGTCTATTCCAGTTCAGCATTTATTAGTAGATAGTTTCTGTCAGAGTCTGACCATGCCATTGCTTTACTTTTGAGTTGCTAATTCATTTGCTACTGAATGTTGGGATCTTTCCGCTATAAAAAAATCTTGTATCTAGGAGGCAGCTCAGAAATTTACGGGCCAGTTTTTTTTAAATTGTTTTAGGATTTATGTTGCAAGGATTAACAACGAATGAACCTTCAACTAAAATAAAAATATCAACGTTTACCACAATCAAAGGTTTATTATACATCGACTATAGTTTCGACCATGAAACAGAATCAACATACATCGACTATGATTGTGGTAAACGTTGATATTTTAATTTTATCTCAATACCACAAGTTTGTAGTCATAAATTATATACAATCTTTAACTGTTGTGGGCAGGGACATCGTCAAAGGAGTTCAAGGGTGGGCTACAGTCTACCTTGCTGCCCACCCAATTCACATGTGCTATTTTTTAATTTTAAAATATAGTCTGAATTTTGCCAAATAATAAAAGGCACATATTTTTCGTCATGTAGCCTTATGTATTTCCCATAGGAAGTGCTTTCTTTCCATTTCCGTAGAAAGGTTATCAAATTAGCATTTGCAGTGTCACGAAAATGCAATTATTCTCTATTCTTCCAAATCCTTAGTTTAAGCCTTTTTCATGTTAGTATAGCCATGGGCAAGTGGACATAGTGGATAAGAATTCAATGAGGCAGGTTATTGCTAATTGCTCTGCTGTTTGTGCTACTAAGTAGGAAATTCCAATGTGAAAAGTGAAGTCTGCTCAGATGTTGATCCAGGCAGAAAATGATACCATTGGGTTGGCATCTTTGCAAAAAAATATTTTTAGCTCAAACAGTATCTTCACAAAAATATTTTAAACTGTAATGGTATCTTTACTTTCAGTAAAATTTTATCTTAACAAAAGCATTTTAGTGTAAGAGGCATCTTGAATATTATGTTTAAAATATGTTTTTTTTTTTTTTTTTTTGTCATTATGAACTGTTTTCAGTAAATGGTTTCTGACAACTGCCTATCAATCACTGCCTCATCACTACCAGTAACTGAGGCAATGGTCAGTGGAAAGAACCCCAAAGCATTATGGGAGCATTTTTTTTTTACATCTAGCAGCCCACATACTTCATCATAGCACATCACATGCATTTTCCAGGTTTAACTCAGAAGTAGGGATGGGCACATACATCGGTGAGAAATATCAATATGTTGGACATCAGTGGATACTCATTCCCAAAACATCCACGCATTGGTAGTGTCAGTGGAAATTTTTCATGTGTCATTGAAAACCTATACGTTTTGCCAAAAAGCCAAAAATTCGCATCTTTTCCACCTGCAGCAGTAATTGGCACATCGATGGTTAAATTGCTGTTCTGTATGTTGGTGATAAGTTACCAATTAAACATTGAGTAACCAATAGTATTTGTTAAAATGCTTAATGTATTGGTGGAAACCTTGATGTTTCTTCAATGTATTGGCTCCTGTAACATTGAGGATAAAAACTCAATTGTTGTCATTGAAACATTGAACAAAACAGTGAAAAAATCAGTAATTCATGACACAGAAAGATATTCCCTTCCTCTTTAAAATAAGGCAACAAGGAGACATTCATTTACTTCACATAGGAAATGTTCTTTTGCAGTTTCAAACATTGATGCTCAAAGGCATCGGTGTTTTTTGCCCATCCCTACTCAGATTAATTTTTGTCATATTGGCTGGGATTCCGGGGAAACATATGTTATTTACAATTATGAAGAGAGGAGCATGATGGAAAGACTGTTTGTTTTATGAGGGATCCGGTTGTGGCATATGATTGCTGTTATTTCAGTTATTTCTTTTCCTCCAGCATTTCAAAATTTTGACTTTTGATTTCTTTCCTGGTTTAATACAACCGGGAGTGTTAAATTGTTATTATTGTTATTATTTTGGTGATCTATCTGGAGCATTATCACAGAATTGTATAAAAAAAATTGTATCTGCGTACACAGTCATCAAAACAGAAAACTTGCTGCAAACCCTGAAAGTGTGAACCATGATTAGCAATAGAATAAGAATAAATTAAAATAATAAATAACTGAAAAAATAATAAAACTAAATTACTGTCAGAATAATAATTAGACAGAATTGAAATTGTTCTAAATATAAAAATAAGTAAATTTCACAAAAATGGGTATCATTGAAAACCTGGATTGACCCCTGCTACTAAACCATGCTGCCCCAGTGGCACAGTGGTCTAAGTACTGGCTTTTAGCTATTTGTCCGAGATGGGCATGGGTGTTGTGTTTGCCATTAAGGATCAGGCTGTCTTTTCCTGGAACCAGTGGCCCTAAATCAGGGGCGGGAGGCTACTTATAGTCTATCTAGGAGTTGCTCATGGTGGTCGTTAAACCCGCAAAGAAAAAAAAAAAAAAAAGCTATACTAGTGCTTTTCAACCTTTCTTGGGGCAGTGAGGCAAGCAGGACATGGCTGATGACTACTTTGGACCGAGACAAGGTAAGATCGCTGGCTTGAAGGAAGGGAGTTAGGGAGGGGTTAGGTGTGTCTGCATGTCACAACGTTAAAATTTTATTTAGGTAAACAAAAAAGAACATTTTCCTTTAAATAAATTGGTGAAGTATAGTACTGCTTTTGTAAGCAAAAGTGCAAAATTTTGAAAAGAAATTAAGACAATGACAAGACTTTCTCCCAGAGAAAGATAATTAAGATAAGGCTTTCTCCCAGAGATGGGCTATTGTATGGCATGGCATTGAGAAGGACTATTGTATGGCATGGCATTGAGAAGGGCTATTGTATGGCATGGCATTGAGAAGGGCTATTGTATGGCATGGCATTGAGAAGGGCTATTGTATGGCATGGCATTGAGAAGGGCTATTGTATGGCATGGCATTGAGAAGGGCTATTGTATGGCATGGCATTGAGAAGGGCTATTACAGCAAGAAAAAGTTGAAGGTGAAATTCTGCCAACACTTGTATCTTACACTTATGGTATGACTAGTCAGATCCACGTGCGTGTGCCACCAGATGAAGGGGTTGGGATTGCAAGGTTTCTTTTGTAGCCGGTAGTGAAAATAATGAAAAATTCTTTCAGCGTTTTCGTAAATAATGTTGTTCTCAAACTTGCCGCACCAAAAATTATACTCACTCACCTGTCGCCTACCCTGATTTCGAAGTCTAGCAACGCCTCTGGTGTGTGTGCCAACAAACTTGGTGTGCCAATTTTTTTTAAATCAAAAGATACTTGTATTAGGTGTGCAAATAAGTTTTAAAGCATTTTAAGACAATGAGTCATTCAACATCAATTCAACCAAAATTTTAATGAAATGTAACTTACCATCTCGTATTTTCATGAAATTCCCCTCAAAGTAAGTTTACCATGGGAAAGGGAGAAACCCCAAGTTTTAGTGTTCTATATCTTGTAGCATTTTTTTTTACAGATTTTCAAAGTTCGGGATATTTTCCAGAAAATGCTGTTTTTTGCTTCAGTTAAAAGGGTGTGTTTACGATATATTCTTTTGTAACTCTTGAACAAATAAACTTTGAAACATAAAATTGGTCTTAAATTTTAGCTAGTAAAGTGTAGATTCCACATATGTCATGCAATTTGTTATATGTTTCATGTTTCTCTATTTATTGCTCTCTAAAGAAGAATTTTGCTGAAAAAACACTCTTAGAAAAAAATATTGTTTTTGGAAAGTGAACCCTAAAGGATTTTTTTCATGTTTTTTCTATAACAAGGTAGTAATATATATTGTTATATGTAAAAAAATCTAAGAGGGGAAATTTGTAGTTTTGTCATAAAAAAATAATTCATGTAAAATTTTGAAATTTTTGAAAAAAAAAAAAGGTATTTTTTTATCTTAGTAATTTGGCAAAGATTTTGTTAAAGATTTCACATATGTCATGCAATTTGTTATATGCTTCATGCTTCCCTATTTATTGCTCTCCGAACAGGAATTTTGCTGGAAAAAATGCTCTTAGAAAAAAATATTGTTTAGCGAAAGTGAACTCTAAATTAAATTTTTTCCTTTTTTCTTTCTATAACAAGGTACTAATATATATGCTATATGTAAAAAAATCTAAGAGGGGAAATTTGTAGTTTTGTCAGAAAAAAAACCGTTTAAAATTTTGAAATAAAAAAAAAAAGATATGTTTTATGTTAGTAATTTGGCAAAGGTTTTGTTAAAACTTTGTGGTGAACTGCCATTGTGTACTGCTAATGTGTACAAAAATTATTATTGAAGCCCTAAAATTTTGCATATTTTGTTTTTTAATGTTAATTCTACCGAAGTTAGATGAAATGTATCTTAGCATCTCTGATGCTAGGATACACTGCATCAGTTCCAAGACCTCTGCATCCATGGTGCAGGAAATACAATCGCTATTGCTGTAAATAGTGGCATATATTGCCATAAATCGGAGGGCCATCTGCCGGGTGCTAATTTGAGGCAGATGAGTAGTGTGCACTTCACATAGATGCACATACACTATTATATGTGTGTGGGGAAAAAAAGCTACTGTTCTGTTGTTGTTTTTCGTCATAAAAAAAATAATTCGTTTTTGCGTCCCCCCACCCCTTCCCTTTTAATTATAAATAAATAATCAAAACTCTAGTATTTCTAACAGCAAACATTCGCCATTTTGCTGCTTGAATCTTGGGGTTTTGTTCTCAGTTTAGTACGTGTACATCCCTCGCATTGTTGTCGGTAGCGAAGTCCTGAGTGCTCTTAAAACTGTAGTTTATGGGCATATCCCGTTGTCAGTTAGCAGATGTCTCCTGCCGGAGTCAAAACATATACTCACAAATTTATGAGAACGCACATATATGTGCATTGCAGGCTTTCAGTTTTAAACTCTTGCATTAATTATTTACCTTTTCTTTGTCTGCCAGAGGTGTGTTGCTAATCAAGTCGCCATAAATCATTGCTGTGTCATGGAAAAAACAAGTCATGGAAAATCATGGAAAATCTCCTTGTGATTGAATTAATTGGGGGAGTTGTAAATCGCTTGACGACAACAGCTAGTTTACAAAGAACTGTGTCTGAACAAATAACCACCCCAAGGAATATGTTTGACTTTTGTCAAGCAAATATAAAAAAATATTATCTTTCTGCACATTGATAGAATTTATATGGACCCTATTCGAAAAAAACTCAATGCTCGGTTTACAAATGCCAAAATAGTGCCTGGAACTTGCAGTTTCCATCAATTTATACCCCTCAGTTCAAGTGAAATATGTGCAAAAAGAATAAGTTTTGACAAAGAGTATGCTGTTACTACCAATTTCCAGGAAGGTCCAGCAAGTGACATTAGGTCACAGATTTTTAAGAACTGCTACGTTGCATGTGCTTATGAAAAAAAAAAACTGGTATTTGGGCATTATTCAATCAATAGACGATGCAGATGTAAGATTTCTGGAGCCTCACGGACCATCACCAACATTTTTTTTGACCTGCAAGGGACTGGAACTGCTTTGTTCCCTTCACAAATATTTTGTGTGCTGTAGACATTATACCAGTAACTGCAACAGCAAGAAGTTTCAGAAAAAGTGGTAAATTTAAAATGGGAAGTTCTTAAAAAGGAAAAAAATATTTTCTTTGAAATAGTGTTTGGACAAAATACCCAGATTTTTCAGACATTACTGTCCTGCAAATTATGTTTGTCTTAATATTTTAAGACAAATTTTCCTCTAAAAAATATAGACTTCTGCTTGTACACTAAGTTCATACTGTCATCATTAGTCATCATTTTGGTAAACATTTTGAAATTGAAAACAATTGTTTTTAAAAAATTACCTTGGAATATTGTGTATTTCAATATCCATCTAGATTGATTATTAATCATATGTTGATGTCAGATATTTGTAACTGTCAATTTGCAGCTGACATGAAAATCACTGGAATTTGTGTAAAATAGCAAGTCACTTTGTTTTTCCTTCTAACAAGAACTTTCATATAAATTTGGTGACTTGCAAAAAAAGCTTCAACAAAATCTTATGGTAAGTCACCCTAATTTAAAATAATAGAAAAATTTCTTCAAAATCCTTGCTGAATCACAATATAAAAAATGTATTTTTTATTTTAAAAATATTCAACATTTTGCTTTTTTGTGGACAGACTCCATATTTCTCCTGATTTTTTTGTATGTACACCAAGAGTATCTAGATTAGTACCTTAAACAATTTTATTAGAATTTTTTTATAAATTTCTTACAAAATAAACATTCTTTTATTACATAAGTTGGGGTCACTTGATCCCAAAACAAAATAAAATCTATTTCTAACAATTTTTTTTAACAAAGTTCTGTTTGGATATGCACAAAATTTATGAACATAATAGTAATCCACGTTTCAAAGCTAAAATTTCAGACAAACTTCATGTTCATGAGTAAATTCATTGAAAAGTTGTAAACGAATATGCAAACCAAGCAGCAGCACTAAACTGAAACAAAAAGTGCCAATTTCCATAAAATTTAACAAAATTTTAAAAATCTGTAAGAAAAAAAAAGACAAAACACTAAATATCTCTCCTCACTGCAGTGAACTTTACTTCAGCAAAGTTTCATTAACTGCTAGGATACATTGCATCAAATTCTGTGTTAGAATTAACATTAAAAAACAAAATTCCAAAATTTTAGGGCTTTCAATAATATTTTTTTACACATAGTAGTAGTACATGATGGCAGTTCACTACAGAAAAAGTTTTAACAAAATCTGTGCCAAATTACTAACAAAAAAATACCATATTTTTTTTCAAGTATTTCAAAATTTTACACAAATTATTTTTTTTTATGACAAAACTACAAATTTCCCTTCTTAGATTTTTTTACATATGATAGTATATATCAGTACCTTGTTATAGAAAAATAATGAAAAAAATTCTTTAGGGTCCACTTTCCGAAAACAATATTTTTTTCTAAGAGCGTTTTTTTCAACAAAATTCCTGTTCAGAGAGCAATAAATAGAGAAACATGTAACAAATTGCATGACATATGTGGAATCTACACTTTAAAAGCTAAAATTTAAGACTAATTTTATGTTTCTAAGTTAATTTGTTCAAGAGTTATAAAAAAATATGCTCATAAACACACTTTTAACTGAAGCATAAAACGGCATTTTCTGGAAAACATCCCGAACTTTGAAAATCTGTAGAGAAAACACTATAAGAAATAGAACACTAAAACTTGGGGGTTCTCTGTTTCCCATGGTAAACTTACTTTGAGGAGAGTTTCATGAAAATCCGAGATGGTGGGTTACATAGCTTGGTTGAATTGACATGGAATGACTCCAATGCTACATGTAATTTAAGAGAAAACAACAATACCTTTACGAATCAAAATATGCATCGTCATTATCTGTTACCTTCCGCCATCTCTCGGGCAGCTGATGGATTACAGCCATGAAGAATATTTCGTCGTGTGACGCGATGAAGTTGTCAACCCATTTTTGCACTTGGTCACATGTCCTGAACCATACAGCAGAAAAACCATGTTGCATCGATCGGAACAAATGATAGTCTGAAGGGGCTATGTCGGGACTATATGCCGGGTGCTCCAAAACTTCCCAGCCAAACGTCAATAACGTTTCCTTGACCGATTTTGCAACATGCGGCCTAGTGTTGTTATTCAGTAATTTCACGGGATGCAATCCTTTGCCTATGAATGGATGTCTCCGACAGTGTCCTGGTTCAGTCGCAGCAATTGTTGCCTGTAGCAATCAGCAGTAACAGTTTGACTCTGTACCAATAGTTCATAATAGAGCACACCCTTCATATCCCACCAGATGCACAGCAGAACTTTCTTCGAGTGAATATTGCGTTTTGGTTTCAAAGTTGTTGCTTCACCGGGGTCTACCCAGTGTTTTTTGCATTTGGGATTGTCGTACCATATCCACTTTTCATCACCCATAATGATTTTCCACAGGAAAGACTTACTGTGTTGTTTATTCAACAGATTCAAACACTTCATGACACACTCATCCCTGTTCCTTTGGCTCAGGTCATGTGGCACCCATTTTCCTTCCTTCTGAATCTTTCCCATTGTGCGTAAACGATTGGAAATGGTTTGTTGAGTTACCCTCAGTTGTTCAGCTAGTTCTTTTTGTGTTTGAGACAAATCTTCATCCAGCAATGCTTGCAGTTTCTCATGTGCAACCTTCTTTCTGCTAGGTGCCGCTACGTTCTTGATTGCTAACATCAAAATCACCTGCTTTAAGCCGTCTAAATCAAAACTCACACATGCTTTTCGATACAATATTCTTTCCCAGAACAGAACAGATTAATGCACATTCTTTTGCAGCACTTTTTCCTCGATGAAATGCGTAACAAATGCAGTGTTGAATAAATGCAGTATCGCTTGCCATCTTTGTGTAGTATCCCCATGCCACTGATAAATGTGTTTATTTACTAGTGTATGGTTTATACAAATCAAGTTTTTGGTCTCCACTCCGAGGAGTTTTAAAGGCAGACGTTTTATTTTATGTTAATTTCTTCCTTAAAACAAGCCTCCCAGTGGAGAGCAAAAGCTTGGGGATTTGTATATACACTGAGTGGACAGAAATCACAGAATACCTACTTAGTAATGGGTAAGCCCACCTTTCTCCCAGAGAAGGGCTATTGTATGGCATCCATTAGGTCATGAAGGTATTCCACAGGTATGCACTGCTGTCCATAATTCTGTCGCATTCCTGTGTAGAGGATCCAAAGCTTGAACAGACCTTTTCATGGGATCCCAAAGATTTTCCACAGGGTTCATGAATGGGAAAGCCATTCCAGGGTGGGAACTTCTGCTGAATGCTCTTTAACCATGTTCTAGACACCATGGCTCTGTGGAGAGGCGCATTGTTTACTGGAAGAGTCCTTTGCCCTGTGGGTGCATGACAACCATGAATTGATGCAGATGATCTGCAAGGATAGACACGTAGCATGGGCCATTCGGAGATGCATCTAAACGTAACAGAGGCCGCAACATCTGCCAGTTAAACATGCTCCAGACCATAACCGAGTCTTCTAGTCTGAACAGTTCCTTGTTGATATACTGGGTTCATCACTTCTTGTGGTTTCTGCTAGATCTGCATGCTCTCGTCTGTGCAAAGTAACTGGAAATGGGACTTGTTGGACCAGGAAACCCATCTCCAATCATTCAAGGTCTCGTGCCAGAGTTCTTTTGCTCAGTTGAGGTGTACAGTCTGGTAATGGGGCATTAACAATGAGACTCTGATGGGTTGGTGGCTCCCATAACCTATTGTGGCTAATGATCGCCTAATGGTCTTGGTGGAGACGTTTTTGGCACCTTCCTCATTTAAGTCGGCACTGATTTATGCCACTGATGCTCTCTGGTTGATTGCAATTATACAAGACAGGCGTCGACGGCCGCATTCATCCACCACTTTTTTCCGTCGACTGTGTGCTTTCCATGACGTGATGTTATTCCGGAAATGCGGTATTCCTGATACACTGTTGATACTGTTGAAAGACTGCAATTCCTGTACCACCTCCGCGACAGAGTGACCCATGTGTCGGGTACCCACCATCACTCTTTCAAATTCTGTAACTTATGACATATATCCATACTGGGGGGTGGGGTGGGGAGGTTACAGCGTCGTGTTTCTCGAGAACTAGGTATCTCCTGATTTCTGTCCTCTCAGTGTACATTTCACCCATAAAAAAGCGATCTATGCTATGTCATAAGTGCTCTCAACTTGGAAACAATATGACTCCCACGTTCCTTGCAATGCATGTCTTCAGTGATATTCTAGTGATATTTGCCAACTTTCTAATGATATTCTAGTGATATTTGCCAACTTTCAAGTGATATTCTAGTGATATTTGCCAACTTTCTTGTATTATTTCTGCATTATTTTTCATGTTAGAGTACTACATCATCTGTAAATAACATAATCACAGACTGCTGCTTTCATAACTCCAGTTGTGATCACATGTTTAATAATGCCTAAGAAAAATAAGCTCAGTGCTCATCTTTGACGCATTCCAACCTTTACAGGAAATTTCTCTGCAATTCTACTGTAGACGCTGTCAAGAATCTCTGTATATTTCCTTTTCAACTGTGCATATTTTCTCTAGTGCTCCTTTCTTCCCTGAGCAATTCTATATTTACATCTTAGATACTCTGTTGTGTGGCTTTTCCAATTCTATGAATATTGGGCTGCAGTTCTTTTCTGCGAGTATCTGTAGGGAAAAACATGTATATCAGTGTTAGAATTAGTAATAGAATTTGCAAACCACTAGTCCACCAAAATGCCCACTGGTCTGTAAAAAAAAAATAATAAAAATAAACTTAGACATTTCTAATATATGTAGAAAATAATAGAAAATAAAATATCATTCCAATGGAATTATCTCCAATATTTGTCTTTAAACCTATCATTAGTTTGTAGCCTGAAAAGAAAACCATACAGCAAGGTAAAAGAAATAGAAATTCATTTTTTAACTTGTGACAATTAAAAAAAAAAAAAACTAGCCATCTGGGCCATTAAAATCAATAGTTCAGTAGTCCGACGGAAGTTTTACTGGTCAATGGCCAGCAGACCACTGCGTAATTCGAA
Organism: Macrothele yani; assembly: GCA_039090855.1. Taxonomy (NCBI): domain Eukaryota; kingdom Metazoa; phylum Arthropoda; class Arachnida; order Araneae; family Macrothelidae; genus Macrothele; species Macrothele yani. Next base: position 60,673,723 of record CM077029.1, read on the forward strand.
CACTGTATATGATACTTTTTTATAGCATAAGTTTAAACTGATTTTCTACTAGTTTTATCTATTTTCTCACCCTCGTATACAATGCTGTTTCCCATGTCTTCATCATTTTCAGAATTGAATTAGTTTTTAAGTTTGCATGGCAGATGCTATCCCAAATATTCCCTTTTCCAATATAAGTTACTATAAGAATTCCTTCCAAGCTTTCTGTGGAATGGTTCTTATGCCTTATAAATATTTATTAAATCAAATAAGTAATAGCAACCAGAAAAAGTCTGTATTTCTCCAACAACTCTTTAACACAAATTGATAACAAAGCATGTTAGCTGTAAAAAAATTATATACTGAGAAGCAGTAACATAATGGCACAGTGTGGTTTGGCCGCCCCGGTGGCGCAGTGGTCTAAGGCGTTGGCCTCTGGTCATTCGTCCGAAAGGGGTCCGGGTTCGAATCCCGGTGAGGCATGGATGTTGTGTTTGTCTTACGGCACTGGCTCTCTCCCTTCCCTGGAACCAGTGACTCCAAATTAGGGACGGGCGACTGCTTATAGCCCATTGAGTTGCTCACGGTGGTCGTTAAACCTCCAATCAAAAAAAAAAAAAAACAGTGTGGTTTGACATTGAAAGGGGAAGAGTTCACTTCGAGAATCTTGCATTAACAAAAAAATAAGATTTTACTTTTAAAGAAATAAATAAGATCTTTTACTTTTAATCTGTTTTATTTGTTCCAAATTAAATTTTACTATTTGTGTCTTCATCTTCAGGTGTTTTATGTTTCTCTGAAACAATTGACAGCAAACTTCCTTGTGATAAAAAAAGTATTGTATTACTTTGAATGGTGGCTTGCACTTCCTGGTTAATGGCCTTTGCTTGAGATTACTCCATTTCCTGTGTGATTGAGGCAGTGGCATATGCTGTTCATTCACACTGTTTAAATCAACAACTTAGAAAATGATGTGTGAAAAATTGTGTGGTGATGTTGATTTGATTAATGAATTCTCATTGGATTTAGCTTTTGAAGCAATGTAAGTTTCCTATATTGATTTTATATGAAGTCAACTGTTTGCAATAATTCATGAAACATGAGTTGCTCTTATTGTAACTTTACTTGTATCTCTAGTTCTGTTGCACAATCACACTCAGAATAATTGGTTTCCAAACTCTAGATTTTTTACTTGTAATTTAAAAAATAAAATAAAAACCATAAACAATATATTGTGGTAGTGATTTATATATATAACCGTTTATTTTTACATGTTGCCTTTGATATTATATATATATATAAAATTCGAAAGTATGCGGGAGTGACATGGAGGAGACTGGCACAAGACAGATCGTTGTGAAGGAAACTTGGGGAGACTCGTCCAGCAGTGGATTGATAATGATTGACGATGATGATGTATATATAAAGCTAAATTTTTCATATGTGTGTGTGTGTGTGTGTGTGTGTGTGTGTGTGTGTGTGTGTGTGAATAGAATCACCCATATATTATGTTATGCAGAGCTTTTTCCTCTTAAAGAGTTGGCTAAAATTTTTTTTTAAGTCTGTCAGTTATGTAGTACAATAGCTTTACTTGCAAAGTATGCCTCAATATTGATTCTAAATGCATGTTATTTTTTGACAGATTAAAGAGAACAAAATCTAATGTAATATAAATTATGGAATGAAAAGTTCTCAGTATTTGTTGGAAATAAAAGTCAAATCTAAAGGGAATAAAACCCTATTTTATCCACAAATAAAGAAGATAGCTGTCTAAGCACGAACACTTTAGCTCAAACCAATTACAACACTCAAAGGAAGCTAAGACGTATCACCGGTATCAAAAGTATACACAGTTAAAACCATGACGACACAAATAACTCATTCCATTGAGGTTTAAAAAGGTTTAATGTTAAAAACTTGCGAGATCTTTCGAACCTACGACTTATAGGTTCATCATCAGGCACCAAAACTCGCAAGGTGCACATGAAACGTAGTGGTTATATACACGTGTGGTTATGGGCAAAGACCGCGCATGCGTACAAGTCGGAACAGTATGAGGTCATAAAATACATACATTTAAAATAACCTGTAGGGTAAAAAACACATAATGGTTGTCATAAATATAAGAAATATAAAATGAAGGTCAAAGTTCCCTCGCCTGAGTTTTATATATGTACAATAAAATCAATGGTTGTCTAATCTTGTTTCTTGGTTTTTCAGTAGGTATCGCCAAGGTGCTGGTATATTGGATGGAGCTTCATCATTACAACATTGTTCATTCAAATGATAAATATACAAGCTCTCGAGAAACAACAGGCCATTTTTAGTTTTGGTCGTCGATAACAGTTTTACATTGTCCCAGTCAGGATAGTGCTCTCCTTTTAGTACCTCTCGCGCTAAAGAAGTTGTTAAGGCATGTGTACGAACACTGTATTTGTGTTCTGTAATTCGTGTCTTTAATGATCTACAAGTGGATCCCACGTAAGAAGTAGACTGTGAGGTAGTTGAGAAAGAGTTCAGTGGTACCGAATAAACGCCGTATTTATCTAAGATTGATGTCGGATCTCGGTTTGATTTGGTCAAATTGAACAAACTTTCCGAAGAAACACCAAAGGAACAATAGTATTTTTTGCATGAATTTTGTAAGATCGGTACAATGGTTGGATGGAAGGGGATGGATGCCACGTATTTTATGGTTACTTCATCACGTATTGGTTGTAACGTTGTGGAGATCCGTCGTTGATACCTGCGTAACAATTTTGTAAATAGATATCCGGGATAACCGGAAACCTTTGTTAGATTGAAAATCCTGTGTAATTCTAGTTTTAAAGATCTTTTGGTGGATGAATGACTATAAGCCCTACAGATTAAAGATGAAATAGAACTATGTTTATAGGGAAGTGGTGTGTACGAATTATATGGAATGAGGGTAGGTGAACAAGTGGGTTTTAGGTAGACGGAGGTTTGAATGTCATTAGATGGGGTGCGTCGTAATAAAATATCTAAGAACGGAAGGGAGTTGGAGGATTCTAACTCTTGGGTGAAGGAAATAGTGGGAAAGACTGCTGATAAAGAGGCAGCAAAAGTGTCTAATTCACTAAGTGAGTATTGCCAAAAAACTAAAACATCGTCGACATATCGTATATAGAGTAATGGTTGGAATGTACCATTATGAAAAACTGTATGTTCGACGTGTTGCAGTACTATTTCTGCCAGGACGGGGGAAAGAGGTGACCCCATTGGGGTACCGAAATCAACTTGTAGATCATTAAAGACACGAATTAAATCCACTTGTAGATCATTAAAGACACGAATTACAGAACACAAATACAGTGTTCGTACACATGCCTTAACAACTTCTTTAGCGCGAGAAGTACTAAAAGGAGAGCACTATCCTGACTGGGACAATGTAAAACTGTTATCGACGACCAAAACTAAAAATGGCCTGTTGTTTCTCGAGAGCTTGTATATTTATCATTTGAATGAACAATGTTGTAATGATGAAGCTCCATCCAATATACCAGCACCTTGGCGATACCTACTGAAAAACCAAGAAACAAGATTAGACAACCATTGATTTTATTGTACATATATAAAACTCAGGCGAGGGGACTTTGACCTTCATTTTATATTTCTTATATTTATGACAACCATTATGTGTTTTTTACCCTACAGGTTATTTTAAATGTATGCATTTTATGACCTCATACTGTTCCGACTTGTACGCATGCGCGGTCTTTGCCCATAACCACACGTGTATATAACCACTACGTTTCATGTGCACCTTGCGAGTTTTGGTGCCTGATGATGAACCTATAAGTCGTAGGTTCGAAAGATTTCGCAAGTTTTTAACATTAAACCTTTTTAAACCTCAATGGAATGAGTTATTTGTGTCGTCATGGTTTTAACTGTGTATACTTTTGATACCGGTGATACGTCTTAGCTTCATTTGAGTGTTGTAATTGGTTTGAGCTAAAGTGTTCGTGCTTAGACAGCTATCTTCTTTATTTGTGTATCAATCAGCACGATAGTCTCTTCATCATACCCTATTTTATCCTTAATTTTTATGTCAAATTTAAGTGAACAAAAGTGAATGTTGGGTTTAAATGAACAAAAGCTAATTTTTTCATGTAATATAATGCACAGGAAAAATTCTGTGTGTGATGCTAATCTAGAAATTGCTTAGGTCAGATTTGACCTAAGCAACATCATTCCTCTGGTGAGGAAAAGTAGAAATAAGTGTACTCTTCAATTAAATGAAACTTGAAAATTAATATATCTCAGAGTAAAGCCACAAAATAGAACTTTGTAACCATGTAGTCTTCCTCCGGGTCCTTTTCGGTCTGTTGGTATCCAGTCTAGAATTATGGTGATCCAGCAATCTATTTTTTTGAGCTAATATATGTCAGTCCATTGCCATTTTAGGTTCTTTATTCTTGTGATGATGTCTGACACTCTTGCTTGTTCTCCTAGTAATCATCAATGGTCTTAATTCTCAGCATGTTATATTTAAAGTTTGTGAATAAAAAAAAAAATGTGTCTCTGAAAGCGGAGGTAACTTAACCAAAGAAAATCCAGTAGAAATATTTTTGTAGAGTAATTTGGCTGGGTGATTTACCCAAATGTTTTCCTTTGCCAACTAGTTGCCAAGATCACTTAAATATTCTGGGCTTCCTTTACAATTAGGCTTGTGAATTCTGTTATTCTTAAATTCTATTTTTCTTTCATTTTTACTCTGTTATTCTGTTTTAGTGATTTCATTTGCAACATAAATTTGTGATTTCAACAAACATTTTCTGAAAGACAAGTTAGCTTTATATCTAAGTCCAACTAAAAATTAACTTCAGTGACAACAAGTATTAAGCTTTTTACTAATTGTATTGTTACTCAGGTGTGATAAGATGAGACCTGGCCTATGACTACCTGACTCATCTTGCAAGTTAAGGCATAGAAATATGCAACATTTTTTTTCTAAATCATCACTAATCAACAGTAATGATTTAGAAATGTGTATTTCCTTTATTTTAAATCTTTTTTCTGTTTACATGAAAAATTGTGTGAAGCCTGAGAGAGAGAGAGAGAGAGAGAGAGAGAGAGAGAGAGAGAGAGAGAGAGAGAGAGAAATATATTCAGTTATGTCCCTGGCTTTTTTCATCATTCATTAATTCTTTTAATCATTCTTCAGTCCTTCAACGGAAGAGTTTTTAGAAATAAAGTGAGAAGCTGTTCTACTTCCTGGCTCTTCTCTGAAAAGGACTTGGGAGATTAAGGAAAAAGAACTATGTGGCTTATAAGTTTTTCAGCCTACTACATGTTATGTATTTTGTCTTGGAAATTTGAGTTGAAAATTGTCACACACAAGAAAGTTCAGTATGTTGTGCAAATTGAATATTAAATTTCAGTAATCAAAAACCATATTTTTCACAGAATTGTAGCTATGTACAAAATGTGGTCTAGGGACAATAACTAGATAGAAACAACATTTTTAGCCAGAGAAATCATGTGTCATGAGAAGTAGCATTTTGTAAATCAGGCACTTTGATGAAATGTGTTGCTAGCTTTCCCACTGTAAATACAATATACCATTATCTGTTTAAAAAGTTTTAAATTTAGTCTGCGGATAATATGCCACTTTGAAAAAACCAAAAGTTTTTACGCCACATTGATTTAAAAAAAATCTGTGTGGTAAATTGTGTAGGAGAAGTGGTATACTATATATCTTTTTATAACAACATTTTAGCATTAAACTCGATTTTGCAAATGTGCAGCTCTAAAATGTGACATTTAACTAGGTGCTCCTTATCACCGTTTTCAGTAACAAATTTCAACCAATGTTCATGATATTGAAACAGGTTGTTTTATGAATGCAGATTGGTCTTTTTTATCTTCAATAAATTGCTTGAATGCAGTAGAGTCTGGTTAAGTGGGCCTCTAGTTCATCAGGTCAGCCATTTATTTGTGACAGTTCTTGAAAAACATCCCTTTTCACTGTAAACCGCCACACAGAAAAAATGCCCCATGTTTTTCACTAAAGGGCTGTGCACGAATTGCTTTTCTTGCAAGGAACATTTAATTGCGTGGCAGTTTTCCAAGTTTTCCAATGATAAAAAGGAGTTCTTCTGTTTGTCTGAATTTTTAGGCTGGTTCATACAAACCACCAAGGCCTCAGGCCTTTTTAATAAACTTCAGGTTATGATTTTAATATTTTTTGTGTAATGAAAACTGAAAAAGAGAATACAGTATATTTGGTGTATAATGAAAACTAATGAAGAGAATACAGTATTTTAGTCCTGGTATTTGCAAAGACCTTAGGCAGGCTGGCACTTTGATAGATTTTGTGCTGCAGTTTTAATATACGAAAGAGGGGTGGGGTGGGGGTCTGGTCCAGACATGAACTCATCTTCCATTATCGACTAGGAAGTAGGCGGGGGAGCCAGATCTTACCACAATGGGTTTCGGACAACTAGCCACAAAAGTAAAAAGGAGCCGTAGTAAAATTGTATTTCTTGGCCCTATAATGTGAATTGAATTGGAAACTCCAAACAGATTTTGAGAAAACATTCTGTGTAAGTCTAGTGACAATTGCACTTTAGTTTTGGGAAATAAATTATGGGACTGAGCACATTTTTTAATACTATGGTGCTCGACGAAACAAAGGAAAACTGCGTGACTCATGCTACGTTGGTTGGAAAGAAACAATAACCTGCAAGGGATTATTTAATAGCGCTGCTCTTTTACTTAGGCACTAAATATTTACATAACATGTCAAGTTATTAATATTTCTCTTTTACTTAGGCATAAAGTATTAATTACCCTAGCCTCAGCCCTTTTAACAGTTTTTATTGTATTGACGTCATATTCGTAATGTTTACATATCAAGTAAAGTTAACGATATTGCGCTTTTACTTTGGCACTAAATATTAATTCATAGGCAGGCGTAATGTACCTAGGCGTAATGCCTAGGTACTTTTAACAGTTTTTATTCGACCAACGTCATATTCATAACGTTTACATATCAAGTCAAGTTAATAATAAAAGAAGGAAATGTGGAATTATGACTCACTACTCAAAGCACCTTTGCAGTATTTTATCATGAATATCTATATTACATTCTTATAAAAATTTGATCAAGCTGTGGAATCATATATTTTAAACTAATACCTTCCTTCCATCGCTGATAGTGTATTATTACATATTGGTGATACAAGAAACAGTGTGGAAAAAATATTTCTTCAGAACAATGTTTATTAAACATTTAAAATAAGGTACTAATTCTTATTTAATTTTTAACAGAGCTATTTATGATGGAGATGAACATGAAAAATTTATGGAAAGGTTAGATGCAAGAATTAAAAACCATGACAGAGATATTGAGCGCATGTGTAATTTCCATTACCAGGGCTTTATAGAATCAATTAGGGAATTGTTACAAGTAAGGACAAAGGCCCAAGAACTTAAGGTAAGAATTTACTTATTTATTTTTTCCTTATACTATGATGTTGATGTTTTCAGAATATGTGAGGCATTCTTATTGTTTTTAAAACACGCAGGATACTTGCATTTGAAATCTTCCTCTTGTCTAACCTCTCTCTCTCTTCTTCTTGTCATCGACTTTCTTGGCTGGAGCCAATGAGCAAAGTCAGAGGTATTCATTTCAAGTCTGGAAATTCAAGAATTTTCTAGTGAAATCTCAGGTCTGTAGAATGACTGCCTTTTGGATTGGGTGAAGCAGTCTCAGTAGCAATCCTAATTCCTTGAGATTTTTTAGAAAGTTATTACATACCACTATGATCACTGAAATGACAACTGGTGTAATCTATGTTATAATGTTTCCAGATCCTTTGGATTTCCATTTGTGAGTTCTCATATTTCAAAATTTTCTCAGTCACTGTTCTTTGTATGTTTTCTCTAAGCAGAACTGCTACATCAATTAGTTATGTCTTCTTCAATATTTTGTCAACAATTACAATGTCAGGTCCGTTGTGGTCAATGGTCTTGACTGTAATGATAGGTTTGTCCCAGTACATGATGTAATTTTGATTTTCAAGAATAGGTTCTGGTTGGTACTTGTAATAAGGTGTAGTTATAACCTTGGATTGAGCCATGTTTAACTCCAAGTTCTTGATGAAGGATCTTAGCTACTTGGTTAAAACTGTTAAGATATTGGTGTGATGCAAGGAGAGAGCAGCCAGCTAAAATGTGTTCTATTGTTTCATTGGCTTCTCCATGCATTAGCATTCTTAGGCATCTTCATTTGCAATTTTCGCTATGTGTATCCTGTAGTTCTGGTTTGCAATAACATGGTCTTGAATCCCAATGGAGAATTTCTCAGTTTCTGGATGGAGTTTACCTTTTTAAACCATTGTAGTGAAGAATTTTTGTTAATGTTTCCAAGATCTAAGGAGTTGGGATATTTTCCCTGCAGAATTTTGCTTTTCTAACTTTTCAGTGGGTACAGATTATTTTCTGATTGAGGAAAAGAGCTTATTATTTATTTAGCTTAATTTTAATTTTCTGGAAAAAATAAGTAGATTTAAATAAATGTATGTGTGGCCAATTGATTCTGGTATTTTAGCCAAACTCATCTGGAAATGCAGATGAGCATATGCTTTTACAGTAAAATACGATATCTCAATTTTGTTGACACATTAACAGTGATTCATAAAAAAATGCTCATTTTGATGTCTGTATAGAGAATCTTGGAAATCATACGGATCTCTGTGCTGAAAATCTTGGAAGCTGTGACTTTTTTGTTGTTTAATCATTAAACTCATTTTATTTCTCATCAGAGCTTCTTTTCCATTGCTGTTCAGTTCCTGTACTGCTGGGCACTGATGAACATGGCAATATTAATCTGTGCAGTGGATGAACTCAGAGGGTTTTATAAGGTTTTCTATTGTATTTTGTTTATTTGGGGTTACTCATTCCATCACACTTTGCAGTTGTGAAGTTACTGATCTTCCACATACTGAAGTGGAGGCTTTTATTATTTTCTGATATTTTTAAATAGACTGGAAACTCGACATAAATTGACTATAATATGTTCCCAGCACTCCTCCTCCCTTTTTAGCACGTCTTTTGTAAAAAAAGATCGTGCTTCTGTTATCGGTTTGTCCGTCCGTCCGTCCTCACGCTATCTCTGCAACTATTAGTCCGATTTGAAAAATTCTTTTTGCATTGGGAAGCTTGAAATATGCAAATGATGATCCTTTATTTCGTTTTTTTTACGATGTACAATTTCGCTGGCAGAGGGCGTAAATGCAGATGATGTCGAATTCAAAAATACGTTTTATTCCACATATTTGCTTCTAAACATCCGATTGAAAAAAAAAATTATCTTTCGATTCCATTTATGTCAAAGAGTATTTTAGATATAGTTACTTTTTCAAATTACGCATAGATTTTCCGCTAGGAGGCGTAAAAGTAAATTACATTTTCCCCGATAACTCTTCTTCTAAAACTCCGATTTGAATTTTTTTTTTCTTCAGCGGATACATCTCCTGATGGAAAATCTTTTGCATATAATTTCAAATTTTTGGTAAAGAATACTTTGGCCATCAGGGGGCGTAAGTGTTAACTTTTGCTTCTGATGTATATTTACCATAAAATCGGAGTTTCTAAAGTATCGATGGAAAAAAATTCTTTCGTGGACTGATGCCACTCACATCCATAAACCTTTTCGGAATATTTTCTTCTTAAAATATTTCAGTTTCTCCGCCAGGGGGCGTAGATGTACATCTTACTTTTGTCAATATCTCTACTTCTAGGAGTCCGATTTGAAAAATTACTTCTTTGTTGGATAGTGTTTTCCGTGTGACATGTTTTTCATATAATTTCAAAATTTTCAAGTCTTTCATAGATTTTCCGCTAGGGCGTAGCGGTAAATTCTGTTTCCTCCTATATCTCTGCTTCTAAATCTCCGATTTGAAAAATTCTTTCTGCACCGGATACTGCTCCTGATGGGAAATCGTTTGCACATAATTTCTATTTTTGTAAAAAAATAGTTTGGCCACCAGGGGGCGTAAATCTTAATTTCCGCTTCTGTTGTATTTGCAGCAAAATACGAGCTTCTGAATTCTCGATTGAAAAAAACGTCATTTGTTGACCGATACTACTCTTGTCGACAAACCTTTTAGAAACATTTTCTTCTCAAAATAGTGCATGGTTTCTATGCCAGGGGGCATAGATGTGTATCTTATTTTTGTCAATATCTCTAGTTCTAGGAGTCCGATTTGAAAAATTCCTTCTTTGTTGGATAGTGTTTTCAGTGTGACATGTGGTTCATATAATTTCAAAATTTTCAAGTAATTCATAGACTTTCCGCTAGGAGGCGTAAATGCAAATTGCGTTCCCCCTATATCTTTGCTTCTAAATCTCCGATTTGAAAAATTCTTTCTGCACCGCATACAGCTCCTGATGGGAAATCGTTTGCACATATTTTCTAATTTTTTGTAAGAAATGGTTTGGCCACCAGGTGGTGTAAGTCTTAATTTCCGCTTCTGTTGTATTTGCAGCAAAATATGAGCTTCTAAAATTTCGATTGAAAAAAAAGTCGTTTGTTGACCGATAATACTCATGTCGACAAACCTCTTAGGAAAATTTTCTTCTTGAAAAAATTCATGGTTTCTACGCCAGGGGCGTAGATGTATATCTTATTTTTGTCAATATCTCTACTTCTAAGAGTACGATTTGAAAAAAATCCTTCTTTGTTGGATAGTGTTTCCAATGCGAAATGTTTTTCCTATAAATTCAAAATTTTCAAGTAAGTCATAGACTTTCCGCTTGGGGGCACAAAGGTAAATTGCGTTTTCCGCATTATTTCTGCTCCTAAAGCTCTGATTTGAAAAATTCTTCCTGTATCGCATACAAGACCTCATGGAAAATATTTTTCACACAATTTCTAATGTTTGGTAAAGAATGGTTTAGCCACCATGGGTCATAAGTGTTAATTTCTGCTTCTGAAGTATTTGTTGCAAAATCTGGGCTCCTGAAAACTCGACTAATTTTTTTTTTCTTCGACCGATACCGCTTATATGGATAAACCTTTTGAGAATACTTTCTTCCTAAAATAATGCATGGTTTTCCCACCAGGGGACGTAAAGTCACATCTTATTTTTGTTGATATCTCTATTTCTAAGAGTTTGTAAGCTCACAATTCCGTTTACAGCAATATCTGAGGGATCAAAAACCCGATTGAAAATCTTCTTTCTTTCGTCTGATCTATTGTTTTCCATACCGGTTCCATTGACTTTGAATAGCTTTGATAAATTTAATTTACGTCAGAACGGATTCAAAAGGACGTGCTTATTACACCCGAAAATTCGGTGTCATTTTTGTTGTTTTCTTTTCTTTTTTGGGGAAAAAAAAATCTATTCTCAGTTGAAAACCATTCTGCTGTATGGATCAAGGTTTGATCTTGCTGAAACATGTGAATAAATTTATAAATAGATGATTGATTAAGCAAAAGCAAACGTTGTTTGATCAGCAACCTATTTGTATTTGTTCAAAATTAAATATAAAGTGCATGTATCCTATTCAAGCAGTGGCCGTGCAACATTGTTCCCTTCTAAATCCATTAGCAGTAGTTTTTGTTCTTACTTGCTTAACTATTTTGATAGTTCTGCTAAAAGGGTTCTTAGAAAGTTGATCTGGTATTCAAGTCTTATAAGAACTCTACATCGGAGTTAATGATTTTATTGCACTCCCGACAACATGACTTTTATGGTGGGAACTGTATTCAGGAATCATGAGATTCATAGAGCATTTCTAACTCTGATTGTAAAGTCTGTAGTTTCAAGGTTTACATGCCAAAGAGAGCCAGAAATACTGTATACTGTAGGACGACATCCTGGATAGGGGGAATGCACTTTTTAGATGTTTGTTGAACGGAAATCCAGAAACAAGTGGACAAGTAGATATTAAATGAGTGTTTAGATATGTGCAGTGAGAACTATGATGGGGTGGCTATTAGTTTCCATGAAGTAAGAAGTACTGTTCTATCTCTGAAGAATAGGATAACAACAGATTTTGATGTAATTAATCCAGAATAGTATAATCATAGTTGAATAACAGACATTTATTTGTTATGGGTTTTTTTTTTCAGTTAACATGGAGAACTAGTTTGGTTCCTGATGACTGGCAAAGGTCATTCATAGCCCAATTAAGAGAGAAAAAAAGGACTGTAGTAATAGTTATTGTGGAATTTCCTTAATTAGTGTGATTTGCAAAGTCCATGCAGGCATACTGAACATAAACTCAGAAAGGTGGTGGAAAATCATCCTGGGCAAAGGACAGATTAGTTCTGAAAGTAGTAGGGAATGTTAAGTATACATATTTGTACTTGGACAGTTCCATCAAAAGTTTCATTAAGTGAACCAAACTCTATGTATTGTGTATGTTGACTTTGAAAAGGCTTTTGATGAGGTTCCTAGGATTGAATTGTTCAGTGTTTTAAAAAAAATGTTTAATGCAGATAACAGGTTGTGAAATCAGTCAAAAACATTTACATCAAAAGTTTTGCAACGGTTAATCATGAAGGACATACTGGAAAGTTGTTACAAATTAACTCAGGGGTATGGAAGAGATGTAAATTGTCTCCTCTGTTTTCCAGATTTCCTGTGTTCCCTCCTGGTCACACTATCCTTCATCCAGCTGAAGTTTTACTACTTTCCTACACTTCCTCTCTGCACACTTGATTAAACTCAACAAGGAATGCTTATTAACAAGAATTTCATTGTAAGACCCTCCAACCTGGTTTAAGAATAATTTTTGAAAATTGGTATTAACATACTCATTCGCATGTAGAATTTCTTCGTGCCATTTTTGGGCAGAGTCATCAGGATAAGCATGCACTCGAGACTGTTGGAGTTGAACAAGGGATTAGCCACATTAGATTCACGATGAGAATAGAAGTATGCTAGTATCTTTTGAATGTATTTTACTGGTGTTGTTGGTAAAGGTTTATTGCTTTGAGGTGTGTGAATGGAGGAAACAGGATTAGTAGTAATTTTTAATGCAGTAAGGCAAGTAAGAATTAGTTCCTTAACACAGTAAAAAAGAGATTAAAATGTTCTTGGGACTTCAGCAGTGTATAAATTCATTGTACATAGCAACACATGGCTTATTTGTGTGTCAGACATTGTTGGCATCAGAAGAGAGCAAAAAGCGTTGAAAAAGATCGGTTTTTGCTCATATCGAGCCGTAAGACTGATCATGAGAACTGCGGTGGTAGATGAGACTTAAAACCATGTTAAGAGCAGTCTGGTCTGGTTCATAAATACGAATCGACAGAGACAGAGATCTGTAAAATTTTTCACATTTGCCACCAGAGTGATGATCATGAAGCCTGAGTAAATGCATTAAATTATTTATTTGTTTTACAAAGAAAAGTCTAGACTCTTAATTATTTTATGCTCATACACCTATGTGATTCTGTGTTTTGAACCAACTTCACATCAGAGATGGTAAAAGAATAAAGAGGAACTAGCAACTGGTTTGAGTTTGATAGAGCCAAATAAATTGAAATATGATGACTCTCACAGGATTGGAAAGACAAGTTAATGTTTATGAAAACAACAGAAAGTTGTGAGAGTCGTTATGTAAAGTGTCGCAAGCTGTTAGGATCCAAATCTCACGACCAGTTTGGAGGCTTTACTATATATTAAATTTCCTCTTGCAACTTCCAAGCAAGAACACAAAAAGCTGAGCATTTGATGGAAAACCATGCTAGGAGCTAGGAATAACAACACGTAGCAGAATAAGCCAGGAATCCCGACACGAGACAAAGCCCAGAACAACTCTCATTCTGATGAGACAAGGACTGGAGGTGGTTGATGTATTGTCACGTGATGCCATAGCTGACTGGATGTGGACGGTAGACCTAAGGCAGTGCCATATGTGAATCAATGTATTTGCACATGAAATAGAGGGAGGCCCAAGTTGCCTCTGTAATGTACCACTTTTTTTTTAGTTTTCTTTTATATTTTAACCTGTAGGTACGATAGTTATATAAGAATAGGCAATTCTATCATAAAATTAGGGTTAGAAATAAGATAAATAGTTAATCCTTACTTACCTTGCTGCATTGAAAATTGCTACCAAGCCCATTTTCTCCATTCACTCACCCCAAAGCAATAAACCTTTGCCAACAACATCAGTACAATACATTCAAAAGATACATTAGCATAGATGCCAACTAGTACGGATTTTCCGTAATTTCACGGATTTTTTGTTGCTGTTACAGAAGTACGGAAACACCACTGAAATTACAGAAAATCGCCATTTTATTTTATTTTTAATTTTTTTTTTTTTTTGTCATTTTCGAGATCAGTGCAAAAGTGAAGAATTTTTTTTTTTTTTTTTTTCCGAGATCGGTGCAAAAGTGAAGAAATTTTCGGGATATTAGTTGGAGGGGGTGGGTCGTATTCCGTCTGGGGATGTTGTTTTGTCTTTTTAAACGTTCGGAAACGGAAGTTAAACGAAGTGCAGATTTTTCCCGTAATCATATTTTTTTTTCTCTCGTGATGTTGCTTCTGTTCTTCTGTTTAGTACTGTTAAATATAATTTCATTGCATAATTTCAGCTTGAAATTGTAGGCAACAATTTCCGAAAGCGGAAGTTAGGCCGCCCGAAAATTTCCCCGTAATCTTCGGTGACGAGATTCTGATGCTGATTCGAGGAATTCCCGCCTTTTTTTGTTATCATTTGGACCATGTACAAAATCGATGCATAACTGAACTTAAATTTTGGGAGGATTGGTGGTGGCGGCATCGGCACGGGGGTCGTTTTCTCCATCGGAGGACGGAATTTCATCCTTCGAAAACGGAAAGTAGACGGAGGTAAGATTTATCTGGTAATCGTAATTTATTTTTCTCGCGATGTTTCCTCTACCCAGTATTGTTAGATATAATTTTATTCCATAAATATTTGTATTTCAGCTTGAAAATGTTGGATAAATTTCCGAAAACTGAAGGCTTAAAAATCGTTATTTCAAGCCATGTTTCCTGATTCAGCGATCGCAAAAAAATATTCGTGTGGAAGAACCAAGGCTACTGCACTAATTCAGCACATGGCCAGTGTTTCTACAAGTAACATCGTATCTGAAGTAAAAAAAAAAAGCCTTTTTCTCTATCTACGGATGGAAGTAATGATGCTCAAGCAAATAAACTGTATCCCATTACAATAACATATTTTGACGAAAAAATAGGGAAAAATTCAATTGTTTTGTTATCATTGGTTGAATCAAGGAATAATACAGGTGAAGGAATATTAAGCGTTTTGAACAATGAGTTTGTTAAAAAAAATATCTCATGGAGCAACTGTGTGTCATTTTCCTATGACAATGCTAACACTATGATAGGTCAAGTAAAAGGTGTTGTTTCTCACATAAAGAAGGTTCATTCTGCAATCATAGTGCAGCGATGTTCATGCCATTTAGTAAATTTAGCTGCACAGAAATCTGCTACTCAACTGAAAGGATTTAATGTTGAGCAGTTTCTGATACAGTAGTACTTTTTTTTTTTTTTTGAGAAAAGTTCAAAGAGGAAACACAATCTAAAACTGAGTCAAGCTGTTTGTGGTACTAAACCACACAAAATTGTAAAGCATGTCAATACTCGCTGGTTATCACTTTTGGAATCCATTGACAGAATTTTAGAACAGTGAGAGGCTCTAGAACATTATTGCAGTGACAATGAAGAAGCTAATTCACAGTATAAAAACCTTGCAAGTATGATTGGAAATCCTTTATCTAAACTTTATTATCTTTTTTTATCTGCTACTCTTCCTTTGTTTACATCTGTTAACATGTTCTTGCAGCAGGAAGCTCCGCTTGTGCATGTATTAAAAAAAACAACTTCATAGTCTGTTATCTGAATTGCGTGTACGTATTTATCAAGCCATCGGCATTTGATGTGACAGCAACATCTCTTGCAGATGGAAATTTTGAAAGAAGGAGAAATCAAAAAGAAAACTGTGATCTCGTGATTGGGTCAAAAGCGAGATCTTATATAGGCACAACTGCAGATGTGAGTGAAGACACAGTGGCTACTTTTTATTCTGAGGTAAGGGAATTTTACAAGGCAAGCTGCTATTACGTTTTAAGAAAATTTCCACTTAATGATGAATTTCTGAGCCATGCTGAAATTGCAGATGTAGAACTAAGGCAAAGTGTTTCTTTTGCATCAGTCCAATATATGTGTTCCCTGTTTCCAGTTTTGAAACCAGAAGAATCTGACAAGGTGGAATCTGAATTTGCTCACTACCAGTTTGAAAATTTTAACTGTGCTGTTACTTCTGGGAGAATGGATGAAGTGTGGCACAGAATTTCTTTAATGAAAAATGAAAGTGGCCAGTTAAAGTATGAATCATTAAGCAAAATTATGAAAATGATTTTAATAGTCCCTCATAGCAATGCAAGTACAGAAAGAATTTTCAGTATTGTGAAAAAACCCCATGATAATTTGAGTAGTCATGTACTGTCTTCTTTATTAGTAGAAAAAATAAATGGCATGACACACAGTGAACTATGCTATCAGAAGAAGTTTTTGCAAATTGAACTAAGGAAGGCCAAAATGGCAACTACAGCCAGTTTATCATAATAATTTGGCAACATTCCAAGGAATAATTTTTCTTCATGTCTGAAGGTAATTTATTATATTTTTCTGGTGGACAGTATTTTAAATTTTCCCACTAGCAAATTATTTTTTATTGTATTATTATTATTATTATTATTTTGTTAATAGTTCTGACAGATTAAAATTTGTTGCAGTGTTAAATACCCAAATTTGCCGCTGTAGACTTGATTACTGAAAATTACTGAAAAAAAAATGTTACTGAAAAATGAACATGTTTGTTACTGAAAACTACTTTTAGAGGTTGGCATCTATGCATTAGCATACTTCTATTTTCATCATGAATCTAATGTGGCTAGTCTCGATGACTGCCCAAAAATCATGAACAAAGAAATTCAATTTTTTTAATGAGTATATTAATCCATATTTACAGTAATTATTCATGAACTGGGTTGTAGAATCTTACAGTCATGTTATTTACTACTCTCTTGGTTTCACATATTTCTAGTATGTTGACATGAATGACTGACTTACATTTTTGCAAGAATCAAACCAGTTTCCCATGCTATCTTAATGATTCTGTTTAACCAAAAGTTACCTGTCATTTTGCCATGTTTATCCATTTTTGGATTAATTTTATTGTAATGTGAAGCTGTGCTACTTTTTAGGGAAATATTAACATTTCTTACTTCATGTGCACCTGTGGTCATTACCAGATTCTTGCCAAAATATTTGAAACCACTCTGTAAACTCTTCTCCAAGTAATCAAGTGATATCCTCCATTTACAGGTACTGTACTGTACTTTGTGCACTAAGACTTGGGTTTTTCTTTATACAAGTCTTGTGTAATTTGTCTGTGACATACAGTTTAGGTGTCTCCCATAAGCTTTTCTTTCTTTTTGTTTATTTACTTGACGGTGTCACATGTTTCTGTAGTTTGCCAAGGTGTTCTGACTTGGCCATATTTAAATGCTGTCACAGTACATATATTATTTTTGTAGATTTGATACCTCCTTTTTTATACTGTTCCAGTTAACTTCAGTGCTTACGCTTTGAATTTTTTTGAATTAAATGAACTTTATTTTGGAAAATGAGAGTAAGATAAAGCAAATAAAAATGTAATAAGTTTAAACAAATGTAGTTTAATTAAGCAGAGGTAAGAAGAGTACTAGCACAAGGTTATTTGCACAAGGAAAAAAGTGGGGTAGCTCAAAACATTTGAAATAACTAAAGTAAAAGGCCTAAAAAAAAAAAAAAAAAAAAAAAAGCCTGACAAATTTATTTTGAAAAATAATTTTAAACTAAATTAACACCATACCACCAATGGAAGGGGGAAAGAAAAAGGAAAGACAAAGACCAAGATTTGCTTGGAAAGCCAAGCAATGTAACATCTTCATTTAATATTTAATAATTTTTTTGTTTTCAAATAGTTCTATCCGATTCTTCATCTTTCAAAAAGCAAAGGATGAGGAGCATTGCTTGGATCTTGTTTGTGTCTCTTAAGAGCAACTAGTAGATGATGGGTGCAAGGTTAACTCTGAGCCCTGAGAGAATTGAGACATTCTCTATCCTAAACAGAAAAAAATGTCCTCTTAGTAAATACTTCAAAAATTGTGCTTTTGCTCAGTCAGGTTTTTACTTTAATATCTGCAATTTGCATCTGGAAATTTAATTGTACTTTAGTATTTTTCTGTCATTAACCATGATGCATGTTATTCTTATTGGAGTATGCATAGTAATATTTTTTAGAAATTTTTCAATGGTGACAGTAAATTATATCTGTATTTTTTTATTTTATTTTTAGCTTTTTATCATTAAGAAAACTGATAGTCATTTTTATGTGTACAGATAATCTTAGTAGTTGTGAGCTGTTCACAGTTTTGCATTTGTAAAGCAATTTCCTTTAAATTTAGTGATTCCCTTATGATTTTAATTCTGTCATTCCTCTGTTATCATTTCCAACTAGGCTTGAAATCTCAAGAATATTAACAATTTCCCTGTGTCTTGTTTTAACCACCACATCTGAAACCTTACAAAGGGAATCCTCACCTATTATAAACTAGGACCTTGGTCTATAGACTAACTACCACAACATTTGAATTCATGCTGTTCAGTTTAAAAACATCCCATATGATGTGTCCCTGTATGGATTTTTACATAAATAACCTGGAAGTCATTATTTTATCTCAAGCTAATGCCATAACAGCTCATGCTTGCCCCTTATTTTCACAAGATTGAATCCCATTAAACATGCCTGCCAAGATCATATTCCTGTTGATCTCATTTATATTTTCTATGTTAAAATGGAATTTTCCAGATTTATTGGCCGATTCTATATTTCCACCATTAATTCCCTTGCATTTATACATCCAGACCTTTAGCCTTTTTATATTTTTGGCAGTTGTGTGAAGAGCTTTTCTGTAAGGGTGATAGGCATATTAAAATTATTTTATCTGTAGTGTATGACTTGATAAAAAGTAATTACAACCATTATTCAACAAGCTCCTAAGGAAATGGAAGGCTGATTTTGATGGGGCCTTGTGAGGTTACCCGAAGAGACTATGCAACACTGTTTAGTACTGATGCCTTTCAGCTTTTAGCATAGTTTTACGTATTTAATTAGCTTGGGCTGGAGTCTGTCACATTAGTGGTTTGGTGTGTCTTTTTGTCCAGCTGGTTTGGTTAGTGTTGCTCTCTAACTATATACACCAATGAGCCAAAAAATTAAAATCACCTATCTAATATGATGTAGGTCTTCCTCTTGCCACGAAAAGAGCTCTAACCAGATGAGGCATAGATTCAAACGTGATGTTGGTTAGTGTCTCTTGATATTTGGTACCATGACTTCAACAGAACGTCTCGCAGTTCCTGTAAATTACGTGTTTGGGGTGATGCTGCTCATACCTGTTTCTCCAACTGAAACCACAAATGCTTGATAAGATTCATGTCTGGCAAATTTGGGAGCCATGGTGATAAATGGAATTCCTCTTCATGTTTTTGGAACCATTCCTGAACCATCTTCACAGTGTAGCATGGAGCATTGTCTTGTTGAAAGATGCCATCTCTGCCAGGGATTACAGTTGCCATAAAGTGGTGTGCTTGGTCAGCCACGATGTTCAGGTGCATGTCAGCTGTCAGAGTTTGCTCTACAGGGATAATGGGTCCAAGTGCTTCCCAAGAAAATATTGCCCAGACCATCACACTCCCTCTAGCTGCCTGGATCCATCCCATAGTACATCCAGGTTTGAAAGCTTCCTTAAACATCACACATGAGCTCGTCTGTCTACATGGTGTAACAGAAGACGGGATTCGTCTGACCATGAGACCCTCTTCCTGTGTTTTGCTCACTGCAAGCATAGATGACAGTGAACGGCTGTTGGCATATGAATGCTTCTGTGGCTGCGTAGACCCATATCCAAGAGTGTATGATGAACTAGGTGTTCGGGCACATTGGGCCCTTCACCACCATTGAAATTATGGGTAATGTCAGCACACAGTAGCTGTCCATTTGCTGTGGACAAGACGAGATAGCCTGAAGTGACCTCTGGTATCAGTGAGGCGTGGCTTGCCCGTGCCTTGTAGACAGCTCGAAGTGTCACCTATTTTGGACCACATTTGATAGGTACTAACTACTGCATAGCGTGAGTAGCCTACTAGCGTTGCTGTTTCGGAGATGCTCTTACCAAGGCAACTTGCCATAACGATCTGGCCTTTGTCAAAATCAGATAAATACTTTGTTTTTCCGAAGTTGAGATGAAATGAAATACTGACTGGGAAAGCTCTGACCCAGGTATTACATATATCATTTGTGACCATAGATGTGACACTGATTCGCTGCATGCACACGTATTTACATAATGCAGAGGTGATTTTAATGTTTGGCTGATCGGTGTATATTTTTGTCTAAAAATATGATTTGGTTTCAAAGATAGAGTTACCATCAAAATTCACTTATGCTTATTTGACAAAATGCAAAAAGAGATTTTTTTTTTTGTCTTTCACAGGATTATTTTACAGTAGCAATCATTTTGAATAAAAAATTATTTTCTTTTGTCTAACATAATATGATGTTTACCAGATAATTTCAAAAAAATGTTTAATCAATACACTGCTAATGAAATAAAAATGATCCACTTGGCAAAAATACAACATACAGACAGTACTTTGGTCTGCTCAAACATCTTATGTTAATGTAAAAATGCTTTACAGTTTCTAAATCATAAGTTGTTTATTTTAAGTCCAGTTACCTTTCTCACACACTTTGAAACAACAACAATTTCTGAAGTTGTTATTTGTGAGTTTTTTTTTTTTTTTTTAACCATATGTACATTTTATTTATTTTTTGTGGATATATGTTTTTGAATTTCTGAGGAGAGAAAATATATTTTTGGTAATATGCTGTTAGTTTTGCAGAAATGTACATATATGTTTAATTTAACAAAATTGCTAATTTTAGAATCAAGTGCTGGAAACAGATGATGATCTCAGAGAGAGTGCTGGCAAAGTAATTCAGAAAGCTGAAGAACTTGTGAAACACAGAAAAATTCAGTATAATGTGTCTTGTGCTGTAGAAAGTCTGCATTTGTGCCAGCCTGTTTTAGAAATGTACTCCAAACTCCTTGAACAGATGAATCAGAAGCGGTATGTTTATGCAGTTACTATTTAATCATTTGTGGGTTACATTAATGTGTTAAAAATAAGTGTTTGGGCAGTTTATTATTTTTTTTATTTGTTATGTTATATCAGCATTCTGATAAAGCAAAATAAACTAAAACCATCGATCGATAAAAGTAATGTTGAACAGCACAAACTTTCTCTGTACCCATTACAAGATATTTTGCCTTTGAAAAATGATTATTTCAGTAATCATGTGGTCTATTTTAAACCAGAAGTACCATTCCTATGCCAGAGTGGTCAGTGGTGCTGGTTGCTGGCTAGTTATCCCTGCTGGGTCATAATTTGAGTCCTGGATGAGGCATGGGTGATGTGTTTGTCCTATGGTCCTGGCTCTCTCCCCTCTCCAGAACCAGATACCCCAAATTAGGAGCAGGTGACTGGTTATATAGCTCTAAGAGTTTCTTGTGGTGAGTCATAAACCCTCCAAAGAAACAAACACCAATCTATTTTGTTCTAAATTTTCCTCTCTGTTCTGCAGCCAACTACATTAGAATGTGACACCTGTCACAGTAATCTTTTGTCTCCTGTATGATACATGCCCAAACCATGTAAATATACATCTATTTTTGCTAATTTTATCTTCTACAATAGTATACAACCCAAATATAATGTCTGTGTTATTAATTCTGTTGCACCTCTGAATTTATACATTTCTCTCTGATATTCTTCATGCTGCTGTCACAGTGGCCACATCTAACCACCTATGAGGCTCATACCCTGTACCCAACTCTCATTGCTATAGAAGAGGGTAGATATGAGTACTTCGTTTTATACAGGCAGCTTTGTTCTTTGACCAACCTCCTGCTTAATGGCAATACAGAGTTCCCATAGTCTTTATGAATCCTCATGCATATTTTTTTTTTCATGGTGCTTAGAACCTTTTTTTTTTTTTCCAAAACTGGCAAAAAGTATTTTTTTTTTTTACTCACTGGCTGCACAAAATCTAGCAGTTATGATGCAGTGCCCCAGAACTTCTGTTGCTGCTTGGCTGTGTTGCTGACATCAATATGTCAGCTGATAGACCATGGGACAGCACACAGTAATGTGAGATAAGTAATTAACTGAAAAAAGTGAAGGACCATGGGCTAAATTAAACACACCCAATAGAGTCCACCCTACAAGTCCCATCACCATCTCTTGGTACTGATATTTCACTTTTGTATTTCTCCTTTTTGGATATGCAAATAACAGTTATTTCAGTTATACCACAAAAAAATTATGTGCAAAATTCAAATCTTGAACATGTTATTTTGACTCCAGTTTTTCGATTTAAACCATGAGGTGGTTATGTGCAAATTTCAGACCTTGAACTCATAAGTTTAACCACAGTTTTACAATTTGCATACTCTCTAATTGCATATGTGTGATTTTTTTCTCAGATAGGAAAACTGTCTTTCAAATTGCATAAACTGTAATTTACTGCATCCTCAAACTTCAATTATATGGAAAAATATTGCAAATGTCATCAGCATTCTTCAATTTAAATAGTTAAATCATGTGTAAAAGTATATTTGTGCATGTCATTGTTTCATATGCAATTGGTAAGGTCCTTAATTTTTTTTTTATTTTTGGGTTGGGGGTGCTTTAAAGCATGAGAAGTGTTTATTTTTTGTGGGAAAAGAAGAGTGGTAACTCTATTGTACATGTCCTGAACAAACTCCCTGATGAAGATTCGGCCTTTGTGAAAATTACAAACATCCACAGTTTCCTGCAAAATTTCAAAAGACGGGCACTAACAAATTTCCACCAATTCCCGAGAAAAAGAGTGGAAACCCTGCGCATGACAAACAACGAGCACTGACAAATCTCCACCAACTGTACTGGAAAAAGAGTGGAAATTCTGTAAATGAGCTATTTCCTGTTTTCCTGATCAAGCTTTCCTGCCTTGTCAATTGTGCATAAATAGTTAATATCTGTTGCCTGTTCAAACACCTTCCCCTGAAATGCACCATTAATTTTTATAGCAGTTTGACTTAAAACCTTAAATTTAGATTTCTCAACATTTGTTCTCATTCAAATTTTTTCACTAGTCGTACTTAAATAATAAATTATGCTGCAAGATACACACTTAGATATTAAATGAAACCACGTACAGTAAACTACAGATACTAGACATGCCTGTTTCAACTGCCATCATAAAAATATACTATTTTTTTTACCAGCTTATCCATATAAGTCAGGAACAGAAGTGCAGACATGCTTACATCCTTGTTGTTTGGTCTCAAAGCACTTAACAATATTTCCCTTCAGCCTGACCATTACAAGACATTATGTAAAAAAGATTTTTCACTGATTTCAGCATTTTCTGCTTCTGGTCTTTCATGCTTTTTGAAACACTGAACAATTTGTTTCTAGGAGGAACACTGTTGAAAGCCTTTTCAAACACCAATTTAATTTTTTAAGGTAATTTTCTTATAATATTTTCAGATGGTGGAATATATTCTGATTACATTTTGCAAGGATCTGAATATATATATCTCTCTCCTAAGATCTTACTGTGAGTTATGTGGTACATTAGTATAATAATTTCTATCTATAAAACATGAAAAGCAGAAGAAATCATGGAAAATGCATTTATATTTCCAAATTATTATATTTTTCTGATTTTTTAAGTTTTGCTCACACAAGAAAAACAGATCAGCATATTCCATCAAATAAAAAAAATGGTAAGGACATTAGCAGATAAGCTGCAGAAACCAGCTAGAATAACAATAAGCCAAGTAATGACCAAGAAGACAGAGAAAGCAAGCTAACAAACACAGAGTTATTAAATATGAAAGAGATGTGCTCTTTGAATTAAAGAAGTCAAATATTAATATAATCTATGCACCACACATCAATTGGTTATTCTCTGAAATTCAGAATTTAGTTTCTCAAAGCAAGAGCCAAATCACAGTTGGCAACCCTTATTGTTGATATATTTTAAAAACGCCTCCATTTACAGCAGTCTTGGCATGTAACTTGAGCTTCACCAACATCCATCATGTCAGACACTCCTGAATTTGATCCTCATGGGATTTCCTTGCTTTCCTCTACCATTTTCCCCAGTCCTCAGGCTTAAAGTTCTTTCAGTGTGATGGATGAAATTAGGGTCATAATGTCAGGAAGAATGAACATCAAAACCTATTTGGCTGTACAAACTGTGAACTACAAATTTAAAACACAGGGTTAGTCCCACAGTTCAGATCTTCAGTAAAATGGGTTGCATAGGAAAAGTTGTTGATTCTAACTGTGCCAAATTCCGAGGGCATTAAGAGAGAGAGAGAGAGAGAAAAGAGAGAAAAAAGCCTATACCATTACTGAAGGTAACCTTTTAGATTTTTCCTGTGGAGAGCATTTTTAATTTTACCACTAGCAAATTATTGTTTAATGCATTTATTTTTTTCTGTAATAATTGTTGTGATAGACTGAATTAGTTGCCATGGTAGATACCTAAATTTGCTGCAGTGTGCTGGATTACTGAAAATTACTGAAAAAAAAAGTCTGTTACTAGAAACAACTTCTAGAGGATGGCATTTCTGTATGTATGAACTCTCTTTCTTTTTGCACCGTTTAAAACTTTGCACAAATATATGAGGGTTGTACTAAAAGTAATGCAAAAGTGGGCATAATTTTTTTATTAATTGACAGAGGTCATTCAAATTGCACGTGTTGGTAAAGTAACTCTTCTTTTATAGTAACCCTTCTTCTTCATTGCAGGTAAAGAATGGTTTCCAAGTAGAAGCAATGTGCTGTCATTGAGTTCTTGACGAAGGAACTGGTGTGCAAAGGGGGTACCTTGGCAAATTTATTTAGGCTGGTTGGTGGTCCCCCATCCACCATACAGCCAGATCTGGTGCCCTCCAACTTCCACCTGTTCGGTCCAATGAAGGACAGTCTCCACAAACAATGATTTTATGACACAGATCAGGTGAAAGTGGCTGTGAAGAAGTGGGTACAACAGTTCACACCTGGATTTTTTCAAAGAGGATTCAAGAATCGGGTTCAACGATGGCGCAAATGCATCGCTTGTGATGGAGACTATGTTGAGTAGTACCTTTGTATAGAGAAAGAGTTACTCTTCCAACATGTGCAATTTGAATGACCTCTGTCAGTTAATGAAAAAGTTATGCCTACTTTTGCGTTACTTTTGGTACAACCTTCCTATAATATATTGAAGCAAGTCTGTACTTCACCGGTTTTTTTTTTTTTTTTTGAATGTTCGCATATACCATACAGACCTCCGCACACAAGAATGACAGGAGAGTTCATTTGTGGTCTGCTCACCTGCATGACCTCTGCTGCTAATGGGTTGTCCCATTGCAGGAAGGGGAAGGAAGGGCACATGACATATCACCCTGGTGTTGTTCTCAAGCTGTATTATGAAATTTTGACTGGGTGCTGAAAAACAAGTGCGGTCCAACAGATCACAAAGTGCAAACAACCAACTAAAATCTAGGTTATAATATGCAAACTACTGTGGTATGTAAAATTTTAAAATTTCATACTTGTTTGTGTGAAGATTTTAATATTTTTCTTAATGTGTGTTATGTTATTTCTCAGGTATTATCCTGCCTTGAAGACATTAGAACAGTTAGAACACACCTATTTACCTAGAGTAAGTAAATATCGTTTTGCGCAGATAATGCAGTCCACTGTATCAGCTCATAGGGAAAAGATCAAAGATGCTTCCTTGTCTGATTTAAAAGATTTCCTAGAGAATGTGAGACGAATATCTTCTAAAATTGGAGATAAAGCAATGGAACATGTAAGTGGAAAAGTATAATTTATTCTGAAAATTTTGTTTAGTTTGCACAGCATTGTTAGTGTAAAGCTACATTATAACTTTCTGCCGTACAAATATTTTTATGTCTACTAGTTATACAGGGTGTCCGAGAATTATTGGACACATTACAAAATTATATAAAACAAAACATTAAACAGATAAAAAGAAACTGACTGTACTAACTTACAATGTAGCTACAAAAGATAATAAATTTCGATGTGAGATCCCTTGGCTGCTCGTTGTACGTCCAAGTGATACTCGATTTCATGCCATATATTGGCAAGCATCTGAGGAGTTATGGAATTAATAGCAGCTGTGATATGCTGCTTCAGTTCCTGCAAATCAGTATGAGGCGATAGACACAATCCTTCACATAACCCCACATGAAATAATCCAATGGAGTTAGATCTGGTGAGCAAGGAGGCCATGGAATGGGACCACCATGCCCAATCCATCTGTTGGGGAAATGCTCATTTAGGCACTTATGTACACACATTGACCAATGCGGAGGCGTGCCGTCTTGTTGGAAAAGGAAGTTGTCATATCTTTTGATCTGGGGTACAGCAAAATTTTCTAGCATATCCAAGTAAATGTCACCATTTATGTTTTTTTCGCAGAAGAAGAAAGGGCCAATCACTTCTCTTTTTGATAGGGCGCATCACACATTAACTTTTGGAGAATCACGTTCCAGTTCAATAGCAGCATGAGGCAGTTCACTGCCCCATATCCTTTAGTTGTGATGATTCACAATACCTGATACATGAAATGTGGATTCATCACTAAAAATTACAGTACTGAGAAAGTTTTCATCGTTTTCCACTCTATTCAGCATATCCACAGCGAAATCGTATCGCAGAGTGTGATCATTTACATGCATCTTTTGCACTATTTGAATTTTATAAGTATGAAACTTTAATTTCTTATGCAAGATATCATGAACATTCGATTTCGGAATGCACAGTCCTCTGCTTGCTTTACGAACGGATTTCCTGGGGCTTCGTCGGAAACTTTCAATAACTTGGTCAACCGTCTCACCGCTGACGCTAGGCCTACCGGCTCCTCCACGATGTTCCACATTGCCAGTTTCTTTAAACGGTTTCATCCACCGCTTAATTGAGTTTGTTGACGGAGGATTACAACCATACTCTAAACGGTACCGTCTTTTAACTTTAATGACAGACTTTAATTCTGCAAGCCATAACACACACATCATCTTCTGCTGTACATGGATGACATTACTGCTGATTGCGCATTTCTCATACATTCCTCATCAGGCCACACCTAGCGCCATCTATCGGATTCTGGGAATAACAATTCTGCAAAACAAAAATATAGAAACCGTGTTAGTAATACGTGACATAGAAGAACAGACAATGCTCATAGTTTTTTTTGTACATAATTTTGTAATGTGTCTAATAATTCTCGGACACCCTGTATAATGAAATTTTTTTATATATTCACTGTATTATTAAAAATCACTTGCTTAGGTGGCATGTCTTTATTATTTCCTCAGTACAATCAAAAGATGACCCTCTGAATGCTGGGAGTTCTCTCAGTTTCTAGATAACCAAGAGACTCAAATGTCATTGTTTGATTAAAAAGAGGAAATACATCAATGTAGTAAAGTTTGTCATACTAGCAATGGAATTTTTAATAACTGTTTTGAGTGGGTAGATATGCTAATTACATTGGGTATATAAATAAGTTTTGAGGGATTTGAGGTGAACAAAACATGTTGTTGGAGAACAGAAACAATATTTTAATATTAATCGAAGTATGCTCTCTCTGAAGCTACAACTTTACCCCATCTTTCGGGCAGTGAATGTGCCCGAAGGAAGAATTCCGGTTCCTTGGAAGAGATCCAGTTGTCCAGCCAATTTTTGATGTCTTCATAAGAACTAAACCGTTCTCCAGAAAGTGCTGACTGCATCGACTGGAACAAATGGTAATCCGATGGCGCAATATCTGGCGAATATGGAGGGCGGGGTAGAACTTCCCTGTCGGATCCTTCTAAGTACTTTTTCACAGGTCTAGAAACATGTGGTCTTGTGTTATCATGCTGTAAGATGACTTTGTTGCGTCTATTCTCCCATTCCGGCCGTTTTTGCTTGAGAGCTCGTTTTAAACGCATTAATTGGGTTCGATACCGATCACTAGTAATAGTTTCTGATGGTTTCAGCAGTTCATAGTGGATCACACCCTTCTGGTCCCACCAGATATACAGCATTGCCTTTGAACCATGGATATTACATTTTGCCATTAAAGGACCTGGTTCACCTGGCTTCACCCATGCTTTCTGCCGTTTAGGGTTATCGTACCATATCCATTTCTCGTCGGCAGTAATAATACGATGCAAGAAATCCTTTCTTTTTGCCTTTGAAGCAGCAATTTGCAAATGGTTTTTCGACTTTCAAGGTCTCTTTCCCGTAAAGCATGTGGAACCCAATTCCCTACTTTTTACACTATTCCCATGGCAGCTAAACGTTGTGAAATGCATGGTTGACTAACATTTAATTCTGCTGCTAGTTCTTTTTGGGTTTGGCACGGATCCTCATTGAGTAAAGCTTCCAATTTGGCGTCAGCAATTTTTTTGGGTGGTCCAGAACGTTCTTTATCACTGACATCGAAATCGTTCCTTTTGAATTGTCTAAACCAATACTCACATGTTTTTATGGATGGGGAATGTTCACCATATTTCTGACATTAAGCGATAGCTGTCAGCAGCACTTTTCTTGACAATAAAGTAATGCACTAACACTTCCCGCAAATGCTGTTTTGTCGGGACGAAAGTTGCCATTTCTATCAAGTAAAACAAATATGTCTTCGCACCTCAATTGAACGTCGTATACTGACTCTGACAGCTGGCGTCTCGTACTGCGATATCGCAGTGTTGCCACCTTAAAATACATGCGAGCAGTAATAAGTATGACACCGAACGGAAATCCCTCAAAACTTATTTATATACCCAATACCTGTGGTGAAATTTTGTGGTAATTATTTAGGTTATGATGCTAGTGATATCTACTTATTGGTCTAAAATTTGCTTTTTACAGATTTCATTAATGTTATAATGCAAGCTATATATTCCCACTTACGTGTACCATATTTACTTGAATGTAAGACAACCCCTTAAAATTAGTGTTCATAGGAAAATGCATACACATTAGACTTATAGGTGCACATCAACTGAAATCTTAAATCTGTGTTTATTTTTAATGAAATATTTTAAAAACAAGCACAGCTTATTGAAATCTAACTTGTTTTTAATGAAAAAGAAAACCTCGACTTAAAATACTATCAGTCTGAACCTCAAATTAAAACTCTGTCAGCATCAGGAACCAAGAATCAGTTTTTATTTAGACGCTGTAATTCTCACTCTCATGACTTATGATTCTGATGGTTTATAGTAATTATCATCTCATATTATATCATATGCAGTTCCATTTAAGTTGTTCAATAAGCAGTACTTTTTGAGGGCATGCATTATTGACTTTAAAACGAAATTCTGAAGAGAATGAAATTCGAGAACAATTGATACATAATCCCGAGCCTTCAAAAGGTTTTTGAAAGATGCTACAAGCAAGCAGTCTTTGAGAAATGGCAGTGATGTAATAATGATAACAAATATACTTGATGAGATGCTACCCTATGCTGTCTTTATAATACTGTCTGACTAAAGCCTCAGAAGGGTTTTTTCAGTTTGCCAGTAGAAATTAAAGATCTGTTGCCAAGCAACAACCGTCAAAGGTGGTCCTTAAACAGCTTGTTGTAGGCCACATGAACTACCTGCAACTGGTAAGTCACGACGACAGGAAGCTGCCCTGGTGACTCAGTGGTCTAAGCTCTGGCTTCTGATCATTTGTCTGAGAGGGTCCAAATCCTGGTGAGGCATAGGTGTTCTGTTTGTCATATGGCACTGGCTTTCTCCCTTCCCTAGATCCAGTGACCCTAAATTAGGGATGTGCAACTGCTTATAGCCCATCAAGTTGCTCACTGTGGCCGTTAAACCTACAACAACAACAACAAAAAAACAAAAAAACAAAAAAACTACAGGAATGAATACAAAATCTGTGTTTATCTCCAAAACTGCTGACTTTACATTTGGGGTTAGGGGTCCCAAAGCATCTAAAGATAGTAGACCTTGTAGCTAAAGAAGTGCACCTGGTTGCCTGTTCCATACTAATATCAGCGATTCCAGTGTCAGTTCAGAGGTCATCCAGCCTTTTTCATTGTATCTAAAAGACTGATCCTGAAAGAAATTTTTTCTAGTATACAAATATAAGACAATCCATGGTTTCGGTGGACAAAATGCAGAAAAGACCTCATCTTATATTCAGATAAATATAGTAAGCAAGTTTTTGCCCATTTTCCCCAAATTGACATGACGTTGGACTAAGATTTAATTGTAACTCTTTGTTGGTCAAGGTGCAACATAGTGTATGTGTGTGTTGAAATTTTAAATGGTATAATGGGGGGTGGGGATTCCTTTGTAGTTCAGTGTTTTGTAATTTGAAGATTTTGTGTTCTAGATTATAAAGCACCTGCATTGTGTCTTTTAGATATTACTTTTAGCAGTTTAGTGAAACCTTGAGTCGAAATAGAAAAATGGCTTTGTAGTGATTTTATACAGAAAAAATTGAAAGCATTTTTATTTTTTATTTTTAAGTATTAATATACAGTAAACTCCCTTTTGTCTGGCACCACTGGGACCAGAAAGTTGCAGGAAAACAGAATTTTCTGGATATCTGATCATCACTGTTTAAATTACCATAGCACCTTGCAGAACTCATTAAAACTATATAGTACCTGCTGCTAGTGAAGAAATAAAAGTGTAATTTAAGTAAAGAACAAGTTTTATTAACCTAATACATAAAATATGAACTGAATATGTAATAAAAATAATATCTTTATTACTTAAATTTTTAAACACTTAACACTAAACTAAACTGCATTACATAAAAATAATAAAAAAATATTCTGAGAGTTCGCCGTCGGGGAGTGTGGCAGGTTCATCGACTGGTGAGGTCGAAGGATCTCCGACATCAGCTGTGGAAGGTATAGCAGCGTCCATAATGGTGGATGGAGTTTGAATGTTTTTTTGTTTTTTTTTGTAAATTTCTTCAGCATCTCCCGTATATCACCTTGCCTAGATGCCTTTGCTCTTTCACGAAAAAATTCATTTTTAATGATATGAAGTTACATGACGCCATGTGTATTCATGTACGTTGATTGCTCTGCAAAAGAAATAAATGTATCTAGCGCCTCATTCGCTGCCTTCCACAAAACTTTAGGCACCACTTTTTCTTCCTTTTCATCTTTGTTTTCCTCGAGGTTGGGGCCAGTACATTAGAAATTATTTCTTCATCGTCCAAAGATATGGTGATAGGAACATCGCCGTCAATATTAATCCCAATGTTCAATCTCTTTCTCACTCATGTCTTGCTTTTTCTTCACCAGTTCACGTATCTCCCTAACCACTTTGCCTAACGATCTGGTTTGAAAACCCTCAAAACCAGCCTCACTGTCCTCATCCATAAAAATTTTCATCGGCCGCAATTTTCGCCAACAACGTTGACAAGTCTTAGTTTTAACACTATTCTATGCAAGGGATATCGCAAATATGTCATCCTTTACATTGAACATTTTCAGGAAATCTTCAATTGTTTCTTTATCATAGTTAACCAGGTGACTCATGAAATCACAATGATAATGCATTTTCAAATTTTGGATGAGGCCCTGGTTCATAGGTTGGATATAGCTTGTCACATTTGGAGGAAAAAAAAAATGCAAAAAATATTGCCTATGGAGAGCTCCTCAGCAGGTGTATGGACCCTACAGTTATCCAACACTAACACAACTTTACTGTCTTATGGAAGGCCATTTTTATTTAAATTTTCTTTTACACTCAGGACAAACACTTCTTGAAACTACTCCAAAAATATTTCGCATGTCATCCAGGCATTTGGCTGTGAATGATAGAACACTGGCAAACTTGTTATGTTTTTGGAGCGCCTTGGTTTTCTATATTTTCCAATAACACATAATTTCACTTTATGGCTTCTTTCTGTATTACTACACACCAACACAGTTAATCTTTCTTTACTATGCTTGAAGCCTGAAGCACTAGTCTCACCTCAACTTGCCAATGTTGTTGTCGACGGAAAGCACCGATAAAGCAATCCAATTTCATCGCTGGTATAAATTTCGTGGGGAGATAAATTCTGGTCTTTAACTAGCTGTGAAAACTTGTTCACAAATTCTTCTGCAGAAGGCAAATCATCAGACTTTTTTTCTCTCGAAACATCGAGACTATGGATGTCACGATGCACCTTAAATCTTGTAAGCCATCCAGATGAGAACGTACACGATTCTTGAACATTCATTTTCTTCGCAAAATCCTTCGCATTATCAGTTATCATGTAGCCCGAGATACATGCTCCTTCCAATCTTTTAATTGAAAACTATTCATACAATACTATTAGGTCTTCACTTTGTGCTCTCTGACTTTAGGAAGAATGCTTTCATTTTGCTGCTCTGTGCCTTGATGTTTGCAATGTAGATGATCCGATGTTATATTAATTTATCAACTGTTTACGACTTTCACCCTTTGCAAGGCGAGAGCATATATACATCTTCTGCTTCAGGGCGAGTACTACTCTCTTGCATTTTACCAGCTGAAGACATTGCTTTAGATGGATTGCTGCGTTTCGAGGAAATTAACTTAAATACCGGAGTACGGATAAACTGTAAATGAAACATGTGAACGACTGACTAGTAACTGATCGCTGCTGGTGCCTGGCGGTCAGTGGTAAAATCATGACAGTGACTGATCCCTGCTGGCACCTGACAACCAACGGTAACAAACCACCATTCAGGTGCTGGTTATTTGAGTACCGTATAAGAGGGAGTTTACTGTACGACGTAATTAAGGTTTTAATAATGCTGTTATTATTTCTAGGATGTTTTTGTCTGTAGTTAATCTTTTTGATATACAATAAAATATAATTTAACTTCATTGATGGAAGAATGAAGATACAGAAATATAAAAACTGTGTTTACAAATAGGGGCATTTCATACCAAATGAAGGTATATCCTTGCTAACCATGAGGTATCTTATATAAATGGAGTTTTTTGTTGTTAATGGGAACATTTTAAGTCAACTTTACCTTTTTAAGATTTCAGTTGTCATCAAAAATGTGATTGGTTTCTTGTTCTTTAATGGACCTGTTTATGTATGTTTCATATCAAGCACTCTGATTTTTCCACTAGTTTGGTACTTAATTTTTGTGTGTGCACGCGCGCGCGCACGTGCGTGTGTGTGTGTGTGTGTGTGTGTGTGTGTGCATGTGTGCATAATTTAGTCCTGTATGAAAAAGAGTGCTGAAAACACAAGGGAATTCAGTTCTGAACTAGCGAGAAAAGTGTTTGAGAATAACCAAAGCCTGAAGAAAACAGTCATCTCAGTAAAAGAAGAAAATGGATTATGGCTCTCAGAAAAGAAGATGGTGTTGTAACAAGAAATAGAAGCAAAATTTTGAAAAGAGGTACTTGTACACAAAACTATGTGAAAGAGATGATACACTAATTGCAGACATAAAGAAATGTGCCAGAACTAGATTTCTTGCTGTCCTGGCGGAAATCACTCATGCAATTAAGACCATTAAACAGGGAAGTGCCCCAGAGGTAGATGGAATTACCATGGACATTGTGAAGGAAGTCGGTGAAGAAATGGAAACTACACTTGCCCAAGATTTCACTAGATGTCCCAATGGATTGAAGATTCATGATGGCTGGAACAATGCTACAGTGATCCTGCTACATAAAAGATGGGACCTTGAGGATCCCAGGAGCTACAAATCCATCAGCTTCCTATCATTTGTTTACAAAATCTTCACTAAGGTACTGTCACATTGTGCGAAGGAAAAACTGGACATGCTTCAGTCAAAAGAACAAGCTAGTTTCAGGGGTGGCTTCAGCACTGTAGATCATATCCATGTACTGAGAGAACAAAGTGAAAGAGCAAATGAATCCACTATGTATAGTTTTTGTTGATTATGAAAAACCTTTTGATTCCATAAGACCAAGGGAAGTTATTAATGTCTTTGAAATCCTTTGGTGCTGAAGATGCATGCATTAATATTATTAATAACATATATGAAAATGTAAGTACAAAAGGTTTGACTGTTTGAGGGACACCATGTCTACGAAGCTCTCCAATGCTACATTACAGAATGTTGAAGAAGTAGGCTTACAAATGAAGCTACAGAAAACAAAAACGATGTACGAGGGTCATTTAAAAAGTTTTGCACACCATGGGTTATCTCTTAAAAAACGAATTTATTTTACATCATACCTTAACAGGCCTTCAAAGTAATCTCCATGTTTCTTTATGACAGCGGCCCAGCGTTTGGGCAAATCTCATATTCCAGTCAAGACACCTCTATAGTTGAGGTGAATTACTCGGGTCACCTCATTAGAAATATCCTCAATCATTTCCTGTGGAGTGGCTTCTTCAGTTTTGGGAACAAGTCATAGTCTGGTGGGCTCATGTCAATACTGTATGGCTCCTGTGGTGAAGCAAATCCCGTCCATACTTTTTCAGAATGTCTCTTACTGTATGGGCAACATGTGGCCTCATGTTGTTGTGCAAAATGATGACACCAGCTTCGAGCGTGTCAGGCTTTCTTTGGTGAATGTTTGGGGGCAAAACATTTTGCAGAAACCTGTAGTATTCTGCTGTTACAGTGGCCCACTCGGGCACTCTGTCTGTTGCTATCACTCCAACCTTGTCATAGGACATAATCATCATCAGCTAAACCTTCGATTGTTGGCGGAGGAATTTTTTCTGGTGAGGTGATTCTAGATGTTTCCACTGAGCTGACTGAGATTTCAGTTCTAATTCAAAATCTCGTATCCAGGTTTTGTCTATAGCAACAATTCTATACGAAAACTGTTGGCCTCCTGTCTCATACGCTGAAGCAGTTCTTCTGCGATCCTTTTGCAAACTGCTTGCTGCTCTTTCCTCAGATTATGCAAAACCCATTTGGTAGCCACTTTTCTCTTCTGTAATTTTTCAGTTAGGATTATGAAAACCAAAGTGGTAGACACATTTTCTTCATATGCAATTTCTTCATTTTTTCTGTCAATCTTCTTCCAAAATGCTGTTGACAATAACCACAGAAGTGTCGTCCATTGCATCTGATGACCTCCCGCTTCTTGTGCTGTCTTCGATGCTCTCATGACCTTGGCGGAAACGAGAAGCCCACTGTGACACTGTGCTACGATCCACTACACTAACCCCACAAACTTCACACAAAGCTTTATGAATTTTGGTAGGGGATTTTCCTTGCAAGGTTTCAATTTTAATGTCGGATCGCTGGTCGCTACGGGAGATCTGACCTGACTCACTTTCTTCCTCCATTTCTAGGCAGAATTTTTCGGAACAGGAACAAATTGGCCAGCAAACGCAGACACAACTTTGTATACTGAAGTCTGATTCGCAACTGGCGCAATGATTTTAGCGATTGCATCATCCTATGGGCAGCGCCTGAGCATTGTGCAAAACTTTTGAAATGACGTACCTACAATTCATTTTCAGTTCGACTGTTCAAGGACTCATCACTTATAAAAATTGGAAAGGGAGTGAGACAAGGTGACACCATATCTCCCAAGCTCTTTAGTGTCACATTCCAGAATGTTAAAGAAGTGGGCGTAAAAATGAACTCCCAGAAAATAAAATTGACGTACAATGCATTTTTAAGAACAGAAGATTTAACAATTGATGGAGCAATTCTAGAAGTAACCAATGGCTCCATATACCATGGACAACAGATATCAGGCAAAGGCCACATCGAAGAAGAAATTAATAGGCTTATAAAATAGCATTTGGAAGAAAAAGTAGAATTTTCAAGAGCAATTTATTATTATTTCTTAAAAGAAAAAGGTCTTTAACCAGTGTATTATTTTATTTTAGTTCTTACTTCAGGATCAGAGATGTGGACCTTTACTAAAAAGGGCATCCACAGGCCAGTGGTATAATCAGAAATTTCTTAAAGGGGGGAGAGGGGGTCCATGGATTTCTTTGATTCATCGGGGGAAGCATCCCATAAAAAAATACTTCCAAGTGGGAATAAGCCGAAAATCTTTAAAAGTCAAAAGATGAAAGAAAAAAATGTTTATATATATATATATACACAATCGTGGCCAAAAGTCCTGCAACAGTAGACCGAAAGTCAATTTTTGATGTTTGAAGTCAACTTATACGGCGTAATGGTAAAGTCAGGAATACATATTATACATCATTTTAAAGGACATTTTATGCTGAATTTAAATATTTTTACAGAATGTTATTGCCAGTAGTAATAGAAGTGGTTACAAGCAAAAGCACATCATCTAGTCATAAGCAAAAAATAGTGAAATTTGTGAAATTAGTGTACAATGCGTTTAACGTAAAATTACTGTACAGTACATTATTGAAACTTGCAGGACACTTGAAATAACTTACCAATAAGCAAAATACGCTTTAATATTTAATTGGATAACCACGGTTTCTTAGTAACAAAGTGCACCTTCTTGGCATGGAACTAACAAGCTTCACTAGTTGTCCATTGGTGATAACACAGTGCCAAAATTACTGTTAAATGTGGCTGTGATCATTCCACTGTCTTGCGCACCATTAAAAGAGTTGCAGAAACTCAATGTGTGGGAAACAGAAAAAGAACAGGTCGACTAAGGCTGTGTACTGAATGTGATGACCCCATGTTGATTCGTCGTTCTTTAAAATCAAGGTTTAAAACAGCCACTGATTTTAGAAAAGAGTGGGAGAATGAAGTAGGCATTATTGCATCTGCACATACAGTTCGTCGTAGGCTACAAGAAAATGGACTGACTGCACGAAAAGCTGCATGAAAACCTTTCCTTACTGAACAACAGCGGCTCAAATGAATTGCTTGAGCCAATGCACACAAGAATGGGACTGTTGATGAATGGAAAATGTTATTTTCAGTGATGAAACAACTGTTACTATTTCCACTAATAACGAAAATAATTATGTACGCCGTCGGGCTGGTGAAAGATATAAGGCATGCTGCACCCAGCCAACAATCAAGCACCCACATTCGGTGATGTTATGGTCCTGTATTTCAGCCATTGGTATTAGCCGTCTGCACATTGTTGATGGCACATTGAATGGATCGAAATATGTAAATATTTTGGAGTCCAAACTGCTACCATGTGCACAAGACATGGGTTTGCGGAATTTTATCTTTCAGGATGATAATGCGCCATGTAATCGGTCAAAGTTGTTGACGAGCGAGTGGTTTAATCGAAAAGTTATAAGGAAACTCCAGTGGCCGGCACAGTCACTGGCTCTTAATCCCATAGAGAATCTGTGGGTGAAATTGAAGCAAAAGATCCATCCACAAGGACTCACATCTAAAAAAGCATTAATTGAGTCTGTAAGGGCTGTATGGCACCGTGTTATCACCAATGAACAACTAGAGAAGCTCATTAGTTCCATGCCAAGAAGGTGCAATTTGCTACTAAGAAACCGTGGTTATCCAATTAAATATTAAAGCGTATTTTGCTTGTTGGTAAGTTATTTCAAGTGTCCTGCAAGCTTCAATAATGTATTGTACAGTAATTTTACGTTAGATACATTGTACACTAATTTCACAAATTCCACTATTTTTTTGCTTTTTATGACTAGATGCTGTACTTTTGCTTATAACTTCACTTCTATTACTGGTAATAACATTCTGTAAAAATATTTGAATTCGGCATAAAATTTCCTTTAAAATGATGTATAATATGTATTCCTGACTTTACCATTACGCTGTATAAGTTGACTTCAAACATCAAAAATTGACTTTCGGTCTACTGGTGCAGGACTTTTGGCCACGCCTGTATATATATATATATATATAGAGAGAGAGAGAGATGGACTGACTGACTGACTGACTGATTAATTAATTAAGTAAAAAGTATTTTCTCGGTCCTCCTCAAGGGAAGGTACGGACCCGAGAACACTCCCCTCCCCCTCCTTCCTTGGCTACACAAGTATGCTAGAGGCTCCAAACTACTGAAAGAAGCATGGAGAAATGTAAGCTTGGCATAACAAGGAAAGATAGGCAGAGGAATACATGGATTTGGAAAATTACAAGACTTGATGACATCATGATCAAAGTGAAGTCCCTCAAGTGACTGTGGGCTGGCCATATTGCTAGAGGAAACTGACCACCAGTGGAAAACTGAAATACTAAGTTTGATACCAAGGCACAGGGAAAGACCCAGAAGAAGACCATGTAGGAGAAGGATGAAATCGAAAGCATGCTTGGGGTGACTTGAGAGAGACAGGCTCAAATAGAAAGTAATGAAAAATACTTGGGTAGATCATCATCTAACAGTAGATTGATAAAAGTTGATGATGTATGCGAATATGCAGGGGTGGGGAATTGCACTTGCTGTAGGTAAGAGAATTTTCTGCCGTGGCGAGTGGATTTCCTGGATTTTTAGACCTCTTAAAAATTGCAGCTTGTAAAATATATATAAAAATAATATTGTAGGCTTTCAATATTTATTTTTTTTTACACCTTATGCTTCTTCATTTATAAGATGGGCAAGTACGTATATTCTAATCTGAAACCCGAACATTGAACTCGTTCCCCGCTAGGCAGAGAAGCATTCTATTTTTAGACTGATCCAGGTATTCAATTGC
This sequence comes from Macrothele yani, assembly GCA_039090855.1. Taxonomy (NCBI): domain Eukaryota; kingdom Metazoa; phylum Arthropoda; class Arachnida; order Araneae; family Macrothelidae; genus Macrothele; species Macrothele yani. The sequence continues at coordinate 60,712,431 of CM077029.1, forward strand.
ATGAGAGAGTGGAGCCGATATCACAGATGCTTAGTAGTCACTTTTATTTGCAGAATAAATCAGTTTCCCCACTGGAAAATGCTGTGTAACCACCATCTAGCATTGCTGACGCCTGACCTGTTAGATTATGTGGTTCCTACGGCTCTCTTCTTGAACCGCAAACTAAATTGTCTTTACTCTGTCATTTAACTTGAATGCACAATGGAAACATAAAGGATGAGGTTTTGGTGGACAAAAGGCTTATGCAACATTAAAAATAGCAGGTATAATTAAATATCAGTCTGTAATCTCAATATGTGTAATTTCAAACAATCAACTTTACTAAAATGTTTCCAGCATAAGTCTGGTAACAATGTAGCAGTGCTACATGATTCATCATTTATGCCATGTGCTTCTGTTCTAGTTGATAGTAATGTTGTGACACAACATGATTCCGAATCTGAAGATGTTTTACTTAAAAATAGAAATGATGCAAAAAATTGTGAAAAGCCACAGGAAAGGAAATTTCAGGAGAAATGGATGGAATTTGCTTGGATTGTTTATGAAGATGGTCTTTCAAAGTGTGGATTTTGCTGCAATGCAGATATGTGAAAGTAAGTTTTCACAGGGATTTAGTGGCCCTTTCAAATGTGAAGCTTTTAAATTCCATGATAGATCTGTGCAGCATAAAAATATGTTGACATTATTGAAAATTGATCACAGCCTCTTGTTAACACCCCATTGGCCAAATGCATAAAAAAGATGGATGAAAAAATATTTAAGCATCTCAAAGTATTATTCAGTCTGAGCTACTATATTGCAAAAAACAATAAGCCATTTTCTGACATTGAATCACTCACCATATTATCCAGAAAGTTAGAGGTTGATGTACAAAACCAGTATGCAAACAGAAATGCTTGCAGGGGAATTTTTCTTGTGTATCAGAGATTATAACAGAATCGGTATTGAAGGAACTAAAGCAGTCTCAGTTCATTAGTATTATGTTAAATGCCTTCTACAGACAAGGGCATAATAGAGGAATTGATCATGTATCCAATATATTTTAAAAGTGGTAAAATTGAAGAATGCATTTTGGGGCTTGTAGAATTAGAAAATAGCACATCTGAATCCTATTTTCTGCTATTGAGAAACAGTTTGCTACACTTGGTTTAGATTTAAAGAAAAATCTTGGATTGTTGGTTTAGCAACAGATGGGGCAGCAAACATGGTAGGTGAAATATATGGTTCATGTGCCAAATTTAAAGAATTTTTACCACATATATTGTCTGTGCATTGTGTTGCTCACTGATAGCAGTTAAGTGTACTTTATGCTGTGAAGAATGTATCATATTTAGTAACATTTGACTCTGTCCTTATTTTAATTTATAAATTTTGTGGACATCCAGAGTAAAAAAATCAAGCACCTGGAAAAAAAGACCAACTTATTAGCACAAAAATTTTAAAATATTCAGAAATTGCAACAAATTAGATGGGCTGTATCTAAAGTAAGAGTTTTGGGAGTAGTTTTTCATAACAACATTGCAAATTTTCAATTTCTTTATGTGACTCATTTCTGTGCGACATACTGCATCATATAAGTATCTTTTGCAAATTTTTACAAGAAGTAATTGTTTTTTGTTTAAATGGATATATTTACAAACAACCAAGTCATGCGTTGATACCACGTGTAATGAAATGATCTAAATTAAAGTCCTTTGCAAAGAAATTGTCAGAAGATAATGCCAATGAAGTGCATTATTGCAGCCATGAAAGATCAAGATATATGGAAAAAATTTGAGATTTTGTGGAGAATTTATGAGCTGGTTTCGTTGATTTGGTAGATGGTGATTTACTAGAGGTTTTAGAAACAATTTTTAAGACAGAATCATCCTATTATGTTCTCTTGGTGAAAAGAATTGGAAATCTTGACTCAACATTTTCATCACTTCTTTGACGGAGAGAAAAAAATGAGCTAAAGTTTCTGCATTTCAAGCAAAATGCTGTAATGAATAGCAAAATGGGGGTAAGGTTTACCCTGAACTTTGCAAATATTGCTAACTCTTTACTTGTAATTAATGTAGATGTGCAGATGTTCTTTAACATCTGCATATTGATATATGTTGCTGAGAATGATTTTAGAGAGCAAAGGCTATGGAGGCTTTGACTTCGTACATGCTTGGTAACTCTGCAGTGAAAAGTTGCAGGATATATATGTTTGTTGAGATGATAAGAACTTTAAATGCAAATATAAATTTGATGACTATTATATTTCTTCCTATTGAGTAGTTTCTAATTGGTTATGAGTACATCAGTAGCTATAATAATGTGTCAGGGTTATTTTTTTCTATAAATATAAAAAGGTGGGCTTTCATGCAAGTAAGTATACTCTTAGAAAGATAAAATCCATTTATTCTGCGCAAGAGACAATAGAAACACTTAAAACAAAGTGCGCTAACTTTCGTCACCACAAGTGACTTCTTCAGGCTAATGGACAGAGACTAAAGCTTAAATTCTGAAAACAGAATAACAATCAATTTATTTATTTATTTATTTATTGTTATTCTGTTTTTAAAAAAACCATTAACCAGTTATGGTTAGGTGGTTTAATGGTTAAATGCTAATGTTTATGGTTAATGTTATGTTTTAATGGGTTTTTTTTAAAACACGTAAACCGGAAATGCCAATAAGACCTGTAGTAACAACAAAAGGAGGACCACTTTGTAAATTGGAACAATATTTATTCAGTATAATTAAACAAGAAATTAATTATGGACTTACGAAAAAAATTGGACTGGCAAATAAATTAAGAAATATAAATATCACTTAGACGGAAATTAATTATGAAATTTTATTTAGACAAGAAATTAATTATGCACTTTGAAATTTTTTTTGAACTAGCAAATAAATTAAGAAATATAAATATCAAGAACACAATAATAATCAGTTTAGATGTAAAAAACATGTTTCCTTCAATACTTTTGAGAAAACTGTTTACTAAAATCAACAGTTTCTGTGAGCAAAAAAATCAAAATGGTATCATAATAAAACATGGAATTACAATAAATAATTTTTCATTCCTATTGAATTTATATTACAGTTCATTAATCTCGAGTTTCAAGGGAAAACACTATAGACAAAAACAAGGTTTATCAATAGGATCAGCAATATCTCCAGTTCTGGCAGAATATTATACCAGTTCTTTAGAACAAAGAATTTTTGCAGAAAATAATGTAGAACTGGATCTTTATGTCAGATGTGTTGATGATATCCTTATATTGTATGATTTAAGCATGCATTCAGTACAACATATACTAGATTACTTCAATGCCTTGGAATCAAGCATAAAATTTGAATTGGAAGAAGAATAAATGTTAATTACAATTAAAAGTATGGCTAACATTTATAGGTATAACAATTCTGTTAGCAACCATGTGGTTTGTTATGACATTGCCACCTGTCAACTTAAGAACACTAAATTACAATTACGTTTACAAAGAACTTAAGGTAATTAAAAGCATCAAAATTATTAAAATCATAGATAACAAGAAGGCATGGCCCAGCATCAGACTTCATCCTCCAAAGCTTTTCATCCAGCAAATGAGAGAACAGCTCTTATAAAAGGTGTACAGACAGCTGAGAAGAGCAGTCTTGCATGGTAGTACATTTACAGTGAAGGTTCACTATGGTGCCGTATATTATCTGAAGAACAAGTAATATGTTACTATTTTTGCAACTCTTTTGCTCAGTTTTAATTAATTCCTCCTAGAGTTTTAGTAACACATTTGGATCATTATTATTATATTCATTTTTTTCTTTTCAATACACACAGATTTTGCTATTTTTAGCTGTTTTTCAGATTCATTTGTAGTCAAAAGTATACATTTTTTCAAATTCCACGAACTCTTTGATAGTAGTTTAATTTTTTTAAATTTCGAAAACTCAAGAGTTCCTTATTATTATTACTTAATTCGATTGCCAGTGCCATTGAGCTAGACAATATTTATCGTGCAGGGGAAGTTTTCCTTTAAAGTTGGTTTTAACATCTTGTCATCACTGCACAGCCACCTGACTGAAATATCGTTACGTTGGTCTTTGTCATTTACTTGAAAACCAAATTCCCTCTGCTTTGAATTTTCACTCACAGGGTTTGAAGTTTTCCATGATGAAGAATGTTCTGTTATCTCACTGGTGAGCACATGCTGTCTTATAAACAAACAGTATTCTAACACCATATTTAATAAACACATTGATTCTTTAAAAGAATTCTTGAAATCGTCATCACACGCATAAGTTACATTGAAAAATTATGAGCGCGACGTTTCGGTAGCAACTTCTACCTTCATCAGCAATGGAATGAGACACGTGGTAAAAGCGTCAGTTGTTGCCAGATTTCAAAATCGCTTTCCAAATAATAGGGATGTTAAAAGGTGCGTCAGTATTGCAGGTGTTAGGGGTAAGGTAGATTTCAATGCTTTCGCGGTATCTGAGGGCATGCCGATTGCTGAACGGGGCGATTCGCTTAACATTGTGCCAATCGGGAGCCACGGACGTATTGCTGATGGTTAAAATTGAAAGAGAGGTGGAAGGGCTACCTTTCTTAACATCAGCGATATGCTCCATCGAACGCCAGTTTATGCTGCTGTAAGTACTACCAATATAGTGGGTAACGCCTGTGGAAGTGTTGATAGGGATGAAGTAGACACCTTGTAAATCTAGGACTTCATTGATATCTCTGTCCTTAAGGATGAGTTTGAGAAGATGTGGAGGTGATTTGACTGCAATCCTGTAGCCAAAAGTCTTGAAAATAGAGCAAACTTTATGAGTGAAGGATAGGCTAAAGGGCTAAGTGCCAACAAACTGATGGGTGGTGGAAGGTTCAGGCAGTAAACTAGACCTATTCTGTGATTTAAACCTCTTGATTAGTCTATGTAATAAGAGGGTGGAAAGCCATGCAATTTGCCAATGTTGATGATGTTCTGATATTCTAGTTGAAGAGCAGAATGGCTGTTGCAAATAAGGTTGGCCCGGTGATTGTATGACTTTAGAGCAGACATTTTGTATTTCCCAAAAGTGAAAAATGGTAAGGGATGATATTATGGGTGGCAGAAGGTTTCCTTTAAACAGAGAGGCCAAGTGAGAAGCCTGGGTTGGTGTTGATGTTAACATCCAGAAAACTAATATTATTGTCGATCTGTTCTTGAGAGGAAAATTTTATATGCAGGAATTTTGAAGTTATGTAGGACATGAGTTCAAACACAGAGTGTTTTTGGTGTGGTCAAATAATGAAGATGTCATCCACATACTTTAACCAAATGGTGGGTTTTAAGAGGGATGGGACAACAATTAATGTTTCAATATTCTGCAAATAAATTTCAGCAAGTAAGGGGGAAAGAGGAGAGCCCATAGGTACACCTTGTTTTTGTTGGTAATAGATACCATTGTATACAAAACAGGAATCCTTTTCCAATGAATCAAAATAGTCATAAAGATCTTTGATCAGTTCTCCAGGAAATTCTTGGTGCTCCATTAGTTTTTTGACCATGAGCTTGTAGGCATCAAAGAAAGGAACAGAAGGAAACAATGAATCCACATCAAAGGTGTACAGGAAATCTTGACGATTGATGGAAGAAGGGAGTCTCTGGATGAAGTCCTTGGTTGATCAGATTAAGGATGATTTCTTGTCAGAACTTTGCAACATTTGACCAATTGCCTTTCAAGATTGACTGCAGGAGAAAATGTGTTTTCAATTAATGGCCTAATGGGATGTCCAACTTTATGTAGCTTGATTTGTAAGAACAACCTGGGAGTACGAAAATAAGCTTGGGGGAGATGTCTCCTAAGAAAGATTTCAGAGAAGATTTTTTAGAAAGCTTACTAACAGCTTTACATAGTTTTTCAGTGTTATCAGTCTTGAGTCTTATGCAATTGGTTTTTCCAGGAAATCAGCCACTTTGTTGTCCAAAGAATTCTTATGAATGAAGACAGGTCATCCTGCTTTGTCTGCTTTGCAAACTGCAAAATTATTACACTGGGTGAAATTTCTAAATTTCTGCAAAAAGGAGGAATAGTATTTGAGCCTTGGGGTTTGAACCTCTGAAATTGCGATAGCCGATTTTGCACGAATGATCGGTTGATGTGCGGGATCCGTGTCTTGGATCGCTGCTTCCAGTTATGAAATAGTATGTGGTAGGCTAGGATTAGCAATAGGAGAAAATTTGGGTCCATTGGAAATTTCATTACTGGAACCAGCGATCCAAAACACTATTTGGGTCCATACAATTTCATTACTGGAAGCAGCGATCCAAAACACGGATCCCGCGCATCAACCGATCATTCGTGCAGAATCGGCTATTGCAATTTCCGAGGTTCAAACCCCAAGGCTCAAACACTCCTCCTCCTTTTTGAAGAAATTTAGAAATTTCACCCAGTGTAATAATCTTGCAGTTTGCAAAGCAGACAAAGCAGGATGTCCTGTCTTCACCCATAAGAATTCTTTGGACAACAAAGTGGCTGACTTCCTGGAAAAAACCAATTGCATAAGACTCAAGGCTGACAACACTGAAAAACTATGTAAAGCTGTTAGTAACCTTTCTAAAAAATCTTCTCTGAAATCTTTCTTATGAGACATCTCCCCCAAGCTTATTTTCATACTCTCAGGTTGTTCTTACAGATCAAGCTACATAAAGTTGGACATCCCATTAGGCCATTAATTGAAAACACCTTTTCTCCTGCAGTCAATCTTGAAAGGCAATTGGTCAAATGTTGCAAAGTTCTGACAAGAAATCATCCTTAATCTGTTCAACCAAGGACTTCATCCAGAAACTCCCTTCTTCCATCAATCGTCAAGATTTCCTGTACACCTTTGATGTGGATTCATTGTTTCCTTCTGTTCCTTTCTTTGATGCCTACAAGCTCGTGGTCAAAAAAATAATGGAGCACCAAGAACTTCCTGGAGAACTGATAAAAGATCTTTATGACTATTTTGATTCATTGGAAAAGTATTCCTGTTTTGTATAAAATGGTATCTATTACCAACAAAAACAAGGTGTACCTATGGGCTCTCCTCTTTCCCCTTACTTGCTGAAATTTATTTGCAGAATATTGAAACATTAATTGTTGTCCCATCCCTCTTAAAACCCACTATTTGGTTAAAGTATGTGGATGATATCTTCATTATTTGATCACACCAAAACACTCTGTGTTTGAACTCATGTCCTACATAACTTCAAAATTCCTGCATATAAAATTTTCCTCTCAAGAACAGATCGACAATAATATAAGTTTTCTGGATGTTAACATCAACACCAACCCAGGCTTCTCACTTGGCCTCTCTGTTTAAAGGAAACCTTCTGCCACCCATAATATCATCCCTTACCATTTTTCACTTTTGGGAAATACAAAATGTCTGCTCTAAAGTCATACAATCACCGGGCCAACCTTATTTGCAACAGCCATTCTGCTCTTCAACTAGAATATCAGAACATCATCAACATTGGCAAATTGCATGGCTTTCCACCCCTCTTATTACATAGACTAATCAAGAGGTTTAAATCACAGAATAGGTCTAGTTTACTGCCTGAACCTTCCACCACCCATCAGTTTGTTGGCACTTTGCCCTTTAGCCTATCCTTCACTCATAAAGTTTGCTCTATTTTCAAGACTTTTGGGTACAGGATTGCAGTCAAATCACCTCCACATCTTCTCAAACTCATCCTTAAGGACAGAAATCTCAATAAAGCCCTAGATTTACAAGGTGTCTACTTCATCCCTATCAACACTTCCACAGGTGTTACCCACTATATTGGTAGTACTTCCGCAGCATAAACCGGCGTTTGATGGAGCATATCGCTGATGTTAAGAAAGGTAGCCCTTCCACCTCTCTTTCAATTTTAACCATCAGCAATACGTCCGCGGCTCCCGATTGGCACAATGTTAAGCGAAACGCCCCGTTCAGCAATCGGCATGCCGTCAGATACCATGAAATCACTGAAATCTACCTTACCCCTAACACCTGCAATACTGACGCACCTTTTAACATCCCTATTATTTGGAAAGCAATTTTGAAATTTGGCAACAACTGACGCTTTTACCACGTGTCTCATTCCATGGCTGATGAAGGTAGAAGTCGCTACCAAAACGTCCCGCTCATAATTTTTCAGCGTAACTTATGCGTGTGATGACGATTTCAAGAATTCTTTTAATGTTTTGTGTGTTACGTGTTTTCCTGCCAATTCTTCTCACAATGATTCTTGTCAATTATGTTTCCATTGTTTTACTCACCTTTTGTATTTCATAGTTATACTGTTGTTTCTAAGTATAACTGATTCTGATTTTAAACCTCGTTCACTTGATCACATTCATTAAAGGTGGAGTTTTACAATTTAGGCACAAGAACAACAGAATGTGGGCACTAATTTTAAAAGTTGGAAAAAGAAGAGAAAAGCACCTGCTCCACCAAATCCATTCACTGGTGAAATTGAAACCTTAGAAGTGGATAACTCAGGATGTGATAAAGAAGAAGAACTAAGTGCTCAAGATATGATAGACTTCTCTCCTGTATATAGATGCCTTCATATCCACTCTGTCTTGGTATGTAATTTTTTTTTAGATTTGTTAAGTAATAGCTGATGTTGTTTCAATTACCTTATTGCGATTCAATTTTGTGCACTTTCTCTTTTAGCTCTAACAAAATTGCAAGATAGAACACATTTTTATTCCTAGGTGAATGTTGTTTCTTCACAGACATTTTTCTAAGAAGTATTTGACATTATGCCCTCATAATGAAATTATCACCTCATTAATTCCAAAATGATACTTTTCTTTTTTTTTTATATATCTTGTTTTGTGATATAGAAGGGACTTTCCAAAAGTAATACCTTTTAGGTAATGACTTAATTAGTAGAACAGAGAGCTTAAAATACATAAGTATGTCAAACATTTCTTTATGCAAAGTTACTGTCCATAGTATACCTGCTAGGCTTTATAGTTTACCCATAATTTACAGAAATCATACTTGTTTACAGTTATTTTACGGAACAACATATTTTACCGATTTTTACTCCCCTTCCTTCCCCATCAGTTGAGTAAATGCCATCTAGTTATTGCTTTAAATATTTTGAATGTGTAATAAGTGGCCCAAGAAAAACAACCACTCCTCTGCATTAAGATATACCTGATCCCAATTTCAACTGCCTCTATGTTCCAACCCTCTCTGCTTGCAGCCTAGTGGGAAAAGCTTGGCAGAAATGTTGTAGGATTAACATTGCTGACTTTCAAAAAGAAGAGAACAGATGGAGAGAGAAAGGAAAACTACTAGTCTTAACATGTGTCTTAAAATTGCATTTATTAAGGTATCATTTTGGCACAATAATTAAGTCAAAACCCCTTGTAAGTTAAAGTAAAAATTTCCTGCAATATCATTATTTCACAGTTATAAATGAAATTATCTGTGTATGTACACTAATGATAGAGCTTTATATGATATATTTACCTATTAATTGCATTTTAATCATTATTAGCATGAAATACTGCCTAATATAACTCCTGCACGTGAAATCAATAAAATCAGCCATATTTTCACAATAAATCAGCTTTTAATTGATATGCTCAATATCAAGACATTCAGTACATCAATCAGTCGAGCATATCGATTAAACATTTACTAGCAATTTTTACGGATTTCGATTATTAGAAATTGGCAAGTCTGCCATAAACAGTGCACTTGCATCATCTCTGAACTCAAAGATTGAAATCCTGTTTGAAAATATTCTGGGGAGCACATTGTCTGTCCCAGTTCTTCAAAGAAGCTTTGATCTCCTCTTAGTCATCAAACCTTTGTCCCCTGACACTGTCTTTTATCAGGCCAAAGGTATAAAAGTGCCAAAATCAGGACTGTAGAAAGGGATGCAGCATCACTGACCAACCCATCTTTGTAGTAGCTTTGGTTTTTGCAAATGATGTGTGTGGCCTCTCATTGTTGTGGTTAGCCCTAGGTATTTGTGTGGACTCTTCTTTTCTGATGACCTTCATGATCAGAATGTATTGATTCCTGTTCACAATTGTACCAAATTTCATGATAACATCTTTGTCATACCAAAAGGCACTGACCATTAAGGTGTATTGAAATAAGGGGGAAAATAAAAACTTTAGAGAATTCTAATTAGCAGTAGTGTGGAAAAGTTGCCTTTTGTGCTCAATAGTATGTGTGCAAAATTTTTGTGATACAGTGTAACTTATGTAATTCAAACTTGGTTAAATCGAATTTGTGGATAATTCGAAGTTCAAAAATTTCCCTGCAGTTGTAATTACGAACAAATGCTTTTCGACAATTCAAATCTTTGGTTAATTCGAATTTTATTTTCTGCCCTCCTAATTTGAATTAACCAAGTTCTACTGTAATATATATCTTCAGTTGCCACTGAAACCTTTAATTTTACTATTTTCTTATGAAATATTCATGTTTATAAAAAAATATGTGCAAATGTTCTTTTGATGGACAAATTGCCAAGTAACTGTGATTCCTTCAGTACGTATTGAATAATTTTATCGTCATCGGGAGATATCTTTACTTGCTGCTGGTTTAATTTATTTTGCAAAATTTAGTGTGTTTTTTTTTTTAATACTGAAGGCAGTTCTTGTTTCAAACACTTACTCCCAGGCTTTACTCAGACCAGAATTGTATAAAAATAAAATGTATCTGCGTACACAGCCATTGAAACAGAAAACTTGCTGTAAACTCACGAATCATGATAACAATAGAATAAGATAATTTAAAGAAAAATTAATGTAACAATAAATAATTATTAGAACATTACAGATTCCAGAGAGCACAAAAGTACATTACGACTGACTGTGCAGAAATGTGTGTAAATGGACCTTTAGGTCACAACTTTAAAATATTGGACTATGAACCTCATAAAAACAAGAAAGATGACACAGAATTTTCGGGTGTAATAAGCACGTCTTTTGGATCCGTTCTGACGCAAATTAAATTTATCAAAGCTATTCAAAGTCAATGGAACCAGTATGGAAAACAATAGTATCTGACGGAAGAAAGAAGTTTTTCAGTCGGGTTTTTAATTCCTCAGATATTGCTGTAAACGGAATCGTGAGCTTACGCCCTATGGTTGCAGACTTGTGCGTTAAGAAAAACATTAATTTCTATGAGAAACATTTCACACCGAAAACGCTCTCCAACATAGAAAGGATTTTTCAAATCGGACTCTTAGAAACAGAGATATCGACAAAATAAGATGTGACTTTACGTCCCCTGGTGGGAAAACCATGCATTATTTTAGGAAGAAAATATTCTAAAAGGTTTTTCCATATGAGCGGTATTGGTCCAAGAAAAAAAAAATTTAGTCGAGTTTTCAGGAGCCTAGATTTTGCTACAAATACATCAGAAGCAGAAATGAACACTTATGCCCCCTGGTGGCCAAATCATTCTTTACCGAACATTAGAAATTATGTGAAAAATATTTTCCATCAGGTCTTGTATGCGATACAGGAAGAATTTTTCAAATCGGAGTTTTAGAAGCAGAAATAACACAGAAAATGCAATTTACCTTTGTGCCCCCTAGCGGAAAGTCTATGATTTATGAAAGAATTACGGGATTACGCCATATAACTAATGCAAATTTTGAAGATGACAATCCGATTTTTGGCGTAAATGTTACAAGGATGGTAATTCAGATAATATCCGAAAACTTGAAAATTTTCATCGTCCTGGAGCGGGACTCGAACCCGCGTCTCCCAGAAAACGCCCGGGTATGCTAACCACTACACCACCCAGAACGACCAAGTTTCAAGTTTCCGATCAATTTGAATTTAACCATCACAGGATTCGCTAGGCTGAAGTCAGCAGATGAAACAAAAAGGGCTGATGTTTTTGAATTCAAACTTAACACTTTTCAGGAAGACGCAGTGAAGAAACTGATATTATGGGCAGTAAGTGCTGCGGCTTCTTTAAATACAATGCCCCAAGAGTAGAAATATGCTGCAAAAGGAGAAAGTCTTCCTCACAGACAAAAGAACTGACAGAGAGATGTATATTGGTGGATTTAGCGTTGAAAGTACTTTAAAGCTTCAACAGAGTGGGATCAAGAAAGTACAGTGTGACTATTTCTCATGTGGATGGTACAGAATTTTGTGCTGTGTCATCAGTGGAGTTGAAGAAAATCAGATTTCATGTTCTTCAGATCTTGAAGTAGATACTGACATAAAATTTGACTTCTCAGACTTGACCCTTCTTTGGTTTCTGTCTGTGCTTGAGGTTGATGTCTACAAGGTGGCAAAAACACGTGGCTGGCTTTTTTTTTCTTTTCCTAAAATTTTTTACATAAACAGAACTTACAGCTTCATGAAACCAGCCGAGCTTCTGGTGCAATTCGTTCCTGCAACAGAGATGAAAAAGTTCAAAATATAATATTTGTTTATATGTTTGGAGATTGAGGTTATCTTGTTTATACTTAAGTGTGGAAGAGGAAATGTGTTTATATTTGAGAAAGAAGTTGGTAGTCTGACCAACACATCATCTGTGGGAGGAATTCCTGTGAGAAATGGTATGCTTTCTTGCATTTTGTTCTGTTTACTTCTGAGGTAGTTCAGCTGAGTAGAGCAGTTTGTTTCTATAGCAGAAGTCTTGTGTTATTTGCAATAAGTGACGGATAGGGGACCTGAAATGGTCCAGGTCCCCTAAAGTCGGTTCTAGGCCCGTGCAGACCTCAGTCATTTTGCGCTTTCAGGATGAGTGCAAGTTGCTAAGGTTATGAACTTACTCTTAATATACTCTAACTCATATAGAATCACAGCTTAGCTATCTACACTGGTGGAAATGGAAAGTGATACACCTGGAAGAAATTGGTGGAATTGCATGAAACTTGGTTGATAGACGAAGAATCCTAACCACAATAAATGAAACCAAAATTATGTGAATCAGCTAAGTTCATTGCTATTTGGCACATGTCTCAGTATGAAGTGTGCTCACCATGAGCAGCTCTACACTCTTGGATGATCCTTGCCAGCATGGAATCAGTAAGTCTGCAGATGTAGTCTTAGGGTATGTCTCTCCAAGCTTGCATAATGCATTCAGTCAATTCTTGTACAGTTTGTGCTGGGTGGCGACATGTCGTTTTGTGTCTACCCATTGCATCCCAGACATGTTCTATGGGGTGACAAATCTGGGGGCGCAGAGGCCAATCCATGATCGTGACACCTTGCAAGGCTTGTCTTGTGATGGCCGCCGTGTGTGGACGAGCATTATCCTGTTGGAAGAAACCATTTGAGATGGTGGCCATGAAGGGTATGACAACAGGTTGTATCGTCCTGTCCACATATTGGCAGACAGTCATGGTGCCTTCAAGAACCATCAACGGAGTCCTGCTGTCATAACAGATGGACCCCCAAACCATGACACTAGGGGTCAGACCTCTTTTGCACTCTGAAATCACAGCAGGGTTGGCCCTTTCTCCAAAACACTGCCAGATATGTTATCGATTATCACTTTGGCCCAGGCAGAATTGGGACTCATCACTGAACACAACTGTATGCCATTCACGTGTCCAGTTGCGTCTAGTATTACACCAGATGAGCCGTTTTTGGCAGTGGAATCGAGCTAATGGAATACACTACATGGTGGTACGAGAATGCAACCCAGCATCAAGCAATCGGTTGACAATTGTCCATGGGGTCACACTGGTTGTCACCACTGCTCGGATCTGAGCTGTAGTCGTCCGTCTGTCCGTAACTACCAGCCGGACAATATGACGGTCATCACGTGGTGTCATTTTTCGTGGCCCTGTGCCAGATCTGCGAGTTCTCACGCCTTCCTGTGTCCACTGTGTCACCACTCTCCGTACTGACATAGCACTATAGCCTGTCCGTCGGCTGATTTCACGATACGAAACCCCCATTTCAGACATGCCAATGATTCAACCTCACTCCAAGTCAGACATGTGGGTGTATGGAATTCTCACTCTATGACATGGCATAGCTGGTCACCGGCAACCTGTGAAAAAAAAAAAAAACGATCTTGTGACATCGCCCAGTTAACGACTTATGAATGAAACAACTTGGCGATTTTGCATAACAAATTGGCACGTAATTTAAATATCACTACATCTACTGCTTTCACTTTTTAATCATCCAATACCCGTCCTATGGAGATACTTTGGTTCAAGTTTCATGCAATTCCACCAATTCCTTCTGGGTGTATCACTTTCCATTTCCACCAGTGTAATTTTCTTAGAAAAGCATTTCTAAAGAGTGTAAAGATTGCATAGTTTGAGGGAAATTTCGAAAAAAGAAATTTGATTTGTTATCTGAAAAGATTTTCATTCCAGATTTTCTGTATAATGTGTGACCTGTATTGCAATTGCTTAAAGCAATGCCAGCCAGGTACATAACAATTATTATGTATTGATGAAATCAGGGCACGAAAAATTTCAGAAATTTTACCCGTCCTCAAGGACGACTTGTCTAAAAATGTTCCCGTCCTCCTTTGAAAGTAACCCGTCAAGCTCGTATAAATACCATAACTACCATAACTACGTAGAATTTGAATATTGACACTTTGCTGTAAAGCATATCTTTTTTTTTTTACGTACATACAGCAAATAAATACATTTCTGCTTTCATAACATTAGCATTGAAAATGTGTGTTATAGTTTTGGCATTATCAATTTACATCTTTTAGATTAATTATTCAGTCATGTAGATTATACAGTATATAGCGTTTGCCATGTCCATGGTGAAGCCAATGATTTACAGAAGCTTCTGTGCTAAACTCTGGGAGGAGTTTCCCATTTAGGTGGATGGTCATGTTAGCATTAAGGCTTCCTGTTGAAGGCCAGTACATAACATGCGTGTTCTTTTGTAAGTTCATTGATGAAAAGCCCCTTTCAGCAGTGGCAGTACTCCCAGAAAGAGTAAACATTAATTTCACCACGTGAAGTATATTGGGTCATTTTGTTGCATTAGGTCTTTGTAAATAACTTGAAGGGCTGCTGCTGTATGGTGTTTAAGGATGTTACATATCTTAAATTTTAATTCCACCCATTCTTGACAAATAGTTTCTTTATCCACTGCTAAAAAAAAAAAAAAAAAATAGTTTTTTTTTTAAATAACTAAAAATGTTTAAGTAACAAGCTGTATGTTTTGGTTAACAAAGTATATTAAATGATATTTTTCTGATGGCCACTCAGTGAAATCAAACACATGAAAGGGTGACACAGGAAGGTTCTTGCAGTTGTTTAAATCTACAGTTTAAAAATTCAACAGTACTATAGTATCAGTAAAATTGGCTGCAAAAATGGGATTCATATCCTTATCACAGTCATCTATCAAATTTTTATTTTCCCTTTCGAACAATCCCTGTTGAGATTTTAGCTCAACTAACTGCAAAAGTGAAAGTTCAAGTTTGCTGGTAGCTTTAAATGTTAACATATTTTTAGTCTGAAGCATCATAGAAAAAAATGCAAATAATAGATAAAAAAAAATCCAAAAGAAACGATAGGTTTTTTTTTCATTTATTTATCTGGCCTCATAGTCTTTAACAAACTTTTTGCATTTGATGGCCAAAAAGAAAAAAAAAAAATGGAAAAAAAAACCACACACGTAATGATCGCAATCATACTGCAAGCTAGCGGGGAAAAGGGCCATCCACAGGGTCGTTGTGTTTTTTGTTTTTTCTTTGTTGTTTTTTTGTCCGCAATGAATTTCTGACCACCGAGGACGGGCGGATGGGGTGTTTTGCTCGCCCTGGATGAAATTAAATAAAACAAATGTGCATAAAGTTTCTCATCTATCTGAAATGGTGATTTGGCCTGCATTGGTTACCCATTATCATGAAGAGTAATGCACAGGGTCAACAGATCATTAGCACATTCTTACTGATCATCATCATCATCATAATTGTCAACCATTATCAATCAACTTCTGGATGAAGGTCTCTCCAAGCCTCTTCCACAACGGTCTGTCTTGTGCCAGTCTCCTCCATGTTACTCCTGCATACTTTCGAATCTCATCCACCCATCTCCCATGTGGTCTTTTTCTGGGTCTATTCCTTTCTCTTGGAATCCAATCTAAAATTTCAACTGTCCATCGATGGTCTGTTCTTCTGTCAAGTATGTCTAGCCCATTGCCATTTCAGGGATTTAACTCTGATGATGATGTCTTCCACTCTTGTCATGTTTCTGATCCACGAGTTCCTCTTCTTATCTCTCCTGGTTACACCAAGCATGCACCTCTCCATGCTGCTTTGAGTTGTCTGCAGCCTTTGTATGTCTCTTTTAGTTAAGGTCCACGTCTCTGCCCCATACGTAAGCACTGGAAGGATGCATTGATCAAACACTTTTCTTTTAAGACATAATGGCATATTGCTCTTGAAAATTATGCTGTTTCTTCCAAAAGCTCTCCAGGCAAGTTTTGTACGCCGTTTAATTTCTTCATCAATGTGACCCTCATTTGATATCTGCTGTCCAAGATAGTTCCTGAGATCCTCAATGCCCCTTTTTTTATATAGCAGAATCATTGTAGCTTTGTTCCAATCCTCAGGAATCTTCCCTTCATTAAGGCATCGAGTGAAAACTTGGGCGAGTACTATTTCAGTTTCTCCGCTTGTTTCTTGTATGATGTCTACAGTAATTCCATCTTCTCCTGGAGCTTTTCCCTTCTTCGTGTTATTGATTGCATGCGCAACTTCTGCTGGGAGGACTGGAAGAACTGTGGTACTGGTGCCTTTCATGATGTCTGGAGTACATGTATCATCCTTTTCATATAATTTGGAGTAGAAATCTTTCACTCTTGTCAAAATTTCATCTCTATTTCTTGTTACAGAACCATCTTCTTTTCTCAGTGCCATAATCTGTTTTTTTCTCTTACTGAGATGTCCCTTTGCTATCTTTAGGCTTTGGTTGTTTTCAATTGCTTTCCTCACTAGTTCACAGTTGAATTTCCTTACGTCTTCAGTGATACTTTTTCGTACTGTCTTGCTTAGCTTTATATATTCCACTTTGGAAGTCACATCTTTTTTAGTTGTCCTCATCTCTCTTCTTTTTCGCATCAACATTTTGGGTTTTCCTGATAATTTGTTCACATGCAACTTGTTTTTAGACCCAGCTAATTTTGTTGCTCTTTCCATAAGAGCTTTGTTTACTTTTCTGTTAACTTCAGAGATGTCCACTTTTTCTGATGTTAGACCTTCTAGAATAGAGAATCTGTTCCTCAGTTCTAATTTGAAGGTATTATGATGCATTTTAAGGTTGGTCATGTCAATACACTTTGTTTTATGAGCTTGCCACGCTCAAGTTTAGCATTGAGGTGCATCTTACCATTCTATGGTCACTACCTGTGTTGAACTTGTTCAGCACACTGCAGTCTTCCACGACAAATTTCTTGTTACACATAATAAAATCAATTTCACTTGTCCATCCATTGGGATGCCTCCATGTTCATTTCCTTTGTGGCTTTTTCTTGAAAAAGGAGTTCATGATGAAAAAACATTCTGCCTCTGCAAACTCTATGAGAGTATTTCCACACTGGTTTCTGTTGCCGTGACCGAATTTACCTACTGAAGTTTCATTCTGTTGCCGTTACCCTATTTTTGCATTGAAATCTCCCATAATTATCTTTAAGTGCTGCCTGCCTTTATTATTTAGATGGCAAATTTCCTCATAAAATTCTTCATTTTCTTCTTCAGGATGACTTGTGGTGGGTGCATAAGTTTGAATAATCTGAGCCTGGTATCTTCTCGAGAGTTGGACAACGAGTCGTGCAGCTCTGTCAGAGGAACTTTCAACTTCTACAACTTTATCCTTCAGTTTCTTGTTTATTATAAATCCAACACCACTAGTTCTGCCAGTATCTGTCTCACGATAGTAGAAGACATGTCCACTTTTCGGTTCAATGAGATCTTCTCTTTTTCTTTTTACCTCACTTAGCCCGACGATGTCTCACTTGATCCTTTGTAGTTCCTCTTCCAATTTAAGAAGCCTTGAATCAGAAGATAGGGAGCCAAGGTCAGCATCAGATGGCAGCCTAGTCCGGTTCTCCGGTGATTCTTAGCACCCTCTGCCTTCATGTCCCACTGGCCGCTGCCTTGGCCAGGTACATTCCAGCTGACTGAGACCGAGGGCCAAGATTTAAGTTGTGGAGTCATTTTGGAGGGGTTTGGCCATAACTCACCACGCTGGCCAAGTGGGTTGGTGAGTGTAGGATAGTATTTCCTCTAATCCCGATGGTATAGTTATACCGCTATTGGCGGTCGTCAGAGCCCCTTTAGTGGGAACAGGATGTACCACGAGAAGGCGTGGTTGACATTTGTCAAGGAGAGGCTGTGATGTTGTGCATCACCTGACCTTACATCCCACTTACTGATAAGATCAATTTAAATGTATTGTCCTAAATTGGGTTGTTGCTTGTGTTGGATGGCTCTAGCCGCTGAGGGAGGGAGTAGGTGCTTATGGCATCACAATGGAAACATTGCAGAGAAAGCTCTTGATAATTAGTCATCAGCCCAGAGAAGCATACACACAGGTGAGAAGTGAAAAAACACTTATGGTTCCCTTTCAATCTGGTGGAGTTACAGTTTGAAGGATTATTTTTTTGTCTGTGTGTGCGTCTCACATTTTCATTGGATTAACATCATACGTTCACCAAGTGACATGTTTGCAATAAACTATGTTTATGTGTTCTGAAAGCAATGGATTACGCTGTAATCGTCTATTGTAGTTCAAAAGAAAATGAAAGGTAATGTTCTTTCTAGCCTTACTTATTTGGAACAAACCTCATTACTGTGTTTTTTTTTATATAGACAACATATGAATGCACATTTTAATGATGTTAAGGTATTAAACAATCAACACTTCATTTATTTTACTGTTTTGTGACATTCAAAGACTTGAGCTATGCATTGTATAGTATTTCTTTAATGTATTTGAGTTGATTTCTTTCATTGATGTGAATTTTTCAGATAAATGATGTAATTCAAGGTTGTGCATGGCAAAGGTATTAATTAATAATGCATGTATGCACCTTTAGAGTCACTTGTACCCACAGAGGCTATGCACAAATTTCCAGTAATTCCATTAGTGTTCATTTTGTGAAAACAATAATAACTATTTTGTTTTAATTTTTATAAGCAAGTTTTATTATTATTTTTAAAATTTTGTTGAGATGGTTATTGGTATTTTTTTTTAACAGGGTGCTGGAAGTGCTTTTGAAGCATATTATAGGCAACAGCGAGAACATCAGGCAAAGTTAGCTCTTCAACCTCCAGTAAATATGGTGAGAGAATATCAATGTTTTTGTGTCTGTGCATTTATCTTCTTATACTCAGCTGCTTTAACTGCCACTGTTGTTATAGGATAATATTTCAGTGAAGAATATGTAAACCTTAGAAGTTATTTTAGTTCCTTGATAAATTTCATAAAAAGTTCTTAGGCCATGTTGATTTCTTCTGGGTTCTAAAAAATCTAGAATATTGATGCAGCATCTTTGTGCTTGATTTGCTGTGAGTAAAGGTAGTTCAAATATTGGATCAACCTAGTATTAAATGTAAGTAGTTACATTTAATACTAGCGTGACCCAATCATTTGAATTGCTGATAAATAATACAAATTAAATTGGATGAAAATTTCTTTCATCAACTATAATAATGGTTTTATTTAATATTTTTTTTCTATTTTTACTGACTGATACGTTATTTCCCAACTATCAAAAGGTGAAATAATTTTTTTTGATTTCATATTATTATGCTCTCTCTCTCTCTCTCTCTCTCTCTCTCTCTCTCTCTCTCTCTCTCTCTCTCTCTCTCTCTCTCTCTCTCTCTCTCTCTCTCTCTCTCTCTCTCTCTCTCTCTCTCTCTCTCTCTCTCTCTCTCTCTCTCTCTCTCTCTCTCTCTCTCTCTCTCTCTCTCTCTCTCTCTCTCTCTCTCTCTCTCTCTCTCTCTCTCTCTCTCTCTCTCTCTCTCTCTCTCTCTCTCTCTCTCTCATGCTCTCTCTCTCTCTCTCTCTCTCTCTCTCTCTCTCTCTCTCTCTCTCTCTCTCTCTCATATTTTTCCCTAATTTTACTGACTGATACGTTATTTTCCAACTATCAAAAGGTGAAATCATTATTTCTTATTTCATATTATTATGATCTCTCTCTAATATTTTTTTTCTATTTTTACTGACTGATACGTTACTTTCCAACTTTCAAAAGGTGAAATAATTTTTTTAATTTCTTATTTCATATTATTATGATCTCTCTTTCTTTCTTTCTTACAAGAGACCATGATGTCAACTGCAATAGAATCATAACTACGAAACGTGGATACAGTAAGAATATAAGTAAAAATGTGATTCAAGAGCTTCACCCAACAGTTCAACCACAAAGATGTTCTAAAAGAAATATCTTCCATAAACCTGTCAAACATATTGCCTCAGTGTCTTGTTGTGATAAATCAACACGTAAAATAAAGCAGATGGTCACAAAGTTCAACATAGGAATTGGTATAAAAGTAACTAACTTTGGCATTTTTTACAAAAAGATTCATGACAAAATTGAAAACTACAAAAACCCAGGCATGTGTACCAATGAGCCATTACATTATGACCACCCCCCAGCCTAGAGAAATTAGTGTGCCTGGAGACCGAACGGTGGTGCAGGTGAAGTTCACAGAGCAGTATATACACAACCCAAGGACTGGCTTTCGGTTAGTAGAGTGTTCGGAGTCAGAATGGGAAAAGCTTCCTATTTATCGGAGTTTGATAAGGGACAAATTATGATGGCATGGCGCCTTGGAACTATGATCTCGGAAACAGCACAGTTTGTTTGTTGTTCACGTGCCGCTGTAGTGAGTATGTATCAAAAGTGGTGCACAGATGGCCAAACGATGAACTGTCGTTCAGCCGTATGTCGTCCACAGTTCATTGATGCCAGAGGGGAGCAGAGACTGACATGCATTGTTCACAGCGACCACAGTGCAACAAATAGTGGCATTATTCATTGACATGTGCATTATGAATTCCATACTGTCATTTTCTGCTCAACATGTTATGATTTTCTTGGGGAAAATATGACAAAATTCTCAGTGCAGAACTATATATTGAAGATATTAAAATTCAGCATGTAGTTAAAAGAATAAGATGTACCCAAGCTTCTTGAATTTGAGTTGATATTCTGTCTTGCTATTGAATGAGACTTAAATGGAAATCAGGAGATGAGAGTTCGATTCCTGTTCCAAAGAAATCTGATTTGCGAGTTTTCTGATTTGATGTTACTTGGTGAACAGTAATCTTTGAGCAATCCATAATCATATTCTGATTGCTGTTTGAATAATTATTTGTTTATCTCATGTATTTATGAGGAATATTTCTTTCTTGGTTTCCATATCTCATGTACTGGTGATTTAGTACACCACAATGATCAGGGATCGACAAATATGTTCTAGATCTAGGAGCCAGCTTTAAAATTTAGGCACCAGGTAAAACAGAAGTCAATAATGCATGAACAAAAACACAGTGTCAGAATTAGAAATAAATCTTTTACTGGCCCAGCAGACCACTAGAATTTGCAAACTACTGGTTCACCAAAATGCCCACTGGTCCGTAATAAAAAAAATAAAAAATTTAAAGACATTTACAATATATGTAGAAAATAATGTATCATTTCAATGGAATTATCTACAATATTTGTTTTTAAGCCTATCATTAGTTTTCAGGCTAAAAAGAACCATACAGCAAGGTAAAAGAAACAGAAATTAATTTTTTAACTTGTGACAAATTATAAAAAAAAACAAAAAACAAAAACTTACTGGCCATTGGCCAGCGGACCACTGGGTAATTCGAATGCTGAAACATGTTTGGTTATGATGCTGGAACGAAAAGTGGTAAACCATATTTGTTGTCATTTTTTTTTCTTTTTTTTTTACCCGGACCACTTATTGCAAAATAAAGTTCCAATTTTCTTCATGATTTTCTTTTTCCATTCTTTCAGTGATGATCTCAAAAAAATTAAAATTTCAGATTTTGATTTTATTAAAATATTATTTGCGAATGTCATATTTTATACATATTAATTCAAAGTACGATATATTTTTTTCTTCGTATAATCTGTAGACCATAAAATTCAGAAGTTTTTTTTTTTCATGAGATCTGCAAGGGCGTATAATCCAAAGGCTGTGAAAAAAAAAATCTCACATATAATCAGCGGCGGTATATGATGCGTAGATCATAAAATTCTAAGGAAAACAATTTTTTCCTTCGCATAATCCATGGCAGCCTGTCTCAGACCATGATATTAAAAAAAAAAAAAAAAAAAAAAAGATGACAGCCCATACCTGTCCACATTGGCAATAATAGCCTTGTTATGAATACCTAGTATTTTGTGGCATGCATAGACTCTATTTTACGAAATGATCCATCTCTTTCCAAAAAAAATTATGTGCCCCAACAAAACGTTACAGCAAACAAGGACTCTAATGAAACAAACTTAACACATTCAAAACACAAAGTTGATTTCCTGGTAAGGGCATGATTGCAAGATTTAAGTTCGAAACTTTCACCAGTAAAAATCAGTAAGATGCGTTCAGAATTCCACAATGATTGACAAACAGGAAATGCAAGCAAGTGAATGCGCAGTGGACGAACCTCCACTTACCTTATGATCATGCTGCCTCTAAAATTGCAGTTTAATACAAGATGAGACCAAAGAAGGGGGAAAAAAGCTGAACATTTTAACTGGTGAAAAATCAAAACAGACAGCAAGAATGCAGACTACTGTCAATTTGTCTTTTGTTGACTCTGCAACTGCACAGCACCATTGCTTAATTTTTCTTTCTGCTGATATCATTCTCTCCCTACTTCTTCATTGTAACTTTTTTTCTTTTCTTGATTTTTGCGCCCTCTGATAACAACCATCAGCCTGAGGACCATGAGCGCATGGTATCAAAACTTCAACTATTTTAGGTAAATGGTGTAACTTTGGGAATATTAACAGTGTTAGAATTTGAAAAAATCTTCTACTGGCCCAGCGGACCACTAGAATTTGCAAACCACTGGTCCACCAAAATAACCACTGGTCTGTAAAAGAATAATAAAAAAATTTTAAAGACATTTACAATATATGTAGAAAATAACATATCATTTCAATGGAATTATATCCAACATTTGTTTTTAAACCTATCATTATTTTGCAGCCTAAAAAGAAAACCATACAGCAAACAGAAATTCATTTTTTAACTTGTGACAAATTAGAAAAAAAAAAAACTTGCTGGCCATCTGGGCCAGTAAAATAAATAGTTCAGTGGTCTGACGGAAGTTTTGCTGGCCAATGGCCAGTGGACCACTGGACAATTCAAACGCTGATTAATATTTTTGAACACCATGCATCAGTTTTTACAAGTTTTCCAAATTCGTCACTTCCGTTTTCGGGGATTTCCTTCTTCCCTTATCAAGATCAAATGTAAAAACTTACGTGGTGGAGGATATTTAACAGCCCCGGAGAGTGCAAACATGGGGGGGGGGGAGGTAGCATTACAGGAGATTCGTCCGATTTCTGGTTTTGGAAATTCTTCTCCTATTTTCAAGCTGAAATACAAAAATTTATGCTGTAAAATGATACTTATAAATACTAAACAGAGGAAACATCGCAAAAAATAAAAGATATTACAATAACGAAAAAATCTGAACTCCGTCAACTTTCCGTTTTCGAAAGTTTTGTAAAGATGGAATTCCGTCCTCCGACAAACATCTACCCCTCCCCCCATTCTGTTTACCAGTGGCGGCTTTTCAGGTGAAGTAGGTGAAGTGCCTCTTCACCTATTTCATTTAAAATAAAATTTTGTTCAGTAATTTTGTGTATATATTCTTTGCCTTTATTGAGTGCCAAAATGCTCAAAATTCTTATTAGATCAATTCACAATGGGCGTTCAATACGAAACCAAGTCTCTCTACGCAAAACAGTTCAAGTGAAGAGCCAAAATGAGAATGCTTGGAAGTCTGCAGTTATCGGCCGAGTTACCATGGTAACCGCGACGTCACCCTCTCCTATCTGCCGAGCAAGTGAAGAGTTTTAGCTTGAGACATTCAGGCTCTGCACCTGGAGTCGTGACCTTCGGAAGAGATCGCGGAAGAACGGGACGAATTGCCCATGGTACCTTGCAATCCACTAGGGTTTTCTTGTTGCAGTACATACTTTCCGAAAGAGATTTGTTTTTTCGTGCTTTGTGATTGTTTATCAAAAACTTCACCTGATACTTAAATTTCGTGTACAGTTTAACTGATAGTTTAAGTTTTTAGTATGTATTCTGTGAACGGCATTGTCTGTAATTTATTGCAAACTCCATTTGATCGATGGAAAGATGAAGATAAAAGAGACATTTTACTTCAAGGAAAAGTGTCTCTTTTATCTTCACGGATTCACTGACAATTGTCGCCAAGAAAGAAATCAGGAAGAGCGGAAAATCTTACAATTTTAATTGTAAAAACTGTCGGTTTACTGAATATCTCTTCTTTCTCATGACAGAAAATGGCTTTGTAGAACTTCTGTGTTACAAAAATGATTTTCTTGGCCGTGTTACTTTATAGTAAAAAACATTTGGCGTGGAATAAAGACGGTTTCTCAGATTTATTAAATATAACACGGTCATTTCATAAACATGGTGATTCTAGCGAACATCTGAAATGCGAGTAAAAGTTAAGGAATTTTGAAAAATCAGAACATAAGGGAGAGTGCTAGGCTTTTGAAAAGGCATTTCAACGGAAACGTTCGTTTAAATACACTTTTCCTGCAGACAGTGATTGATTCAGTACTGTATTTGAGCAAACAAGAACTAGCATTCCGTGACCATGACGAAAGCATCGACTCGATAAATCATGGAAATTTCACGGAATTACTTTCATTGTTGATATCAATAATTCCTTTAGAAATTCAAAATCAATACGAAAAGATAAAAAATGTCTTCACAGGTGACTCAAAAACTATTCAAAATGAATTACGTGAATGTATTTCTGAATATATAAACGATCATGTTAAAAATGAAATAAATGAAGTTGAATGCTTTTCTATTCAAGTAGATGACACCACAGAGATAAATTAGACTTCTTAGTGCTCTTTAATAATAAGATTTGTTGTTCGGAAGGTGTATTGGCTGAGCGATTTTTGGGTTTCCATGAAATTTTGGAACAGTTTGATTTTCAACACAAATTAATAGGACAATGTAACGATGGGGCAAGTGTAATGTCTGGACACTTGAATGGACTCCAGAAAAAAATCAAGGATAAAGCTTCTCAAGCTGTTTTTGTTCATTGCTTAGTGCATCGTTTGAAACTTGTATTACAGCAGAGTTTTTCTAAAATTTATAAGTTTCGAATATTTTATGCAAGTCTCAGTGGAATTCCTTCGCTTTTTCACCACTCAGCAAAGCGATCTTATACACTCGCATCAACAACCGCAGGATGCATATTAACCATAACAGAAACTCTACAGTCCTCCACTTCAAAGTTAGTAAGTGTAATTGTTGAAAACTGGCATAAATTGGAGGAAGCATTAGAATTTCTCACAAACAGTGAACAATCAGACAAGAAATCAATTCAACTTGCCGAGGGGTTAAATGGTACGAACACTTTTGAATTTACATTTTTGGCAATAGTATTTAATGAAGTTTTTGGCTCCACCGATCTATAATTCAAAATTTTGCAAAAACATCACTAGACATAAATTACTGATGTGTAACTCAAATTAAAACAACTCGTGAAATTTTGAGCCATAAAAGGAATGATGAGTAAGGCAACCCACTTTGTGCAAATAAAATTTAAGAGGATTTAGTACTTAATTTGAATAAGTAATATATATTCAATCACTGAACTGGGAAAACAAAGGGATAAAGATTAATGGAGATTATCTAACTCACCTTCGTTTTGCTGATGACGTAGTCATTTCTGCAACTACCCCATCAGAGCTGCAGAGTATGATCCAGGAACTTGCTGACAAGAGTAAAGAAGTAGGCTTAAAAATGAACTTTCAGAAGACAAAAGTGATGTTCAATGCTTTTACAAGAAATGAAGATTTATCGATTGATGGAGAAAAGCTGGAGATAACAGACACGTACGTTTATCTTGGACAGCAGATATCAAATGAGGGTCACATTGATGAAGAAATTAATCGGCGTACAAAACTTGCCTGGAGAGCTTTTGGAAGAAACAGCATAATTTTCAAGAGCAATATGCCATTATGTCTTAAAAGAAAAGTGTTTGATCAATGCATCCTTCCAGTGCTTACGTATGGTGCAGAGATGTGGGCCTTAACTAAAAGAGACATACAAAGGTTGCAGACAACTCAAAGAAAAAGGAGAGGTGCATGCTTGGTCTAACCAGGAGAGATAAGAAGAGGAACTCGTGGATCCGAAAAATGACAAGAGTGGAAGACATCATGGTCAGAGTTAAATCCCTGAAATGGCAATGGGCTGGACATACTGCCAGAAGCACAGACCATCGATGGACAGCCGAAATTTTAGATTGGATTCCAAGGGACAGGAAAAGACCCAGAAGAAGACCACATGGGCGATGGGTGGATGGAATTCGAAAGTATGCGGGAGTGACATGGAGGAGACTGGCACAAGACAGACTGTTGTGGAGGAAACTTGGGGAGACCTTCGTCCAGCAGTGGATCGATAATGGTTGACAATGATGATGATGATGATATACAGTATATATGTTTCCTCATCATTTTTGAGGAAATATATATACTTATATAATATATATTACTTATTCAAATTAAGTACTAAATCCTCTTAAATTTTATTTGCAAAAAGTAATTGCCTTAACGATGAGGTATTTGAAACACTGTTTGGAAAAGCTAGCAAAATCACAGAAATAAGCAGCTCTATACGGGAATATGCTGCTCTCACAGAAGAAACAATTTTTCAAAATTATATTGTATTTTGAAATTTCGGACCACATTCTTATGGAAATGGATATAAGATTTGAAGACTGAGAAACTTCAATTTGTCTGTCTTGCTGACACAACCAAGTTTGACCAATTTAATTCATGTTTTCCCTCCGACGCTTTTGAAAATCTACAACATTTTTATGGGAAAATATTTACTAAACTCCAGCACCTTAAAAATGAACTGAGTCTTGTATATGCCGATGAAAAATTAAGGAATATATCGACTAAAGAACTTCTTCGAGTGCTTCATGGAGATAAAGACATTTTTGCAGAAGCTTGTAAATTGGTTTCCCTCATTTTAACAATTTTATCTACAAATGTGTCAGTGGAAAGAAGTTTTTCTTGCCTTTAAAGAATACAAACTTACTCAAGAAACACTATTTCTCAAGATAGACTTACTTCTTTGGCAAATATTTCTATTCAGAAAGATATTTTATTGATGCTCACGAAGAAACAACCATTCTATGACGACATAATCGACAAATTTGCAGCTTTAAAAGAAAGAAGAATTGACCTAATATACATAAAATAGGTCAGTCCTCATATAGTGATTTTCATTGAAACAGTAGATATCTTTTCATATTGCTCTTGTAGCTCTTCACCTATTTTTCCAACCACGAGTTGCCACTGTTGTTTATTTGTGATTCGATCTTCTGAGTGGCCAAAATAACGAAAGAGGCGGAATTTCTTGCATTCGCGGAAAAATCTCGTGCCTGAAGTTTAGGGAGAAATTTTCGCGGGGCCTAACTTCTGTTTCTGCAAATTTTTGTCTACAGTTTCAAGCTGAAATACGAACATATATACCATAAAATGATATTTAAAAGGAATACTAACACAAACGCAACATCAGGAGAAAAAATTCACGATTAGAGCAAATTCTTTTTACTCCATTTAACTATTATTTTTGAGAGCTCTGAAACATGAAATACAGTCCCCAGACAAAAAATGACCCCCTCCCCGAATTCTCTTTAGTTTTGCATTAATCTTGAGAACGATCTAAATGATGACATAAAAAACCCGGAGAATTCCCCAAATCCACTTAAGAATCTTATATATATCATACAATAATAGCTGAAAATTCATAGAATCTGTAGTTTCAAGAGTGAGCTCCATAGTCAGACAACTAAATCCGTAGAAACTATGGACATTCCATAGTAATTGGCATGTAAGACAGTCGTATAATCTGCACCTGTCATGTTAATCGTGAATCATAATTTCTGACAGAAAACTGCGATTCACAGGACCGACTCAGAAATCGAAAGATGTAAGAAAAAAATAATAGTCTTATTGAAAAAGTAATGTCATTTTGAAGTACTTTTGTGTTACTTTTAAGTGAATAAAGAACTAAAATTGTTAGCTGTTGCAGCATTACCATAGTTCGTTAGTCAAAACAAAAAAATCCATTCAAATTGCGGATAGTCCATAGCATTGTCTTATTTCTGAATACATTTCAACTGAATACCAAAAGAAAAAAAAATCCATAAGTAATATAATTAGCGCACCAAAACTAGGCAATTCGATTCGCAGAATGGTTACATGCTACGGAATAGCTCTGCGGGATTTCCAAGAGTCACGGATTCTCCCACCACTTAGGCTTCCACACGCACAAATAGTAGCACCTTCCTTGCATCCTATTTTCTGTCAAAATGCTTCTAAGTAAAAAAAAAAAATATATATATATATATATTCTTACAATTTCTCTGCGGTCTTCTATCTCGCTGTTACGTTACATTTTTTCTGTTACCGCATTTTCGGTACTTTCCCAATAACACAACCTCTCCTGAATTTGAATTTTTTCTCCTTTTCCTTTACCGGTGTTCGCAGTACCTAAATTTATAACTTTTTAATAGATAATCTATGGATTATACAACAGAAATAACGGTATTTACTACAAATTACGAAACCTCAAGTAAGAAGAAAATTAGGCACCACGGCCCGGCCCAGGATTTGTCGAGCCCTGACAATGGTGCAAGATTTGCTTTGACTGGCAAAAATCTGAAGTTGTTCAGATTCCTAAGTGTAATTTAGCTTAGCTTCAGTTACTTGGAACTTCACTGTATTGGATGGTGCTTGAACAGAAATTGGGAGATGTATGTCCGATTCCTGCTCCAGGGCAATGTGTAATTCTAAAGTTTTCTCATATGATGTTGCATGGTTAACAGTAAACTTGTGCAAATCAAAATTATATTCTGATTGCTGCTTGAATAATTATATGAATATGATGCCATGTAGAATGAGGTATGTTTCTTCCTTGGTTTCCATACCTTCTGTTTTGTCAGTTTTTTACATTCGTGCCTATTCAAATATATATACAAGGGGCATCCTGAAAGTAATGCTTCCTCCTTAATAACTTTTGAAATTTTGAAGCGATTTTAATGAAACTACACTGACATGTACTATGATATGTTACCAATGTGAGAACAATTTTTTTCAGAATTGGAAATAAAGATAATGAATGACAGCAAAAGCAGCGAGCAGTAATTGAATTCCTAGAAAAAGAGGGATGTGAGACTCCAGAAATATACAAAAGACTCCTGGCGGTGTATGGAGCTGCCACAATCGATATCGGTAATGTCCGAAGATGGATGAAGAGGTTTCGAGAGGGAGAACATTCAGTGTTGGACAAACAATGGAGTGGAAGACCCACAACTGCAGTAGCAGATGTCAACAGGCAACAAGTGAAAGACCTCATCACAGCTGATCATCGTGTCACTATCCAGGAGTTGCAACAATAAACAGTGCTCACTATGTGCAGACATTGAAAAAGCTAAGGGAGCTTTCAGAAGGAAAAGGCGTGACATTCCACTTCATAGTGTAGTTTTACACTATGAAAACGCACATCCCCCACACCTAAATGAAGACTTCACAGGCTATTGCCAAAATGGGTTGGACGGTGATGCAAACACCCTTCGTGGGGAACATTTCGAGGATGTGACAGACGTTAAACTGGCTGAGAACTCATGGGAGAAACAACAGCCTCAGGAATTTTTCCAAAATGGATTTTACCAATATGTTCAAAGATGACAGAAATGTATAGAAAGTAATGGACAATACTTTGAATAGGCTAGCATTGTTAACAATATGACCAAATATTTTGCCACCAAGTTTCACATTTTTGCTGCTACAAATAAAAATCTGGTAAATGTGTACTTTAGCATCCTAAATTATTTTGTCGGAAAAATTGAACTGTGTGAGAAAAGGGCGACGTACAAATTTTTAAGCGTACAAAATAATGGGGAAAGATGCAAAAATATAATATTTTTCGATAAAAGAAAAGAATTTTTCTGAAGTATTAACCTGCGAGTACGATGGTTTGCAATAGTTGGTGCGGGAGGCTGAAGCGATGCTAACGGCCACCACGTGAAGGTTCCGTGCGTCGGAACGGAGTACGAGTTGCTAGTGAATGAGCAGAAGAATAGAACAGGAATGGGGTGTATGTCTCGGAGGAGTGTGATGCGTCGTGTAATCATGTGCAAAAAGAAGTAGTTCAGAAATGTATCATTAATTATTAATAAATAAATGTGCTAAATGTTTTTGTTTTTATTGTAAAAATGTCTGAGAATGGTATTAAATGAAGGAATGTAAATGATATAATGTGCGGCAGAAGTTTTGAGTAAGAGGTATTGGTTCCGGTGGAACCCCAAGTTTTGGTTATGGTTTTGGAGATGTTAAGGGGTCGGTGATTTCTTCAAGCACCTCATTGTAGTTCTGCTGTTATTCTGTCCATCGTTCATCCTTTTTTTCCCTCTTTAAACGGATATTGTTGAAAATAAACGATTTTGTTGCACTCAGGAATCGTACTATGGCAGGGAGGCCCAGAGTTTCACGTCGAATTGTGGGGGATTATGAAATTTTAAGCCTTTTTGGCAATTTTCTACTAACGATTTCGCAAAACTACCCTTGAAAAAATGATATTACAACAGTATGAAACCGACCTCTTTCCTTCAGCGTATTCCTACAACCCGCTTTGATGAGTACGTACTCCTGAACCGCTTCCTTGTGTATTCTTCCGCACGTAACTTGCCGTTCTCAAGGACGCTTCCGTTCACCGGCCTCCACCTTCACGCCGTCGCCGCTCTGACATCTTAGGTCTACCGCACGTACTCTTCCGAACCTTCGTACTCCAAGGTAAGTTCTACGGAAAATATTTTTCCTTTCATGGAAAAGTTCTATATTTTTTCACCTTTCCCCATTATTTTTCATGCTTAAAACATTGTATGTCGCACTTTTCTCACACAGTAAAATTTTTCCGACCAAATAATTTAGGACGCTAAAGTACACATTTACCAAAAATCTTATGAGGGATGAGGCATTACTTTCAGGATACTCTTTGTATAAGTTATCATTTAATAATAATCAGTAAATCTAACTAACTCGCTACAAATATTGTGAAAAAATCAGTGGAAGTGTATTTTTAATTACTGCAAACTTCTAGAATCAATTTATTAAATGCACAAAGCTTTCTTAGACAAAAACTCTCTACATTAGGATTTAACAACTAATAATTCACATGTAAACTTTAAATCTTCTTTTTGAGCATGTCTCATTTAATTTTTTTAATTCAGTAATTTTATGTCATGAATACAGTAATGTGCATCTATTATTTATATACATGTAAATTTTAGTGAATAATTCCTTAAGCCCATGCTAGTGTAAATTTTATATGCATCATATTAACATTTTCCTTACGCATTCCATTTTTCACCCAATGAAAAAGTTTTTTTTTTTTTTTTTTTTGTTAGTCTTACATATGAACATGTTCAATAGCCATGGCAACATTTTAAACATTGTCTGACTTGTGCATCAGTGGAAAATCAATTCAATAAAATACCATTTATATGTACCTTAGGGTGGATCAAAAAGTTCTTTTTTCTAATTTTGACATGTAACACCTATAAACACGCATGCCAAGTGAACAAACAGCCAGTTGCTCATCTATAATCTTATGTGTCAATCTTATTTTGATCCTTGTCTCTGTGATATTTTTTGTACTTGCATCATTTTATATCACATCATAAGGTTGACAAATTAGTCATTTTCTGTGGCTATGTTTTGTTTTTTAGTTCGAATTTAATGCCAGGTGGGCACTTGAAGATGACCTCTGAAACCCCTATTTTTTGTATTTTTGGGAAAAATAAATCCAAACCAATGAATTTAAAACTGTTACAAATTTTTTGTAATCACCCTGTGGGTGTTAAAATTTCTCCTGCAAAAGCCAAAAATCCATCTTAGAGCTTATATTGAGATTCTGAGGGGCAGCTCAAAATCATGGCCTATTGAGCTTGCCTTTTTGCTCTCTTATTCTTATTCCATTTGACAAGTTTTAAGAGGTATTACAAATCCAAATTAGGAAAAAGCATTTTTTTTATCCACCCGAATGTTCACATGCTGTACTACACTACTGGCACACACAGCTTTCACAGTGAAGTAAACTTTCAGCTGCACCATGATTTTTCCAAGACCTGCCAAGAAGAACTCTGTTAGCACTGTTAACACATTTGAATTTTGTGTTAATGTAGTTCTCCTTCTGTACAAGGGTTCACATTGCCCCTGGTATTTGATTTCCCTGGGGTTTTCTTCTAGGCCTGGAAAGTCCTTGATTTTTCATATTTTTGTGAAAGGTTGTAGAATAGTCATGAAATATTTTTTTTACAATGGATAAAAAAATTGATTGAAATGTTTAGTTAATTGCATCGTTTTGTTCTAATTCCCTGTGGCGTCTGCTTGCGATGGCACACTTCCTTCCATGCAGTGTGGAGACATGATGTCATCATGTGTGATGTTGGAGTGCAAGATGTTTGAGTGCCATATTTCCAGCCACTTTGATTTGTGGCATGGCAGTTGTGTGCAGTTGGATTCACAAAAGCATGTGGAAACCTCCCTGCAAGTCCAAGACGGCCATTCCTTCTGGCATGCTCTTTTCTCGCTGAAGGAGATTGATATCTGGCCTCCTTACCACCATTGTGTATGGAAATAAATGGCTATGGAACATGGAAACTTCTGTGCCATGGCAAAATTGTTTTGTATTATTATCATTGTGCTAAGTTCCAGATCATATTTTATACAGAGCATTTTTTATATGGTAAAATCTTGCTACTTCTTTGAAGATGTTGTTCACTGAATTGACACTGAAGAGCACTGTAACAGTGAAACCCATGGGGCTTGTAAGAATTCCAAATGCATAGTAAATTTTGCCCCAGTTTGCAAAATCTAAAACAAAACACTATGATTCTAGCCAAAATTTAAGCACCTGGAACTTTTTGATGAACTTCTGGAAAACTCCTGGAATTCATTTTCTGTAAATGTGTATGAGCCCTGTCTGTACAAATCCACAAAAATTTGTTTACTAACAGACAACTACTTTTCAGTCAACATACATAACACAAAAATTTGGTTAACACAGCTCTTATCAGGCATAAAACCATACCTTTGCTGATGTCAAGCCCTATGCCTTTTATATATATATATATATAACAACCTTTACAATAATCTTTCAAAACACTTTCCCTGGCACATTGAGGAGGCTTTGATGCCATCTTAGTTCTTACATTCAGCCTGATCAACTTTTCTCTGATGCAAGGAAACAGTGATAGCATCATACCAATCCTGAGGGACAACTTCTAACTCTCACTGCAATTGGAATAACAATGTGGAGAACTGTTGGCTTTTTAAAGAAGTGTTTGTCAATTGTATCATTTAAATCTGTATCCTGTAGAGTGTAATGTAAATCCATGCATTGCTTCAGCATTACCTCACCAGAAATAGTAATAAAATTAACAAGACTTTCTGTTGCAGATTCATGGAATATATCTTTGGATCAAGCCTTACAGTTTCTTTTAGAGTTAATATTCCCTGTACAGTATTGATCTTAATGACTGATTCATGAACTTCACTGAATTCCTGTGATTGATGTCTTTTGTCATTTCTTTCTTGAAGCAACATGAAATTTAACTGTCTTTCGTGAAACACAAAGCTTAAAAACTAAAAAAAAAAAAATAGGGTTTTTAATGTTATGTTACATCAAAGCTTGACAAAATGCATTTAATTTTTTAATTTGATAGTTTTATTACAAGAATTTTTTTATGATTTTGCTGTTTTTAAATTTCCAGAATGAAAGCATTGTTGGGTACAAGAATTACTTCAGTGGCATTGTTGGGTATGTGTAGCATTTGAATTTTGAATACACTTTTACAGCCTATCTTTATGTGGTAAATAATTGAGGGCATGCTGAATACAAGAATTATGTACTAAACTGTATGATCATGTTTTTGGTGATATCAGTTCCACTAAGTCTCTTTGTGTTCACCAAACCCTGTGGTACAAGCCATCATACACCTAGCAGAAGATGTGCAGGAAAGAGATAGAGTGCATGAAAAAAATTGTTTGTTATCACATTACACCATTACCGAATACACTGCACCATCTTTATAATATAACACATGACTCATGTCAAATCACCCAGCATTTCCTTGAGATGTCACCCACCCATCTCAGATTTATGTGAAAATTGGCACAAAGTGTAGTACTGGTGAGATATGAAACCTGTTAAAATTTTAGGTCAGTTGGCCCAGTAGATTTTAAGTAATGCCACTTTAAAAATTAGGTAGCTCTGCCTGTAAAGTTTTCGCACTAAGTTTTCACAGCTGCGCTGTAGGACAAAAAAATTCATTATTTCACAACTAACAGTTGCAGCCACATAATTTTTTTTCTGAAATGATCTGCATGATCCATACATTTTGGAACAACTTGTTTCTGCACATTTTTAGAATTAAAGAAACACTTCTTTTTTTTTTAATTTAATGCCAAAAGACATGGAAAAATAAGGCCACATTTTTATCAAACAAAACTTTTTTCAAAATGAGTCCCCACTTCAAATTTGCTAAAAATATTTTCATGTGTGTATTATAATGTAACCTTTCAGCAGGAGTAAAAAAATACTTTGGGCAATTTGCAATTTTGGCGAGGGGTAAAAAAATTAAAAAACGGCGTGTTTTATATACTAAACATTCCGACATGATATTACCCAATTTTTTAATTAAGTGGTTGCTTGACCATTTTATACACCTTTCCCTCTCACAGTTTAACCCTATCAGTGAGTAGCTCAAAACAATTTTTATTTTATATGCCCCCCATCTTGGATATAGTTCATTTTTCTTTTCTGCATTAGGCAAAAATAGGTACTCACAATGGTTTTGAAAAAAAGGCAGTTGTTTTCCTCTTATTATATTGTAGATCAAAAGTTTTGGTTTTCACTACCTTAAAGAGGATATTTTCAGCTTACAGAAAATGTATAGAAATGATAAAAAATATTTTTTTTAACCTTGCTTAAAATAGCGTTGAAATCTGCAATACTCACAAGCATAATCACTATTTTTTATGAACTGTTAAAGCGACTAGGAGTTGGAACCCCAAGTTTGGAATTTTTGTGTAATAACTATGGCTAGTAGTTTTCAGCTATGGAGAACTTAAGTCAGGGAGAACACACACACACACACACACACACACACACACACATACACGTTTCAGACCATCAGAAAATAAAATAATTTATTTTGGGTCTTCAGATTTTTTTGGAAGTACATAAACTCAACAAGAAGAAATATTCTACTTTCATATTAAATGTGCAATCAAATAAAAGTAATTTAACCTGTTGAATGTAAAGTTGTAAAAAGGTACAGGAATTTTCTTTAGTTAGTTTTTCAGCCAGTGCACATAAATTTCATCCAGTCCACGTTACTACAGACTGTGAGAAATATTGAGTATTTCACTGATGGTTGTTCTTCTCATTATAAAAACTGCAAGAATTTTCTAAACTTGCGCTATCATGAAAAGGATTTTTTTTAGATTGGTAGGGAAGTGGTAATTTTTTGCAACAAGCCATGGAAAGTCATCATGTGATGGTATTGGTGCAGTTGTAAACAACAAAAGCCAGTTTGCAGTGACCTTTTGCTCAACAAATAACATCTGCTGCAACAATATATAACTTCTGCAAAGATAATATAAAAGAAATTACATTTTTCTTTGTGTGTGCAGCAAAGATGAACGTAGTGCGTAATCAGCTTAGTCCCCGTTTTGAGAAAGCAATGCATCACTTTACACCACTTCCCAATTTCAGAATTGGTGCTAAGAGATTAAATTCTGATAAATATTACAGCATTATTTCCGAAATCAGTGTAACTAATTTTCAAGTGAGAGTTACAGTTACATGCTAACTGCTACGTAGCATGTGTATATGATTCCTGTTGGTATGTGGGATTTGTTGAAAAGAATAACTATGATGAAGGTGATGTGACTGTTCGATTCATGCACCCACATGGGCCTTCTCCATCTTTTTATTGGCCTAATAATGATTGTGAAGTACCTTTGACACACATTATGTTTGGTTAAGGTAAACACTGCAACAAGAAGAACATACAGCCTATCCAAACAGGCTGAAGACCTGGTTCAGTCAAAGTTTTTTTTCATATGAAAATCAGTAATTGTGTTTAGTTTTAATTCAAACTGACTGAGAAAAGAATTCATTTATCTCTTATCCAACCAAGGAAAAGTTCATTTATAAATTATAAATCATACATAAACATATCATTCAACGTCAAATTAATTCACAAAATGGTTTGTTCCATTAGTTTATATCTTTATTAAAATTAGTAAGAAATTTAGAGACACCTAATCTTTGCAGTTGCTTGTATTCTTAAAAACAAAAGAAAAAAGAAAACAAAAAGCACTTGGGATAGCATAGGTGGCCCTGTCGGTCGCATTTTTTGCAATTGGCAATTATTTTTAAGCACAGCTTGGCGATTCAACTGGCGATTGTGAGCACAGCTTTGCAGGCTAGCATTTTGATCAGTTACAAATTGAAATTAGTCAAAATATTAAATTCAACTATAACAAATATAATGGGTTGCAAGCACACTCACAGAAATAAGGCTATACATCTAGATAAGTGTTGCTGCTAAAGTTTGTGAATCGCAAACTGTACAGTTTGCTCTGGTACGATTTTTTTTAATTTACCTTATGAATAAATTGTACATATAGTATTTAGTAGTTAAAGGTGTTTAACATATAATTCCATAAGACTTTAAAAATATTTTGAAAACAGAAATAAGCATTAAACATTCATTAGTTTCTGTGCATTTCCGAGTGCTAAAATGTTTAAAATATTTCAGAGCTTGTAACTTCTAAAGTTTGAACCACAAAATAAAACTCACAGGTTTTGTTGAGTACCAGTAGGAGTACCTTTGGTGGGAAAAAAATAAATGTTTGTCTGGTCCCTCTTTTGAAATATGTAACCTTGAAATCTGCAAAAGTTGAAAATTTTGCGACTTTGAGGGGGGCAGACTTAAGTTCCCCATAGCTGAAAACTCTACTGGCCATAGTTATTACACAAAAATTCCCAACTTGGGGTTCCAACGCCCAGTCACCTTAACAGTCCCTCAAAAATGGTGATTATGCTTTCAAGTATTGCAGATTTCAATGCCATTTTAATCAAGGTTAAAAAAAATATTTTCTATTATTTCTACACATTTCCTGTAAGCCAAAAATGTCCACTTTAAGGTAGTGATGTCACACACAACAGCAACTAGGGCCTCAGTGAATCTTGGAGAGGTGCCAGCTAGTTCTGTGTGACATTGGCGAAAAGACCCCAACTCACTGGGTTTTGTTTCAGAATTCTTAGGTTGAATGTCCAACTGGAACCGCCAGCTGTGGGCTAATCACCCACACTGATGTACTTACCTGATTAAAAATACAAAAATAAATATTAAAAATGACTCAAGTGTGGGATATGGTGGACCTACCACACTTGAGAAGAATGGTCCACCACGGAATCAACCTGGACTTTCTAAACAGCGTATGAAAAAGAGAACTCGGCTGAGTGAGTGCAAGATTGGTGTATGGAATACTAGAGGTATAAATGACAAGATGAATGAGGTGATTGAAGAGATGAACAAGTATAAATTGGATGTGCTGTTGTGTGTAAGTGAAACCAAAAAGAAGGAAATTGGTGTAGAAGAAGTGAATGGAATGGTGAATGTGTGGTCTGGAGTATTGGATAATGTGAGAGGACAGGCTGGTGTAAGTGTGATTTTAAGTGAAAAGATGAAGAACAACTTGATTCACTATAGTTGCACAAGTGAGAGAATACCTTGGATTCATTTGAAAGTGAAACTTTAGAGACTAGTAATTGCTGTAGTGTATGCTCCTTGTGACTCTGAACCCTTTGATAGGAAAGAAGATTTATGGAATGAGCTAAAAGCTGTTTTGAGCCAGTTTGGTGCTAAAGAGAAATTTATAATAGGGGATTTCAGTGCTAGAGTAGGTGTGCAGAATGCAATTTCTGACAATGTTCTGGGTAAGTTTAATTATCCTTGTGTGAATGATAATGGTGAAAGATTAATTGAACTGTGCATTGAGAATGGTTTGTATGTATCTAATACATTTTTCAACCACAAGTATATCCACACATATACTTAAGAAAATCGTACTCTTGGTCAAAAGAGTGTGATAGATTTTGTTGTCTATGATCAGCGTCTGAAATACTTAGTTGTTGACACTCGTGTGAAGAGAGGTGCGGATGTTAGTTATGATCATTACTTGGTAGTGTCATGAGGGAAACTGAATGTTGGTTGAAGGAATAGGAAGAGGCCCAGGATGGAAAGAATAAAGGTTGAAAGGTTCCCTGAAAATCATCAGCTTTATTCTGACGTACTCGGAGAACGACTGAAGGAGCTGAAGTCTTGTGAGAGGGATGTAGAAAAGAAGTGGGAATGTTTTAAGAACTGTGTAGTCACTGCTGCTGAAGAGGTCTGTGGTACCACAATAGTGGGTAACAATAGAAGTGATGCTTGGTGGAATAGTGAGATTGAAGAGGCAGTAAAGAGAAAGAAGGAAGCCTATTTGTGGATGTTGCAAGGTAGAGTTTCTGTGGATGAATATCGCTGTAAGAAGCGTGAAGCCGCTAAACTGGTTCGCCAGAGTAAGGCAGGCAAAAGATAGGAAGGAGAAGGTGGAAAGGCATGAATTGGCTTTTTGGAAAGATAGGAAGTCTTTCTGGAGGTATGTGAGACTCAGGAAAAATAGGGGAAACAAAGTGTTAAGTTGTGTGAAGAATAGGGTTGGGGAAATGATATGGGAGCCCAATGAGTTAAGTGAAAAATGGGGTGAATATTTCTGTGAGTTATTAGATCAGGAAAGCAAAGATGGTTCTGAGACAGATGCAGATCATAGCACAGTGAAAGATGAA
Organism: Macrothele yani; assembly: GCA_039090855.1. NCBI lineage: Eukaryota > Metazoa > Arthropoda > Arachnida > Araneae > Macrothelidae > Macrothele > Macrothele yani. Next base: position 60,751,576 of record CM077029.1, read on the forward strand.
AGCACAGGAGGGATCTCAAGAGAAGAAGTGTGTAAAGCTCTAAAATCTCTTCAGAATGGTAAGGCTTCAGGAGTTGATGGCATAACTGCTGAGATGTTGAAATATGGTGGTGACTCTATAATTGATTGGTTAACTAAAATTTGCCAGTTGTGCTGGGAGTTGGGAATCGTCCCCCAGGATTGGAAGGATGCTATCATTGTTTTCTTGTATAAGGGAAAAGGTGATCAGACTGAATGCAAGAACTATCGTGGTATTAGTCTACTGAGTGTGCCAGGAAAAGTGTTTGGTAAGGTTGTTATTGAAAAAGTACGGGGTCTTACATCATTGAAAATGTGGGATGTTCAGAGTGGTTTTATGCCTGGTAAAGGCTGCACTAACCAAATTTTTACATTACACATGATGATTGAAAAGTATCTGGCTGTTGGCAAGAAAGTTTTTGCTGCCTTCATAGATTTAGAGAAAGCTTATGACCGAGTAAATAGGACACTTTTGTGGAAGGTATTGAATGAATATGGTGTTACTGGGAATCTACTTAATAGTGTAAAAGCCATGTATGCTGACAGTAGAGCCTGTGTACGAGTGAATGGTGTTTTATCAAAATGGTTTTCTATTGGTGCTGGAGTCAGGCAAGGTTGTGTAATGTCTCCATGGCTGTTTAATATATTTATGGATGCGTGCATGCGTGATTCCAATATAGATAATACTGGTTTATGTCTTGGTGATATCCGTGTGTGCAGATTGCTGTATGCTGATGACACTGTCCAGTTGGTAGAGAGCAAAAGTGAGTTGCAGAGTATGTTGTCCCGGATGTACGAAGTTTGCATGAAATTCAAACTGAGTATAAATAAGGGAAAACCAAAGTTATGGTTTTTGAGAGAGGAACTGGTAGCATTGAATGCAATGTAAGTGTAAATAACATAGTGATTAACCAGGTGAGTGAGTTTGTATATTTAAGAAGCATGTTTGACGGTGAAAACAAATTGGATGGTAAAATTAGTAGGTGAGTGAATCCTTCATTGAAAGTCATGGCTGCTCTGGGAGGTTTTCACAGGAATGATGGGTTCTCAAGAGAGTCCTGTATGGCTGTGTATGAGAGTGTAATTGTTCCTACTCTGATGTATTGCAGTGAAACCTGGGTACTGCAGAAGAAACAGGAGTCGTTTGTGTGCTGGAGAAATGCGTTACTTACATGTGTGTGTGTGTGTGTGTGGCAAGCCACGTTCTGATTGTGTGAGGAATGAAGATGTGTTACAGTTGTGTGATGTGAAGCAAAATGTTGTTAGAAAGGTGGAGACTAATATGCTTTGGTGGTTTGGCCATGTCGAAAGAATGAGTGATGAGATGCTTACTAAAAAAATCTTTTAGCCCAAGTGGCAGGAAGGAAAGGCAGAGGAAGGCCAAGGAAGTCATGGGAGGATCAGGTTCAGGAGTGTCTGCATGAGAAACAAATTATGAGTGTGAAGTATAGAAGATCTTGTGTATGGCGTGTAATGAATATCAGTGAAGCCCGAGTTGTATGTCAAGATCGCTGTAAATGGAGAAGTTTGATACAGCAACAGTAAGTAAAAACTATCTGGTAGTTCGTATTTCTTTTTGGAGCTAACCTCTGAATCTCAGAGAACAGCTTGGTGATATGTATATGTATGTTAAGGTAGTGAAAATCAAAACTTTTGATCTACAATAAGAGGAAAGCAATTGCCTTTTTTCAAAACCATTGTGAGACTCTATTTTGGCCTAATGCAGAAAAGAAAAATGAACTATATCCAAGATGAGGGCACATAAAATAAAAAAATGTTTTGAGCTACTCACCAATAGGGTTAAACTGTGAGAGAAAAGATGTTTAAAATGGTCAAGCAACCACTGAATTAAAAAATTGGGTAATATCATGTCAGAATGTTTCATATATAAAACATGCCATTTCGGATTATTTTTTTCCTCGCCAAAGTTGCGAATTGCCCAAAGTATTTTTTTTTTCCCCCTGCTGAAAGGTTATATTATAATACACACATGAAAATATTGTTAGCAGATTTGAAGTGGCAGCTCATTTTGAAAAAAGTTGTTTTGTTTAATAAAAATGTGGCCTCATTTTTCCATGTCTTTTGGCATTAATTTTAAAATAAAAAGTGTTCTTTTAATTCTAAAAATGTGTAGAAACAAGTTGTTCCAAAATGTATGGATCATGCAGATCATTTAAGAAAAAAATTATGTGGCTGCAACTGTTAGCTATGAAGTTATGAAATTTTTTGTCCTACAGTGTAGTTGTGAAAACTCACAGTGCAAAAACTTTAAAGGCAGATCTACCCAATTTTTAAAGTGGCATTACTCAAGATCTATTGGACCAACTGACCTAAAATTTTAACAGATTTCATATCTCACCAGTACAATACTTTGTACCAATTTTCACAAAAATCTGAGATGGGTGGGTGACATGCCCTGGGTGATCTGAGATGGAATGACCCTCATGTGAGTCTAAAATCTTTAATGGTGTAAATTAAAACACTCAATAATTGCCGAGCTTTTGCACTCCACTGGGAGGCTTCGTCTGGGCTAGATTATCAGAGCCTTAGAACAGTAATGTACAATACTGAAACAATGCAAAAGTTTCTGACATTTTGGAACATATAGTTCTGCTCACATGGAAGTCCATGTTTCAGACATGCCCATGTAGTATGTAGGGACACTATTGGTTGTTTCTTCGGTGTCTGTTCAGAAGATTTCTCCAAGCACCTGGCAGTTCCAAGGACAAGCTTTTGTTGCACGAGTGCAGCTGAGATATGATTTCAACACTTTCCCATATAGTTGTGCCAATGTAGCTTGTGTAGGGTGCTAGTCTGCACAAGCTTTTTGGATGACCTCCCTGCATAGAGCAGTAAAATATGGAGTGAATGTGGCTATTAAATCTCCTGCATCTATGTACAACACTGTGTCAACCAGCAAGCCACCAATAAAAAAAGAAAGCTCAGCGGGAATTTACGACATGCCCACAATATATCCAGATGGCAGCACAAAACTGTACATAGGGTTGATGAAAAGATCCCTTATGGCAAAGATCATAAAAGAGAAAAAAATGCAAAAACGACACTTACGAAAATAGAATTGTGGTGTTGCAACTTTATTTTTGTGATGTTTGATTATATACTAAAATGGAACAGTGAAATTACTCAACAAAAAAACATTTAATTACACTATGTTTTTTAGCAGGCCACTAATTGTGACCAGCATCATAACGGCAACCACCCTCTGTGAGAGCCAGTCACAGTGTGTAAATCATAATCGCAGAGTTCATCGTTTTCTGCTCACTCACACTTATCTGTACAAGGTAAGTTGTTTGCTTAACGTGTACACGGTGGATTGTATCTGTTTTTCACGCACAAACGTCTTACCTAATGTACAAAGGAATCTGGAGCTCATGGCATTTCATATGGAATGGGAGCTATTTGTTTATCCTTCATGTTCCATCCATGCCCAATGGCAGATGGAATTGTTTGCCATGATTGGTCACTTTGGGTCCAGATCATGACCTGGTAGTTGACTCTCTTCATTGCAGGTACAGATTCTTAGCTTGTCTGTTTCTTAGAAAACATCTACCAGTGCAAACTCTGGAAGTTTTGTTATACTGGTTCTAAGCTGACAGACATGGTAAATGTATGCTTCCAGTTTATACAGGAATTGTTTCTTGTGTTTTAGGGGAGTGTCAATATGGTATCTCAGTGACAGTGCTGAATGCTTTCTAGTATCAAATTTTACCTTTCCCTGACAAAGTACCTGTACGACCAGATCCAAACAAGGTGTGAAATGCAGGCAACCAATTCAGTTAGGTGCCTCCTTGATAAAACTATCTGCACAATTGAAATACTGTTTTTTGAAGTAGGTACAAAGTGAGACTTAAGGGGAAGTTTTGGATACAGTCTTATACTCTTAAGCAGAATTGCAGGAACAGGTGACATAGATTTTATTTTGGTCCTGCAGATAAAAATGATGTCCCCAGAATTATTGTCTTGGTTCTGGGAAAAAAAAAAAATAAAAAAATGATATCCCTAGAACCCCTTTTAATTCTCTCTTGCAGACTCTCTATCACAAGGGTAAGTTTTCTGCCTAAGGACGGAATTCCGTTTTTCAGAACTTTCCGATAATAGAAGTTAGACGAAGTGATGATTTCTCCATAATCATAGTTTTTCCCTCTCACATTGTTTGCTCTGTTCATGTTATTGTTAAATAAGATTTTATTGTATAAATGTTTGTTTCAGCTTAAAAACGGAGGCAAAAATTTCTGAAAATGGAGGTTAGATGGAGGGTTGTAATCTTAAATTCTTTTTCTTGTGATGCCCTTTCTACTCAGGAGAAATTGTTAAATGTTTAATTCCATAAATATGTATTTCAACTTGAAAAATGAGGAAACATTTCTGAAAAGGAAAGTTGGACGTAACACAGCTCCTATAAACATAATTCGTTTTTCCTAAAGTTCTCTCTGTCCAAAATATTGTTGCTAAATATAATTTTTTTGTAGAAATATTAATTTGTGTTTCAGCTTAAAAAATAAAGGCACAAATTTTCCAAAACGGAAGCTTAAAGGAAGCGAAGATTTCTCCGTGATCATAATTTTTTTTAGCGGTGTGTTCCCTGTCCTGCATTTTTATTAAATGTCATTTAATTACATAAACGTTTGCATTTAAAATTGCGAATAGAGGGAAATTTTTCCGAAAAAGGAAGTTAAGGAAGTAAAGATTTCTCCCATAGTAATTCCTCCCCCCCCCCCACGTGATCTATCTTCTGACCTATATTGTTGTTAAATATCATTTTATCCATAAATCTGTATGTTTCAGCTTGAGAATGGAGGCAAAATTTAAAAAATTTCCGACCACAGAGTTTGGACGAATCAATAATTTATCTTGAAATTGTAACTTTTTTTTCTTGCGATGTTTCCTCTGTTGTGTATTGTTAATATTATTTTATTCCACAAATTTTGGTACTTCTGCATAATGATAAGGTGAAAGTTCATACTTTGCACTTAGAACACTGGAAAATATATGAAGAAACGCATGCTAGAGCATACGTTTCTTCATATATGCTGCTGTCAGTCATGCGTTTCTTCTGGCATGATGCTGCTGTCAGTGATTGTGTAATGGGGCTGAAATCTACAGACCTTGGAGTTCTGTACAGTGGTATAATATTCACCATGATAATGGACAGATTGTTATTATTTGATGGCACTGTGAAACCACCTCAAAATATTTTTGAAATGGGCTGAAATTTTTCACATTTGTATACATCATGGTAAGGATCAAATTTAGGAGATAAAGACCTGAAAGCTTTTTTTTTTTTCCCCTTATGATAGAGTGGCACTTTTAATATGCAGTGTATTTATATACAGTATATAAATGCATGTATAAATAGGTGGCATTACATTGAAGAAGGTAAAAAAGGAGACAGCTATCAGCATACCTAATTTGTTGCAGTTAAATGGGAAAGTGTTATAGAGTGAAAAAAATTTCAGTGTTGGCAATGCCTTCTAGCTTCGACAGATAGTTATATCAAAAGTTGTTTCTAAATCCCACAAAAAAATTCTAGGTTCAGAGGTCAATATTCTTGATTGTAGTTGCCACTGTGATTCCTGTAGTACCCAGGCTAGGCCTTTTTAGGCAAAAGAGATATGAGGTGGAGATTTTCTTTTATCTTTTTTTTTTATTTTTTAAATTTCTACCTGTGCAAATTTTTATTGTTTTTAACTTCTAGTCAGTATTTTGCCCTGTGGTTGCTTGCAGATTATTTTGTGGCATCACGATACCCATTGCAAACTGATCAGAAACTTTCTGCTATGAGGATCTTATAGCAACAATCAAAACATCTGCATTCTGTGCAAATTAAAGTTTTATAGCTCCTCTTTCTGTGAAATTGACAGCATCAGGAGTTATCTTCTTGTCTGTCTCCTCTTTTGTGCTACAAAGACGATCCAAAGAAGAACGTGATGCAGCCACTTCTGTTTGCCACACCACTACAAATTCTTTTTTGTTTGTTTGTGCATGCTGAAGCATATTTTGAGCTAGGTAAGTTATCAATAATGTGTGAAAGTAGCTTCTTCATGTTAACATTAGCCATGTTTTTTCTGTTCTTGACTTTATAGCTGGTTGGCATAGTTTCTTGGAGTCTCTTTTGCTTTGTCATACTCTTCATATAAGTACTGTAGGTCAGTCCTCTTTCATATTCTGTCAGGAAGTCCTACATTTTAGGGAACATTTCCTGCATGTAACTATAGAATTTGGTGACTCCTGACTCAAGGATATGTAAATAGTGCGTATCCTTGAGTTGGGAGTCAGACCGAATTCTATAGTTATGTGTAGGAAATGTTCCCTAAAATGTAGGACTTCCTGACAGAATAGGAAAGGTGAGTGGTCTACAGTACTTATATTGATATTGGCTTGCACAATTTTTGCAGTATGGAGGGATGAATACGAATCTTCTTCTGACATATCATTATCTTAGGTGCACCATATAAAAGAGGCCCAGTGGCCAGACGTTGTTAGGTGGGTTAAAGTTGTTTGGCGGGTTTCCAGTTAAAACCACTTTGTTCCACTTCTAACCGGTTTCTGCGTGTACAGCTGCAAAGGAATTCTCCGGAGTGGTTAGTCACAGCCAGAGCAGTGTAGGTACATGGTCATAAGTGTAAGTGAAGAGAGAACAAAGGCAACGGAAATGGTTTTAAGTATGGAACAGCGAATTTTTATTGTGGAACAGTATTTCAGAAATAACTTATACAAGGTTTTAAATGAGTTCTATACAGAAAAATTTCCACATTGTGCAGCACCGGCAAAATTAGTGGTACAGAAGTTAGGGCGAAAATTTCGTGAAACCGGCACGGTGTGCAACAGGAAAAGAAACAAACCCAAGACAATTCGTACTGAAGACAACATCAAAGATGTGTGCAAAATAATGTTACAAAGCCCTCGGAATTTGATTCGCCGATTATCGTCTGCAACAAGAATATCTGCCACGTCATGCCGACACATACTTAAGGTGGATTAGCATTTTCGTCCGTACAAAGTTATGGCACTCCAAGAACTTAAAACTCCTGATTATGCAAAATGGATGCAATATTGTAAGTGGTTTCAGGAGACCATTATCTGTGGTGAAATGGACCCAACACTTTATTACATGACAGATGAAGCATGGTTTCATCTGTCTGGGTATGTCAATGCGCAAAACAGCAGGATTTGGACCGACACGAATCCCAGACGGACAATGAAGACTCCTCTGTACGACCTAAAGATAGGCGTTTGGTGTGCTGTGTCTGCAAAGAGGATAGTCGGCCCATTCTTTTTCACTGACACCATTAACTCGAAGCTCTATGTCCAGCAACTGTTCAACCCATTTGTTGCCGCACTTACGGAAGAAGAGCGAATGTATGCTTTCTTTCAGCAGGATGGTGCAACGGCGCATACTGTGCTGAACAGACTTTTATCTGTGGGGAGCATTGAAAGGGAAAGTGTACACAACTAATTCGCACACCCTTGATGAATTAAAAGTGAACATTACAGATGCCATAGCCCAGATTACTGCTAATGAGTTGTGGCATGTTACGAACAACATGTTCCGTCAATTGCAGCTGTGTGCTGATGTCGGAGGACAGCACTTTCAGCAATTGTTATAAACGCAGGTAAATTACTCCTGTTTTCTGTCATTTCAACTATTCTTTACCATGTATAGTAACATTGCCTGACTGTTGTCGTTCATTATACTCGGGCCTCTTTTGTATGGCACACCCTGTATTAGGTGTACAAATAAGTTTTAAAACATTTAAACAATGCAACATGTAATTTGAGAGAAAGCAAAAATACCTTTACAAATCAAAATATGCGCCATCATGATCTATCATTTACTGCCATCGATCAGGCAGCTGACGGATTCCAGCCATGAAGAATACTTCGTCGTGGGATGTGATGTAGTCGTCAACCCATTTTTGCACTTAGTCACAAGTCCGGAACCGTACAGCAGACAAACCATGTTGCATCAATTGGAACAAATGATAGTCTGAAGGGGCTATGTCGGGACTATATGCCGGGTGCTCCAAAACTTCCCAGCCAAACGTCAATAACATTTCCTTGACCGATTTTGCAACATGCGGCCTAGTGTTGTCATTCAGTAATTTCACGGGACGCAATCCTTTGCCTATGAATGGATGTTTCCGACAGTGTCCTGGTTCAGTCGCAGCAATTGTTGCCTGTAGCGATCAGCAGTAACAGTTTGACCCTGTACCAATAGTTCATAATAGAGCACACCCTTCATATCCCACCAGATGCACAGCAGAACTTTCTTGGAGTGAATATTGCGTTTTGGTATCAAAGTTGTTGCTTCACCGGGGTCTACCCAGTGTTTTTTGCATTTGGGATTGTCGTACCATATCCGCTTTTCATCACCCATAATGATTTTCCACAGGAAAGACTTACTGTGTTGTTTATTCAACAGATTCAAACACTTCATGACACACTCATCCCTGTTCCTTTGGCTCAGGTCATGTGGCACCCATTTTCCTTCCTTCTGAATCTTTCCCATTGTGCGTAAACGATTGGAAATGGTTTGTTGAGTTACTCCCAGTTGTGCAGCTAGTTCGTTTTGTGTTTGAGACGAATCTTCATCCAGCAATGCTTGCAGTTCCTCATGTGCAGCCTTCTGCTGGGCGCCACTATGTTCTCGATTGCTAACATCAAAATCACCTGCTTTAAACCATCTAAACCAAAACTCACACATGCTTTTCGATACAATATTCTCCCCTTGAATAGAACAGATCGATGCACATGCTTTTGCATCACTTTTTCCTTGACGAAATTCATAACGAATGCAGTGTCGAATAAATGCAGTATCGCCCGCCATCTTTCACCTACTGATGTGCAAGTGCGTTTGACTGTTAAGCAAACTTCTGTGTCACGTTTTATACTCTGTACCAGTTACGGTCACATGACAACAACGCAGGGAAATGTCGGATATGTAAATTAGCGGTATATGTCACACAAAAAACGCTTTAAAACTTATTTGTACACCTAATACGTATATACTCTCCATTGAGTTTCCTCTGTATGTTTCAAATGATGATGTATTTAATTATAGTCCCAGTACTTATTTTGAATTTTTTTGGTGAATGCTTTATTCAGATCTTTGCATGTCCAAATTCCATTTGACTTATCCAAAGTTTGTAACTATGCCATTCAGTCAACAATTGTAACAGAAAAGGTCCTTTCATGTAGAGTATAGGCAATTATGGTTGTGGGTGTTCTTTTTTTTTTTTTTTTTTTTTTTTTTGCTGACAAAAGTGCATGTTGCCATCACCATTGAACAGTGATTGTAGTACAATGGGGAATTCATAGAGCTCGAATGTCTGACATAAATCTACTTGATGCTGTGATCTGCTTATAACAAGTATTCAGGCAAATAGTGAACTGTTTCTGAGTTCAGTACACAACTTGTTTATTGCAGTGTCCTCCCTGTTTACTGCTTCTTTAATGCTATAATGATGTTTGTACGATGTTGCTTGCCCTGGTATTCCTGCCATGCTTAATGTCTCTTCAGATACATGGTTAAGTTCTGTCACTATTAAAAAATAGTGTGCAAGGGCCATAGGGTGTTGTTATGCTTCCTAAACCGACCTCAGTTTTCATGTTCAACTGCTTCATTGACTCCAAGAATGCAGAATGGAGTAGTAATTTTCCTCAGAGCCCAATTTCAAATGCATCCCATATTGCTTGATGTGACTCTTTCAAAGCATTTGTTTCTGCAAGACAGTGTGTTATGATCCCAGAAAAATCCAAGCAACCAACCATATTTTTGTTATAACTTTATTATTCATTGGCTGAAACTAAATATCGGGTTATCACAATTAAAGTATCCCTATTTAACGCTCTCTGGAGATATATCTAGCAGTCCAAACACAACCAAATTAGGTATGTTGACGATTCAGGACACGCGAAAGAGATTTCCATTAAAAAAAAAAAAAAGTTCCAAAAGTCACCACCTGAGGATTTCAGGCGCTGCAAGCTGCAATAATTTTGGCTCTACGAGGGAAATGAGTCTTTGTGGCATTACGAGCGACAAGAAAGTGTATCATTTGCATAAGGCACGCGCTATGGGTGACTCCATGGTATAAAACTGTCCTAGGCATGGTGAATGCCATTCGTATTTCATCAACCGCACCTTGCCAGAACGCTCTCTTCTTGTGAAGCTGTTTTATGAAAATGCAAGCATAGCTGCCGCTGCGCTTCGAGAATTCCGATGACGTAAGAAAGGTCCATTAACTCCATGTGCTCTCAGAAGAATGATTGCTCGTTTCGAGGAAACAATGTCTACGTGTTCAACCTGGGCGATGGGGGCAAACCTATAGCTCCAGAAGTGGTTAAAGATATCTCCACTGCGCTTGTGGATTGCTCCATGGATAATGTGTACTAGGTTTTAGTTATGCACGCGCAGTGTCACGGAAGCTGGATGTGCCCTACACCACCGTGTGGAAGGTACTGAGAAAAGTGTTGCATTTTTTTCCATACAAGATCAGCCACACCCAACAGTTGATTGACGGTGACAAGGACACCCGACTGACCTTTGCATTGACCTTCCTTGATAGAATGGAAGTGGACGATGTGTGGCCATGGGAGATCTGCTGGAGTGATGAGCCCCAGTTCACCTCAGTGGAACAGTCAACACGCATAACTGTCGCATTTGGCCATTGCAAAATCCTCATGCATTTCAACAGGTTCCACTGTTGAAATGAAAGACAATAATCAGTTAGGTTCGGCCGTTGAACACATTGCTCATTGACTTCAGTATTTGCAATTTAACAATGGCGCCCACATTGAGCAGTACTGGTTGCACCGCTGGGTGTCTCCGGTATTTAATTGCACAATCTCTCCCTTGTGCAATTAAATACCGGAGACAATAAAACATCTTGACCACAACACGTGTGTCGATTTCTACTTCAATTTTTGTGTCGTTTCCCACGTAGAGCCAAAAATTGTCTATATCATCGCAGCTTGCATCGCCAGAAGTCTCCTAGTGGTGACTTTTAGAACTTTTCTTTTTTTTCCGGAAATCTTTTTCGCGTGTCCTCAGTTGTCAGCATACCAAGTTTAGTTGTGTTTGGACAGCTAGATATCTCTCCACAGAGTGTTGACTAGGGATACTTTAATTATGATCACCCTGTATATACATAAATACATATCATTAAGCTGTTCTGTGTGATTCTAAGGTTAGCTCCTCAAAGAAAAAAAATCTACCAGATGAACATTTAACTGGTGGAACTAGATTTTACTTACTGTTGGTATATCAGACGTCTATTTACAGTGATTTTGGCACGCTTCACGAACATCTATCACTCATCGCATGCAAGACCTTTTGTACTTATAATCTTTTTCTCATTCAGACGTTCCTGAATTTGGTCCTTCCTCTACCTTTCTTTCTTACCAACTGGGCTGAAAAAAATTCTCTTAGTGAACATCTCATCACTCAGCCTTTCAACATGGCCAAACTACCTAAGAATATTAGTCTCCACCTTGCTAACAACATTTTTCTTCACATTACACAATTGCAACACATCTTCATTTCTCACATGATAAAAGCATGTTTTGCACCACCCCCCACCACCCTTGCCCCCGCCATAGGTAACATATCTCTTCAGCACACGAAGAACTTCTATGTTTCTTTTGCAATACCTAGGTTTCACTGCCCTACATCAGAGTAGAAACAATTACACTTTCATATACAGCTATTTGAGACCTTGAGAATCCATCATTTTTGTGAAATCCTCCTTAAAAAGCAGGTATGACATTCAAAGAAGAATTCACTCGCCACCATCTAATTTTTTCTCTCTGTCAAACATTCTTCCTAAATATACCAACTTGTTCACCTGATCAATCTCTGTTCCATTTATACTTATCTTGCATTCAGAAGCAACAGTTCCTCATTCAAAAACCATAACTTTGGTTTTTACCTTATTTATACTAAATATGCATAGTGTACATAATGGCTTGGCTGATTTTGAAAAATAGATCCACTGTGGACCTGTTCTTTTGGTAGAAATTTGTGATACAAGTCCTAAACAATCTTCTTTTTTTTAAATAGCTTGTGCATTAACCCAAGAAAACTTGCTTCTGTGAAAAATTGCGTAGCAGATTGCTATGCTAGTGGCAAAAAATGCGAAAATACTGTTTCATGCTTTAGCTTGCATTTTTATTTAGAAAAACATAAATTGTGCTTCATTCCACCTGTTATTTGAAATAAGCTAGCTATTCACTCAGCTGTTAACACAGAAGGATAAACAGGGTCCTACATCAGAATATGATAATACTAATTTATCTTATGTTTGTGTATGTTGTAAAATGAATAACAGACAAAGGTGTAATTATTGCTTGATTATATAAGTTTCAATTTCAGGTTTTTTGTTGTTGAAGACCACATATTAAACACATCCAATGGTTTAGTAAATAGAGCTTATTTAGATGAAGTTTGGAACAATGCTCTCTCAAAAATCATAGCATCACTGAGGACTCCTTCGGTACGTTGCACAGTTTTTTGAATTCTATATCTTAATACTTGCTACTGTTTGTCAAGATTGCTACTGAAAGGTGAAAATATCTGTTGATAATTAAGTGGCCAGTGGAAAAGAGGCACGTGCCACATATGAGTCAAATTTGAGTTAAGGTATGTATCTGATAATTGCCGCCACCTAGAGTCTATATCACTAAAAATTGGTCATGTGACCCATGCACATGCACATTCACTGCCGATTAAAATATTGTGTTTTCGGTAATGTGTGAAATCTCTAGTGGAAGAAAGGCACAAGCCACGCAGCTCACTAGAAGGATAGTGCGATGCCTCTGAGTGGCTGTGACGTGCACAATCAAACAACCACAGCTGTTGTGCGAGATGAAGTTGTGTTATGTCAATGTTTTCAAGATGGAAATACAGGGAGTTGATGTAAATGTGAGTAGTGAAGAAAGTGCAAAAGTTTCAGGGAAGAAACGTTCTAGGAATCCCGATAAATGAAAAGACAACAAAAGAAAGATGTTACGAAACTGTGGACAAGAATATGTTCGCCAAAATAAGACTGTTGCACCTGCTAAAGTGCTCGAAAACGTAGATCAGTATTGTATACGAAATTGTTGTAAATATTGGACACTTTCAGTGCAACACAGAGAAGACATATTTATGGAGTTTGGAGATTACAACAAGTAAAATGCTTATTTATTCGGACTAGTAAGGCCGTACAAGTGCAAGCGTGCTTACATTAATAAAAGGAAAGTTGTAACAGAAAGCCAGAAAAATGTTTTGTTCAAGTTATTTTATTCGTTGCAATAAACATAGTGAAATCGAAGTGTGCAGAAAGGCATTTTTATTACTTTGTGGCTTACTGTAAAACGTTTACGAACGATTCGGAGAGATGCTTATAAAGACAGTGAGGATTCTGAAGCAGAAGACAGACCACATATGTCTTGTCCTCTTCAGCATGAACGCATGTCTCCATATGATCCAGTTCATACACCACAGCAGGACAAGAGAGGTATGCATTTCAACAGAACCCACGTAATCACTTCTGAGAGGAAAGATGAAGTACGAAAACATGTTCGAATGTCTCCGAAATACACTTCACACTATAGTCAAAGGCATAACCCAAAGAGGACATACATTACTTTGGTACATTCAGTTGCAGAAATGTATCGTTTGTACCGTAATACTCTGATTACTAACGAAGTCCCTGTGGGACAACATGTTCATCAAAATATATTTAACAGCGAATTTAATATTTAAACTGCCATCAAGTGACACATGCAATACTTGTGATTCCGCAAAAGCAGCGAATAATCTTTAATTAGCAGATTTTTAACTGCATTTGCGTAAAGCTGAATCTGCTTACAACAGCCAGAAGGAAGCAACAAACGATTCAAAACAGGATGGTAGTGAGACACTGGTTTTGTGTATCGATTTGGAGCAGGCTCTTCCAATCCGTGCATTTCTACTGAAAACATATTTTATAAGAGACAACTCTGGACATATAACTCTGGTGTTCACTGTTGCAATGATGAAAGGGCAGTAATGTGTGTATGGTCGGAAGACATGGCTTCAAGGAGAGCTGATGAAGTTGAAAGTTGTGTTTTGAAAGCACTGCAGCTTCTGAAACAAGATCATCACCATACCTTAATCATATACTCTTATTCGTTTGTTGGACAGAATCAAAATTACATCGTCCTGGGGCTTTGGGGCTTTGGCTGTACCTCTTGGACAAGAAATATTTTGCTACCATTGAACACCGATTATTTGTACCTGGATATACATTCATGCCCTGCGACTGAGATTTTGGACTCAGAGAAACTCAAAAGAAGGACAGAAGCAGTGTACGCTCTTTTGAAATGGGCGGAACTGATACTACAAAGCAGACAAAAGAAATCATTCATCGTAGTGGAAATGAAAACCTCAGATTTCATTTCACTGGCACCAATAGTGGCGAAGAGAAGTGTGACTGTTGATAAACAAAGTTGTAATCTTTCAAAAGCTATGGTTCTGTGATTAATGGGTGGTGAACATTATGTGTACGTCAAGTATACCCATAATCCCATGGAAGTACCAGTGAAAGGTAGTCTTCAAAAAGGGCGTGGTCATTCAACAAATTTAGGAAACTGTGTTTTGCCAGTGAAATATCCTAATGGAAAACTGATAAAGGCAGCAAAACTTCGTGACATACCAAGTCTGATGCAGTTTATACCACCTGTTAATGCTCGACTTTATGATGCATTAAAAAGTGACAATGATGTAGCAGAAGAAACAGAAAACATTGATGAAGAGATGGATGCAGACAAACTTTGAAAGTTCTGGTACATTTCTTTCTTTTCATTGGGTACCAGCACAGTGCAACATTGACACTTTTCTGATGTCATTCTTACGACATACTTACATATCTAAATAATATAAAAAATAACCAATGCCATCTACCGAAGTTTACATTATTTGTGGTCTTATAACTATTACTTGTATGAAATATCATGTAATTTCCATAACAAACTTAAGAATTTATTTTCAGTGAGTACATTTCACTCTGACCATCCTATGATTCTTCATTGTATTAACATTTTTATCATATTATTAATGGTGACACTTCAGTGAAGATTTGAAAATAAACATCCTACATTATCTACTTTAACGTGCTGTTAAAATAATTACATGTTTCCAATTATTTTTTCCAATATCAAGTCCCTCTTTCAATTTTTGCTTCAGGAAGTTGGATTGATGTCCAATGACAGTCAAAGAGTCCCAGTCCATGCGGTGTCCGGTTTCTCTAACGTGTCTGTCTAATCCTGTCTTGTTTGAACATTTTTTTATTACTGCCTTATAAATATACAAAAATAAAATGTACAAAAAACCTTTGGATACAAACAAAATACTAGGTTTCAATTCCTCTCATCAATATTCAATGAAGAAAAGTGTTGCGAACCAATTTTTAGAAAAAATAAATAATTTAGTCTCCTCAGAAGATATGAAAAAAGCCCACATGGATGAACTGGAAGTAATGCTAACAGAAAATAACTACCCAAAAAAGGAAATAGATAAATTACTCAAACAAGATAAACAAAAAAATACAAGCAAGCAGGAGTTTAGGTTCACAAGAAAAATTACCAGGGCCACCAGTGGTGACTAATAGGTGAATATTGCTACTATTTTTGATGACAGGCGACTATGGCTACTATTTCTTACAAAAAACAGCCAAAAGCAACTGTTTTCAGAAAAACCTTGAACTATTTTAATTGCAAGGCTACTATTTTTCAAAAACGTAATTTGTGTTGCGTATATCGATGTGCTTGTATAACATCAGGTTTAATATCGATACATATAAATATCAACTTTGATATTGATATGTCTTGTTCAGTTTATTGCTTTCTGCTTTATTGCAAATATCATGGAGGAAAGTCAATGGCAAGTATAGACTAGACCCACGTGTGTTTCAAGGAACGACCTACTCAAATCAAGATATTCCACTGAAAAAGAGTCCCATTTTTCTGTTTGGAATACGGCAGAGATTGCTGTACGGCAGTGCCAGGAGCGAGCACGTATCTTGCATTCGCCGTATTAAAGACACTTGTTTTCTGTGTTTACCGAAGTTTATTTGCAGTTAAATGTAGCAATTTCAAGTCAAAAATTTTGTACCTAGAATTTCATGAATAATATGTGCATTGAAATAAATTTGCGTGATTGTTTTTATAGCTTTATTTTCCGAATGACATGGAAAATGCATGTTTTGGCCAACAGAAATTTAAACTCACTTTACATTATTTACAAACTGTTTAATATAAATTAGGAATTGTTCATAATGAAAAAATTAAGTGGTAATAAAAAAACACCTGGTGAGACATTTGTGCGTATCTGTTAAAAATAACGAGAAGGTACTTCTTGTCATTGGAGTAGGTCATTCCTCTAATCACATGTGGGTCTAGGTATATATGTACTTGTTTGTATAAGAATTTATTCCAAAGAGCAAAATTAGGATTTATCATTTTTGGAGAGACATTTTGTATCAAAAGACATTTGGAGACTGGAAATATCCATCTTTGGCTAAAGTTGTGAAAGCATGCCTTGCTTTATCACATGGCAACTTCGATGTAGAGAGAGGCCCTTCTGTATCACGAAGAGTTTTTTCAGATGAGAAGGCATCTATATCTGAGAAGATGTTGAATAAGAGACTAACAATTTGAAATGCATTAAAAATGTATAACAACCAAGTTGCAAAGGTGCTAATAACCAAAGAACTAATAAAATTAGCACTTAATGCACATAGGTCATATAGCAACCATTTGGAAGAGGAGCAGAGATTAAAGGAACAACAACTGAAAGCAGAGAAAGAAAGTGCTGCGAGATTGAAACAAGAATTGCTAAATAAAGGATTTGAAGAGCAGAAAGCAAACTGTAGAAAACATGGAAAACAAGTTGTAAATGAATTTATGGCACCTCTATTCATGTTGTACTGTGGAATTAACTGTTTTACGGGTCTTATAGAGGTTATTATTCAAAAACGTTGGTGGTCAAATTTTCGAACTAAAGCCTAGTTCATCATCAGGGCTACGTCACTGGAGTAGTTGCTGTCACTCAGTTGGAAGAGTCCAACTGCAATTATCGTTAATTGTGGTACTTCTTCCTCTTGCTATTTCGATCCCTTCTTCTAGTTTCCTCTTTACTGAGTTTGACTGGTGGACACTCCATAAATTGGGACTCAGTAAGAATAATCGCCCACCAGTCAAACTTAGTAAAGAGGAAACTAGAAGAAGGGATCAAAATAGCAAGAAGAAGAAGTACCACAATTAACGATAATTGTGGTTGGACTCTTCCAACTGAGTGGCAGCAACTACTCCAGTGATGTAGTCCTGATGACAAGCTAGGCTTTAGTTCGAAAATTTGACCACCAACTTTTTTGAATAATAACCTCTATAAGACCCATAAAAAGTTAATTCCACATGGAAAACAAGATAAAAATTCTTGTTCAAGAAAAAAGAGAAGTATAAAAATCATCAGACTCTGTGCTTAAAGAAGCCAATAAGAGACTAAAGCAAGCATTGGGGGAAAAAAAGGCATACCTTCGATACTAGTTGCACATGGCATTCTAGAAGGAACAGAGGAACTCAGACAAAAGGAAAGACAACATGAACTTGAAGCATTAAAAATGAATAGGGTAGTTCATAAAAGAAAATCCTCCCTAATTGATGCATTTATGCAGAAAACCTCAAAAAAGGAATAAATCTAAGGTTAATGAGGAAGCTGTTTTGTTAATCCTATCCTTATATGCACTGATGGCAGTGGTATAAATTCACACTCAATTTTTTAAAATAATTTACTGCATATAACTCCTCCAAATTGCTGCCATGGTATAAGAACAATGTAGACTTTAAAGTGGACTCCCCCCCAATTGCAAAATGATAAAAAACAATTTGTTTATACGTATTTAGGGTGGGGGGCATATAAAAGTTTTTGATGTCCCATGACAGTAATTTTGAAGAGTTATAAAACAATCATTTCAAAAAATTTGAGCTTTGGTTTTATTATTGTCATCTGTGAGTGTAAGGATAATCTTAGTTTTATTGTTGTTAGAGCTTTGAAAATCGATCATGGTTAACATATAGGGATTTGAACTGTCTGCTGTTATAAAAGTAACCCAAATTAGAAGAAAGTCAAGTTTTTTGTTTTCTTGTTTCTATAATTATGAGTTCGAATAATTTTACAGGATAAAGTAATTTCTTTATATTTGTCTGAAAAGCATCAAGGACTCTGTGAAGAATCACTGTGACATTATCAAGGCAGGTGTACAGTATGTCAATATAATGCTTCATATCAATTATACCTGACCTACACAGACTTGAGCTTGAATCATTAGGCAATTGTTCATGCCCTGATGAAATGAAGACATTTCAGTCAGGTTTTTCACATTTACCTTTCAAAATATGGGAATAAAAATAAAATGCTAAAATGCACTCTTTTACAACAGAATTCAGAATCATGTTAAGCACCATTACTATTATTACTTATGACAGAAGTCATCGCTCTTTCCACGTTAATAAATGAGTCATGGAAAAATTCTTGTCGCTCCACCGAGAATCGAACCCAGGGTCTTCCAGTTACGTGCTGGACATGCTACCACTGCACCACAGCAGCCTCGAATTCTCCAGACTCACATGAGATTAACTGCCAGGCAGTTAATCTCATGTGAGTCAGGATTTTGCCAGGCAGTTAGTCTCGTGTGAGTCTGGAGAATTTGAGGCCGCTGTCGTGCAGTGGTAGCATGTCTGGCACGTAACTGGAAGGCCCTGTGTTTGATTCCCGGTGGCGGCCGAGGAGAATTTTTTCATGACTCATTTATTAACGTGGAAAGAGCGATGGCCTCTGTTTGGTGTTTCTGATCCACTTTGAGTGTATGAATTAATTATTACTTATGAGTTAAAGAGTTCCCATTATTGAAGAGTGAGATTACACTATACCCATTTTGTTCCTGATGATTATAAACTGCAAGTTTTTCATTTTTTTAGTTCTTGGCTTCGTGTTTTTGTTTCATACTAAACACATTCACAGTGTTTGATATTTATTGTCATAGCTGTACAAAAGAAAAGCTTGAAATATTTCCAAATGTTCATCTATTCGAATGAAATTCTTGATGTACCTCATATCAAATAACTACGATTATGTGTACAGAACAAAACAAGTGATCATCATAACACCGAATGACCCCAACTATGGCCTTTGAAAGAAGAAATACACAAAAAAAATTTCAACACAGTGTATGAAGCCCACTTGGGAAATCTTGTATTGTTTTACCAACCACAAATGCAGAAGAAAGCTCTCCTTACTGGCTTGATACATATAAGAGCATCTGACCTCCAGAACAATGACAAAGAAGGAAGTGCTTTGTAATTTCAAAGTTTGTGTGAGGTTAGTTTATGTAAGTAGTTTTTGACATATAATTGAATAATTTTTTTGGGGGGGGGGGGTGTAATTTCCATAACCTTTGTGGTCTTGAGTAGCATTATACAGAAACTTAAGATGCCCTTTTTGTAGTGTATGGATGTGTATGTGTGTGTGCGTGTGCGCACATATAATTCCCCACCCCCACCAAAACGTGAATATGTGCTAATTTCGTCACCGTGGTTTGAAATAAATAAAAAAAAATTTTTTTTTTTTTTTTTTTTGGTGTGGAGCACTTACATTCTGAAACTCATACACCTTTTTGGGCAACTATTTAGGCTACTATTTTTACCATTAGTGGCTATTAAAGCAACTATTTTCTTGGGTGTGATAGGCTGGCAGCCCTGAATTACGTATCAAAAAAGTTTGTTTGAATCTTTAAAGAGAATAAGCAGTAAATATGATGTTAGATTAGCTCCCAGTTTAGACAACAGACTTAAAAAAATTTGCCCTAGCTTGATTAAAAACAAACTTGTTAAAAATGCAAGGAGTAATTTTTAAAGTAACCTGCAGCCATGGGTGCCAATGGGGGGGGTCACTTGACCCCTCTCTAGAATTATTTTCCCCTTTATTTTATTTATTACTTTTGTTTTTTTACACTCACAGAACTGGAGCACAAGGAAAGATGGAGTTTAAGGCATTTAATTTAATATCCCAGTTTTATTGGAAATTTGGAATTGGAAAATGATAATGTGAAAGCGGAAAACCTAGCAAACCGTAAGGTAGTATGCCCAAACAAGTTCCACTCAGGGTTGTGTGAGCCGAACTTAAAAGGCTTGGAGTGGCCCTGCTCGACACTGCTCATTATTTTGAAAACAGTTACCAATGTACATGATAATACATGACTGTTACTAACATACACTTTCTTGAAGAGCAGTATCAATTAATAATAATAATAATAATAATAATAATAATAATAGTCTAGTGTAGTAAGTAAGTAGTAGTAATAGTAACAGTATTAATCTTTCATTTTCCTGAATTACTGTTTTCTACATATTAGCCAAACCTTAATTAATTACACTTGACCCCCCTTGAAAAATTTCCAGCAGACGCCTGCAGCTGTGGAAAATACTACATAGGAGAAACGTGGTAGGCTGGAAACTCGCATCACAGAGCACAAGGCAGCAATAAAAAATTG
The DNA here is from genome assembly GCA_039090855.1 of Macrothele yani. Classification (NCBI taxonomy): domain Eukaryota; kingdom Metazoa; phylum Arthropoda; class Arachnida; order Araneae; family Macrothelidae; genus Macrothele; species Macrothele yani. The sequence goes on from CM077029.1 coordinate 60,772,181, forward strand.
TTCAAACAAGACAGGATTAGACAGACATGTTAGAGAAACAGGACACTGCATGGACTGGGACTCTTTGACTGTCATTGGACATCAATCCAACTTCCTGAAGCAAAAATTGAAAGAGGGACTTGATATTGGAAAATGCCAGAACTTCATCATTAATGACTGTAAGGGATTTTCGCTGCCTAACATCTGGTAAGACATTTTGCAGAATCACTGTAACCGTCAAGGTTAACCGTAACCGAAAACCGTGATGGAGATTGAACGAAAGACTGCCTGACGAAGGAGAGGAGTTCTCTCCGAAAAATTGCAGAAATTTTAAGAATTTACCTAGATAAATCCCATAAAAAAGTTAACTAGTTTGAATATAATAATCTAGGAAGCCACATAACAAAGATGAATTTGATTTACAGAGTAACATAACAAACAAAGTATTCATGTATGTATGTGTCTTACATTATAAATTATTGTAATATAAAATTTTATGTTTTTCCCTCATTTTCTTTTTGGAGGTATTCAAAGTTTTACAGTGGTATTTAACATTTTGAAATGTCTTCTGTACGTTTTTTAAGGACATCCCCTAGAAAAACATATGACCAAGATTCCATTGTACATATATGATGCTGAAAATTGAAAAAAAAGAGTCAATTTTTTTCTTTTGTGATACACCTTTGCATTACATTATTTTCTGACTTTCACTGTAACAAACAGGAGATATGGTCATATCATTTATGTCTGTAAATCAGATTTTAGCTTTAAAGAAATTTCATGTATTGCTTTGTTTTGTGATTGGTTACGCATGTCATGATGAGGAAAACAAGAGTTTATATATATATATACACAATGTGTATATATATTTTTATTGAAAGCTTAACAACCACCGTGAGCAACTCAATGGGCTATAAGCAGTCGCCCATCCCTAATTTAGGGTCACTGGCTCCAGGGAAGGGAAAGAGCCAGTGCCGTAAGACAAACACAACATCTATGCCTCACCAGGTCTAAACCTGGACTCTTCACGAGCGAATTATTATAAGCCAGCGCTTAGACCACTGCTCCACAGGGGCGGTGTTTATATTTTCAGAATTCAGGTGTCCTTGAGGGAAGGGGAAAAAATAATGTAACTTTTGCTACAAAAGTTCAGTGTAATCAAATTTATATTTCTAAATGATGAAATCATAAAGAGAGTTATTAGCACAAACTGACTTTTATCCATATGAAGACATATTTTTAATATGTGTATGGTACCGGTGATGGAATAAAATTTATTGTTTTACGAAATTTGAGAAACTTACATAGGTCAAAAACTTGAAGATATAGATCAGACTACATCTCTCATATATACAAAATAGTGCAGTTCTTTTTTAATCAAGTTGGCATGTATAAAATTTCCATTAGCCATGTTTTTCTCACATTTAAAATAATGCAAATGTGTCTATCACTATCCTTCTTGCATATTCCTGTACTGTCAGTTTATTATAGCCCCAACATAAAAATTTTGATGTATTTTTTTCTCTGATTTTTCAATTTTAGGACTGTTTGACGGACACCAAACTCATGTTGGAGCTCAAGTGGTTGATAATGCTCTTCAGTTATACACTTGGGGTATGTATGCTTATTGAAGCATTCATGTTGTTTTAAACAACATAGTGTTTTTGAATCAGATATGTGTACTGAAAAATATTTTTTAAACAAATAAAAAAACTTATTATAAAAAGTTTGTTGCTCTGTAAACATTTTTTAACCATTTAACCGGCTGGAATGAATTAACTTGGGGTTAACAAAAGGGGCTGAAATCAGCTCTAACAAATATACAGTAGAACTCCAATTACCCAGACTCCAAATTTCTGGAACTCCAATTATCCCGATCGCTTGATCTTCTTTCAAGGACAAGTAAAATTAAGATTTTTGTTAATTTATTTACGCGTTTTTAGTTTTTTCGTTCATTTAAATAATACAAAATGATAATGCAGTGCAGAAGATATTTATTTTTTAAGCTGTATAACATTTGATATTATAAAATACGATAAACAAAAAATTAAATTCCCTCACTTCAATTAATAAATACGTATTTTATGTACAGAAGAAAAGGCAACCCAATTATCTGGATTTTCCGAATATTCAGATGCAGTGTGGTCCAAGTTAATCCGGATAATTGGAGTTCTACTGTATTTGCTGTCTAAAAAGTGGGGTGAACACAGATTGTATGAGTGAACCTTCATGTCAGAAAGCCTTGTTTTCCATTTAGCTTTGTTATTTAAAGCAGTTTTGAAAGGAAGTAATTGCCATTAATCCTTTCTGACTGATTACCTACTGAAAGGGCTATAACAGTGGCGACAAACTTAAGAAAGGAGAGAGAAGATGTTTGAGTCACTTCTTTCTACCCAGGGGCATGATTTTTGAGTCGGGGACTAGCCCTTCCCCATCATATCTTGAGTCATAGAGCAGAGAATAAAGAACTAGAAGGAAGACCTGTAACAGGTTTATTTTTGGTGATGATGAGGTGAAAGGGCAAAATCAAATGTTTTGTTGTAGCTTTTGTAAAACCTGGCAGCAATCCGAACATTTCTGTTTGAGGAGCGCAGAAAATTTTGAGCACTGTTTGGTTCAGGTACATCAGCCACTTAAAGGGCTAATTTTTTTTTACTCCCCCTCCCCCTATTATGCCCGATAGCAGACTGCTGTAAATAAACAAAATGGACAGTCATAAAATGTTTAATCATCTTTGTACATGTATTTGATCATAATATCCAAAATGCAAATACTGAGAGCCAATAGTTTTCAATTTAATGAATCTAAAACTAAGTTATTTTTATTGTGAGACCTTTAATGTAAAAATAATCATGAATGAAATACAGGATTACACCATGATTATAAAATACGGGATTCATGCATGATTTATCTGCTTCTCCGGGCAATCACGGGATAGGATTCTTAACCTCCAGATTCGCTAAACATGAATGCCGATTGCTTCGACTGGCAAATTATGTGATGGTTATATTCAAATTAATCGGAAACTTGAGACTTGGTCGTTCTGGGTGGTGTAGTGGTTAGCTTGCATACCCAGGCGCTCTGGGAGAAGTGGGTTCGATTCCCGCCCAGGACAACAAAATTTTCAAGTTTTCAGATATTATCTGACTTACCATCCTTGTCATATTTACACCAAAAAATGGATTGTCATCTTCAAAATTTGTAAAAATAATGTTATTAATCTGTACATACTCGAGATTCTTCCGTGGATTTGAGGAATTCTGCTTTTGTTCTTTTTGTTCTATCATTTGAGTTTTTCTCAAGATCAATGCAAAACTGAAAAGAAATTTTCTGGGAATTGTTGGGGAGAGGGCGAGGTTGTTTTTCGTCTAAGGACAGTTCCAAAACTTTTGCTAACGAAAGTTAAACAGAGTGAAGATTTTCCCCATAGTTGCAATTTTTTTTTTTTCTTGTGATGTTGCCTCTGTCCAGTATTGTTAAATATTACTTGATTGCATAAATGTTTGTATTTCAGCATGAAACTGTAGGCAACAATTTCCGAAAGTTGGAAGTTAAGACCTCGTGAAGATTTCCTTGTAATCTTCAGGCATGAAATTCTTCCATGGATTCGAAGAATTCTGCCTTTTCTGCTATCATTTTTGCCATTTACAAGATCGATGCACAACTGAATAGAAATATTTTGAGGATTGATGTGGTGATGGGGGTCTGTCCTCCATTTGAGGAAGGAATTCCATCTTTTGAAACCTTCTGCCCAGTATTGTCGTTAAATATCCTTTTATTCCATAAATGTTTACATTTCAGTTTAGAAATGGGGAAACAGTTTCTGAAAACGGAAACCAAAAACAGTGAAGATTTCTCCCGTAATCATAATCCCCCTGCAATGTTCCCACTATCTTGTGTTGTTGTTAAATGTTACTTCTTCTTATAAATGTTTGCATTTAAGCTTGATAAGGGAGTGGGAAATTTCAGAAAATGGAAGTTGTGAAGTTGGAAAATTTCTAAGCACTGATGCCTGGTGTTCAAAAGTATTCATATTCTCAAAGTTTTCTAAAATAGTGGGAGCTTTGATATCATGCATTCATGATCCTTAGGCTGAAATGAAGAAATGGGAAGGGGGAATGATAACAGAAAAAAAAAAAAAGTTAAGGTGGACGTCTAGTGATTTTGCTTCCTATACTTCCAATGGGCAAACTTCTGTACACATTTTCTTCACAATTAATGCGTTCCCAAGAATGAAAATTTGAACATCAATTAAAATAACTTCATGTTATAACTTGGAATATTTAATATTTTCTAAAACATAACCATAATTACATTAAAAATCAATAACTTTCCCTTTGGTGGTGTTGAGACCAGAAAAAATGGTGCAACTTGTACATTGATGTTGTCAGTAGACAAACAAATGTTGGATTGGTTAATTATGGTTATGTTTTAAAAAATATTAAGTATTCCGAGTTATAATATGAAGTTATTTTAATTGATGTTCAAATTTTCATCCTTGAGAATGCATTAATTGTGAAGAAAATGTGTACAGAAGTTTGCCCATTGGAAGTATAGGAAGCAAAATCACTAGATGTCCACCTTAAGCAATAGATGTGCAGCTGCAGAGTCAACAAAAAACAAATATGGCTGTGGAGCTTTATGAGAAGAAAGCAAGGCTTACTCACAACAGGAAACTTGGAACTGATGTTGTAGCAAGTACAGCAACAAAACAAAACAAGAAAAAAAAACTGTGTTTGATGCAATGTGTTTTAAAACCATTTTATTTTATTTTGAATTCAGTAATTTTATAATGTGAATACAGTGATGTACTCAGTTTATTATTTGCATAAATAAATTACTGTGAATAATTCCACCATTCTAATGCTTCGTTATATTCACTCTTTCTCATTGCGCATTCTGATTTTTCACCTGGGAAAAAAGTTCAGCTTTTGTTTTTCTTTGTTGGTCTCATGTATGTCTATAATGTATATAAAAAAAATAGTATGGTTCTTCCAATTTTAGAAAGTCTGCAAAGTATCTCATCTGTTACAATAAACACTAGTCAAAAGGACCAATGAAGTTTACTGTATTATATGAAAAAATCGTGGTAACCCGTCTCCATAAATTTAACTGCAGTATTAGTGATATTTATTTGCACTAAGATTGCCATAACTTTTAATTCAGATGTTTGAAATGTTTCCATGTTTAAAATATTAATTTGTAGATGCCCAGTGTGACCTGCATTAAGTGCACATGTCCACATGATGTAGCTTGTAGTTACTTCCTCCTTCCACACACACATAAGGATTTTAAGTACCTAAAAGGGTGAAGTTATATTTCATTTTTGCCTAAGGTTTCAGCTTCCCTATGTAATGTTTGAGACAGAAAATACATGACTCAAATATTTTTGTTTGCAAATGGGATTTTCATCTTCGTGATATTCAATTATATTCTTTTACTGGTTTTGCAGACTTACGGATATCAAGTATCGCAACTATTTGAGTTACTGCTTGAAATAAGGGACCAATACAATGAAATACTTATGAAGGAATGGGTCAAAGTTTTTCGTAAGATATTTGACAGTGATAACTATCACCCTATTGAAGTAGAAAATGAAGCTGCCTTTAACCAAGTTGTAAATACTTTCCCTTACCATGATGAAGAATTGATGAAGGTAAGCTAGTAGAATGCTTGTTTAATCATGTTGTTTGAGTTTGGTAATATGTCTAACATGAATTTAGAGTTAAGTAAACTTTCTCACATGTATGGTTTTATTTCAAACAGATGAACTCATGCCTCTAGTATTCTTTCATGTACAGGTAGTTTGAAAACTTGTTCTTATAATTTTCAGCAATTTTAATTCAGGGTCCAGATGAAAGTTGTACTCTATACATTTTAAATACAGTATGGGCTTTCAGTGTAATATGGGAAGAAGTTGTTCAGCATATGAAAAAGTTCAGTAACTAGCTTTTTGAAGTCCATCACAAGCCTGAACACCAAGTGCCTTGCAGCAGTGATGGAAAGTTTGTGCCAATTTCATTATCTTGTGCCAAACTGCTACAAATTACAAAAAAAATTTATATTTGCTCCCAACTGTGCCGAAACGGCAATCCACAGCAAAAATTGCTGAGCGAAAAAAAATTTTCACGGCAAAAAATGCCATTTTAAATGTCGAATCGAATGACGCTTTTTTAAGGTCTACGCACAATTTGGTGAAAACGACGCTTAATCAACATGTACCGTACCGCCAATTCCAAAATTTCAGAATGTTTTTCACCTACCTTCTAATTCGTTGTTTTTTCAGCCAAAAGTGACGAAAAAACAACGATTTTCGCGATGTAGGAAATGAAATTGTTTTTGCTTATGGAGGACGAGTTTTGTTGTGATCACGTGGTATGTAGGAGAAACGATGCTGTATATTATGAAATCCTGATGAAGATTGTTTACTGATAGTTTGGTGGTCTTTCGGAGTGCTGTGCAATTGAGATTGTTTATATGTCATTCCCTGCTCTTTGGGATAGCGCAGTTATTTCATTTCAGGCGAGGTGCGCGAAATGAAATAACTGTCATTAGCTATTTCGTCGACGCAGAGAATGACTGACAATGGCTCTCCCATGGCAGGATACAATGGTTCTGTTTCTAAAGGATTCATAGGTATTCAGAGATGCCAACTTTTACGGATTTTTCACTCCATCTTGCGGTTTTACGGAAGTCACCCGAAAAAACTACGGAAAAGCCCTCGCAAGATCCCTGCACGCAATTTCTATTTTTTTACCATCTTTTGGTCGAAAAAAACGCACTTTACGGATAGTCCCTTATACGCCTTCGATGTTCTGACTCCCCGCCAACGGAGGCGGAGTTTGTCACATGATTCCCCATACAGCCATTTGAGAGTACGGTGCGCAAAAGTCGAGAGGGAACTCAGCTCAGCGCCTTTTGCCAACTCTTTGCATTGATTGCATGTGGCTTTGTGCTTGTGAAAATTTCGGTGTAAATGTTTTAACCCTTTCCACTCGACTGTCAGGTGACACCCAACATTACGAAATCGCCGAATAGCTCACCCGCCACTCCGATGACGCCTTTATAGCTTGCATGTCTGTGGGCGTGAGACATTTCTTTTTCATTGAATAGGTCGGGTGTCACTCGCCACGCCAATGACGCCCCTATAGCTCGCATGTCGGGGCTCGTGTCGGGTGTCACCCGCCATGCCGATGACGCCTCTATGGCTCACATGTCGGCACTCACGAGGAATTTCGTTTAAACCGAATAGCTCGCGCTTCGGGTGTTATCCGCGACGCCTATGACGCCTCTATAGCTCGGATGTCGGCGCTCGCAAGGAATTTCTTTTTCGCTGAATAGGTCGGGTGTCATCCGCCACGTCTATGACGCCTCTATAGCTCGTATGTCGGGGCTTGCGAGACATTTCTTTTTCGCCGAATATCTCACATGTCAGGTGTCACCCTCCATGCCAATGATGCCTCTATAGCTTGCATGCTGGCGCTTGCGAGACATTTCTTTTTTGCCGAATAGCTTGCGTGTCAGGTGTCATCCTCTGTGCTCATTACGCCTCTATAGCTCATGGGTAGGGGCTTGTGAGACATTTCTTTTTTTGCCGAATATCGCACGTGTCGGGTCACACCCTTCGTGTCGATGATGCCTCTATAGCTGCATGTTGACGCTCGTGAGACATTTCTTTTTTGCCGAATAGGTCGGGTGTCTGCTGCCATGCTGATGATGCCTTTATAGCTTGTATGTCGGGACTGGCGAGCTAAAGCTGAGTTTTCACTGCTAAGTTGTGGCCTCTACTGCAGAAAAGAAAAGTTCTGGGTGAGTATGGGTGAAAAGTTATTTGAGTGGAAAAGGTTAATTTAGATCAAAACAAAACAAAACGTAGCAGTGAAACAGCTATGACAACAAAAAGAACGAAGTCAGATAAAACTTATTGTCAAGTGTATCGCGGTATGTATAGTAAAGAATGGCCTTTTTATGAAGAGCATCTAAAATTTTGCTGAATCACGTTTTATAAGCCATGTGGCTGCGAGCGACAGGCTAAAATTGCAGCCACATGGCTGATAAAAGCCTGCCGCGATGATTGTAGGCATCATGAGTAGCACAAAGATCATGTCAAAAGATTAAATGGAGATGTGAGTAAAATTAATGTTACCAAAAAACTTCTGACAGCTTATAAAGAATCCTAGAAAAAATATCAAGAGCAGATTAGTGCTGGAAAAATGCAGCAAAACAAGCAAAAAAGAGAAGAAATTGAATGTTCACAAGGTGATTTGAAATGGGAAGAAGCTGAACATGGATTCCCTCATAAAATGTTAAACAATGCTGAGATGAACAATTGAATGTGGCATAAAAAAAGACATGAGTGCAATAGAAAGTGGACAGATATTATTAAAAGAAGCAAAATATTGCTAACTATCTTAAAAAATTAGAAAAGAATATAAGTGAGCAATTAAATATTGAGAAAAGCAGCAAAAAATAAAAAAAATTTGTAAAATAAATGATTAATAATAATAGAATCCTGCTATGGTTACAAATTTTTTGATTTATTTGAAAACTAAAATGTTTGCATATGTGTGTGTGTATTTCAATGCAGTATGTTTTAAATTTCAGTAGGGTGCATCTATTTCCAAAACATTTTCTGCTTAAGAGTTTGTTCTATCTACTAATATTTTACCGCTCTAAAAAATGTTTTCTTACACCAAAAATGTATTTTATCTGCTCCAAAAATGCATTTTGTTGCTTCAAAAATGTGTTTCACCTGCTCCAAAAACACATTTTGCTGCTCCAAAAATGTATTTTACCTGCTCCAAAAATGTATTTAACCTGCTCTAAAAATATATTTTACCTGCTCCAAAAATGCATTTCGTTGCTCCAAAAAATGTATTTCACCTGCTCCAAAAACGCATTTTGCTGCTCCAAAAATGTATTTTACCTGCTCCAAAAATGCATTTTGCTGCTCTAAAAATGGTTTTGCAACTTTCCATCACTGCTTGCAGCAATCAGAGGGGTGATTGCGAGATGAAACAAAAACCCCTACCTGAGTGCCAGACATATAAGAAATGCATATTATTTATATATTATATTGTAAATATATATTACTTATTTATAATGTAATGTACAATACAGGTACATGTTGTTTATATATTACACATACAATTTATTAACTGGCTACCAAATTAACTACTAATGCCCTTGAAATTTAACTTCACACCTTTTTTGTACCAATCCAGTATTTTATGAATCTTTCAAAAATTGCATTTTTGAACATTATATGTGATGTTAGTGGAGTTAAAGATCTCGCAAAAAGTGTGAAATCTGACTTCAAAAACTTCATTTTTGAAGTTAGTTTTGCACTTCAGGTTGTTCAGCTCTGCATGGTGAAATCCTTCAGCCATAACATTCTGCAGTGTTTTTTGTCAATTCTGCAATTAGCTCATTAGTTTCATTGAATCTTATGTAATGAAATTATCTGATATAGGTACAGCTGCCATATTGGTGAAAGGGGACTTTCTTTCAGTATGCACAACAGTTTTGAATCTGGAAAGGCACTTTTAATTAATTACCACTTTCAGAAATGACATTGGAAACAAATGACATTTTTTCTGAAATGCCATTATATTGAGGATTTTCAAATTCCTACACAAAACTTGAAAACCCGGATTTCCGGGTACAAAATATTACAAAAACCTGCAATGCCGGGCTATACCCGGACATGACAAACATGCCTGCAATCAGAATGAAGGAAGTATTGGTAAGTGGTCTGAAATTGAGTCTGGGCTATCCCTGTTTTTGTGTGTGGTCTTTATGGATACAGCTTTAAGAAAGTAACTTGGTATCAGATGTTGAAGTTTGTTTCTTGTATGCTGATGACATAATGCTAATTTATGAAAGTGTAAGCAAGTGACAAAGTAACTTCAACCAGGTGAAGAAGATGTGAAAAATTTAGCATGGGTATAAATCATGTAATATCTAAATCAGTGGTTCTGTGGGTGGAACTGAAAGAATTATTATTAATTGCATAACACAGGGGAAGGGCCTAAAACAAGTATCAGATTTTAATAATATGGGTGTGATTATGAGTGAGACAAGAATTAGACAGTAGGGGGATCAGAAGGAATGTCAACCTATCAGTTGGCCAGAGTTATAAACTGGCTGTATGCAATGAGTGTTGCATGTGAAGTAAAGGACTCTTTGCTGTTTCGAGTATTAAAAGCTGAAGATTAATACTAGTGGCAAAAGTGGCAAAATAGACATAGTAATGCAAACTTTAGAACTGATCTGGGTGCTACCTCAGTGGAAGAAAAGTTAATGAGAATGTAATGGAAGATGGTTTAAACACTTGTGAACACGTGTGAGATGAAATATTATTTAGACAGCATACATTTTGTGGTATCAGGCAGAAGACCAAGAGATTGACCTATGACAAGGTTAAGAGAAGGTGTGAAATCATCTTTTAGAGAGCAAGAAAGCACTATGTCTCAAATAAAAATCTTGCATTGAGGGGAGAGTGTTGCAAACCAGAATTAACAATCATTTTTTAAAAGTTGTATGTCAAAACATGCTTAAGATGATGAGATGATATTTAGTGTACAACAGAAGCGGGAGCATGACAGTGCACAAATACATTAGATTACCAACTGTTAAAACTCCATTAGGTTTTAACAAATTTGCCCATTTTAAGTAAAAAGGAAATCTTGAAACTAGTATGAATAAATGAGCAAAAGAAATATATGTTCTTAAACTTTTATGACGATTTTCATATAAATGCATGCTACACAGGGTAGTGTACAAATTTTCAAACAAAAATGCAGAGATTTAGTAGTGTGTGCATATGTGACAAAGAAGAAAATACCCCTCCCCCTTTCCCCTTTGTTCATCTCTTTGCCTGTGGCTTCCATCTATGGATCTGTTAGCTGAATCTCACAAATAAGTAAATAAATAAATAAATAAATAAATAAACGAACAAAATGGAAAGGGAGAAAGGCAGTCAAATTTCAGTTGATATACAATCCTGAGCAACAGATCATAGTTACCTGCACAGATAGTTAAGGTTGCATTTAGGGTGAAATTTGTGAAATGTTTTCTAAGTTATAAAATATACAGGTACTGTACTCTTGATATTATGTTCCATTATTTTATGCTGAACATTACATTAACCACTTAAGATCACAAGGAAAATAAAAAAAAAACGTAAAAAAACCACAATTGTTTTTTGCAAGGTACAAGTAGCTCGATTCCAGACATTAAACGTACATGAAACATGCTTTCAAAAAATTAGTAATGAGCAACAGTACAGTGTGAAAAACAAACACGATGAAATCCTGACCCATAATATTGTGGACATCGTTCTGGTAGTTATAAAACAAAAAACGAAAATTCCAGTACACATCGTGTAGAATGAAATTAGAGGACAATTATTTCAAAAGTTGATATTTGTGTGATATATGCAAAAACATGGCGCCCTACCTCACATCAGTGGGCCCATAATATTATGGATCTTGATTTTCTTGCACTATCATTCGTTAATGTAATATTACGTACCTGGATGCTAAGTGGTTAAATAGTACTAATTCATTAATATTGTACTACTTAAAGTGAAAGACTGTGACTAACTTTGTTCTTGAGTTCAATTGTGCATCAGTTAAAACATTTAACTGTTTTATTTGTAGGCTCTGTATCCCAAAAAGTTTCCATTTTCTCAGTTTGTTCCGGAAGTTTATGACCAAGTCAAGGAGTTTATCAATGCCTGTTTAAGGTTTTCTCAAGATCTAAATCTCAGGTAAGCTTCATATAATTTGAAAACCACACTCTTTGTAGTTGTGATTCCGTCTATTGGTGTAAATTATGACAAGAGTGGTAAGTCATATAATTTTCGAAAACTTGAAAATTTCTTCCTCCTAGAGTGGGAATCGAACCTGCATCTCCCGGTTTACGCCTGAGTATACAAACCACTACACCACCCAGAATGACCAAGTCTCAAGTTTCTGGGTAATTTGAATATAACACATCACAGGAATCACCAGTCGAAGCAACGACATTCATATTTAGTGAAACTGGATGAATATAATTCATTGTCTCCCGGGATTGTCCAGAGAAGCAGATAAACCATGAATACAAGATTAACCCAGTGTACAACACAGATTTGAATTACTTAATCAAAACTTCTATTATAGGAATTTACTAGGAAATTTTTTATTTTAATTGCAAATTTTCAGAGAAAACTCTTCTTCTTCAGGCTGTCTTATGTGGTCACTTTTTCCTGTCGCTATTGTGGTTACAGCTACTCTTGACGGTTATGGTTATTTTTCACCAAATCCTGCCAGATGCTAGGCAGGGATAATCCTCTGCAGTCATTGATGATGGAATTCTGATTTTTCTCAATTTCGTTTCCTTCGTTTAGCTTTCTTTATTGAAAATTGCTGTGGAAACTGATGAATTTAAGGGAATTCCAGTTGATGTTGTGATTCCGTCTATTGGTGTAAATTATGACAAGGGTGGTAAGTCACATATAAACCAGGAGATGCGGGTTCGATTCCCGCTCCAGGACAATGAAATTTTCAAGTTTTCAGACATTATATGACTTACCACTGTTGTCATAATTTACACCAATAGATGGAATCACAACTTCAAATTTGTATTGTCACTGGTGTATACCTGTATTCATGGTGTATACCTGTATTCATGGTCACTGGTGTATACCTGTACTCTTTGTGTTGCAAATACATCTTTGTACTAGAGTTCTGAGAGAAATTGCTCATTTCGGTTTTTTGTATTTATTTTCCAGTTTTATATTCAAGTGACTATGCAAACAATAATTTTGTTTCAGATATCTGCAATTTTTCTTGGTGTGAAAAATCTGAATGTACAATATTCTTAAGCTTAGCAGACAGCTACATGGGATTTATCATATGCATGTTGATTGTGTCTGCTCTACAAAAAATTGGTATTATTGTACTTGTAATTTTTTTGCTGTGTAATATTGTTAAGTATTAAATTATGTCTTAACATTAGTTCATATGCTTCAAGTAACTCAAAGTGAAGTGCTTTCTTTCATTGAGTTTATTATTATTATTATTATTATTATTATTATTATTATTATTATTATTATTATTGTGACTACTCAGTCCCAATGTATTTTGATTTCAGTTTTCAGTGTAAAATGTGTTTTGTTGTTACTTGGAAGGCATAACATTAAAACCAAATACAGCACTTATACTTTATACTTCATTTAAGTGTTTGTGGGTTTTTTTTTCTTTTCAAAATCAAGGCATCCTTCACAAATAAGCAAGGAGTTTAATGTATACACAATTATATAGTAATCACACACACTCTATGTACTTATTTATTTTACAAAGAATGTTGGTATCATTGCATTGCAAAACATCAGATAAAAATGAGCTGTACCATCAGTTTCTAAGGTGATGGTACTACAGCTTATTTTTATCTGATGTTAGTATTAATAGGTCCAGTACTATTTGAATAGACTACAGTATAGCTGCCAAGAGTCCCAGATTATTCAGATTATGTCTGGTTTTTAAAACCAATATATAGGAATCTGATTTTTTGAGAAAGCGTCTTGTTTTTGTGGAATTTTAATAGTTTGTAATTTTTTTGTTCATTTTTTGCTGTAATATGTTTCCTGTTTGCTACGATTAAGATCACAAAAGTTTTCTAGCTACAAAATTTTATGAAATTCAACTGTCATTAAACATCACTGTAATCCTACATGAGATTCTTCCACAGATTCACAGAATTCTGCTTTTTTTTTTTTTTTTTCATCATTTGGGTCATTTTTGAGATAGATGCAAAACTGAAGAGAAATTTTTGGTTGATTATTTGGGGGGGTGTCCTGGGGACGGTATTTTTGTCTTTCATGACTTTCAAAAATGGAAGTTAAACAAACAGATAAACAAAGTGAAATTTCCCCCATAATCATACTTTCTTTTTCTCGCGATGTTCCTTCTGTCCAGAGTTGTTGTTAAATATCATTCTGTTACATAAATATTTCTATTTCAGCTTGAAAATGGAGGAAATTTTCTCAAAAATGTAAATTAAGTGGCACAAAAACTTACCTGCAATCTTCAGGCTTGAGATTCTTCCATTTGTGTGGTTCTCAAGATAGATGCATAACTGATAATTTGGGAGTATGTGTGTGTTGTGTTTGAGGCTGTCGTTTTTCTTCTGAGGATGGAATTCCGACTTTCAAAACTTTCGAAAACGGAAGTTAGATGGAGTGAAAATTTCTCCCGTAGTCATAATATTTTTTTTCTCGCAATGTTTCTTCTGTCCAGTATTGTTGTTAGATATCATTTTATTCCATAAATATTTACATTTCAGCTTGAAAATAGAGGGGGAAATTTCCCAAAATGGAAGTCAGATGGAGCGACTTCCGTTTTAAGATTTCGTCCATGATTGTAATCCCCCTCCCCCATCGCAATGTTCCCTCTTCCTGCATTGTTAAATGTCAGCAGTTTTAAATTTTGAATACAGTGATGTGCTCCAGTTTAATATTTACTTAAACAAATTTCAGTTAACAAATTTGTCTTGCTCATGCTGAGTTATATTCACATTATTTTGCCATGTGTTCTGATTTTTCACCCTGTTAAAAAGCTGAGCTTTTTTTTTTTCCGTCAGTCTCATGTATGTGTAATTAGTAATTGTACGGAATCTTACGAAAGGAAATAGATTCAGATAACAGTGGAGCAACAGCAAATTTACTCAATTTTTATTAATTTAAAATTTCCTATTTCTGGTGAAAAAGATTTCACCAAAAAATGCACTTACCTTAAGAATTAATTTGAAGAGTATTTGAATACTGCATGTTTTTTCTCCTGCATCAGTTCTCTAAAAAACATTTAAAATTATTTAAAGCTTCTTTTATCTTTCTATTTATATTATTTTTATTAGAAAATTAATTCTTATGCAAAACAATTTAAAATGTTTTTAAAATAAAGTAAAATATTAAAATTTTATATGCAAACTTTGATATACGAAAACATTGTGGCTTTTTTTATTGTTAGAGCACTTCAATACCAGTGTAATTTTTCTGACCTGAACATCAAAATTTCTATTATTAAAATCTTGAAAGTCTAAGAACCTCAAGTCATTTAGAATAGAGATGGCTGAATGCAAATTTTCGTAACATATTTGGTCATTTGGATGAACTAGTTTTCAAATCACACTTAGATTCCTCATCAGATATGCAGGAAAATCCCTGTGGTTGACATGCTATGTTAAATAGGCTTAACTATCTTATTAATGGTAGTCATTTTGCATGTCAAATCAACAAGGCTCACAACCCGACCTCTTTTGAATTTCTTGAAATTTGGTGTAATTGTTAGGCATGTAACACTTATGCATAAATCCCAAATTTTGGCTCTGTTCACACAGAGGGTTTGAAATTACATGACCTTGAAAATTAAAAAATCGTGACTTTCGGACAATCTTTGAGTAGTTGCATCTTGTTACCTAATTGGGCTAGAAAATTGAAATTCAAGTTCAAGTAGATGTTACAGGCAGATGGGTGCCTAAATTAATCATGCAAATGGACATGCCCCAGAATACTTGAAAATTATCAATGTGTAGTGAGTGGTAACATACTTGAACATAAATCGAGAGATGCAGTTTCATTTCCCGTTCCAAGATGATGTAATTTTCAAGTTTTCTGAGGCATGTCCACTTCATGACTTTTTCAAGGTCACACAAATAACCTTTGACCTTGAATATTTTGAATAACTGATTTTAAAATATTAAAAAAAAATGCAGGGCATCCATTTACTAGTGTGTCAACTTTCATGTTGGGACCACATGGGATCATTCATTATTTATAAAATATTAAAATGAAATACACCCTCACCAAAAATGGCATCAAAATGACATAACGAAAGATGAAAGCATTTCAGGGTTAAATACCCAACTTAAATTGGGAGTATTCACTAGTCAGAAGTATCTCCATGATATGCTAAGTAGTAAATCTTTAATAACTATAATTTTTTGAACTAAAAAATATTTATAAAAAGAAGTAATAATATAGCAGTGCCTTAGTCTTAAAAATAAAAATAAAATAAAAAATTAAAAAAAATAAAATAAACAAACTCTTCTGCTGATTTTGTTGCAGCCTCAAGAGATGTGTGTTTAATAGATACCCACTTCTTAAATGTTACAGAATCAATGTTATTCTTTTCCTCAAGATAAATAATGAAAATTTTCAGTAAATCTGATCCTTGGGCATTATTGACATTTACTGAAGTAGCATGCAGGAAGTAAAGGATTGCATATAACTCTTGCAATGCAGTCTTTATAACTGTTAATGCAGAATTTATCTTCAGTAGTTAATTTTGCCATTTGACACCTTTAAAACATGACTATAAAGTTTTGATGAACTATGATGCACATATGTATGTATACTACATGTACCGCTTGCTCCAACAATGATAGCTTTAAACAAAGACATCGCTCTTTCCACATTTAGCAACGCAAAGCAACCGAAAAATTGTTATTCAGCCGCCACCGGGGAATTGAATCCTGAATCTCTCGATATCTAGTCGAGCGTGTTAGCCTTACACCACAGTGGCCAACAATCCACGGTGCTATGTGCGTTTTCTGTCAGCATCTGATATTATAAATCCGTAAGATGGGCTGAGCTACTGAGACGTCTCCATCTGGTGGGCATTAACGGCACTGGCTATATATTAATTATAGCAGTTAAATCCAAAGGGCGAGATATTTTCACTTTGGATCTCACCCTTTGGATTTAATTGCTGTAATTAATATATAGCCAGTGCCGTTAATGCCCACCAGATAGAGACGTCTCAGTAGTTCAGCCCATCTTACGGATTTATAATGTCAGATGCTGACAGAAAAAAATGCACGTAGCGCCGTGGATTGTTGTCCACCGTGGTGTAATGCTAACGCGCTCGACTAGATATCGAGAGATCCGGTATTCAATTTTTCGGCGGTGGCGGTGGCCGAATGACAATTTTTCGGTTGCTGTGCATTGCTAAACGTGGAAAGAGTGATGTCTTTGTTTATTCACTGATGCCATGTATTTGGAGGATTTTCACTAATGATAGCTTTTTTTGGATGCAGTTCTGCAAACTTTGAGAAGCCAATTTTTATCTCTGGGTATATAGTCTTAAACTGTTTGTGAATATCTTTCAGATTGTTTAACAAGATCCTTCCCGTCTTTCATGTTTTTGTAAATCTGTTTTTTCAGCTCATTCTGTTACTGCAACAATCTTTTTTCCCAGCCATTGGCCTGCCAACATAATCATGGCAATAAAAATCTGGCACCAGATCGGCTCTTTTTTTTTTAACATATTTCCTAGCTTTAGGTTTGGAGTTGATAAAATTCCTATTTCCTCCCAACTCTTGCTTTTTTGCAAATGGCTTAACCTTTCTTGTGATGTAATTTGAAATACTGAATTCATCCTGCAAGTTTTGAAAACTCCAACTTTTTGGTAGTACAGTAAGAATTTGCAGTTTTTAGCTCTTCACTTTGTGTCATTTAACATTTCTTTAAGCTGAGCAATAATTTCTGTTTTCAGGTCAGATGTTGGGAGTTCAGCATCAGGAAAAGAGTAACATACCTTTCTTCTGTAAAAACCAAGTAATTTTTCTCAAATTTTCTTAAGGATGTTTTTGTTCATGCAGTCTCTTCTTTTTTACATGAATTTAGCCAGTTAACTGTGAAGATACATTCAAAATTTGTATTGCATTTTCAGAAGTTTCCTTACTTATTTTACCTTCACTACTACTCTGGCTAATGATAGGTTAAGTATCAGCTTCACTGCCTGTAAACTTTTAACTGATGAGGCTTTCATCAGTTCAAAGTTCACAGGTCTTGTCACAGATTCTTTTTAGTAATAGGAAGTATAACCATCCACTCTGACAAACAGGATATATATTCTTTTTCACAATGTAGTGTCTTTTTCTTGAAAAACGTTTTTACAAAACAAAGGTCTTGAATCTGTGACATTTTAACACTTGAAGGGGGGTGGGGGTGGATTCATTAACAGTTTTCCCAGAAAAATACCAGCACAATTTCTTTTTTAAAGAAACTATTTATTATTTACATGCAGTGTATCTTTGGTGTAATACCTTTTGAGACCAGAAGAGAAAACAAAAAGAAAAAAGCATAACAGCTTATAGCATAACATATTAAAGACTTCCTGTAACAAGTAACAGAATAAAACCAGACGTGTGAGATGGCTGCAGCAAACTGTTGTATTTGACTAATGAAAGTAAACAAAGCTGTGATTAGGTAATAAAAGTAAAAAGCAAACTGATAACTAAACTTGCTATTGGTCTTACTCCAAACTGTTTCTGGTTTAGAAGGGATTACAGGGTTTGTGTGCCACCCCATGAAAGCAGCAAAATACAAGGAAGGGGGGGGGGGCCTTGTGTGGCGAGGTGAAGGACAGGGACGATAGGGACCAGTATAAAAAGTTACTCTGATCAAAAGACCGTAGAAAAAGTACGTCAGGATTGCCAGAAGGTGGTCAGCTTTCTCAGAATTGAGAAGGATGCGGAGGTCAGGAGTGCGTGGGCGTGTCCCATAGCAGCAGGCGGATAGCTTGGAAGCATGGAGAAAAAGAGAGAGTGACATTGACTTATGTCCTCAGAGTGCTAGCGGCTGGGGGAGGAAATGCACGTCTGTGATTGGCAGAGATTGGCAGAGGACCCCGGGAGAAACGGTGGCTAAACACGGAGTGGAGATTTTCGGGCACTTTTCGCTGCTCACGCCTGGGTCTGGCAACATGGCCACGAGTGATCTCTGACACCTGAGGGTGCCGGAGAAATTAGGGAAAGTGTGTGACTGAGGTCACAAAAATCCTGTAACTGTGCTTAGCAATGTACTGCAGTACATGAGTGTAACTGATAACATACTGAGGTAAAAACAGTATTAAGAGTTGAGAACTCAGGACTTGCTGCATCACTGGTAACTCACCCAGCAATACTAACGGAACTTTCGTCGCTCATGGAGGAGTGCATGACCTGGACTCTCCTATTGACAGTGGCATCCTGCTCTATTGAAGTGCGTATATTCATGTCTGATATGTTGGTGAATCATATGTTAAACTCTGGCGACATCAGCCGATCAGTGTACATAAACCGGATTCCCTTCCGGGATGCTTGTAAATAAAGTTGTACATAGGAACTCCGAGTGCTGTAAGTATTAATCTACAGCAGCCGAGTGTTGCGGCAGGTGAACTATGTACTGATTCAAACCGGTACCAGAATAGTTTGAATGGTGGCAGCATACCAATGTAGGGGAAATAAATGCTTCTCATTCCAGTGCTATAAAATAACCGCTAAGCCACAGCCACCGTATCACACCACCACACCTTGTACCTCAAAAAATCAGTGAAACCTCAGACGAGAAACGAGTGTTTACGCTCAAAATCGGAAAAAATCAAGGAACTTGTAATTTTATGCTATTAAGGGACAAAATAACAACAACAAAAAAGATTTGGCACAAAAACAGATTTTCACATTTTAGTGATCTAGTCTTAGCATGGGTCTTCTTTCACTTTTAGTGATCTAGTCTTAGCATGGGTCTTCTTTCACTTTTAGTGATCTAGTCGTAGCATGGGTCTTCTTTCACTTTTACTCCTAGTAGCCCCCGCCCCCACACACACATACATAAAATACCTGCAATAGAAAGATGCATTTGTCACCCCAGTGGCACAGTGGTCTAAGTGCTGGCTTATGACCATTCCTCCATGAAGGGTCAAGGTTTGAATCCTGGTGAGGCATGGATGTTGTGTTTGTCTTACTTATGGTGCTAGCTTTCTCTGTTCCCTGTAACCAGTAGCCCTAAATTAGGAATGGGTGACTGCTTGTAGCCCTTTGAGTTGCTCATAATGGTAATTAAACCTTCAATCAAAAAAAAAAAAAAAAAAAAAAAAAGATGCATCTATTGCATCATATGGTGGCTAAACTTTGCATTTTGTAAATATATATGGTTAAACCTGTTAATTAATTGTCAAATACTTGCAAAATATCACTTCGTCACATTTGGAGAATTTTTGGTTGCGATTCACTTCAGTTAAACATTTCATAAATAATGATCCCATAGCAGTCCCAACTTCAAAGTTGGCATGATAGTAAACAAAAATCTAATGATGCCATATAATTTTTCGTTAAATCTTAAAACACAGTTTATTTTAAATATTCAAGGCCAAGGGTCATTTCTGTGACCTAGAAAAGGTCAACTTAAAATGTTTATATATTTTTCAGCACATGATTTAAAAGCTCATGTAAAATACTATAAAAAGACACAAATTTCAACCTACTAGCCCAATTAGGTAACAAGATACAACTACTTAAAGATTGCCCAGAGTTCACCATTTTCTAAGTTTCAAGGTCATGTAATTTGAAACCCCGCTGGTGGGCAAAGCTAACATTTTGGAGTTGTGCATAAAATGATAAGCTAACATTTTGGATTTGTGTCTACGTGCCTGATAATCACACCAAATTTCAAGGAAATCTAAAGGGGTCAGGTTGAAAACAGCCATTTCATTGGTTGATTTGACACGGAATGACCCGTTAATGAAATGGTGCACTTCTCTTGGCTGTGGTTGATCACCTGCGCATGTGTCCCAAAGGTCATGATTTAAAAAGAAAATGTCTAATGCGCTGCCATCTATAGGGTGGGTCCAAAAGTAACTGTTATGTTAAATTAATTGTATATTGTCCTTTTTTTTATGTAATTTTTATTACTGATATTTTTTTTTTTTTTGTGTGTGAATCGGTAACCTCCATGGTTCTACTAGAATTGAAGTATCTTGAATATTACATAGATAATTTTTTTTTTTTTTTTTTTTTTGATGGTCACATATTCAGAAATTCTTAATTGTTTTTCAGATTTATGGGATGAAAGTATTTTTACCTTTTCAAATTTTGGAAAATCATTATTTACATAAGATTGAATTAGTGCAGTTTTTTGTTGTTGTTTTTTTTTGTTGACAATTTGTGATCTACTGTGTTTGCTCTTTTTATTATTTTTTTAATCTATTTGTAGTAGGCCTACTGCCAATATAGGAAACAAAAATTTTAGGAAAGGCTAATTTTATTGGTATTTTAAATACACCTGCTTTTCAGGTTAAGAAAGTGACTGGTCGCAAAGTGCTCCAAGAATTAAAAAGCCATGTGGTTTCTGTACGTCAAAGTTTATATATAAGATATAAACATTTAAATTTCTCTTAAAAGCTTTTTTAACTGTTGTTCATAAGAATTAATTTTCTAATACAAATAATGTAAACAGAAAAATAACTTGAGGAGTTTTAAATAATGTTAAATGTTTAAGAATTTAAATATTTTTGACAGTGCCGATGTGTCGGAGAAAAAGCATGCAGTATTCAAATGTGTACTTCAAGTCAATTCTTCAGGTAAGTCCATTTTTTTGGTGAAATATTTTTTACAGAAATAGAAAAGCTTAAAAGCAGCCGAAATTTAGGCTTAAGAATTTATGTAAAAATTCACTTATGTTTAAATTGAGTACTTTTTAATTTCCAATTTTTTTCTTAAATTTAAATACAGATTTATTGTTGCTGTAGGATCACTTTTTTGACTTATTTATATCAACCATAAATTTTTGTGCAAAATAATTAACTTAAGAATTTTTTAAATTTCAGTCACATAGCATTCAATTGTAGGAAACAGGAATTTTTATAAAATAAATAGTTAGCCAGCATAACACGCCACTTGATAAAATGTTAACAGAGGTCTCAAAGAGATGAATCTGTGAATAAACATCGATGATGGTGATGCAGTGTGAAAAACATTTTTAGTGATGCATGTATATAAAAAATCTGAAGTTTTACATTCATCTATTCTTGCTGTCAGACTTAAATCCTGTTTACTCTTGTAGTCAAACTGAAATACAAGACATGGTGAGAAAATCAACAAATATGTTGTTGACTACAACGCTTAGTGGATGTCTCTCTACTCTGATAAAGAACTCAAATTTAGGTTTATTACAGGTAAGGTTTGAGAAATATAATGAATGTAGTTATCAAGCTTGTCTTTTGAACAAAAGTATGTGCTTATGTTATCACAATGTCTGTCTGTCCATCCATCTGTGGACACCATACTGTTTACCTATTAACCCAATTTGAAGAACTCATTTTTCACTGGGAAGCTTAAACTATGAATGAAAATGACAATCCTTGCCTTTTGGTCTTTTTTTGTTTTTTTTCAATGCATAACTTCACTACTGGAGGGCATAAATACAAATGCTATTGAATTCAAAATACATTTTATTCCATACTATTGGTCTTGTATAAAAATGTGTTTGAAATAATTTTGTTTTCCTTCAATACCTTTTTCCATGAATACTATTTTGTATACGTTTCTTCAAATAATGTACAGATTTTAGAGGGCATAAGTGCATATTGTATTTTCCCTGATATCCCTGCTTCTAAAAGTCTGATTTGAAAAATGCATTTTGTGTTAGATAGCATTCATGGTGAAGAATAAATACTTTGTTTATAATTTTTAGTTTTTCTAGTGCACATTTTTTTTTTTTTTTATTAGGGGTGTAAGGGCATACTTCTGTAGCCACAACTATGCTTATAAGAGCCCAAATGAAAAAAAAATCATTTAGTTAAACACAATGGGAAAGCATTTTGCTTATATTTTGTCTTCAAAATAACCCACAGTTTTTCTTCTAATTGTTTCTGGTATCTATGCTTCTAAAATTAAGATTTCAAAATATTATTTTCCAATAGTTAGCATTCCTGGTGACTAATTCGCATGTAATTTCCAACTTCTCGTAATTCTCAGTTTTCCCACTAGGTGTGTATGTGTATATTTCTGTTTACAATATATGTTGAAGTAGCAAATTATTAGGAACACCCAATAGCAATCGGACACATGCCATCCTCACTTACATATGCAACTATGCAGTATATAGAGGAGAATTTCAGCATACGCAACCTGCCATACTTTGGTGCAAATGTGCTCTAGACATTCCCTTCATGTGCCACTCATCTCTGCTAAAAACTAACAAATTCATTTGCAGTGAATACAGAAGCATGACTGTAAAATATTGCCTCATCCAGTGAATCACATTTTCAGTTAATATACACCAACAGATGAGGAAAAATATGATGTCAATATCATGAATCGATGGATCCCAGCTAGTGTTAAGTGTATGAGCTGGTGGATGCAATGTAGTGATCTGGCATCTGTTTTCCTGGTGGGTATTGTGCTCCTTAATACCTCTGGAATAACATTTGAATGCCACTAAACATTCTTAACATCACTGTGGACCAGGTGCACTTGTACATCAGCATGGTGTGTAGATCCCAACCATCACAACAGAAAATGCAAGCAGAAAAAAAAAAAAAAAAATCCCTATACCGTGCTCATTGCTTTATCAGAGATGAAATCTTTGTAATAGAAATCCAAATTTTTTAAAATAAAACCTTCAGGATTGATTTTTAGAAAGTATAACTCCAAGGTGAAAATTTTTAGGTGTCACTATAAATTTTATACCTATGCATTTTTAGTTATGTATTTTTATTGAATAAATTGCTTTTCAATAATTGAATTAAAGCCAAAGTAGAAATAAATTTATTTCAATCATTTTGGTGTAGTATATCTAAAAGTTTTATAGATATTAAACCTGGTTTTCAGTGACAGTTTTGGTATTTCAATTTTTATCAGTTTCTTATTAGGTGAAGCAAACATCATTTTCAAAGTACTGCTTCCTGTATTTTGTTTGCTCAAGCCTGTAGGGGTTGTTCATTGTAGGTTACAGGTTTGACAGACCTGTTTCACTGTATGAATTCTGTGGTTGGGGCGGATTGGGTAGATGAAGCCAGGTCGGGAATTTTAGTCTTGTGGTCCACTATATAAACACATGTACCCACAGGGTAATGCTTCATAAATTTTCTTATGGAAAAAATTCTGTTTGTTCCTGAATGAAAGAGAATGTTCAAATATGCATTGCAAAATTAATTAAGTCATGAATAAATTTGAACAGCAATTTAAGCATGAAAGAATTTTAAAAATCCACTCACGACTGAATGTAGCATATCAAACCATGGTCAAAAACAGGTGTTGTACTACTTAATTATATTTATTTGATCACTGATTATCTTCTGCGCAACAATATTCATACCAGCTCCTTGAATTTCACCTTTTTTAAGTCTACCATTATTTTGACTCGTGAACTATCGTTTTGATCCATGAACCAGTACCTGTAAATCGTTGAACATTTCTTTTAAGGATACTGTGGATGGTACATGCATTTCCAAAATCTCTGCCATAGAATCGCTTTGGGCTTTATGTCTGAACGTGGATAAAGGAGTGGGAATGATTTACCATCAAAATTGCTACTGGTGCCTCTTTCAGGATTACAAAAGAAGGGTAGGGCCCCTCCTTTGGCTTCAGGGACATTGCCAAGGGGTGCAAGGGTGGGCTTCAGCCCACCCTGAAAATTGTCTTGCCTATCCTGCCGCCCACCCAGTTCAAGATGAGCCATATTTGAATCTTTCTAACTTCAAAATATACTCTGGACTTTGCCAAGAAATAATGACCCATGTTTTTCGTCATATTACATACGTATTTTTCCCTAAGAAGTGCGTTTTTATTCTCCATAGAAAGATTATTCAAATAGCATCTGCTGGGCCATGAAAGAATTCAATTGTTCTCCAATCTTCCAGATCCTCAGTTTAAGCTTTTTTTCAAGTTAGTATGATCAGGGGCGGCGTGCCGGTGGTACAGTGGTCTAAGCAATGGCTCCTGACCATTCGTTAGAGATGGGTTCGGGTTCGAATCCTTTGAAGGTATGGATGTTTTGTCTTGTGACACTGGCTCTCACCCTTCCCTGGAACCAGTGGCCCTAAATTAGGGACTTGCGAATGCTTATAGCACATTGAGTTGCTCACTGTGTTCGTTAAACCTCCGATAAAAAAAAATCAGGGGGTGAATGAAGAGGGTGAATAGGAATTCACTGAGGTCATTAGTAATTGCTCTGCTGTTTGTTTGTGCTACTAAGTGGAGGATTCCAACATGGAATGTGGAGCCTAAATCTATATCAGCACTGTTGAGCCTGCCTTAGGGCAATGAGGGAGCAGGACATGAGTGACGACTGCTTTGGAAGCGATGAGTGCAAGACAAGGTTGCTGGCTTGAACGAAAGGAGTTAAGGAGGGGAAAGGTATTGTCTTTGTGTCCTTATTTCTCTTCAACCCTGATCCACAAAAACATTTACTTTAAGATCTGTCTCCTAGGCATGAAATTTTCTTTTAGACAGGGCGTGTTACTGGTGCTGGTGGCAGTGTGTCATGTTCATCGTGTGGGTATGTAACTCTTTAGGTTTTACTCATTTTTATTAAAAATGGAGATGGAACAATAGCAAAAAATAACTCCAAACAATGAATTCTTTTGTATTCCAAAAAAAAAAAATAAATAAATAAATAAAAATAAAAAAAAAGTAAAAAAAATATGCAGAAACTTTAAGACAGTTCCAGAATTAATGAGTATGTATCCAGGAAGCAGGAGGGGGATTGCACGGATACCTTTGAAGCGTAAATGTAGTAAAAAGCATTACAGATTCGTTCTTTCAGTGTTTTGTAAATACAGTTGCTATCCATTTGCACTAGTAAAAATAATACTTGCCCATCCTGACTAAGAAGTCTAGCGATGTCCCTGTTTGGGTCCAAGTCCAACAGACCTATACTTAACCGTAGTTAGCTTAATTTTCTTATAACACCGTGATCAGTCCAGTGGGAAATTTTTCACTGAAGTAGAGAAAATTTTGCTTTCTCATTTCACAGCAAACCCCCCAAAAATATATAGATAGAAAGAAACACCAATTTTTTTAAGACAACAATGTTTTAGACATATGATACAGTATAAAGTTCAAATGAAGTTAATGATTCTTATTCATAAGTATCAAAATAATTTTCCTTCTTTCCAAACAATCCAAACAAACAAACAAAAAAATAAAACAAAAATGTGAGAAAGTGGGCCATTTTTCAAGTGGTCCACAGGGAAATGTCCCAATGGGCCAATATGCCACTGTCTGCAATTGAATAAGGGTATGAACCATGGATCTTACTGTAATTCAAAAGCAGACTGTTTTGTTATATAATTCCAATTTTACTTTTTTCAAGAAAAATACCAGTTTCAGATATAGTTGCATCAGTTGAAGAATTCTTAATAAATAAAGAGTTTCAACATTGAAAGAAAGAGAACAAATAGACATTGCATTGGCCAAGTGATAATTTTGAATCCCACTGTTCGATACCTAAACCCAATTCAAGCACTGAAAAAATCATTTCTCTTAAGGAATTATGTTCAAACCCCAATTTAATCAAGAAAGCTGATAAAGCAGATTGTTCTAAACCAGAGATCTGCAACTTTGTAACTGGCAGCCCACGATGCCTGGGGGATTCCCCCAAAAAAGGCATTGTGGGCCGGAAAGTTTTGACTTGAGTGGCAAAAATCCGTGAAAGCTTCAACGGATGTTCATTCAGTGATAAACTTAATTGTGCTTTATTTTTTATATTTATAATAACTTGTGTATTTGCATTTATGTATACTGAAGTTTAATTTCTTCCTTACATCTGCTGTATTATATTGACACATCAAAGATAATATATCTTAAGGTAAATGACAGCTGTTGTCTTAGCACTATCTTGAAGAATAAAATATTTAATATAAAAAACTTTAGTTAAGATCATATATACAGATTAAAAGCACATAAGATCTTTCAGGTTTGCACTGGACCCGTTTTCAGATGTGATTAGTAGCATGTGAATGGTGTAGTTAAATGCACTGGGTATGGATATGACATGTGCATGCGTAGGTATAGACATGCGCATATAGGTGATATTATAATGAAGTAACAAAGACAAATGTAAACAATAGTGTTAAAGTAAATTATTCATGTCTTTTTGAAGAGCTCTTTCTGTGGGTTTGGAATAATGCAAGGAAGGTCGTCATTACAGCATAATGGTTGGTGATTAAAAATTTGCAAACTTTCTGTAAATAATGTTAAATTTCATGAATGTTGGTTATGTTAAAAACATCTGTAAACCCTGTGGCATAAATTTTGGTGTCAGGACTTATAACATTTGGACAATGGTGAAGAAAGACAGAGACTTGATCCAGGCTCAGGATTGGCATGGTATTTATGCAGTCCCGTTGAAAGCCTTGGAACCAGACCTGGAAGATTGGCTGTATATCGGATCGACCACCTGTAATTTAAATATTCACTTATTGAAGCACAAATATAATATTAAAACCAGATCTACCTCCATGGCCCTATCGCGCCTTGTTCGTGAAGGGGCATATCACCCTCAGTGGGATGAGACAACTTTATTAAACACTCCAGTGTCACGAAATTTAACATTATTATCAGAAAGTTTGCAAAATTTTCATCTCCAACCATTATGCTGTTATGATGACCTTCCTTGCATTGTTCCAACCCCTGAAAAGAGCTCTTCAAAAGACTAATGGATAATTGACTTTAAGACTATTGTTTACGTTTGTCTTTGTTACCTCATTTTAATATCACCTATATGCGCATGTCTATACTACGCATGCACGCGTCATATCCATACCCAGTGTATTTAACCACACCATTCACATGGTACTCATCACATCTGAGGGAGGGTCTGGTGCGGACCTGAAAGATCTTATGTGCTTTTAATCTGTATATGATTTTAACTAAAGTTTTTTACATAAAATATTTTATTCTTCAAGATCGTGCTAAGACGGAGTTGTCATTTAACTTCAACTACAGCATGAAATTTCTTCATTTATAATATATCTTAGTCGGAAAATTCATTTAATATGTCATTAAACATGTTTGAATTACCTCTTATTTCATTCATAATTAAATACCTGTTATCGTTTTTGCATAACTTGACAAAAATTAGCCGATCAGGATGCGGCCCACCACAAGACTTGTGTATTTAATTCTGGCCCTCGGGCACTTTTAAGTTGGAAACCCCAGTTCTAGACAAAAAACTGTAAATAAAATTTTTTAGCTTCAGTTGCTTGAAAATTCATTCTCCTGGATGGTGGTGTAATGGATAGCATGCTCAAATGGTCATAAATGAGTGGTAGGCAGTGCATGTAACTAACAAACTAATTAAGAAGAAGGTAGTGTAGAACACGCTAAGTTACATATAAAATTTTAATGCAAATATATTTCACCCATTACTATGGCCTTCATCAATGCGACTATGATTGGTTTATGTTGCCAGATTGGAAAGGTAAGTTTTGTAATGGTAACTCCTAGTGACGTAATGCAATGAGGGATCTCCAGATGAAAGGAACGAAAATGGGGAGCTCAGTGTTGTAATTTTTGGAAAATAAAATTTCCAAACTTTCTCTAAACCTTAGAGCATATCGATTTTGGAAGGGAGCCAACTTTTTAGTATTGGACCAAAGTGGAATAGCAGAAGTGTCAGCCATGGTAAGGCAGATGAAGGTTTTCCAAATTTCACATCAGATTTGTGTTCCTGAAGTCTTGAGAGAATTTTCTGGAATGAACTTCCTATGTACGCGGTTAATCCAACTTTAGTCTTGATCGGAATTTTATACACTCCAGGCGAAGAAAGCAGAGGTCTTGGGTCTCTATCATTACAGAGTATAACAGAAATTGAAGGGGAAGAACGAATGGCAAGTCTATATCCTTCTCTTTTGAAGATACTGATGAGTTTGTAGGCAGAAGGTTCGTGGAAAGGGATTCAGCCAGCAAACGTTAGTTCCTTTTTTGGTGAAACAAGTTGAAGAGAAACAACTGGTTTTTTCTTAGGATTTTGAATTAATTTAGAAACCACGAGAGGGGAAAGCCGTGTTGAGTAGCGATCAAGCGGACGTTTGCTAATTCATTTGTTAGATTAACTTCCGTGTTACAAACCAAATGCGCTCGATGAATAAGAGACTTTGAGGGCTGACAGTTTATATTGGTGGAAGGTATGAGAATTGAAAGGAATAATGCTATTGGTAGAAACTGGTTTTCGGTAGACAGAAGTGGAAAGAAGATTATTACATTTTGAGATGCTGACATCCAAGAAATTTATCTTGCCATCAATTTCTTCATTAATAGTGAATCTAATGGGCGGGAATTTTTCAGTGATTAAATTTGTGATTTGCAATAAATCTTTTTTAGGATGAGGCCAGATGACAAAAATATCTTCAAAGTAACGGAGCCATAAGGTAGGTTG
Source organism: Macrothele yani (assembly GCA_039090855.1). Lineage (NCBI taxonomy): Eukaryota > Metazoa > Arthropoda > Arachnida > Araneae > Macrothelidae > Macrothele > Macrothele yani. The sequence continues at coordinate 60,801,348 of CM077029.1, forward strand.
TTGGTCATGTTGCATCACTATTGATTGCTCAATATTTTGCAGGTATACTTCAGCCAAAAGTGGGGAAAGAGGTGACCCCATCGGTACACCTTGGTTTTGTTGATAGCATTGATTAGTTTTTTTAATAATAAATGCTATCAACAAAACCAAGGTGTGTTGACGGGGTCACTTCTTTCCCCCACACACATTTCTCTTCTGATTTGTTTTCATTATTCATATTTTATTGCATATATTCATCATATCATTCTTGTATTTTGCAGTTGATTCAGATTACTATTAATACTAACTACTTAGAAGATGCAAGTGTGTACCTAGAAGACTTCATTTCAACAATTACAGGGTAAATGCTTTGCAAATATTTTTATTGTGAACTAGAAATTCAAACTATGCAAATTCATTTTACCAAACTCTCTTTTTGCCCTCCCCCTTCATTACAAAGTCCGTTTTACATTTCCTAACCTCCCCAACCTCTCATACTTTTGCTCTCCCTCTTTCCTATTATCCACCTTCTCTATTACTCACTTTTCAGAATGCACATGCTCTTCTTGAGCTACCATTGGTTGGCTGAGTTGGCACATAAAGTAGACATCTGCTTTTACTAGACATTGTCATATCAAACTCTTTCCTTCAGATGTTCGTTTGCATTCGCTTTATTGCATTGGAGCCATGGCTTTCCGATCTTGTAAAACCTTGTCTTTAAAAGACAAAATGAAAATCTCATAAAAAGATGAAAATCACACTTTGTGGAAATGGCTTTAGGTTCAAAATTAAAAATTCCAGTTTCAACTCTTATGACAATAATTTAGTAACATAAAGAGATCGAGGACAATGCAGTATCTCCAGGTTCAACTGCATCAATAAAAGTGTGTATTCAAACTGGAAAGTTTGCATAAGTAGAAGACATTGCTCTTCAATTTTTCAATTAGTGTGCCATGTTGCTAACAAGACCAAAACAGTCACATACACACAATGCAGACAAAGACACCCATTTTACAGCTCGATGGCTACATTCAAGTCTATTGTTCTAGGTAATATGTCCAATAATGATAATTTAAGGCATGGAGTTAACAAGAAAATATTTGTGCTGTAAGTATTATTTTTTCCTTTTTTTCAAAAGAAGCATACATTAATTTAGTTAGTCACCTGGTTTTCAGAGGCTAGTATAATATAAAATTCAGTTCTAAGAGTTTGTCTTTTTTACGTATATATAATAATTATCTGTACCACAAATGCGATGTGCACAACTCACTGATCGATGCAGTATCACAAACTACATATTTTGTATGATCCATTACATTGCACAAGTTTCCGCTATCAGCAATCTCACAAAAAAAAAAAAAAAAAAAAAAAATGTGTAGACACCTGCACCGCTTCCCATATCCTTGATACATGTACAGCATAAATATAAAGAAAAAATTCTGCACACTAAGCATTCCCTCACAGAACTACAATCCTGTATTTCATACTTCCTTATCAAGCATACTGCAACCAACCAACACATTTACCTTCATCATGTGCACCAATGATTGTTACTAGGCATCCAATTTTTGATGGGGAAAGAAAAGCCATCAAAATTAAGTGGATACTGTGTACTTACTCCCTACTTCATATTTATCATTTTCTGGATGTATTTTTAAGGTGACTAGCCACATAACGAAACCAATTTGCTTCCATACCTTTTGAAGTTCATTTTAGTGGGCAAATCTGAAATTGAATTTTGCAAATTATGAAAACAATGTTTCTGAAATGAATTTTATGAGGGGGAATGCAGTTGAAGTTTATATTACTTTTAACTGTTTCAGTACTTTGAGCTTTTGTCAGCACTTTTTGATTCATCATCCCCCCCCTCTCTCTCCCACACAACAATATTACTTTGGACTAGGCCTGTACTGTACATTATCATTCGGAACAATTTATTTGATTAATCAACTCTTATATTAGTAGAGGGATGTAAGGTCAGGTGATGCGTAACATCACAGCCTCTCCTTGACAAATGTCAACCCCGCCTTCTCGTGGTGCATCCTATTCACACTAAAGGGGCTCTGACGACCGCCAACAGCGGTATAACTATACCATCGGGACTGGAGGAAATGCTACCCAACACTCACCAACCTGTTTGGTCAGCGTGGTGAGTTATGGCCAAACCCCTCCAAAATGACTCCACAACTTAAATCTTGGCCCTCAGTCTCCGGCAGCTGGAATGTACCTGGCCAAGGCAGCGGCGGCCAGTGCGACATGAAGGCAGAAGGTGCTCAGAAATCCCGAAGGACAGGACTAGGCTGCCATTTGATACTGACCTTGGCTACGTATAATGGACGCTCCTATCTTCTGATTCAAGGATTCTTGAATTCGAAGAGGAACTACAAAGGATCAAGTGGGACATCGTCGGGCTAAATGAGGTAAGGAGAAAAGGAGAAGATCTCATTGAACTGAAAAGTGGACATATCTTCTAGTATCGTGGGACAGATACTTGCAGAACTAGTGGTGTTGGATTTATAATAAACAAGAAACTGAAGGAAAAAGTTGTAGAAGTTGAAAGTTCCTCTGACAGAGCTGCACGACTCGTTATCCAACTCTCGAGAAGATACAAGGCTCAGATTATTCAAACTTATGCACCCACCACAAGTCATCCTGAAGAAGAAATTAAAGAATTTTATGAGGAAATTCGTCATCTAAATAATAAAGGTAAGCAGCACTTAAAGATAATTATGGGAGATTTCAATGCACAAATAGGACAACGGCAACAGAATGAAACTTCAGTAGGTAAATTCGGTCACGGAAACAGAAACCAGCGTGGAAATACTCTCGTTGAGTTTGCAGAGGCAGAAGGGTTTTTCATCTTGAACTCCTTTTTCAAGAAAAATTCACACAGGAAATGGACATGGAGACATCCAAATGGGACGACAAGTGAAATTGATTTTATTATGTGTAACAAAAAATTCGTCATAGAAGACTGCTGTGTGCTAAACGAGTTCAACACAGGTAGTGACCATAGATTGGTGAGATGTAAGATGCTCCTCAACACTAAACTCGAATGTAGCAAGCTCATAACACAAACAAAATGTATTGACATAACCAACCTCAAAAAACACCATATAATACCTTCAAGTTGGAACTGAAGAACAGATTCTCTATTCTAGAAGGTCTAACATCAGAAGAAGTGGACATCTCTGAAGTTAACAGAAAAGTAAACAAAGCTCTTTATGAAAACAGCAACAAAATTAGCTGGGTCTAAGAACAAGTTGCATGTGAACAAATTATCAGGAAAAACCAAAATGTTGATGCAAAAAAGAAGAGAGATGAGGACAACTAAAGAAGATGTGACTTCCAAAGTGGAATATATAGAGCTATGCAAGACAGTACGAAAAAGTATCACTGAAGATGTAAGGAAATTCAACTGTGAACTAGTGAGGAAAGCAATTGAAAACAACCAAAGCTTAAAGAGAGCAAAGGGACATCTCAGTAAGAGAAGAAAACAGATTATGGCTCTGAGAAAAGAAGATGGTTCTGTAACAAGAAATAGAGGTGAAATTTTGACAAGAGTGAAAGATTTCTACTCAAAACTATATGAAAGGGATGATACATGTACTCCAGACATTACAAAAGGTACCAGTTATTCCAGTCCTCCCGGCAGAAGTTACACATGCAATCAAGAGCATTAAATGGGGAAAAGCTCCAGGAGAAGATGAAATTACAGTAGACACCATACAAGAAGTAAGTGGAGAAATTGAAACAGTATTCGCCCAAGTTTTCACTCGATGCCTTAATGAAGGGAAGATTCCTGAGGATTGGAACAATGCTACAATGATCCTGCTACATAAAAAAGGTGACATTGAGGATCTCAGGAACTACAGACCTATTAGCCTCATATCAGTGGTTTATAAAATCTTCACTAAAGTTCTTTCACACCGCTTGAAGGTAACACTGGACATGGCTCAACCGAGAGAACAAGCTGGATTCAGGAGTGGCTACAGCACAATAGATCATATCCACGTACTGAGAGAACTAATTGAAAGAGTGAGAGAATATGAATTTCCATTGTGCATGGCTTTTATCGATTATGAAAAAGCCTTTGATTCAGTGAAACCATCAGCAGTTACAATGGCTCTGAAATCCTACGGTATTGAAGATGCATACATTAATATTATTAATAACATCTATGAAAATGCAAGTGCAAAGATTCGGCTGTTTGAAATTACAACACACATAAAAATTGGAAAGGGAGTGAGACAAGGTGACACCATATCTTCGAAGCTCTTTAATGCCACATTGGAAAATGTCTTTCAATCACTGAACTGGGAAAACAAAGGGATAAAAATTAATGGAGATTATCTAACCCACCTTCGTTTTGCTGATGATGTAGTCATTTTTGCAACTACTCCATCAGAGCTGCAGAGTATGATTGCTGACAAGAGTAAAGAAGTGGGATTAAAAATGAACTTTCAGAAGACAAAAGTGATGTTCAATGCTTTTACAAGAAATGAAGATTTATCGATTGATGGAGAAAAGCTGGAGATAACAGACACGTACGTTTATCTTGGACAGCAGATATCAAGTGAGGGTCACATTGATGAAGAAATTAATCGGCGTGCAAAACTTGCCTGGAGAGCTTTTGGAAGAAACAGCATAATTTTTAAGAGCAATATGCCATTATGTCTTAAAAGAAAAGTGTTTGATCAATGCATCATTCCATTGCTACGTATGGTGCAGAGACGTGGACCTTAGCTAAAAGAGATATACAAAGGCTGCAGACAACTCAAAGATTCATGGAGAGGTGCATGCTTGGTGTAACCAGGAGAGATAAGAAGAGGAACTCGTGGATCCGAAAAATGACAAGAGTGGAAGACATCATGATCAGAGTTAAATCCCTGAAATGGCAATGGGCTGGACATACTGCCAGAAGGACAGACCATCGATGGACAGCCGAAATTTTAGATTGGATTCCAAGGGACAGGAAAAGACCCAGAAGAAGACCACATGAGAGATGGGTGGATGAAATTCGAAAGTATGCGGGAGTGACATGGAGGAGACTGGCACAAGACAGACCGTTGTGGAGGAAACTTGGGGAGACCTTCGTCCAGCAGTGGATTGATAATGGTTGACAATGATGATGATGGTGATATTAGTAGAAGACTTGGAATAAATGACAAAGAAGCAGTGGAGACCAGTCAAACATCATATTCTCCATTCTGAACCTTTAGACTATAGCAGCATTTTCAAACAACTCTCAGAAGCAGACCTATTCTGGGGCTTTATTGGGTTACAGCTCCTCAAGGTGACAATTAGATTTGTGCTGCTTGCAATTAAAAAAAAAAAAAGTTAAAAGAGAAATTGTCTTTGCTTACATACCTCATTACAACCACAGGAGGTAGATATCAGTTTCAGCTATTACTAGAAAACTGTGGAAGGCTAGATTCTATAGCCATCAACTTTCAGTATGTGTTGCTTTGGCATCCAGAAACAGTGAAACTCATCCGCAATTAGGGGTGCTACGCAGTTCTCACAATCTCTTTGTAAAAGTCGACATTTTGCTGTTAAACACCACAACAGACATTCACCATTTCAGTTCTGACCGAGATTTTTTTTCGTTGTTTCATTGATAATTGGTATGCAGTATTAATATTCTGTCCAGGGAAGCCAGGGGACTTCGCCTGTTAAAAAACAGTTCAAATTGACTCAATATTTCGAATGTAAGAGAGGGGTCTGTTCACTTACAGTTCTGCAAAATAGCTCCCATAATATATTTTTTTTCAATTTTGGTGAAAATGATTATTTTAAATTAAGATAATACAACATAGTTGTCAAAAATTTTTATTTTTTCAAGCCGACCATGGTTTTACTGGGTATTGACCTAGCTTCATCACGACAAATCGCACGTAAATATTCAAATTGTATATGACATCATAAATGGTGTTTACAGTGGCGTGTTTTGGTTAGATGCTTCCATGCGCTTGATAGAAATGGCGTGGATGCTATGTCATTAACAAGTTGCGAAGATATCTGATATATGTGGAAAGCTTCCAAAATATCAAGTTTGGTGGTTGAATCTGGTTTATCAATTAGTTTTGCTTCTTCAAAGAGAAATTTATAGTCCTTTTTGTAACAGTGTTTAGCCATTGATGACTTCTTTAGGTCACACTTCCGAATATAGGTCTTGTGCTCCTTCAATTGAAAACGCAAGGCTCTACGGGTCTGTCCTATATATAAAGCGACATATTCACATGGAATTTGATAAATTCCCCATGAGTTTTGTCTTCAACACAGTCCTTTGATCGTAAAAATCTCATTTTGTTCATGGGTTTAAAAATCACCCTAAAATGAAAGGTTTTGAGAATTTTTGAAATTTTGATGGCAGTGTCATGGGAAAATGGAATAATGGCAAAATTCTCTTGCAATGGGCGCATCACAGGAGTTAATGTGGAGATAGGCTTCTATTTCTGGAATTTTGTTAGAGCCCTGTCTATAATGGAAGGGTTGTATCCACGCTGTACTGCAACACGTTTAAGAAAATAAAGTTCTTTTTCCAAACTGTCTTTATCTGAACATATGTGCAATGTGCGATATACACAACTGTAAAAGGCACTGAGTTTTTGTTGCCAAGGGTACTTGGACTTGGCATGTGAAGGTGAGGAAACAGCGAAAGGCTTCGGATAAATTGTGGTTGCGAGAGATCCATTTGAGCGAGTTACCAGGACGTCAAGAAATGGTAGGCATCCGTTATTTTCAGTTTCATAGCTGAATTGAATGTGAGGATCAATGGAATTTATAAGTTTGACTAATTCCGGAATTTCAGAATGTTTTCCTTCCATAGAACAAAAGTATGGTCTACATATCGTATCCATAAGTCAAATTTCACGAGTTTGAAAAGTTTTTCTTCAAATCAACGCATGTAGATTTCACATAATATAGGTAACAGTAAACTGCCCATGGCTAGACCTATATTATGTGAAATCTACGTGCATGGATTTGAAGAAAACTTTTCAAACTCGTGAAATTTGATTTATGGATACGATATGTAGACAATACTTTTGTTCTATAGAAGGGAAAACATACTGAAATTCTGGAATTAGTCAAACTTATAAATTCCATTGATCCTCTCATTCAATTCAGCTACGAAACTGAAAATAGCGGATGCCTACCATTCCTTGACATCCTGGTAATTCGCTCAAATGGATCTCTTGCAACCACAATTTATCGGAAGCCTTTCGCTGTTTCCTCACCTTCACATGCCAAGTCCTTGGCAACAAAAACTCGGCGCCTTTTACAGTTGTGTATATCGCACGTTACACATGTTCAGATAAAGACATGTTTGGAAAAAGAACTTTATTTTCTTAAACGTGTTGCAATACAGCGTGGATACAACCCTTCCATTATAAACAGGGCTCTAACAAAATTCTGGAAACCGAAGCCTATCTCCACGTTAACTCCTGTGATGCGCCCATTACGATAGAATTTCGCCATTATTCCATTTTCCTGTGACATTGCCTTCAAAATTTCAAAAATTCTGAAAACCTTTCATTTTAAGGTGATTTTTAAACTCATGAACAAAATGAGGTTTTTAGGATCAAAGGACTCTGTTGAAGACAAAAACTCGTGGGGAATTTATCAAATTGAATGTGAATGTGGCGCTTCATATATAGGACAGACCCGTGCAGAGCCTTGCGTTTTCGATTGAAGGAGCACAATCGACATAGAATTTTTCTCTCAAAGACCTATATTTGGAACTGTGACCTAAGGAAGTCATCGATGGCTAAACACTGTTACGAAAAGGACCATAAATTTATCTTTGAAGAAGCAAAACTAATTGACAAACCAGATTCAACCACCAAACTTGATATTTGGAAGCTTTCCACATATATCAGAAGTCTTCGCAACTTGTTAATGACATGGCATCCACACCATTTCTATCAAGCGCGTGGAAACATCTAACCAAAACACGTTACTGTAAACACCATTTATGATGTCATATACAATTTGAATATTTACGTGCAATTTGTCGTGATGAAGCTAGGTCAGTACCCAGCGAAACCATGGTCGGCTTGAAAAATAAACATTTATGACAACTGCGTTGTATTATCTTAATCTATATATAATCATCACAAGACTGTAGTCTTTGAGATAAAGAATGATTATTTTGGTAGTGATTGTTGCCAGAAGCTTAAACTTATTAAAAATGGATAAGATCAGCAATTTACATGGTCACAGAACTTACAGTGGCTTAATTAAAGGATCTTTGATGTGCTAATATAAGCATTGACAAACAAACTGACATCCAAGCATATTTAATAATCAGTATGTCAGCTGATTGCTCTCCTCTGTTATTGTTAACAATGAGCATATAATGCATCATATGCAGCACCAGAATTTTTTCTTACTGAGCTCAAGAAACATGACTTGAGCTCCCACTCCTTCTTACAACCATTGTGGTCAACACAGACAGGTGATTATCAATTTAGCATATCACCCCTGCCTGCAATGATGACGTCAAAAAAATCATCAAATGATTAAAGAAAATGTAATTAAACATAGAAAAATTAATATTAAATTTCTGAGTTTTTGATTATTAATAATTGAAGAAAATTTAGTCGGAACATAGAAAAATTAATATTAAATTTCTGAGTTTTGTCATTTATGAGAAAATCTATTTGTAAATGTTTTTGAAAGCATTTATGAAACATTTGTTTTATTATTCCTTTTTCCCTCTTTGTTTTTTTGTTTTTCTCTTGCTCGCATAGATGAATCTCTTGAATAAAAAAAGCATATTCATTGAGTTCTCCATATCTATAACAGTTGAAGAGAAAAACAATAAGCAAAGCAAGTAAGTACACTATGATTCAAATAGGTGGAGTTAGGGAGTAAATTGTCTAATGATTTTACCCAAATCCAGCACCAGGACTTTTTAGAGAACAGGAACAGCCCAGCATGCAACTGTAGACACCTGTTAACACAGATGCTGTAAATGTAAACTCTTCTGGAAAAGGGCATCAGACAAAATGAGCCAGAAACACAAATTGTGTCAAAGAAAATAGTACAATAAAATCAAGCTTTCTGCCTCCACAATGAGAAGGCAATTCCCATTTGAAGGCCATATTTTATTGCCACCTAGAGAATTATGATTTTGCCACTGCAATTGCAAATATTTTAGTTTAGTTAGGCCTGATGACCTCCCCCTCCCCCTCCCCCCCCCCCACACACACATCAGCAATTTGGCAAACTGAGTTGAAGAATAGCAACACAATGCAAGGGAAATGCTTTCATAGAGAATTTTTCTCTCAAATTAAGGAAACCAATTTAAGTATAAAAATATTAACAAGATTAACAGCTTCTTTATGTACATTTCTACTTATACCTGAGTGTAGGGTACTTACTGTCTCTAATTGAGAACAGGGGATTAATGTCTTCTTCATTGATGAGTCTAGATTTTTTTCTGCAATCTTGTGGCAGATGTATACTTAGCTAAAGAGATATGATAACTTATCACAAATCATATAGCATCATTAAGGGAAGAACTTTTGCTAATGATAATCTGATTTGATCATTTGGGTTTTCATTGGGTAAATATATTGACCTTTTTGTGTTTGCTGAGGTACTGTTTTGCTCAGAAGTATCAAGATATTTTACTGTATCTCTTCTCTTCATCAAATTCAGTAACTACTTCATCTTGATGAACGATAACACTTGGGTACACTGAATAAATCTAACCAGCCAGCATTTTAATATTATGTTGAAACAGTAAGTTAGCCTCCATGCTCTTTAGAACTCAGTCTCGTACAACACATATGGAATACCCTGGGGAGACATGATGTTCCTGCCCTCCAACTCCATTCCCAAACATGCACAAAAATCTCAAAAACGATTCTTATTGGTGAGTGATAATTAGTGCCCCTGTGCTTGTGTAACTGTAAAAGAAAAAAATGCAGCATGAAGTAATGATATGCTTTATATGCTGATTGGCAGGTGAGATTATAAGGTGCAAATATGTTAATAATTCCACAATCAAACCCGTTCAGTAAAAGCTGAGAGCAGCATTATAACAGCACTAGCTTTACTACCCGGCTTTGCCCGGGATTTAGGCTTATTAATTTTATATTCCTTTATACGTCACTGAAAAAATCGGGAAAAACATTGAGGAGACTGGCACAAGACAGACCGTTGTGGAGGAAACTTGGGGAGACCTTCGTCCAGCAAGAAAGAAAACAGCTGATTTCAAAAATTCGGTCATTATAAATTATTTATTGATAGTGTGATTATTTCAGCACTTGGCCGTACACAACATTTTTGGTTTCTCCTTCATCCGCGACAATATATAATTTAGTTGGATCCTTTGCTCTTGACATTCCAACATACAGCTGTAGAATCAAACAGACCAAAAACATTACGAATTATTTAACACGCATCCAGGAGACACAGCATTGAAAAACTGACTGAACAAAATTCATTAACAATTTGTTATCGACGATCAAATGCATCACGTGCTTTCAGTTTCAGACGTCTTTGAGGGGGAAACTCTGGGATAAAAAGTTAAAAATGTATCTTTGCGAATATTTTATGAAACTGGCTGAAATTTTAATGAACACCATAAATCGTTAATAGGAACATGGCCTCCAAATTTCGCCTGAATCGATAAATAACTTTTTTAATTAGCCGTCAAAATTTTATTAACCGTTTCTGCGTATATATTTCTGTTTAGCGATGAATTAAAAATTCCATGCCTATTTTTAAAAGTTTTGACCGGATTCCAGTGAAATTTTGAGGTACTCCTCTTATAACCAATTCATGTTGTTGACAAAAGTTTCAGCTCATTTCGTTAAGATTCCGCAAAGTTCGTTTTTGCATTTTTTTATGCACAGTTTTCAAAAGAATAGAAACACCTGTGGATGAATGCAGTCACGTGCTCTCAGATTTGGAACAGATAATGATGACGTAGCAAACGAAGCTGACTTTATTGATTAACTTATTAATTAATTCATACCTCGCGAACAGAACAACATAGAGATCTTAAAATAGTTGCATTGACTTAGAAATTCCAGTATGAATAAGCTATGCAAATTTCACGATGCCACAGTTTGGCGTTCAAGAGTTTTTGCTGCTTCAGACAAACAGACGTTTTGTGTTTTTTATATAAGATGAGTGGAGTTATTTGTGTGTAAAAGATCGATATGTTTCTCAAGGTAACGTCACAAATTGTTGAAAAGTGGCTCCTGGAGGAATGTCATCACAGGTTTCTAGAATGCCAGGAACCATTCGTCACAGTTTATCATCATCAACTAATGGAATTTGAAATATGATGCGTAATTTGCCTGTATGAAGCTGAACTGGTTGACCCAGCATATTATTATTGCATCACATGCTCGCCACCACAATACCACAGTCCATCACTGATGTACACAGTACATGAGAGAAAGCATACACAGCCATCGGTTTGGAAGCTGTCGGCTTAGAGTGACTACAAGATTAGAAAGCCGTTTGAACCAACTACAGGCCCTTACCTAGCTGACAGTCTCATTCTTAGCCATGAGAATAGCAGTAATGCCTAGCATCACTCACCAAATCACACAGAAAACCATTTCAAGCGGCCTGTGAGAAGCAGGCTTACGTGCAGTGTAACTTTTAATCAACATTAAATGTCGGTCACTACAGTTTCACATGTTATGTAAGTTCTGCAATCAGGAGATTATTAAATTATGTTAGATACATATGGGGCACAGCATCAGTAATTAAAATCAAGAAATAATGAGCATTATATCTACACTGCTGGCCATCCAAAATGCAACACCAAGAAAGAAGCATCCAATTGGCCTGAAATTCGCAGCATGCTTCGCCCGCGAGAGGACATGCAAATGATTAGCGTTGCAGGGCATATGCAAATCATGTACGCCCGGCATGCCACCCAGAAGCTCTATAAGAAGGGTGCACAGAAGGCGAGGTGTAAGTAGTGGAAGTGTGTTGTGCTGCCGGACCTGTACGTGGGAATCTTCCTCATGCCTCGTCGCAGAATACGGCAGTCATTCCAGCACGTTTCGGAGTTCAACAGAGGACGAATAGTGGCTTATCGCGACAGCGGTTTATCGTACCGAGACATCGCCGCCCGTGTGGGATGACATCCAGCCACAGTGAGGCGAGTATGGATTCGGTGGGTGCAGGAGGGACGGACGGACCGACGTGAGCGATTGCCGCAGCCGCGACAGACCACCGAGCGAGAGGACCGGCATGTTGTGCGGCGGGCATTGACGGCTCGCACCGCCACATCACGAACGTTAGTGCAGTAATAAGGGTGTGCTGCGCAACAACTTGTGTCAGCACGTACCGTTCGACGTCGTCTGCAGGAGCGAGGACTTGTCGCACGGTGGCCATTACTCCGATTACCATTGATGTTACACCACCGGTGAGTGCGGCGGCAGTGGGCCGTTAAACGACGCACCTGGACTACGGAATGGCACGACATTGTCTTCTCCGACGAATCCCGCTTCTGCCTGAAACACCATGATAGTCGGATCCGCCTGTGGCAGCACCGCGGCGAGACAGTGTATGATGCCTGCATTACGCATCGCAATACCGGTCTGTCGCCTGGCGTTATTATTGACGTTACACCACCTGTGAGTGCGGCGGTAGTGGGCCGTTGAACGCCACACCTGGACTACGGAATGGCACGACATTGTCTTCTCCGACGAATCATCCCGCTTCTGCCTGAAACACCACGATAGTCGGATCCGCCTGTGGCAGCACCGCGGCGAGACAGTGTATGATGCCTGCATTACGCATCGCAATACCGGTCTGTCGCCTGGCGTTATTATTGACGTTACACCACCTGTGAGTGCGGCGGTAGTGGGCCGTTGAACGCCACACCTGGACTACGGAATGGCACGACATTGTCTTCTCCGACGAATCATCCCGCTTCTGCCTGAAACACCACGACAGTCGGATCCGCCTGTGGCAGCACCGCGGCGAGACAGTGTATGATGCCTGCATTACGCTTCGCAATACCGGTCCGTCGCCTGGCGTTATTATTTGGGGCGCAGTTGGATATGACACCCGCACCTCTGTGGTACGCATTGCCGGTACACTCAACAGCCACCACTACATCTCTGACGTTTTGGAGCCTGTAGTCCTCCCTTACCTGCAGGACCTGCCAGCGGCCACGTTTCAACAGGACAATGCGCACCCGCAAGTGGCACGCATCGTGCACCAATTCTTCACGGCCCACCAGGTGTCACTGCTGCCGTGGCCCGCCTGTTCTCCCAATATGTCGCCCATCAAACACGTCTAGTCGCTGATCGGCAACTGAGTGGCCCGGCAAGCACCACCTGTGGTTACGCCTGATGAACTGTGGCAATGTGTGGAAGCAGCCTGGACCGACATACCCCAAGCCCACATCCAAAGTCTCTTTCGTTCGATGCCGCGGCGTGTAGTGGCCGTTATTGCCAGCCATGGGGGCCACACGAACTATTGGTGTCTGCATGTTCCGTAAGTCGCACGGGCCTGTAAGCTCAATCATTTCATCTTTGCATCTGTTGTTATGTGTCCAGTAAATCTGGCTTTGCTATCTCATGTCCTTCTTGGTGTTGCATTTTGGGTGGCCAGCAGTGTACTCACAATATCAGTAGTGGCTGTCGGAGCTTCATATGTATGCCTGTAATGAATCCACTCAGAAGACGTTGCCATCAGTATTCGACTCACTCTGAATGTGAGCTTTTTGCAATTGTGAAGTTCAAAAATAAAATTCATGATACTGTAAAGTCTGCACCAGATAAAATTGAACAAAATGAATTTTTACAACGAAGGCAAATAAATCCTTGACATCAACAAAACATGAAAACAAATTAAAAACTTTCTGAATTTTTATTTTTTTAAGACAAACTAAAATATTGAAGAGGAAATAATCATCTTGACTGCGAAGCACAAAGAAGTAAATCTCCCAATTGCGAAGCACCACGGCAACAACGAAACATGAAAACGAATTAAAACTTTGCCGAAATTTTAAAACGAACTAAAATCTTGAAGAAGAAATAATCATCTGGTGCAGATTTTACAGTATCATGAATTTTATTTTTGAACTTCACAATTGCAAAAAGCTCACATTCATGGAGTGAGTCGAATACTTACAGCAACGTCTTGGGAATGGATTCATTACAGGCATATATATGCAGCCCCGACAGCCACTACCGATATTGTAAGTAGATGTAATGTTCATTATTTCTTGATTTTAATTACTGATACTGTGCCCCATATGTATCTAACATCATTTAATAATCTCCTGATTGCAGAACTTACATAACGTGTGAAACGGTAGTTACTGACATTTAATGTCAATTAAGTTACATTATCTTGGCCACGTAAAAATGTGTTTATCGCAAATTGGCGAAATTTGAACAACGATATGTTGCATACAGTGTTCATCCCATTGCTTACCCAGAGATGCCAACCAGTATGGATTTTCCATGCTACTATGAATTTTTTGGGTGGAATTACGAAAGTATGGACATGCTGATGAGAAATTGCGCAAAATCGCCATTTGATATTTTTGTTTTGTGGGCATAAGATTCTTCCGTTTTTACACCCTTGAAAGCACTGTGACAGAACCACGTATTAGACATGATGTGGTCTTTGCATGACACCAATTAAAAGTGTTAGTATCATTACTTATTCGTGCAGACGTGTATTAATAGATATTAGGGCGGCCAAGACCTATAGCACGATGTATCAGATTACTGCTGGTAAGAAACACACCTTCACGATTTGTGAACGACTGTACACATTATCCGCTATGAAAAGAAGCCTCAATTATTGCAACCCCCAAAACTAAATTCTCATTATTATTCACAGAGTTTAGCCATTTATAAATATGACCAGAAATGCTGCAATGATAGTGCTCCTCTACAGATTTCCTTACTGTGGAATACTGCTCTATATCTAGATACTCACAGCCAATCCGATGAAACATCATGTGATGCTGACGTAAACCACGAAAAAAAAAAAAAATCAGACATGATGTTCCTTCCTACACCTTTATAAGAAAGGCCATAACAACAGATGACAAGACTGTGACCCTTCTGATTTTTATACAGAATGACCAAAACTATGAACTCAGATACTCTGAAGAATATAACTAAACTGCGAAATTATAATTTAAATATTGTTGTTTTATAATATTACATTGCATATCACTAACTACATAATTAATAAGGGACCTGTTAATATGTTTAACTACTACATTTAAAATGAATTATAATAAACAATGGAGCCCAGATTGAAAGTGCATTTCTTACCAGCTGTAATCTGATACATCGTGCTATGGGTCTTGGCTGCCCTAATATCTATTAATACCAATTAACAGATTGGAGAAGACTTGACAACACTCAAATTAAATAACAAAAACTGACATTAATAACAATGCATATTAATAAAGATTTATTGCAACTTGTAATGAACAGAATGTCATAATGTCATTGTAACCATCAAAACAATATGAGAGCGTATCTCTGTCACCTCACACACAGCAACTCTTCATTTTTATCTGCTGCTTGACCTCTGACCCACTGCAAGTGTTGCCATATAGAGAGGAACGTTTTGGGAGTTAAGCTGTGATGTTAAGTTTGGAAAGTGTAATCAGGTGATAAACAAAATTTACGTAATAGACAGTCAACAAAGTTAAAATAGATTACATCACACTTGTCGTGATATTGTTTGTGGCAGGGTTAAAAAACACATTGCTTCACCCTTCACACAAACCATCTCTGGAATCATTACTTGAATTGCTACATTACATTGATAGTAAATATAGCTGTGATAATTTGCATTTGGTGTGACATCATGAGTTAGTTCATAATACTGTATATCTCACTAATAGTATTCTATTAATGACCAGTTTTCATGTATTTTAGTTGCATAACACATGTGGAATTGTGCATCATTTCAACTTTCCAAAGATTTAAAATTGAGAACATAAGAGTAACATTGCTTTCAAGTTATGCAAAATAAGTAATTGATTTTTGGATTGCTGCATTATTCAGATATATAATTCACTCAAATTGCTGTTCAGTAATGTGTACAGTATGTTTGTAGATGTGAATTTATATGAAACATTGAAATTTTATCTATTAGACAAAAATTATGCTTGCTTTTAGTAGAAACTTAAAAGTTTTCATGTGGTCCAGTGAAAAACTACAACCCTTTTGTATTTCATAACATGACTTTTATTGTGAAAAAAAATAAAATAATAATTGTTCTTTTCTGAAAAAAATTCTTCCATTTACAGATCTGCAAGTGACTCTTCACATGTTGCCAAATTGCAAAGCCGCTCAATGTTCAAGGTGAGTTTCATTGTTTTGAGCACCAATGCTATTTAAAATTGCCATTGCAGGAATTTTTGCCATGATATCACTGAACTGTTTTCTCTTCATGCAGTGAAGAAAATCTGTTGACATTTTTTATGATTGTCAAAATTTTGTTTGAAATACAGGTTGCTGTGAGTCAGTTTTCAATGTTCCCTTGACCATGATCCTCAGCATCATCTTAATATGACTCAATAGAGTATTTCAGATTATTTTTATGGGGAAATTGTAAATACATTTTTTCACACAAGTGAAGAAATGATTTGCCAAAGACAAAATTACGAAGATCAGGGAAGTGCAAATTTCTCTAATGTAATTTTAGCAGTACTACATGTTTTTCTTTTGGTGTTGTAGTAGTAGCTGCCGCAAGGAAGAACAATTATTTTTGAAATTCTGAATTACTTTCTGATACTCGTTATTGTGTTAATAGATATAGGACAACAATTTCAGGAAAAATATTTTTTGATAAATTGCTTGAGATTTGATGACAAAGAAACTTGTTCCAGACACAAAACTAAAAACAGAGTAGCACCAGTTTCAGACATCTGGGAAAAACTGATGGCAAATTGCAGGATGAATTATGAACCAAGTAGTTGTGTTATGTCACAGTCATTCAGCATCTTGTAGGTTTCAGAGGATGTTGCTTCCTATAGATTGTGTAGCCTTCTAAACCAGGCAAGTACAGTATCAAAATCATAATGATGTGTGACAACTCATCATTATGATTTATTGGCGCTGCTCTTTACATAGCAGTGATGGAAATTCTGCACCAACGTGCATCAAAACAAAAAATCTTGTGCCATCTTGCTACAGAAGGCAAATTTGCAGTGCTTATCATCATCATCATCGGGACTTCGGCACAGTAAATTCTCTGTGTGCACCATCCCGCTTGATGTTGAATGAGGCCATGCATGCAGTGGGAAGAAAGATTCAAAGAGTACTATGGATTTTACTTAATTATTATGGAAAATGTAGGTCCACTAAGGATTATTGAATTTGAAAATCTCGGTGAAGTAATGTTATTAAACACATTGGTGTAAAGATTAGTTTTGTGTTTTCAAGATTCTAACATTCGTTAAACATTTTAGGGAGTAGAATATTCGAAGCAAACAGAATATAAATTCTGAATTTGCTTGTAACACTTGCCGGTCATTCATGTTACACCTCTCAGAAAACTTGAAAATTTCATCACCCTGGAGCGGGAAAATTAAATCAAAATTTCATCGCCTTGGAGCTGTTACAAGCAAATTCAGAATTTATATTCTGTTTGCTTTGAATATTCTATCAATTTCCCATGTATCATGAGCAATATTTCTTCCTTCATTGATTTTTGAGAGCATTGCATATTTTCAATGTTGTGGCATTTCTTCAGTTATTTGTTTGTTTTTATGACTTAAGGGTCTGGTCATGTGACACTGTCTTGATTTGATCAAAGTCGTAACATGCCGGCCTATGTATTCTAGAACCAAAGAACCGTATAGTTTTGATAATCAATCTGAAATTCAAAATTTAACATATAACTGCAAAAAACGTTATTAATGAATATCGTATAACTGAACTGAAAAAGTGATAGGAACTACAGTAAAATATGAGGGACTAGTGCAGAATTTCATTTAAAAGTGAAAAATATATAACCAAGGTTCTGCTGTACATGACAGTCGGACAAGAATATTATTTTTTACCTTAGAAGTGCCGTTTCAACTGTGCCCATGTAGTCACCTCCTAATTTAGTGTGATACCTTTACATCACTCAGGAGAATGAAAACCTGAAGTTAGTGAGAGGCTGGTAACTTTACCATAAGATCTTGCCTGATAATTGCAGCAATTTTTTTTTTTCGTTTTGGTACAAGTACATCATAGCTGCAATGGAATTTTTGATTGCTGATAGACAGGTTCCTCCTTGAATCACTGCAATAGTATGCCAAGTTAAACTGTTGAAAATTCATGTTTTAAGAAACTGTTTTATTAACTGCAAGTGAATCAATTATATTTATATTGCTCTGTGAATGACACTGGAAATGTTACTGCTGACTAAACAACAAAGTGCTTTCTTCAGAAGATCTTGTTATCACTCAGACCTGAACAGAAAACATCATAAGCTGCATCAGCAACACATTTATAATGTGACCATGCTTGCCAACATTAGCAAGTGCCTTGTCAGTAGTAACTAGTATTATTGTGCGGCATACATAGATTTTTTCTTATGAAAGTATCCATCTCTTTGTAAAAAAAAAAAACACCACAACAGAATGTTGCAACAATCAAGGGCTCTAATGAAACAAACCAAACACGTGTGAAACACAAAATTGATTCCCCTAGTGAGGGTATGATACGTAACTTTGCAAGACTTAAGTTCAAAGCTTCCACTAGTAAAAATCAGTCAGATGCATTCAGAATTCCATAACACTTGACAGACGGGAAGTCCAAGCAAATGAAGTCACAGTGCCAAACCTCTACTTACCATGTGATCATACTGCCTCTAAAATGGCAGTTTCTGACAAGATGAGACCAAAGAAGGAAAAGAAAGCTGAACGTTTTAGCTGGGTGAAAAATCAAAACACGCAGCAAGAATGTGGACTACTGTCAGTTTGTCTTTTGTTGACTCTGCAGCTGCACAGCATCCATTGCTAAATTTTTCTCTTTCTGATGATATCTTTCTCTCCCTATTTCTCCATTGTGGCGTTTCTTTTTTTATGCCTTCTGATAACAATAATTTCATCTATCATGCTGAAAGAACTTTCAGCCTGAGGACCATAACCGCATATCAAAGCTTCAATAATTTTAGATAAATGGTGTAACTTTGAGGATATTAATACTTTTGAACACAGTGCATCAATCTTTACAAAATTTTCAACTTTGTCACTTCTGTTTTCGGGAATTTCCACCTCCTTTATCAAGCTTAAATGCAAAAACTTATGGGACAGGGGATATTTAACAATGCAGGAGGGTGGTAACATTGGGGAGCAATTATTTGCAGGAAAAACCTTTGCTCTGTTCAACTTTCTGTTTTGGAAATTTTTCCCCTATTTTTGAGCTGAAATACAAATACATACTTGCCAAGTTTTACGGTTTATCCGTAAAATTTACGGAAATTCTACCTCGGTTATTTTATGAACGGCATATTCTATAGATCTCAGTTGTTTTTTTTAATTTGTTTTGTTTTGTTTTTCCCAGGTTAGGCCTATTTTGAGGTGAGAATAAGTGTCCCGAAAGACTATTGCTCCTGCATGTTGTGATCTATCTAATCAAATGTACTTCCTTCCCCTTTACGTCCCCAACCTTCTCTGCTAGCCCATCAGAGGGAAATACTTGGTAAAAACACTGTAAGATTAAGATAGGGATTAACTTCTAAAAGAGAGAGAAAGAGAGATTAAAAATATCTGACTCAAATATAAAATTTAAAATTGCATTTTTAAAGGTATTCTAACATGTTGGCACAAAAGTTTATAGTCAAAACCTCAGTTAAAGTAAAAAGTTGTGTGATATCGTAATAATTTCATAGTTACTAATGAAACTTTTATCCGTCTATGTAGCCTAATGATAACGTATTAATGAGATAATTATGTGCCAATCGCATTTTAATCACTGTAAGCATGAAATAATGCCAAATATCTTAATTATGGTGTATGAAACCCATTAAAGTTGATAAAACATTTGCATGATCAATCAGCTTTTAGTTGATATGTTCGATATGTTTAATCAATACACTAGTCACTCGAACATATCGATTAAATGTTCACAATTTGTTTTTTAATGGATTTCAATTCTTGAAAGTTGGCAGGTCTGCTAATATTTATGCAGTAAAATGATATTTTACAATAATATTGGGCAGAGGCAACATTGTGAGGAAAAAGAAATACTGAACTCTGTCGACCTCCTGTTTTCAAGTTTCATAAAGATGGAATTTAATTTTCTGATAAATATCACCACCAACCCCCAGAAAATTTATGTTCACTTCTGCATCGATCTCATAAATGACCAAAATAATAATGAAAAAGGCGGAATTCCTCTAATTCACGGAAGAATCTCGTGCCTGAAATTTGCAGGGAAATTTTCGTGGCATTTAACTTCCATTTTTGCAAATTGTTGCCTACAGTTTCAAGGTGAAATATAAACATTTATGCAAGAAAATGATATTTAACAAGAATACTGGAATTAATAAACAGAAACTGTACACCAACTATACTCAAAATAGTATAACTATATTAGTGATCCAAATTTCTTGGTGTAAAATAGAAAATCAAAGTTTCCAAGCTTTTGCACATCAACTAGATGGCTTTCTCAAGGAAGGTAGACAACAAACTCCAAACTAGATAATAGAACACTTCAACAATTTGAACGGACGGCTCCAAGAGACACTACATCAGAATGACCAAGCGTTCATTTAGAATTAAACTCAACAAACATAAAAGACACACAAGAGACAGAAAAGTAACAACTGCTCTGTTTAGAGAAGTCAAGTTCAAGTCCAGTGATCCTATGTGGAATGATATCAAGAAATTAGCTTCCTACTCAATGCCTAAATCTGCTGCCATTTGCACAATGTTAGAGATCATAATTACAGTGAGGCTTGCAATGACAGCATCTCTTTAGAATTGCCATGAGTTTGGGAGCAGTTTGTCAAATAATGCTGCATTTTCTCGCACGATACCACGTGCCCAACTAACATGATGCCTAGTTTCTGCGAATGAATAATTACATTCGCATCTATTCATTTATTGCCTAGTCAAGTCACTACATTCAAATTTTTGAAGTGTTCTATTATCCAGTTTGCTGTTTACCTTCCGTGAGAGAGCCATCTGGTTGATGTGCGAAAGCTGGGAAACTTTGATTTTCTATTTTATGCCAAGAAATTCGGATCACTAGTATAATTATACTATTTTGAAGAATACTGGACACACAAAGGCAACATCGGGAGAAAAAAATTACGATTACAGTGAAATTTTATACTCCTTTTGAAACACGAAATACCATCCCCAATTTTCTTCAGTTTTGCATCGACCTTCAGGACGATCTATATGATAACAAATAAAAAAAAGCAAAATTTCACGAATCCACTTAAGAATCACATGTATATCATGAAATAATAGTAAAATAAAAAGTAAACAAAATTATTAGAATCCGTAGTTTCGAGAGTGAGTTCCATAGTAGTTGGTAGGTATGTGTGTGACTTGCTAGTAAATCGGGGGAGGAGGGCTGTTCTCGTGAACTAATAATCTTTGGCTGTTCTCTTAATCTTTGCTGCAGTAGTTCTACCTGATCAGAGTGAACTAAATGTTGCTTCACTGAACTAACTTGCTGCTGCACCTGAATAGTGCATTCTTTCATCTCAGTATGATTGAGTAATATATTGTTACGACCTTAGGCCCAATCGGGTCCTGGATAATCAGGATGCCAATTCTCCCGGACATAATCCGATCACTGGATCCGCAAATATACCTCGTTAGCCAGTTAGCCTTCACGGTACACCAAGAATTCAATGGAGTCACAGTATAACAATTAAAAACAGACTCAATACTGGCATAATTTACACTGGAATTTCATGTAGTAATAAATGCTATAAAATTTCCGGCCATTTTGGCCCTCTTTAGTGTTTCCGAAAATATGATGCAACGAAAAGTCTGTTCGTTCAATATGGGCCACAAAGAAATACTGTTAAAGTACTTACGTATAACCTCCAGTATCAAAGTACTGATGAAACTCTTGAACACACTCACTCACACGCACAAACACACAGGTACGTTGATCCTAAACTTGCAGCACTTTCTCTTTCCGGCTTTTCGAAAGCAGTGTTGCTCGTTCAGCGGGGCTGTGCGTACTCAGACACACAGGCGACATTTCTCCACCTCTGACAAAAACAAAAAAGCGGCGATTAGCTTCGGGTTCTCTTTAGCTGACGGGGGCCTCTTCAGCCCTTCCTTTGAAGCCAGATTCCTCTCTCTAGGCTTTGAGCGAGGCAGTTCGGTGTCTCGTAGCCGCGGCTCACCTGCAGAAAACTCCTTTTTACGGCAACTTTTGGTATCTGCCGCCCTGTGAGTTTGTGGAAGTTCCAAGGCAAAACCAGAGGTGGCGATTCTTCAGCGTATATTTTAGCTTGTTTTCCTGGGGCTCAGGTTTTCAACAGCTGCAGCAGACTGCAACAAATTTCTAGTGAGTAAATTCCCAACCTCTCTCTCAGCTATCAAACGGACTCTGCTCCTAAACATCTTTTGTCTGCAAGATGTGGTAAGCGGTGCATTCCACCACTTGAACACACGGCATGTTTATTACAAAAAGCTTTTAGTCCAAAACCTTTCCCATCGTCTCTGGTGCACTGCTTCGCTTACTGACAAAGAGCTCCAAAGTGCTTGCTGTCCAAATAACTTTTGAGCTATGGGAAAAAAGCTTTTAAACCCTGACCTGTCCCATTAACGATTATAAGCTCTTTGTCATGGCAAACGTATGCATCTCGCCATTCAAATTCAAAGTACTAGAAATCTTTTCTTTTTATATCGCTCCTCACAAGTGTTTAATTATAACTCCCTGTTAATTAAATCCCCAATCAAGTTTCAATTAACATGCATTAGCCATGCCTCTCGCCAATCAATTATGCGGGGGATTGTCACAATATGTACACAAACTCTATCACAAATTTGGTAAAGTTTGGGTGCATATATAGCTTCTATGGTTAGACTGATACTATGCTACTATGTTCCATCAAAGCAACAAACATCACAAATAATAGTTATATAAATTTTGAAGATGACAATCCGATTTTTGGTGTAAATGTAACAAGTATGGTAAGTCAGATAATATCCGAAAACTTGAGAAATCTAATTTTCAGTTTTTGGATATTATCTGACTTACCATCCTTGTTACATTTACACCAAAAATCGGATTGTTATCTTCAAAATTTGTATTATATGGTGTAATCCTGTATTTCTTTCATGATTTATCTGCTCCTCCGGGCAATCACGGGATAGGATTCCTGACCTCCAGATTTGCTAAACATGAATGCCGGTTGCTTCGACTAGCGAATCCTGTGATGGTTATGTTCAAATTAATCGGGAACTTGAGACTTGGTCATTCTGGGTTGTGTAGTGGTTAGCATACCCGGGCGCTATCTGGGAGACACGGGTTCGAGTCCCCCTTCAGGACGATGAAAATTTTCAAGTTTTCGGATATTATCTGACTTATCATCCTTGTTACATTTATACCAAAAATCGGATTGTCATCTTCAAAATTTGTATTATATGGTGTAATCCCATATTTCTTTCATAATAGTTATATGATCAGACAGCTATGACAATTTTATTCTGTTTTCCATTGGGTTTTTCACTGCCTTAATCATTGCAAAATGCTTTCATTTGAGCTATTATTGGTTAACCTCAGTAAACATACTTAAAACTCTTGGAGATGGGACATAGCTGTTGCCTTCCAAGATATTTTTTGCCACCAACTTGTGACTAAACACTCGAGTTCTGGGGGAGTACACTTTCTTGACCATAACCTGATATATATTACTATGTTCAAAAAGTTCCAGAACTTTTTATATTAAAAAAGAATGAGTACAAATAATACCTGTTTATGCTGTGTTTCCTTCGAACTAGTTACCCTGTGCAACTATGCATTTTTGCCAGCAGTCATACAAAGATTTAAATTCAGATTGCAAGCCTTCTTTTGCCACATCCTCCTGTACCTTCGTTGTAACTCGTTGCACTTCTTCGGAACTTGAGAAGCGTTGCCCCTTAAGCAAATTCTTTGTCGCCCCTGAAGCAAATTGCCCAGTTTCTCTGTTAAAATGGTATGGCAACTTCCAACTGAGATGCCGGCAACTTCTGCAATCCCTGCAACAGTTTTTCAGCGGTCATTTGCACAATTTCTTTGACAATGGTGATTTGTTCATCCGTTGTGGATGTTGAAGGTCGTCCTGACCTCTCATCGTCCTCGGTACTCTGTTGCCCGTTTTTGAATCATTGATGCCACTCATAAACTCTAGTTTGACTCATTGCACTCTTACCATACGCTGACGTAATCATTTGAAAAGTCTCAGCGAAAGATTTTCCGAGCAGAACACAAAATTTTACACTTGAATGCTGTTAAAAATTTGACGTCCTCACGACGGAGAGCCTCGAATGCCAGTAATCACAAACTACGCACATGCGCTGTACGTGTTGGATCTGGACCAACCAGTTCTGGCTGGTCAGTTACAAGATGCTCTTCACCTGCTCAGCAGGGAATGACGTAATTCACTGACATTTGGCAAATATTCAAAAAGTTCCGGAACTTTTTGAACATAGTGTACATATTCTATTCAGATATCAACCTCCGGTGGGCTATGAAGAAAACAAGCAATGAGAACAAAATATTTTTTTGTATGATCGTACTTACAGGTCTAGGCCAGGGGCGCAAAAAATTTTCAAGGCCCAATATTTCCCCAGAACACAATTTTTTTCTGTCCAAAATTTCCCCAAAAACTGTAGCGGACTGTCATACAAGTTTAAGCGAGTATTAGATCTATATGTTGATGATTAAGAACTAATCTTTAAAGCCTATTACTTAAAAATTTGAAAAAAAAAAAAAACCTAATATTTATTTTAGATTCAAAATGTCTGAAACATTTTTGGGTCTAGGTGAAAACAGTGGTGGGGCAAAGAGGCTGAAAAATAAACTGCTAAAAAATTCTACAATTAACTATAATTTATTTCATTCTAGCATTTCAGGCGTATAATTGTGCCAGATAATTTTACTGAAGGAAATTTAAATTAGACTTAAATCCTTTGAAAAATGCATGGGTCATTCGCTTTAAAATGTGCGGAACCCCTAATAATTTATCAGATCGACGCCTACGTCACATAAGCTGCCATTAGTTTCGGATAATTTTTATTAGCATGACTAGTGGTTGCGCCGTACTTATTTCTCATGCCACGCTGTCTACGCCTTGGCATTAGTAAAGTCGTTTGGGCTCGGTGAATCATATGCCAGCGGCAATCTGCAGTACGTCACTGTGCTTAACGTCTTGTAGTTATAACGACATGACGTTTTTCAAAATGATTACCATGCAGTAAATTACTCTTATCTTTCGCGTTATCATCATCATCATCATTGTCAACCATTATCAATCCACTGCTGGACGAAGGTCTCCCCAAGTTTCCTCCACAACGGTCTGTCTTGTGCCAGTCTCCTCCATGTCACTCCCGCATATTTACGAATTTCATCCACCCATCTCCCATGTGGTCTTTTTCTGGGTCTTTTCCTGTCCCTTGGAATCCAATCTAAAATTTCGGCTGTCCATCTATGGTCTGTCCTTCTGGCAGTATGTCCAGCCCATTGCCATTTCAGGGATTTAACTCTGATCATGATGTCTTCCACTCTCGTCATTTTTCGGATCCACGAGTTCCTCTTCTTATCTCTCCTGGTTACACCAAGCATGCACCTCTCCATGAATCTTTGAGTTGTCTGCAGCCTTTGTATGTCTCTTTTAGTTAAGGTCCACGTCTCTGCACCATACGTAAGCACTGGAAGGATGCATTGATCAAACACTTTTCTTTTAAAACATAATGGCATATTGCTCTTGAAAATTATGCTGTTTCTTCCAAAAGCTCTCCAGGCAAGTTTTGTACGCCGATTAATTTCTTCATCAATGTGACCCTCACTTGATATCTGCTGTCCAAGATAAACATACATATCTGTTATCTCCAGTTTTTCTCCATCAATCGATAAATCTTCATTTCTTGTAAAAGCATTGAACATCACTTTTGTCTTCTGAAAGTTCATTTTTAATCCCACTTCTTTACTCTTGTCAGCAAGTTCCTGGATCATACTCTGCAGCTCTGATGGGGTAGTTGCAAAAATGACTACGTCATCAGCAAAACGAAGGTGGGTTAGATAATCTCCATTAATCTTTATCCCTTTGTTTTCCCAGTTCAGTGATTGAAAGACATTTTCCAATGTGGCATTAAAGAGCTTCGGAGATATGGTGTCACCTTGTCTCACTCCCTTTCCAATTTTTATGTGTGTTGTATTTTCAAACAGCCGAATCTTTGCACTTGCATTTTCATAGATGTTATTAATAATATTAATGTATGCATCTTCAATACCGCAGGATTTCAGAGCCGTGGTAACTGCTGATGGTTTCACCGAATCAAAGGCTTTTTCATAATCGATAAAAGCCATGCACAATGGAAGTTCATATTCCCTCGCTCTTTCAATTAGTTCTCTCAGTACGTGGATATGATCTATTGTGCTGTAGCCACTCCTGAATCCAGCTTGTTCTCTCGGTTGAGCCATGTCCAGTGTTACCTTCAAGCGGTGTGAAAGAACTTTAGTGAAGATTTTATAAACCACTGATAGGAGGCTGATAGGTCTGTAGTTCCTGAGATCCTCAATGTCACCTTTTTTATGTAGCAGGATCATTGTAGCGTTGTTCCAATCCTCAGGAATCTTCCCTTCATTAAGGCATCGAGTGAAAATTTGGGCGAGTACTGTTTCAATTTCTCCACTTGCTTCTTGTATGATGTATATAGTAATTCCATCTTCTCCTGGAGCTTTCCCCCGCTTCATGTTCTTGATTGCATGAGCAACTTCTGCTGGGAGGACTGGAAGAACTCTGGTACCTTTCATGATGTCTGGAGTACATGTATCATCCCTTTCATATAATTTGGAGTAGAAATCTTTCACTCTTGTCAAAATTTCGCCTCTATTTCTTGTTATAGAACCATCTTCTTTTCTCAGAGCCATAATCTGTTTTCTTCCCTTACTGAGATGTCCCTTTGCTATCTTAAGGCTTTGGTTGTTTTCAATTGCTTTCCTCACTAGCTCACAGTTGAATTTCCTTACGTCTTCAGTGATACTTTTTCGTGTTGTCTTGCATAGCTCTATATATTCCACTTTGGAAGTCACATCTTCTTTAGTTGTCCTCATCTCTCTTCTTTTTTGCATCAACATTTTGGTTTTTCCTGATAATTTGTTCACATGCAACTTGTTCTTAGACCCAGCTAATTTTGTTGCTGTTTCCATTAGAGCTTTGGTTACTTTTCTGTTAACTTCCGAAATATCCACTTCTTCCGATGTTAGGCCTTCTAAAGCAGAGAATCTGTTCTTCAGTTCCAACTTGAAAGTATTATGGTGTTTTTTAAGGTTGGTTATGTCAATACATTTTGTTTGTCTTATGAGCTTGCCACGTTCCAGTTTAGTGTTGAGGTGCATCTTACATCTCACCAATCTATGGTCACTACCTGTGTTGAACTTGTTCAGCACACTGCAGTCTTCGATGACGAATTTTTTGTTACACATAATAAAATCAATTTCACTTGTCGTCCCAATTGGATGTCTCCATGTCCATTTCCTGTGTGGCTTTTTCTTGAAAAAGGAGTTCAAGATGAAAAATCCTTCTGCCTCTGCAAACTCAACGAGAGTATTTCCACGCTGGTTTCTGTTGCCGTGACCGAATTTACCTACTGAAGTTTCATTCTGTTGCCGTTGCCCTATTTTTGCATTGAAATCTCCCATAATTATCTTCAAGTGCTGCTTACCTTTATTATTTAGATGACGAATTTCCTCATAAAATTCTTCAATTTCTTCTTCAGGATGACTTGTGGTGGGTGCATAAGTTTGAATAATCTGAGTCTGGTATCTTCTCGATAGTTGGATAACGAGTCGTGCAGCTCTGTCAGAGGAACTTTCAACTTCTACCACTTTATCCTTCAGTTTCTTGTTTATTATAAATCCAACACCACTAGTTCTGCCAGTATCTGTCCCACGATAATAGAAGAGATGTCCACTTTTCAGTTCAATGAGATCTTCTCCTTTTCTCCTTACCTCACTTAGCCCGACGATGTCCCACTTGATCCTTTGTAGTTCCTCTTCCAATTCAAGAAGCCTTGAATCAGAAGATAGGGAGCGTCCGTTATAGGTAGCCAAGGTCAGCATCAAATGGCAGCCTAGTCCGGTCCTCCGGGGATTCTTAGGACCCTCTGCCTTCATGTCGCACTGGCCGCTGCCTTGGCCAGGTACATTCCAGCTGCCGGAGACTGAGGGCCAAAATTTAAGTTGTAGAGTCATTTTGGAGGTGTTTGGCCATAACTCACCACGCTGGCCAAGCGGGTTGGTGAGTGTGGGATAGCATTTCCTCTGATCCCGATGGTATAGTTATACCGCTATTGGCGGTCGTCAGAGCCCCTTTAGTGGGAACAGGATGCACCACGAGAAGGCGGGGTTGACATTTGTCAAGGAGAGGCTGTGATGTTACGCATCACCTGACCTTACATCCCTTCGCGTTATACTCGTTGTTAATAAGTCAATTTTTCATTTTATTATTATTACCTACCCGCGGGCAAAAATTTCTCCAGAGCTGCCTTAATTTCCCCGAACCTCGTTCGCGAGTTCAGACAAATTCTGCACCCCTGGTCTAGGCTACTTCTCAATAGAGTCACCTCCTAAATTGAGTCACTTATCATAGACACTAAGAGCTTTTGTATCCCTGCATCAAAGAAGGTTGCTGCCTGGGAGCTCAGCTGTGATTGGACACCACTCTTCAACTCCTCATTGTCATTGGAGCGCTGCAATCCCAACCAGGTTTTCATGTGGGTAAAGAGGTGATAATTGCTCGGTGCCAGATCTGGGCTATATGGATACTATGCTCCATCAAAGCAACGAACAACACAAATAATAGTGATATGATCAGACAGCTATGTCGAACACCTCCCAACCAAACTGCTCCAGCAGCGCTTGTGTGCATGCAGCTGTGATTGGCCACATGTTGTTGTGGAAGAACAGAATGCCTGGCGTCAGCATTCCTCTCCTTTTATTCTGAATTGCCCTGCACAATTTTCTTAGTGTTTCACAGTACCTTTCTGCCATTATTATGGTTCCTGGTTCCACGGTCAGTTGAAGCATTCCTTTCTGATCTCAGAAAACAGTTGCCATCCGGTTTTTTTTTTCTGTGAAGACATTCGTTTGCACTTTTTGGGCTTGTTTAGTGAATGTGTGTGCATCCACTGCTTTGACTGCTCTTTGCGTTCAACGTTCAGAAATTGATCTTATGTTTTATCACCCTTCACGACATGGTCAAGAAATGCATCCCCAACTTCGCTGTTACACTGCAAGAATGTCTAAGCTGATCCCATTCTCTGCATTTTTTTCGCATCGGTAAGCATTTTTGGTACCCATCTGGCACAGAACTTACAGTTGCCTAGAATATCAGTAATGATCACATACAGAACAGTTCGAGAAATTTGGGGAAAATCACACAACAGCTTTGATATTGTGAAGCAAAGTGTCTTTCGCGCACTTTTTGGTCAATACTTTAAACAAGTCATACATGAGATTCTTCTGCAGATTCGCGGAATTCCGTTTTTTTGTCATCATTTGGGTCATTCTGGAGATCGATGCAGAACTGAAGAGAATTTTTGGGTGGTAGGGAGGGGCCTTTTTTCGTCTGGGGACGATATTTCGTCTTTCAAAACTTCCAAAAACAGAATTAACACAGAGTGAAGATTTTTCCCGTAATCGTATATATTTTTTCTCGTGATGTTCCTTCTATCCACTATTCTTCTTAAATATCCTTTTATTCTACAAGTACTCCATTTCAGCTTAAAAATAGTGAAAAAAGTTTCTGAAAAGTGGAAGTCGGTCGAAGGAAAGATTTCTCCCGTAATCATATTTTTCTCATCCCGCGATGTTATCACTATCTTGCGTTGTTGTTGTTAAATGTTTCTTCCTCCCAAAAATGTCTGCATTTAACCTTGATGAGGGAAGGGACATTTTCCAAAAACGGAAGTGACAAAATTTGAAAATTTGTTAAAATAAATGCATGGTATTCAAAAGTATTTATTTTCTGAAAGTTACACCATTTATCTAAAGTAGTGAAAGCTTTGATGCATTCATGGTCCTCAGGCTGAAAATTCTTTCAGAGTGATGGATAAATTATTGTCATCTGAGGAAATAAAAGGGGAGAAAAAGTGGTGAAGACATGGGAAGGGAATGATATCAACTGAAAAAAAAAAAAAACTAAGCAAAGATTGTATCAGTTGCAGAGTCAACAAAAGACAAGGTAATGTGGCTGTGGAACTTGCTGAGAAGAAAGCAATACAAGAGGAAAATTGAGCTGATGTTCTAGCAACCACTAAAAAAAATCTGTTTGGAACAATGTCTTTTAAAATAATTTTATTTTGTTCTGAATTGTAATTTTACATTGCGAATGCAATGGTGTGCTCCGTTTCAATATTTAAATAAATAAATTAGAGTGAACAATTCCATCTTGCTCTTGCTGCATTATATTTACACTTTTTCTTCGCATGTGTTCTGATTTTTCACCCAGCTGCTTTTTTGTTCTTTGGCTGGTCTCATGTATGACAAGTTCATCAGTCACCACAGATCACTGACCTTGACGTCTATTCACCCATCTCTAAATATTTTAAACCACTTTCCCACATATCCTTCACTCATAAAGTTCAGACCGTACACTCTACTCATTCTTTGATGAATTTCTGCAGCACTTTTTTCTTCAGCATTAAAAAAGATAACAGCATGAACTTCACAGCTGGCAGGAGTATCGATAGCAGTACACATGTTTACTCATCTGTACGATGCTGAGAACTAACGCCAGATGGCCAATCACATGGCATGTGGAGAGGGCAAACATCACATAACGCCATCGAGCTGGTTACTGTGCTTACGTCGTGTGGTACATTGTAACAGAGGTTGAAATCCGAATAGCCTCCGTGCTTGCCAATTCATGTTAGAAGTAATTTGGTCATGTGGCTAGGCCCCATCATGAGGACTGTTTCAGAAATGTCATACATTGCCAGCTATCTTTTCCTCTGCAATATTCCATAACCTTACATTATAGATAATTCTGTTGATAATGTTAAAAGAAGAGAACAGTGAAATTTAAAAATTATCATATTTTTTTTATCAACTTAAAATTTTACATATACTGAGCATTTCTGACATGGAATCAGTATTATTTACAATTTTTAGGAAAGTGGAAAGTGCACTGTGAGCCCCCCCCCCCTTTTTTTAGTAAAAATAAAATTTTACAAACTTTTATGAAAATTAATATAACTTCTACATCAAACAAAGCAAAGATCCTCGCTTTTTCCACGTTTATAAGTGAGTCACGGAAAAATTCTCATTGGCCGCCACCGGGAGTTGAACCCAGTGTCTTCCAGTTACGCGCCGGATATGCTTCTGCTACACCAAAGCGGCCTCGAATTCCTCCAGACTCACACACGCTAACTGCAGTTAGCGTTTGCGAGAAAATACATAAGCAAAGATTTTATTTTAGGTAGCAGAAAACTACTCGCTACAGTATATCGCAATTCCATAGTATCAGATGATTTCAGACATATTGAAATACATGCAGGTATCTTTAATAGATTAAAAGTTGGGTTCACTCTGAATGCTGATATACATCTCAGAAACTAAGTTTCAGATATTAGCCCTGAATGTGTTGCATGCAGCTCACCATTTAATCATTAAAATCCTCTAGGTTCACGTGATATGCTTTCCTGGTGTTTCTTTCTCTCTTCTGCCCTCAGTTTGGCCATCTTCACTGCAGTTCTGTATCTTTAGTATGCTGCACTTCTATGCTTTGTTTGCCTGCATTTGGGTCTGCTATATTTCTGAAGCAGAGATTGATGGCTAGGAGACAGTTGAAGTTTCTCCTGCCTTGTTAACATTGTTACACTACAGTAGGACCTGGTTATAACGAGGAGCTCAGGACAAACAGAAATCCTCTGTAAATCCTGGTGCTTGCTAAATCTGTTTTTAGGTGAAAAATTATATGGAAAAATATGCAGACATGACAACATGCATATATTATATATCCTATATTCATATATATCATAACATATGGCAACATTTTTTCAACATGTTTTCTAGCTTTCTAATGATGTCTACTTTGTCATTTATGGACAGCTTTATTATCTTAGACATTTTGCCATTTATGAAAGTTTAGGATTTCCTACTTTATGGCCATGTGAGTTGACCACTATTTAGCAACATATGAAATAAAAGCAGCACTGATCTTCCCAATGCAACACTCACTTGGAGGGTGAAAGGAGAAAGGCCACAATTCTAGAAATTTTTATCTCTCGTTTGCCCTCAAGTTACATCCCCATTCTATTACTTCCCTGTTCCTTTTTGCAGTCGACACCTAGATTTTCTTTTAATACATATGCATGAACTCCACCCATCCTCTTTTTGCCTAGGCGTAGGCCTCCTGTTTCCAGCTCTACCAACACAGTATTCCCAAGGCATAAAATAACTCCTTGGAGTGGCTAGAGGAGATTGTCTTGCACAACTCACTTGTGCATTTGATGTACTTCCTTCCCATTGCTTTTCTGTCAACATATATCCACTAGTGCACCAAAACTGCAGTGTGCAGCAGGTTTTCTCTGCCTTGTAAAATATGGAATTTCATTAAATTTTGTTACTTTGTTTGTTAAAAGTGATCATCTTAGCACCCTTCCCCTCTTGTCCCTCATTAAATCCAGGTATTTCATGAAATTTTGTTTGTTAAAAACGAACAAATTAGCTTTAAATTACAAACAAAAGTTCTTGTTTTTCTCGTTAAATATGGGCTCGTTATAAAAGGTTTTTTTTTTTTTTTTTTCCAAAATTGAAATCCTTAGTTTTTATACAGTTGATTGTGAGGAAGAGTCAGCATGGGACTTTAAAAATGGTGTTCTAGCACCCATAAAATGTCACCCAAGGTCATGAGAGAGTGGATGGGAACAACATTCTTTATATGAGTGGGATCGTTTTATGAAAGATTTTTTTTTTTTTAATTTTGTCTAATTTCATTGTCCTCTCTTCTCTTAACTAAAACTGAACATCACTTTCCAGGCATGAAATAGTAACGATTGATTGTTTGATTGATATGCTGTTTTTATGATTGAATATTTATAATCTAATTTTGTGTTAAAACTTTTTATTAATAATGAAAGGAATACGGGATTACACCATACAATACAAATTTCGAAGATGGCAATCCATTTTTTGGTGTAAATATGACAAGGATCTCGCTCCATGACAACAAAATTTTCAAGTTTTCGGATATTTTCTGACTTACCATTCTTGTCATATTTACACCAAAAAATGGATTGCCATCTTCAAAATTTGTGTTAATACTTATTTTTTGGTGGTCCAATGGTCACTTCCTAGAAATATCATGTGTTCTTAGAATTGGTTTCATTTATTTCCATTATGTTTTTGTGTAGGATTCTCGTGCAGATGCTGAGGCTCAGATATATGATAAACTAAATGAAAAAATTGATGAATTTCTTGAATTGGGTAAGTTCCAATGAAAGTTTATTTGTCTCTCTTCAATCAAGTACACTGCTCAGAAAAATTAGGGGAGCAAGAGATATTATAAGGTAAATCATGTGTGACTGACTGACATTGCTGAATGTAAAATATTATTTTCTGTAAGACACAGTAGAATATTCAGTAATATATGTAAGAAAAAGAACACTAGTGAATTTTTATGCAATTTATGCAATATTATTATTTAATGCACATGATGCAATGTGCTATACAACAACATGCATATTTGTGCAGCAAGAAAAAATGACTTTTTGAAGGTGGTAACTGACTTCTAGTAAGGTGTGTGGTCACTTTGAAAGGCTAAGACCACTGCAACTGTGTGGCATGGAATTGATGAAGTTATCTAGGAGTTTTAAGGGGTATCTAAGCCATGCCTCAATGAGGACAGTCTTCAGTTCATTGCAGGTGCTCACCAAGCTGCAATGCATCTGCCAACTACGTCTCAGGCATGCTCATGGGATTTAAGTCAGGGGAGCATGCTGGCCACCCTGTATGCTTAATTCCCTCCTCTTTAAGCATGTTGTCTACTATCCAAACTATGAGGTTGAGCATTATTGTCCATGAAAAGGAACAAACCATCGATGGCTGCAGCATATGGCATGAAAATCTAGTCTCTATATCTCTGGGCCATCAGACTGCTGTTTAGATGATGATGGTCTGCCCAAACTATCAATCCATGTTCACTCTAATGTGATGTTTTTTGCACAAAAGCTAGATTATTTTGTGTGCCGGATTCCCTCCAGATAAGAACTTGTCAATTCTCAGAGTTCAGACAGTATCGTGACTCATCAGAGAAGAGAACTTGTGTTCCCAACCACGATGTTCCTCAGCCCAGTTTTTACTGGCTGTATTGTGTCGTGTGGTAAAATTCGTAATTGTCTTCACCAAGGTTGGCCTTTATGAAACACACCATTGGTGTACATGCATAAAGCTCCATCTTGATGATGGCAGTTGTGGATAGTTTGAGTTGACAACCTGCGTCCTGTTGACACAAAAAGCTGTCACTGAAGCTGAGCAGCATTTTGCTGCCTGTTCCGATGGGCTATTAACAATGGATAAAGGTCGTCCCTTGCTGCAGTTACTCATGGACGGCCTTGACATTGCTTTTTTAAACACTTCCAGTATTCTGGAATAGTGTCCATAGTCAGGAAATGACACTTCGTGACATGTGACATGCCAATGGCTTCTACTACCATCCGCTGTGTCTGACGTACTTCCACCTGCCAGCTGTTCTCCACACCATTGACTCCAGTAAATTATGCTGTTGAGATCTCATTCAAACCGAAGACTTCAAGGAACAAAATGTCATGATACACGTGGCAGAATAAGGAACCTCCTGCAAAACCTTTGTTTTTATCCCAATCTCTAATTTATGCATTCTGATGTCACAGATGTTAATTTGCATAAGGATATGCATGATCTGATTGTCTACATCACACTGGACTTGCATTTTCCACATTTTGGTAAGATATAACACGATTGGCTTGTATAATGTTGCCAAAGTCGCATGCTCCCCTAATTATTTTGAGCAGTGTAGTTTGTACCTGAATAATTGAAATAAAGTATCTTACACATAGAATATTTTGCAATCTGGAAAAACCAAACATTTCTATATCAGAAACTAGCTGCAATGATAAAGTTTTTGCCCAACATTTGTGAATAGTATTATTGCCCTGTAGATACTTTTTACTTGATCCTTCTGATTTTTCTGAAATCCACATGACTTTGATGTTGAAATATGTTTTTAACTATGAGTACAACTGGATAATGCTTAAACACATGCACATTATTAAAAAAAAATTATTTCTTCAACTTTTCAATCTTTTCTTCATTGTGTTGCAATTTTAGAAATTGTACACTCAGGCACATACATGTAGGTAGCTAGCTAGTGTCCCCAGACTGGTGAGGGGGCTCCGTGTTCAAGTACAAGTTTTACTTTTATTTTTTCACTCCCTTTGTTAGTGAATAATTGCTCCGTGACAAAATGGTAAAATAAAATACGAAATATGGAAAACAAAGGGGTGAAAGAAAACTGAACTCTCTTGAAATATAAAAAGTAAATCACATTCTCTGAATTTACTTGATTATGGTTGAGTTGCAGGTTCCTTATTGCTGGGTAAACCGTTTTAATTATTTAATTTACTATTTGGTCCCTTTCCATGGTTCTGCTTAATATCATTGAGGAGTTATTGATGTTGCATTTTGACTCTTTCTACTCCTCCTTTGGTTTCACTCTTTCTCCTTTAATCATGTATTCTCCTTTGCTGGTGCCTGACAGTGACCTCTTCTTACTGTGTTCAACAGCCAAATCCCTCCCTTTCTCACTTAGAAAACCAAGGGACCTTATATTCATGTCAACAAACCCCTTCCTCCTCCTACACACATGCATTGTGAAACCACTCCTACTTACCCCAAAGCAATGAATAGGAAGATGTCAAAAGCTCTCTCTCATAAGGATTTCCCTTTAGCACTATTTTCCAATTCCTTGGGGAATACGCATTTAACTACATGGAAGTTTCTTAATAGTACTTTGCATCTCACAGTCATTTATCAAGTGCTGAACAGTTTTAGCTTCTGCGCAACTACCCTTCAACTTGGCCTCTGTCTTTTCTTTTACTACTTCTTTTTTTGTTTTTGTAAAGTTTTTATGTATTTTACATTTCTTTGAAGAAAAAGAGGAGGGGTTCTCTCTTCCCTCACCTTTAACACCAACAAGCCCTGCTGTGCCTGTGTGGTTGAGAATCATCGGTGCAACTGTTCCTACTGATTCATCTCGAGAAGTAATTTCTTTTAGGTTATTCATCGTTCATGTTGTATTATTTCAATTTTGCTTTTTAAAAATAGTAAAGTTCATAATGCGAATAAATAAGATATTTATGCTTAAAATGAAGTACAAAAGTAATTTTCACTAACCACCGAAAATAAAAGTTCTGAGAATTTACAGTACATCCATTTTCTAGGGATGGCTCTCTTGCCTTGAAGGGGGCTGAGTCCCCTCCAGCCCCCTGCTAGCTATGGCCCTTTGTACACTGTCTTTTGGTCATTTGCTGTTGACTGAATTTAATAGAATTGAATCCTGTTGTGAATAAATGTATTGAGATGGCACTAGCCCTTCATGCTGCATTTGCGATAAGATATATTGTGAAGTATGCCACCTCGGTGGCGCAGTGGTCTAAGCGATGGCCTCTGATCATTCGTCCGAACGGGGTCTGGGTTCGAATCCCGGTGAGGCATGGATGTTGTGTTTGTCTTACGGCACTGGCTCTCTCCCTTCCCTGAAACCAGTGACCCTAAATTAGGGACGGGCGACTGCTTATAGCCCATTGAGTTGCTCACGGTGGTCGTTAAACCTCCAATCAAAAAAAAAAAAAAAATATTGTAAAGTATAAGCTGCACTTAATATTCAAATTAATACAGCTGTTTGATAGAAATGAACTTGGATGGCATAAATCTGTTAGCATGCCATATCACTACTTCAAAAAGCCCTCATTGCAATTATATTCTGCAGTGTAGCTGCTCCTCCTTTAGAAACAACTGTACTACTGATGAAAATATGAAATAAAACATGAAAATAAGCAAAGAATAATAAATTCTGATGTATCAGAAGAAATCTATTAAATAAAACTGCCTGATTTTTTCAGGACTGACAATGAAATGCAAAATTCATCATGTAAAACACCATAATCAGTTGGGTCGCCCCTCCACCCCTACTCCCCCATAATTTAATAGTTGGAGAATGTGATTTTTTAGGAAGTTGAACATATGAAATAAACATGAAACAAACAATAATTTAGATAAAATAGGAATACAATATTAGAACTTTCAAACTACATCAATAATGTTTTTCAACCAAAGTTTTGGTAAGGAAATGTTTAGGTTGATCCCAGGTCTACAACCTTGTGTTCCTGTAGGCAGTGTCGAGAATCATTATGTTTTTTCAGACTGAGAACAGATTTCGAGATCATGGGAATGATTTTAAAAAAAGTGCAGATTGCAGACAAATCATATCTAAGACCTGGTGATCTGTTCTCACTGAAAAAATGTAATTCCAATTCTGGCAGCTATCCACAGGAACACAACAATATAGATCTGTCAACAACCTAAACATTCGCTTTCCAACACTTGGTGTTTGAAAAAGACCAGATGGGTTCAAAAACTTCCATATTGCACCTTATTTTACCTAGATTAAGTGTGAATGCTGCTGTTTTTGTTGCAGTATTTCTGATAGTTATGTGTTTTTGCCCATTTCTTAATTATTTTCTTTCCTGTCATTTAATTAATTTTTATTTGATGTTGTTTATAGTTTCTACTTTTCTGTAAGAATTTTGTTCCTCTTTTTAATTTTACTCACCTATACATTAAGTTTGCAAAGTTGAATGTTTAAATTTTAAATTATTATTGCTTATTGTTGTTAATCTTCAAACTGAAATTGTTGATTGCCTCTTGTATTAAAATAAGTGGTTTTAATTGCTTTATAGGGTACTGATTTAAACCTGGTGTTACAAATTGCTTATAATGATATACATCCATTTATCTGCCAAGTGGCTCTTCCACGAACCATTCTGGACTTATAACTGACTGATCTTTGTGATCTTATTTGGTTTAGACTTTGCAGCAACTGATGTTCATCCAGTTGCAGGGGAACAGCAATCCCCTGGTTGCAAACAAATGCGTAGAGATATACAGTACAATACCCTAAACCAATGTCTAGAGATATACTTTGATAACATGATTTAAATGCAACCCAGAAGCTCATCAGGCTTTTTGCAAGGAAATAGAAAGTGTGCAATACACATGTAACAAGTAAAGGAAGGTAGTTAGATATGCATGCTAGTTACATTAAGAAAAATGTTTAGTCTTTTCTTGTGATTCATTTTTGAAGATTTTTATGCTGGATATGTGTTATGTATAATAATAAAGGCAAATAAGTATCTGTACTTTCTTTTATGGTGTACATTACTGACCAAAACTAAGTTGTACTAGGAACATGCTTCACAACAAGTTTTGTATGATTAAAAAACAGTAGAGTACTTTTTGGGTTAAGCACAGCATCAGTGCAAAACTTTTGCGTAGGTATTTTCGTACACCTGGTAATGTATTTAGTGAAATTAGTAACATCTTTACTGTGAAGTGTACACAATAATTAACTCACATCAGTTTTTTTTTTATCTTTCTTTCTGAAACTGACTTATAAAACTTGTAATTTGTATATGCCTTTAAAGAGTATATGCATTGTATACCAAACTACAGTAGAACCCCCTTATAGCGAGCCCAAATTTAGGGAGATCCCAGATTTAATCGGCAAAACAGAAACTTTTGTTTGGTATAATGCTAACCCAAAGCTACTTTGATCATTTTGAATGAACAATGTTTAATGAAATCTCCAGATTTAAGGAGGGAGAGAAAAGCTTAGATGATCACTTTTAACAAACAAAATAACAAAATTCCATATTTAATGAGATGAAGAAAATCTTTGTTGTGGAATGGAAATGGAGGCATACAGGAAGAAATGGCAACAGTGCAAGGAAACCTCAATGTGCTAGTGGAAGAACATTGATAGAAAAGCAGTGGAGAGGGAGTATATTAAATGCTCAATAAGTAAGTTGTGCAAGATAGCTTCTCAGCCACCCACTCCAAATATTTGAAAAAAAAAAAAAAAAAAGATGCACCTTGGGAGAATTCTTGTTCAAAAATGTTTTCACGTTATCTCTGCTTCAGGATTCACTGCTACTATGTATTCATGTAAGTGCTTATTTCACTTTAATTTGTACTACTGTAGTTAAATCTTTCAAGTCCAATTGTTATGGACATGCATATTTTTACATGGTGGAATTTTTCACCTCAAAATGGATTTAACAGGCACCTGGATTTAGTAAGTGTTTCCATCAGTCCTGAGCTCCTCATTATAAGCAGTTTCTACTGTACTTTGTTTAATTTTCAACAGTACTTAAATAATATTATTGAGCATATTGTAAAATAAAATACATGATAATTTTATGTAATAATTTTTTTCAGCTAATTATGATTGGTTACTGGGTGAAGCTGAAGGACATGCTAGTAGTTACTTAACTGATCTAATTGCCTTTCTCAATAGTACTTTTGAAGCTTTTACCAATCTTCCGGTATGCTATTTTGTTTCTGTTCTGTTGTATCATACTGTAGCAACATGGCATTGTAAATATTATGTCTTTGAATCCTCACATTAAGTTTATTTATGTAGGAAAATACAGTTTAGCAGACTTATATTCAAATGCTGTCATTATTATGCCTTCTTGCTAGTTATCCCTGTTTTTTTGTGTTTTGTGTGTTCATCTTTCTTTTATTTAGCATGTTTATATACTGTATATGCTCACATATAAGCTGAAAGGTTTTGGAAGAAATCTGGAGTTGACTTATACACCAGTCATTAAAAAATAAGGCTGGACTTCCGAAGCGTTATGTTAATTCTCCAGAGAACTTTGCCGGTGGGTTTGTTTATGTTTTAGACCGTGGCTCTCCACAATAGTTTTCTGACCTTCTGTCAGTTATATCCTCAGCTGTGCCCCCAGTGCTTCTCCCCCTTTGAGGGGAGCACTGTTGTGGGTAATAATTGGTAGGTATGGTTATTCTGCTCCTAAGACATGTGGGGAAACTGCACTCCTTCTGTCAGCCAATGATGTAACGTGATGCAAAAGGAGACACTGATTTCACACTAAAGAAGAAAATTTCGATTACAGAGATTTTCACACTCTATCCTATGTATTTTACTTGTGTTCATTTAAATATAGATATGTATTCTTAAAAAAATCCTACCCCATTTTGCTTTTCACCATTTATACATAGGACAGAATTTCACCACAGAGAGACGTTTGTATTTCAGCCTCTTGATCAAGGAGTTATGAAACTGATAAAGCAAAAATATCAGACCATTCTGGTAAATGATGCGATCAAGCAGACATCATCAGATGATAAGCCAGTGAAATGGAAACTCGTTGAGATCATTAAAGCTTTTACCTTGACATGGAATGAACTACCAGGAAAGCACATGGAAGCATGCTTTAGACATGCTGGCTTCATTACCAAATGATTTTAATAACAAAATCATTGCAAATTAACCTTAATACAGACATTTAACGTGGACCAGGAATGTGGAAAGAGCGAAGATCATTGTTTGATGCAAATTAACCTGCAGAACAGGAAGCATATGGATGGAGTATCATTGATAAAAAGATGTGATTGACATTTATCTTTCAAGACTATGTCAGTGTTGATGCAGATGTAGTAAGTACCCTGGACTACCATGTCTGATACAGAAATCATGGAATCAGAAAAAGAAAGCTCAGAAGATCAGGATGATGAGAGGATAGAAATGAAAGCATACCATTTCAATCAGAACTCATGCAAGCTTTTAACACAATAGGTCAATTTTATAATGCATCAAATGCACCTATTGAAGAACCAAGCAATTTTCCGTAAGGTTGAGAGTTATGTGTTACAATCATCTATGTCAAAAAGGAAACAAAAGACTTCATTCTTAGTTTTTGTAAAAATCCTACTCTGAATTAAAAACAAACATCAGGTAGCAATATTGCTATGTTGTCAACACACTATTAGTCCCAAAAAGAAAAACGTATCCCCCAGCATGACAGATAGTGAGAAGCTCCCTTTGTCATCTTGTTGTTGGTGTTGGACCTTGTGAGATGTGCCTTCTGAAGATGCTCTGAGAAGGAGTGAAAGGTCTCAGAGTGAAATGAATGTAAAAGTTACTGGCAAGGGAAGAAAGTGCACGCGCTTGCCCTGTGTGGAGTACAAAATGAAGTTTTTAAGTTTGTGTATAAATTTTAAATTGTTAATTTATTAGAATATTTGAAAGTTGATAATTAGTAATAATGCTTTGTCTGAATTAAAGAAGTATAATTTTAGTGTTAGGTTAGTAATTAGGATATTTTAAAATGATTTGTAAGGTTTAGCTTAAACTGTTTTAATTTTATGTTCATTTTACCTGTGTGTCAGTACAGTAGAACTCCAATTATCTGGATTAACTTGGACCACAGCCTATCCAGATATTTGGAAAATCTAGATAATTGGGTTGTCTTTTTTTCTGTAGGCCAAATACGTATTTACTAATTGAAGTGAGGGAATTTAATTTTTTTGTTTGTCATCTTATATTTATATAAAACACAAAACGTCTGTTTGTCTGAAGCAGCAAAAACTCTCAAACTCTGAACTGTGTGTGGCATTGTGAAATTTGCATAGTTTATTAATACTGGAATTTCTAGGTCAACACAACTATTTTAAGATCTCTACATTGTTCCGTTCACGAGTTATGAATTAATTAATAACCCAATCAATAAACTCAGCGTCGTTTGCTACGTCATAATTATCTGAAATCACGTGACTGCATTCATTGCCCCGGCACATCCACAAGTGTTTCTATTCTTTGAGAACTGTGCATAAAAAAATGCAAAAATGAACTTTGCAAAATCTTAATGAAACGGGCTGAAATTTTTATCAACACCATGAATTGGTAATAAGAGGAGTCCGTCAAAATTTCACCGGAATCCTGTCAAAACTTTAAAAAATAGGTATGGAATTTTTAATTCATTGGTAAACAGAAATATATACACAGAAACGGTTAATAAAATTTTGACGGCTAATAATAAAAGTTATTTGCCGATTCAGGCGAAATTTGGAGGTTGTGTTCTTTGTTAATGATTTATGGTGTTCATTAAAATTTCAGCCAGTTTCATAAAATATTCACAAAGATACGTTTTTAACTTTTTTATCCGAGAGATTCACCCCTCAAAGACATCTGAAACTGAAAGCACATGATGTATTTGATGCTTCTCACATGGACAGCTGTATGCTGGAATGTCAAGAACAAAGGATCCAACAAAATTGTATATTGTCTCCAATGAAGGAGAAACCAAAAATGTTGTGTGCGGCCAAGTGCTGAAATAATCACACTATGACTAAATAACTTGTAATGACCGAATTTGTGAAATCAGTTTTTTCTTTCTTGCAAGCATCAATTTTTTCCCCCGATTTTTTCAGTGACATATAAGGAAATATGAAATTAATAAGCCTAAATCCTGGGCAAAGCCGTATAGTAAAGCTAGTATTTTATAATAACAAATGTTATACAGTTTAAAAAATAAATATCTACTGTACTGCAGTATCATTTTGTATTATTTAAATCAACAAAAAAACTGAAAACACATAAATAAATTAACAAAAATCACAATTTTCGTTGGCCTTGAAAGAAGAACAAGTGATATGGATAATTGGAGTTCCGGATATCTGCAGTCTGGATAATTGGAGTTCTGCTGTAATAGTATTTAATGAGTATGAGGAATAGTTAAGATAGAAGTGAGTTTTTTAAATTTGTGTTAATGTTTTTGTGCTTCCCACCAGAATTATCACAAAACATGTCGGAGGTTATAAGTGTGTGGTATGTGTTTTCTGTAAAGTTAAAGGCAAAGGTGAGTTTTAATATTAAAAAACTTCATTGTGCTTGACTTTTGTCAACATATAACCTACGTAATAACACACTGGTCCAGCTTTATGTGCAGTCGTGGCTCACAGATGCCTAGGAACAGATTCTACAAGGTTTTGAACATCCTCCATGTGTAACTTGACTCATGTCTGCTGCAGCAGCTCTGTCTCTTCACACTGATTCAATGGAGAAAAATCAGCTGTTCTCACACCCTGTTCTAGCGTATCCCACAAATGTTCAGTTGGGTTACAATCAGGGAAGTTTGAGGGCC
Source organism: Macrothele yani (assembly GCA_039090855.1). Lineage (NCBI taxonomy): Eukaryota > Metazoa > Arthropoda > Arachnida > Araneae > Macrothelidae > Macrothele > Macrothele yani. The sequence goes on from CM077029.1 coordinate 60,844,735, forward strand.
AAGGCAATGTGGTGATTTCGTTGTCGTGTTTCTCCAATCACTCAGCAGTTATACAAGCCCGATGACACGGTGCATTATCCTTTGAAAGATGGCACTGTGGTCCAAGTACACCTCCTGCAAATATGGATGGAGATGGTTGACTAACAGGTCCTTGTAGCATCCACCATTCAGTGTTTGTGGGATGATAACCAACAGACCTTGGGCTTGCCAAAAAAATGCTCCCTAGACCAGAACACCACCTCCACCACCCTGTTGAACCCCAACTGTGCAACCAGGGGATAGGGCTTCATGCTGTATGCAAACCCAGCCATTAGCATGGTGCAGCAGGAAATGGTACTCGTCACTCTAGATGACCTTTCTCCATCTTACAAGGGTCCATTGCCGATGTTCCTTGGTTCAGGGCAGGTGTTAACGATGGCTGGGCATCATCATGGATACCTTCGTTGGCCTCCGGTTGTGGAACTCCAAGCAAAGCAAAGTGCGGCGTGTGGTGCACGTGGAAATTGGTCAAACTGCTCCACTTTTGTACTGGTGGGTAAGCTGGGTGACTGTTGCACGTTGTTGCTGAGGTACCTGATGCGCACCTCTAGGCTCAGCCACAAGTGGCTGACCGTGTGAGCCCTTCTTCTGGATGTCTGTGTATGGTTAATCCAGTGGTACACTTTAGATTTCGGCCCCTGTTGTCTGCTTCGACCAACGCGCGGATGGAATCGTGGGAAATGACATGTGTAGCGATAGGTGGCGCTGCTGCTGCTTGCTTGTACTCGGTATTTGCTCCTGCGCTGTGTGTGTTATGTAATCACTCTTTGCTCAGTGCGTGAGCCATGAGGCCTGTTGACTGCTGTTCGCCCTGTTTTTGGCTTGTGTTTTTTCCAACGTGCGTTGTGCCTCTGTCAGTCGCGATGTGGAACTGGAGGCCTTTCTTCGACGAAGTCGGGAAGGATGAAGAAACATGTATTGCATGGTGTGAGCAGAAAGGATTGCTTCCAACTGAATGAAGATGTTCCGCAGATCATCCAATGAGTTTGCGAGTGGATATGTGTCATCGTTTAGGACAATTCAGGTGTAGGAGGAATTACGTTACAGGGAAAAGTGAGCAGTGTTCTCACTTACTTGAGACGTGGTTTGAAGCTTCTTGTATTCCTCTTGATAAGGTGATGACTCTTGTATATTTTTTCGCTAAAGGATTGTCCTACGATGATGCAATTGAGGAATCTTCCCAGGGTGGTGTTCCCACATCCTCTGCGACAGTCAGTGACTATTATCAGTCTTGCAGAGAACTAGTCGCAGAGTTTATGGTAGCCTACGAACAAGATGACGGACAGCTTGGAGGCCCCGGTGTGTAATCGTAGAAGTGGATGAGGCGAAGGTTGGGAAGCGGAAGTATAATCGTGGTCGTCTTGTTGAGGGCACCTGGATCCTTGGCATCTTTGACAGAGATTCTAAATGATTCAGGGTAGAGATCTGCCCGGAGAATAACCGCTCTGCTCACACATTGCCACCGCTCATCCAGAAACATGTTCAACCTGGAAGTACTGTAATGATGGATCAATGGGCTGCGTACCGCAACCGACCATCCTGTGGTTTTCAACATCTGTCAGTCAACCACTCGCTCAATTTCGTTGATCCGACTACTGGGGCGCATACTCAAGGTGTTGAGAACAATTGGTGGCCCCTCAAATACACACTATCTAATGGAATTCACAAAGACCACTTAGCAGACCACATTCTGGAATATTTATTCTGACGAAATTGTCGTCTTTCCTCTGAACACTGTTTTCAGGTGGTGATTGGTATCATCAAACAGTTCTTCCCTGATACGTAATGTTTTCCAGTGAAATATTCATACTAGATAGACAGGTTCTCAATGAGGAGGAAACACTTCTTTTCTGTTGTTATAAATATTAAGCAACACCTGAACTACTCACATTCCATAAAGGCCCTTTTCAGGGCCAGCCATATTACCAAATTAACCCATTCGTTAAAAAAATAACCCACGGCGCATATTTCTTGTCTTTAACAGTCGCCCCGCATAATCACGCACCGATTACATAATGTAGGCATCGGAGGAGCAAACAATGCCGACGCAGCTGCAACGCCACCTATCACGAAACATTTTCCCCGTGATTCCATCCGCATGTTGGTTGAAGCAGACAACAGGGGCCGAAGTCTAAAGTGCATCCCAAATTCTGGTACACCTTTGATACAATAGTATGGGAGCAGCCAACAAGTGCAGCTGTTTCCAAAATTTTAACACCTGCCCTCCGGGCCCCAACTATGTCGCCACCATCAAATTGTCCCAAGTTGCCCTGTTTCCCCATTACTTGCAAACTTTTACTGATTATGTACAGAGGATAGGCATGCAGAGTTTATAGTAGCTGCACATGACATTGATATCATGTGGTACTTCATTATCACTCTAAATATGTAAAATGAGGGTGTTCGTAATTCTGAGCTAACTCGGTGTATATTCATGTTTTTAACTAGTTTCGTTATCGCAGTTCCGGTTATGGCCGAAAATAAAATAATGTTTTGTAATGAAGCATTCTTTTATGGTAAAGTTGTTTTACTGCATGTATGGTAAACCATTTCTTTTGTTTTTCAGGACAAAGTAGCTCAAACTGCATGCATGTCCTCTTGCAAACATATAGCTTTTGCTCTTATGAACTTCCTCATGGATAAAGAAATCAAGCATATATCTATGGGGGCTCTGCAGCAATTCAACTTAGATGTAATGCAGTGTGAATGTAATAATCCATTTAATTACTTATTTATTCTTTTGTAGTTGTGATTGTATAGCACTGTTTATTAGAATGTACTCTTCTCTAAAGAAGGAATAGATAGGTAATCAATACTTGTTCATCCTTGGAAATGCAGATGTGAACACAAAGTAAGTTCTTCATACACGCAGCCAACATTAGACTTTCTGTGCATACTGAAAATCCCATCTCTTTTGAGGCAACTTTGGTTCTTTGGTTCCATGCAGAGTACAGCAGATCTAGAACTATAAATGAATATGTGGGGAAGCTACAGTGAAGGCATGTCAAATTACGTTTACATGTAACTAATTTGTTTGTTAAATTAAACTTCTGTTGATGGCTTTAGATAATGATCAGCAGCAGCTTATCCATAAGTGCTGCAGAGGAGCAACCCCTCCCCCTTTTAATTTTCTCAAAAACTTACTATAAGTAAAACAAAACAACAAAAAACTTACTGGTTTTTTTTTAACTGTTAGTAACTTTTTATGTCTTCCTTATAATAAATACTTTTAATACTATGCTTTGAATTGTTTTCCACTAAGTAGTAGTACTGGCTGCAAAATTAGATCTTTAATCTCTCTTGATGGGTGGGGATATGATTAAAGTTCCAGTGCTGCCACTGATGAAATATACCATGTAAATCAGCCCAAAACGAAAAATAGGACCCATAATTACAAATTCTATGCTTCCTTTGGTACCCACATTTTATTTAGCTTTTTTTTTTTTTAAACATGCCATTTAGCAAAAGTTAAAATTGGGAGGATTAGAGAGGGAAAGAAAGAAAGAAAGAATATAAATGCCTTAGTCATCAAAGAGAGAGAGAGGGGGGAGGGGGGATGCAGGGAAGGAATGAAATCAGCAATTAGACCTTGACCTACTTTACTTAAAATGGACATCTGTGCTACCCTGTGACTAAACCATTTTCATTCACCAGGTGGTTTGCATTTTCAGGCAAAACTGCTTCACATTTCATCCCCTTTTTGTGTAACAAATTTTGTGGTACATTTTTTTTTATTTGCGTGAAACAATGTCTAAGAAATGTGTTTTTAATTAAATGTGAACTCGTGAATTTAAGTCTGTTTGCATATCAACCACATTTGTTAGTAGCACATGTTTGGGGACTTCATGATCTCAACTACTGGCATTTGCAGACAGCATGGTGTTTCCATATTTCTGTCCACTACCTGTATATTCACTTTACACTGATTATTCAGAACTATTGGGTTTGAAAGAAAGTAATGTCTGATGATGAGGTAGTTGAAGTTCCGGCCATGGCACACATTGTCCACTGAGATCGTGCAGCACACCAGTATGACATCAGCAGGGAGGTGGCTTAAGTCAGTGGCAGTTATCCGTCGGAAGGCAAAGAGTGGAAGCGTCAGCCAACATGAAAGTGGGCAAGGAGCACATCCGCTATTGCATGCTGTATGAGTTCCGTCGTGGTAGCACCCCTGTAAATGCTGTAAGGAACATTATTAATGTGTACCCCAATGCTATATCACCTCATCAGTGCTGTCATTGGTTCGAACGGTTTCGAGAGGGAAATTTTGGCCTGTCAGACCGTCCCAAAACTGTAAGACCTGCAACAGTGAATATGGACATCCTGAAGACCTTAGTGAACACCAACCAACATGTAACCACGAGGTAGTTGGCTGAACAGTTGGACCACACGAGCGTTATCATGCTCCTCAGTTCAACTTGGGAAGGTTCACAGGAGGGAGTTTGGGTACCCCCTGTTGAGCAAAAAGCAAATTGCACGAGTGCATGCATTTTCCTGCTTGCGCGTGACCAAGTTGAACCGTTCTTGGACTGCATTACGACAGGTGACGAGAAATGGGGTCCTGTATGACAATGTCTGCACCCGGAAATAGTGGTTTTACCCAAAACAGAAGCCCATGCTGACCCCCAAAGCTGGCTTACATCCACTAAAGGTCATGCTGTCTGTTTGGTTGGATATGCGGGGTGTCGTTTTTAGCTTCTGGACAACACCACTATCACCGCCGATGTGCACTGCCATCAGTTCAGTGATCTGCGCGCATCGCTCACGTCAAAACAACCGGCACTGCTGAACCGCAAGGGTATGTCCGCTTACAGCAGGATGGAACAAGACCTCACACAGCACGGGTGGCCTGTCACAAGATCAGGGACCTGGGCCGGGTGCTGCTACAATACCCAGCATATTCGCCAGATATTGCCCCAAGCGACTACCACCTTTCCGGTCATTACAGCGTTTCCTGGATGGACAGCGGTTCACCAATCATGATGATGCCAGGGCATGTCCGCTTACGATGATGTTGAACGTGCACTTACTCACTTCTTTGCATCCAAGCTGCCACAATTCTATGGGAACGGTATCCAACTGCTGTTCAGATGATGGGAGCCGGTTGTGGCAAACGATGGCGACTTCATTTTGAGCTGATTTGTACCTGTATATATGGTAATTAGCACTTTTCTGCTGCCTTGCATTTGCAGACATTACTTTCTTTCAACCCAGAAATTAATCACATAATATGAGGGATATTTGTATGTACGTGTGTATCAGTGGCGTCGCGTGCCCATTCAGGTTGGGTGTGCGCTCTTATGGGAACAAAAACACGTAAAAATGTTATTATGTATCCCGAGCTGCGAAATACGTGCATTGATTTTGAACATGTGAAAGTATTTCTTTTATTTACGTGTTGTCTAATAATTTACGGTAAAAATCTTTACATACACTTCGTTGTAAGAAAAAACTGAATTTCCTGTGGAAATAAATACTAGAGTGATGAACGAATTTTCGGTATCTTTTTTTTTTTTTTTTTTTTTTGTATACATAAGTTTTAAATACAGCACGGGGCTTACTTTCTTTAACCCACTTTACACATTCTGCAAAGTTTCTGGCAGAAAATGGGACACTTAGTACATCGTGAACCTAAATGGATGTTGAAACTCACATTGTATATTTAAATCTGTGCTCATAAACACACCGATTCATGCAGCGATGAAAAGACATAAAAACTAACTCATAGCAGAAGGTTGATTGTGTTTATGACTCCACGCTATTCCAAACGCAAACAAGAATGACCAGTGGTGCTTTTTTAAATGTGCACACCCTGGGAATTTAAACCTCTGCGTTGGATCCACGAGGAAATGAAAACATGGCCTGTAGCGCCATCTGGAGAGCTTTGAATTACAGTTGCTTTGACGATTTAGGGTGTCCGCTGGTAAAATAGCACTCCTGCAGCTGCAAATGTTATTTACTATGTTTTGTTTACTGCACGAAGCAACGAATCTTCTCTTCACGAAAATATTGCACAAGGGGATTAAATTTAGCAGACAAACTTTAGCGAGTCTTATTGGAAATAGATAAAAAGAAAAAAAAAAAAAACAATGTAACAGCAAATGGTTGCACTGCTCCATGGGACTCGAACGGTGCTCATTTTGGGTAGCACACCTTGAAAGTCCCGCTGTCAACGTTTGAAACCACGGGGAAATTAGAACATGACCTGCAACGCCGTCGGGGGAGCGTTTGTACCACAGCTACTTTAAGGTTGTCGAATGTGCGCACCAGAAACACACACCCGAGGATTCTAGCATGAATGTGATATGCTTGCTGAATGAACCTTCTCTTCTTAATGAAAACATTGTGTGGAGAAATTAATTTTAACCACCACTCAAAGCCTTTTGACGAACTCTGGTGGGTTTTATCAGAAATAAATCCGTAATTGCGACTGGGGAGCGCTTGTACTACAGCTGCTTTTTAAGATCGTCATGTGCGCACGAGAAACAGCTCACCCGAGGATTTTAGCGCGAATGCGATATGCTTACTGAATGAACCTTCTCTTCTTAATGAAAACATTATGTGGGAAAACTAATTTTAACCACCACTCAGAGCCTTATGCTGCACACCTCGAATATTCGCTCCTGGTATGCATACACACACACACACATTCATTTATAAACAGGTGTAATTAATTCTGAAATAAAGGTAAGGGGGACAAATGTGAGTATAGTTCCTAATTTTTTATGGCTTAAAGTAGAGAAGAAAGGCTTCTAGAATAAAAACCCTTTCAGTCTCAGTAATATCTTGTAGTTTTCACCCATGACAGGAATATGCTCAAAATTCAAGTATCAAATAAAATGACATCTCATTTGGGTACTCAGATGCTTAAAGAAATATCAAGGTTTGGACCAAATTTACTGAAAACTTATGCCAGGTCCAGGGGTCGGAGTTGTCCTGAAATCCTGATTTTTTTTATTTTTTTTTCCTGAAACATCCTTATTTTTGTTCTATATCCTGAAAATTTTAGTGTAATCCTGAAATTTTAAGAATAAATGGTAAATTATGTATAGCGATTCATCATCTAGCGTTTACAAGTACTGCGTAAATAAAAAAATAGAATGAGAGAAAGAGAGTACTCTATCGTTGTGATGTCATCGCCAAGAACTCTCACTCTTGTAATTTTCGATGTACACAAATGCATTCCCGATTTTGTGAGATCGTTCGAGAATCGAAGCTGCCATGAAGCCGCTTCCTACAGAGGACGCGCAGAAATTCCAACCATTACGGAATCTCCATAATTATTACGGATTTCCCTGGGATTACAGAATTATGAATGACTAACAAAAAAATTACGGATATTCAGATTTTCTCAGTTATTAAGAAAGTTTTACTGGTTTTGTAATTAATCAATGTAAAAGCCTCTGAACAAAGTTTCTTACACAGCTCTTTGTTTCTTTTTTTGAGGAGGAGGAATTCGTTTTGCTTGTTTGAAAGAGTGCAAAAAAAAAAAAAGTCACAGTGCAGGGCCGGGATTACATAGGCCTAGCATGCTTCTTTCGCCGTGACCCAGGATTATGCTGGCCCGAAGCACTTCTTTCGCCGTGGCCTGGGATTGAGTCGGTCTGATGTCTTTGAACCAAGTTTGTGACGCACCCCTTTGTTTCTTTTCTTTTTCTTTTCTGAGAAGGAATGTGTTTTGCTTGTTTGAAGCTAAGTAGAAAGAATGCACGACGCCGGGCCTTGGGATTACATCAGCCATTATCATATGGGGCTTTCTTGTGATCGATGCACAAACTGAGCAGAAATCTTGGGGGAGGTAGGGGGTCGTTTACCGTTTGAGGGCGGAATTCCATCTTCTGGAAATGGAAGTTAGTTGAAGTGAAGATTTCTCCCGTAATTGTAATATTTTCTCGCGATATTCCTTCTGCCCAGTATTTTTTTAAATATCAATTTATTCCATAAATACTTACATTTCAGCTTAAAAATGGAGAAAAGAGATTCCCAAAATGGAAGACGGTCGAAGCGAAGATTTCTCCTATAATCATAAATTGTTTTTCCTGTGATGTTCTGACTATCCTGTGTTGTTATTAAGGTTACATGTGACTATATTTTGAAGAAATTCTGACTGAAAAGTGAATTTCTGCTGCACACAGAAGTTGCTGATATAGGAATTAGGAAGGAAGAAGCTTCCTTTTTTCAGTAATGTATTTAGCAAATATTTTCCTAGTTGCTGTTGTTAGTGACAGTGATCTGGACAACTTGGAATTGGAGTTTGCCTTATATCAAATTGATGAATTGGTAGAAAGTGTTTTGAATAGTCCTACAATTGATACCGCATGGATACATGCTATTTTTGTTGTGCCATACAGTAATGCAACTGCAGAAATAATTTTTAGCATTGTCCGTAAGAGTCAAACAGAATTTAGGCCAAACCTAGCCACCAAAACTTTAGGAATGTTGTTAGCCTTAAAAGTGAAAAAATTCCTAACTGGTCCATAATTCAGATAGCTTTTTAGTAAAAGAATAACATTTCTGCATTTGTACCAATATTTGATTTAATTTACCTGCCAGATCGACCAAAATATGTCCTGAAATTTAAGAAAAATTGCAACCTGAATTTATTTTTTTTATCGCTCCTACCCCGCAGGTCTCATCTCATTGAGTTCTGTAAAGACAGTAAAGTAAATCAATAAAATAAATGCTCTTTTGAACAAATATTTTAAGAATGAAATTATATTTTAATTGCTACTGAAATTGGTAAGTTACATCCATTACATCTGTTTCCCTCTTTGTCTGTCTGCCTCTGCTATCCCTACCTCTCTGATTTTTAATTGATGATGCACAAAACATGAGCATAAATTAAGGAAATAGAGCTAAATTGTAATTAAAGACAAAATGCAAATTAGTACTTATTGGTGTTTCCATCTTTTTATCCACTTGTTGCTTATTAAAATTTGCCTTATTTTTAAATTTTACTGCTAAATGAGGTAAGAAAAAAATAAGCAATACCCACTGAAGAAACTCACGATAGTTCATGTCATAAATCCTTAGTGAGTTTTTAATGGTTTTACATTTGTGTAAAATTTGTCGAATTATTTCTGAGTTTGTACATTTGACCACTTATAATTTCACTTCACTTTTTAGTAGAATTTATATGCTGTTTTTCTTCCTTTTAGTGTTTGCCAACTGTGTTCCTGTCAGAGGCTTTGAAGAAGGAATCCTTCTGATGTGCTTTTCTGAACTCAGACAGGTATGTATGTATCCATTATATATATAAACTTCTACTGAAATATCTGAGTGATGAAATGTTGTTAAAAGATGGGCATATCAGCAAACACACTCAACACACACACACAAATAAAAAAGAAGTATCTGAAATGTAAGGTGTTGATGGCTACTGAAAATATCTGAAGTTTCTAACTTAAAAATCATAAGCTAGAATGTTGGCCAAAATAAATATTACAACTTATATTTGTCCCAAAAAAGTAAATCTTACTCATTTAGCATTAGAATGTGTAAACAACTTATGTTATCAAAGATATGATTTCACATTGGTAGCCCCCCCCCCCCCTAATAATTATCCCATCCTCTTCACTGAAGATTGAGACACTTTCATAATGGCCATAAAATCAAAATCCTACATATAAATTGAGGACTTGGATGGACTAACGGCTTGTTTTCAAAATCATAGTTATGCGTAAACTTAAGTTGAAAGTTTGACACTGTATTACTTTAATCGCATAAAGATTTAAGACATATTCAGTTATTTAAGGAATAGTAGTATTATTACTTATTTACTTGAAAAGACGATGTATTATACATTACAGTACCCTTTATTACCAACTTTTAATGAAACATGTAAGGCTTCCATAAGTCGTTAGTCTGTATAACACTAATGACAAATGCTATTTTATCATAAATAAGGGAAAAGGAGTACAATATGAAGGATATTAGTTCTGAAAGATCAATTTGTTTTGGCTGGAACAACTTTACCACTCCTGGAAACATGCATAACCTTCACCTGCATTTCATTTTCTTTTAACTGCTTCCTTTTTCCAATGTGTAGTATCAACTGTGGACCTGGTTGGACTAACAACTTAACATCACTCGAGCTCTTATTGCTTGCATTGCATTTTTCAAAACCAGACACTATACTGTTCCATTCACTCCTCTTTCAACCGCACTGTCATTACACAAAACAGCAGTTTCGTCGCTTGACTCACTCTCCATTTTAATATATTTGAGCAAATAAATAGCTTAACATATACGCTATCACGTGCAATATTCATGCGATTGATTAACGACTTAACTTCAAAATGGCTACTCTGTCGACTAACAGCTTGGAATGTGCCTCCAAGTAAAGATTCCTCCTGCCATCTAGTGGCCAGTTAGAGTAACAAAACTCACAAAAATTATGAATTACAGTGTCTGGTTTTGGAAAATGCAATGGGAGCAATAACAGCTTAAGTAACATTAGGTTATTAGTCCACACCTAGGTCCTCAATTGTAAATAATGCAGTCTCTCTCTCTCTCTCTCTCTCTCTTTTTTTTTTTTTTTTTTTTTTTTTTGAGGGGTGGATTCTTTTATTGCCTGAACAACAACAAAAATAAAAAAAATTAAACATTGGAAATGTGGAGGGTTTTTTTTTTGTTGTTGTTGTTGTTGTTGTTGTTGTTGTAGTTTCTAGATTACAACTAACAAGAAAATGTTGAATTCATGCACGACTTTTTTGTGTATGTGTGAAGCATTTACGTACTTGCCAATTTTTATGGTTTACCCGTAAAATTTGCAGAAATTCTACTTGTTTTACAGTTATTTTATGGACCACATATTTTAGAGATTTTCACCCCCCACCCTCCGGTTAGTGCAGTTTTGAGGGGAGAATAAGTGTCCCAAGAACCACCACACCTTATGTTCTGATGTACCTGGTCACATTTGTGTCCACTTCTATGTCCCCAACCTAGGAAGTCTAGAAAATACAAGGCCATGCCATTAAGAGATGAGTGTTCTCTTTTTTAGTGACATCACATGGAAACCAAGACTTCTGATTGGATTGCAGTGCCGTCGTGTATGACGTCAAACATGACACCTACGTATCAGGCCGTGTAACGTAAGAGTAATATCACAAACCGAGGGAACTGATCTCTCTAATGTCATGGTCTTTTACCTTCCAGATGGCCTTACCCCAAATCCTCTCTGCTTGGAGTCTACCTGAAAAACTGGTTTAAAAGTCTGTTGTTGAATTAGGAGTTAAGAAATACCTGTATCGCATGCCAGATTAACCAAGAAGAGTGAACAGAATTTGTCTTTCCGTCCAGCCAGTATTGTTTGGAATAGGTCTCTGCTAATGGAATCATCCTGGGACAGGCTTTTGCATTGTTCATGTTCTTAAACTTTTGTTCAGGGAAGCGTCCATCAAACCAATCTCCCCACCCCAGTAAAAATCATCGTTTCTTCCCTTGGTTGCATCGCACCTTCCTGCATGATGTATGCTGCAGCCAACGAAAGAGATATGCTGGGCGCGCTATCCACAGAAGCCTCGGACGTCACGGTACTCGTCTGTGTGCTTATGTCCTCATTCCATCCCCCACTCCCCCATGCAAAGGGCATTTGAGTCAGGCATTCCTGATCTCCCCCACTTTCCCTCCTAAACCAACATCAGGACAGCGGAGTTATCGTTTAAATAGATGTGTCTAACGTATGAGTAGAAAGGGGGAAAGCCCAAAAATTACGGTATTTCTGGATTTTGCATTGCTGAAACACTGCATCTCTTAGATCATTTTTCAGAGAATATGTGTAGACACTTCTGCACATACACTTAGCTCCTGACTAATTTTCAATCTATGGACATGAAGGTTTTGAACTTATTACTTCTGGTGCTGTAGTTGGATAGTCTAAGTATATATGTATTATTATATTCACTGCATTGGTGATATGACTTGCACATTCACTGTTTGCAATTATACACAGAAAAAATTAAATGCAATTAAAAGGGGGAAGTATATTGTCCTTTGAAATTCAGTTCTACACATTACTAATTGGTAATGATGTACAGGGTTTTTCAGAAAGAATCATCCGATTTCAAAAATTTATATTTCAAAAAATTAACAACACAGAATGATAAGTAATACATCAATGTAAAGGGAAAATGTCTATGCACAACAGATGGCGATATTGTGTCCTTTCTGAAACTCTTTTGGCGAAGAAGTGAAAGTGGCATCTAGTCAGCAGAAAGCTTTTTGTGTGCTCTCGTTTGCATGATGTCAGTTGGTAATCACCGTTCAGCGTGAATATTGTAGAAAGTACCAAATTAATCCACCGAAGGCTCAGAGTATTCACAGCTGATATCATCAGTTCAAGGACACTGGATGTTTTTGTAAAGGAAAAAGCCCAGGGCAACCAGGCGTATCTGCAGAGAATGTTGAAAGAGTGAAATAGACTTTTCTACGCAGCCCGAAGAAATCGACCATTCGCACTAGTCGAGAACTGGGGATTCCTCTGCCTACTGTTTGGCATGTGTTGAGGAAAACATTGTGTTACAAGCCATACAAATTGCATAACTTGCAAGCACTGAAGCCTTGTGATGAGCTACAACTGAACTTCTGCCATTACATGGAAGAAGCTATGGAGATGAACGATATTTGCACCAGACTCATTTTCAGTGACGAGGCCACTTTCCATTAAGTGGCAAAGTGAATCATCATAACGTTTGCATATGGGGCTCCAAAATCTGCATGCATGCATCGAACACGAGCGGAATTAAACAACGCATTTTGCTGCTTTAGAAACAGTTACCAATGACACATTACAATGTGTTTGGCAGGAATTTTCATATCGCTTTGACATTATAGTGTGACTAAAGGAAGTCATATCGAACATTTGTAAAAAAAACTTAGACATTTTTCCTTTACATTGAATGTATTACTTACCATTCTGTGTTGTTAATTTTTCGAAATCGGATGATTCTTTCTGAATAACCCTGTATATATAACAGATAGTTACTTATGCTCTTGAAATGGTGGACAAATAAAGTATCTATCTTAAAACATACCTGTTGTTCATGCAGTGGCATGAATTTGTGTGGATGTTGTAATGGATAATGTTCCCGGGTTCTGCGAGAGAAAAGGTGGCAAAAAAGGGAGCCTTCAGACAATGCAAAATCAACTTTTTAAAATAGATGGGTGAAGGCTAAACAGCTGGACTAGGAGATAAAAGCTTTGTGGACTAAAATCAGTAAAAATTAAAAAGATATAATGCTATGAAACCAGAAAAAGTAAAGCATCTGAAGAAAGGTAAAACCATCCAGGACAACAAAGTTCCAAGTATATGAAGATGAGACTGGAAAAAATCTGATGTTGTTCAGAATGCTCATCTTTAGATGCTTGGGACTTTGTTGCCTTGGGTGGTGAAATGGGTAGCATGCTCAAACAAAATCAGGAGATGGGGGTGCAATTCCTGTTCCAGGGTGATGTAACTTTCATGTTTTCTAATATGATGCTAATGTTGAACAGCAAACTAGGCAATTCAGGCTATTTAGATCGCTATGTTAATAATCCCATAGTTCCGTGTTATTATTCAAGCAGCAATCAGAAAGTATCTGAATTGTGCCAGTTTACTGTTCAGCATGTATAGGAATGATGTTCTTAGAATCCAAAATAAACTTAATTTTACAATCCTAATGACTAATAAAACAAGAAATCCTGAGGAAGAATTGTTGATTTTCTTGTATATATATATTAATTCAATGGACAAAACATTAGAGATACCTACCTAATAACGTGTTTGTCCTCTTCTAGTGTGAATAGCAGCCTGTGCACACTGAGACATTGGCTCCACCAGATGCCGGAGGTAATGCGAGCCTCTCCTGTTACAGCATGTCCGCAACTCTGCCCGAGACATCAGTCCAGGATCCATGGATCTTATGTTCTGCTCCACGACATCCCAGAGAGCTTCCACAGGATTTAATCCGGGGACCTTGGGGGCCACTGGATGGTTCCAAACTTAGATGAGTGTTCCTCAAGCAATGCATGGGTGGTTGCGGCCCGGTGGGGCGGCGCATTGTTCTGCTGAAACAGGCTATCGGTCGCAGGATGCGGGAGGCCTAATTTTTTACATTAGGCCTCTTAGTGTGTCTGGAAAGGTTAAGGACCTTTCCAGACACACTAAGAGGCCTAATGTGTCCCGTGAGAATGTTCCCTAAGCCATCACAGAGCCAGCACCACCTTGAACAGTGACAACCTGGCATGATAGGGCCATGGCATCATGATGTCAACACCACACCCTCCCATCAGCTTGGTACACCTGAAAATGGGATTCACCTGACCACACGATGCAATGCTAATTCAGATGTTTCCAGCAGCAGGCAAGGCATAATTTCCAATGGCAAGCAATCAACAGTGGCACATGAGTAGGATGTTGGCTCCCCCATAGCCTAAGCAGGCAGTGTACGCCATACTGTTTGCTTGCTGACACTGCTTGGACCTCCGACATTTAACCTAGATGTGATTTGTGTCACTGTTGCCAAGTGGTCAGTCTGTATATGCCTGGAAAGTCTATGGCACGTGATCAGCCACTGCTTGTTCTCTGGATGCTGGTACGCCATTCGATGGTATACTCACAGTACACCTTTGATACGATTGCCCTCAAGAACTTAAGGGTTCTTACTACTTGGGGGATAGAATGACCCATCTGTCTTGCGGTGACAATGTGTCTGCAATCAAAGTTGCTCATATCACCACATTTACCCATGTTCATCGATTGCGATATACTGTTGGGAAGCCCTGCAATCTGCCTATTTATTGCCTGCATTCGGTTTGGATCTGTTCCACTCGACGTCGGGGATGCCCATGTCAATTGCCCATCGCCCTTATCTCTAATATTTTGTGTACTGACAAGGGAAACTATCGGACCTCCCAACGACAATCGTCACGGAACATTCTGTGGTGGACAAGCATGACACCGAAGTAACAGGTGTAAAGTACAGCATTTCGCAATCGCCCGCAACCCCTAGAACATGGCTTATAAAAGTGGGACGCCTGCCTGTAATGTATGCAGCCATAAAGTGTCAAACAACATTTACCTGTTAGATATGAGGCAGCTAAATGTCTAGAGAGACCACATACAACACCATTAAGTTGCAGATGTCATGTACATACCTCACTCCACGTCATGGTAAGAGTGAGAGAAGGCAGTGCTGCAAGCAAAGGTGAATCTTGCACCACGAGCAGATAATGGCGGCACTGGAATCACATTCAGGAACATTGCACATGTCACGCACAGCAAAATTGATGTCCAACACATTACGGAACGGAAGAGGCATTTCGTGTGGCAAGTATTCAGACGCCTTCCATGCATAGCGAAGCATAGGTTGATACTGTGGTGCACACAACTGGTTGTATATAAATGAATGCAACTTGAAAATGAAGATTCTGTCATGCAGCTCATTAAAACATATGTACTCTTCCATGCGTCGTGCAAACAGTTTGTATTGTCGAAAGAAATACACATCAAGGGGCTGGCAGTATTTGGCGGCTTTCGGTGGTATGATTTTTGTGTGCAAATTGACGTCCCTGTCACTGAAGGCTTTGGCTGGCAAACTAGTGTCGGTTTGACCAGACCACAAATCCAGTAAAAGAAGGGAAGGTCCTGTTAGCTCTGGTTCCAGTACCTTACGCATCCAGGACAGAACGAGAGCTGTGGACATCTTAGCACTGGTGCTGCAGTCACTTTCTATATTTGGAGGTTAGTCACATCGTACTGTTTCGGAAACAAGTTTGCCAAACTTACCACCCTCTTCCTGAAAGCAGATGTACAGTTTCTTTGCAAGGCGTCCTGGCATGGACATAAGCACCAAAATGGTATAGGAGTGAGTAGTCGATGCAACGGATTGCACAACAGCTTCATTTATCTTCCCCAAGTCAGTGACAGCGTCCTGTTTGACGTGAGTTCATATTCAAATCGAGTTTGGTCTGCATTGAACACCATGTTGGCATCAATTGCATTGGCAGTAATGTAGTCCGTAACATCTTGTACAAACTCCAATGCACTGTTCCTTACGGCCGTCTCGAGGGTAACATCCTGCCTGGCAATGAACCTTGTGATCTTGCGTGATGAGATTTTATAGCAGCATTTGAATTTGTGCAGGCTTTAAAATTGGGGATACCCATTGCGTTAGCTGCTTCTTTTGCCCGCGTCTTTCAATGCCAGCAGTGAATTGAGAGTCCCATGTTACGTGTATCTTGGAATTTGGTGTGCATATGCTGGCGAATGCGTGCAGTTTTGTGTTCCATCATACCACCACTCTCAACAGCCGTTACTATTTGCCCCACTTTTTCTGGTGATATCTTGTATTTACGGGCAGTTGCTGCAATGGTTTTCTTTGCGACTCTCACATTGTCATAGACACTTAGAACTGCTTGGCACGTTGTGTGCTGGAGTACTCGGTGTATCACTATGTTCAGATAACGTGTCCGATGTTTCATCACTATCACGCCACAATGTCTGTCCTTCAAACATGTCAGTTGCTCCAATGATATGTTGCTCCAAAACGCTATACAACTGCCTTGCAATTCGCATGTCGATGTACGTTAGAGCCATGTCGCCCGCTTGGTATTTCTGCGTCACCTCGTTCACCAGTATCTGTACTACAGCATGAGGGTTACAAGCCATTTTCTTAAAACACACTACACAATATTTGTATGCATACCAACAGGCCCGTGTGCTGTCTTGCACTACTCACGTTTAACAGTCACTGTCGTACACAACGCAGGACACCTTCCAGGCATGTGCAGTATCACACAATCACATTTACATGTTGTTTGACACTGTATGGCTGCATACATTACAGGCAGGCATCCCACTTTTATAAGCCATGTTGGTTGCGGGCGATTGCGAAATACCGTACATCACACCTGTTACTTTGTGTCATGCTTGTCCACCACACAACATTCCGTGACGATTGTCGTCGGGAGGTCCAATAGTTTCCCTTGTGAGTGTGTAGTTGTTAACATTGTCAACTATATACACGGTAGAGTCACATTATTATGACCACCAGCTAATATCCAGAATAACCGCTGTGTGCAGCGCAGACAGCAGCTAGACGGGCTGGGAGTGACTCAATAAGGTGCTCGTAGGTGTTCACAGGTATGTGGAGCCATGCTGACTGCAGTGCATCTGACAGCTGCTAGAGGGTGTGTGGTAGAGGATCCATAGAGCGAACAACAAGATCAAGGTGGTCCCACAGATGCTCAATTGGGTTTGAGTTTGGGGAATTAGGGGGCCAGGAAAGTACTTCGAAGTCTTCAACATGCTCTTCCAACCACTCTCGGACATTTCTAGCTGTGTGACACATTGCATTGTTGTGCTGGAAGATCCCATCTGCCCCAGGGAAGACAATCAGCGTGTATCGGTGTACGTGGTCTGCAAGGATGGATTCATAACAAATTCTGTCCATAGTGCCTTCCACAGGCATGAGTGAACCCAGGGAATGCCACAAAAACATTCCCCAGACCATAACACTGCCCCCCACCAGCTTGTGTTCTTCCAGCAATGGTTGAAGAGTGTTTGTTCTCTGATGTTTCTCGTCTTATACACTAACGTCCATCAGTTCGATGAAGCAGAAAACATGACTCATCGGAGAAGGCAATCCTTTGTCAATCAATGGAGGTCCAATTCCAATACTGCAGTGCAAATGTAAGCCTTTTCTGCTGTTTCTCCTTCGTTAGCATAATGCAGTGACCATCTGTCTGCATCGGAGCCCCATACGCAGTAGTGTTCGCTGAACTGTCGTCTTAGACACACTTACGGTAGCTCCCTGGTTCATTCGGCCAGTGAGTTGCTCCACTATAGCATGTTGATCAGCCCTCATGCACCTTCGCAGCCGACGTTTATCTCTCACATCAATGGCATGTGGTGTTCCGAAGTTTCCACATTGCTTATTCGCAGTGGTGTCATTTCTCCAATCACAATACACTTTAACCACAGCAGCATGCAAACAGTTCACAAACTGCACTGTTTCAGAAATACTGCCACCCTTGGCCAGAAAGCCAATAATCCCCCATTTTGCAAATCTGATAAATCGCTCCTTTTATCCATGACAGCAATGAGTGATATGTTTTCGGAATGCCTGCAGCACACCTTATACACCCTCCAAGCCAGCTCACAGAGGCATGGATGTTGTGTCTGTCTTACGGCACTGGCTCCCTCCCTTCCCTGGAACCAGTGACCCTAAATTAGAGACGGGCAACTGCTTATAGCCCATTGAGTTGCTCACAGTGGTCATTAAACCTCCAATAAAAAAAATAAAAATTCAGCTCACGACACACGTCTCCTTTCATTGGCTACGCGCTGGTGACGTCAAAAGTAGGAGGTGGTCATAATAATGTGACTCGACAGTGTAGTTGTTAACACTAACCAACAACTACATGTTGTTTTATGGAAAAAACATTTGCACCACAAGTTTCAGGTCACTGATTTGTTTTAGAACTTCAGTTTTCTTTTTCCTTATAGATGTGTTAATATCTAAATAAAATAAAAATAAATTGTGGAATAACTTTTTACGGGTCTTTTAGAGGTTATTTTTAATGAAAGTTGGTTGTCAAATTTTCGAACTAAAGCCTAGTTCCTTGAACTAGGCTTTAGTTCGAAAATTTGACAACCAACTTTCATTAAAAATAACCTCTAAAAGACCCGTAAAAAGTTATTCCACAATCACTATGAATAGAGGTGCCATAAATGCATTTACAACTAGGATTAAAAATAAATATTAATGTTTTGGTCTGCCACAAAATTTCTTTTGTACTTTATCAGGCCAAGAAACAATAAAAAATAATTTGTAATTTTGGCCATGAAAAAAAATCTAGTATAATATTTAATTTAGAATGTTGTTAAGTTATTTTATTATTGGAAGATTTTTACATGTTTGTGGAACCTGGTATTTATAAGAAATATATCTTCTTCAATAGGTTTTGGACTTGTTCTTAGCATGGGATTGGTCTACGTATTTCCATGAACATGGACAAGAAACCAGTAAATATCTCCGAGTGAATCCTCATGCAGCCATTACTCTTCTTGAAAAGTAAGTATCTTAGTCATCATTACAAATTTTTTGAAACTCATTTTGAATACAAACTTCAGTTAATCGTTCATGCTAGGATCATTAAACTTACCCCTGAACATAATCAGAAATCTCATTATGAACACCTACTCTAGCGCGAAATTCAGGTCATCCCACAGCCGATGGTTCCAATTGGTCTTTCCACCAAAGGTTTGGGAAGAAAAAAAACCAATGAGTTAGGAGTCTTTTGCCCAAAATCATACAGAACTAGCTGGTACTTCAGCAGTACTTATACTGAATCTTAATTTTTTGTGTCAGCTTCTCAAATTCATTGATGCCTCTGTTGCTGTCATATATGCCATTGTTACTCAGCAGAGCTCTCCTTGGAATTAAACCCATCTTCCACTGAGATTGGCCACCTATATTTTGAAAGGACAACCTACAGATAAAATGTTAAGTACTGCATTTGATGATGGGTAATAGTAATAATACCAAAAACATATAAAATGTGAAATTATGTTGCTTTGTGATGTAGAAAAATTCCAGTAAACAAATTCAAGATGCAGTTCTGATGATAGAAGAAACAAACTATCTCAGAGGTTACAAAGTGCAATCAGCTTTACAGACACATTAATGTTTTACAATGTTTTTAAACTTTTAATTAAATATGATTTTAACCATTATAAAAAAAAATACTTTTTGTAGGAATAATAAGAGTGCCAAAAATATTTTAAAGAATTGTTCATGAATTGTATTCTAGTAGTTTTTTTTAATAACTTGACTCTACAAGCAGTCTGTGTTCAAAGAGCTATCGCTATCAGTTAAAGGTACACGAGGTCTGGTCAAAGCATTTTTTTTTTAATGCTTCCTCCTAAACTAGATGGCATGGTGCTGAGACTCGGTGGCATGCGACCTTGGACTTCGAGTGTGCATGTGTGAATTTTTGTCTCGCTGTTGGCTGGCTCATTTGGTGCCTGGTGGTGAAGGTTTGGCATTGGGAAGTCCACGCTCATTGTGTTCTGGTCTAGTGCTTCGGTGACTGAGTGAGTAGAGAATCTCCATCGAATTTTGCCACAAACTCAGCCACACATCAGCTGAAACACTTCAAATGATTAGAAAGAATGGTTGATTAGGTCCGATCAAGCATTAAAAAGAAAAACCTTTGATCAGACCTCATGTACCTTTAGAAAGGCTTTTCATGATAAAGCTATGGATGCAACACAAATCAGGAAGGGATGTCAAAGTTTCAAAGAAGGACTATATAATGTCCTTCTTGAAACTCCGACATCCCTAAAAAGGACTATAAATCCATTGAGAGTGACGAGCATTCAGGAAGTCCCTCTATGAGCAGGAACACCAAAATGATTGAGAAAGTGCGTGCTGTAAACAAAAAGTACTACCAGGCAGTTCTTTGTCATCTACAAGATGCTGTGTGATGGAAGAGACCTCTGCTGTGGCAGCTGCACTATGATCATGCCTTTGCCTTGTGTCTTCCCCATTTGTCTCACCTCATTCAGGCCTCTTTGGCCAAACACCAGATATCACAAGTGAGGCAAGTCCCATACTCTCCAGACATATCTTCTTGCAACTTCTGGTTGTTCCTGAAGTTGAAAATGCCTCAGAAGGGGAGAACACTTGCAGATACAAAAGGAGATCAAGAAGAATGCAATGCAGCACCTGCAGGTGATCCGTAAAAGTGACTATTCTTCCAAAAAGTAACATCGTAAAAATGCATGCATGCACGCTCAAGTCCCAGGTTGCAAGCTACTGAGTCTTGGTGCTGTGCTCTGTCTACTTTGGGGGAAGGGAGGGGGGTTGTTCTAATACTTTTTGATCAGATTGTGTAATTAGTTTGATTCTTCCTCATTTATGAGGTTAAACAGAGGAGAAGCTATAAAAATAAATTTAAGCACGAGAAGTGAATGCTGAAGACATTGTGAAAGTACAGTAGATATTTAAAATTTGTTCCCACAAAAATTATCTGGATATTCTCAAATTCACAATAAATCACGTTCTGTAAATAGATGAAAGCTTCAAAAAATTATGTTAACTTCTGTGTAATTTTTTTTTCACTCAACATATGCAAGGTAAAGACGCACCTTTTACTAGGTTTAAAAATCTCTCAGCATGCACACACACTGAACTATTGTATCTCTGAAGTCAAACTATGTATCATCAATGATCTTTCCAAATTCTTTTCCTTGACATTCTATAGGCCATTTGGTTGGTAATTCTTGCATTTCATTGTCTCACATTTTCCTTTTCTTGAATTCCACGAAAATGCTAAATTCCAAACACATTTAATAAATTTCAATCAAATAGTCAGTGTACCATTATATTTCAATACATTAGTCATAATGTCATTAGTCTACTGTAATTAGTCGTAATGTCATTAGTCTACTGTTAAGGAATTTGCCGCACCAGAAGTCGAAAATTATTTTTTGCCCATTCTTGAACAAATTAGGAAAAAGTAAAGCTCAAATTTCGGAAATATTGATTAATACAAACTATGACATGCACACAAAACATTCTTTACCTGCTCTCCTGATAGTGCCCACCCACATCTAACCTCAGGGGCCATTTCGGGGGTTTTTTTTCACTTCCCATCAACTGTCAACCAACACCATAAATCAGATGTTGATCAAATCTGTTTTTCTCCTGAGCCCCCTACACACACTTGTACTCCACACTACAGCAGATGTGGTTCTTGAAATAGAAATGTGAAACATCAAAATGTGTAGAGTTTAACTGCTGTTTGAATGCCTTATGAAAAAAACAAAAAAAAACATGCAAACTGGCTTAAGCATTACACCTTTGGAAAAACAAATTTGTATTAGCCCAGGACTACTGTTTTAAAAACATTTTTTAAAACAGTAGTTCTAAGCAAATATGAATATTTTGTTTTGGTCCAAACACAAAAACTGATAGTCCTGGGTGTCGGACTAGCTGATTTTTCAACCCCTGCACTCTGCTGTTATTTTGATAACTTTACAAAGTCTTTTGATGAAATTTCTCTTGAAACAATTCATATTGTTTTGCTATCTTACTGTACTCCCTGTACTTTAAAGTTAACTTCATCTTTGTTTTCCCCTAGATGTTCAACCCAGCTTGGGTCTTGATCACTTGTAAGCATCCAGAGGAAGACTGGATAGTTACAGAAGGTTATCAGTTCCCAAGCTAGGTTGAAGGTGCTCTGTGCAGTTCTTTTGTTCAAAAATGTAAAGGGTGTCCCAAAAAGAGCGCAAAATTTAAAATCATGCATGTATGATTTATTTATTTGAAAAGGGCAATAGTTGCACATAAGGAGAAAGTACACACACGACGATTAAACGTGGAACAAAGTGTCCGACAAATGTCCGCCACGGCTTTGCTGGCACTCTCTTACTCTTTTCAGGATATTGTCAATGATATGTCTACATATTAGTGGATCAATTTTGCCAACAAATCAGGACCGCTGGAGCCAATTCTGGTCGCCACTGTGCGAAATAGCACGACCAGGAAATTTCTCTTGCAACAATGCAATTGTTTCATGGGCGGTGTGACAGGTTGCCCCATCCTGTTGGTTTTCACATGTCTTCCAGATCCATCCCATCCAATTGAGGCCACAGAAACTTGGTTATCATGTTGCAATAACGTATTTCATTCATGGTTAGTGCATGTCCGGCCTTATTTTTGACGAAGTATTGCCCACATTCCACAGCAGACAGTGGCTCGTTGTGCATGCATTTGCATTTCATGAATCACACAAGGATTCTGGGTGCCCCATATCCTGCAATTTTGTTTATTCACTCACCCAGAAAGATAGAAATGCACCTCATCATTGAAGATTATTCTCCTTGTGAAAGTGCTGTCCACACCTTGGTTTTCCAACACCCAGTCAACAAATTCACGCCGCTGCAAATGGTCTGTTGGCTGGAGGTGTTGCATCAAATGGATCTTGTATGGATGCAGATGGAGATCTTTCGTAAGAATGCACTGCATGGAGAATTGAGGTTCCTGGACTCTCCGTAACACTGTCACTCACTGTGGCAATGTTTGCGGCAGAACGGCTGGTACGATGACGCCCTGGTGATTTCATGTCCACAACCAAACCTGTGTCCTCGAATTTCTTAATTAGTCGTTTAACTGTGTGGTGCATTATTGCAACCGAAAATCCTGCGCAGTTGACAAACTGTTTCCGCATAATATTCACCATACTTGTAATGTGTTTTCACAATAATAACACATTGCTTCTTGGTGTAGCGTTCCATGAGTAACCTTCAACAAGAAGAAACCAAAATTAGTCACAATCAACTATACGATGTTTCTTCGTGGCATGTATGCAAGTTACAATGTTGCCAAACGTATAGACGTCAAATGAAGCACTGTCCATCTTGCGCTCTTTTTGGGACACCCTATACTTAGTGAGAAAATTCATTTCAGTCCCATATCGTGAACTGCTGTCAAGTTATTTCATTCTGAACACCAACTCTAGCAATCACTTTCACAGCTAGAATAACTTCTGTATTTTTATCTGTTTCCAAAAATCATCATGCTTTCAGGAAGCTCCAAGTCACATAAGTTCCTGTTATTTACAGCTCTCTGAAGCATTATTTTTATATGCAAATCGTGGAAATTTCCTATCACAGCTGTACTGGCCCCACAGATGGTCTTAGCAGATAGTTTTACCTCCAAGAGGCACCCTGTAGGCAACAGTTCCACTTGCAACTAACATTCTGGATCTCTCTCAATTTAAAGAGCTGTGATAAATTAGATTTTAGTGAGTATGTACATGGCTATGATACTTACCATATAATCCTGCGTGGTGTGTACAAAAAGTCCATCTCACATGTTTTGTTGCATGACCTAATTAATGTAACTATCAACTGTGGGATGAGCTCCTGCAGTGACACCCCACCCCTAAATTTTTTCAT
The DNA here is from genome assembly GCA_039090855.1 of Macrothele yani. Lineage (NCBI taxonomy): Eukaryota > Metazoa > Arthropoda > Arachnida > Araneae > Macrothelidae > Macrothele > Macrothele yani. The sequence goes on from CM077029.1 coordinate 60,868,724, forward strand.
TACATTTAGTAAGCACATAAAGGACTTGAGTTTGACAAATTATGGATGTGCCATATCCAGGAAGGCTGGTCCAGCAGAGTAACAACTTGAAAATGATTCTGTCACTTACCTAATTGTACTAAAACTGCAGTCTCAGTTGGAAGTGGGTTTGCCTCCTAAGATCAATGTTCCGACAGGGTGACATACGTAGGACTAACCTTTGCCTCAACTGAGTTATGCATGTTACTTAATGTTTCGCAGCATGTATAAGCCTAATAGCACGTTGTTACATACTGGTAGTACACAGAGGTATTATATTTAAGTTATGATGAATCAACGATAATCTTGTTGTTTAGACTTTGCTCAACTGAAACACGGCTGCAGTTGCTACTTCTTCCTGACTAGCCGAGCTTGATTCTTTTAAGCAGTTTTTTTGCACTTTAGTAAAGTGTGCAGATGCGCCAGGCCTCTAATTTGCATGTTCTGATCCCCTTCTTGTTGACACATGCCACACACAGGTTGGCCTTTCATCATAGACATATAGCTTATCAATTTTTCCGTCACTTCAAGCTGACGTCGTAATATCTCGTAATTTTGTAGCTGTGTTATCACAAAGTGAATAATTCTTCAAAAATTAGACTTCCCACCAGACTGCACATTCATGTTCATGAACCAATTTGGGACAGAACTTGCAGTATGACAGGGACTTTTATGCTGTCAAAACAAACATGGATTTGTAAGAAAGATGTGCTACATCATAAAGATTGCTGAATTGTACAGCTTGCTAAGGGGGATTCATAATTCATTGCACAACTGCCAAAGGTCAAAGGAACAGTTCCACACATTATACCACCATCTTAATTCATTGTTAGCACACTGTACTCCAGTAACAGATGTTCTCCAGGCATCTGCCATACCCACACTTGCCCATCGGATCAGGTATTTTTACTACTATATACATGAGATTCTTCCGCGAATTCGCAGAATTCTGCTTTTCTGGTCGCCATTTGAGGCAGCCTCGAGATCGATACAAAACTGAAGAGAAATTTTGGGACGATTAGTTGGGGAGCAGAGTCGTTTTTTCATCTGGGAACGGTATTTCATCTTTCAAAACATTCGAAAACGTGATTTAAACGGAGTAAAGATTTTTCCGGTAATCGTAATTTCAGTTTCTCAGTATGTTCCTTCTTCCCAGTAGTTGTTAAACATAACTTAATTTAAAATATTAGTTTTTCATCTTGAAAATGGAGCAATTTTCGAAAAGGGAAGTTAGACGGCTCAAAAATTTCCCTTTAATCTTCAGGCACGAGATTCTTCCACATATTCGCGAAATTCCGAATTTTCCATCATTTGGGTGGTTTTCAAGATCGATGCTTAACTGAAGAGTAAGTAGGGTGGGTGTGAGAGTTCTTGGCTGTCAATTTCCATCTGAGAATGGAATTCCGACTTTCGAAAACTAAAGTTAGACGGAGTGAAGATTTCTCCCATAATAGTAATTTTTTTCTCTCGCGATATTTCTTCTGCTCAGTATTGCAGTTAGATATAATTTTATTCCATAAGTATTTGCATTTCAACAGGAAAATGTAGAAAAAAATTCAGAAGATTGACAGAGAAGATTTCGTTCACAGTCGTGAAGTTTTCCCCTCTGCGATGTTTGTTCCCTTTGTCCAGCGTTGTTGTAAAATATCAGTAACTTTATATTTTGAGTAGAGTGATGTGTTCCAGTTTAATACTTACAGACACAAATGTCAGTGAACAATTCTGTCTTGCTCATGCTGTGTCATATTCACACTGTTTTGCAGTACGTTCTGATTTATCACCCCAGTCAAAAAGTTCTGCCTTTTTTTTTTTTTTGCTTCGTCAGTCTTGTGTGTTACTACTTAGAACTGGTTTCCACTACAAGTGGTCCAATTACATCCTTCCTTGTATCACTTGCACAAGGTAAGGTGAGGTATGTGATCTCTGTACTTTGATAACCATTGCTGCAGATTTTAGCCAGTAGTGTGTTTGCATACCTGCCAGGTTTTACTATTTACCCGTAAAATTTATGGAAATGTGACTTGTTTTACGGGCAAAATATTAATTTTACGGATTTTGTGATTCTCTGAGATTTTTTTCTTTCTTTTTCTGATAATTTTGCACCCCCTATTAAAACTTTTTTATTTAACTTAATCCATTCAAAGTAAAGTGCTGATGTAAGTTACGAATAACTTTTCAGTTATGTGTTTATGTGGGAATATTTGCCGCAGTTTTCCCACGTTTCAGATGATGTTTTACGTTGTATCAATACTAAAACTTGTGGTGCGCGTAAAATTTACTGCACGAACCAGCTGGGCTTGTTTAACCTTGGCTCTCTCCAACTTCTCAGTAGGCCAGCGTGGAATGTGTCCTGCATTGGACCACATGTCTTTATTACTCCCAGTTCAAAATGCTATCTCAGAATGTAATTATCGTAGAAAAAAATTCAAACAGATTTTAAATCTGTGGAATTTTTAAGCCCAGTCGATACCCAACATGACGAAATTACGCATAAGCTGCCTGTTTTATGAAATTAAAAATGCATTGGGGCATGGTTTCGTAACTTCTTCTCTGGCAATAAATTTGACCTAACGAAAGAATGCTACTGTAATTAAGAGGAAGTTAAATAATAATAATAATATTTTTACTATTTTTTTCCTCTGCAAATTGCATCTCTTTAAGCTGTTACTGTTTTACTATAGCAGCTTTACTTGCATTTCTTTTTCAAGTGTCAATAAATTTAGTATCCATGATGTGTATTCTGTGGAATTCCCATGTATTGCAAAGTCTTCAAAAAATGAAAAATACGCATTTTCCACTACGTGCCGATGTAATTACAGCGTTTCGAGTGGGGGAAAGAATGATATATTACTAATCATATTTCTAGTGCCAAGTATAAATCTAATGTTGACTGCATGGAAAAAAATACCAAATTAACTTAAAAAGTTATAATAAAAGTTATAATGAACTGGATGCGATTCAGGCAAAATGTTTGCTCACTTCTGTTTTTAGTTGGGCATAATTTACCAATTAGTGTACCTCAGTCACTCATTTATTTCAGTTTTTTTATTTGACTGTCTCACCGTCCGTCTCTCTGTAAGATAATGCTTAGCATGAAAATGGTTCGTTTTTGAAAACATTTTAGTTTAGTCTGTGACAGCGTGGGTTACAATCCTATTGGATTTGGGGGTCTAAGGGTGGAACATCCTTCCCTTTAGATGCAAACTTTCATAAAAATAAATTTTTATCTCTTTTTAGATCATAGTAATGAGAAATTATGTATAGGTCCTATTTTAATCGAAATAAACATGCCGATAAATTCAAGCATCAGTAGTCATAATTAAAAGTTGATAGGCCTACTTGATTTAGGTAACATCGTTTTTTAATCGATATGTTCCGTACATTTAATCACTATGCACAACAAGTAATGTCATTGCATATATTGATTAAAATTTTCATCGAATATATCGATTAATTTTTTTTTTACGGATTTTGGTTTCTGAAAATTGGCAGGTATGTGTTTGTATAAACCACAATCCTGTTGACACCTGAAACTCCTGGATGACTGTCTATCACTATACTGAGTACATCCCTATCATGGAGTGGGTGGGCTTCTTTGATCTTCTCTTGCATTGGTTAGATGGTGGTAATATTTTCACACCCTCATTTTCTGATAGCATAAACTGACACGCTGGTGATATGACATTTTACAATAAAACAAACCTCTTGCAATATCTGCCAGCCAAGTACAACAGACTTCTGTGATTGCCTTCTTTACATACTGGTTTAAGTCAATGTTTTGTCTGGATATTTCACTGTAGGTAATTTAATTCTCACACTTTTGGTAAAAATGTTATTGCAGCATTTTCAAGAACATAAGTTCTGCCAGTGCACAGGTGTGATACAAAAAGAAATTTGACAAAGGATATCCTAAATTATTACTGCACTTGGGAAATTAAAAACAAAGTTTAAATCAGCCAATGTTCTCAGAATCAGCCAATACTTTTTATGTTTTTATTTCTTAATGAATTATTATTGTGACACTACTTATGGTATATATAGTTAAAGGCTTTCTAATTCTTTAAAGAAACAGATATTTAAACATGTGTTGTTGTTTTTTCAGTTTTGATTACAAATGAAAGTCAAAACTCAATTACTTTCATGCTATGAGTATAATAAGTGAATATTTTCTTTCAATTTTTAGGATTCGTGAAGCAGACAAGAAGAAAAACATTTTTTCAGCTCTAAAAAGAATGAGAGAGACAAAAAGAAGTTACTGGAAACTGTTTTGAAACAATTGCGACAACTCACAACAAATGGAGCTTTATAGCAGTTGAAAAAATACTGCATGATACTATTGGTTGTTAACTCTATTGCACTCACAGCATCATATAGCATCTTGTTAAGAACATATTGATGACCAAGTTTTGTTTCCTAGAAAGTTGTATGAGATTCAAACTGATATTTACTTCTAGAAAACAAAAGAAAAAAATATAGGCTGTTGTAGTATATACATAAGAAAACTTCCTTGGTCAACTCTGCAGAACTGGTGCTGAAATTTGTTCCTTTGCCTTAGTTCATTCCTCTTGAATGTATCATACATGGGGATGCTATTTCCATCATATTAATCCATGACAAGTCATGAAACAAACATGCTAAACTATGAACTGTGGAAGATATTGTTATGCTGTATAATGTGTGCATATCTGTGTATGTAAAGCAATGAAAAAATCCTGAAGTTATACAGAAGAGGTAGATCTTTTCTTTATTTTTAGAGAGAAAGAGAGAGTGTAGTAATGTTAAATATGGTGCTCAACTTCTATGTTAGTACTGATCAAAGTTTAGATATGTATTGTAAAACTAGAACTTTTTTCTTTCTTTTTTTCTGAAAACTAACCCGACAGTACTGTGTCTTATCTTTCTAACTAAACGTACCCAGAGTATTAAATAGTCAAAAAAGATAATATGCTTGATCCGTTTCTTCATGATTTAAGAATGACGAAATATGTAATTAATGAGACAACCTTAGGGTTGTCTTATGTTATAAACGTGCTTTATATTAAATATACATAATATCAAAGGTAGATCTACAACTAAGTATACTGCTACACGTGAAAAGCAGTAATTTTTATTATGGAAGAATTCAAATTTGAAATGCTACATTCATTAATAAGACTTTAACCAGGATATCACCGTACTGATTTTGCTATATCAATAAACTTTTGAGTTTCCTCCATTAAAAGTAATTTCAGATGTTGCATTTTATTTAAACTGAATTATAAGTTGGGCATAAAGCAGATGTGCACCACATGTTTTTTGTTGTTGTTGTTATCTTCCTTGTGCAAACAGGGAAGTCTTTCATGGCTGTAACTACAAAGTTTTTAGGAAATTTAAACTATTTAGTTTGTCACAACTGTTACTCCATTCTTAAATTTTGTAGTGATGTCAAATACCATGTAAAAATATTGAGGAGTTTCTGTTTTCTGTTGTTGGTTTAACTTTGTAACTTTCAGATATATTTAAAAATGTCTTCTACGCTTAATTTTTTTAAATTGAAAATTGTATGTTCATATAATCCGATGTCAGAATCTGAACTTCCAATTAAAAGACAATAAGATAATGTGGAGTGAATTATTTTTTTCTTGATGCCCTTGATCCCCCCCCCCTTTTTTTTTATTTGCAGTATTTGTCTAAAGCCATATTTTTGCTGGAGATTCATTAATAACTTTTTTTATAGTTAAATTGTGTATTACTACGATATAAGTTTTCACTTTGTCAAATTTTCGGGTTGTACCCCAACCCTTTGTCAGGACTGACTAAGATAGAAGGTGCTGCCACTCAAGTGGTAATGTCATACCGCTATGTTCGTTAATCGTGGAACCTCTTCTTCTCTCAATGTGTAGACTTTCTCATACCTGTCAACCTCTTGAGGTGAAAACCTGTACACTGAACCCATAAAAACCTTACAAAGACTAAATAACCCGTACGCCAAATAATAAAAAAAAAACGTAATTTTTACAAGCTCAACTGTTTTATGACAGCAACTGACACACATGTATTAATTATTTGCATATTTAATCTAAGAGTGTTTTGTATTACAGTCAACACATGCACGTTTAGCTTTCGTCAAAATGTCATCAGTGGATTTAAAGCATATGCTTCCTTTGGGTTTGAGTTCTCGGCCATTTGATGAGTGAAATATTCAAATTAAGCTGAGAAAAAATTATTTTGGCTTACCCAAATCCTACAACACTAGCTTTCCCCAAACGTGTAATTCCTGATGAATAATTCCTACAAAAAACTTGTAATTCCAGTGAAAAACATCTGCTGAATTAGCACAAAATTTATGAAAATATTATTACTTTTTCAAAACGAATCTGTCAAGAGAATTAGTGATTACGGTTACATTGAGATAGCTTGCCGATGTTCAGTATAAAGCGACAAAAGCGTGGGTTTTGATTGGCTGCAGGGATGGGCAAAAACTTCCATGCTATTGAACATTGATGTTTGTGACCTATAATCGATGTTGGAGAGAGCCCGTTAATTGAAAAAGCATCGAGGTTTGATGACCCGATATTTGAACAAACTGGTAAAAGAATATTTTCTACAAAAAATAAATGAATTTCTTTTTGTTGCATTCTTATGAAGAGGAAGAAGTTCAATGCATCAACGTTTCGGGAAAGAGTAACCACCGATTTCTCGCCGATGTGCCCATACCTACTGCCAAGGTCCCGCCCCTGAGAGGGTGGGACGACACCTGTACTCCAAGCTCGAGGTCATCTCCTCGCGATATCCCCTGTCCTCAGCAGCTGTTATTATCACCTCCACCGATTCCCCTACACACAACTGTAACCAGGGTTCTTGAGACCCCACAACAATCTTACTGCCACATCGAACCATAAGGACGCGCATCTTTCGCCAATATTTTCGCAGAATCTGTTTTGTTTTGCTCTCACGACATTTCTCAATCAGTGGCGATTTGGCGAATGTTTATCTGCCAGCGACTTCTTTTTTATGGATTTCTTTGGAAGTGATTGCAGAATCTAAAGTTTCTATTTTTTCCAGGAACTGTGCAGCTACATTATATATAATGTAGGATGGATGGTATGATTGGTAGTTTAGCATTTTTTGAGTATTAGTAGGTTTTTTATAAAAAGATGCAGAGATTTTTCCTTCTATGGCAGAGTGTCAGATCTAGGAAATTGAAGCTATTATCTTGCTGAACTTCCAGGGTGAATTTAGTTATTTTAAAAAAGGAATTAAGAAACAAACTACTAAATATTCAAGTAAAGAACTAAAATTACTAAAAGAATTTAAAAATAACAAAGAAATTTTGGCCTTGAAGGCAGATAAGAGTAGAGCATTAGTGCTACTAGAAAAAGATAAATACTCAGAAAAAATGCTTGAAGAATTGCAAAAACTGTTATATGAAGAAATAAAAGCTAACCCAGTAGACAGCACTATAAAAAAAAATTCTAAATTACTAAAAACTTTGAGAAAGAATGATCAACTTTTTGATAATTACAAAAATTTTGCAAAATTGCACTTCAGAGTCCCTCAGTTATATGGTACTGTCAAGATTCATAAGCCAGGAACCCCTTTATGTCCTATAGTGGACACTAAGTTTTCCCCTTGTCTAACCTCTCCTATCTCCTAGAACACCTGAATAAGCTGTTCTCCCCACCTCAAGCACTTATTAACAATTCAATAGAGCTGGTCAAAAAATTGAGAGAACTCCCGATAATAGAACATCAATTACTTGCAAGTCTTGATGTAATTTCAATGTATACAAATATTAACCTGGACCTTCTGATAGAATTTCTAGCAGATGACTTGGCAGAAAAGATAGTGTTCCTAGATCATGATAAAGAAAAGCTCATAGGACTTTATGAACTGCTGTTATTTTCTTTCAAACTTAACTTTTTTCAATTCCAGGAGAAATACTACAAACAACAAACTTCTGGCTTGGCTATGGGTTCACCGCTATCTCCTTTTCTAGCTAACTATTATTTGGGCAAGCTAGAAGAAAAAATAATACTCCCACAACCATCATTGTTTTGCTTTTACGTTAGATATGGATGACATCCTGATAATAGTAGACCAAGAAGAAAAATCTCTGCTAATAGACATTCTTAACCTATTCAACACCCTAGATTACTCGCTTAAATTCACCCTGGAAGTGCAACAAGATAATAGCCTCAATTTCCTAGATCTGACACTCTCTGCAGTAGAAGAAAAAATCTCTACATCACTCTATAAAAAACCTACTAATACTCAAAAAATGCTAAACTACCAATCACACCATCCATCCTACATTAAATATAATGTAGCCGCACAGTTCCTAGAAAAAATAGAAACTTTAGATTCTGCAATAACTTCCAAAGAAATCCATAAAAAAGAATTAAAGAAGTCGCTGGCAGATAACAATTACCCGGAAAATTGGATAGAAAAAAATTTTAAGGGGGAAAAAAAGGGAGATAAGTCAAGCTATAAAAACATTAAACTCACAATAAAGGGTTGTTTAAAAGGCTGCAGAGAATTAGCCTTAACTTCCATATACGTCTTGCTTCTCACACAATAAAATAAAAAAAATATTTTCCACAGTTTAAACAAAAAGAAAATAATATGCTACTACAAGAAGGAGTTATCTACAGTGTAAACTGCAATTGTGGTAACATATATGTAGGAGAAACTGGAAGACAACTCCGCACCCATGTAGCTGAACACAAAGCCGCATTTAGGAACATTACAAACAAAACAGGTCTTGATAAACATGTATGAAGTACTGGACATTCAATGAACTGGGAATCTTTAAAAATTCTTGCACACCAACAACATTATCTAAAACGGAAACTTGAAAGTCTACACATTGAGAGAAGAAGAGGTTCCACGATTAACGAACATAGCGGTATGACATTACCACTTGAGTGGCAGCACCTTTTATCTTAGTCAGTCCTGACGAAAGGTTGGGGCACAACCCGAAAAAGTGAAAACTTATATCCTAGTAATACCCGTAATACACAATTTAACTACAATAATTCTTCACTAAGATTTGCCATGGCTTCATTAATTCCCAATAACTTTTTTTTTTTTACCGTGGCTGCTCTTGGTGAATGTTTCTATGCACCAGTTTTTTAGTCATTCTGTGAATAAAATATGTATGTATTCAGTGATCGAAAGTATACTATTTTTAGTATAGCATGGCATATAGCATCACTGCAAATAGAATAATTGTAGTAGTAGCATATAGTGAAAAATTATGATACAAAACCTGGTACTTTAAATCATGTGGCATTTCCTGAACACATACAACAGAAAAGAGAATGCCTCTTGTGGTGGTGTTTTTTCTCTTTCCTTCTGGGGGAATGAGAAGGTTCTGAAGTCCAAACATTTATTGAGGGGTCAGGATACATTAGGATGACCTCACCATAAATTTTGTACAGCCAATCAAACCACTGAACATAAATGGAAAGCACTTTGCTTATTTTGTGTTCCTTGCATCATGCCTCAAATCTGAGAGCATGCTGCACACCTAGCAAGACCAAGCAGATGAAATGGAACTGGATAATGAATGTAGCTAGGGCCACATGAATTGTTCCTAGAAAATGTATTTTGGGGAAATTCTAATATTCTGTTCATAACATTCATTCATTGAGTGCTACATGTAATTGCTGTATTTTAGAATGCTTGATTTGTGCCTTTACATAAGTATTAAAACTTTGAAACACTCTTAAGTTAAGTAAAAAGTTTAATGTAAGGGTGCTTTTGCTTTTAAACTGGGGAAGCATAAATTAAAACTACTTTAATAGCACTAACTTTTATTTGTGGCAGCAGCATCCTCTATCGTAAGAGTTTTCAAAACACTAATAATGTTAAATAAAAAGTACAATAAAAACAGAGTTCTGTCATTATAAATCTTTATAAGTCCTTAAAAAGTGCTCATTTTTCTTTAGAGAGCTTAAAAGTCCTTAATTTTTGTCAAAAATGGCAAAAAGGACTTATTTTTCCTAAGTGGCTGTGCAAATCCAGATGTTACCGATGTAGTGCCCAGAACTGCTGGTTGGCTATATTGATGTCAGCTGAAAGCCTGTGGAGGAGCACAGGGTAGTACAAGATAAGTAATTTACTGGAAAAAAGTGAGGTACCGTGGGCTAAATTAAACATGTCCAGCAGATTCCACCCAACAATCGCCACCTCTTGGCTCTGATATTTCACACTGTTGTATTTCCCCCTGGGCTATTCCAAGTCAAGTGATCCAATCTATATATTAATTCTATAAAGTTTTTTACTGTGAGTCCTATTTTGAGAGAATGGCTGAACGTAAAGATATGGTTGTGGCATCAAAACAAAGGTGACTTCCCATGTAGATGTGCCAGTCAAAGAGAAAAATGATATTGGGGCAATGGTTCAGGCATTGTGGTGCGGCAAAGTTCCCATGTAAAGTCTATGCCTGTCGCCCGCTGATCGACATCTCGGACTTACAGCGCCATCTCATTATTCCTTAACGACTTATTCCACAGGAAAGTTGTCACTACCCAGTGAAACACCCGGTATTTCCTTACTAGGAGTTTAAACCCTCATTGCTGGATTTCTTGCACTGCACAGGCTTGTTTTTGAATGAAACTTTGCCTTTATTTCAGCACTACTGCTGTTTGTTCACATGCATGAGCTTCAACCCCTCCTTAATTGCCTCACTTGCTCAAGTTACATCAGAGAGACCCAACCCCACTGGGGGCTATGCAATATCCCATTGTAGTTACCTCCATCCCCCCGCCGACCTCAGCACTGCTTTTTGCCCATCAGTCAGCGTCCTCCTGTTTCGTTAAAGTTTTTCCTCTTTGTCACTAAACACCGGAGGTTAATTCCATCAGAGGCATGCATCCCATCGCTGACTATAAACAACATTTGGAGCAAAACTATATATGGTTCCAATATCTGGACCTAGAGCATAATATAATTAAAGAAGTGATTGTTCTGTCCTTGGCACTCCTTAACAATAATACAACTTCTGGTGATTTGCAGTGAAATGAAATGTGACAACTGTCTTTTTTCTTGTAGTAGGAGCTTCTATTCCAAATTTTTTTTAATTTTAAATTTAGTTGCCTGGACCAGGCAACCAGAATTTTTTTTTTATCTGCCCAGGCCAATAATTTACATGCTTCAGGCATCTAGGGCATGGTATTTTTCAAGCCCTGATGCTCACGGTTCTTCTTTTGATGGATGACCTATACTCTAACTACCATCTAAATTCTGAAAGTACTCATATAATGAGATTGACATTCTTGGAACAGCACATTTTTTAATAGAAAACAACTAAGTGGTACAATACATTAACCAGAAGGCTTCATGCAGCGCATGACCTCACTAAATTTTTCACTAATAGTTTTCTGCTTCATCAGATTTTGTAAGACATCAGGTACCCTAACACTACCATCTAAATTCTGAAAGTTCTCATATAATGAAATTAACATTCTTGGAACAGCACATGCAGTGCCATTGATGGTGTGACAATGCTTCAGTTTACCATCAAGTTCTGGAGAAACATACTTAAGGTGCAATCTTCTGCTCTGATAATCTGTGCAATTTGATGCACTAGATATTTCACCATATAGATTTCTTCCAGGCATCCATGCTTCAATGTCAATTTTGTGATATGCAGGAAGGCCCAGATCACAAGGAGGCATCTCAAGGACTTTGAAATGGAGACCTAAGTTCTGAAATAATTTTCTTTGTATTTCAAGGAATTCTTTTAACAAAAGCTCACTTTCATTTCCTTTTTCATTGCTGGTGATCCCAAACATTTCCACTTTAGTAAACTGATGCACTCTGGAAATAATCACAAATTATCAGTATATTTAATAAAAATCTACATACTAGTCTTAAAATGGATATAAGACACATACATGAGACCAATAAAGAAAGAAAAAAAAGCGAACTTTTTAACCGGAAGAAAAAAATCAGAACGTGCGGCGAGAAAGTGTGAATGTAACACAGCACGAGTTAGATGGAATTAAATCTATGTTGGAACATAATGCCAATATTCACTTTTTTAACATTCTTCACATTTTACAAACTCTTTTTTGGGTATGAGACACTAGTTTGTGATATTTTGATTATTTGAATTGCTGATTGTCACTAAATTTATTTACAAAATGTTGTCTTCATAGGATTCTTTTAAAAGTTCTTAAAAATTGTAAAACATATTATTTCAATTAACACTCATCTGTCTCATTTGATGATTAAGTATCATTTTAAGTTCTTCTTGATGCTGTTCTTGTTTACACAATCCAAAAAAGAGTTCATTAAGAGTTTTTATTTTTAGAAAACTGACTAAGTTTCTGGACTCACTAGAGTCCCATTTTCAAAGATATGAGTGGTCTACAAATAAAGAAAATTTCCTTTGCTGGATGTCTTGTCTCCATTGAGTTAGTGCCCCAACATTGGTCAACTAACTGACTGTGACTTCACTATATTTTGGTGGCCTATTCTCATTGGTGGTTGGTTGTACGGTGAAGCCATGTCTCAAGTGGTGCCATCTGTTGTGAGGTCTTGATTAACATTTTTATTAATAAATTAATTAATTAGTTTTTTTTTTACTTTTAAAAAAATCCTATGAAGACAACATTTTGTAAATAAATTTAGTAACAATCAGCAATTTACACAGTAAATAATAAAAAACATCACAAACTAGTGTCTCATATTCAAAAAGGAGTTTGAAAAATGTGAAGAATGTTAAAAAAGTGAATATTGGCATTATGTTCCAACATAGTTATGACTCGCATTAAAATACATAATTTTTTACCAAAATACATATTTGTGGTAAAAATAATTGAATTTAAGATGGAATTTTCCACTGTAATTCATTTATGAAAATCTAGAGCACACCACTGTATTCACTTTATAAAATTACTAAATTCAAAATAAAACAAAATGGTTTTAAAAGACACTGCTTCAAATAGTTTTTTTTTTTTTTCTTGTTTTGTTGTGATACTTGCAAAAACATCAGCTCAAGTTTCCTCTTGCGAGCAAGCCTTGATTTTTTTCAGCAAGTTCCACAGCCATGTTTGCCTTAGGGTATGCTTATGCTGCAGCCTTGCTGCTAGCACATCACCGAGCTGTGTACATGGATGCCTGGCGATGATGAAACAAAACCATATATTTTTACAGGCTCATTTATCATGGAGCAGCGATGCTATCTGCGCTGCTCGCTGTGATCATCGCCACAGCAATGATATCAAACTAGTTTGTTTTTCGAGCCTCGACCATCGCCAGGCATCCTCAAACTTACGCTGTGATTGTTTCCTTCAAGGCCACTCTTCCCGTCCATTGACCCACTTTCCCAATCGAGTGTGAAACTACGCAGTCATCTCTCTCGTATCTTTAAAAACCGTGTTGTATTTTTATAGAAGCAAGTTTTATTTGTGGAGTTTTCCTGTGATTTGAACTTTTTTTTTTTTAACTTCTCCTTGGATTGATCAAGAATTTTTCTAGCCTAAGGCTTCATCATGTGTCTCAGTAAAGCTTCATCACCTATGAACATAAAGGGGGCTTGGATGTCAGTACTTGGTAGGAAGTTATCTTCAGGAATGTTAAGCACACTCTTTTTCATTCTGTCATACAAGGCAGACTTTCTAAAAGTGCCCCCATCACTTTGTTTTCCATAGGCTCCAACCTCAATGAAAATAAATTTACAGTGTGCATCATTGACGGCCTGCAGAACTATTGAAAAGTAGCTTTTATAATTAAAGAACATGGAGCCTGACCATTGAGGGCAAATGTATTCAGATGTGCTTTCCATCGACATAACGGAGACAGTTAGGGAATCCCCATTTCGTGTAAAACATTTCAGAGATTTCTTTGAATTCTTCTTTAGTTGGTGCCTTCATATGCAGTGGTTGTAAAACTTGCCATAACACTGGTAAAGTATGTTTGACAATAAGAGATACAGTTGTGATTGCTATAATAATAAAAGCGATGTGAACAGCTGCAGGGTAAATGCTCCATGGCAAGCATTGCAGCTGCATGCAAGCAGCGAGGTGCCCGAGTGAGCATCTATGTGCCAGCAGCGAGGCTGCAGCATAAATGTACACTTACATTGACTCTGCACCTGCATAGAATTCATTGCTTAATTTTTCATTTTGCTTATATCTTTCCTTTCCCATATCTTTGTTGCTTTTTTCCTTTCTATTCTCACAGATGACAATAATTTCATCCATCATGCTGAAAGAACTTTCAGCCTGAGAACAATGAATGCTAATATCAAAGCTTTCACTGTTTTAAAAAAATGGTGCAGCTTTGAGAATATGAATACTTTTGAACACCATGCATTGATTCTTACAAATTTCCCAACTTCCGTTTTCAGAAATTTACCCCTCCGTTATCACACATTTGTAGGAGAAAATAACATCTAACAACAACACAGGAGAGTGGAACATTGCTGGAAAAAAATAATGATTTGGGGAGAAGTCATCGCTCCATCCGACTTCCGATATTGGAAATTTTTCTAACATTTTCAAGCTGAAATACAAATACTTATGGAATAAAATGATATCTAACAGCAATACTGGGCAGAAGAAACATCATGAAAAAAAAAAAAATATGACGACAGCAGAAATTTCTCTCGATCTACGTTCTGTTTTTGAAAGTTTCGAAGGATGGAATTCTGTCCTTCAATGGAAAGCGACTAAGCAAGCTTAGCTTAGGAATCTGAACATCCTCAGATTTTCGCTAGTCAAAGCATCATTGCTTCCTCATAGCATTTTTGACCCATAGCTTCCTTTTTGATTTATCTGGTCATCTTCCGTTTCTTCCTTCACTGATTCATCTGTGGTTCTGGAGATTCCCGACCTACATCCATTTCTGGATGGGAGACAGGTCAAAACGCTATGAGGAAGCAACGATGCTTTGACTAGCAAAAATCTGAGGATGTTCAGATTCCTAAGCTAAGTTTGCTTAGTCTCAGTTGCTTGAAACTACACTGTCCTGGGTGGCGTAATGGTAGCATACTCGAACAGAAATCAGGAGTGCAGGTTCGATTCCCGCTTCAGGGTGATGAAATTTTCAAGTTTTCTGAGAGATGTTACATGGATGACCAGTAAGTGGTACAAGCAAATTCAGAATACTAAAGTTACTTGCTGTCTGGTGTCAAACCCTCTTGGCCTGTAGAAGAACATAGCAGTCCTCACTGGAGGGGCTTTTTGGTGGATGACCACCACCAGTCTTTTTCACAGCTGTACCTGTAATCCTCAAGGCCGACCATGCACATGATACAATGCTATGGGCGATACCAAACTCCTGAGCCACACTCATCACAGTTCACCCCTTCTCGAGCCTCCCAATTATCCGACCATGAGTAAAATCATAAAGATGTACTCAACGGGCCATTTCCTCATCTCTAGCACACAACAAACACAATCGAATGTCTATAACACTTATGGATACTGTCTGGAGACATCCGTTGAACTGATGCTAATGAGCACATTTTGTTCTCGCGCCACACAAACCACATGCGTAGATGCCAACCTCTAAAAATAGTTTTCAGTAACCAACATGTTTATTTTTCAGTAACAAATTTTTTTTTTTCAGTAATCCAGTCTACAGTGGCAAATTTGGGTATTTAACACTGCAACAAATTTTACTCTGTCAGAACTATTAACAAAATAATAATAATAATAATAATAATGCAATAAAAAATAATTTGCTAGTGGGAAAATTTAAAATACCAGAAAAAATATAATGCATTACCTCCAGACATGAAGAAAAATTATTCCGTGGAATGTTGGCCAAATTACTATGATAAACGGGCTGTAGTTGCTATTTTGACCTTCCTTAGTTCAATTTGCAAAAACTTCTTCTGATAGCATAGTTCACTGTGTGCCATGCTGTTTATTTTTTCTACTAATAAAGAAGACAGCACATGAGTACCTAAATTAGGTCTGAATTCATTCATGTTTTTTTTCACAATACTGAAAATTCTTTCTGTACTTGCATTGCTATGAGGGACTATTAAAATCATTTTCATAATTTTGCTTAATGATTCATACTTCAACTGGTCACTTTCATCTTTCATTCAAGTAATTCTGTGCCACACTTCATCCATTCTCCCAGAAGTAACAGCACAGTTAAAATTTTCAAACTGGTAATGAGCAAATTCAGATTCCACCTTGTCAGATTCTTCTGGTTTCAAAACTGGAAACAGGGAACACATATATTGGACTGATGCAAAAGAAACACTTTGCCTTAATGTTACATCTGCAATTTCAGCATGACTCAGAAATTCATCATTAAGTGGAAATTTTCTTAAAATATAATTGCAGCCTGCCTTGTAAAATTCCCTTACCTCAGAATAAAAAGTAGCCACTGTGTCTTCACTCAGATCTGCAGTTGTGTCTATATAAGATCTCGCTTTTGACCCAATTACGAGATCACAGTTTTCTTTTTGATTTCTCCTCCTTTCAAAATTTCCATCTGTAAGAAATGTTGCTGTCACATCAAATGCTGTGGCTTGATAAATCGTACAAGCAATTCAGATAACAGACTATGAATTTTTTTCTTTTTAATACATGCACAAGCGGAGCTTCCTGCTGCAAGAACACGTTAACAGATGTAAACAAAGGAAGAGTAGCAGATAAAAAAAGGCAATAAAGTTTAGATGAAGGATTTCCAATCATACTTGCAAGGTTCTTATACTGTGAATTGGCTTCTTCATTGTCACTGAAATAATGTTCTAGAACCTCCCACTGTTCTAAAATTATGTCAATGGATTCCAAAAGTGATAACCAGCGAGTATTGACATGCTTTAGAATTTTGTGTGGTTTAGTACCACAAACAGCTGGACTCAGTTTTAGATTGTGTTTCCTCTTTGAACTTTTCTCCAAAAAAAGTACAACTGTATCAGAAACTGCTCAACATTAAATCCTTTCAGTTGAGTAGCAGATTTCTGTGCAGCTAAATTTACTAAATGGCATGAACATCACTGCACTTCTTTATGTGAGAAACAACACCTTTTACTTGACCTGTCATAGTGTTAGAACATTGTCAAAGGAAAATGACACACAGTTGCTCCATGAGATTTTTTTTTAACAAACTCGTTGTTTAAAACGTTGAATATTCCTTTACCTGTATTATTACTTGATTCAACCAATGATAAAACAGTTGAATTTTTCCCTATTTTTTCGTCAAAATATGTTATTGTAATGGGATACAGTTTATTTGCTTGAGCATCATTTCTTCCGTCCGTAGATAGAGAAAAAGGATTTTTTTTTTAACTTCAGATACGATGCTACTGGTAGAAACACTGGCCATGTGCTGAATTAGTGCAGTAGCCTTGGTTCTTCCACACAAATATTTTTTTGCGATCGCTGAATTGGGAAACATGGCTTGAAATAATGGTTTAGCATGGTCAGCAGCTGCTATGGGTAAATTGTGTTCCACAATAAATGAAGTGAACATAAGTTCTGTATTTATTACGCTGTTCTCCTTTGATGCAAACAAATCGCTCACTGACTGAACTTTCAACTCACCGAAAGATTTATGCTTTTTCGATTCTGCGTGTCTTCGGCAATCATCCCGCCCACCATGCGTGATACTAAAATCGCATCTACAAATTCTGCAAAACATGTGGCTCACAGAAACGTTTGATTTCTCAAAACAGGGCCAATCTCTATTGTAAGTTTCTAGAAAGCACTGTTTCTTCTTCGACGACGAAGGTTTGTCTAAAGAACGCTTCATTTTAAATAAATGAAAGAAAACAGCAAAAAAAAATCCTTCACAATCGCCTCACCCTTCCGTGATGTAACAGTAGGGTAGCACGTGCACCAGAGAGAACCAAAAAGCATCAAGGACAATAAAGCAGAAGTGCTACGGCCTACAGGGAACAAAAGCAACTGCCCTGGTTGCACGCAGGAGGCACGAAGTGCATCATGGGAGTTCGGAACGAATGCCTAAGCAGCGTCCACACAAAGCTAAACTGCGTAGTTGCGTCTGGCATGGAGAGAACCAATGGAAGAGGTGTCATGGAATGAAACGCCGAGCCAGCATAGTGTGTGGTTGCTGCTCGATCTACGGTAGATGGATTGCCAATTAAGATGCAGAAATCTATAATACACAGAAAGTAGCATTTAATTTTTTTCCCCCAGAAAAACTTGAAGAACCAACAAAAATTTTTAAGTTGATGAAAATTTGCTTTCTATCTCAGAAAATTAAATCAAATGGCGATTTTCCGTAATTTCAGCAGTGTTTCTGTACTTCCGTAACAGCAACCAAAAATCCGTAAAATTACGGAAAATCTGTACTAGTTGGCATCTATGCACATGTCATGCTCCATTATTATGGATGTGCTGTTACTCCTGTTCCCAGACATGGTCCCAAGTTAATTTGTGTTTGGGTGATGCTGCTATTTATGGTGTTAGTTTACTTTTTCCATTTCGTCCTTAAGTTTTGCCCACCAGTGTATGATCAGACACCAAATACTCAAAGAGAACTTCATGAATGTGCAAAAAATATCTGGAATAAAGAATTTTACAGACTGGTAAAATTTTCACAATAAACTGGATATCATGAAGCCAAAGAAATATCTGCATAGTACAGAAAAAATTTCAGAGTTGTCATTCTCATTTTGCAAAAACAAAAAGGCATATATATTTTAAGACAGTCTCTACAAAAACAAAATGTATGTATGTATCTCTCATTTTAGTCTGCTACAGATTTTGCAGAAATCAATATCTACTATCTCAGTAACCCATGCTAATGTTCACTTGTGTTAGTCTTGTTTAAGGAAGCTTCTACACAGGAGAGAGGAAAAATAAAAACAGCGCAAAAACAAAATAACTGTGTGTAGTTCTGTTAAAACGATTTTGGGTTTTAACCATTTTTAATAATAAAAAGTTTAACAGTTTTCCATTTTTTGGAGAGTTTTCCACATTTTTAATCCTAGATTTAAAATCTAAATATTTCACTGTAAAGATTTTTAGCCTTCGAAAAATTTGCTTTCACTTAACACCCACCCCAACTTTTCTAGCACACTTCCAGTTTGAAATTCTATGATAAACCCCTAGTTCAATGCATCTGCATTTACACTCCTAAGTGGCAATACATCACAATAAAAGATACTGTTTGCACAGTTTAAGCTTTCTAATGTAAAACGATTTTTCAGACGTACAGAAATATTGTGCCCACAAATGAATGGATGGATGAAGTGATACTGTTATAGCATGTATGTTTTTCTAAAAAAGACATTCTACAGAGCATTAAAATACTTTAGAAGTAGCCTGCTGGATAACCAAAGCATACTCACTGCAAACAGTCATGAGTTTTTTAAATGTTTACTTACCGAAAAATACCCTTTTCTTTGAGAGTTTTGGAGGCTTCTTCTCTGAAGCATCGACTAACAGCACAAAAACGCTGGGGTAAATTTTGTAAATCAATGACTTTGTTGGCAAACAGTGATGCTATACTCATTTCAGCTGTTCCTGACAAGCAAATGCTTTTGGCCCATTCATGATCAACATGATAAACCTATAAAACAAGAAACACATCAGTAAAATCACTCACATTCAATATAATACAATTGATAAGCCATGCTGTGGCTCACCCTATAACATTCCCAGCACTTAAAATTTTTCAAAACATTTCTCGACGGTGAGATGTGTACAGTGTTCGTGAAATGTCTGTTTGATGGAGTTTGCACATTGCTCATGAAATGTCTGCTTGAGCATCTGAACTCAAACAGTGTATTTCAGTTTGGAACACTCACATTTAGAATGTAGCTGCATCAGTTTCAAAGAAATTTGTTTCTTAATAATGTTATGGCATGAACAGCTCATTAGGCATTTTAGTAAAATTTCTGGAAAATGATGAAATTCTGAATGACAAAAATTAATAATGCAGTTCGAGCTAAATACAATAGCCCAACACAGTACTACGTGGATCATATATTATAATTTATGATGATATATTGTAAAATAATCACCTTATATTTCTGTCTCACATATCATAAATATATTGTAGTTAACAACATAGGACAGTAGCAACTTAATTTATTTGGTATTGCATGGTACTATTAAGTGAATTGAAAAATAACATAGAATGCTTACCTTGCACAGGTTGTAGGAAGTTGAGATTGTACATTTGACGTTGAAGTTCGCAGATTTTATATGCTGATGACATACAATTCATGATAAATGAACAAATAAAATCATAAGTACAGGAGCGATGAAGTTGAAACACAAAGGAAATAAATATTGAAATGAAATAAAACATTTTTAAAAGAGATGACATTGACTAGCAAAAGTTAAAAGAACAATAAGACGAATTGCAGTAGAAAATACCATTAAAAGATACATGTTCCAGGTCAAGCAGAAGTATAGAACATTCCAGACAGCATCAAACGAAGCAGACACACCATCCTCAGTCGATAACCAGACACGTTTCAACCTCGGTGGCAGCTGATGTAATTGCTGTTTCCAAAGTGCTTGCAGCAAAGAATAGCACTTTGCAAACAGCAATTACATCAGCTGCCACTGAGGATGACCACAGGTTAATGTGGCTGTAATGCGTCTGGCAATCGACTAAGGATGGTGTGTCGGTTTCATTTGATGCAGTCTGGAATATTCCATACTTCTGCTTGACCTGGAACATGTTGTCACCTTGCATAATTTTTAAAGGACTCCTTGGTCTTTTAATGGTATTTTCTACTGCAATTCGTCTTATGGTTCTTTTAACTTTTGTTAGTCAATTTCATCTCCTTTAAAAATGTTTTATTTCATTTCAAGGTTTATTCCCTTTGTGTTTCAACTTCATTGCTCCTGTGTTTAATTATTTTATTTGTTCATTTATCATGAGTTGTGTGTCATTGCAGCATATAAAATCTGCAAACTTCAATATCAAATGTGCAACCTCAACTTCTTATAAATCCTGTGCAAGGTAAGCATTCTACACTATTTTTTAATTCACTTCATAGTACCACACAATAACAAATAAACTAAGCTGCTATTGTCCTCTGTCACTAACTACGATGGTATATTTAAAATATGTGAAACAAAAATATAAGGTGATTATTTTATAATATATCATTGCAAATTACAATAAAAATTAGGATTTCATCAAACAGTTGCAGGGCTTGAAAAACACTATGCCCAAGATGCCCGGGCATGTAAAAAAATATTGGCCTGGGCAGGTAAGTAAAAAATCTAGTTGTCCGGTCTGGGCAACTAAATTTTAAAATAAAAAGTTTGGAATAGAATTTCCTACTAAGAAAAAAAAGACATTCATTGCATGTCATGCTTCATTTCACTGCTAATCACCAGGAGTTGTATGTATTATTGTTACGGAGTGCCAAGGACAGAATATCGCTTCTTTAATTATATTGTGCTCTAGGTCCAGAAATTGGAACCATATGTAGTTTTGCTCCAAATGTTTGTATTCAATAATGGGATGCATGCCTCTGGTGGAACTATCCTCCGGTGTTTAGTGACAAAGAGTGAAAACTTTGACAAAAGGAACATGGCAGAATCACTAAATTTCTCAAATACCAATTTCATCATCATACCATTTCATACCAATTTCAGCATCATCTTAGAACTTGAGATACACACTTTTGTGCATTGTACATTTTCAATACAGACCCTTAAAATGGAAATGCAAGACATGTAAAAAAAAGCTCATATTTTTAACTTAAAAAAAAAAAAAAAAAAATGAGGGTTCCGATTTGTTACCTTAAAAGATAAATTTTCTTGGGCATCTAGCTTTTATTGCCTGGGCAGGTAAAATAATTTATGCATATGCCTGGCTTGGGCAAGTAACTCTTCAGATATTTTTTAAGCCCTGAGTTGTAAATTAAAAATGAGAAAAAAAAAAGGGTAATCATTTATTATTCATACAAATCAATACAGCTAACTACTAAAATTGAGTTTTGTAACCTGGGTTTAGAATATAACGCTACATGAATAGTGCCTTAAACTACAAGGGGAATGGTGGATATGAGGTGTCTGAATAAGATCTATACTATTTCAAAATGTGCTAACAAATTATCTTACTAATACACTATATTATTAAAAGTATTCAAACACCACAATATTTTTGGGACAAACAGTTTTATTATCGCAATTAGTAGTTAGTCGGTCCACCCTTTGCTTGTATGATAGCAGCAATACGTCAAGGCATACTATCAACCAATTTCCAGCAGGCCTCGACAAAAATGGCTCACCATTTGTCCTGCAAAACTGCTGCCAGAGTGAAGACGGTCATTGTGGTTGATTTTGTATCCATTGCTCCAGTTCATCCTAGAGGTGTTCTATGGGATTAAGATCAGGACTCTGAGCAGGTCAGTATAACAATTACACCTCATTTTCAAGAAATCGGTCTTGCACATGCTGTGCAGTGTGGCAGGGAGCTCAATCGTGTTGGAAGTGACAACAGTCATTTCCATAATACCGCCACATTGTTGGTAGGGCAGAATTATCCAGAACGTCGAGGTACAGTTCATAGTTTTTTTGGTATAGTAAATAACCAACGGGCAGAATCCCATTCACAAAAAAAAAAAAAAAACTCCATACTATGATGGAGACTTTGCCAAACCTATCAGTTGGAAGAACGCAGTCTAACGTTGGCTGGGCTGTTACCAAATCAAACGTGCCCATCAGATTGGAAGAGTAAAAAGCGTGACTCATCACTTTAAAGAACAGCTTTCCAGTAGCCCACAGTCCAGGAATAACAAGAGACACACCACTCCGAACGGCGCTTTGTATTCACGATAGCGACGTGTCGCTTTTGTGCCGCTGCTCTACCATAACAACCCACACTGTGCAACTCTCTGCAGATAGTTTTATGGTACTAACCAAGCCATTGCAAGTATTTCCAGGGATCGATCTAGGTTTTTGAAGATCATACGGGTCCATTTTTGTGAAATTCTGTCTATTTTTGTGAAATTAGCTCTATCTTTGTGTGTAGAGTAATTTTAATCATCTATAATTATTATGACAGTAATTATTGTTTTATTTTTTATGTTTTATTTATTTATTTTTTTTTATTGCTAATCATAGTTCATGCTTTCTGAATTTGCAGCAAGTTTTCTGTTTTGATGATAGTTTACAGTCTTTTTTTTTTTTTTGAAGTACAACTGTGATTATGCTCCAGCTGAGATCTCAGAAAATAATAATAGTAAGGAGATAACAACACTCCAGGTTCTATTAAACCAGGGAAGTCATCAAAGGTCAAAATTTGTAAGTACTGGAGGAAAAGAAATAAAAAAAATAACATTTAAAAAAGAGTTGCTTATATGTCACAACCCCACGCCCCATAAAACGAACGGTCAGCACCTCCCCCATCATGCTCTCTTCCTCATATGAAAATACATTTCCCAGAACCCCGAATGGTACAGCAAAGTCAAATTGGAGTAGGGATGGGCAAAAAATATCTGTGTTTTTGAGCATTGATGTTTGGAAACATGAAGTAAATGAATTTTACTTTGCTGCATTCTTTTAAAGAGGAAGAGAATATAATCTCCTTATGTTGTGAATTAGCAATTTTTTCTCTGTTTTGTTCAATGTTTCCTTACCAAAAATAGAGTTATTTTCCTCAATGTGACAAGAACAAATACAGACATCTCCTCCATCCCCATACTGAGGTTTCCTGACTGATGTTTGAAACTGCAGAAGTGTAATCCACTTGAAAATTTTCTGCGATATGTAAATGAATTTATCTTTTTGTATTCTTATAAAGAGAAAGGGGATATTACCATTCTGTGCTGCGAAATAACGATTTTTTCCCAATCTTTTTTTTATGTTTCATCGCCAGAAATAGAGTTTTTATCCTTGATGTAACAGGCGGCGATACATCAAGCGTTTTAACAAATATGGTTACTGAATGTTGAATTAGTGAGCTATCACTGATACATTGAACGACGATTTATTCATCGACATGCCCATAACTGCTGCAGATGGGAAAGATGCAAGTTCTTTGGCTCTTTAGCAAAACATTGAGGTTTTCGCTAATACATGGAAAATTTCCACTGATACGACCAATGCATGACTGTTTCAGGAATGAGTATCCACCAATGTGCCCATCCCTACTTCTGAGCCCTGGATAATGCATGTGGGGGGGGGGATGCTCCCATAATGCTTTGAGGTTCTGCTCAGCAAGGTTGAGTTTCGCCTTGGCTGCCACTAGTGATGACGGTCTCTGATGGACGTGTATCAATCACTGTGTGATTGATACACGTCCATCAGAGACCGTTTTACCGAAAACAGTTTGTAACAATGAAAGAATGAAAGCACAGATAAAACAATATTCAAGATGCCTCTCACACAAAAATAGTTTTCGTAAGATAACATTTTACTGAAAGTGAAGACACCATCACAGCTCAAAATATTTTTGTGAAGATACCGTTTGAGCTAAAAAATATTTTTGTAAAGATACTGTTTCAGCTGAAAATATTTTTGTGAAGATTCCGCCTAGACTGTCCCTTGATTTCCTACTTGAGCAGCGATGGATATGGCGGAGAAAGAATGGGATTTTTTAACATTCCTTACCATGGCTTTTCTGTAACATTCTTTATTATTATTATTATTATTTTGAGGTTTAATAACCACCATAAATAACAAGCAGTCACCCATTCCTAATTTATGGCCACTGGTTCCACGAAGGGGAGATAGCCAGTGCTGTAAGACAAACACAACATCTATGCCTAACCGGGATTCGAACCTGAATCCGTCTCAGATGAATGGTTATAAGTCATGTTCCGTCAGTTTGTGCAGCCTACCTGAACATTTTTTTGCCATAGTGGCACCTCCTTACTTCCATCTCTTCACGACATCACTTATAGTCGATTTTAGTATGTTTAGTTTAGCTGCAATGCTCCATATGGAAACGTTATTCAAATGACAACCTATGACCAGCCCACGCTTGAACCCGGAAAGTTCACGTCTGGGCATGTATGCTTCAAAGTTACCAATAAAAGGACAAAACATCTCAGCTTTATATACGATAACTCCCCACTCCCAGCGCACCTTCCTGCGCAACCATTCTTTGCACTTATGCAAATATTTGGTAGTGTCTGAATATGTTTGATAATATAGTGTACATTAACCAGCAGTGTTTGAAACAATAAAGACATACTCCCAAAGTTTCTTTTTTTTTTTTAGTCATTAGCAGGTCATTCCATGTCAAGTGATCCAATGACTTTTACCTTACCATTTTATATTGCTTTCATTTTCAGTTTTCTAACAGTAGTAGTATAAGAAAAGGTCCCAGATATAAATTTTTTTTATCTCATCCACTTTTTGAGTTATGAGGGTTTGAAATTTAAAAAAAATTGACAATTTTGACCTTTTTGGACTACACCGAAACTTTAAAAGCTCAGCCCAGAATTCAGATATTTCAAAACTAAAAATGCCACTCTCTTCAGAAATTGATGGGCTTTAATATGATATGCCACATGATGTACTTATTTTAAATTTTATAATTAAGTTACAAAATTTAAAATTTTAAAAAGTGATTAAAAAAATAATATGAGTAAAAATTTTCAAAAAAATTGTATTTATTATTTCATATTTCTAAAAGCTTTCTGCATGGGATTTCAATGGGATCATACTTTAAAAAATAGCACATTGTTCTTAATCTAATTATATAATTGTATTGATAACGGGCACTTTTGGGAAGAACGGTCAAAATAAGAAATTTTTCACTTCTCATCTGTGTTTGTCTGAACCTTTCTTTAAGCTGTTTAATTATCTCTGAATCTGTGTCAAATTCTTCACTAGATATATCTGAGTTTTCTAGGCTTTTTAGTCTTTGACAAATGCAGCAACAAGACTCTTCTTTACATTCTCTAGTTTTCTTTTGCAGTATCGTGGTTCACGTATTATCCATTTCTTTGCAATTGGTGATTCTTCAATACAGGACAAAGACTTGTTCAAATATTCAATTGCCATATTTGATTCAAAAAATGGTACTTCAGCTTCAACATCTGGCTGTCTTGACTCATTATCCTCCTCCTCCATTATTTCTCCATCTTTCTTCTCCTTTGGCAACTGTTTTCTGCAACTGTCACATATCTTCATGCCACGATTAATCTCTGGCTGAATTTCACACATCCAATTCTGAACAGGCCTTACATTTTTAATAGTCTTGTGACTGATTTTATTAAAAGGATTACAGCAATATATTAAATTAGACATTTTTTTTTTTTTATGTTGCAGCCATAGTCTAGTGAAAATATATTAGTAAACCTCAGATTCACAATAAAATTTAGTAAATCTAGTTACCTTGTGTATTCCCACCAAAATGTCAATAAAACAGCTGGAGCACAAAGACACCAACAGATAGATCAACACAAGATCTAAGGAAAGACTGAGTCTCAACTCACCACTGAGCCCTGTACAACAAGCAACGGCTTGTCCATACAAGTCAGAGCCAGTTAGTGCTGGTTCAAACAAGATGAAACTGGTTCTATCATGCAACAGCAAGCTGTCACTCCACTATAGAAATTATTTTTTAAAGAAAAGCCTGGAGTGATTCAGTATCAACTCAACACAATTTGAAGACATTTTTTACCTCACCATCTCAGATTTTAATGAAATTTGGTACATAGGTGACCTCTATATAGATTAAGAAAAATACCAAATTTCATCGTCATGTATCCACCGGTTTTGAAAATACAGCTATATAAAATGTCCAAAAACACCCCATAATTAGAAGATAGATGTTTTTAAATTGTGATTGCAGCTCCCCTAACTAAGATAGAGAGATGGGAAAGGTATCTTTTTGTAGTATTTTTTATGCTCTTTTATTTGATGTACAACACCATAGGGTTAAGATTTTAAAAAAATTCAAATTTTAAAATTAAAATTTTGAATTTTTCAAAATGCGACGCTCTAAAAAATTCGAATTTTTTTAAAACAATTTTTATATGTTTGGTATTTGATTGTGTGAGTTGTAACTTGGGATGATAATGGGTTTACTTAAAAAGCTATATTCATATTTAGCCTAACACAAGAATTTAATGAAAAAAAAAACGTAAACTGAAAATAAATTTGGGCTAAATCTTAAAAAGTTTCATTAAGATATAGTATTTTTGTTATTTAAAACCATTTATTTAAACAATATTTTATTTTTAATTGATTTGTTTAAAATCTGAGACTACATGGGTTTAAAAAATTTATTAATTTCATTATTCAGAATTTGTAATAATTCACAATACAATATAAAAAAATAAACAGACTTTAAAAAGTAATTTCAATTACTGCTCAAGAAACACATCAAAATAATAATAACATATGGCATTGAATTGCTTACATTTATGCAAATTATATTCCTAATCTTAAACTTAGATCGTCACTTAAAGCAGAATCTCCTAAAATTAAAAAAAAAAAGTTGCATCATTGTTTTGAAGTGAAATCACACCTGTAGATCCCTGATATGGTCTTTAAAAGCTTCAGTAGTTTGGTGTATTTCTGTTTCAGAGAGATTGTAGAGACTTCCTGTCGGAGTCACAGGATTTACATTACACAAGACATAACTTACAAGAAGCCATAATACATCTTGTAGGCTAGGGTAGGAAAAGGATGTAGATGGACCAGCTGGATGTAAAAAAGAGACCTTAACTTCATTCTCACTCTCCTCTTTTGCTAGAACATACGCTACCCACCAGTTGTTTTCATAGATTATGGTTATGTAACCACTAATTTCTGTTATTTGCAGTCTGTCTTGTAATGCTGATACTTTTTCAGTAGCTGACTCGTTTGATTCTGAGAACATCTTCACTTTTATTTTTGAATTACTCAATGGGATAGGAATAAAAGCATGAAGTTTCTGGGTACCTTGTATTGTTAGAGACTTGCTTAGGCAATTTTCCAAAAATTGGTCTGTTTCTATGTATTCTTCTTGACTTACATATGTAAAGTTTGCCACAAAAATGTTCTGAATTGCCCATTCATACAACTGAAATGGTGTTTGAATTTGATTCTCGTAAGGGCATTGTAAGCTGGCTTGGGCAGCTAACCTTTTCACCGTTCCACCAACGCCATCACATGGCCCCTTCCTGTGTGCTGTTGTTGAAAATTGCCATTCAGCATCAAAGTTGAAGTCATCTTGATGGAAACATAAGTTTGTGAAATTTTTCTGATTTTTGTACTGGGCTGCAGACCCGTCAGAGAAATAGCAAATTTTTTTGACACTGTTGTCACCAAACTTACCTTTCAAGAAGTTAATAAGTTTTTTTTTTTTTTTTTTTGGAAGCAGTACAGTGCAATTGTGTTGTGCTCTAAACATTCAGAAATTACTACAAAACTTACAAGTTCAGTCTTTTCTGTTTTGTAATAGATGACAAATGGGTGGACTGTGGCTTGCCCACTGGTCCAACCAATGAATAGCACTGGGCTTCATCTTGAAGAAAACTATAATTTTCGGCAAAATCACAAATGACGAGAAATTCTGAGTCCTTGAGGTTTTCCTTAGTACTATTCAAAAAAGAGCTTTGCGGCTTAGCAATGAAGTCATGTCTGACCAAAGCAGACAGTTTTTCGCAAAACAAATCAATAAAATCTGAAGTTGATTTTCCTAATGTCTCCAAGTTGCATCTATCAACTGTAATCCATTGGTGAAAAGTTAGTTTTTCAACCAAGTTCTCCTCAAAACCGTGTTCCATTACATTTCTTACTTCCTCATTCCCAGGACAGGCAGGACACTTTCCCAAATGACAATCTATGGAAGCAGGGTTGTACAATACTCTTGCAAGACAATATTTGTAGGAAGATAATTGTCCTTTTGTTAGTGAACCAATTCTTGCATTTTCCATTAGCAGTTTTACATTTTGGTGTGTGGTGCGTACACATACCGTATGAGTACCACTAGACCCTGCCAGGACAGTTTTTTGGTCTCAGCTCTGCGAATTTGGAAAAACTGACTTTTGTGCCTGCAAATTTACCTTTGAATTACTTATAAGCTTCTGTCAAATTACATAAAATCGGCCTCTTTGACAATTTAACTTTATCTCCGTTTTCAGTCCTAACAGAAACGCAATCTTTCATTCCAGGTAAAACCTGACTAATTTCATCACTTTGGTAAAACGATCGTATTACTTCAGAAGAGACTTACCTGGTTTTCTATTAAGGCTTTCCAAAATTCCCTTCTTCAGAAGTTTTCTTTATTGTCTTACCATATAATTAGGAGCATTGAACTCTTGCATGATTTTCCTAACACTCCATGACTCTGGTAAGCAAGTCAAAATAATCAACTGTTTATCTCTAGTGCAGTTAGAAAAATTACTTTTAAGATTGTCCATAAGAGTCATGAAGTATTTCATCCTCGTCATCAGATGACTCTTGAATATTTGTAAAAAGCTTCTGTTTCATAGCAGAACTGATTTTTGAAATTTGAATATAGCTTTTTAAGTACACCCATTATCATCCCAAGTTACAACTCACACAATTAAATACCAAACATATAAAGATTGTTTTAAAAAAAAATTGAATTTTTCGGAGCGTCGCATTTTGAAAAATTCAAAATTTTAATTTTAAAATTTGAATTTTTTAAATCATATCCCCCTATGGTGGTGTACATCAAGTAAAAGAGCATAAAAAATACTTCAAAAAGATACCTTTCCCATCTCTCCATCTTAATTAGTGGAGCTGCAATCACAATTTAAAAACATATCAATCTTCTGATTGTGGGGTATTTTTGGACATTTTATATAGCTGTATTTTCAAAACCGGTGGATATATCACGATGAAATTTGGTATTTTTCTTAATCTATATAGACACCACGCCACGTATGTACCAAATTTCATTAAAATCTGAGATGGTCAAGTCAAGTCGCTGTGTTGAGTTGATACGGAATGACCCCTGATAGCTTTTCAAATACCTTTTAATTGAATAACTTTTTAAAGAAATAACTGATATTATGGTTTGAAGTCTTGTTTATTTTGTTTTATTTCACTCCAATAAGACCAATTTATCCTGAACATAGCCCAATAAGGCAGACATGTATGTACAAAATATTTTTTTAAAAATCTGATCCCAAGATGAAATCAGAAAGCTTTTAAAAATATGACATAATCAATAAAAAAAATGTGAACATTTTTACTCATATTATTTTTTAATCACTTTTTAAAATTTTAAATTTTGTAACTTAGTTTTAAAATAAGTCCATCATGTGGCATATCATATTAAAGCCCGTGAATTTCTGAAGAGAGTGGTATTTTTAGTTTTGAAATATCTCAATTCTGGGCTGAGCTTTTGAAGTTTTTGTGTAGTCCAGAAAGGCCAAAATTGTCATTTTTTTGAAATTTCAAACCCTCATAACTCAAAAACGGGATGAAATAAAAAATTAAATTTTTAGATTTAAATTTAGTTTTGATCATTCAACAAGTGTACAAAATTTTATGAAAATTGGAAGACATGAGGTAAAAAATTCATTAAAAGTTGGATCACTTGACATGGAATAGCCCTAGCACATTTCAATATATGCTGCCTCCCTTGGTTGCAGGGAACATCCATTAGATATATCAGCATGTATTGGCAAGCCTACCTGGCACAAAGTATTTTATTCATGTTCTTAATTCACAACTTCCTGATCCAAATATGCAATGCAACATCGCAGTAAGTCACGGTGAGCATTTTGATGAACCAATTTCTCATAGGTGGAAAAGTAAATTTTCATTTTCTTTTTGTTGGACATTGGCAAAAAATCTGAAAAGTAAATCTAGAAAAGTCTTTTTTACAAAAACAAAACATTTAGAAGCCCACACAAATGTTTAATATGAAAGCAAACTGGGGTAAAAAACAAACAAACAATAAAACTTCCCATTGTCATGCACTAACTAGGCTTAAAA
The DNA here is from genome assembly GCA_039090855.1 of Macrothele yani. Classification (NCBI taxonomy): domain Eukaryota; kingdom Metazoa; phylum Arthropoda; class Arachnida; order Araneae; family Macrothelidae; genus Macrothele; species Macrothele yani. The sequence goes on from CM077029.1 coordinate 60,899,548, forward strand.
TTATAAAAAAAAATCATTATATTTTAAGTATATATAAAAATAAATACTTAAAAATATAATGAATGTACAACATTTAATAAAAGAAATTATAAACATGTTTCATACTCTGGGAAAAGAATGTACAACTTAATTCACAAGTTTCTGATCCAAATATGCAATCCACTTTCTCTTTCTCCCATCTTTTGGAAATTAAATATCAAAGGACCACTACCAGGTTTTAACTGCCTTCGATTCCTAACACTATGATGTTCAAAATCACCTTCATTAAATGCATTCATGAATGTACATTAGGATGAAAATCATCATGCTTCATTTCATGCAGCCATAACAGTTCCTGCTTTTTCAGAAAAAAACTTACAGACCCTTCTTCAATACATTTTACGTGACAGGACTTAGCACAACCATATGAGGAGCAGAAGTTAGGCGTATCTTTAATAAATATCTAAAAATCACGATTTTCCTGAGCCCCTGCAACGTAACTCTTGGTTAAGCAGTGGAAAAATGTGTGTAAACAAACTATTGCTGGTCCGCAACCACAGAACACCTTTCCCATGACACAATGCAAGGTAAATGAGATCCATTTTTGCCTGATATTTGACTTTTTAGACTGCTACACTTAGTATTGGTATCTGGTATGCAATGACCTTCACATAATAATGACACAAACATACACAAATTCCACAGGGTTATGTCAAGCGATCAGGAAGGCCATGCTGTTGGACCATTATATCCAATCCAATGGCTTAGGAATGTTTCATCCAAGACAAAATGGGCTGAAGAACTCCAGCATGGTGAATCATTGTTGAGTTGGAACACAATATGAGGTTGAGAATAATTCAGTTGAGAAATCATAAACAACTCCAGAAGATCCTCATGTTCTTCCAGCATTGCTACAAATTGATGGATGATGTCTGCATACACAGCGGAATTTACAGTTGTGTCGAAAAAAAAAATGGCCCTACAATTCGCCGTCTCGACATGGCACGCCACACTCCAACTTTCTGACAGTGAAGTCCAACATCATGAAATGCATGTGGATTCTCCACAGCCCACATGCGAGTGTTTTGGCTATTGACACATCCATTCAAATGAGCCCATGCCTCGTCACTGAAAAAATTGTTGTTAAGCTGGTTAGTCACATTGTTGTGCACGAAACTCTTAAACCATTGGCAGTAGGCAATGCGCTTTTCTGAGTCCAAAGGATGTACCTCTTGCACTACTTGAATTCTGTACAGCCGTAGCTTTAGACGTTTAGTAGCCCTCTGGCAGGCTGAATATGATGACCCTAACTCTTCAGACAGCCGCCAAAGTGACCTCCAGGGAGAGTGCTGAAGGGAAATGTGAATTTTCTCCAGAAATGCGTTCGTCACCATGGACAGACGGCCGCTTTTAGGCTTATCCTGAACACTACCCGTCTCATGAAACCGGTTCACAAGGTCATTCACAGTTTTTTTCCCTGGTATAGGAGCATCAGGAAACTTCCTTTGAAAGAGCTGGATGCAATGTTGGTAAAATTTTTTTGCAAAATAAACGTCTGACAAAGCCACTCTCTGTTCTTGCATGAAACTCGTAGCTGACTGAACGTTACTGCTTGCCAGCGCCCGAGTCATTCCATCTCAATTCAGGCAGGCAGTACCAAAATGTGTCAGGTGACCATTTTAGATTTGTTCCAAAAAATTACAGTAGTTACAACTATTGGAGACATAAAACATCCTGAAAGGATTTTCCTAAAAAAAAAATTTTCTCCAGCTACAGCATTTCGAAGTTTGGCTAAAATCTAGTGATCCTTGAAAAATGGGGAAAATGCTGTATTTTAAAACAAGCGCTGCTTCAAACTTATTTAATCTATTCACTTATTTTTTTTTATTTGGTAGCTATTGAATTAAATTTTAACTTGGCATAGTTTGAATAAGCCTGACTGACATTATTAATAAGGAAAAAAAAACATTATTGCAAAAGCAAATTTTTGTTTTTTTGCATTTTTGGAATATTTTTTTTTTCCACTAAATAATTATTTTTCAGGTAAGTAAGGATGGCAATCTGAAGTCCCTCAATGATAGTTTTTCAGCAAATTTTATTTTAAACCTGGGATGCATGCAGTTCATAAAATTTAATTTTAAGTTATGCGGAAGTTCAAAAACGCTCAATTTTTGAATGACATTAACTCAAAAACCCCAGTTTTTAAAAACCTGAAAATCTGTCCATTTGATGTCCTCTTAGTTGTTAATAAATTGCTCATTGCAGAATAGTGTATTTTTGCCCGGTTAATTTTATATATTTTTTAAAGATTGCACGTTTTCAGCCTTTCAGCGTTGCGTAATACAGCACAAAATGCAATAGATTGTCCATATTTCACTGAAAACATGGTTTAATCAGGTTTCAAAGTTAAAACATAGGTTAAGGTTACTGGTGTTTGATTAGCACAATTACATTATATTTTGAAGTTCAGCAGAAAAACATATACTAAAAAATATTTGCAGAACATGGCAGTATGTTCTTGATGGTTTCATTTCTTTTCTAGGGGAATTATTTGCATCCTCATACTCTCTCCCTCTCTCTATCTATATACTTTAAATTATTTATTTTGTTAAACTTGTTAATTTTGTAACCATCCACTGTTCTACTGATACTCCTCATAAATTTATAGCATTTTGTAATGAAATTGCACAAGCCACAATGCTGAAACAACAGGTTATGACAGGCTTTTGCACGTACAAACATGTCCATTGATTGCTCACTGAACAGCCAATCAGCAGCTGTTATGTCCTTCATTTACTAATTCCCCACCTTTCTCCCACTCCAGTTTGCTCTTGTCTGTTGATGAGTGATGTTCAGTATTGTTCAGTGAATCAATTTATAATGTCTGATCATCATAGTTCTGAGAGAGTTAGATGTGTGGACTACATTAAAAGACACAAAAGAGTTGTGTACAAAACTAACCTTGTTAGGTTCTGTGGTGTTGGTGATTTAGGTGATGAAATTCAAAGGATTGTAGGCCCATCTGTCTCTGTAAATAGAAATGATTATTTGTGTTGCAATTGTGTGGCTTTTTACAAAAGAAAAATTTTGGAATGTGCAAATGAAACTGAAGAAGAAATTCCCACATCAGAGAGAGAGAGAGGGGTTTTTTCATTCCCAGTCATGAGATTGTGGATGTTTTAAATAGCAGTATTACAATGCTTGATGTTAATGCGTCACCATTTAAAGCCCCTTCAGAAGTTAGGGAGGATAGGAGAGAAGCTTATGTGGAGGAAAAAGTTGGCATTAGAGAAAACACTAACAACTTCAGCTGTACAGAAATTAGAAGACATATATGGAGTTGGTGTTTCAAGTCAGTTGTCTCTTGAGAAGCCTGACTGTTCTACTTGTAATCAGTGGTTTTCTAATATTAATACAGCACTTCATACTTGTAACTACACTGAAAAAGTGCAATTACTGACATTGCTACCACAGACTGTTAGTAAAACTGATTTGAAGGGAGTTACAGGGATGGAAACCAAACCTAAGACTAAAATTACTAACTTACTGACCATTTTGATTACAAAAACTGACTTTACTGATTTGGACATAAAAAAAAAACCAGACTAAATACTGACTCAAATTTCTCATTAGGATAGAAGAGTCAAAAGCATTTTTTTTTTAATCTGGCCTCCACCATCCCCATAGCCAGCCAACTCACACCTATTTATTGTTTTAATTGTAATCAACATATAAAACTATTACAAAATTACATATAATGATAATAATAATAAATAATCAGGAAAATCATTGCACTTTATTATAATAATACTGACATGCTCCTATTCAGCACAAATATACCTAAAACTAGAAAAAGCTTTAAAGTGCAGCTGTACAGTACCATTTTCAGAATAATACAAACAAAATGTTTACAACTTTGAATTTTTAAATGTAATGTGGACAATCATCTAGCTTTCTTTACAAAATTAGGTCATTAAGTCTCACTTTGTTTTTGCTTCTTTGAAAAAAATGTTACAACACTGCTTTTTTGCTTATCAACTGCTTTCTGTACCTTTTCTATGTCTTTAATTTTCTTCACTTCCTGTTCCCTAACTTTCGTAGCACTCTCCAACATTGCTTGTGCCACACTAATTCCCACCAAGTCCTTTTTATTTATTGCTTCTTTTAAGCATTTGTTTGCATCATCCAGCAATCTGTCAACAGTCAATCTTTTCTCCTTTTCTTCCTCTTTCATTTTCTTCAGTGCCTGTTCACCGTGTTCAATATTTACTTTTTCTTTTTCAAACTTACTCTTCATACTTGCTTGCAACAATTTTTCTTTTTCCTGTTCTTCTTGTTTCCTCAGTTTTTCCTCAGCCACTCTCTTCTCATCTTCACAGTACTGCTTGTATCTGACATGAGCTGTGCATACCAATTGAAGAAGTTCCTGGGTGATAATTACAAAGTGAGCCTTCCCCTCAAACACATTCACCACAGCATCTCTTACAGTCAAATGAGCATCCAATGTTCTTTCACACATATTTGCGGTGTCTTCATTCAAGATGTTCCCAGACAATGAGAATCCCCTTTCTACATCCGCATTGCCATGCGAAAGTGCTAGTGCAGCCTTCACTATTTTTGTAACAATAGGGTATTTCTTTTCTCCAGAGGTATATATCTTCTCAAAAAACTGACTCCGGTAAACGTCCACTGGGTTCTTGTCACTACCTGATTTTTCTTCTTCTAACGTCAATAGTTTCCATTCATTAACTAGTGCATGTTCACTGTACTCAATTGGAAGAACTGCAGCTAATTTCACTATGTTTTTGTATGATCCTTCTTTCACCCTCTTTGCAGGATGCAAACATCGAAGATACCACAACACAGGTTTATCCAAAGAAGACTTTTCCAAAATATGTGTACAAGCAGACACTTAGTGCTTTCTACTTTCATGGAAATATAGCATCTTTCTTGTGTGCTTAGCTTCTTGAGATATTCACTTTCTCTAGTGTTGAACACAATGTTTTTCAATGGTAAGTAATACTTATCACAAAAAGCTTCCAGACTCAATGGAGCAGCACTAACACAAAATCGATTCATGAGTGTTCTGACGAGGTTTGTGAGCTCATTATACATTAGATGCATTAAAGGATCTCTCTTCTGAAGGAAACCAGTGAATCTTGAACATGTATGAGCACTTGCACAAGCAAACATAATTTCTGCTTTGGTAGTTTTGTCTTTTAATAGTTTAACAATATTCTTGTATTTCAAAGAACTCATCAACTTGCTTTTGTGCTGGGGTATGAACTGAAGAAAGTATTTTTCAACAGCTGACCATTGTTCTAAAAGTCTCTCTCCAACTGGTTCTAATGTCAGCCATCTAGAGGAAACATGTTTCATAAACTGATGACCCAGAAGTTTCATATCTGATTGTATTTTTTCAAAATCTTCCCAACGAGATGTTTGGCCATCAAAAATTTTTTAGAGAAACAAGATCATGTCCGAAGCATTTTCACCAAAGTCTTGTAATCCTTTTTGGAATGCATTATGGAGGATGTGTATGTTACATGTGCCAACATCAATCAACTGTTTTCTTCCTAACAGGACCAGAGAATCATTCATAAGACGATTCACAGTTTTGTTAGCATTGGGTCCATCACAACCTAGCATCAATAGCTTTGAATGAGAAAGCTGGGCATTATCCAAGGCTTCATTTAACTTGGAGTAAATATCACTAGCAGTGGCTTTACCAATGAAGAAAGTCTGTAGATGCCGTGTCATAATCATTTGTTTGGAATCAAACTAGTATTTAACTACAGTTTGAAGCTCTTTCTTTGAAGCTGCATTCACAGTTTCATCAAAACAAAGAGAGAAATGTGCTCCTCCAATATCATCCACCAACTGCTTTTTAAAATATGGAGCTGAAGCATCACATACTAAATATCTTGCCTTTGTCCTTGAAAGGGTGAACTCAGAAGAAACACTACCAGGAAACATTGCTTCAAAGGTTTCTTTGACATCTTCACAAGCTGGCTGAACAGCAAAGTTCCCTCCTATCATTTCAAACACCAGATTAACTCTGCCCTTGAAGCAGCTTGTCTAGCAGAATAAAGCTGAATTGATGGTATAGCTCCGGGAGATGAAATTGCACCTTCACTGCTACATCCAGGACGAGCTGAAGACAATTGTAGTTGTGAAGAACTGTTTCACTTTACATTGTTATCTGTGCTTCCGAGTAGAAGCATGCTGCTCTATAGCACAAAAGCCTCAAGAAGCTGAAAATGTTTGTGTGCACAACATACAAAAAACTTCACTGTCACTTTTTTTCTGTCCCCATTCAGAAACCATGAAACCATTGCTGTCCTTTTTTTTTGGAACCATTCTGATTTTACAGTACATTTTCCCATACTTTTGTCTAAGTAATCCAGTTAATCAAAAAACGTATGATTTTATAAAGACAGCTGCATTACCTGAAACAACAAATAAAAAAAATTAGGATTACTATTCATTACAGTATGAAGTGAAGAAAAAACACATATGCACACACAACTATTCCCCTATATATATATATCATCATCATCATCATTGTCAACCATTATCAATCCACTGCTGGACGAAGGTCTCCCCAAGTTTCCTCCACAACGGTCTGTCTTGTGCCAGTCTCCTCCATGTCACTCCCGCATACTTTCGAATTTCATCCACCCATCTTCCATGTGGTCTTCTTCTGGGTCTTTTCCTGTCCCTTGGAATCCAATCTAAAATTTCGGCTGTCCATCGATGGTCTGTTCTTCTGGCAGTATGTCCAGCCCATTGCCATTTCAGGGATTTAACTCTGATCATGATGTCTTCCACTCTTGTCATTTTTCGGATCCACGTGTTCCTCTTCTTATCTCTCCTGGTTACACCAAGCATGCACCTCTCCATGCTGCTTTGAGTTGTCTGCAGCCTTTGTATGTCTCTTTTAGTTAAGGTCCACGTCTCTGCACCATACGTAAGCACTGGAAGGATGCATTGATCAAACACTTTTCTTTTAAGACATAATGGCATATTGCTCTTGAAAATTATGCTGTTTCTTCCAAAAGCTCTCCAGGCAAGTTTTGTACGCCGATTAATTTCTTCACCAATGTGACCTTCACTTGATATCTGCTGTCCAAGATAAACGTACGTGTCTGTTATCTCCAGCTTTTCTCCATCAATCGATAAATCTTCATTTCTTGTAAAAGCATTGAACATCACTTTTGTCTTCTGAAAGTTCATTTTTAATCCCACTTCTTTACTCTTGTCAGCAAGTTCCTGCATCATACTCTGTAGCTCTGATGGGGTAGTTGCAAAAATGACTATGTCATCAGCAAAACGAAGGTGGGTTAGATAATCTCCATTAATCTTTATCCCTTTGTTTTCCCAGTTCAGTGATTGAAAGACATTTTCCAATGTGGCATTAAAGAGCTTCGGAGATATGGTGTCACCTTGTCTCACTCCTTTTCCAATTTTTATGTGTGTTGTATTTTCAAACAGCAGAATCTTTGCACTTGCATTTTCATAGATGTTATTAATAATATTAATGTATGCATCTTCAATACCGCAGGATTTCAGAGCCATTGCAACTGCTGATGGTTTCACCGAATCAAAGGCTTTTTCATAATCGATAAAAGCCATGCACAATGGAAATCCATATTCCCTCGCTCTTTCAATTAGTTCTCTCAGTACGTGGATATGATCTATTGTGCTGTAGCCACTGCTGAATCCAGCTTGTTCTCTCGGTTGAGCCATGTCCACTGTCACCTTCAAGCGGTGTGAAAGAACTTTAGTGAAGATTTTATAAACCACTGATAATATGGCTGATAGGTCTGTAGTTCCTGAGATCCTCAATGTCACCTTTTTTATGTAGCAAGATCATTGTAGCGTTGTTCCAATCCTCAGGAATTTTCCCTTCATTAAGGCATCGAGTGAAAATTTGGGCTAGTACTGTTTCGATTTCTCCACTTGCTTCTTGTATGATGTCTACAGCAATTCCATCTTCTCCTGGAGCTTTTCCCCGCTTCATGTTCTTGATTGCATGAGCAACTTCTGCTAGAAGGACTGGAAGAACTCTGGTACTGGTACCTTTCATGATGTCTGGAGTACATGTATCATCCCTTTCATATAATTTGGAGTAGAAATCTTTCACTCTTGTCAAAATTTCGCCTCTATTTCTTGTTACAGAACCATCTTCTTTTCTCAGTGCCATAATCTGTTTTTTCCCCTTACTGAGATGTCCCTTTGCTATCTTTAGGCTTTCGTTGTTTTCAATTGATTTCCTTACTAGTTCACAGTTGAATTTCCTTACGTCTTCAGTGATACTTTTTCGTACTGTCTTGCATAGCTCTATATATTCCACTTTGGAAGTCACATCTTCTTTAGTTGTCCTCATCACTCTTTTTTTGCATCAACATTTTGGTTTTTCCTGATAATTTGTTCATATGCAACTTGTTCTTAGACCCAGCTAATTTTGTTGCTGTTTCCATAAGAGCTTTGGTTACTTTTCTGTTAACTTCAGAAAAGTAACCAAAGCTGTTAATATATATATATATATATATGTATTCTATAAAGAAGATACCTAAGCAAAAAAAAAAACACATATAAAATTTTGACTCACACCTAGTACAACATAGAAAAGGTTATGTATCTACCTGTGTGAGTAAAAGGAGAAAAGATAAAAAAATAAAATAAAACTACTGAATGTAGAAGGTGTCGAGAATACTGAGCCTTGGCTTTATCAAGGACCAGCAAAAACTCTGCATTTTCTCACTTCCACAAAGACCTAGTTGGAAATGGGTTTCTGCAAGGCCATAGATGCAAGTAACATTCCCACCTAAAATAGTTTAAAATATATATATATGTCATGTCCTCCGTAGAGTTGCATGACCTAGCACTAGTTAACAATTTCGCTTGCATCCATTAACCTTCCTGGCCCGACCCATGCTCTTCATCTGTTACTATTAAACAGAGAGAAGAAGATTAAAGAGAACTCAAGCTGTGAGAGTGACATAATAATTAGAAATGATTTTCAGCCATAACGAAATGCCAAGTTCGTTTGAGAGAGAATTTAAACCTGAAAATCAATGCAAAAGAAATCCAAATTTTTTACATTGCAATTAAAAAAGGAAATATTAATTTTTAACGAACAGATTTTTGAAAGAAAACTTGAGTCTAAAACCCCCTACTCTACAACTTATGACAGCACGAAAACGAGAATAAGTTAAAGATAATAATTAACTAAAGAAAACTTTGTGAAAGTTATATACCTTAAACAGTTAGTTGCAATATGTACAAAGTATTTCGGCAGTGCTTTAAGTGCATAATTAATTAGTTATTAAGAACTTAACTACTTTGAAAAAACAGCGCATAGAAAAGGAACAAACTTAGCCATCTTCTGTTCCTAGGTACCCCAAAAGACGCTCAAAGTTACAAAGAAAAGAAAGAGTTAAAACCCGCAAAAATGTTAACAGACAAACCAATGCCTAAAAGCTGAAAAGCTAAAAAACGACAGAGAAAAAGTACATGAAGTACAAACATTGAACTTATAAATATATATATATATTCTATAAAGAAGATACCTAAGCAAAAAAATACATATATAATTTTGACTCACACCTAGTACAACATAGAAAAGGTTATGTATCTACCTGTGTGATCAAAAGGAAAAAAGATAAAAAAATAAAATAAAACAACTGAATGTAGAAGGTGTCGAGAATACTGAGCCTTGGCTTTATCAAGGACCAGCAAAAACTCTGCATTTTCTCACTTCCACAAAGACCTAGTTGGAAATGGGTTTCTGCAAGGCCATAGATGCAAGTAACATTCCCACCTAAAATAGTTTAAAAAATATATATATAAGTCATGTCCTCCTTAGAGTTGCATGACCTAGCACTAGTTAACAATTTCGCTTGCATCCATTAACCTTCCTGGCCCGACCCATACTCTTCATCTGTTACTATTAAACAGAGAGAAGAAGATAAAAGAACTCAAGCTGTGAGAGTGACATAATAATTAAAAATGATTTTCAGCCATAACGAAATTCCAAGTTCGTTTGAGAGAGAATTTAAACCTGAAAAACAATGCAAAAGAAATCCAAATTTTACATTGCAATTAAAAAAGGAAATGTTAATTTATAACGAACAGATTTTTGAAAGAAAACTTGAGTCTAAAACCCCTACTCTACAACTTATGACAGCACGAAAACGAGAATAAGTTAAAGATAATAATTAACTAAAGAAAACTTTGTGAAAGTTATATACCTTAAACAGTTAGTTGCAATATGTACAAAGTATTTCAGCAGTGCTTTAAGTGCATAATTAATTAGTTATTAAGAACTTAACTACTTTGAAAAAACAGCGCATAGACAGCGCATAGAAAAGGAACAAGCTGAGCCATCTTCTGTTCCTAGGTACCCCAAAAGACGCTCAAAGTTACAAAGAAAAGAAAGAGTTAAAACCCGCAAAAATGTTAACAGACAAACCAATGCCTAAAAGCTGAAAAGCTAAAAAACGACAGAGAAAAGGTACATGAAGTACAAACATTGAACTTATAAAACCTAGAACCCAAAAACAAGGAAGAGACCTTACCTCTTGTGTTACAAAAACTTTTCTCCTCACAAGAGAAGAACATGGCTGACCTCTTCCGCCACTCCCTAGACGCTGGGGGCAGTGAGGGTGGGGCTGATGGCCTCCTCATACAGCAAGAAACCAACGCGCGGAGATTTTAACCAGAGAAAAAAAAAAAAAAAAAAAAATTAGATAAACTTAAGACTGTGGATCTGTATGATCAGAAAGAGCTGAATTAACTCTCCAGAATACATGAGAAATATTATAAAATACACGAGCAGTTTATTTAATAATCTTTGCATGTATTAAATCACCTTAGTGAGCTTCTATAGATTAATCAGAATCTTATTAATTTTAATGTTGGTTTTACTATTTTTAGTATAGCTATCCTAGTGATGAATAACTAGTTTTCTTTTTTATTTGTTTTTATTTTCTTTTATAAACAGATTTTTAAGCTTTTTTTGTGATTTTGTTTATATTATTTAATTTTTTGTTTTAATAGGACCGTCATATCCATAGCACTAAGGTTCCTTTAGGTAGTTAATAGGCATCCTCTAGCCAACTTCCTTACGGCTTTGATTGGTCAGAATCATATTATTAACTGTGTCGAAAATTAAAGCAGAACTGCCAACCTTACTCTATTATTCAGAATAATTTTTCTTAAAGTTCTTTTGATGAAAGAAGAAGGAATTTCGTTCTCTAGAAAACTTTCTAATAGTATATTAATGTGGTAATTGAAGTCCAAATTGTTGCTGCAAATTCTTGAAATTCTTAGGACCTGAGAAATTAGTACATTCTCAATTACTTTGGTTGAAATGTTATTATTCCAGTGTAGATATTTAATTACTTTGAAAGGAAAATTAACTCTTTTATCATAGAGGCTAATAGATGGGTTACCTCTGTTGAGCTTAATGCTTAAGTCTAGGAATTCAAGTTCCTGATTACTGTGGTTGGTTTTACATAAGTTAAGAGAGCTAGGATAGATATTATCAAAATCACTCTCTATAACTTCTGAATTATTGATACACAGCAGATCATCAATATATCTAAAAGTGTAAAGGTAGTTATCTGAGCAGGTGGGGTGATTTTTAATGAATTTATATTCCTTAAAGAACAGGAATAGATTTGCGATATGCGTGGACGTTGATGTTCCCATTAGAATACCGTTCACTTGCTTATAGAGAGTATTATTATATAAGATATGGTTATTTATTATGCAGCAATTGAGATAAGAGTTCCTAGTTCCTACATCAACAAATTGGTTAAGTTTAAATTCTGCATACAGCTCTTTAAAGGTAGTGATTATATCTGATAGAGGCAGATTAGTATATAGGTTTTCAAAATCATAACTATTAATATCTAGGGGACAAACTTTGAGAATAGTAGAAATTACTTCTGCATTATTATTAATTATCCAAAAATCTCTGTACATCAAGTTAGAACAGTTTCTAATGTGTTTCAAAACCTTCTTTAAGACATCTTCAAAAGCAAGATCTATTTTCTTTTTATGACTCCTTACTCCACTAGCTATGAACCTGAACTTCACAGGATCCCTATGAAACTTAACCGTTGCAAAAAGAAATGGAAATTCAGGCTCATATCTTCTAGTTTGTGGAATTTTAAGTTTCTTGAAGAATGCCTTAAACCGATTTTCTAACTGCTTGGTAGAATAACTTACGGGCTCGTATGTTACTCTATTATTGAGTTCCATAGTTAACAATTCAAAATAGAACTTCTTACAGATAATTGCAAAATTATTGCTAGCTTTATCCGTAGTGGTAAAAATAAATTGGTCTTGCAGTTTGGAGAGTGACCTTTTAGCTTCTCCAGAGAAAAAGAGATTTCTGTCGAAACAAAAGTCCAGACCTGCCAACTCACCGGTGAAGCTATTGATAATATTATATTTCCATTCTGCGAAGGCCTCAATAGGCTGATTGTACGTTAAACTGGTTTTTACGATGTACTTATTTACATCTTGAGTGAAGCTCTCAAGAATCCTTTCTTTGGAAATTGTGAAGGAAGGTCTGAATTTAGAGCCATACTCTAATAAATTCCTAAGCTTTTCATTTTCAACAAAACTCAAGTTTCCGGTGATAATATGGTTGTAATTCTTATCATAGTGAACTGTTTCTTTATGTTCATCACAAGAACAAGTAGTAATTACAGGAATGTAGCTCGAAGAGTTAAGTTTGTAGTTTTTAACTATTGACCCTAAGGTCTTAACATATTTAAAACTTACAATAGACTGGTGCCTGTGGATGGGAAAAAAAATTGCATTATTGTAGAACAGCTTTCTTACATTGAGATTATCGTAGGCTTTATTTAGGAACCTGATGGTAACAAAATTACTGGAAAATTCTTTAAGAGAAATTTTATCTTTAAGAATATGTTTAAGAATGTCCAGAACCAAAGCAAAAACATGCTTATCAACATGGTCAGCAGTTTCATTCCAGAATTTGAAAAAACATTTAAGGACAGAGTGCTTGAAGGACTTGAGAATTTTGTAAGTATTTTTAACAAAATTAGTGCCAGTTTTAAAGCTTTCCAGAGTTTTTAGCAAGTTAGCAAAATCAACTTTGCTTGATGTGTGAAATAACCTCTGTCCTCTATTACCTCTAGAGCAGCTCTTATTATTAACAAGAAAGAAGAGTTCACGAATTGAAAATTTATGCTGATTATGCTTATTGTCAGATAGAGTGGAATTAAGGCCATAGGGATAAAGAGACTGATGCTGCAAAATTTCAAGGGATTCAGTTTCTAGCCGAGCATAGCTACATTAATATACTGCTAAGAAATTGTTTATCATCTAAAAGGCTATTTGTGAAAATTATATTTTTTTATGAAAGTAAAATTAATAAAAATATTGCAATAATACCAAGTGTCAAAAAAATTTTACTTGTGTATGTTATTGAATTACAATGATGCTATAGTATAATAATGTTATGTTCTGCACATTTTTTAATGTATGTTTTTGTGCTGAACTTCAAAATATAATGTAATTGTACTAATCAAACACCAGTAACCTATGTTTTAACATTGAAACCTGATTAAACGATGTTTTCAGTGAAATATGGACAATCTATTGCATTTTGTGCTGTATTGCGCAACAACGCAGAAAGGCTGAAAACGTGCAATCTTTAAAAAATATATAAAATTAACCAGGCAAAAATACACTATTCTGCAATGAGCAATTTATTAACAACTAAGAGAACATCAAATGGACAGATTTTCAGATTTTTAAAAAATGGGGTTTTTGAGTTAATGCCATTCAAAAATTGAGCTTTTTTGAACTTCTACATAACTTAAAATTAAATGTTATGGACTGCATGCATCCCAGGTTTAAAGTAAAATTTGCTGTAAAACTATCATTGAGGGCCTTCAGATTGCCATCCTTTCTTACCTGAAAAATAATTATTTAGTGAAAAAAAATTTTTTTTTCCGAAAATGCAAACAATTTTTTTTTGCTATAATGTTTTTTTCTTTATTAATAATGTCAGTTAGGCTTATTCAAACTATGCCAAGTTAAAATTTAATTTAATAGCTACAAAATAAAAAAAAACAAGTGAATAGATTAAATAAGTTTGAAGCAGCGCTCGTTTTAAAATACAGCATTTTCCCCCATTTTTTTTTTTTTTTTAAGGAAAATCCTTTCAGGATATTTTATGTCTCCAGTAGTTGTAACTACTGTAATTTTTTGGAACAAATTTAAAATGGTCATCTGACATGCCCTGCCTGAGCTGAGATGGCATTACTCGCCCGCATAAGTGTAGTGTGGTGCAGCTTGTTCCCCAAGGTCACACACAACAGCCACAAGCAGCAATACTAGAATATTTTTTATGGTTTTACAGCAAATACGTTTTAAAAATAGAGTTCTGGAACTTTTGAATCACCCTGTATCATGCGGGAAAATTATATCATACTCCCCCACCCCACTTATTTTTCTTTTGAGAACAGTTTACTTGCTTATCAAAGTATATAGTTTATTACTGAACATTGTATCCCTTGAAAAAATTGTTATCCGAAACAAAGAATGGTCCCTGTTGGTAAATGCAAATCACACACTTGTTTTATACATTTTTTTTTTTTTACGTGGCAATGCCTTTTTTGTAATGATTACAGTAGATGCTTTCTTTCCATTTCATGCAGCAGAAATAATATTTCACATTTTTTTCTTTTCTTTTGCTGTTTTTTCATTCATACAGAATCATACCCACGTCAACAAGTCTGTGACATGTTCCCAAAGAGGTTAGAATAGATAAGGGTGATGTCACAAACTTGAAGCACTTTGAGCAGACGACACGGAGCTGATGGCCACGCCCAGTGAGACATTACTAGTACTTTTTCACCACTGTGGGAATAAGGAATAGAATTTTTTCAACAAAAAAATTCATACTTCTTTTAAAATGGGATTGTGCTGAGCCTTTGGATGTGTCAGCTCATCAACTCAAGTACCTGCTGGAGTAACTTTTCATAGGTAATTATGCATAGAATATTAATTTTTCTCTAAATTTTTTTTTTTTTTTTTTTTTTTGCAATTCATTGTAGTTTGATTAAAAAACTGCCGGTTCTGAAACTGGACAAATTTTAAGCAAATCAGAATTTAGATTAATCTTCCCCTTGAGAAATTGTCTGCAGTAATATTCTCATTTACTAATAATTGATATACCTTACACATTTGTGTTATTTTTATACTTAACCATACTAATGTATGGGGATCTCAATCTGTGCTGATGGCGGCGGAGACGTGCGTCTCGGCAAAATGGTTGAATTTTCTCAGTGGAGCTTTCTCAGACATGCATCTATATAATACGATAAACGCATGTTTTATATAAAGCGATAAATTTGTTACTTTACTTTTAGTGCTCTTTAGATTAATAAGTTTCAGCAGCATACCCAGGAATTTTTATGGGGGTGGCCCAAATTATTGAAAATACAAATTAAAACATCTCCCAAAGTAATTAGGAAGCGGTAAAAATATCTCCACCATATTAATGTGAAAATATATATTCAGAAGCATATACAAATATATTTAGAAATAAGCAGTCAATACAAAAAACGAAGAATCAAGTGATATGCCTACCTCATAGGAAGGCCCAGGCCCTTGGGTCACCCCCTGAATTCCAGTAAACACTTAAATTAAATTTTCATTATGAAAATTTTAAAATGCGAAAAAAAATCATTCGACTGTTTAGTTTTCATAGTAAGCGCTGTAGCGCATACCTTCTTAAGAGTTCGATTTTGCAAGGGTAAGACTCGTAAACTGATACGCAAAAAAATATTCTCAAGTGTAATTTATGCGTATCTGATGATCTGAGGAAATTGTACACGCACACACAAATCCTTTAAATATAATGTTAAGTACTTGTATCAAGAGGAACTCGTAAAAATAATGTGCTGTTATTTATAGTCAGTTTGTAAGTTTTGCAAGTAAACAGGAACTTTAAAGAGCCCACAGAATTGAGTTTCTGTATTAATTGATTCAGTTTGATACAGAGATTTCTGTAAAATATGATAAGTAGAAAATGTTAGGTTAGCTACACTGACGGAAAAAAAAAATCCCAACACCACGAAAAAATAGTTGTAGAGGAATGAAATGGCGGCAATACATTTGCATATATAACATATTTAATCGATTAAGGTTTCAAGATCACAGCTTATTGTAAGCGTGAGAAGAACCATTTTAAATGTGAAATGCTGGTACAATAATAACCGGTGTAACCGCCAGAATGTTGAATGCAAGCACGCAAACGTTCATGCATTGTGTCGTACAGGTGCTGGATGTCAGTTTGTGGGATGGAGTTCCATGCCTATTGCACTTGGTCGGTCAATACAGGGACGGTTAATGCTGGTTGGGGGTGACGCTGGAGTTGTCGTCCAATGAAGTCCCATACGTGCTCGATTGGTGAAAGATCTGGTGATCTAGCAGGCCTCTGCAACATGTCGACACTCTGTAGAGCATGTTGGGTTACAACAGCGGTATGCGGGCGAGCGTTATCCTGTTGGAAAACACCCCCTGGAATGCTGTTCATGAATGGCAGCACAACAGGTTGAATCACCAGACCGACGTACAACTGTGCCGTCAGGGTGCGTGGGATAACCACGAGAGTGCTCCTGCTGTCATAGGAAATTGCTCCCCAGACCATAACTCCAGGTGTAGGTCCAGTGTGTCTCGGCCGCAGACAGGTTGGTTGCAGGCGCTCACCTGGCCTCCTTCTAACCAACACACGGCCATCACTGGCACCCAGGCAGAACTGACTTTCTTTTTTTTTTTTGATTGGAGGTTTAACGACCACCGTGAGCAACTCAATGGGCTATAAGCAGTCACACGTCCCTAATTTAGGGTCACTGGTTCCAGGGAAGGGAGAGAGCCAGTGCCGTAAGACAAACACAACATCCATGCCTCACCGGGATTCGAACCCGGGCCCCTTACGGACGAATGATCACAGGCCATCACTTAGACCACTGCGCTACCGGGGCGGCGAACTGGCTTTCATCAGAAAACACAACAGATCTCCACTCCGTCTTTCAATGAGCTCTAGCTTGACACCACTGACGTCGCAAATGGCAGTGGTTTAGAGTAAGTGGAATGCACGCTACAGGGCGTCTGGCTCGGAGCTGTCCTTCAAGTAACTGATTTGTAACAGTTCGTTGTGTCACTGTGGTGGCAACTGCAGCTCGAATTGCTGCCGCGGATGCGGTACGATGCGCCACGGCCATACGCCATACACGGCGGTCTTCCCTCTCAGTAGTGCCACGTGGCCGCCCGGAACCCGGTCTTCTTGAGGCAGTACCTTCCCTTGACCACCGCTGCCAACAATCATGCACAGTGGCTACATTCCTGCCAAGTCATTCTGCAATATTGCGGAAAGAAAAACCACCTTCTCATAGCCCTATTACACGACCTCGTTCAAACTCTGTGAGCTGTTGATAATGGCTTCTTTGTCTTCTTAAAGGCATTCTTGACTAACATCAACACACTACGTTGAATCTCAACGATAACTAACGCTCACGAACGTTACAGCGCGTATTTACAGCAAACCTGCTTTGCATGTTCCGAGGCGCTACTAGCGCCACACGTATGCACCGAGCGCGAAATTTGCATAGACGTCATCTTACAGATGTACTCTCACCGCCTATCAACTGTCGTTTATCTAACACAACCCCTTCTTGGTGTTGGGATTTTTTTCCGTCAGTGTATTTATGACCTCTTTGACGAAAACACATACTCTTCTGCAGTTGTTAAAAAACTAAAAAAAGTTTGAAAAACATCAATAAAAAATCATAGCCAGCCTGAAACGTTTATTATATGTTACCTAATAATCCCTAGTTTTTTTGTACGGATCCACATACTGAAATCTAAAGATATAGATAAAAAAAAGCAGCCACATCATCACTACTCAATGTGATGTTATGATCTCACAATCATCTCACCAATATGGCGGCAAAGGCTGTGACGTCAGGATTGTGACGTTTTGCTGGCTTCATTTTGATCACATGAGGGGAATGGTGGACCTTTACTCTATTTATTCAAACCCCTTGCATGTTCCCAGCAACCATTTTGTTTATGTTTGTATGACTCCTGAAACCATAGACTATCATGTTTATGTGCACAACAGTTATCTGGCAAAAGGTCACAGAACTATCACACAGTTTGCATATTAAAACCCAGGAACAGGCCTTTTTCAACAGAATGTATTATCATGATTAGCTGAGAATAACATAGCTACTCACTGATGCAATAATATATGATTGAACAAATCAGAATCAGTCAAAAAACAAACTATACAATAATTTTGTAACCTTTTGCTGCCAGTTACCAGGGCATGGCTATAGATGGATGTCAGCTGTTGTATATGATAGTTTTGTTGTCACACAAACCTAAACAAATTAGATGATGACTTCTCTACTGAGCATGCCACAGACTTTATGACATATGTATAATGAATCTGCATGTATAAAAGAAAAACCAGCAAAAAAACGTATTAAATATTTAGTACCATTAACTGTAATGTTGTTACATCAATGTATACTTTATTTATGCGGTATAATGATTACATATAATTTGTGAAACAACCCAAGGTTATTTCATGATCGATAACTCTTACTCGCGTTCAGAATTCAAATACATAGCCACAAGTTACTGTTTGGTATTAATGCTTGCTAATCCAATTAAATCAAGTTTTCATTGCATACCATTGCTTGATGTTGAACTTCCCACTTCGCAACTTAAGTCTTACAATACACGGCACATTGTTTACTGTCCAAGAGCTCTCAAGTAACTACGGACCCGTGAAGACTTTGATGACGATAATGGCAATGTGAAGTTCAACATCAAGCAATGGTATGTAATGAAAACTTGATTTAATTGGATTAGCAAGCATTAATATCAAAGCATATATATTACAGTGACTTGGGGCTGTGTATTTGAATACTAAAATTGAGTAACAGAGTTATCAATCATGAAATAACCTTGGGTTGTTTCACAAGTTATATGAACAGCAAAAAAAAAAAAAAACATTTGAAATATTATTTCCACTGCCTGAAATGGAAAGAAGACATCAGCTATTGTTATGACCCCCCCCCCCATCATTCTCATGCAAAAAAGTTGAGCAAAACAAGTATTGAATTCATTTATTATGAAGTGAGACAAGATAACCAGAAAGTGTTTTACTAATCTCATGATGATCTCACTGATCCATTGTTTAAAGTCACTAATAACAGTCAAGGCTATCAATTTGCTGCTTCCTTAATTAGTATTAGCATCGGAGAAGGTTTCCCAATTTTTATCTAAACTGGCATATATATTTGGGTAGCTGGGCAACCTGTGAAGTCCAGGGAATTCAAATAAATAAAATGTAAATAAAGAAATAAGCAAACTCATTTACTTTGACTAACAAAGTTCTGCAAACAATGGCGGCCAGAATGACTGCTAGCACATACTGCACATCTTCACTGGCTGATGTCAAATACCTGCTGGCTAGATTTGTCATTGCATTTCCAAGACAATGATGTAGTACACAGTGATGGGCTAACTGCATTTTCAAATCTTCGCTGAGCAAAAAGCTCTAGTTCTGTGCTATAAGTTGCAGTTAAAAAGTACATTCTCTGCCAGCTATTTTAGCTATCTGTAATATGTTAGGGAATTATGAGATACTATGTAAGTCAGGTGTAACGCAGCGAATTAAAATAAGTGCTATTATTGTTGGAAAAGACATTTTCTTAGCTTAGATATAAGAATGAACTTCAAATTGCTCACAGAGGAAAATCTCAGCCAACACTTTTAAAAACTAAAATTGAAAGCAACTGTGTGTTTTAATGCAAGCAATCACCTAAAATACTTTTAATGGGTCGAGTAGCTCAAACAAGCTATACTATGATCCATATATGCTGTTTTCCACTGAAACAAGCTCTTGTTCCACATCTCAGAAGCATTAAAATTTGCTTTGAAAGCAAACTTGATGCTTCTGACATATGGATCACCTTGAGGAACACAAGAAAATAATACAATATCCAGACGTTTACCAGGAAAATGAAGATGTGAGTAACTACTTTTATTTATATAATACTTTACCTTGATTTTTTAATATTCAATAGCATTCAACTGTGATGATTCAAAGTCAGAAGAAGATGAATGAGTTTCCCATGAATACTTTTTTTTTACTGGAGGTTTAATGACCACCGTGAGCAACTCAATGGGCTATAAGCAGTCGCCCATCCTTAATTTAGGGCCATTGGTTCCAGGGAAGGGAGAGAGCCAGTGCTGTAAGACAAACACAACATTCATGCCTCACCGGGATTCGAATCTGGACCCCTTTCGGATGAATGATCACCACAAACACTTTGATATTCACACGTGAGAAACAGTACAAAATATCACAACTATATAGTCGACAGATAAATACAATACAATACCTGAGAATGTTTTCATACAGGGGAAAAAAATCATACCTGAGAATGTTTGCTTTTTGTCTTCATTCCACAGCTTTCGAAAACTGCTTCAGACAGCAAGTCCGGCACAGAAATCATTGTGAAGCCATTCTGAAGTAACCTGTCTAAAGTATATCTAACCAGAGCATTTTCCAAGTCAGCCAAATGGTTCTTTAAGTAATAACTTTTTTCTCCACTCATGTGCCCCAGATATCTAGTTCTAATTACATTCTGGCGCAAGGCTAAACTATCGAATGTTGCAGGATAATACGAAAAATATGGCTTGATACCAACTTCGTCTAATAATATTGGTTCTTGGGAAGAGTTCTTCAAAACATCGGGGTGCATTTTGTTAGGCAACCACCTAATTTTGTTGTACAGTTCTACATCACATGTACGTAAATCTTTTGACTCTACCCCATATTTTGACAGTTTATCAAGGCAATCGTTTAGATTAGGAACATCCAAAGGAAGGTCACGAGCTTTAATATTTTGAATTATTTCATTTCTATTTTTCTTGCAGCTCAGGTAATCCCAATCAATTTCCGGATCACCTACAATTCCTGTACAGTTCCTACGGCACATGGCCCTCAAAACGCTTAACACACTAGACTTAAACAACATAATTTCATTTGTGCAAATCTTCAAAATCAGCACATGAGAAACTACAACTTAACAGCGATCACACTCATTTATAGCAAGGTTTTAAAAAATATCAGTACCACCAAATAAATCTTCACAAAATCAAGCACCACATTCACAATGTTTGTTTATAACCATTGCGGTTTCTTTGCGGTTAGCACAATGTACAGGGCGGGTTAGATTCATAAAGGAAAGGTTCGATTACTTTGGAGCAAAAATTGCATTGGACGTCAGCAGAGCAGTCCGTACGAAATTTCTGACGCGAGTAGAGCGGTTGCTTTGATTTCAGTAGTCGCTGGTCAGTGTTTCTCAGACTGTGCATTTGGATTACTCTTTTGAAGAAACTTAACATCGGCAACTAACTCTGCTAGTTTATTTAAAGGTAAGTTTGTTGACGTTAATTAAGTTGTATTAATCGTGCTTTAAATAGTTCTTATAAATAGTAAATATGGTCAGGTACTGTACGTGTTACATGTGGATGTAACACTAAGGTGAATGCGGTCAACATAAAGAACAGATTCATTTTCACAAGTAAGTTAAATGTTTTGCTCATTGTTGTTCATAATGTCTTTGGCTGTAGTTCAAACAATCTGTATTAGTCTAAAGGCTTTACAGATTCATACACGCTGTTAAAACATGAGAAATAACTTGAGAACAAACATGAATAATTACAAATGCCAGAGCAGGACCCCCATCCGGAAATAAACCAGAAAGTTAAAACGGATGAGAAACTATCACAGTGTGTACAATTGTACACAGAGAAATCAAAACATTAAGCTAAAGGAATAAGAACACATAGCGTACCTCAAGGAGTAATTTGATAACAATATATGAGAACGACATATGTCGGAGCAAAACTAGCCTCCGGAAAAAACATAAAGTTAAAAGATTTAAATGGCGATACATTGTCAACAATGTCTCATGAATAGACCAAAACATGGTGCAAATTTTACAGGAAAACATAGTGGGCGACATAGGTAACCAACTTATAAAAAACACTATGCAAAATCACAGGAGGAAACACAACAAACTTATACGCTATAAAAAAACGAAACACGTGTGCAAATCTCAAAAAACACCAGAAAAATAAAAAAAAATGCCACATGCAAGGAGCTATGCAAGTGATTAACAGATAAAACACGTGGGCACTAAGAAAACTCTGCTATACAATGCACTGAAAGTATGCACATTACGCAACATAATCAAAAAACAAAAAACGGCGGCAGAACAGTACATGAAAAACAATATAATGATAACACTAAGGAAATAAGCAAAATGCAACAATACGGTACAGGCAAACAACAAGACAGAAGTACTAGGAAATGAGCAAATAAATTATCATAACAAACCCTGTGTTATGTCATAGTGAGAAACGTAGGAGTCAGCCGATTTCCATGGCACCAAACAACTCATCCAGAATATGCACAATTTATAAACAATAATCATATATACATAACAATTCCTCCATTAGCACATGGTACAATAGAACATAGTAATACTGAGGCAAGTCAATGGTTCAGCACCGTACCAAGATACAATACAAATTGCTCGAGATTACAGCTCCATCACAAATATACTACAGAACACATACACAGAACAGCAGTGGCGGCTCGTGGCAATTGAAACAGGTGGGGCCAGTAGCCGAAGTCAAACAATGAAATAAAAAAAACTGTCATTATTAGGCCAACTATTCAGACCCCACCCCTAAGATTCCTTTACTCTGTCTGCCTCTGTTTACACACCCCCCTTTTTTTTTTTTTTTGATTAGAGGTTTAACGACCACCGTGAGCAACTCAATGGGCTATAAGCAGTCGCCCGTCCCTAATTTAGGGTCACTGGTTCCAGGGAAGGGAGAGAACCAGGGCCGCAAGACAAACACAACATCCATGCCTCACCGGGATTCGAACCCGGACCCCTTTCGGACGAATGATCAGAGGCCATCGCTTAGACCACTGCGCCTGTTTACCCCCTTGACTCACAATAATGCCCAAATAAGGTATGAATATGTCAACTATTGTATTGCACACGACAAATTTTCCTCAGAATAGAATGCATAACTTTTAACAGAAAAATGT
The DNA here is from genome assembly GCA_039090855.1 of Macrothele yani. Lineage (NCBI taxonomy): Eukaryota > Metazoa > Arthropoda > Arachnida > Araneae > Macrothelidae > Macrothele > Macrothele yani. The sequence goes on from CM077029.1 coordinate 60,922,733, forward strand.
TGAAACTCCTTAAATAAAATTTTTACCTTAAAACATATGAGCATTAATTTATGTTTGTTGTACTTTGTGTTTCTTCAGATTTCTCAATTGAGGAATAATCACAGGATTCACAGGATTCACAGGATAAAATAATGTAGTGAAAAAATAATAACTCTAAATATATGCAGGGAGGGAACGTTTCATGAATTTCGTCCCATATAGAATGAGTACCATACTACCATTTGCATTATTTGAAAGGTTTAACCTTTTTTCTAAAGAACTTGTGAAACCTAAAAACATATCTACTCATGTGCAAATTATACTTACATGTTTTCTCATTTATTTATTTATTTTTAACATAGAAAATCATCTTAGTTAAAACTGAAATTAGTTCTGCAAAGCGTTTGTAAACTTCATACTCTTGGAAACTCAAATTCTTGGGCTGATAAGCACAGAGTTTTTTTAAGTGAAGCTTTTCGACTCAAATTCTTGGGCTGATGAGCACTGGTTTTTTTTAAGTGAAGCTCAAACTAAACATTCTTGGGGTGATAAGCACTGGGTTTTTTTAAGTGAAGCTTTTCTTCCAGATTTAAACCAGAGAACGGAGATACTAACAAGCAAAAAGTCACGACACGAAGGAACAACACATCACCGAGAGAGACACACCAACAGTAAAAACAACTAACTGAACTTTGCTACGACATTTAAAACACTCCCGCCACCTTTGAGCTTGGTCGGGGTAAGGTTCTCTGTCAACCCACGGCGTTAAGGAAATGGATACACTCCCGGCCAATCAAATTTGCGCGGGGCCAGGTAGATCTGGCCCCAAGCTTTTTTGCACACGCGGTTAAGACAGTGTTGTATGTAGGTCTTCATACTGAATGAGACGGGGAGGAAATCGTCTCCTCTTCGATTGCGTAGTGATCTTACTGGGGCCTGACGGAGCTGGCCCCAATAACCTCACACTCTGAACGTGATCTCTTTCCTCATAGTTTTTCGTTTTTGAAGGAAACTTTTCCCTTAGATAATGGTTTTTGAAGGGAAACGTTTATCACCATGTAGTTAAGAAGTTAAGAGAAAAAATAAGAATCAGGGCAAAAAAAAAAAAAAAAATTCTAGAAATAGAAATTTTTAGGTGGGGCCCGGCCCCTCTGGCCCCTAATGACAAACCGCCCCTGCAGAACAGCAATGAAAAGGTTAGAACACGTCGTTGAACGCATTCGAAAAACAAGAGTCCTCAAACTCATGAGGACACCACCATAATAGAACAACACATGGTGGATAACCTGTGTCAGGAGGAAAGATACAGAGGCACAGTAGTCAAGCTCCAAAATAATTATTTTCATAATACAATTTAAATGTAGAACAATAATCACGACAATGCGAGGAAGAAACACACACCATCGCCCAGACCTGACGAAACCGTGCTAAAGAATGAGTTGATTGTGCTTCTGCATATTCGAGGCGGAGGCGAGCTGTTAAACAGCTGCGAAAATAGGAGAGGATTTTGTCACTCGCAATAAGTGGATTAGCAGAGTCTGCGGCTTTCCGGAGATAAAGATGATAGATATATATTGCTTGTTTCACCAAAACAAAGAGAAAGGCGCAAACATCCGGCAAACGAGATGGAGGGTGCTTCGTTAAAAGCAACCAGGAATAGGCGAGAAAAGGTAGATTGCGAGAAGTGATATGGTTCACGAAACGAAATACACAATGCAAAACAGGAATCAGGATGGGACAATGCCAATACATATGGTCGGTATCTCCTATGGACTCACAAAATGGGCAAATGAAAGAAGAAAGGAGAGACATACGGGATAGAAGAAGAGGGACAGGAAGCCGGCGGTGAAGATATAGCCAGTGAATGTCAAACTACAACGGTGCAGAAAGGGGAGAAGAAGAGGCAGACCAGATGGCCTGAGAGAGGGGAGAAGCAACATCAGAAATTGGGTGCGGAGCTGCGGTAGGTGTACGAAAGAAACGGTAAAAGGAAACAGTGGAAACTGAGAGAATAGGGACAGAAACACCACTAATAGAGAGAGAAAAAGGAATAGGGAGACTGGGACCAAGGACAGAGACGAGGCCATGAGAATTGACGAGATATGGATAAAGAAAACCTAGGGAAGAGCGAAGAAGATCATAATCAGTAGCATGGGAAGGTGAAGGATCGTAAAATAAGGAGGTAAGGGGTTTCCAGGTCAAATCGGGATAAACGAGTGTGCGAACAGTTAGTATACCGGAGCGGATCCAGGAAGGCAAAAGAAAAAAAAGGCTGTCTGGAGGAATGGACGAGGGTGGAGAAGAAAAGAGGTTCATCCAAGAGATCAAGGGTGGTGGTCGGAGGGGCCCGGAAAAGAGGAAGAGCGCCGAGGAACGTCAGAGTTTCAGAAAGAACAGAAGGAAAATTAATGGAAGAAGAAGAGAAGGAATCCATCTTGAGATAAAGGGGAAAGGAGAAAGATGGATCGTGAAGAGAGAGAAGAACATCAAGGGTAGAAGAAAGGGACGGAGTGGGAGCAACCAAGATCTGAAGAAAGGAAACAAGTCGGTGAGCACGATATTATATGTGCACATCCGGTAAATTGAAGCCTCCGTGCTCCTGTGAAAGGTTGAGCGTCGCCGCCGCAACCCAGTGCTTTGTGGTCCAAATCATCGATGTACACAGACTTTTGATATGATCAAGACGATACGTAGGCAGTACAGTAGAAGACCAGGTATAGAAACAAAGTGGCAAGAGGTAACGATGTACAATGGCAGCACGCTGATGGTAGGAAGTGTACGAGTGCGTTGATTTCCAGAATCCCACCGTACGGTGAAGACGTGGGCGTAAAGTATCCCACGAAGCAGCTGCTGCCTTAAACGGATGCCCAGTATAAGTACCAAGGATTTTCTGAGACGAAGAGGACCACACCGCACCCCATGGGTAACAGTACGGCCCACCCACGACCCACACCATAAGCCGGTGCTTTTTGCAGCATTAAGAGTAGCACCAGATAAGTCCACATAGGATCGATAAACTTGATATAGAACATCAAAGAGATGGTCGTAACGCAAGCAGAACGTAGCATCATCGGCATACGCAGTATTACACAGCAGTGATGCCTAGTGCTAGAGACTGTAAGTGGCATAGCAGAGAGAAGGGATCGTTTCGCTGCAAGAAGAAAGGGCTCAAAAGGGGACACCTATGCCGGATCCCATGTTGAAAAGGCACAGCCGCCGTCAAAAAGAAGGCCGTCCGAACGCGAAGACGGGCACCCCGGTAGAGACTGAGAAGGATAGAAACGAAAGAAGGAGGGAAACCAAACGAAGCAAGAACAGTACAGAGATAATCGTGAGAAACGTTATCAAAGGCAGATTTTTGATCGATATTAAGGAGTGCCAAGGGTTCAGAAAATTTACGAGCAAGGGAGGTAAGAAGAATTAGAAAAGTGGTATTATTATTAATGGACCGACCAGGCACAGTGTATGACTGGTCGGGAGAAACAAGAAAAGGAAGGACAGTATTTAGTCGGCGAGAAAATAATTTAGTGTAGAATTTATAATCTAAGTTGAGAATTGAAATGGGGCGCCAATTCGTCAAGTCCAAAAGGTCACCATTTTAAAGCAGGAGAGTAATATGTGCTACAGTGAAGTCCGGCGGTAACGCAGAAGAAGAAAGAGCACAAGAGAAACATGCGGAGAGAAAGGGTAGGAAGGACGGAAAGAAAGCACGGTAAAAGAAAAGTGGTAGACCGTTAGGTCGTGGAGAAGCATGCGGGTTAAGAGACGCGAACGCCTCTCGGAGTTCAGAAGGGGAAAATCCGATTGTAAGAAAGAGCAAAGGTGATCTGGGACCTAAGGGAGATTAGAAAGAAGCGAGGAAGAAGAAAGATCAGTAGTCTGCGGTACCGCTTGGTATTTGTCCACAAAGGCATTCCGAACATGGGAACATACGACGGATTGATCATCGGTAACGGTACCATCAGCGAGACGGAGATGTCGTATGGAGGATGATGCTCGCTTTTTAGACTCCATTTTAGCAAAGTATTCACACGACTGCGCAGACGAGGAGATATGACGCCAGCGCATCCGTCGGACAGCTTGCCGTGCCAATGGCTTAAGAAGTGCAGAGAGATCACTTTGATACTCGGTGTACTGAGGGTCTGCCGGAGTCAGAATTGACAGATGACCTCGTAGATTGACAATCTTCTGGAAACGTTCGGTGCAAACAGTAAAGGAGTAATTGCGAACAAAGAACTGCAGATCACTCTTAACCTTCGACCAAAGATGCAGAGCACTCGGTGTGGAGTCTAAAAGACATCGCCTATCGGCCAGAAATTGGTTTACTGCGGCACAAAAACCAGAGTCCGTGAGAAGCTCATCATCAAAAGTCCACGTGCATCAAAAGTCCACAGTCTCACAGACAGTGAGACATACTGCACAGTGGTCGGACGAAATCGTAGGAAGGTGCACTACGTCTGTAATGGACGGAGTCATCGTCGTCGAGACATACACACGATCAAGTCGTGACAATGGAGAGTCAAGTGTCACCGGACCATGGCACGTGTAGGAAAGGTCAGTTGGTCGTAAATGTCGAAAAGCGTCAACAAGCTGAAAGTCATGAATGATAGGTGAAAGCAAAGATGTGAGATTACGACGGTATTCACCTCTTGATGAACACCTATCGAGGGAAGGCTCGAGAGTATAGTTGAAATCCCCGCCCAGGATAACAAAATCCTGAGCGGGGAGAGCAGCAAGTGCGTCTCGAAGACAATCACAAAAGGTTGTCACCAGAGATTCATTCTGCGGGAAATGTGCGTTTAGCACATGATAGGTAACATTATCAATAGTAAACGAAAAACATTGTAGTCGACCCGGAGATATAGATCGAACTGCATAAGACGAGAAGCGATGCAACAGACGGTGATGGACACCAACTGCTACACCGCCCCGTCTCCCAATACGATAGTCATGGAAAAAGGTATATGGTCATGTACGCCATAAATGGTACAGGGTATTGCATCGCTGTTAGTCTCTTGTAGTAGTATAAGATCTGCCTGGACAGAAACCAAATCCTCATACACAAGAGAGTTAACCTCCTAGGTAGCAAAACCCCTACAATTAAACGTCGCAATCTAGAATATTTAAATCCACTGTCGGCTAATGTATTGTGGAAGTAACAGCCTTAAACTTCTCTACTTGGCGGTGAATCGTTACAAGTTCGCCATAATCACCAGAAGTTTCGTCCACACTCTAAATAGCTGCTGCCACATGGGTGAGCTGTGTTGAAGAACAGACGGTATGAGCGCACCCGCCTCAAGAACAAGAGCTTTTATTGCAGGCCTTTTCACATCAAAGCAGAGCAAATTATAAATTTGCTTATGAGATAAAGGTTGTTCTAATATTTTGTAATGCCGCAGCTGTTGTGCAAATTCATCAAAGGGAGGAACACCCGAGGACACCTTAATTTCCATTGACATTTCATAATCTTTGAACGCAGCTGGAGAAGTACGCTTCCTACTTGAAGCACGAGGAGAGTGATTAGGAGGCTTTCCGCGTTTAGCCTTCGCGCCGCGACCGCGTGAAGCCAGTCGCTTCTCATTTCGAGATCTGGAGTCTGCCACAGATCCATCACTGGGAGCAGGGTCACCAGTACTACAATAGGTATCCTCTGAATCTGCGATTGAAGCCTCAGCATCCGAAACACCGCTGCCACCATCTGAATGACCAGGCACATCCGGGGTGCGGAAAGGTGCAGTCGATGGAAGATCAGGGTAGTGAGCAACAGTGACTGGTGGTGGTTGGGGTACTGCCGACTCAGAATCCAACGTTGTGGAAGATGCTGAAGAAGGACGTGCAGAGACAGTTGCTTCTGAGTTCTGAGAAGGAGGTAAACGATCCAGAGTAGTAAGCGGTCGAGAGGAGACGTATCTACACTCTGTCTGATTATGTCCAAATTCCTTGCACTTCCCACAGTGAAATTGAGTAAGCACGTCAATACGTCTCACATGATCACCACATTTAACATTGTACTGAGTGGGACAGGCTTCAATGGAATCTTGTGTAGAGAATACAATACGTGCAACTCGTCGAGCTCCTTGGATAGGACGGGTGACCGCTCTGCCATCTGGCTTAGCGGGCGCTGCGGAATGGGTGTGTATCGGGCCAACAACACGACCCAAACTAAAAGCAACAACATATAACATGGAATCTGACACTTCTGGTGGCACTGGATAGAATGATACACTCACAGGACGACGTGCAACGGGATCAGGTACAAATGCTGATCTCGAATAGCGAGACCCTTCAAAATAACTTCGTGAGCATATTCAGCTTTCTTAAAATAAACAATTATAATAGTAGGACGACGCGCCATAAATTGAATACAATCAGATGGAAACATACCTTTTAGGGCGTCTTCATACACATAGAGAGGTGTATTCGGCAAGGCGACAAAACAAACTCCTCGATCCAGGATTGTAGTGAAGGTTTGTCATTCTGGTGAAGCTACTGGAATGTCCAATTGGAAAGAGTTCCCAACACGTTGAAGGTGAGATTTCAAACTAGGTGCATCAGTGTACATCTCAGCAACAGCAGGACGAGATTTTGTGTTCGCAGCTGAATATGAAGGCGGAGCCGCTTGGCACGATGCTATAGTCCCAGTGGATACAGCAGGAATAGTGTCCATGTTAACAGGATCCTTGAGGAGCTCTGACGAAGTCGAGCTGATCGGTGAGATCACAGCAGGAGGGTAGCGAGAAGAAGCATCCTCAGAAGGCAGCTGAACTCCGCCGGTAGGGGAAGACGGCGTAGTGAAGCCAGGCATGGAAGAAGAAGAACGAGTACCATCGGAAGGGAGGTCGGAAAACTTGTCCTCACCTCCTGAAGTCGCCCGCCATCTTTAATGGCGGCGCCCAGACAGGGCCAACCGGCCCGGTCAAAACGTAAACAAACGAAGAAACAACACAAAATAAGCACTCACAAGCTCGGGAAGTAAACCAAAACGAAGCCCCTGACCTTTAACTGAAGGCTGGGACAAAAGGAACCACTCAGAACACGAAAACACTCAGTCAACAGATCAAATTACGGGAGCTCCAAAAATGCGCTGTAATTGCATAGATGATGCTTTTACCAGTATGAAGGAATATATGTTTTAAGTATGAAGGAATATATGGACATTATAATAAATGTCTAGAGAACAATGTTTTTTGCTTTGAATATAGGACGGTTAACAATTTTTAAACACCCTCTCTTGTTCATATCAATTTTTGGTATTCTAAATTGTTCCTGGGAACACTAGAAATGCAAATACAGTATTTCAACAATCACCCCTGGGAAAAGTGACATGCTGTTCTTCCCCTGTGGAAAGATGAAATACATTTATTGCCTTACATTTTTTCAGCTTGCTAAAAAACACCAGTTGGAAACTATTTTCTCCTATGGATTTAAATTTTTAATCACATTTTTGTATAAGATTGCCCGAAACATGATGAAAAGCCCCCAAGGCTCTCTGCGTAAACATCTTTTGTACGCTCCAGCTCTTTTGGAAAGAGCATATAAATTATTACCCTACTTTTTTTTTTTAATTTGGTGAAACACACCAGTTGGAAACTAATATGAATTATGGATTCAAAAATTTTAATCATATTTGGAATTAAATTGCCAGAAACGTGCGAAAAGCACGCGGAAACTTTCTCTGGACAGTGTATCAATAACGTTCATTGAGCATTTCAAAGTTCGTCCCCCCTCGGAAGCTAGAAATATACAGCATTTGTGACCCTGAAAGCTAATTCTTATGTGACGTGCAAGATCCTTTGGTTTAATAACCCGGTAAGTCAGGTTTGTAAGCCCATGTGACCAAGGAAGTTAGAATGAGATATCTGAAGATGCCCTTGTTAATGTAGCAGTACTACTTTGCTTGAAACCTACAACCACGAGCGACTGTCGTCAAAGTGTGAGAAAGCTGATGGTTCTCAAGGTTATCGCAATCCATTTGTGTTGGCTAATAGCCTACTTTTGTCGCAAATGTTTCCAAATTCGCATTGTAAATTGCTGCCGATGTGTGAGAAAATGCTGAATTTACAAAATTCTTAATTATTTTGAGGCTTCTTCCCATTTTTATTTTAAATTGAAATACCCGAACGTTAGTGCAAAGTTCTAAACAAAACATGACGTTAAAATTGAAAACTTCATTCGTATAAGAATTATAATTAATTGCGATTTGATATTAAGACTATTCCTGCAACCAAAACCCTTGCAATTTCGAAATACACACATTTGAAATTACATAGGTATCATGTGAACAAACATCAAATTCCCATACTTTACGGCTTCACGGTTAAGAGACTCAGGGCATCTACAGAAATATTATTCTAACCTCCTTGCATGTGACATGGTAATCAAGTAACGCTGAGCCACTGCACAATATCAAGGTGTTAATTAATGTGTTAACCAGTTTATCATACACCGTGGTGTTAACAGAACAATTTCAAACGGAAGGTGTGCTCATGTCAAAGTGTCAGGTGGTCATGTAATTCTCATTTTATTCGATCACAGCTAGGTGAAGTGAATTTTGTGTTGTTTAACAACCAGAACAATTTCAAATGGAAGATGTGTTCATGTCAAAGTATCACACAATTCTCATTTTATTCGATCACAGCTGGGTGAAATGAATTTTCTGTATTTTCACCCATTCAGTTTGCTGTGGTTGTGATACACAGCTATTCTCTGCTTGCTTACAGCTTACAATCGTTGAATACAAGGTGCCAATGGGTAACAGCTTGGCGAAGTGAATTTTGTCAAATGTTGCTACACAATCGTTGCATACAAGGTGTACGATTGAAAATAACTCAACACATTTTCAGATTGGCTATCGAGAGAAACATCCTACAATCTCATCGGTAAAAATTACATTCATGGGGATATGCCGAATCCCGTGCTGAGTGGATCGAAACATCACTTGATTACAGAACAGTTTGTTGACATTCAGTTCATATTAAAGCTACTATTTGACTAAATCATAAGTGCAGAAAGAAAAACAAAGCCTGTTTACCGCAATTTCAGAGTCCATCATGTGCTATGTTCTCCTTTTTGATCTTTTACAAGATAATTTGAAAAAATGTTCATATAGTCATCTTTTCTTAGCAAAAAAAAAAAAAAAAAAAAAAAATTCACACAGGTCTGTAATCAAAGAAAAAAATAAGGTAAGAAAATGATTTTTGTATGCATGTATCAGTTAAAAGGAGTGATGTATTAATGAGGAGGTAGCACGTGACGTCTTCGAGAAGTTTCAGTTAAGTGGCAACAGTTCTTGCAAGTTCCTGAAGGACAAACACAGCTGGCTGTCCTGCAGTTATTGTGTAAAATGCGATCATTAGCGATCAATGTTAACAAAAATATTGAAGAGTTAGACTCTTCAAAGGTAAAAAATCTTTTAAAGGTTAGTTTTATCTATAAGTTAGTGATTTATGCTAAGGCTGGGAACCTATCTTTTAGTTGTTCAAATGCTGTTGGTGTGCAGTGTTTGTACTTATTGGATCAGTCGTTTCACTTGTTGATTCGAAGTTTTCAAGTTGAATTTAAAAGGTGTTGGCTTTCGTTTTGCGTAGGTTTTATTGCTACTGACTATTTTCTGACAGAACACCCTTCAGAGTTTGTCTCTTAGTCAAAACAATTCCTAAATCAACGCTTCGGTATCCAATCTGTACTTCTGTGCGCTTGGGTTTTTCACCTTCAGGGATTTCTATTCAGAAGGTTCCTGGCTGATCAAGGAGGTATTGAAACTTTTTATAGAGCTGAAAGTTAATTTGTTAGCCAATCTGACTGTTAGTCAGAATCAAATCTCTTCGGCTGTTCTGGATTTTTTAGGAGAGCTTGACCCACTTTTTTGCGAATTTTCGGCTTTTCACTTAGTATTTTCACTTTTAAGATTATTTGGCTCTCAGTGTTGGGAGATTTTTGTTTTTTGCTTTAATATTTCGTTCTATATATTTCCTCCCCAAACCACCGTTGATTTTATTTTTAGTGACCTGTATTTTTAACTGGAGCTGAAGTACACTTTTGTGGAAAAATGCAAATAATGGATAAAATTTCCAAATGAAATTTTTTTTTGGTGTCTAGGTCTGTTTACAGACTGAGATTATGCTGCTAAATTTATTTACGGATAAATAACGTAGGGCGCAAATCAATATTATTGTTTTTTTTCACCACAATTTTGTGTGGAAAAACAGATTTTGCTCTAAATTTTTCTAAGCTTGGAAAACGTTTCCAAGAACTAAGCGAAACACTTTTTATTGAAGAGTTCCTAATTACTCACTAATTAGTGATCACACTAAATTACCATGTAAAATAATATCCACGATAATAAAATGTTGTTTGCATCAAGACTTTTATATGCCTCGAGCTGTTGTATGGTAAAGCCGGTTCGACCAAAACAAAGTAATAGAAAATATTTACTATTTGTACTCTCGGAAAACTTTTCGCGTCACCTTCGAAGATACTTGCATTCAGCACATACAGATATTTCCTTCAATCTCTTAAATGTTTTCCAAATACCGCATTTTGTACTCGGAAGTTAAACTTTCAAAGTAGGACGCCATCATTTCAACAAGGACTGGTTGTCCTTCACTTACGTTACAAAGGCTCGTTGCCATGCTAAAGTCACGTGTCTGCTACAACTTCATTGTTCATTTGCTCCATAAGAGCATGAGACATAGAAGTTCTTGGTTAGAAAATTAGATGAGATAAAGTGTTCTTTCAAATTATATGTAGGAGTAACTTTTAAAATTAGTTTATTGAGTGTAAATACGGCACTGCAATTAAAAATAAATATAAAGAGCTCTGCATGTCTGAGGGCCGCCCCGGTGGCGCAGTGGTCAAAGCGATGGCCTCTGATCATTTGTCCGAACGAGGTCCGGGTTCGAATCCCGGTAAGTCATGGATGTTGTGTTTGTCTTACGGCACTGGCTCTCTCCCTTCCCTGCAACCAGTGGCCCTAAATTAGGGACGGGCGACTGCTTATAGCCCATAGTCCATTGAGTTGCTCACGGTGGTCGTTAAACCTCCAATTAAAAAAAAGTCTGAGGAAAAGCAGTGATAGTTTTGTATACATTATATCTGTAGACCCCCTTTTTTATTTTATGCGATATTCATTTTTCATGAGCTCATGGGGTAAAAATATTTTTCAACAAAACAATTTGAGGAACAAAATCAGGTGATTAAGGGTAACATGAAAGAACAATAATGCGGTATATTTAAATTCGCATAGCTGCAACTTCACTTATCAGGTGTTCGTTGTATGTAGCGGCGTATTTTCTATTCAATCTGATTTTTATCGAAATTTCGAACTTGTTAATTAAATTTTGATCTACAAATTTGTTGGTTCGCACTCGCACCCGAATATTCCTTCTGCGCTATTTATACGATATATTTTGCGTTGAATCAAACACTGTATGTACCTTTCCAATAGCTATGTATTTCCCACCAATTCCTCGTGGTTACAGGTGGCGCTGCTATCTCAATTGCTGCTCGTTTCTGATTACGTTTGCCAGTCTATTCTCCTCCAATGTTTTTGACCTGTATACGCACGCACACACACATGTAATTCTTCCAGGCTTTTATCATATACTTTCATCACTGGAGCTAACCAATGATTTAATAGATTTTGGATGGTTATTATGACTCATGAATGGAATACCGAAACCAACTGTATATCTACACACCGACCACATTTTCCAAAATTTAAAAAGAAACCTCATAATACTGTTTTACGGGGTACAAGCATCTAGTTGCCTTCTTCTGGCTATGCCTGGTTTAGAATCTTGGTAAAGATACAGATGCGATCGTTCATACGGCATTTGTTCTTTCCCTTCCCTGGACCCAGTGGCCCTTAATTCAGATTGGGCAACTCCTCCAATTCTTAAATTTCTCATGGAAGTTGTTAATAAATTAACGACCATCAAGATACAACAGACCAGGACAAAATCAGATGCGTGTCTAACAGGATCGGAGCAAGCTTTTCTTACCTGGGAGGGCGAGACTTGAAATTACGCCCGAGTTCAGAAGTTCCTTACTTCCCCTCAAATAGCAGTTTTTTTTTTATTGGAGATTTAACGACCACCTTGAGCAAATCAATGGGCTATAAGAAGTCGCCAGTCCTTAATTTAGGGCCACTGACCCCAGGAAAGGAAGAGAGACAGTGCCATAAGACAAACACAACATCCATGCCGCACCAGGATTAGACCCCTTCTCGGACGAATGGTCGTAACTCGTAAGCCAGTGCTCATGCCATTGCGCCACCGGGACGGCGTTTTGATTAACTCACACCTCCGCTACAGGAAAGTATTACGATCTTTAAAAAAATCTCACTTCAGTTTTTGACTAACTTTACTCAAAATTAAGTGAATCGCAAGAGCCAGCAGTTGTTAAGTATCAAGTAAATGCTATATGAACGTAGACAACAGAGTACCCCGCAGAAATGCAGAGTGAAAAACGAACCTGCACAGAACAAATAAATAACAGAGTGTGAACCCAAGAATAGGAAGACGCTTTCACGTAGGGCTTGAAAAAATTTAGTTCAAGGTTAAACGCTCAAAGTCACTTTCGGCGACAGAGCACAAATGACTAATTAGCTCTTTATCCTTACAGCGTGGCGTATTCCGAAAGGTCATGGAAGTTCGGCACATCCACATATTGTTTTACATACCTTCATCCTCTGATTTAGACATTTCCATTCATGCATGTGAGGGGTCCACAACTCACAGTGTAGGTTGTTCAGTATGTTGATTAGCTGCACATGTAATAGTGTATGCGACTAACTAGTTTTTACAAAAGAAGATACACTGAAGTGTAAGACACTCCTTTTGAGTTAAAATGTTCAGTAAATTTATGCACATGCTGTTCACTTCCATTTTTTACTCTCCTCAGAGTACGACATTATGTCAATGGTATGACCATCCTGGGAGCGCAACCACCCTCCCTGTAGCTACGGCACTGGTTGTTTGGATTTAATGAATATGGAGACAATACCACATAGGATGGCTGCATAATTAAAAAAAAATAAAGCATATTGCTGTCAACAAACAGGAATGACTAACAAAGGAGACCAATTGTGCAGTCAAATTAAATTTTATTTACTGGAAACAATTTTGTTTTACTGTAGCAATTTACAGAACACATAGCACAAAGTACTGCAAAAACGTTTGGCTTGTTTGCAGATGTACATACATTCATTTATATAAAAGTCACCAATTACTGATCCTTGTTGTTTGAATAAGTAGTAGTACACAGGGGGAAAAAAACATGTACACATATTTATTTACTTTAATATTCCAAAGATGAAAGAGCAGGAAACTTTGACGAAAAATTAGCAAAATAACTCTTTCTCTATAATTCAAGAGGAACAGTGATATAAAAATTCATTTTATTCATCTAGCCCAAAACTGCAATTGTAAAACGAAGAAAAACATTGTATTAAAAATAATGTGAGTAAACATATTCCAGTCTGCAAAAGTATGAATATTACAATGAAAAATACCTTTTTAGTATGATTACATTATTATCAAGCCAGCAATTTAGTAAAAATATTTTCAATCTGATTGATACTGTACATTTTTTACATAAAATTTTTTCTGCGGAGCACAAATGTTTTTTGGCACACAAAATATACAAAAATACATAGGAAAGCCTCCGTGATTATATGAGAGGTCTTTAAAAATAGATAGCCACAGATTAAAATATTTTAATATTAGACTGGCTGATTGTTTACAAATTGAAATTATGTCTTTCTTATAGAGGGAGCACCACATGACTTTTATATAAACATTTGGCTGAAGAACATATGCTCACATAGATAAACACTACTGAAAACACCACTTTAGCCCAATAAAACATATCAATATAAAATGGAATATTAAATCTAGGATAAAAACATCCGATGTATTTTAGTAAATATAAAAACAGAATTTTTAATCTCACTTATAATAAAATTTAATACTGTTAACTTTTATGTTGAAGTGAAAAATTGAATACAAAATCATAGAACAAATATATTCCACTTAGAGTACACTTTATGATAGGCAACAAAGTAGATATATATTCACTACATGAATTAGTCATTAAAACTAGATAAAAAAATAAATAAAAACAAACCATACAACATACGTATATCACGTACTAATATATTGGAAACAAATTTAGGTAATAATCCAGAACAAAACATAACATGAACTGCACTCAACAGTTCACCATTTACACATTTATTTACATTAATTCCCAAGCCGGAAGTATATGCATACAAAACCTTTGCAGTCCTCCCCCCTTCAGTGGCCAGCATTACTTCATGCCTTTACTATAAGAATTATTTTAAAACTTTTAAATAATGTGCATATAAAAACATAGAAAATCAGTAAAATTTCCTATGTAGTTATTACATAGTACAGTTATAAAATCTGGAAAAATGTTTTGTATGCATTAAATTTTGATAAATACTAATAAACATAATTCTTTTTTTTTCTTGAATAAATACATAAATCCAGTTTTTGCATAACTAACAGTAATAAAATATTGTTTATATATCAGAGCAAAAATTGCTAATGGCATTTCATTACACATAAGATTGTTTTAGAGGCAAAGATAATACTTATTAAAATGCCAGTAAAGGAAACTATAATGGGACCATAGTTTCAGCTACTAGGGCTCTCGTCAGCCATCAAATCGAAATAAGTATAATCTTTGATTCTAAAACGATCTTATGTATCCTAGTTTGCACATCTGAATAGGATACAAAATGCATCCCCTCCCCCAAACATTTGTTTAAATCTATGAATATCACAGGCACACAAGAAAATATCATTAAAGTTTATTTTGTTACACATTCATTAATTATTTACAAGCTAAATGCGACTCATTATGAGTAATTTAAGCAGAAAGTTTCTTGTTAGGTATTAAAAAATGACACACACACACACCAAAACAAACAAACAAAAAATAAAAACTGATAAAGTAATGCCAATGTACAAAGTATATTTTCAATAAAATTGCAACCTTTACTGTACAAATTGCTAAACAGATTAAGGTATTTGCTGTGATTGAATAATGTCATTATGCTAATGTCTACAAGCAAAATTTCTTGATATTTCCATTTATTACTAAATTACATTTTCATTTTATATAATATTTTTTGAAAATATATTTTTATGAGCTTTAAAATCTGATAATTATTAAATGAACAGTAAGCTTCCCATATTATATATATATATCATCAACCATTATCAATCTACTGCTGGATGAAGGTCTTCCCAAGTTTCTTCCACAATTGTCTGTCTTGAGCCTGTCTCCTACATGTCACTCCCGCATACTTTCAAATTATATATATATATACACTCGAACTACAGGCCCATCAGCCTCCTTTCAGTGGTTTATGAAAGCTTCACTAAGGTTCCTTCACATCACTTGAAGGTAACACTAGACATAGCCCAACCAAGAGAACAAGCTGGATTCAGGAGTGGCTACAGCACTATAGATCATATCCATGTACTGAGAGAACTAATTGAAAGAGCAAGGGAATATGAACTCCCATTATGCATGGCTTTTATTGACTATGAAAAGGCCTTTGATTCCGTGAAACTATCAGCAGTAAACAATGGCTTTGAAGTCCTGCGGTATTGAAGATGCATACATTAGCATTATTAATAACATCTATTAAAATGCAAGTGCAAAGGTTCCGATATTTGAGGATACAGCACAAATAAGAATTGGAAAGGGAGTGAGACAAGGTGACACCATATCTCCCAAGCTCTTTAATGTTACATTGCAAAATGTCTTTCAATAATTGAACTGGGAAAACACAAAGGGATAAAGATTAATGGAGATTACTTAACTCGCCTTCATTTTGCTGATGTCATCTTTGCAACTACCCCTTCAGAGCTGCAGAGTATGATCCAAGAACTTAATGACAAGAGTAAAGAAGTGGGATTAAAAATGAACTTTCAGAAGACAAAAGCGATGTACAATGCTTTTACAAGAAACAAAGATTTGGCGATTGATGGAGAAAAGCTTGAGACAACCGATTTCTACATTTATCTTGGGCAGCAGATATCGAGTGAGGGTCACATTGATGAAGAAATTAACCGGCGTATAAAACTTGGATGAAGAGGTTTTGGAAGAAACAGTACAATTTTTAAGAGCAGTATGCCAGTATGCATCAAAAGAAAAGCGTTTAATCAGTGCATCCTGCCAGTGCTTGCGTATGGAGCCAAGACACGGGCCTTAACTAAAAAAGACATACAAAGACTTCAGACAACTCAAAGAAGCATGGAGAGATGCATGCTTGGCGTAACCAGGAAAGATAAGAAGAGGAACTTGTGGATAAGAAAAATGACAGGAGTGGACGACATCATGACCAGAGTGAAATCACTGAAATGGCAATGGGCTGGACATGTTGCCAGAAGAACGGACCCCCGATGTACAACCAAAATTTCAGACTGGATTCCGAGGGACAGGAAAAGACCCAGAAGAAGACCCCACAGGAAATGGAAGGATGAAATTTGAAAGTATGCTGGAGTGACATGGAAGAGACAGGCTCAAGACAGAAAAATGTGGAAGAAATTTGGGATGGGGGAGGGGGGACCTTCATCCAGCAGTGGATTGATAATGGATGATGATATATACTTAAATCATGTGGAAATGAAACAGAAAAATTAAGTTGATATACCATGAAAGTAAATTGCAGATGCAATAATCTAATCATAAAATGAATGCAGCAATACATATTCCCAAAAAAATTCTGCACTTGTAAGGCAACCAGAAAAGGAACCAAAATTCCCACAATATGTGACATGTCAACACAAGTTGTTTTTTTTTTTATTTTTTATTTTTTTTTTTTTGGTGGTGGGGTTAATGACTACCGTGAGCAACTCAATGGACCATAAACAGTTGCCTATCCCTAATTTAGAACCATTGGTTCCAGGGAACAGAAAGAGCCAGGGCTGTAATAAAAATATACCACCTATGCTTCGCCAGGAACTCAAACCCAGGCCTACAGGATGAATAGTCAGAAACCAGCACTTAGACCACTGCACTATCAGGAGAAAAAGTGTTTGCACAACAACTAATCTTTCTGCATAATAGACCGCATAGAAGCACGACAGCATATGCATATGATTTTATTTTTCAATTCACCCACTTAGTTCTCCTGACCTGTTTTTTCTTAATTTTTTATTTATGCTACAAGTATATGGAAATTTGGGCTTACTTACAGAAATAATTCTGTTAGTTGAGTCTGTTAGAGATGACTCTTAGATGTTGCCATGTTCACTTGCTCACCTCACACAACAGTGTAGTCTGAGATGCATGTTTTTTTTTGTTTTTTTTAATTTCTTTTTTCTTTTTTGCTATTGCTGTCAGAAAGGAGATTTTGTGTGTTGGAGGAGACAAAAAAAGTATTTCTTTCAAAGGACATTTTGTGTGTTGGAGGAGACAAAAAAAGTATTTCTTTCAAAGAAAAACCAACATTCCATTTTTTTACAAATGCAGCACTATGACCATGACCTTTCTTGCAGATAATGAAATGAATTGTTACCTCCCAGGTTCAGGAATGATGAATATCATGGCTTTATTAATCTCAATGATACTGAATTGTTGGTATGTATGGAACAGGTATGAAGAACTTCCATACAGGAGTGTGCCCTGGAAATTCACTATGTTCAGTCATTCTCATCTCTATCATTCAGAAGCACATGGCCCTTAAATATGTGATAATGATGACCTACATATCATCCACTGCAACAGAAGGGATATACGCACCTCATGTTCAATCATTCTGCCAATGTTGTTAATCCAGAAACTGGGCCTTACAAAAGGCGACCAAAATATATAAATATGTGGTATAAATATATGACCTACATATTGTTTACTGCAACAGAAGAGATATATACACCTCATGTTCCGTTTCTTTAATACAAAAACTGGACCTTACACCTAATTTACTGAGGGCATATGGCAGTCCTTAAACACCTCTTCCTTACCAGAGGCACAAAGGATTGTGCTGACAAGGAAATATTGCTGAGCCTGGGGTAGTCATTGAGGTTGATGAAACCACGATACTTGTTATTCCTTACGTTTCCTCTCTCTCTCTCTCTCTGGGAGTTTCCTTCATTTCCAACCAGAGAGGTTATCATGTTGTGCTCATAAGAAAGGAATTGTCACCTTCTTTCTAGTAAAAGTAATACCTTTTTGCTTTGCCAGCACACAAAATGTTTTTTCAACAGGCCATTTCAAAGCCAAAGAAAAAAAAAAAAAAAAAGTTATGTCTCAGGCTACACTACTACATGATACAAGAGAGCAAACATGGTGACATCTGGTATCACCTTTGACAGACTTAACAAACAGGGTTGTTCCTACAAATAAACTTTAAGTTATAATAAAAACAATCTGATTATCTATAATGAATAAAAATAAATTCCAAACCGAAAGCGATTTCTTCTGTGCCACACAATGGCAGAAAAAAAAAAAAGCATTCTTTTAGAAATGTATTAGATTTCTACCAGATGTAATACTGTAGAAACTGCACATATAGGTAATTTTCTATTTGTTTTATCTGCATTAATGAAGCACAGTTTCCCAATTTTTTATGTATTTTTATAGACAATGACTTACAAAAACAACCCAAGCACTAACTAATTGGGACTTCACTACTTAAAAACTTGGCAGCAACTGTTAAGAAATACAATTTCTTTTAAACATTCCAAAATAGATTGAAACAGATGTTACAGACATATGCTGGGCAAATCTAGTGATTTTTGATTTTGCGGGTAAATAAGTCAGGGGTCTTTTGCTAGTAATTAGAAGCCACTGGGAATCAGCACTTCAATTTATGAAATATTTGGTTCATCCAACACACTTTAAGAATAAATTTGTATTTTATAAATAGTTCCTGGCTGTGCAATGGGACAGAAACAGCAAAAGTCATGGATTTTTCTGTGTGAAAAAAAAAGTGAGTTATGAGTTAAAAAAAATATTAAATGATGTGATTAACCAATGTATTTTCTACTGAAACATGAAAAAATGCATATTAAAACATTAACTGAGATGTCAATTTATTTACACCTGCCTAATAAAACTGGTTGGGATCCACCAGTTTTGTCATTTAAAAGATTGTTAGTTGCTTGAAGCTTTTTGTGGGTTGCACCATTCACAATAAGGAACTGCTACTGTTGTGCAAAAAGACCAGAAGGATTGCTGTGTTTGGAAGATACTCAAACCGGCATGTCTGCTGCCAAATATCATGTCACTTTCACAGCTGCTGAGATTACTCATTTCGCCACTTCTGATTCTCAATCAAATGCTAACTGACGCTCAGCGAGGTAGTCTTCCTGGTTTAAACTACATGCCATCTTGCACACTAGAGTGAGCCAGTTATGTGATGACGATATGTGTGCCCAATTAATTGACAGCTCATTGTACATGTGAAAAACAAAATAAGAAATAAAATATGAAAAACAAAACATCTTTTTTAGCAATAGCATCTGTTTTCATATTTCATTATAAATGATTTATTTTTGTGCTTATTTATTAATTTTTAACGTAGTGAGTGAAATTTGTCAATGACCATATTTAGTTTTTACTATTGTTATTTTTTTCTTGCATTTTTCTTCTTAATAACTCCATGAGTGTATGGTGGTAGTCCTATTCATTCAAGGGTGGTAAAAGAACCACAGAACAAACAAAACACTTGTCTCATTTGCAACTCAAATTCAGTCTCATGGAATATGAAGCAAATTTCATAAAAACTCTTAAGTTACTAAAATTTTGACAAAAAAAGAAAAGGGTAATATATAGATACAGTTTTATGAATTTAGTGGTCAAAATATTGGATATCAAAGACATATTTTTAACCCACAGCTCTTTAAATGGACATCAGCAAAAATAATAATAATAAATAAATAAATGAAAGAAAGAACATTTACACATTAAAGTCTGTTAATTGTCTTGTGTAAAGCATCAATCCAACCTTACTAATTTCTTTAGAGGTTAATAGGAAAAGCTAAATATATAAGAACATGCTTCAAAGGATAACACAAATGCATGAGTATGATCATCATTCACTTGCACCAAAATGCATTTCATATGGAACTACAACAACATCTCAACACATCTAAGAGAGATCAACATCCTTTCTTAAATTACCAAAATCATTTCCTTAATTACCATTTTTTTTGCATAGAAAATTATATTTCAGCATTAAGATATGATTATTCATTGAAAAATAACATATCTACTAAAATACAACACCAATCAATACACTTAAGTGCAGTTTCTTTACATCACACATGCACACAATACATACATCAGATTTTAGTTCCACATGCAGCTACCAATTTTTTAAATTAATGTTCACAGGAAAATGAGGTAAACATTGTTTGAGACTTATTATTCAGTGTTTTCACAAGCAACACTAGTTTTAAATGTGCCAATATAAATGACTGGGCAACTACAAAGAGTCAAGGTTCCTTTGAAAAAACAGCTATAGCTATCTCAAGAAATACATTACCACACTGAAATATTTATTCAATTATATCAAAGCATAATAAGCTGTAACAACATGATTCCATGGGATAAAAGAAAGAAACAATCATTTGATTCATTGTGCTCACCCATCTTAATTAATGAACTGGGTCACCCTATATAATAGTTCAATATGCCTTACTAGTTAACATCACTAATGGTCATGAAAAACATTCTAAAAAAGTTTAATTACAAAAAAAAAAATCCTATTGTATTTAGCAAAACTTGAATTACATTTTTGTGTAAGTGCAAGTTTTTATTAAACAGTTTAAAATTTTAGAAGCTGCTATGTGCTCTCAAATCCTGAATGAAAAATGGCAATTCTGAATAAAAATTAGGCAATGAAAAACTATGAATTTTCCCCATCGCTACTGAAAACAAATGCTATTTACTATATGCATCTGCATGGCAGAAGTGGTTTAAATATAACATAGCTTATTTCATCATATAGAGACATACAGTGTTACCTTGACCTATTTTTTTCTTATTTTATTTTGGGTGACCACTGTGAGCAACTCTATGAGTTATAAGCACTCTCTCATGTATAATTTAGGGCCATTCATTCCAAGAAAAGGCATCATAAAACAAATAAACAAACACACCATCCATGCCTCACCTGCAACTTGAATGACTAGCCAGAAATTTATGCCTCTGACCACTTGCCCACCAGGGTGGCAGATCTAACATGAAAAGAAGCAAAATAATGTTGTTGTTTTTTTACTTTTTTTGACAATATAGTTACTATAACTAGTGGTGGACTAGCGATCCATAAATGGCTCTGGAAGTGGATTTGTTGCAGACCCCTCCCTATGTTTGGGAAGAATTATCAAGGTATCCCAAACCTGAAATTAATGGTATGACACCATCGTCATTTCCTGTACAAATGTCTTTTCAATATAAAATACAAATTACTGCAGCATTTGTGTTGAGGCAACTATTAGTTAATAAAATTTTACTAAATTTTATGGACTGCATTGTTAGTAAGCCCTAATAAAATTTAATAAAAGAGCTTTGCATGAAAGAAAGTATTTTGTGTGACAGACCATTAGCTATGCAAGTTTTTTTTTTTTTTTACGATACTTCAAAGCGGCAAATGAACTTTGTCTTATCATCCCAACTTGATCCCCCCATAAGCAAGGTTAAGTACAAAGGAATTATTCAATTTGGGGGGGGTTAGCATGGAAACTACCAGCTCAGAAAATGGTGGCCCACTGAGAATTCTCTTGGTGTCCCAGTTGCTCAGTCCAGGCCTGACTACAACAGGAGCAACAATGTATTTAAGAACGTGTATATTATTATTATTATTATCAGTACACCAACATTTCAGTAAAAACCATGTTGCTTGACACTTTTTGAGCGATTGTGATCCCCCTTGCAACAAAAAATCCGACCAACCAAACAACATATCAAAAACTGAGTTACAAGTTAGGTGCATGAAATGAAGTATACACTGAGAGCAAGAAGCAAGAAACAACAACAACTGATAGTCATTCTGACTCATGTTGTCTATTCCAGGAAAGTTTACTGGATTCCTTCTTGCCACATAACTGCAATGTGTTTGATTTCTGCTTTAAAAAAACAAATTTTAAATTTTTTTCTGGAATTCTAAATATAAATTACAATTACTGAAAATATGCTTTACCAAATACAAGTATAATGCTTTACATCCAAAGACCATAGAAGATCTTGCTCTAATGACACAGCAATGTGCTAATTTCTCATTTGACATGTTACTTTTAATGGACCCTAATGTCCCAGAATGCTAGGCTAGAAAATGTAAGCTATTGACACAGTTTGGTGCTATTCTCGACAAAGAACACAGGCAACTATGTTTAACCTTTAGGGAGATGGAAAAATGCCATGATATATGAAATTTTTTTCACTCCAGTTTCAATTATTCCTTTTCTAAACCATATCAAATGATTCTCTAGGTATTTATGCAATTTAGACAAGTTTTTTGATTTCATTAAATTTCAAGTTGCTGTATTCCAAGCTCCTAAACGGGCAGTAATTGCTGGAGTGCCAGAACTACTGATACACTCAGTGGAGGCTGTTTGAAGCTTGGGCTTTTTTCTTTTTTTTTTTTATGGGAGGTTCAACAACTACCGTGAGCAACTCAATGGGCTATAAGCAATCACCCGTCCCTAATTTAGGGTCACTGCTTCCACGGAAGGGAAGGAGCTAGTGCTCTAAGACAAACACAACATCCATGCCTCACTGGGATTCGAACATGGACCCCTTTCGAACGAACGATCAGAAGCCATCTCTTAGACCACTGTGCCACCAGGGCAGCCCTTGGGCATTTCATCCTGCACACATATCTTTGGCCATCATATTATGGATAATGAAGGTATTTTTTGGTGTGTGGTAATTGATTTTCTCTTATTTTTCTGATTAAATAAGAATAACAACTTAATACAAAGATAGCTGTTATATGCAACAAATGGCCACAACAGAAGATAAAGACTACTAGTTCTAGCACTCTTTGTACAATACACTAATTGCTAATGATGAAAATATGATAAAAATAAAACATACACACATACAAAACATGCATGTAAGAAGCATAATTCACCTCATAATAACAAGAACTGCATATCAGAGTCATAGCTAGGATTTTCGGTGCTTATGGCCATACATTAAAATTTGCCTTAATGAAAAAAAAAATAACAATTTAAAATGTAATAATCATAAAATATTAAAAAAAAATTAGCAATGAAAAACAATCCTTACATAAAAAAACTGTAATCTCTCTCACAGTTATCTCTTACAAACAACATAGGTGAAGAAAATAGTTTATTACTATTTTTTGTGTACATCACAAGAAAACAAATAATTACCTACAAATTAAATTAACTTATCTCTTCGGGATTTTTAAAGCAGCAAACAGAATACAGACACCAACCTTCAAAATCTGAAAACCAGGAGATTTTCACAGCTCACAAAATCACATGAGCACTTTTTTTTTTTTTGTCGGCATTTTCCAGACGTAAGAACAATTTTCCAGAAGTAATATTATTGGTCCACTGAAAGTTCTGGAGAAAATAAAAACTGCAAAAATCAACACCCCTTCCCCCCTACTGATATTTGTTTTCAGGTACGTCAATTTAGCAAGATAATAAAAACGTAAAATAACCCGCATGTTTTTTTTAGGAATGAAATAACAGCCAACTGTTTTTTGTTTCTTCTTTAGGTTGTGCACGAAGGCAAAGATGACAAAAAGCATCTTACTAACATGTAACACCCCCTTTTGTTACAAGGTGAAGCCAACTGCAACTACTCCCTTTTGTCGTTAAGTGAATTCTCTGCAACTCAATTGCTTTTCATCACTTAGAATGCACACGGCTCTGTTGAGGCAAAGGGTTGAAAGACTGAACTGCAAGAAGAAGGCAGGGAAGTTTCCATTTGCCAGTCAATTACTGACCCTCCCTGTCAATTTAGTGCTAGAGCGGGTAAGCTCTTTGCTGAAGGCATCGTATGACAATCAAAGTGGGAGAAATTTTTTTAAAGAAAATTTTTTCAGACCCATCTAGAACAATTGATTGGTCAGAAGCCAAAAATTAGAGCACTGCACCACCAGGGCGGCTTTTTTTTTTTTTTTTTTTGCAGATAGGAGGAAAGGAAAAGTACCAAACTGATGACTGTAATGGCCGCTTTGCATCGACACAGAAAGAAAAAGATTTCACAGGAGGTTCGAAATCATGGTGGTTGATGGAATTTTGACCATCCTAATGGCTAATTCTCGGTGAAAATCAGGAGAATTTGACATTCATCCGGAGAGTGGGAGGAAGGACAGAAAATCCGGAGTCTCCCGCCTAAATCTGGAGAATTGGCACATCTGAGAATAGCCATTGCTTTGCTAACTGTTCAACAAGTAAATTTAAATCACTCATTCAGGGCTTTACCTAGATATATTTATTTAATTCTAGTTCCACTTAAATAATCTTCATTTAATCTTCCTTTTCTCTGAGTTCCTTTGGTTTTTCACAGACGTTTCAGGCCTCTAGATTTTAGTCAAGGCCTGTTCTCAATGTGTAGAAGGATTATCAAAAGTTTTGTTTACACCTGAAGAATTTAAATTTTGTTTCCAGGTTCCTCATACTGTTGCCAGTTATTAAACTAAAATGTTTTCAATGTGTATTTTGTAATTCTGTCGTTGTTGTAATTAACAACAGAATTACAAAATACACAATGAAAACATTTCAGTTTAATAACTGGCAACAGTATTTGTTGTAATTAACAGCAACAGAATTACAAAATATACAATGAAAGCATTTTAGTTTAATAACTGGTAACAGTATGAGGAACCTGGCAACAAAATTTAAATTCTTCAGGTGTAAACAAAACTTTTGATAATCCTTCTATTCACTGAGAACAGGCCTTGACTAAACTCCAGAGGTCAGAAATGTCTGTAAAAAACAGAAGGAACTCTGAGAAAAGAAAGATTAAATCAAGATTCTTTAAGTGAAACTAGAATTAAGTAACTTTAACATCAGAAAACTTGAAAATTGCATCATCCTGGAGTGGGAATCGAACCTGCGTCTCCTGATTTCCATTCAAGCATGCATTCCATAACACCACCCAAGACAACGAAGTCTCAAGTACCTGAGTGTTAAGAATCAGAACATTCTCTGATTTTTGCCAGTCGAAGCAAATTCCGATTCGCTGCAATGTTTTGAAGAATTTTTCCACTTAGTGTTTTGAAGAATTTTCACCAGTCCAAGCAGAATTTTCTTCCACAATCTCCTAGACTCTTTGTGTTTCAATTTTGCAAATTTATCACTAAAATTCTTTCTATAATAAAAAAATAATTTTTAATTCTCTCTCTCTCCCCTTTTTTAGGGGATTATCCAAAAATCCTCCTCCTATTTCTGTCACATGCATAACTCATATCATGTCTACCAATAATTTAGGTTGACCTCCAGCTCAAAGCTTGAACTTCCACCAGGCAAGCTTGCCTTGTCCAAGAATATGAAAAGCATGAATGATCCATGGTTACTACCCGGGGCTACATCACACATCAGTTTGGTTCAACAGTCCAGAAAAGGATTATTTTCTGTGGACTTGTGACCAGAAGACTTGCAGTCAACTTCTAAAGAAATAATATCAGTTCATGCCGCTGCTAAAAACACACGTAAAAAATATTAAAATATTTAAATATATAGCAAGTTCATGGTCTCACAACTGTTTTAAACCTCAAAGCTACCAATTACTCTATTTATTTAAATATCATAAACCCTGTAAAGTGACTGCATTTAATTCCTACCCATGGCAAGGGTCACACTTGCCATGCCCTAGTTACAAACCTGCTGCACATGCATACATAGAATAACTATCACACTCTGTGGGGCAGAGATGTTATGTAGAAATGACAACAAAGATTCATCAACACATTTCACAAAGAACACTACTGCTGCCAACAGAGTAAACACAATATTCAATAAAAATAAAAGGGCACATTTTGGAAATTATCTTTTACATAATATTTGTAGTACTGATCACCCAATGTATTATTTCAACTAAAATCTATTACTGTTGGCCAAGGAAAGGAAAGGGGATGGGGTGACAAATATGTATGGGAGGCTTAATGAAGTTGCTTTGAAATTCAAAAAGAAAAAACCAAGAGCTTTATAAACACACATGCATACTGTTATACTCACCTTTTAGATTTGGCTGTGATTTATTTTTAAGAGGAAGTAAAGCTATAGCACAATGTCAATGTAAAGAATTCATTACATAACTTTATTCATGTATCAGTAAAAACATTTATGAGATTCAAAAACATTTGTTATAAAAGGGGACTTTATTTTCAGAAAATATAGCATCTTGTCAAAAATATGCTAGACTGTTCATCATCGTACAGTACCAGCAGTGGTTGAGAGTAATGCATAACAAAAAGTTTGTTATGTACTTAAAAGATCCAAATTTTGGAAAGTTTGCAGAGAAACTGTTTTCAAGAATTGTCTCCCCATTAAATGAAAACATCAGATTACATGTTCTCATACTCCTCCAACGAAAACATCAGTTTACACTTATTCACACACTCCCACCCCCCAAATCAAATTTTTGATCATGCCACACCCATGCACCCAAATACAGAGGAACCTTGGTTACATGTTTCTCATTCAAATGTTTTTCACTTTTATAAGTAATTCTGCATTAATCCTGATATTTTACCGTAGTTTTGATCACTTTTAACTCAGTTACACATAATTCATTTATACATTTTTTTGTGATTATACATTAAAATTTGAACTTCAGATTATCAAAAATACATGGTTTTTTTTATTCTTTTATATGTAACTGGTATGTTACAACTTCAAGAGAATTGAGACAGTATTGTTGTGTTCCTTCTTGGAGCAGCCAATGTTGAACTTTGATCCCATCACAGAAGAGCATGTGTTTACTTTTGGTTCGGATGCAAAATTCGTTTCGTGACTCGCACACATTTGTACTATTTAAAAATTGATAAATCTTTGGGATGTAACTTTGTGTCTCCACTATTCTATGGAGTATAGAATCCTAAATGTAGCATTAATAACCAACATTCTGGTTTCAAATGGATGTACTCAGAATCCATAGAAAAAACAACTTATTTCATGAGTTCCAAACTGAACTACTGGTTTCAGATTCTTAGTTGTGTGGATTTCATTTAACCTAGAATCAGAGTTTTATAGACAGTCATCAAAAGAGAAGTTTGTTTTTCATAGGATTCATGATTTTTACAATGTACTAAAATATATTATAATTTGTAATGCTCTTTTTTTTCCTTTCGCCACCAATTCGACCTTCAATAAAGCATTGTATATACACTGGCAGAAAGTGAAAAAAAGAACACCAAGAAGGAATTGGCGGACGATCATGAAATTTACATATGTTAATGGGGTCAAGTTTATGTAGGTGTGATGTTAATTTCGGGACCAACCGGTGAGCGCTTACGCCACAGCAAGGCATAATATGCAAATTATCGTCGGTGGTATTTAAGGAATATGGCGAAATGAATGTAATCAGTTGTCGGTGTACGGACACGTGCGAAGACCCTGAAGAAGCTGCAATGCCTGGACATGGAAGACATATACGATTTCAGCAGTCATCGGACTTTGAGCGAGGTCGTCTAGTCGGACTCCGCGAGGCAGGGTGGTCGTATCGTCGTATTGCGGAGCAAATTGGACGGAAAGTATTGGTGGTGGTACGATGGTGGTGTAGATGGTCCGAGGAACATTCCCACACGAGAAGACATGGAACCGGGAGTCACAGATGGACTGATGAGCAGACCGATCGACGCATAAGAAGAGCGGCGTTGTCAAGCAGAACATCCACTGCGACGCAAATCCGAGCTGCCATTGCACCTGAGGTGACTGTGCAAACAATCCGCAACCGTCTACTGGATGCAGGACTACGTGCACGTGTGCCTCTAGCATGTGTACCTCTGACTCCAGCCCACCGTCAGGAATGGCTGCAGTGGTGTCGCCAACGTCTGCACTGGAGAACGCAATGGCGATCTGTCGTGTTCAGCGATGAAAGCCGATTCTGCTTGGGAGCCTCCCATGGCCGTATGCGTGTTTGCAGATGCACAGGGGAGGGTCTCCACCCTTCTTGCATCCGCTAGCAACACACAGGGCCTACACCTGGTCTCCTGGTGTGGGGAGCGATCAGCTATCACTCCCGTACACAACTAGTGTTTGTACCGGGTATGTTAAACAGCACCTCCTACATCAACATCATCATCAAGCCCGTTGTTGTGCCATTTGTAAGGCCGGTCCATCATGGTGTTTTCCAGCAAGATAACACACGCCCACACACGGCACGTGCAACGCAACATGCACTTCAGCGTGTGATACAATTTCCATGGTCTGCACGTTCACCAGATTTGTCCCCCATTGAGCATGTGTGGGATTTTATGGGACAACACCTTATCCGGTCTCCACGGCCAGCCACAACCATCCCCGATTTAAGAGTCCAGGTTGAGGATGCTTGGAACTAAATACCCCAAACTTACATCCAACATCTGTACGACAGACTCCATGCCAGAATTGCACAGTGTGACGCAGTTCATCAACCTCGTACTAACCATGTTACATGGAAATGTTATTTTTCAGTTTACCAGCAAATACAACTGTATTTTGCCATAATGTTTCGATCACGTTATCCTCTGTATTCCGTTATTATGCTGTATAAATTTCGTTGGTATCAGACATCTCCTTCTTGGTGTTCTTTTTTCACTTTCCGCCAGTGTATATAAACACCCGGATTGATTTCTCTCTCTGTCTGTAACACTCTCGAGATGTAAAAGTGTGCATGCTGTATAACAGCACGCAATCACTTCAAGATGTCAAAGTGATTGAGTGCTACTACTAATAAATACTCAAACCTATCTATCTCTATTTCGGGAACGCTCTCAAGATGTCAAAGTGATTGAATGCTATATAATAGCACACAATCACTTATAGATGTCAAAGTGCTCAATGCTAATTTAAAAATATTGGATTATCAATGACTCGAGTTCTATTTATCCAATCTACAAAATTCAAATTGAAATCTTAATATCATGGCAAGTTGAGTTTGTATATGAATTTAATTTAGCACAATTCATATATTAATTTGCATGCTTTAATTATTTTTTTCTTTTTTTATTTTAACTAATTTTCTGAGTTCAGTGCTGATTATATTATACATTTTGCAAAATATCGATCTATCTAGAATGCTCTAACCTACAATAAAAACTAAAATCTTAAGAGCAAGATAGCATCTAAAAAGAGATGTCAAAGTGAGCAAAATAGCACCTAAAAAGAGATGTCAAAGTGAGCAAAATAGCATCTAAAAAGAGATGTCATCCCAATAGAACATTGTTTTTTTCTATTTGTAATACCAGATGTTGCATTATTTGGTAGAAAAAGCTTCGGTATGAAGTTTCAAACTAACCGCAGAATGGGACAACCTACAACAAGTCGTGAACGGAATAACAAGCATGCCGGAGAAAAAGCAATTTAACGTGAAAAATCAAAGCAAAAGTTATTGAAGTAAGTTTATATGAAAACAACTAGACTATTCAAAGAAAATTGTTAAACAACAATAAATATTTTACACAGAATGTTATTTATTGCGAGGTCTTTTGAAAAACGGAAATAAATGGCATATAGTTTTCAGTTCTAGCATGAACGAGTTCTTACTACATAAGTTTTTAGTATATTTCCTTACAGAAATCTGGTGTTTATTTGATTTGTTTTCAATCTGCTTCAATTAAAAATTTCACCCCACCTTAGGACAGGTGACATTCTCTATATATTAATATTCATTTAAAGTTTAAAAACAACCCTCCTAGGATGGGCTATAGGCTAGTTATTAAAAAACATCTCATATTCCTTTAAAGCATACATTTTACAATAGTATTTAACATTTTGAATTTTTGTTTATACCTTTTTTAAGGTCATCCCCTAAAAAAATGTATAACCAAGGTTTGACTGTATATAATTTCATACCTCTGTTCTTTATGAACTGGGAGTTCTGGATTACTTTCTATTTTTTTCTATAACATAAAGGTCACTAACTTACATACACAAGATGAAGGTCTATGAACTTTTCCTAATATATTATAAGATATTATTTGGTTTTGAGCACATACAAATACTACATGTGCTTAGAGTTGTATCTTTTTCTAATTATGAAAACCTGATATATATTATCAAGAAAAATGGTGATATTTTCTGATGATTCATTTATGTTTGAACCTCTTACACAAACAAATGTTGCCAGAAGTTATAAAGTTTGCTCATGCTACTGAAATTAAGAGTATGAATATAACTAATATAAAGTAATATGTTACACAAGTTCCCAATCTCACATTTTTTTTGATTATCCATTTTCAAGAGTATGTTCATGCACTCTATGCATTTTTAAAACAATTACATGCTCTACATTATACAAGGTAACAGATTGCAGATATTCTTGATATTAACACATACAACTTTTATGGTACTTTTAAAGAAACATGTTACAAACAATACTTTTCCAGAAACTTTATTTTTATTTCATAAACAATGTAAAGCTTTTAATATACTTAAAAACAGATATTAACGATAAAAGAATGACTTCGCACAATACATCAAATGAAATGAAAACCTCAACGTCTATGTACGATATTTAAAAATATCGTACATAGATAGTGAGGTTTTCATTTCATAGATATTAACACTCAGTAATGTCAACATAACCTTACAAGACTAAATATTTAATTCTAGGTAAATTGGAATTATATTGCAGTAGACACTGTGTTTTTTAAATTCCACTACTCATTACTCAAGCTTATTTAAATATTTTGCCTTTACACTGGAAGAATAAAGCACACAGCAATTACATGCTCTACATTTGGCACTTACATTTAGTTTCTTTACCTGACTTCTATTCATTTTTACAATTTATGATCATATTGAAGTGAAAGCAAAAACTGTGATGGATGATGAATACAAATTGCTTGTGCTACTGAAATGATTTCTGTTATACTCTGTTGCAGACTACACATTCAAGGGTGTAATGTAAGTGCATTAACTCACTAAGCAGCAATACAGAGTATAGTTAAAGCTGTTTGCAATTGCTCAGAATTTATATCTTACAGAATAGCATTCAAAAACAAGTCTAAAATATTGTGGCACAGAAAAAAAAGCATGGAATTTAAACATTAATATGCACCATTGTTACAAAGTTAGCTACGAAACCTGAGGAACACAAATGTTAAATATCCTCACAACAAACAAATGAATTAGTAAAAAAAATCATACAATTCCAAAATCTTACAACTCCAAAACAAATGAAGGTATTGAGCAATTCTTTCTATATTGTGTCCTCTCCTACAAAAAAAAAAAAAAAAAAAAAAAAAAATAGGAACAGATGCAGCTAGATAGTACAGTACATCTCTAACTTTCTACAGTGCAAACATCCTATACAGCTGCACTACAATGTTTCACAAATTATTTTAGTATCAGAAAACACATCTTAATTTCTTAATTGAAGCAGCAGTAACATTTTCAAAAAACTGTGCAACAGCATGTAACCAGAAAATAATGTACAGTGAAATTTGACATCTAAACTAGTTCAGTAAATATTTAAAATTTAAACATACATGTGCTAGAACATACCTATGACTGTATTAAGCACTTCTCTTTACACTTTCTCAAACATTTTTTGCATTGATCTGAATTATTTTGCAAAGGGAATTCATGAAGCTTTAAAGAATAAATGTTGGTAGATTTTTTACATTGAGGTTCAGAGAACTATCACTTTCATGGCTAATCTTTCCTATCTTTCTCAGCATTATTACCACAAAAATAATTTCTTTTTGAAACTCTGAGATAAATTACTAATATCCCTTTACCAGACAAATACTTTCATTTTTTCTTTGTTAGCATCAACATATTCATTTCGTTACACACTTAGAATTCAAGGTATAAAAATAGCAATGTGGTTGCCAAGATGATCTGATAGGAACTTGTGTACATTGGTAGATTTTGACAACTATTTCATGCAATCTAATGAATCAAATCTTAAATATTCAGTCTTGAATATTAAGAAGCCAATAGACTAACTCAAAGATAATTATTATTGACATGTTAACATTTTAAATCCTTTGGAATCATTCAGGGTCCATTTTCAATGCTTTTCACCTGGAAATAAGAATTTAGAAGAGATGCTGTCCCCTATTTCTTCCATGCTAATGATATGAAGCCAGATTTGTCAGCTTTCTACTGTTCTGCAGTGGAGGCAGTACCTGTTAAAAGGGAACTGCTGATGAAGAAAGAATATTAGATTAGACAGTGGTTAGGAATTCTCCAAAAGCTTACAAAATGTAACCTGGCAAATACAAAGTGGAATTTACATGGAAAGTATAAAATATAGACAGTAAACGTAAAATAAATTTGCATGAATGTGCTAAATATGAATATGAAATATGGTCTGAAGCACAGGAAAAAATAAAACAAAACTGGAGAATGAATGAAAAAAGAATTATTGGCTTCTAAAAAACAAATATTTTCAATGCTTTTCAATGGCAGTCACACTGCAGAGGGTAGTCAAGAGTGCAGAAGGATGTCACATTTCACTGGCTTCAAAAATCCACACTCAGGGAGTCTCCTGTAAATTTCTACCTATGGAGGTTGAAATTTTCTTTTCGTGTGTTGAAGATGAATCCTTAATGACACCAAATAGTTTAGAACATTTGTATATTAATAAAGAACTAAGCGCTAGGTTGCTTAATATTCAAGGCTGAATATCCAAAATTTGATTCATAGGACTTAATGAATTTGTTTGCCTGAGTAAAGACAAAGGTAAGACTCAGCTATTTTGTAGTTACGATGGTTTATAGCTAGTAGAAAAGTAAACAGAGTAAAAAAACTATTATTGCTCTTAGAGCTTACAGTAATAGATAATCTCTTAGAGCTTACAGTAATAGATAATCTCTTAGAGATTACAGTGGTGAAGATGGAAATGAGAACGAGGGAATTCAACATATGTTTTGTGATGTATGAGCCAAATGGAAAATGAAGCAGTGATAAGCATGCTGACATAGTTCAGTCGGGAGAACAGCCACTCTGGAGTAGGAAGATGAGGGTTCAAATTTCACTGTTGGCAAAGAAAGGCTATAGTGGTTTCTCAACAAAAAGGATTTCCTGGGCATGAGGATTGATAAAAAGAAAACAATGTAAGATGGTTCTTCCGCAAAACATACATAAATAACAAAAGCCTTCTACAATGAAATGGTCACCGAAAGTTGCTGTTGGCTGACCATAAACCTTCCAAGCAATTTTGTGCTCCTGCCTTTATCAAGGAGGGTGGGGGTATAATGTGATGTATCAATGGAATGGACAATGACTCAGTGAGAAGCCAGATGGCATAGTTCATTTGGGAGAAAAGCCATTCTTGAGTAGGAAGATGTGGCTTCGAATCCCACTGTGAGCAAAAGGCTTTAGTTAGGTAAATTAGATTGGGCAATGAACTTGGTTTCATCCCAATGCTCCCTGCATTTGAGGTAGGGAGCGTTGGGATACCATCCCACTACTTTCCCCAAAGATGAGACATGTCATATCTCTGCTGCATACGCTTTCCCTTAAGTAATTACTTAGTACAGAACGCAAATAATGTTCAGCTGATTATATGGAAAATGCAAGGCTTTTGAAAATACCCATAAATAAAATGACCTAGCGGTTAGTCTTTCCTGTGCTATGTGTGTACCTATGCATTTCACGAAGAAATACTATTCTTAAAACACCTGTCACTGCTCACA
Source organism: Macrothele yani (assembly GCA_039090855.1). Taxonomy (NCBI): domain Eukaryota; kingdom Metazoa; phylum Arthropoda; class Arachnida; order Araneae; family Macrothelidae; genus Macrothele; species Macrothele yani. The sequence goes on from CM077029.1 coordinate 60,956,526, forward strand.
GCCCCACTTCTTTTCCAGATAGGACTGCAGCACTGCTTATATCTTCTCATATTTTTTCAGTTTTAGGCTCAAAAATACCTCAATTTACAGAATCAGAATATAAACAGATATTAAAGCTCTCATGTTTTGAAATAAGCAATGGTTACCAATACATCGGAATTCACCCCAAGTATTGGTAATAAGCAATGATTACCAATACTTGAGGTGAATTCCCGACGTACGTGGCGCAACATTTGGTGATGATGCAGAAGCTGTTGAAGATTATGGTTTGCGAAAAAAAAAATTGCGTGGTAAAGTATAGTTCGCATTTTTAATTAACACTTTCTCCATGCCTTTCTTTGTTTTCAGGTGGACCAGCTATTGCCCCCGTATCCTCTTTTACCAGAGTGAATGAAGTCACAACAAAGATTGCACAAAACTTTTCCACCCACATCTACATTTTTTATGGAGTTACCAACCAACACATCGGTTTGTTTATCACCAAGTTTCAATTTTACAGAATTCGTAAACCAGTCACATCTAAATTATTATTTTTCCCAGATGGTCAATGTCACGTGCTTTTGGACTATCAGAAACAATATTCGCCATTCTAATTCTTACATGAACTGCTAAAATAAAAATCAGCAAACTTAAAATGTTAAGATAATGAAGAACGGGTGGGATAAACCGCTTTGTACTCTAATGTTTCAAAGATGTCGAATTGGAGGAAAGGCAATACTCAACTGAGGCCGATAACATGTACTCTAAACAACCAATCACACTGCGTAACGTCATCCCCTTGCCTCATCCTGCACCTCGAACTTCCACTGCCTCCTACTCCTTCCCTCCCAACACAATATTTCGAATTCTCCCCTTCACACAATACTGACCACCGCTTAGGCCTTTACCTCCACCCCTTTTTCTTTGATATCCTCCCCTAGGATCCCAGCTGCCGTTGAGGATTGCCATCGTGAATGATCAAAAAAGCTTCATCGGCCCAGTCCGGTCGCGGATTTGCCACCAACAAAAGTACCCCCCCCCCCTCAAATAAAATTTTATAACAGATTTGCATCGATCACAGGAATTATACAAATCAGTGCCAAAAAAAGCGGAATTCTGTGTTTCCGCGGAACTATACCATGTCTGCAAAATGCTTTTGACAGAGCTATTGCTCAAGAGTTTAAGGATTTGTGGAGTGAGGCATTCTCAAAGTTAGCAGAAAGCCTTTACTCTAAAAAAAAAAAACTTTTAATAGTAACAATTGCCAGGATCTTTTAATAGTAATGATTAGAGTGTAGCGGTGAATCAGAGCATTTTCATCCGCATTTCTACTTACATGGATAAACATGGTAAAGAATCTGTCAAGTATACTGCATATTATATTCAGTGATTCAACAATGCTTCCCACAATCTTGATGTTTCAATGTTAATGGCTCGTTGTGTGTTCTTACAACAGGTACCCCGTGAGGGCCACATTGACAAAGGAATTAATAGGCATATAAAACTTTGCTGGAGTGCATTTGGAAGAAATAGTACAATTTTCAAGAGCAATTTACCATTATGTCTTAAAAGTGTGTTTAATCAATGCATCCTTCCAGTTTTTACCTACAGATCAAAGACACACCTTAACCAAAAAAGACATACAGAAGTTGCAGACAACTCGAAGAAGCATGAAGAGATGTGCAATTGGTATAAAGATAGGAAAATAAACTCATTCAATAAGAAAAATGGCAAGAATGGATGATGTAATCAAAGTAAAGACCATCAAGTGGCAATGGGCAGCACATATTGCTAGAAAAACTGACCACCCTTTGACACCTGAAATACCACACTGGATATCAAGGGACAGGAAAAGACCCAGAAGGACAATGTGGGATATGTATGGATGTAATTTGAAAGCATGCCGTGACACGAAAGAGAACTGCACGATATAGAGCTATGAAAGAGACTTGGGAAGACCTTCATCCATCAGTGGACTGAGAATGGTTGATGATGATGAGTGCATATTATTTATATATTACATATACGTATTAATAATTAGCTACACAACATATAGTCACTGTCCATCGAGAGCCATCTGCACTGCAGGGGCTCTCAACGGACAATGACTATATGTGTTCTACAACACTGTGTCACCAAACTATTCTACAACATCGTGTTGGACTGAATAACTCTTCCAACCTGCTCTCCAACATGGTGCTATCATAAGCGCCGACTTTGAACAATATTGGGGGTTAGGGAAATTTTCAGTTTATGTTTAATGTGCAACACCAAAGTGTTTAAAATTTTTTTTAAATGTGTAATAAATGAAATTTATTAAAAAAAAACTACCCATGAAAATTTCAAGGATTTAAGTTTTATTTCGATTTTATTTAGTCAGGTTATCCAACTGTACAATATTCAAAGACTGCCTGAAATGCTCAAAAAATAATTACAGTTCATTTCTGAAAAGTACGGTACTTTATTTTTTATTTCCTAGATATTTATTTCATTTATTTTGGCTTCATGTGTGCAACAATATTCTTAAAATTTTACGTCTAAGTTCGACACAACTTTTGCTACCCGACTTTAGTGTATATCTTATTTTTCTTTTTAAATCTAGGCAAATGTTTTTTTTTACTTTGATCATTTCGCTGGATAAATTCGTCTACAACTTCGTTGTCTACAATACTTGAGGCGAACTCCCGATGTACATACAGAATGGCCATGCCATTAAGGTGGGTTTGTGCTATCAACGATCTGGAGTAGAATTTAGCACGATGAAAGCTTGAAAATGATTTCTCTGCTGTACTGCTCGACACTGGTATAGCTAAAATTAAACGAATAAATTTTCCAAATTCCGGTAGCATGTTAGCTAGGAATATGTCCTTTTTGAAGAAATTTACACCACCATCAAAATCAGATTTTGCGATCAAAATATGTCAAAGAATATAGATTTACGTAACAACAGCTATTTCTCATTTGTAATAATGATCTTTGCGAGTGTGTGTGTGCCAATAAAGTTCTGGAGACAATAACAAACTGAGTCGGAAATTTCTATATGAACTTTGATAAACTAAAAACAAATCAGTACAAGACTTCTAAAGATAATACGGTTTAAGATCACACATGATCTGTCAAGCTTTCACTCATCAACGGAGGCCTTTTCAAGGCACTAGAACAAAACTGCACATGTCGATCTTGTGCCTTGAAAAAGCCGCTCGTTGGCAAATGGTTGGTTGGTTGGTTGATTGATTTTAATGGCGCAAGGGCGATAGTTGGCCAAAGAGCGCCAAACAAAAGACATCAAAACAAAACATAATCAATAAAAAACGTACACAAGGTTAAAAACAGGCTGATGTGGTAAAAACGAAAGATGAGAGTAAACAAGTTAAAATCTAGATGAGGTTAAAAAAGGCAATTTCTTGTAAAAACGAAAACACCGCTTTCACGTTGCAGGCTTCGCCAATAAGAATTTGCAGCGTAGCTGCTCCTACGTCCAACAGACGAGAGTGAAAATGACGAAAACGATGATCACAAAAACGAACAGAAGTACACAAAACATGAAGGACAGTGAGACGACAGTTGCACGCCTCACACACTGGGACACTCTCGCCACACAGCAAAAAGCGGTGAGTAAAACGACAGTGCCCAATGCGGAGACGTGCAAGAACCACTTCCTCACAACGGTTCTTCCGCAAACTAGACTTCCATAGTCCGATCTGTGGTTTGATAGTATGCAGCTTATTGCTGCCCTGCTGAGACCACAGGGACTGCCACTCGCCCAAGAGAAATGTCCGGATCAAAGGTCTAAAATCGCGGAAAGACAGTGGCAGCCGAGCTGGCGACATGGAGGAAACAGACCTGGCAGAGAGATCTGCCAGCTCATTACCCCGGATCCCAACATGGCCAGGAACCCAACAGAATCGGACCAGGAAGTCACCACCCTCCAAAGTTCCAAGTAGACGACGGACATCACGGATGACAGGTGAGTCCGTGTCCTCCGGAGAAGATAAAACCTGGATGACGGACTGGGAATCAGAGCAAACCATAGCGCGACGATGTGATCGAGACTGTATGTGGCACAAAGTGAGGTGTACTGCACACATCTCTGCCGAAAAGACGGTGGATTCAGGCGGAAGCCTCTCAGCATCTGAGGCATCGCCACACACAAAAGCGGATCCAACGACATCCCCGGATTTCGAGCCATCGGTGAACACAGGCACGAAATCTGGGTAGACAAGACAGTTTTCCAGCAAAGAGCTGCTGGTACACCAGAGCAGGAGTGGACGACTTAGGCCACACACAAAGAGAAAGGTCAGCCATTGCTTGAATGGGCTGCCAAGGAGGTTGGTTGAAAAAGGTGGTCAAACCAATCCTAGACAAGTTTAGACCAGCATCGTGCACTATGGCAGACATCTGAATCCCAAATGTCGGAACACAGGAGTGGCGGTGGGAAAACAAGCGGACACAGTCCGGTTGGAAGATGGAACCATGCAGTGGATGATCAGGAAGAGATTTCAGTTTTGTATGAAACTGAAGAGACAGCTGCTTACGACGGATGCATAACGGCAGCTCATGAGCCTCCGCATACAGGCTATGTACGGGAGAGGTACGGAAAGCACCAGTACATAGCCGCAATGCCTGGTGATGAACGGGGTCCAAAGGCTTTAAAACCGATGGACGTGCTGAACCATACGTAATGCATCCAAAGTCTAACTTCAACTGAATAAGAGAGTGGTAAATGCGAAGCATTGAGCACCTGTCAGCCTCCCAAGAGGTTCGAGAGAGGACCTTCAGGATACTCAATGACTTTGTGCACTTCACCTTCAAAGACTGAATGTTAGGCCGGAAGGTGAGCGCTCGGTCAAAAGTTAGCCCAAGGAACCTGGCCTCTGACACCACAGGGAAGGTAGAACACCCCAGACGGAGGCTGGGGTCTGGGTGAAGACCCCGTTTGCGGCAAAAATGCACGCAAATGGTCGTCTGCGATGAGAAGTCAAATCCATTTTGGGAAGCCCAGTGAGAGATCTTGGTAATGGCAGACTGGAGCTGTCTCTCGATGGTGCACATGTTTACAGAGGCGCAAGAGATCTGCAGATCATCCACGTACATGGTTCCACGAACCGTCGGAGGAAGCAGTTGGAAAATATGGTTGACACGAAGGATGAACAATGTAACAGAAAGAACGGAGCCTTGAGGTACACCCTGTTCTTGTGGGTACATCGCAGAGAGGGTCGACCTGACGCGTACACGGAAACTTCGGTCCTGGAGAAATCCGGCGATGAAAGATGGTAAGTTTCCCCGCAATCCACACTCGTGCAGATCACAGTGAATGCCATATCTCCAGGTACAGTCATAGGCTTTCTCCATGTTGAAGAACACGGAGACCATGTGCTGACGCCGGACAAACACCTCCCTGACAGATGTCTCAAGGCGAAGATGATGATTGGTGGTGGAACGATATCTGCGAAATCTGCTCTGATAAGGTGAAAAAATGTGATGAAACTCCAAATAAAAAATGAGACGAAGATTAATGATGTGCTCGAGTACTTTGCAAAGGCAGCTCGTCATAGCAATTGGCCGGTAGTTGAACGGAATGGTGGGATCTTTACCAGGTTTGGAAACAGGAACGACAATGGCAATGGCAGTGCGCCAAGATTCGGGAAAGGCATGCTCTTGCCAAATCCTGTTAAACGGGATTAGCAGACATTCAAGAGAGGACGGAGAAAGGTGCTTCAGCATTTCGTAATGGATGTTATCTGGTCCGACAGATGTCCGGCCGGACCGATTCAGAGCGGTCTTCAGCTCTACAGCAGTCAGCGGACTGTTATAATCTGTGGAAGAAAACGGTCCAAAGGAAATCTTGGACCTTTCAAGCCGCGGCTGTAACTGCCAGAACGAAGCAGGGTAATTGCTGCTGCTGGACACCGAAGAAAATGCGGCGCCCAGACAGTCAGCAATACCCTGAGCGTCAGCAACCGTTCCTCCATCACTCTCAAGAATGGAGATTTCCCCAGATGGGTACTGTCCCCGAATCTTACGGATCCTGTCCCAAACGATCTTAGGGCTGGTAGTGGCGTTATTCCCGGATACATAATGAATCCAGGACTCCCGTTGACTACGCCTACGAACCAATCGCGCGTAAGACTTGGCTTTCTTGAAAGCAAGTAGGTTCGCGTCGGTGGGGTACCGATGAAACCTACCCCAAGCCCGATGTTGGGCCTGACGAGCTGCCATGCAAGTGGAATTCCACCAAGGTCTCGGCCAACGTGGAAGTTTAGTCGACGTCCTGGGGATGGTAAGTTCTGCCGCTTGCACAATACAATCCGTTACCGCCGCAACAGCGTCATGGACCGTTCCTGAGGTCACCATAGCAGGAGTAATACTTGCCGAAGCCGTGAATGTGTCCCACTTGGCTCGATCAATATTCCATCTAGCAGGGCGAGTAGGGTAACGGTAACCGCCACATGCTAGACGGAGAAAGATGGGAAAGTGATCGCTGCCAAGGGGATCACCAGACACGCTCCAGGACCAGTCAGAATATAAAGATGGTGAACTCAGAGACAGATCAATGGCTGAGTACAAGCAGGTGGGTTCATAAAAATAAGTATTAGTTCCCATGTTGTGGACACAGAGGGACGTGCTGGAGAGAAGAGACTCAACAACACGGCCCCTAGGGTCTTGAGTGGTAGAACCCCCACAACGGATTGTGTGCGTTCGTTGGCAAATGAAAGCTTGGCAAATCTTGTGTGATCATTCTACACCTATAAAAACCGGATTGTCTTTAGAAGTCTTGCACTTATTTATTTCTAACTAACTCTGGTGCATTCACAGTATTTTAAACTTTGTTAAAACTAATAAATGGGAACTAATCAACAGAAAGCAAAATGTATGCATATCTGCACATATCATACATGTATTACAAAAAATGCCCAAAATGTTGGAGATTTGAGGAACCCACAACAATGTTATTGGGGGTTCAATGTACTGAATGCAATGTATAGCTTTCAAAACATGTTTTCCAGCATGGTGTTAACTGCGCATAGATCTCTCAGCTTGTTTGACAGAATGATGCTATTAATACAGTATAACGAACACACCGCCTAGCTCTCTGAATTTGTTCTGCAACACACTGGAACTCAAGGGGTTAATGGGGTAGAAAAGCTTAAGGAATTAATGTGGTATTAACAGAAAATCATGTTATCATCTGTACAAAACTGCTTTCATGCTTGGCCTGGTAGCAAAGTTCAGTGCATACATTCATAACATGTTTTAGATCTTCACTACATTTTTAAAACTATACAAAACAGTATTTTAACCAAGCATATTTTCATGACAGTGAGGTTTCATTATGAGATAAGATGTGCCATGTATGACAGTAATCAGAAATGCTGTTTACAGATGATAGATTACTTTGACACATACAGTATTCTGAGACTGCAGTCTAAATTTAAGCACAGAAGATACAAAGAGTTACTCGTAACAGATGACAGGTTTCAAGAGGCATATGATCTTACAAAGAATCGGATGTGGTAGGAACAATTTGTAATGATGCTGCATAATTTGTTTTCACTTAATTTATTGAATGCATATATATGCATGCTTTCAGCATTTGTGTTAAGTACTACTCTAACCTGAACACCATTACAGAATACAAATGGGGAAAAACTAGTGAATGAATGAACAAATGGTTGTCAATACATGTAAGAAGGTTGTGCAATTATTAGAAGCAGTATGAATTATACAATAACTCAAATTTAATGGCCACACAGAGATTTCATGAATGAAAATAAAACTTTGGCTACTCTTAAAAAAAATGCCCATTCCTTAAAACAATGGACTTTTTGGAAACCTTTCTGCGATAAGGATTGTTAAACAAGATGTATCTGTATTTTATTCCACTTGGACAACAAATAATTTATTTGAAGGATAAACCAGTTGTATTTAAAAGAAAATTATTTTGGATATGTAAGTTAGTAACTGCATACACTAAACAAAACACAAGTTAAACCACAACAATTCTAACTACAAATCTTTTTCTTTTTTATCAGTTATAAGATGATAACAGTTGATTTGTGGTGATAACTTGGTTAACCTTTCTGAACTACACACCACACATTTTCTAGTAAATAATTTTCCTGGTCTTTGTCTATAGAAGCAAATTATATTCACATAGAGACAAATTTTGCTTCCTAAAATTAAAAAAAATGTAATTTACATTACCATGGAAATAAAAAATAATTCACATCAGCCATTTCATAGTAAAAAAAAAAAAAAAAAACCAAACTCAAATCTTAAATGTATGAATAAACATTCAAAATTATTTTCAAATATTACAACTAAATTATATGTATATATACAATTAATAAGAACAGGTAGTGCACCAAACTACTCTACAGTTAATTAATATTACATTATAACATACTTAACATGAATTTATGGTACATATAGTATACAAGAAAACTGACATATATCTGGTATTGGTTAGTAACAGTGTAAACTAAACAAGATATGGTTTAACAGCATCCAAGTTAACAAATAATGACAACAGATTTCAAAACAATATAGACTATAACATAACCTTTACACAATACTATGAAAATGTAAAAAGTGAACAATATAACTACATATTTTTAATACAGCCAAATAAAAAATTATCAATATCACAGTATATCTGACTTTGCGTGTAACAAGCTTTTTCAATCCTTTGAGGAATGTCTTGTGGATTTGTAAATATACTGCCAACATTACATTAAAAAAATGAACATTCAGTTCAGAAGTACTGGTGGTATTGCAATCACGGTGAACATAATAAAGTGATTCAATATTACGAATACACATTAATACACTGCTGAAGCAACACACAACAACATGGGTGCAATGTCACAATCAAAATCTTACTGAAAGTGAACACAGGCTGAAGAGTGATGGGAACTTTTTGGCACTATCACGAATGAGATAAATACACTATATAGTGCAATTCTAGAGCAAGAAAACCAACAATAATCTTAAGATACAGTTTGTGCTGCAGAGTACATTGAAGTAGTTCTGGTAAAAAATGTGCATGCAAAAGTTTATGACAATGGGAAAACTAAAGTTTGTGTCATTGCAAACTTCCAAACCACCTCTCTCATCATTTGCTTTGACAAGATATGCATATAGGTTGAGAAGTCATGACAAAATGCGATATAGGAAAAATCAAAGATAGGGCACAAGTCCCATTTTACTATTTGTACTTTAAGAAAGAGGCAGCACCCTCATAACTATGATATTCCAGAAAACATTTGGGAGAGAAAAACAATAAGAAACCTACCTCAAAGCAAAAAAAAAAAAATAATTTAAAACTCCCACACATTTTTTAGAACACTCTGGAAAGGATCACTACACAACTTACATGAGAGAGAGCTGGAAAGGATCACTACACAACTTACATGAGAGAGAGCTGGAAGGGATCACTACACAACTTACATGAGAGAGAGCTGGAAGAAAGGATCACTACACAACTTACATGAGAGAGAGATGGAAGAAATGATCACTACACAACTTACATGAGAGAGAGATGGAAGAAATGATCACTACACAACTTACATGAGAGAGAGATGGAAGAAATGATCACTACACAACTTACATGAGAGAGAGAGAGAGAGAGAGAGAGAGAGAGATAGAGAGAGAGAGAGAGAGAGAGAGAGAGAGAGAGAGAGAGAGAGAGAGAGAGAGAGAGAGAGAGAGAGAGAGAGAGAGAGAGAGAGAGAGAGAGAGAGAGAGAGAGAGAGAGAGAGAGAGAGAGAGAGAGAGAGAGAGAGAGAGAGAGAGAGAGAGCAAACATTAACTCAGACACTTCATGGATACTCAAAAGTACTGACGCTAAAATGATTAACAACAACACTATTTCACTCCAAGGAACAGAAAGATATCTCTTCTATTAGGACTGAACACATATTTGAACATTTTAGCCTATGCGGAACATTTTTTTTGGACTTAGTCTGTGGAAATGCTTACAAAGAAGTTTTTAGCAGTTGTATGTTTAGAAAAGTAATAACTAATTGACAAGGATTTTGTTTCTGTTTCTGTCAGCAGTTGAGGAATGATTTGAGTTCACATACAGCTCATTCCCAAAAAAAACTTTTTTTAAACTGTCTGGCTTGTGCTAATTCAGAAATTTCATCTTTTGTTAAAAATTATGTACTAATGGTTCAGCAATTTCTTATATTAGTTGAAAGGAATCAACAATGCTAGTTACTTTTGGTTAACATTTATCCCTCTTGAGAAATAAATAAAAACACTACAGAACACAATTTTATGTACAGAAACACCATTGAAAACTGTTGTTCAGGTAGACTGCTCCTCAGAAGAGTGAAAACTGCAGGGTTAGAACAATTTTCGTATATCTTATAACCAATATTCAATGAAATAACTGCATTAATTAAGGATAAATTTTGGGTACAACAATAAACTGTAATAAATCATTTAAACCTGTATCATGCACTATGATTCATCTAGAAAGACAAGACTAGACTATGTCATGCAATGTCCTGGGTCTGACACTGAATTGTGACATCCTTTATGAAAATTTTTCCTATTTCCATGCTATTTTGCTATCAATTATTTTCAGTGAAACTTTATAAGGTTATCTTTGTTGGGGAGCTGGAGTAAGAAAGAAATCCTTGTGTTGCTACTATTATTGTTATAAAATAATAGTTATTATATTTATTATTGTTAATGCATATTCTACTTTACCTAATTAGTGGCTGACATATTAATTGTATTTTTATTTCTTTTACATAACTGGACAACCCAAATCAATCACTTTTAACTAAAACTATTTTCAAAGACTATATCAAAAAGATGACAACACTAAATTATATCCAGGAGCATTTAAATACATTTTTAATCATAAAAAATGTTTTCATACGTAGTGTGAACAAAGCTTTTTTTATTTTATTTTTTATTGGGGGTTTAACGACCACAAAGAGCAACTCAATGGTCTATAAGCAGTCACCCATCCCTAATTTAGGGCCACTGGTTCCAGGAAAAGGAGAGAACCAGTACAGCAAGACAAACACAACATCCATGCCTCACCGGGATTCAAACCTGGACCCTTCATGGATGAATGGTCATAAGCCATTGCTTAGACCACTGCGCTACTGAGGTGGCAAACAAAACTTTTGGCTTATAAAGTATTTATATTTATCATTAAGTAGCAGAAATGCTGGCAATTTCAGAACATTTTAAGTATATTTTTCTTTCATAAATTTGTGTTCAAGGCTCTGATAGGATGAGTGTGGGCTCAGAAAACTACTTCTTTCGTACTCTTTGCATATGTTCATAAAAAAGAAAAAAGAACAATTCAGAAAACAATAAACCTCAAGCAAGAGTGAAAAAATTTCCAGCTAGTTATTAGCAAAAATTTATGTATAAATCCATGTGGAAATTAAGAGTAAGCAAGGCAAGTGCAAGGTACACAATTTTTTAGGATATCAGTGGAGGCCCCCATTGAGGTTGTGGCTTGGGGATTCAGCCCCTTAAGCCTCTCCTTTAATCTCGCCATGTAGGAAGAGAAAGGAATTATTTTGTTGTTCTCTAATGAGATGCAAAGTTATGACAATCAGAATTAGTATTGCTTTGCATCCTATAATACTTCCCAGAAAAGGCTGAAACGACATGCAGCAAAAGACAACAGGTCTTAGAATGGTGTACAGGAGACTCCAAAAATATCAGTTCAAGTGAGTATAGGCAATATAATGATTATTAAAAGTCTCTACCATCAGACAGTTGATTGCAAAACCCAGACATGCACTGGATAAGTTGACTCTAGCCACAGAGGTTTGCGAATCCTTGTGAAAGCTCACAAAACAATGATAAAAGCCCTAAAGCTGAGCAATGGGAAGTATTCCTTTTTCTTTTCTTTTTTTAAATTTTATCAGGTTTCAGAAAGCTTGGGGAAACAGTGAATAAACTGCCTGCACCCTCCCCAGTTATCACAACAGGAATTGGGAATTTCAATGGATGGGTATCACCAAATAAATGTATGAAAAATACAAAATGAATCTACTTTTCTTGTGTGACTAATTCCTGCAAACTAGATCATATTTTATCCAATTCACATACTTAAAACATGCATTATAGCAAAAATGACTGTACATGGCATAAAATCCACAGAATTTCTAACACACAAATTTTTCATTAACTTCTCTTTCAAACAGTTTTGGTTTCACATGAAACTAAAAAAACTGCATCCTGTAAAAAAAAAAAAAAAAAAGGTGTTATCTTTTATATGCAAATGACCTCACAAAATGCACTTTTTCATTTAAAAATGTTAATGACATGAACTTTTTTTATGAGAAAAAAATTCAGCAACATTTTTGCGAGTGGATGTACTGATAATGCACAGTTTTTAGAAGAAACAATTTATGCACACAGTTTTTGGTTAATAACAAAGATAGAAATTAAAATTTTAGACCTTTCTTTTTTCAGATCTTGGAAATAATTTACAAAATTTGAAATAATTTTCTCATTGAATTCCATGTTTTATATTCCATTCTGCATGATTAGTTTTCATACTGGTGTTACAGTTGATAATCAGTGCACTGCCTTTGGTTGGCCTCAGAAAGCATATGGCACCAGCACAAAGGTAAATACACCACCACTTTTCTCTCAGCTCAATTCAAAAACTGCTATTTTCTTTGCCATAATCCAACTGTTTTCTGAAATTGCGCACAAAATTTGAAATAATTTTCTCATTGAATTGCATTTTTTATATTGCATTTTCACCACCTTTTTATGTGAAGATACACTCTGCAGTGATCAAATTCCTGCCCATTCAGCTTAAATTTATGAACTTAAAACAGTAAGCACTGATTATTCCACAGATTAGTCATTTATGTGGCCAGATGCACTAGTCTTTATACTTAGCACATGCTAGTAAATATGACAGCAGTATAAACAGCAGAAGGCAATGGCATAACCCACTTACAATGGTGGCAATAATGATTTAAAACATGCATCACTAGACACAAAAAAAGTTACAGAAAAAAATTTGAGCATTACCACCTTAAAAATTTCTTTTTAGTAAATAACTTTTTAAAACTGTTTATGCAGTGGATGTTAATTTATAAATGAATTGCAGACATTTACCATCATGTGTCTTTGATTTATTGTCATTATTTTTCATATAGGAATGCCATGATTAATTACTTTGCTGGTGGCCAACTCAGAAAATTTTAATATTGCTTGTTCTTATCCTGGAGTGGGAATACAACTCACACCTCCTAATTTTCATCCATGTATGTTACCCTGACACCATCTAGGACAACCTATTTCAATGTACTTGATTGAACAGGTATCTAAACAAACAGCAAACTGTAATACTTGAAGCTGCCACTGCTTCTCTGTAAGAAACCTTCCATTCCAACAAATGGATCCAAGACAGGAATCATTTCTTCACATAACGCCAAAAAAATTAATCAAAAAATAATCTTCACAAGCAAAAAACCACATTGTAAAAGGCTGCAGATGTTTTACATGAAGTTATCTCCTTAGAAAAATTGCATCATCCTGAAGCAGGAATTGAACTTGCATCTAATGAGTATTAAAATCTGACAAAATCGCCTACTCTGTTTCTTGTGTCACATTTTGGATCAGCTGAAATACTTGCATGTGATTTGAAATCAACTCTTCGCTACAACAAGGATGAAAACTGTCTTCACTTTTGCAGATTTTTTTATTTCAATTCACATGTGGAGTAACTGGTTACACTGCTGATTATATGAATATTCTCAAAGTGTTAATGATCTACAGTGCAGTCTTAATTGGCTTGAAACTTAGAAATAATTAGAAATGAGTGTAAATACTGAAAATTATTATTATTATTATTATTATTATTATTATTATTATTATTATTATTTGGTCCTGTGTCAAACTCCAAAAGATATGAATTGTGAATTTTAGGAAAAGGTGTTATGTTATTCATGTTGTTTTTTAATCAAGACCTGCTATACTGTATATGGTTGTAACCACCCTAGCAAGTAGTACAGCTAACAATCAGGAGATAAAAAACACAAAATAACATTGTCATTTTTAAGGAGGCAGTAAAATGATGCATAATTGGAAAGCAGAATTAGCAGGAAAGGAAGTCTCTTATCATGCGTGTATATGCCCATTTCCACTGGAAAACAGGTAGGACAAGGAAGACATGTACTATACATTATGCAATATTTATAGCTATGTTCTTGTAAACTGGTAGAGATACTAATGATTTTGGCATTTCAATATTCCTAGGTGCAGCCTCAAATGCTGCCTTCACTAACTCAATTTTTTTTTTTTTTTTGCTTTCTCTTTGAAATTTACTGCCTTAAAAAATAGTCAGAAAATTTAGATTTTAACTTTGAGAATATTTGATCTATATCTGATCTTTGTCACATTTTGTAAAACAATGCTAATGTAATAATTTTGTATGTCTATTATATTTGCTTCAAACTGCTTTGTGAATGACAGGATATTAATAAATCATAATTTATTGCCTCAAAATTCCAGGCATTAAAATTTTGAATGTATGACAATCCTAGAGGTTTGAAAGTCATAATTTTGAAAACAAAATTTGTGAAAATATACAGTATATATATATATTTGTTTGGGGGTTTAATGACCACAGTAAACAACTCAGTGGGCTATGAGCAGTTGTCTGTCCCTAATTTAGGGCCACTGGTTCCAGGCAACAGAGAGTGGCAAGACAAACACAACATCCATACCTCACCAGGATTCAAACCCAGACCCATCTCAGATGAATGATCAGAAGCCAGGAAGTTATATTAGAGAAAAAAAAAAAGTTTTGTACCTTTGCACATTTTTTTTGTTCTCTTTTGTTTTTTTCACACTTTGATTTTTCCTTCTTGAATTCTTTGGCGCAGCTGTTTATGGTGACGCACATTTTTGATGGGTTGTTTTGTTAAGACTGTTTTAATTACATGCTCTTTTCCACCTAACAGTGTCACAAATTAAATAAAACCTCAATGTTTCTGGAATACCAAGTTTCTATTCACATTGCAAATTGTTTTGGGGGTGACACAGTAAGAAAATTGTAATACTTTGAAATGACATCCTTAATAGGCTTGCTTCTATAGCTTCTGGAAAATGTAAATGTTTTTTCCTACAGAAAATGATTTTGCACTCATACCTTTTTTTTTTTATTTTTCACTATTTGCATCATATTGTTCCTATTTATATTTTCTAGATATAATGCAAAAACAAAACAAAAAAGAAATACACAAGAAACAGGATACTCGTGTAAATCAAACTTTAGAGTAAAAACACACACCATCTATACACAATACATATAAATTCCTGAGATAGTTAAAATCCACAAGTTCAAAAAAGTTTTAATGTTAAAACCAGATGTTAGGTTACATAAGAACTTTAGAACTCACTAGGGTTCATCATCAGATGAGATAAAAAATATTACAAGGTATAGTGGAGCATATTTTATAACAACATTGAGTGAGTCGTAACTCTTACGTAGGTTTAGTTCCTCAGGTGGTCAACGTCATATCATGACATCATATACAATTGAAGTTACAAGTGATCCGTCGTTAATAATGCACATTGGGAACCTTGAATCAGTTGTTTCCAGGGAGTTGGGCCTTCCAGCTGAAATTCCAACACCCTGGAAAAAATTGATTCAAGGTTTCCGATGTGCATTATTAACGACGGATCACTTGTAACTATTTTTTTTTTTTTTGATTGGAGGTTTTACGACCACCGTGAGCAACTCAATGGGCTATAAGCAGTCGCCCATCCCTAATTTAGGGTCACTGGTTCCAGGGAAGGGAGAGAGCCAGTGCCTTAAGACAAACACAACATCCATGCCTGACCGGGATTCGAACCCGGACCCCTTACGGACGAATGATCAGTGGCCAACGCCTTAGACCACTGCGCCACCGGGGCGGCCACTTGTAACTTTAATTGCATATGATGTCATGATATGACGTTGACCACCTGAGGAACTAAACCTACGTAAGAGTTAGGACTCACTCAATGTTGTTATAAAATAGGCTCCACTACACCTTGTAACCTTTTTTACCTCATCTGATGATGAACCCCAGTGGGTTCTAAAGTTCTTATGTAACCTAACATCTGGTTTTGACATTAAAACATTTTTAAACTTGTGGATTTTAACTATCTCAGGTTTTATATGTATCATGTATAGATGGTGTGTGTTTTTACCCTAAAGATAAATACAACTTATATTGTTTTACTACATGTGTTAATATGTTTTTGTGCATGGTTCAGAGGTTGCTTTTTTTCTTTTATATCAAAATATTTTGCCACCCTTGGCAAGTCAGTACTATACCTGTGTGTGTGTGTATATATACAGTGAGAGTTGGGTGTCAAATGAGTCTTATTAGCACATTACATGAAGCTACGGGTACCGAAAATGGCAGCGATGAGAAGAATACAAGGGCAAAAACAATTTGTAAACAAGGTTGAAAACAGCAGACACAACAATGCAGCAATAACCAGCACAGAATTAAATGACAACACACAGAGCTACATATAGTAATAAAATTCTTTTAAGCAGAAGTTTTCGACCACTCTATGGTTTTGACCCCCCATGATCAACTGAGTCAGAGGACTGGTTGCCAGAGCTACAATGCAAATTGGAGATGTAGGAGCCTCCGCTTAAAAGAATTTTATTATGATACGTAACTCTGTGTGTTCTCACACTTAATTCTATGGCGGTTAATTTGTAAACAAGTATAGCATATCATAGTGAGAAGAATTGGCAGGAAAACACGTAACACACAAAACATTAAAATAATTCTCGAAATCGTCATCACACGCGTAAGTTACGTTGAAAATTATAAGCGGGACATTTCGGTAGCGACTTCTACCTTCATCAGCCATGGAATGAGACATGTGGTAAAAGTGTCAGTTGTTGCCAGATTTCAAAATCGCTTTCCAAATAATAGGGATGTTAAAAGTTGCGTCAGTATTGCAGGTGTTAGGGGTAAGGTAGATTTCAATGCTTTCGCGGTACCTGAGGGCATGCCAATTGCTGTACGAGGCGATCCTCTTCACATTGTGCCAATCGGGAACCGCGGACGTAACATCCCTATTATTTCAAAAGCGATTTTGAAATCTGGCAACAACTGACACATTTACCACATGTCTCATTCCATGGCTGATGAAGGCTCAAAATGCAATAATAATTACTCATCAGCAAATGAACAAGGAAACAAAAATATTCCTTTGGTGAATATTAATATTTCAAAAATAAAATTCAGCCTGATTTTATAAAAATATACAGAGAGATTTTATTTCCAAATGCCAGTAAAAAATATGAAAAATTAGCATGGTTAATCAAACAAAGAATGAGAAGTGCAAAAAATATGTAGATAAATGAAGGAGCTGGAATTATACATTTCTGTATTTTTATTTATTTATTTTATTTTTGATAATTGTTTAAAACATTTAACATTTACCATGTTTCATGAGAACATGTCAAACACAATATGGGGCTGCCAATCAAGCTTCTTATCAAATGAGAAGTGCTGAATATGGAAAAAAAGTTTACTTATTTTGTTATTTATTATTTTTTTTAAATAAATCGCTTTGGCCTCATTAGCTGGAGCTTGGTCCATCTTATAAAGAATAATACATTTCTATAAAGGAAAGAAATGCATTTTTTGCAATTAGTATAGCACACAATAAACAGCCTAAATAGCAAGGGGAAACATTTTTTTCTATAGAAATATTTCAACTCACACATTTTGAAAATGACAAACAAAAACGTATTTGCTTAAACAGAATGAAAAATATTGGATGGACACTGCCCACCCCAAGTAAAATTATTCAGGGAGGGGCACAATATTCACCCCCCCATAGTTGGCACTTATGGTTTATGTGTATTATAGACTTTTCCCACCAATTAGTTAGATTGGAGCACTCCTGCATGCCACATGTGTAGTAACATACATTACCTATTTAACATTATGTTTTTGTTTAGCCTCTTATGTAAAATTTGGTTATCTCTTGTACTTTCCAAACGTAATGTCGCATTGGAACTTCCAAGTTTGTATTTCCTTGTGGCATTACTAGAAGACAGTCGATCTCCAGGACACTTAGATAAATACAGGACCACTTGTCTGAGAGATGTGTTGTGTTAGGAATAACGTTATTAAGGATTGTCATTACTGTTCTCCAGAGTTTTGCTAGATGTTACCTACAGTTACCATCAATTACATATATTTGTGAGCTGTGGAAGCGTTCAACTGTGATTATTCACGTCTTCTACTGGAAGTCATCCTCTGACTTGTCAAGAGGTGTACCATTTAAAATTGTCAAATAAACTTGGATGTTTACTCATGTCTGTTTACTATACCATTCTCTAGTGATAGCCTATTAAACACTGAGTTACAACACTATAGTGGCCTTAGCTATTGTTGTAATTAGGTAGTTAGTGACCACAGTGGTCAAAAGTACACATACATGGCTGTTCCCACCAACATAGTTGATTACTTTTACAATGAAGTTCCAAAATTAGAAAATCTCTCTCATCTTTAAATACAGAAGAACTAGCTTATAATGAGCCCATATTTAGGAGGATTCTAAATTTAATGAACAAAACAGGAGTTTTTGTCTGGTATAATGTTAATTCAGAGCATATCGAATCATTTTTAAGAATAGATTTAATGAAATTCCCGGATTTAACAAGGGAAAGAAAAAAGGAAAAGTTAAAATGATCAATTTTGACAAGCAAAGTAACAAAATATAATGCAATTCGATATTTAACCCTTTAAGCGGCCGATGTTTCTGAATCAAATGGTGCCCAAACTTTTCTGAGCTTCCCAAACAGAAATTGTTGACATAGCGACTAAATTCTACGAAAGCTACGAAAAAGCAATACCTTTACTCCTCCCACCTCAGCAGTACCGAACATAAACTTGTCGCTAGTGATAAGATCTCGTTTCTATAGTCCTATGCAGTGCTTTTTTTCTATAAACATGTTTAGGGATACTCTCAGTTTGACTCGAGGAAATCACCATTTTATAGTTGAAATCGGGAAAAATAAATACAGTCAATGGAAAAAATTAGCAAGAACATGCATTACCTCATATTACACAGCTCACAGTAACTTCCACATCGGCATGAGGTTGTGTTCACTAACATCTTCCCGATTCCTCTGCTTGCTTTTGGCGTCCGTCGCCAGATGTCGTCCTTTCAAAAACCACGAATTTACATACCCTGAAGGCTTAAACAAACTCAAAGGAGGGCCTACCAACTTTATAAACAATAAGTTGGGTACAGTCTTTAAATGCAATGAAGCTCTTGTTGGAGTCCATATTAAATTCATCTGAGAGAAGCCAAGTTCACACACTCACTTATTGAAACTGGGATGTTCTTGATTGTGTTTAAGAAAGGCATAAGAGATGGTGGAATCTTCTTTTTTGAAAGATACTCTCAAAAATCCCTTAGGATTTGTTTATTGGAAAGTCCAAATCTGTTGCACAAGTTCATTGTTTCTGTTTCACCAACGGTTAAAGGAGGATTATCTGGCCAAATTTTACAATCCAGCACCTTGGCCCATTGTAGAATTTCAGCATCTTCTCTTGCTAAAAGTCGGCTCTCCATACGGGTTTTCAGAGTGTCATAGAATTTTACTGGATCAATACGAGTTCTCTGTCTATGACTTGTGGCTCTTGCCCCAATTTCCAGTGAAAGTCCTTTTAAGTCAAAAATTTTTTTCTGCTTTTAAGGCTTCAGATAAAAAAGTATCATGTTTGTCTTCCTTTTATCAAACAATTTAAGTTGACTCGTTATGTTTTTGTGAGCAGAGTACAGTGTGACATCATGTGCTTGCAATTCTGTACTAAGTTCTGTTAATTCTTGAAGAACATCACACATCAAGGCGAGATCTAAAATGAAATCCATGTTAGTGATTTTTTGTAGCAGTCCTTCATATAAGCTTCGCTCAGTTCTGTCTCTATTCTCATCTACTTTAGCACTTTTTAAATGGGCAACCAAAGCCTCAAAAATTTGCCATACAGCAGAAACACTTCTGAAACTGGAAGAAACCCATCTACTATCTAAAATACTCCCAATTTTTAAAATTTCACTGTCAAGCTGTCCTGCGTGACATTTTAATTCCCTCGCATTTTTATGGGATTAGTGATACAGTGTGTACAGTTTATCATTAAACGATTTGAAGTGGTTTACTTGTGATGGGAAGTCTTTGTTTATTACATCTGACACAGAAAGTTCTAATCTGTGATTAACACAATGCCAAAATAAAATTTTGGGAAACTGACTTTTAAGTAGCGTCACTACACCGTTCTTTCGGCCAAGCATTACTGCAGCCCCATTAGTTGCAATTGCCAAGAGATTTTCTTTCAGAAAATCATCATCATGAAAACCAAGTTCCCTTAAACGGGTCATCAGCAAATTGAATATTCCTTCAGCAGTGACATCTTTAAGTTCAATGATATCAAGGAACAGGTTGGTAGGCTCATTCATGTCTGAAAATGTGGTTCTTACGTAAATAATGAGCGAGGACAACTGACTTATTGTAGTGCTTTCGTCTATAAGGAGGGCGTTTTTATTATTCGACTCCATTATGTTTTTAATGACTGCTTTTCATTTCCACTGCAATATGATTCACAACATTAACATGCATTAGTCGAGTGTAAAATATGGCCCATATTGATCCCATTCAGCTCTTGCACATCAGTTTCTGACTCAAAATCATGAAACGCTTGATTCTTTTGAACTACTTTGCATGCTGTTCTAAATATATTGGTGGTTACTTCCTGTTCATTCTCAAAAGCTTTGGTGCAAACACATTCCAAAGATTTAGATTTTGCTCTTTCCAGTATTGAAAGAGCTGCCTGTTGAACCGAACTTTCTTTATATTTGAAAATTTTCTTTCGGAGAGAAAGCATCTGATCTGATTTATCCTCACCTGTTGCACTAATTGATTCTGAAGCCCATTGTTGAGAAATGCTCATGCCTTGCATTTTACGATCTGGTCCCAAAGCACCAACTTCTTTGCAAGCTCTGCAGCCAAGTTTTTATTTTTTTATTTTTAACCACTAACCAGTATTTTTTTATTTTTAACCACTAACCAGTCGTATTTATTGCAGAATTAATTTTTCTTATTAAAATCCCAACATTCAGGAAGATCCTCAGAAGACAGAGTCGTGTGCTCTCTCTCCACATTGTCAACAGACGACGCTGTATCACACAACACCGTTGTCCTATCTTTTGTTTTTACAGAGTCATCATTCACTTTATTACACTTCTTTGCTGGCTGTGATAATGTAAAATAGTTACTAATTTTCCTACTCAGTTTGAAATACTTCCGCTCAGTGAGGCCAAATATTTCATCAGTAAAACACCACACATCCACACTGCTTCACACATTAAACTCTCGCTTCCGTCCGAGACTCTGGAAACACTGTTAAAGGAAATGAGACCGCCATCAGGGGGTAGCAACGGAACTGACGAATCACCATGCTAGAGTCCAAGAGAGTTTAAATATAACGAAACATTTTTGTTATGTTATTATAATAAACATACGCGACATAAAACTTATGAAATCACATACATATCCAAATTACGTTTGGAGTTGGTTTAGCGGAAATTCGAACATTTTAAAATTTTTAGTTTCTCCCATTACATTCACAAAATGTTTAGGGGTATGCATATCCCCCAAAAACACTGGTCCTTTGTTATCTGCTCTATGACCCTAGGCATGATGAGAAAGGGCTTATTCCCCTGACAGGGACAACATGCTACTGGGTAGAAACAAGTGCCTCAAACATCTTTCTTTCTTTTCTTAGGTTAGTCGATAGTCCTATAAGCAGATAATCGGTTAGAAAGGATTAGTGTCAATCATCCCCCTAAATAACCACTTAGAGAAGCTAAGGAGAAAACATCGCTCTCTGACAAGCAACTTCACTCATTCTAGGTGCATTCGACACACTTTTTAGACAGCGAATATATTCGTTTCAGCTGATTGCAGCCAATTTTGCTATCCCCAAGTTAATTCGTTCCAGTCGGCTAAAGGATTAAGAGGCAAAAAAAAAATAAAAAAAAAAAAAAAAAAAAATTCTGCTGCACATTTTACTGGAATGGAGGAACAGAAATTGTGGCCTACATGATGAAATTGCAACAGTGCAGGGGAATCTTTTGTGCTAGTGGAAGAATGTTGATAGAAAAACAATGGGGAGGGAGTACATCAAATGCTCAACACGGAAGTTGTGCAACAGACTCTTGGTTTGGCAGATGCTTCGAGACCCATATTTGTCTTGCATCCAATACTGCTTTAGAAAAGCTGGGTTGGATAGCACAGCCAATTTTGACGTGAGCCAATAATGGATTATGTTTCTCCAATTGATGACTTTGTTAATGTAGATTATGCTGTTGCCACATCTAGCATCCTTCCTGCAGACAATATCGTAGAGGCAGTTAAGACATCAGAAACTGTTGAGGCAAGTGAAGAAAGTGAAAAGAAGAACACTTAGCCACTGTCATATGAAACAGCCACTGATTTGTGCGGAAAATGTTCAACATTTTTTGAACCAACAGACTACTGCGATGACAAACTATTTAACACACTAAGTGTTTGTTATCCAGTGAAAATGAAGGAACACACACACACACACACACACATATATATAAAACTAACTAGAAATTCTTTTAAAAATTTTTTTCCACATGATGCTTGCTTCAGAATTTGCTGCTAGTGTGCATTCATGCAAGTTCTTATTTTATTATAGTTTCTATTACTGTAGGTAGTTAATTAATCCTTTTAAGTATATTCAATTGCTAGGATATATAACGTGAAGTATGAGCATATAATCGCATACGTATGTTTTTACAGGGTGGGATTTTTCACCACAAAATAGATTCAGTGAGCACCTGGATCTAACGAGGATTTCCGTCGGTCCCGAACTTCTCATTATAAGTGGGTTTTACTGTACCTCATTACAAAAGAAACATGCACCTACATGCAGAAATTCATGCCAAGCAGTGGTGTAGCACACCTTAGTAGTGCTATGGCACTTTTCATGGTTAGCTAGAAAAAAAAAGCATAACAAAAGAATTTTTTTTAAATCATGTACAAAAAAAAAAAAAAAAGGAATTGGGAACACTGTGTTTTATATTCCAGCATACACATATCTTTACTGAATGTCTGTGTTGCAGGAATGAGACTAAATAGTCAGATCACATCATAGGGATTCCCACAAATCACAAGGGTTCTATACTCAGGGCAAGGCTAACCAGTTATGGAGTGTGTACTTCCACTGTATAATATAGTTCCAGTTTAAAAGCTGTGTTCGAGCTTGAACTGAGACCTAAGAAAACATATGGATATACAGATGTTCTAAATGTCATATGTATGCACATTAAAAAAAATGAAGATCACAGTTTCGGTTGCGTTTCTAAAAAAATATAAATATTAGCATTTTGATGGCGTCATTGTCACTTGTGTTTTGCTTCAGAGAGTCTATACAGTTAACAAGAGGATATTTACTGTGACTTAGAGGGAAGAATTGTTAGCCAGAGGCGGAGATAATGGCTTGGTGGTCATTGTAATGAGCTTACTCCTTTCTTCGTGGTTGCTGTTTTAAAATACTCATTCAGAAATAATTTGTCTGGTGGTTGGCAAGGTTGAGAAGGTGGGGGTGGGGGTGGAGGGGGCATCGTGATTGAACACAGGAAGTTTTCTTTTGTCTCGCCTTCAGTCACCCTTAAGGGGAAGAGTCCGTAACACACAGCACCCCATTAATGCGTGAAGAATACTGATGAACAAGAGATTTCATGTCGGTTAATCGGGTTCACAACCATAACAGTGTAATCAGGTTAGCTTTGCCCTAAGTATACTGTTTACAAAGAGATTGGGTAACTCCTTTGTCAAGATGGCAGACCTTAAAAACAAGTTATGGGAGATGGCTACTTAGGCTAAGTTTGCACTGCTACAAGGAAAATCATTACAGAAAAATTAAACAGGCAAGTAGGCAAGTGTTTTATAGTTGAGAAGGGCATTTCTACAAAACTTGCAAATAGACTCCAACAAAAGTGATTGCTTGAGCTCATTCTGATTCCTAATGGACACTCCAATGGCCCAGTGGTCAGATACACTGGCTTCTGGTTAAGTTATCAAATTGGAGACAGGCACAAGCCCTGGATGAGGTATGGTCTGGTCATTCTTTCATCCCCAGAACCAGTGGTCTCAGATCATTAATGGGTGACTGCCTATGGCATTAGATGCTTATGATGGTCATTAAACACTGAAACAAAAAACAACACAAAAGATATCTTCTACTTACATTCCGTAATCTTAAAAAAAAAAAAGGCATGTAAGTTGCAAGCGTTTGTGTGACTGATTCGTATTATTCACACTGAATATTTGAAATTGTATACAGAATGGCAAGGCAGTAATTAAAGAAAAAATCAATATTCTATGCATCTAACTTCTATGTGACATTATTTCTTTGATTTAAAATTGCCCAAATTAAGCAACTTCAATGAAAATTGATAAAATTTATTAGAAATAAAAACTTATCGAAAATGTAAAAAAAAAAAAATCCAATTCTAAATTGCTTTTGAAAAAATCTGAGGGTCTTCTTTCCAGGCTGTTTTTACCTAATCCGTTAACCACCAAGGCATTTTTTTCTTAAAATGACATCACTAAATGAACTGTCATTGTCAGGACAGTAACAATCATATATAGCACTGTTAGCACCCATGGTGCTAAAGAACAATCTGTGGCTAATGAAACAAAAGGATTCTAAACATAATAAAAGTACAGTTTTTTTTTGTAATATTAATGTAAGTTTTGACTAAACATTTTTCAATAATATCTATTCTTTCTCTCTCTTTGAATGTATTTTTTTCTGCTTTGCTTCAAACTAATAGCCACTGAGATGAATTTTCATTCCTTTTAGTAAGAGAATTGAGTTAGTCTCCTTCAAATGATAAATGAGTAGTTCCTTACATGAACAAAATAAATTCTACCTACCATTCAGCACTGTTTTTGGCAATGCATAAGCTACTTTTGCAGTGACAGCATTTTTTATGGTATAAATTCTGTAAAACATTCTAAGTTTTGGAATATGCATGTTTTGGCAGTATTATTTGTATCACTCCACATGCAGCAAAAGCAAATTGAAAATAATTAATGCTACACAAGAATCAACATTTTGTCCATAAAATAAAAAAATAAAAACATGTCACTGGATAAACTGACAGTTCTGATAGTGATATTTACTATTGCTCTTAATGGAGAATTTTGATTACAATATCTTTGTGCATAAATATTAAAATTATGATCAAACTTTGTCACTAATTCATATGTGCATAATAATGTTAAGTTGTACACAATACTTAAGATTTTTCATGAAAATTGAACTTCTGTTTTCATCAGGAGCACATGGTTACCACTAACATATTCTATAGTTCTCAAGACTGAGCAATTATAAATATATTTGTGCTATTGACAAAGCTTCACCACAAAATTAATTCTGAAGGAGGGTTCTGTCCACTTACCGAAATCAATATAATGTATATTTTTTTCCAAACTGCAGTACAAGAGTTTGCATGTTACCCATCACATAAAATTTTTTAAATGGTGTCCATTGTGAATATATCAACTATGTTTATACTAACTTCATATAACACATTCCAAAACATTACAGCCGTGGTGATTCAAATCAGAATAACAAAAGTGAAAATTCTGAAAATAAAAACTACAGATTTATGATTTGAAAAGTTACACACATACACAGAATTATAAAATGATGAATGTTCAAGTATACATGACAATGCTTTGATTAAATTTAGCTTTCAAAAATAATTTCTTAAATTTATATACTATGTATTTATAAACTATTCACCGGGATTCACCAACATACATATATTTTTAGAGTTGTGTAACATACATGCCACTTATTTTTTGTACTTCATTTCTGTGCTTTTTCTAGAACCCACATTCATACTGTTTCACACAACAAAAAAAAGTACAACGGTTCAATATATTACAAAGTTCACCGTGATAATTTAAAACTACTTGGCATCACATGTCATGACAATTCAGTTGCAGTTCACAACAATTCTGCAACATCGTAACAATAAACAAACATGTTTTTTTCTAAGTGCAGGTTTAGAGATAAGAATAAAATATATAGGTAATGTAATAAATACCAGTTGTGTGGGAACAATACCTAACAATTTTTTTTCTTTCATGCATGCTAAATGACACATTAAATATATTTAATTATAGCTTTTTTTTTTTTTTTTTTTTTTTTTTTTTTGTAGTATCCATCAGCATGTTAAACAACACTGCATTTCTTTGAGATACTTAGAGAGGTCCACCAAAAGTCATGGTACACAAGCTTAGAAAAGCAAATTTCAAAATCTTGAGAGCATTTACAACTCAAGCTGATCTTTTCTTCCATGATCACAAAAGTTTGCAAAAATATTCATATTACTTTTCAGCAAAGTGAATTTGATTAGCAGTTTTCAATATTTTGCTCATTGAAATATAATCAGGGTGATCTGAAAATTATCTGGCACTCTTCTGTTACTAGTTAAATCCTAGCTGAGTTCATTTTCATAATTAAAAAATAAATAAATAAAATAAATGGTTACTCTACTTCTTTTTTAGGTCCTTATTTTGGCTGTCATACCTGGCAAACCATACAAAACACAATATTGTAACAGCTATGCCAAAAAATACAAATATAAAAACTTGGAGTGGCCAATAATCAGGAAGAACAAAATTATTGTGAATCAGGGACTCATGTCTCATTTTCATGTCAATAAGAGCTCCACTCATTTGCTCATGGGTAGCAAGAATCCCTGAGATGTGAAGCAGCTGGTGGCTGTTTCCCACAAAGTCAAATTTGCCAGGGGCTAGACGTTCAGGTAGGTGAGATGCATAAAAGAAACCAATCAAGAATGAAAAGAAGAACTGAAGCCAGTAATGTTCAGCAGCATCTGGTTCCACGTCTGAACTTCGAACCAGCCTGTACAGCAGTGGAAAGCTCGACCACGTCCATGGAATGGCAAAGGCACCCAAACGAAATACCTTAATCCAACATAAATTGCTTATGAACCGTGAGTAGCAAGCTAAGAATGTGCATAACAGAGTCAAAACAACTAATGACTCCAGAAACACCGTTCCAAACACCGTAAGTTGCAATTCTGTTGGGAAGACATAGGCTTTATATAGCAATCCTACACCAAATGCATAAAAGCTTAAACTTCCGTAATCCAGAAAGAACCATACGTGTCTTGCTAATTCTGATATAGAATAAAAGGTGTGAGCTAAGGCACTTATTAGAGGATAAAGGCAAATAGTGACCATATAAGCAGCAAATGGCCATGTATAGGGGTCAGAGATGACCCTCAAGATGTCCCAGAAGGCAGAGAGCTGCCACATGAAATATAGAGTAGGAATAAAGTGAGTCCAAAAGTTCAAAGTTTCATTAGTTGCAACAAAGATGCTAAAAGCACACTGCTTCACAGAACTTTTGGGTGATCGATAGCCACTTAAGATTGCCACTTCTCGCATGTGCGGAGGAACTTGGTCTTCTGTCAAGAGCAATATGCCTGGAGAACTGTTCAACACACGGTTCATTCCACTCATTTTGCACTTCTTTGCAAGTGGGCCAAACTGGAAAAAACAAACAAAATCTGATGTTCACACTAAAATACAAAATGATACAAACACATATACAAGAATAAATAAAATATAAAAACATATAATTAGCAATATCGACAATTTAAAAATGCAAATCACAAGTAACCTTTAGCTAGTTTTTTTTTCTGATGATTTTTGTACTGCTCCACAAGGTTTCACAATCAAGTTTGTGAAATCACATGCAGAGGCAAGTACATACCAGCCTCTATCTCCAGATGTCATTACACTCTTCCTGACTAGAGGGTGCTGTTTAGCACAAGAGTTTGAATAAAAAAGGAAATATGCTGGAGAAAAGATTCAAATGCAGAGGAAGATCATCCTGGAAGCATAGTCTCATTTGGAAGTACACACAGTGATTAGCTTTCTCTCAGCATGGAAAATCCTAACAGTAGAGATCCAGCACCAACTGCAAGAAGTTTATGACCGAAAAGAGATGACAAATGAGAAGAAGATGGTAGTTGGTTGGTTAGTTAATTGATTTTAGTGGCGCAAGGGCCAGGCTTGGCCAAAGAGCGCCAGACACAGAACTATCAGTTTAAGATTTTTAAAAGCGGGGTGAAATGATTAAGAGCAGACAGGCTTGGTAAAAGTTAGAAAGGAGAATGATGAAAGTTGTGAAGACTAGTTAGTTAATTAGGTTTATATATAAATTTATTAATTTACTATTATAATTATTATAACCTTTTTCTTTTTTTTTTTTTTTAAATAAGTTTTAAAATGTTAATCTGTTTTGAAAAGGAAAATACTGCGAAAGTGTCGCAGTGGTCGCCCAAAAGCCCTTGAAGCGTAGCTGCGCCCTCGTCCAGCAGATGAGACTGAAAATAGTGAAACCGATGATAACGAAAACAACTGAACAAAACATGAGAGACGGTGAGTAAACAGTCGCATGTCTCACACACCGGGGCAGTGTCGCCACACAGCAAATAGCTATGCGTGAAGCGACAATGCCCAATGCGGAGACGTGCAAGAACAACTTCTTCCCTATGGTTCCGGAGACACGATTTCCAGACTCCAAGGTTAGGTTTTATACGGTGCAGTTTATTCACCTGTTGGTCCCACAGACCCTGCCACGCTTGCCTGATATGATCATGAACAAGAAAGCGAAAATCACGGTGAAACAGTGGCAAGGGTGTGACGACCAAAGAGGAGGCAGATCTAGCAGCAGCATCGGCAGACTCGTTCCCTAGGATCCCAACGTGCCCAGGAATCCAGCAGAATCGAATCTGAACATCGGCCTCGAGCAAAGAACGAAGAAGTCTCCGTACGGTAAAAAGAAGTGGGTGGCCAGTGAAATCCAAAGATGACAATGATTGCACAACACTCAACGAATCAGTGTACACAATAGCACGCTGATGATAGCTCGACTGCACGTGAACAAGTGCAAGATACACAGCATGCATCTCCGCCGAAAACACCGTGGCCTCGGCAGGAATGCGGGCAACAGAAACTTCGTCAATGCAGACGGCGGCGGATCCAACAACACCAGCCGCCTTAGATCCATCGGTGAAAACAGGAATAAAGTCTGCATTGACGTAACGGTGTTCAGCAAAGAGCTGCTGGTACACTGACGCAGGGGTTGAGGACTTATCAAAAGATGTAAAGGTGGTATCAACCATGACACCAAGAGGGTGCCATGGGGGATCCTCAAAGCCCCTGGTCTCTCCAACGAGTGACAAGTCGAGCCCAGCATCACGAGCTATGGCCGCCATACAAAGACCGAAGGTTCGAATGCACGAGGGACGGATCTCAAACAAACCAGCATGATGGGGATGAAAAACTGCATCGTATAAAGGATGGTCTGAGAGAGATTTAAGTTTCAGGTAAAATTGAAGAGACAGCTGCAGACGGCGTAAATGAAGCGACGGTTCATTCGCGTCAGCATAAAGGCTGGGAATGGGTGACGTGCGAAATGCTCCCGTACAAAGACGCAGCGCTTGATGGTGGATGGTATCTAAAGGCCGGAGAACAGAAGGACGCACAGAGTCATACACCATACAGCCATAATACAGCTTAGACCGAATGAGGGAATGGTAAATATGGAACAAGGAAGTCCTTGCCTCAGTCTCCTGCACCCCAGGAGACTGAGGCAAGGATCTTAAGGATTGACAAAGCTCTCAGACAGGAAGTCTTGAGTTGTCGAACGTGCGAGCGGAAGGTGAGCGCACGGTCAATGGTTAAACCAAGGAACTTGGTTTCCGGCAAAACTGGAATGGCTGCACGGTCCAAATAGAGCTCTGGATCGGGATGGAGGCCATGCCTCCGACAGAAATGGACACAGGCTGTCTTGTCGGGAGAAAGAACAAAGCCATTATTGTTAGCCGCTTTAACAATCTGGATAATTGCAGACTGCAGCTGCCTTTCAACGAAATGCATGCTGGATGACGAACAGAAGATGTGAAGGTCATCAATATAAATGGTAGCCGAAACCGCTGGAGGAAGATTTTTGAGCAGACAGTTTATGCGGAGGATGAACAGTCATCGAAAGAATGCTGCCTTGAGGGACACCTTGTTCTTGATGGAAAAAGGCAGAGAGCGTCGTACCCAGGCGCACCTGGAACATGCGGTTACGAAGGAAGCTGGCAATGAATGTTGGGAGGTTTCCCCGTAACCCATTTTCGTGGAGGTCACGGAGGATACCGTGAAGCCACGCTCTATCGTAAGCTTTTTCGATGTAAAAAAAAACCAGACACCAGGTGCTGCCTACGTACGAATGCCTCACGAACAGACGTCTCAAGGAGCAGGAGATGGTCAGGAGCTGAACGATGATGGCAGAAGCCGCTTAAAGAAGATGGTAACCCATGATGTCAAGAGCAAACAAACATGATGTCAAGAGCATTCAGAGTGGGTGAGAATGGTGCTCAGAATTCGCACATGGGCACAATCCATTAAAAAAACAAGAAACAAAGTGGTAAGTCGTCAATGTCAATAACAGATAGTATGGATGCTATGATGCAAGAAGACAGATGACTGCATCAAATGGCTGCAATAGCAAACGTTTCTTGCAGTACCAAGCATATCATCATTCAACTAAATGACAGTGCGTACCTCTGAGTGAGACCACGTTTTAAGGTGGGTCATCATTTCCACTTGAATCTATTCTCCAGCACACATTGCCTTTTTATTTAAACTCCTGAGAGAAATAATGCCCTCTAGTAAGGAGATGCAAATGCAAATTTACATATCCCTAATCCACCGCTAAAGATCATCAAAAGTTACTACTGTGTTATACACTGAGTTAGCCTTACATTTAGGAACATCTCCCCCCCCATTTCACATATTTGGAGTGATAAAGTACCATGTAACATCAACCAACATCACATGTGGCTACTATAAATTGTGCACACCTATCCTCTGTATGTAATCGGCAAAAATTTGCCAGTAATGGGGAAACGTGGCAACTTAAGCCAATTTGATCATGGCCAGATAGTTGGGGCCCAGAGGGCAAGGTTCCAGTATTTCATAAACAACCACACTTCTTGGCTGCTCCTGCAGTGTTAGAATTAGAAATAAATCTTCTACTGGCCCAACGGACCACTAGAATTTGCAAACCACTGGTCTACCAATATGCAAAAAAAAAAAAAAAAAAAAAAAGGCATTTATCAATATTTGTAGAAAATAATGTATCATTTCAATGGAATTATCTCCAGTATTTGTTTTTAAAACATCTAATTTGAAAGTGCAACTTACAGGACAAAGAATGTTTCCAGAATAATATTCTGATGGATTGGCAATATAACAGCAGAATAAGAGTGCATTCCCGATCTGTTTTTAAGTAAGAAGGGACAAGGAGACTCCAAGGATACAAAAAAATTATACATTAGTAGCCTTTTTTGTATGTTTTATTGTTTAGGGTTTAGCTTCCTTTTCCTTATTTTTAGTCTTATTGCTCATACCTGCTACTTTCCAATGAAGTTAGTTTTAGTACCCCATTTAAAACTGTTTCATGTGAATTGCTCTTTTGCAAAAATTACCTTTAACACATCCAAGTGACCTCCCCTGCTAGGGCGTTTTCTTGGGCCAGAAACAAAAGCTGACTTGTGTCGGGTGTCAGTATCTACTGCATTCATTTAGAGTGGCTGAAGGTAAGAAAAAATGGCTGTTGTCATTAGAAGACAAGGACTGGGAAACTGCCTTTCTGTATTTGTTGTTTCTTCCACTCTTTACAAATCATGAGAAATTAAAAAGTAGCTGTTATCCTATAGCAATTCATGAAACTATTACCAGTTTGCAGCCTGAAAAGAAAATGGTACAGTGAGGTAAAAGAAATAGAAATTCATTTTTTAACTTGTCACAACTTAGAAATAAAACTTATTGGCCATCTGGGTCAGTAAAATCAATAGTTCAGTGGTCCGATAGAAGTTTTACTGGCCAATGGACCACTGGGTAATTTGAATACTGTACTGTATCGAGGGTGTACCAAGACTGGCTCAGCAATGACGTGCAATAGTCACCCAGCTGACCAACTAGTACAACAGAGGTAATGTTTAACTTATTTCCACATGCACCCTGCACTCTACCTTGCTTTGCCTGGGGTTCTACAGCAGGAGACCAATGAGGGTACCCTTGATGACACCCAGTCATTGCAAACAACACTTCGCATGGACCAAGGAATGTTGGTAATGAACCCTAGACAGATGGGGAAAGGTCATCAGGAGTGATGAATCTCGTTTCCTGATCCATGAAGGTTATCAGAAGTGATGAATCTTATTTCCTGACCCATGAAGGTCATCAGAAGTGATGAATCTTGTTTCTTGCTGCACCAGGCTGATGGCCAGGTTCACATATAGCATAAACAGCACGAAGTCCTATCCCTTGGTTGCACAGTTTGTGGCTCAACAGGCTGGTGGATGTGGTGTTCTGGTCTGGGTAGCTTTTACCTGACAAGCCCTAGGTCCGTTGGTTATCATCCCACAAACACTGAATGGTGGACGCTACAGGATCCTGTTAGCCAACCATCTCCATCCATATCTGCAGGATGTTTACACAGACCACAGTGTCACCTTTCAACAGGACAATGCACCATATCATCGAGATCATATAATTACTGACTAGTTGGAGGAATGCATGGCAACACATTTACTACATTAGAAGAATTCCTGATATCATCATATCACGCACAAGTTACGTTAAAAATAATAAGTGGTGGCACGTTTCAGTAGTGACTTCTACCTTCATCAGCCATGAAATGAAATACGTGGCATAAGCATCAGTTGTTGCCAGATTTCAAAATAGCTTTCCAAATGATAGGGATCTGGAAAGGTGCGTCTGTATTGCAGGTGTTAGGGGTAAGGTAGATTTCAATGCTTTCGCGGTACCCAGAGGGCTTTCCGATTGTTGAACACAGCGATACGCTAAACATTTTGCCAATCAGGAATTGCGGACGTATCGCCGACAGTTAAAGTTGAAAGGGAGGTGGAAGGGTTGCCTTTTTTAACATCTCCGATATGTTTCGTCAGTCGTCGGTTGATGCAGCGGTAAATGCATGGTAAACGCTGGTTGATGCTGTGGCAATTTTTTGTGTGTTACGTGTTTCACTGCCAATTCTTCTCACTATGATTTGCTACACTGCCTTAGCCCCCAAATTCCCCTGATTGTAACCCAACTGAATATTTGTGGGATATGCTAGAACAAGGTGTGAGAACTGCTGATCCTCCTCTATGGAATGAGCATGAACTGACGGAGCTACTGCAGCAGACATGGATCTCAGCTCAAAACTGTAGCTCAGTTAGTTCACATTCATTCCTCCTTTATGGAATGAATGTGAACTGACGGAGCTACTGCAGAAGACATGGGTCTCAGCTCAAAACTGTAGCTCAGTCAGTTCACCTTCATTCCTCCTCTATGGAATGAATGTGAACTGACGAAGCTACTGCAGCAGACATGGGTCTCAGCTCAAAACTGTAGCTCAGGTTGCTTCCAGCAAGATTATGCCCCTTGCCATATTGCTGTGTGTGTGCGAGAATGGTTTGAGCAGCATTCCAGCGACTTTAGCTTAATATCCTGGCTACTGTTGAGTGCTGGACATCAATCCCATTCAACAACTGTGGGAATATCTTGACCAACAGGTTTGACATATGGATCCACCACCAATGACTCTTGATGATCTGCGAGACGCTCTGGTGTCTGCATGGTATAGCATTTCTACAGAAACATTCAAAGGCCTCATTGAATTAATGCCATGCCATATATCTGCGGTATTAGTGGCACGAGGAGGTCATACCTCATAGCAGGTGGTCATAATTTTTTGACTGGACTGTGTATGTACCTACCACATAACAGTCATGAATTATTTCTTCATGGAGATTCATTATTCATTAATATCTATGAAGTTAGAGTCACTTTTAAGATCACTGAAGGGTGAGTAGCAAGTTTTGCTATAAACTGAGTAAAAGTGCCATTGTGATCCACAACATGTAATGGAGGGTTATGACCAATGCAGCACTATCATTTTCACATGTGATGATATGGTATAGTCCAGGGGATAGCAAACCTATGGCACCCAAGATAACACATGAAAAAAATTTACTGCCACACAGCATGCAGTGCTGCCCCTTCATTATTTAAACCATACCCATAATAAATAAATAATGATTATCATTACTACCAAATGAAGCAGCTGGGTTCCATGTCACTTCATCCAGGCCATGTAACCCACCATCTCAGATTTTGATGAAATTTGGCATGGGGGCATACTTCACCAAGATATAAAAAATGACCAAATTTTAACTTCCTACACCTAATAATTTCTGAGATACAATGCTCTAAAGTTTCACTGAACAGCAATCTCGCACGTAGAGCGACGGAGTACCACTTTTCACAAAATGCTGCATAACTGTAGTGCTATTTAGTTTAGAAGAAAGAAATTTTGAACCCTTATGCAAAAGAGCTTCCAGAATAAGAAATAATTTTAAATTTCTTTGAAAACACTGAATAAATAAATGAAATATAGTGGTAAAGTGAAAATTTAGGAAAAAAACTTGCTATTCTATATTAGGCTCTACAGTAAATAGCAGAGGTACGAGGGAGCTCTTTTTTAATGTATATTGGTCTTTGACATATATTGTCACATAACAAGAAAAAAAAAATAGTGGCTTTCAGCTTGCTTTTGGAGATATGTGCAAATATCTGAAATGCGTGTGGGGTTCCACTTCGTCAATGCAACCACTTTTTTGTTTAATTAATTATAACTCATCTCTGACATTCAAGAAATTTCACAAGGAGATAACTAACAAGGACACAAAAATATAAAAAATTAGGTTTTCTTACACTATATAGTTTCAGAAATACCATATTAACAAATTTGACCAAATGGCTAGTTCAATTGTACCCCACAACAAGTTAGGTGAACATATGCAACAAACTGCTTAGTCATGCTCACCTATGGTACATAGATCTATTTTTTAATAATTAGTTTTGACTTGAAAAAAAGAAACACAAGCAAGTAGTTTTGCACTGTTCACAAATATTTACATTGATGTTTTTAATATGCCATGATCAACTCTTGAGGATGGAGTCCTTATAATTTAGCCACTTAGTTTGACAGGTTTTCATGTCCAACTTGGAAAACACATATGTTCTACCAGAACTTCTTGTCATGGGAGTGTCAATTAAACATAAAATGTGTCCAAATGGAATATTACACTCATCTTTAAATGAAGGCCAGTAAAAAGAAACTGCAGGGCCGTTTGGGTGCATAAATTTTACAGATCCATCACTTTCTTCATACTTGATTTTC
Source organism: Macrothele yani (assembly GCA_039090855.1). Lineage (NCBI taxonomy): Eukaryota > Metazoa > Arthropoda > Arachnida > Araneae > Macrothelidae > Macrothele > Macrothele yani. The sequence goes on from CM077029.1 coordinate 60,991,922, forward strand.
TCTATTATTCCTAGAAACCAGTTAGAATCATATACACATGCTACATAACAATGTGTATATAACTGCCTTTGTATTCTTAGATTTTTACAGCCAAAATCAAAAGGTAATTTTCATCCAAGCTTGTTCTCTTGGTTGCTATTTTAGATGTTGATAATGGAATAAAGCTGTGGAAACTCAGTGTATCAGGTATTGTTTGAACATGAGAAAATCTTACTTGACACTCATTGCGCACAGCATTCATATCACTTTTCAAAATGAAACTTTATTTTCATTATATTTTTACGATGGTAAGCCAAACATCTTCTGTGGAGTGGTTATTTGCTCTTTCAGTAGACATTGCAGACTTGCTTTTGCAGATTTGTTTGACAGTTTCACCTATGCCATCACAAGGAGACTTCCTGTTGCTGGTGGCAAAGAAAGACCATGAAGCTGTCACTGCAAAATCATTAATGTGATGACATAGATTTATAGTTTTTATAGTTTTTGTACTAACACAACCATCAGTAAAATAATGCACTTCTTTTACTTGTTGGTAGTTCTTTTTAAAGAAAGTTATTATTTCACTCTGAATCTTGTACACCATTGCAACACCATGATCACGATCATCAGAAATGAAACAGTGACTTTAATGCAGAGGTCAAAGAGTCAGAATTTTTTTACAGTAAATAACAACAGGGTGAACTGTGCATACATGGCAAGTCCAATGATACCATTGTGCTTCTTCCTGAACTACAAATGCACAATTTTCACTGAAGTCCATCAGTATAATGGTAGATTCTGAACCAATTGTTCCTTTCAACTTACTGAAAAATGAAGACTGCTTTGGTAATGTATGAATGCAGAATGAGCTTCTCAATTTTTGGCACAAATAATTCAATGAATTCTTCAACTGAAGAAGAAAACTTTTGAAGCTTCATTCTGTCTGTAGACACCCACTGGTGATATTCGATTTCATCAGTGGGATCACAATTTTTAAATTTCTGCAACAATAACTGATTCAGATTTGTACCTTTTGGACACTGAACAACACCAAAGCATGCACTTTGAATCCTTACTGCTACAGACAAGACTATTGATAAAGTCCTGATGTGATTCTTCAAAGTGTGCTGCACAAATCAAAAGTTAGACATTTTGATGTATAGTGCACACACATACACAGAATGGGTTCCAGAGGAGCTCGCAAAAATGCAACATTTTGGATGAAGAGCACAAAATTTAGAAAATCCTACTTTTTCATTAGTATGTCTTTGCTTAAATTCTTGATATAATTCTTTCAAATTGCACAGAATAAGTCTTTTCTGAGCATGGACGTTTCTAGCACCACTTACTTTGTACTTCATTCCTGGCATTTGTCTAGAATAGTTATTTTCATAAAATTTTATAATGTGTTTTATGGCATCTTTTGAAAGTTTCTTACCATGGCTGGGTTTGGGAACTGATATAATGCCTTTATCTTTTGCTAATTTTCTTGCCTGATGTACTGTGTATTCTGAAACTTCAAGCTGTTGGGCTACTTTTTTCTGGACCATGATGGAACCATTGTTAATATCTGAATTTTTTTTATTACGACTAACAGTAGGTATCTTTTCTTTCATTAAAGCAACAAGTTCATCCAAATCATGAGCTTTTAGTTTTAATTCATCTATGGAGTGTTCATCATCACTGTCCCTAGTAGAAGACTGAGCTGTAAAGCCATACTCCAGAACACAAGATATTTTACTCTGCATAGCTAACTTTGCTTGAAGAAGTTTTCTTTTTTCCTATGCTGGTTTATTATGGGATGGCAAGGAATGCAATTTTAACGGTGACAATTCTAAATCAGATAAACTTTCATTTACTTCTTTAGCAGCATATTCTTTAATAATAAAATAATCAGGGACCATTTCACTATCATCAGTCTCACTTAAAACTTCATCTTCTAAGGTTGCCCTAATTTAGATGCTTTCCCATGACACTGAGGACATAATTTTTGACCTGGGCATACTCTGATGTTTTTAGATTGCAGCTGTTGGGCTATTTGTATACTGACTTGATGCAGGGACCTCTTCAACAGGTTTTTACACATCATGGTCACCAAAAGGGTTGCAATAAGTTACTTGGTAGGTTTCATATTTCTTCAGATAATAACATTTGTGATGTAAACATACTGAGTTTATATCTTTATGTGGAATATTAGGTCTTAAAGAAATAAGTTCCTTGTCAGCAACAGAAAGTTCTTCACTACTGATAACCCTTTTGTCTTCAAATAACTTGATTTATTGCATTCTGTATTAGTAAGTGATCCAACACTACACTGGTCCATTATTTTTTTCCATGATTGAGGTTGACAAACTAGTCCCAAAGTCAGATTAACACAGAGCAACCAATACACAAAAAGAAAATATTGGAAGCAATATATTTCACGGCAAAATGTAAGAGACTTCTGGATAGCCTGCCCACAGCATGAGCATCTGAACCATTGCTTCCTTAACTGGGAATGAGGGACTGAAACCTTACTTCTCTTTAGCTGGAGGGCATCCCTAGGAGAGTGAGGTGAGAAAAGAGAAATCTTTTCATTTGACCCTCATCTCAGCACTTGGGGAGTTTTACGATGTCATAAAACTTACCCCATTTGAACTGGTGATCAGTTCAGCACAGGATCTGGGATGAAGTCAAAACAAATTCTCATGACCTTAGGAATCATACTGTATCCTTTGTCCTATGCCACATTTTCTTTTAAAAAGTGCTCTCTGACAAGTTGCAATTATTTCCTAATGCCCATCCATTGCAAGCTTACTTTGGTGAATTATCCAGTCATGCACATATAAAAACTGTTTATATCTTTCGTGGAAATGCTTAATTTTTTTTTTTGTAAATTCTCAAAATTCTGTTTTAGGGAGATTTGTCAAGAGTAATTTTTTTTTTCAGGAATTTTTGCAATCTGCAATAAGAGAATAACTGATATTTTGAAATGACTGAAAAACTTTAAAACCTCACCACACTTGTGGGGTGCAGCTGAACTAGCCATATCGTCAAACTTGTTAATGGTATCTCTGAAACTATATGGTGTAACAAAACATATTTTTTTATATTTTTGCATCCTTGTTAGTTTTATCTCCTTGTGAAATTTCTTGAATGTCAGAGATGAGTTATAATTAATTAAACAAAAAAGTGGTTGAATTGAGGAAGTGGGACCCCCGCACCCATTTCAGATATTTGCACATATCTCCAAAAGCAAGCTGAAAGCCACAATTTTTTTCTTGTTATGTGACAGTATATATCAAAGACCAATATAAATTAAAAAAAGAGCTCCCTCATACCTCTGCTATTTGCTGTAGAGCCTTATATATAATAGCAATTTTTTTTCTTAAATTTTCACATTACCACCATATTTCATTTAATTATTCAGTGTTTTCAACAAAATTTGAAATGGTTTCTTATTCTGGAAGCTCTATTGCATAAGGGTACAAAATTTCTTTCTTCTAAACTAAACAGCACTACAGTTATGCAGCATTTTGTAAAAAGTGATACTTCGTCACTCTACGTGTGCGATTGGTGTTCATTGAAACTTTGGAGCACTGTATCTCGGAAACTATGAGGTGTAGGAAGTTAAAATCTGGTTATTTTCTATATCTTGGTGAAATATACCTGCATGCCAAATTTCATCAAAATCTGAGATGGTGGGTTACATTTCCCAAAAAAATTGGATGAATTGATGTGGAATGACCCAGCTGTTACTAAGGAATATTTTACAGTTTTGAATGCCAGAGATTGCTTAGAGAATTTCAATAACATCAGAGGAAGGGCATTTGTTACAACTTAATGAGCCTTTGAAGGGAAGTGCCCCAAAAGAGAGACTCCATTCAGTCTGACAGTGAGAAGACCACAGTTCACTAAATTTGTATAAGAAGCATGGAAGGATTCTTTTCGGACATAATTCAGAGGAACATTAGTGGGCAAGCAAACAATGATGGGTTCAGTGACCATGGTAGCACACCAGATCACCTCTCTTCAGACCAGGTGGAAGAGGACCTGCTGTTTTAGCCCTCGCTTCTGGGGAGCACCAACAAGAACAGCAAAGTGTTCACAGCTGGGCAGTTGTAAGAACATGTGACATTGTATGATATGTTTTAAAATCCTTGGAGGCCCAGTGCACAAATATGTGTAGGCCTAATAACAGAACTAAATGCTTGGTATTGGTTTTGCTCTGCTTATATTTTTCTTCTGTTGTTTGTGAGTGAAAAGTGAATAAATAATAAATGATAATCTGCTGATCGAAATTTCCCTGGGTACAAGAGAGATTTTTTTTTTAGATTATCGCCAATTTGGGCACAAACTCTCAAAAAAGGTTTGCCATCCCTGTAATCAGTTTTATGATGAATTAGAGAAGGTCAAATGATAAAAAGTTTGACACTCTCATGAATAGCTGGAAAATCTGAATGTGCCCATCACTGTTTACAAGAAAATCATCATTATCAGTGTTTATAAGGAAATTACCATTACTGTTTATATATTACAGAACAGTCAAATGTTAGCAAAAAGCATCTATCATTACATTTACACTAAAGATCAGAGCAACAGAAAATTACCGTACTTTTTGTTATACAATCCGCAGATTATCTGCTAAAAAAGTTTAAAATTGGATTATATGCCGATTAACAAAAAAAAAAAAAAAAAAGAAGTTTTTATGGCCATTGATTTTTTAAAAAATCTACAGGGGAATTGTGCAGAAGAGGAGTATAATTAGAAAAGGAACTTCCTCAGAAATTTTTTTCCTCAGTTCAGGAGTTTGTACGGAGCGGAGAGAAGGGGGGAAGGGGCGTCATACTGAAAGATCGTGGGGAAGGATGGCAGGGGTCATTTTGTCTTGATAAGAAGGACAACTTGGACTGTTGTGCAGTATCTTTGTTTAAACAGGCAAATAGAAATGTACACACATGCGTTCTTCCTTTCGGAACTCATGTGCGCTGTTGTGCATTGTGTTTAGTTCCTCCTTCGCCGTTTTGACCAATGTCTTTGCAGCTGATAATTTTCTTTATTGCTATTCATGATGTCTTTGAAAAAGAAACGTTTCAATTACACTGCCAAATTTAAACTTAAAAGTGGTGGGCACAGTGGAGGATATGATTGTGTCACAGCATAATATAATAATTTTGAGAAGGTCAGAAAACAATCGTGCAGTAACACAAGCAGAATGCAGTTGTGTCACGATCTAAAACATAAACAAATCCGCTGGTAAATTCTGTGGGAGAATTCACGGAAGTCTAGCCCTATTTTTTATTGGCTTACTTATAAGCCAATCCCCCACCTCTGAAAGCAGGATTTACCAGTGATGTGCATTCCACCCAAGCAACACAAGCAGTGCTTGGGCAATGGACAAAGAAAATGATGGATAAATAAAAAATCTCTAATTCTTTAAATTTCTGTTTTCGACACAGATAATAATCACCACAAAGTTATAAATTTGTTCTTATATCTCTGAAGTTTTCATAAGTGTATAATCCACGCACACCAGCAAAAACAACGACGAGACAGGAAAAAAAAATCATGCTGCACTGCGATTGGTCGTAGCTGCCGAGCGCATGCAACACCTGCTCCCGTCACCCAAGCGTCACTGCCGTTGAAGGGGTGTTGCTATGACAACTTGACGGCACTAGTCTGCTAACCAATGACAAATGCTCCCTAGAAACGACCGTCTTACTGTATAGCTGCTCTTTAGCCAAGCAGTCAGTGGACTGCTTGGGCTGACTGCTTGGATTATGGGAGCTGAACTGTGGATGCATTGTTCGAAGTTCTTTTTACATCGTGTGCTCTGAATTACTGAATATATCATGCATGTGTATTAAAAAAATTCTAAACAGCGATGTCTGATTCCATAAACGAAGACATTATAGCCAATTTGTTGCAAACTCTGTTTTCTCGCCGAACTTTTGAAGAAAAGAAAAACGTGATTTCGAAAGGAAGACCGATGCTTGCATTGCCAAGTTTAACGCAGCAACAAAAGAATATTACCAACATTTTCAAAACGCCAACTATGAAAGATGTGAATGGCTTTGCCAGAAGTGTTAAGACCAACAAACTGTTTTGTTGGAACTGTTTGCTGTTTAGCTGTGACAGAAGCTCCACTTGGACAACAGGATACAGCAAGCTAAGCAATTTAACTAAAGCAATACGGGATCATGATGTTGCCAGATACGGCAAAACATAAGTCAACACAATAAAAAGGTAAAACACAATAGAGATATTTTGAAACGGCTTAAAAATGCAGTTTGCTTCCTTGCAAAGCTAGAAATTTCATTTCGAGGAGATGAGTCAAAATCTTCCAACAACCGCAGAAATTATTTGGAACTTTTGGACTACACTGCTCAGTATGATCCTGTACTAAATACCCATTTGGAGTCTTTGACAGTATTCAAAGGAGTATCAAATCGTATTCAAAATGATTTAATTGATTCTGTCGCCAATGCACTGTGTAATGAAATTAAACGTCAGTTAAAGCAGTCCGATTTTGTTGCCATATTAGCAGATAAAACTACCGATGTCTCAAATAGGTCTCAATTTTCTCTTGCTTATCAGTATGCAAATGAAGGGAGGGTGGTAGAAATATTTGGGTACTTCCAAGAAGTTAGTGAGGACAAAACAGCGGCAGCACTTTCTGGTCTTAGTTTGTCCCATATTAAGGATTTTTCAGACTGTGGTGGAAAACTAGTTGTGCAGAGCTACGACGGAACTGCAGTAATGGCCTCTTCCTTGCATGGTGTACAGTTGAATATTAAGGCATCCTTTCCTTAAGCCCTCTTTGTTCACTGCTATGTGCACTGTTTGAATTTAGTACTTTCCCAAAGCGCTTCAAGTATTCCTGAATGTCGTATCTTTTTTGCTACTCTTAGTGGGCTTGCAGCGTTTTTCTCAAGATCACCAAAGCGCTCAAAATTTCTTGATGCCTTTTTGGGATGCCGACTACCCAATGTTTGCCCAACAAGATGGCATTACTCATCACGACTTGTCAATATTGTCCACGAAAAAAAGAAGAACTTAGCCAGACTTTTGCTGCCATGTTGGAACATCAATCACAAGTAGAAAGGGATATTCTTGCTGGTGTTCAGGAACATTTGTCCAATTTAGAAAACTTTGAATTTTGCTTTCTTCTTGCAACCTTTCATAGTATTTTTTCTCTTACTGATGTTTTGTTCAGCGTGCTTCAGAATGTTTCATTAGACATTGTTTACTGCAGAAGTAAGATAACGGAAACACAAAATGCTCTGAAATCTCTGAGAAGTCGTTTTCAGGAAGTGTATAAAAGAACCATTGCTAATGTTGGACTCCCAAGAAAATGAAACTGAAACCTTTCTGAAGACATTACGATTACCACTAAATACAGAAGATTATATTTTGAAATTTTCGATAATGTCGAACAACACATTAATACAAGATTTCAGGATTATGAAAAGCTTACATTTTTGTGCTTACTGGATTCTTCGAAGTACAGCTCTTGCGTTCATACTTTCCCAACTGATGGTTTGAAAAGCTTACTTGAAAATTATGGTCGCTACTTCGATGAAGTACATTTGAAAAACAACTTAATCGTAGCATACAGTTCACACAAATTTTCTGACAAGTCACCTATACAGCTAATGAAGATGTTAGCGACTTCAGCACTTGGAAAATCTATGCCACAACTTTACCTATTGGCTTCACTTATAAGTGTGATACCTGTGTCTACTTCAACAGTTGAAAGATCGTTTTCTGCATCAAAGCGAATTAAGACATACGCATGAAACAGAACAGGACAGAAACGACTCTCGCATCCTGGACTGATATGAATTGAAAGTGATCTGTTCAATACTCTGAAAGAAAGAAATACTTTTTTGATTCTGTAATAGAACATTTTGCTGCAAGTGATCGAAGAATGGAGTTTACTTTTAAATAGAAAGGTATGTTAAGTGACTTCAGTCTATTCGGAAAACAGAAGTCTTTTGTTTTGGATTTTGATGTGTTGTGTAAAAGAATAGATGTAAAAAAGTAGCTATGGTATCTAAATCATACACCATGTTTTTCAACTTTTATTATTTCAAAAATCTGAACCTAATGTCAATTGTAAGAAAGTTAAAAGTAATTGCCTTTGCGACTGCTTGGGTAGTCTGTTGGGTCACCTCACGTCACTGGGATTTCCTCCAAAAACTTTTGACTTATACGCAAGTACATATGGTATTTCTACGATTTGTTCTGTATCAACCTTTAGTCATTGGCAAGGTGTAATGCAATACTCTGCAATACTCTGGAGCTGCATTGTTGTGATCTATGGATACCATGCCACTGAGCTTTATCTGTCCAGAAACAAAAATACGAAAAAGTAGCTTTTAAAAATGAATTTTTTCATTTAATAAAATCGTTTTTTCACCCCTTACTTTTTCAGACTCCTTGGTTATAGTGCGACTAACTTCTCTGTCAGAACAACATCTATGATGTGCAGATTATACGGCGATTTTTTTTTCTGAGGATTATAATAAGGTATAAATTTTTTTATGTGGATTCCGTGATCTGCGTATTATACGCTGGTGTGGATAATACAATGAAAATTACGGTATGTTTCTGACTCATGCCACTGAATTTGACACAAAAGCAGGGCATACACCTCTAAAATTCATGATATTTTGGAAACTACGCACACAATAACACTTTGCCCCCTGGCCTAAAACACAATGTTAATTGCATTTTCTATGAACTACACAGTATATAGTGCCCTGTATAGTTCCTTATGAATTTGTGCCTGTTATGGACAGACTGTCAACCAACAGTATTACCTATTAGATGTACAAATAAGTTTTAAAGCATTTTAAGACAACACAACATGTAATTTGACAGAAAACAACAATATCTTTAGGAATCAAAATATACGCAGTCATTATCTATCACCTTCCGCCATCGGTCAGGCAGCTGACGGATTCCAGCCATGAAGAATACTTCGTCGTGTGACGTGATGAAGTCGTCAACCCATTTTTGCACTTCGCCACACGTCCAAAACTGTACAGCAGACAACCATGTTGCATCCATTGGAACAAATGACAGTCAGAAGAGAGGGTGCTCCAAAAACCTCCCAGCCAAGTGTTAATAATGTTTCTTTGACCAATTTTGTGACATGCGGCCTAGCATTGTCATGCAGTAATTTCACGGGATGCAATCCTTTGCCTGTGAATTGACATTTCCAACAGATTTCCTGGTTCAATTGCAGCAACTGTTGCTTGTAGCGATCAGCAGTAAAAGCTTGACCCTGTTCCAATAGTTCATAATAGAGCACACCCTTGATATCCCACTAGATGCACAGCAGAACTTTCTTAGAGTGAATATTGTGTTTCAGTGCCTAAGTAGTTGCTTCACCGGGATCTACCCAGTGTTTTTTGCGTTTGGGATTGTCGTACCATGTCCACTTTTCATCACCCATAACGATTTTCCACAGGAAAAACTTTCTGTGTTGTTTATTCAACAGATTCAAACACATCATGACACGCTCATCCTTGTTCCTCTGGCTCAGGTAATGTGACACCCATTTTCCTTCCTTCTGAATCTTTCCCATTGCACGTAAATGATTGGAAATGGTTTGTTGAGTTACCCCCAGTTGTTCAGCTAGTTCTTTTTGAGTTTGAGATGAATCTTCTTCCAGCAATGCTTGCAGTTTCTCATGTGTAACATTCCGCGGGCGCCGCTACGTTCTCGATCGCTAACATCAAAATCACCTGCTTTAAAACAGTCTGAACCAAAACTCACACATGCTTTTTGATACAATATTCAGCCCCAGAACAAACAGATTGATGCACATGCTTTTGCAGAACTTTTTCCTTGATGAAATTCGTAACGAATGCAGTGTCGAATAAATGCAGTATCGCTTGCCATCTTTCACCTACCAATGTGCAAGTGCATTTGACTGTTGGGCAAACTTCTGTGTCACATTTTCTACTCTGGACTAGTTACGGTCACATGACAACAATGGGAGAAGGGGATGTTGGATATGTAAATTAGCAGTATAATTCACACAAAAAATGCTTTAAAACTTATTTGTACACCTAATATGTTCTGGAATGTTTATGACCAAGCTTTCACAGTCATCATCCTGAACTGTGGAGATTGAGGAAGTATTTTGCCTGGCAATACAAGATCATTGTTTTTCCATACCTCCCATTTCCTATACTTGTTGTTTCTTTTAATTTTCATGACTTAAACAGCAAATAGAAGGTAATTGCCAAGACAACAGTCTAGCAGTACAAGACAGCTATGAAAGAACAACTGCATGGCAATTTAGAAAAAGCATTTTATAGCTTTTTCAAAGCAGGAGAGCTGGAAGCAATGCAGTTTATTAATTAAATTGTACGACTTTTCAACTGTTACACAATCAAATTTGCTATGTAGGATGAAATGTGAAACAGTTTTCCCTAACTTGCAGCAAAGGTTTAGTAGAGGGATATTTGAGTAAATAAATTTATATATATAGGGATAGACAAACCCCCAAAATTTTTGGGTGCCAGCTCCCTTTTTTCAGGAGCCATTGACTTTTTCAAGAGATATGAGGAGAAAGCCACAATCAATATAAACAAAAATGATACATTCAGAATATTGTGACCTCCATCAGTCCAAATTGATTTATCATTTCATATATATGGTTCAAATAATTCAGTGCAAAATCTGAAACTTAAACTAGGGAACATGTTATACACTTGTAATAGTAGTTCCACTTCAAAATAGGTTTTCTTTGAAAAAATTCAGCTTCATTTTCTGGTGTACCACATTTAATAACAGCATTAATGAATAAATACACTCATAAGCATCCCATGCCAAATTAAATGCCATGGATAAGAACATTCAGATGCATACTACAAATGAGGATACATATCTCTCTTAGGTTGTACTGTGAAATTTCAACCTTAATTCCTATTAATAAGATAGTGCTGCAGGGTGCATAACTCAGCTTGAAATAATATCAAAATTTTATGTTGGAATGTTCATTATTCTGATTGTACAGAAATTAGTCTTCAAAAAAGATGCAAATGGAAAAAAAAATATATCTGTATACTGTATTTGGTGCTTCACTAAAGAGATGATTCATAACAAAATAATTTTCAGAATAGAATTTGAAATTATATATATATATACGAAAGAAGCATGGAGAGGTGCATGTTTGGTGTAACCAGGAGAGATAGGAACAGGAACTTGTGGATCAGGAAAATGACAAGAGTGGAAGACATCATGATCAGAGTAAAATCCCTGAAATGGCAATGGGCTGGACATATTGCCTGAAGGACGGACCACCGATGGAGAACCAAAATTTTAGACTGGATTCCAAGGAACAGGAAAAGGCCCAGAAGACCACCACATGGGAGATGGGTGGATGAAATTTGAAAGTATGGGGGAGTAACAAAGGCCGGATTAAGGCCATAGTGGGCCTCTAGGCTAAGACATTTGCATGGGCCCCAATGCTAAGATAGGTGAGTGGGCCCCTAAAGAACTTATGATGGGGAATTATTATGAAGTTCATTAAAACACAAAACTATAACTACTAAATTATCTGCAGGGTTTTCATAAGTCCCTGTAATTTTCATTGTTCTCACAAGAACATGAGTTAAAAGCTTAAGATTCCTAGATTTTGTCTTGGGCTCTCTAATTATTTAGCACTATATACTTTTCTTAGTGCATCTATTTTTTAGTTTTGCAATGTAAAGCCACAGGGGACTTAGACCATTAACCCTTCAGAGTGCAAAATGGGAAGTGTGGGTGGATAGTAGTGAAAAAGCTGAAACTGTCTCACCGATCCAGCTGTTTACAGCGACACAAAACCTTTATCCCTGGTGAGACATCACAAAGGGTAAAGGTTTCATGTCGCTGTCTGAAAAAGAATCTGTTCATCTTCCAGGAGCCTCTGTTTCTGACCATGTGGAAATTATACAAGATAAAAGTAAAATTATTTTATAAACCACACACAATCTCTATCTCTATCTTTCTATTATTTGGGCACTTGGTCATGGTGGGCCCCAAGGCTATAGACCCCTCCCCCCTTAATCCAGCCCTGGGAGTAACATGGAGGAGACTGGCACAAGACAGACCATTGTGGAAGAAACTTGGGGAGACCTTCATCCAGCAGTGGATTGATAATGGTTGACAATGATGGTGATACACATGGGCTCTCATACTTTAGTATTTAGGAAGGGGCAAAGAGAAACTGTAACTGCGAATGACATATACAAACACCATATGCAAATTTCCACTGTGCATTCTTATTATCTACCCATTTCTTACCAGACTCTCAACAAAAATTTAATTGGAAACTGGAAGACCCAAAAACTAAATAAAAATTATAAATAAATGAAATTAGACAGTATGTTAGGACAATAAGAAATTCCTTAATCGTTCTTTTTATCCTTTTGGCCGCTTGTGCCACGAAACCCCAGAGAACACTCGATTAGTCATCAGGAATGAATAACACACAATCAAGACAAATTTCTGGGGAAATGTTTCCTGTGATATTTTTCCAGCAGTGAATTAGCTGCTGTAGAGGATATTTTTCATTTTTTCACCTTTCATATATACTGTACATATGTACATTGTTCACAAATGCAATGGGAAATTTCATTATTACTTTCTACTGTACATAAATTTTCCTTCTTCTATACAAAATTTCTGGCAGTTTTCCTATTCTTACTGTGTATACATGCATCCAGAAGTTCTACAGAAAAATTAACAAAGATAATTTGTGTCATAGCAAAAATTTCTGAAGCAGCTTCCAAGAAGAGAAAGAGCATGGTTTGATTTCTAGGGGAGGGCAAATGCACCTCCCTTGCTCCCCTATGTGGACGTCCATGCATATAAAACTTATACAATAGGCTACGTCTGTCCCTAACGCTCTGACGTCATTCAGTACTTGCAGCGCCACCTGCTTTTATCCAGTGGTTGAAATTGGAATTAAGCTCACCGCTATTGCACAATACGTAAAATCAAGGAGAAATACTGGAAAATAAAGTTAGTAAGATAAACAACTTCATCTGTGGCAACACGCACGTGCTTGAACAACTGTCTGTGACATTTGTTCTGTTATGTAGGTATTATGCCATTTTTTATTTCATTTCCTTCACATTGCAGAGTAATTTCAGAAAAAGGAATCAGCATTATTTTATTTCATAAAAAGGAATGAGCATTGTTTTATTTCATAAAATAATGCTGATTCCTTTTTATGACATGCAAACCAATCTTCTAATACTTTGCATAATTTGAATGAAGGAAGAGCTAATCACAGATCTATCTCAGCATTCGAATTACCCAGTGGTCCACTGACTATTATCCAGTAGAACTTCCGTCGGACCATTGAACTATTGATTTTACTGGCCCGGATGGCTAGCAAGTTTTTTTTTTCTTAATTTGTCACAAGTTAAGAAATGAATTTCTATTTCTTTTACCTTGCTGTACGGTTTTCTTTTTAGGCTGCAAACTAATGACAGGTTTAAAAAAATATTGGAGATAATTCCATTGAAATATATTGTAATATTGTAACTGTGTTTAGTTTTTTTTTTTTTTTTTTTTTTTTACAGAACAGTGGGCAGTTTGGTGGACCAGTGGTTTGCAAATTCTAGTGGTCCGCTGGGCCAGTAGATTTATTTCTAATTCTAACACTGTATCTTATAGACTGCCCATTAATAATTCAACTGTTTATTATAGTTATGTATATGTATTTTACAATTCGTGTTATAAAAATTTCGGTCACAGCTTTTTCACCTGTACATGGCATGGCCTACAAGCTAGTATATATAATATTATGTCATGTGTATCATGAGACATCTCCAGAGCTGTACATTGTTCAAAGATTTTGCTCTGATGGGGGTACCTCACCGTTTTCCAGGACCTGGGCTCTTGGGTCTCTTACTCAAGTACTGGCACTTGGGTCTCTTATTCAGGCCCTGCTTTTTATTCCACTGTTAAAACCTAGACTGCCAAGTTTAAGACAGGACATTTCAGTACCAGACCTGCCAACTTCAAAGTACTGAATTCCGTAAAAATTTCACTAAACATTTCATCGGTATATTCGATTGACAGATGTATTGAAGTTATCGATTAAAAGACGATTTCTTGTGAAAGCGATGTGTTGATTTTAATTGATTTCAGAGGTATATAAAAAAATATCATATTTTTTATTAAGGTTATATTTCAATTGCGGTAAGCACTATTTCATGCTTACCGCAATTGAAATATAATTATCTTATTAGTACACCACTATTAGTCTACATAGACATAATAAAATGTTCATTCGTAACTGCGAAACTATCATGATTGCATTAACTTAACTAAGGTTGTGACCAAGGAGGTTATATTACTGGAGACACCACTGGCTCTGACGCCTTAGGTCACAGCTAATCTGTGGTGTGACGTCACGAGCAGGTAAAAACGAACTAAATTATACCGTTGATAAAACAGTAAGCTTGTGTATCATTGATAAAGATTATTGAATTACTCATTTTATCTGTTTATACTCTTAGAAGCTTTTGGTTCCATTGGTTTCAAAGCAGCTTCTTTTCTGCGGCTGCGTCGTGCCTGCTCATGACGTCATTTGCAGCATGGACGGTGACTTATGGCGGCCCATGCTGCGTGAATAAGAGTGGTGTCTCCAGTAATATAACCTCCTTGGTTGTGGCCTTAAATTTTTGTGCCAACATGTTAGAATACCTTAAAAAAAAAAAAAAAAAAATTATGTCTCATACAAGGCTGATATTTTTCATTTTTGTTTCCCACTTTTTTAGTAGTTATAGCCAATCCTAATCCTACATGGTTTTTACTTAAGTATTTTCTGCTCTAGCAGAGAGGCTTAAAGACATAGAAGTGTGTGGGTGAAAATGTGGTCAGGGAGATCAGAATATTCCGCTGCACTTTTTTGGGAACACTTTTTCAACCCTCGAAATTGCACTAACCTGAAAGGAAGAAAGAAAATGAAAAACGAAACAACAACAAAAAACTTGGCAATCTGTAAAATATGCCGTCCGTAAAACAAGTAGTATTTCCGTAAATTTTAAGGATAAACTGTAAAACCTAGCAAGTACGCAATACTGAGGATGAAGACCATCCAGAAAGACCTATCATGCGTTCATCATTCCACAAAATGTGCATGCTGTCCACAATATGATTTTGGGAGACCAAAAAATCTTGCTAATGAAAAAAACAGCATAGATTCTGGGGATGTCCTGTGCGTATGTCCAATTTATCATCCATGAGGTGCTAGGCATGATAAACTCGGCCAAACGACTGCCGATATGCCCGACCACCACAGACTCTAGCAGTAGCTAAGGTAATGTTGCAGCATTTTCAGCAGGATGTGGACAGTTTCTTTGCTTCAATGGTAACCATGGATGAAGTGTGGATACATCAATGTGGAGTCCTACAAGCAATACAAAGAATGGAAACAGTAGTTTCCTTCGACCTAAAAAGTTCTCAGCACAGATTTGCAGCAAACATGATGGTATCTATCCTCTCGGAAACAAGAACAGGGTAGTGCTAGTGAACTGCACGGAACAGGGTGCCATGATCATAGCAATGCATTATACAAAGCGGTGGGGGCAATTATCAAAAGGGGTTCTGTTTTCACAAGACAATGCTTAGGCCCACACAGCTACATCATACCAGCAAAATTCCTTGAAATTTACTTAGAACTGTTAAAAATCCTGCTCACTCACTGGCTTTGCATCGTCTGATTATCAGTTGTTCTCCAAATTGAAGAAACATTTGAAGGGAACAAAATTCCAGTCCATTTCCAATGCCATATGAGCTCATGAGAGAAATACGGGATTGCGCCATATAATACAAATTTTGAAGATGACAATCCGATTTTTGGCGTAAATGTGACAAGGATGGTAAGTCAGATAATATCCGAAAACTTGAAAATTTTCATCGTCCTGGAGCGGGACTCGAAAATCTGACTTACCATCCTTGTCACATTTACGCCTAAAATCGGATTGTCATCTTCAAAATTTGTGCCACATGAGCTGTTAACATGTGGTTTCAGGCATAGTCATAAGATTTTTATTTGGAAGGCTTAAAAAGATGCTGGAGTATTGGTTTCAGAAGTGTGCTGACCTCGAAGGCAAATGTGTAGAATAAAATATATGCTAAAACCATTCCCTTGATTCCATTCTTTCTATGAAGAGCCAAGGACTTAACATCCTCTCATATCACCATAATGAAGCAGAACTGCAGACTCATATACTGTATAAACACTACATTGTACTACAAACTACACTGTGAAGATAGTTGCTCACATTGCATAATTTGATAATGTCTTTATAAACTGTAATGGGTTTAGTTCAGTGTTGCATTCAGAGTTTTTTTTTTGGGGTGGGGCAATTACAAATTTTGAGGAGGCTAAAACTTGTTGACAGATTATATACATATAATCACAATTTTGTTATATACATTTTAAATAGAATACAAAAATGTTCTTATGCTCTTATATCGCAAATGTAGATTCCAAAAAATCTACACATACAAGTGATTAAAAATGTTATACCTTTGCTTTAATTCAGTAATGGACTATGGATTTCACCATGTGGTGGTGTAAAATATTGAGGACGCTAGTAAAAGTAAGGCTATGCTGGAGAAAATCCCCTAAGACATTAGGAGTGGTAAAAATATCCTCGCCTTACTACAAGCATGTTTCTGATAATTATTAAGGAACTATTACAGTGTTACCTGAAAACTCCCCAGCCATTTGGTGTCAGCCTCTTTAGATTAGCAAATAGTTGTAATAAAACCAAAAACTAACTAACCATTTTGCCAGCTTGAGGTGCCCTGATATATATATATTTTTGTCACAGAGTGTAAACCACCACCGCCAGAAAAAAACCCCTTTATTATGGGAACAATTTCTAATAATTTGCTATTGTTAAAAATTAGGTAGCAAATATTTTATTGTACTGGAAGCACTAACGTCATGTTAGCTACACTGAGGCTTAACCTTATACATGGAATGTCGGCATCCAGAAGGCTGAAATAAAACTGAATGCCAGGCTCCAAAATATGATGATTTATTACAGCGCAAACATCTCTACTGTTACTGTGCAGAATTAGGTTTTTATTGCGGAAGTAGTCCGAGTTGTCAGAGCTTAAAAAATTCCTCTTCAGCGAGGACTATCTAATGTTTCGTTGAAGGATAATAGAAATTTCAGATTGAAGTCCATGTGGATTTTTTATAATTATAATATTTTCCCTCTCTTAATTTTTAAAATTAACTTCTCTAAATATTCAGTTATAAACAAGCACAATTAGACAAAATATAAGGGGAGATACCCAAAAACCTACGGGGGGGGATTCATAGATTTTCGGGGGCCTAAGCACCCACCCCTAGAGGATGCCTGAATACATCCCTGGTTTAGTTTAAGACACAATTATGTTGGAGAATATAAACCCAGTAGATGACAGAAAAGATGACCGTAAAAGTTGACTGCTTGAAATAATATCTTTAAACGCATCTTCTTTGAACAAGAAACAACAAGAAAAAACAAAAATTAGGTGTACTGTTTGACTATGCATTCTCTCTAGTTGACAGCATGGGAGAGCATTAACGTTGGAAAACACGACAATGTAGCAAAAGAATATTTTAGCATTTGACTAGCTAATGTTCAAAGGAATAGATCAGTAAATATCTATGTGAGTTGTGTTTCTTATGAATATATCAAATGCAAAATTTACAAATTCCTACTTAACAGCTCAAGGTCAAACTGTCGCCCCCGCACATACGCATTTCCATTCTAGATGCGCTAACTATACTTAACATTTAACTCAGTATTAACTACTGTCCGGTGAATTATCGATTTTTTTCTTTAATATGCTCGCAATAGATTCATACAATACGCTAGTTACATAAATATACAGATGAAAGAAAAGACGGTGCACATGCTTACATTGTTTATGTCGCTTCAGCTGTTCAGGGAAAAGAGGCTTTTCAACACATGGATTCTGATCATTACTGTTAAACCATCCTTCACGTACCATTAATTCGTCTCTTTAACTGCCACAGTGACAACTACGATTGTTTACCTTCAACAGACAGGCGGCTTGGACGAATCCACAGGAAAAGCCGACGGTGGAATGATTCATTTCATATCCTGCGTCACGGTAATTTATAATCGCGCGCTCTATCAGAATTACATAAATACGATCTTCACCCTCGTTATCCGAACTTTTATCTGGTAGGCAGGAAGGGGTAAGAATGAGCGCTAAAGATCCTAAAAATAACGAAAAGATCACACCATTCAACAGGCGCGAAGCAAACGCCTACGGGACACCACTGGATGTAAACGACATGACGGAATGGAGGCTAAGCTACCATCCAATGGCGATCCACTTCACTGACTGGCTCTTTCGTGGGTTCCGCGTTCACGTCTCAATGCTGTCTGTGCTAGTCGGGCTGGCACCGCTGCTGGCTTGGTGATCTCAACATTTCGATTCTAATAATGCCTTCACAGGCTCGGGCAACGTCTGCTCCAGGCTATTGCATCATAAAAATCAAGCAAATAACGTTACTGGCTCAGCAAAACAGCGATTGCGAAGCTCAAGAAAGGAAAACAAAAGTTCAGACAAAGGATGAAGAAGAGCAAGAAAAGGCATCTTGCATGTGAACAGCACATGATCGGGGAGAAACACGAGAAAGGAAAAGGTCGACGATGCTTCTAAATTTGTTAAAAACGTGTTATTTTGGGACAATACCAAGCACAATTGTTTGTCGGGGTTACAAAATGTAATTAAACTGATATAGAATCAGTTGTTGTGACCAGGGGCCATGCCTTTACCAAAATGAAAATTATGGTGGTGGTGGGGGGGGGGGGGGGGGGGGCAAGGCCGGTTCTTCAGAGCCGGCGGTGCCCCGACTCCCACAAATATAGCCGGATTTTTTTGGAATTACATATTAATTTTAATTAATCACCAGCGCACGAAAGAATTTGTGGCTCCCCCAAAGTTTTTTTTTTTTTTTTTGTCTAGATCCGCCACTGTATGGGAAAGCGGGGGGGGGGGGGGGGGGGGGGGGTTTCAAAGCGCTTTTTCCCACTGCGAGGAAAGAAAACCGAAAAAAGAGGGGAAGTTAAACTACGTGATTCCACGTATGTTCTAAAGCTTGCAAACGCAATTACGATTGCTCGTAGGAAAAAAAAAAAAAAGACGAATATTTCGTTGTTGAGTACTCATATTTTTATCAGAAATATTTCAATTCGTGGTTTCAAAAATGACATACACACACACAAAAAAAAAAGCTTAAAAAACTTTAATTAATTAAATGGGACGAAAAATATTGGATGGACATTGCCCTCCCCCCCCCTCCCAAATTTTTTTTTATCGGTTATGCAAGATTCACCGGCTTCCCATAGTCGGCGTCCATGATTGTGAAAGGAATGAAAATCAGATGTTTAAACAGAACATGATCAGAAGGAATGACAAGCTCAATAAGGTTTCTGAACTTGTTGAAATGTAATTTTCGACTGAGAACCAAACACGACAAGGAGAAATTTGAAAGGATTTTTTTTTTTTTTTATGGAAGTGGGTGGTTAACATTAACCCTTCATAAGCTTTTAAGGCTGTAGAGAGACGCCTATCACTTATTTGGGTCGCTAGTTCCAGGAAAATGCGCCGAAAGACAAACATACTACACATGCCTGCTACGTGAACTAACGTAGACCCAGCTAGGACGATTTAGCAAGAAGCCCGCGCCTCTGACCATTCGGCGAGACTGTAAGACTAACCAGCGAAAAATATCATTTTACAAGCCATTCATTACTTTTTTTTATTAAGTGAAATAACAAGTGGGATAAATAGAAATGTTGATACGAATTAGTAGCCAAGATAAATAGGAATTTTGATACGAATTAGTAAATGCTGCAGAAAGAGAAAAAATCACTTTAAAGAATTTATTTACCTTCGATATTAATTTACAGAATATTGGTTCCTAGGAGTTCTGAAGTTGATTTTGGGTTTATATACTTTCAGGATAACAAAAATATTAAAATCTTCCACTGTTCACGGTTTATATAAAGGCAAATATAACTGGTTGCATGAAAGTTTTTTTTTTTTTCCTAACGAGGGTTTAACGACCACCGTGAGCAACTCAATGGACTGTAAGCAGTGGCCCGTCCCTAATTTAGGGCCACTGACTTCAGGGAAGGGAGAGAGCCAGTGTCGTAAGACAAACACAACATCCATGCCTAACCGGGAGTCGAACCCGGACCCATCTCGGACGAGAGATCAGAAGCCATCGCTTAGACCACTGCGCCACCTGAGCGCTGTATGAAAGTTCCTGAAAGTGCTTTGATGATGGAAATCAAGAAACCACCATTTTCGCCTGTTTACAACCCATTTGTTTATAAAACACTTTTTCCGCAGCTGTATTTGCGTCTAGAATGGCCAGAAAGAGTTACCAAATCATTTGTAAGTTCTTGAATGAAATGTTTTTCCTTTGCATGAACGCGAATACTTTCCGCAATTTTCCTGGAGTTTGTATTACATGCGACAATTGTGGTTTTACGTATACACTGAAAGGACTGTACACACCCTCCTGATAACGTGTTGGTCCACCTTTCGCCCTTACAACAGCAGCAACACGTCGTGGCATGGACTCTAGCAGGTGTTGGAAACCCTCGGCGGGAGGAGGAGGGGGGGTATAGGTAGATATTACGGCCCATAATTTCAGGACATACGTCAGAAATGCGCCGAGCCTTGTCAATGGTGGGTTTCGGGGTCGAATGTATTGCTCCACTTCGTTACACAGATGCTCAATTGAGTTCAAATCCATTGTAACAGGGCCATTCGAGGACTGCAGATAGGGGCGATCAGAAGGGGCGTTTTCTTGTTTAAACAAGACATCCTGCTGTGCCGCCCCGGTGGCGCAGTGGTCTAAGCGATGGCCTCTGATCATTCGTCTGTAAGGGGTCCGGGTTCGAATCCCGGTGAGGCATGGATGTTGTGTGTGTCTTACGGCACTGGTTCTCTCCTTCCCTGGAACCAGTGACCCTAAATTAGGGACGGGCGACTGCTTATAGCCCATTGAGTTGCTCACGGTGGTCGTTAAACCTCCAATCCAATCCAATCCAATCCATCCTGCTGTGGGAAGCATGAACCGGTGTAGGTATACGACGAGTACATGGATGGTCGTAGCCTTGTGCGGTGATGTTGATCCTAAGGATTACTGAAGACACCACTCATATCCACGCAGCATCGGCCGCCATAATTCAGCGTCCGTGCTGCAAATGACGTCATGAGCAGGCACGACGCAGCCGCAGAAAAGAAGCTGCTTTGAAACCAATGGAACAAAAGCTTCTAAGCGTATAAACAGATAAAATGAGTAATTCAATAATCTTTATCAATGATACACAAGCCTACTGTTTTATCAACGGTATAATTTAGTTCGTTTTTACCTGCTCGTGACGTCACACCACAGATTAGCTGTGACCTATGGCGGCAGAGCCAGTGGTGTCTCCAGTAATATAACTTCCTTGGTTGATCCCAATAGGTATAAGAGCGCCCCAAGACGGTCCACTTAAACACTACAACGCCTCCACCTGCCTGTGACACCTCGACTTGAACGTTGGGGTCAACGGCCTGGTGTGGGGTGTGTACCACGCACCTGCACTTCTATCGGATCGACATGTTGTAAGCTGGGCCTTCGATTCGTCGGATCAAGCCTCCCGTTTTCAGTGTCCCGTGGTGCAGTGGCGATGTTCCGTCACCCATTGAAGCATCACAGTCCAGTGATGTGCTGATAACAAGAATACTCGATGTAAGTTTCGGTTGCTATAGCTCAGTCGTGCTATCGTACTTCAAATGGGAGCTCCAAAATCTTCGTAGATGCCCCGTCGTGGAATGCCGATGTCACCCTCTGCACTGCAGACATCCGTTCCGGATGCGAGAGAGGCGGCGATCACGTGGAACATCAACGGCCATTTTATACCCGCAAATCCCACAGCCGGTTTTGACGTAGTCCTTGTACACATGTGAGAGTGTTGCTCGTGGAAATTCCAGAATTTTTGCAGCCTCGATGATGGAAAACCCTATCCTTCTTGCACCGAATCTACACACGATCAAATTTGATCAGTTCACGGTGTATATCCATCATCACAGACTCGGGTACGCTATACAGCGGGTAGATATCCTACCGATTTATAGCCCGCAAAACGTTTCTGAGGAATAGGGCAAGTTTGTGGATGTCTCTCTTTTCGTTGCTTAGTTCGAGGGTCGTGACCCAATTCACATCCTGCCGGTAGTCAAGGTTCGCTATTCCTGTCTATTCTCCACAGTTCTCATTATTTTTGCAACTGATAAATTTGTGAAAGTTTTTATTTGATCAGTGAATCTGTCTGGAGAACTTCCTCTCGTTCTTTTGCGGTCGACTTTCCCCTGAATACAAAGATTTTCTAAACCGTCTCCCCGGATGATGTAGCCGAAGAAAGTTAGTATATGTCGCTGGATTGTCGGAAGAAGTCGCTTGTGCGCGTCTACGCCGAGCTCTCTCAAGATTGATGCATTAGTCCTATGCACAATCTAGGATATTCTCAGCATGCATCTGTAGCAGATCATTTCAAACACTTCAATTCGTCTGCGACATGCTGCATTTAAGGTCCATGTTTTAGAACCGTAAGTCGTGATGGGGAACACGAGGGCCTTGACCAGCCTCAGCTTGATGGTTTTGCTGATGCGGCGATCCTTCCAGAGTTTTGTAAACTCCGCCAGGGCAGATTTAGCCATTCCGATCCTCCTTTTGATCTCGCCTTCGCAATTGCCGTTGTTGGTCATGCGGCCCCCAGATATATGACTTCTGATTTTCGGGTAATATCGGGTATCAGTTCAAAGTTTGGACATGTGCGGTAGGTTAATAAATTGTGCTTTTTATGTTTTAAAAACATAGTTATGTTCGTTAAAAAAACTCGACTACCTCTTTCTCCTTTTATATATATGTAACATCACTAATCATTCTAAATCTACTGCTGAATGACGATCTCCCAAAATCTCTTCCACATCTTTGCCTTAAACAATTCTCTTCCATATCACTCTAGCATGGTTTCGAATGTCATGCACCTGTGGCCTTCTGTGTCTTTTCCTGTCCTTTGGTCTTCAGTCTAGTATTTCAGTTGTACAACGGTTGTCAGTTCTAGCAATATGTCCATCACATTGCCACTTGATGTTCTCTTCTTTACTATGATCATGACGTCATCAACTCGTGCCCTTTTCCTGAAAATGGCAAGAGCTGACATCATGATCAATCTTAGTTTCTCCAGGAACGTGGGATCAGGAAAATTTCTTCACTTAAGATGGTGGGATCAGGTTCCTTTCCTCACCTTTCTTGGTTACACTACCTAGGCATCTCTCAGTGCTTCTTCGTAGGCGTATAAAAAAATATTGGGTTCATGTATAAGTTCATGCCGTTTTTTTTCATTGCAGTACAGGAACGTATTACATCAGAAGGGAAAGCGGAATCAATGAACTATGTATCCCCCCATTGTTTACGATGGTGTCCCAACGTTTGGATAGGTCTGCAATGCCATTGTTGAAAAAACGTGCAGGTTTTGCTGCGAAGAAATCATCAAGAAAATTCTAGAGATCAACATCATTGTTGAACGTTTTGTCACGGAGTGCATTCGACAGAGATCGGAACAAGTGATAGTCTGAAGGGGCGACATCTGGGGAATAGGCCGAATGTGGACGGATCTCCAATTTCACGTCCTGAATGACCATTTTGATCATGTTTGCACTGTGATGGCTGCGTTATCATGTTGGAGAAGGACACCATGGCGCCGATGTGACCATTTCTGCTGAATTGCTCCCTCCACACGGCGGAGTTGCTCACAATAGAGTGCAGCATTGCTGGTCCGATTCTTCGGCAGCATTTCCCAATGAATAATGCCTTCCATGTCCCACCAGACACACAACATGATCTTCGTAGGATGGAGGTCATGTTTTGAACGTGGTGCGGACGTCTTGTTAGGGCTTAACCATTCCCTCCGATGCCTGAAACTCACGTAAAGGCACCACTTTTTATCTTCAGTAACAGTACATGACAGAAAGGGTTTGTGTTGCTGAGAACATTCGCGATAACGGGCGAGCAAGGAACCACATATGGCGCCACGCTGATTCTTGTTGTCCTCGGTGAGAGTGGGAGGCACCCAAGACCCCAATTTCTGGACCTTTCCCATACGTTCCAGGTGTCGCACCACGGTGGCCTGATCATAGTCCATCGCAGTGTCCAATTCGTGTGCGGTTTGACGCGGATCCAAGTGGATGAGATGGATCAAACGATCCTCATCAAAGTGAGATGGACAACCTGAGCTTGGAGAGTCGTTGAGGTCAAAGTTGCCACTTCGGAACCGCTCAAACCATTTTGCGGGATGTCCTGGGAGCAATAGCATCCTTTCCCCATACACAGCACAAATTTGTCAAGTAGCCTTGGTGGCTGTGGATCCCTTGTTAAACTCGTAGAGGAGCAGATGTCGGAAATGTTCATTCCTCTCTACTTGACACTCCATACTTCCGGACCTGAAAACCAAGAAACCACTAGCAACAATCACGCAAAGCAATGTTATTTTGATACATGATATTACTGGCTACACTTTGATATACAACTGGCCATCTGCACCGTCACTACTGACATGGGAATCACTCCTGAAATAAAACGGGAACTTATGCATCAACTCAATAAGTTTCGCATGTTTCGCATAACTTTTGTTAAACAATGAGAAACCAAAAAAAAAAGTATAATTTATGGAATATATACCTTTCCTTAATTTTCCCACGTAATCGCCAAGTTTTAGTAACATTTTTCGAAACGAGAAACTAGTTTTTCAATACCGAGAAAGTAAAAATTCGCTCAAAGTTCAAGGAGACATGTTTTCACAGCTTTCTTGACATCATCATTGTTTGCGAAATGCTCACTCCCAAGGTCTCTTTTCATTTTTGGGAACAAGTGGTGATCGCAGACGCTAAATCAGGACTGTATGGGGGATGAGGTCATACTTTCCACTTGAAATTGCGAATACGCTCCTGCATCGCGGCGGCTTTTAATGGGGTTGCGTTTTCGGGCAATAAAATGATTCCTTTTGACAATTTTCTTGTCTTCGATCCTTAATTGCATTCCTTAACTTTTTTAATGTCTCGCAGTGCATTGCAGCGTTTATCTATTTCCTTTTGCCATAGACTCTGCGTACACCGGCCTCTCGCAGCTAAGAAAGACTGTTGCCATAACTTTTCCGGCATACGGCAAGGCACGACTTTAAATTTTTTTGCCGTTGGTGAGCTGGGTTGTCTCCACACCATGGATGCCGATTTTCTTTCTGGTGCAAAGTTATGCACCAACGTCTACTCGCCGGGGACAATAAGCTGCAATAAATCTGTGCCTTCTTCAGAATAACGTTGCGGGAACGCAAGACTGGACGCAAATCGCTGATTTTTGTGCTGTTCCGTTAAAGATCGTGGAACCTATCTTGTGCACACTTTTCTGAAATGCAGGTGCTTGTGAATGATTGCGTGTACACTGCCATATGACACACCCAAATCTTCGACAATTTCATGAATTTTAATGCTGTGGTTATCCCTAATCAACTCCTCGACACGCGAAATGTAATCAATGGTTGTCGAAGTCGAAGGTCTGTGTCTGCCCGGTTCATCTGTCAAATGCGTACGCCGTTCTGCAAACTGTTTATACCATTTTCCAATTACCTGGCGAGACATTGCCCCTTCTCCATAAACAGCCGACATTTCACTGTGGGTTTCTGTTGGATTCAAACGTTTTGCCCATGAAAAACGCACTGTTCCGCGAACTTCCAATTTCGAGTAACACTCCAGCTGCTGAGCCATAACAAACGACAGTTAACGAATAAACTACGCAGCACAATTGTGCCACACTCCTTCCACAAGCAGATGACGAAACATATCACATCACTCTGCAGCTGCTTTCTTTCCTTCTTTCCATTTCCGATAATCACCGCTATGGGAAACTTATTTTTTGATACACCCTCGTATGAGTTGTCCGTGGTCTCTGTATATCTTCTTTTAGTTAAGATCAGAGTCAATTTAAGGAGACAGGGGACCCGAGGGCTGGGCAGTATTTTGGGGTCCCAGAATTACCAATAGTGGCACATCTAGGATTTGACTATGGGTGGCCGAATAAAAATCTCCAGGAGAAAACATTCCCAAAATATGGAGAGGGAGCCATAAAATTGTCCCCCCATATCGAAATGTGTATCCCGTGATTCATGGACGAATCAGTGTTAGCAAGAAAATGTAAAAATGCATGGTTGAAGAAATGGACACCAGTTCAATTATGCTTTAATATCCCCACCCCCAGGGTTCAGCTTCTTGAAATTGTATTAAAGCAGTGGACAAAATAATACAATCCAGATATCATGATTCAAACGAATTCTTAATGTATGAAAATTTACCCCAATTACAGGTGTGTAAAAAAACCCAAAAAAACATCTGCAATGCTTTCGAAAAATTTGAGGATGGCCTGGGGGCGACTATACTTTTGCAGACCCTCCTAAAAAAAGGAGAAAGAAATAGAAAAAAAAATCACAAAAAAACATTCTTATAGTTTTCACTGTCTGCAAAAAAAAAAAAAAAAAAAGAAAAAAAAGGCTGTAGAACTCTGTCAATTCTTCAAACGTTCTGCATAATTCTGGGGCCCCTTGAAAATGCAAGGCCCGGGGCTGCAGCCCCCTAGCCCATCCTAAATGGGCTCTGGTTAAGATCCATGTCTCTGATCCATAAATAAGAACTGAAAGGATGTAATGATTAAACACTTTTCTTTTAAGACATGATGGTAAAATGCTCTTGAAAATTGTCCTGTTTCTTTCAAGCGCACTTTAGCAAAGCTTCAAATGCCTATTATTATTTTTTTCTCCGATGTGGCCCTTGCTTGATATCTTTTGACTTTTACCCAAAATATTTATAAGCGTTAGTTACTTCAAAATTTGCATCGTCAACCTCTGATTCTTCAGTTCTTGTAAAAGCTTTGCACATCAGTTTTGTTTTCTGTTAGTTCTTCTTTAATCCCATTTCTTTACTCTTCTCAGCAAGTTCCTAGAACATACCCTGCAGCTCTGAAGGGGAACTTGCAAAAATGACTATATCGTCAGCAAAGTGTAGGTGGGTTAAACAAATTTCCGTTAATCTTTATCCCCCTTGTTTTTTTCAGTTCAATGATTGGAAGACACTCTATTATGTGGTATTGAAGAGCTTGGGAAACGATGGTGCCACCTTGTCTCACTCCTTTTCTAATTTTTATACCTTCTGTTTCCGAACAGTTCAACTTTTGCACTTGCATTTTCATAGATGTTATCAATAATATAACTTATGCATTTTAGTACCGCAGGATGCCAAACACTTAAAACTGCTGATGGTTTCACCGATCCAAAACGTTTTTATAATCAATAAAAGCCATGTATAGCGAGAGTTCATTTTCATTCGCTTTACAGTACATAGATACGATCTACACTGCTGTAGCCACACCTATATAGCGTATTCTCTTAGTTGAGAGATATCCAGTGTTTCAACGGATATGACAATACCTTAGTGTGAAGATTTTGTTAACAACTGACAGTGTTGTGACGAAATCATCTATTTCATATTTCTTTTTTGTTTGTTTGCTTGCTGCTATTTCTGATGTAAAGTTTGTTTATCTCTCGATTGCACTTTCAGCGCTAAACGTCATATCTGAACTCCTAAGAAGTTTCTTTCCGTGTGGCACAGCAGAAAGAAGGACCACATGTAGAGAAACAAGACAGGTGAAAGTATGAATCACTGTGTGAAAAGTGTGATAGGGGATAAGTGGCAATATTGTTGTCAAAGTCAAGCTCACTTGATAGTAAATTGTTACAAGAACTGGTTAACCATTAGTTAATAGCTAGCTATGTTGTATGGACATGCATCAGGTCGTTGAAGTCTTCATCTGAGTGTTAATTCTTGTGTTCTGCAAGTCAGCGTTTTGTTTACTGAGTGTTTCTGTCATAGTGTCAGCGTTTGCATACATACTTCAACAGAATAATAAAAGTGGTTGTCAGCTACAAGGACACAGTACTGTAAGTCTTAATTATTTTGATAACTTCATCTGAACGAATTTTGAACAACTTAAACATTATAGTGTGTAGTTCCTGAGATACCTAAGATCCCATTTTTTATGTAGCAGGATTTCCGTAGAATTGTTCGTCACTGAAAATCTTCCCTTCGTTGAGACATATCGTGAAAATACAGGCGAGCATAGTTTCTATTTCTTCAATGGCTTCCTGAACAATGTCCACAATGATTCCATCTTCCGCTAGTGCTCTTTCGCGTTTGACATTTTTAATTGCGTCGACAACTTCTGTCGAATGAACTGGAGAGGGGGATCTCTGGTGCCCGTATTTTTCTTTATGCTTGTATTAAAACTTTCATATAGCTTTGCTTAGAATTCTTTGACTCCAGTAAACATTTCCCTCCATTTCTTGCTACAGTACCATCTTCTTTTCTGAGTAGCATAGTCTGTTTTCTTGTATTACGAAGATGACCCTTTGCTTTCTTCAAGCTTTGGTTGTCCTCAGTTCCTTTTCTTTTTTCACTTGTTTACAGTTAAATTCTTTATCTGCACTTTTACTTTTCCACACTGTCTTGCATAACTCCATATATTTCATTTTGGAGAAGTTACAGTTTCTTTATTTATCTTCACATTCCTTCTTTTTGGCATCAGCATTTTTGTTTGTTCTGATATTTTCTTCATATGGTATTTGTTCTAAGTACCATCTATTCCTGTCGCTGTTTCCCTGTTAATTTCGGAGATATCTACTTTTTCTGTTGTTAGACCTTCTAGTGCAGAGAATCAGATTCTCAGTTCTGGTTTTAAAGTTTTATGATGCCTTTTAAGGGTTGTCACGTGATGTCAATGCTTTTCATTTGCTTTATGGGCT
Organism: Macrothele yani; assembly: GCA_039090855.1. Taxonomy (NCBI): domain Eukaryota; kingdom Metazoa; phylum Arthropoda; class Arachnida; order Araneae; family Macrothelidae; genus Macrothele; species Macrothele yani. Next base: position 61,020,838 of record CM077029.1, read on the forward strand.
GGACATGTTTTGAGGTACAATGGAACTTAAACCTTACTATTCTGTGGCAACTTCGGACACTTGCTGTGTTGAAATTTTTACGCAGTCTTTGATGACAAGTGTCTTGTTACACATAAAAAAATTAATTTCACTTGTCACCCCATTTGCAGGCCTCTATGCAGCTTTCATCTTGAAAAAAGAAGTTCATGTAGAAAAAACTTTCCGCCTTTGTGGGCTCAACGGTAATATTTCTACCCTCATTTCTGTTGCTGTGACCAACTTTAACCTACCAAACTTTCATTCTGCCGTTGTTGTTCTGTTTTCGAGGTGAAATCACCATACCGATTTTCAAGCTTCTCCTTGTGATTTAGATGTCGATTTTTATCACAAAAAAAAACTCTTCTATTTCTTCATAAGGAGGACTTTTGGTAAGTGCTTAGGCTTGAATGAGCTGAATTTAGTATCTTTTTGAGAACTGGATAACAAATCATGCAACTCTTTCTGAGAAAATTTCGGCCTCTAGAACATAGTCTCCGGCAGCTGGAATGCACTTGTCCAAGACAGAGGCTAGGGTGATATTTAGGCAAAGATTGCTAGGAATCACTGGAAGTACGGACTAAGCTGCAACCTGATGTTAACCTTAGCGGTGCATAACGATAGAATAATATCTTTTGATTCAACGCTGCTCGAATTATGATATGGTTGGAGGTTTAACGACCACCGTGAGCAACTCAATGGGCTATAAGCAGTCGCCCGTCCCTAATTTAGCGTCACTGGTTCCAGGGAAGGGAGAGAGCCAGTACCGTAAGACAAACACAACATCCATGCCTCACCGGGATTCGAACCCGGGCCCCTCTCGGACGAATGATCAGAAGATATCGCTTAGACCACTGCGCCACCGGGGCGGCATTTCTTGAATTGGAGGAGAAACTCCAGAAGATCATGCCGCAAGATCAGTATCAGCAAGAAGAAAAAGAGATCTCGTAAAGCTAAAAAGTGATCCCGAAGAGTCACTAGTGAACAAGTGCTGCCAACATCGATCTACTGTAGGAACTGCAGTTCCCATGTTATTTGCACGGGGAATTTAATTTACGCGTGTAGTGCATTTTAGCATAGTGACAAACATCAAGCCTTCACAGAGCAGGGTCAATAAAGCAAGAAAGGAAGGTGAACTAACTTTCTCTTGTGTTGTTGTTGGGCTTTGGTGTGATGTATCGTGTGTCATGTTTTTTTTGTTTTTGTTTTTAATAGAGGTTTAACGACCACCGTGAGCAACTCAATGGGCTATAAGGAGTCGCCATATTGTTGTTGAGGTAACTCACTGTGTGTTGTCGAAATGTATGTGCCTTATGTTATTTGTGTTTCTTTTCTTTTCTCTGGTTCTGCTTCTGGATTTTTTATTGGAAGTTTAACGACCACAGTAAGCAACAAAATGGGCTATAAGCAGTCGTCCGTCCCTAATCTAAAGCCATTGACTCCAGAGAAGGGAGGTAGCCAGTACCGTAAAACAAACACAACATCCATGCCTCGCCGGGATTCGAACCCGGACTCTTCTCGGACGAATGGTCATAAGCCAGCGCTTAGACCACTTCGCCACCAGGGGGCCACTTCTGGATTAAACGTTGTTGGTGAAATTTAAGGCCAGGTTAACGCTGTTCATCGAGTATTTTAATAATTCTCTACACTGGACACATGCAACTAATCGCAGTTTTTGTTACCCGGTTGAGTCGACAACGGAGGCTCTCTTTCAACTTCATCCCTTATTAACAGGTAGGCAAAAAGTTAATGTTTTCAACACGCTAGACGGGCATCTTAATATAATTTTTGTAACAAAGCACTTTTCAGCAACCTCAAACGTTTTAAGAACTTAGCTGTCAACAGGAGTTGATTAGAAGAATGAAGCCTCAACCAGTCCAGTTTTATAACAGGGCAAGCTGGGCAAATGCCCAGGGAGCCAAATTTTAGAGGGCGCAAGAGGGAAACATTTTTGAAGGCAGGATTTTGAAATAGTTGTTTAATGATATTTTTTCAATTTCAAAGATTCCTTGAGGGACGAAACTATTCTACATACGAGCAGTTATAAGAACAGGAAAAAAACAGAATTATAAAAAAAGCTAGTCGCAAAAATAAATTCAAATACGGTACATACGAAAGAAGCAATGGAGAGACAGTTGCTCGAAAAAGTAAACATACATTGACGTATTTAATCGGACCACACCAGAGATGGATGCGGATCACTAGGAGCTCTAGGAGAAGATGGAATTACTGTAGACATCATACAAGAAGCAAGTGGAGAAATCGAAACAGTACTCGCCCAAATTTTTACTCGATGTCTTAATGAAGGGAAGATTCCTGAGGATTGGAACAATGCTACAATGATCCTGCTACATAAAAAAAGGTGATATTGAGGATCTCAGGAACTACAGACCTATCTGCCTCCTATCAGTGGTTTATAAAATCTTCACTAAAGTTCTTTCACACACCGCTTGAAGGTAACACTGGACATGGCTCAACCGAGAGAACAAGCTGGATTCAGGAGTGGCTACAGCACAATAGATCATATCCACGTACTGAGAGAACTAATTGAAAGAGCGAGGGAATATGAACTTCCATTGTGCGTGGCTTTTATCGATTATGAAAAAGCCTTTGATTCGGTGAAACCATCAGCAGTTACAATGGCTCTGAAATCCTGCGGTATTGAAGATGCATACATTAATATTATTAATAACATCTATGAAAATGCAAGTGCAAAGATTCGGCTGTTTGAGAATACAACACATATAAAAATTGGAAAGGGAGTGAGACAAGGTGACACCATACCTCCGAAGCTCTTCAATGCCACATTGGAGGGTGTCTTTCAGTCGCTGAGCTGAGAAAACAAGGGGATAAGGATTAATGGAGATTATCTAACCCACCTTCGTTTTGCTGATGACGTAGTCATTTTTGCAACTACCCCATCAGAGCTGCAGAGTATGATTCAGGAACTTGCTGACAAGAGTAAAGAAGTGGGATTAAAAATGAACTTTCAGCAGACAAAAGTGATGTTCAATGCTTTTACAAGAAATGAAGATTTATTGATTGATGGAGAAAAGCTGGAGATAACAGACACGTACGTTTATCTTGGACAGCAGATATCAAGTGAGGGTCACATTGATGAAGAAATTAATCGGCGTACAAAACTTGCCTGGAGAGCTTTTGGAAGAAACAGCATAATTTTCAAGAGCAATATGCCATTATGTCTTAAAAGAAAAGTGTTTGATCAATGCATCCTTCCAGTGCTTACGTATGGTGCAGAGACGTGGACCTTAGCTAAAAGAGACATACAAAGGCTGCAGACAACTCAAAGAAGCATGGAGAGGTGCATGCTTGGTGTAACCAGGAGAGATAAGAAGAGGAACTCGTGGATCCGAAAAATGACAAGAGTGGAAGACATCATGATCAGAGTTAAATCCTTGAAATGGCAATGGGCTGGACATACTGCCAGAAGAACAGACCATCGATGGACAGCCGAAATTTTAGATTGGATTCCAAGGGACAGGAAAAGACTCAGAAGAAGACCACATGAGAGATGGGTGGATGAAATTCGAAAGTATGCAGGAGTGACATGGAGGAGACTGGCACAAGACAGACCATTGTGGAGGAAACTTGGGGAGACCTTCGTCCAGCAGTGGATTGATAATGGTTGACAATGATGATGATGATGATGATGATATATGGCTCAGTAACATAAAATGTCTCAGGGCGGAGAGAGGGGGGCATTTCCTGGAGGGCTTCGCTTCACGTCTCTCTGGCCTGGCTTCACTGCACACGGAGCCGGCGATGTTCCGGTGTTAATGGAAGCACACGTAAGGGACGCTGATTCGCTTCCGCGAGGCTTCGTGAAATGGTTCGTGGACACACAGGAGCCGCTACATCTGCTTGTATAGTGGTCCCGGCCCCGTGGGATCCATTCGTGCCTAGCGCACGATCCGTCGGTTCTCTCTACCGGTGGTCGTACTGGTCCGTCCAGAGCTGCTCCGCCGTGTGGAAGTGCCGTCACGTATTCACTACGCCCAACACAGTCGGAGGGCATGATCAGAAGAACGATGCCCGTGACGGGCTATACGGCGCGCCGACCACCCTGCGGTTTTCAACCCGATGATCAGACCTCTCTCAAAGTCCGTAAGTTGCGTAAACCGACGTCTCTGGCGTCTACATAGTATTCTTGTCACTCTGTACTCTTGCTTGCGTCGACCGATGCTTTTCGCTTTCATGGGGCATCGACTACACGTCTGTTTATAAGGCTGCCGGTTCGTGCTTGCAGCTCCACCAAGGGTGTGCGGTCATGCACAATCGCAGCAAACGTGGATCATTTGCATACAAGCACGCACTCTAGCTATTTGCAAAGTTCTGCGGTTGTAGCATGTTTTCTTCTAGGTGAGCAAATTTCATTGTTCGTGAGTGCGTGTGTGTATATATATATATATATATACATATATGCACACTGAATAGCCACTTTATTATGACCACCTGACAGTTTTAAGCAAATGAGCTATAGATGCACGCTATTGTATCCAGAGGGCGAGGCTAGTGTAAAAAAAGGGAAAGTTTAGTGTTTGCGACAGTAGTAGAAGTGATGTTTGGGTGACGAGATAATAAAAAAATGCGATTTGACGAACTTTCAACGTGAGATGATTGTAGGAGCTCGGAGCCATGGAGCTAATATCACCGAAACCGCCGCATTCGTGAAATGTTCCAGAGTAGCTGTTGTTAAAGCGTTTAAAGACTGGACTGTCAGCCAAAAAACTGGGTCTCTACGTGCAACGTGTGGTCGTCATCGACTAGTGACTGCTCGGGCGGAACGGAGAGTGTTCAGACTGGTAACAGACAACAGAAGGGCGACAGTGCAGCAAATTACAGACCATCTTAATCAAGGATCCCCTCAAATTATCTCTGCACGCACTGTTCGCCGTACACTGCATCGGATGGGATATGGCAGCCGAAGGACTGTTCGAACACCTTTGCTGTCTGCAGTTAACAAGAAAAAACGTCTCGAGTTGGGGCAGGAGCACAAGGATTGGACAGTCGATAATTGGAAACAAATTATGTGGTCCGATGAATCATATTTTCAGTTGCACCATGCCGATGGCCGAGTGAGAATTTGGCGGAAGCAGCACGAAAGCACGGACCCCAAATGCTTTGCTACAACCCTTCAAGCTGGTGGCGGCAACGTTATGGTTTGGGGAATGTTTTCCTGGCATGCTTTAGGCCCTTTAATTCGTGTTGATCAACGCCTGACTGGCACATCATACCTAAACATCGTTGCAGACTAAGTGCATCCTGTCATGTGGCTGGTTTATCCCAATGGCGATGGCTACTTTCAACAAGATAATGCGTCTTGCCGTAGTGCTCGTATTGTACAGGATTGGTTTCAGGAACATGCCGGTGAGTTTACTTTGCTTAGGTGGCCCCCACAATCTCCAGATCTCAACCCCATTGAGAATTTGTGGGATGAAGTTTAACAAGCCATCTGGCAGCTGGATCCACAACCCTGCAATCTCACACTCCAGGTAAGTGCTATTCATCAAGCATGGTATCAAATTCCACAAACACCTATCAACATCTCGTGGAGTCCATGCCACGAAGAATCGACGCAGTATTAAAGGCAAAAGGTGGGCCAACGAAGGGCTGATGGGGGTGGTCATAATAAAGTGGCTAATTAGTGTATATATTTTTAACTTTCACTTGCGTTTCTTTATAACTATTTCACGTTTCGGAGAAAACACTTTCCCTTACGAATTTCTTAGCAAAACACCGTTTCCATCCCCTTCTCATCAGTGCTACTAAATTTAGCAGAGCCAGACATACCCTTAAGAAGCATTAGTGCGTACCTGTTAAAATTTTGTTGTTGATATTACTGAATATGCTTCTTTAAAAGTATGAGATAAAATATTTAATTTGTCCTTGAACTGAGTAGAATTTGGCCTAAAGCTTTGCTGTGTCTGTTAACGAGACTTCAAAGTGCCTCCTTTTATAAGAATGAGAGTACGTTCGAGGAATTTTAATTCAGCTGTTGACAGGTTCTTAAGTTGGTGTGGAGGGATATATTATGTGTCTGTTTGATTAAGTAAGGCAAAGCAAGGTGCACAGAGTTCCGTCATTTATGTAGTCAGACTTCCGTATTGTGTCGTAACATTTTGTGTGGGTAGAGCGCATGCTCACGAAAGTTGTTGTGAGCCCTGCCAAGAAACGATATACATTGTTTCGAAATTCTGACAACACAAAACTCAAAGTAGACCAACTCCAGACTATTGCATCATAAAATGAAAAGAATAACTTTCAATGTCAAAGACACTATTGCAAACTTCAGATTGAAAAAAAAAAAGAAAGAAAGAAAAATATCACGGCAGATTAGAAGAAAGAAACAGTTTCAGAACCCGAAAGAAGAAACATAAACGTGGACAGTTTCAGTTATGTTCACACTTGATCAGGTTTATTTTATTTTTCTGTATGTGGTTCTTTTTCTTCTTCGGTTGATTTTATTTTTCTGTTTCCTAATTACGCTTTGATATCATCCTCTGAAAAACGAAAGAAAGAAAGAAAGAGAAGCTGCTAAATTTCAGCGAGAAAGAGCAAGATACTGACTGGGTAAAAATGCTCTGGTGTTTGATGGAGAAGCTTTGTACACTGTGAAAGACAGGGTTGGAAGTGATTCGGCTCACGGTCTTCCGAATTTTATTTTTATTTTTTTTTATTGCGGGTTTAACGACCACCAAGAGCAACTCAATGAGCTATAAGCGGGCGCCCTTCCTAATCTGGGTTTCTGGTTCCAGGGAATGGAGAGATCCAGTAAAGTAAAACAATCTGGATATCTCAAATTAATGATAAGAAACTATACACCAACTACAACGGGCATCCTGAAAGTAACGCCTCCTTCTTAACAACTTTAGAAATTTTGAAGTGATTTTAATGACATTACATGTACTATGATGTGCAACAATGTGGGAACACATTTTTTTCAGGATCGGAAATAAAGATCATGAATGACAGAGAAAAACAGCGACCTGTAATTGAATTCCTGGGAAAATAGGGATGTGAGGCTCCAGAAATCCACACAAGACTTCCGACGGCGTATGGAGCTGCCACAATCAGTGAACTCCATACACAAATGTCCAGTAATGTCCAAAGATGGATGAAAAGGTTTCAAGAGGGTGAAAGTTCAAGTGCTGAACAAACAACGGAGAGGAAGACCCTCAACTGCAGTGACAGATGCCAACAGGCAACGAGTGGAAGACCTCATCACAGCTGATCATCGTGTCACCATTCAGGAGTTGTGTGATGCAAATCATTGTGGTCATAGTGCTATGGAAACATTAATTAGGGATCTGGGATACAGAAAAATTGTTCAAAGAGGATCCCAAGAAATTTAACCCGTGAACAATGTGAGCAAAGTATGGACATGTGCCGGAACCTCTTGAATTGTTATAAGAGGGTGGGTGAGGTGCTTTTTTCTAATGCTGTGACGGGGGATGAAACCTGGGTGTTCTTTCATGTCCCAGAAACATAACGTGCGTCAATGGAACGGCACCGCACATCTTCACCTTGACAGAAAAATGTGAAAAGGACTCATTCCGCAGGGAAAGTGATGGGGACACTTTTCTGCGACAAACGTGGTGTCATTTTGACTGATTTCCTTAAACGGGGTGCAACAATAAACCGTGCTCAATGCGTGCAGACATTGAAGAAGCTAAAGGAAGCTATCAGAAGGAAAATACGTGACATTCCACTTCATAGTGTTGTTTTACACCATGATAACGCACGTCCCCAAACCTCAACGGAGACTTCACAGGCTATTGCTTAAATGGGGAAGACGGTGATGCCCCAATCCCCCTGCAGTCCTGATTTGGCTCCCTCAGACTTTTTCCTGTTTTCCCCTTTGAAAAACACCCTTCGTGGGGAACGTTTCGACGATGTGACAGACTTTAAACTGGCTGTGAACTCATGAATGAAACGACAACCTCAGGAAAATGGATTTTACCAATGGGTTCAAAGATGGCGGGAATGTATAGAAAGTGATGGACAATACTTTGAATAGGCTAGCATTATTATTAACAATATGTCCGAGTATTTTGCCACCAAGTTTCACATTTTTGGTGCTACAAATAAAAATCTTATGAGGGACGAGGATGCTCTTTGTATGTAGAAAATATAAAACTATACTAGTAATCCGATTCCGGTTATGGGGTAAGAATATATAAATAAATATTTCCAAGCTTTTGCACATCAGCCAGATGGCTTAAGAAAATGAATTTCCATTTTACAGTACCCATTAGAAATAGTATTTTCGGCAACATTAAATAGATAGCTAAGCAAACGCACGGATTTGAATCTGATAAACGTAGAATGTACATTCATTCAGAAGCCATATTTAATAGTTTTGCGGAATTCTTTCATTGTTTATTGACTTAATTCTTGTTTTGGATCTGAATCGAGTAACGCCGCCCGGGTGGCGCAGTGGTCTAAGCAATGGCTTCTGATCATTCGTTCGCGATGGGTTGGAATCCAGTGAGGCATGCATGTTGTGTTTGTCTTACGGTACTCGCTCTCTCCCTTTGCTGTAACCTGTGGCTCTAAATTAGGGACGGGCGACTACTCATAGCCCAATGAGTTGCTCATGGTGGTCGTTAAACCCTCAGTGGAAAAAAAAAAAAAAAAAAACTCGCGTAACAAAATACTATGCAAATAAATTCCCCTGCGGTATTTAACAGGTGAAAAGCTGTAAGTAGTCAAGGCCGGCCAGGTGGCCGAGTGATACTGGGCGCTGGAATCTCAACCTTCGTCCGAGGCGGATCTGGGTTCGACTCCCGATAAGAAATGGGTGGCGCGCATGTCTTACGGCAGTGTCTGTCTCTCCCTTCCCTGTAATCAGTAGCCTTGAATTAGGGACGGGCGACTGCTTATAGCCCTTTGAGTTGCTGATGGTGATCGTTACATTCACAAACAAACAAAATATGGAAAGTCACACAGGAACTTTAGAAATACTATGTTGTACCTGTGGGAAGGTACTTGCAAAATTAAAAACAACCAACATGTTATTTCCGTGTGTGTGTGAAAACACATATTAAATCCAGGAATTTTATAGTACGTCCGTAGAAAAACACACGAAAAGAATAGCAAATTTTATATCCATAAAAAGGAAAATGCAGATATCGAAATTTCATGCTAAACTTAAAGAAAGTTGCTCATGAATATTCCGCGTTACACTTAAGGTGGAGATAAATACATATCGAATTGCAGCCTTCTGCTCATAGATGACGCTGAAAATCGCGCTGTTTGTGCGACTTTTTCTTGTGGGGGTCTTAGTTTAGTGAGATAATTTCGTGAGGTCTTTCCCTTATCACAGACGGTGATTTTTGAAAAAGCCTCTGTCAGCATCTTAGATTACCAACATCTGATTTCTGATTTACATAAGTTTGCGAGTAGAAAAGCCAATAAACTGTAATGTAAGTGATTTAAATAATTACTGACATCTTAAACAACAGTCTATAGCCACTCAGTTATTATTGTTTGTATGAAAACTTTTGGTAATCAAGTAAAAAGGTAAGGAAATGCCATGTTTCCAGTACTTGACATACATAGAGCGCCACCTATTAACGATATGCAACAGTACTCCAACACGCGGAAATTTAATTTTAAAATATTCCCTATAATTTTTTTCTTAAATTCGCAAGTCACTGACTATAGTTCAATGTCTTCTTCATTCGTGTGCCAATTTTCACGATTCAGGAAGCATATCTTTATGCGAACGTATGCAACTTAATTTTCACCATTGCAATACCGCAGTGCATTTTCATTTGACGTACACCTTAAGAGAAAGCACTTTCAAGACCCGAAAGGGGAAATATTATATATCAGTCCCAAATTTCAGTTTCTTTGAGTGCAAATTTCATATTATAAGATTTTTTCACAATTTCTAGCTCCTTGGGTTAAATTTACGTCGATTGTAAATTTTCGCAAATTTGGGGTTTCTACAGAGAAAATTCCTGAAAATCCCTTTTAACGGCGAATTAGTCGTAAAAGAAGAAAACAGAAATTAGAGAAACAACCTTTTCATAGATTAGCTCAATTAAAGAAAATTTATCCGTTTTCATCCGAAAATCTTAAATATTCATTGGGCAGCGAGATAAATTTTTCTGAAGTAATTTGTTTCAAGGAAAAATGCATTTGATAACTGTAAGGTGAAAAAAAAAGAGTCGCTAATGTAATTTTATCATTAAGATTACTTCATTTAATTCATTCGAATAAAACGTTGCAATTTTATTAATAGAGGTTGAATAATTCTCCGTTTACACATATGTAAATGGAGAAGTGAAGAAAAAGTCCAGAGAAGAGAATCTTGAGTGTTACAAATATTTAAAAAAAAAAGAAGAAAAAAAAAAAAAAGGAATTCCCGGCAATCCGTTCACTCGTAGCACCGGTTTTTTTTTTTTTAACCTTTTTGTTTTCAGCAGGAACTGAAGATTTCCTGTGCTCGTGCACGAAGGGTGAGCCGTTAAACGAATAAAGCGACGAAGAAAATACGGTGATGACCTAACACCATTACGTAAGAGCCACTCATAACTAGGCCGCCCATGACATCAAAGAATATCATTCTAAAGAAGGAGGAGCTTATTCTAAGGCCGTAATGATCTTTTATCTTCTAGTTAGCCACTCCGTCTAGCGACGGTGTGAAGGCCATTATTGAACAATAGGGTTTTGGCAACTCCACTTACAAAACGATAAAAGTACGTTAGGAAAAAGAAAAAGAAAACAACCTTCTGTTTATCTAAAGGAAATGAATGAAAGACGAATATTTAATACAAGCTATAAAAGTATTGCTTAAAAATTATATTTTAATTAATCGGAAGTGAAAACGTGACCCTCACTACAAAGAGCTTCGTGAGCCTTGAGCAAAACAAAATACACAGCAATAGAGTTCGGGGATTTGTCTAGTTGGGGTGAATGAACATGAAACTGAATTTATAAGAAGTTTTGGAAATCAGTGAGAAATCTTTAGCAGGAAAGGTAGACTAATTTATATTTAATGAAAGCATTGTATAAGGATTTAGTGTGTTTTGAACATGTATTCTCACAAATGAAACAAACAAACAAACAAAAACAAGAAAGATGACACCGAATTCTCGGGTGTAATGCAGTGGCGCTCCGTAAATCTCGGGGCTCCCTTGCTAAAAGTTTCTTCGAGACTCTTTTGCGAAAATTTTCAGCTTTCAATTACCGAAATTTTTAAATTCCATAATATTAACTAGGTTTTATGAACGTTTTAATAATTCAAATTCTTTAGAACCTACAAGCATTTTTCGTAAAACCAAACTTATTGCACTTTATTGTGTGTAACAAAAGTGCGCACGATGTGATTAAAATGATCGCCTTACTTTTATACAAAGTACTACAAACCGCTTGGCGCCCCAGGTGGAAGCAGTGGTCATTCGTCCGATATGGGTCTGGGTTCGAATCCCGGAAGGCATGGATGTTGTGTTTGTCTTACAGCACTGACTGCCTCCATTTCCTGGAACCAGTGGCCCAAATACTAAATTAGGGACTGGCGACTGCTTACAGCCCATCGAGTTGCTGAAGGTGTTCGTTAAACCCCCAATAACAAAATAAAAAATAAATAAAGTACAAAACAATTACGACAACGGTGATCATATGTAAATTTTATTCATCTAACGAACTAATTTCTTCCTCTTTGAAATACCTCACGATCACACACATATCATAAAACACAAAATTGCCGTGTGACCGTGTAAGAAGATTGTACGATTCACACGAAAATATAGAACACAAGTAAGCAAATACACTATATTGACAAAAGTCGCCGGACACCTGAAAGAGAAACACAACATTGCATTTATTGACATACATTAGTACGGTGTCTTCCCACCTTTGGCCTACACGTGTCTTCACGAACTCCGTGTTTGAGTGCTTCACGTATACGTGTTTTGTGTGTCCCATCATTGTTCTTCTGTGTGTGTGCCAAAGTTAAAGGTCTGTGCTTTAGTTCAAGATCCCTCACGAGAGGCTGAGTGTTTATTTTTTTCATTATCAGCGTTTTAAGTTACACACCGAGCTGGTCGTTCTTCTTCGTTAACCCTTGCCATTGATTATGGCATCTGCCGATGAGGGCGCTGTTGCCGCCCGCATCGCTGCAGCTCCTCGCGTCGCCTCTTCAACGACAGACGCAGCCGATCAATCATCTTCGCGTGTTACTGGAGAGCCTCTTAATTTTCCTCCTGTCATTTGCACGTCTTCTGCTGCTCGGGTCTCCAACTGCCATTGAGAACGTGGATGTGACGTCCCTGGCCTCTGCTGGCGATGATGAATTCATGGACGTCTCTGATGTTGTCGCTAACCTGCCCTCTACAGTTTCCACTGCTTCTGCTTCCAGTACATTGTCTAATGCTGCGTCAATGTCTTCCAGAGGAGGCGCTTCTGCACGCATGTATTTTGCGGCTGCCTCTGGTATTCCACCGGCTTCTTCCTTGTCTCGTCTGCCCCCTATGGATTCTTACGTTACTCTCAACGGTGACACCATCTTATTAGACATACCCGAGAACTCTCCTGCTGGTCAACATCTTCATTCGACCCTCGAGTTGGGGGTTTGTTTTGATGCGCTGCCCAACACTCTATTGAAGCAGTACAGCTCTGCTCTCAAGAAGATGCTTCCTTCTGGAGCCATCGCCCACCTCACCCGAAAGCCACGAACTATGATTGTTTATTTTTCGAAGAAAGAATATGTCGAGCTTGTCTTGTCTCGGGGCATATCAATTGGCGATCGTCACCTCTTAGCCTAATCCATCGCCCAGCGTCCTTTTCTGGTCTCTCTACATCCCCGGAGATCTCTGATGATATGCTGTGTGCTGCACTTAGTCGATGCGGCAGAGTAGTCGGCACAGTGAAGACTCTCGCCTCTTCCCCCTCTGACCCTGATGATAAACATATCTGTGGCTTCTGTAGAACTGCTCGCATCATCTTCCCGTCCGAAGAGCATCTCATAAAGGTTCTCCGATGTTCGTTGCGGTAACGAGCGCCGCCAGATTGAGCTCCTCACCTCTGCTCATTGCTCACGCTGCAAGGCTTACGGCCATCAGCAGACTCATTGCCTCCATGCAGAGCCAATGACTCCTGCAGCTCCAAGGTAGCATTCTACCTCTTCCTCCGTTTCTGCTGCCATGCCTGCTCCTGCGTCTGCACCTCATGGACCAAGTTCTGCCGAAAATCTGATGAAAGCCTTTGATCGACACACGTCTTCCGATGATGCTTTCTCCACTCTGTCGGATTTTCCTCCGCTTAACTCCTCCTTGGCTTCCCGTGTTCTCTCTCCATCAGAGGACATCACGGCTGATCCTCAAGCTTCATTCACCGTCGGCACTTTTGATCCCGGCGATGAGGTGGACCTTTCCCCTTGTTCCACATATCTTGTGTCATCGATCCACGGCAAATGTCGCTCTACTACCAGTACCGAGGCCTGGAGGAAAAAGAAGAAGTCACCTTCTCCGACTGGCCGCCCACATCGTTCCACCCGTCTAGCAGGCTTCAAATCTCACCTGTCACGTTTTAGCTCTTCCTCTACAAAGTCCAAGGGTCCTCTGCCGACGTTTGAAGATTTCTCGACTCTGCTTACCAATGCCTCTCTTCCTTCAGAACCTGTCTCCTTTGAAGATCATTACGAGTTTCTCACTCATAAAACAAATCGGGAGGCTTCTCTCATCTTTTTACAGCAGTTTGAAGTAGTTCTTCCCGAGGTCTTCGACCAAGCAACCACCATCCTCAAATTCCTCCGGCATAATGCCAAGCAACCCGACTACGTCTTGCGGTGTCGTGGTATCATCAATCGCCTCGACACATTCCAGAAAGCTGTCTTAGTGGCCCTTCATCCGTAGTCGGACTTACTCATTCAAGGTCGCCACTCTGAATTGTAGGGGGTGTGCTAACCCCTCGCTAACGCTCTCGTTCAGGAAGATATCTCGCCCCCTGGGGCCGACTTACTTCTTCTGCAAGAGACGAACTGCTACTCCTCGACACTTTTTCATAGATGGCGCACTAAGGACTTCGCTTTTCACCATGCTTTCCGTTACTCTGTGAACAGTGGTACAGCAGGAGTATCAGTCTGCAATCTCCGCATGCCGTGAAAGCTCCTTCTATGCTACGTGGTAGCCAGTGCCCCCGTGGTTCGCTGTTACACCAGATCCGTTGCATCTCACGGTGAGTTAGGACTCTGCATGAACTTTTTGATGTTCTTTCGCACTGCGGTACTCCGCCTGTGTTCATTTTGTTCTTTCTCAAGCATTGCTCTGTTTGCATCACGTTGTAAATTTGTCATTATTCATTCAATGTATATATCATCAATTTTATCCGTTTGTATCGTTCTTTTTTTCTTTGAGACGATTCCATGTTGCTCGTCTCCTCTGTTTTGTTACATTAAAGCGATTCTGAAACCACTTTTGGCCTTAATGCATGCACTGACCCTTCAGGACATGCTTTCGACAAGGTTTTAGAACGCAGCAATAGGTACGCCCTTCCGTTCAGTACATAATGCTGCCGCATACTGTTGCTTAGTAGAAGGCCTTGGTTAAAAACTTCTTATGCGGCGCTCTAATTCATTCCATAGGTGCTCTATGGGATTAAGATCAGGGCTCTGTGCCGGCCAATCCCCACACGATACGGAAATATCGTCAAACCACGCCGTAGCAGTCCTTGCTTTATGGCTCGGTGCATTATCCTGCTGGTACCAACAAGGCTCGGTTCCATAGTATTGCCACAGAGTTGGTAGGGCATAATTATCCAGAATATCGAGGTAGACGTGCTAGTTAACACGTTTGTCCACGATAACCAATGGGTCGGAACCATACCACGAAAAACACCCCCACACGAGTACACTGCAAGCTCCAAACTTGACCGTAGGAACAGTACACTGTGGTAAATAGCGTTCCCCCGGCTGCCGCCATACACACAAGCAGCCATCAGACTGATGGATTGTGTATCTGGATTCATGAGTCCATAGGACCCGTTTCCATTGATCTACGGTCTGCGATAAATGTTCTTTACACCATGCTAAACAGCGCGTAGCATTCCGAGTGGAAATGAAAGGTTTGTGAGCAGCCGCACGACCACGGTAACCCATGGAATGAAGGTTTCTGCGAATGGTATGTGCACGTACCGAGGTTCCAGCATTTTTACTCACCTGTACACTGAGGTCTTGTGCAGTACAGTCGATTAGCTGTAACGACTCTCCTGAGGCTTCGACGTCCTCTATCACTGATTTTATTTGGTCTGCCGCTACGCTTTGCTTCTTCAGGCACTCCATGTGTATTCCACTTATTCAGTACATCCAAAGCAGTTGACTTGGGTATGTTTAAACGCCTTTCGGTTTCTGTTATGGACAACCCACTAATATAACACCCAACAACCTTTCCTTTCTCAAAGTCAGTTCTCTCCCGTTGCGACATTTTCACTCAACCTCACGCTGCGGTATGATCGCGGTCAGCTGCAGTCTTGTTTTTATACCGTTTGCAGCTGTATCGCGCATCTTAACAACGCAGCGGATCCGTTCATTTGCTTTTGAAGGGGTGTCTTGTGACTTTTGTCAATATAGTGTATGTAAGTAGCAATTAAGAATTGTGGCACACACATACAAACCTTCTTAAATTATTTACTTTTTAATGTAAAAAACACATCTCATGCCACAATGATTTGCACGTAGTAAAAAGCCTCCACGAAGAATATCTTTTAGTTCATTCTATTTTGAAGATACGCAGTTATGTGCAAACGAATATAATGCATTATACCTTATCCTCAATGGTGTATTAAGTTTCATTCGTTAAACAGACATTTCTTTCAAATTTTCTTGTTAATATACACTGCTGGTCATTAAAAGCGCAGCACCACGGAAGACAAGAAATAACTTATCAGAGCCTTATTTATTGTACAGAAGGCTGATGACACAAGGGTGGGTCGATTACAAATACAGCATGGTGAGACGAAAGGAACACATAACAATCAGTATCTGGTGTAGCCACATGGGCGGCAATTAGAGCTGCTACAACGACCCGGCATCGAGAGGAAGAGACGTTGGATGGGTGTTTGGGGAAAGTTCCTCCACGCAGCTTTTATACGAAGCCACAGTTCCTCCGTTGTAACCAGGGATGATCGTTGGCGTGCTAATCGTCCGGCGATCATGGATCATACGTGTTCAATAGGCGACATATCCGGTGACTGCGCGGGCCAAGGAAGACGTGGCACATTGTAGCGATCCAGAAAGTCTTGAACGTTGCTGGCCACATGCGCTCGCGCATTATCCTGTTGGCAAATGGCACCAGACAGTCTCTGAAGATATGGTACAACAACTGGCTCTAACACCTCAGTGATGTAACGGTGGCTGTTCAACGCACCAGTAATGCGGATGATGCGTGTGCGGGAGTGGAATCCAATGGCATCTCATGCCATACCATAATGCCGGGTGCCTGGCCGATATGGCGCAGCATTATGCAGGACATACAAAGCCGGTCTCGGCGGTACCGCCAGACACAGATTCGTCCATCATGGTGCTGCAAACTGAAGCGGGATTCTTCTGAAAACACGATGCCTTGCTATTCATTCTTCCTTGTGCGACGTTCTTAGCACTATTGGTGTCGCAGACGCCGGTTTTGTACGGTCAAAGGTAGCCGAAGCAATGGACACCTTGCAAAAATGTACCGCAAAAAGCGAATGCATTTATGCCTCTTACAGAAAAACCGCCCATAATTTAAAATGCGTAATGTATGCAGTGTTGTTCACAGTGGATTCAACCAGTTAAAAAAAAAATCACAAATTGTGGACAAAACATTTCTCACAACAGAAAGTATCAACGGCACAGGATGTAATTCGGGTTCTCAGAAACAAAAATATGGTTCCAAGTATGGTGTAAACAGAAATGAACACTTGCACCCCCTAGTGGCGAAACTGTGAATTACAAAAAATTGGTAAATATATGAAAATATTCCGCCCCACAAACACAAAAATAATCTTCTAGATCGGACTTTTTAGAAGCAGAGATATCATCATGGCGGATAATTACATTAACGCCCCTCTGCGGGTAAACTGAACAACATTTTCAGAAAAATATATAACATAAATGTTTTCCGTAGTTAATGGCATCTGATTGAAATAGAGTTTTTTAGTTAGACTTTCCAAAGCGAAGATAAAATTACAAAACCATTAAAAACAGCAGTATACCATTACACCCCCTAGTGGCAAAGCATTTTGTCCCCCTAGTGGCAAAGCATTTTATGCAAGATATTCGTAATCGTGACCTATATCTAACGCAAAAAAGAATAATAAACAAATAATAATAATTAAAATCCGATTTTTAGAAGCAGAGATTACGGGGAAAAAGCAATATATATATGTATATATATATATACCCAAAAGCAGAGTTAAAGACAAAATTTAAAAACGAAATTTAAACCAAATGTTTTTTAACATACATTCTGAAGATCATGACACGCAGCGCAGCAGTGACGAATATTCAGAAATTACAAACTACAAAGCAGAGTCTGAAACAAAAAGGTTATTTAACGAGGTCAAAAACTACGAATTATACCTTAAAACCCAACAGGCAAGAGTAAAAATAATAATAAATTAATAGCAAAACCAGAATGCAGAAAGTGTCGAGAACGCCGAGCCTTGGCTTTGTCAAGGGCCAGAAAAACTTTGCATTTTCTCACTTCCACAAAGACCTAGTTGAAAATTGGTTTCTGAAAAGCCATTGATGCAAGTATAAGTTCCACAATAATTTTTTATTAACATAACCTCCCTCCCTCAATGGTGCGGAAAAAATAATTTAGAAAAAGGTTTTGCATACATCTATCACTTTCCTGGCCCAACCCATACTCATCATTTGTCACAAAAAACAGAAAAAGTGTTTCAAAAAAACGCGCAAAATGTGAGAAGGCTTGAACAAACCAACACAAAAACTCAGTTAAAGCACGTGGTTGAGCAACTATACCGCCCAAGTGAAGTTCCAAACGTGAATCAAAGTACAAAACGCTCCTAAATGATGTCATTCCCTGGGGAAAAAAGCACTTCCAAAAATACAATAAAAATAAAAATAAAAGATTAAAAATTACACCAGAGACATGTAAGTAAATAGGAACTTTTGTACATACTGCTTCCACGAAAAAACGGAAGCCAGAAGAACAAAAATGAAAGAATGCTTGGGAATAAATACTTAAAGTTAAAAAAATAGTTGCAATATTTACAAAGTATTCCATGAGTGCTTTAAGTGTACAAAAAATAAATTTTGCACCAACCAACTACGAAATAACAACGTTGACCACGAGGTCGAGTCACCAGCAAACAGCTCTAATAAAGAGCACAAAAACGCACACATTTGCCAAGAGTAAGTGAAAGAAAAAACTCGAATAATTAGAAAAACAATTTGCACCAATGCCAAAAAAGAAAAATATACTTTCAGCTTTTAACGAACACAATTAAAACAAGAGAGAAAATCTGCACAAGAACAAAGGCAAGACTTTCCCCCAATGCTGCATCCTCTGCCCCTAATGACATAAACTGGCCGACCAGCAGCAGCACAGCCAAGTAGGATGGGAAAGTTCTTACGACTGTCCCGCATAAAATTACGCTACACTCGAAAATCCTCCAAGCAAAATTACAAAACTTAGAATGAAGACCTGCTTATCCAGTAAGATTTGAATAACTCTCCAGAATACACGAAAATTTTTATCAAATATACTTGATGTGTATTTAATAATTTTTACCTGTATTTAAATACTTTAGTGTACAGACACAACCAGTAACCTATTTATTTTAACGTAAGTTTTACCATTTTTATGTTAGCTATTCTAGAGAGAGAATATCTAGTTTACTTTTTATATATATTTTTTATATATTTTTTTATTTAATTTTTTAATCAAATTATAAACTTTTTTAGTGATTTTTATTTTTATTATTTTTATATTTAATAGGACTGTCCTATCCATAGCACTAAAGGTTCCTGTTGTTAGTTAATATGCATTCTCTAGACCAACTTCCAAGCAGGCTTTCATTGGCCAGAATCATTTTATTAACTGTGAAAAGATTAAAACAGATCTGCTAACCTAACTCTATTATTCAGAACAATTTTTCTTAATACTATTTAAATAAAAAGAGCTAGAATCTTGTTATCTAGCAAAATGTTTAATAGGATACTTATGTGGTTATTGAAATCCAAATTGTTGCTGCAAATTCTGGAAATTCTAAGTACCTGCAAAATAAGTACATTTTCAATTACTTTGGTTGAGATGTTATTGTACCAGTGCAAATATTTTATTACTCTGAAAGGAAAATTTACTCTTTTATCAAAAAGGCTAATGGACGGGTTACCTCTGTTAAGCTTAATGCTTAAGTCTAAGACATCAAGTTCTTCATTATTTTGGTTAGTTTTACCCAATTTAAGAGAACTGGGGTAGATATTTGCAAAATCACTTTCTATAATTTCATAATTATTTATGCAAAGGAAATCGTCAATATACCTATAAGTGTATAAGCAGTTATCTGAGCTCGAAGATCTTTTTTTAATAAGCTTATATTCTTTAAAGAACAAGAAGAGGTTACAAATGCTGGTTGAGTGAGAACATCCCATTGGGATCCCGTTTATTTGCTTATAGAGTATTATTATATAAAATATGGTCATTATTTATGCAACAATTAGGATAAGAGTTCAAAGCATTTACATTAACAACTTGGTTAATCTTAAATTCTACATACAATTCTTTAAAGGTGTAAATGGTATCTGAAAGAGGCAGATTAGTATATAGGTTCTCGAAATCATAACTATTAATATCTATGGGTTTTAAGCTGAGAATAGTGGAAATCACTTCGGAATTATTATTTATAATCCAAAAATCTCTGTACTGCAGACTTGTACAGTTACTAATAAGTTCCAAAACCCTCTTCAAGAGTGCTTCGAAAGCCTGGTCTATTTTCTTTTTATGACTCCTAACTCCACTGGCTATGAACCTAAATTTTACCGGGTCTTTATGAAACTTAACAGTTGCAAAAAGAAAGGGAAACTCAGGTTCATATCTCCTAAATTGTGGAATTTTAAGCTTCTTGAAGAAGGCCTTAAAACGATTTTCAAGCTGTTTGGTACAATAATTACTGGCTCGTAGGTTACTCTATTACGTATTAAGTTCTTGATTTAACAATTCAAAATAGAATTTCTTACAGATAATTGCAAAAATTATTGCTAGCTTTATCAGTTGTTGTAAAAATATATTGATCTTGTAGTTCAGAGAGAGACTTTTTAGCATCACCAGAGAAAAATAGATTGCTGTCAAAACATAAATCAAGACCAGCCAACTTTCCAGAGAAGCTACGGGTAACATTATACTTCCATTCTGCAAAGGCCTCAATAGGCTGATTGTAAGCTAAACTGGTCTTAATAATGTATCTATTAACATCTTGAGTAAAATTCTCAAGAATTTGTTTTTTGGAAATATGGAAAGAAGGCCTGAATTTAGTACCGTACTCTAACAATTTTCTGAGCTTGTCATTTTCAACAAAACTTAAGTTATCAGTGATAATAGGTTGTAATGCCTATTATAGTGAACTGTATCCTTAAGTTCTTCACAAGAACATGCAAAAACAGAAAAAACAGGAGGTAAGAAACACGAAGAACCTAGTTTGTAGTTTTTAACAATAGACCCTAAGGTCCTAACATAATTAAAACTAACTACAGACTGGTGCCTGGGAATGGGAAAATATATTGCATTATTGTAGAACAGTTTCCTAAATATTGAGAAGATCATAGCTTTTATTAAGAAATCTGATAGTCACAAAATTTCTGGAAAAACCTTTAAGAGAATTTTTTTCTTTAAGAATATGTTTAACAATATCCAGAACTAAATCAAAAACATGCTTATCAACTTAATTAGCAGTTTTATTCCAGAATTTGAAAAAAACTTTTAGGACAGAGTGCTTAGAAGATTTAAGAACACTGGAAGCATTTTTAACAAAATTTAAATCATCTCTGAAACTACAGAGAGAGAGAGAGCTGCAAGTTTGCAAAATCTACCTTGCTAGCAGTACGAAGAAGTCTCTGCCCACTTTTACCTCTAGTGCATACCTTGTTGTAAACAAGAAATAAAAGTTCACGGATAGAAAATTTGTGTTGATTGAGCTGATTATCAGAAAGAGTGGAATTAAGACCATAGGGATATAGAGACTGATGTTACAATAATTTTCGTGTATTCTGGAGAGTTATTTAACTCTTACTGGACAAGCAGGTCTTCATTCTAAGTTTTGTAATTTTGTTTGGAGGATTTTCGAGTGTAGCGTAATTTTATGCGGGACAGTCGTAGGAACTTTCCCATTCTACTTGGCTGTGCTGCTGCTGGTCGGCCATTTTATGTCATTAGGGGCAGAGGATGCAGCATTGTGAGTAAGCTCTTGCCTTTGTTCTTGTGCAGATTTTCTCTCTTGTTTTAATTGTGTTCGTTAAAAGCTGAAAGTATATTTTTCTTTTTTGGCATTGTTGCAAATTGTTTTTCTAACTATTCGAGTTTTTTCTTTCACTTACTCTTGGCAACTGTGTGCGTTTTTGTGCTCTTTATTAGAGCTGTTTGCTGGTGACTCGACCTCGTGGTCAACGTTGTTATTTCGTAGTTGGTTGGTGCAAAATTTCTTTTTTGTACACTTAAAGCACTCATGGAATACTTTGTAAATATTGCAACTATTTTTTTAACTTTAAGTATTTATTCCCAAGCATTCTTTCATTTTTGTTCTTCTGGCTTCCGTTTTTTCGTGGAAGCAGTATGTACAAAAGTTCCTATTTACTTACATGTCTCTGGTGTAATTTTTATTCTTTTATTTTTATTTTTATTGTATTTTTGGAAGTGCTTTTTTCCCCAGGGAATGACATTATTTAGGAGCGTTTTGTACTTTGATTCACGTTTGGAACTTCACTTGGGCGGTATAGTTGCTCAACCACGTGCTGTAACTGAGTTTTTGTGTTGGTTTGTTCAAGCCTTCTCACATTTTGCGCGTTTTTTTGAAACACTTTTTCTGTTTTTTGTGACAAATGATGAGTATGGGTTGGGCCAGGAAAGTGATAGATGTATTCTAAAACTTTTGCTAAATTATTTTTTTCCGCACCATTGAGGGCGGTTATGTAAATTAAAATTTTTTGTGGGACTTGCATCTATGGCTTTGCAAAAACCTATTTTCAGCTGGGTCTTTGTGGAAGTGAGAAAATGCAGAGTGTTGCTGGTCCTTGATCAAGCCAAGGCTCGGCATTCTCGACACTTTCTGCATTCTGGTTTTGCTATTAATTTATTATTATTTTTACTCTTGCCTGTTGGGTTTTGAGGTATAATTCGTAGTTTTTGACCTCGTTAAATAACCTTTTTGTTTCAGACTATGCTTTGTAGTATGTATATATATATACACTATCAACCAACAAGTAATTGGACACCCCTGCAACCGACGATATCTGCCGTCCTGATACACGTCACGGCCGTCGCCGTTAAATATCGTGTGGGAAACAAAAACGCAACCAGTCGCATTCAAGATGCCACGCAGTTCGGAGCTCTCTGATTTCGAGAAAGGTGTAATCGTTGGGTATCACAGAAATGGCCGATCCATACGTGACATATCCAGCGAGTTGATGTACCCAAAATCGACAGTGGCCTACGTGATTGGCAAGTGGAAGATGAGAGGTGACTGTCGGAATGTGCCCCGACCCGACAGACCCACAAAACTGGGAGTTAGAGACCGACGGGTGCTGGCCAGAGAAATTTGGAAGAACCGCACCAAATCGATGGGCCACATCCTCGAGGAGTTTCAACAGGCATCCGGGAGTGTTCTTTCGATGAATACCATCCGTAAGGAAGTCCATCTGCTCGGTTATCATGGATACATTCCGGCTGGAGAATATACATTCCGGCTGGAGAACGCCTCCTGCCGGAATGTATTGTGCCAACTGTGAAGTTCGGCGCCGGTGGAATTATGCTATGCGGGTGTTTCTCCTGGTATGGCACGGGACTTTGGTAGCAATTCCTGGTAGACTTAACGCCGAGACCTACTGCCCCATTTTGGATGACCATGCGCTTCCTACGTTGTGGCAGTTTTACGGGGTGGACCCATGTTACTTTCAGGATGACAATGCCACCTGTCTTGTTGCGAGGTCCACCATGGCTTGGTATGGTGACAGTGGGGTTAATCGAATGGACTGGCCTGCACAGATCTCGGACCTTAACCTTATCGAGCAGCTCTGGGACGAGTTGGAGCGTCGACTTAAGGGGGGCCCCCACCGTCCGAAATCGGTGAATTAACTGACCTGTCTTCTCCAAGCCAAGTGGAAGAAAATACCGCTAGCCGTCGTACAACGTCTGGTTGAGAGTATGCCTCGGAGGGTCGCAGCTGTAATCGCCGCTCGTGGAGGCTCCACCAACTATTGAAGGTGAATAAACTTCGTTTTCCTAAGCTATCACAGGTGTCCAATTACTTGTTGGTAGATAGTGTATATACATCCCCTTGCGGTGATACACGCGGTTCAAGATGATAAAAAAAAAGGAAACCGAAGAAGAAAAAGTCGAAATACGACAACAATAACTCCTCAATGCCATTTCGTGGATTCACGGAACGGAACCAGCGTGGTTAACTATAAAAATAAATAGTTTTCCGATGCTATCTGGGTGTTATTTTGCCTCTAGCGATAAGGAACCTGCAACTCAACCACCATTAAGCAAATTCAGGAAATGTGATTTGTTTTTTGTATATCTCGCGCGAGAGAGATTTCTATTTTCTTTCTCCCCTATTTTTCATGTTTTGTATTTTATTTTATTGTTTTTATTTTTTGGCATGGAGAAATTATTCGCTAGTGAAGTGAATTGAGAAAAGGAGCGAAGAAACAAAGTAAAACTTGCATATGTGTCAGTGGAAAAATATAGCTTGTAGTCGAACACAAAGCTTCCCCGGATGACTCTTCAGTCCTCACGCCCAGTTTTGGGTCCTAGCCACAGTCGTAGTCAAGATGAAGCATGGTGCCGCTGTGAACAGTAGGAGAACAGTTCTCTACCAAGTATAAAACAATAAGGTTTAATTGTCTGTAGACCTTTGAGTTTATTTCAGCTTCAACTTCAGCTTGACTGAGTGACGTACTACAGAGGCGACGCACGTGTCAAAAGCGGCAAGTAACAATAATAAGACCTTGTCGGAGTAGCTTTATTGGGAAAGCATTCGGCTCCGGAGCATAAAGATGGGGGGGGGGGGCTCAAGGTTCGCAACCGGAAAATTTGGGTTTTAACATTGGCGCCCGATTGTAAAAATGAATGTACACTGGTCGATAGGTTCTTCGAAAAATGTGTAATGTTCCTTCCACACACACCGTCTGGAATTAATGAGATTCCTTCTTCACTTCGGAAAAAATGTGTGATGTTCGTCTCACACATAATCTAGAATTAGTAAGAATTCTTTTTTCTACAAAGAATTCTTTTTTCTGCAGTGTAGAATTCCCTTTCCTACAGAGAGAGAACTGCATGGCTAACGGCGGACCCGAAACCTGCGATTTCGTGCCCCTGCCTTTCTCAAGGGTGTCGGGTGTTATATGTAGCGTACTACAGAGGTGACGTATGTGCCAAGACGGCAAGTAGAAGTGATAAGCCTTTGACAGCGTAGCATAATTAGGAAAGCATTCAGCTTCGAAGCAGAAAAATGAAGGTTCGAGTTTTCCACCTGCAAATTTGTGTTTTCACAACTGCCACTTAGTGACTTTATTTTGATAACCCTAACTATTCTAGTTCTTTTTTTTTTTTTTTGGAACAGCTGCAACCTTAATTAAGCATGGACTATAACTGTGATTATACACTTTCAAAATGACGGCCGGGAAAAGTTCTGAGACAGTATCCGAAATCCACTTTTATTAAATCTTCCAGCACGTTAGTTATTCTTCATATCAATACAGTCGAACTCTGTTAAGACGAGCTCTTCGGGATCGAACAAATTGCTCGTTATATCCGCTACTCGTATAATCCGGGAAAGACCCAAAATATCAAGGAAATCATTCAAAAGATAAATTTCGTTATCAGATATAGTACATACAATGTTTAATGTTTGGAAATACATAGTACTTACGTTTAGTTGCAATTACCGTACAATTTTTCGGTTAGTTGTGGAATTCTTGAAAAACGCGTACGTACAGTACTACACACATACAGAACTATACGTATTATTATACATACTGTAGTACATACATATGGAAGTACGTACGATGTGATGCAGATTAAGTTGAAATTCTTGAATAACGGACATGTAAACTACATACGTACTTTATGAAAGACAATATGTACTATACAGTATTGTAATTTCTGTACCATACAGTACTATCTGCCCAAAGCACATATCCTTTTTATTTCGTATGAAAAAATTTGGTTAATTTTAGCTCCGTTGTCCTTGACTTCAACCGAAAATCCATCAGATTACGCTTAACAACTGATAATGCACTGAACACACACTCATTGCCAGAATTAATTTCATAAAATCTAGTCAAAACATCCAAAGCATCTTGTGCTTGATTGTAAGTCACAACTTCTTGTGTTTCTGTAATGTTTTCGCCTTCACTTTCGGTTTCAGTTTCTTCATTCACCGCAATGACTTCTTGCACAATTTGTTCCTCTGTTAAAATTCCAGTTGTTAGGACCGCAGCGTCAATGTCTTTACAATCATCAAGAGAATTGCAATTGTTAAAGGTGCTTAAATCCCTACCTTTTAATCATTCTGATAAGGGGAGATCATCGTCATCAATCACTTCAGTGCTTTCTACTAAAGTCTCCTTTAGAAGAATAGCCTTCCTATAACAATTTTTAATGGTTGTCGGAGTGACACTATCCCAAGCTTCTCTCATAAGACGAACAGCACCCAATACGGAAATCTTAATTTCTAGCTTCTCCATTTTGTGGATTAATTGTACGGTTAGAAATCACCGAAAATGGCACTTAAAGCTCCTAATAATCCCTTGGTCCATAGGCTGTAGAATTGATGTTGTGTTTGGTGGTAGGAACACAAGTTTGATATTTGTCAAGTTTTCTACTTTGGGATGTGCTGGTCAGTTGTCTATTAACAGCAAAATGTTTCTGTTTTTCTTTCGTAGTTCGCGATCCAATTTATGAAGTTCTCCCGTAAAGATATCTGATATCATCCACGCCTTTCTCTTTGCTTTATAATCAACCGGGAGATGCTGAACATTATTAAAACATCGAGGCTTTAACAATTAGCCAATCACCAATAATATTCTTTTTTCATTTCCGGCCATGTTCGCACAAATTAGAACGGTTAGCCGATCCTTTGCCAATTTACCTCCAATGCATTTCTCGCATTTAAAAACTAAAGTCATGTCAGGGGTTACCTTGTAAAAAATGCCCGTTTCATCCGTATTGAATATGTTCTGCTCACTGCATTCAGAAATGAAGCTGGGCCAAACGCTTTTTAGCCATTGACTTACAGATTCCGTATCCGCAGACATTGATTCCCCTGACATTTTTGGGTAAACAATATTGTGTCTGTTCTTGAAGCGATCAAGCCACCCATTACTGCATATAAAATTCTCATGACTGAATTGAACTGCAAAATTTTCCGCTTGCACTTTTAAAATCGGTCCATTAATAGGAAAACCAGCATCACGTTGAACTTTAAACCAACAAAGTAAAGCTTCATCAATATCATTTTTTTCACACTTTTTCATTTTTTTTGCAATCTGTAAGATTGTTTTCAAATGCTGACAAAACTGCGTCTTCGTTCTTCCACAATTTAGATACGGTAGATGAGGAGAGCCCGTAGGTTTTGTAAACAGCTGAATTTTTCTTGCAGTTCCTGAATAATATCCATTTCCTCCCTGATGGAGAGAGACTTTCTTTTAACACCAACCATTTTGCTCACAATATCAGTCCTAATAAAAAAAAGGGGGAGGGAAAGCATAAGTGATGTCGCAAGAGTAGGGCTGCGTGCGACTTTCTGATTAAAAAAAGGTTACGATATGTCCCGTGCAAAGTTGAAATACTGAATGCACTAAGAAAACATGCGTGGGGTTAGACCAATGCAGCCAATGAGAGAAAGCGAATTCCAGGAACCCTCTCGTAAACAGTGGCAAAGGAAAGGGTGGGAAGCTATCCCCCAAAAATTCCGCCCCTACTTACCCTTGGGCCGAAATGCAAGACGTCATAAAACACTCCCCGCTTTTCTCTCGAAGCAGGTGACACACAGACGGCCACCTTTCAATGCTGCGGTATCTTCACTGGGTGTAAAAAAAAAAAATCTGAAAGTCTTGCAAATTTGCTAGCTATAACAGAGTTGATACTCGTAACAAGCGGGATAATTTAACACTAACTGCATACGAAACCAAACTTCTTCTGGCATTTACTCGCTACAGCCGGGACCTCGTTATACCCGAGCTCGTCTTAACCAAGTTCGACTGTATGTCGATTGCAATAGCAATGTTGTAACACACTTCACATTACTTACTAGTATATGTTTGACAGTTATCTTCCTTCACATAGCATATCACGTAACTTACTCAAAATACTGCTTTCTTATTATAGCTCTGCGTAACATAGCTCAATGCAGCATGGCCTAATATCGCTGTTAACATGAATACAGCTCACTCTCTCTGCACTATTCTACACCCCAGCTCGTATCTAAGAACACTTTTTTATTTACCTTTGATTGCATTTAGTTCCGCTGTCAGGCTGCCAAATTTTAAAGCTGTTCGGCAGGACATTGAGTCAGACAGTTTTTAATGAGGAAAAACCAGATTTACATGAAAACACAGAAACGCAGAAGGAAGATTAAATTAGAGGTATACTTCACAGAAGTAGGTGAACGTTTGTGACTGCCACGGAAGAGTCTCATGATCGATCCCATGCAGGTACAAACGCTCGGACCACTAAATACCCGCCATGCGTCGGATGGGCACGTTTAGCCCTTGAACCCCGGCTACTGGCCTCACTGGTGGTTATAAATAAGGGCATCTTTCTCCGCCCTTCTACAGCGTTTCCGTGTGACTTTCTTGTCTGGCACACTAACCCTGAAGATCACCTACTTCTAAGGGTTATTTAAGACCTACGATCAGACATTCCCTTCCTAAAGTCCTCTACCCAAATCTCAGAAGTAGGTGATCTTCAGATGCTGTGGTTCGGCGTCTTTGTCCCTTTGCTTCCCATGCCGTCATTCAGTGTTCTGTGACACGGTATGAGAAGCAACGTTGCACCGTGTTCACATTGCGCTGTACCAGTGTGGAAATTGCCCGAAAGCTGAGATTCACCTCTTGCATTGTAACGTACCAGGAGATGTGACGTACCTGCCAGAAGGACGCACACCACATAAAGGCAGATAGGAATCAGAATAAAACGTCTGCCTAGCTCAGTTGGTAGAGCGACTTGTTCCGGAATAAGCGGACTCGGATTCGATTCCCGGCGTAGACCAAAAATGACGGAGAAATTTACTTCGTTATAATGGCGCCCGAACTATCCGGATGACCCGACCGTTCAAAATATCGCAATGGTGTGATGTTATTTCCACACCGCGAGATAGGAAAAATAAGAGAATCCCTTCTCCAGCACTTCAAAAAAAAAAAAAAAAAAAAAAAAAAATAAGAGGGAGATGATGTAACGTACCAGGAGATGTGACGTACCTGCCAGAAGGACGCACACGACATAAAGGCAGATAGGAATCAGAATAAAACGTCTGCGTAGCTCAGTTGGTAGAGCGACTTGTTCCGGAATAAGCGGACTCGGGTTCGATTCCCGGCGTAGACCAAAAATGACGGAGAAATTTACTTCGTTATAGCATATATGTATCAACGAATCCTCTGCCACTCAGTGTCAGTCAATCGAATATAGGAATATTCTGATTTAAATATCATATGCATATTGAAAACGTTTTCGATTAACACACTCGACCATAAAAGTCTGTATTATTGCTACAATGCCGATACTGGGATGTGATTAGGTGCATCATAAAATTTTGGTCTAATATAACAGTCAAACTTTGTCTCCCTATCTTTTGGAGACATGTTTTCACGGTTAGGACAAAGCTACGCTGTGTTTTATATGAGCTCTTACGGTTTCATAAGTTTCCATATGACACAATTGAAATAAAAAAGGAATAAAATAATAACTGCTAGATTAATTGGTAGCCTAAAACATCTGCCCTTTCCACAGGAAAGAACACGTTATACAGAAAGTCGAAACAAAAGAAGTTTAGTTTACCCTGAGAAGTTTCTTTACGTATTTACATTTCACGAAGAATCTGATTTAACTCGGACAACTTTGTAATATGTTGTATCCTGCAAATATCTGCTATCTAGTTACACGTCTGACTAATTAATGCGCTAAACATAAATACGAAAAATCAGTCAAGTAAGTAATGTACAATAACTGGGAAACATTGCCTGCGTGCTGATTGGTCTGAAACTAGATAGCAGAGCCCGAGTAAATGTACCAGAACGACACAATACTTTTAAGGACAACTGAATAAGGACTGAAACGCGAGCGCGCGCGCGCACACACACACACACACTATCCCGATGAAATCATCCGCAAATCGTGAAAGAGCGCTTTTGAGCAGCACACCCAGTGGCTTAAATGAGGGGTGCCAGACGTTTGCTGTGTGTGTGTGTGGACATTCGAGCTGCGTTCACTTCAGTTGCCGCTAATCATGTCTTGACGACACCCTACAACAGTGCTATTCAATATGTGGTACGCGTACCCTCGGGGGTACGTGAAGCCATCCCAAAGGGTACGCGAAACATATTTAATAACTAGGTATTCAAAGAAAAATTATTCCCTATACTAGAAAAAAATGTTTTAGATGAAAAAATGAAATAAAATCGGCAGATACAAGCTATCAACGGCTGGATACGTGAAGTATGGGAATTGGGCTTGTGTTCTGAGACTTTCGACTCATCGCTGACTGGATGTCGAATGCATTGCTTTTTAAAAGTAGCGTTATTCAGGAAGCATCGGAAAGAATCGTAGACAGACAAGCAGGAGCCTCACATTTCTCCACCGCAAGGTAAGCTGAAAGTGGTAAGGTAGAGATGGAGAGGGTCAATAAACCCTTCTTACCGACTGAGAAGCCAGCGACCGAATACCTTCTTTGATCTGAAAACAACCAAAGCTCGCACGTAACTTTCCGTGCATCCGCCATTTTCACTCCATGTATTTTCTCACCAGTTTCTCCTTGAGAAGGAGATTAGAGCTGCAACCATTTCTGAAATTTCTTTCTTTTACTGTAAGTACATTTTGAAAATTTTTTGTTTGCCATGGATAAGTTCATTGTAAAAAGAAAGCGCGATGGTGAGGATAGCATTTGTAAGGATGATAGTCTTGAATCACAGAAATCCTGCAGTGTGTCAGTTTTTGTGCCGACTTGTGGTGTCGATACAAATAATGATGATGGGAGTTCCATACGACAGATTAAAGCGAAAATCCTCAAACATGTGAAAGTGAACAAGAAGGTGAAGTGTAGCTACTATGACAAAATATGATCTTACGTTAATATCATTTCAAATATGTGTGATACACCTCTCTCACTATGCGTAATTTGCATCCAAACTTTACGAAATAACATTATCAAACCATCTTTTCTACAACGGCACTTAATTACCAGTTTGCCGCCCCGGTGGCGCAGTGGTCTAAGGCGCTGGCCTCTGATCATTCGTCCGTAAGGGGTCCGGGTTCGAATCCCGGTCGGGCATGGATGTTGTGTTTGTCTTACGGCGCTGGCTCTCTCCCTTCCCTGGAACCAGTGACCCTAAATTAGGGACGGGCGACTGCTTATAGCCCATTGAGTTGCTCACGGTGGTCGTTAAACCTCCAAAAAAAAAAAAAAAAATTACCAGTTTCCGTTGAGTTCAATAATAAGCCCGTTGACTATTTTGAGTTTTGAAAAAAAAGTTGCGAGTGTAAGCAAAATAAGCAAAACTCTACATCACAATTTTACACAATTATCAAGGGTGGCTTTTGATATATCATACGAACTGGCATTGCTAACAGCCAAAAATAAGAAATCACATATTTAGCAGAGTCTTTTATTATTCCTGGTGCTTCAATTATAGCCAATAAAATGTTAGATACTAAATTTGCAAACAGTAAAAATGATTCCGAATTCTGATGTAGGTCGTCGAATTCATGAGATGGCACAAAATGGTGTTGAACAAACTGTGAAAAAAATTAAACTTGGCAAACAATTTACTACCCAAATTGATCAATGAACGGACATTTCTAATGATGCCCAAATGATTATGTATATTCGTTATTTTGATGTTCAGAAAGGCGTCATTACTGACGATATACTCGGACGTAAAGAACTACAACAGCATACGAAGGGTGAAAATATTTTTCAAATCCTTGGCAGTTTTTTAAGGCTTAAATTAGGTTTACAGTGGGAATGATGCATCAGTATAGCCACGGATGGAGACCCTTCAATGACAGGCCAAAAGAGTGGTCTTGCTGCGCCAATTCGCGCAGTTCACCCCGGCATCAATTGGCAAGACTAAAATATATTAATACATAAAAAAAGTTTGTTTGCAAAAAACATGGCTACTGAGTTGCTTGAAACACTGAACAGTGCTGTAATTGAGTCATATTGACTCAATTTGATCAAGTCCCGAGCGTTAAATTCCCGTCTTTTAAGAAAATGTGTGAGATAATATCTGCACATACACAACTATTTTTACACACAGAGGGGCTCTGGTTATCACGAGGACAAGTTTTAACCCTCTTGTTTGAATTGAGGGAAGAAGTAATGTGTTTCCTCTCAAAACTGGAATCTGAACTTGTCACATATTTCGAAAATGAAGACTGGCTTTGACAATTAAGTTACTTGGCGGACATTTTCAGCAAATTAAATGAACTCAACAAACTGCTTCAAGGGTTTAATACAAATATCTTTCAGACACACAGCAAGATCAAGGGATTTTATAACAAAGTTTTGTTTTGACTAAATTGTATTAGTGATGGAAATATTGCGATTTTTCCAACTCTTTATGAATTTCCTATACAAAATGTAGTCGCTGTTAGTGATATCGTATTGGGAATCATTAATGCCACTTGGTCCGGCTGAGTGAAGCATTCTTGAAATACTTTCCACAGACTGAGAATGAGAACAACACACACGATTGAGTTACAAATCCCTTGAATACTATTGCACGCACTTCATCCGATCTTTTCATCAAATTAAAAGAAGTGCACACTAAAAGCAACATTTGAGAACATGTCAATCTCCAATTTCGGGACAACAGCTCGAAAAGAATTTACAGAGTTAAGTGACCTTTCTGTTTTAAAGCTTATTCCATTTCCATCGACTTACTTGTGTGAACAAGGCTTCCCTGCACTAACATCAATAAAATTAAGGAGATGAACTGCCTTGATCCAGAGCCGGGCCTCATCTTTGCACTCACTAACTTTCGTCCACGAATTGATTTCTAGCTTCAAACAAACAAGGCCAGCTTTCTCACTAAATAGATATTTCGTAAGATTAATATTACCGTATTTTTGTATGATTCATAATAAGAATTGCTGTTTCCCAATTCATATATACAATGTATTTATAATATTAAACAATATTGTTTCTCAATCGATATGTACTTTTTGTATTAAAGAATTCTATTTGGAAATACATAAATTATAAAAAATATTGGAGCTACAAAGTTACAAAGCTAAGAAAATTTGTATTGTGGGGTACGCAAGCGAAAAAGGTTGAATAGCATTGATCTAGACCAGAGGTGGGGAACAGTTTCATGTTGATAGGCCGCATAAAGTTAGCTGTAATCTAACAAGGCCACATTAAAAAAAACTTCAACTTGATATGCTTCAAAATGTACATTATTTTGTAAACATTTTACTGTGTACTAACTAACTTGAAAAAAAAATGAACAAAATGTTAATTCTAAAGTTAACTACCCTTTTAATGATTTTGTTGTAAGTGCTTTTTGTTGGAAATTATTTGAACATTTGGTTGCAACATAGAGGTCTGCACTTTTAGCTGATCCTCTAGATGGGTGTCCTTCATTTGTGACCTTAAGGAGTCTTCATTTGGGTTAGGTAGAAGACTGTAGATTCGCAGCAATAAGTGGCTTAAAAGGAAGAAAGCATTCTTCGTGCATGTTGCTGAAGCCGTGGGTATTCTATTGCATTTTTCCATATTTCAATTGGATCTTTCTTAGCGTCAAATAAGGACTTTAAAATGTCATCTTCTGAGAGCTCCATCAATTCCATCTAGTTCTTTAGGAGCCATAGAACGAAATCATGAGCGTAGCAGTTGTCGAAATAGCCCTTATGGCTTACAGTACTAAAGTTTTAATTGTGGCCGTCAGTCGGAGTACATTATTTCCTTGAATCTACTTTTACACTTTGGTATTTTAAATACTGCCATTTTAAGATTAAAATAAAAACAAGTTAGTAAAATCATGCAATGCGTTGATTATGATACGCTGTCCAACATATCAGAAATCACGCGCAGAAAACCCCTCCTTTCTACAATGACTATTGATTCGTTCAGTATATTTCCGGAACAACATACTAAAGTTTTGTCGCAATAGAAGCATTTTTTTTACTCAAGGATAATGGCCGTGGAATAAATCTCGTACCTGTGCCCTGACCTTTGACCCCATTTCGATGATATTCAACAGAACCGGTTCAGTATACCCCCGGAATAACATCATAAAGTTTTGTGGCAATCAAAACATTTTTACGTAAGTTATGACGCATAAGGGCGATGGAATGGATCCCGCTCCTATGTCCTGACCTTTGACCCAATTTCTTCCATTTTCAATAGGGTTTGTCCCCAGGTTGTCCCCTAAAACATACTAAAATTTCATCGGAATCGTACCATTTTAACGCGAGTTATCGTGCGGGCAGACAGACAGACGGACAAAGCTGGAGCACATACGCTTCTTCAACCTACGGTTGGAAAGCGTAAATGATTTGTTCAGCGAAATTTCGATTCACGAAAAAGGCCGCACTTAATGGCCTGGAAGGCAGCAGGTTTTCCATCCCTGATCTAGACAGTTAAACAAGACTCACCATCACGAATCTTACCCCCGTTGTGAGAAATACTGCATTAAAAACCTAAAGTTGTAAGAAAAAGCCGTGTGCTCTCATTTTTTGCTACGTGAACTCTGATGCCATAAAACGATAAAAACTGTTATACCATTTACCAGGGTCGTCTGGACCATAGGAGCAACAGGTCCCGCAGTTTAAGGGAAAAAAACAAAAAAAACAAAAAAAACAATCATTTTCGGTAGAATTTTTCATAATTATTTTTTTGTCAGTTTTGGGGCGCGAGGCCCTTAAAAATATATTTTCTAAAAGTTTTTTTTTTGTTGTTGTTTCCAATCCCCCTATTTTTGAATAGATTACCGCCCTTCGCCATACAGGTAATAAGGTTTGTAGATTTCAAATGATTTTTATAATCACCTTAATTTTTCCAGCGTTCGTAAGATAGCAAATTAAATTTCATCACTTTCCGGCCTCTAATTTTATATATTTAAAAATTTGTGTGCGAACTAAATACTTAATTTTAAAAAAATAAAAAGAACAATATTAAAGTTGGTTTTGGGCTACACATGGAGGCCAATTATACAGTGACTTTAAAAACATTACTAGTAATAAAAAAAACCTTTCATATGTACGCGCGTATAAAAATTTTAAAAGTCACTAATTTGTCAGTTACTCCACTTTGCATCAAAAATCAATCACTCAAACATGCATCAGGGGAGAAACTATTTATACAAATTTATTTTAGAGGGATCCTTATTATTTCCTACACAAAAATATTCGCAATGCAAAAATATTCACTACGCAGGCCCTTTTTCATTATTTTGCGACGAAGTTTTCATAAGAGTCACAATTTAGTCTCAAAAAAGGAAATCGTAGATCACTCTCTCCTCTCACTTATCTTGCTCTCCCTTCACTCTCTTATCTCTCTCCCTCTCTTTTCTCTCCCCTCTCTCTTTTCTCTACCCCTCTCTCTTTTCTCTCTATCCCCTCTCTCCTCTCCTCTCCCTTCTCTTTCTCTCCCCCTCTCCCTCCACTATCTCCCTCTACCTTCTCTCTCTTCTCTCCCTCTCTCTCTCCCTTCTTTCTCTCTTCTCCCCCTCTCCCCCTTATCTCTCACTCTCTCTTTCTCTCTTCTCCCCCTCTCCCCCTTATCTCTCACTCTCTCTTTCTCTCCCTTCTCTCTCTCTCTCTCTCTCTCTCTCTCTCAACTTTTCAATCCACATTACAGTCTTTTACTGAAGCTTAGAGCAAATACTTCTTTCAGATAATTTTTTTGTCTTTATCATAGTTTTCGTGTGTGTTCCTTACGGACGACATTTTCCACGTAACAACTTTATTAACATATGAGATTTGTTTTCTACTGCGCGCAATGAAATTTTGCTCCGGACCCCACAAAGACTCCACCCGGCTCTTCCATTTACATACTGAACGATAAAGTAATATAAACTGAACTTTATGAACAGCCAATTGCATGGGACGCCCAGGAATAGTGTTTTCTTAGGTCTTTGGAAGCATAGCAGAGAATGACCCATTAAAGGCTGCCAGAATGCAATTGGGGGACCATCTCAATGTCTTCCTAAAAACTGACGAAAAGTGGAAATGATTTTAACACAGATGATATCAAAGGTGGTTATTGATGTTAACTTTTGCTGAAATTAATGAGCACAGGGCTACAGCGAGCCTTTGTTTTTTCACCCACAGTGGCATACCCCCCCCCCCAATTGATCTTCACTAGTTTCAAAATGCTGCACAATCTTATGACACTTTTGTCTTTCCCGCTTCTATCTACGCATATATTCAGTGCTTTAGAGACCCCACCTCCAAGAAACCTTCTTCATTCGTAAAACATTTACTACAGTATCATGAGCTCATTTACGAAAATTTTGAATGTTACAGGGAGTCTACTAAAACAGTGGAAACACTGCCTGTGGGGAACGTTTTATTACTAAGCTGTATACTCATTTCGATCTTTCAAAACAGAAGCAATTAAACTTGGAACAGACTTATACATGTCATGCACATACGATAATTAAATTTGGGACCATCCTTCCTGTAAAATATATCTCAACTGTGCCAGTGATATTGGCGGTGAAAAGTGTGATCTGACCTTTCATTTCAGGTATTTATACAAATGTTCAATTATATTAAGATCTGGGGGTTGAGGTGGCCAGGGTAGCTGCACACTTGACAGTTTTCACCACAACTTGATAGTTTCGCACAATACAGGGGTGCATTATTTGCTTTAAAACAGGGACAGTCATTAGGGAACAATGCCTGCAAGATTGTTCAGGTGGTCCCCAAGAATGGATTTGTATGTTGCAAATGTGGCACGACCCTGCGGAATAACCAATGGTCCTAAAGAATGTCGTGATATGACACCCCGCAGTGCTTCACAGTGGGAATCAAACAGTCGGAGTTACATGCTTCTTCAGGTTTTTGCCAGACGTACATTCTACCGGTGGTGGAAAACGTGTCATCTTGTTTGATGAAGCACGATTCATCAGACAAGATGACACATTGCTTGTCTTTAGCATCCCAGTTTTTATGTGCTTCGCACCACCTTACGCATCTTGCTGCATTGAAATCATCATCATCATCATCATAATTGTCAACCATTATCAATCCACTGCTGGACGAAGGTCTCCCCAAGTTTCCTCCACAACTGTCTGTCTTGTGCCAGTCTCCTCCATATCACTCCTGCATACTTTCGAATTTCATCCACCCATCTCCCATGTGGTCTTCTTCTGGGTCTTTTCCTGTCCCTTGGAATCCAATACCAGTCATCATATCGAACTTTCGTTTCAATTCATCCTTGGTCTTTAACGGTGTAGAAAGAGAATATAGTGGAATACGAGACTTAATTTTCGCGACTTCAGTTTTTTTTTTCAACTCATCCTTTCTCCACTAAACTGATTGCTTCGATTTTCTTACGCTTGTTCTAAGCCACGTTTTTTTTATTTTTCGTAAGCACGCTGCACAGACTACCGAACAACTGAGAAATCGAAATCCAACTAAATTTACCTAATGAGACCAACGAGATTCTTTGTTACCTGAATCTATTTGAACAGCCTTTCACTGTGACTGCGAATTTCACGCCAGTATGGAAATCATCTCATCGCTATAGCGGGATATCATCAACCAGTATCCGGCTCCGAAGAAACTGGTTCGCGGCGGCCCCTATAGCTGGTATTAAGTCATTGGAAAGTGTGGTGGGCTGGGTAAAAACAAACGACATTTGAGCACGAGATGTGTGCGTAAAGGGGAAGGGAAGAAGGAGGACATAAAAAAACAAAACAAATGGAACATTCTTGTCTTTATGTAAACCGACTTTTCTGTAAGAGGAACCATGGGACATTGTCACCAGCAAGTGCTTCTTAGTTTTCTGGTGAAAGCGGAAGATGTAAAATCTGGGTGATAAAAATCAGTTTTTTTTCTTTTTTGATAATAACCGGGTTGAACTTTGATATGTGCGGTATCTATAAAGATTGTTGTTCGTAATATGCGGTTAAAATAACAAGGGATAATATTACGAAGACCAAGGGACCGATTAAAACGTCGGCTCGCGCGAGACTTCGTATTATGCGAGCTCGTTTTATTTCGGTTGGACTGTAGTCATTAATCTGAAATTGTATGTGACACGCAGAAATATTCACAGCACAGATTCGGGGTATGATCCTTCACGAAAACTTTTTCTATCTACAGGGTGTCCCACAAAGGACTCCCTGATTTTAAAATGAAATAACTCGGAAACGGAGATCGATAGAAGAATAAAACAAGTGGTATGTTTATTTGAAAAGCCGTAAAAATTTGATACAGAAGTTTCAAAATTACTTACAAATGTTGCCGACAGGTGGCACTGTACGCTGTAGTCGCAGTAGGGAGTCCAAGAAATAGTCTATAAACTGTCCTTTGCAAGCAGTCGTTGCAATCACATGACAATCGAATCAAAATGTGCACCTTTCGCAGCACAGAGATGGCTGGCGCAAACGAAGAATGAAATTTTCAGTCACCCTCTGTAGTGTGTCAACGGAAATGGACGCACATGCCTCACCGATCAACTCTTCAAGCTCGTCCAGTGTTGCAGGATTGTTCTGGAAAACAGTGTCCTTCAATGTGACCCACAAAAAGTAGTCGCAGGGGGTAAGATCGGGTGAGTATGGAGGCCAATCCATGCCTGTTCCAGTAAATGTGGAATAGTTCAAAGCAATGAGTATTCCCGAAGTATTCCTCAAGAAAGGCAAAAACCGCTGGGGTACGGTGTGGTCGAGCCCCATGTTGCATAAACCACGAAGTGCCTGATACTCGAGTACCAGAAAAACACGTTGCTCCACGTAATACATGACTTCATCCACTTACTTCAGTACGTTAACCTCCTTTCACGTTTCGACAGCGAAACTGTCCGAAGACTGATCGCTCTGTGCTTCACAGCATTATTTACAGGACTCCGCACTGCGGCTACAGCGTACAGCGCCACCTTTCGGCAACATTTGTAAGTAATTTTGAAACTTCTTTATCAAATTTTTATGGCTTTTCAAATAAACATACCAGTTGTTTTATTCTTCTATCGATCTCCGTTTCCGAGTTATTTCATTTTAAAATCAGGGAGCCCTTTGTGGGATACCCTGTATGTATACTGAGCTAAAAACGTTTCAATTTGTAGAATATTAGGTTTACAATATGAAAGCTGTAAATCAAGAAAAATGGAAAATTCTAAGAGCCTTTGATATCGAACTCAGAAAGAATTTTTCAAGTCTGACTTCTCTATGCGATCATACTGTGCACGTGGAGGTAGCGGATAAATTAATACCATATGCATCATTTTTTTGATACAGGAGTCTAACTATGTGTTAAAAGATGTATAATATTAAACATCTGAGGAAAAATTTCGAAGTAGTAATGCACTCCCAGTGCATTACTACTTCGAAATTTTTCGAATTATTAATATGCAAATTCTGAACTCGTCACCAATTTAGCAGGCGAATTCCTTACATGTACAATTAGAGTAAATACAGTGATCCTACAGTTCTTAGGGTCTCTTTAATACATATAAACGTTTGTGCGATTTCTTCGATACGCCATCGAGCTCATCAGCTGATTTCAAATGGTCATTTAAATATTGAGCTTAATTAAAATAATAATATTAAATAACGTTTTGAATTGGCGATAGAAGAAAAGATGTGGCGTTAACACCGCCAGACCTTGGTGTTGGTGATGAAGATCATTGCCAGTGCCAGTCCTCCTTTTTCGCTCACTGAAGCGTCACGTTCTCAAAAACAGCCGTCAACTGGTCTTTTTCTTTTTTTTTTTAATTGTCAATGAAAGAACTGCTTCCCACAAGCTGAGTTAGGGTGTGTTGCTGCATGAAATGAAGTAAGAGCTGCAAGGTCACGTCCGACAACGGCCAACGCTTTGCTTGATGATCGCCAAATTCTTCTATATATCACTGACCGCACGCAACCTTAGGAGTTGGTTGGCGAGAAACACGACAAAAGATTGCGTTGGCTAACATAATTCAGACGACGTGGTTTTTAATGCGTTGCCATGTACGTGTATTATCCCACCGTTCGCGCCATTTTTTTTTTAAATTTCTGAGCTTCAATGGAAATGAAGTGACAACTTACAACAGTAGTCGAAAGTGAAGGCACAAACAAAGCTGTACTGCAATAAACAAAATTAATTTCTTTTACAAGCGGCAATATGGTCTTGGACGCAAA
Organism: Macrothele yani; assembly: GCA_039090855.1. Taxonomy (NCBI): domain Eukaryota; kingdom Metazoa; phylum Arthropoda; class Arachnida; order Araneae; family Macrothelidae; genus Macrothele; species Macrothele yani. The sequence goes on from CM077029.1 coordinate 61,060,601, forward strand.
TAATAAAGTTTTGCTATATCTTGAAGCAGTTTCTCCATTCGGAAAAAAAAAAAGTTTAGCATACTTTTAAGATGACGTTCTTACGTTATTATTACATTATACTTCCTTTGTGGCCGTTACCAGGCATTATACTGTACTTTAAGCTTCTAGAAAACGTAGAACAGAAAAAGTCTTTCTGTATCAGACAAATCTGAGTATGATAGTTATTTTTGAAGCATTTCCCACATTTTCTGACAAAAAGTCGTGGTACCCTTACAGTGGCGTACCGAAAAAACTGCCCCCCTTCTGCAAAAAATATCTCCGAGGCCTTTTTGCGAAAATCTATTAGCGTTCAATTACTGAAAATTTTAAATTCCATAACATTAACGAGGTTTTATGGGGTTTTTAATGATTCATCTTCTGTGGAACCTACAGGTATCCTTCATAAAACCAAAATTATTGCACTTTGTTACATGAAACACAAATGTGCACGTTATAATTAAAATTATTTTCTTAGTTTTATACCATTACAAAATACTACAAAAAAGACTAGTAATAGCATTAAACTAAATCCAAGTTAATCACATCATGCAAATCTTATTCTTTTAGAGAACTAAGGCCAGAGTCTTTGAAATGCCTCACGATCACACAGGCAAAACACCTAACTGCTGTGTGATAGTGTCTGGTGGCCTTTTCCAATTTATACGAAAATACGAAACATAAGCAAACGTAAGCAAAAAATAAATGACAATTAAGGATTATGTACTCTTGAATATGCACTATATTGACATAAGTCACTGGACACCTAGAAGAGAAACACAACATAGCATTTATTGACATGCCTTTGGTCTTAATTCATGCACTGACCCTTCGAGACATGCTTCCGACAAGGTTTTGGAACACAGCGATAGGTATGCGCTCCCATTCAGTACATAATGCTGCCGCTAACTGTTGCTTAGTAGTAGGCCTCGGTTCCAAACTTTTTACGCAGCGATCTAATTCATCCCATAGGTGCTCTATGGGATTAATATCAGGGCTCTCTGCTGGCCAGTCCACACACCATTTAGACTTATCGTCAAACCACGCCGTAACAGTCCTTGTTTAGGGCTCGGTACATTATCCTGCTGGTGCCAACAAGGCTCGGTTCCATAGTATTGCCACAGAGTTGGTAGGGCATAATTGTCCAGAATATCGAGGTAGACGTGCTGGTTAACAGGTTTGTCCACGATAGCCAATAGGCCGGGACCATACCACGAAAAACACCCCCACACTAGTACACTGCCAGCTCCAAACTTGACCTTAGGAACAGTACAATGTGGTAAATAGCGTTCCCCGGCTACCGCCATACACACACGTGACCATCAGACTGATGGATCGTGTATCTGGATTCATGAGTCCATAGCACCCGTTTCCACTGATCTACAGTCCACGGTAAATGTTCTTTACACCATGCTAAACGACGAGTAGCATTCCGAGTGGAGATGAAAGGCTTATGAACAGCCGCACGACCACGGTAACCAATAGAATGAAGTTCTCTGCAAACGGTACGTGTACATACCGAGGTTCCAGCATTTTTACTCACCTCTGCACTGAGGTCTTGCGCAGTACTCCGTCGATTAGCTGTAACGACTCTCCTGAGGCTTCTACGTCTTCTATCACTGATTTTCTTTGGTCTGCCAGTACGTTCTGCTGCTTCAGGCACGCCATGTGTCTTCCACTTATTCAGTACATCCAAAACAGTTGACTTGGGTATGTTTAAAGGCCTCTCGGTTTCTCTTATGGACAACCCACTAATAAAACACCCAACAATCTTTTCTTTCTCAAAGTCAGTTGTCTCCCGCCGCGACATTTTCAGTCACATTTTCAATGTGCAAAAATAATAAAGGTTCGTGCTGTCATTCTGATTGCAAAACCACACGGTTTTGTTAAGCTAATAATTTGCATATAACGTGAAATCAGGCGTGCATCGAATCAAGCGTGCACGTTTAGCGCTGATCGTCTATTGAACAGGCGTAGTGCGCAGGAATGGCCTGCTAGATCTCCAGATCTCATGCCCGCTGATTTCTGGTTGTGGGGCTACTTGAAATCCGGTGTCTATAGAGATACTCCCCAGACCTTACCATCGTTGAAAGACGCCATACGGCAGAAGGTATCAGCCATTCCCGTTGACATGTTGTTCAATGCTGTATCAAGCGTAATACCACGACTAAAAGCAATACTGGAATGTGGTGGTGGACACATTGAGCACTTGCATCTGTAGATCATGCTGAAATAAAGTAAGTTTCACTAATTTAACGTAGATCTCATTTCACAATCCTCACCTCTCGTTGCTTTCTCTGCAGCAGCGCCCTCTATTGTCGAGATGTTGAACTATTTTTTTCTTGATGCCATACGAAATCCCGTACCTAGGTGAATATTAATCTGCAGACCCGCATGTCTCTCCGACCCGTAGATCCTTTTTAATCGCATTTTACTTTTGCACCGAACTTTTGAATCACCCTGTATTTGGTTGGGTTGTGAAAATTTATTAATTAATTTAAAATGCGATCAACATTCATTTTTTCAGAACAATGATCATTTATTTAACTTTCAAGTGATAAATAAGACGATCACCACCAGAGGGAGCTTCAATCTAAACACATTATTTATATATACACTCACTGTGTAAAATATTGACAATGCATATGTGTAAGTTAAAGATTAGTCCAAAGGTCAAATGTCAGAGTCAAAGAGATACATTTTAAAGGGAACTTGGCTTTTTTTTGGGGGTGGTGGCTTTATAAGGACCACGGTGAGCAACTCTAAGGGCTATAAGCAATCGCCCGTCATTAATTTGGGGCCACTGGTACCAGGGAAGTGATGGAGCCAGTGCCGTAAGACGAACACACAACGCATGGATCATCCGTGACTCGAACCCGGGGTCACTCGGACAAACGGTTAAAAGTCATCGCTTAGACCACTTCGACACGGCATGTGATCAGGGACGTTGCCAAGGGGGTGCAAGGATGGGCTTGAGATCACCCTGCGGCCCACCCAATTCAAAATGGGCCATTTTTCAATATATTTAACTTTAAAATATAATCTGCATTTTCCCAAGTAATAAGTCGTGTGCTTTATTTCATGCAACCCTATGTATTTTCCCCTAGGAAGTGCGTTGTTTACGTCTCCGTAGAAAGGTTATCAAAACAGTATCCGCAGGGCCATGAAAATTCAATGGTTCTCCCCTTTCCAATTCCTTAGTTTAAGCCATTTTTTATGTTTGTAAGGCCAGGGGGCTAATGAGGAGGGTGGATAGGGATTCACTGAGGGGGTCACTACTAATTGCTCTTTTTTTTTCTTAACAAAATAGGGAATTCCAACACGGAAAGTGGAATCTAAAGCTACACTAGCGCTCTTAAAACTGCCCCGGAAAAGTGAAAATGCTGAAAGTTGCTGATGACTGCTTTGTAGGAGAGGAGTGCAAGGCAAAGTCGTTGGCTGGAAGGAAGGAACCTAACCCTTTAACCGGCTGGAACGAATGAACTCGGGGTTAACAAAACAGGCTGAAATCAGCTCAAACGAATGTATCGCTGTCTAAGAGGGCCGAAAGCGACAGAAACAATTGATCCTGTGCATCGGAAAGCGTTGCTTTTACCTTAGGTTTGTCCTTCTAAGTGGTCATTTGGGGGTATGATTGTCATTAATGCTTCCTGTCTGATTACGTTATCCGCTAGTAATGCTTTAAAGTTGTTTGAGTAATTTGTTTCTACACAGTGGCATGATGTCTGTGTCCGGGGAGGGGGACTACCCTTTTCGAATCATTCCTTGGGTCGTGGAACAGAGAATAAAGGACTATAAGGGAATAAGACTACATACTGTAAGACTAAGTACTGTAAGAGAGCACTTATAACCAGCGACAGATTTATAATCGATACTCTTAAGATGAAATAGAGAAAGGAATTGTTTTGCCGTAGCTTTCGTGTAACCCGGTCACTGTGAGAACACTTCTGTTAGAGGAGCGCAAGATAATTTGGCCAACTTTTGGTTCAGGTACATCAGCCACTTAAAGTGTTAAGGAGGTGGGAGGTATTGTGTCTGCGTGGCATGACGTTAAAATTTAATTTAGATAAACAAAAAAGGCATTTTCTTTTAAATAAATTGTTCAAGTGCAGTAGTACTATTATCGTTAGCAGAAATGGAATTTTTTTTAAAAGCAGTTTAAAACAGTGCATTCAGAGCAAGCAAAAAGTTGAAGGCGACATTCTACTAACACTTCTATTTTACAGAAGTGGTGTAACTAGTCAGATCCATGTCTGTCCCGACGGAGGGGGTCGGGATTGTACGAATTCCTTTGTAGCCGTTAGTGAAAAGCATTAAGGCTTTTGAACTGGTCTAAGAGCTGGCACATGACCATTCGTCCGAGAAGGGTCCGGGTTCGAATCCCGGTAAGGCATGGGTGTTGTGTTTGTCATACGGCACGGGCTCTCCTTTTACCTGGAACCAGTTATCTGAAATTAGGCGGGCAACTGTTTATACACCGAAGTGCCAGAAAAACTGGTACACCAGTCTAATACTTGGTAGGTGCCCCACGGGAGCGCAGGACTGCAGAAATACGTCGGGCATGGACTCCACTAGCTTCTGGAAATATGCTGTAGGCAATGCATACCATACTTCCTGCAGAGCGTTCCACAATTCGGGTGTATTCCGAGGTCTTGGATTCCTGTGTTCCATAGTGCGTTGGATGGCATCCCAAATGTGTTCTATCACGTTTAGATCTGGGGACTTGGGTGGAAATGGCAACACCCCAAACTCAGATGAATGCTCCTCTAACCGTAATGTGGTGTACCGGCACTTGTGTGGAGGTGCATTGTCCTGTTGAAACAAGCCCAACCCATCAGCATGGTGTACCTCGTAAGAAAGGATGCGCACATAGCGTTGGCGGGTCACAGACGTTTGTAGACGTACTAGGAGTCCCAATGAAGTCCACCTAACACACCCATACCATTACGAACCCTCCACCAGCCGGTACAGTTTCCTGTTGACAGGCGGGATCCATGGCTTCATGGGGTTTGCGCCACACACGAATCCTTCCATCTGACCGATACAGTTGGAAACGCGACTCGTCAGACCAGGCTACTTGTTTCCAGTCATCAAGTGTCCAGTGACGGTGTTGCCGTGCACAAGCGAGGCGCATAGCTCTTTGTCCTACACCCATTAAGGGGACTCGAGTTGGGCGTCGGCTCCCAAAGACCATATCGTGCAGGGTATGTTGCACAGTCCGGACACTGATGCTTGTTGAGGCTCCAGCTTTGAATTGCGATGCTACCTGCGAGAGTGTCGCGTGAAACGATTCTTGACAGCCGACGATGGTCACGTTCACCCAATGTCTATTTACGGCCACACTGGTATCGTAGGTTGGAGGTTTTTCCGGAATTCTTGTAGTCACAGTACACCCTTGCAATGGTCGTCCGTGAAAATCTGTACTTCGATTCTACCTCCGAAATACTATGGCCCATCTCACGAGCGCCAACTATGACACCGCGTTGAAAATCGCTTAAATCGTTATTACTTGTCATTCTCATGCAGAAAACAGCTACGACAGCTGGCAAGGATGTCTATCGCTTTATATACGCACTGGCGGATGGCAACCGAATAAGCGCATAGGTGACGTTGCTATGTATGTATTTTGCATAAGCTCGTCTGTGCCAGTTTTTCTGGCACTTCAGTGTATATAGTCTATTGAGTTGCACAGGGTGGTCGTTAAACCTACAATCAAAAGAAGAAAAAAACATTCAAAATTCGTTCTTTCGACATTTTGGACAAAAACATTTTTTTATCAAGCTTGTCCCACCTAAAATATTGCTCGTCCACCCGTTGCCCATCGTGATTTCGAAGTCTAGCTACGTATTGGGATGGCAGTGGAACCATGTGCTCAAGTGCTCAACAGCATACATACTTGTGCACCGTGCTAAACTTTTGACTGAAATTTGTAAGGAGCACTCAGTTAGGTTATGTAAGATGTGAATGCATATAGACTTCTCGTCCTATGGAAAACAAAAGTTTATGCTCTGGATTCACAGATCATGTGAAAGCAGAAGGCACTGATCCGTAGTTCAGTTTGAAGACAGTTAGTTAACAAGATATTGTAGGAAATGAGCTGTTAGAAATTGCCGAGCACACTGAGTATTGTGCGGTAGAAAAAATGATTCTTTTTGATAGCTGGTACTAATCAGTGACGACAGGCTTTGCTAATATAAATGTACAGATAGCATGATGTCAGGTTGGTTAGATCTGTGAAGCAACAAGAGGCTCATACTTACAGCAGATGTGTAAGATCTTTAGTGGTGTTGAGGTTGGGAAACATTTTGGTAAAGAGTTATTCACAAAACGGCACATTTAGCATACACTATTTGATAAAAAGTATCGGGACATTTGCCTGTAGAAATGGGCGCCCATGTGCACAGGCAAGTCTCCCGATAGAAGTACGTTTTATTCAGAAGTACGTTTAAGTTTACTTAGAAATACGTTTATAGGAAAATTTCCCTGTGCCTTCTTGTTACCTAACCGTTTTTACCACACTCTCAACACATAAATTTAATCGGAAACCATAAGATCCAAAAACTACATAAAACAAATGATAAATAAAATTAGACAGCATGCTCAGACAATAAGGAAATCTCTTTTATGAGGAAATTTCTTTATCGTTCTTTTTATTCTTTTGGCCACTTGTCTCACATGCGTCACAAAAGCTCAGATATCATTCAATCGGTCTTAATTCAAGAATGAAAAATACCCTCAAGGCAAATTTCTGGAAACTTTTCGAGATATCTTTGTCCAGTAGTGAATATTTGCTACAGATGATGACGGATATATTTTCCATTTCTTCACTTTTCATACTTTTTTTCCATACTGTGCGCGTGTTTTATACACTATATTGACAAAAGTCACCGTATAATGAATTAGCTTTATTTTGCTTTCCGCTAAGCTAATTATAATGAATAAGCTCTTTCTACTGAGCTAAGTATAATGCTTCTGCTACTGAATGAGATGCTTGTACTAAGCTTCAAATAGTGAATTCAAATGGTTGTTGTTACTTGTTAATTAAGATCATGAATAAAGTCACCTGCTAGTAGTGTAGTAATAGTAATGAACAAACTTATAACTGGTAGTAATGTTGTAGCAGTAATTAAGATGAATAAAGTCTTATGCTGGTTGTTACTAGTAATATTAATTGAAATAAACCTAACAGCCAGACAGAGGTCTGACAGTACTATGAATTGAGAAAGACGTACTTACATAAAACCTTTTATTATCAACTTCAACTGGTATCAACACACACAGCTACTCAAATAACACGTAGCTCCTCTAGTATAACAACAAACGATCTCCCTATAACAACAAAAGCTCTCCTTATAACAACAAAATCTCTCCGTACAACACCAAACGCTCTCCCTATCGATGAACGCGCCTATATATACTAGCTACCACCACGTCATGACTTACACTCATTGCCAGATCTCATTCATCGGGTGAAATAATATTTCGTTCAGTAAGAAGATAATTTACATAGTAAAATAAAATAACCAGAGATAGTAAAACCAAAAGGAAAGTGAATATAGAGTATACGTTACAACCGGACACCCCTTCAAAAGCAAATGAACGGATTCGCTGCCTTGTTAAGATGCGCGGTATAGCTCCAAACGGTATAAAAACAAGCCTGCAGCTGACCGCAATCATATCCCACTGTGAGGTTGAATGAAAATGTCGCGGCGGGAGAGAACTGATTTTGAGAAAGGAGACTGTTGGGTGTTATATTAGTGGGTCGTCCATAAGAGGAACCGAGAGGCATTTAAACATACCCAAGTACTCTGTTTTGGATGTAATGAATAAGTGGAAGACACTTGGCGTGCCTGAAGTAGCAAAACGTACCGGCAGACCAAAGAAAATCAGTGATAGAAGACGTCGAATCTTCAGGAGAGTCGTTACAGCTAATCGACGGAGTACTGCACAAGACCTCAGTGTACAGGAGTAAACATGCTGGAGCCTCGGTATGTACACGTACTGATGGCACAGAACTTCATTCCATGGGTTACCGTAGTCGTGCGGCTGCTCTTAAGCCTTTCATCTCCACTCGGAATTCTACTCGTCGTTTAGCATGGTGTAAAGTACATTTATCGTGGACCGTAGATCAATGGAAACGGGTCCTATTAACTGATGAATCCAGATACACGAGCCATCAGTCTGAAAGCCGCGTGTGGCTATGGCGGCAGCCGGGGAACGCTATTTACCACAATGTACTGTTTCTACGAATTAGTTTGGAGCTGGCAGTGTACTCGTTTGGCCATGTTTTTCGTGGCATGGTCCCAGCCCATTGGTTATCGTGGACAGACCTGTTAACCAGCACATCTACCTCGATATTCTGGACAATTATGCCCTACCAACTCTGTGGCAATATTATGGAACCGAGCCTTGTTGGTACCAGAAGGATAATGCACTGAGCCATAAAGCAAGGACTGTTACGGCGTAGTTTGACGATAATTCCACATCGTGTGGCGACTGGTCAGCACAGAGCCTTGATCTTAATCCCATAGAGCACCTGTGGGATGAATTAGAAAGTCGCATAAGAAATTTGGAACCAAGGCCTTCTACTAAACAACAGTTAGCGGCAGCATTATGTACTGAATGGAAATGCATGCCTATCGCTGTGTTCTAAAACCTTGTCGAAAGCATGTCTCGAAGGGTCAGTGCATGCATTAAGACCAAAGGTGGACCAACACCGTATGTCAATAAATGCTATGTTGTGTTTCTCTTCTAGGTGTCCGGTGACTTTTGTCAATGTAGTGTATTTCATTTATATTTTAACTTTTCATACTTTTTTCCATACTGTATGATGCGAATGGCCATTGCATGTTCACCAACATGCAATGGAAAATCTCATCGTTACTTTCTACAGGATATTCGTAACGTTTTCCCTATTTTTACTGAATACACATACACCGTGGTGGAAATGGGAATTATTCGCTGCCGGAAAAACAGTGTGGAAATGGGAATTATTATCTGCCGGAACCCAACGTACAAGTGAATGCCTTAAAAATTTAGTATGCACAAACCCATTCGCAGAATAGACATAAAATCATATAAGGAAATTTCGTTATTAAACTTTAAAATGAAATACTCACCGTTACCTGAAGTCAGAGCTGTTTTCTTTATTCAGAAGTACGTTTCTTATTGAAAAGACCATTCAGATACCGGTGCAATTAAAAGTGTCAGCTATTAATAAACATTGGAGAAAAAAGTCGGCTCGGATTTGAGGCGGAGATGTGCAATTGTCTTGGGTGACAAAATAAAGAAACACGTCTCTGTGTGAAATATCCGTTTATTTTAACTGAAATTTCTGTTATAACTTAGATTTGAAAACATAAAAATAATCTCCCAAAATAATTTCCTATGTCTCCCTACCGTCTGACGTACCGCGGAGGAGGTCCGCCAGACGGTCGGCGATCAGTTCCCGTCGTGAACTTCGCACCCACCAAACCTTATTAGAGCTTTGTTAGAGCAGAAGAAAATTTTTTATTTCTATAAACGACGAACGATTCATACAGGATGGCGTCATTAATTGAAATGTATAATGCATTGCGAAATGTTTTATTTAAATTAAATGCTTCCTTCTTTTCGGTGTCGCATCGCTTCCGGAACGTGGAGTCTCCCTCCCGGAACGGGGTTCCGGTGCGTTGCGGCGCGTTCCGGCCCATTTCCACCACTGCACATGCATCCGGAAGTTCTACGGAAACATTACAAATCAGAATCAGTGTTATCACCAAAATCTCTATAGTATCTTCCAAGGACAGAAAGGATAATCCAATTTCCAGCGAAGGGAAAATGCCCCCTCTATGGCCCCCTTCATGCCTGTACACAAGTGTGGGCCAATTTGTCCCAGAATAACATAAAGCATCTTTTTGACTCCATGTCGGACCGTATCACCGCATGTATTCGAGCACGAGGCGGTACTAACGTTGACAGGAATGTGTACCGTATGTCCGCGGGAAATCGTCCTGCTGCTGTGATATTATAATGACTTTTGTCCTTGATATGTACCAGCTCACTACTAAAATCTCATTTCAATCCGACGCCCCCTTCTTGGTGCGCGGAGTTTTATGACAATGAGTGTAGTCGCAGTGGTGAACAGGTCCTAAACATCTCCTCTACGGAGTAGGCGGTGGTCCGGCATCTTGACTCACTTCCTTCTCGTGACATCATTCTGTGCTGTGTGACATAGCATGGGAAGCAACGTTGAGGTAGGTCCTTATAAGCTGAGAGCTACTAGCTCTTGCATATAAACGATCCTTTTCAATACTGAACCAGTCAGTTGATCATAGGTGTCCTGTCGGCGTGTCCGCGTCATATTTGGACGATTTAGACGAAGTTTTCAACAAAAAGGCTAACCCGTACGTGCGCCGTCTTTAAATTCTACTCAGCTGGTGTCGACGTGGCGTATCGCTGCGAAACTTAGATCACTTATATATCTCAGGTATCCTATTTCCTCATGTGGTTATCGCTGCGAAACTTAGGTCACTTACATATCTCAGGTATCCCATTTCCTCATATGGTTTGCGTGACTCTACGTCAAATTCAGTTGGGTGTTGCAATTTCATGTTGAACAGTGCCTTAACTTGAGTATTCGTAGGATACTCCTCTTAATTGCGTAACTCGCATAATTACACAATATAACCTGGAACCATTTGTATGCGTTGAGGTTGAGTCTACTGTGACACTTTTTAGCACATCTACTGTTCTACAAAAGCAAAGGGTCCCCTTAATGATTTGTATTTTCCGTCAGATATTTTTTTTTCCATTTTCATTTTTTCTGGAGGATTCAGAGTGGATATGAATTTGTCTGCCTGATCGATATACACTGATGTCCAAAATTTTAGGACGCTCATGGAATCTGACGATTACGGAGCGTCATGGGCCTAAAAAAGCTTACTAACATATGTCAAGAGTGCGGTATGACTTGTGAAGACATTCCATGATAGGCAGCCAGTATGCAGATTCGCTGTGACCAGGTGACAGTTGCCGAGAATGTTCATAGGCAGGAGGCTGAATCGTGTCTCATGTGAGTTCATTCTGTTTTACACGTGTTTCAGCGACGAAGCGAGAAACTGCGTGTCTGAGGCAACAAAAGGATGTCTCACAGACATCATATGAATGATTTACCTCGATTCTGAATTATCGTCCAGCTCGAAGAAGTGCCAGACTGTGACCAATCTCGACAGAAAGTTTGGAGTAACGCACAATACAGTGTCGGAACGACTCTGGCCATTGCTCGGGAGGTATAGAACCTTTGCCAGACGTTTTGCTGAAGGTCTTTCCTTGTACGAGCCAGCAGGATGATCTTTACCTGCTTATAATGAGAATTCAGAGCGGATATGAATTTGTCTGCCTGATCGATATACACTGCTGTCCAACATTTTAGGAAGCACATGGAATCAGACGATAACACAGCATCAAATTAATTGTCATGGAATCTGACGATTATGGAGTCTGAAAAGCAGGGCCGTCGCTAGACTTCAAAATCAGAGTGGACGAGTATTATTTTTGCTGGCGCAAATTTGATTCCAACTTTAGTTACTAAAAACTGAAAGAAAGAATTTTAATGCATTTTACTAGAGGCTACAAAGGAATTCGTCCAATTCCCACTTCCTTGGATACATACTGCTTAATTTTGGAACTGTCTTGAAGCTTTTGCTCTTTTTGAATTGCAAAAGATTCCAAACTTAGGGGTCCTTTTTTGTCAGTGTTCCGTTCACCCATTTTTAAAAAAATTCTAAAACCTGAAGAGTTACATACCGTATAACAAACATAATACTACCACCAGCACCAGTAGCACGCACTCATTAAAGGAAAATTTTGTGGTTAGCAGAAGGGTTTGAAGACAAATGTTTTCCTGGTTACGTTTGAGAGGAAGTAAGAGCACGCAGGCATACACTGCTGGCCACCCAAAATGTAACACCAAGAAGGAAGCATCCGATTGGCCTGAAATTTGCAGCATGCTGCGAATTTCAGGCCAATCGAACGTTACGATTAGCATTGCAGGGCATATGCAAATCATGTGCGCCCAGCACGCCACCGAGAAGCACTATAAGAAGGGTACACAGAAGGCAGGGTGTAAGTAGTGGAAGTATGTTGTGCTGCCGGACCTGTGCGTGGAAAGCTTCCTAATGCCTCGTCGCGGAATACGGCAGTCATTCCAGCACGTTTCGGAGTTCTACAGAGGAGGAATAGTGGCTTATCGCGACAGCGGTTTATCGTACCGAGACATCGGCGCCCGTGTGGGACGACATCCAGCCACAGTGAGGCAAGTATGGATTTAGTGGGTGCAGGAGGGACGGACAGACCGACGTGAGCGATTGCCGCAGCCGGGGCACACCACCGAACCAGAGGACTGGCATGTTGTGCGGCGGGCATTGACGGCTCGCACCGCCACATCACGAACGTTAGCGCAGGAATTAGGGTATGTTGCGCAACAACCTGTGTCAGCACGTACCGTTCGACGTCGTCTGCAGGAGCGGGGACTTGCCACACGGCGCCCATTGCTCCGATTACCATTGACATTACACCACCGGCGAGTGCTGCGCAGTGGGTTGTTGAACGCCGCACCCGGACTACGGAATGGCACGACATTGTCTTCTCCGACGAATACCGCTTCTGCCTGCAACACCACGATGGCCGGATCCACGTGTGGCGGCACAGCGGCGAGAGACTGTATGACGCCTGCACTATGCATCGCCATACCAGTCCGTCGCCTGGCGTTATGGTTTGGGGCGCAATTGGATATGACACCCGCACCCCTCTGGTACGCATCGCTGGTACACTCAACAGCCACCGCACCATCTCCGACGTTTTGGAGCATGTAGTCCTCCCTTACCTGCAGGGCCTGCCAGCGGCCACGTTTCAACAAGACAATGCGCGCCCACACGTGGGACGCATCGTGCAACAATTCTTCACGGCCAACCAATTGTCACTGCTGCCGTGGCCCGCCTGTTCTCCCGACAAGTCGCCCATCGAACACGTCTGGTCGCTGATCGGCAACCGAGTGGCCCGGCAAGCACCACCCGCGGCTACGCCTGATGAACTGTGGCAACGTGTGGAAGCAGCCTGGACCGACATACCCCAAGCCCACATCCAAAGCCTGATGCCGCGGCGTGTAGCGGCCGTTATTGCCAGCCATGGGGGCCACACGAACTATTGATGTCTACGTGTTCCGCAAGTCGTACGGGCCTGTAAGCTCAATCGTTTCATCTTTGTATCTGTTGTTATGTGTCCAGTAAATCTAGCTTTGCTATCTCGTGTCCTTCTTGGTGTTGCATTTTGGGTGGCCAGCAGTGTATTTGAAAGCTAAAAAAATTGGAAAATGGCACATCTTGAACTGAGCGGGAGAGAAAATCTCGCATCCCTTTCCCGACGTCCCTGTAGAAAAGTACTGAGAGCTAGTTGGCTAATCATCTTCAAGCTGGAACAGATGTGCGAATTTCGCACCCAAATCATGTCAAGACTTCTAAAATATGCTGTCTACCATTATCCGGGATGTGAGATGTGCCCTCCATCAGTGGTGTAGGTCTCACGTTGACTAGTCTTCAGATCAATGGGCTAAGGGAATGTTCGCAGATGTAAGCTGCTTTAGTCTTCCGTCGGATTTCAAGCTGCAATTAATCTGAAGGGAACATGGGACTGCTTATAGGATGCCAGGAACATCGTTGAACGAGACAGATATGCAAGTCATGGGCCGGTATCATGATCAATGTACGAACCGAACTGCAGGTGGTGGATAAAGGGACAATCACGGAGCAACAGTACTGCTATATTGTGATTCTTCGCCACGCTCGTCTGTTTCGTGGTACAGTGGGCGTAATTTTAATTTTTATTGATGACAATGCCCGTACACAGCTCACAGCATCTATGGATGAAGTATTGCCTAGAGAGAACATCCGTTGAATGCAGTGGCGAGCGCAGTCCCCTGATATCAGTCCAATGGAGCATACATGGAACTCTCTGGGGAGTCATGTTGCATAAAGGAATCCCACACTAGAAACAATTCCAGCATTTATCACGGCTGTTTAGCACAAATAGGACAGTTTATCCCAAGAGCTCCTAAATCACTTTGTGCTAAGCATGAAACACATGTGCCAAACATGTATTGCGGTACAAGGTGGACATACCCCCTACTGAGGGCTTCGTTCTGTAGTCTGTTTATGCAGTACTGATGTGGAAAGGCGTCAATGGACGACAGGTGAACCTGTACCCCCTTCATAGCATTTTGTTCTATCTTGATCTCTATTACATATTCCTCATGACTTTTGACGTCATGCATTTCATTTTATGTTGCTATTACCATCGATACCACTCATGGTGGAAAACCTTTTTTTTTTTTTTCAATTTTGACTGGTCAAAATACACTGAAGAGCAATTGAATTAGGGACCGCTGGCGTTATGCAAACGTGGCGCTGTGGGCGGCCCTGTAAACGGAAACGACATGACGTATGCAGCGTTCCTAGAATATAAGGAGTGATGCGACGGGAATCAGTAAGAGTCGGACGCAGTATGGGTAAGACGAACGATCTAAGCGCATTTGATCATGGGCAAATTGTCGGGGCCCGACGAATGGGTCACTCCATCTCGGAAGTCGTGCAGGCACTGGGATTTTCACGAGCCACTGTGTCACGGGTGCACCGTGATTACGTCAAATCCGGTAAAACCATCTCTGCAAGGGCCAACTGCCGTGGACAAGAGCTTGTGTATGAGCGGGGTCATCGGCGGCTAGCTCGCATTGTAACAGCGGATAGACGGGCCACAGTGCAACAAATCACTCGGCAATTTAACGCTGGTGCACAAAAACGTGTAAGCAGCCACACCATCCAGAACCATCTCCTCGCTTTGGGGTACAGAAGCCATCGTCCCACGAGGGTACCGCTGCTGACCGCACATCACAGGGTGCAAAGATTACCATGGGCGCGGAAACATCGCCACTGGACCCTAGACATGTGGAAAAATGTTGCCTGGACTAATGAGTCGAGATTCACGTTGGTACATACGGATGGCAGGATAAGCAAACTACATGAAGCGATGGATCTTTATTGCCAGCAGGGTACTCTTCAAGCTGGTGGGGAGGCATTCTCGTCTGAGGACTGTTTACGTGGACTGAAATGGGACCCCTGGTACGTGTGACATCGTCCCTCACAGGTCAACGTTACCGGGATATCCTGGACGACCATATACTCCCGTTTGTGCGTCTTCAACATCCCACTGGGTACCTCATCCTGCAACAAGACAATGCACCGGGCCATCGCTCCCGAAATGTATCCGAATGGTTGGATGAACACTTCACCGACGTGACCTCGCTTCCTTGGCCAGCTAGGTCACCTTCCCTCAATCCCATCGAGAACATCTGGGATGCCATCGAGAGAGATGTTCGAAGCTCTGACCCCCCTCCATCAAATCTTCGTGAACTGTGGGAGCTTGTTCAGGGCTCGTGAATCCATATGGCTTCCCAACGCTTCCGGTGTCTTGTCGAGTCCATGCCGAGACGAATCGCCGCCGTCATCAGGACGAAAGGTGGTGCTACACGTTACTAGATAGGTATCCCTAATTCAATTGCTCTTCAGTGTATATCTCTGTGCCACTTACAGGTGTAAAACGGCTTTTTTCCGATTTTGACTGGTCAAAATGTGCCTCTTCCCTAAGTTTTGGACAGCTGTGAAATTTTAGCCATGATGATTAAACCAAGCGAAATTATTTAGTCCCAAATGGAATGTGTAATCGTGTAGCACATCAGTTTCTTTTCTGTGCGTTACATAGCTGTTGGTGGTTTAGGTGTTCCAAAGTTAGTGGCCAGTAGCGTAGAAAACGGATGGACCATTATATATATGATTCAGTAGCACATAAAACTAAGAGACAGAGACCACCGATTACTGAGAAGAGCACGCACACCAATCTAGTTTCAGCTGAGCAAATACTGCACCAGAACTTGTAGAAGGCCTTAATTTTTATACACTGAGTGACCACTTTATTATGACCACCCCTTCAGTACTTCGTTGGGCCACCTTTTGCCTTTAATACTGCGTCGATTCTTCGTGGCATGGACTCCACGAGATGTTGATAGATGGTTTGTGGAATTTGAGACCATGCTTGATAAACAGCACTTTCCAGGAGTGTGAGATTGCAGGGTTGTGGATCCAGCTGTCTGATGGCTCGTTCAACTTCATCCCACAAATTCTCAATAGGGTTGATATCTGAAGATTGTGGTGGCCACCTAAGCAAAGTAAACTCATCGGCATGTTCCTGAAACCGATCTTGTACAATATGAGCACTATGACAGGACGCTTTATCTTGTTGAAAGTAGCCATCGTCATTGGGATAAACCATCCACATGACAGGATGCACTTGGTCCGCAACGATGTTTAGATATGATGTGCCAGTCAGACGCTGATCAGCACGAATTAAAGGGCACAGAGCATGCCAGGAAAACATTCCTCAAACCATAACGTTGCCTCCACCAGCTTGAAGGGTTGTAGCAATGCATTTGGGGTCCTTGCTTTCGTGCTGTTTTCGCCAAATTTTCACTCGGCCATCGGCATGGTGCAACTGTGCTCCTGTGCGAACTGGAGACGTTTTCTCTTGTTAACTGCAGACAGCAAAGGTGTTCAAACAGGCCTTCGGCTGCCATATCCCGTCCTAAGCAGTGTACGGCGAACAGTGCGTGCAGAGATCATTTGACGGCATCCTTGATTAAAATGGTCTGTAATTTGCTGCACTGTTGCACTTCTGTTGTCTGTTACCAGTCTTGACACTCTGTTCCGCCCGAGCAGTCACTAGTCGATGACGACCACACGTTGCCCGTAGAGATACAGTTTTTTTGGCTGATAGTCCAGTCTTTAAACACTTTAACAACAGCTGCTCTAGAAGATTTCACGAATGCGGCGGTTTCGGTGATACTCGCTCCATGGCTCCGAGCTCCTACAATCATCCCACGTTGAAAGTCCGTCAAATCGCATTTTTTTACCCATCGCGTCACCAAAAATCACTTCTACTACTGTCGCAAGCATTAAGCTTTCTCTTTTTATACTAGCCTCGCCCTCTGGCGGCAACAGCGTGCAGTCATAGCTCATTTTCTTAAAACTGTCAGGTGGTCATAGTAAGCTTTCTCTTTTTATACTAGCCTCACCCTCTGGCGGCAACAGCGTGCAGTCATAGCTCATTTTCTTAAAACTGTCAGGTGGTCATAGTAAAGTGGCCACTCAGTGTATAAGCTGCATGCTTCAATTTTCGTGGCCCAGTATCAAATCATAAATCACAAATCGCACCGCAAAGTGGCAGTTGCCAATTAACGCAGGCAAGATATCTTCTTTCGGTACATCAAATACCAGAATGCATGTTCTACAGATGCTTGACCTATGTTTCATTTTAGGGGAGACGTAAATACCGGGTAAGCTTAAGAGAACGCTACGTATTCCAGAGATTGAGATTTGGAAGAAATAGTTCTCTCATAATAAGCGGAAAACACGCCATGATAATTAACACAGCAATCAGACATCTCTGAATTGACTGTATTTACTGTTCTTCATGTAATATCAATCACATCAGGGCGATGAAATTTTCAAGTTTTCTGATGTCATTGATATTACATGAAGAACAGTAAATACAGTCAATTCAGAGATGTCTGATTGCTGTGTTAATTATCATATCCAGAGATTTAGTTTGAGATAGTGGCGGCAGGATGGGGTTGCTTTTTGTTGTTGCAAAAAATTTGATTTGTTACTGGGCTCTTTTTGGTTGTTATTGTAATATCTCTGTTGTTTTTAATTGTAATACACTGCCGGACAATTGCTAAGGACGGATGACAATAGCAACGATAGCAACCATGAAATGGAAGGCAGGAAAATGTGGAAATTAGCATAAGTGCGGGATACAGTAAGAGGTGTTGTGCGTATGCAAATTTTGGATTGCCGAACTTGTTCGTGACGTCATAGCGCTGATAAGAGATATAAAGGATTTGACGCGTATTGACCGTTGTTGTTCAAACGCAAAGTTGAAAAGGAAAGAATCAATTGACGAACTTACAATTTTCAGTATGTCTTCCCGACAACACCTAGATGATTTTACGCGTTGCCGTATTATTGGCAAGATTGAAAAAGGGCGAAAAATAACAGATGTTGCCAGGGAGTTCGACGTCAGCCACAGTGTTGTTTCAAGGCTTTGGAAATCATTTCAAACAAATGGAGAGTGTAGCAAACGTCACGGGGGAGGTCGTGTTCGCAGTACAACACCTGCAAATGATTCGGTACATAGTGCTATCAACAAAAAGACACCGGCGCAGCACAGCTAGTGAGGTAGCAAATCAGTTTATGGCTGCTACTGGCAAGCGGATCTCCCGAAAAACTGTCGCCAGACGTTTGCATGAAGGAGGACTATACGCCCGCCGTCCTGTTGTGTGCATCCCATTGTCCAGACGTCACCGTACCGCCCGTTTGCAATGGTCCCATCAACATCGCAATTGGACTGATAACGACTGGTCTGCTGTCCTCTTCTCAGATGAGAGTAGATACAGTCTATCGTCTGATTGTCGACGACAACTGATCTGGCGTGATAGTGGTACTGCATATTGTCCAGCAAACATACAGGAAAGGGACCGATATCCGACATGTAGTGTCATGGTATGGGCTGGCATCATGATCAATGGCCGTACGTCCCTCTATGTGCTTCCAACTGGGACTATGACTGGCCAACGATACATTAATGATGTTCTACTACCTCATGTTCGCATGTTCCGTGGTGCTGTCGGTGATAGATTCATTTTCATGGACGACAACGCAACATGTCATCGAACAGTCGCTGTCCAGGAGTGTCTTGAGAGCGAGGATATTCAACGCCTCGTATGGCCAGCACGTTCTCCAGATCTGAATCCCATTGAAAATGTGTGGGATGCTTTGGGAAGGAGTCTTGCTGGTCGCCAATGCCCTCCAATAAACAAGGACACCCTCATCCGTGCACTGACAGAGGAATGGGATAAATTACCCCAACAGCTGTTTGATAATGTTGTGCAAAGCATGACACGACGTGTGGAATCTTGCATCGCCCTCCGTGGTGGCCATGTCCCGTATTGACATCTTACGCCGGAACGCCTGCGGACGGTAATTGCATTTTTCTGATGTTTGACGTATTACATGCACACAATGTCATGTTTGTCCCTTAAACACGTTCCAAAGCCTTCTGGATTTCAGAGCACAATAAATTGTCTTTCCTGTAATGTCCTGGCATTCTGACATTATTTTTATTTCACTTGGCATCCAACCACACTTACTTTTTTATGCGCTATATATCCGTTTATGATCCGTCCTTAGCAATTGTCCAGAAGTGTATCTTGGGCTGCCCCGTTGGCGCAGTGGTCTCAGGACTGGCTTTAGATCATGCGTTCCAGATGTGGCCGTATTGGAATCCCGGTGAGGCATAGGTGTTATGTTTGCCTTATGGCGCTGGCTCTCTCCCTTCCCTGGAACCAGTGACCCTAAATTGGAGATGGGCGACTGCTTATAGACTACTTGGCGACTGCTTATAGACTACCTGAGACTACTTGAATTGCTCACAGTGGTCGTTAAACTCCTAAAGAAGAATATAAGATCTTGGCGCAAGAGTCAGATGTGGATAGGATGGATAAATGCTCTCAGTTCCGGCTTTCTTGAACTTTTTTTTTTTTTTTTTTGAGTGGAGATTTAACGACCACCGTGAGCAACTCAATGGGCTATAAGCAGACAGTGTATTAGGGTTCTTTAAAATTGAAATTTTGTGACTTAACTAAATAACTGGCGGTTGCCGAGCCAACAGAGAGGGGCGGAAAGAGATCATTCACTAGTTAATATCATTTTAAACTATTGAGTGTATGCATAAGTTCTACCCGTTTTTGTAGGCTACAAAGAAAGGAGGAGAACACATCAAATAACGTACCTAGGATTTCACATAATTGCCATCATTCTGTATGACCTCTTGTCATCTGTCTATGAGTATGTGAATCCCACGCCGGAAAAACTCCTGTGTTTTAGAGTAAAAAAAGTCACGTAATGCCGTTTTTACATCGACCACATCATCGAAGGTTTCGAGAGCGAAAGCGTTTTGTAACGATCGAAAAAGGTGATAGTCCGTAGGTGCCAGGACAGGAGACTACGCCGGGTGAAGTAACACTTCCCAACCAAAGTCCAGTAATTTTTGCAGTGTGATTAAAGCAGCATGAGGTCTGGCGTTATCATGATGAAGGACAACGCCTTTGCGATTGACGAGGGCTGGCCGCTTCGATGTCAGTTGTTCTCGCAATCTGTCCAACTGTTGGCAGTGGAGGTCAGCATTTATCGTTTGGTTAGGTGCCAACACCTCACGGTGGACTATTCCCTGGACATTCCACCAAACACTCAACAAAACCTTTTTGGGATGCAGTCTTCCTTTGAGTTCGATGGAGCAGGCTCCACACCTTGGCACACAGTCCGTCGACGCGTTACATTACGGTACAGTACCCATTTCTCATCACCCGTTACAATTCATACAAAAACGGTTCATTTCTGTGACGAGAAAGCAAAGAAAGACAGGTACGGATTCTCTTCTTTCGCTGCTTTGCAGAAAGCTGGTGCGGTACCCAGTTATCGAACTTGGAGATGAACCCAACCGCATGCTTCCGTCTTTCGACTGTTGTTCTGTGTACCGACAACGTTTCCGCTAATTCCTGAACGGTTAGATGTGGGTCATTTGTTATGGCTTGGTCCACATCCTCGTCTAAAAACATGGATGGACGTCCAGGACGTGGTTGATCTTTACAGCTTCAGTCTCCGTCCCGGAATTTCCGAAACCAACGGCAACGTGTGTTGTCATCAACTGCATCCTCACCATACACTTGGCAGATATTGCGGTAAGACGCTGCTGCAGTACTGCCTTTATCGAACTCGTACAGTAAATAATAACGCAAGGAACTGTAAACCAAATATACATAAGATAGTATAACTGTACTAGTTATCCGAATTTATTGGCGCAGATAAAATCGAATCTTTGATTTTATCTACGCCAATAAATTCGTATTACTAGAATAGTTATACTACCTTATCGTTCAGTAAACAATGTCTAATGCGCTCCTTATCGCATGCCATGTTACACCATCCGTGATTTCCGTTACGAATGACTTACTCGGACAAACCTAGTGCCTCTATATGCTCTGCTGCTCTATGCTTTATTGGCCGAAAATTCGGCATCGCAGCGTCATCTGTGACGTAACTACTCCGGTCGCAATTTGCATCTATTATAAAAACGGGTAGAACTTATGCACACACAAAATAAACTCACATCATTGGAGAAACAACGTAAGCCCTTCCAGTCTCTACTGGCTGAGTTATGCCGAATTCGATCAGACTTTTTTTTTCTTAAATAAATACATGACTTTTCTTGCAGTATGACAATCAGATATGTAGCAATTTGGATCCATTCCTTCTTGCACCAAGTGTCTAAGAATAAATCCTAGAGAAAGAAATGGCTACTGTGTTTGTCATTTTTCTCTTCCTGTAATAACACATAGGCGCTCACTTACTCGTATCCGGTCATCCATTCAGGGATACAAGTTCAACTCGCCTCCCCTTCCGTTTTAAGATGAAGGTCGGTTGTGAACTGCGCTTATCGAGAGCCTAGCAATGATTTCCTTACTGATGAGACAAAACAAAGAAGCAATAATATCGATGAAATGTACCGAAATTAAACATTTACGGGTCTGAAACTTTGAGACAAACATCATCGTGTACTTTGAGAAAGGGAGTGAGTCTTATTACCTCATTCCAAAATATTTTTTCTTATTTCTGCTTCTTGTAACCCAGATCACCATTCTTTTTCTTTTATTTCGGGGTTTAACTGCTTTCATGAGCATTTAAGTCTACACAGTCATATCAGAACAACATGACCACCCCTGAATCACAGAGTACGCGCCCAGGCGCGTCACAGAGCGCACGTGGCCGCCCCGGTGGCGTAGTGGCCTAAGCGATGGCCTCTGATCATTCGTCCAAAAGGGGCCCGGGTTCGAGTCCCGGTGAGGCATGGGTGTTATGTTTGTCTTACGGCACTGGCTCTCTCACTTCTCTGTAAACAATGAACCTAAATTACAGACGGGCGACTGCTTATAGCCCATTGAGTTGCTTACGGTGGTCGTTAAAACTTCAATCAAAAAAAAAAAAAAAAAAAAAGAGTGCACGTGAGAAGGTCGTCGACCACACGGAGATATAAGCGGCCGGCCAGTACAGATGAGCCACATAATGCGTCACGTGAGAACAATGGGCAGAGATATAGATTTGACGGACGTTAAAAAAGGAATGATCGTCGGCTACCGCGCCAAGGGTGGAAGCATCTCAGAAACAGCAGATTTCGTGGGCTGTTCCTGAGGTGCTGTAGTAAGGGTGTACCAAGAATGGACCAATGGCACACCGAGTACCTCATGATGTCATAACTACGGAGCCCCAAAGGCCATCGACCCCAGAGGAGAACGTCGCCTCCGTGGACTGGTAAAGGGCAATCGACTCGCAAAAGTGCAGCAAATGAACGCTGGGGTACCCAGGTAGGTGTCCCGGATAACAGCAGAGCGAACTCTGTTACGCATGTGTCTCCGGAGTTGACGCTGCGTCAAGGCGCCCATGTTAACCCAGTCCATCGACAACGACGCCTGCAGTTCGCATGGGACTACCGTCATTGGACAGTGGAAGAATGGAAAGAAGTTGCCTTCTCCGACGAATCGAAGTTTCTACTCCACAGAAGTGACGGGCGGTGGCGGATATGACGCCAGACACACGAGAACCAACACCCGGACACACTTGTCGGTCACGTGCGGTCCGGTGGTGGCAGTATGCATGTCTGGAGGATGTTTTCCTGGTACGACCTGGGACCGCTCGTACCACTGGATGGGTCCCTGAACGCCAGTGGCAACCTACCTGTCCATCCTCGTTGATCACATGCTTCCCTTCATGTTGGACGTTTACCCTGGTGGTGATGGTGTCTACCTACAGGACAACGCTCCGTGCAACGTCGCTTAAAGGGTGCGTGACTGGTTCCAAGAACACGACAGCGATGTCTCCGTTCTCCCTTGGCCGGTGAAATCGTCCGACCTCAATCCCATAGAGCACTTGTGGGACTATTTGGATCGACAGGTTCGACGTGCCGACCCACAACCACGTCATCTCCGGGACTTCCGTGCTCTGCTGCAGTCCGAGTGGGCACGTGTGCCTCGGGAAACTTTCTAGGGCCTCATTGCGTCCATGCCACGCCGTCTAGCCGCTGTCATCCGGGCCAAAGGGTGGTTATTCCCATGATTAGGTACATGGTCATATTATTCTGATACGACCGTGTATGTAAGGATTTAATCATTCTGATTCAAACCCACTAGCTCCAGAGAAATGAGACAATCAGATTCAGAAAGAGAAGCACAGCATTGTTTTTGGGTTCGAACCCAGATTCAGGAGTACAAGTAGTCAGAAATTTTCTCATTGGCCAAAATTAAATGTGTGTGTGTGTGTGTGGGGGGGGGGGGGGACTACAACCGATGACTAATACACTTCATCATCTTATGCCCCTATAAGGTTCAAGAGGGGTTCGAAGCGATTTTACCATTAATTGGACACGGAAACTTTTTTTTTTTTTTTTTGATTGGAGGTTTAACGACCACCGTGAGCAACTCAATGGGCTAGAAGCAGTCGCCCGTCCCTAATTTAGGGTCACTGGTTCCAGGGAAGGGAGAGAGCCAGTGCCGGAAGACAAACACAACATACATGCCTCACCGGGATTCGAACCCGGACCCCTTCGGACAAATGATCAGAGACCAACGCCTGAGACCACTGCGCCACCGGGGCGGCCGGAAACTTTAATGCATACAGTCTTATTTTTCTTTTTGTGAATTGTGATATGCTATCAGTCTTTTAATCAAGATTTATTTTAAAATAGATTAAAATTCATGCAAAGCGAAACCTCCTTATCTTTTCGTGCAGGTGCAGTTTATCGGGGATTTATGGAATTTCGGAAGTGGTTGATGGCATTGATGACGCATATCTATCTCAACATGTGTCCGATAATGCGCTCATCCATCCTGTAACCGAATTAAACACAGGGCAGCATCATTGTTTCCTCAACAAGGAAGCGAACAGAGTATATCTAAATTGCAACGAGTGAGTAATGAGTTCGCAGCAAACGTTGCTTTTGCTCTCACGAAGATGGAACGTCATGAACAGTGTGATTTATAATATACCCCAATGTTTTACTCCCAAGGGTTTATGCTATTTATATAAAATTATTCGTGACAAATATTAATAAAAAAAACGAAATAGTATTCTGGTAATCTTTGTAGATAATTTATTATATGCATCTTTCGCATGCCATGATCTCTGTGAGCCTGAAATAAAACGAATGGTTCGAGAGTATACATTTATTTACGTACAACACATTTCATTTATTCGCGTCACTCCTACCATACTGAGCTGTAGTCCGGTACATAATAAAAGGAATTAAATCATAACAACAAACTACTAATTTACTAAATTTGTTTTCAGATTTACTAATTACTGACATTGAGTGGTACTTAGGTATGCGGAAAAATTTTTTATTGTCGTAAAACCAATGAAAGAAGATAGGTGAGTCATAAAAGTAAGTATTAGTGAGTAGCAAGTATTTTGGCAATAGTAAGTTTTCAAAAACAATATTTGTTATTCTATTATTCAGATTTAGATAAGCGTAAGAAACGAACCTGACGCCGATGAAATGTGACATAGCTACGAAAGTTCATTTGCGCATCTACGAAAGTTCATTTGCGCATGTGCAAGCAGAAGTCTGACCTCAAGATAGAAAGAAAAGCCGAATCAAAAGTGTGTTAGTGAGGATGCGACGTTCCAACCTGCCTATCTCTTTGCCCCAGCCCAAGTAGCTCAGCCCCACAGGGACTGTCCAAAGCTAAGTTGACATGTATATTAAGTAACCGACAGTGCACAAAAATTTAACAACACAAATTTTGAACTCAACTGTTTAATTTCTAGTCACTGACATTAGCATTTAATCAGAGAACAATCATTTACCTTCTAAAAAAGGTCTCTCATTCACCGTGGCAATACGAACCTTTGCACAGAAAACCTCTAGATCCATATAGTCTATCGTTTCCAAGCTCTTCTACCTCATGAAATCAGAAGAGATCAACAATAATAGTCCTTCCATCAAGTGAAACAGCCAATAAATACTGTATAAATAGGTCGTCACATCATCACACTCAGCCAGTTGGTAGCCACGCTCAGCATGTACTCCACTCCTTAGCAGACTCGACGTCAGCAAGAACAAGTGAGAGCAAGAATTCAATCAATACTCATGGTCGGCCTGTACGTCACTCCTCGACCCACACGACGTCAGCAGGAACAAGTGAGAACCACAATTCAGCTAACTACATTACGTTCTACATACAGTCTCGCTCAGCATTTACTCCATTCCTCAAACAGCACAACGCCACCAAGAACAGCTGATCCCCAGCTTCAGAGCTTCAGCGGCCGTTTTTCGCAATGAAGGAAAAAGCAGCACAAAGCTTGCGGCTACACCAACAAGCAATAAAATCTTCGTTATATGTTTTTTTAAATCTCAATTGAAACAGTGCCGCAGTGGTCTGAGCGATGGCCTCTGGAGTCCGGGTTCGAATTTCGGTGAGACATGGATGTTGTGTTTGTCTTACGGCACTAGCTTTATCCCTTCCCTGGAACCAGTGACGCTAAATTAGGGACGGGCGACTGCTTACAGCCCATTGAGTTACTCATGGTGGTCGTTTAACCACCAAACAATGGCCAAGGAACGTGCATCTAAGATAGTGGTGGCCAACCTTCTTATGGCATATGCCACGTATAGGCTTTTGTATCTTGGGCGTGCCACTGAAGTCATCCATTCTTCTAACTAAATTGGCCGATATCAGGTTTAAATAAAAACACAATTATTTTCAGTTTCAAAAGGTTTATTTATTATCATTCTATCGTTCTTAGTGTACGTTAAACTGAACAACGCGTTTACACCTCACAATGACAATGGGATTTATAAAATTTTAATGCGGCTTTTGAATTTGCATGTTTCTTAAAATCTTGGGTTTACCTGTGAATAAGCAAGCAAGATTAAATTACTTAGGTGAGTGTTAGTTAATTTTGAACGATATTTAGTTTTAATCGTATTCATTACTGAAAATGATTGTTCACAAACGTGGGTTGAGCCAAACCTACCACAGTACCTCAGTGCAAATTCGTGTAAAATCGAGAACTGGAAGAAATTTCCAGAATTCCACATAATTTGGACTGGTTGAAGTAGAAATAAACTCATTATATTTACCTTTAA
Organism: Macrothele yani; assembly: GCA_039090855.1. Taxonomy (NCBI): domain Eukaryota; kingdom Metazoa; phylum Arthropoda; class Arachnida; order Araneae; family Macrothelidae; genus Macrothele; species Macrothele yani. The sequence goes on from CM077029.1 coordinate 61,086,962, forward strand.
GTGCAATATTAAGCTCAAGGTCGATAATTTTATCTGCATGTCTGGAGGATAATGGTCTCCAATAGCAACTGAAAAAGGGTTTGTAAAAAGTTCACTGTTTTTCTTATCTTTCTCGAAATCACAAAATCTTGTTGCGAAGGTGTCATGTAGAACAGATATTAACTTTTTGTACTTCTAATAATTTGGGGCATATTCAGATACTTTTTCTTGTTCTGCCATTCGAGCGAATTGAGATAATTTGTTTTGAAAAAAATCATTTAAAAACAGCAACAGTTTAGTCATGAAAGATGATACAGAAGTCATCAATGTTGGAAAAAGGCAGTCTTTTCCTTGTAAACGTAAATTTAAACTGTTCAGATTATATTTGCAAACTGCAGAAGCTTCGTTGCCCTCGCCCACTTGTCGAGCTGATTGACTCGTACCTCAACAGCCGCAATTTCATTTTTAAGATTAACGGTGAGCTTTCTTCGGAAAAGAAGATTCGGGCTGGTGTTCCTCAGGGTTCGATTCTTGGATCAACGCTGTTCTCCAATTATCTGCACGACTTACCCAAACCCAAACAAGGGCAGGTCATGATGTACGCAGATAATACAGCTGTTGTTATCAGGTCCCTGCACAAAACCAGAGCAGTGAAGCTCCTCCAGGACTTTCTCTCTCAGCTGGAAACCTACTACACTGACTGGCGGATCAAGATCAATCCGTCTAAGAGCAGCGCGCTGTTGTTTTTGGATCTCTTCAAGGAGTACCGAAACTCGTTATGTTTCAAGAGACAATCCCCTGTCCTACCTCCACTAAATACCTAGGGCACCAACTCGATTGTCGACTTTAGTGGATGGCGCACACCAGCTACCGCACAAATAAAGCTAGACAATGCCTTGGGCAGTTAGCTCCACTACTCCACCGGAAAAGCTTCCTTACAACACGGCGCAAAGTACTGCTGTATAAGACGGTCGTCAGGACGGTGATTACCTACGCCTCCTCCATCTGGATTGGTATTAGTAGGAATCAGCGAGAGAGAATCGAAAGGGTGCAGAGCCGAGCATTTCTAATGATCACTGGGGCTCCCCCTTGGACCCCACTTCTGAACCTGAGGAACAGACTTGGAATCGAGAAGGTACATGAATTTTCTACCAGATTAGCCAAAAAGTTCTTCAAGAAAGCGGAAACCCACTCTAATAGACTTGTTAGGGGCGCGGTTGATTACAATCCCAGCAAATTCCTTAGGTATCCCAGAACAAAGGCAGCGATCGTTGACCCCCCTTGACAGAGAGAGTAAGTATGTGAACACTGGTGGGTGTTAGAGAGACCACCACCCCCTTCTTTTTCAGATTGGCATCGAGATGGTGAAAATGGATTCTGCCCGGGCATTTGGATTTGGTATCGTTGAGTTTCAGTCACTCCCTGGTGCGTCAGCGGCCGGGTGGTGTCGTGGTTCTCTGTATTGTTGTGCGGTGCTTCGTTCCCTTTGACCCCCTTCCCCCGGACTGGTGTCATCGATCACCCTCTCATTTCACTATATTTTTCTGTTTGTCTTTCCTATTGAGTTCATTTACTGAGATCTCCTAGCTTCCTATTTCTAAGGGCAGTTTTAGACTTTGGGTCAGACACTCCCTTCCTAAAACTTCTTCAAATATTGAGCTATCTTTCAGGGCCCGCGGTTGGCCTAGTGGTCAGCGTTCATGACTGCCATGGAGATAGCCCCGGGTTCGTTCCTGGGGGAGGGGGTGCGAACGTTCGAACCACTAAATGCCCGCCGTGCGTCGGATGGGCACGTTAAGCCGTTGGACCCCGGGTACTGCCCTCCCCGGTAATAAATAAGGGCGTCTTCCTCCCCCTTTCTATCTCGCTTCAGCGTCTCTTTCCTATCGGGCACTGTGGCCCAAATCTACTGGCTTCCTATTTCTAAGGGTTCTTTAAGACCTGCGGTCAGACACTCTATAACGAAGTAAATTTCTCCGTCATTTTTGTCCACGCCGGAGATCGAACCCAGGTCCCTCATTCCGGAATAAGTCGCTCTACCAACTGAGCTACGCAGACGTTCGCATCGCTGCTATCGGCCTTTATGTCGCGTGCGTCCTGCACGGTAGGCACGTCACATTCCCCTCCCCGAAAGAGGGCCGGGGCATGGCCCACGGGTCAGCCGTGACCATGAATCGTTGCAGGCAGCCATCCTCTGTAGAACGTGCACTTGAGAACTCCCAGTCAATCTGGTGTGTGGAATGCAACGTCACACACATATATTTTTCGAAGTGTTGGAGAAGGGATTCTCTGATTTTTCCTATCTCGCGGTGTGGAAAGAACATCACACCACTGCAAGATCTTGAACGGCCGGGTCATCCGGGAAGTTCGGGCGCCATTATAACGAAATAAATTTCTCCGTCATTTTTGGTCCACACCGGGGATCGAACCCGAGTCCACTTATTCCGGAACAAGACGCTCTACAAACTGAGCTACGCAGACGTTCGTTATCGCTGCTATCTGCCTTTATGTCGTGCGCGTCCTGCGTGGCAGGTACGTCACAACTCCTTCCTGAAATCCTCTACATATCATCTGATCTATATCTGTAAGACAGACCACTTCTCCCTTTTTTTTCAGATTGGCATCGAGATAGTGAAAATGGATTCTGCTCGGGCATTTGGATTTGGTATCGTTGAGCTTCAGTCACTCCCTGGTGCGTCGGCGACCGGGTGGTGTTGTGGTTTTCTGTGATGTTGTGCGGTGCTTCGTTCCCTTTGCTCCCCTTCTCCCCGGACTGGTGTCTCGGATCACCCTCTCCTTTTTCTACATTTTCCTGTTTGTCTTTCCTATTGAGTTCACTTACTCAGATCTCCTAGCTTCCTATTTCTAAGGGCAGTTTTAGACCTGGGGTCAGACACTCCCTTCCTAAAACTTCTACAGATATGGTGCTATATCTGTAAGAAATGCGAGATCCCACAGCTAGTCTTCATCCTTGAGAAATGAGCACTCACTTGTGAGTAAACCATTATCTTCAAAATACTTTAAATGACTATGTCGCAGGTTCCAAAATATCTTCAAGGGTTTTCCCTTTGAAAGCCAACGCACGTTACAATGAAGAAGTAATTAACCCATTTCTTCCAGCTTCTCCGCAAACAAACTGTGAAATTCCCTACGATTGAGTGCACGGGCTCGAATTTTGTTAATACAACGCACTACTGGATCCAGAACAGAAGATATGTCCAAGTCCTTTGCGCAAAGAGCCTCTTGATGTATGATGCAGTGGTATTTGAATATCTTCCTTTCCACATAATCTTCAAGTAACGCTACACACTCCTTTTTCTTATCAATCATTGCTGGAGCCCCATCTGTGCAAATGCTGTCTAATTTCCCCCACTCTAACTTATTGTTTTCAATAACATTTTTAAGCTCGTTAAGAACATCTTCGCCTCTAGTTATTAATTGACGCAAGTCTAAGAGTCTTCAATTAAATCAAAGTTGTCGTTGATAGCACGTACAAAAATACTTAACTGGCCAGTGTCAGAAACATCACAGCTCTCATCTATAGCCAAGAAAAAAACTTACAAGAGTGAATCGAAGACACAAGTTGAGTGTTAACGTTATTAGCCATGTCGTCTATATACGACGCATCACTGTATTCCGAGAAAGCGAAGCTGCGTTGACCAATTCCGTAGTTTTTGGATCTACAGCATGGTTAGCAAATATTTGTAGGTTGGACTTGACTATTTCTTCACCATCAGAGTACGGTTATTCTTTCGTGCCAACAGAAGAGAAATTTCGTAGGAAGCCTTCACCGTTGATGTCAGTTCTTCACTCTTTTTCTGGAAAAGCAATTGTTGACCAGTTAGTGATTTCTTTTTCTTTTTTTGTTAATAAAGTCCGTTCGAAATGCTGAGCCAACAGGATACTTAGAATTAAAATCAGAATGATTTTGCTTGAAATGTCGCTCCAAGTTAAACTTTTTCGGTACCGCAACACAAGATCCGCAAATCAAACAAACTGGTTTGGCTGCACATTGATTACTGTACAAAAACTTTTCTTCCTAATCAATGTTGAAAGCATGTACTGCAATGTCTTCTTCATACTTCCTTTTTAAGGTCAACGGCTTACTAACAGACATTTATAAAATTAATGCACAATGTGGCGCCAACCGTTCGCATTACAAAGGAGTTAAGCCTTACCTTTTACAATCGCAGTTCGAAAGACACCCTATCAAGAGAGAGAATCACTTCCTAATCGCTCGCTAGCACTACGTGACTACGTCAACGAATGGCATCAGCATACGGGGGACTCCCGAGCTTGTGTGACCTCCAGGTTGGTTATCGCCAAACAACGTTCAGTTTTTCTGTTTTGCTTTAACTTCGGCTGTTTCTTCATTGAAGACAAGATGTCCCTGATTTACAACCGCGATAACAGTGACAATGGAATCAGGCTGATGGTTTCCTTCCCCGGCAATAGTAGCAGACAGGGGTACCAGCTTTGCTTTCTGACGCACGCACGCAAGCAAACAAAACACCAGGGGCGGTTCGTCATTAGGGGCCAGAGGGGCCGGGCCCCACTTAAAAATTTCTATTTCCAGAAATATTTTTTTTTTTTTTGCCCTGATTCTTATTCTTTCTCTTAACTTCTTAACTACATGGTGATAAACCTTTCCCTTCAAAAACCATTATCTAAGGGAAAAGTTTCCTTCAAAAGCGAAAAACTATGACGAAAGAGATCACGTTCAGAGTGTGAGGTTATTAGGGCCAGCTACATCAGGCCCCAGTAACATCACTACGCAAGCGAAGAGGAGACGATTTTCTCCCCGTCTCATTCAGACATACATACAACACTGTCTTAACCGCGTGTGCAAAAAAGCTTGGGGCCAGATCTACCTGGCCCCGCGCTAATTTGATTGGCCGGGAGTGCATCCATTTCCTTAACGCCGTGGGTTGACAGAGAACCTTACCCCGACCAAGCTCAAAGGTGGCGGGAGTGTTTTAAATGTCGTAGCAAAGTTCAGTTAGTTGTTTTTACTGTTGGTGTGTCTCTCTCGGTGATGTGTTGTTCCTTCGTATCGTGACTTTTTTGCTTGTTAATATCTCCGTTCTTTGCTTTAAATCTGGAAGAAAAGCTTCACTTAAAAAACCCAGTGCTTATCACCCCAAGAATGTTTAGTTTGAGCTTCACATAAAAAAAAAAAAAAACAGTGCTCATCAGCCCAAGAATTTGAGTCGAAAAGCTTCACTTAAAAAAACTCTGTGCTTATCAGCCCAAGAATTTGAGTTTCCAAGAGTATAAAGTTTACAAAGCGCTTTGCAGAACTAATTTCAGTTTTAACTAAGATGATTTTCTATGTTAAAAATAAATAAATAAATGAGAAAACATGTAAGTATAATTTGCACATGAGTACATATATGTTTTTAGGTTTCACAAGTTCTTTAAAAAAAGGTTAAACCTTTCAAATAATGCAAATGGTAGTATGGTACTCATTCTATATGGTACGAAATTCATGAAACGTTCCCTCCCTGCATATATTTGGAGTTATTATTTTTCCACTACATTTTTTTATCCTGTGAATCCTGTGATTATTCCTCAATTGAGAAATCTGAAGAAACACAAAGCACAACTAACATAAATTAATGCTCATATGTTTTAAGGTAAACATTTTATTTAAGGAGTTTTAACATTTTTCTGTTAATAGTTATGCATTCTATTCTGAGGACATTTTTTTCGTGTGCAATACAATAGTTGACACATTCGTACCTTATTTGGGCATTATTGTGAGTCAAGGGGGTAAACAGAGGCAGACAGAGTAAAGGAATCTTAGGGGTGGGGGGTGGGGTGGGGTATGAATAGTTGGCCTAATAATGACAGTTTTTTTTTATATCATTGTTTGACTTCGGCTACTGGCCCCGCCTGTTTCAGTTGCCACGAGCCGCCACTGCAAAACACACTTGTAAAGGCAACCTTGATTTTGTGTATTTTCGCCAATTGCTTTAAGAATTTTTTTTTCTTTTTTTAAATAGGGTACTGAAATTTTGGAGGTTTGAAGGTTTCCGAGGGCGACACAACACACCTCCCCGTGCCACTAAATAGCACGCGTGCCGCGGGTTGGCCACCACTGATCTAAGATTATGCAAATACACACCAAGACGATGCACCGAAGGAGAGGTGCCAAAGAAAAAGAAGTGTTTTAAGGCCTTTAGATTTCATTCAGTGCTTCATAAATGCCCTTCTCCAGTGCCGGATTAAGGCCTGAGTGGGCCCCTAGGCTAAGACATTTGAGTGAGCCCCCAGGCTAAGACATTTGAGTGGATTCCTAGGCTAAGACATTTCAGTGGGCCACTAGGCTAAGACATTTGAGTGGATTCCTAGGCTAAGACATTTGAGTGGATTCCTAGGCTAAGACATTTGAGTGGGCCACTAGGCTAAGACATTCGAGTGAGCCCTTAGGCTAAGACATTTGAATGGGTCCCTAGGCTGAGACATTTGAGTGAAGGTCCTAGGCTAAGACATTTGAGTGGATTCCTAAGCTAAGACATTTGAGTGGGCTACTAGGTTAAGACATTTGAGTGAGCCCTTAGGCTAAGACATTTGAATGGGTCCCTAGACTGAGACATTTGAGTGAGCCCCTAGGCTAAGACATTTGGGTGAGCCCCTAGGCTAAGACCTTTAAGTGAGCCCGTAGGGTGAGACATTTGAGTGGACCCCTAGGGTAAGAGATTTGGGTGAGCCCCTAGCAGAAGTATATTTTGGATGGGTGTAGCCAGTAGTGACACCGTCATAAAAGGGTGACTCCGGAAGCGAACCAAGGGAAATTATTGCAGAACAGGCATCCACCGATTACTGGACAGGTCAAAGAGCTGTAATTTTCCCCAACATCCCAAGAACTCGTTATCCAAGCGACGTATCACTGCACGCAATCCCCTATCAGATTGTGAGACAACGACCAATTTGGAAGGAGTACCTGTATAAGGGTACTTAACCCAACCCCACGGATCAAAAGTAGAGAGAGACTTCCTGACATTCATGTTTCGATTTTCATGACTCATGCATCAGAATGTCGTAGTGCGATATTCCTATAATCGGAGTTCTCGTCATTGGGGATTCCATTCCTGACTTCAAACGTTCAACATGCATGTTTCCCGATTTGGACAGCAGATATTAAATGTGGCAGCTCGTGGAGCTACAATCAGCTACTCAAGGGGACAATCTCGGCACTCCAGAAGTAGACGTATAGAAAGTGGTAAGTCGTCGTTTAGAATGTTACCTCAAAAAAGCAGGAGACTGCGTGTTTCATTCTCCCATGAAATCTCAGTAGTTAAGGTCAATTCTCTTGCGAGTGCTCTTTAAAATTTGGTATATGAAACTCGTAAACCAGAAAAAAAGTTAGAAATTAACCCTAGAAGTTAAATATCTGATTTTGATCTAGATAAAATAGAACTCCGCCGATACCCATGCATCTACCTTTTACGAAACTAAATCGAGAATAAATATTTTTTTGTTGTTAAATTTCACCAGAGTCACTCAAATCTTTTCAAAATTATTTATAGTGTGAATCTTCTAAATATCTTAACACTGAATTATCCAAATCACCAACGTTACAGTTCAGAAATAAGTTTTTGGAAGTTTTAGTAGTTGTTTATTTTGTAAATCAGACATTTCTTAAATTCACAATTCTTACCAAATGAAATTCTCATAATTAAAGAGTCATATGGAAGAGCATGGGATTCCCATGTTTTCCCATATGAAACACAACGCCGTGCACCCGTCGACCCTGAGCTTGGGAACCCTTAATTAGGTACCTCAACTTCATGGTGGACACCGCAATAGACAGGGAAATTTTAGAAGGTAATGAATCATGCAAAAATTCGGCCTTCAAATTTAATCCCACTGCAGCGAATGAGACGCAGTAGTATTTCATTGGACAGGCGGTAATGATCTGTGTAGAAGTCAGAGCTGACTGATAAACACGTATCTTTCTGTACTTCCCTTCCATGTGTCTTTCGTATCGGCAACCAACATGTTAATGCGCGATCACGTGTGACACCCAACGCCCAAGACTTCCTGGATGGCCATCATATGCCACGTCTTCCTTGGACCCGCGGTCCCCGGATATGTCGCCTATATAAGACATGTGGTCCATGATCGCCGGACGAGGGGCCGCAGGTGGCCTAGTGGGCAACATTCGTGACTGCCACGGAAAGGACCTCAGGTTCGATCCCAGTTAGGTACGAACGCTCGATCCACTAAATGTCCGCCGTGCGTCGGATGGGCACGTTAGGCCGTCGGACTCCGGGTAATGCCCCCCCCCGGTAATAAATAAGGGCGTCTTCCTTCCCCTTTCTACTTCGCTTCCGTGTCACTTTCCTATCGGGCGCTCTAGTCCAAATCTCCTAGCTTCCTATTTCTAAGGGTTGTTTAAGACCTGGGGTCAGACACTCCCTTCCTAAAATCCTCTACATATGATCATTTGATCAGATCGCCGGACGACTGGAATGCCAGCGACCACCCCGGGCTACAACGGAGGAACTGTGGCATCGTATCGAAGCTGCGTGGACGCCGACATTCCCCAAACCCCTATCCAACGTCTCTTCCTCTCGATGCCGGGTCATTGTAGCAGCTGTAATTGCCGCCCAGGGTGGCTACACCAGATACTGATTGTTACGTGTTCCTTTCGTCTCACCGTGCTGCATTTGTAATCGATCCACCCCTGTATCATCTGCCTTCTGTACAATAAACTAGGGCGAGCAGCCATCGGTAACCGATAACTCGGTTATCGGTTACCGATGCAAATTTTGAGCGAAGCTTTTGCAAATTCTAGTAACAAATTCTAAAAAACGAACCCGTAAAATTTATGACTTCCAGAACAAAAGTACGAAACATTCTAAAAGAGAAATGCCTAAAATTTATCGTGAACTACTTTCCTTCACACCTTCACGTTCATTGTGATCATTTTGCGTGTAGACAAAGCGGAAAGACACACTCGGATGGGGAACCACGTTTTTCATTTTGCATCGCGAAAGACAGACACACTCGGATGGGGAACCACGTTTTTCATTTTGCATCGCGAAAGACAGACGCACACACACACATTCACAAACTTCCTTTTATTATTATAGATTAAGCAAGTGTTGAGATAACAGACGCAGTCTTTCCATTTCTTTGTTTTTCAATTCAAACTATTTTTTTAAATTAATGTCAGTGAGTCGACTTTCGTGAAACGGTTCAAGTAAAAGGCCATCTAGTTTTAATTGAAATTTCTCAATGACACGGAATTTCGGGAATCGAAAGGCGTCAAAACCTGACCATGGACGATGTCCAATCGCATGAAAAGAATCACGGTGATCGGATGTGTCATGTCGTAGCTATGCCCGAACAACTAATTGTCCCTAGTGTCGCATAGAGAGCGGATTTTTTCAATTATTATTAAAATTGGTCAGTTTTTCAATGGTCGTTATCTTTATACGACAAGACCATTCACCATGATACCAACCAAATGTTACTCACCATGTCTTTTCCTTTCTCTGTGACAAGTGTCACCGCGATCTACTGAAGATCTTTGGAGGAGATAGGTAACAAACGACCCCTTCTCAAAACCCGGAAACCCCCTAAAAATGCAAGTTTTTGGACGATTATTTCTCAAAGACACGGAATTTCGGGAATCGGAAGGCGTCAAAACCTGACCATGGACGATGTCCAATCGCATGCCAAAAATCACGGTGATCGGATATGTCATCTCGTACCTATGCCCGAACAACTAATTGCCTCGAGTCTCGTAAAGAGAGCTCCGCTCGATCTTCGGCCTGGCTTCGCTCAATAAGGCTTTGATAAGTTATCTCTTGTCTTTCGTGGTGTTACACGTTTAATGACCAGCAGTGTATTAAACAAAATCTTAAACGTGGATATTCCGTTTATCGCTGCTAATAGTTTAAGTGCTGTAAACGTAGTACTGAAAATGACGCAGTTATTTCATTGCTCTAAGCTATTTATTCAAGTATGTATTTACATAATGAATTTCAGTTTGTTATTTCCAGAGTGCGCATGACATACACGTTGTGTTTCGAAACGTGTAGGTTTTTTGGTCGTTGAAAAACCAACATTACACTTGAGAATTTTGGTTTGCAAAACAATTTATTTAAAATAAATTAAATATGTAGGAACCGGTGTGACAAACAAAAGTTTTTGGATTAATTAAATACGTTTTCCATTTCTAAGGATCCGATGAAAAGAAAGTGATGTTCTAGTGAGGAAAAACTTGAAAAGCCACTTGTACGCCTACCTGTTTGCTTCGGCTGCATTTTTCCGAAATGACTACAAACCGAAGACTGACGTCAGCGCGCACTGTTTGATAATTTTTTCTTTCAGATTTTTTTATTATTCGTCTGCTTCTCTTTGAGCAAAAGCCGCAAATGCAGACCGGAAAGTGATCTAAGACCGTTAAAAGGAGGATGAAACCACAAAACAGGAAAAATAAATTTTCCAACACCCACCTCAATCACTTGTGAGAAATTGCCATCTTGTAAAACAGGTGGGTACGATCTATTAATACACATTTCCCACTGAACCTTTGACACTGCAGAAGCAAAGGAGTGTGGAAACACTTCCATGACATGAATGGGATGGTTAAATGTTTTTGGCGCAAACGTTTTGGCAAACACATAAACGGATTTGTTCATCACCCCAGTCCTCTTGAACTCCCCCGCCCTCTTTTTTTCTGCAGACGTGAAACAGAAGAAGAAGAAAACAAGAAGGAAACAAGTGTTTGTGTTTTCAGTTATTAGCAGTGTCAAACTTCGTTTCGTGGGAAGAATTGTTTTTCCTTCAATGTTGTTTCTTGCCTTTTTTTTTCTTGATCGGACATAACAGTTTATTCAAATACTTTGGAGGCTTATGAGAATTCTTAATTTTTTTTTCTTTCTTTTTATTTCGGGGTTCAACGTTCACGAAGAGCAACTCTAAGAGCTATAAGCGGTAGCCCATCACTAAATTGGGTCCACTGGTTCCAGGGAAAGGTCAGAGCTAAGGAGTATAGAATAAGGGGAGAGAGCATGTGTTCTCACCATTGAAGCCAGCTAAGTTGCGTGGCCGCCATATTACATTACCCTCAGTTGCTCATTTTTGCTTTGTAAGTTAAGGAAGATTTCAGTTTTTTATTTCGTGTGAGAAAGACGTTTGCTTATGACTGATTTATGGAATTGTTCATTTGAAGTTCAACTAACATTAAAAGCTGAAGAGAGATCTGTTGTATTTGCGGATGTAACGTATACTCTAGATTCAGTTTCCTTTTGATTTTACTATCACTTGTTATTTTATTTTCCTATGTAAATTATCTTCTTACTTAACGAGATGTTATTTCTCCCGCTGAATGATATGTGGCAATGAGTGTAAGTCATGACGTGGTGGTATGAAGTATAAATAGGCGCGTTCAACGATATATAGGAGAGCTTTTGTGTACGCCGGAGAGCTTTTGTTTATGTGCGAGGAGAGCTTTTTGTTTATATGTGGAGAGGTTTTGTTCGATGTGAAAATAGCTACGTTATTTTGTGCCGAGAGCTTCGTTCTATGTGATTAGGTTCTTCTTCATTATTGTGATACGATTAGTGTGACTAGCAGTGTGTGTGTGTTGGATGATACCAGGAGTTTCCCAATAAAAGATTTTTAAGTAAGTACGTTTTTCTCAGTTCATAGTACTGTCAGACCTCTGTCTGGCCGTTGGGTCTCTGTCATTAAGTGTTTCCATTAACAACCAGCATAAGACTTTATTCATCATAATTAACTACTACAACACAACAAACCAGTAAAAAACTAATTCATTATACGGATCAAAAACTTATGATGGAATAGCTAAACATTTCTAGTACGAATTAGAAATTTGTCGAGTTTTCAATAACTCCTGGTCAAAGATCACATTCCCGAAAACGTTTTATTAAAACTTTGTAAAAAGCATTCGTTTCTCGCGCACAATAAAATCCGTTTTTTTTTGTTTTTTTTTTTACTATTTTAAATTCGTAAATTATCGCATTTCTTATTAGTACATAGTAATCTATCAACGCTGACGGATTTTATTGTGCGCTACAAACGTTTTGCAATTTGCATATTCCGTGTACTCTTCGTTAAAAGTTTGTAAATTATCAAAGTTTAGCATGAACTATTGTTTCTAAGGTAACATTTCGTTGCGTTTCTGTCTTCAGAAACATTCACTCAATCACATGAAATAAATCAGGGTTTTCTTCTTCACTTTAGAGTTTATGAACGGCTTCATGCATTACTTAAAACACCACGTACTTTTCGTGTGACGAGTTAAAGGGATTTTTGTCGTACGCAGCAGTAAAACGTGACTTAGCAGTGCTTTGAAAGGAAAGAATAGAAAACAGTGGTGATATTATAGACTACATCCATAAATGTACATGATATTTTTTTTTCTTTTCGTAAGAAGTCTTTAAAAGTGTTAGCCTGCCTATATTGTTAGGTACGTAATTCGATGGGAACGTAATCAGAAGGGTGACATAAGATGGCTACCCCTCAGAGCGTCGGCTTCAGAGCTTTACGTAGGGCTTGCTTGTTATGTTCAATCCCCTTATTCTGTCCTTGGTCAGAGCCAACGCCGTAGGACAAGCACGTCATCTAGTCCTCATCTATAAGAGATAAATGTCTTCGTGCTGAGAATAACTGAAGGTCGAGTGTAATTTGCTGTCTGAAGCACGATAGTTAAAATCTTTAATGAATAAAATATTTACATATTTTTTAACTTGTAAATATTTATTCATTAAATATTTTAACTATCGTGCTTCAGACAGCTAATTAAACTCGACCTTTAGTTATTCCTCATCTGGAACTCGGGCTCCGGTGTAGTTAGCAAGATACCCACGCATCTGACCATTCGCCCACCGGGACAGCCTTGTGAGATTCCCTATGTATTTCTAGTTTTCTTTTAAACTCTTTAACCGTCTGGAAGGAATTAACTCGGATTAGCATGAACGAAATATTCGCTGTCAAAAATTGGGCCGAACGCGGCTGGTACCAGTGAACCTATGCATCACAAAGCGTTGTTTCTGGTCATTTTGTGGTCATTTAGAGGGATGACTGACTCTTATTCTTTCTTACAGATTACCTTCTTAAAGGGCTATGGCGGCGAACCTAAGAGAGGAGACAGATGTTTGTGTCACTTGTTCCTACCCAGTGGCATAATGTCCGAGTCATATGGACTAACCTTTTCCCATCATGCCTTGGCACATGGAGCAGAGAATAAAGGACTAGAACGAAGCGTATATCACCTTTGACAGGTTTATAAGCGGTACTGCGAAGATAACAGGGAAGAATACTTGTGGTGGTGTGATTCGGTGGCTATGGCTTAGCGGTTATTTTATAGCACCGGAATGAGAAGCATTTATTACCCCTACATTGGTATGCTGCCACCATTCAAACTATTCTGGTACCGGTTTGAATCAGTACATCATTCACCTGCCGCAACACTCGGCTGCTGCAGATTAATACTTACAGCACTCGGAGTTCCTATGTACAACTTTATTTACAAGCATCCCGGAAGGGAATCCGGTTTATGTACACTGATCGGCTGATGTCGCCAGAGTTTAACATATGATTCACCAACATATCAGACATGAATATACGCACTTCAATAGAGCAGGATGCCACTGTCGATAGGAGAGTCGAGGTCATGCACTCCTTCGTGAGCGACGAAAGTTCCGTTAGTATTGCTGGGTGAGTTACCAGAGATGCAGCAAGTCCTGAGTTCTCAACTCTTAATACTATTTTCACCTCAGTATGTTATCAGTTACACTCATGTACCGCAGTACATTGCTAATCACAGTTACAGGATTTTTTGTGACCTCAGTCACACACTTTCCCTACTTTCTCCGGCACCCTCAGGTGTCAGAGATCACTCGTGGCCATGTTGTCAGACCCAGGCGTGAGCAGCGAAAAGTGCCCGAAAATCTCCACTCCGTGTTTAGCCACCGTTTCTCCCCGGGGTCCTCTGCACTTTCTCTGCCAATCACAGACGTGCATTTCCTCCTCCAGCCGCTAGCACTCTCATGACCTAAGTCAATGTCACTCTCTCTTTTTCTCCATGCTTCCAAGCTATCCGCCTGCTGCTATGGGACACGCCCACGCACTCCTGACCTCCGCATCCTTCTCAATTCTGAGAAAGCTGACCACCTTCTGGCAATCCTGACGTAACTTTTTCTACGGTCCCTTGATCAGAGTAACTTTTTATACTGGCCCCTATCGTCCCTGTCCTTCACCTCGCCACAATACTTTTGCCGAAGTCTTCGTAAAATTTGGCCGCTTTGTGAAATTTTCAGTTTAGGGAGCACAGAACATTTGGGGCACAATTTGGTTCAGGTAATCGCCCGCTTAAGGCTGTCTTTGAATGAGTGTTAGGGTTCATCTTCTGCGATAGATGGCGCAAGAATCTCTCATTGGGCGTGGCTTTTACGTCTTGAGTGACTGTTCCAGAAGTTGGCGTCATCGAATCACTGTAGACCTCACCATATTCAGAATGGAGGCTGTCTCTCGTTGGCCCAAAGATGAAAAGACAACCAATGACGTTATTTGTGGGTGGAGCTCAGTAAGTGGGCGGAGTTTCTGTAGCTCAAATTCGGGGTTCTCTGCTAATGTACACATTTTCTCTTCAAAAAATGAACGTACAGTAGGATTTAAGATGATCTGCAGAAGACAATATTCCAATCTCCCTTTTGCCCCTATTGATTGATTTCTATTTGGCTCAGACAATTAGACAAATCAGGCAGAAATAAGAGATTTCCTTACTACGCTAAGTTATCGCGCCATCTAGCGCTAAATTGGAAAGCTTTCGAGCCAAGTAAACTGAATTAAAAAAAATCCAACGCATTTTTCGTAATAATAACTAAGGCATATATTAGCTACGGGTCGTTTTTATTTGTGCTCAAAATTTCAGACACCGCAAAGTAATAGTCTTCGAGAAAATGTGTACAAAATAATTTACATTGCTGATATAAGGTAGAAGATGAACCCTAACTCAATCAAAGACAGCCTTAAAAGATTAATGCAGAATTTTCTCGCTAGTTGGCATAAATTCTAGCACTTAATAATATGGACTGGAAAATATTCTTTCATACCGTTATCCCCATATTTCCCGGTATTTCTATCACAATTTTTAAGTTAGGTGGTAAAAGTTTGTATTTATAGTTTGCACAATATCACGAGTTCTACAACACATGGTAGAACGACCTCATTTGAATCGAATATATTTCAGATTTTCTGATACAAAATTTTTACGGAACGTGTCGTAAGCGTTGATTTGCATTTAGCACAACCTATACACTGGTGCGCAGAACTTAAGGATGAAGTGGGAAAAGTAAAACAACGCCGTAAATACCAGCAGCATCCAAACACAGATTAATTCAGGACTGCGTATGGGAACAGGAGCAACTCACATGCATAACAATGAAGCATAGCGTGTGGCTTGTGAGACGTAAGAACAAAAGGCACTCGCGCAGTCCATTAGCATCAGTCAAACGAAAGTCACCCGGATGGTGTGTGTGCATACACCGTTGAGCCATTACATTATGACCACCAACCTAATAAGCTGTTGGACCGCCTTTAGCCCACAAAACAGCGGCCACTCGAGGAGGCATCGATTCGACGAGGTGGCGATAGGTATCCTGGGGTATCTGGAACCATTATGTCAACAGCAGGTTCTCCAGTTCCCGTACATTTCGGGGTGGTGGTGATTTAGAACCCGCTTTTCCAAGTCGAACCACAAATGCTCTATTGGGTTCATGTCAGGGGAATTTGGAAGCCAGAGCACTAACAGAAAGTCACCAGCATGTTCCTCGAAAAACTCCTTGACGATTCTGGCACCGTGGCATGACGCATTATTCTGTTGGTAATGGCCATCACCAGCAGGGAACACAGTTGGCATGAATGGGTGAACGTGGTCCGCAACGATGTTCAGAGAGCTGACAGCTGTCCGGGATTGTGCTATTGGGATAATGGGGCCTAAAGTGTCCCACGAAAACTTCTCCCACAGTATTACACCGTCGCCGCCTGCCTGTTTCGGCCCAACAGTGTATCCACGTGCCATAGCCTCCATTGGTAATCGGCGTATCCGCGCTCGGCCGTCTACGTGATGCACCAAGAATCTTGATTTGTCAGACCAGGCAACTTTCTTCCAATCATCCACGGTCCAATCTCGATGATCTTGGGCACATTTCATGTGTTGTTAGCGATGACGCGCAGTGAGCATGGGGACCCCGCTGGGTCTTCGGCTATGCAGGCCCATGCGCAGAAGGCTGCAATGAACTGTGCGCTGTGACAAATTTCCCTGATCACTACTGTTGTAACTGCGGTTGATTTGTCGCATTGTGGCCCTGCGGTCAATGTGAATAATGCGCGACAGTCTCCGCTCCCCTCTGGCATCAATGAGCTGTGGACGACACACGGCCAAACGACGGTTCGTCGTTTGGCCATATGTGCACCACTTTTTATACGTACTCACTCTAGCGGTACGTGAACAACACACAAGCTGTGCCGTTTCTGAGATCGTAGTTCCGAGGCGCCGTGGTATCAAAATTTGTCTTTTATCAAATTCCGATAAATCGGCAGCTTTTCCCATTCTGACTCCTAACATTCTACTAACCGAAAGCCGATCCTTGGGTTGTATATATACTGCTCTGTGAATTTCACCTGCGTCACGGTTCGTACTCCAGGCGGGCTTATTTGTCTTGCCTGGGGGTGGTTATGATGGAATGATTCATCGGTGTAAGCATTACAGACGTTCGATTGTGTTTGTTGTGTGCTAGAGACGACGGAATGACTCGTCGAGAACATTTTTATGATTTTACTCGTGGTCGAATAATTGGGAGGCTCGAGGAGGGGAAAACTGTGATGAGTGTGGCCAAAGAGTTCGGTACCACCCATAGCATCGTATCACGTGCATGGTCGGCCTTCAGGTTTACAGGTGCAGCTGTACGAAAGACCCGTGGTGGTGGTCGTCCATCAAGAACCACCCCCAGTGAGGACCGCTATCTTCTCCTACAGGCCAAGGAGGATCGACACCAGACAGCAAGCAACCTTGCAAAACAACTAAACATGAGCACAGAACACACAATGCAACGGTTTAGAGTGGCCAGGCGACTACACAAAGGTGGACTGTTTGCCCGACGACTAGTAAGCTGTTTCCCACTAACGTCTGCTCAGCGGAGACACTGTCCATAGTGGTAAAGAGAACATAAACACTGGATAGCAGAACAATGAGGTTCCGTACCCTTTACTGTGTAGTGTTATTTACTATTTAAACCGTGTGTAGGCAACTTTGAGAACACTACGCAAAAATTTCCTCTTCTTATTCACTCCCTCGAAGTGAAACAAGGTCATTCAAATAAAATTAAATAATGATTTACTTACAGTTCACTTTCATTTCAGCCGCACTTCACTCAAGCACAGCTCCAATAGCACTATTGACACTTAGACGAATTAACGTAAGTTAGTTAGCTGACAACTTTATTAACTCCAACACTAAATATACAACAACACAACTCGAATACTCAGACCTCAAGTAAACACAGTTTCAGCCTAATGCAGCTCCCACCACACTATTTGCTGCTTAATTCAACATTATACACTGTATTGACGAAAGTCACCGGACACCCAGAAAAGAATGCCAACATAGCATTTATTGACATACATTAGTACGGTGTCGGTCCACCTTTGGCCTTCATGCATGCTGCCGCTAACTGTTGCTTAGTAGTAGGCCTTGCTTCCAAACTTCTTATGCGGCACTCTAATTCATCCCATAAGTGCTCTATGGGATTAAGATCAGTGCTCTGTGCTGGCCAGTCCATACACGATACGGAATTATCGTCAAACCACGCCGTAACTGTCCTTGCTTTATGGCTAAGTGCATTATTCTGCTGTTACCAACAAGGCTCGGTTTCATAGTATTGCCACAGAGTTGGTGGGGCATAATTGTCCCGAATATCGACATAGACGTTCTGGTTAACAGGTTTGTCCAGGATAACCAATGAGTCAAGACTATACCACGAAAAACACCTCCACATGAGTACAGTGCCAGCACCAAACTTGACCGTAGGAACAGTATACTGCTGGTAAATAGCATTCCCACGGCTGCCACCATACCCACACATGGCCAACAGACCGATGGATCGTGTATCTGGATTCATCACTCCATTGGACCCGTTTCCATTGATCTACGGTCTATCATAAAAAAATTTCACCATGCTAAATGACGAGTAGCATTTCGAGTGGAGATGAAAGGCTTATGAGCAGCAGCACGACCACGGTAACCCATCGAATAAATTTCTCTGCGAATGGTACGTGTACATACCGAGGCTCCAGCATTTTTACTCAACTTTACACTGAGGTCTTGTGCAGTACTCCGTCGATTAGCTGTAACAACTCTCCTGAGGCTTCGACGTCTTCTATCACTGATTTTCTTTGGTCTGCCGGTACGTTTTGCTGCTTCAGGCACGCCATGTGTCTTCCACTTATTAAGTACATCCAAAACAGTTGACTTGGGTACGTTTAAGCGCCTCTCGGCTTCGCTTATGGACAACCCACTAATATAACTGCCAACAATCTTTCCTTTCTCAAAGTGAGTTATCTCCCGCCGCGACATTTCACTCAACCTCACAGTGAGATACGATCGCGGTCAGCTTCAGGCTTGCTTATAGACCGTTTGCAGCTGTACCGCGCACCTTAACAACGCAGCGGATCCGTTCATTTGCTTTTGAAAGAGTGTTCGGTGGCTTTTGTCAAAATAGTGTATATCTCGTTCTTATCGTCAACATGCATATATCACGCTCTCTGACCTCAGAATTGTTGCCAACCTCATTCCGCGAGCGAGAAGGTTTAACGTTAAGGTTTAAAACGCTAAAAGAGAATGAACTCAAATTTACACAGAGAAAGACAGCTAAAAATGAAAGTTAATTTAGAGTACGTCATAACTGATGAGAGTAGATTTAGTCTATCTAGCGATGCTGAACGTCGGCTAATCTGTAGTGAGGTAGGCACTCGGAGTCTCCCCGAAAACATTAATGAAAGGGATAGATAACGCGACAGCGGTGTGCTCGTGTGAGGTGTTCTGATCGATGGATGTACGGAGCTCCAGACATTGGAAAAAGATACTGAAACCAGTGCGCGTTGGTATAATGATGTAATCCTTCCACATGTTTGTCTGGTCCGAGGTGACATTGACTCACAGTTCGCGCTAATGGACGAAAACGCTACACCCCATCGTACGGTAGCTGTTGGAAAGTGGAGACATTCAACGGATGGATTTCCCAGCACGTTCCCCCGAACTAAATCCTATAGAACACGTATGGGACGCTTTGGGGAGACTCGTTGCGGCACGTCAACATACACAGGAAACTGGCCAACAAAACTGACGGAAGAATGGGCGATGTTACCGCAAGAACTCGCCAACAATATAGTGCGAAGTATGGACAGATTGAACAAATCATGCATCAACGTTAGGGTGATCGTATTCCCTACTGAGGACCTTCTCTTTCCAACGTACCCTCATGACAGTGATAATCTGTATCATGGCACCCAGTGCTACGTATCTGATTCTCAATAAAGTTGCATTATGTCCTTTGGTATCTGTAGTTGTGTCGGTGTTGTTTCCGTCATCCTTTCGGTAAGTAATGGCGTTCCTATGGTTTCAATTTCACTTATCCAGGCTGCTCCAGGGCGACGTTACAGGCCGAAACCCGGCTCGTCCTTAAGTTTTGCACTCCAGTGTATCATTTTAGGGTGTGAATCATTTTGTTTCCTTCCAATTCTTACTTACGGATCAGAAACGTGGTCTTTTACTAAGGAAGATTTTCCGAGGCAGCAGACAATTCAAAGAAGTACGGATGGATGCAGGCTCAGGAAAGGTCCGAAGAGGAATACATGGATTAGAAAAGTGACAAGAGTTGATGACATCATATGTGACATACTACAGAGGTAAAGCATGTGTCAAGCCGACAAATCTGCAAAGCTACATTTCGTTCGTGTAGCTTAGTTGGGAGAGCAACTTACTCCGGAATGAGGGGGCGCGGTTTCGATCTGCGTCAGGGACAAACTTGTGTCTTCACGCCACATCAAAGAAGAAATTAAGAGTAGTGTAAAACTTGATTGGAGATCGTTTGGAAGAAACAGTACAGTTTTCAAGAGCAATCTACCATTATGTCTTAAAAGAAAAGTGTTTAATTAAAGCATCCTTCGAGTTCTTACGTACGGATCAGAGACATGAACATCCAAAGGCTGCAAACTACTGGAGGAAGCACGGAGAGATGAATGCGTGACATAACCAGGAAGAGTAGGAAAAGGGACTGATGGATCAGGAAAATGACGAGAGTGGATGACATCTTGATCAAAGTAAAATCTCTGAAACAAATCCTAAAGATCGGAAGAGGAATACATGGATTATAGAAATGACAGGAGTTGATGACATCATATGTGACGAACTTCAGAGGTACTTAAAACACGTATCAAGGCGACAAATCTGCAGCGATACAGTCCGTTCGTGTAGCTTAGTTGGAAGACCAACTTACTCCGAAATGAGGGGGGCGCGGATCCTCGTCACGGACAAACGTGTGTTTTCACATTGGCGCCCGAACGTAAAAAATGGATCTACTGGCTGTTGTGTTCTCCGAAAAATGTGTGATGTTTGTTCCACACATAGTCTAGAATTAATGAAAGTTTGTTCTTCGCTTACAAGAAAAAAAAATTAAGAGGGACATGTGACTTACTACAGAGGTAAAGAACGTGTCAAGACAACAAATCTACAGCGATACATTCTGTCCGTGTAGCTTAGTTGGGAGAGCAACTTACTCCGGAGTGAGGGGGCGCATATTCGATCTTCGTCACTGACAAACGTGTGTTTTCACACATAATCAAAGTGAAGACCCTTAAGTAGCAATGGGCTGGACATATTGCTAGAAGAACTGATCACCGTTGGACAACTAAAATAACTAAACAAGTTAGTAAAATCATGCAATGCATTGATTATGATACACTTTCCAACATACCAGAAATTATTACTCAAGTTATGTGGATAATGGTTGTGGAATAAATCTCGCTCCTGTGTCCTGACATTTGACCCCATTTCGATGATATTCAACAGAACCGGTTCAGTATACCTCAGGAATAACATACTAAAGTTTTGCCGCAATAGAAGCAGTTTTACGCAAGTTATGACAATAATGGCTGTGGAATAAATCTTGCTTTTGTGCAATGACCTTTGACCCCATTCCGTTGATATTCAACCGAACCGGTTCACTATACCTCCGGAACAACATGATAAAGTTTTGTTGCAATAGAAGCAGTTTTACGCAAGTTATGAGAATAATGGCTGTGGAATAAATCTGGCTTTTGTGCAATGACCTTTGACCCTATTTCGTTGATATTCAACAGAACCGGTTCACTATACCTCCGGAACAACATGATAAAGTTTTGTCGCAATCCAAGCCTTTTAGGTAAGTTATGATGCACAAGGGCAATGGAATGGATCCCACTCCAGTGTTCTGACCTTTAACCCCATTTCGCCCATTTTCAATAGGGTTCGTCCCCAGTGGCTCCCTACCACATACTAAAATTTCATCGAAATCGAACCATTTTTACGCAAGGTATGACGCATAAGGGCAATGGAATGAATCCCACTCTTATGCCCTGCCTGACCTTTAACCCCATTTCGCCCATTTTCAATAGGGTTCGTGCCCAGGTGGTTCCCTACCACATACTAAAATTTCATCGAAATCGAACCATATTTACGCATGTTATGACGCATAAAGGCAATGGAATGGATCCCACTTTTATGTCTTGACCTTTGACCACATTACGCCCATTTTCAATAGGGTTCGTCCCCATGTGGTTCCTTACCACATACTAAAATTTCATTGAAATCGAACCATTTTTACGCAGGTTATGACGCATAAAGGCAATGGAATGGATCCAACTCCTATATTCTGACCTTTGACCCTATTTCACCCATTTTCAATAGGGTTTGTCCCCAGGTGGTTCCCTACCACATACTAGAATTTTATCGAAATCGTACAATGTTTACGCAAGTTATGACGCATAAGAGCAATGGAATGGATCCCACTCCTATGTCCTGACCTTTGAACCTGTTTCGCCCATTTTCAATAGGGTTCGTCCCCATGTGGTCCCCTACCACATACTAAAATTTCGTCGAAATCGAACCATTTTCACGTGAGTTATCGTGCGGACGGACGGACAAAGCTGGAGCATTTACGCTTCTTCAACCTACGGTTGGAAAGCGTAAAAAAGATCAAACGGGAGATGGGTGAATGAAATTCGAAAGCATACTGGAGTGACTTGGAAGAGACAGGATCAAGATAGAAAGTTGTGGAAAAGTCTTGGTAAGACCTTCATCCCGGAGGAGATTGGTAATGGATGTTTGTTGATGATAATACAAAAGAAAAAAAGAAAAGAAAGAAGATAGAAATTTTAGAAAAAGAAAATATAAGCTACGTTTTTACAAATTTTTATGCACTGTTAGGGAAAGGAATGGGGTCCCGAGCGCGTGGATTATAACTGTGTCTGATGTTTAAGATGTCTAAGGAAAGAAAAAAATTCACCGTTCTTCATACGAAGATTTTTTTAATTTTTTACGAACACAGGTTCGCAGAATATGTTGCTATGACGCAAGTCTATGTGTTCAAGTCCATTCTAGGCTAACAGAAGAAACTGATTCTGTCACAGTAATCGATGTATGCGCAGACTAGATCTTAACATATTTATCTTGTCCTAAATATGAAGTATGTATGTAGGAAACATGGAAAACTAGTTTCCTGTTAATAAAAAATTTCGTTTTCTTTTGCTGAGGATTCATTTAAAGGTCAGTAATCCAGCTGCAGGCAAGCAGCATTATTTCCGCATTTTCTTGAATGCGATGCGAATGATAATGGAAAAAGTTTTGTTTATTTCCTCAAAGAGCCGAAGCGAAGGTACTTGGCTACCCATTCAAGAGTTTGAAAACTCCGGAACAACAAGTAAAACTCTGTAGCACCTAATTCCATTCTAAACAGCATGTTTTTTTTTTTCTTGGTTTTTTTTTTTTTTTTCTTGGTTTTTTTTTTTTTTTTTCATGTTTTGATCCAAGTTTGCTCCGAGCTAAATGCGACTTTAACAATGTGGGATAAAAACAAACAGACTGAAAAATGCAATGATTTGGGAGATAGGGGTGAAAAAATGTTATGTATTTTATAAGTGTGCACATATCATGCCTTCAACATTTATTCAAATTGTATTTGTTTCTTTCTGAGCAGACCATTAAAAAAAGTCACTTTTATTTGCATAAGGAACCTAATCTTTTGGCTGCAAGGCACCTCAACCAATTTTATGTGCAAAATATCAGTTTAAGCTGTCTAGAGTTTTTTATTTTTTTATTTTCAACATATTCTTTTTATTTTATTTCGGTGTTTAACGACAACCATAATTGACCATAATTGACTTATAATTGACTACAAGCAATCATTCTTCCCTAATTTGGGGTTCACTGGCTCTAGGGTAGGGACAGAGCCAGCACCATCTTTCAGGTACACCACCCTTGCCTCATCCGTGGCTTCAGTCCGAACTCAGCTCTGACCAATCGTCAGAGGCCAGCACCTCAGTCCACTTGGACACCGGGACGTCCCCAGTATGTGGAAGGCGTTTAATATGTTCTAAGCCCTGTTACGTACCTGCCAGCAGGACGCACACTACATAAAGGCAGATTGCAGTCAGAACAAACGTCCGCGTAGCTCAATTGGTAGAGTGACTTATTCCGGAATGAGGGGATCCGGGTTCGAATCCTGGAGTGGACAGAAATGACGGAGAAATTTACTTCGTTATAGCCCATATACGATAAAATAATGCATACATATGACCACAGATTATCGGTACTGTATTAGCTTTCGGCAATGTAGAAATGGTTGGTTGGTGGATTTTAATGGCGCAAGGGCCATGTTTGGCCAAAGAGCGCCAGACACGAGACAATCAAACAGTATTAAAAACGTGGTATAATGCTTAAAATCAGGCTGATTCGGTAAAAGTGAAAAATGAGAATGATGAAAAGTTTAAAGACTAGATAAGTTTTAAAAAGCCAATGCAATAAAGAAATGAAAGGACACTCACTAGATATTAGTCGTTGGAGTTCAGCGACCTGATTCATTTCCTCGGTCGCTAATGACACTGTGAAGAATGGTACATGCTTCACATATACAGTGATTCCGAGTTTACTAGAACTCAACACCAGAAAAACCCTCTTTGCATCTGATAGGTTTTTCTGATGGGAGAAAAGTTGTGTGTGTGTGTGTGTGTGTGTGTGTGTGTGTTTATATAGTATAAATCATCTCATTATCAACCATTATCAGTCCACTGCTGAATAAAGGTCTGCCAACATTATTTCCACAACTTTCTGTCTTGAGCCAGTCTCCACAAAGTCACTCCAACGTACTTCCAAATCCCATTCACCCATCTCCCACATGGTATTTTTTGGGTCTTTTCCTATATTAGAATCCAGTTCGGCACCACAGTTGCGCAACGGTGGTCCGTTCTTCTGGCAGTATGTCCAGCCCATTACCATTTCAAGGATTTTACCTTCATCGTAATGTCCTCAACTAGAATCATTTTCCTGATCCAGGAGTTCCTCTTCTTATCCTTCTTCGTCATACCAAGTATGCACCTCTCTATTCTGCTTTCAGTAGTTTGCAGCTGTTGGATGTCGTTTTTATCATAGTTAAAGCCCACGTTAGGGTGTAGTACATTGAATGGGCAGAGAAATCGTGGGATACTTACCTAGTAACGTGCAGGACAACCTTTTGCCCAGATGACGACACTCAGAGAGAATAATTGAGTCCATTAAGTCCGAAAGAGTTCCAATATATCACCCTCATGCTTGCAGCACCGCTGTCCATAATTCCCCTGCATGCTTGGGTGGAAGATTCAAAGCTCGAACGGACCTTTCCACAGCATCCCAAAGGTTTCGACAGGGTTAACGTCCGGTTAACAAGGAGGCCATTCCAGAGTGGGTACTTCTGCAGAATGCTCTTCTTAGCATGTTCTAGTTACCACGGGTCTGTGAGCAGGCGCACTGTTCTACTGGAAGAGTCCATACCCAGTGGATGCATGTTGATTACAAAGGGATACAGATGGTGTGTGAGGATAGACACGTACCGTGGACCATTCAGAGATGCATCTGGACTTACCATAAATCCCAAAGTGTGCAATTTGAATGCGCCCCAGGCCACAACCGAGCCTCCACCAGCTTGAACAGTTTCTTTTTGACACGAAGGGTACACCGTTTCGTGTGGTTTCAGCCAGATCCGCACCTTCCCGTCTGCGCGAAATAACTGGAAACGGGACTCATTGGACTAGGACACCCGTCTCTAATCATCCAAGGTCTCTAATCATCCAAGGACACCCGTCTCTAATCATCCAAGCCTTTATGTTGTGTGCGTCCTGCGGGGCAGGCACGTCACATCTCCCCACCCTCCAGCCCGGAAAGAGGGCCGGGGTTATGGCCCACAGGTCAGCCGTGACCATGAATTGCCGTAGGCAGTCATCCGCTGAAGATCGTGCACTTGAGACCTCCCAGTTAATCTGGTGTGTGGAATGCAACATCACACAAATTTACTTTTCGAAGCGCTGAAGAAGGGATTCTCTTATTTTTCCTGTCTCGCGGTGTGGAAAGAACATCACACCATTGCAAGATCTTAAACTGCCGGGTCATCCGGGAGCCATTATAGCGAAGTAAATTTCTCCGTCATTTTTGGTCCACGTCGGGGAACGAACCGGAGTCCGCTTATTCCGGAAGAAGTCGCTCTACCAACTGAGCTACGCAGACGTTCGTTATCGCTGCTATCTGCCTTTATGTCGTGTGGGTCCTGCGGGGCAGACACGTCACAGAGTGTGACAGAAAGTACCCGCTTTGTAGGCATCCTCTTCCTTGCTAATACCTGTAATCTATTACCAAAATACCTGTAATCTCTTACCTGTCATTTTTTTTATTGCAAACCGTTTCAAACATAACTGGGAAAATCAGTCTTAAATCCAAGTCAAGCAAAAATCGTTAGATCATGCAACAAACGTAAATAAAACAAATAAAATCTGATACATAACAACTCATTAGTGTTTTTATTCAAGACGGAAGTAGAAAGCTCATAAAATACGGCCCCGAAGGTTGATTGTGTCCCAAGGTGTGCAGTACGCAAAGAAAAAAATCGGCTTCTCCTTCACGCAGAGTGTAATAATGTCAAGAGAAAAAATTTGCTTCTTAAATGGAGGAAATAAGTGATTTCACAAAGTAGTGAGCATGGAATTTTGTCACGGCCATTTGGGCAAGATGTAACTGATTACTTCTGCGAAGAAATACTGCAATGAATTAAGTGCACGTGGGTTTAGCTTGACTGGTACCGGAATCTCTGAATATATCAAAAGCAATACCCGCGAGGAGAGAGTGAGAGAGAAAAAGAAAATAGTCGTCTTCAGATACAGGCCTTTCGAAAGAAGTAGTAACGTGTTTACGATAAGGCAGTTTGCCGAAAATGTTCATACGTACGTAAAACACATAAGCAATTACTTCTTGTGAAAGGATTGCTGCACAAAAATTTAAAAGTCATTTTTGTTTTTGCTGCGTACAAGAATGGACTGCATTTTAACATTACACAAGGATTAAACTCGATAGATCGATAATAGCCGAAGTATTCAAATGCGCATAGTGACAGACAACTAGAAAGCTGTACGAGATTTCGTAACTACAAAAGCAAACAGCTTCAGTGTTATACAGTATTTTACAGCCATATAAAGGCACACAATGTCACTACAAAATTTTTTGACTATGTGTTCGGTTGGAAGGAATGCAGTGTCCGATGACGAGGTACCCGAAGTCGAAGCCCCAGCCACTGCGCACATTGGTCACGGAGATTAGGCAGCACACCTACGTACATGACATCAATAGGTAGGTGGTTTAAATCTGTGGCAGTTTGCCGCCAGAAGGCGAAGAGTGTAAGCGCCAGTCAACATGGAAGTGGACAAGGAGTCATGGTCGTCTTAAGGGGTGGGCCAACTGGGCCGGTGCCCAGGGCCCCCACCTGAACTGGGCCCCCCAACGCCCCAAGAGTCCTATGGGTTTTCAAAAAATCAAACTCTTTCGCCACTCACCAGAAGGTTATTGTTTTTTTTTTTTTAAGGAAAAGAAGAAATACCAATGCAGAAAGTTGGAAGTTCTTCCGCCCCCTTTTTTTTTTTTTTTTTCAAACCTTGCTCGTAGCTTCAATTTCCCGAGGGGGCGGGAGAGACGTTAAGTGTTAAGGTGGATCTTTTGTGACAAAAAAAAAAAAAAAGAAACAAAAAAAGCCGACCTCTCGCTATTATGAGTGTGGGTGAGGCTTGAGGGTCATGAAGGCCACGCACAAATAGCAATTTTTTCCGAATCACTCTTTCCTTTTAAACAGTCACTTGTGTTGTCTATCTACAGTATACGAAGAAGTGCCCGTATGTACATCACTGAAGTTTGCCCACCAGGTCTACTTACAAATTTAAACTACTGCTATTTATACATTTAAACATTGTTATTTATTTAAACTACTTCGTTGTTTAAATAAATAACAATGACGAAGACATATCGGCATTTTTGTCCGGTGCGTTATATTGTCCAGAAACGGTGCTGGTTGGTTTATTTCTTCTGCTTTTTTAATTTAATTTTCTTTGAATAATTTGTAGAATGGGGAAGAAACATTATATCTTTCAGCACCAATTTTCTTGTAATTTACTAAGCAACTAAATGTGAGTGCATTTGGTACACTAAAGGAGTTCTACAATTATGTCATTCACCGTTTTTCATTCAAGTGGTATTTAAGAAGTTACTGGACATTGAATGTTTCTTCTCTAAGAATAACATGATGATGGTGGTGATTATATGTAAGAATTCTCATATGTTGTATATACATAATACCATATTGTAATAATACCATGTGTGAATACAAAAAATAACCACACATTGTAATAATACCATATGTTGTATATATGTATATATATAAATAAGATCAGTGGCCCAGAAAACTGTGACGGCCCAGGAATTCCAGAAGTGTTAAAACGGCACTTATGACGAAGTAAATTTCTCCGTCATTTTTGGTCTACGCCGGGATTCGAACCCGAGGCCGCTTATTCCGGAACAAGTCGCTCTACCAACTGAGCTACGCAGACTTTTTTTAATTCTGATTCCTATCTGCCTTTATGTCGTGTGCGTCCTACTGGCAGGTACGTCACATCTCCCCCCCGAAAGAGGGCCGGGGGCATGGCCCACGGGTCAGCCGTGACCATGAATCGTTGCAGGCAGCCATCCACTGTAGAACGTGCACTTGAGAACTCCCTGTCAATCTGCTGTGTGGAATGCAACATCGCACATTTTTATTTTTCGAAGCGCTGGAGAAGGAATTCTCTGATTTTTCCTGTCTCGCGGTGTGGAAATAACATCACACCAATGCGAGATTTTGAACGGCCGGGTCATCCGGATAGTTCGGGCGCCATTATAACGAAGTAAATTTCTCCGTCATTTTTATCGGCGCCAGGATTCGAACCTGGGTCCCCTCATTCCGGAATAAGTTGCTCTACCAATTGAGCTACGCGGACGTTTTTTTTATTCTGATTCCTATCTGCCTTTATGTCGTGTGCGTCCTACTGGCAGGTACGTCACACACTGCAAGAAGCACATCCGCCATTGCGTGCTGTATGAGTTTTGTCGCAGTAGCACCCCTGCAAGTGCTGTAAGGAACATTACCAGTGCGTATCCCAATGCCATATCACATCGTCAGTGCTGTCGTTGGTTCGAACGACTTCGTGAGGGAAATTTTGACCTGCCAGAAGGTCTCAACGCCAGAAGACCCGCAACAGTGGATAGGAACATGCTGAAGACCTTAGTGGAGACCGACCGAACAGCTGAGGATTACCAACACGAGTATTATCACGCACTTGCGTGAACTTGAAAAAGGTGCACAAGAGGGGAGGTTGGGTACCCTATCAACTGACAGTTGAGCGGAAAGCAAGTCACATGAGTTCATGCGTTTCCCTGCTTGCACGTGACCACGTTGAACCTTTCTTGGACTGCACTGTGACAGGTGACGAGAAGTGGGTCCTGTATGACAATGTCAGCGTCCGGAAACAGTGGGTGGATCCAAAACAGAAGCTCATGCCGACCCCCAAAGCTGGCTTACACCCACGTAAGCTTCTTCTGTCTGTTTGGTGGAATATGTGGGGTGTTGTGTTTTTGAGCTGCTGCCGGACAGCATTACTATCACTGCCGGTATGTACTGCCGTCAGCTCGACGATCTACACGCATAGCTCACGTCGAAACAACCACTACTGCTGAACCGCAAGAACGACCTGGTACAGCAGGATGGAGCGAGACCTCACACACCACGGGTAACCTGTCACAAGATCAGGTACCTGGGCTGGAAACTGCTGCTGCACTCAGCCTATTCCCCGGACATTGCCGGAGCGACTATCACTTTTTCCGGTCGTTGCAACATTTCCTGGACGGAGAGCGGTTCACCTACCCGGGCGATGTCGAACACGCACATATTAACATCTTTGCGTCTAAGCCACCACAATTCTACAGGGACGGTGTCCAATAGCTGCCAAGACAATGGGAGCAGGTCGCGGCAAACGACGGCGACTACATTTTGCACTGATTTGTACTTGTATATACGATAATTAGCACTTTTCTGTTGCTGTGCATTTGCATATACTACTTTCTTTCCAACCCAATACAACACCAAGTACGAGTAGGCTCTATACCAAAATTCATAATAATAATGATCGCCAATAGCTTCGTATCGGACTTGCAAAAAACTTCAGCACGAGATTTCGTAAGAACGGCACCAAATAGCCTCGTACCAGATTTTATAGATTTTATAATCATGATTGAAATATTTTCATCACTAGATTTTATAATCATGATTGAAATATTTTCATCACTAGAATTTAAAATCGCGATGGAAGACCTCTTACACCAAGTTTTATACTTACAATCGCAAACAGCATCAGCAGATTTTGTGTCCATAATGGCGAAAAAAGTTTGAGCACCCCATTTTCTTAAGCACTTTTGCAAACTGCTTCAATTTAAAATTGTGTAAGTACAATAAGTAATAAACAGCCACAGAACCGAATTTTGTAACTACAATATAGGTAGTAAGCAGCCACAGAACCGAATTTGGTAAATACATTAGGCAATCAAGAGCCTCAGAACCGAATTTTGATACTACAATAGGAAATAAACAGCCACAGAACCGATTTTTATAACTACAATTGGTAATGAAGAGTCACAGAACCGCATTTTGTAAATACAATAGGTAATAAACAGTCACAGAACCGAGCATGGTAACTACAATAGGTAATAAACAGTCACAGGACCGAATTTTGCAATTACAATAGGTAATAAACAGCCACAGAACCGAGCATGGTAACTACAATAGGTAATAAACAGTCACAGGACAGAATTTTGTAATTACAATAGGTAATAAACAGTCACAGGACCGAATTTTGTAATTACAATAGGTAATAAACAGCCACAGAACCGAGTTTGGTAACTATAATAGGTAATAAACAGCCACAGAACCGAATTTGGTAAATACATTAAGCAATCAAGAGCCTCAGAACTGAATTTTGAAACTACAATAGGAAAAAAACAGCCACAGAACCGATTTTTGTAACTACAATAGGTAATATATAGCCACAGGACGGAGTTTTGTAATTACAATAAGTAATAAACAGCCACAGAACCGAGTTTGGTAACTATAAATGGCAATGGGCTGGACATACTGCCAGAAGGACAGACCATCGATGGACAGTCGAAATTTTAGATTGGATTCCAAGGGACAGGAAAAGACCCAGAAGAAGACCACATGGGCGATGGGTGGATGAAATTCGAAAGTATGCGGGAGTAACATGGAGGGGACTGGCACAAGACAGACCGTTGTGGAAGAGGCTTTGAGAGACCTTCGTCCAGCAGTGGATTGATAATGGTTGACAATGATGAGGATGATGAATAGGTAATAAACAGCCACACAACCAAATTTTGTAACTGCAATAGGTAATAAACAGCCACAGAACCGAATTTTAAGAAGGAGAATGTGCAGGGAAGATGTTGACATTTCAGCTGGCAGCATAAGTAGCAGGAGAATTCTGTTATCAGTAAGACTATGCCGGTGCGATCGTCGAGTGTTCAGAGGCGCTGCTTACTGGCTGAGATGAATCACGGGTGGTGCGCCTGTCTCTGGATGCTGTCCTTACCCCATCCCTGAAACTATAATGAATAAAGCTTTTAACTAGCTAAGCTAATTGTAGTGAATATAGCTTTCACTAATATTATAATGAATTCAAATGGTTGCTGTTACTAGTTAATTAAGATCATGAATAAACTTTCCTGCTAGTAGTGTAGTAACAATAATGAACAAGCTTTTAACTGCTAGTAATGTTGTGGTAGTAATTAAGATGAATAAAGTCTTAATGCTGGTTGTTAATAATAATCAACTAATGACATAAACCTAACAGCCGGACAGAGATCTGACAAAAACTATGAACTGAGAAAGACGTACTTACGAAAAAGCTCTTTTATTAGATAACTCTTAAATCATCCAACGCAGACACACTACTCGTATCACAATAATGAAGAATCAACCTAATCACATAGAACGAAGCTCTCCCTATCCAACAACAAACGCTCTGGCTATCCAACAACAAACGCTCTGGCTATACAACAACAAACGCTCTCCTTCACATAAACAAACGCTCTCCTTAGGTATCGCTGAACGCGCCTATTTCTACTGGCTACCACCACGTCATGACTTACACTCATTGCCAGATCTCATTCTGCGGGTGAAATAACATCTCGTTCAGTAAGAAGATAATTTACATAGTAAAATAAAATAACCAGAGATAGTAAAAATCAAAAGGAAAGTGAATATAGAGTATACGTTACATCATCTCCCCCTTAATTTTTTTTTCCGAAAAACCTATCAATTTGTGAGTGTAAGTCTTACACTTCGTTGATTGACGTTTATCGACCTCTTTTTTGTTTTGTTGTTTGGTGGCAGCAGTATTTACAATATCAAACTTGGCATGACAAAATCAAGAAATCTGTATTCGTCTGTGAAACACTTGTATTTTTGAACAAAACAAACCTGCATCGACATACCTTCCTTTTATTCTGCCTAGCAGGAATCACTTTTTTAATTTCAAATTACGTTCTCATTATTCGTTGAATACACACCAACTGTATCAGCAGCGAAGATTGCCTGGAGCTGCCTAACAGTAACAATTTTATTATTTTACCCCTAAGCACATAGATATATACAAAAAAAATTTGGATTAGTAGATGGACATAGAAGAAATATAAAAAAAACACATATATACACAAAAAAGAATGCATAGGCCCACACGAAAAAAAGAAATTCTGACACGCCAACTGGTCGTGCAGGAAAAACAACAAACGGAGAAAAGAACCTGTCCACGAGAACTTACTTATCTCGAGGACGCATAAAAAACTCTAGTACGATAACGTTTTCCAGGCCTAATCGGACTGGTAAATTCAGGTGGCGTAGTGCGTTTCAAGGACTTGAATGGATCTGGAACATCTGTATTCTGTCGGTCAAGAAATCCCGGCGGCTGACAGGAACGGTCAGGAACGGCTGAAATCCGTCGGTCAGGAACGGCTGAAGTCTGGCGGTCCGGAAATCCCTGCGGCTGATAGGAACGGTCAGGAACGGCTGAAATCCGTCGGTCAGGAACGGCTGAAGTCTGGCGGTCCGAAAATCCTTGCGGCTGACAGGAACGGGCTCCCCCAGGCTTTTGATATGGAGTCCCTTTGTGCTGGGGCCCGTGGTGTCCTTCCAGTATTCTTTTGGACGGATGTGGCTCCGGCCACATCGTTTGCTTTCGCTTTCGCCCTCGTGGCATAAGAGTAGCAGCAGGCATCGGCCCTGTTTGCCCTGAGCGCAGGTTCCAGGGGCGAAACCAGGGCGGATGCAAAGATCTCAGCCTTCGTCGCTGTTGCGGCGAAGCAGATTGGGGAGACAAGTTACGTTTTCGACCAGCTTTTGGTGTTACTGGAAGGTTTGTAATAGTCAAATTATTGTCCATAACTGATAAATCAGAAATATCCGAAGCCTCTGAGTCGCTGCTGTAATTTAGTGGTCGTGCAGGGCGACGTTTATTTCTGACTATAGGAATACTCTCTGATGAGGTATTCAAGGAAGAAGGAGCTTGTGTTGGTGCAGAGTTATCAGGAAACGGCGCAGCAATAGTCTTGGCAATGGTTGGAGGGAAAGGAACGATACTAGTATTCGAAGAACTTGATTCGAGCCTTGGTCTCATGGGAGAATCAGGCTGCGTGTTTGGAAACCCGTCTTGAGGAGGGGAGGGTGAAGAAAAAATCACTGGAGATTCTTCAAAAATGTTTGTTGGTTCGTCCAAAATTTCTGGAGGTTGATCGTGAGATATAGACTCTTAAGTCTGTGGAACAGAAGGTTGAGTAGGATTGATTATAAAATCGATATTTCGTTCATGATACTTGCGGCACTGAGCAACGTGTACGTATTGAAATTGATTGTCAGGTTTTTCAAGAACAATGTTATTTTCAAACACATTTGCCACCCGATATGGACTTTCGTAGCTGGGTGCAAATTTCTTCACTAAAGTATGCGAAACAGAAGACTGGAAGTGCGTTTCCACGAGAGTGAGATCTCCAACGACAAGATCTGGTTCCCTACGCCTAGTATTATAATATCTTGCTTGAGCCGCTTGTGCTCCTAGCATTGCAACACGAGCTTTTTCTGCCATGATTCGTACTGATTGCGGAGTTGGTCGCTGGTTTAGTTCGTCGATAATCCCCGTTAAATTTTCAAAAGGGGTTTTAATTTTGCGACCCAGAAAAAGTTCTGCAGGAGTAATTTTAGTAGATTCGTGGACAGACGAGCGGAGGGCGAACGAAAAAAGCTCCAAATGGTCATCCCATCGTTCATGATGATCCATGACAAAAGTAGCAATCATTTTCACTAGCGTGCGGTTTACGCGTTCCGCAGGATTACTCTGGGGATGATATGGGGAAATGAATTTATGCTTAATGTGTAGTCTCACACACATTCTTTCAAAAATGTCAGAAATAAATTGGGGACCATTATCCGAAACTACTTTATTAGGTGCACCATATCTAGAGAATACTTCATTAATTAAGACATTACAAATAACTTCTGCCGTAGCGGCTTTAATGGGAAAAACTTCAACCCATTTAGAAAAATTATCAGTTAGTACTAAAACGTAACGAGCTTTGTTTTTAACAGATAAAGGATAAGGTCCCAATAAATCTATTGAAATAATGTCAAAAACATGAGAACTTGAACTAGATTTCAAGTGACCGGCCGGTCTTACATTACGGTAATTATTAATCTGACACAAGTGACATGATTGAACGTATGCGAGCACACTTTGGTACATGCCAGGCCAATAGGCAACATCCCGCAATTTACAACGGGTCTTGCGAATACCTAAATGGCCTGCAAGAGGTTTGTCATGAAATTCGTTTAAAAGGGCCATTCTAAGGGTTCGCGGAATACATGGGCGAAACTCTGCCCTAGTAGTCCTAGATTTCGTATACTAAAGAAGACCCTCTATGACTTCAAAATGCTGTGACCTTCCAGCCAGAGAAGGATCACTATGTAGGGGCGAACCCGCAAGCAAAAAATTATAGATATCCCCAAAATCTGGATCATTTATTAATTCTGCCATTATCTGCTCTCTGGATGTTATATCAGCTATTAGAAGTAAAGGCTGACATCCAGGAGTAGTTTCTGTGGGGACCCCACTAATCGGAACGCGAGGCAATGCGTCCGGTAATTGATTCTTATGACCTGGCTGATACGAAATTTTGATATTGCTCTCTTGTAACTTCAGAGCCCACTTCATAAGTCTTTGCGATAGGTGCTTAGCAGAATTCAAATACTGAAGGGCAGAATGATCCGTAATAATGTTAACTGTCAATTCGTTAAGGTAACATTGAAATTTGTTCAGAGCATACACAACAGCAAGACATTCACGTTCCGTAACTGAATAATTGCGTTCAGCTTTGGCTAAAGTACGAGACGCAAAAGCTATTGGATGCCCAGCTTGTGACAAAACGCAACCAAGACCAACTCCGGATGCGTCAGTATAAATATCAAATTCCTTAGTATGATCCGGGAAAGCCAACACAGGAGGCTGAGTCAACGCAGACTTCAGTGTTTCAAAAGCAGCGTTAGCCTCAGGTGTCCAAACAAACTTCTTGTATTTACGTTTCAAAGCATACAATGGCTCACAGATTGTAGCATAAGCGGGGACGAACTGCTGATAAGCGTGATAGTTCTTTTGCTGTTTTAGGCCGAGGAAAGTCAACAATAGGCCTAATGTTTTCATTATCCGTAAATAAGCCGTGGGGAGTGATTTTCAACTCCAGATATACAATCTCGTCCCTCGCTATCTGGCATTTACTAGGTTTTAACGTCAAGCCAGCATTGTATATGAGTTGGAACACCTGTTTGAGCAGAGAAAGGTGCTCGTCAGAAGTCTCGGATGTAATAATAATGTCATCCAAATATACATGCACATGGGGACCCAGAACAGGTCTGAGAACCGTATCCATAAGCTTTTGGAAAGTAGCAGGTGCAGAAGCTAGTCCAAAGGGCATACGCAGGTATTCATAAGCCCCAAAAGGAGTCACAAAGCCTGTTTTATCAACAGAGTCCGGATGTACTGCTACCTGCCAATATCCACTCGCCAAATCCAGGGTTGACATCCATTTGGTTGACGACAGGTCATGCAAAATATGTGACATGACAGGTAGTGGATAATTGATCGTTTTTGTGACTTGGTTGAGCTTGCGAAAATCTGTCACAAAACGAAATTCATTGGGTTGTATCTTTGGAACCAAAAAGGCAGGAGCAGCCCAGGCGCTTGTTGATTCCCTTATTATGCCCTGTTTAATCATTTCAGAAATTTGACGTTGCATTTCCTGTTTCTTATGTGGAGCACAAGGGTAAGGTTTCGTCGCTATCGGTTTCGAACCATCAGTGTCAATGACATGATAAACCACTTGTGTGAAACCAGGTTGATCAGAAAATAACCCAGGGCTTTCCTGCAAAAGTAGAGAAAGCTGGTTTCGTTGCCTCTCATTCAATTGGTTACTCAATAACAAACTCGTTATATCTATCGGAACCGTAGGAATCATTTCGACAGGTTCCGGAAAAGAAAATCACATGTTGTACGAAATTCAGAATTATTTGAAACGGGTTAATAAAGTCCATTCCTATTAAACATTTAACAGGTAGTTCGTCTATAAGCAGGAAAGAATGCGTAAAACGAGCCTTTCCCAGCCCTAGAGATAATGTGACAGTTCCTGTGATACTGAAGATTTCGTTATTTGCACCTCGCAAATACTGCGTCGCAGGCTGAACGAGTATAGCAGGAAAATTGTCAGTGCAAAACTTCGTATTTAGGGCTGATATTTCAGAACCAGTGTCGAACTTGGTCTCGACAATAATATCTTCAATTGTCAAGAATACATCAGGCAACTGAGGAGTTTGGACAGTCACTAATACTGTTTTAGGGTCAGAATGCTTGGTATCATTAAGCAGGACCGACCCTTGGTCTACTTCCTTTGGAAGTTTAAAGGATTCCTGGTTGGATTATCATGCGGTCTGAAACCTCGACCCTGCCGGGTATCGGGAAAATTTTCACGATGAGGAAAACTGCGTGAAACCTGCGTCGGGAACTCCGCGTGTCTGTTGACATTTTCATATCTATTACTTCTTCCCTCAGCACGGGCAGAAAAATAATCATTGTCCTGAGCATGAAAACGTTCCGAATGCTGCGGATTGGAACGGGGTCGAGCATACTGTGCATTTGTACGATATCCCGAAGATTGTTCAGAAACTCGCGGTTGGTTTGCCACTCTTCTGTGTGGTGGGACGTATGAAGCTTGGGTGTGCACTTGTGTATGCTCGCGCTGAAAGTTATTATGCCTATTATGCCGCTGAGGGTTTTCGTAATAAGCCTCGCGGGGTGCCCGAGCATGGTGAGTTGAACCATGTTTGCCATGTCGCTCTTCATACTTTCGTATGAGGCGAAGGCATTCATGAATTGTAGCAGGGTGTCTAACCTCAAGAAAATCTTGTAAAAATGGGTCGAGCTGCTGCAATAGGGTATCCAACATGTCAACATGACTGGCATGTGGATCCCATAAGTTATATAAGCGTGTTGTTTCCAACGCAAATGCAACAGGGCTATCGTTGGGTCCTTGCTGACGAGAAAAAGCTGTTGTGCAAGGCTAGCTCGACTGAGGCCGAAAGGAAAGACCTCCAAAAATTCTGCACGGAAATTCTCATAATGAGAATCCGGGTTCGACACTCTCCACTGCCGATACCAGGTCTTAGCGGTATCCTTCAAGCAAGTGCCTGCGATTTGTACTTTGCAGTCTTCAGGAATATTGTATAGATCAAAATGATCTTCCAGATCTTCGAGGAACTTTAAGGACCCCTCCAAACCATTAAAAAGAATTGTTCCTGCATGCGGCACGAAATGGGCAAGCATCTGCTTCGCTGAGAGGATTGAACTCCCTCAGGTATGACCCGCGACTCAGAGTAATAGGAAGCTGGTGCATTACGAAATTGTGAAGAATACCTGGGTACGTGTAGATCATTCATATCAAAGTTAGACCCACAGGCTTCTTGCAAATTGTCAAAAAAAACACCATCACCCTCGAAACTTGCCTTAGAGTGAAAAATTGAAGTTGTCTCAGGTAAGGAAGACATGGGTAATAATTGTCAAGATCTCGTGTTCGAGAAAAGTTCGGGCGCCAATTATAATGAATAAAGCTTTTAACTAGCTAAGCTAATTGTCGTGAATATAGCTTTCACTAATATTATAATGAATTCAAATGGTTGTTGTTACTAGTTAATTAAGATCATGAATAAACTTTCCTGCTAGTAGTGTAGTAACAATAATGAACAAGCTTTTAACTGCTAGTAATGTTGTGGTAGTAATTAAGATGAATAAAGTCTTAATGCTGGTTGTTAATAATAATCAACTAATGACATAAACCTAACAGCCAGACAGAGATCTGACAAAAACTATGAACTGAGAAAGACGTACTTACGAAAAAGCTCTTTTATTAGATAACTCTTAAATCATCCAACGCACACACACACTACTCGTATCACAATAATGAAGAATCAACCTAATCACATAGAACGAAGCTCTCCCTATCCAACAACAAACGCTCTGGCTATCCAACAACAAACGCTCTGGCTATCCAACAACAAACGCTCTGGCTATCCAACAACAAACGCTCTCGTTCACATAAACCAACGCTCTCCTTAGGTATCGCTGAACGCGCCTATTTATACTGGCTACCACCACGTCATGACTTACACTCATTGCCAGATCACATTCAGTGGGTGAAATAACATCTCGTTCAGTAAGAAGATAATTTACATAGTAAAATAAAATAACCAGAGATAGTAAAAATCAAAAGGAAAGTGAATATAGAGTATACGTTACAGAACCTGTGGCCCCATATAAGATACGGGTGATTACTTATCGCCGTAATAGTTGCTTACGGTGGTCGTTAAATCCTGAGCAGAAAAAAATGTTAAACTGAATTTCAGGCTTATTTAGATGCAGTGAGAAACGTTACTTGTATGCGACCAGCTCAGAAAGGAGGAAGGAATACATGAGCAGTCGATAACCTGCGCAATTCTGCACTTTCGACAAAAAGTTTACGGAAGTCTTGAGGGTATGTTTTGTTGTTGTAGGTGTTGGTTTTTATATCAATTTTAATTTATCAAATTCTGGATAACAGGAAAGTTTATTAAACTATATAAATAAAAAATACGAGAACAACGAAAAATAACACTATGAACATTTCTAAATTTTCGAAAAAGAATCTTAAATGTGTGTTTATTTTTTCGAGCAGTTGTCAACACTGCGTTCGTTGGTATGATATTCTACATATTGAATTTCTCCTGCTTGCGTCAGCGTCACAGGAAGAATAAAACCTATATACGTCTCTCCCTAACGCTCTGAAGTCATTCAGTACTTGCAACGCCATCTGCTTTCATCCGGTGGCTAAAATATTAACTAAACTCACCGCTATCGCACGATACGTAAAATCAAGGAAAAATACCGGAGAATAAAATAAAGTTAGTAAGACAAACGAATTCATCGGTGACAACACGCACGTGCTCCAAAAACTGTCTGCGACGTTTGTTCTGTTACTTAGGTGTTATGTCGTGTTTTATTTCATTTTCTTCGCACTGCAGAATAATTTAATAAAAAGGAATAAAATTGCAGAGTGATTTCATAAAAAGAAATAAAATTGCAGAGTAATTTCATTAAAAAAAGGAATCAGCGTTATTTTACTTCATAAAAAGAAGCAAGTAAAAATGTAAGAAAGTAACTGTAGGCGTAGTTTTGATTCAGTCACAGATTTTTCACCCGTACATGGCACGGGCTACGAGCTAGTGAGGTATCAAGAGACAGTGTTTCTAGAATGTCGCTCTCACTGACATTCTATGTGTGGCGGATCTTTTCATATGATGAGGGTGTGACTTTGTGACGTAACACTGAGGTGACGCAAAAGTCAAAACGACAACTTGCTGCGATAAGCCAAAGTCGGTGTAGTTGAGTCGGGAGAATAACTGGCTCCGGAGCAAGGAGACGTGAGTTCGAATCTCACCAACGACAAATGGGCTTATTTTCACATTGGCGCCAGAAGGTAAATAGGAATAACCTGCCCGAGAGGTTCGAAAATAATGTGTGATGGCTCCACACATCGTTTGTAATTAATCAGAATTCCTTCTTCTACAATGAGCTCCTTCAAACATGGTTTGTCGGCTGACCCGCAAACCTACAATTCTGTCCCAGCCCTTTCTCAAAGGGGAAGGGGAAGTACACTATGCTGACAAAAGTCACCAGACACACCTTCAAAAGCAAATGAACGGATCCGCTGCGTTGTTAAGATGCGCGGTACGGCTGCAAACGGTATAAAAACAAGCCTGCAAATAACCGCAATCGTATCTCAATGTGAGGTTGAGAGAAAATTTCGCGGCGGGAGAGAACTGATTTTGAGAAAGGAAAGATTGTTGGCTGTTATATTAGTGGGTTGTCCGTAAGAGAAACAGAGAGGCGTTTAAACATTCCGAAGTCAACTGTTTTGGATGTACTGAATAAGTGGATGACACATGGCGTGAATGAAGCAGCAAAACGTACCGGCAGACCAAAGAAAATCAGTGATAGGGAACGTCAAAGCCTAAGGAGAGTCGTTACAGCTAATGGACGGAGTACTGCACAAGAACTGAATGTACAGGTGAGTAAAAATGCTGGAACCTCTGTATGTACACGTACCATTCGCAGAGAACTTCATTTCATGGTTACCGTGGTCGTGCGGCTGCTCATAAGCCTTTCATCTCCACTCGGAATGCTACGCGTCGCTTAGCATGGTATAAAGAACATTTATTGTGGACCGTAGATCAATGAAAACGGGTCCTATGGACTGATGAATCCAGATGCACGATCCATCAGTCTGATGGCCGTGTGTGGGTATGGCGGCAGCCGAGGGAATGCTATTTATCGCATTGTACTGTTCCTGTGGTCAAGTTTGGAGCAGGCAGTGTACTCGTGTAGGTGCATTTTGTAGTATGGTCCCGGACCATTGGTTATCGTGGACAAACCTGTTAACCAGCACGTCTATCTCGATATTCTGGGCATTTATGCCCAACCAACTCTGTGGTAATACTATGGAACCGAGCCTTGTTGGTACCAGTAGGATAATGCACCGAGCCATAAAGGGAGGATAGTTACGGCGTGTAATTCCGTATCGAGTGTGGACTTGCCAGCATATAACCCTGATCTTAATCCCATAGAGCACATATGGGATGAATTAAAGTACCGCATAGAAAGTCTGGAACCAAGGTCTACTACTAAGCATCAGTTAGCTGCAGCATTATGTACTGAATGGAAGCCCATATCTATTGATGTGTTCCAAAACCTTGTCGAAAGCATGTCTCGAACAGTCAGTGCATGCATTAAAGCCAAAGGTGGACCGACACCGTACTAATGTATATGTATATCAATAAATGCTACGTTATGTTTCTCTTCTAGGTGGCCGGTGACTTTTGTCAATATAGTGTATATGTTGCGTACTACAGAGGTGGCGCAAGAGTCAAAATGGCAAATTGCGGCGATAAGCCAAGGTCCGTAGGAGAATAACTGGCTCCTATTTGTTGTTCAATCGGGAGAATAACTAGCTCGTTAATCCCACCACCGGCAAAACGGCTTTATTTTTACAACTTTCTTTTTTTCGAGACAACATGAATTTGTTTGTTCGGGGGGTTTAACAACCACCGTGAGCAACTAGATGGGCTACAAGCAGTTGCTCGTCCTTAATTTAGGGCCACTAGTTCCGGAGAAGGGAGAGAGCCAGTGCCGTAAGACAAACGCAACATCCATGCCTCACCGGAACTCAAACCCTGACCCTTCTCAGACGAATGGTCAGAATCCAGCGCTTAGACGACTGCGCTACAGGGGCGGCTAAGAAAGAAAATATGAGGAGTATCATATATCTTGGTTTTCTATAATTTACACAGAGTGATGGCTGGGACAGAAATGATTTAGCACCCTTTTTGAAATAATTTTGTGCGTATAGTACCAGTATGTCTGTCCTTCCGTCCATCTGTGAAAGTTATATGTCTGCACGTAGCATGGTGAGTCAAAAGTTCGTTCCGCTTTGAGCTGCGCATAATGTAGGGGCTTCAGCCTCGACTGAATCTCGCGATTACGTGCAATTGGCACGGGTCCACATTGCGTTCCCAGGTGAGCAGAAGATGGAGGTTGAAAAACGTGCTGTTCGGGTGCTCAGTTGCTGAAAAAAAGGGGTTAAACATGGCAAAAGCAGTGAGAGAAATTTTTGTGCCGCCCCGGTGGCGCAGTGGTCTCAACGCTGGATTGTGATCCGAATCCCGATGAGGCGTGGATTTTGTGTTTGTCTTACGGCACTGTCTCTCTTCTTTCCCTGGAACCAGTGGCCCTAAATTAGGGACGGGCGACTGCTTATATCCCGTTGAGCTGCTCACGGTGGTCGCTAAACCTCAAACAAAAAATAAATTTGTGTAGTTGAAGACAAAGCCACAGTGCACAGCAGCATTGTACGAAAATAACTCCATGTTTCAATGCAGGTGACAGCAGTCTCGAAGACACGCCTAGGTCAGGACATCCAACAACTACCAAGCTTGACACCCTTGTCGAAGCTGTGACACCGAACTCCAGTACAAGTACACGACAACTGAGAGCTGATGTAGGGTCTTTCCAATCCACCAACGTCCGTCACCTACACCAACTTGATTTCTTCTGCATGCGCCATCGAATAGTTCCCCATAATCTGACACAACAGCAGGCGGAATAACATGTCGTTATCTATCGCAGACTGCTGTCAAATTCACAGGACGGTAGGTTTTGGCGTCGTATCGTCACAGGTGATGAAAAGTGGATATTCCTACGTCATAGTATTGTTACAGTGGACACCCCCCCCCATCCTAAAACCTGAAGAAAACTCTAAAATTTGTCCAGGTCGCGTATGGTATGAGGCAGCTAGGAATCACAGTTCGGCAGGCTCACATGTTCTTTTACAGTTCAGTTTTTTATTTATTTCTCATTTACGTTGTTTTTTCTTTCGGATGTTCTCTAAAATTAATTAACAAAATTGCGGGATAATTAGGAAGTCGCTCCAATGCTCTTGAAGGCAAGAAACGCAATATTTTTGCCATTTTGAATTGTTTCTACCTGTGGGAAAAGGTAGCACTCAATGGTTGCTCTGGAAATTGATAAGAGCAAAGCGATAGGCCCAGAAGAGGACTTCTGGATTTCTTGAGGAGGGGCCGATGTTACGACCCACCCCCGCCATTAATTTAGTAATTAATGGGCGTGGTTGATGTGTGAA
The DNA here is from genome assembly GCA_039090855.1 of Macrothele yani. NCBI lineage: Eukaryota > Metazoa > Arthropoda > Arachnida > Araneae > Macrothelidae > Macrothele > Macrothele yani. The sequence goes on from CM077029.1 coordinate 61,129,950, forward strand.
ATTAATTAAGTATTAATTATGTTCGAGGCTTGATTGGAGTTTAAAAGTGTAAACAGTAGATAAAGTTTTATCTGGGGTTTGGAAAGAAAAGAGGCGAAGAATTCTCTCTCTGGCTGGGTGGTCTCAGAATAGCTCTGTTAGGTCATAAATATCAGGGCGCAGCTGACGGGCAGCCTATGCAACACGGAAAGGGAAAGAGGAATACGTATCAAATGAGCCACTTGAGTAAATGAATGAAGATGGGGACAAAAGGTTTAGCGAATCATCGTAAATTCGTCGATTGTTTGGGGCATTTTCGAGAACAATTGCTCTCTGTGTGGTCCGTGCAGAAAAATAAGATTTCGCACTTAGCGTGAAAATAAGGAAGAAAGTTTAGTTGTCTGTGCGCTCTCCGATGTGAAAGGCTGGATGCCTTGGATCTGCAAAAAATGAATTGGGAAAAATGAAGCAGCGAACCTCCCCGCATTTTGGTAAGAAATGGAGACAACTCGAGGCTGATGGAGATGCCAGTTTGCCATAAAGACAGCAGAATGCCTAAATCCGCGTGATAACGCAGAAATTTCTAGGCTGGAGCGTAATGGAAATCAGCGACTGTTTGGCCTAATGAAAGCCAAGTTACAGGGAAATTAAGAAGTCTGCGATTGGACAGTGGTCATTCCAATGAGAAGCGAAGCCAAGCAAAGTCGGGTTCGGATGCCAACCACTGCAGTGTGGAATCGTCACCCCCATTCATCCCCTACTGTGGAGGAAGTGAAGAGACGCGCTTGTCTTACGGGGCGAAGCGAGGCCCCATGTGTGTGTGTGTGTGGTCACGTAAGCAGCGAAGCCACTACGTGTAAGTGCGACGGGATAAAAACATGGCGAAAGAAAAATATGAGCGTAAGAGCGGTGGCTTCGATACCTAACAAATATACAGGTGAAATGTTGAGTTGCCGATATACGCTTAAGGTAAAAGCACGTCTGATTTCGCTCGGCCGAGAAAATTAATCTCAGGGCTGGCGGTCGCAACTCGATAAAAAAATGGAAACAAAACCTGCGAGTGGCATATTTGAACTGCGTACTCAGGCAGGGTAGATGGTTTGCTAACGGAAAGGAACTGACTGAATTGGGAATGAACGGTCAAAAAGGACGGAAGGTAGCGACGGACGGAATCTACTATAGCAGCAGCGGAAGTGAGGGCGTGCCACTCTCCAAGCAGTTGACGTTCACAATTATTTCTTCACGACAACAAAAATCATTTCCCAGGAACACAGAAAATCAATCTTGGAAACCGCAACAGCAGATGTGAGAGGGCCTATTTTGTTTAACGGCCACCTTCAAATCGTCACGAGAATAGATCAGTGTGCACTCTAATCATTGCAACAAAGTGCGGCGTGATATTACCATTTTAATTGTGTGCTTCATTTACATCAAGCGTCAAAGTGAAGTGTTGAATCATCGGTGCTGCCACATGCTGCAAGTGTCTGTGTGTGTGTGCGTGTTTTTTTTTGTCGTGTGATATTATGTGATGCACAACGGATTTGCACAGCAAAGTCACGAAACTGTAAGTAGATGAATATTTCCTTTTTCTTTCTTCGCACATCTGCGAACTTGTGCCATCCCGACACCCAAAGCTGCATGGACATAGATGCAGTAATTCTGAGTGACTGAACCTCAGTGGAAATACCTGCACATACAGATCTCAATTTCTTACAGGGCCCATTTCCTGATTATTTTTTTACATGAATAAGGGAGAGGGTGTGGCCACAAATTCCGCTGGGCGGGACAGTTTCTTTTAACTTTGGTTCAGGGCCAAAGCGAGCGGAGAAGGGATTTGCATGTGCATGCTTATTAGATTTAGTTAATTAACTTTGGCAGTATTTCGCACCTATAATCGTATACCGCAAATTAACGTGCTTGTGTATTTTGTGTCGCGAGTATTTTTAATGTGATCGTTTGCATACAATTTTTTTTTCATTCTCTAAGCAATTGTATATGAATATCACCTGCAGCTCTATTTAGTGTGTAAACGAGTAGTATCTCTTGTTCAGATAGTCCGGTGGAGACTCAGTCGGCTGCGTTATCCGACAGTAAAGTGTGACACCGTATGCTGCCCACATATGAGGGGCAATTGTCTATGCGCCTAGAGAGCGCCGGATCTGTTTAAATCTCGCAGAACGTTATTAAATGTTGTGTTGTGTATTTGAGAATCATGTGTTATTTGCGAAAGTGAGTGTTGTACTGGCTGGTTGGGGATTGAATGTACCGGAGTAAGATCCGGACCACTACACTCAGTCACGAATTGGTGATTGCGGGTGAACCTCATCACAACTCTGATCCCAAAGTATAATTTTTTTTAGATTATTTTATTTTTTATTTGTTGTTGTTATTTTGTTCACAAGGTGGATTCACCCAAGCCTTATGCTTCGGGTCATTCTTCAACTTTTCATTTTTTATGTTCTGGTGTGAATCTTTGAGTGCAGCAGTGCACCTGAGATTCTCACCTGGTGCCGTGGCCAACTAAATTGTACTTCAGGTCTCAAGCACCGTTACCGGCAGACTCGGCAGGAACACTGCTAGTGCCGTGTAACATTAATGGTGCCGTTGTCCCAGGATCGATACCTATATTTTGCAGCTAGCGGAACAACACTCATGTTCGTAAAATAAGTGCGAATTGACTGCCATTACTATTTTTATTTAGTTTTGTTCGGTGCGAATTTTGTATAATTTAGCATTAAGTAAGCCTTAAGCTGTTTTCTAAGAACTGCCATAATTTTAGTGGGTAAGAAAAACAAAATGGCTAAAACGAAGAAATCGTCATCTGCGAGTCACGTGGATTCAGATGATTCTGATGGTTACTCTGACGGAGAACATGTGAGCACTGGGGCTGCAATTGTTCCGGAAGAGAGTACACCTGTTACAAGTACAGCGGGTACATCACAGCTGAGACAAACAGCTTTAGCCGCACCTATGGTTTACGGTGAGCAAATAGCGGGATGCATAAACATGTTGAGGCTATTTACAGGCACTGATCCGCTGTATCGTGCTAAACACTTTTTTCAGGATGTCGAAAGTGTAGCGATGGTGGGTAGATGGAGTGAACAAACTAAACTCGCGATTGCAAAATCTAAATTTCGGGAGAGAGCTGCTGAATTTCTATCTGATAGCGATGAGCTGAGGGCTGAAACCGAACCCTTTGCAGCGCGAACCCGCATGATTGTGGATCCCTTACGAGTGCAGGGAAGCCAGGTCAAAAGTCCTCCAATCATTTCGAGGGCGTCGCTGAGACCAAGGGATGATTACGGGCGGGTGTTAAGGGCGAGTAACACCATGCCACACACTGACAGACGGGGAGCAGTCGAGATTATAGTGGATCCCCAGGAAGACTGTGACACCACGATTATCTACGATGTTGAGAAGGAACTCGAAGACAGTGGAACGCAAGAATTTGGCATCGAGCGCACATAAAAGCGGGCGTAGGAGCATCGAACGTGAGAGATCTGTGGAACTCGTGGATTCTCGAAGCTATGCCTCATATTTAAATTTTCTTTCCGCATATCTCGACGGGTAGCAATGAACGTGTGATGAAATCCTTAAACTTTCCTTCCGCTCTCAGGGCACTTAAATCCGGAATTAGGTGCCTTGCGACGGTGGGAAAGGGTTGAGTGTTTACAGTTAAAAAAAAATAGAATGATTGGATGAATAAACTTCATCCAGTCATTCCTTTTTCTTTCATGGGGGATGGAATGTTACAGTGGACACCCCCCCCATCCTAAAACCTGAAGAAAACTCTAAAATTTGTCCAGGTCGCGTATGGTATGAGGCAGCTAGGAATCACAGTTCGGCAGGCTCACATGTTCTTTTACAGTTCAGTTTTTTATTTATTTCTCATTTACGTTGTTTTTTCTTTCGGATGTTCTCTAAAATTAATTAACAAAATTGCGGGATAATTAGGAAGTCGCTCCAATGCTCTTGAAGGCAAGAAACGCAATATTTTTGCCATTTTGAATTGTTTCTACCTGTGGGAAAAGGTAGCACTCAATGGTTGCTCTGGAAATTGATAAGAGCAAAGCGATAGGCCCAGAAGAGGACTTCTGGATTTCTTGAGGAGGGGCCGATGTTACGACCCACCCCCGCCATTAATTTAGTAATTAATGGGCGTGGTTGATGTGTGAAATTAATTAAGTATTAATTATGTTCGAGGCTTGATTGGAGTTTAAAAGTGTAAACAGCAGATAAAGTTTTATCTGGGGGTTTGGAAAGAAAAGAGGCGAAGAATTCTCTCTCTGGCTGGGTGGTCTCAGAATAGCTCTGTTAGGTCATAAATATCAGGGCGCAGCTGACGGGCAGCCTATGCAACACGGAAAGGGAAAGAGGAATACGTATCGAATGAGCCACTTGAGTAAATGAATGAAGATGGGGACAAAAGGTTTAGCGAATCATCGTAAATTCGTCGATTGTTTGGGGCATTTTCGAGAACAATTGCTCTCTGTGTGGTCCGTGCAGAAAAATAAGATTTCGCACTTAGCGTGAAAATAAGGAAGAAAGTTTAGTTGTCTGTGCGCTCTCCGATGTGAAAGGCTGGATGCCTTGGATCTGCAAAAAATGAATTGGGAAAAATGAAGCAGCGAACCTCCCAGCATTTTGGTAAGAAATGGAGACAACTCGAGGCTGATGGAGATGCCAGTTTGCCATAAAGACAGCAGAATGCCTAAATCCGCGTGATAACGCAGAAATTTCTAGGCTGGAGCGTAATGGAAATCAGCGACTGTTTGGCCTAATGAAAGCCAAGTTACAGGGAAATTAAGAAGTCTGCGATTGGACAGTGGTCATTCCAATGAGAAGCGAAGCCAAGCAAAGTCGGGTTCGGATGCCAACCACTGCAGTGTGGAATCGTCACCCCCATTCATCCCCTACTGTGGAGGAAATGAAGAGACGCGCTTGTCTTACGGGGCGAAGCGAGGCCCCATGTGTGCGTGTGTGTGGTCACGTAAGCAGCGAAGCCACTACGTGTAAGTGCGACGGGATAAAAACATGGCGAAAGAAAAATATGAGCGTAAGAGCGGTGGCTTCGATACCTAACAAATATACAGGTGAAATTTTGAGTTGCCGATATACGCTTAAGGTAAAAGCACGTCTGATTTCGCTCGGCCGAGAAAATTAATCTCAGGGCTGGCGGTCGCAACTCGATAAAAAAATGGAAACAAAACCTGCGAGTGGCATATTTGAACTGCGTACTCAGGCAGGGTAGATGGTTTGCTAACGGAAAGGAACTGACTGAATTGGGAATGAACGGTCAAAAAGGACGGAAGGTAGCGACGGACGGAACCTACTATAGCAGCAGCGGAAGTGAGGGCGTGCCACTCTCCAAGCAGTTGACGTTCACAATTATTTCTTCACGACAACAAAAATCATTTCCCAGGAACACAGAAAATCAATCTTGGAAACCGCAACAGCAGATGTGAGAGGGCCTATTTTGTTTAACGGCCACCTTCAAATCGTCACGAGAATAGATCAGTGTGCACTCTAATCATTGCAACAAAGTGCGGCGTGATATTACCATTTTAATTGTGTGCTTCATTTACATCAAGCGTCAAAGTGAAGTGTTGAATCATCGGTGCTGCCACATGCTGCAAGTGTCTGTGTGTGTGTGCGTGTTTTTTTGTCGTGTGATATTATGTGATGCACAACGGATTTGCACAGCAAAGTCACGAAACTGTAAGTAGATGAATATTTCCTTTTTCTTTCTTCGCACATCTGCGAACTTGTGCCATCCCGACACCCAAAGCTGCATGGACATAGATGCAGTAATTCTGAGTGACTGAACCTCAGTGGAAATACCTGCACATACAGATCTCAATTTCTTACAGGGCCCATTTCCTGATTATTTTTTTACATGAATAAGGGAGAGGGTGTGGCCACAAATTCCGCTGGGCGGGACAGTTTCTTTTAACTTTGGTTCAGGGCCAAAGCGAGCGGAGAAGGGATTTGCATGTGCATGCTTATTAGATTTAGTTAATTAACTTTGGCAGTATTTCGCACCTATAATCGTATACCGCAAATTAACGTGCTTGTGTATTTTGTGTCGCGAGTATTTTTAATGTGATCGTTTGCATACAATTTTTTTCATTCTCTAAGCAATTGTATATGAATATCACCTGCAGCTCTATTTAGTGTGTAAACGAGTAGTATCTCTTGTTCAGATAGTCCGGTGGAGACTCAGTCGGCTGCGTTATCCGACAGTAAAGTGTGACACCGTATGCTGCCCACATATGAGGGGCAATTGTCTATGCGCCTAGAGAGCGCCGGATCTGTTTAAATCTCGCAGAACGTTATTAAATGTTGTGTTGTGTATTTGAGAATCATGTGTTATTTGCGAAAGTGAGTGTTGTACTGGCTGGTTGGGGATTGAATGTACCGGAGTAAGATCCGGACCACTACACTCAGTCACGAATTGGTGATTGCGGGTGAACCTCATCACAACTCTGATCCCAAAGTATAATTTTTTTTTTAGATTATTTTATTTTTTATTTGTTGTTGTTATTTTGTTCACAAGGTGGATTCACCCAAGCCTTATGCTTCGGGTCATTCTTCAACTTTTCATTTTTTATGTTCTGGTGTGAATCTTTGAGTGCAGCAGTGCACCTGAGATTCTCACCTGGTGCCGTGGCCAACTAAATTGTACTTCAGGTCTCAAGCACCGTTACCGGCAGACTCGGCAGGAACACTGCTAGTGCCGTGTAACAGTATCCCTGGACACCAGTGCCTGAGGCCACGTCCGGAAGCACGACCGGTGGTGCAGAGAGGGCTGTTCGAGAGCAAAGACATGTTGTGCATTTGGTGGAATTGTGAGGGTCTTGTGCACTGTGAACTCGTGCCACATGGTCATACTCTGGATGGGAACTTCTATGCGGAACAACTGCAGCGGGTCCATGATGCCCTGCGTCAACATTATTCAGCGCTCATAAATTGGAAGCGAGCGTTGCTGCAAGTGGGTAATACCCCAAGTCACACCTCGAGAGTGTTCCGCCAAAAAGTACTGGAATTGGAAGGGATTAATATCCTGCCCCACCACACAGTCCGAACCTTGGTCCACCAGTCTACCAACATATATCCTACCCTTCCACAAATATATATCCTACCCTTATATCCTACCCTTCCACAATCCTACCCTTATATCCTACCCTACCATATATCCTACCCTTCCACAACCAGATATCCTACCCTTCCACAATCCTACCCTTATATCCTACCCTACCATATATCCTACCCTTCCACAACCAAATATCCTACCCTTCCACACAGATATCCTACCCTTCTTACCCTTCCACAAATATATATCGTATATATATTTGATATATATATAGATATCCTTCCACATATATATCCCAGATATCCTTCCACAACCAGATATCCTTCCACTCCCAGACATCCTTCCACTCCCAGATATCCTTCCACTCCCAGATATCCTTCCACAACCGGATATCCTTTCCACTCCCACTTCCACAGATATCATTCCACTCCCAGATATCCTTCCACTCAATAGTATCCTTCCACTCAATAGTATTCTTCCACGCAATAGTATCCTTCCACTCAATAGTATCACTCAATAGTATCCTTCCACTCTATAGTATCACCCAATAGTATCCTTCCACTCTATAGTATCCTTCCAATAAAACAGATATCCTTCCACTTAATAGTATCCCTCCAATAAAACAGATATCCTTCCACTCCCAGATATCCTTCCACAACCAGATATCCTTTCCACTCACACTTCCACTCCCTTCCACAAATATATATCCTATATATATTTGATATATATAGATATCCTTCCACATATATATCCCAGATATCCTTCCACAACCAGATATCCTACCCTTTAACACAGTCCGAACCTTGGTCCACCAGACTACCAACTGTTTCACTGGTGGATGTGGAATCTGGTATGAGAGAGTTTCTGTCTTCGGAACCTGCAGAGTGCATCGTATCTCTGGTGAAACATTGGCAAAGGACTGTAGAAAAACAACGGCCTATACTTTGCAGAATCAGTGAGTGTGCATGGCTTTCTTACATCATTAAATTCTTTACCTGCAAACGGTAGGATCTTTCGACTCACCTTGGAATTAAACCAATTTTTAAAAATATTTCTGCATTAGGGAATTTAAACTGTGAAACCGACTATCCATATCTTTTGGCCTCTTTGTTATGCAGATGCTGTTGAATTCAAAATATGTTTTATTCCATATCAATGCATTAAAAATCCTACTGAACAATTTTTTCATACCTTCGAGTACATTTTATCACGAAGCTTTTTTTGCGTATTGGCTTTTGCTTCAAATAATGGAGTTTTCCTGCTAGACGGCATAACTTTTTATTGTATTTTCAAGCTCTCTGCTTCTAAAAGTCCAATTATTATTATTACTATTATGTTTTTTTTGTACATTGAATAAAGTTTGTAGTGAAAAATATTTTGTGTATAATTTCGAATTTTTCATTATGCGTAATTTTGCCACCAGGGGACGAAAAAGCTTATTTCTGTTTTTTTTTTGTTTTGTTTTTTTGGTTGGAGGTTTAACGACCACCGTGAGCAGCTCAATGGGCTATAAGCAGTCGCCCGTCCCTAATTTAGGGTCACTGGTTCCAGGGAAGGGAGAGAGCCAGTGCCGTAAGACAAACACAACATCCATGCCTCACCGGGATTCGAACCCGGACCCCGTTCGGACGAATGCTCAGAGGCCATCGCTTAGACCACTGCGCCACCGGGGCGGCTTATTTCTGTTTACAATAATATTTGCAGCAGTACAGACGCTTCTAAGAACTCGGATGAAGATGAATCTTCATTGGTCAGATATCACTCCCTACAGAAAACGTTTTGTCATAATAACACAGCTTCCTGCCAAGTAAAGGAAAAAGCATATTTCAGTGTTTCGATGTCTCTCTGCATCCAAAAGTTCGATTCATATTTTTTTTTTTTGCGTCAGATGGCGTTCGTGGTTGCAACTACTTTTTTATATTAGGTGTACAAATAAGTTTTAAAGCGTTTTTTGTGTGACGTATACCGCTAATTTACATATCCGATATTTCCCCGCGTTGTCGTCACGTGACCGTAACTGGTCCAGAGTATAAAATATGACACAGAAGTTTGCCCAACAATCAAACGCACTTGCACATCGGTTGGTGAAAGATGGAAAGCGATACTGCATTTGTTCGACACTGCATTCGTTACGAATTTCATGAAGGAAAAAGTGCTGCAAAAGCATGTGCATCGATCTGTTCTGTTCTAGGGGAGAATATTGTATGGAAAAGCACGTGGGAGTTTTGGTTTTGACGGTTTAAAGCAGGTGATTTTGATGTTAGCGGTCAAGAACGTAACTGCTTCCCGCAGAAGGTTGCACATGAAGAACTGCAAATATTACTGGATGAAGATTCGTCTCAAACACAAAAACAACTAACTGAACAACTGGGGGTAACTCTACAAACCATTTCCAATCGTTTACGCGTAATGGGAAAGATTAGGAAGAAAAATGGGTACCACATGACCTGAGCCAGAAGAACAAGGATGAGCGTGTCATGAAATGGTTGAATCTGTTGAATAAACAACACAGAAAGTATTTCCTGTAGAAAACCGTTACGGATGATGAAAAGTGGATATGGTACGACAATCCCAAATGTAAAAAACACTAGGTAGACCCTAGTGAAGCAACTACTTCGACACTGAAACGCAATATTCACTTCAAGAAAGTTCTGCTGTGCATCTGGTGGGATATGAAGGGTGTGCTCTATTTTGAACTATTGGAACAGGGTCAACTGTTACTGCTGATCGCTACGTGCAACAATTGCTGCGATTGAACCAGGAAATCTGTCGTCTGTCTCAAACGTCCATCACAGACAAAGGATTGCGTCCCGTGAAATTGCTTCAGGACAACGCTAAGCCGCATGTCGCGAAATCGGTCAAGGAAACGTTATTGGCGCTTGGCTGGGACGTTTTGGAGAACCAGGCGTATAGTCCCGTCATAGCCCATTCAGACTATCATTTGTTCCGATCGAATCAACATGGTTTGTCTGCTGCACGGTTCCGGACATGTGACGAAGTGCAAAAATGGGTTGACGACTTCATTGCGTCATACGACGAAGAAATATTCTTCAAGGAAAAAGTGCGGCAAAAAGATGTGCATCGATCTGTTCTGTTCTGGGGGAGAATATTGTATCGAAAAGCACGTGTGAGTTTTGGTTTAGACGGTTTAAAGCAGGTGATTTTGATGTTAGGGAACGAGAACGTAGCGGCGCCCCAGAGAAGGTTGCATATGAGTAACTGCAAGCATTGCTGGATAAAGATTCGTCTCAAACGCAAAAAAAAAAAAAAAAAAAAAAAAAAGAAAAACTCGATGAACAACTGGGGATAACTCAACAAACCATTTCCAATCGTTTACACGCAATGGGAAATATTCAGAAGGAAGGAAAATGGGTTCCGCATGACCTGAGCCAGAGGAACAAGGATCAGCGTGTCATGAAGTGCTTGAATCCGTTGAATAAAGAGCACAGAAAGTCTTTCCTGTGGAAAATTGTTACGGGTGATGAAAGGTGGATATGGTACGACAATCTCAAACGCAAAAAACACTGGGTAGACCCCAGTGAAGCAACGACTTCGACACAGAAAAGCAATATTCACTCCAAGAAAGTTCTGCTGTGCGTCTGGTGGGATATGAAGGGTGTGCTCTATTATGAGCTATTGGATCCGGGTCAAACTGAAAGTCTTTCCTGTGAAAAACACTCCCGACCGATAGCGGAAGGTAATAGATAATGACGGTGCATATTTTGATTCGTAAAAGTATTGTTGTTTTCTCCCAAATTACATGTTGCGTTGTTTTAAAACGCTTTAAAACTTCTCTGTACACCTAATATATTTGCGAATCTTTATTACTTACAGTTTTTCCACTAGAACACGTAACCGCATATTTTTGTTTGCAACCTTGTTAACGTTTCCAGAAATTCACACGTCATTCATCTCAGCAACGCTTCTTATGAAACTTTCCTGCTCAAAATTATATACAGTTTTCCCGACAGAAGGCATACATCTGCATTTAATTTTTTTCTTCGGTATTCCCTTGTAAAAGTCGGATTTGGAAAATGCTTTTTGTCGGATTTGGAAAATGCTCACGGCAAAGGACATTTTGAACATACATGGTCGTATCAGAATAATATGACAACCTTCTTTTTTTTTTTTTTTTTTTTTGATTGGAGGTTTAACGACCGCCGTGAGCAACTCAACGGGCTATAAGCAATCGCCCGTCCCTAATTTAGGGTAACTGGTTCCCGGGAAAGGAACCAGTGGCCCTAAATTAGGGTCACTGGTTCCCTTGCATGAACGCAATGACGCGCTGGGAGGTTGCCTGAGGCACACGGGCCCATTCGGACTGCATCAGAGTACGGAGGTCCCGTAGATGACGCTGTTGTGGTTCGGCACGTCGAACCTGTCGATCCAAATAGTCCCACAAGTGCTCTATGAGATTTAGGTCGGGCGATTTCGTCGGCCAAGAAAGAACGGAGACATCGCTGTCGTGTTCCGGGAACAAGTCGCGAACCCCCTTAGCGACGTGGCAGGGCGCATTGGCCTGTATGTAGACACCATCAGGATAAACGTGCAACATGAAAGGATGCATGCGGTCAGCGAGGATGGACAAGTAGGTAGCCATTTGCATTCAGGGACCCATTCAGTGGTCCCAGGTCATACCAGGAAAACATCTCCCACACATGCGCACTGCCACCGCCTTCCTGTACTTGACCGACAAGCGTGTCCGGGTGTTGATTCTCTTGTGTCAGACGTCGTATCCGCCACCAGTCGTCACTTCTGTGGAATAGAAACCTCGATTCGTCGGAGAAGGCAGCCTTTTTCTCATCTTCTACTGTCCAATGACGGTAGTCCCATGCGAACTTCAGGCGTCGTTGCCAATGGACTTAGGTTAACATGGGCGCCTTGACGCAGCGTCGACTCCAGAGACTCATGCGTAACATGGTTCGCTCTACTGTTATCAGGGACACGTACCTGGGTGCCTCAGCGTTCATTTGCGGCGTCAATTGTTGCACTGTTGCCCGTCGATTGCCCTTTTCTCCTCTGGGGTCGATGTCCTTTGGGGCTCCACAATTATGACGTCATGAGGTACTCGCCGTGCCAGCGGTCCAATCTTGGTTACACCATTACTACAGCTCCTCGCGAACAGCCTACGAAGTCTACTGTTTCTGAGATGCTTCCATCCTTGGCGCGGTAGCCTATGATTATTCCCTTTTTAACGTCCGTGAAATCACTATCTCTGCCCATTGTGTTCACGTAACGCACTATGGCTCATCTGTCCTGGCCGCCTACTGATATCTCCGTGTGGCTGACCTTGTCACGTGCACTCTGTGGCGTACACTGTGCTTCCGGAGACGGTCTGATACGACTGTGTACTTTGGAACTTTTCTGATGCATTGTTCTGCTGCTAGACGGCGGCAATGTGCATTTCTGTTTGCAACTGTATCTCTTCTAGAAATTCGATTCCGAACATTGTTTTTGTACGGTATGATATCGCTATTGTGAAGATCGGGAATAATACGCAGTTTTCTCGCCAAGGGCTGTACATGCATTTGGAAGAAACAGTAAAATTTTCAAGAGCAATTTACGATTATGTGTTAAAAGATAAGTTTTTAATCAGTGCATCCTTCCAGTTCTTACTTATCGACCAGAGACATGGAACTTTATTTAAAAAAAACGTACGTAAGTTGCAGGGACTCAGAGAAGCATCAAGGGATGCATGTTAAGTGTAACCAAAGAGAGGAAAAGGAATTCACTGATCAGGAAATAACAAGACTTGATGACATCATGATCAAAGTTAAGACGGTATTAGGAGAATTCAAATTCGTGCAGAAATAGTCAAAAGTAATCGAGGTAGTTGCCTTCAATGCACGATCTTAATAACAAGAGTCACTCACAAAAAAACTACTTGAACTAAAATACGAACCAGAAACGATCCAATCCATCATCACAACCTTAAAACTAATACAGAGAAGATCATATTTTCAATTCGACAACATTATTTATCGCCAAACTGAGGGCGCCCCAATGGGATCACCACTATCTCCGATTCTATGCGGAAATTTTGCTACAATACATAGAAAATAAAGTGCTACAAGAATATCAACAACCTCCGTGCTGTTACATAAGATATGTAGATGATGTACTCCTCTTCTGGGATCACGAACCAGCTGACATACGAACTTTTGCTGAACACTTATCATCCCAAATTCCGACCATAAAATTCTCCATTGAACTGGAAAGTGAAGGTAAATTGCCATTCCTGGATTTTATGCTTGAACGAGATGCTGTCATTTGCACCTTGCAACACTCTGTATATAGGAAACCCACTTCAATACCAACATTGATCCCTGCTTCTTCAGCACATCCAAAAAGCTATAAACCCTTCTCAATCAATTTCCTTCTACGCAGAGCCATCACGCATTCATCTAGTTTCAGCAGACGTAAATGTGAAATTAACAAAATATTCAACATCGCCCTCAACCATGGCTTTCCCACCTTTATCATAAAAAAGCTCTTAAGAAGATCCACCAAGAAAACTCAACTACTCTCCAGAGGGACCAACAACTTCGTAGATATGTAGGTGCCATAGATTATTATTCAACCATAGCACCTGTTCTCAAAGCCATTTGCAGAAACTTTCACCTGGAATTCGGAATACGTACTACAAACATTTTCCAGTTAATTAAAAAAGATCGAGACCAGGTAACAAAGCTAAACAAATTTGGTGTTTACAGCACCCCTTAAAAAGTATTGATACTGAAACTCCCGATAGTAAATATATAGGATCTACAAAACGTACACTAGCAACAAGACTGAATGAACATAAATACACCGTAAAGAATGGACTTAAAAATTCTGCATTGTCTCGACTCGTGTGCGATGGCCTGCACTATCCAATTTGGAATGATGCTTCCATCATCTAAACACCTAGTGATGTCTCTTCATTGCTGTTCACTGAGAGCCTTGTAATTGCTACTGAGAGACATTTATGCTGTAATGACAATGTTCCAGTATCTATACCTACAATCTGGAATCTATTTACAGGTCCGAATACGAGGCAAACTGAGGACGAAATCACTTAATCTCGATTTCTGCTATAGTGCTTCTTGTTGTATCTCCAGATGAGAACAACACAATTAATTTAATTACCTACTAACCTTCCTTTATTTTTACAATGCAGTATTGTATGTATACCTGCATTCCATTTTCTTTATTTTCTTTATTTGATGATACAAGCCACGTTGTTTGACAATTTGGTGCCACGTGACATTATTTCATATTAATATCTGAAATCTATATTATGTCACGTAACACTCTATTTAAACTTACTCCTTCTTCTGTATCTGATGATGGGTTCTAGGGAAAATTGAAAGTTCTTATATTTGTATATACAATAAAATCTTTAAATTCAGCCAATGAATTGAAATTTGTATTGTGAGTGACTCTTGTTATTAAGATCGTGCATTGAAGGCAGCTACCTCGATTACTTTTGACAAAGTTAAGACCTTTAAGAAGCAATGGGCTAGACATATTGCTAGAACTGACCACCATTGGATGATTGAAGTACTAGACTGGGTACCAAGAAGCAGAGAAAGACTCGGAAGTCCATGTGGGAGATGAGTAGATAAAATTTGAAAGCATGCCGGAATGACATGGAAGAGAACTGTTCAAAACAGAGAGTTGTGGAACAAACTTGGGAGACCTTCATTCAGCAGTGAATTGAAAATGTTGATGGTTATGATGTGGAAACAGCGTAACTTTTTTTTTTTTTTTGATTGGAGGTTTAACGACCACCGTGAGCAACTCAATGGGCTATAAGCAGTCGCCCGTCCCTAATTTAGGGTCACTGGTTCCAGGGAAGGGAGAGAGCCAGTGCCGTAAGACAAACACAACATCCACGCCTCACCGGGATTCGAACCCGGACCCCTTTCGGACGAATGATCAGAGGCCATCGCTTAGACCACTGCGCCACCGGGGCGGCTTAGTAAGCTTCGTAAAGCAGTGCTTCTCAAACTTTTGTTCTTCAAGTACCCCTTGAGAATATTTAGCTAAACTGCGTACCCCTTGTATATTAGATATTAGGGATGCACCGTACTAATAAATAAGGACTTTTCTCCAGTACGTTTATGTTTTTGTGTGTATATACGTGGGTATAAAATAAAAAATATATATACATACAAATACACACGTATATGCATATTTGTTTAAAAAAAAATTACGTATATTGATGTCACAGATATTGTTAATTTTGTTGATATGAAAATCGGTTTACTATGCGACTCATTATGTTTGCTAACTACTCGTGTACCCCCAAGGGGTACGCGTACCCCACTTTAAGAACCACTGTCGTAAAGAATTTGCGGAATTGGTAGGATTTCGTTAAGTCTTGGCAATGAGTCCACTGAACGTTCAGGACTCCGTAATAAGGTCAATGGTCGTATAAAGTTTGAGAAATTTTGCAAATACAACTTGTTTTTCTCTGAAAAGTTTCTCAATTCTAAATGTTGTTTGGCTGAAATCGAAATATTAATATATTGTCCTAAGAAACAAGAAGAGTTCTGAAGAAATAAGAAACTCTGAAATCAAGAAGTAAGTAAACAGTTTCCAACATCACGAATAATACAGATGTTCAAGCCAAAAATAACGAAAGAAAAAAGAAGGAAAGCCAAGGATATCACATTATAAAAAAAAAAAAAAGAAGGAAAGAAACCATGATAACTGAGAAAAAAGTGAGAACGGAAGAAGTAGGTACATAGGGTCTGGAAAAAAAAAACAAAAAAAAAACGCGAATTCCGCAGCTGCGCATTCTGGCAAGCTAAAAAACAACGTAAGGCAAGAACACTCAAACAGAAAGAAAAAAACAAGGAAACAAAAACAGATGAAAACGGAATAAAAAACTAATCCTACAACTGAATACTCGAACAACCCAGGCTTACAGCAACGCACCAGAAGATTACTTCCTGAAGCAATAAAAAAAGTACTCAAAACAAACAAACAAACAAACAAAATGGAGAGGATAAAGAAGTGAAAGACAAACTGTTCTAAACTTGCCTTCACAGAAAGTTACTCATTTGCTAAAACATCCGCTTCTTTCATTCTTCGTAAACACGCCTCACAAACACCGGCGGAAAAAAAATGCATCTATTTCTCTTTGTTTTTCCTCTTAGGTAAAAGAAAAATCGAGGTAGCAGAGGTTTATCTCTTTCTCTCTCTCTCTCTCTACCGCTAATGAAACATGATCTCAAATTTATGTCAATAAAAATAACTTATTTACGCTCAAACGAAAAACTTAGGAAACAAATTGCAATGAATGAATATTTTAATGATAAAATTGTCGAAATCCACTTCCTAAAATGTTATTAGGGTGTCTGAAAAAAAAACCCTGCGCTTTTGCATAGGATAGTTCCACAACGTAAATATGCATTTTTTTTTCTGGGCAACTTTCATGTGCTGCCTACGACTGAAAGCGCGTACTGTGTGGAATCATACGAAGCGTACAGCGCATGTCGTGACCCATACGTTCAACTTGTACCGCGAACAGTTTCAATGACTACAAAATTATAAATATTGGTTCTACAGCGAATTATTGGAAACAGGGGTTTAAAGCTGCTGAAGCAGTTTCCAAAATTAGCAAAGTGGAAGGCGAAGGCCAGGCGGTTACTGGAATCGCGTATGCATGGCATAAGGAATTTGCGGCTGGTGACTTGAGCTTGAAAAGAAAGGACGTTTCGGGTAGGCTCTTTGCTTCCTGCAAGCGGATGTGGAAGACAATGAACGAACAAGCACTCGAAAATTGTCAGAAGAACGGGGAATTTTTAAATCTACCACCGCTGAGCACCTGCACAATATTGGAAAGATTTACAAACGATGTCGTGAGATGCCTCGTGAGCTCACCCCAGCTCAAGCTCAACGACGTGTCGAGAGGTATGCAAGAAACTGCTAAGAAATCCACGCGATACTCGATTAATCAAGCGAATAGTTTCTGGGGATAAAATTGGTTATATCAGCGCAATCAAAATTTTTTATAATAGTGCTTGAATAGAGATGCACTCGAATGAAAAACTTAGGGAAAACCTACCCCCGAAAAAACCTACCCCCAAACGCAAAAAAAGTTCACGCAGTGTGTCTGGTGGAATTATGAACGAGTAATCCACTTTGAGTTTATTAGGAATGGTCGGTTTATCAGTGTCGAACTGCATAGTCGTCTGGTCCGATGAGTCCAAGTTCCAGTTCCAAAATGTCGACGGATGAGTTCGTATTCGGAGGTGAGCTGGTGAACATCTACAACCAAACCGCAAGGTTTAACGAAAACAGGCAGTATCATGGTATGGGAATTTTTCTCGCGGTGTGCACGAGAACAACAGTGTCACTGGGCCCCATCATTCCTGCTGAACACACCCTTTCCACAATTCCTATCTAGGCAATATATTGGACGAAGTGTTGCTCTACCTTGTAACCGTGTATCCAGACGTCACACCGCTCGCTTTAGAAAGAAATGCTTCGTGGATCATTTCCAAACACATAGTATACTCTTCTCTCCACTAGATTTGCCCCAACTTGAACCTCATCGAACACTTGTGGAATGCAATGGAACGTATCATTTGTCTGCACATTCCCAGTTTCTCGCTTAGCTTCGGAATGTTGTTTTGCCCAACTGGTACAGAATACATAAGGGCACCGTCGAGTTGATGCCACTCCAAATGTGAACGGATATCGCACCAAAAGGCGGTCCAGTAAGACATTAAGTATATGATCATAATGTCGTGGCTTATGACTGTTTATTCACAAATGATTTGCTTTCTCTTGTTCGAGTTCACGTCTTTAATTTCATCATATTAAACATCATGCGTCTAACTCCGTTTCAGGAATAGCGCTGAGTAATTGATTTTGGAGCTTATCACCTTTTTTTTTTTTACCTTTTTCTTTTATCTTTGTGGTACTTTGATTCTTGGATTAAACTTGCATATATAGCATTCTTTTTGGGAGCATGGATATCTGGAAAACCCACAACTGGCAGCAGTTTTAAGAAAGTAATTAAATACACTGCTCAACAAAGAAAATACCACATTATAAAGATATGCACACAGTGAGACAAAACTTATCACTATGTAGACAAATAGGTGGGGAAGATTCGATTTTATTCCTGAGAGATTACACGAATTTGATGGGCTAGGGAACAATGTAATGTCACCAGAGTCTCAGTTGGTCGTATGACCGCCATGCTGGTATACATTCGGCAACACGGCGTGGCATCCTCAGATGGTGCCGTGAGGTATCGTTGACCTGGGTCCGTAATTTTACGTCATTGCATGGGGTTCGTAAAGATACATTAATTTATCTGCCAGTAACTTCCCACACGTTCTCTATTGGGAAGAAGTCTGCGGAACGAGCTGGCCAAGGCTGCACTCTGACACCTTGTAGGTTACTCTCTGCTGATGGATTGGACACCTTGTAGGCACTGTCTGCTGTTGATTTGGACACCTTTAAGGGACTGTCTGCTGAAGATTTGGATACCTTGTAGGTACTATCTGTTGATGATTTGCACAACTTGTAGGCACTATATGCTGAAGATTTTGACACCTCGTAGGCACTGTCTGCCGATGATTTGGACACCTTGTATGCACTGTCTGCTGATGATTTGGACATCTTGTAGGCACTGCCTGCTGATGATTTGGACACATTGTAGGCACTATCTACTGATGATACGGACACCTTGTAGGTACTGTCCGCTGATGGTATGGTCACCTTGTAGGCACTGTCCGCTGATGGTATGGACACCTTGCAGGCACTGTCTGCTGATGATTTCGACATCTTGTAGGCACTGTCTGCTGAACATTTGGACACCTCGTAGGCACTGTCTGCCGATGATTTGGACATCTTGTAGGCACTTTCTGCTGATGATTCGGACACCTTGTAGGCACTGTCCGCTGATGTTATGGACACCTTGAAGGCACTGTCTGCTGATGATTTGGACACCTTGTAGGAATTGTCTGCTGATGGTATGGGTACCTTGTAGGCACTGTCTGCTGAAGATTTGGACACCTCGTTGGCACTGTCTGTCGATGATTTGGACACCTTGTAGACACTGTCTGCTGATGATTTGGACATCTTGTAGGCACTTTCTGCTGATGATTTGGACATCTTGTAGGCACTTTCTGCTGATGATTTGGACATCTTGTAGGCACTGTCTGCCGATGATATGGATACATTGTAGGTACTGTCTGCCGATGATCTGCACATTTTGTAGGCACTGCCTACTGATGATATGGTCACATTGTAGGCACTGTCTACTGATGGTATAGACACCTTGTAGGCACTGTCTGCTGATGATTTGGAGATCTTGTAGGCACTGTCTGCCGATGATTTCGACACCTGGTAGCCACTATCTGCCGATGGTTTGGACACCTCGTAGGCACTATCTGCCGATGATTTGGATACTTTGTAGGCACTGTCTGCTGATGGTATGGACGCCTTGTTGGCACTGTCTGCTGATGATGGACATCTTGTAGGCACTGTCTGCTGATGATTTGGACATCTTGTAGGCACTGTCTGCCGATGATTTGGACACCTCGTAAGCACTGTCGTAGTAGGAACTGTCTGCTGATGATTTGGACATCTTGTCGGAACTGTCTCCTGATGATCTGAATACCTCATAGGCACTGTCTCCTGGTGATCTGAATACCTTACAGGCACAGTCTGCTGATGTTCGCAATATGTGGGCTGGCGTCGTCATGTTGGAATTAGACATCAGGGATACCACAGAGATACGGCAACAGACGCACTGCAGTGCCACATCGACGTATCGCCGTGCTGTCATTGTACCCACTACGGGTTCGGGCGGTGAGCGGTGAAACTGTAGAGACCCAAACCACGATACCAGACTGAGGAACCCTCTAGCACTCATGAGAGGACTAACATCACGTGGTCACCACGTCGTAGCCCGACTCTCAGTGAGGCTCGTCGCTGAATATGACATAGTTCCACCTGTCCCGCCACGCATATCTGATACTGCATCACTGCAAAGACGTGCTTCGGTGAGTGGCAATCATCACAGTAGCTGGCGAGAGTGCTGACCTGCCTCAGACAGTCTGTTATTCACCGTTATAACGAAGTAAATTTCTCCGTCATTTTTGGTCTACGCCGGGATTCGAACCCGAGGCCGCTTATTCCGGAACAAGTCGCTCTACCAACTGAGCTACGCAGACGATTATTCTGATTCCTATCTGCCTTTATGTCGTGTGCATCCTGCTGGCAGGTACGTCACATCTCCCCCCCCCCGAAAGAGGGCCGGGGCATGGCCCACGGGTCAGCCGTGACCATGAATCGTTGCAGGCAGCCATCCACTGTAGAACGTGCACTGGAGAACTCCCAGTCAATCTGCCGTGTGGAATGCAACATCACACATTTTTATTTTTCGAAGCGCTGGAGAAGGAATTCTCTGATTTTTCCTGTCTCGCGGTGTGGAAATAACATCACACCAATGCGAGATTTTGAACGGTCGGGTCATCCGGATAGTTCGGGCGCCATTATAACGAAGTAAATTTCTCCGTCATTTTTGGTCTACGCCGGGATTCGAACCCAAGGCCGCTTATTCCGGAACAAGTCGCTCTACCAACTGAGCTACGCAGACGATTATTCTGATTCCTATCTGCCTTTATGTCGTGTGCATCCTGCTGGCAGGTACGTCACACCGTCCGTGTTGATACGGAGATGTCCATAGCTGCCTGCACACTCCTTCGAATGTAATTATCTGTAGATTGTGAGGCTGCTACATCTTGCCGTCGAATGCGGCGATCGAGGCTTTAAGACGTCCACCTACGTGCACTAGTCCGATTATAGCAAGGCACGTTGCCTTTCTCCAACCATTGTCGCCACATTTGGCCCACAGTTGTTGCACCCTGATACTTTTCTGCCAAGATTCGACGCAGCTACCAACCAGCAGTATGTAATTCTACGATGAAGCCTCTGGTAAATGTGCCCGTGTGGTGGTAGGAATCCTAATGACGTCGTCTAGGCATTCAAGTTCCTAACACGTGCTTTTGCCACCGAGATCACTCAGAATGAATGGCCCACGTGTCTAGGCAAGGACGACCAAGCTTGGCTACGCCGATGGGTCTCCCCCTCCCCTTTTATCTTCCTCATCTATCACGTGATTGGTTCTCATCTGCAATCATTGACATAACTCACCCACTAATTTAGATGGCGCACCGACAACACTTCCTCGTGTAACGTTTTCTGTGTTGAGCAGCATAAGTCCCCGCTTTTCCTGCACAATTTAATTTTAAGGAATTCTTTGAAACCTTTGTCACTTCAGTCATTGCACTTACTCTCGCGTTTCTAATAGTATCCATCGTGATGATACCAAATAACAACCTCAGGTTTTAAAGTTCCACAATACATTTTCATAATCCATAAACTTTTTCATTAAACTTCTATGTGTGTGTGTCCCTCTCTCTCTGTGTAGGGGGGGGGGTTGCTGTATGTTCAATTCTGTGGACATCCATGACCTTAGGCTAAAAAGATGTACGAAGACTCATTTCATTTGACTAGATATCGGACTACAAGATAAATTAAAGTTGAATAGCAAGCATACGAAATGACCGCGTAGGAGGTGGGTTGACGAAAAGCTTGCAGGAACAACATGGAAAACACCTTCTCAATAGTTAAAAATATTAAGATACCTTTATTTAGTTGTGGGGCGAGAACGGTATTTACGGTCGGATTTTATGTTTTCCTGTTCGCTGCTTAGCATCCAGGATAACTTTCAGTTGTGCGTTACAAATCACTTTTCAGAACGACTATTGTCGAAAACTCTTTTTGCCTATCGCGAAGAAATTTGATAGCATATTCCGATTTACAGCGTGAAAACTGGCACATTTGCATCTATTACGGTAGTCCCTATAGGCAGTTCTTTCAAGAAGAGTATACTGTGCCCACTGCAGCTTGAGTGCTGTGAAATACCTGCCTCAGAGGTGACGCACGTGTCAAATCAGCAAGTTGCAGCGACAAGACTTCATCGATGTAGTTCAGACGGCAGAATATCTGACTCCGGAGTAAGAAGATGTGATTTCGAATCGAACCACCGGCAAAAATGGGTAGTAACAAAGACCTTTAAGATACATAGACTGGAAAACCGCAAGTTACCGGGCGACGTTTAAAGTTGAGCGTTAAACGGCAAGACTCTGTCACATCTCGTATAGGCTTCTCACGTCCTTTTCTAATCTTTCCCTTGAAATAATAGAGGTTTTTTAGTATTTTAAGTGCAGGATAATTAGTTAGTAACCCTTTGCACTTATTTTATCTCTAAATATTAAGTTGAGGGACTCAGTGTTTACTAGAACCTTGTGTCATTTACCATGACTTGCAGATTCAATTTAGGCTTCTCACCTCCTTTCTGAAATAATAGAGTTGTTTTAGTATTTTAAGTGCAAGATAGTTAGCTAATAACCTTTTTCACTTATTTGATCTCTAAATATTAAATTGAGGGACTTAGTTTTTACTAGAAAATTGTGTCATTCACCAGACTATGTATGGCTCTAAAGTGAAGGTTTCTGGTTAAACCTACACACATGGTTTGCTAATTCGTGTTTCTTTTATGAGACTTTCATCCTCGAGATTTGTAATTGTCTAAACTCTAAATTCTATGAAGAGGAATTTCTTTCTATCGTATTTAATTTTACTTATTTTTTCTCCCGTTTAGTAGCTATTACGAACTCATAATACTGCGGGAAAAATTTCCAAAATTAAAAGTTTTGTTCTCTGCAACTTCTCTTAAGAATAAACAAATGGCCACATTAAAATGATTTTTGACATTACTTAGAGTGCGAAATACGAATTTCATGTAACTAGACTGCGCAGTTTGCAAGCAGCTGAAACCGAAATATATTTTACACGTAGGACAAGCGACGTTTCCTTTCAGTTATTTCATATTCCCAAAAACTACGATAATGATATTTTCTTTGATCGTAAGTTAAAAGGCGCAATGTCTAATTTATACCCCATTGGAAAAAAAACTAATACGCGGTATTAAAACAACGTAAAATATCTTCTTTCGTGCAAGTAAAAGAGCTTAATTAACGTTGTTTACATAGGGCACATGCCGTTTTGCCGTACAAGCTCTGCGATCAAAATGTCACCAACTGCTGCCACTCATTTGAACACAAGAACTTCCAGTCTATGTATCTTAAAGATCTTTGGGTAGTAACGACCCTAGCTCCTTTCTATCTCTTTCTTAACATACCTGCATTCTAGCAAGAGCCGTCACACAATTTTGGTAGTTCGTTTCATAGAATCACTCACTTGAAAAATATAAAATTCTAGCCCTTTGCAACAATCACACACACACACACACACACACACACACACACACACACACACACTCACACAACCCAGTTTATTTCACTAAAACTGTGTGGCTTGGGGCTTATCGAAGGGCAAATTAATGGAATGCTTGATTGACTTGGTCTCCGTCCATGCAAAATGGACGCTAAACACAGCTTCCTGCTTCCCGTAAACCGCCGCGGCAGCTACTGCCGACGCAATACCAACGACCCAACCCTTCTCTCTGAAAACCAAGGTCCCGTCTTTTTTTCTTCCACTTCGACGTAATCGGGTTTCCGAGTTGATTCTCACCACACTGGGGCACCTCTAAACACCTTTAAGTTTGCGCCTCTCTCGAGATCAGATCAGATCATATGTAGAAGAGGATTTTAGGAAGGGAGTGTCTTACCCCATGTCTTAAACAACCCTTAGAAATAGGAACCTAGGAGATTTGGGATAGAGTGCCCGATGGGAAAGTAACACGGAAGCAAGGTAGAGGAAGACGCCCTTTATAACCGGAGTGCCAGTACCCGGGGCCCGACGGCTTAAGGTGCCCATCCGACGCACGGCGGATATTTATTTAGTGGTTCGAGCGTTCGTACCTGCCTGGGAACGAACCTGATATATCTCCGTGGCAGTCACGAACGCTGACCACAAGGCCATCCGCGGCCCTGTGCCTCTCTCATTAACGCACCCTTGAAATAATTCCATTGCCACACAAGACATGCACAATACGCTTCAAATACTTAGACATAATTGTGCACTAAGACAACTATAATGCGGCTAATCGTATCAGACACCAACAGCCTCAAAACATTTTTGTTTTGTCCGCTCTGCCGAAAAATGGCGCGAACAAAGAAATTCCACATGGGAATGAACATATGCATACATATTTACATTTTTTTTTGTAAACTGGGGTTAAGCGAATCAAGCCCCTATAAGGCTTTACTTTCAAATAAAGCCAGGCTTTACTTTCACAGTCTTTATGTTGATGAGTAATGATGACTTAGGTAAGTAACTTACATAAGCTACTGTGGTTTTACTTCAAGCATGCACAATTTCAGTATCTTTCGAGTAGCTTTAGTTGTCTTTGTACTTTTTGAGCAATACTCAAGCTCATTGATCCATATGTGAGAAAATTGTAAGATGTACTGATTAAAAACTTTTCTCCAGTCAACGCACGCAAAAGAAATTTTTCTTCGAAATGCACATGCCAAGATATTAACTTTATTGAAGTTTTTTCTTGATATTTTCCGCTGAAATATCCCGATCAAGGCAAACAAAGACATCATCTGCTTTTAGTATCGCTCATTCAATCCATCTCCGCCTTTTGTGAGTGAATTGAGCATAAAGTTTGCCTTTTCTCGGATCCCCATTTCTTTACTTTTTTGGCACAAGTTCTGGATCACTATTTACTATTCTGAAGCGTATTCAAGAAATGCTTCTGTAGATAAGCTAATAGAATTAAATGATGTTCATTAATCTTCATTTAACCCTATTTCTGAAAAGTATTCTACAGTGTTGTATTACAGAACTGGAATGAAATGACATCTCGCTATGCCATTCGTTTCCCTGTTTTTATACTTTTGCAACCTCAAACAGAGATTTTATGTTTTTCTTTTCCCCCATAGTGTTTTCAAAGAACTTAGAAGAATCTTCAAGGCTGTAACGTCTTGAAAGAATTGGTGACTATTGACGTTTATGCTGAATCAAGAGCTTTTTTTTATTTTAGCAATCGATAACAGCGACGCTGCAGTTCATATTCATTCTGTTCTTCAGTTCGTTTTCTGAATAATTTGATAGCATCTACGGTTTCGTTTAGAATGTTTAATGCATTTATTTTCCTATCTCTCGCTCTTAATTATGCAGGCAGCTCCCCGAATGAGTGCTGGGACTTGAGCGATAGCATTTCCCATTTTGCCTGCAGCTAATGGATCTTCTCTTTCACGAAGTTTTTCCGAGGACTCTTTCCTTAATACCTCGTGATGAAGTTTAGTTAAAGAACCAACCTTTTTGTTTTCCTGCTTCCTTTCTTCTTTTTCTCAGCGCCTTTAGGCTCCTCCTTCTGTGATCCTTTGTCTTCTTCAGACGGTGGTTGTCTTCAATGGCTGTCCTTACCAATACGCAGTTAAATTATCATGATTTCAGTCATACGCCTTCGCAATGTCCAATAAATTTTAACTGAAGTAATCGCCCGTCTATTTACAACATATAAGAGTACAACACAATATCTCCTCTTCTGGAACTTTTATTCGTAGAAATAATCAGTGTGACGTGCCTGCCCCGTAGGACGCACACGACATAAAGGCAGATAGCAGCGAGAACGAACGTCTGTGTTGCTCAGTTGGTAGAGCGACTTGTTCAGGAATAAGCAGACTCGGGTTCGTTCCCCGGCGTGGACCAAAAATGACGGAGAAATTTACTTCGTTATAATGGAGCCCGAACTTCCCGGATGACCCGGCCGTTTAAGATCTCGCAATGGTGTGATGTTCTTTCCACACCGCGAGACAGGAAAAATAAGAGAATCCCTTCTTCAGCGCTTCGAAAAATAAATGTGTGTGATGTTGCATTCCACACACTAGATTGACTGGGAGTTCTCAAGTGCACGTTCTTCAGCGGATGACTGCCTACGGCAATTCATGGTCACGGCTGACCTGTGGGCCATGACCCCGGCCCTCTTTCCGGGCTGGAGGGTGGGGAGATGTGACGTGCCTGCCCCGCAGGACGCACACAACATAAAGGCAGATAGCAGCGAGACGAACGTCTGCGTAGCTCAGTTGGTAGAACGACTTGTTCCAGAATAAGCGGACTCGGGTTCGTTCCCCGGCGTGAACCAAAAATGACGGAGAAATTTACTTCATTATATCTGTTTGTATTGGATAAATGCAAGCACGGCCAAGACTTTTACCCCAGTTTCCTGCACTAGGTGGCGAAACTGTATCTTTGTCCTAGTTTTACGTTTCCAGCTGGCCATTAATGCTGTGTTTTATCTGACTGGTAATACAGTTCGATGAAACAGTGAATCTTATACAACTGGATGGAGAGGGGGAAACCATCCTCTGAGCTCATGTTCGTTACCATCGTGGAAGACTTAGCACAAGAACGTCATTACACGGGGTTAATGCAAAACGCATGAACCTGTTATTAACAACAAAGCTCACAGTATACAACTTCCTCAGTTCAGGATTTCCAATTGGACCCTTCCTATTTGAAGACGTTCACGCTTCTGCAACGTCCGACCAGAGACATACCTAGGTAATTTTGGTCCCGGGGCAAACCAAAATGAGGGGCTCCGAGGCAACCCCCCCCTCATTTGTTTAGTAAAAATATCTTAACACACGCATACACACATGTGTCCACATAAATATGCACTGCTCAACAAAACAAAATCGACATCACATCTGTATGAGAGGCACAATCAAACTGACTGACTGTACGGTATTTCCCAACTACAGATCTTCGGTACTCAGTAATGCATCCAGAAATGTCCCGGGGTGGGGGCATGGGCGGTAGCGCACAGAATTTTCTCAAGGTGGAGGTCACCCTCCCCCTAAATTTACCGGGGAAAATAGTCAGGTGGCATTTTAACGTATACTCTTTATTCACTTTCCTTTTGATTTTTACTATCTCTGGTTATTTTATTTTACTATGTAAATTATCTTCTTACTGAACGAGATGTTATTTCTCCCGCTGAATGAGATCTGGCAATGAGTGTAAGTCATGACGTGGTGGTAGCCAGTATAAATAGGCGCGTTCAACGATACCTGGGGAGAGCGTTTGTTTATGAGGAAGAGAGCGTTTGTTGTTGTATAGAGAGAGCGTTTGTTGTTGTACGAAGTGAGCTGTGGTTTATGTGTCAGAAAGCTGGTGCTGTATAAAGAGAGTTCGTTTATGTGAGAGCGAGAAGTCTCACTAATAAAGAATTTGTTGTAAGTACGTTTTTCTCAGTTCATAGTACTGTCAGACCTCTGTCTGGCTGTTAGGTTTATTTCATTTAGTGTTATTAGTAACAACCAGCATTAAGACTTTATTCATCTTAATTACTACTACAACATTACTACCAGTTATAAGCTTGATTATTATTATTACTACACTACTAGCAGGAAAGTTTATTCATAATTAATAACACAACAACCATTAGAAGAAGCGTTAGCTTAGAAGAAGCTGAATTCATTACATTATAATTGAAGGAAGCTATATTCACGATAATTAGCTGAGTTAGTAGAAGAATTATATTCATTATAATTGGCGCCCGAACTTTTCTCGAACACGAGATCTTGACAATTTATTACCCATGTCTTCACTACCTGAGACAACTTCAATATTTCACCCTAAGACAAGTTTCGGTGGTCTTGGGATTAATCTCGACCATCTGCAAGAAGCCTGTGGGTCTCACTTTGATATGAATGATCTACACGTACCCAGGCATTCTTCACAATTTCGTAATTCACCAGCTTCCTATTACTCTGAGTCGCGGGTCGTACCTGAGGGAGTTCAATATTCTCAGCGAAGCAGAATGCTTGCCCATTTCGTGCCGCATGCAGGAACAATTAATTTCAATGGTTTGGAGGGGTCCTTAAAGTTCCTTGATGATTTGGAAGATCATTTTGATCTATACAATATTCCTGAAGACTGCAAAGTACAAATAGCAGGCACTTGCTTGAAGGATACCGCTAAGACCTGGTATCGGCAGTGGAGAGTGTCGTACCCGGATTCTCATTATGAGAATTTCCGTGCAGAATTTTTGGAGGTCTTTCCTTTCGGCCTCAGTCGAGCTAGCCTTGCACAACAACTTTTTTCTCGTCAGCAAGGACCCAACGATAGCCCTGTTGCATTTGCGTTGGAAACAACACGCCCCAACGATAGCCCTGTTGCATTTGCGTTGGAACATAACTTATGGGATCCACATGCCAGTCATGTCGACATGTTGGATACCCTCTTGCAGCAGCTCGACCCATTTTTACAAGATTTTCTTGAGGTTCGACACCCTGCTACAATTCATGAATGCCTTCGCCTCATACGAACGTATGAAGAGCAACATGGCAAACATGGTTCAACTCACCATGCTCGGGCACCTCGCGAGGCTTATTTAAAAAACCCTCAGCGGCATAATAGGCATAATAACTTTCAGCGCGAGCATACACAAGTGCACACCCAAGCTTCATACGTTCCACCACACAGAAGAGTGGCAAACCAACCGCGAGTTTCTGAACAATCTTCGGGATATCGTACAAATGCACAGTATGCTCGCCCCGTTCCAATCCGCAGCATTCAGAACGTTTTCATGCTCAGGGCAATGATGATTTTTCTGCCCGTGCTGAGGGAAGAAGTAATAGATATGACAATGTCAACAGACACGCGGAGTTCCCGACGCAGGTTTCACGCAGTTTTCCTCATCGTGAAAATTTTCCCGATACCCGGCAGGGTCGAGGTTTCAGACCGCATGATAATCCAACCAGGAATCCTTTAAACTTCCAAAGGAAGTAGACCAAGGGTCGGTCCTGCTTCCTGATAATAAGCATTCTGACCCTAAAACAGTATTAGTGACTGTCCAAACTCCTCAGTTGCCTGATGTATTCTTGACAATTGAAGATATTATTGTCGAGACCAAGTTCGACACTGGTTCTGAAATATCAGCCCTAAATACGAAGTTTTGCACTGACAATTTTCCTGCAATACACGTTCAGCCTGCGACGCAGTATTTGCGAGGCGCAAATAACGAAATCTTCAGTATCACAGGAACTGTCACATTATCTCTAGGGCTGGGAAAGGCTCGTTTTACGCATTCTTTCCTGCTTATAGACGAA
Organism: Macrothele yani; assembly: GCA_039090855.1. Lineage (NCBI taxonomy): Eukaryota > Metazoa > Arthropoda > Arachnida > Araneae > Macrothelidae > Macrothele > Macrothele yani. The sequence continues at coordinate 61,159,128 of CM077029.1, forward strand.
CTACCTGTTAAATGTCTAATGGGAATGGACTTTATTCATACGTTTCAAATAACTTTGAATTTCGTACAACATGTGATTTCCTTTCCGGAACCTGTCGAAATGATTCCTACGGTCCCTATGGATATAACGAGTTTGTTATTGAGTAACCAATTGAATGAGAGGCAACGAAACCAGCTTTCTCTCCTTTTACAGGAAAGCCCTGGTTTATTTTCGGATCAACCTGGTTTCACACAGGTGGTTTATCATGTCATTGACACTGAGGGTTCGAAACCTATAGCGACGAAACCTTACCCTTGTTCTCCCCATAAGAAACAGGAAATGCAACGTCAAATTTCTGAAATGATTAAACAGGGCATAATAAGGGAATCAACAAGCGCCTGGGCTGCTCCTGCCTTTTTGGTTCCAAAGAAACAACCCAATGAATTTCGTTTCGTGACAGATTTCCGCAAGCTCAACCAAGTCACAAGAACGATCAATTATCCACTACCTGTCATGTCGCATATTTTGCATGACCTGTCGTCAACTAAATGGATGTCAACCTTGGATTTGGCGAGTGGATATTGGCAGGTGGCGGTACATCCGGACTCTGTCGATAAAACAGGCTTTGTGACTCCTTTTGGAGCTTATGAATACCTGCGTATGCCCTTTGGATTAGCTTCTGCTCCTGCTACTTTCCAAAAGCTTATGGATACGGTTCTCAGACCTGTTCTAGGTCCCCATGTGCATGTATATTTGGATGACATTATTATTACATCCGAGACTTTTGACGAGCACCTTTCTCTGCTCAAACAGGTGTTCCAACTCATATACAATGCTGGCTTGACGTTAAAACCTAGTAAATGCCAGATAGCGAGGGACGAGATTGTATATCTGGGGTTGAAAATCACTCCCCACGGCTTATTTACGGATAATGAAAACATTAGGCCTATTGTTGACTTTCCTCGGCCTAAAACAGCAAAAGAACTATCACGCTTTCTGGGAATGACCGGATGGTATCAGCAGTTCGTCCCCGCTTATGCTACAATCTGTGAGCCATTGTATGCTTTGAAACGTAAATACAAGAAGTTTGTTTGGACACCTGAGGCTAACGCTGCTTTTGAAACACTGAAGTATGCGTTGACTCAGCCTCCTGTGTTGGCTTTCCCGGATCATACTAAGGAATTTGATATTTATACTGACGCATCCGGAGTTGGTCTTGGTTGCGTTTTGTCACAAGCTGGGCATCCAATAACTTATGCGTCTCGTACTTTAGCCAAAGCTGAAAGTAATTATTCAGCTACGGAACGTGAATGTCTTGCTGTAATATATGCTCTTGATAAGTTTAAATGTTATCTTAACGAATTGACAGTTAACATAATTACGGATCATTCTGCCCTTCAGTATTTGAATTCTGCTAAGCACCTATCTAAAAGACTTATGAAGTAGGCTCTGAAGTTACAAGAGAGCAATATCAAAATTTCGTATCAGCCAGGTCATAAGAATCAACTACCGGACGCATTGTCTCGCGTTCCGATTAGTGGGGTCCCCACAGAAACTACTCCTGGATGTCAGCCTTTACTTCTAATAGCTGATATAACATCCAGAGAGCAGATAATGGCAGAATTAATAAATGTTCCAGATTTTGGGGATATCTATAATTTTTTGCTTGCGGGTTCGCCCCTACAAAGTGATCCTTCTCTGGCTGGAAGGTCACAGCATTTGAAGTCATAGAGGGTCTTCTTTACTATACGAAATCTAGGACTACTAGGGCAGAGTTTCGCCCATGTATTCCGCGAACCCTTAGAATGGCCCTTTTAAACGAATTTCATGACAAACCTCTTGCAGGCCATTTAGGTATTCGCAAGACCCGTTGTAAATTGCGGAATGTTGCCTATTGGCCTGGCATGTACCAAAGTGTGCTCGCATACGTTCAATCATGTCACTTGTGTCAGATTAATAATTACCGTAATGTAAGACCGGCCGGTCACTTGAAATCTAGTTCAAGTTCTCATGTTTTTGATATTATTTCAATAGATTTATTGGGACCTTATTCTTTATCTGTTAAAAACAAAGCTCGTTACGTTTTAGTACTAACTGATAATTTTTCTAAATGGGTTGAAGTTTTTCCCATTAAAGCCGCTACGGCAGAAGTTATTTGTAATGTATTAGTTAATGAAGTATTCTCTAGATATGGTGCACCTAATAAAGTAGTTTCGGATAATGGTCCTCAATTTATTTCTGACATTTTTGAAAGAATGTGTGCGAGACTACACATTAAGCATAAAATCATTTCCCCATATCATCCCCAGAGTAATCCAGCGGAACGCGTAAACCGCACGCTAGTGAAAATGATTGCTACATTTGTCATGGATCATCACGAACGATGGGATGACCATCTGGAGCTTTTTTCGTTCGCCCTCCGCTCGTCTGTTCACGAATCTACTAAAATTACTCCTGCAGAACTTTTTCTGGGTCGCAAAATTAAAACCCCTTTTGAAAATTTAACGGGGATTATCGACGAACTGAACCAGCGACCAATTCCGCAATCAGTACGAATCATGGCAGAAAAAGCTCGTGTTGCAATGCTAGGAGCACAAGCGGCTCAAGCAAGATATTATAATACTAGGCGTAGGGAACCAGATCTTGTCGTTGGAGATCTCACTCTCGTGGAAACGCACTTCCAGTCTTCTGTTTCTCATACTTTAGTGAAGAAATTTGCACCCAGCTACGAAGGTCCATATCGGGTGGCAAATGTTTTTGAAAATAACATTGTTCTTGAAAAACCTGACAATCAATTTCAATACGTACACGTTGCTCAGTGTCGCAAGTATCATGAACGAAATATCGATTTTATAATCAACCCTACTCAACCTTCTGTTCCACAGACTCAAGAGTCTATATCTCACGATCAACCTCCAGAAATTTTGGACGAACCAACAAACATTTTTGAAGAATCTCCAGTGATTTTTTTCTTCACCCTCCCTCCTCAAGACGGGTTTCCAAACACGCAACCTGATTCTCCCATGAGACCAAGGCTCGAATCAAGTTCTTCAAATACTAGTATCGTTCCTTTCCCTCCAACCATTGCCAAGACTATTGCTGCACCGTTTCCCGATAACTCTGCACCAACACACGCTCCTACTTCCTTGAATACCTCGTCAGAGAGTATTCCTATAGGCAGACATAAACATCGCCCTGCACGACCACTAAATTACAGCAGCGACTCAGAGGCTTCAGATATTTCTGATTTATCAGTTATGAACAATAATGTGACTATTCCTTAACGTCAAACATCAATTACAAACCGTCCAGCACCACCAAAAGCTGGTCAAAAACGTAACTTGTCTCCCCAATCTGCTTCGCCGCAACAGCGACGAAGGCAGAGATCCTTGCATCCGCCCGGGTTTCGCCCCTGGAGCCTACGCTCAGGGCAAACAGGGCCGATGCCTGCTGCTACTCTCATGCCACGAGGGCGAAAACGAAAACAAACGATGTGGCCGGAGCCACGTCAGTCCAAAAGAATGCTGGAAGGACACCACAGGCCCCAGCACAAAGGGACTACATATCAAAAGCCTGGGGGAGCCCGTTCCTGTCAGCCGCAGGGATTTCCGGACCGACGGACTTCAGCCGTTCCTGACCGTTCCTGTCAGCCGCAGGGATTTCCGGACCGCCAGACTTCAGCCGTTCCTGACCGTTCCTGTCAGCCGCCGGGATTGTCAGCCGCCGGGATTGTCAGCCGCCGGGATTGTCAGCCGCCGGGATAAAGCCGTTCCAGCCGTTCCTGACCGTTCCTGTCAGCCGCCAAGTCCTTGAAAAGATCTACGCCACCTGAATTTACCAGTCCGATTAGGCCTGGAAAACGTTATCGTACTAGAGTTTTTTATGCGTCCTCGAGATAAGTAAGTTCTCGTGGACAGGTTCTTTTCTCCGTTTGTTGTTTTTCCTGCACGACCAGTTGGCGTGTCAGAATTTCTTTTTTTCGTGTGGGCCTATGCATTCTTTTTTGTGTATATATGTGTTTTTTTTTATATATTTCTTCTATGTCCATCTACTAATCCAAATTTGTTTATATATATTTATGTGCTTAGGGGTAAAATAATAAAATTGTTACTGTTAGGCAGCTCCAGGCAATCTTCGCTGCTGATACAGTTGGTGTGTATTCAACGAATAATGAGAACGTCATTTGAAATTAAAAAAGTGATTCCTGCTAGGCAGAATAAAAGGAAGGTATGCCGATGCAGGTTTGTTTTGTTCAAGTATACAAAGTGTTTCACAGACGAATACAGATTTCTTGATTTTGTCATGCCAAGTTTGAGATTGTACATACTGCTGCCACCAAACAACAAAACAAAAAAGAGGTCGAGAAACGTCAATCAACGAAGTGTAAGACTTACACTCCAAAATTGATAGGTTTTTCGGGAAAAAAAAAGAAAAAAGAAAAAAAAATTAAGGGGGAGATGATGTAACGTATACTCTATATTCACTTTCCTTTTGATTTTTACTATCTCTGGTTATTTTATTTTACTATGTAAATTATCTTCTTACTGAACGAGATGTTATTTCACCCGCTGAATGAGATCTGGCAATGAGTGTAAGTCATGACGTGGTGGTAGCCAGTATAAATAGGCGCGTTCAACGATACCTGGGGAGAGCGTTTGTTTATGAGGAAGAGAGCGTTTGTTGTTGTATAGAGCGAGCGTTTGTTGTTGTATAGAGAGAGCGTTTGTTGTTGTATAGAGAGAGCGTTTGTTGTTGTACGAAGTGAGCTGTGGTTTATGTGTCAGAAAGCTGGTGCTGTATAAAGAGAGTTCGTTTATGTGAGAGCGAGAAGTCTCACTAATAAAGAATTTGTTGTAAGTACGTCTTTCTCAGTTCATAGTACTGTCAGACCTCTGTCTGGCTGTTAGGCTTATTTCATTTAGTGTTATTAGTAACAACCAGCATTAAGACTTTATTCATCTTAATTACTACTACAACATTACTACCAGTTATAAGCTTGATTATTATTATTACTACACTACTAGCAGGAAAGTTTATTCATAATTAATAACACAACAACCATTAGAAGAAGCGTTAGCTTAGAAGAAGCTGAATTCATTACATTATAATTGAAGGAAGCTATATTCACGATAATTAGCTGAGTTAGTAGAAGAATTATATTCATTATACCATAACAATTAAAGAGATTGACTATTGTACATTTATTCTTATTCAGCTACTGGTAATGCTATTGCACAAGAAAGTTAAATGATTAGAAGAAGCAGTAGATGAAATTCTTTTACTGGTTAGATTTTTCTAAATTTATTTAACACAACTACTCACTTATAATTATTGTATGTTATAATTTTACGGTACATGATTAAGAAGTATATGTAGATAGCGCATCGGGATATTTTGTTCCAAATTTCGACGTAATCATTTTCCACTGTGTCAGCGGGGGGGGGGGGAGGCCCCGCCCCGTGGGTGCGCCACTGTCGGTACCACATCAAACGGATCGAAAGCAGCTGGCAGTCGTGGCTCGCAGTCGAAGTAATGATGGAACAGTCTCCACAGAATCTTCAGCTGTGTAAAGGACATCATTATATAGTAACGTATGTACAACCGCGCTTTCATTTCTGAATTTGAGTATTTGTCATCCCCTGGACATTTTGAGGAAGAAATGCGAATTTTAGCTACCCATATTAACGAAACTGGCGAAATATACAATATTATAAGCAAATTCTGTAAATGGACAAATGACAAAATATATGGGGCAAAAAAACTGTACCAGAAAACTTTCAATTCTCCAGTTTTAATTAGAATATAAGCAGTAAATTTTGAGCTGCGCCCGGGGCAGCAGCCCCGCCTGCCCCTCCCTAATTACGCCTCTGGTCCGGGGCCACATATATACGCTAGGAGCCATAACTATAAATTTCAGCACTGGGTGTACTTGGATTTTACGGTATTTTTATTTGCGCGATAGGGTATATTCGCACATAATTCGCCCTATGGAAGATATCTTATGGTAACATTTAACTCAGTTGATAGAACGATTAGTCTTTTGCGGTGGCACTGTTCATAGAACAATTAGTCTTTTGTGGTGACATATAATACTGTTGATAGAACGATTAGTCTTTCTTAGATGTATTGCATAACCAAAATATTTTGTGTCGTATAGCGTGTGCAATTAGTGAAGGTGACGCATGTACGGAAATAGGGGCGGGAGGTGTCACTGTTCCGCGGTGCTGCAAGGTGGTTATTAAGAGGGTAGGTGGCACATAACTGCTGCGGCTGTACGTTTCTTTGGAAACAGTCTGCAAAATGAAGCCTTCGCAGACGGTATAAGGGGATGTATGGCTTATGAGTATAAATTGCGTACAAACACAGTTCATGCATCCAAACGGATGTACACAGGTTTGGGAGCAGGCGTGATATATGTGAGAACAACCAGAAAGTGGTTCTAGGAATTTCGTCATGGCAATGAATCGTCGGATGAACCTAACGCAACGAACGACCACAGGCACTTAATGTTGATCAGCTGCGCATCACCGTTGAGGAAAAAGCCAAGCTGCGCACCACCGTTGACGAAAAAGCTAAGCTGCGCACCACCGTTTGCAGAAACCATTCGCTTACGTTTACATACCATGGGAAAGACATACTGACTAAACTCCTGGATTCCACTTCATTTGTCGGATGACAACAAGCAGCAACGGTTAACTGCATGCATGTCGTTGCTCTCACGTCAGCACAAGGAACTTTTTCTCAACCATGTGATCACCTGCGATGAAAAGTGGGTTCAACGTCATACTCCGAAAGGTATCTGATACTGGCTGTTAGGAAAAAAACCGACGCCGAACACTAGAAAGCTACATCTGCACCCAAGTGAGGTTTTTGTTTTGTGTATATGTGTGGTGAACTGTCAATAGCATAATGAATTATGAGCTTCTTCCACCTGAGAAAACCATCACAGCTGACTTATTTTCCTGCTAGAGTTCAGGTAATCAGAATCGCAAGGATTTTACATTTGTTAATCAGAAAGGCGGGCTGTTTCTTCAGGACAAAGCCACAGCTCACGTAACGAACAGAACTCTAGAAACCATAAAGCGTCTTGGCTGAGAAACATTGTGTCACCTAACACATTTCCTAGACATCTCGCCCTTGGTTTACCATGTTTTCCGTGCATTATACAACCGCCTCTAAGGACAGCAATTCCAGAATGAACAACAAATCCGAAGTAAACTGGATTTCTTTTTTTTTTTTTTTTTTTGTGTGTGTGCATGGAAGAGCACGGCGCGGCGGCGTTTTACTAATTTTCCCAGCAGAAAACCCCCATATCGATGCTGTAACGTATACTCTAGATTCAGTTTCTTTTTGAGTTTACTATCTCTTGTTATTTTATTTTCCTATGCAAATTATCTTCTCACTTAACGAGATGTTGTTTCTCCCGCTGAATTATATGTGGCAACGAGTGTAAGTCATGACGTGGTGGTATGCAGTATATATAGGCGCGCTCAAGTATACCAAAGGAGGTTCGTTTTATATGTGATAGGTTCTTCCTGATTATTGATATGCGATTTACCTACGTTTCTACGATATTACGATAGTACGAAAGTTCGGGCTATCAGTAGTTGTGTTATTTTGGAGTGTGTATTTGAGTAATACCAGGAGCTCCCCAATAAAAGGTTAAAAGTGAGTATGTTTTCTTAGTTCATTTTATTGTCAGACCTCTGTCTGGCCGTTAAGTCTATTTCATTGAGTGTTTTCGTTAAGTTCAGGGTATATTGTGTTTACCGCTCTAATAAGGAGCCTTCAAGGTACTAATGTACTAAAACCGAAGTTATATTACTGATATTCAAGATAATGAGGAACGCTGAGTAAAAATAAATTCCATATTCTTGGAATTTATTGCACGTGCGTGTCTTACCTAAACAAACTCTAGCACTTTGAAGATTAAGCACACTTTAGCTACGTCAAGTAACCTTTCAATAACCCTAACGTGACTTAACGTAAGCTTTCCTGCACTACACGTCCAGCAGGAGAATTTTATTCATTATAATGCCATGGTGGTTTTCCGCTGGAAAATGGTTTTAGCCGCGTATGGGGCTACTTTGCGGAGTAACAGCGCATTTCGTTTTTAACCCGTGCTCTGTTATCTACGAGTCTTGTACAACGGCACAAGCTTACATTATGTGGAAAAAAAGTCTCTGAACAAAAGTGCTTTTTATACAATCCTGCATTTATGGTCAAATCAATAAGGTGTTGGCCCACCGTTGGTCACATTTACATTGTGCACACTCCGTGGAACATTTCAATGTGATTCTGGTAAGTCGTCGCAGGTATATTGTTTCTTTCCTCAAGGTAGTGATCAATCAAACACAGAAGTTGGATATGTCGTTCTAGGCCACCCACTAATCAAACAACCGCCATGGCACCCTTCTGGCACAGCATTTATGATATCCGAGATCGTCATGCCCTATTGAGAATGCAGAACCATAGCTAATGTTTACCTTTAGGGCCATCTCAAACAGAATAACCCGGCGATCTTCTTTAATGAGCGCATCGATGCGAACCAGGTGGTCCTTTGTGCGAGAGGTCGACTGACGCTCCGAGCTAGCTTCATCAAACATATTCGATCTACCGGCTTGAAAGTTTTCTATCCACTTGTACACATCTCTGGCTAATACACTTGTCCTCCCCATAGTGCACAAGCAGACCACGATGAATTTCAGCGGGATGCACACCTTCAGCCCATAAAAAATCTAACTTCACTTCGCTGCTCGACGATGGAGCATTCCGACAAACGAGCTGCCATGTTTGCCCCTTACAACTGCTGGGTAACTGTGGTTAGAAGATTAGTGATTGCATCCGCCACGTGTCAAGTTCACGTGGGTTCCCCTACCCAAATAGCAATCTGCCGCAATTCTGCTTGCCTACGTAATGAGAGCATTGACCTTACTTTTTGATTCACCCTCGTATTATGTACAATTAGGCAGGAAAACAAATAATGAATTCCAAGTGTTTTCACTGTTTTTCAGCTGCGCAATTAAGAAAAACGAAGCTCCTTTAGCTGATGCGTAACTCACTCTATGTGATATAGACATTTTTATTTGAATTACATATTTATTAGAGTTCATTTTTATTCATTATAATGGTTTTTTTTTATTCATGTGCACGTAAAAGAACACAGACCTATAAAATGTGTGTGTACGTTAATCCGCCCAGAATTTAAACACTAAACATTCAGTTTCCCCCAAAACAAATCATCTACCTTCACGACTGTTCATGGACTATTCTATCTTAGCAGTAAAGTGAATGGCATAACTGAGCGGTTAAATCTTCATTCTCTGGAAAGAGATTCATACAGATATCTCGATCGAGATCTTATTTCTTAAGCAGTATTGCACATGAAAAATAGCCTGTTAATTTTCGCATATTTGTTTTGCTTTTCAAGGCTGCAATCTATATAGTTCGATACAGGATCGTACTGATAGCTCCCGCTAACCAGCATCGCGGGAGGGGGTCTAACAGGGCCTCTAACCTCAAAAAAAAAGGTTTTACATATTTTTCGGAAACTACATATTAAGCTGGTAAAAGAAACACCCAGGAATTTTTTTACGACAGCTTTGCATGAAGTATTGAAAAGGAAGGGAATTTTTGGTATTTTTTCATTTAATAAGTAAAAGGTTTGAAAATCATTTTCGCGGTGTAGTTTATAAAAACTGGATAACGAGAAAGCAGATATTCCCGACAACTGGTGGCCCCTTTTCATAGCCATAGCGATAGCCCCTGTACATGTACGTAAGTTCACAAGAAAATGTGAAAGAAATATCAGTCAATGTAATTTTTATACCAATGAGGACAAGGTGTTATGTATATAGATGTTTGCACATAACTACGGATAATTCAGAACGAAATGTACTGAAAAATGTTCTTCTGGGGGGGGGGAGAAACAGAGACATGTGTCATGTTTTTATAACAGAGTCGAGGGAAAAAGAATTTACTATGTTCAAAACACTGTGGTATTATATTATTTAGTTGTTATGTATACTTTTAAGACTAAATAATTTAATGCATTTTCTATATAGATGTAGAGTTTCAGACTGAACTATTTCTCGAATCTCTCGGTAGATGGCCGCAGCGCGGCGGAGAGAGTGGAACGGAGGCAGGTAACAAGATGGAACATGAATGATGTGTGTTGTTGATAATATGTCTTAGAATAATAGAATTATGTGTTTGTGATCGTGTTTGTAATTAAATAGTTATCTCCAAGAAATGGTGTTTGTGTTTCCTGTTGTGCACGACTGGATTATTTGTCAACAGAAGAACGTTAATTTAAGCAGGATTACAAGCTACGACCTTCAGGATTACCTGTTCCTCGAACAGATGCCAAGGTAAGTGATCTTACCGTAAGCGGATAGCTTCGCGCTGTGACAAAGAAGACAAGATGGATGCTCGATTCCGCGAGCCTTTGCCTGGTGTGCGTAACGGTTAGATATGTACCGTCAGGCCACTGATCACGTTAGTGGGGAGGGATTAATTTCCCCCTACAATAGTCACGAGTACATAATTCTTAATTGTCACTTTTTTTTTGCTTACATATGTTCCGTACACTTGGCTTACTTATGTTCCGTATTTTCGTATAAATCGGAAAAAGTCCTCAGACACTGTCACACCGCAGTTTGATGTTTTGTATGTGTGCGATCGTGTGATATTTCAAAAAGATTGACCTTAGTTCTCTAAAAGGACAAAATTTGCATGATACGATCAACTTCGGCTTATGTGTTTTGTAGTATTTTGTAATGGTATAAAACTAGGGCAGTCATTGAGGGAAGCGAGGCCGAAAGCCGAGTGGAGCTCTCTTTGCGAGACTCGAGACAATTAGTTGTTTGGGCATAGGTGCAAACAACTAATTGTTGTACCTACACAACAATTAGTTGTTTGTACATCCGATTACCGTTATTTTTGGCATGCGATTGGACATCGTCTTTGATCAGGTTTTGACGCCTTCCTATTCCCGAAATTCCGTGTCATTGAGAAATAATCGTCCAAAAACTTGCATTTTTAGAGGGTTTTCCGGGGTTTGATAAGGGGACGTTTGTTACCTGTCTCCTCCAAAGATCTTCAGCCGATCGCGGTAACACTTGCCACAGAGAAAGGGAAGGACATGGTGAGTGAAATGGGGTTGGTATCATGGTGATTGGTCGTGTCGTATAAAAATAATGACCACTAAAAAACTGACCAATTCTAATAATAATTGAAAAAATCCGCTCTCTGTACGAGACTCGGGACAACAAGTTGTTCGGGCATAGCTATGACATGACACATCCGATCACCGTGATTTTTGGCATGCGATTGGATATCGTCCATGGTCAGGTTTTGACGCCTTCCGATTCCCGAAATTCCGTGTCATTGAGGAATTTCAGTTAAAACTTGTACTGTTTCACGAAAGTCGGCTCACTAACATTAATTTAAAAAAATTGTTTGAATTGAAAAACGAAGAAATGGAAAGACTCCGTCTGTTAGCTCAACACTTGCTTAATCTATAATAATTAAAGGGAAGCTTGTGTGTGTGTGTGTGTGTGTGTGTGTGTGTGTGTGTCTGTGTGTGTGTGTCTTTCGCGATACAAAATGAGAAACGTGGTTCCTAGTCTAAGTGTGTCTTTCCGCTTTGTTTACCTGAAACCTGATCACAACCAACGTAAAGGCGTGAAGGAAAGTAGTTCATGATAGATTTTAGGCATTCCTTTTTCTTTTTTAGAATGTTTCGCGCTATTGTTCTGGAAGTCATAAATTTTACGCGTTCGTTTTTTTAGAATTTGTTATAATATATAGACGCATTGCAATAGCTTCGCTCAAAATTTGCCAACTGTACCCGAGTTATCGGTTACCATTGGCGGCTTGTCCTAGTTTTAATTACAACGTGCACATTTGTGTTTTATGCAATTAAGTGCAATAATTGTGGTTTTACGAAAAATACCTATTGGTTTCACAGAATTTGAAATATTAAAAAACCCATAAAACCTAGTTAATAGTATGGAATTTAAAATTTTCAGTAATTGAAAGCTGGTAGATTTTTGCAAAAGGGCCTCGAGAATATTTTTTGCGGGGGGGGGGGATTTTTTCCGGTACAACGTGTTTTGTTCACCTCAAATCGATTTTGAAGACACATCAGTGTTTATAGCGCAAAACACACACACACACACACACAATGGCAAGTCATGAGTTTAGTTTCAACAAATTTCGTTGAAATCTTCTTCTATTGCACTATTATTAGTCACACGGGAAAGTGTAGGTTTCTACCTCGAACTTTCATTCTATGCTCAACTCTGTCTCGCGTTAATTCATCTTTAAATTCTTTTTCATGCAGTTTATAAAATCTTCCCGCCTCTTTTTAATAAATCTTTCCCTACTCCTCCTTCCTGGTAGCTTTATGTTCATAACTCTAAGTATGAAATAGCCTTTATCCTTAATATTAAATGACCACGCTCGCGCAGCTTTGCTTACAGCACGTAAATAAACACTTGAAAATTTCGCAGTTTGTTTTTCGCTGTTGTCCGAGCTGCAGTGGCTGTTTACGAATCGAAATTTCGAACGGGGAGCTTGCTCAAAGCAAAAATATTTATCATGTTATTTCTATGGAAACCAGAGACACAGCTGAGAACACGTACCTGACCTTGAACGTGGGCGGATGCGCTACCATTGGCGCCTGCTTAAAAATGTTGCTATCACTTGTGCATCAAGAAAAGTAAACAGCTGTCCTTATTTGGGCATCATTATTCAAGCAGTGGGCGCAATATCTGCTCGTGATGAATATCATGCAATGATTATAATTCATTACCAGTCTTGAACCGAATAAACTAATTTACACACTGTTCAAAAAGAATTAGCCGCCCCGGTGGCGCAGTGGTCTAAACGCTGGCTTATGGCCATTCGTCCGAGAAGGGTCTGGGTTCGAATCCCGGTGAGGCATGGATGTTGTGTTTGCCTTACGGCACTAGCTCTCTCCCTTCCCTGGAGTCAGAGGCCTTAAATTAAGGACGGGCGACTGCTTATAGCCCATTGAGTTGCTCACGGTGGTCGTTAAACCTCCAATCAAAAAAAAAAAAAAAAAAAAAGAAGGACACAGGGTGGGTTTGTCCACTTTATTTTCGTCACAGTTCATCTGAAAGAGGAAATTTATGGCTCTTGCTGGAGCTATGGAAACAGAACAAACGAAAAGGCAGTGAAAAAGAAATATTTTTGTATCTAATCGAAAGGCAATTAGCGCGTAGCATGTAAAGAGGCGTTATGAACTGGTATAGCTAAGATTTTTTCCATATTCATGTACTCTAAAGATATTACTACCACAGAGTTACACGCATAGAGCGCATAAATGCGAAATTTTTTCGCGGTTCGAAGGTTCAAGAGGTTGTACTCACAACAAAATGATTTACTGAAGTAAAAATCAGAACATACAGATTAAATCTTAATCGTTATACCCGGGCTGCGCAGAGTACAATTCAGAGGTGGACTTCCGATTAACTCGGTTTCAAGTAGTTCCCGAGTTCGCGTGTGTCATTCCGACATGTTCACATACAGGAGGCTCACACCTACCATGAAGAAGCAAAGGAACTAGCTTGGCTACGAAAGAAATACCAATAAAAAAAATTAAAACAAAAACAAAATATGACAAAAAATAAATCTTGATTTGGAGCGGGTTTTTTTTTCGTATAGAATTGCATTCAAAACGTGAAATGGAGAAAAAAATAGATATACACTTTATTGACAAAAGTCACTGGACACCCCTTCAAAAGCAATGAACGGATCCGCTGCGTTGTTAAGATGCGCGGTGCAGCTGCAAAACGGTATAAAAACAAGCCTGCCCCACTTACTATCTCCCAAAATCTCACTTGGCCCCAAATTGTGCCCTTGTTTTTCGCGGCTGTTAAAAAAAATAAGGGAACCTTACACAGGTAAGTAAAATCTCGAAACCTACTGCTATGAGTAAAAAATCTCATTATTTCCCTTATGCTTTCTCCTTTACAAATTCCTTGTGCACAACCAATTCTTCACGCCAGCTCCTCTGGGATTACCAAATCACCAGGAATTACCAAAAATAAAAATTACCATGCTCAACCACCACCAGCTCCTCTGGAATTACCAAATCACCAGGAATTACCAAAAATAAAAATTACCATGCTCAACCACCACCAGCATCCATCGTACTTCCACTGCTTCGTCGGGAATTCATCGGACTATCCCTTGGCTCTGCCTCCTTCTCACCAGTCAGACTGACCCTGCTTCCCTGTTAGTGCCAGGAGTTGTTGCTTTTTCACAACTCTTAAAAGTGCAATTCACTCGCGCTCACTTTTAGCAGTATAAATCTACAATTCTATTTTCCTATTCCTCTTTAAAACCTATCCAATCAGGGGACTCTACCCCGAATCTATCTACTTCTTCTTAGCTCCATACAACTGAATGCGAATTGGACCTAAACCAGTATTATTGTATTATTGTATTGTATTGTAATCATATCACACTGTGAGGTTGAGTGAAAATGTCGTGGCGGGAAAAAACTCACTTTGAGGAAGGAAAGCTTGCTGGATGTTATAATAGTGAGTTGTCCATAAGAGAAACCGAGAGGCGTTTAAACATACCGAAATCAACTGTTTTGGATGTACTGAATAAGCGGAAGACACATGGCGTGCCTGAAGCAACCAAACCTACCGGCAGACCAGAGAAAATCAGTGATAGAGGAAGTCGAAGCCTTAGTAGAGTTGTTACAGCTAATCGACTGAGTACTGCGCAAGACCTCAGTGTACAGGTGAGTAAAAATGCTGGAACCTCGGTATGTACACGTACCATTCACAGAGAACTTCATTCCATGGGTTACCGTGGTCGTGCGGCTGCTCATAAAACTTTCATCTCCACTTGGAATGCTACTCTTCATTTAGCATGGTGAAATTGTGTTTATCATAAACCGTAGATCAATGGAAACGGGTCCTATGGACTGATGAATTCAGATACACGATCCATCAGTCTGATGGCCATGTCTGGGTATGGTGGCAGCCGGGGGAATGCTGTCTACCAGCAGTATACTGTTCCTACGGTTAAGTTTGGAGCTAGAAGTGTACTCGTGTGGAGGTGTTTATCGTGGTATAGTCCTGGCCCATTGGTTATCGTGGACAAACCTGTTAACCAGCACGTCTTCGATATTCTGGACAATTATGCCCTACCAACTCTGTGGCAATACTATGGAACCGAGCCTTGTTGGTACCAGCAGGATAATGCACCGAGCCATAAAGCAAGGACAGTTACGGCGTGGTTTGACGATAATTCCGTATCGTGTGTGTACTGGCCAGCACAGAGCCCTGATCTTTATCCCATAGAGCACTTGTGTGATGAATTAGAGCTCCGCATAAGAAGTTTGGAACCAAGGCTCACTACTAAGCAACAGTCAGCGGCAGCATTATGTACTGAATAGAAGCGCATACCTATCGCTGTGTTTTTTTGTTTTTTTTGATTGGAGGTTTAACGACCACCGTGAGCAACTCAATGGGCTATAAGCAGTCGTCCGTCCCTAATTTAGGGCCACAGGTTCCAGGGAAGGGAGAGAGCCAGTGCCGAAAGACAAACACAACATCCATGCCTCACCGGGATTCGAACCCGGACCCCTTTGGGACGAATGACCAGAGGCCATCGCTTAGACCACTGCGCCACCGGTGCGGCATAGCTGTGTTCCAAAACCTTGTCGAAAGCATGTCTCGAAGGGTCAGTGCATGCATTAAGTCCAAAGGTAGACCGACACCGTACTAATGAATGTCATAATGTCAATAAATGCTAGGTTGTGCTTCTCTTTTAGGTGTCCGGTGACTTTTGTCAATATAGTGTATGAGGTGCAGAATAGAAATTTCCTGCTTAACAATAGACGAACTGAAGGCATTTATTGCACAGATGCGGTTTAATGCTAATTTTATTGGGTCTATGCAAAGTTTCTTCCGCTTAACGTTGCGGGAGGGGTGTGTGTGTGTGTGTGTGGAGCGAAACGGTTGAATTTTGACTGAATTTTGTGCTGTAAGAATAAGGTGGGAACACTGAGTTGAACGACACGTGTTGGTGGACAGCCCACACGCATTGTTAGTTAAATTAGTTACGGCATAGTGACCAAAAAAGTTCATATTCGTCACTGTCTATTGTTCATGTTCAATGTCGAGTAAACCGCTGCCGAAGCACGAAAGTGGATTTGTTCGGTATACGGTGAAACAGCTGAAAGTGTAAGCATGTGGCTTGAGTGGTTTGTGTAGTTCACAAGTGACGATTACAGCGTGGGGGACAAGTAGCGTAACGGACGTCCGAAGGAGACGCGGAGCACAGATTTGTATCTCCCTCGGTTGTGCAGAGCGCAGACATACTTCCATGATGAATAAATGCAACCCGCTTGTATAAGTGTGACATTTATTCGACCATAAAATGACACCTATCCGACAATAAATGCTGGAAACGTATGCATAGACCTATATTTTATCATTTTGTCGCTTGTTTCTGTTCTCTCAGATAAAAAACATTCCTTCTGTTTGTTATAACCTCAGATATTTCCCCCGCTAGGAGGGCACAGCTGTGAAAAACTGGCACGTATGATTAGTACTCAAAATGAAATTATATGCTCAGTTATCATTGTTTTTAAAGTGCTCGTTTTGTTAAGGTAGAAGTTCTTCCCTTTGCGAAATTAGTATTGTACGCATGCGTGCGAATTCTTCGGCACGGACCGGTGAAGGTAAGTGCGCACACTTAGTCGATCGGAGGGAGCTGGCTGACGGAAATTGTATAGTTATAATTCTGTATTTCACCCTTTTTAAAAATAAATTCGCATTTTTTTCGTGTAAAAAGTCGGTGTTATTAGATTGTTGAAATTTATTTTCCATAAATGTATTCCACATGAAATTTATGAGGCGCTATTAGGTCTATGCTTAAATGTCCAGCGTTTTATGGTCAAATAAATATTTAGAATCTTTCCCAAGGCATACAACCACCGAACCACAGTCGTTTGATTCACGCTTAACTGTGTTGCCAGTTCTGTGGCCGAGTCGGTGGCATCTTCGCCCAGAAGTGCGTGCAAACCACTGCCGACCACAATTGTAAATAGGTCAAAAATTTTGGACTGGCCCTGACCCGGACCCGGCCATCCCATAATTGGACCCAATCCAAACTTGACCCGGACAAATCTGCTTTGAACTACACTGCTGGCCATCCAAAATGCAACACCAAGAAGGAAGCATCCGATTGGCCTGAAATTCGCACCACGCATCGCCCGCGAGAGGACATGTAAACGATTAGCATTGCAAGGCATATGCAAATCATGTGCGCCCGGCACGCCACCGAGAAGCACTATAAGAAGGGTGCACAGAAGGCGGGGTGTAAGTAGTGGAAGTAAGTTGTGCTGCCGGACCTGTGCGTGGGAAGCATCCTGATG
The DNA here is from genome assembly GCA_039090855.1 of Macrothele yani. NCBI lineage: Eukaryota > Metazoa > Arthropoda > Arachnida > Araneae > Macrothelidae > Macrothele > Macrothele yani. Next base: position 61,176,535 of record CM077029.1, read on the forward strand.
CTTCGTCGCAGAATACGGAAGTCATTCCAGCACGTTTCGGAGTTCGACAGAGGACGAATAGTGGCTTATCGCGACAGCCGTTTATCGTACCGAGACATCGGCGCCCGTGTGAGACGACATCCAGCCACAGTAAGGCGAGTATGGATTCGGTGGGTGCAGGAGGGACGGACGGACCGACTGCCGCAGCCGCGGCACACCACCAAACGAGAGGACCGGCATGTTGTGCGGCGGGCATTGACGGCTTGCACCGCCACATCATGAACATCATGAATGCGCATGAATTAGGGTGTGTTGCGCAACAACCTGTGTCAGCAAGTACCGTTCGACGTCGTCAGCAGGAGCGGGGACTTGTCGCACAGCACCCATTGCTCCGATTACCACTGACGTTACACCAACAGCGAGTGCGGCGGCAGTGGGCCGTTGAACGCCGCACCTGGACTACGGAATGGCACGATATTGTCTTCTCCGACAAATCCCGCTTTATGCCTGCAACACCACGATCGTCGGATCCGCGTGTGGCAGCACCGCAGCGAGAGACTGTATGACGCCTGCATTATGCATCGCCATACCGGCCCGTCGCCTGGCGTTATGGTTCGGGGGCAATTGGATACGACACCCGCACCCCTCTGGTATGCATCGCCGGTACAATCAACAGCCATCGCTACATCTCCGACGTTTCGGGGCCTGTAGTCTTCCCTTACCTGCAGGACCTTCAAGCGGCCACGTTTCAATAGGACAATGCGCTCCCGCACGTGGCACGCATCGTGCAACAATTCGTCACGGCCCACCAGGTATCATTGCGGCCGGGGCCCACCTGATCTCCAGATATGTCGCCCATCGAACACGTCTGGTCGCTGATCGGCAACCGAGTGGCCCGGCTAGCACCACCCTTGGCTACGCCTGATGAACTGTGGCAACATGTGGAAGCAGCCTGGACCGACATAGCCCAAGCCCACATCCAAAGCCTCTTTCGTTCGATGCCGCGGCGTGTAACGACCGTTATTACCAGCCATGGAAGCCACACGAACTATTGATGTCTGCGTTTTCCGCAAGTCGCACGGGCCTGTAAGCTCAATCGTTTCATCTTTGTATCTGTTGTTATGTGCCCAGCAAATCTGGCTTTGCTGTCTCGTGTCCTTGCTGGTGTTTCATTTTGGGTGGCCAGCAGTGTATAAATTCGAATATATCATCATCATCGTCAATCAATTTGGGGAGATCTTCATCCACTGTTGGATGAAGATCTCCCCAAATTTTTTCAATAACGGACTTTCTTAGGCCAGTCTCTTCCATCCACCTATCTCCCACGTGGTCTTCTTCTGGGTCTTTTCCTGTCCCTCGGATTCCAGTCTAAAATTAACGTTGTTCATCGGTGGTACGTTCTCCTGGCGATATGTTCCAGCCCATTTCCATTTCAGGGATTTTACCCCGATCACGATGTCTTCCACTCTTGTCCTTCGCTTTATCCACGAATTCCTCTTTTATCTTGCTTGGTTACACCAAGCATGCGCGGCTCAGACTTTATCCTTTAAGGCCAAGTCCAGAATATTCCGACACGTGCATAGACCTAGAGGTCTGCACGGGCCTTAATTTGCAAAGCTTGGCTGAGCTCAGACTTTATCCTTTAAAGCCAAGTCCAGCCCATTCCGTTTCAGACTTTCAACCCGCCGCTTATTGCAAATAACGCGAGACTTCCTCTGTAGAGACAAAGTGCCCTACAGAAGTGAACTACTTCAGTAGTAAACGGAATGTAGTGCAGAGAGACGTGCCATTTCTGGTTGGAATTCCTCCCACAGATGAGGTTTAGGCCTGACTACCTATTTACTTCTGCTATCATGGGCATACTATACTAATTGCTAAGAGGGCCTCTAGCCTAAACAGAAGGATTTTTCAAAATTTTAACGGGAACTTCACGTGAAACTGGTTAAAGAAATAGCCAGGAATTTTAACAGCAGCTTTGAATGAAGTATTAAAAAGAGGAAACATTTTTGTTACTTTTTTTTTTTTTTACAGTAAATAAGTAAAGTCTTCAAGAAATCATTTTCGCTTTAGTTTATAAAAACTGGGTGATATGCATGGGAGCTTATATCTTTGTTTTCAAGAGGGGCAAACGTAAATTGTAAACATATGCAAACACCATATGCGAATGTCGCTGTGCCTTCTTCTTATCTAATCGTTTTCACCGTACTCTCAACTCATAAATTTAATCGGAAACCAGAAGAGCGAGAAACTGCATTAAAAAAAGATGGATAAATGAAACTCGACAGCATGTTAGGATAATGGGAAAATTTCTTTGTCATTCTTTTGGTCCTTTTGGCCACGAAATGCCATTCGTCGTCAATGTTCAAAAAATATCCTCAGGACAAATTTCTGGGAAAAATTTCGAGAGATCTTTGTCCAGTTAATATCTACTACAGACGATGATATAATTTTGATTTCTTCGCCTTTCATACTTTCTCACTGTATGTATGTACGTTGTCCTCCAACATTCAAAAGGAAATTTTACTATTACTTCCTACTGTAAATATCCGCTTTTTTATACTGGAAATTTCCTATATAAACGCGCGTCCAGAAGTTCTACAGAAAAATTAGTAATCAGAATTAGTATTATCGCAAAAAATCTCTGTAGTAATTTCGAAGGACAGAAAGGGCATAGTCCGATTTCCAAGGGAGGGCAATTGTCCCCTCTTGCCCTACCCCCTATATGGGCGCCCATGTTGAAGAGAAAGCCCCTATTCAACAGGACTTGAGGCTTCTTTTCACTACGGTAGCAATGGTTCCCATAGATGTATATATCAATGGCGATAAGACGTTATATACAGTATTACACTTATTTACACATGACTACGCATCCTTCAGAATATAATGAGCTAAAAGGTGTGTTCTTCGCGGGAACGAAAAAACAAAGACCTGTGTCATTTTTTTATAACAGAATCAAAAGAAAAGGCTTACTACGTGCAAAACACCGTGTCGTTATGTTAAGTGTGTTTCCTTTTATATTCAAGAGCAAATAATTTTAGAAATTTTACTCTTTTCGTGACAATTTTTAATTGTTATTTTTTAATTTTCATACTTATGTTCTGTATTTTCGTACAAATCCGAAAAGGTTCACTGTCACACGGACTTTACATGTTTTATGTGTGTAATCGTGAGGCACTTTAGAGGCTGGCCTTAGTTCTCTAAAAGAATAAAATTTGCATGGTGATTAAATTGGGCGTAAGTATTTTGTAATACTATGAATTCGTATAAAATTAGGGTAATGATTTTAATTTCAACGTGTACATTTGAACTACATCCAGTAAAATGAAACAATCTTGTTTTTACAAGAAATATCTATAGGTTCAAAAGAGTTTGAATTACAAAACGCCCGTAAAACCTAGTGCAATATGAATTTTTAAAATTTCAGTAATTGAAAGCAAATACATTTTCGCAAAAGGACCTCGAAGATATTTTTGTGTGTGTGTGGGGGGGGGGGGGGGGGTCGAGTTTTTCAGGTACACTACTGTCTGCTATAAATGTAAACGCATTTCCTCATTCAAGGAAAGTAGCCTCGATCCCCAAATATGTAATAAACAAATACACTGGCGGAAAGTGAAAAAAGAACACCAAGAAGCAATTGGCGGACGATCATGAAATTTACATATGTTAATTGGGTCGAGTTTACGTAGGTGTGATGTTAATTTCGGGACCAACCAGTGAGCGCTTACGCCCCAGCACGGCATAATATGCAAATTATCGTTGGTGGTATTTAAGGAGTATGGCGAAGTGAATGTAATCAGTCGTCGGCATACGGACACGTGCGAAGACCCTGCAGAAGCTGCAATGCCTGGACATGGAAGACGTGTACGATTTCAGCAGTTATCGGACTTTGAGCGAGGTCGTCTAGTCGGACTCCATGAGGCCGGGTGGTCGTATCGTCGTATTGCGGAGCGAATTGGACGGGAAGTATCGGTGGTGGTATGATGGTGGCGTAGATGGTCCGAGGAACATTTCCACACGAGAAGACGTGGAACCGGGAGTCACAGACGGACTGATGACTAGACCGATCGACGCATAAGAAGAGCGGCGTTGTCAAGCAGAACATCCACTGCGACGCAAATCCGAGCTGCCGTTGCACCTGAGGTGACTGTGCGAACAATCCGCAACCGTCTGCTGGATGCAGGACTGCGTGCACGTGTGCCTCTGGCATGACTCCGGCCCACCGTCAGGCACGGCTGCAGTGGTGTCGCCAACGTCTGCACTGGAGAACGCAATGACGATCTGTCGTGTTCAGCGATGAAAGCAGATTCTGCTTGGGAGCCTCCGATGGCCATATGCGTGTTCGCAGACGTACAGGGGAGCGTCTCCACCCTTCTTGCATCCGCCAGCGACGCACAGGGCCTACACCTGGTCTCCTGGTGTGGGGAGCGATCAGCTATCACTCCCGTACACAACTAGTGTTTGTACCGGGTACGTTAAACAGCACCTCCTACATCAACAACATCATTCAGCCCGTTGTTGTGCCATTTGTAAGGTCGGTGCATCGTGGTGTTTTCCAGCAAGATAACGCACGCCCACACACGGCACGTGCAACGCAACATGCACTTCAGGGTGTGAGACAACTTCCATGGCCTGCACGTTCACCGGATTTGTCCCCCATTGAACACGTGTGGGATTTTAGGAGACAACGACTTATCCGGTCTCCACGGCCAGCCACGACCATCCCCGATTTACGCGTCCAGGTTGAGGATGCTTGGAACTCAATACCCCAAACTTACATCCAACATCTGTACGACAGACTCCATGCCAGAATTGCACAGTGTGACGCAGTCCATGGCGGTTCAACCTCGTACTAACCATGTTACATAGAAATGTTATTTTTCAGTTTACCAGCAAATACAGCTGTATTTTGCCATAATGTTTTGATCACGTTATCCTCTGTACTCCGTTATTATGCTGTATAAATTTCGTTGGTATCAGACGTCTCCTTCTTGGTGTTTTTTTTTTCACTTTCCGCCAGTGTACTTCGAACTTTCATTGCCTCCTCATTCAAGCAAGGTAGCCTCGATCTCAAAATATGTAAACAAATACTTCAAACCAAGATCAGCTTCAAACTTTTATTTCCTCATCCAAGCAAGGTAGCCTCGATCCCCAAATATGTACAGAAATACTTCGAACTTTCTCATCTCCGTTTTAACAATGAATCCCCAGAAGCTCAGTCATCTGGCTTCGTTAAGCCGAAAAGTCTATTCCACCAACGCATGTACTTCGACGCAGTGTTACCACCTTATCCCCACAGCTCAGAATCCTGAACCGTCGCCGTGGCGCAGTGATCTAAGTTCTGGCTTATGACCATTCGTCCGAAACGGATCCTAGTTCAAATCCCGGTGAGGCATGGACGGTGTGTTTGATTTACGGCACTAGCTCTCTCCATCTCCTGGAACCATTGGCCCTAAATTAGGGACAGGCGACTGCTTTTAGCCCATCGAGTTAAGCACGGTGGTCGTTAAACCCCAAACAAAAATTCTGACAGATCAGATCAGATCATATGTAGAGGGTTTTAGGAAAGGAGTGTCTGACCCCAGGTCTTGAACAACCCTTAGAAATAGGAAGCTAGGAGATTTAGGCTAGAATGCCACATAGGAAAGTGACACGGAAGCGAAGTAGAAAGGGGGAGGAAGACGCCCTTATTTATTACCGGGGAGTTAGTACCCGGGGTCCGACGGCCTAACTTGCCCATCCGACGCACGGCGGGTATTTAGTGGTTCGAACGTTCGTACCTGCCCAGGATCGAACCTGAGGTCATACCCTTGGCATTAACGAACGCTGACCACTAGGCCACCCGCGACAATTCTGACAGATTTTCAGCTACTTAACTTTTATAGCTCCACGTGGAGCACCTGAAACTTATGCACAGACCTCATAATTCCTTTGCCTCTTCATAGTGAGTGTGGGTCAATTGTACGCAAACATGGCATAGCGTCGAACTAGAGCGCTTTTTCCCGGAAACTAATTGAAACAAGAGCTAATCGGATGTTCATCTCAATTCAGTCAGATCGCATTTTTCCCGGAAACTAATTGAAACAAGAGCTAATCGGATGTTTATCTCAATTCAGTCAGAATGCTTTTTCCCGGAAACTAATTGAAACAAGAGCTAATCGGATGTTCATCTCAATTCAGTCAGAGCGCTTTTCCCCGGAAACTAATTGAAACAAGAGAAAATCGGATGTTCATCTCAATTCAGTCAGATCGCATTTTTCCCGGAAACTAATTGAAACAAGAGATAATCGGATGTTCATCTCAATTCAGTCAGATCGCATTTTTCCCGGAAACTAATTGAAACAAGAGCTAATCGGATGTTCATCTTAATTCAGTCAGAGCGCTTTTCCCCGGAAACTAATTGAAACAAGAGATAATCGGATGTTCATCTCAATTCAGTCAGATCGCATTTTTCCCGGAAACTAATTGAAACAAGAGCTAATCGGATGTTCATCTCAATTCAGGCAGAATGCTTTTTCCCGGAAACTAATTGAAACAAGAGCTAATCGGATGTTCATCTCAATTCAGTCAGAGCGCTTTTCCCCGGAAACTAATCGGAACAAGAGCTAATCGGATGTTCATCTCAATTCAGTCAGAGCGCTTTTTCCCAGAAACTAATTGAAAAAGAGCTAATCGGATGTTCATCTCAATTCAGTTAGTTACAAAATGTAGTAGCAGCTCGAAAAATCACTTTTATTTTCATGGAAATTGATTGCCCGCTTCTCGGGGAAAACAGCTTTGATGTTGTTGATTTTTTGCTTGTTTTTTTAAACCTGGAAGCTTGAATGAAATCTGTCGAAGTAAAGTCTGACCCTTTGTTTGGATTGCTGACTTCATTAAAGAAAATTCCAGCTTGAATCGTGCTTAAGCAATATTGTCGATAATTCTGCATCGAAGTGCATTTATTTCTCCATTATGCGTGACTGCAACTTGTTTCTTAAGGAACTTCCGCTTGTTTTCAATGCGCTTCTTCATGTCACGTCTGCGTCATTGCCTGGCTATTTCCTCTAAGATGTTTATGGAAATGTCACGCTAAATATTTCCTCTGCTCGCATGTAATCAATCAAATTCTTAAACTATCAACCAATTGTTGTGCATTTTGAATACTTTTGAGGAACGTTGCGCCACAGTAGACTTGTGCGCTTGTGCAACTTTCGTAACCATAAGCACACGTTCGTGAGCTTTTAAAATCTTATATCCAAAAATTGTAGCTTCCTAACGGGAGGTAGAAGCGGGAATACTCCATAAATTACCATCTGTAAATGAATTTTTATTATGCCACATAATGGTTGCCTAAATAATCTAAACCCATTGATTTATTATAAACACAAAATATCTGTTCTGCACGTTTCTCTGGTTAAGGTACTTTGGCACAAATATCTTTTTGCACCCAAGCATAGACTCAAAGCGCGTTTTAAGCAAGGTTAGAATGAAGAAATATTCTGAAGAGGTGTATGAAATATTTTTAGTACACGCGCTGTTTAAACAGCAGTTTTTGTAAACAAACTACACTGCTGGCCACCCAAAATGCAACACCAAGAAGGAAGCATCCGATTGGCCTGAAATTCGCAGCATGCGTCGCCCGCGAGAGGACATGCAAACGATTAGCATTGCAGGGCATATGCAAATCATGTGCGCCCGGCACGCCACCGAGAAGCACTATAAGAAGGGTGCACAGAAGGCGGGGTGTAAGTAGTGGTAGTGTGTTGTGCTGCCGGACCTGTGCGTGGGAAGCTTCCTGATGCCTCGTCGCAGAATACGGTAGTCATTCCAGCACATTTCGGAGTTCGACAGAGGACGAATAGTGGCTTATCGCGACAGCGGTTTATCGTACCGAGACATCGGCGCCCGTGTAGGACGACATCCAGCCACAGGTAGGCGATTATGGATTAGGTGAGTGCAGGAGGGATGGACGGCCAGACGCGAGCGATTGCCGCGGCCGCGGCACACCACCGAACTAGAGGACCGGCATGCTGTGTGGCGGGCATTAACTGCTCGCACCGCCACATCACGAACGTTAGCGCAAGAATTAGGGTTTGTTCCGCAACAACCTGTGTCAGCACGTACCGTTTGACGTAGTCAGCAGCAGCGGGGACTTGTCGCACGGCGCCCATTGCTCCTATTACCATTGACGTTGCGCCACCGACAAGTGTGGCGGCAGTGAGCTGTTGAACGCCGCACCTGGACTACGGAATGGCACGACATTGTCTTCTCCGACGAATCCCGCTTCTACCTGCAGCACCACGATGGTCGGATCCACGTGTGGCGCCACCGCGGCGTGAGACTGTGTGACGCCTGCATTATGCATCGCCATACCGGTCCGTCGCTTGGCGTTATGGCTTCGGGCACAATTGGATATGACACCCGCACCCCTCTGGTACGCATCGCCGTTACACTCAACAGCCACCGCTACATCTCCGACGTTTTGGAGCCTGTAGTCCTCCCTTACTTGCAGGACCTGCCAGCGGCCACGTTTCAACAGGACAATGCGCGCCCGCACGTGGCACGCATCGTGCAACAATTCTTCACGGCCCACCACCACTCACTGCTGCCGTAGCCCACATGTTCTCCCGATATGTCGCCAATCGAACACGTCTGGTCGCTGATCGCCAACCGAGTGGCCCGGAAAGCACCACCCGTGGTTACGCCTGAAGAACTGTGGCAACGTGTGGAAGCAGCCTGGACCGACATACCTCAAGTTCTCATCCAAAGCCTCTTTCGTTCGATGCCAGCCATGGGGGCCACACGAATTGATGTCTGCGTGTTCCGCAAGTCGCACGGGCCTGTAAGCTCAATTGTTTCATCCTTGTATCTGTTGTTATGTGTCCAGTAAATCTGGCTTTGCTATCTCGTGTCCTTCTTGGTGTTGCATTTTGGGTGGCAGCAGTGTGTTTCGTTTCCGAATTTTCAAAAAAAAAAAAAAAAAAAAAACAGTGGTCACTAAATATGTTACGAATATCTGAAAAAAAATATTAAAAGTTAGTTATATTACGACCTTAGCTACATTACAGGGAAAAATCAGCTTCGGGTTGGCGATCGATGCAGTCGTTTTTCCACAGAATCCGCTGCCATTTTTACCACAGTTTTAGAAAACCACTTTTTATCCAGTTGAGCAACCTTCTGTATCATTATATCCCATTACTTCTTCTTCAGACGTTCCATCCTATTTGGGTAGAACTACTTACTTGTTCATTCACATCTCGTTCCCCGTCCCCATCTCAGTGTTCATCATAGCTATTTAAAAATTCTCACTTCCTTTATTACCACTTCTTGAATAATAACTCAATTAATTCGATTCTTTCTTTCTCTGAAGTGCCAGGAAAACTGGTACAGACGAGCTTATGCAAAATACATAGCAACGTCACCTATGCGCGTACTCGGTTGCGTCCGCCAGTACGTATATAAAGCGATAGACATCCTTGCCAGCTGTCAGAGCTGTTTTCGGCATGAGAATGACAAGTAATAATGATTTAGGCGATTTTCAACGCGGTGTCATAGTTGGCGCTCGTGAGATGGGCCATAGTATTTCGGAGGTAGAATCGAAGTTCGGATTTTCACGGACGACCATTGCAAGGGTGTACCGTGACTACAAGAATTACAGCAAAACCTCCAACCTACGATACCAGTGTGGCCGTAAAATAGACATTGGGTGAACGTGACCATCGTCGGGGGTCAAGAATCGTTTCACGCGATATAGGCGTGCAGCACTCTCGCAGGTATCAACGGAATTCAATGCTGGAGCCTCAACAAGCATCAGCGTTCGGACTGTGCAACGTACCCTGCACGATATGGGCTTTGTGAGCCGATGCCTAACTCGAGTCCCCTTGATGGTTGCACGACAGAGAGCTATGTGCCTCGCTTGGGCACGGCAACACCGCCTATGGACACTTGATGACTGGAAACAAGTAGCCTGATCTGACGAGTCGCGTTTCCAACTGTATCGGGCAGATGGAAGGATTCGTGTGTGGCGCAAACCCCATGAAGCCATGGATCCCGCCTGTCAACAGGGAACTGTACCGGCTGGTGAGGGGTCTGTAATGGTACGGAGTGGGTTTAGCTGGACTTCACTGGGACCCCTGGTACGCCTACAAACGACTGTGACCGGTCAACGCTATGTGCTCATCATTTCTAACGAGGTACACCCGTTCATGTCCTGCATTCAGGCTGATGGGTTGGGCCTGTTCCAACAGACAGTGCACCTCCACACAAGTGTCGGGACGCCACATTATGGTTAGAGGAGCATTCATCTGAGTTTGGGGTGTTGCCATTCCCACCCAAGTCCCCAGATCTGAACGTGATAGAGCACATTTAGATGCCATGCAACGCGCTATCGAACACAGGAATCCGAGACCTCGGAATACACCCGAATTGTGGAACGCTCAACACGAAGTATGGTGTGCATTGCCTACATCATATTTCCAGAAGCTAGTGGAGTCCATGCCCAGTCGTAATTCTGCAGTCCTGCGCTCCCGTGTGGGACCTACCTAGTATTAGACTGGTGTACCAGTTTTTCTGGCACTTCAGTGTATATTGTACGAGCACTTTGATTCTGCTTTTCTTCATATCCTTTACTTCCAAAGCTCTTCCCCAGTTTTCTACATTTTCTTGTACCACTTTTACACTTTTCTCACCGACAGAGCCGGATGAACCATAGGGGCAACCGGAGTGGTCTCCCAGGGTCCCCGCAGTTCAGGGAAAAGTCATTTTCGGTAGAATTTTTTTATAATTTTTATTTTTTTATCAGTTTTGGGGCGCAAGGCCCTTAAAAAGATATTTTTAAAAAGTTTTGTTTCTTAATCCCACCATTTTCAAATTGGTTATCGCCCTTCACCGTTCAGATACTAAGATTTGTAGCTTTCAAATGATTATTGTAACCACATTCATGAAATAGCAAATTATTAGGAGTACACATAAGTTTTAAAGCGTTTTAAGACAACGCAACATGTACTTTGAGGAAAAACAACAATACCTTTGCGAATCAAAATATGCGCCATCTTTATCTATCACCTTCCGCCATCGGTCGGACAGCTGACCGATTCCATCCATGTAGAATACTTCGTCGTGTTACGTGATGAAGTTGTCAGCCAATTTTTGCAGTTCGTCACATAACCGGAACCGTACAGAAGACAGACCATGTTGCATCGATCGTAAAAAATGATATTCTGAAGGGGCTATGTCGGGGCTATACGCCGGTACTCCAAAACTTCCCAGCCAAGCGTCAGAAACGTTTCCTTGACCGATTTAGCGACATGCGGCCTAGCGTTGCTATGCAGTAATTTCATGGGACGCAATCCTTTGCCTGTGAATGGACGTTTCCGACAGATTTTCTGGTTCAATCGCAGAAATTGTTGCTTGTATCGATCAGCAGTAACAATTTGACCTTGTTCCAATAGTTCATAATAGAGCACACCCTTCATATCTCACCAGATGCACAGCAGAAATTTCTTGGAGTGAATATTGCGTTTCGGTGTCGAAGTCGTTGCTTCACTGGGGTAGACCCAGTGTTTTTTGCGTTTGGGATTGTCGTACTGTATCCACTTTTCATCACCCGTAAAGAATTTCTACAGGGAAAACTTTCTGTGTTGTTTATTCAACAGATTCAAACACTTCATGACACAATCATCCTTGTTCCTCTGGCTCGGGTCATGTGGAACCCATTGTCCTTCCTTCTGAATCTTTCCCATTGCGTATAAACGATTCGAAATGATTTGTTGAGTTACCCCCAGTTGTTCATCTAGTTTTTTTTTGTTTTTTTTTGCGTTTGACACGGATCTTCATCTAGCAATGCTTGCAGTTTTTCGTGTGCAACCTTCTGCCGGGCATCGTCACGTTCTCGATCGCTAACATCAAAATCACCTGCTTTCTAAACCAAAACTCACGTGTGCTTTTCGATACAATGTTCTCCACTAGAACAGAACAGATGGATGCACATGCTGTTGCAGCACTTTTTCGTTGATGAAATTCGTAACGAATGCACTCTCAAATAAATGCAATATCGCTTGCCATCTTTCAACTACCGATGTGCAAGTGCGTGCGACTGTTGGGAAAACTTCTGTGTCACATTTTATACTCAGGGCCAGTGACGGTCACATGACAACAACGCGGGAGAATGTCTGGTTTGTAAACTCGCGGTATACGTCACACAAAAAACGCTTTAAAACTTATTTGTACACCTAATAATTTTAACATTTTCTGGCCCTGCTTTTATATATACACAGTCAAGTCACATTATTGCGACCATCTCCTACTTTTGACGTCAGCAGCGCGTAGCCAATGAAAGAAGGCACGTGTCGTGAGCTGGCTTGGAGGATACATAAGGTGTGCTGTAAGCATTCTGAAAACATATCACTCGTTGCTATCATGGATGAAAGGAGAGATTTATCAGATTTGCAAAAAGGGATGATTACCGGCTTTCGGGCCAAGGGTGACAGTATTTCTGAAACAGCACAGTTTGCGAACTGTTCGCGCATTGCTGTGTTTAAAGTGTATCGTGATTGGAGAAATGGCACCATTGCGAATAAGCGACGTGAAAACTGCGGAGCACCACGTGCCATTGATGTGAGAGATGAACGTCGGCTGCGAAGGTGCGTGATGGCCGATCGACACACTACAGTGGAGCAACTCACTAGCCGAATGGACCAGGGGATACCGGAAGTGTGTCTAAATCGACACTTCAGCGAACCCTGCTGCGTATGGGGCTCCGATGCAGACGGATGGTCACTGCGCCTATGCTAACGAAGGTGCATCGGGAGAAAAGGCTTACATTTGCACGGCAGGATCTGAATTGGACCTCCGCTGATTGGCAGAGGATTTCCTTCTCCTATGAGTAACGTCTTCTGCATCATCGAACGGATGGACGTTGGCGTATAAGGCGAGAAACATTGGAGAACAAACACTCTTCAACCATTGCTAGAAGAACACAAGCGGGTGGGGACAGCGTTATGGTCTGGGGAATGTTTTCGCGGCATTCCCTTGGTCCACTCATACCTGTGGAAGGCACTATGGATCGAATTCGTTATGAATCCATCCTTGCAGACCACATACACCTATACATGCTAATTGTCTTTCCTGGAGCAGATGGGATCTTCCAGCACGACAACGCTACGTTTCACACAGCTAGAAATGTCTGATAGGGTTGGAAAAGTACGATGAAGACTTCAAAGTACTTCCCTGGCCCCCCAATTCCTCAGACTTAAACCCAATTGAGCGTCTGAGTGACCACCTTGATCGTGTTGTTCGCTGTACGGATCCTCCACCTCGCACCCTCCAGCAGCTGTCAGATGCACTGTAGTCATATTGGCTCCACATACCTGTGAACAAGGTTAGTAGACTCCAAGGTTATGCTTATCCGACACTTCCGCTGAGCACTGTCTCCAGGGTCGCCTTCGTGACGTCACAGTCCCGGAGATCTGCACACCCCATCCGCCTAAAGCTGCTTGCTCTCGTTTTTCTGGTTCAGGGTCTGAAAGCTACATTGTCTCATTTGAAGCTAGGTATTTGTAGCAAACAAATTATCTTTTTCCTTGGCCATACTGAACATGCCTGGTTCGTGCGCAATAGCAACGTGTCAGAATTATTATTCGAAAACCAGAAGGAATGGCATTCATTACCATAGGTTTCCGAAAAATGAAGTTTTGCGTAAAACATGGAAATTGAGATGCAAACGAGCTGACAGTTTCAACGAAATGAATTCAGCTATTTGTTCGGATCATTTTCCTGAGGAAGACTACGAACGCGATTTAAGGAATGTACTTCTAGGTTTGCCTATCCGCAAAATGCTAAAGGACGCAGCTGTACCAAGTTACAACCTCCCGGGAAACTTTAATGTAAATTCTAATTCAGAGAGAAAGAACAGACAGGAGAAAAGGAAACGAAATGATCTTGTTGGCGATTTGATAAACTCTGATAATGCAGAGGAAATTTTGGAAGACATGTGGAGTGCCAATGATGAAAATACTGAAATTGAATGTATGAAAGACCTGAAAACAGAAAAAGAAATTCTATTGAAGGAAAATTATATTTTGATGAAGGAAAACGAAAAGCTGAAAAAACAAATATTATATTTGAGCTCTTCAAACCATAGTCTAACTTTACGTGTTAAAGTCCTCAAGGTAAAACAGAATCAAATGCAGAAAGAATTATTAGAATTGCGAAGGTTACAGAAAGATGAGAAAAAAGACAGAGAAATGTGCATAAAAAATTTGCTTTCTACAGTGTTTACTGCAGGACAGATAAGGGTTTTGTTAGGCCAAAAACGGATTGTTTGGAATTCTACTGATATTGCAGCTGCAATAACATTAAGAACTGTTTCAGGAGAGCATATCACTACTTGAGAAATAAAGTTAATATTCCGCTTCCTGCTTTGTCAACGTTGCGCCGATGGGTAGCTACAATTAAATGTTCACCTGGAATTCAAGCCACAACTTTAAAACTGATGCAGAGCCAAGGAATGCAAATGACTGAAGCCGAAAGAACATGTGTAATTTCTATAGATGAAATGAAAGTTTCCAGCAAAATGTGCTATGATATTGAAACAGATGAAGTTATAGGACCGTGTAGGTACGTACTGGTATTCATGGCAAGAGGACTTGTTAATCCCTGGAAACAACCAGTATTTTACGATTTTGACGTTAGTGATTCCAGTCTCAGAGAAATATTAATGAAAGTAATTTGTGCCATAGAAAATATCATGTTTCCTGTATTTGCTCTTACTTCAGATCTGGGAGCTTTAAACCAGAAATTATGGAAAGAATTGGCTATATCGCCTGAGAGTCCGTTCTTTGAAAATCCTTTCGACAAAAACAGACATATAAATGTATTTGCTGACATTCCGCATATGGTAAAGTTATTGCGAAACCATATTTTGGACAGTGGCATAAATATAAGAAATATAGTGATAAATTGCTCCCTATTTGAAAAGCTATTAGAGAAGAACAGTAAGGAATTAAAAGTAGCGTATAATATGAGTGAAACACACATACGTGTTAAAGGAGCAAATAGGCAGATTGTACGTTATGCTGTACAGTTGCTTTCGGGGCGTGCTGGAAATGCCATCAAATATTTATTTCCCGAAGATGATGAAGCAGCAAATTTTATTCTTCTTGTTGACAGATTTTTTGATACAATGAATTCGAGGCAACCATTCTCAGACAAACCATTCCGATGTGCTTTAGGTACAATCAACAGCAATTTCAACTTCTGAATGAGGCTTACAACACTTTTTCGCAGATGCGCGTTGTTGGAAGAAAAAACGCCCTACCATTGTTGGAAGAAAAACGCCCTACAATTTTTTTACGTTAAATAATGTCCCGATTCTTAAAGTTCTCAAAATTTAGCGAAAAAAAAAAAATGACTAAAGAAACAAACAAACAAAAATTGCAAAGATTCATGATTTTAACTTCTCGTTCAGCGATTAGTTACAAATAATAACAAAGCATTTAGTGAAATTAATTTCCAACTTTTTAATTAAGCAAGTTAGTGGAATGCTACTCAAGTTTTTATTTGTTCCGCATAAAAGGATTTCTTCATGAGGTTCTGACAGCATAATCTTATAAGTTTTTTTCCTTCTTTTGAATTTATTTAAAGACAGTATTACAGTTGCATATAAATAAATTAGAAGGTATAATCACTGTCCCTGCACTTTTCCTTAGTGTCATGTCAATATCCTATTTAGATATTTAGATTAAACAGATTTAAAAAAAAATGAAAGAAATGCATAATAAGTTTCTTCACATTCTCGGTTTACTCTAAATAAAATATTCACATGGATGTCCGTTTTTCCTGATTATATTACAGATGTGCTTTTGCATTACATCTTGGTTGCAAGCTTTCAGATTCAGAACGTATTTGAGTAAAAAGTTGTTGACATTTCTCCCGCGAGTGCTTCAATTGTATTAACAATCTATCCGTCCTGCTGGCTGCGTCGTGTGGTACACTGACGTCACTACGTAAGGGACCGGCACTTCCGCTGCGAAGGAGGCAGGATGAGCAAACCTTACTGTCTATTAACCTTGACCTGTGAACACCTTCCAGCATCTTATGGAGTCACTCCCAGCCCGTCTAACTGTTGTCCGCGCTGCGCACGGTGGTTACTCAGGATATTAGCTGGTGGTCACAATAATATGACTTGACCGTGTATATTCAACGATTTATGTGCGTGGAGTCGGGCTACATATGAAGGCCAACTATTCAGTGACTTTAGAAACCTTACAAGAAATTTAAAAAGTTTAAAAAGTCACTAATTTGTCAGTTACACTAAAAATCAATCACTAAAACATGTATCAGAAAAAAAACCTACTTATACGACTTCATTTTAGAGAGATTCTTATCATTTCGTTCACCAAAAAAATTCTCATTTTTATCATTTTTGTGAGGGAGTTTTTATAAGAGTCACAATACAACCTCAACCACCCTCTCCCTGGAAAGAGAATCGTAGATTTTAAAACATCTTTTTTATTGGAGGTTTAAGACCACCGTGAGCAGCTCAATGTGCTATAAGCAGTCGCAAGTCTCTAATTTAGGGCCACTGGTTCCAGGGCAGGGAGAGAGCCAGTGCCGTAAGACAAACGCAACATTCATGCCTCACCGGGATACGAACCCGGATCCCTTTCGGACGAATGATCAGAAGCCAGCGCTTAGACCACTGCGTACCTGGGCGGCTAAAACATTTAACTCTCTCTTCCTCTGTCTCTCTCGGAACTTTCAACCCATATTATGTTGTTTTTTTTCTTAAGCTGAAAGCAAATACTTCTTTGAGGTAATGATTTTGTTTTTGTGATAGTTTTCGTGTCTGCTCTGTAAGGAAGACATTTTTCACGTAACTTTATTATGACATGAGATTTATTTTTGTAGTGCCCGCAATAAAATTTTTCTCTGGGTCTGCGATGAAACTTTGCCTCGGGCCTCGCGATGAAATTTTGCCCAGGGCCCCACAAAGAATCCATCCGGCTCTGTGGTACCATATTATCTACAAACATCACGGTCCACTGCGTTGCGTCACTATTCTGTTGTTACTGCATACCAAAAAATAACAAGCAAGATGGGCTGCAAAGTTTCCATCAGATCAGATCATATGTAGAGGATTTTAGGAAGGGAGTGTCTGAACCCAGGTCTTAAACAACCCTTAGAAATAGGAAGTTAGGAGATTTGGGCTAGAGTGCCCGATAGGAAACTGGCACGGAAGCGAGGTAGAAAGGGGGAGGAAGACGCCCTTCTTTATTACCGGGGCCCAGTACCCGGAGTCCGACGGCTTAACGTGCCCATCCGACGCACGGCGGGTATTTAGTAGTTCGAACGTTCGTACCTGCCGAGGATCGAACCTCAGGTTATCTCCATGGCAGTCACGAACGCTGACCACTAGGCCACCCGCGGCCCCGCAAAGTTTCCATCATGATGCTGTCACGCATTTGAATGGTAAACTATCCAACATTTTACCGGCCGTAAGTACCTGTTCACGGTAGCCTCCTTCATCCGGTCGAAGTCTCCTTTCGCACCCCTTTGGTGAAATGCCAAAATTGAAGAGTTGTTTCACTACTGCTGCCCCCTATTGATAATGTAATTAAAATGATATGAGAAGACGTCACAGACAAAATCCTTGGTATGTTGTGTAAGGTGTTGGCGAAAACAATGTGCCGTATTGCCATATCGTCAACCATCTCGATCTACTGTTGGATGAAGGTCTCCACAAGTGTCTTCCACGACCCTCTGCCTCGAGCAGTTCTTTTCCATAAACTCGGTCGTATCAGAATAATTTGACCACCTACCTAATAATGGGAACAACCACTCTTGGTTCGGATGACAGCCGCGAGACGGCGTGGCATGGACGTAATGAAGCCATGGAAGGTTGACCGAGGCACAAGTGCCCATTCGGACTGCAGCAGAGCACGGAGTTCCCGGAGATGACGTGGATGTGGAAGGCACTTCGAACCTTTCGATCCAAATATTCCCACCAGTGCTCTATGGGATTGAGGTCGGGCAATTTCGCCGGCCAAGGGGAAACGGAGATATTGCTGTCGTGCTCCTGGAACCAGTCATGTAATCCCTTAGCGAAAAGGCAGGGCGCATTGTCCTGTTGGTAGAAACTGTTACAGAGATTTTATACGGGGTTTTAGGATTTCATATAAAATCTCAAAATGCAACTTTTATTCCATCTCGTGCTGCCATTCCTTTGTCTCCACAAAGCGTGAGAGAAATTTCTCAGAGTGAGTTCCCCATTAGACACCGGATGCACGATTATTTACTAAGACGACATTCTGTCTAAGATTAGTATATGCACATTGTTTGTTGAATGGAGATTAACTCTATCGCGCCTCTTTTGATGCTTTTTAGGTTTCAATTTCAATGAGGCCGACGGATGACTAGCCCCTCACATTTTACTTTGAGACTTAAGATTTACCGAAAGCGGTGTGGGTCTTTCTCTCGGGAAACATTAGGAAATGCTTAAGGGCATTTCTTGGAGACAACGGAAGGAGGCGAATGACAGTTGTCTCTAGGTTTAGGAAGCGAGCGGTCACGACGAGGTGATTGCCCCAGGGTAGGTCTTAGGTGGACCGGCGTGTTAGGGGATTTCACGACAGCGCGAGAGATGATCGAAAGCAGGAGAGTTAGAAAATAAAGCACACTCTTCCATTGTCCAATGACGGTAGAGTCGCCCCGGTGGAGCAGTGGTCTAAGCGAAGGTTTCTGACCATTCGTTCGCAATTGGTTCGGGTTCGAATCCCTGTGAGGCATGGATGTTGTGTTGGTCTTAAGGCACTGGCTGTTTCCCTTCCCTGGAATCAATGGCCAAAAGTTAGGGGCGGGCGACTGATTATAGCCTATTGATTGCTCGCGGTGGTCGTTAAACCCCCGATAAAAAACAAGAAAGATGACACCGAATTTTCGGGTGTAATAAGCACGTCTTTTGAATCCGTTCTGACGCAAATTAAATTTATCAAAGCTATTCAAAGTCAATGGAACCGGTATGGAAAACAATAGTATCTGACGGAAGAAAGAAGTTTTTCAATCGGGTTTTTAATCCCTCAGATATTGCTGTAAACAGAATCGAGAACTTACGCCCTCTGGTTGCAGAATTGTGCGTTCAGAAAAACATGAATTTATGTGAGAAACATTTTGCACCGGAAATGCTCTCCAACACCGAAATAATTTTTCAAATTGGGCTCTTAGAAACAGAGATATCGACAAAAATAAGATATGACTTTACGTCCCCTGGTGGGAAAACAATGCATTATTTTAGGAAGAAAGTATTCTCAAAAGGTTTTTCCACATGAGAGGTATCGGTCCAAGAAAAAAAAAAAATAGTGGAATTTTCAGGAGCCCAGATTTTGCTACAAATACATCAGAAGCAGAAATTAACATTTATGTCCCCTGGTGGCCAAACTATTCTTAACCAAACATTAGAAATTTTGTGGAAAATATTTTCCATCAGGTCTTGTATGCGATACAGGAAGAATTTTTCAAATCGGAGTTTTGGAAGCTGAAATAACGCAGAAAACGCAATTTACCTTTGTGCCCCCTAGCGGAAAGTCTATGATTTACTTGCAAATTTTGAATTTATAGGAAAAACATTTCACATCGGAAACACTATCCAACAAAGAAGGAATTTTTCAAATCGGACACCTAGAAGTAGAGATATTGACAAAAGAAGATATACATCTACGCCCCTGGCGTAGAAACCATGCATCATTTTAAGAAGAAAATGTTCCTAAAAGGTTTGTCGACATGAGCAGTATAGGTCAACAAACGACATTTTTGCAATCGAGATTATAGAAGCTCATATTTTGCTGCAAATACATCAGAAACGGAAATGAAGACTTACGCTACCTGGTGGCCAAACCATTTTTTACAAAAATTAGAAATTACGTGCAAAGGATTTCCCGTCAAGAGCTGTATCCGGTGCAGAAGGAATTTTTCAAATCGGAGATTTAGAAGCAGAGATATAGGGGGAAACGCAATTTACCTCTACGCTGCTTAGCGGAAAGTCTATGAATTACTTGAAAATTTTGAAATTATATGTAAAACATGTCACACTGAAAACACTCAAATCGGACTCCTAGAAGTAGAGATATTGACAAAAATAAGATATACATCTACGCCCCCTGGCGGAGTAACTGGGATATTTTAAGAAGAAAATATCCCGAAAAGGTTTATCGATGTGAGCGGCACCAGTCCACGAAATAATTTTTTCAATCGATATTTTAGAAGCTCAGATTTTATGGCAAATACATCAGAAGCAAAAATTAACACTTACGCCCCTGGTGGCCAAAGTATTCTTTACCAAAAATTTGAAATTATATGCAAAAGATTTTTCATCAGGAGGTCTATCCGCTAAAGAAAAAAATTTTCAAATCGGAGTTTTAAAAGAAGAGTCATCGGGGAATATGTAATTTACTTTTACTCCCCCCTAGAGGAAAATCTATGCGTAATTTGAAAAAGTAACTACATCTAAAATACTCTTCGACATAAATGGAATCGCAAGATAAAATAATTTTTTCAATCGGATGTTTAGAAGCAAATATGTGGAATAAAACGTATTTTTGAATTCGACGTCATGTGCATTTACGCCTTCTAGCGGCGAAATTGTACATCGTAAAAAAAAAACGAAATAAAGGATCATCATTCGCATATTTCAAGCTTCCCAATGCAAAAAGAATTTTTCAAATCGGACTAATAGTTGCCTAGATATCGTGGGTACAGACGGACTAATGGACGGACAAACCGGTAACATAAGCACGATCTTTTTTTACAAAAGACGTGCTGAAAATGACAGTAATCCTATGCGAACTGCAGGAGTCGTTGTTGATGGACCTGGGTTAACATGGGCGGCTTGATGCAGCTTCCACTCCGAAGACCAGATGCGTAACAGGGTTCGCTCTACTGTTATCGGGGACACGTACCTGAGTGCTCCAACGTTAATTGGCGTGGTCAATTGCTACACTGTTGCTCGTTGATTAGCCTTTACCAGTCGACGGAGACAACGTTCTCCTCTGGGGTCGATGGCCTTTGGGATTCCACAGTTATGACGTCAGGAGGTATTCGGTGTGCCAGCGGTCCATTCTTGGCACACCCTTACTACAGCACCTCGCGAACAGCCCACGAAGTCTGCTGTTTCTGAGATGCTTCCACCCTTGGCGCGGTAGCCGATGATCATTCCTCTTTGAACGTTCGTCAAATCCCTTCCTCTGCCCACTGTGCTCACTTCCCGCACTGTGGCTCATCTGTTCTGGCCGGCCACTTATATCTCCATGTGATCGACCTTGTCACGTGCACTTTGTGACGCTCCTGGGCGGGTACACTGTGATTCCGGGGGTGTCATATTGTTCCGTTACGACTGTGTACTCTGGCATGCCTTTGAATTTTCTCCATTCATCTCCCACGTGGGCTTCTTCCGTGACTTTTCCTGAACCTTGGCACCCAGTCTAGTATTTAAATCGCCCAACGGCGGTTAGTTCTTCTAGCAGTATAACAGAAGAACTAACCGCCGTTAGGCAATTGAAATACTAGCCCATTGTTAGTTGAGGGTGTTTACTTTGATCGTGATGTCATCAACTAGAGTCATTTTCCGGACGCATGAGTTTCTTTACGGCCTTTCTTCTGTTTTTATGTTTAACGACCACCGCGAGCAATTCAATGGGCTATAAGGAGTCGCCGATCCATAATTTAGGGCCACTGGCTCCAGGGAAGGAAGAGAGAGCTGGGGCGTTAAGGCAAGCACAACATCCATGCCTCATCGGTATTCGAACCCGGATCCATCTCGGACGAATGGTTAGAAACCATCGCTTAGACCACGGCTCCATCGGGACGGCATTGTTGCTTGCAAATGACTATGTCGTCAACAAAATGAAGGTGATTTGAACAGCCTCCATTAATTTTTGCCTCATTGTCTTCCCAGTCCAATGATTGAAGACCATGTGACATCTCTTCCTTTGGAATTTTAACGACCTTTGTGAGCAACTCGATAGGCTATGAGTAGTCTCGCGTCCCTGATTTGGGGGCCACTGGTTTTGGGGAAGGAAGACAGCCAGTGCTGTAAGACAAACTCAACATCCATGCCTCACCGGGATTCGAACCCCGCCCCATCTCGAACGAATGGTCAGAAGCCAGTGCTTAGACCACTGCCCCAGGGGGATGGCTGCGTCATCTGTGAGGCAGTGAATGAGGCACCACTGAATTTCAATAGCTTATCTATTTTAAACAGCATCATGTTATTTAAAAAAATTAAGGCGATCATTTCGAATCATCCCACGCATAAAAGTCTTTGGACCATTTTCCCCACACAGTGTATATATCTATAAAAAACAACAACTGTAAATAGCGAAGAACTTTAAAAAGCCTTACCGTATCTTATAAAGTTGAGTTCGTAGGTTTCAGAAATCTTGCTTTTCCGTGCAACACAGTGATAATGTTTTCGACCGCTAAAGCCGGAAAAGACAGAAAACGGTATTTTGTTCGAGTTCCGTGTTATAGAAGCAAATGGTTCTCAAAATTAGGTGGACATCAGACAGAATTTAATACGCAGATGAAGGATATTTATTTATGTATTTGCAATAGCAAGATGTAAAGAACTAAATATACCATTATTTCAGATTTCCGCGTGTATTGAATGAATAGGCAATTTATTCTTTCTTTCTTTTTTTTTTTTTTTTTTTTTTGAATTGATCTGTTCCCGTGTATTGATTCGTGCATTAGTAAACAACTGTCGTAATTCTATTTGGATAGACACAGATGTTTTCACCGTTCTTTGACAAATGCTTTGCGTTCCTAAACAGACGATCATGTGACTAACCAGAATTATTTGATTTGGGATGAACAATAGGTAGGGCAGGTTCGCGGATTAGTAAACAATCCTTGAAACTATTTGGATAAACACAGCTGTCCTTATAGTTCTTTAAAGAATACCTGAAACGACGATCACGTGACTAACCAGCATTTTATTTACGATAAATACACTTGCGGAAAGTGAAAAAAGAACACCAAGAAGGAGACGCCCGATACCAACGAAATTTATACAGCATAATAACGGAATACAGAGGATAACGTGATCAAAACATTATGGCAAAATACAGCTGTATTTGCTGGTAAACTGAAAAATGACATTCCCATGTAACATGGTTAGTACGAGGTTGAACCGCCATGAACTGCGTCACACTGTGCAATTCTGGCATGGAGTCTGTCGTACAGATGTTGGATGTACGTTTGGGGTAATGAGTTCCAAACATCCTCAACCTGGACGCGTAAATCGGGGATGGTCGTGGCTAGCCGTGGAGACCGGATAAGTCGTTGTCCCCTAAAATCCCACACGTGTTCAATGGGGGACAAATCTGGTGAACGTGCAGGCCATGGAAGTTGTCTCACACCCTGAAGTGCATGTTGCGTTGCACGTGCCGTGTGTGGGCGTGCGTTATCTTGCTAGAAAACACCACGATGGACCGACCTTACAAATGGCACAACAACGGGCTGAATGATGTTGTTGATGTAGGAGGTGCTGTTTAACGTACCCGGTACAAACACTAGTTGTGTACGGGAGTGATAGCTGATCGCTCCCCACACCAGGAGACCAGGTGTAGGCCCTGTGTGTCGCTGGCGGATGCAAGAAGGGTGGGGACGCTCCCCTGTGCGTCTGTGAAAACGCATACGGCCATCGGAGGCTCCCAAGCAGAATCTGCTTTCATCGCTGAACACGACAGATCGCCATTGCGTTCTCCAGTGCAGACGTTGGCGACACCACTGCAGCCGTTCCTGACGGTGGGCCGGAGTCAGAGGTACACATGCCAGAGAAACACGTGCACGTAGTCCTGCATCCAGTAGACGGTTGCGGATTGTTCGCACAGTCACCTCAGGTGCAACGGCAGCTCGGATTTGCGTCGCAGTGGATGTTCTGTTTGACAACGCCGCTCTTATGCGTCGATCGGTCCGCTCATCAGTCCGTCTGTAACTCCCGGTTCCACGTCTTCTCGTGTGGGAATGTTCGTCGGACCATCTACGCCACCATCGTACCACCACCGATACTTCCCGTCCAATTGGCTCCGCAATACGACGATACGACCACCCGGCCTCGCGGAGTCCGACTAGACGACCTCGCTCAAAGTCCGATAACTGCTGAAATCGTACACATCCTTCCATGTCTAGGCATTGCAGCTTTTTCAGGGTCTTCGCACGTGTCCGTACGCCGACGACTGAGTACATTCACTTCGCCGTACTCCTTAAATACCACCGACGATAATTTGCATATTATGCCGTGCTGTGGCGTAAGCGCTCATCGGTTGGTCCCGAAATTAACAGCACACCTACGTAAACTCGACCCCATTAACATATGTAAATTTCATGATCGTCCGCCAATTCCTTCTCGGTGTTCCTTTTTCACTTTCCGCCAGTGTAGTAGCACTCACGGTGCTCATTAAAAAAATAAAAATAAAAATGAAACGGTGTCATACTTCTCTGTCATTCATTGGGTTATAAATATTTAATTAACAAAAATGAACTTTTCATGAGCTCGACATGTTTATGATAACACCAGCCAATTTATTAGAGTTCATTGAAAGTTACACATACCGGAGGTGACATTATTGAAAAAGCAGTTACACGTGAAAACTGTTCTAACAGAATGTTGAAGTGCACTCAATCTATAAAAAGTGGAATTCATTATTACTTATTTACCAATTTTTTGATGTGTGAAAACACAAAGTTACCGGTGACGAGGATCTAACACGCATTCTACAGCTCCGGAACCGAATGCTTTCCCAAGATCACTGGGGGATACCCATCTCCGTATGATCACTGGGACACCCATTTGGACCCCTCTTCGGAACCTGAGGAACAGACTTGGAGTTGAGAAAGTACATTAGTTCTCCACCAAGACTCTCCAAAAAACTCTTCAGGAAAGCTGCAGCTCACCCTAATGGACTTGTTAGGAATGCGATTGACTACGAACTCAGCGAATTCCTTAGATATCCCAGAACTAAGGCTAACGATCGTTGTCCCTTCCCTGACCGGGGCATGTGAAAGGGTTGCACTTCACAGCACTGTTCGCGGGCCTTTGTTCAGATGGAAGAATGGATCGGATGGTGTGTAAGTGTGTGAACATGAGGTGGGTGTTAGACAACCTCCTTCTTTTTCAGGTTTGCGTGCGACGGTGAGTAGTGGTTGCTGTTCCAGCTTCCGGATGTGGATTTTGTGAAGTTTTACTACCCCTGGTGTTTTGTCGGTGGCATACAGGGTTGTGGTGGGCTGGAGGTGGTCCACCTGAGGCAGTTGCTTCCCTTCCGCTTCCTCCATCTTTCCGGACAGGTAGCACTTTACTTCGGAGGTCTACTCTCCCTCCATGTCTGTAAATCTTTCTGTTTTTCTTTCTCATTAAGTTCACTTACTCAAATCTCCTAGCCTGCAATTTCTAAGGGCAGTTTTGGATCTTGCCTCAGACACTCCCTTCCCAAAACGTCTTCAAACAAGTTCAAGCTTTCCCAATTAAGCTTACCGACGGAATTTATCGTTGCAACTTTGCCGTCGTAACATGTGCTTCATCTCCGTAGTATGTCACATATCCCCGACACGTTGAGAAAGGTGGGGGGCACGAAATCGCAGGTTTCGGGTGGGCCACAAACCATGCTTGAAGTATCTCTCTATAGAAGAAGGAATTCTAACTAATTCCAGACCATGATGGAGCGAACGTCACACGTTTTCCGAAGAACACAACGGCCAGTAGATTCATTTCCACAATCGGACGCAAGTGTGAAAATACATTTTTGATGGTGACGAGGCAAGAGGTAGCATCCTTCTGCTCCGGAGCCGAATGCTTTCTCAATTAAGCTACTCAGATGGAATTTATCGCTGCAATTTTCCCATCTTGACATGTGCTTCACCTATGTAGTAGGTCCCAGATGCGGCAAATTTAAAAGTAAACGATGCCTGCGTTTACCTTGGACAACACATATCAGGGGGAAGAAAACATCAAAGAAAAAATTAATAGGTGTATAAAACTTGGCTGGAATCCATTTGTAAGATACAATTGAATTTTCAAGAGCAATTCACCATTATGTCTTGAAAGCAGTGTTCGACCATTTCACCCTTCTAGTTCTTACTGGTTAATCAGAAACACGGACCTTAACAAAAAATGCATTCAGAGTTCGCGGACAACTAAAAGAAGCATGAAGCGATGCATGCTTGGAGCAACCAAGAAAAATAGAAAAAGGAACTCATAGATCAAGAAAACGACAAGAGGTTCATTGCATCGTGATTGAAATCAAGACCTTCAAGTAGAAATGTGCTGAACATTTTGACCACCGATGGATAACTGAAATATTACAAAGTCGTATCAGAATAATATGACCCCCCAGAATCACAGTGTACCCTCCCAGGCACGTCACAGAGTGCACGTAACAAGGTCGACCACACGGAGATATAAGCTGCCGGACAGGACAGTTAATCCATAGTGTGTTATGCGAACACAATGGGCAGAGGTAGCGATTTGACGGACGTTTAAAAAGGAATGATCATCGTCTATCGCGCCAAGAGTGGAAGCATCTCAGAAACAGCAGACTTCGTGGGCTGTTCGCGAGGTGCTGTAGTAAGGGTGTACCAAGAATGGACCGCTGGCACACCGAGTACCTCATGACGTCATAACTGTGGAGTCCCAAAGGCCATCGACCCCAGAGAAAAACGTTGTCCTCCGTCGACTGGTACAGAGCTATCAAAGGTAACAGTGCGTCAATTGAGCAAGCAAATGAACGCTGGGGCACCCACGTACGTTACGCACAGGTCTCCAGAGTCGACGGGGCGTAAGGTCCATCGGCAACGACGCCTGAAGTTCGCATCGGACTACTGTCTTTGGACAGTGGAAGAGAGGAAAAAGTTGCCCTCTGCGACAAATTGAGGTTTCTACTCCACAGAAGTGACGGGCGGTGGCGGATACGACGTCAGGCACACGAGAGGCAACACCCGGACACACTAGTCGATCAAGTACAGGCCGGCGGTTGCAGTGCGCATGTATGGGGAATGTTTTCCTGGTATGACCTGGGACCGCTAGTACCACTGGATAGGTCCCTGAATGCCAATGGCTACCTGTCCATCCTCGCTGGCTACATGCATTCCTTCATGTTGGACGTTTACTCTGTTGGTGATGGTGCTTATCAACAGGATAATGCGCCCTGCCATGTCGCTAAGAGGGTGCGTGACTGGTTCCAAGAACACGACAGCGATGTCTCTGTTCTCCCTTAGCCGGCGAAATCGCCCGACCTCATTTCCATAGAGCACTTGTGAGACTATTTGGATCGGCAGATTCAACGTGCCGACCCACAGTCACGTCATCTCCGGGAACTCCGTGCTCTGCCGAATGGGCACGTGTGCCTTGGGCAATCTTCCAGGACCTCATTGCTTCCATGCCACGCCGTCTCGCTGCTGACATCCGGACCAAGGGTGCTTATTCCTATTATTATTAGGTAGGTGGCCATATTATTCTGATGCGACCGTGTAGACTGGATACAAAAGGACAGAAAAAGGCCCAGTAGAAGACCACGTGGGAGATGAGTGGATGAAATTTGGATGCATGCCGGAATGACATGGAAGAGAATTGCTCGAGAGACAGAGAGAGAGCTGTGGAAGAGACTTGTGGGGGTCTTCATCCAGCAGTGGATTGAGAATGGTTAATAATGAGAATGATTTACCATGTTTTAAGGGCACAAGAACTTAAATTTGCTAAATATTTTTCAGCGCCTCACAGATGCTATTTCTAAAATTTTATTAAAATGAGGAAAAGGTAACGAAATCATTGTTCGTATGAATTCAGTACATCTGAACGCTTATACACCTTTTTTTTTTTTTTAAAGTTTTGTTCATTGGAGATATCGGCCTTAAAAGCCAAAGGGCATTTCAGCTATGAGTAAAAACTGAGACAACATTTTATTGCTTTACAGGAGTTATGCCAAGTTTGACTTTTCTTAGGTACATTTCTCTGGTAAATGTGATATTTAAAATGTAATATGAACGATGAGTCATCATTTCCACAGACGTACTCAGGGGTCAGATTCACGGTTTATCATCACTGATGATTACTTCTTTAAATATACTCAATAATCACAGCATATATTTTGATTGAATTATATTTTGGATTATTATTTTTTGGTGTGTGTGTGTGTGTGGGGGGGGTATATTGCTGATATTGATTTGTGATTTTTACTAATTTTTCATATTCATTTTTGCTGAACTTTTTTTCCCCCTACTTTTTATGTTTATTTCTTCTCTTCTTATCAGTACTTGAATGCAGTGTGACTACCATTCATTACAAACTTTCGACCACCTATTAGCGACTTACTCACTCAATGCCGCCCCGGTGGCGCAGTGGTCTAAGGCGCTGACCTCCGATCATTCGT
This sequence comes from Macrothele yani, assembly GCA_039090855.1. NCBI lineage: Eukaryota > Metazoa > Arthropoda > Arachnida > Araneae > Macrothelidae > Macrothele > Macrothele yani. Next base: position 61,204,911 of record CM077029.1, read on the forward strand.
CCGTAAGGGGTCCGGGCTCGAATCCCGGTCAGGCATGGATGTTGTGTTTGTCTTACGGCACTGGCTCTCTCCCTTCCCTGGAACCAGTGACCCTAAATTAGGGACGGGCGACTGCTTATAGCCCATTGAGTTGCTCACGGTGGTCGTTAAACCTCCAAGCAAAAAAAAAAAAAACAAATACTCACTCAATGGCCTAAAATTAATTCATATCAATGCTAGATCATTAATTAACAAAATCACCTTATTGGAATCACTAATTCTACTGACAAATTTAAATCTTGATATAATTTGTATTTCTGAGACTTGGTTTCCTCCATATCATTATTCATTACAAATAACTAACTACAAAAATTTCCACTTAAACAGAACTTACTCAAACGGTGGATGGGTCGCAATTTATGTAAAAGATATTTATAATGATTTTTCTATTATTCCAAATTTTACAGTGTCGAATTAAAATGCTGAAATTCCAACTATTCATAATCAATCTTATATAATTATTGTTTGCTATAAACCACCTAACTCAAACCTTACAGCTTTCTTATCATTACTTACTGAATTATTTAACTATTCTAACCTATCAAAAAAAAAAACTGTTCCTTATGGGGGATATGAATGTCGACTTATTACAAAATACCAATCACTCTTTTCAACTTTTACAATCTTTGAATGCGTCTGGACACAAAAACATGAGTTCAGTCCCAACTCGTATAACTGCTACCTCGCAAACATTGATTGATCTGTCTATCACAAATGTATTAACTGAGACTACTATTTCAGGGGCCTTAGAGTAGGATTTTAGTGATCATCTCCCTATATTTACAATTTACCCCCTTAAACAACAAACCACTGCACCTGAAGACTACTACATTTTTAAACAAATTAATAATACAAACATGGAAAGTTTAAAACTCAATTAGCTGACATTAACTGGAACACTATTTTGGTTCATGGCTATGCAAATAAAAATTACAAGTCGTTCAACACAATTATTACAGAGCTTTATAATCAATCTTTTCCAAAAATTATTAAACAACATAAACTAAAGAAAAAAATTCGTAAGCCATGGATTACCAATGCTTTATTAAAAAGAATAAACAAAAAAAATAACCTCTTTTCGAAATTCATAAAAAGTAAACTACCTCAAGATTTCCAAAACTTTAAGACTTTTCGAAATAAACTTAACAGTGACATTCGGTGCACTAAGCGTACCTACTATCTCAGCATATTTTCACATAACTCCCCAAAACTAACATGGAAACATTTAAATTTGCTAATGGGCAAAAATGCAGTTCCAACGGTTCCTCAGTACTTAATAGATTCTAATAACTTTAAGCTAACAGACAAACAAGAAATTACAAATGCATTAAATGAACATTTTACCTTATTTCCACAAATACTAAAAAATAATTTAACTACCCCAAAAATTCCTTTCACTACCTACCTAGGGAGCACACACAGATCTAGCAATTTTCACCTTACTGAAATTACTGAAACGAAACTTTTAGAAGAACTTAACCACATAAATTCTAGCTCCGGCCCTGGATATGATGATCTTCAACCATTTATTATAAAAAATGTCGCTAATCTCATTCTTGATCCTCTATTATTTATATTTAATGATATATTCCAATCTGGTGAATTTTCTGATCTACTTAAAGTAACAAAAATAATCCCAAAATATAAATTTGGATCAATAAATGATGCAAACAATTATCGCCCTATAGCCAATTTATCAATTTTCGCTAAACTTTTGGAGAGATTAGTTTAAAATAGATTAAACTTGTTTATTCATAATCTTAATATTATCCATCCGAATCAACATGGTTTTCAATCTGGTAAGTCAACTGAATTAGCCTTATTATATCTACAACAAACAGTCCAACATAATTTTGATCTTAACTTAAATACTATCGCTTTATTTTTGGACCTGTCAAAAGCTTTTGATACCATAAACCATAATATCTTACTACACAAATTACACACTATTGGAATAAGGAACAATGAACATTCTCTTCTTAAAAGTTATTTATCAGGTAGGCAACAATATACTCACATTAACCAACATCAGTCCTCTCTTAAATTCATACCAACTGGTGTTCCACAGGGCTCAGTTTTAGGACCTCTACTGTTTAGTATATACATTAACGATATCTTTATTTCCATAAAAGATATTGATCTCCTTCTTTATGCTGATGACATAACCATTCTCACGTCATTTAATTTAACGACTAACACTATTTCAAATATTAATACTCAACTTAATAACATCTCAGATTGGCTAAATTCCAATGAACTAATAATAAATACTACCAAAACAAAATCTTTAATCTTTTCTAAACAAAATATTTCAGAACCACATTCTATCACATTATCTATCAATAATACAAATATAGAACAGGTTAATTCCTTACTTTATTTGGGGATTACTTTAAATAAGGACCTTAGGTGGAACCAACATGTGGACACTCTTCTTCTCAAACTCTCTAAAAACATTGGCGTTATCAGTACGGTTTTCACAAACCTTACCTATAAAACACTAATTCAATTATATTATACCATGTTTCAGACTCACATTAATTATGCTATCTTATCGTGGGGCAAACGACTAAATATAATTTTAAAAAACTTAAAATTCTGCAAAGCAAATATATAAGATTAATTGACCTAAAATTTGATAGAAATTCACCACTATCACTATATAGTAACACAAGAGTTTTTCCAAATAAATACAACATTCTTACCCTTAACCAACTATATAACTTTAATATTGGGAAAATTGCGTTCAAGCGAATTAAGAATAATTTACACACTAACATCATACAAATTGTACCACAAATACACTCACATGACACACGTACTAAATTACATATTAGGCCCATTCATCCGAGGACTGAGACCATGAAGCAGAGTATAAATTACACTGGCCCACACTACTGGAATTCATTACCGACAGAACTGACTTCTTTAAATAACTTTAACCTTTTTAAAAAAAAATTAAAAAACTACATATGACTTGCGACTCCTCAAATTGATGATTGCAGTGGAGGGGAACTGTGATTATTGCTATGATTAGTATACCTCAATGTAAATTAATTTTCAATGGTATCACTGTAATGTTTATCATCTTTTCATATATCATTACTTTTTTTTTTTGAGACACTGTTTTGTATGTAACTTTAACTCCTGACTTAAGTGTATAATTTGTGTGGGGAGCATGGGACTCAGTCAGGCCTTACTGGCCTTTTCCCCCTGCTTCCTTGCTGTGCTTTTTTCATTTGATATTTTTGTAACACTGGCTTTCTGCTCAGCAAAATAAATGAATTGAATTGAATTGACTAGGGCCAACCTGGCCGTGGCCCAGGGCCTCAGGGCCTCAGGGCCGCCGGATTGTGGGACCCATGCGAATTCCTAAAAGTATTGAGAAGCAATTAACTCAGAATTTCTTTACTTTCTGTTTGTTGTTTACGGTTTTCTTTCTATTTGTTGTTTACTCTTTCCTAACCTGGACATTGCGTTTAGAGTTTTGCTGAGCATGATGACTTCTAATGCATCTGATGAAAGGTCTTTTAGTGTACTTACAAGTGTTAGCAACTATCATAGGAACTCATTCACAGAATTGTGACTCTCGAGTTTGGCTAGTTTTGTTGTAAATGCTGAAAACGTAAAAGAACTTGCTTTTGAAGATGCCATTAAAGAATTGGCTGCCATGAAAGTAGGACGAGCGGACTTCTAAAAAGAGGTATTATTAAAACATTTTCTTTCAACATTGATAACAATAGCTCAAGGAGAATTTTAAAACTTTGATGTAGTCAGACTTTCTAAATTATTTTTTTCTTTTTTTTAAATGAAATTATTGTGCTTCGTAGCTGGTTCATTAGTATTTTATTTAAATACAGAAAGAAAATCAAATATTTCTCCGTTTCTCTCAGTACTTTTGTTACGATAAAACACATTCATACGCAGTTTTACAGAAGGGCAGATAAAAAAAAAATATTGCTCGGTGGCGCAGTGGTCTAAGCGATGGCCTCTGATCATTCGTCCGAAAGGGGTCCAGGTTCGAATCCCGGCGAGGCATGGATGTTGTGTTTGTCTTACGGCACTGGCTCTCTCCCTTCCCTGGAACCAGTGACCCTAAATTAGGAACGGGCGACTGCTTATAGCCCATTGAGTTGCTCACGGTGGTCGTTAAACCTCCAATTAAAAAAAAACAAAACAAAAATATTGGGGGGACCGGAAAGTAATGACGTTTTCTGGTGTTCTGGTGGGTGGGTGGGGGGGACTAAGTTTGGGGAGCAGTTGTGAGGTGTTTTTGTTCGTTCAACGTACAGTAGATGTATGTACAAGAGAATGAACTATTCGCCTTTAGTAGGTGTTTTTGTCTTCCAGATTTGCAGAAAAAACTGAGTGACATATAACCCGAGGAGAGCCATGTTTGTCATTGTATGCTGTATGAATTTCACAAGGGGAACAATGCAACCGTCGCCAGCAATAACATTTCCATTGTTTATCCGAATGAGTTAAATGTCCTTCGGCCAATTCCTGTTGGGCAATTTCGACCTCTCTGATGCTCTTCATGTAGGAAGGCCCACGGAGCTGGACAATGACCTGCTGCTTGCAGCCGTTGAGGGAGATCCTCGTCAAACCATTGATGAATTATCGCAACATCTTAATGCATCATGGTCCATTGTTGAAGAGCACCTTCAACAGATAGGCGGAGGTCTATAGGCAAGGAGCTTGGATCCCACACCAACTTTCACCTGACAACAAAGCCCAGCGTTCCACCATCTGCAACTCTTTGCTCAGTCGACAGGAAAAGAATCCTTTCTTCATTGAATTGTCACTGGAGATGAAAAGTGGGTTCTTTGCATAAACGACAAACCCAAAGACCAGTGGCTTTCTCTAAGTGAAACACCAGTTCCTACGCCAAAACCAGGCCTACACCCCAAAAAGGTTTTGCTCTGTGTTTGGTGGACTACCGCTGGCATAGCTCCCTTTGAACCCTTGAACCCCTGACAGACCATAACGGCAGACCTCTATTGTCAACAACTAGACCGTTTGAAGCAAGCTCTTACTGTAAAACATCCAACACTGGTCAACAGAAAAGGTGTCATCCTCCAGCAGGACAACGTGAGACGGACCCAGCAGGCAATCAGAGATTTTGGCTGGGAAGTTCTGCCCCATCTCCCTTATTCCCCTGACATTGCACCACCTTATTACTATTTGTTCATATCTCTGCAGCACTTTCTTAATGGGAAAGGATTCCACAACATTGATGATATCAAAACGGGGTTCTCGGACTTCTTTGCATAACAGCCAACGTCTTTTTATGAAGACGGAAGTTTGGTTTCACGATGGGCAAGTGTGATCGATAATTATGGCGATTAAATAACTGATTAAGAAATAAATATCTTCTGTTACAACCAGTGTTTCTTTTCTTTTCCACAAACGACATTGCTTTCCGGTTACCCCAATAATTGTAGAGTCTAAATTATAATGCATTTAAGTTTAAGAGTGGAGGAGCTCCAAGCAAAGCTGGCCTAGGGGTCCAAAAATTTTTAATTCCTCCATGTGAGGGTGTATCTGACGAAATTCATATGCAATACACATTCATACGTGATAACAGGAGGACATTGACGTGATGCGTTCCTGAGAACGTGTATAAAAGGCAAACAACAGGCATGTGCTATAAGGGAGTATCCGTTCCCAGTGCTTAAGAGTAAATAAAAATTCCTAGTTATGGGCAGTGGTGCCGTCCTAAAAAGGAAGTGGCCTGCAGCTCCGAAGACCGGCCCAGGCAGTATCGACTTCAGCAGGCATGAGGGGTATACACTGTATATGAACATACTGTGTATATATACACTGCTAGCCACCCAACATGCAACACCAAGAAGGACACGAGATAGCAAAGCCAGATTTACTGGACACAAAACAACAGATACAAAGATGAAACGATTGAGCTTACAGGCCCGTGCGACTTGCTGAACACGCAGACATCAATAGTTCGTGTGGCCCCCATGGCTGGCAATAACGGCCGCTACACGCCGCGGTATCGAACGAAAGCGGCTTTGGATGTGGGCTTGTGGTATGTCGGTACAGGCTGCTTCCACACGTTGCCACAGTTCATCAGGCGTAGCCGCGGTTGGAGCTTTCCGGGCCACTCGGTTGCCGATCAGCGACCAGACGTGTTCGATGGGCGACATATCAGGAGAACAGGTGGGCCACGGCAGCAGTGACACCTGGTGGGCAGTGAAGAATTGTTGCACGATGCGTGCCACGTGCGGGTGCGCATTGTCCTGTTGAAACATGGCCCCTGGTACAGGCTCCAAAACGTTGGAGATGTAGCGGTGGCTGTTGAGTGTACCGGCGATGCGTACCAGAGGGGTGCGGGTATCATATACAATTGGGCCCCAAACCATAACGCCAGGCGACGGACTGGTATGGTATTGCATAATGCAGGCGTCATAAAGTCTCTCGCCGCGGTGCCGCCACGCGCGAATCCGACCATCGTGGTGTTTCAGGCAGAAGCGGGATTCGTCGGGGAAGACAATGTCGTGACATTCCGTAGTCCAGGTGCGGCGTTCAACGGCCCACTGCCGCCGCACTCGTCGGCGGTGTAACGTCACTGGTAATCGGAGCAATGGGCGCCGTGTGATAAGTCCCTATTCCTGAAGACGACGTCGGACGGTACGTGCGACAAGTCCCCACTCCTGCAGACGACGTCGAACGGTACGTGCTGACACAGGTTGTTGCGCAACACACCCTAATTTCTGCGTTAACGTTCGTGATGTGGCGGTGCGAGTCCTTAATACGCGCCGCACAACATGCCGGTCCCTTCGTTCGGTGGTGTGCCGCGGCTGCAGCAATCGCTCATGTCGGTACGTCCGTCCCTACTGCACCCACCGAATCCATACTCGCCTCACTGTGGCTGGATATCGTCCCACACGGGCGCCAATGTCTCGGTACGACAAACCGCTGTCGCGATAAGCCACTATTCATCCTCTGTCGAACTCCGAAACGTGCTGGAATGACTGCCGAATTCTGCGACGAGGCATCCGGAAGCTTCCCACGCACAGGTCCGGCAGCACAACACACTTCCACTACTTACACCCCGCCTTCTGTGCACCCTTCTTATAGTGCTTCTCGGTGGCGTGCCGGTCGCATATGATTTGCATATGCCCTGCAATGCTATTCGTTTGCATGTCCTTTCGCGGGCGACGCATGCTGCGAATTTCAGGCCAATCGGATGCTTCCTTCTTGGTGTTGCGTTTTGGGTGGCCATCAGTGTACTACTGTATATAAGCCTGTATGATGTATATACTGTCTGGTACCCACATCACTGGCTATTTCTGAGGTGGTTTTGGTGTGATTTGGTACACAAAAGGCTAACGGATTTGTGCATAGCCACCATGAAAAAAATTGAAATAAAGATAGAGAGAGAGAGAGAGAGAAAGAAGAAAAAAAAACCCGGTATATTTTTGTGTTATTTGTATTAAAAAATGTTATTTTTTTAATAAAAATTATTTGTGTCAAAAAAAGAAAGTCGATTTCGGTGAGCGACGATTAAATAAATAAATTAAAAAAAATTCGATTCAGTTAGGTAAAAAATAGCCTGGCGCCGCCAAGATTTGAAAAAAGTGGCCTGGCGGCGCCAAGCCTCGACTGCACCCCTGGTTAATGGGAAACTAGCGAAAAAGTTGAACCAATAATTTCTGTACTTGAATTCGACAAAGTGTTTGTGTCCGGAATGAGTTCCCTTCCCTGACACCAAATCAGAGTACTCCACACGTTCCCCTAACGGCTAGATAAAGCAAAAAAAAAAAAAAGTTTTTCAAGATATTTGCATTCTTACCATTTAGTAAATACACATATTTCACGTTTTTAGCACGTCTTTTGTAAAAAAAGATCGTGCTTATGTTACCGGTTTGTCCGTCCGTCCGTCCGTCCGTCTATACCCACGCTATCTCTACAACTATTAGTCCGATTTGAAAAATTCTTTCTGCATTAAGAAGCTTGAAATATGCGAATGATGATCCTTTAGTTCGTTTTTTTTTTACGATGTACAATTTCGCCGCTGGAGGGCGTAAATGCAGATGATGTCGATTTCCAAAATACGTTTTATTTCGCATGTTTGCTTCTAAACATCCGATTGAAAAAATTCTTCTATCTTTCGATTCCATTTATATCGAAGAGTATTTTAGATATAGTTACTTTTTTCAAATTACGCATAGATTTTCCGCTAGAGGGCGTAAAACTAAATTACATTTTTCCCGATAACTCTTCTTCTAAAACTCCGATTTGAAAAATGCTTCCTTCAGCGGATGCACCTCGTGATGGAAAATCTTTTGCATATAATTTCAAATTTTTGGTCAAGAATACTTTAGCCACCAGGGAAGGGGCGTAAGCGTTAATTTTTGCTTCTGATGTATTTACCATGAAATCCGAGCTTCTAAAATATCGATTGAAAAAAGTCTTTCATGGACTGATGCCATTCACATCGATGAACCTTTTTGGAATATTTTCTTCTTAAAATATTTCACGGTTTCTTCGCCAGGGGCGTAGATGTATATTTAATTTTTGTCAATATCTCTACTTCTAGGAGTCCGATTTGAAAAATTCTTTCTTTGTTGGATGGTTTTTCAGTGTGACACGTTTTTCATATAATTTCAAAATTTTCAAGTAATTCATAGACTTTCCGCTAGGGGCGTAGAGGTATATTGTGTTTCCCCCTACATCTCTGCTTCTAAATCTCCTATTTGAAATATTCTTTCTCCATCGGATACAGCTCCTGGTGGGAAATCCGTTGCACATGATTTATAATTTTTATAAAAAATAATTTGGCCACCAGGTGGCGTAAGTCTTAATTTCCGCTTCTGATGTATTTGCAGCAAAATATGAGCTTCCAAAATCTCGATTGAAAAAAAAGTCGTTTGTTGATCTATACTACTCATGTCGACAAACGTTTTAGGAACATTTTCTTTTTGAAATAATGCATGGTTTCTACGCCAGGGGCGTAGATGTATATCTTATTTTTGTCAATGTATCTACTTCTAGGAGACCGATTTGAAAAATTCCTTCTTTGTTGGATGGTGTTTCCAATGCGAAATGTTTTTCCTATAAATTCAAAATTTTCAAGTAAATCATAGACTTTCCGCTAGGGGGCAAAAAGGTAAATTGCGTTTTCTGCGTTATTTCTGCTTCTGAAACTCCGATTTGAAAACTTCTTCCTGTATCGCATAGAAGACCTGATGGGAAATATTTTTCACATAATTTCTAATGTTTGGTAAAGAATGGTTTGGCCACCAGGGGTCATAAGTGTTAATTTCTGCTTCTGATGTATTTGTAGCAAGCTCTGGGCTCCTGAAAACTCGACTATTTTTTTTTCTTCGACAGGTGCCGCTCCTATGGAAAAACCTTTTGGAATACTTTCTTCCTAAAATAATGCATGGTTTTCCCACTAGGGGACGTAAAGTCACATCTTATTTTTGTCGATATCTGTGTTTCTAAGAGTCCGATTTGAAAAATTATTTCTATGTTGGAGAGCGTTTCCGATGTGATATGTTTCTCATATAAATTCCTGTTTTTCTTAACGCACAAGTCTGCAAACAGAGGACGTAAGCTCACGATTCCGTTTACAGCAATATCTAAGGGATTAAAAACCCCATTGAAAAACTTCTATCTTCCGTCAGGCACTATTGTTTTCCATACCGGTTCCATTGACTTTGAATAGCTTTGATAAATTTAATTTGCGTCAGAACGGATTCAAAAGACTTGCTTGTTACAACCGAAAATTCGGTGTCATCTTTCTTGTTTCTTTTTATTTCCACAGTACGATAGCCATATCATTCAATATCCACGGTATGGGGAATTAAAAACGCCACCCAGATGGCAGAGTAGTCTTCTGCGCTCGTTTCTGATTATTCATTCGAGGCCGCCCCGGTGGCGCAGTGGTCTAAGCGATGATTTCTGATTATTCGTCCGACATGAGTTCAGGTTCGAATCCCGTGATGCACGGATCTTGTGTTTGTCTTATGGCACTGGCTCTCTCTCTCTTCCACGGATTGCTTATAGCCCATTATGGTGCTCACGGTGGTCGTTAGATCCCCAATAAAATATATATACTGTATATATTTATTGGAGACGGGCCAGTGTGCGAGTTCCCGATTGAAGCACGGGTAGTGTGTTTGTCTGATGGTTTTGGCGGCTATTCTTCCGCAAACGGGCGCACTTCTCATTTCTCACAGCTAAGACAGCGGAGCGCTAGAACAGCTCCGCGAGCAATCTACTGTTTTCGATCTGGTAACGCATCTGTTGATGTTTACATTCAAATAACCTCCTTGTTTACATTCGAATGCAGACATTATGGGAATTGACAAACTGGTTCTCTTTGCATTCTGTTCTTATTTTTTTTATTTGTCATGATGACTAACGTTGGTTTCATCAAAAAAATATTTCATGTACTAAATAAAAATAATAACCGAGATGTTGAAAAAAGAACTAAAAAAAAAAAAAAAAACGATCTTACCACTATATACGTTGGGAGACTGATAAGAAATTATACTTTCGTATTTACAGTAAGTATTTAATTCGTACTGAGAAATATATAGCATTTAATTCGTACTGAGAAATATATAGCAAAAGACAATTTAAGAAGAAAAGCATCGATATTTTATTGCCATTCGTGATTCCTTATTATTTCAAGGGTGGGTAGCAAACCACATCTTTCACAATGCATGTTTTTCTATTTCGTACAACATCGTTAACGAGACGATGCAAATTCCATTGAGGCATTATAAAATACAACAGACCAATGCAACGACAACTTCATGGGATTTTAATACTATTGTAGGTTAATATGGATAACTTAATATTTACTGAGGGTTGCCATATCGAAAAAAGTAGATTACTCGCGGAGTTGTTCTAGCGTTCCGCTGTCTTAGTTGTGAGAAATGAGGAGTGCGCCCGTTTGTGGAAGAATAGTCGCACTGGCTCAGTCCCTTCCCTGGAATTAGTGGTCTCAAATTAGGAAAGAGAGACTGCTTACAGTCCGATCAGTTGCGCATAAAACCCCACCTAACAAAAACAAAACAACTCAACTCTTATGATTTGGCATCACTTTCATTGCCCTGACTAAATTAGCCAGGACAGCCAACATGAAAACTCAGCAGTCCCGATCAAAATCAAAACTTGGTTATAAAGTGAAAACAATACAAATAAACACAAAAATGAATTCTAAATCAGTTTTAATGGTGTAAAATAATAAAGGAAACAGACAGCAAGCTTTCACCACTCACGGGCGGCTTCATCAATCATAACTGAGATCAAAGCCGTAAACAACAAACAGAAAGTAAAGAAATTCTGAGTAATTCAAACTTAAATATATACTAAAAGTTGATTAACGCTTATGACATGTCTCGTGAAATCATCAAACATGGTAGATATGTCTCATGCAGAAGCTATAAGCTATGGGTGATGGCGTGGATGTTTTATTAGCATGCGCCAGATATAGGGGATATCGGTTGATGTTTCTTCATTGCAGGCATCCGTGCTGTTTATTATTTCCATTGATTCTCGTATTGATGTGGCTCTGGGAGTTGTGTAAGCACCTGTTTTTTGAATTTCCTTCCAGTCGGGTTTAGCTGCATTGTTCTTGACTTCTCTTGCTAGAGCTGAGGTAAGCTTTCCCAGTTTGATATCCCGTTCATGTTCTGAAAGTCTCAATTTAAAGGAGCGCTTAGTCATTTTTATGTACTTTTTCCTAGATCCATCTAGGTATTGCAAGGGGATATCTTAATTCCTGCATTTGTTAGGTTTGGGCCAGATTGCTTGTTTGTTGTTAGCCAGGAGGAAATCGATTTAGGCGCTTTTATTCCTATGCCAAATCCTAGTTTTTTTAAAGGCATTTTTTAGAGAAAAGGTGAAACCTGGGACATAAGGGCATGCACGTATGAAATTGAGTTTAGGGGTAATTGTTTGAACAGTTGCCTTATTAAACGAAACTTCTGCTTGCTTGATAATAGGCTCAATAATATAAGTATCAAATCCTACTGCAGATGTCAAAGATTTCAAAGATTCAATTTCAGGATGTTGCATGTTTTGATGTGAGCTCAGTGCCATGGCTCTTCTTGCTCTATGTGGAAATAAGGCTAATTTATGCATAGCTGGGTATGGAGATCTCCAGACTGCAACTTTTTAACAAGTACATCAAGGGAAGGTAGCATGCCTTCTTTCTCCTTTTCAATGGCAAATTTGATGTCAAAGACTTCATTAATTCAACTTCGCTGTGATTCCATATGAAGAATATGTCATCTACATATCTGTACCAAACTATGGGGGTGGATGAGCTTGATGTCAGGAAACTATTGTCTAAAAGCCGCAGGATAGCTTCTGCTAACACTGCAGAAAGTGGTGAGCCCTAGGTACCCTTTTGGTTTATTTATATATTTAATTTTGAAATGTAAAGTAGCTATAAGTCGTGATCATGTCTATTACACCAAAAATATCTTACAGCGTATTTTGTGCGAATAGAGCTGAATCAGATAAGGCTTGCTTAATTAAATTTGTAGCTTCTTTTACTGGAATAGATAGATAAAATGGGACTATATCTAGGTTATCAATTGTGTGGTTAGTTGCCACTTTTAAGCTCTTTATTCTTGCGAAGAAATCCTCAGAGGATAGTAGAACTGTATTGGAAATTCGTAAAAATGCAGAAAGAAAAACAGCTAGTTCTTTTTCTGGGTAGACGGAAGATGACAAACGTCTTGATGTCATTGGCTGTATCGGATTTCCTGGTTTATGGTGTTTCAGTTCCGCAAAAATATGAGGTATCTTCGGTCCTGAAGGTAATTTGGCTTCCGTTTTAAGTGGAAGTGGCAGTGCTGTCATCCCTGCAATCCCTTTTTACCTTGGCAATCCATTTGTTCAACGGGTCTGAAGTTTGGAGTATTGCCTCAGAATCTGGAATGCAGCTTTTAATTTTTGCTTCATATTCTATGGTGTCTAAAATTGCAAGCGGATTAGATTTATTCAATTGCAAGCGGATTAGATTTATTTACTGTTTGGTTCTTTTTAAGGTTAAAAATATTCTTTGGTATTCGTGGTTTATAATAACTAATACGAAGCAGTTTCTTGGCTTGCTCTATTTTGATGAAACACTGATGCCGTAGTTTTGCTCTGTGTTCTAATGGGATTTTAGTCATCAAATAAATTGCCTATTGCCGGTCATGGATTGATTACTTTGCGTTGAGGCAATATTTTGGGCTTTTCTCTAAAGTTCTATTTATCTTTGTGAGAAAGTTTTGTTTGGTATATTGACGATAGGAATTGGCAATTTTTGCTTAGGTGGCATATGATATCTTATATCATTCTATTCCAGTAAAAGAAGCTACCGATTTAATTAAGCCCCTATCTGATTCAGCTCTATTCGCACAAAATACGCTGCAAGACATTTTTAGCGTAGTAGACATGATCACGACTTTTAGCTACTTTACCTTTCAAAATCAAATATAGAAACAAACCAAAGGGGTGCTTATAGCAGAAGCTATCCTGCGACCTTTAAAAGAATAGTTTCCTGACATCAAGCTCACCCACCCCATAGTTTGGTACAGATATGTAGATGACATATTCTTCATATGGAATCACAGCGAAGTTGAATTAATAAAGTTTTTTTGTGCCTAGATGTAATACATCCTGACACCAAATTTACCATTAAAAAGGAGAAAGAAGGCATACTACCTTTTCTTGATGTTCTTGTTAAAAAGTCGGAGTCTGGAGATCTCCATACCCCGCTACGCATAAATTAGCCTTATTTCGACACAGAGCAAGAAGAGCCATGGCATTGAGCTCAGATCAACACATGCAACATCTTGAAATTGAATCTTTGAAATCTTTGTCATCGGCAGCAGGATTTGATACTTATATTATTGAGCCTATTATCAAGCAAGCAGAAGTTTCATTTAATAAGGCAACTGCTTAAACAATTATTCCTAAACTCAATTTCATACGTGTATGCCCTTATGTCCCAGGTTTTACCTGTCAACTAAAAAATGCCTTTAAAGAACTAGGATTTGGCATAGGAATAAAAGCGCCTAAATCGATTTCCTCCTGGCTAACAACAAACAAGGAATCTGACACAAACCTAACAGATGCAGGAATTATGCTAACCCCTGCAATACCCAGATGGATCCAGGAAAATGTACATAGGAATGACTAAGCGGTCCCTTAAATTGAGACTTTCAAAACATGAACGTGATATCACACTGGGAAAGCTTACCACTGCTCCAGCAAGAGAGGTCAAGAACAATGCAGCTAAACTCGACTGGAAAAAAAATCGAAAAATAGCTGCTTACACAACTCCCAGGGCCACAGCAATACGAGAATCAATGGAAATAATAAATAGCACGGATGCCTGCAATGAAGAAACATCAACTGATATCCCCTATATCTGGCGCATGCTAATAAAAGATCCACATCATCACCCATGCTAACTTATGAGTTCTGCATGAGACATATTTACCATGTTTGATGATTTCGCAAGCCATGACATAAGCGTTAATCAACTTTAATTATATATTTAAATTTGAATTACTCAGAGTTTCTTTACGTTCTGTTTGTTGTTTATGGTGTTTATCTCAGTTATGCCTGATGAATCCGTCCGTGAGTGGTGAAAGCTTGCTGTCTGTTTACTTTATTATTTTACACCATTAAAACTGATTGAGAATTCCTTTATGTGATCATTTTGGTGCAATCTACCCAATTCTTAGTATCTTGAATACAAATAAATTTTATTTTTTGCCTTACATTCTACTAATTACTTAAGCTTATTTTTGTACATTTAGTTGTCATCAGGGACGTACTGATACCCCAGGCAACTCCCGCATTGCGATAGGGAGTGGGGGGCTTACGGATAGGGGGGACTCTAACTTCAGGAAAAATATTTTACAAAACTTTTTTGCGGAAACAGCATATGAACCTGGTTAGCTTTAAAAATAACAAAACTCATGAAGCAAAAAATTTTTGACGGCAGCTTTGAATGAAGTACTGTACTAAAAAGAAAATGAATTAACGGTATTTTTTTCAACAAATATGCAAAATATATGGAAATCATTCTTTTGATTTTAATTTATAAAAAGCAAATGACGGGAAAGCTGCTGTTCCAGAAGACTGAAGACCCCTTTTTACAGTGACAGCAATAGTCACTGTAAAGGGGTCTTCAGTCATATATGAATACTGTGTTAATAAGAGAATGTGACAGAGAGAGAAATACGAGTTCAGCGAATGAAATTTTTACACCAATGATGATAATGTATTACAGCTGTATGTATATAACAACGTATCCTTCAGAATATTATGAAGCGACAGGTATTCTTCGAGGGGACGAAAAAACAGAGACAGGTATTTCTTATGAGTGAGTCAAGAGAAAATCTCTTTTACTATGTGCAAAAAAAAATATTGTAATGCTCGTGGTCTCGATCCCACCGCTGACCACCAATGTAACGACCTCGGCAGCTGCCACTAATATAACAGTCGCGGCCGCTATCTCACCGCGGACAAACAATGTAACAGCCGTGGCCGAACAACTCTTATATTTCTTTTCCACGGTCCTTCGGCGTTGTCATTGGCGCGAAGACTGTATTATATGGGCATACACTTAAACAATTCAAACCAATCACATTCGTACACATAAATAATGTGTTCTATGACTGCGCAGACTGCACTAAACAAACATTTAATTGGCTATAAAAAACATAACAATGACACACATACGAATCAAAATTAGCTGTCTTCTGAGCATAATTGTTGGGTCAACTTTGACCTAAATCTAACCCTGTAAGAAAGTTTTAATGAACTTAATACTCAGTTCAGCCTTACTATTTATCAGTTCAGTTCCTCAATTAACTGCGTAGCAGATGTTATAACAAAAACAAAAATGTTTCTACTTACATGGGTGCGCCAAGAATAAATCCATGTTGTTACCAATTACATGTTAATGTATCCATACATCATTCTTTTACATTGAAAATTTCATTGGGGGAGCTGCGTCCCTTGACACTGATGCGTAGAGGTTGCACGGCTAACGTATTCACACACACACACAGGTTTTTGTTGATGGAGCCTCACTTCGCCTCGTAAGATAAGCTCGCCTCATTACTTCCTCCAGGAGGGGATGATTGGGATGATGATTCCACACTGCCGTAGTTGGCATTTGAACCCGTGCTTCGGCTTGGCTTGGCTTTGCCCAACGTCCACTCGCCAACTTCATAATTTCTCCTTAAAGTCACTCTAATGGGCCAACCTGTCGCTGATTTCATTCGGCTCCCAGCACCGAAATTGCTGCTTTAACATGTGGATTCCAGCATTCCGCTGTCTTAATGTCAAACTGGCTTCTACAGCTGCCTCGAGTTGCTGTTTCTCCGTTTCTTACAAAATGCGGAAGATTTTCTGCTTCATTTTTTCCCAATCACTTAGCAGCTCTAAGGCATCTCGCCTTTCACATCGGATAGCGTACAGACAACTGAAATTCCTTCCTTATTTTCACGCCAAAATGCGCAAATCTTGTTTTTTCCGCTCTAATTATTTTCCGCTTCTAATTATCTAATCTTTTTCCGCTTCTAATTATCCAATGCGCCAAACGTGGCGCATTGGATAATTATAAGTGGCGCATTGCATCCTTGAGCCTACTAATTCTTTTCAAGTAGGCGCCATAACTGAATTTATCCATCTTCATATTTTCAACACTTGAATGCTATCAGTTCAATTCATACAGCCTTCTTACGCATCAGTTAAGCCGATTTTTTTTGACAGTTTACAATTGAAGGATGTGAACAGTGTGTGTGTGTGTGTGTGTATAAGAGAGAGAGAGAGAGAGAGAAACTGCGTGAGTGAGATGTGGTACGATTGAAAACGGTGCGATTCACCCAATAAAACGCTCTCGCAAAAGCTCTGTTTCAAACTCCACGCCGTGCCGTGGGTGGCTGACCTTGGCAAGTCGCCAGTAAACATCGCTAAGAAACATTACTTCAGAGCACTTTTTCCCACGAGTGCTGCGTCCCCTGGCAGAAGAAACTGAGTGAGCCATCGTGGCGTGGAGTTTGAAGCAGGGTTTTTGCGAGAGCGTTTTATTGAGTGTACTAGCGTGGTTTTTGTATTGAGAGTGATTGAAAGACAGATTCAAGAATAAATATATATGACGTTTGTCGAAGAAGAGCGCCACTACTGCTTTTTAACGTGAACATAGAATTCAAATTCCTAATAATTGATATTCTGTGACTGTGTGATATGACGTACGTACTTGTGATCTATTTGTTCTTTTTCAACATTTAGTTTTTTAGAGTTTTGTACTTTTCTATTTTTTTTGAATTCCTTTTATCCATCACAGAGCAAAAGAAAATGAGCAAAAGAAGCGCAGAAAGTGATAGTAATCGTGAATTTAACGAACAGTGGAAAAATGAGTTGTTATTTATAGCAAGTCCATCAGGAAAACCGTTTTGCATTGTTTGTGAAAGTACTCTTTTACATAATAGAAGACATGATCTTAATAGACACTATAAAACACAGCATCAGACTAACATAGAAGAAAAAATGAAGCTTGTTTTTAGGTCTGAGTTACGAAAAGAATATGTGACTAAGAAAAAGGAAGAAATCCGAAGAAGACAAAATATATTTGCTAAAGTAGGTTGTGAAGACTTGGCGATGACAGAAGCGTCATATGAAATTGCTTTAGCATTGGCGAAAAAAAAAGAAACCTTTTTCTGACGGGGAAGAAATTGTGAAGCCTTGTCTCCAAATATTTGCACGCCATCTCGGTAATAAAGGTATTGAAAGGAAAGCAGACGAAATTGCTATATCAAGGCAGACAGTTACGAGAAGTATCGAGGAACTCTCTCAGGATGTATATCAGCAACTGGAAGACCTTGTCCATTCTTGTACTTTCTGTTCTCTAGCTTTGGATGAATCAACGGACACATGTGATGTTGCCCAGTTAATCATTTTTATAAGAGGCATTGATGATAATTTTCATGCCTTTGAAGAACTTGCCAGTCTGGAGTCATTGCATGGTAAAACGAGAGGATCAGACATATTTGAAAAAGTAAAATCATGCCTAGAAAATCTAAAATTAGATTATAGAAAACTCCTCAGTGTGTGTACGGACGGAGCGCCGTCAAAGATAGGTAAAGTCAATGGCACTACAATTTTGCTTGAAAATTTTTTAAACCGTCCTATATTTAAATATCACTGCATTATACACCAAGAGCAACTGTGTGGGAAAACTTTAAATATGCAGCATGTTATGCTACCGGTTGTGAAATGTGTGAATAACATTAGAGCAAGAG
The DNA here is from genome assembly GCA_039090855.1 of Macrothele yani. Lineage (NCBI taxonomy): Eukaryota > Metazoa > Arthropoda > Arachnida > Araneae > Macrothelidae > Macrothele > Macrothele yani. The sequence continues at coordinate 61,223,243 of CM077029.1, forward strand.
CATTACACAGACGAGAATTCAGAGAATACTGTCAATTGTTAGATTTGGAATATGGTGGACTTGTCCTTCATTGTGAGGTACGCTGGCTTTCTAAAGGACAGGTTCTGAGTAGATTTTGGAAATTGAAAAATGCTGTTTCTAATTTTTTAGAACAGGAAAATGAACTACCTGATGAAAGAACCCTATTATTGGACAACAACTGGCTATTTGACTTGGCATTTTTAGTTGACGTTACTAGCCACCTCAATGATCTAAATTTAATACTACAAGGCAAGAATAAATTATTTCCTAGCTTAGTCAACAGCATCAGTTCATTTAAAATGAAATTAAAACTGTTCATCTCTCAGTTAGAAAATGAGGATTTGACTCAATTTCCACACTTGAAAGAGCAGAGTGAATATGCTGCAGATAATAGCAATTTGAACAAATATATTGAAAAAACCAAGATATTGCAAGGGTCATTTGAAAGTCGTTTTCATGATTTTGCTAAAGAAAAAAACTGCATGCTCGCATTTATAAACCCATTTTCCCTTAGTGAACTAAACGTAATGCAGATGCCTAGTAACATACAAATGGAAGTGATTGATTTAAAAACAAATTCATTATTAAAAATGAAATTTGATGAGCTTTTTCCAGATCAAAATGATTCTGACATAATTAATTTCTGGCGTTCAATACCCTGTGAACATTTCCCAGAGCTAAGAAAATTTGCAAAAAGTTATATATGTCGCTTTGAAACAACATACAGATGTGAACAAGCATTTTCGTCCATGAACTTGATTAAAAGCAAAACAAGGTCGCAAATAACTGATTCAAATTTGAAGAATTCCCTGCTGCTCTCAGTAACAAATTTAACACAACATTGAAAGAATAGCGAAATCCAAACACGCTCAAAAAGTTTCATTAATGGTAAGTAATGACAGCTGTAATAGATATTGCTTTATATACAATAATTAAATCATTTAAAAATGTCGATTATGTCTGTAAACAAAAGAGATCATTTCTGACTATTGTAGATTGGTGTTCCCATAAACGTGTCTTTTGAACTGGTGTAAATTAATTAATTAATTTAATTGCGTGATTGAATTATTCCTTTTCCTCCCCTAAGCGAAGAATGCCCTACCCCTATCCCTATTTTTCAACCCCAAACTTGAGTTCTATGGCGCATCTGAACTCATACGTGAAAAAATTGGCGCATGGTATCAAAAAGATTGGCCACCACTACTCTTAAACAATCGACGAATTTACGATAATTCGCTCACCCTCTTGTCCCCCATCTTCACTCATTTCTACAAGTGGCCCTCAAAGTCTGGCGTCGAACCATTCTTTCCTCCCGTGTTGCCTAGGCTGCGCGTAGGCTGCGACCTACGATTTATAACCTAAAAGCGCCAGCTCCGTCCACACAGCCCGTGTGAGAATTCTTCGCCTCTTTTCTGCCCTATCCTCAGATAAAACTTTCTCTGCTGTTTACACTCTTTAACTCCAATAAAGCCTCGCACTTAATTAATTAATACCTAATTAATCTTACACATCCACCACGCCCCTTAATTCCCGAATTAATGACGGGGGGCGGGTCGTAACAATATTGTGATATAATTTCCATATTCAAGACTAAATATTTAATACTTTTGCTTTTTTTTGTGCTACAATTATTAATTGTTTCTTACTTACTTGCCTATTTATGTTCTGTATTTTTGTATAAATCGGAAAAGGTCACTAGACACTGTTACGCGGCAGTTATGTGTTTTGTGTGTGCGATCTCAAGACATGTCCAAGAGTTCTGGCCTTAGTTCTCTATAAGAATAAAGTTTGCATATAATTAACTTTGGAGTAAATGTCTTGAAGTATTTAGTATTGCTACAAAACTAGAGCAATCATTTAAATTAAAACATGCACATTTGTATTACGGGATCATAATAAAAGTTCTGCAAACTTTAATCTAAAACGGAAGCGGATGATGCAATCGGGAAAATGATTGCATCAAAGTCAGACTTTTAGCAGCGCAGTGGTGTCAGAACGACGCGCTATCATTTGCTTGTGTACGTGGGAGGGTTTGGAAATGGAAGCTTGCAGCTGCTCAGGTCGAGTCACGGCGTTAGAGCAACGCTCGTACGTGAGAATAGAAACTCTGCGGGGAAAAACTCCGACACAGATCCACACTGCCTTGCAAGAAGTTTGTGGGGAAGGAACTGTTGATAGAAGAACGATTTCTCGCTGGGTATTGCGCTTTCGAGAGGGCCGAAGCAGTATTGAAGATGATCACCGCTCACGCCGACCTCAAACGATGACCCACAAAACATCTGTCACCATTGTTGCAACGCTTCTCGAAGAGAATCGCCGTTTGACAGTCGAGGAGATTGCTCATCAGGCAAATTTATCCACCATGTCTGTTCACCTTATTTTGACCGACTCACAGGGGAAAAGAAAAATCGCCGCACGCTGGGTTCTCTATCAACTCACCCCCGAGCAGAAGGCAGCCAGAGTGAGCATCGCACAACAGGATCACTTCCACAGACTCGAAAGGGAGGGCGACACCTTCCTGAACAGAATTGTCGCAATTGATGAAACTTGGATCCGGGATTTTGAACAGAAATCGAAGTCACAATCAGCGGAATGGAGGCATTCAAGTTTCCCACGCCCCTCAAAGTGTCGTCGGCAACAATCCAAAGTGAAGTAAATGAGGATTTTTGCGTACGATCCCAGGGTGCTGTGGTCTCTAATCGACTGCCGGTAGAGCAAAATGTAAACGCACAATATTATCGTGACTTTCTGAGAACAAAGTTGAGAACGAAAATTCGTCAAAATCGGCCCGACTTGTTGGAAGCGGGAGCGATCTTGCTGCATGACAACGCATCGTTGTCATGGTGCAGCATTGATACGGGGACTTTTGTCGAAATACAGCTGGAATACTTTATCTCACCCACCATACAGCCTTGATCTCAGTCTACCCGGCTTTAATATTTTCCCAAAGTTAAAAAATCGGCACCGTGGCATCCGCTATGAATCACTGGACAAACGGTCATTGGACGTGACCCGAGTAATACGACAGCTGAACAAAGATGGCGTACTGTGGGGCATTCAGGACCTACCTCACCGATGGCAAGCTGTCATTAGCAGAGGAGGGGAGCATTAGGTATCGAACGGCAATTAGGTAAGTTTTCTCCGTTACGTCACACTTTTCTCAAAAATGGACAGTGTGCAGAACTTTTGTTAGGACCCCCGTATGCGCAATAAAGGGCAATAAGTTTGGTTTTACGGAAAATATTTCTAGGTTTCAAAGAATTTGAATTATAAATACGCTCATAAAACCTAATTAGTTAAATATTAAACAAAACCGAATTTAAAAATTTCAGTTATTGGAAGCTAATAGATTTTCGCCAAAGAGCCTCGAAGGTATTCTTGTAGGGGACGGGGGGGGAGGCAAATTTTTCCGGTCCGCCACTGGTTGCCATACGAAAAAACTCATTTAACATTTGGAATAAATACTCGCTGGTGGTGTCCGATTAGCTTTCTTAAAAATCTTGTCAAGAGAAAGCTGAAAACTTTCTTTTCTTGTTGCAGTACGTAAGAATTACTAATATCTGTATACTGTATAAGTATGAAATTCTTGGTGCATCTGGATCATATTCTTCCATGGTGCTTAAGAACCGTGTATGTTTCGTTCATTCACTTCATTGTCAGAAAATCTTAGTAGGAGGACTTTAGCAGTCCTTACCTTCGGCTCCAACTAAACACTGAAGTTCCAAAAGTCATGGGATAGCAGTATGCAAATTTTCAACTGGCGCTGCCGTCGTATAAAGGCTTCGATGCACGACACGATTTTTATCAGTTGCGACGTCTAATCTCGTGAGTCATGTTGAACAATCGCCAGTAGGATTATGGCAAGCCGGCGTGAATTATCGGAGTTTGAACGAGGCATGGCAGTGGGAGCCAGACAGATAGGATATTCAGTTTCCGAAGGTGCGCGAACAATCAACATTCTTCGACCCATGGTGTCACGTGTGTACCGAGAATACCTTATGGAAGGTATTACCACCCACCGTGGACAGTGCAGTGGCCGATCACGGGTGCTGAATGACCGTGACCAGCGGCATCTGATCAGGATTGTCCATGCTAACAGACAAGCGACAATGGCTCAGATAACATCTACATTCAATGCAGGAGGTACCAGAAACATATCCATCAGGTCAGTGCAGCGTAATTTAGCGTCCGTGGGGTAAGGGAGCAGGAGACTCACCAGAGCACCTTTGTCAACACCACGACATCGGACACAGCGTCTCAGCTGGGCTCGTGAACATGGTAATTGGACCCTGACAACATTTGGCGTGGTCCGATGAGTCACGCTACCAGTTATTACGAGCTGATGGTAGGGTTCGGGTGTGGCGCAAACCCCCATGAGGACGTGGACCCAAGCTGTCAACAAGGCACTGTGCAAGTTGGTGGTGGTTTCATACATGTGTGGGGTTCTTTATGTAGCACAGTTTGGGTCCTCTGATCCTCGTGAACACCTCATTAACCGATAATCGCTTTGTTGCTCTGCTGGGTAACCATTTACAACCCTTCATGAACTTCATGTACCCCAAACAATGATGGGATTTTCCAGGTGGACAATGCACCATGTCATCGGGTCCAAGTTGTCCAAATTAGTATTCATTCATAGAGCATTCTGGACAGTTCCGACGGATGGTGTGGCCACCACGTTCGCCCGACGTGAAACCAATAGAGCACTTATGGGACGTGGTGGAAAGGTCCATTCGCACCCAAGATCCTGAACCTACAAATACCAAGGAACTGTGGGCTACTGTTCAGACGGCATGGCTCACCATCTCTCAAGAAGACTTCCGGCTACTTGTGGAATCGTTACCACTTCGAGTTGCTGCACTTCACCGGGCTAGAGGAGGTCCTACACGATACTAGGTACGTATCCCATGACTTTTGGCACTTCAGTATATGTCTGATTTGCTTCTTGTATATCAATTGTCTTTTTTTTTTTTCTTCGTATAATCCGTGCGGCGTATAATCCTCAAACCTTGAAATTCTGGCAAAAGAAAAAAAAAACACACAAAAAAAAACAAAAAAAAAACTGCTGTATAATCTGTACCCGCGATGTTAATCTCGAACCGTAATTTCGTACAAAAAAGTGGAGATTCGCGGCATGACTCAGTAGTCCAAAGAAATAGAGGGCAAAAAGTTGATATTCTTATTTATTTATTTTTAAACCTGTCATTTTCAAATGCTTTTCTGTTACATTCAAGTGAATAAAAGCAAAAATTGAGGGTTTTTTTTGTTTTTTTTTTCCAAAATTACCGCGTTCCGTAGTTAGATTTTGTGTTGGAACAGCAAATCTGATCTGTGGCGGCTCAAGCACGTAACTTAAAAGAATTAAGGAATCTGCTGGTAACGCTGCTGACACCACCTTTAGAAATCTTGTTTTGGCTCTTCGGTGTTTCCGAAACACCTACGCATGTCGTAGAACTAAGTATTTTAATCGTGTTTTTAGTCCTATTTCGACACACAAACACCAATAGGCGTGGGTAACCATAAATCATCATAATCAAAGATTATAACCACAAACCATCTGTGACGTGCCTGTCCAGCAGGACGCACACGACATAAAGGCAGATAGCAGCGATAACGAACTTCCGCGTAGCTCAATTGGTAGAGCGACTTATTCCGGAATTAGGGGACTAGGGTTCGAGCCCCGGCGTGAACAAAAATGACGGAGGAATTTACTTCGTTATAATGGACGTGCCTGCCCAGCAGGACGCACACAACATAAAGGCAGATAGCAGCGATAACGAACGCCCACGTAGCTCAATTGGTAGAGCGACTTATTCCGGAATGAGAGGCCCCGGATTCCAGCTCCGGCGTAAACAAAAATGACGGAGAAATTTACTTCGTTATAATGGCGCCCGAACTTCCTGGATGACCCGGCCGTTCAAGATCTTGCAATGGTGTGTTGTTCTTTCCACACCGCGAGATAGGAAAAATCAGAGAATCCCTTCTCTAGCGCTTCGAAAAATAAATGTGTGTGACGTTGCATTCCACACACTAGATTGACTGGGAGTTCTCAAGTGCACGTTCTACAGCGGATGGCTGCCTGCAACGATTCATGGTCACGGCTGACCCGTGGGCCATGGGCCGGCCCTCTTTCGGGGTAGGGGGGTGAGATGGGACGTGCCTTCCCAGCAGGACGCACACGACATAAAGGCAGATAGCAGCGATAACGAACGTCAGCGTAGCTCAATTGGTAGAGCGACTTATTTCGGAATGAGGGGACCCGGGTTCGAGCCCCGGCGTGGACAAAAATGACGGAGAAATTTACTTCGTTATACATCATAATCAAAGATTATAACCATAAATCATCATAATTATAAAATAATCTCGATCCACTACTGGATGAGGGCCTCCACAAGTCTCTCTCACAACTCTCTGTCTTAAACAATTCTACTACATATTACTTGGATATGCTTTCGAATTTCCTTTACCCATCTCTCACGTGGTTTTATTCTGGGACTTTTTTTGTCCCTTTGTATCCAGTCTAGTATTCCAGCTCTCCAACGGTAGTCAATTCTTCTGGAAACATGTCTAGCCTATTGCCACTTGAGGGTCTTTACTTTAATCATGGTGTCACGCACTCTTGTCATTTTGCTGATCGATGATGTCATTTCCGGTCTCTGTTGGTTACATCAAGTATACATCTCTCCATTCATCTTTGAGTAATTGTTAGCAATTTGTTAGCATCCTCTGGATCTCTTCCATGTCTCTGATCAGTTAGTAAGGACGGGAATGATGCATTGATTAAACACTTTTCTTTTAAGACATAATGGTAAATTTTTCTAGAAAATTATATTGTTTCTTCCTAAGTAGATTCCTATTAATTGGAACATATCAGGGCTAGAACACTTGGGCCCAATTAAGCAATTTCCCCAATTGTGTGGAGCTTTATCCTAAAGAACTAATTTAGGACGTTCTTCAGGAATTGTCCCAAATAAACAACTGCTCAGATTAACCGATGGTCAATTAACCGGAATCTACTATATACACATACGGTAGATTTCGGTTAATTGGGACATATCAGAGCTGTGGCGCAATTAAGCGACTACCCCAGTTATGCGAACCTTTATACCAAAGAGCTAATTTGGGATGTTCTTCAAGAACTGTCCCAAATAAACAGCTGCCCCGATTAACCGATGGCCCAATTAACCGGAATCCACTATATATATTGTATATACTGTATATGTACAGTATATACAATATATATAGTAGATTCCTGTTAAGGATGTTCTTCAAGAATTGTCCCAACTAAATGGCTGCCCGCTTTAATAGGGACAACACACACACATTAGATAGATATACGTAGATAGATAGATATCATCATCATATTATGAACACGTATTTCAATCCACTGCTAGAAGAAGGTCTCCACAAATTTCTTCTATAACTTTATGTCTTGCGCCAGTCTCCTCCATATCACTCCGATATGCTTCAGAATTTCAGCAATCCATCTCACACAGGGTCTTCTTCTCTTTTATAGGTCTTTTTCTGTCCCTTGGTACCCAGTCTAGTATTTCAGGTGCAACGGTGGTCAGTTCTTCTAGCAATATGTCAATTCCATTGCCATTTCAGGGATTTTACGTTGATCGTGATGTCATCAACTCCTGTTATCTTCCTGATTCACGAGTTCTTCTTCCTCTCCTTTCTGGTTATAACAAGCATGCCTCTCTATGCTTCTTTCAGTAGTTTGCAGCTTCTGAATGCCATTCTGAATTGAGGTCCATGTCTCTGAATCATAAGTAAGACTGGACGGATGCATTGACTAAACATTTTTCTTTTTACACATAACGATAAACTGCTCTTAAACACTGTACTGTTTTTTTCCAAATGCTCTCCTACACTTTTACACGCCTATTAATTTCTTCTTCGATACGGCCCTTGCTTCATATCGTTGTCCGAGGTAAATGTAGGGATCGGTTGCTTCTTGAGAAGCACTGTATACATTAATTTTGTTTTCTGTAAGCTCATTTTTAACTCCACTTCATTGCTTTTGTCAGCAGGTTACTGGATCATACTCCGCAGCTCTAGGGAGGGGGGAGGGGTAATTTAAAAAATGACTATGTCGCCAGCAAAACGAAGGTAGGTTAAATAATCTCCATTTCTTTTTTATCTCCTTGTCTTCTGAGTTCAATGATTGAAAAACATTCTGCAATGTGGCATTGAAGAGCTTGATGCCTATATACTCCACTTTACACAGATCCTTGAATTTGGGTGAGCTTGCGCTTCTGGAATGTGATGCCTGAAATCAGGGTGTATTTCGAAAACAGTTTAAAAACATTTCGAAAAAAATTATACCAATAAATAAGTAAATAAATAAATAAATATATAACTCAGTCCACACAAAGTTTCATGATACGAATTTTGGGGCTGTGTGTTTAATACATTATATAAAAAATTATATATAGTGTAGAGAGGTCACGTGGACACTTTAGTTCAAAACCGAGATATAGGTGAGGAAGAAAACTTTTGTGGCCGGGTTTCAAAATGCGATGCTTAGTGTAATTCCGGGTTTAGTTTGAAAACATTTACAGAAAAATTTCTTCAAATGGCAAACTCCGTTTACTGATTTGCATCATGTACATCTCCAGCATGAAAAATCTATATACGTCCCTTCAGAGACGTATATAGATTTTTCGGGGAGCGTGGGAGGGGGGGGGTTGAAAGGTTCTAAAATCCACCAGAACAACATAAACTAAATGAAAAATGAAAAATAGAAGGAAAATTAAGTCATTTTTTTCTAATGCAATTTGATGCATTTTTATCAAATTAAAACCTTTTTTCTAACGTAAGTCACATTTTAAACAAAAACATAAAAAAAAAAAAACTTTCGAGGGGAAAGTACCTTGCCTCCTCTAAATATGACCCTGTCTTACTTCCCTAAATTAATGTCACTGGCTCCAAGGAATGCAGAGAATCGGAACATAAGAACAAAGAAACCGGCGTTGTTTCTTTTTTTTTGTAGGAGTTAATTACCACTATAATCAACTCTGGAAGCTATAATCAGATTCCCGTCGCTAGTTTTGGGCCGCTGGCCGACAAACATACCACCTATACTTCATCTTGGATTCGAACCCAGGCCCATCTCCGACGAATAGTTGGAAATAAGCACCTCAGACCACTTGGCCACCGGGGCGGGGCGCCAGCAATTATTGGCGACTTGCAAGACAAACATTCTTCATGTTGAACAATGAATAACATTTTTCTTACCATTTTCCCTAAATCTCCAGTTAATAGAAGAAAATGTTTATAGAGTCCACAAAGTAGATAACCACAAAAATCGATTCTAGAAATAAGCCAAGCGACAGGGGAAACCATATTAGCTGCTTTTTCTGACCTCTGTTTCTGAAGCTCTGATAATATGCTACCTAGACAGAAGAAAGGGTTTCGAAGAAAAATGATTGCGGTAAAAAGAACGTACAGTATGCTCCGTCAACATTCTAACCAATCATCACGATTCCGGTCAATGCCGGCCGATATCAGGAGCAATCTACTACTATCTGTGAGCGTGTAACGTAAAATTGCAAAACCCAGGTTTTTGATATTCTTTTGGCATTCCTGATACGACGAACAAAGTTCAGACTCAAAAGGTGGCAGTCTTTAAATAAAAGATAACACTTTTTCTTTTTTTAGCAAGGTAACCAAATCTGAGCAAAAATAGTTGGAGAAGCTGGTTTCGTAATGGAATAAAAAGATAGTGGTCACAAGAAGCACATCTGACTCACAAAAAAATCAGCGAGACATGCAAGATGACAACGACCCCAAAAAAAAAAAAAAAAAAAACGCTGTAATTGAACTTTGTCGTTTCGTTCATTCTTTTTTTTTTTTTTTGACAGACAGATTAGTGCCCTCATGTATGTCTACATAACTATCTGCCATCTGTAACTCCACACAAGTCCGGACTTTGTACGAAATACAAAGCAGCACGTTGTTTTATTCCGGCTACCAAGGTTCTTTTTTTTTTTTTTTTTTTTTTTTTGAGATTTAACGAACCACCGTGAGCAACCCAATGGCTATAAGCAGTCGCCTGTAATTTAGCACCACTGATTCCAGGGAAGGGAGAGAGCCAGTGCCGTAGACAAACACAACATCCACGCCTCACGGGATTCGAACCCGGACCCATCTCGGACGATTGGTTTCTTAAGCCAACGCTTAGACCACTGCGGCACCGGGACGGCCTTCCAAGGTTATCGTTAGAAAATACCTCTTATTTTCTAATTATTCAAAATTAATCAAAATGCAATTTCGTGAATCCATATTAAACTACAATTTATTTCCTTTCCCGAGTGCACAGGAAGAACATAATATGTTTGATTTTACAGCAGTAACATGAAAAAAAAAAGCACTTCGAAAAAATTGTTCGATCTTGATGAAACTCCTCATGCAAGTACTCCAGGGTCCAATACGCAAATGATTAAAAAATAACAACCAATTACTAAACAGTGGTCGTTGGTTGTTATTTTGAGAACCGCGCATCGAGGACGGTACTCGCACGCAGGAACAATTGTGACAGCGGATTGCGGTTACGTTAACTTTCACGGACTGTGAGGATGCGTCGACGTCTGATCCGTGCAGAAAACGAGCAGTTGAGCGAGTTTGAGAGACGACGTAAAATTGGGACGAGAGAGAGGCCGGTTGGTCGAGTCGCCGAATCGCCAGCCATTTGGATTGGTGCGACGCGGCAATCGGACTATGTTGGCGCCAATGGGTCAAGAAGGGCACCCCCAGCAAAAACAGTCTTTCTGGGCAAGCACAGGTCCACTGCTGGCTGCGAGCAGTGCCTTCAGTGGCCCAGCACTATGTTGCGTTACATAAACCGTCAATAAAATATCCCAGCTCCCACCAGATGGGCCAGCATTTCAGGCCAGCAGCTGACCAACTGTTGGCACCCCATCAGTTGTCATATGCCAGAAATGGGCCATCAGTTATCCGTTACAGGTTGTGGCTGCCACAAGTGGCCCTGAAAGTACGTGCCATAAATGATAGCTAGCCTAATGTGGTCCGTCAGTGTCCTGGTAGTGGCAGCCGGCAATCACGTGACGTAAGTGATGGCTTGCCGAATCTTGTCCGTCAATTTCCCAGTAGTAGTAGTAAAAAAAAAAAAAAAAGAAGGCTAATCACAGCTCACCAAAAACACACACACAACTGCTTTTTTTCCCCCAACGAAACTCTTACATGATGTCACGGCGTTGAGGAAATTTCCTTAGCAGGTTCGGGAAATCGCCGGAAGAATCTGACTCGCATCAAACCAAGGACTGCTCGTTAGCGAAGAAGATGCTCCAAGCACTACACTAGTATGCCACGCGTGACTGCCCGTTTGGAGGTCAGCCTATCTCCTGCACGATGTGAAACTAAGAGTTCCATTTTTGATTTCGTAATAATGCGAGTTCGTTTTCGTAAACGTATGTTTCATGCAATTCATAAATTTAGTTTTTCAAGGTAACGATTTTTTTATTTACTTTAAGGGAACTTCATTTACTTTCAGCGAGTGTACCAACCAGTGGCGCACCCTGGAATTCGTGCTGGGAGGGGGGGGGGGATAAATATATATTTAGGTATGTGTGTATACGCACATAGTATATATATATACATATATTCACTGAAGTACCACAAAAACTGGTACAGACGAGCTTATGCAAAATACATAGCAACGTCACCTATGCGCGTACTCGGTTGCGTTCGCCAGTGCGTATATAAAGCGATAAATATCCTTGCCAGCTGTCAGAGCTGTTTTCGGCATGAGAATGACAAGTAATAACGATTTAAACGATTTTCAACGGGGTGTCATAGTTGGCGCTCGTGAGATGGGCCATGGTATTTCGGAGGTAGAAACGAAGTTCGGATTTTCACGGACGACCATTGCAAGGGTGTGCCGTGACTACAAGAATTCCGGCAAAACCTCCAACCTACGATACCAGTGTGGCCGTGAAAAGACATTGGGTGAACGTGACCATCGTCGGCTGCCAAGAATCGTTTCACGCAATAGGCGTGCAACATTCTCGCAGGTATTATCGGAATTCAATGCTGGAGCCTCAACAAGCATCAGCGTCCGGACTGTGCAGCGTACCCTGCACGATATGGGCTTTGGAAGCCGACGCCCAACTCGAGTCCTCTTGATGGGTGCACGACACAGAGCTATGCGTCTCGCTTGGGCACGGCAACACCGCCACTGGACACTTGATGACTGGAAACAAGTAGCCTGGTCTGACGAGTCGCGTTTCCAACTGTATCGGGCAGATGGAAGGATTCGTGTGTGGCGCAAACCCCATGAAGCCATGGATCCTGCCTGTCAACAGGGAAATGTACCGGCTTGTTGGGGGTCCGTAATGGTATGGGGTATGTTTATCTGGACCACTGGGACCCCTGGTATGTCTACGAAAGTCTGTGACCGGCCAACGCTATGTGCGCATCCTTTCTGGTGAGGTACACCCATTCATCTCCTGCTTTCATGCTGATGAGTTGGGCCTGTTCCAACAGGACAATGCACCTCCACACAAGTGTCGGGACGCCACATTATGGTTAGAGGAGCATTCATCTGAGTTTGGGGTGTTGCCATTCTCACCCAAGTCCCCAGATCTGAACGTGATAGAACACCTTTGCGATACCATGCAACGCGCTATCGAACACAGGAATCCGGGACCTCGGAATACACCCGAATTGTGGAACGCTCAGCAGGAAGTATGGTGTGCATTGCCTACAGCATATTTCCAGAAGCTAGTGGAGTCCATGCTCCGTCGTATTTCTGCAGTCCTGCGTTCCCGTGGGGGACCTACCAAGTATCGGACTGGTGTACCAGCTTTTCTGGCACTTCAGTGTATATATACAGTGGACAAAAAAAGTATTGGCACACATACATCTTTTCCTCGCCCTGCATGTATATATATATATATGTATATATTCTATTAAAAAGAGACCTAAGCAAAAAAAAACACATATATATTTTTGACTCATACCAAGTACAACATAGAAAAGGTTATGTATCTACCGGTGTGAGTAAAAGGAGAAAAAGATAAAAAAATAATAAAATAAAATAAAACAACTGAATGTAGAAGGTGTCGAGAATACTGAGCCTTGGCTTTATCAAGGACCAGCAAAAACTCTGCATTTTCTCACTTCCACAAAGACCTAGTTGGAAATGGGTTTCTGCAAGGCCATAGATGCAAGTAACATGCCCACCTAAAATTGTTTTAAAAAAATATATATATGTCATGTCCTTCGCAGAGTTGTATGACCTAGCACTAGTTAACAATTTCGCTTGCATCCATAACCCTCCTGGCCCGACCCATGCTCTTCATCTGTTACTAATAAACAGAGAGAAGAAGATTAAAGAGAACTCAAGCTGTGAGAGTGACATAATAATTAGAAATAATTTTCAGCTATAACGAAATGCCAAGTTCGTCTTAGAGAGAATTTAAACCTGAAAAACAATGCAAAAGAAATCCAAATTTTTACATTGCAATTAAAAAGGAAATATTAATTTTTTAAAAAATCAAATTTTTGAAAGAAAACTTGACTCTAAAACCTCCTACTCTACAACATCTGACAACACGAAAACGAGAATAAGTTAAATACAATAATTAACTAAAGAAAACTTTGTGAAAGTTATATGACTTAAACAATTAGTTGCAATATGTACAAAGTATTTCAGCAGTGCTTTAAGTGCATAATTAAGTAGTTATTAAGAACTTAACTACTTTGAAAATACAGCGCAAAGAAAAGGAACTATGCTTAGCCATCTGCTGTGCCTAAGTTCCCCAAAAGACGCGCAAAGTTACCAAGAAAAGAAAGAGTTAAAACCCGCAAAAATGTTAACAGACAAGCCAGTGCCTAAAAGCTGAAAAGCAAAAGATCAACAGAGAAAAAAAGTACATGAAGTACAAACATTGAACTTATAAAACCTAAAACCCAAATACAAGGAAGAGAGCTTACCTCTTGTGCAACTAAACTTTCTCCTCACAAGAGTAAAACATGGCTGACCTCTTCCCTATGCATCCTAACACTTCTGCCACTCCCTAGTCGCTGGGGGGCAGTGTGGGTGGGGCTGATGGCCTCCTCATACAGAAAGAAACCAACTCGCGGAGATTTTAACCAGAGAAAAAAATATATATATAAACTTAAGACTGTGGATCTGTATGATCATAAAGAGCAGAATTAACTCTCCAGAATACATGAGAAATATTATAAAATACACGAGTGGTGTATTTAATAATCTTTGCATGTATTAAATCACCTTAGTGAGCTTCTATAGATTACTCAGAATCTTATTAATTTTAATGTTAGTTTTACTATTTTTAGTATAGCTATCCTAGTGATGAATAACTAGTTTTCTTTTTTATTTGTTTTTATTTTCTTTTATAAACAGAATTTTAAGCTTTTTTTTGTGATTTTGTCTATATTATTTAATTTTTTGTTTTAATAGGACCTTCATATCCATAGCACTAAGGTTCCTTTTAGTAGTTAATAGGCATCCTCTAGCCAACTTCCTTACGGCTTTGATTGGTCAGAATCATATTATTAACTGTGTAGAAAATTAAAGCAGATCTGCCAACCTTACTCTATTATTCAGAATAATTTTTCTTAAAGTTCTTTTGATGAAAGAAGAAGGAATTTCGTTCTCTAGAAAACTATCTAATAGTATATTAATGTGGTAATTGAAGTCCAAATTGTTGCTGCAAATTCTTGAAATTCTTAGGACCTGAGAAATTAGTACATTCTCAATTACTTTGGTTGATATGTTATTATTCCAGTGTAGATATTTAATTACTTTGAAAGGAAAATTAACTCTTTTATCAAAGAGGCTAATAGATGGGTTACCTCTGTTGAGCTTAATGCTTAAGTCTAGGAACTCAAGTTCCTGATTACTGTGGTTGGTTTTACATAAGTTAAGAGAGCTAGGATAGATATTATCAAAATCACTCTCTATAACTTCTGAATTATTGGTACACAGCAGATCATCAATATATCTAAATGTGTAAAGGTAGTTATCTGAGCAGGTGGGGTGATTTTTAATGAATTTATATTCCTTAAAGAACAGGAATAGATTAGCGATATTCGTGGACGTTGATGTTCCCATGGGAATACCGTTCACTTGCTTATAGAGAGTATTATTATATAAGATATGGTTATTTTTTATGCAGCAATTGAGATAAGAGTTCCAAGTTCCTACATTAACAAATTGGTTAAGTTTAAATTCTGCATACAGCTCTTTAAAGGTAGTGATTATATCTGATAGAGGCAGATTAGTATATAGGTTCTCAAAATCATAACTATTAATATCTAAGGGACAAACTTTGAGTATAGTAGAAATTACTTCTGCATTATTATTAATTATCCAAAAATATCTGTACATCAAATTAGTACAGTTTCTAATGTGTTTCAAAACCTTCTTTAAGACATCTTCAAAAGCAAGATCTATTTTCTTTTTATGACTCCTTACTCCACTAGCTATGAACCTGAACTTCACAGGATCCTTATGAAACTTAACCGTTGCAAAAAGAAATGGAAATTCAGGCTCATATCTTCTAGTTTGTGGAATTTTAAGTTTCTTGAAGAATGCCTTAAACCGATTTTCTAACTGCTTGGTAGAATAACTTACGGGCTCGTATGTTACTCTATTATTGAGTTCCATAGTTAACAATTCAAAGTAGAACTTCTTACAGATAATTGCAAAATTATTGCTAGCTTTATCCGCAGTGGTAAAAATAAATAGGTCTTGTAGATTGGAGAGTGATCTTTTAGCTTCTCCAGAGAAAAAGAGATTTCTATCGAAACAAAAGTCCAGACCTGCCAACTCACCGGTGAAGCTATTGATTATATTATATTTCCATTCTGCGAAGGCCTCAATAGGCTGATTGTATGTTAAACTGGTTTTTACGATGTACCTATTAACATCTTGAGTGAAGCTCTCAAGAATCCTTTCTTTGGAAATTGTGAAGGAAGGTCTAAATTTAGAACCATACTTTAATAAATTCCTAAGCTTTTCATTTTCAACAAAACTCAAGTTTCCGGTGATAATATGGTTGTAATTCTTATCATAGTGAACTGTTTCTTTATGTTCATCACAAGAACATGTAGTAATTACAGGAATGTAACTCGAAGAGTTAAGTTTGTAGTTTTTAACTATAGACCCTAAGGTCTTAACATATTTAAAACTTACAATAGACTGGTGCCTGTGGATGGGAAAAAAATTGCATTATTGTAGAACAGCTTCCTTACATTGAGATGATCATAGGCTTTATTTAGAAACCTGATGGTTACAAAATTACTGGAAAATTCTTTAAGAGAAATTTTATCTTTAAGAATATGTTTAAGAATGTCTAGAACCAAAGCAAAAACATGCTTATCAACATGGTCAGCAGTTTCTTTCCAGAATTTGAAAAAACTTTTAAGGACAGAGTGCTTGAAGGACTTGAGTATTTTGTAAGTATTTTTAACAAAATTAGTGCCAGTTTTAAAGCTTTCCAGAGTTATTAGCAAGTTAGCAAAATCAACTTTGCTTGATGTGCGAAATAACCTCTGTCCTCTATTACCTCTAGTGCAGCTCTTGTTATTAACAAGAAAGAAGAGTTCACGAATTGAAAATTTATGCTGATTATGCTTATTGTCAGATAGAGTGGAATTAAGACCATAGGGATAAAGAGACTGATGCTGCAAAATTTCAAGGGATTCAGTTTCTAGCCGAGCATAGAGGTCAGGGATAATATGTAGAACCTCTATTTTCACTTTGTCAAAACCATGAGTATGGAAATGCTCTAATTCAAAGGTAGAGAACTACAATTCACTCTTATTTTTATTTCTAATTTTTAATTTTAGTATGTTTTGGATGCAGCCTTTTGGAGTGTAGTTTATACTCGAGTTTGGTATTTTCTTGGACTGCTTATTTCTAAAAAGTTTTTCCTAGTTGGTTTGCTCAGAATTTGTATGTTTTGGCCCAAGTGGAGTTCTAAGGACGATGAAAGGATTGGAGGTCAGCTCAGATATTTTAAGTCCTCCCGCTCGGTTAGGCTAGCACCCTTTCCCATAGTGTATGAACTCGCTGGCAAAGGTAATCTAAAGTTATGAAATGACAAACGTTGTTTGACATGTAAATCTGCAGATCCTAACCTGTATTCTTCTGTTGAGGATAATTGCTCCAACAAGTTTTGCAAAGCCTACAATACCATCTATAAGCTCACCTGTACTGTCTGCAACCTTAGCTATATTGGCCAAAGTAAAAATCCTCTTCATCTTAGGATTAATGGTCACAGGTCTCTAGTTAACAAGTTCTCTAATTCAGGAGTGAACCCCTCCACAAATGCTAACCAGTACTCTACCTTTGAATTAGAGCATTTCCATACTCATGGTTTTGACAAAGTAAAAATAGAGGTTCTACATATTATCCCTGACCTCTATGCTCGGCTAGAAACTGAATCCCTTGAAATTTTGCAGCATCAGTCTCTTTATCCCTATGGTCTTAATTCCACTCTATCTGACAATAAGCATAATCAGCATAAATTTTCAATTCGTGAACTCTTCTTTCTTGTTAATAACAAGAGCTGCACTAGAGGTAATAGAGGACAGAGGTTATTTCGCACATCAAGCAAAGTTGATTTTGCTAACTTGCTAATAACTCTGGAAAGCTTTAAAACTGGCACTAATTTTGTTAAAAATACTTACAAAATACTCAAGTCCTTCAAGCACTCTGTCCTTAAAAGTTTTTTCAAATTCTGGAAGGAAACTGCTGACCATGTTGATAAGCATGTTTTTGCTTTGGTTCTAGACATTCTTAAACATATTCTTAAAGATAAAATTTCTCTTAAAGAATTTTCCAGTAATTTTGTAACCATCAGGTTTCTAAATAAAGCCTATGATCATCTCAATGTAAGGAAGCTGTTCTACAATAATGCAATTTTTTTCCCATCCACAGGCACCAGTTGAGAATGTACTAATAGACTTAAGCATTAAGTTTTAAATATGTTAAGACATTAGGGTCTATAGTTAAAAACTACAAACTTAACTCTTCGAGTTACATTCCTGTAATTACTACATGTTCTTGTGATGAACATAAAGAAACAGTTCACTATGATAAGAATTACAACCATATTATCACCGGAAACTTGAGTTTTGTTGAAAATGAAAAGCTTAGGAATTTATTAGAGTATGGTTCTAAATTTAGACCTTCCTTCACAATTTCCAAAGAAAGGATTCTTGAGAGCTTCACTCAAGATGTTAATAGGTACATCGTAAAAACCAGTTTAACATACAATCAGCCTATTGAGGCCTTCGCAGAATGGAAATATAATATAATCAATAGCTTCACCGGTGAGTTGGCAGGTCTGGACTTTTGTTTCGATAGAAATCTCTTTTTCTCTGGAGAAGCTAAAAGGTCACTCTCCAATCTACAAGACCTATTTATTTTTACCACTGCGGATAAAGCTAGCAATAATTTTGCTATTATCTGTAAGAAGTTCTACTTTGAATTGTTAACTATGGAACTCAATAATAGAGTAACATACGAGCCCGTAAGTTATTCTACCAAGCAGTTAGAAAATCGGTTTAAGGCATTCTTCAAGAAACTTAAAATTCCACAAACTAGAAGATATGAGCCTGAATTTCCATTTCTTTTTGCAACGGTTAAGTTTCATAAGGATCCTGTGAAGTTCAGGTTCATAGCTAGTGGAGTAAGGAGTCATAAAAAGAAAATAGATCTTGCTTTTGAAGATGTCTTAAAGAAGGTTTTGAAACACATTAGAAACTGTACTAATTTGATGTACAGATATTTTTGGATAATTAATAATAATGCAGAAGTAATTTCTACTATACTCAAAGTTTGTCCCTTAGATATTAATAGTTATGATTTTGAGAACCTATATACTAATCTGCCTCTATCAGATATAATCACTACCTTTAAAGAGCTGTATGCAGAATTTAAACTTAACCAATTTGTTAATGTAGGAACTTGGAACTCTTATCTCAATTGCTGCATAAAAAATAACCATATCTTATATAATAATACTCTCTATAAGCAAGTGAACGGTATTCCCATGGGAACATCAACGTCCACGAATATCGCTAATCTATTCCTGTTCTTTAAGGAATATAAATTCATTAAAAATCACCCCACCTGCTCAGATAACTACCTTTACACATTTAGATATATTGATGATCTGCTGTGTATCAATAATTCAGAAGTTATAGAGAGTGATTTTGATAATATCTATCCTGGCTCTCTTAACTTATGTAAAACCAACCACAGTAATCAGGAACTTGAGTTCCTAGACTTAAGCATTAAGCTCAACAGAGGTAACCCATCTATTAGCCTCTTTGATAAAAGAGTTAATTTTCCTTTCAAAGTAATTAAATATCTACACTGGAATAATAACATATCAACCAAAGTAATTGAGAATGTACTAATTTCTCAGGTCCTAAGAATTTCAAGAATTTGCAGCAACAATTTGGACTTCAATTACCACATTAATATACTATTAGATAGTTTTCTAGAGAACGAAATTCCTTCTTCTTTCATCAAAAGAACTTTAAGAAAAATTATTCTGAATAATAGAGTAAGGTTGGCAGATCTGCTTTAATTTTCTACACAGTTAATAATATGATTCTGACCAATCAAAGCCGTAAGGAAGTTGGCTAGAGGATGCCTATTAACTACTAAAAGGAACCTTAGTGCTATGGATATGAAGGTCCTATTAAAACAAAAAATTAAATAATATAGACAAAATCACAAAAAAAAGCTTAAAATTCTGTTTATAAAAGAAAATAAAAACAAATAAAAAAGAAAACTAGTTATTCATCACTAGGATAGCTATACTAAAAATAGTAAAACTAACATTAAAATTAATAAGATTCTGAGTAATCTATAGAAGCTCTTTAAGGTGATTTAATACATGCAAAGATTATTAAATACACCACTCGTGTATTTTATAATATTTCTCATGTATTCTGGAGAGTTAATTCTGCTCTTTATGATCATACAGATCCACAGTCTTAAGTTTATATATATTTTTTTTTCTCTGGTTAAAATCTCCGCGAGTTGGTTTCTTTCTGTATGAGGAGGCCATCAGCCCCACCCACACTGCCCCCCAGCGACTAGGGAGTGGCAGAAGTGTTAGGATGCATAGGGAAGAGGTCAGCCATGTTTTACTCTTGTGAGGAGAAAGTTTAGTTGCACAAGAGGTAAGCTCTCTTCCTTGTATTTGGGTTTTAGGTTTTATAAGTTCAATGTTTGTACTTCATGTACTTTTTTTCTCTGTTGATCTTTTGCTTTTCAGCTTTTAGGCACTGGCTTGTCTGTTAACATTTTTGCGGGTTTTAACTCTTTCTTTTCTTGGTAACTTTGCGCGTCTTTTGGGGAACTTAGGCACAGCAGATGGCTAAGCATAGTTCCTTTTCTTTGCGCTGTATTTTCAAAGTAGTTAAGTTCTTAATAACTACTTAATTATGCACTTAAAGCACTGCTGAAATACTTTGTACATATTGCAACTAATTGTTTAAGTCATATAACTTTCACAAAGTTTTCTTTAGTTAATTATTGTATTTAACTTATTCTCGTTTTCGTGTTGTCAGATGTTGTAGAGTAGGAGGTTTTAGAGTCAAGTTTTCTTTCAAAAATCTGATTTTTTTAAAAATTAATATTTCCTCTTTTAATTGCAATGTAAAAATTTGGATTTCTTTTGCATTGTTTTTCAGGTTTAAATTCTCTCTAAGACGAACTTGGCATTTCGTTATAGCTGAAAATTATTTCTAATTATTATGTCACTCTCACAGCTTGAGTTCTCTTTAATCTTCTTCTCTCTGTTTATTAGTAACAGATGAAGAGCATGGGTCGGGCCAGGAGTGTTATGGATGCAAGCGAAATTGTTAACTAGTGCTAGGTCATACAACTCTGCGGAGGACATGACATATATATATATATTTTTTTAAACAATTTTAGGTGGGCATGTTACTTGCATCTATGGCCTTGCAGAAACCCATTTCCAACTAGGTCTTTGTGGAAGTGAGAAAATGCAGAGTTTTTGCTGGTCCTTGATAAAGCCAAGGCTCAGTATTCTCGACACCTTCTACATTCAGTTGTTTTATTTTATTTTATTATTTTTTTTATCTTTTCTCCTTTTACTCACACCGGTAGATACATAACCTTTTCTATGTTGTACTTGGTATGAGTCAAAAATATATATGTGTTTTTTTTTGCTTAGGTCTCTTCTTAATAGAATGTGAATTCTGAATTTTCGAAACTGCTGCGTTGCGCGTTTTGATCTTCAGGTTATTTTGCAACTTTCGTTTTAAATTCTAAAGTTTTTCCTTAGTTTTCAGTTTTGCTCTTCAGTATATATGTATATATATATATATCATCATCATCATCATTGTCAACCATTATCAAACCACTCCTGGACGAAGTTCTCTCCAAGCCTCTTCCACGACGGTCTGTCTTGAGCCAGTCTCTTCCATGTTACTCTCGCATATTTTCGAATTTCATCCACCTATCTCCCATGTGCTCTTCTTCTGGGTCTTTTCCTGTCCCTTGGAATCCAATCTAAAATTTCGGCTGTCCATCGAAGGTCTGGCCTTGTAACAGTATGTCCAGCCCATTGCCATTTCAGTGATTTTACTCTGATCATGATGTCTTCCACTCTTGGCATTTTTCTGATCCACGAGTTCCTCTTCTTATCTCTGCTGGTTACACCAAGCATGCACCTCTCCATGCCACTTTGAGTTGTCTGCACCCTTTGTATGTATCTTTTAGTTAAGGTCTCTGCACCATACGTAAGCACTGAAAGGATGCATTGATCAAACACTTTTCTTTTGAGACATAATGGCATATTGCTCTTCAAAATTATGCTGCTGCTTCCAAAAGCTCTCCAGGCAAGTTTTATACGCCGATTAATTTCTTCATCAATGTGACCCTTCCTTGATATCTGCTGTCCAAGATAAACGCACATATCTGTTATCTCCAGCCCTTCTCCATCAATCGATATCTTCATTTCTTGTAAAAGCATTGTACAACACTTTTGTCTTCTGAAAGTTCATTTTTAATCCCACTTCTTTACTCTTGTCAGCAAGTTCCTGGATCATACTCTGCAGCTCTGATGGGGTAGTTGCAAAAATGACTACGTCATCAGCAAAACGAAGGTGAGTTAGATAATCTCCATTAATCTTTGTTCCTTTGTTTACCCAGTTCAGTGATTGAAAGACATTTTCCAATGTGGCATTAAACAGCTTGGGAGATATGGTGTCACCTGGTCTCACTCCCTTTCCAATTTTTATGTGTGCTGTATTCTCAAACAGCCGAATCTTTGCACTAGCATTTTCATAGATGTTATTAATAATATTAATGTATGCATCTTCAATACTGCAGGATTTAAAAGTCATTGTAACTGCTGAAGGTTTCACCGAATCAAAGGCCTTTTCATAATCGAAAAAAGCCATGCACAATGGAAGTTCATAGTCCCTCGCTCTTTCAATTAGTTCTCTCAGTACGTGGATATGATCTATATAATGCTGAAGACAGTCCTGAATCCAGCTTGTTCTCTCGGTTGAGCCATGTCCAGTGTTAAGTTCAAGCGGTGTGAAAGAACTTTAATAAAGATTTAATAAACCACTGATAGGAGGCTGATAGGTCTGTTGTTCCTGAGATCCTCAATGTCCCCTTTTTTATGTAGCAGGATCATTGTATCGTTGTTCCAATCCTCAGGAATCTTCCCTTCATTAAGTCATCTAGTGAAAACTTAGGCGAGTACTGTTTCAATTTCTCCACTTGTTTCTTTAATGATGTCTACAGTAATTCCATCTTCTCCTGGAGCTTTTCCCCGCTTCATGTTCTTGATTGCATGTGCAACTTCTGCTGGGAGGACTGGAAGAACTCTGGTACTGGAACCTTTCATGATGTCTGGAGTACATGTATCATCCCTTTCATATAATTTGGAGTAGAAATCTTTCACTCTTGTCAAAATTTCGCCTCTATTTCTTGTTACAGAACCATCTTCTTTTCTCAGTGCAATAATCTGTCTTCTTCCCTTACTGAGATGTCCCTTTGCTATCTTTAGGCTTTGGTTGTTTTCAATTGCTTTCCTCACTAGTTCACAATTGAATTTCCTTACGTCTTCAGTGATACTTTTTCGTGCTGTCTTGCATAGCTCTATATATTCCACTTTGGAAGTCACATCTTCTTTAGTTGTCCTCATCTCTCTTCTTTTTTGCATAAACATTTTGGTTTTTCCTGATAATTTGTTCACGTGCAACTTGTTTTTAGACCCAGCTAATTTTGTTGCTGTTTCCATAAGAGCTTTGTTTACTTTTCTGTTAACTTCAGAGATGTCCACTTCTTCTGATGTTAGACCTTCTAGAATAGAGAATCTGTTCCTCAGTTCTAATTTGAAGGTATTATGATGCTTTTTAAGGTTGGTCATGTCAATACACTTTGTTTGTTTTATGAGCTTGCGACGTTTAAGTTTAGTGTTGAGGTGCATCTTACATCTTACCATTCTATGATCACTACCTGTGTTGAACTTGTTCATCATACTGCAGTCTTCCATGACAAATTTCTTGTTACACATAATAAAATGAATTTCACTTGTCAATCCATTGAAATGCCTCCATGTCCATTTCTTTTGCGGCTTTTTCTTGAAAAAGGAGTTGATGATGAAAACCCTTCTGCCTCTGCAAACTCTACGAGAGTATTTCCACTCTGGTTTCTATTGCCGTGACCGAATTTGCCTACTGAAGTTTCATTCTGTTGCCGTTGCCCTATTTTTGCATTGAAATCTCCCATAATTATCTTCAAGTGCTGCTTGCCTTTATTATTTAGATGACGAATTTCCTCATAAAATTCTTCAATTTCTTCTTCAGGATGACTTGTGGTGGGTGCATAAGTTTGAATAATCTGATCCTGGTATCTTCTCGAGAGTTGGATAACGAGTCTTGTAGCTCTGTCAGAGGAACTTTCAACATCTACAACTTTATCCTTCAGTTACTTGTTTATTATAAATCCGACACCACTAGTTCTGCCAGTATCTATCCCACGATAGTAGAAGAGATGTCCACTTTTCAGTTCAATGAGATATTTTCCTTTTCTCCTTACCTTACTTAGCCCGACGATGTCCAACTTGATCCTTTGTAGTTACTCTTTCAATTCAAGAAGCCGTGAACATAAAATGGCAGTCTAGTCCGGTCCTCTGGTGATTCTTAGCACCCTCTGCCTTCATGTCGCACTGGCCGCTGCCTTGATCTGGTACATTCCAGCTGCCGGAGACTGAGGGCCAAGATTTAAGATATATATATATATATATATACATACACTGTTTACCACCCAAAATGCAACACCAAGAAGGAAGCAACTGATTGGCCTGAAATTCCCAGCATACGTCGCCCGCGAGAGGACATGCAAATGATTAGCATTGCAGGGCATATGCAAATCATGTGCGCCCGGCACGCCCCCGAGAAGCACTATAAGAAGGGTGCACAGAAGGCGGGGTGTAATTAGAGGACTTGTGTTGTGTGGCCGGACCTGTGCGTGGAAAGCTACCTGATGCTTCGTCGCAGAATACGGCAGTCATTCCAGCACGTTTCGGAGTTCGACAGAGAATGAATAGCGGCTTATCGCGACAGCGGTTTATCGTACCGAGACATCGGCGCCCGTGTGGGACGACATACAGCCACAGTGAGGCGAGTATGGATTCGGTGGGTGTATGAGGGACGGACGGACCGACGGGAGTACAGAACGCGAGGACAGGCATGTTGTGCGGCGGGCATTGACCGCTCGCACCGCCACATCACGAACGTTAGCGCAGAAATTCGTGTGTGTTGCGCAACAACCTATGTCAGCACGTACCGTTCGACGTCGTCTGCAGGAGCGGGGACTTTTCACACGGCGCCCATTGCTCCGAATACCATTGACGTTACACCACCGGCGAGTGCGGCGGCAGTGGGCCGTTGAACCACTCACCTGGACTACGGAATGGCACGACATTGTCTTCTCCGACGAATCCCGCTTCAGCCTGCAACACCACGATGGTCGGATCCACGTGTGGCGGCACCGCGGCGAGAGACTGTATGACGCCTGCATTATGCATCGCCATACCGGTCCGTCGCCTGGCGTTATAGTTTGGGGCGCAACTGGATATGGCACCCACACCCCTCTGGTACGTATCGCCGGTACATTCAACAGCCACCGCTACATCTCCGACGTTTTGGAGCCTGTAGTTCTCCCTTACCTGCAGGACCTGCCAGCGGCCACGTTTCAACAGGACAATGTGCGCCCGCACGTGGCACGCATCGTGCAACAATTCTTCACGGCCCACCAGGAGTCATTGCAGCCGTGTCCCGCATGTTCTCCCGATATATCGCCCATCGAACATGTCTGTTTCCTGATGGGCAACCGAGTGGCCCGGCAAGCACCACCCGCGGCTATGCCTGATGAACTGTGGCAAAGTGTGGAAGCAGCCTAGACCGAAATACCCCAAGCCCACATCCAAAGCCTCTTTCGTTCGATGCCGCGGCGTGTAGCGGCCGTTATTGCCAGCCATGGTGGCCACACGAACTATTAATGCCTGCGTGTTCCGCAAGTCGCACGGGCCTGTAAGCTCAATCGTTTTATCTTTGTATCTGTTGTTAAGTGTCCAGTAAATCTGGCTTTGCTCTTTCGTGTCCTTCTTGGTGTTGCATGAGCTGGGAAAACAAGGGGATAAAGATTAATGGAGATTATCTAACCCACCTTCGTTTTGCTGATGACGTAGTCATTTTTGCAACTAGCCCATCAGAGCTGCAGAGTATGATCCAGGAACTTGCTGACAAGAGTAAAGAAGTGGGATTAAAAATGAACTTTCAGAAGACAAAAGTGATGTTCAATGCTTTTACAAGAAATGAAGATTTATCGATTGATGGAGAAAAGCTGGAGATAACAGACACGTACGTTTATCTTGGACAGCAGATATCAAGTGAGGGTCACATTGATGAAGAAATTAATCGGCGTACAAAACTTGCCTGGAGAGCTTTTGGAAGAAACAGCATAATTTTCAAGAGCAATATGCCATTATGTCTTAAAAGAAAAGTGTTTGATCAATGCATCCTTCCAGTGCTTACGTATGGTGCAGAGACGTGGACCTTAACTAAAAGAGACATACAAAGGCTGCAGACAACTCAAAAAAGCATGGAGAGGTGCATACTTGGTGTAACCAGGAGAGATAAGAAGAGGAACTCGTGGATCCGAAAAATGACAAGAGTGGAAGACATCATGATCAGAGTTAAATCCCTGAAATGGCAATGGGCTGGACATACTGCCAGAAGGACAGATCATCGATGGACAGCCGAAATTTTAGATTGGATTCCAAGGGACAGGAAAAACCCAGAAGAAGACCACATGGGAGATGGGTGGATGAAATTCGAAAGTATGCAGGGGTGACATGGAGGAGACTGGCACAAGACAGACCGTTGTGGAGGAAACTTGGGGAGACCTTCGTCCAGCAGTGGATTGATAATGGTTGACAATGATGGTGATGATGATGATGATATATGTGTGTGTGTGTGTGTGTGTGTGTGTGTGTGTGTGTGTGTGTGTGTGTGTGTGTGTGTGTGTGGACAAAAAAAAAAGTATTGGCACACATACATCTTTTCCTCGCCCCGCCCCCCTTGCTGTCCGGCCCGCATACGGAAGAAGTCACTGAAACTTTTGAAGGTCATCATCATACAATGCTACCTGCCTACATGCTGCTGTAGCCTGTTAGGCCACCCCTTCTTGAGCCACCCTCACCTCACTTGCAAGGTGCCTACTGCGATCAGGGGGTATTTGAGTTAGCGAACGGCGCATCGCTTGGAAATTGAAAGACCCTGGCTAACCCTCTAAAACAGAACGCCTACTAGGCTTAACATTTTATTTTTCATTTTCCGAAAGGAAAGATTGGGCAAAACACACACACATCTCTGTCTTTTCTGATAATAATATATACGAGTATAACATGTAACGTATACTCTAGATTCAGTTTCTTTTTCATTTTACTATCTCTTGTTATTTTATTTTCCTATGCAAATTATCTTCTCACTTAACGAGATATTGTTTCTCCCGCTGAATTATATGTGGCAACGAGTGTAAGTCATGACGTGGTGGTATGCAGTATATATAGGCGCGCTCAAGTATACCAAAGGAGGTTCGTTTTATATGTGATAGGTTCTTCCTGATTATTGATATGCGATTTACCTACGTTTCTACGATATTACGATAGTACGAAAGTTCGGGCTATCAGTAGTTGTGTTATTTTGGAGTGTGTATTTGAGTAATACCAGGAGCTCCCCAATAAAAGGTTAAAAGTGAGTACGTTTACTTAGTTCATTTTATTGTCAGACCTCTGTCTGGCCGTTAATTCTATTTCATTGAGTGTTTTCGTTAAGTTCAGGGTATATTGTGTTTACCGCTCTAATAAGGAGCCTTCAAGGTACTAATGTACTAAAACCGAAGTTATATTACTGATATTCAAGATAATGAGGAACGCTGAGTAAAAATAAATTCCATATTCTTGGAATTTATTGCACGTGCGTGTCTTACCTAAACAAACTCTAGCACTTTGAAGATTAAGCACACTTAAGCTACGTCAAGTAACCTTTCAATAACCCTAACGTGACTTAACTTAAGCTTTCCTGCACTACACGTCCAGCCGGAGAATTTTATTCATTATAATTGGCGCCCGAACATTTCTTGAACACGAGGTATTGACACTTATTGACTATGCCTTCATTAACTGAGAAAACTTCACTATTTCAACCTGAATCAAGTTTCGGTGGAGGTGGGGTTATTTTCGACAATTTGCAGGAAGCCTGTGGGTCTAACCTTGATGTCAATGATTTGCACGTACCCAGGCATTCCTCACAATTTCGTCATTCACCAGCTTCATATCACTCTGAGTCGCGGGTCGTACCTGAGGTATTTTAATCCTCTCACAGAGGCAAAATGCTTGCACATTTCGTGCCGCATGAGGGAGCAATTACTTTCAATGGTTTGGAGGGGTCCTTGAAATTTCTCGAGGATTTGGAGGATCATTTCGACTTATACAATATTCCTCAAGATTGCAAAGTGCAAATAGCAGGCACTTGCTTGAAAGATGCCGCTAAGACCTATTATCGGCAGTGGAGAGTATCGAACCCGGATTCTCGTTATGAGAATTTCTGAGCGGAATTTTTAGAAGTCTTTCCTTTCGGCCTCAGTCGAGCTGACCTTGCACAACAACTTTTTTCTCGTAAGCAAGGACCCAACGATAGCGCTGTTGCGTTTGCTTTAGAAACAACACGCTTGTATAAATTATGGGATCCACATGCCAGTCATGTCGACATGTTGGACACCCTATTGCAACAGTTCGATCCATTTCTACAGGATTTTATTGAGGTCCGACACCCTGCAACACAACACATGAATGCCTTCGCCTCATACGAACGTATGAGGAGCGACTCGGCAAACATGGACCAACTAAACATGCTCGGGAACCCCGGGAGGCTTATCACGAAAATCCTCAGCAGCATAATAGGCCTAATGACTTTCAACACGAGCGTACACAGGTGCAAGTCCAAGAATCATACGTACCACCGCATAGAAGAGTGGTACAGCAACCGCTAGTTTCTAAACAATTTTCTGGGTACAGTAGAAATGCACAGTATGCTCGACCCCGTTCCAATCCGCAGAATTCGGAACATTTTTATGCTAAGGGCAATAATGATTTTTCTGCCCGTGCTGAGGGAAGAAATAATAGAAATGGAAATTTCAACAGAAATGCGGAGTTCCCGCAGCAGTTTTCACGAAGTTTTTCTAAGCGTGAAAACTTTACCGATACCAGGCAGGGCCGAGGTTTCAGACCGTATGAAAATACAACCAGGAATCCTTTAAACTTCCAAAGGAAGTAGACCAAGGGTCGGCACTGCTTCCTGATACCAAGAATTCTGACCCTAAAATAGTATTATTGACTGTCCAAACTCCTCAGTTGCCTGATGTTTTATTGACAATTGAAGATATTATTGCCGAGACAAAGTTCGACAGTGGTTCTGAAATATCAGCCCTAAATACGAAGTTTTGCACTGAACGTTTTCCTGCAATACACGTCCAGCCTGCGACGTAGTATTTGCGAGGTGCAAATAACGAAATATTCAGTATCACAGGAACTGTCACATTATCTCTAGGGCTGGGAAAGGCTCGTTTTACGCATTCTTTCCTGCTCATAGACGACCTACCTGTTAAATGTCTAATGGGCATAGGCTTTATCAATACTTTTAAAATTACCATCAATTTTGAACAACATGTTATTTCCTTTCCGGAACCTGTCGAAGTGATTCCTAAAGATCCTATAGACATAACGAATTTGTTACTGAGTAAACAACTGAATGAGAGGCAACGAAACCAGCTTTCTCAACTTTTGAATGAAAGACCTGGTTTATTTTCCGACCAACCTGGTTTCACACAGGTGGTTTATCACGTCATTGACACTGATGGTTCGAAACTGATAGCGACGAAACCTTACCCTTGTGCTCCCCATAAAAAAAATGAAATGCAACGTCAAATTTCAGAGATGATTAAACAGGGCATAATAAGGGAATCAACAAGCGCCTGGGCCGCACCTGCTTTTCTTGTTACAAAGAAACAACCCAATGAATTTCGTTTCGTGACAGATTTCCGCAAGCTAAACCAAGTCACGAAAGCGATAAATTATCCACTACCTGTCATGTCGCATATTTTGCATGACCTATCGTCAACCAAATGGATGTCAACCTTGGATTTGGCGAGTGGATATTGGCAGGTTGTGGTACATCCAGACTCCGTAGATAAAACAGGCTTTGTGACTCCTTTTGGGGCTTATGAATACCTGCGTATGCCCTTTGGACTAGCCTCGGCACCTGCTACTTTCCAAAAGCTTATTGATACGGTTCTCAGACCTGTTCTAGGTCCCCATGTGCATGTATATTGGATGACATTATTATTACATCCGAGACTTTTGACGAGCACCTTTCTCTGCTCAAACAGGTGTTCCAACTCATATACAATGCTGGCTGGACGTTAAATCCTAGTAAATGCCAGATAGCGAGGGACGAGGCTGTATATCTGGAGTTGAAAATCACTCCCCACGGCTTATTTACGGATGATGAAAAAATCAGGCCTATAGTTGGCTTTCCACGGCCAAAAACAGCCAAAGAACTATCACGCTTTCTGGGAATGACCGGATGGTATCAGCAGTTCGTCCCCGCTTATGCTACAATCTGTGAGCCATTGTATGCTTTGAAACGTAAATACAAGAAGTTTGTTTGCACACCTGAGGCTAACGCAACGTTTGAAGCACTAAAATCTGCGTTGACTCAGCCTCCTGTATTAGCTTTCCCAGATCATACTAAGGAATTTGATATTTACACTGACGCATCCGGAGTTGGCCTTGGTTGCGTTTTGTCACAAGCTGGGCATCCAACAGCTTTTGCGTCCCGTACTTTAGCCAAAGCTGAACGCAATTATTCAGCTACGGAACGCGAATGTCTTGCTGTAGTGTATGCTCTTGAAAAATTTCAATGTTATCTCAACGAATTGACAGTTAATATATTTACGGATCATTCTGCCCTTCAGTATTTGAATTCTGCTAAGCACCTCTCTAACAGACTTATGAAGTGGGCTCTTAAGTTACAAGAGAGCAATATCAAAATTTCGTACCAGCCAGGTCATAAGAATCAATTACCGGATGCATTATCTCGCGTCCCGATTAGTGGGGTTCCCACAGAAACTACTCCTGGATGTCAGCCTTTACTTTTAATAGCTGATATAACATCCAGAGAGCAGATAATGGCAGAATTAGTAAATGATTCAGATTTTGGGGAAACCTATAATTTTTCGCTTGCGGGTTCACCACAACAAAGTGACCCTTCTCTGGCTGGGAGGTCACAGCATTTTGAAGTCATAGAGGGTCTTCTTTACTATACGGAATCTAGGACTACTAGGGCAGAGTTTTGCCCATGTATTCCGCGAACCCTTAGAATGGCCCTTTTAAACGAATTTCATGACAAACCTATTGCAGGCCATTTAGGTATTCGCAAGACCCGTTGTAAATTGCGGGATGTTGCCTATTGGCCTGGTATGTACCAAAGTGTGCTCGCATACGTTCAATCATGTCACTTGTGTCAGATTTATAATTACCGTAATGTAAGACCGCCGGTCATTTGAAATCTAGTTCAAGTTCTCATGTTTTTGACATTATTTCAATAGATTTATTGGGACCTTATCCTTTATCTGTTAAAAACAAAGCTCGTTACGTTTTAGTATTAACCGATAATTTCTCTAAATGGGACGAGGTCTTTCCCATTAAAGCCGCTACGGCGGAAGTTATTTGTAATGTATTAATTAATGAAGTATTCTCTAGATATGGTGCACCTAATAAAGTAGTTTCGGATAATGGTCCCCAATTTATTTCGGACATTTTTGAAAGAATGTGTGCGAGACTACACATAAAGCATAAATTCATTTCCCCATATCATCCCCAGAGTAATCCCGCGGAACGAGTAAACCGCACGCTAGTTAAAATGATCGCTACATTTGTCATGGATCATCACGAGCGGTGGGACGAACATCTTGAGCTTTTTTCGTTCGCCCTCCGCTCCTCTGTTCACGAATCTACTAAGTTTACTCCCGGAGAACTTTTTTTGGGTCAAAAAATTAAGACCCCTTTTGAAAATTTAACGGGGATTATCGACGAACTAAACCAGCGACCAACTCCGCAATCAGTACGAATCATGGCAAAGAAAGCTCGTGTTGCAATGATAGGAGCACAAGCGGCTCAAGCAAGATACTATAATACTAGGCGTAAGGAACCAGATCTTGTCGTTGGAGATCTAACTCTCTTGGAGACACACTTCCAGTCTTCTGTTTCTCATACTTTAGTAAAGAAATTTGCACCCAGCTACGAAGGTCCATATCGGGTGGCAAATGTGTATGAAAATAACATGATCCTTGAAAAACCTGACAATCAATTTCAATACGTACACGTTGCTCAGTGTCACAAGTATCATGAACGAAATATAGATTTTATAATCAACCCTACTCAACCTTCTGTTCCACAGACTCAAGAGTTTATATCACACGATCAACCTCCAGAAATTTTGGACGAACCGACAAACCTTTTTGAAGAATCTCCAGTGATTTTTTCTTCACCCTCCCCTGCACAAGACTGGCTTCCAAGAACGCAACCTGATTCTACCATAAGACGAAGGTTCGTATCAAGTTCTTCAAATTCTAGTATCATTCCCTTCCCTCCAACCATTGCCGAGACTATTGCTGCACCATTCCCTAATAACTCTGCACCGACACAAGCTCCTACTTCCTTGAATACCTCGTCAGAGAGTATTCCAATAGGCAGAAATAAACATCGCCCTGCACGACCACTAACTTACAGCAGCGACTCAGAGTCATCACATATTTCTGATTTACCAGGTATAGACAATAGTTTGACGATTCCTAAACGTCAGACACATATTACAAACCGTCCAGCAACACCAAAAGTTGGTCGAAAACGCAACTTGTCTCCCCAATCTGCTTCGCCGCAACAGCGACGAAGGCAGAGATCCTTGCATCCGCCCGGGTTTCGCCCCTGGAACTTACGTTCAGGGCAAACAGGGCCGATGCCTGCTTCTACTGTCATGCCAAAAAGTAGAAAGAAAAAACAAGCGATGTGGCCGAAGCCACGTCCCTTCAAAAGAATGCTGGAAGGACAACACGGGCCCCAGCACAAAGGGAGAACATATCGGAGGCCTGGGGGAGCCCGCTCCTGTCAGACGCAGGGAATTCCTGACCGACAGACTTCAGCCGTTCCTGTCAGACGCAGGGAATTCCTGACCGACAGACTTCAGAATTTCTTGACCGACAGACTTCAGAATTTCTTGACCGACAGACTTCAGAATTTCTTGACCGACAGACTACAGATGTTCCAGATCCATTCAAGTCGCAGAAAAGATCGGCGCCACCAGAATGTACCAGTCGGATTAGGCCTGGAAAAGGATATCGTACTAGGGTTTTTTATGCGTCCTCGAGATAAGTAAGTTCTCGTGGACAGGTTATTTTCTCATTATGTTGTTTTTCCTGCACGACCAGTTGGCGTGACAGAATTTTTTTTTTCCGTGTGGGCCTACGCATTCTTTTTGTGATATATGTAGTTTTATATATATATATATATATATTCTATGTCCGTCTACTAATCCAATTTTTATATATATATATATGTGTGTGTTAGGGGTAAAATAGTGAAAATTGTTACTGTTAGACAGCTACAGGCAATCTTCGCTGCTGATACAGTTTGTTTGTAATCAACGATAAATATATATAGAGTTGAAAATATGAGGAAGTAAAATGAAATCAAAAAAGTGATTCCTGCTGGGCAGAATAAAAATAAGGTATGCCGATGCAGGTTTGTTCTGTACACGTATAAAAAGTGTTTCCTGCTTCACAGACGACAATAGCTGCGGACACAGGTTTACTGAATTTGTTATGCCAAGCTTGAAGTTGTAAATACTGCTGCCACAAAAAAAAAGTAGGAAGATAAACGTCAGTCAGCGAAATGTAAGACTACACTCAAAATTTGATAGGTTTTTCAAAAAAAAATATATATATATATATGTAAGGGGGAGATGATGTAACGTATACTCTAGATTCAGTTTCTTTTTGATTTTACTATCTCTTGTTATTTTATTTTCCTATGCAAATTATCTTCTCACTTAACGAGATGTTGTTTCTCCCGCTGAATTATATGTGGCAACGAGTGTAAGTCATGACGTGGTGGTATGCAGTAAATATAGGCGCGCTCAAGTATACCAAAGGGGTTCGTTTTATATGTGATAGGTTCTTCCTGATTATTGATGTGCGATTTACCTACGTTTCTACGATATTACCATAGTACGAAAGTTCGGGCTATCAGTAGTTGTGTTATTTTGGAGTGTGTATTTGAGTAATACCAGGAGCTCCCCAATAAAAGGTTAAAAGTGAGTACGTTTTCTTAGTTCATTTTATTGTCAGACCTCTGTCTGGCTGTTAAGTCTATTTCATTGAGTGTTTTCGTTAAGTTCAGGGTATATTGTGTTTACCGCTCTAATAAGGAGCCTTCAAGGTACTAATGTACTAAAACCAAAGTTATATTACTGATATTTAAGATAATGAGGAACGCTGAGTAAAAATAAATTCCATATTCTTGGAATTTATTGCACGTGCGTGTCTTACCTAAACAAACTCTAGCACTTTGAAGATTAAGCACACTTTAGCTACGTCAAGTAACCTTTCAATAACACTAACGTGACTTAACGTAAGCTTTCCTGCACTACACTTCCAGCCGGAGAATTTTATTCATTATAAACACGATAAATGAATTTGGGGTGGTGCATTGCAACACACAAATGTTCTGGAGTGGTGCTAAAGCACCGCTGCCGCCCCGGTGGCGCAGTGGTCTAAGGCGCTTGCCTCTGATCGTTCGTCCGTAAGGGGTCCGGGTTCGAATCCCGGTGAGGCATGGATGTTGTGTTTGTCTTACGGCACTGGCTCTCTCCCTTCCCTGGAACCAGTGACCCTAAGTTAGGGACGGGCGACTGCTTATAGCCCATTGAGTTGCTCACGGTGGTCGTTAAACCTAAAATAAAAAAAAAAAAAAAAAAAAAAAAAAGCACCGCTCGCAATACAATAGTCGCCAACTCTGGTGTCAACCAATTTCCGTAGGTCTCGACAGGAATGGCTCGCCATTCGTCTTGTAAAGCTGCTACCAGAAAGGACAGCGAAGATGGTCGTTGTGTTCGATTTCATATCCGTCGCTCCAGTTCATCCCAGAGATGTTCTATGGGATGAACATCAGGACTTTGAGCAGACCAGTCTAACAATTACACCTCATTTTATGGAAACGAGTACTGCCCACGACGTGCAGTGTGGCAGGGAGCTCGATTCCAACTCATTTTCAGGAAACCAGTCCTGCATACGACGTGCAGTGCGGCAGAGAGCTCGATTCCACCGTATTTTCAGGAAACCAGTCCTGAATTCGACGTGCAGTGTGGCAGGGAGCTCGATTCTAACTCATTTTCAGGAAACCAGTCCTGCACACGACGTACAGTGAGGCAGAGAGCTCGATTCCAACTCATTTTCGGGAAACCAGTCCTGCACACGACGTGCAGTGTGGCAGGGAGCTCGATTCCAACTCATATTCAGGAAACCAGTTCCGCACACGACGTACAGTGTGGCAGGGAGCTCGATTCCAACTCATTTTCAGGAAACCAATCGTGCACACGACGTGCAGTGTGTCAGGGAGCTGGATTCCAACTCATTTTCAGGAAACCAATCCTGCACACGACGTGCAGTGTGGCAGGGAGCTCGATTCCAACTCATTTTCAGGAAACCAGTTCCGCACACGACGTACAGTGTGGCTGGGAGCTCGATTCCAACTCATTTTCAGGAAACCAGTCCTGCACACGACGTACAGTGTGGCAGGGAGCTCGATTCCAACTCATTTTCAGGAAACGAATCCTGCACACGACGTGCAGTGTGGCAGGGAGCTTGATTACAAATCATTTTCAGGAAACGAGTCTTGCACACGCCGTGGAGTGCAGCAGGGAGCTCGATTCCAACTCATTTTCAGGAAACGAGCCCTGTACACGCTGTGCAGTGCGGCAGGGTGCTCGATTCCACCTCATTTTAAGGAAACCAGTCCTGCGCACGGCGTGCAGTGTAGCAGGGAGCTCGATTCCACCTCATTTTCAGGAAACCAGTCCTGCACACGACGTACAGTGTGGCAGGGAGCTCGATTCCACCTCATTTTCAGGAAACCAGTCCTGCACACGACGTGCAGTGTGGCAGGGAGCTCGATTCCAACTCATTTTCAGGAAACCAGTCCTGCACACGACGTACAGTGTGGCAGGGAGCTCGATTCCAACTCATTTTCAGGAAACCAGTCCTGCACACGACGTACAGTGTGGCAGGGAGCTCGATTCCAACTCATTTTCAGGAAACCAATCGTGCACACGACGTGCAGTGTGGCAGGGAGCTTGATTACAAATCATTTTCTGGAAACGAGTCTTGCGCACGCCGTGGAGTGCAGCAGGGAGCTCGATTCCAACTCATTTTCAGGAAACGAGCCTTGTACACGCTGTGCAGTGCGGCAGGGTGCTCGATTCCACCTCATTTTCAGGAAACCAGTCCTGCGCACGGCGTGCAGTGTAGCAGGGAGCTCGATTCCACCTCATTTTCAGGAAACCAGTCCTGCACACGACGTGCAGTGTGGCAGGGAGCTTGATTACAACTCATTTTCAGGAAACCAGTTCTGCACACGACGTACAGTGTGGCAGGGAGCTCGATTGCAACTCATTTTCTGGAAACCAGTGCACACGACGTTCAGTGTGGCAGGGAGCTCGATTCCAACTCATTTTCAGGAAACCAGTCCTGCACACGCCGTGCAGTGTGGCATGGAGCACGATCGTGTTGGAAGAGACAACGGCCATTTCTATAATACTGCCATATTGTTGGTAGGGCAGAATTATCCAGAATGTCGCCAAATCCAAACATGCCTATCAAATTGGAAGAGTGAAAAGCGTGATTCATCGTTCCAAAGAATAGCTTTCCAGTCGCCCACAGTCCAGGAACGACGGAAGACACACCACTGCAAACGGCGCTTCGAATTCACGGTAATGACGTGTTGCTTGTGTGCTACTGCTCTACCATAGTAACCCATACTGTGAACTCCCTGCTGATAATTATGGTACTAACCGAGCCATTACAAGCATTCCTATACTTCAGTAACGATGGAAAGGGCAGAAGAACAGGATTTCTTAACATTTCTTGCCATGGCTCTTCTGTCACGTTGCGTGACTTTGTGCAACCCTCCTGAAAGTTTTTTTGCTGTAGTTTCACCGTCTTGCTTCCATCTCTTCACGACATCACTTAAAGTCGATTTTTTTTATTGGAGTTTTAACGACCATTGTGAGCAACTCAATGGGCTATAAGCAGTCGCCCGTCCCTAATTTAGGGTCACTGGTTCCAGGGAAGGGAGAGAGCCAGTGCCGTAAGACAAACACAACATCCATGCCTCACCGGGATTCGAACCCGGACCCCTTTCGGAGGAATGATCAGAAGCCATGCTTAG
Organism: Macrothele yani; assembly: GCA_039090855.1. Taxonomy (NCBI): domain Eukaryota; kingdom Metazoa; phylum Arthropoda; class Arachnida; order Araneae; family Macrothelidae; genus Macrothele; species Macrothele yani. The sequence goes on from CM077029.1 coordinate 61,260,391, forward strand.
ACGGCCGCGCCATCGGGGTGGCCAGCCGATTTCGGTATGTATAGTTTAGCTGCAATGTTCCGTATCGAAACGTTACTCAAATGACATCCTATGATCAGCACACGCTGGAAATCTGAAAGTTCACGACGACGCGGCATATCCGCTTAAAAGTTACTGTTAACACGACTGAACATCTCAGCTTTATATGCGTGCCTTCCAACTCACAACGCACCTTCCTAAGCAACCGTTCTTGGCGCGTATGCATATATTTGATAGTGTGTCCGAATACTTTTGATAATATAGTGTACGTTTTTCTAAAAACATGAATTAAAAATGTCATTTTTTTTAAAGAAGACTGCTATTTTTGCTTGAAAAACGTTTTATACTACAGTACAAAACATAAAAAAAAAAAAAAAAACCTAACATTTTCAGCAGGGAACAGTAAATCACAAGAAGAATTGTAAGTCCACATGCATGAGATTAACAGAACCACAGCACAAAATTATTTACGCAGGATCAAGCTAAATACGCGTTTATTTTCACAAATGAGTCAAATTATAACTCACTGTTTCAGTTCCATGCTTCGGACACAACATTTTATGATCTTGAATTAAAAACTAACTTTTAAAGTCCTGTCACTGTGCTACGTTTAAGTAATAGTCACATTAATACGGAATAAAAAAATTAATAAGGCGATGGCACCAACTTATTTTATGATTTCAAGAACTGATGGTTTTAGAAGTCAACTGAATTAGTTGTATCGAGGATGCATCACAATCTGAGTTACTTTCATTCATGATGCACCATCACGTAAGTTAAAATATTTCCAGGGCAATACTACACTGGTGGAAAGTGAAAAAAGAACACCAGAAGGAGACGTCTGATACCAACAAAATTTATACAGCATAATAACGGAAGTTCTCGATTAACTCCCAGTCTCGAAACCAAATAAAGGTTTCTTTTCTTTTTTTTTAATGATGAGGAGGGCTAAATTTAAATCTGTTTTGAAAAAACAAAACTGGACAGCAGTGATTGCAAAAAAATATATATAAATTAAATTTAAATCGAGTATATATATATACATTTTAATTGAACTTAAATTATATATATATACACTGGCGGAAAGTGAAAAAAGAACACCAAGAAGACGTCTGATACCAACGAAATTTATACAGCATAATAACGGAATACAGAGGATAACGTGATCAAAACATTATGGCAAAATACAGCTGTATTTGCTGGTAAACTGAAAAAATAAAATTTCCATGTAACTGGTTAGTACGAGGTTGAACCGCCATGAACTGCGTCACACTGTGCAGTTCTGGCATGGAGTCTGTCGTACAGATGTTGGATGTAAGTTTGTGGTATTGAGTTCCAAGCATCCTCCACCTGGACGCATAAATCGGGGATGGTCGTGGCTGGCCATGGAGACCGGATAAGTCGTTGTCCCATAAAATCCCACACGTGCTCAATGGGGGACAAATCCGGTGAACGTGCAGGCCATGGAAGTTGTCTCACACCCTGAAGTGCATGTTGCGTTGCACGGGCCGTGTGTGGGCGAGCGTTATCTTGCTCGAAAATACCACGATGGACCGACCTTACAAATGGCACAACAACGGGCTAAATGATGTTGTTGATGTAGGAGGTGCTGTTAGCGTACTCGGTACAAACACTAGTTGTGTACGGGAGTGATAGATGATCGCTCCACACACCAGGAGACCAGGTGTAGGCCCTGCTCGTCGCTGGCGGATGCAAGAAGGGTGGAGACGCTCCCCCTGTGCGTTTGCGAACATGCATACGGCCATCGGAGGCTCCCAAGCAGAATCTGCTTTCATCGCTGAACACGACACACATGCCAGAGGTTCACGTGCACCTAGTCCTGCATCCAGTAGACGGTTGCGGATTGTTCGCACAGTCACCTCAGGTGCAACGGCAGCTCGGATTTGCGTCGCTGTGGATGTTCTGCTTGACAACGCAGCTCTTATTATGCGTCGATCGGTTCGCTCATCAGTCCGTCTGTGACTCCCGGTTCCACATCTTCTCGTGTGGGAATGTCCCTCGGACCATCTACGCCACCATCTTACTCACCACCGATAACTTCCCGTCCAATTCGCTCCACAATACGACGCTGCGACCACCCTGGCCCCGCGGAGTCCGACTAGACGACCTCGCTCAAAGTCCGATAACTGCTGAAATCTTACACGTCTTGCAGCTTCTTCAGGGTCTTCGCACGTGTCCGTACGCCGACGACTGATTACATTCACTTCGCCGTACTCCTTAAATACCACCAACGATACTTTGCATATTATGCCGTGCTGTGGCGTAAGCGGTCACCGGTTGGTCCCGAAATTAACATCACACCTACGTACACTCGACCCCATTAACATATGCAAATTTCATGATCGTCCGCCAATTACTTCTTGGTGTTCTTTTTTCATTTTCCGGCAGTGTATTTGATTAGATCTGCTGCTGATGCATTACCATTTCAGTTACTTCCTTCCCATTTTGGATGACTTAGTGCAGTGGCGTCTCGTGCGATAAAATGATGGCGATGGGAGATAAAGAAAATATAGAAGAGCTAAAAAAGACAAATTTTGCAGTGAAGCGATTTGATGTTTATATACACCGATGAGGCATTAAATTATGACCACGTGACTAATAATCTGCAGGACCCCCTTTAGCCTGCAAAACAGAAGCCACTCGGCGAGACATCGATTCGATGAGGTGGCGATAGGTATCCTGTGGTATCTGGTACCATAATGTCAACAGCAGGTCCTCCAGTTCCCGTACATTTCGGGGTGGTGCTGATTTAGCGCGAACCCGTTTTCCCAAGTCGAACCACAAATGTTCGATTGAGTTCACATCAGGTGAATTTGGAGGCGAGGGCATTAACAGAAAGTCACCAGCATGCTCCTCGAAGTGCCCCTTCCCGTTTCTGGCAGTGTGGCATGGCGCGTTATCTTGTTGATAATGACCATCACCAGCAGGGAACACAGTTGCCATGAATGGGTGAACTTGGTTCTCAACGATGTTCAGATACCTGACAGCTGTCAGGGATTGTGCTATTGGGATAACGGGGCTTAAAGTGTCTCAAGAAAACATCAACCACAGCATAACACCGCCGCCGCCTGCCTGCTTCCGCCCAAAGGTGCATCCAAGGGCCATAGCTTCCGTTCGTAATCGGCGTATCCGCGCTCGGCCGTCTACGTGACGCACCAGGAGTCTTGATTCGTCAGACCAGGCCATTTTCTTCGAATCATCCACGATCCAATCTCGATGATCGTGGGCCCATTTCATGCGTTGTTGGCGATCACGTGCAGTGAGCATGGTGACCCTTCTGGGTCTTCGGCTACGCAGGCCCATGCGCAGATGGCTGCGATGAACTGTGAGCTGTGACAGATTGTCCTGATCACCACTGTTGTAGCTGCGGGAGACATACGACTGGACGACGATTCGTCGTTTGACTTCTGATACGTACTCAGTACAGCGGCATGTGAAAAACCCACAAGCCGCGCCGTTTCCGAGATCGTAGTTCCGAGGCGCCGTGACATCCCAATTTGTCCTTTATTAAACTCCGATAAATCGGCAGCTTTTCCCATTCTGACTCCGAAGACTCTACTAACCGAAAGCCAGTCCTCGGGTTGTATACGTGCTGCCCTGCGCAACCGCTCGGCTTCCAGGCGAGCTCATTTCTCTAGGTTGGGGGTGGTCATAATGCAATGGCTCATTGGTGTATACAAATAAATCTCTATGTAATATTTGACGATAATTGAATAAAATTATAGAAAGATATGAAGCACGGTGGAGGAGGAAGGTAGTAGACTCGAAGAATTGCAAATGATTTCAGAGGGGGAAACGCATATTTCGTGGAAGAAAACAGTAGAGGAGGAAATGGTTCACCTGTTTTCTACCTGGGTATTATGTTGTCCCTCCGGGTCGGAAACTCACATTTTGGGCTCAATTTCGTCATCTAGCGATAGTTAACGAGTGGTCATTGCATCCCGCACGACATCAATCGAACGTCCGCTTCTAAAAATTTTGAAGTAATTAATTTTAATAAAAAAAAGTACTGTCTCACAAACTGTTTCGGAGTCCAGAATAAAAGCAACAGGTCGGTCGGCGAAGTTGCATCGTGCATGTAACGCGGATCACAAATTAAGGCTCTGGTCTGTGGTCAAGGTATGGAGGAGAAGTCCAGCTAGAAGTACGTTTCTGTATATCTCGTAAAAACAGATCAAGTAACTGAAGCATGGAAGAAATCAGAACAGATTATCACCGGTGAGAATTTGTTTTTCCCACAACAGAGTGCATTCAGTTTAATTTTTTTTAGAAATGATCTCAGTACCTTTTTATTGTTACAAATAAATCTAAATTTAATACTAAAAATAAACAGGAAAATTTCAGCACAATTCTCCCTTAAATAGCTACTATAAAAAATACATGTTCCAAAAAGTCAGTATACAATCAGAAAATACACGGTAAACTTGACAAAAAATCTTTGTGGGCATGTAGTAGTAACGTATGTACTCGCATCGCGCTGAGGCGAAATGCGTTGTCGCCTCAAAAAGCGACTTCGCCAACGTCATCAACTCAGGTCTGTCCGCTCCCATTGAATTGCATCCTCCAATCGAAACAAAGATGTCAGCCGATTTTAAGCTGCGTGGACTGTCGCCTCAGGACTTCGCTGGAAGTCATGACATCTGGGAACAGACTTGTCCCACGTTCGCGTGGTCTGCTGCGATCGCCTTAGTAAAAGCAGAATTCAAACTTTATAAATTTAATGGTCATACTATACCGTGCAAATTATTTGGGACAAGCTATTTTGTTCTCAGAATTGTAATGTGATCACCAGTTGATGCCGGAAACCCACGTAAACCGGTTTTATCAGCTGTGGGGTGATGTGACTGTTAGAACTTGATAGTAAGAATGTGGTTTGACCGGTTTTAAGCAGGAAATAGGCACTTCAGCTTCAGTTGTGAGCTTTCGTGTGTGACAGGTGTATGTTAGTTTTTGCTCTCTGTGAGTACGTGTTGCTTTCGTGTATTGAAAAATGGATATTTCCCCAAGGAAGCGTGCAAAAATAATTGCTCTGAAGGATCACACTTCTGTGACAGTGAGAGATGTCGCTCTGCAGTTGGTGTAGGCAGATCAAGTGTACAAAGACTGCTTACGCGTTACAATGCATCTGGATCAGTCTTCAAAAAGGAGCGCTAAATGTGGAAGGAAACGAAAACAACTCCACGAACCGATAAATATCTAATCAGAAATAGTAAAATGAATCCAAAAAAAAAAAAAAAGCACCGACCTTCAGAGAGATTTATTGGCTAGTGGTTGTGATGTCAGTGATTCAACTGTGCGCCGTAGGCTTCTGGAAGTTAGCCGGAAGGCAAGAAGACCAACGAAAAATCAATATTTGAATGCGAAAATGAAGATAAAACGTTTAGCATGGGCCAAAAAGTATAAATCATGGACTGCTGACGACTGGAAAAAGGTAATTTTCACTGATGAAACTCATTTATTTGTGCAGGGTTACCAAGAAAATGTCGTTAGACGAAGCAACTGTGAACCCTTAAGACCTGAGCATGTCAAACCAACTGTAAAACACCCTCTGAAACAGATGTTTTGGGGTTTTTTCACATCAAATGGCACTGGAAGCTTAGTTCCTGTTCAAGGTATGATGAATTCAGCCAAGCACGTAGAAATATTACAACGTAGGATTGCTCCATTCTTGCAAACTTTTGACGGGACATTTCAACATGACTTGGCCCCATGTCACAATTCGAAATTGCTCAAGAATTTCATGCTGGAAAATCAAATTCATTTGCTTGATTGGCCTGGAAATTCACCAGACTTAAATCCCATAGAAAACTTGTGAAATATTTTGAAGAGACGTTTAGGTAAAATGGACTGTACAACCAAAGAACGCATGATAACGAATGCTATAAAAGTGTGGTTCCACGATTATGAAGTCAAATATATGTGCACTCAATTAGTGGAGTCAATGCCAAAACGAATTCAAGAGGTCATTTCTGTTAAAGGAGGACATACTTCATACTAATACAGGTATTTATCAGTGTATATCAAGGCATACACATAATAAAATCAATATTTGTTACACATAATAAAATCAATATTTTGTTACACATAATAAAATCAATTTCACTTGTCGTCCCAATTGGATGTCTCCATGTCCACACAGGAAATGGACATGGAGACATCAAATTGGGACGACAAGTGAAATTGATTTTATTATGTGTAACAAAAAATTCGTCATCGAAGACTGCAGTGTGCTAAACAAGTTCAACACAGGTAGTGACCATAGATTGGTGAGATGTAAGATGCACCTCAACACTAAACTGGAACGTGGCAAGCTCATAAGACAAACAAAATGTATTGACATAACCAACCTTAAAAAACACCATAATACTTTCAAGTTGGAACTGAAGAACAGGTTCTCTGCTTTAGAAATCCTAACATCGGAAGAAGTGGATATTTCTGAAGTTAACAGAAAAGTAACCAAAGCTCTTATGGAAACAGCAACAAAATTAGCTGGGTCTAAGAACAAGTTGCATGTAAACAAATTATCAGGAAAAACCAAAATGTTGATGCAAAAAAAGAAGAGAGATGAGGACAACTAAAGAAGATGTGACTTCCAAAGTGGAATATATAGAGCTATGCAAGACAGCACGAAAAAGTATCACTGAAGACGTAAGGAAATTCAACTGTGAGCTAGTCAGGAAAGCAATTGAAAACAACCAAAGCCTAAAGATAGCAAAGGGACATCTCAGTAAGGGAAGAAAACAGATTATGGCTCTGAGAAAAGAAGATGGTTCTGTAACAAGAAATAGAGGCGAAATTTTGACAAGAGTGAAAGATTTCTACTCCAAACTATATGAAAGGGATGATACATGTACTCCAGACATCATGAAAGGTACCAGAGTTCTTCCAGTCCTCCCAGCAGAAGTTGCTCATGCAATCAAGAACATGAAGCGGGGGAAAGCTCCAGGAGAAGATGGAATTACTATAGACATCATACAAGAAGCAAGTGGAGAAATTGAAACAGTACTCGACCAAATTTTCACTCGATGCCTTAATGAAGGGAAGATTCCTGAGGATTGGAACAATGCTACAATGATCCTGCTACATAAAAAAGGTGACATTGAGGATCTCAGGAACTACAGACCTATCAGCCTCCTATCAGTGGTTTATAAAATCTTCACTAAAGTTCTTTCACACCGCTTGAAGGTAACACTGGACATGGCTCAACCGAGAGAACAAGCTGGATTCAGGAGTGGCTACAGCACAATAGATCATATCCACGTACTGAGAGAACTAATTGAAAGAGCGAGGGAATATGAACTTCCATTGTGCATGGCTTTTATCGATTATGAAAAAGCCTTTGATTCGGTGAAACCATCAGCAGTTACCACGGCTCTGAAATCCTGCGGTATTGAAGATGCATACATTAATATTATTAATAACATCTATGAAAATGCAAGTGCAAATATTCGGCTGTTTGAAAATACAACACACGTAAAAATTGGAAAGGGAGTGAGACAAGGTGACACCATATCTCCGAAGCTCTTTAATGCCACATTGGAAAATGTCTTTCAATCACTGAACTGGGAAAACAAAGGGATAAAGATTAATGGAGATTATCTAACCCACCTTCGTTTTGCTGATGACGTAGTCATTTTTGCAACTACCCCATCAGAGCTGCAGAGTATGATCCAGGAACTTGCTGACAAGAGTAAAGAAGTGGGATTAAAAATGAACTTTCAGAAGACAAAAGTGATGTTCAATGCTTTTACAAGAAATGAAGATTTATCGATTGATGGAGAAAAACTGGAGATAACAGATACGTATGTTTATCTTGGACAGCAGATATCAAGTGGTGGTCACATTGATGAAGAAATTAATCGGCGTACAAAACTTGCCTGGAGAGCTTTTGGAAGAAACAGCATAATTTTCTAGAGCAATATGCCATTATGTCTTAAAAGAAAAGTGTTTGATCAATGCATCCTTCCAGTGCTTACGTATGGTGCAGAGACGTGGACCTTAACTAAAAGAGACATACAAAGGCTGCAGACAACTCAATGAAGCATGGAGAGGTGCATGCTTGGTATAACCAGGAGAGATAAGAAGAGGAACTCGTGGATCCGAAAAATGACGAGAGTGGAAGACATCATGATCAGAGTTAAATCCCTGAAATGGCAATGGGCTGGACATACTGCCAGAAGGACAGACCATAGATGGACAGCCGAAATTTTAGATTGGATTCCAAGGGACAGGAAAAGACCCAGAAAAAGACCACATGGGAGATGGGTGGATGAAATTCGTAAATATGCGGGAGTGACATGGAGGAGACTGGCACAAGACAGACCGTTGTGGAGGAAACTTGGGGAGACCTTCGTCCAGCAGTGGATTGATAATGGTTGACAATGATGATGATGATGATGATCAAGGCATAGAATGATATAAAAGCATAGTTTTGTAAAAAAGAGTGATTTTTTACTTTGTCCCAATTAATTTGCACAATATGGTAAACTAAGGATTCATTCTCCGGTTGAATCATTTTTTAAGCAAATTCACGAATCAGAATAGGAATTTAAATGTTTCGTTTACATATACAATTAAAGGCGCAATATATGTTACAGATGTAAAATTTTATTTATCGGCGAAAAATTTCTGGTGAATCGTCGCCTCACTTGCCTCATGACTTAGTGTGATGAAGTGCTCAAGCAAGGTCTACCTTAAGATAAAAGCAATTTCGTACAATATAATTTACAAACAACAACACCATCTATGTATGATATTTAATGTTAAAAGATGAAGAATATTTACAATTAAAATCCCCACTGGTACTTTCGGGGTGACATTCACCCCTTCATCAGGTAGAACAGAGGTTATGTGATACTCGCACAAATTTATAAGATCACAGTGATGCACCACGGGTAAAGGTCTCAAGCGTCACAATATTGTGATTGTTGCCATCGCAACCGAGCAAACACACTCGTGTTATTTCCAACAACAAAATATTCACGTAATAACACAGAAATTTTGTTACATTATTAAAGGCTATTGTGAAATTCACATGTTGTTTTTAACTGCTATAATTTAAAGTTCAGATTAACTACGTGATTTTTCCAAATTTTTGATATGTCCACAGGTGTATTCAAGGGCGCCCATAGGGGGGGGGGGGGCTCGAGCCTCCCCTAGCCGTTGGTATAGCCAAATTTTTGATAAATTTAAAGCACTAAGGCATTGGACCAATCGTCCCATTGGACGAATCGGCATTGGACCAATCGTCCCATTGGACGAATCGGCATTGGACCAATCGTACCATTAGACGAATCGGCATTGGACCAATCGTACCATTGGACGAATCGGCATTGGACCAATCGTACCATTGGACGAATAGTACCTTTGGACCAATTGTCCATTAGACGAATCGTCCCTTTGGACGAATCGGCATTGGACCAATCGTCGTTGGACGAATCGTACCAGACCCCTATTTTAGTGCTTTAAATTTATCAAAATTTTGGCTATATCAACGGCGGGTCTGGTACGATTCGTCCAACGACGATTGGTCCAATGCCGATTCGTCCAAAGACGATTCGTCCAATGGACGATTGGTCCCATTCCGTCCTATCTGTCCGAAGTGCTACTCGTGTTATAAAAATCTCAGCTGTTCTGATTTTATCTCTGATGTTATACGAAAGTACCGGTAGTACAAAGAATGTAAAATAATGTTACATTTCATGCGTAATATTGTGGTTACAGATTTTTTTTTTTTTTTTTTTTTTTTCGGAATCGCGTTTTTTTTTTGTTATACTGTCCTTGCTGCCGTATGAAGTTACTGATGTACGAGCCGTTCAATCAACTTCAATGTTTCTCTTTTGCATGAAATAATATAAAACACTAGTTTTCCGTTTCTGTTTGTAGCATGCAGTGGGGTTCCGCCAACTGGCCAATGGAAACGTTCTGGTCGGGTTCGGACAGAGAGACCTTTTCAACAGTTTTTATTCTAGCGATGTCATATTCATAACGTTTACATATCAAATCAAGTTAATAATATTGCGCTTTTACTTAAGAACGAAATATTAATTCATAGGCTATAAGGCTAGGCCTTTTTAGCACTTTTTATTCTACCGATGTCATATTCATAACGTTTACATATGAAATCAAGTTAATAATATTGCGCTTTTACTTAAACACGAAATATTAATTCATAGGCCATAGGCCTAGGCCTTTTTAACAGTTTATATTCTACCGATGTCATATCCATAACATTTACATATTAAATCAAGTTAATAATATTGCGCTTTTACTTAAGCACGAAATATTAATTCATATGCTCTAGGCCTAGACCTTTTTAACATTTTTTATTCTACCGATGTCATATTCATAACGTTTACCTATCAAACAAGTTAATATTGCGTTTTTACTTAAGCACGAAAAATTAATTCACAGGCCCTAGGCCTGTGCCTTTTTGACAATTTTTATCTTACCGTTGTCAGATTCATAATGTTTACCTATCAAGAAAACTTACTAATGTTATGCTAGTATTTTTAACTTTACTTAATATGTAAACGTTAGAATATGACATCAGTAGAATAAAAGTGTTAAAAGGCCTGCGGCCTAGGTGCCTTGTAAAGACATGAGAAATGATATGATGTGTGCCTTTTGTAAGGTTTTATAAAAGGTTTACAAACACCAAGTATATAGGTTGTAACTCAAAATCTTCTAAAAAGGCCCGCGGCCTAGGTGCCTTGTAAAGACCTGAGAAATGATACGATGAGTGCCTTTCATAAGGTTTTATAAAAGGTTTACAAACACCAAATATCTAGGTTGTAACTCGAAATCTTCTAAAAAGACCCACTGCCTAGGTGCCTTGTAAAGACATGAGAAATGATACGATGAGTGCCTTTTATAAGATTTTATAAAAGGTTTACAAATACCAAATATCTAGGTTGTAACTTAAATTATTCAAAAAAGGCCCGCGCCTAGGTGCTTTGCAAACTGCTGAGAAATGCTCCATTGAGTGCCTTTTACCAGGTTTGTGTAAAATGTTTACAATTACCAAATATACGGAAATGATCTTTCAAAAGGATATAATGAGCAGAATAATTTAAATCATTATTCCTTTCTGGAAAATAAAACACTTTACCGTTGGTAAGATGATACCATTGGACGAATCGGCGTTGGACCAATCGTACCATTGGACGAATCGGTATTGGACCAATCGTACCATTGGACGAATCGTACCATTGGACGAATCGGCATTGGACGAATCGGACATTGGACCAATCGGCATTGGACCAATCGGCATTGGACCAATCGTCGTTGGACGAATCGTCCGGGACCGCTAAAATAGATGAAACCTTTTTTTGTTGTAGTTTTGAAACGGTATCAATAATTTTTGTTGTATTTTAGTATCTTGTACATATACTAAAATGTTTGACAGCCTTGAAAGAGGTAAGGATTTTTCTTTGCCCCCTCCCCCACTCCTAAAAGTACTGATATTGGGGTATTGTCATTACATCTGTCCCAAGGGCTTCGGTATACAGGCTTTCAACAAGGTGTAATGAGTGTACGTGTGCTGGATTGTCCAACAGTATGGTATTCGCCCAGTCTGGTTGTAATGTTCCATTTACAACATTCCTAGATAATGCCGTATTATTGCGGTTGGTTCGGATATCATATTTGTGTTCCTGTACATGAACACCCAAGCTTTTCTTTATAGACCCTACGTAGTTGCTAACATATTCACTTGTTGAGGAGTCCAACATTGGAATGTTATACACTCCCCGTTTGCTCATTATGTCAGTTGTTGCCCGATCTGTTTTAATAAACGATATAAGATTCCTTGATCGGGTACCAAAGTCCAAACTGTATATTATATTTTGAGCACATACGTGATAGTACGTTAGTGATGTGTGGGTGCTGATCAAATGCTCCCACACATTGGATCTTGCTTCAGATTTATGGATCTATCTTTTATTACTCTGTGGTATATTCTGTTGCCCAAAGTTCTTGGATATCCATGTTTGTCCGCCAACTCGAAAATGAACTTTATCTCAGACTGTAAATGACTTTCACTCGAAGAGTGCGTGAAGACTCTTCTACATAATAAGAAAGTTGATGGCAGATAACTTTTGTGGAATTGGATGTGAAGAGTTAAACGAAATAAGACAGTTACAATCAGTTGGCTTGCAATAAACAGAAAAAGACAATATATTAGTTTCTATATATATCACGGGATATGCGCAAATCCAGAAAAGGCAGTGACAAATTAGATTCAAGTTCTATCGTGAGCCCGATAGTGGGAAATACTGGAGAGTGAGTTGGCGAATTGATTTAAGGCATCCTGTGAATGAGGCCAAAACACAAGGATATCGTCGACGTACCTAAGGTATAAGCTGGGGACTAGAGGAAATTAATTAATAACTTTATTTTCAATGTATTGTAGCAGAATTTCTGCTATCACCGCGGAAAGAGGGGAGCCCACGGGCGAATCTTCAGTTTGCATATAAATTTTGTCAAGAAATTTCCAATATGAACGCCGTATTGTGAAGGTTTACGTTATTGCAGGTAATTACGTACAAATGTCAAGGCGCCGCCCCGCTGGCGCGATGGCCTCTGATCATCCGTCCGAAAGGGGACCGGGTTCGAATCCCGGTGAGACATGGATGTTGTGTTTGTCTTACGGCAAAGGGAGAGCTTGCCTGGAACCAGTGACCCTAAATTAGGGATGGGCGACTGCTTATAGCCCATTGAGTTGCTCACGGTGGTCGTTAAACCTCCAATCCAAAAGAAATGCCAAGCCGTGTTCTCAGAAATGACGCATCCTCCACAAAAGTGTGTTAGAAAGTAAAGTATATTTTAAAGTTGTAGTCAGATTTCCGTTCCGCAAGTAAACTTTTTTCACCCAAATGAAATTTTGTTTTGAATTTCATTAGTTATCAAGTTACTTACTGAAGACAAGACTTAGAAAAACAAATTTGCAGCTTTCGTTTGGCTGTTTTTCTGCTCTAAAAGTATTTACATTTTTTTTTCGTTAGCCACCAGAATCTGTGTATATAATGTAATGTAACGACTCCCGTTACCTCTTCGTCTCTTCATGATTATATTTACGATCCAGCAAGTCATAGTAACAGACTCGTATAACTTCAAGTCCCCTAGTTTGGTTCAGCTGTTACGTTCTTAATTACCACATGTCGTTCGTCCCTTGAGACTCGTGTACCACCATAATTCTCGACTCGTAAATTCACTCATATGTACAAGGTCCGATCAAAAAGTTCCGAGACTAGGCCGATATGCAACAAAGTACGAACGTTACTTAAGTCTGGCGATGATCTCCCTCAAAGTAGTCTCCCTGGGCAGCGATACACCGCTGCCAGCGCTTTTGCCAATGTTGGAACGCTCCCTGGAAGTCCTGTTCGCGAATCGTGTCAAGTACCGTCTGCGATTCGCGTTGGATCTCGTCCACCGTTTCAAAACGGCGACCCTTGAGCTTCAGCTTCATCTTCGGGAACAGAAAGACGTCACAGGGGGCCAAATCCGGCGAGTAAGGCGGGCGAGGAAGGGTAGTCATGCTGTTGCGGCTGCAAAACTGGCGTGTTGCTAACGCTCTGTGAGCTGCTGCATTGACGTGATGAAGCAAGAAATCGCTTCTGCGCCACATTTCAGGTCGTTTGCGGCGAATGTCCTCCCTAAGATGCCGCAGAACATCGCAGTAAAAAAGGGCGGTGACGGTCTGGCCTTGGGGTACGAATTCACGGTGCACAATCCCATGAATGTCGAAGAACACGATGGGCATGCTTTGTTGCGCTCCGGACCTTCTTCGGTCGTGAAGATGCCGGGCTCTTCCACTGCGACGACTGTTGTTTGGTATCCGGGTCGTAACCGTAGACCCAAGTCTCGTTCCCAGTGATGACCCGCGACAGGAACGTTGGTTCATTCACCACCTGCTGACGAAGATCTTGTCAGAGTTCCACGCAGAGCGCTTTCTGTTCGGGGTTCAGAATCTTTGCAGCAATGCGGTGCATGTTCAAAACCGACGTCAGCATTTATTGCAGTGTTCCGTATGGCACATTGACGATGGTAGCAATGTCTTGAATGATTCTCCGACGACCCTCATGCACCAGATCCCTAATTTTGCCCACATTTTCGGGGTTTTTTCTCGTGGACGGTCGCCCTGATTTCTCGTCGTCTTTCAGTGCCGTTCTTCCGCTCTTGAAGCACGAGTGCCACTCAAAACACCTCGCACGACTCATTGTTTCATTGCCATAAGTCTGCAACAACATTTCATGCTCCTCCGTTCCCGATTTGCCGAGTTTGACGCAGAATTTGATATTCGCTCGCTGTTCTAATTTGCAGTCATACCCAAGTCGCAGCTGTTTTCTGCGCCTGGTCATCAAATATTGTGTAGCACAGCGCCCGATGTTCACAGAACGACGCCACTCGGCGCAATGACTCTTGAAGGTCACTGTCCTCGACCACTGCTCGCGCATCCGCGTACTGTCATCTATTGGTGCGCTACGTACCTAGTCTCGGAACTTTTTGATCGCACTACGTATACAGGGTATCCACAGAATTATCAAACCTGATTTCCCTGACTTTCCCTGACCAAACGTATAAGAAATCCCTGACCTTACACAAATAGGTTATTTGAGTTTTTCAATATATGTGCCATGATAAGAAATAAAATTGAATTAGATAATGGAGAAACTTATATTATTTAAAAGTGTTTCCGTTTGACGTACAAAGTTTCACAAATAACTGATTCATTTAATTATTTCTTTTATCGGCCTCAACATTCCCCATAGTCGTCCGACTCACACCTTTATAATTTTAAGTTTACTCTTTTTTTCATGGTTTTACGTTTATTGAAGAAACCCTCAAACAAACCCATACACAATATTCAGAACAGTTACTATAAAAATATTACAGTAGGAACACAGTCACTGTTTTTATGTTACACATCACTTTTCTTCTTTTCCAAATCTGAAATCTTCGCCTGCAGTGCTGCTTCTTCCAACTCTAGTTCCTTCCGTACTCTTTGTCTTTTTTCCTTCAATATCTTTATTTCATGATCAATTTTTCCTTCAGTTTTCTTTCTTCGTTTTGAAGAACACTTTTTCTCAAGATAATCCTGATATCTTCGTCTGGAGGCTCTTACAGAAAGAAGAAGCCTTCTATTGATGGCAATGTGTTCTACTCCTCCCACATTTTTAATGGCATCAAAAACTGTTCTCTGACAAATCAGGGATTCTTCCAGGAGATTTTCCACAAGAAGAGACTTATTGACAGAAAATCCACCTTCCGCTGAAGCATTTCCATGAGACATAATGAGACAAATTTTTATTACATCCAAAAGTTCACCGAATTGTTTTTGGTTATCAAGTAGAGCACTGTAAAATTTGTCTAATCCAATGGAATCATCATGACTGTCTAAAAATTCATCAAACTGAGACTTTAAAGCAGACTGGGCTTCTACACACAATGAAGCGTACTGTTTATTATCTTTTTCAGCACAGTCATCTGAAATCCTGTTTGCACTAAGTAAAACTTCGAGCACAATTTCCACTCTATCTTGCCTAGACTCGGCTGCTGCACTTATAATACACTATTGGCCACCCAAAATGCAACATCAAGAAGGACACGAGATAGCAAAGCCAGATTTACTGGACATATAACAACAGATACAAAGATGAAACGATTAAGCTTTCAGGTCCGTGCGACTTGCGGAACACGCAGACATCAATCGTTCGTGTGGCCTTCATGGCTGGCAATAACGGCAGCTACACGCCGCGGCATCGAACGATAGAGGCTTTGGACGTGGGCTTGGGATATGTCGGTCCAGGCTGCTTCCACACGTTGCCACAGTTCATCCGGCGTAGCCGCCGGTGGTTCTAGCCGGGCCAATCGGTTGCCGATCAGCGACCAGACGTGTTCGATGGGCGACATATCGGGAGAACAGGCGGGACACGGCAGCATTGACACCTGGTGGGCCGTGAAGAATTATTGCACGATGCGTGCCATGAAGAATTATTGCACGATGCGCATTGTCCTGCTGAAACGTAGCCGCTTGCAGGTCTTGTAGGTAAGGGAGGACTACAAGCTCCAAAACGTCGGAGAAGTAGCGAAGCTGTTGAGTGTACCGGCGATGCGTACCAGAGGGGTGCGAGTGTCATATCCAATTGCGCCTCAAACCATAACTCCAGGCGACGGATTGGTATGGCGATGCATAATGCAGGTGTCATACAATCTCTCGCCGCGATGCCGCCACACGTGGATCCGACCATCGCGGAGTTGCAGGCAGAAGCGGGATTCGTTGGAGAAGACAATGTCGTGCCATTCCGTAGTCCAGGTGCGGCGTTCAAAAGCCCACTGCCGTCCCACTCGCTGGTTGTGTAAAGTCAGTGGTAATCGGAGCAATGGGTGCCGTGCGGCAAGTCCCCGCTCTTGCAGACGACGTCGAACAGTACGTGCTGACACAGGTTGTTGCGCAACATACCCTAATTCCTGCGCTAACGTTCGTGATGTGGCGGTGCGAGCCGTCAATGCCCGCCGTGCAACATGCTGATACTCTCGTTTGGTGGTGTGCCGCGGCTGCGGCAATCGTTCAGGTTGGTCAGTCCGTCCCTCCTGCACCCCCGAATCCATACTCGCCTTACTGTGGCTGGATATCGTCTCACACGGGTGCCGATGTCTCGGTACGATAAACCGCTGTCGCGATAAGCCACTATTCGTCCTCTGTCGAACCGCGAAACGTGCTGGAATGACTGCCGTATTCTGCGACGAGGCATTAGGAAGCTTTCCACGCACAGGTCCGGCAGCACAACACACTTCCACTACTTACACCCCGCCTTCTGTGCACCCTTCTTATAGGGCTTCTCGGTGGCGTGCCTGGCGCACATGATTTGCATATGCCCTGCAATGCTAATCGTTTGCATGTCCTCTCGCGGGCGGCGCATGCTGCGAATTTCAGGCCAATCGGATGCTTCCTTCTTGGTGTTGCATTTTGGGTGATCAGCAGGGTATTTGGGTTCAAACAAGTTACTCCACGGACAAACTTAAATTTTAGTGGGCTTTTCTCACAAAGTTTTTAAATTATACTGGTCACACGTTTCCTAAATTCAAGCTTAAACTCTAATTTCTCTCTTTATGAGCACTTCACTTCTTTTAATAGCCTTTTAGCACTAAATCCAATATCAACTTTCACAATTGAGAGATTTTCACTTTTTGATACATCTAAAGTTAACAGTTTTGAGACACTATCAGCTTCACTTAATTTGTCAGGCTTCAAGCTTTGTGCCATCAAATTTTTCATCAGATCCAGCAAATCAGTGTGTAAGCAAAGAATTAAAGACTTTGGGCTGTGGAACCTTCTTAAAAAGATTCACACTCTGAAGCTATAGTCCTCAATGCAGCCAATTTGCGTTTCAACAGTGGACTTCCCATGAATTCTGCAAGAAACATGTGCTGTTTGCTGGAAACCGATTAATCTTGAACATATTTCTTGATATGATCATAGACAAGCAATGCCCTAGTCAAACAATTAACGTTTTCCAACCACCTTACAGAGCGCAATTTCAGAGGGAAATCTTGGCATCCAGTAATCATAGTATAATTTGCACGGCGAGCAGGACTATCTTTTAAAAAGGTAGTACAAGTTACGCAGAAAGTGATATATATCCCATTTCATTGCTTTAAGTCCAGTTTTCATAGCTCCATTGACCACGTGAAGACCACATACTCCAATGTCAACTAATAATTTACCATCTGGATTTTCAGTTCTAAGTTTATCTTTCAGCTTTTGAAGAAAGCTGAGATTAACGTTAGGTCCATCCATTGACACTTGTAGCATGTTATCCAATGGAAGAGGTGCACCTTTAATGAATTTCTTTAAAAGGTCATTAGCTGTTTGCCCGTCCTAAAAACACACTACTGAAGTACCTAGTGGAAACATTTTGCCGATTGACGTCCCAATAACGAACAAACTGATCCATTTACCCACGCTGAGCAATTTTGTTTAGTGATTCATCAAAACAAATTACAAAGTCAGTGCACTGCTTCAGATCGTCCATTAAACACTCTTTGAAATGTGGCGCCAATCCATGGTTTATCACATAAGATGCTTTGCTTTTACCTAAAGTAAATTTTGAAGCTATCGCGCTGTCAGGAAACATTAACTGAAATGTTTTGTTAATCTGTGTACAAGAGTTCAGAGACATTCGCTTGGACAACACTTCCATGGCCCATATTATTTCCGACTTTGTTACATCATCTTTCACTACATAAGCATTAAGGTCACTAGGCTTCACATCATATTTCACAGCATGAGTATTTGAGAGACTTAATATTTTCTAGAAGTACTGATTCCACATTTCCTGAGCTTGTTGATGGCAAGAGTTCGTTATTACATAGAGAGTTCTTTTTCACAGAGGAAGTGAAAGAAGCAAGACTGGGCTGAGACATTTTAGCACGGATGTTTTTCAAATGATTAGGGCCATTTCCGTGGCTGGAGACTGCCCGACGCCCCATGTTGCTAAGCTTGAAAGTTTTTAGAATACACTTTACAAAATGAATGTCGCCGTTCACAGCAGCTGTCCAACCAGAAAACTCAGGATTTAATTGTTCGTCCAACCATTGTTCATTAAACACACAACGCTTTGACATTGCTACAGTCTTAATTGCCTTTTAACAAGGTATAACTTATATCACACATTTTCTTCTATTCCTTTGACCCAAAACAAAAAGAGAAATGTCAACAAGTAATGTAACACAACTTACAATAATAGGTAGAAAATACAAGGCTACATTAGTAGGAAGGGGAAGTTAGTGACTGTCTGCAACACCAAGTGCAAGTGTGTTGGGCGATGAGGGCGTCACTCACCGTCGCCGGGGTAAAACTAGTTGTAGTCTAACTGTGATGGAAATTTCCCTGAATTTTTTTAAATATCACTGATTTTCCCTGACTTTTACTGACATTTCAGGCATTTTCCTGACTTTCCAGAATGTGGACACCCTGGTATAACACAATTTTATTACAGAATGGGCGTCCTGACAGAATTACATCGACATACATATTTATCGCACGGCAGCACTTCGGTTACACGTGCGCCATAATTCCCGCGTCTACCAACTCTTCTCTCTCGCCACGTCCTTTCAAGATCACGTCTCTCGCTAATCTATCCCAGACTAGTGATGGGCATAATCGAGTAGAAATAATCGATTCATTCGATTATGTAAGCCGCCCCGGTTGCGCAGTGGTCTAAGGCGCTGGCCTCTGATCATTCGTCCGTAAGGGGTTCCGGGTTCGAATCCCGGTCAGGCATGGATGTTGTGTTTGTCTTACGGCACTGGCTCTCTCCCTTCCCTGGAACCAGTGACCTTAAATTAGGGACGGGCGACTGCTTATAGCCCATTGAGTTGCTCACGGTGGTCGTTAAACCTCCAATCAAAAAAAAAAAATTATGTAAATATCTCGAGACATTCGATTCCTCCAAATTCATTCGAATGAAAAAAACCTCTCGAGAGAACTCTCGATTGCTCATACGCTGTCTCGTTCAAATGAGTGCATTCGAAAGGCAAAATCGGCCGCCCCGGTGGCGCAGTGGTCTAAGCAATGGCCTCTGATCATTCGTCCGAACGGGGTCCGGGTTCGAATCCCGGTGAGGCATGGATGTTGTGTTTGTCTTACGGCACTGGCTCTCTCCCTTCCCTGGAACCAGTTACCCTAAATTAGGGACGGGCGACTGCTTATAGCCCATTGAGTTGCTTACGGTGGTCGTTAAACCTTCAATCAAAAAAAAAAAAAAAAAAAAGAAAGAAAGGCAAAATCGCTCGTCTAACCGAAAACATCTCGAGAGGTACCGAGATACGAGAAATTCGGAAGTACTCGCTTTTCACGTGATCGAATTATCTCTCGCAGGGAGAATCACTTGCTTATGTTCCTTCTAACTTCTTAAGCTAGGTTATGCCATTGGAAAAGATGCAGGCGTCCTTAACATCATTCCGTCCAGCGAAAGAAAGCTCTGAGCGTATAGCACAAATTACAAATCATTCGAATGGCTATTTCGAGTGAATATCTCGAATTGTCAAACGCAGACGGCGGCTCTGAGCGTATCACGCCATCTACCGGTAAATTCTAAAATTAGAAATCGTTCGAATGACTATCTCGATTTGTCAGATCTCTCGATTGTAACCTTTCGATTCTTAAATTCCATCGATTCTGCCCAACACTATCCCAGACATAACTGGTCCTCTCTTCCGGAGTGTTGCTAAACCCCTCAGGCGTAGACAACACCTGACTCAGCGCTGCCGTCAGTAAAGCTTAGCGAATGTACCCAGTATCGCTGGCATTAATACATATACATACAAATATATATATATATATATATCATTATAATAAGTCTTACAGTCATAACATTTTTTTTATTGGGGGTTTAACGACCACCGTGAGCAACTCAATGGACTATAAGCAGTCGCTCATGCCTTATAATTTAGGGCCACTGGTTCCAGGGAAAGGGGAGGGCCAGTGCTGTAAGACAAAACACAATATCCATGCCTTTCCGGGATTCGAACTCGGATCCATCCACTGGCTAGGGGCACCACAGTACAATTATACTTGAAAATATCAGGGGTAATTCCCAAATTTTAGAACTTAGTTTGAACACAGACCCAGCAGTATGGCTTAAGTACAGAATGCGTAATAAATTGCTTGGGGATTCCTAAACAAGTACTAATAAGTTTACCAGTGATGTAGTTCTAAATTAAAAAGTGCCTTAGCGCTGAACTAATTAGATGCCTCAACCCGGGAAGAATACCCTCAAAATGTTTTCAAAAGCTTTATGAAAGATAAAATCTGATTTAATTATATAGTAATTTTTATTACTAATTATTTTTATCAATTTAAATTAAAATTGCACAATTTGAGCAATTTTAAATAAAAGAATGTTACGTGGTAGTCATATCCTAAGAATACTAAATTTTTATTTAAAGACCACTGTCTTTATGAACGATTTCAAATATTTATTGTGAATAATGCATGTCGCCCCGGTGGCGCAGTGTCTAAGTGATGCTTCTGATCATTCGTCCGAAAGGGGTCCGGGTTCGAATCTCGGTGAGGCATGGATGTTGTGTTTGTCTTACGGCACTGGCTCTCTCCCTTTCCTGGAGCCAGTGACCCTAAATTTTTTTGATTGGAGGTTTAACGACCACCGTGAGCAACTCAATGGGCTATAAGCAGTCACCCGTCCCTAATTTAGGGTCACTGGTTCCAGGGAAGGGGGAGAGCCAGTGCCGTAAGACAAACACAACATCCATGCCTCACAGGGATTCGAACCCAGACCCCTTTCGGACGAATGATCAGAGGCCATCGCTTAGACCACTGCGCCACACCAGGACGGCCCCTAAATTAGGGACAGGCGACTGCTTATAGCCCATTGAGTTGCTTACGGTGGTCGTTAAACCTCCAAACAAAAAAGTCCGCCCCGGTGGCGCAGTGGTCTAAGCGCTGGCTTATGATCATTCGTCCATGAAGGGTGCGGGTTCGAATCCCGTGAGGCATGGACGTTGTTTTTGTCTTACGACGCTGGCTCTCTCCCTTCCCTTGAACCAGTGACCCTAAATTAGGGATGGGTGACTGCTTAGAGCCCATTGAGTTGCTCACTTGCCCTCTTTAATCTTGACCAAAGAGCAGCTTTCGACAATATCTCACATTCGTATCTTTCTGCTGTTCTTATTGCTTTCGGCTTTCCTTTTGCTTTTGTTACCTCTATTCTTGCCCTTTATCAGGACGCTGCTTTCCATGTCAAGACGGCCGCCTTCTTGACTGCACCTATTCCTTTTCGGCGAGGCATTCGGCAGGGTTGCCCACTTTCTGGGCAGCTCTTTGCCATTGCTTTTGAGCCGTTTCTTCGGTCTGTCCATCGAGCCTTTATAGATGCACTGCCACCGCCTACTGCAAGTACTAGGCACTTTTCTGTGACATACTCTGCATATGCCGATGACGCGACCTTTTGTGTAAGGACAGACGCTCAATTCGACATCTTGCTCCAGATTTACGATCAATATTCTTCATGTTCAGCGGCATCACTTAATACATCCAAGAGTGCAGGCCTATGGAGCGGAGCGTGGGCCTCTAGGACTGACACCCCGTGGGGCGCCTCATGGACTGCTTCATCCCAAAAATTCCTTGGCGTCCATCTCGGAGTCCGTCTTTCTGCTCAAAATGAAACATGGAATGCTCTCAGAACACGCCTTACTCGAACTGCTGCATTCTGGCGAGGTTCCCAGTTTTGTACTTCTTACTTGTCAAGAGCTAGAATAGCTCAGACTTATATTCTTTCACCATGCTTATATGCATGGTCAGCAGAACGTATGCCCATTTATCACCTCAATGAAATCACTCGAATCATCTCAACGATAATATGGAACAGGTACCATTGGATCCAGGTCTCCACTCTCTGTCGTCGAGTCACTGATGGAGGTATTTCACTGCTGGAAGTTTGCACCTACTATAAAGCACATAAAGTGGTTTCTTTCCTGCGGCTACTAAGTGCACCAGAGTCGCCAGTGACGCTCGTTAGAGATGTCATGATATCGCCTAGGAATCCCCGAATCACTTTCATCACGTATCTTCTAATGGATCAATCTCCTTTTTTTCATTCTAAACTTTCCCCTTTCTACAAAGAGGTCCTTTCCTTTCTCCGTTCTCTACCCCTCTTCCGTGCTCCACCGGCTTCCACCACTGAACTATTAGCTGAGCCCCTGTTCTTTTCTTCCATCCTTCATCCCCCTAATGCTCCCTACTTTACTGACCTTTCCTGGCTCCCCGCCGGAATAGTATCTGTTCAGGATCTAATTTCTCCAGATCTTTCTTGGAAACCCTTCTCTGATCTGTCCCCCCACATCTCCCCTACCTCTTCCTCTCTTTCGCTGTATGATTCCTTCCGTTCTTCAATCATTACCCTCTTCCCTAACCTTGCCTCTCAAGCTGGGTTAACTCTTGTTCCCTCTGCCTCTCTTCTTCTTCCCTTTTTCCTTTCCGTTCGGGGCTCATCGCTTCCTCTCTCCAGTTTTTCTGTCTCGTCTCTTTACCGTTGTCTCATTGATCCACTGTATGCTACACCATTGATGATTCCAGATGTTCCGAATGTCGCCCTTTCACAAGTGTGGTCCATGTCTAATTCGCCACTATCTATTCCAGCAGAAAGAAACATCCAATGGTTGTTTCTTCATCGGCGGTTACCAGTTCCTACCAAATTATTCAGGATGACGCTTGTTGATTCGCCTAACTGCATGTTTTGCTCTACGACTGCGGATGTAGATCATGTGTATCAACATTGCACAGTGCTTCTTCCCTTGCTACATCTGACCTTCACTACTGCACAGTGCCTTAGTACTAATGATCTCTCCTTCTCAGCCTATAGCACGCTACTCAGCTCAAGTACTCCGCCTATTCCTATATCAGAGTCATGTGCTTATGTATTCATATTAGCAAAACATGTGATTTTTTGCTACTATCAACAGCTACGTTCTACCCCTATACAGCCTACCATCTTTCAGGCGGGAGCTGCGATGTGCAGTCAGTTCCGGAACAGAATGATTTCACGCTTGAGGCTTGCTTTCACTGTTGCTAAGGCTGCGAATCGAATCCCACACTTTATGTCAGTGTGGTCACCTTTTCGTCAATGGTTTTCTGGTCCATCAGAAGACCTTAGACTTTTGTTCTGACGTCTGTGAAATTGTTTGGACTAATTGAAATATAGTTTTGTGATTATCGTGTTCTTAGGTGCCCTTGTCATAATCGCTTCTTAATGTTACTGCACGTTTGCATGTTTCTCACCAACAAGGTCCTGTAGGTGAGTTTCTTGTTATACCACAGGCACTTAAAATAAGTTTAAAGTTTTTTTTTTTTTTTTCGGCACTTTCCTTATGTCTGCCGGGCTTTATAATATATGGTTTTTGCTCACGGTGCTAAGCAACTGTTTGATAGTGTTTAAATTGTCTTATTGATTTTGCACAGTGTGGTTTCTGATCATGTTGCATGTACATAAAGGGATATGATCAGTCGATTACACCATGTTCTGCAAGGTTTAGCACTTTTGTAGTGCAGGGGGTAATTGTTCATCATTCGGTTATTTGTACTGTACCTGAAGTATAGTTGCTATGCCAAAAGCTCAGTTTTGTATATACTAATGTACTTTCCTAATTGCACTGTAAAATTTATGTTTGGCACATTTCGCATGTTGGGTCACGATTAAATGTCTTAAGTTTTATGCTCATGGTGCGGAGCAAACGCTTTGATAGTATTTCAATTATATGTTAATGTTACACAGTGTGGTTTTTCTCATGTCACATGTGCCTAATAGGAAATAATCAGTCTATTAGATAATGTTCTGCGCTGTATTGCATATTTGCTGTACAAAGAGTCAGTTTCATATTTTCATTATTTGTATTGTACTCGAAGTATAAATTTTCTGTAAAACGCAAGTTCTGTTTGTACTAATATACTTTACTCTTTGCACTGTGAAATTTACAGTTGTACCATGGAATTGTAATTCCTTATTAGTGTCTTCCCTATGCCGTTGCATCTTGTGTACATATGTTGTTGTTCATTACAAGTTAATCTATAGCACTGTGATTGAGGCACTTGTTTAAGCCTAAGTAATAGTTCTTTTTGTAATTTGACAGCGTTTCACAAGAGAGATATTGCATTCAATTTGTATAGAGTTCACACCATCATTGTGGATAGATCATTTATTCGCTTATCTTTCAGATACTGAAAAGTATAAACCTTCTGCTCTTTTCTTCTCTTTTCTTCTTTTTTTCAAGATTGCTCAAAATATACATGTTTGTTTTTGCACTGTAAAATTTATAGTTATACCTTGTACTGGTGTTCACCTATTAGAGATGGCACTCTGCTGATGCACATTGCGAACATATGTTGTACATAGAGTAAGTCAACCCATCAGTCCAGTATTGTCAGTGTTATGAATTTGCTTACATTGTATATAGTGCATCCACATAATGTAAATATCTCATTGTCATTGTAAATAGGTCATCCACTTGTTTATCTTTTGGTAACTGTTAAGCACAGGCCATCTGTATCTTCCTGTCCATGTTTGCTCCAAATAAAATATTGTTGAAGCTCACAGTGGCCGTTAAACCTCCAATCAAAAATAAATAAATAAAGCATACTAATCTTTTTTTTTTTATTGGAGGTTTAACGGCCACCTGAGCAAGTCAATGGGCTATTTTTTTTTGATTGGAGGTTTAACAACCACCGTTAGCAACTCAATGGGCTATAAGCAGTCGCCCGTGCCTAATTTAGGGTCACTGGTTCCAGGGAAGGGAGAGAGCCAGTGCCGTGAGACAAACACAACATCCATGCCTGACCCCTTACGGACGAATGATCATAGGCCAGCGTCTTAGACCACTGCGCCACCTGGGCGGCATGGGCTATAAGCAGTCACCCGTCCTTAATTTAAGGTTACTGGTTCCAGGGAAGGGAGAGAGCCAGTGCCGTAGGACAAATACAACGTCCATGCCTCACGGGATTCGAACCCGGACCCATTTGGTCTAAGCGATGGGGTCCGGGTTCGAATCCCGGTCTAAGCTTAGACCACTGCGCCTAATCACACTGAACAAAAACAACTAATCACATTGAACAAATACAACTTTTTTTGGTCTAAGCTTAGACCACTGCGCCTAATCATATTGAACAAATACAACTAACATAGTTACATCAACTTAGTGTGACTAATGCGGTTTTTTTTAAGATCACGATGCCTTTTCTGTTGCCCATAAGGAAGCAGGGAGTGAGCTTAGTGAATAACTTTTATTACAGCCGATATGGAGCAGTTTATAAATGTTTTGTTTTATTGGAGGTTTAACGACCACCGTGAGCAACTCAATGGGCTATAAGCAGTCAGTCGCCCGTCCCTAATTTAGGGCCACTGGTTCCAGGGAAGGGAGAGAGAGCCAGTGCCGTAAGACAAACACAACATCCATGCCTCACCGGAATTCGAACCCGGACCCCTTCCGTGCGAATGATCAGAAGCTATCGCTTAGACCACTGCGCCGCCGGGGCGGCTATAAATGCTCTTCACTAACGCTGTTTTATCTCAGGGCAGTACAATCTTAGCCCCACCATGTATCCACCACCAGCGACTTTCTTTCAACTGTTGTAGGAACTTTGTGTTCTCGAACCCTTAGGATCCGTGAAACCCCTACTTCGTAATTTTTTTTTTGTTGTTGTTTGGAGGTTTAACGACCACCGTGAGCAACTCAATGGGCTATAAGCAGTCGCCCGTCCCTAATTTAGGGTCACTGGTTCCAGGGAAGGGAGAGAGCCAGTGCCGTAAGACAAACACAACATCCATGCCTGACCGGAATTCGAACCCGGACCCCTTACGGACGAGTCATCAGAGGCTAACGCCTTAGACCACTGCGCCACCGGGGCAGCACTTCGTAATTAATCAGACTGTATATTTTGTTTCATTCATACAGTGTTTTTTGTTTTGTCTGTTTCTTTATCACCATGAGGGCAATAAGCAGTCGCTCGTCCTTACTTTCGGGTAACAGACAGATCCAGCAACTTGGCCAAGTGCATCCACCTGTACCTCTTCATGGACTCGAACCAAGGCCCGGCTGGAACCAATAGTCAGAGGTCAGCGCCTCAGACCACTATACCACCGAGACGGTCATCTCTGAAGTACAAACATTTGGTTAAGATAGGATTATGTTTGCATACAGAACACAGATTTACCTACTTTTGTATACACGATCATTTACAAAAAAAAAAAAAAAATCCTTGCCCAGCTTCTCTCACCATCCAACCACGAAAAATGGCTTAGTGCCGCGAAGCCTAAAAAAATAGTGCCTTAGCACCGCTAAGCCCTTTCTATATCACTGAAGTTTACCCTTACATAACTTAAATAGCGGGTAAATGTGTAGATTAGCGTCCTGAATTATTTCGTCGGAAAAATATCTGTACCTGGAAAAAGTGCGACGTAGAGATTTTACAGTATAGAAAATAATGGCAAATGGTGCAAAAATTTCATGTTTTAAATGTCTTTTTTAAAGATTTTTATCGTAATATTTACGCTCAAGTGCGACGCTGTGAAGAGACGCTGCTGTAGGCCTAAAGCATCGCTGCCGCGACGATGTCAAGCTTTGCTCTATTAAAAGGAAGTTTAGTTGCTGTACCGAAATGACAGGCGGAAGAGTACAAGAGAAAGTGGTTACGTTGTTGGCATGAGAGCGAAAAATCTTGCAGTGATACGCTACAGAAAATAGGTCCACATTATACACCTTTTATTTTGTTGAATCCTGTACGTTGCTGGCAAGAAAAACGGGATATTTTTTTTGATTGGAGGTTTTTTTTTTTTTTTGATTGGAGGTTTAACGACCACCGTGAGCAACTCAATGGGCTATAAGCAGTCGCCCGTCCCTAATTTAGGGTCCCTGGTTCCAGGGAAGGGAGAGAACCAGTGCCGTAAGACAAACACAACATCCATGCCTCACCGGGATTCGAACCCAGACTTCTTACGGACGAATGATCAGAGGCCATCGCTTAGACCACTGCGCCACCGGGGCGGCGAAAAACGTGATAAAACATCTTTGATTTGCAAATGATACGTATCAGTGAGATAGAAACTGACCAGCGAAGAAGGCATTAAAAGGAGAACCAAAAGTGCACTGGCACAGCAAATCAGCTACGAATGGAAGCCGTTCTAAGCAGAACCAAAAGTTATACTACCCAAGTTTTATGTACAACATAGAAAGGCATATTCGTACTTTCTATTTGAAATTAGGGAATCATATGCGAAAGAACGAAACATTTCTTGACATCTGCTTTAAAAACAATGACATTACATGAACGAACTATATTCTGTAGCGTATGAGTACATGATGCTTCGCTCCCCTGGCAAGAACGTATGCTACTGCACTTGTAATATTCCGCGTGTGAATTACACGCTGAGCGAATCTTTTTTTTTTTTTGATTGGAGGTTTATCGACCACCGTGAGCAACTCAATGGGCTATAAGCAGTCGCCCGTCCCTAATTTAGGGTCACTGGTTCCAGGGAAGGGAGAGAGCCAGTGCCGTAAGACAAACACAACATCCATGCCTCACCGGGATTCGAACCCGGACCCCTTTCGGACGAATGATCAGAGGCCATTGCCTTAGACCACTGCGCCACCGGGGCGGCGAATCTTCTTTTCAACGGAGCAAAGCTTGGCATCGTCGCCGTAGCTATTTCCTTAGGTATACCGCAGCGTCTCTTCACAACATCGCACTTGCAGGTAAAAATGTTGATAAAAATCTTTAAGAGACATTTAAAACATGAAATTTCTGCACCATTTGCCATTAATTTCCATAATCTATAATCTAAAGGTCGCACTTTTTCCAGGTACTAACATTTTTCCGACGAAATAATTTAGGACGCTAATCTACACATTTACCAAACAGCATATCAGTTTGCTTCTACCTTTCACTGGGTAGAGAACTAACTATATTAGTCATTAAAACTGAACTCAAGATTTTATGATCTTGAATGAAAAACTAACTTTTAAAGTCCTGTCACTGTGCTTCGAATATCAAAAAGCAATATTTCCACTTTTGAAGCTTCAAGTGATGTGCAATAGGAATTCTAACCACACCTGGTTATTCACTTGACCTATCACCTAGTGACTTCGATTTTTGGCAAAGATATAAAGAAACCACATTGAGGTGTACACTTTTTACATTGTTGTTTCAAGGTTTAATAACTCCCATGAGTATCTAAAGGTAATACAGAATCACCCATTACCAATTTAGAGCTACTGGTTATGGAAAGAACCCAGTGCTCGCAGGAGCAGGACAAACAAAACTTATGTGCCTTGCTCCAAGATTTGAACACAGATTCAGCAGCACAACTAAGCAAGCGTTTTCAGTCTCTGATTGAATTGGAAAGTGTCATAGAAACATTTTTTAGGACGCATATTTGACAGAGGAAATAAATTGATGGTGAAATTACTGTGCAAGTGAGTTTATCTTTGAAAGTTATAGCTACTTTAGGCGGATTTTACAAGAATTACGGGTTCTCAAAAAAGTCTCGAATGGCTGTGTATGAAAGTGTAATTTTTCCTAATCTGATGTACGCCAGTGAAACCTGGATACTGCAGAAGAGGCATAGGAGTTGTTTCTGTGCTGCAGAGATGTGTTACTAACAGGGGGTTTGTAGCAAGACACATTCTGATCATGTTTGGAATGTTGATGTGTTCGGAATGTGAAGCAAAATGTTGTTAGTAAGGTGGAGACAAATATTCTTAGGTGATTTGGCCATGCTGAAAGAATGAGATGCTTACTAAGAGAATTTATTCAGCCTAAGCAGCAGGAAGGAAAGGTAGAGGAAGGCCAAGTAAATTATGGGAGGACTAGATACAGGAATGTTTGCATGAGAAAAAGATAATGAGTATTAAGCACAAAAGGTCTTGTGTGATGGGTCAGTAAAGATTGAATTGTGTGCCAAGGTCATTGTTAAGTGGACACGTTTGATAAAACAGTAAGTAAAATCTAGTTCCATCAAGTTTAAACTTTGATCTGGCAGATGATCTTTCTTTGAGGAGCTAGCCTTTGAATCAAAGAGAACAGCTTAGTGATATGTATGTATGTATTATATGTATGAAACAACATCAATTTATATGGCTTCCTCTGAAGAAATCATTTAAACTAATAGCTAATTTTAATGGGTATTAAGATGATGGGGAGTTAGGCATTTTACCTCAAATTTTCAATAGAGAACCATCATCTGTCATCAGGAGGATTTATTTCAACATTGCTGGTGTCACAAAAAGGTAGTTTGCCTAACTCCCATTCCCTCTTAACACCCATTAAAATTAATTATTAGTTCACATATATCAAATCGCCGATAAAAGATATAACCTCACTGCAGACTGTATTGAAAAGCTAACATATAATTACACAAAAGAATTAAATACAAATTCTCAGAGCTCTGCAAACAATATTTGTGTATATGCACTTCAAAAAGCCCAAACTAAAAAACTGGTTTTGCATGAGCTGCTTCTCCATTCATTTTCTAGCTTTTCCAATGAAAAAAAGTTCCTGCTAGTGGAATAGGTTTGTATTTTAAGTTCACTGACATCTTGGCTTACACTGGCAGTACTGAAAGAATTCTTTTAATGTTGGTTTATTCTAACCATGATCATTATGATCTATGAATGCTAAAAAGCACTAATTTCTGACAAGGTATAACAACATTCAAACCTCACACACTATTTTCTGAAGTATAACAATAATCACACTTCACATCTTGCATTTTTAAATGCCATACTTCAAAAATTATTTCTGTAACTGGTTAATGAAATCACAACTATGATTTTTTTTTTCATTTTTCAACTTTAATTAAACAACTTTCTTGCTGGGTTGCATAAAATTATATTTTTGTATGAAAGTTACATATTTCATACTTTAAAAAATATCATGAAGTACTTTTAACATATCAGGTTTGAAATCCTTACCAAAGGACATACTTACTGTGCATACTCATTACACCCTACACCCTAAAAGTTGGTAAGTCCACCTAATTTCATTTTCATGCTAAGCATTCAGTATTCTCATGATATGAATATAACTTTTAACAATGCCTTTTTAAGTAATACCCATGTCCTATAATTCATGTAATTTTAATGTACATATAAAATGTCAATTTTTTTACTTCTGCCTTCATATCTAAATATTTTAATTCATAAAGATATTGTGTATGGTACAGTATTTGCACGAAACATATTGGAAAATGCTCAGCACTAAATTTCAACAATTCAGTGTGATTAGAAGGATTCAACAAATTAGTCAATCACATTTTTGTTGACTTAAGTGATGATGATTTTCCAGGTGAAATTCATGTAGCAACTCAAAAGTACAAACCTAGTACCAAAATAATTTGTTTCCTTGTTATATGTCCAAGAATTTTCCAGTTTTTCTCAGTGCACAATACTGTCTACATGTGGTAGTAATATATAGTACAAAAGAACAGGATATGATATTATCTTTGGATATGTTTTCTTTGTTACCTTGAAATTTTTAGAAGCCATACAACTCTGCAATACTGCAAAACATTCTGACTTCAAATGTTTGGCATTTCAGGATCATGCAGAATGTTCTATTTATCAAAAGGCCTGTCTATTACACCAAAGAATTAATTCTTTCTTTTTTTTCACAAAATAATCATGCATCAATAAAAACACAAAAAATTGAAAAATATATGGATGCTTTTGATTATACTCTACCTGAAATCACTTTTACACACACATCAAATTTTAGAACAGAAGTTTATTTGAACTTAACTAAAATAACATATTGTTAAGCTGCAAATCAAAACTTTTACCTACATGATTCAATCGAGGAATAACTTACAGGACCATAAAAAGTTCTTTTGTTCTAGGAATGACTAAAAGTTTAACAGTCAAGTTACTGTGTATGATGTAGAACTGAAATACATAGCTTCACATTTTCAGATACAAGTAATGGGTTTTGATTACATTAAGAGCATACACATTTTTTAGGAAGTATCATTTACAGAGGGGAAATAGCCTGTTTAAACATGAAGCATTGAAACAGGTTGGAACATGAATTCAACTAATATGAACCAATGGTAGAGAACATCATTAAGGTTAACATTTGTCTTGACTTTTAAACCTATATATTAAATAATAATAAAAATCTACAGTATATATAAGATAAATATAGAATCCTTTCCACACCGCCATTTCAGTAAAATATATATAAATGGCTATATACTCAAAAAACCAAAATCCTTTTTTTCATATGCTAATATTTACATGGAATTAAAATATAAGTGACCCCTGATGAACAAATGACAGTTGTGCGATATAACAGCAAATAAATAAAACATCTCTGCCCAAAACAAGAAACATCAAAACATCATTCCACACACACAAAACACTGACTTTGAGCAAGTTAGGTAGAAAAGTAGGAACGAATAAAAAGAGATTAAGAAGATTTAACGCCCATTTTTGCGTTATCTGTGCATGGCAATGGAATGAACTGCATAGTCTTTACCATAATTTTTTTTGTGCCTTGAAAACAAATCACATGGCAACATTTATGGATGTTACATATTTGATACATTTTTTTACATCTGAACTGGTTAAAGGAAGCCATTTCTGTACATATCTCTACTTTCTTTTTGCCTCTTTTTTCATCATTTTAGATTTTTTCTTTTCCTCTTTTCTACGATTCTTTTCTCGCAGACTCTGGTAGAGTTTCCAACCAAAGAATCCTAATACAGAATTAAAATAAACAACAACAGTACATATATTAAGATGTTATGCACACATGAAGACAAGTTTACAATAAAAAATTATCCTTCATTTTAGAAATCACAAAGAGCACACAAAATGTTTAAGCCATTCAATGCAAAAATAATCCTATAAACAGTAGTGTTATTGTCCTGTACCAATGAAACCATGGAAATGATAATATATGTTTGTGCAAGCAAATAATCAACCTTTAATTTTTTTATCAATCAGAAACTGCTGAGGACAAAAGTAGGGCAAACTCAATTTATAAAAAAAAAATGGTTTGAAATGGCAAAAAGTTAAGAGCTATGGAATTTATTATTACAACTAGATGGAGTTTCAGATTTCAGAAAATAAATAATTATCCAAGGAAGCAATTTTGTTTGATGCCCACAATTAAAAACAAAAAGTATTAGAACATATATCAATGATACAGGTAATTTCATTACCATGATACATTGTTTTGTTTCCATCACGTGTTCACCACTTGCTAATGAGTCTCATTATTGTCTGGAAACATCATTCAATTACTTAAGAATTCTTGAGTGAGAGCTTCATATTATCATCATTAGCATTCCTTAAAGGTAAGCAATATGTAAAGTTGAAAACACAATACAAATAATCATCATATTCATGTTAACATGAAAACAAAAACCACAAATTTTGTGAGTTGTAAGCCTCATACAATCAAAAGGGGTAAAACGATTTTCCACCACAGCACTAGTGTAAACACTTGCTGTTAGAAAACACTACTGACGCATAACATAAACACCTTAATTGATAAAAAATCAATGCTACAGCTAGCATAATTACATACAAAATTAGATTAACTGCACACCAATTAGCATTTCTCCATGTCATATTGCTAGCGGAAAAGAATGACTACAGCTCAGGTCTGAATAGAATATGTTGTATTATAGTGGCTCCATGCATTGAGAGAAACACATAGGTCACCCCCCCCCCAATGAAACTTTTTTTTTCAGATTGCTTCTTACTGATGTTCTTTATGTTAATGCCACTTGAAACTTTTATTATGAAGAGATATAATAAAGGTTTTACTGTTTCAGGATGCAAAAGATACAAAAACTAAAATGAAAAATCAGGCAAGGTGACATTATTCCTAAGCTTCTGAATGTTACTTTGCACAGTATCTTTAAGGCAATGATTGAAGGAATAAAATTAATGGCACTCATGCAAGACATCTTCATTTCATTACTGACAACTATTTTGTACACTGATGTTTATCATGAGAAGAAAAAACACAACATAGATGGGTTGAAAATAAACAGTCTGAAGACAGAACTCATGCACAAATTCAGCAAAAAAGAAAATTTCGTGGTCAATACTATAAAAAACGAAACAACTAAACATGTGCTTTCCAGGGATAAGTCGACATTCCACTTCCACATATCAGGAGCAGTTAATAGGCATAACGTGCACATATGGGGTTCGGAAAACCCACATGTCTTGCAAACTAATATTTGTTATAGCCCCGTAGTTATTAACTACTTGGTGTGGTGGGCTTATACATAACCATATGATTAGTCCTTTTTTAATTTGTGGAACAATTTATCAATGCAAAGTCTACTTAGAAATGTTGTAAAAATTTGCTGTACCAAAAGTCAAAGACCTTCAGCCATATGTCATTTTTCCACAAGATAGAGCTTCTCCCCACTGGGGAACAAGTATTCAAGACTACTTGGACATTGTGTTTCCAGAACACTGGATAGGCCAAGATGGCTTGATTCTGTGGCTAGCTCATTCACCTGATATAACTTCACCATATTTTTTGGAGGGGAGGGGGGGGGTTTGTTGTCAAAAACAGATTATACGGAACAAAGGTGAGTGATTTAAAGGACCTAAAGGGGAACAAATTGTGAAAGCAATTGCTGCTGTTGATATGAATTTATTGCAATGAACATTAAAAAATTAAGTTGGGTATGATCCTTCATGTAACTAAGGGGGCAGGCACATATGGAAGAGAATTAGTTTGCATCATATAACACTTTAGATGTTCACCTTACAAACACAACAAATCTTATGTCTGTAAGTGGTTTAGTTATTTATTATTATTATTATTATTATTTTTTTAAATAGGGCAAGACTTTTGGACTACCATGTATATAGACTGCAGTAAAATCAAACAAACATGGTGAAATGAATATTTCACATAAAAGATCAGCAATAACTACTTATGGATCATGTAAAAGAAGAAAGCCATAGATTACTATCACTATTATCACTATATGTCTACAACTGTGGAAATGAAAGATTTAATTGCAAGACAAAAGACCAGGGGTGGGGCTCAGAAAACAACTACATAAGAGAAAAGGGAAAACAGCATGATGAAAAAAGACATAAAACACTTTTTAGCACGCCTTTTGTAAAAAAGATTGTGCTTATGTTATCGGTTTGTCCATCCGTCCGTCTGAAACACAATACCTCTCCAACTAATAATCCGATTTGAAAAATTATTTCTGCATTAGGAAGCTTGAAATGTGCGAATAATGAGCCTTTTTTTCGTTTTCTTTTTTTTTACGATGCAAAATTTCGCTGCGAGAGGGTGTAAATGCAGATGATATCGAATTCAAAATACATTCTTAACCATATATTTGCTTCTAAACATTAAATTCAAAAACTTCTTTTACTTTTTGACTCCATTCCAGTTGAAGATTGTTTTAGGCATAGTCACTTTCCCCAGTTATGCATATATTCTCCGCTAGGGGGCATAAAAGTAAATTGCTTTCCCCCAGATATCTCTGCTTCTAAAACTTCGATTTGAAAAATGTTTCCTTTCGCAGATACACCTCGTGATGGAAAATATTTTGCAAAAAATTTCTAATTTTTGGTATAAAATGGTTTAGCCACCAGGGGGCGTAAGTGTTCACTTCTGCTTCTAATGTATTTGCAGCAAAATTTGAGCTTCTAAAATCTCGATTGAAAAATTTCTTTCGTACACCGATACTAGCGGTCGGTCGTAGTGAGCGATGGGTTTGCCTCCTCGGGGCGCTCCGTGGTAACAATGGCACACACAAAAGCAACTAGGGCCTCTGTGAATCTTGGAGAGGTGTAAGCTAGTTCTGTGTGACATTGGCGAAAAGACCCCAACTCACTGGGTTTTGTTCCAGAATCCTTAGGTTAAATAACCAACTGGAACCCTCAGCTGTGGGCTAATCTCCCACACTGATGTACTTGCCTGATTAAAAAGACAAAAAGAAATATTAAGAATGACTCAAGTGTGGGATATGGTGGAGCTACCACACTTGAGAAGGACGGTCCACCATGGAATCGACCTGGACTTTCTAAACGGCGTATGAGAAAGAGATCTCGGCTGAGTGAATGTAAGATTGGTGTATGGAATACTAGAGGTATAAATGGCAAGATGAGTGACATGATTGAGGAGATGAATAAATAGAGACTGGATGTGCTGTGTGTAAGTGAAACCAAAAAGAAGGAAATTGGGGTAGAAGAAGTGAATGGCACGGTGAGTGCATGGTCTGGAGTATTGGATAATATGAGAGGACAGGCTGGTGTCGGTGTGATTTTAAGTGAAAAGATGAAGAACAACTTGATTCACTATAGTTGTGTAAGTGAGAGAATTCTCTGGATTCGTTTGAAAGTGAAACTTCAGAGAATTGTAATTGTTGTAGTGTATGCTCCTTGTGACTCGGAACCTTCTGATAGGAAAGAAGATTTCTGGAATGAGCTAAAAGCTGTTTTGAGCCAGTTTGGTGCTAAAGAAAAAGAAAAAATTATAATAGCAGGGGATTTCAATGCTAGAGTAGGTGTGCAGAATGCAATTTCTGACAATGTTCTGGGTAAGTTTAATGATCCTTGTGTGAATGATAATGGTGAAAGATTAATTGAACTCTACATTGAGAATGGTTTGTGTGTATCTAATACATTTTTCAAAAAACAAGTATACCCACACATATACTTGGGAAAATCTTACTCTTGGTCAAAAGAGTGCGATAAATTTTGTTGTCTACGATTAGCATCTGAAACACTTAGTTGTTGACACCCATGTGATGAGAGGTGCGGATGTTGGTTCTGATCATTACTTGGTAGTGTCACGAGTGAAACTGAATGTTGGTTGGAGGAAAAGGAATAGGAAGAGACCTAGGATAGAAAGAATAAAGGTTGATAGGCTCCTTGAAGACCATAAGTGTTATTCTGACTTACTCAGAGAATGACTGAAGGATCTGAAGTCTGGTGAGAGGGATGTAAAAAAGAAGTTGGAATGTTTTAAGACTGTGTTGTCACTGCTGCTAAAGAGGTCTGTGGCACCACAATAGTGGGTAACGATAGAGGTGATGCTTGGTGGAATAGTGAGATTGAAGAGGCAGTAAAGAGAAAGGAAGCCTATTTGGGGATGTTGCAAGGTAGAGTCTCTGTGGATGAATATGGCTGTAAGAAGCGTGAAGCTGCTAAGCTGGTTCGCCACAGTAAGGCAAAAGATAGGAAGGAGAAAGTGGAAAGGCATGAACTGGCTTTTTGGAAAGATAGGAAGTCCTTCTGGAAGTACATGAGACTCAGGAAAAATAGGGGAAACAAAGTTGTAAGTTGTGTGAAGAATGAGATTGGGGAAATGATATGGGAGCCCAATGAGTTAAGTGACAGATGGGGTGAATACTTCTGTGAGTTATTAGATCAGGAAAGCAAAGATGATTCTGAGACAGATG
The DNA here is from genome assembly GCA_039090855.1 of Macrothele yani. NCBI lineage: Eukaryota > Metazoa > Arthropoda > Arachnida > Araneae > Macrothelidae > Macrothele > Macrothele yani. Next base: position 61,297,392 of record CM077029.1, read on the forward strand.
CAGATGATGTCACAATGAGGGATGAAAGCACAGGATGGATCTCAAGAGAAGAAGTGTGTAAAGCTATAAAATCTCTTCAGAATGGTAAGGCTCCGGGAGTTGATGGCATAACTGCAGAGATGTTGAAATATGGTGGTGACTCTATAATTGACTGGTTAACTGAAATTTGCCAGTTGTGCTGGGAGTTAGGAATGGTCCCTCAGGATTGGAAGGATGCTATTATTGTTCCCTTGTATAAGGGAAAAGGTGATCAGACTGAATGCAAGAACTATCGTGGTATTAGCCTACTGAGTGTGCCAGGGAAAGTGTTTGGTAAGGTTGTTATTGAAAAAGTACGGGGTCTTACATCATTGAAAGTGTGGGATGTTCAGAGTGGTTTTATGCCTGGTAAAGGCTGCACTAACCAGATTTTTGCATTACGCACGATGATTGAAAAGTATCTGGCTGTTGGGAAGAAAGTTTTTACTGCCTTCATAGATTTAGAGACAGCTTATGACCGAGTGAATAGGACACTTTTGTGGAAGGTATTGAATGAATATGGTGTTACTGGGAATCTACTTAATAGTGTAAAAGCCATGTATGCTGGTAGTAGAGCTTGTGTACGAGTGAATGGTGTTTTATCAAAATGGTTTTCCATTGGTGCAGGAGTTAGACAAGGTTGTGTAATGTCACCATGGCTGTTTAATATATTTATGGATGCATGCATGCATGATGCCAAAATAGATAATAGTGGTTTATGCCTTGGTGATATCCGTGTGTGCAGATTGCTGTGTGCTGATGACACTGTCCTGTTGGCAGAGAGCAAAAGTGAGTTGCAGAGTATGTTGACTCGGATGCACGAAATTTGCATGAAATTCAAACAGAGTATAAATAAGGGAAAAACCAAAGTTATGGTGTTTGAGAGAGGAACAGGTAGCACTGAATGTAATGTAAGTATAAATGGCACTGTGATTGACCAGGTGTGTGAGTTTGTGTATTTAGGAAGCATGTTTGACAGAGAGAACAAGTTGGATGGTGAAATCAGTAGGCGAGTGAATTCTTCTTTGAAAGTCATAGCTGCTCTGGGAGGTTTTCACAGCAATGATGGGTTCTCTAGAGAGTCCCGCATGGCTGTGTATGAAACTGTAATTGTTCCTACTCTGATGTATGGCAGTGAAACCTGGGTACTGCAGAAGAAACATAGGAGTTGTTTGTGTGCTGGAGAAATGCGTTACTTACGTGGGGTTTGTGGCAAGACACGATCTGATTGTGTTAGGAATGAAGATGTATTGCAGTTGTGTGATGTGAAGCAAAATGTTGTTAGCAAGGTGGAAACCTATATGCTTTGGTGGTTTGGCCATGTTGAAAGAATGAGTGATGAAATGCTTACTAAGAAAATCTTTTCAGCCCAAGTGGCAGGAAGGAAAGGCAGAGGAAGGCCAAGGAAGACATGGGTGGATCAGATTCAGGAGTGTCTGCATGAGAAAAAGATTATGAGTATGAAGTATAAAAGATCTTGTGTACGGCGTGTAATGGATATCAGTGAAGCACGAGTTGTATGTCAAGATCGCTGTAAATGGAGAAGTTTGAAACGACAACAATAAATAAAAATATCTGGAAGTTTGTATTTCTTTTGGAGCTAACCTCTGAATCTCAGAGAACAGCTTAGTGATATGTATGTATGTACCGATACTATTCATATAGACAAACCTTTTCTGAACATTTTCTTCTTAAAATAATGCATGGCTTCTCCGCCTGGGGGCGTAGATATATAGGAGAAGGTGGGGCAACAGTGGACCAGAGCCTTTTATATTGTTCACTTTGTTTTTTTGTCTTATTTTCTCACCAGCAGCTGACAGCACATTGTTGATGACTGTTGTGAACAGCACATGGGAGCTGACAAGTTAGCCATTTTGATTTTCAGAGTAGTAGTTTACAGCATCAGAAAGCAAAATTTTGGGTGTTCAGTTTGTTTCCTTTTACAAAAGACTGTTAACTTTAGGACTGAAAAAACAGTTGTGGTGAAAACGTAAGAATCTTACAAGATTTTTAAAATATTAACCAATTTGTTTAGATGCAAACTGGAAATTTTTATTTACATTGTTTGTTGAACTTACACATGGGGCACAGTGGTCCATGTGGAAGTTCAACAAACAATGTAAATAAAATTTTCCAGTTTGCATCTAAACAAATTGGTTAATATTTTAAAAATCTTGTAAGATTCTTACGTTTTCACCACAACTGTTTTTTCAGTCCTAAAATTAACAGTTTTTTGTAAAAGGAAACAAACTGAACACCCAAAATTTTGCTTTCTGATGCTGTAAACTACTACTCTGAAAATCAAAATGGCTAACTGGTCAGCTCACTGCAGGTAAGCCAGTTACTGTCACTTCTGCTCCCAGGTATGCAAACAGGCAATTTTTTTCAAAGGAAGAAAAAGAAATGTTGGAAAAATAAATAATAGATGCATCCAGGTTACATCAATAGACTCATGCCACAAACGATAAGAAAACTGGCCAATGAGTTTGCTGTAGCAAATATAAAAAAGATTCCATGTTCCGGGGGTGAGGGGTGGATTGCACAGCTGGTGATGATGGGTTGTATAATTTTCGAGCAAGGCATCAAAATATCTCCCTTAGACAACCTGAGGCAACAAGTTTTAATTGTCACAATTTACTATCATTTTTCAATAACTTAGAAGACATATATTCACACATGCAGTTCGGACCTGAAGATATCTTTAATGCAGATGAAACTGGTATAACTATGTGCCACAAACCTGGCAAAATAATAGCCGAGAAAGGAGTCAAGCATATTGGAAAAGTTAGCTCTGCTGAGAGGGGACAATTAGTTACACTGTGTTCAGCAGTAAATGCTTCAGGAAATGCTGTTGCACAATTCTTTGTATTCCCAAGAGTGCATTTCAAGGACCACATGTTGCATAGGGCACCACCAGGATCTGCGGGTTGTGCACATCAGTCGGGTTGAATGACATCTGAAAACTTCATGGGTTTCATAAAGCATTTTATTAAGCACACAAAGTGCAATAAAGGAAAACAAAACCTATTTTGATGTTACTTGACAATCACCAAAGTCACATTTCCATCCCTGTACTAGATCTTGCCAAAGAAAATGGTATTCATTTGTTGACTTTCCACCCACATACAAGTTACAAAATGCAGCCACTCGACAGAACTGTGTTCGGGCCCAGGGCTAGATAATAAGGAAGGGCTGGACCACCACGCAGTCCAAAGCAAGTCGCTTTGCTGGGGAGGACGTGACGTCACTGCGAGTACACTGACGATTTGGGATGCTGCCTTCGAAGGCAGAAGTCATAGCTGTCGGAGTAAGCTGAGCACCTTTGCACGTATTATATATTTTTTACACAACTCAAAACGTTATATATATATATATCGTAGAAAGTAACGTTTTTGTATATTTTATCGGGAGGCGTAAATAATAGAAAGAGAAAAATTTATTAACATACCTGTGTAGTTAAAAAGGAGGAAGATATTCACCAGGTTTAGATATTGACATCGTCGTGCTACGTTTTTTAACGGCAAAATTTATCCATTTGGTTTTCTTTTGATTTGATTTTCTTTCCGACACTAAATCTTTGTTCTGATTAATATACCAAATTCTGATAAATGTTCGTATGCGCCAATAAATTTTCACAGCTTCTTTTTAGGTGCCAGGAAATCTTTTTTCTATTAGTTTTTAATTTTCGAATTATGCCTTTCTCTCGGGAAATCTCTGTCCTGTGAATTGACTTAAATATTATTTCAAATTGATCTACCGTTCTCATCCACCTTGGAGAAGTCACCGTTAGTCCCCCGAGTGATAAAGTTTTAATCCATTGAGCAGGTGGAAAATCTTCGGCATTTCTAGAAATTGTTCCGAGGGAGGGATCTTTATCAGGTAAGCGATAGGCAGTATAACCTGCGACATAACTCAGAGCTTGTTTCTCTGCGTTACATTGCTCATCTTGAACTGTTTTAAGTATGTCGTTGTCCCAATCTTGCAGCCATGGCTCATTACAAATTTTTTTCTAAAGCTTCTAATTCTAAGACATTTGCGTTTATTTCTCCAGATACTTCATCAAGAATTTCTTGATTATCAGTTGTAGCAAAAGCTTTTTTTAGTAGCTCTGCTGTCGAATATGTTTGGAGCGTTTTACCTTCTTGAAACTAACCTTTTTGGACAAATTAGGCAATTTATTTGCCAGATGTGTTTTAAACGACTAATAAATTCCGTAGGTGAGGGGTGGTCATAAAAAGCACCTATGCCTTTTATTTGACTGAACAAACTCTCCAGGGAATCTTGAGTCAAACGAGTAGTTAAAATGTAACGGACTCCACGAGGCGTTAAATCCTTGTAGAGACCGAGAAGAGGAGAAATTGAGACAAGAATGCCTTTTTGGAAAGGCAGCATATGTTTTCTCCCCATTACTCTGAGATACAGTATTTTTTTACTTCATTTTGTTGTATAAAAAGGGGGTTAATGCCAAAACCTGCTTTTAGAGGTTTGCTTTTGTCAGGGTGTGGGTAACTGCTATTCATAATGTCAAAAAATGAATCTACTAAATTGAAGAAAACTGCAGCGTTTTATGCTCTGTTAGATATTCAATATCCTTTGCAGTGGTGGCTGAAAACCAAGTTTTTGCTGGGCCTACTTTTTGCCTCTCATTCCCTTTGATTGCTATATAGCACGGCAGCAATTTAGGACAACTTTTTCTCCCCAGAATCCTTCTCAAAAACTTCTTTGATGATGCCAGTTTGGAGCACAGATCCGTCCTGCAAGACAAGTCCATGGTCTATGAAATGATTGCGTAAAATTTTTAAATAGTGAAAAGTGTCTGCAAAAACCCAAATCTTAGAACTATCGTCCAGCGGATGATTAAAAAATGATTTTTCGGGAGAAATTAATACTTCTTTCCACAAGGTCATACAACCACCTAAATCTGAAACAATCGCTTTTACTATAATTCCTGTTTTTTCAAGGTTTACAATTATTTCAAACACAAGCCTTTTATTCATTGTACGTTGAAAGTCAAAATACACGGGTTGTTTCCAGGAAGACAATATTTATCTAGCCAAAACAACTAGCACCTTTGAGTACGGATCTAAAATCTGGTCCATTCATGTATCGTAACACTCTTTACTATCAACGTGTACTTCATCAAAGCTTAAGACGCAGACTTTGTCATTTTCAGAAAGGGTTTCCCTATTTTTCTGCATAAGGAGCAAAACATTATGCAGAATTCCGGGATGACACCTAAATTTAAAATACCACCGCTTTAACGTGCTAGCACTTGGCAAAGGAATGCCAATTTTACACTTCTAAAATTCGTAAGCTTTTTTTGAAATAGCTCTAGTTACTATTCCTCTAGATATATCTTCTGTCCATTTGTTAATATTTTTTTGTGTTGCGAAGAACTTTATCTGTGTTGGTGTAACAATTTTCTTGAGGTTCATTTCCATCTGTTCAAGTATTTTATTTTTCATATTAGCTTTTGACAGGGCATTTCGTATTAGCACAATTTCTGCTCTCTTATTTCATATGCTGATATTTTTTTGACGCAAAACTCGAACAGTATTTTTGTGTGTATAATAAGCTACGTATTTCTCATTCCAGTACGTCAAGCTTCTCGGTGAGAATTTTGTTCTGACTTCTAACCTCTGAGCAAGACATGCACTGAACTGATGCACACTTTTCTTCTGAATATCCATTGTCAGAATTGCAAGCAACTTCATCGATGTGTAACTTTTCAGGACCTGGCTCTGGAGTTCGATTCAATGCCCTTATACGGATATCTCTCTTAATTCTTCTATGTTCTCGGCTTGTATGTAGTGTTGATTTTTATTCGGTAAATTCAAATTGGGAACAGCTATGGGTTTCAGAAATTTTTTTCGGGAATCCCAAGCAGGCGATTTCGCATGCCATCTTTGTAGTCTAAATTTTGGAAATGATCACTACATATTCTTGCACTTCCAAGTTTAAACTTGTCAGCACGCTTACACTTAACAATCCATTCTTTTATCACATTAACATTTGAAGGGAAAACATGGTAAATCACGCCACGTTCTTTTGTTTTCTTATGCGTATTTGTACAGTTAGCGACAGCACAGGATGAAGGCATGTTGCGTATTACTTTGAATAAAAAAAAAATAGGCGCTGAATTTTAGTTAAAATAAAATTTGCATCAGTAAAAAATAGACGTTAATAAACAACTACATAAACCACTGCCAGTAAATGGAGAGCAACAGAAATAAACTGCACAGAACGACTGGAATGTCACCATACTCCGGTCCTGAGTTGGCCCAAGGGTCACCGAGTGTCCTCGCAGTGACGTCACAGCGCCTTCCAATTCCCCTCGGTCGGAGCACGAAACTGAGACAGCTAGACAAAAGGATGAGCCAGCCCTTCCTTATTCTCTAGTCCTGGTTAGGACCACTGAAAGCTTATTACAATAAAGCTTGCGATTCCTGGATGATAGCCAATCCAGGAAAGCCAATATCAATTTATGACATCTCTGCTCTGATTGGTGTTGCCTTTCCTCAAGCTATGGTACTAAAAAACATTCAGTCAGGATTCCAAGTTACTGGGATTTGGCCATTCAATCAGGATATCTTTCAAGACCATAAATTCCAGTCATCATATGTGACTGACCAGCCACTGCCAGAGTGTCATGATACTACTGAAGCATCAGTATCTTACACTGGCCATGTGTCTAATATGGAATATTGGCCTATACGTGAAAGGACTTATCAAAACACCAGAAGATGTACAAGTATGCCCATTTCTTAAAGCTGGTCAGTGCAAACACACAAAAGGAAGGAGACAAATATCATCAAAAATACTAATGGACACACCAGTTAAGTGTGTTTTAGAAGTGGCTAACTAAAGAGCAGCAAAGAAAGCTAAGCAAAAAAGAGACTTTTAAGGCAAATAGAAAGTTCTAGTGACACTGATAATGATGATGCCGTTTATAATGAGACAGGTTCCAGTGAGTGTGAGGAATTTGTGGAATATGACTGTGATACCATTGTGCCTGATGTCAAAGTTGGTAGGTTCTTGTCCAATTTGCTACTAAAAAATGCAGTGTTCATTATGTAGGTTTGGAGCTTAAGAAAATTGATGAGGACTATTTTGATGTATGTTTTATGAGACAAAAACCAAACGAAAACCTGTTTGTTTTCCCAGAAAATGTTGATGAGTCAACTGTTCAACAGAAAGATATTGTAATGGTTCGACCGGAACCATATATTTTGCAAGAATATAGCAACATTTCTGTTGCACAGAAATCTTTTGAAATATCATTTGCACATTTTAATATGCGCTAATGCTTTATCTATGCATAATCAATTAGTATTGGCCTATCTTAATTGCAATAAATATTAAAATGTATATTTTAATTGCAAGGTAATAAAGATACATGGTTCATGAAACAAAAGCTTACCACAAATCAAATTTGTTTTTTACACAGATAAGGACCACTGTGCTCAGAGTGAGGGGTACAATGGTCCAATTTTTGTAATGTTAATAAAAAAATTCTATAAAAAAAGTACCATAATTTCGGGTAAATAAGCCACACTGGCGTATATGCCGCAGTGATAAAAAAAGGGGCAGAATGAAAAAAAAATCACCAGAAACGCCGCACCTCTGTATACGACACACCTTCACAGTAAGGTGGGGTAGTACCACAACGGAATCTTGAAAACATTACGTAGATAAAAATATAGTACCTGATCTTTCAAATAATAAATAAATATATCAATTAAACAAGATTCAATCTTAAGGATAACACTTACCCTACTACCTATTTAATAAAAATTTACTCGAAGAATTTATAAGGCGCTTAAACCAATTATAAAACATTTATACCTCAAGAATTTAAAAAATGCACACACAACATTCTGAAAATATATGGTACACATAGTTTTTCAGTCAAATCCATCGAAATCGGAAACTTCACTAGTTATCCGAATTAAAAAGTTTTAAAATCTGACCATCTAAAAAAACTCCGGCGTTGTCGGCATCACTTTCGCAGTCTTCTGGCATTTCACCGCACAGTTTTTAGAAATAATGTTTGCTTCAGTGAAGCCCGAAATAATTGTCGAAGTTTTGATGTTTTTTCAGGATTCAGAAAAACAAATTTATTTACCATTAGCTTAAAACTAGAAGTATAACTTCTGAGTTTCGTCATTTTACTCTCCGTGATAACGTAGAACTATGCGTACTCTAGAAAATGCGATTTGGCAAACTGAATGCAACGAACGCTCACCTCACTGACAAAATTTGCACGTGCTGTCATTAACCAATGACAATCGATCTTGGATGGTAGTCGAATATCCCATTTCAAGAGGGGAGAGAGAGCGAAGCTGATGACGTCATGAGTTCAAAGAGTTAGCTGCTCGGAGCATGAAACAAGGGTGATCCTTGCTAGCAAGATCGATTCCCTGCAAAGAGTCCCCTCGCCACGGATTTTTTCCAAGTTTTATAGGAGTCCCCTCTTCCTTACCTGTCCCACCTCTATCCTATACCCTTTTATTGTCATGTCTTGTTTTAAGAGGGGGTGGGTGGAATTTATTGCACGTGGCTGTAACATCGTTATTCTATTCCCTCTCTATTGAGATACCTTCCCTCGAGAAAATGAATGGAACAAGCCAAAACGTTTTTTGTTATAATTTTGCTCCGCCAAAAGAAAAAGAAAAAAGAAGCTGTATATGCCGCCATGCTGTATAAGCCATGCGGGCCGAAAATTTAATTTTGAACTCATATACGCCGTGGCTTATCTACCCGAAATTACAGTAATAAATAAATCTATTCCTAAAAATTTCTAAACTGAAGAAGAAAGTTACAGCTATAACTAAAACAATTTTTAGACAGATTGATGAAACTGCTCATGCCAAAATTAAATAAAACCTTGAAAATGGACCACTGTGCCCCACCTTCCCCATATCTTGTTTTTGTTAATATCTTTTATTGATCCGACTTGAAAAATTTCTTTGTTGGGCAGAGTTTCCAGTGCAACATGTTTCTAATATAATTTCAAAATTTTCAAATAATTCATCGACTTTCCACTAGGGGGAGTAAAGGTAATTTGCACTTTCCCCGATATCTCTGCTTCTAAACCTCTGATTTGAAAAATTCTTCCAGCACCAGATACAGCTCCTGGTGGGAAATTTTTTTATTGCAATTTCTAATTTTTTTTAAAATATGTTTTGGCCACCAGGTGGCGTAAGCGTTAAATTTTTGTTTCGTAGGTACTTGCAGCAAAATCTCAGCTTCTAAAAGCCTGATGGAAAAAATTCTTTCGTGGACCGATAACGCACCTGTCGATAAACATTTGAGAATATTTTCATCTTAAAATAATGCATGGTTTCTCCACCAGAGGGTGCAGATGTCTATCTTATTTCTGCCAATATCTCTGCCTTTAAGAGTCAGATTTGAAAAATTCCTTCTTTGTTAGATAGCGTATCCGGTGTAAAATGTTTCTCATATAAATTCAAAATTTTCAAGTAATGCATAGACTTTCTACTAGGGGGCGTAAAGGTAAATTGTGTTTTCCTCAATGTCTGTGCTTCTAAAACTATGATTGGAAAAATTCTTTCTGCACCGGATACAGCTCCTGATAGGAAATTCTCAGCATATAATTTGGCCACCAGGGGGTGTAAGAGTTAATTTCTGCATCTGATGTATTTGCAGTAAAACTTGAGTTCCTGAAAACTCGATTGAAAACATTATTTCATTGACCAATACCGCTCACATCGAAAGACCTTTCAAAAATACTTTCTTTTTAAAATAATGCATGTTTTTTCCACGAGGGGGCGTGGATGCATAACTTTATTTGTCGATATTTCTGCTCCTAAGAGCCAGATTTAAAAATTCTTTCTTTGTTGCAGAGCGTTTCTGCTGCGAAATGTTTCTCATATAAATTCAAATTTTTCTTAAGGCACCAGTCTGCCACCAGAGGGCATAAGTTCCCATTTCCGTTTACAGCAATATCTGCGGGATTAAAAACCAGACTGAATTTTTTTTTATCTTCGGTCAGATACTACTGTTTTCCACACCAGTTCCACTGATTTTGAATAGCTTTGGTAAATTTAATTCACATCAAAACAGATTCAAAAGATGTGCTCATTACACCCAAAAATCCGGTGTCAACTTTCTTGTTTTAGTTCAAGAGGAGACTTGGGAAAAACTTAATGTATTAGATAAAAAAATTCAAAGATAGGGAAAAAGCGTAGAATTACAGTTTTCGAAGAATTTTTTTCTCATATCAACTAAATTACACGCATTTTGACTTTTAATTAATTCCTCCTCAGTAAAAGAAGTTGCAGCATTTGTAAGCATTATTTTTACAATTTTCACACTGGGTACTACAACATTATATCTATACATGCTAATGATAACTCAGTCCTTAACTTTAAAAATGCTGACAATACCAAATCAGCATAGTACATATTTTCATCTTAAGTTGTAGTGTTCTTCCTAGATTTTTTTTTTACAGCTGGATGGCAAGAAATTTTAAATGGATGGTATTAACGACCCTTTCTCCTATCGAGAAAAAAAGGATGTTTTGCTTAGCATTATTATACTTATTAAATACCTTTAGCAGTGTGGTCAGCATTAATGGAATGTAACATGATAAACATTAGAAAATTGTACATAAATGAAAAAAAAATTAGTACTTACTAATAAATCATATTTAACACAGCCAGTTTTTGTCAATGTTTATGGTGTATGTGATAATAAGTTTTCCACTCTTACTATTGTGTGTATTGTAAAAACATTCTTTAAAATAAATTTAGCTGGGTGGCAGAGAAAATTAGCTAGTAGGCAACCCAGTGAGAAAGCTCTAGGGAGAACACTAAGTTGTAACACTTGAGTGAGTTAGATGCTCAGCAGTAATTTAGGGGCGTTCTCCATCAGCCAGCAATCACTCCCAAAGGAAAAATCTCTTATTTGTACACTCTTTTTTTTTTTTTTTTTTTTTTACAACTGTTTTCTTTTAAGTACTGCATTTTACATAACAGCTAACAAGCACATTTTTTAAATCCTTTCTGATGTGAATAAAAATTTTCAAAGTTATTCATAGTCAGTGGAACCCATTACAAAAAAAATAAAATAATAAAAAAAAAAATAAACTGCATTTCTGCAATGGATAAAACATGTTGAAATAAAAACAGTTGCTTTCTCCCACTAGTGGGTGAAGTCTGTTATGAAAATTAACGAATTGTGTGTAAAAGGTTTTGCTTAGCTGAAGAAAAATATCAGAGACAAAAGGATTTATTTATAAATCAGAGTTAGAAGAACAGATACAGAGAAAAACATGACATAACTTTATTTCCCCTAGCAGAAGAATTTTGAATAATGGAAAGGTAAGAAATATGCAAAAGTGTTCTTCATAACAACTGCTATGCTAAAGCAAAAGAATTTTTCAAATATGCTCCCTGGAAGCAGAAATTTGACGTTTCTACCTCCTAGTGGGAAAACCGCATTATTTAAAGAAAATAATATTACCCATCTTGACAAAAAAAAAAAAAAAAAAAAAAAATAGAAAAAGAAATAAATACGGTTTTTAATAGTGGAGAACTACGAAAAAAAAAAAAAAAAAACTATGAGTACAGGCAAAGTTTATAAAACCTAAATCGGACTTTTAGAAGCAGAGATATTGACAAACATATTGACATTTTTGCCCCTAGCAGGTAAATTGTTTGTGCACTATTTTTTTTCAGCAATAAATGTACACAAAATGTTTTGGCAGTTTGTAGTATGTGACTGAAAAAGTATTTTTCCAATCAAATTTTTAGATGCAGAGAGATTGCTGCTAAAATACTGCACACAGAAACTTGAGCTTTATGCCCTTTAGTGGCCCACCTGTGCACTAAGAAAAATCTGAATTTATATGGAAAAGATTTCACACCAGAAACACTCTCCAACAAAGGAAGGATTTTTTCAAATCATACTGTTAGACACAAAAATAAGATATACATCTACGACCCCGGGCAGGAAAACTAAGCACTATTTTAAGCAGTATTTGACCATGAAAGACATTCTTTAATCAAGTTTTCGGAAGTGCTGATATTGCTGCAAAAACTTTCGAAACAAAAACATACACTTAATATGCTTCCCTACTGGCTGAACCTTCTTTACCAAAAATTAGAAATTATGTACACAATATTCTTCACAAAGGAAATTTATCCAATGCAAAAGTATTTTTTCAAATTGCACCTTTTGAAGCAGATATATCAGGAGAATCGCAGTTTAACTATACACATCCCAATGGAAAAACTATGCATCACTTCGAAAAGAAACTGCACCCAAAATAGTCTTTGTTATAAATGGTACTGAATGAAAGAAATAATTCTCTCAATCGGATATTAAGAAGCAATTATATAGAATAAGATGTATTTTGAATTCCATAGCATCTGCATTTACACCCTCTAGTGGCAAAATTATATGCATTGTAAAAAAGCAAACAGTTTAAACAACAACGGAAAGAAAGGTTCATCATTCTCACATTTCAAGCTTTCCAATGGAAAAAGAATTTTTCAAATTGGACTAATACTTGCAGAGATATGGCAAAGAATATAAAGATTCGCGTGAAGAACGCTAACTCTCATAGACATAACATAAAACAGGCGACAAAAGTGCCACCACATCTTAAGAGGTAATATGCTCTGCAGGAAAGTTAACATTCAGGAACAAAACACGTTAGGGGAACTACGGCAGTGAAGCTTTTCTTTGATCCATGATGGTTTCCTTAGATCTGATGACTATTTGCTTAGAGCAGTTTTTTTTTTTGTTGTTGTTGCTGTTTTCTGATATCCTGCCCATCCCTTATTTTGGTGAGAAAAATAAGCAATAACATCAGTATTACTATTTAAATTAAATTTTAGCAAATATTATAGTTAGACCTAAGGATCCATACAAAATGCAGACATTCCCTAGTATTTGGCATTACTGAAAATGTTTCTGGAAAACTGAAGAACAAACAAAAGCCTTAACTAACCCGATTGGCATAACAAAACTAACACATCCGATTTGCGAAGTGATTATGCTACCGAGAAGGTAACAATCATGTGCTGTGAGTAGCTCGGTTGACTGTTCTTTACCCAAAGAATTGAAGTCAACAGAAATACGCATGTGCAGTCTGCTCCGGTGTCAGCCTGTATGTTGCCTTCTGTGCAATGCATTTTATCTCTTAAAATATGGCTGCACTAGTTACATTTCGCCGAGCTAAACTTCTTCTCAGTTAGATATTCTTTGGATATGGTGTCCAGAAATAGATGTACATACAAAGTGACACCGTAAGCAAATACTTTTTTTTTCCTTTTTTTTTACAAAAGATGTGCGAAAAATGGAAAGCCTGGAAATCATGAAGATAAAATGCAAGTTTTATATAAAAGTAAATGAATGAATGCAAGTTTTTTATAAGTAAATGAATTTCTTTTTGTTGCATTCTTCTAAAGAGGAAAGGAATATTGTCATCTTTCTACGTCATGGAATTGACTGTTTTGGTCGATGTTTCATCAGCGAAGTAGAGTTATTTTTGTCAATGCTATAGGGACCGATACATCACAAAATCATCAAGGTTTCCACTGATACATCGAGTATTTTAACAAATATTATTGGTTACTCGATTTGAATTGGTAAGTGATCACTAGGGTGGCCCTTAGTTGAATGAGATTTTCCGAAATGAAATATTTTTCATGTTCCAACCTTCAAAGTTGTTCAATGCTCGTAAAAATTCTCCATGTAAAATTTCAGCTCAATCAGACAATATTAAAGTGCCCCCCCCCCCCCAAGGCACTAAAGTTTTAGGTTTTTACAATATTGGTATTTTTCATGTAAAACTGTTTTTATACCTCTCGTAGTTCTTTTTTTCAAAAAATATAAAAATAATCGACAGGTAATTTAATTTACAATACATTTCACTATGACCATTATGGACATAAAACTAAAATTGGCTGAGATTTTCATGAAAATCTAAATATTATCTAAATATTATTGACATCGTTGTCCTCGCAACGGAGATCCTCAAATGCCTGTAATCATGAACAACGCACATACACTGTACGTGTTCGATATGTATGAAACCAGTTCTGCCTAGTCGGTCACATGATACTTTTGCTTACTCAGCGGGGAATAATGTAATTCACTGACAGTTGGCAAATATTCCAAAAGTTTTCTCACTCAGTTCAGTTCGAGTCTTCACGCCAGTAGGACAGATGTCTAAGTTCACTTCAGGTTATTTTGCTGTACGCTCTTTCATTTAGAGAAGATCTATTATTATTATTTCTCATTGTATTAATTATTAAACTTAAGTGGTTTTTGGGAACATTGTTTATCAGTTGCACTTAATTATCTGTGTGATATAATGGCATCATCATTAAAGTGCACTCCAAAACCTTTGCGTTGTTTACGAAAAGATTACGAATGCAGTCTCATCGGAAACATAACAAACCAAATTGTAGGAGTGAAACTACCTTCAAATCGACAAGTATTGAGTGTTCTCTTTTACAATTTATGTGTAGTTAAATTATCCACCAAAAAAAGTGCGACAGTTGTAAAAGAAATTCAAGTTTTTTGGGAAAAAGTGCAAATTCCTACAAAACGAAATGATCATTGCATTGAAAAAATTATATCACTGTATAAAATATGGCAAGGTTTACAGAAGAGGTTGGGCAGAGAACCAGATGTTGAAAGAAATAAACATGCAAAATTTGTCGGTAAATTAGGTGATTTATTTGATGTTGCCCATGAGAATGTGTTAAATAGTGTAGAGAGCAAAGAGAATAAACAATTTTTTCTATTGCAATGTAAGAAAGGACGACTGGGTTCCATGGCTGGCATTGATCGTAAGTTTACAGCAAGTGAAGAAAAGAAAGAGGAACACATAGAAAAGGAAACAGAGATAACAAAGAGAACCTATGAGGAAATGGAACGAAATGTCATGGTTTAGCTATCATAATTGTCAAACAGTGATAGTGAAGATGAAGAAGCTCGCCAGCATTCTAATGATCCAGGTGAAGATAAACAATCAGGCTCAAGTGATACAATAAGAGTGAATGAACCAAGTACTTCTGGTACAAGAGGTGCACTACATTTTTTCACTCGTCTGTCTGAAGCCCTACACAGATGCAAAATCAGCGACCGAAATGCAGTTCATCTTTTAATGGCTGCTGCAGAAGATTTTAACTATAATATTGAAAGCTTAATTATTAATCACACTTTGTTTCAACGTTGACAAAAGGAATTCAGAGAACAGAAGCAAGCAGAAATTAAAGAAAAATTTACTCTAGGGGACTGCAACGCCTTGGTGTTACACAAAGATGGCAAACTACTCCCAGCTTTATCTGGCGTGGAAAAGGCTGGTAGACTAGCTATAATTGTTACTTTTCACAGCAAAGAACAATTATTAGGTGTACTTGAAATTCCAACATTTACAGGAGAAGATCAAGCTCTAGCCGTTTACCAAGCAGTGGAAAAATGGGGCATATAAGAAAAAATACAGGCGTTGTGTTGCGATACAACTGCAAGCAACACTGGCCAAACAAGAGGTGCTTGTACAAATCTTGAGAAAATGTTTGATCATGATTTACTTTACCTTCTATGCCGACATCACATCTTCGAATTAGTCTCGAGAAGTAGTTTTGATGCAGTAATGGGCCCTACTTCTGGACCAGATGTAAATTTGGCTGCCAAAATGATGACTACAGAAAACAGTGACTTGGACAATCAAATAAAACAATACATTGTTAACAGTGAAGATCTCAACCATTCAAAAGAAAAAGAATTCTGACTTTATTTTCGCTAAATCGAAGAAATTGTTCTTAAGGTTTTTCAATAAATACAGATTTTCTTAAAAACTCCCCATCTTCTTGAACAGATATCAACTTCCAACATGAGTTGGAGACATTAAAAAGCATAGTATTAGGGTTAACGACGTGGCTAAGAGAGGAGTGAAACTAATACAAGAATATCAGAATATTCTAACTAAAGACGAAACTGAAAAGCAATACATTGTGCAAATTGTCAGTGAGCACAGAAAGAAGTACCCAAATGCTACCAAAACTGGCCTAATGAAGCAATGATACATGGTAACTTCTTATATATTTACCATTTTATTATCATTGCCATTTATTAATTTATGCTGCGAAGTATAAATTTTTTTTTTTTCAAATTTCACTAAATATGTTAGTTAATTTTCATTTCACGTAAATAATGGTATGAACTGAATTTATTGTAAATAACATTCTCTTCTTATAATTTTTTGAGATTATTTTCCTTCCAAACTATGTTTGAAAATGAAATAAAATCATTTTGTATAGGAAATTACCAATTATCGGTAAAACGTGAAACTTCAGGGTCTTTTTTTTTTTTTTTTTTTTTTTTTTGATTGGAGGTTTAACGATCACCGTGAGCAACACAATGGGCTATAAGCAGTCGCCCGTCCCTAATTTAGGGTCACTGGTTCCAGGGAGGGGAGAGAGCCAGTGCCGTAAGACAAACACAACATCCATGCTTCACTGGGATTCGAACCCGGACCCCTTACGGACGAATGATCAGAGGCCAGCGCCTTAGACCACTGCGCCACCGGGGCGGCTTTAGGGTCTTTGGGGGCTACCGTATTATAGTCTAATTGAACTGAAATTTTGTACATAGCCCTTTTGTGTGTATTGGAAGAAGATTAGGGGTTGGGAGCAAGTAATTTCCAAAGTTGAGAAATAAGGGCTACTCTAGTGATCACTGTTACATTCAGTAGAGATTTTACCCACAGATGTGCCCATTTACTGCTGCAGTATGAATTCTGTCTTAGCAGAAACATTGAAATATCGAGGTTTTCGCTGATCATGCATTGAAATTTTTTCCCGATAGTATCAATGTGTTGGGAATGAGTAACCATCAATGCCCGACATAAGTGTTTCTCCATAGTTTGCACTCTTTTTCTACCAAAAAAATCAAGGACTTTTCAAGGACTCATTAAAATTTTCAAGACTATATTCGTGCCCTATAAGAACTTACATGAAACACTGAAATAAGTTGTAACAAACAGTCAAAAAGTTCAATTATAGTAATATCTAAACATAGGAGCATACCTTGGTGAAGTATTATTGTTCCACACGATTTCAGGTTTCCTTATCGATGACACAATGTGTTACACATTTAAAACACTTAAAAGCAAAATATTTTTCATTAAAGTCAAAATAACTAAAGAATAAAATATTAGAAATTGAAAGCAACATCCCAGTGGGCACAATGGAATATGGTCACCAGTTGCAGACAAACACAAGAAAAACACTAGAAAAAAAGTAATGACAGCAAAAACTTAATTTTTATTAGCATTACTTAAAGTCAACAGCATCAAGTTGTGAGCACAGTTTATAGACCAAAATTTCCCCTTTTATCCATCTTGACTTATAAAATGCATATTGGGTTTTACTTACATTTGGAATTTTTCTGGCTCTTACACACAACTGCAGGTGTATAATGTATATATATATATATATATATATATATATATACACTGTATATATGGAAGATCTCATGATCAGAATAAACTCCCTGAAATGGGAATGGGCTGGACATACTGCCAGAAGGACAGACCACTGATGGACAACCGAAATTTTAGACTGGATACCTTGGCTACAAACATTCAGCAGGTCGCAAACTTGGTTTGAGATGCAAGTACCTTACACCCCCTCACATTCGCTTATCGTAGTTCAGAATCACAACTGCGAGAAAACTGGAAATCTGACAGCTACATGCTCCTGATTCCAACAGAGTGTTCCACAACACAGCCATCCGTGACATTTTGGTGATAGCTTTGCTTCAATATGAACTGCAGCTGCTCTGGAATTTGCTGAACAGAAAAAAAAAAAAAAAAAAAATCAAGTACTTTTCAAGGACTCTTACAACATTCAAGGACTTTCAAGGGCCCTTGAAGAGGAAAACTAAATTCAAGGAGTTTTCAGGGACCGTGGGAACCCTGTTCTCACTGATGCGCCCCTCCCTAGTTGCAAGTGACTTGAAAAAAAAATAGAAAAATGACAAAAAAAGCTGGCATTGATACTTCAAAACTACGACTGCTGTATCAACACCAACCAACAACCATGTTTTTGGGTCTATGGCATTTATGCTCCTGTAATTAGTTCCATACTTGTATAATATCCCATTTCACGATAGAAAATAAAATAAAATTATTGACAACAGCTTCTGTTGACAATAGCATGTGTTTGCCTATCATGTGTTTCCCAAGGGCAAAAAAGATTTATAAAATGGTTTTTATTTTGCACAGTGAGTGAGTGGCTTCTTTTATGTTCTGGTAAAGCCATCCATGTAAATAATAGCAGTTACAATAAAATTCCAATTAATCCCACCACCTCTTCTTGTTACGCTGGATACTTCTTTTTTGATACTAAGATTTGTTAACTTACCAGCCAGTTATTATCATTATTATTTTTTTTTTTTTGGCCACTAACTTTTGTTGACTTACTGTCCACTTAGCTAAAATTCCAGTCTACACCTATACTGCAGTGTATGTGCTACATAATATGCTTGCAAGTGCTGTAACTCTATGCAGTGCAATGGAAATCAACAAAGTTAAAAAACAAAAAATTGGGCTATGAAAAAAAGGATAACTGAAAACATTGGTTCACTACAACATAAAATAACAGTACACAATATGCACAACCTAAAATAATAACATTAACAACTACACCATATGTTGCACCAGAATAATGTGCTGCCATCTAGGGATGGAATTGTGCCCTGTTCATGTTTTTTCAATTACATGGTAATTTTACTTGGCCTCTTGAAAATCATATAAAAGAAGTTCCACTATAGAGTCCCAGTACTTTCTTAACATACCTCGCATTTATTAGAAAACAAAAATCTTGTAACAAAGATAGATTATTTATTGCATAACTTATGCCAATATTCTAAGTGTTAAATGGTTATAGCATCAACTTTTTCAGGGGAAATGTCTACATTCCAAAAATGTGTGGGTTCTTCCATTGCACTAATACTGTTGATGAAGTGGAGGTGTTACATCTGTTTGGCACATTGAAAGGATTTTTTTCTTCACTGTACACGGGAAACAAATCCTATCTTTTGGTATGTCTTAAAACTCCGAAAATGAACTCTAATTTAAAGGTAATGGTGGTTTATGCACTGTGATGGAAATGTGTTACATGAACAGCTCTGCCCAATAAATTTAAAAATTCTCTTAAAAATATAACCAACTGTTCATGTCAAATACATGCAAGCTTAATAATTATAAGCAATTGGTATATTTATGAAATAATAAAAATTAAGTGCTTATAAAAATGAAGTTGTACACTAATTTAAAGACTGAATAAACTCATACTATATTTTCTAAAATCAGAAACCATGCTTAAATAGCTATAACAGGCTGGCTGAAGCACTAACAAAATGGGACTGGACAGCCACATCTAAAAAATAAGGAGAATACAGGTAGCCGCAGGCTGGTCTGTACATGTAAAATTATATCATGTAACTACCCCCAAAATGAACCCTAATGACAGGCAGAGTAGCAGAATGTAGGCGTACGCCGTACGCAGATACTTTTCAAATTATCAGCAGGTTTTACAGATAGTTTTTGCTTGTAGATTAAAAAAAAAATTTTATTTACAGCAATTAAAACACTTACTCAAGGCTTTACTCAGATTGATATACTTAATTCTATTTTAACTTGAACTTTCAATTATTTTTCACATCTTCCGAGTTCTTTTGTTTTTGCTGACATTTCTAGCTTCTAGATTTTATCAAGGCCTGTTCTCAATGTATAGGAACTGCATCAAAAGCTTCGTTTGCACAGAAAGAAATAAAATTTTATTGCCAGGTTCCTCTTGCAGTTGCCAGTTATTAAATTAAAATCTTTTCCTTGTGTATCTTGTAAGTTTATATTTTTAATTAAATTGTTGAAAATGCTATTTATAATTTTTGAAGTTCATTATGGAACTGTTTTTTTGGATGTAATTTTTTTCTTTAGTGCCTTGTTTTTATTATGAGGTGCATGGTCCAATATTTTAATATTTTATCGTAAATGTCCATTTCACACACATTGTTGCACATTTAAATTGTAATGTACTTATTTTGTCCTAATTGGAATCTGTAATGTTCTAATAACTATTTTTTATTAATTTTTCTTTAAATTATCTTATTCTATTGTTATCGTGATTCGCCGGTTTGCAGCAAGATTTCTGCTTCGATGGTTGTGTACGCAGATACATTTTATTTTTATACAACTCTGATGATAGGATGCAGACTACAAATTAGGTAGCAAGTAAAAACCTGATCTCTTGATACTTCATGCATGCCATCTTGATTACATCTTTTTAGAAAATCTTGCTGAGTCAAATTTTAATAAACATCCTAAAATTCATCAAACTTCTATTTTTTAGTTTTCTTTCTTTTTTAAGGAAATGAATTTACATTTGATTTCTGTCTAAGTAAGTTATTGTCATACCACATATGTCACTGCATTTCCCAGCAAGTAATAACAGTAATCCAGGTAAAAAATCACCAGTTTTTGAAATACAGAAGTTCTAAAAATTAGTATGGCAATAATCTCCAGATTATTTTCTCACCTTTAAGTTTTTGGAGGACTACACCACATAAATGAGAATACATTACAGAATTTCCTATACCATAAATAATGAGTTTATGTGTCTGGTGCAAGAACTGAACTAGCATGCCCCCAATCTTCATTAATTATTTCTCTTTGATATGACTTTTTCTTTCAAAACTGGCACATGAATAAAAACAACAAACTCAGCCAATGCTTTAACTGTAAAAGAATATAACAAAGTAAAGTCTCTGAGTTCATGGAAGGTTATTTCTGTAAAACTGCTATGAATACAAAAAAAAAAAAAAAAAAAAAAAATAATAATAATAATAATAATAAATGAATAAATAAATAAAATAAAAATAGCAGGAATAGAGAGTATATCCTATGGAATTTCAGTAACACAAAAATATTGCCAATCATATTATTAGTACTAAAAAATGTGCAACTGCATTCATAAAATAAACAGTCATAATAAAATAAGGCAAAAAGTATTTTTTTAATAAATAAAAAGTCAAATATATATTTTGTTTTTCTCAAATCTTAGACCCTGTAACACAAATTACACATTCAAGCCTTAACCCATCCAGCTGAATTCAAATGATACTCCTGATACTCTTACTTAACCAACAACCTAAGGATGCACAATAATTACTAATTAGGATATGTTATGTAGACGTACAGAAGTGGGCGTTCATTGGACGATGTGCATACAAAGCGTGAATATCCATATACTTCACAATAAAAGTGCACAGAGTTCGTCATTTTCTGTCACTATTCCCCAAATTGTTTAATTTGAAAACTATTCTGCCTTTTGTGGGACACAATCAAAGATTGTTCCCTCTAAGTGCATGCATGGAAACATCCCCTAACAGACACTCACAAATCAGAATCATCTCAAAAGAAAGCATGGTAAAGAAACAATCTGTGAAATTCTTCTACTTCTAAAGAAATTTACTAAATGATCAAATCTGACAGAAGATAAAAAAGCATACATTTTGGAAATATGTTTGTTTTAAAAACTTTATGTTCAACCTTGGAGCTTTTGCATTTGTAATCACACATCATTTCCTTTTTTTTTCAAGTGCAGCAAATTCCAGCTGACTAACAAATTGGGACAGGGATGTTTTAAACGAGTCATGCTCATGAAATTGCTGTCTTGTTTTTCCTTTCTTATGCTTGTGAAAGTTAATTTTATGCACAATTTCATGCATCAGTAAACTGCTCTTTCATGTAGAGTGAAAAATATCTGAACAGAATAAAACATTAATCTATCTATCTATTGAAAGAAAAGAAAAATTCAATTAAATAAATCGGGTGGAAAAATATTTCTTTCACAATAACATTATTTCCCATTTTTTTTTAAAGTAAAATAAAACATTAAGTCTCCAATAAAAATGTTTTTTGGTGAACAGCAAAAAAACACTTTTATTGGAGACTTACTTACAAGCAAATGATCATATGTAGAGGATTTTAGGAAGGGAGTGTCTGAACCCAGGTCTTAAAAAACCCTTAGAAATAGGAAGCTAGGAGATTTGGGCTAGAGTGCCCGATAGGAAAGTGACACGGAAGCAAAGTAGAAAGGGGTGGAAGACACCCTTATTTATTACCGGGGGCCAGTACCCGGGGTCCGACGACTTAACGTGCCCATCTGACGCACGGCGGATATTTAGTGGATCGAGTGTTCGTACCTGCCCGGGATAAAATCTGAGGTCCCTTCCGCGGCAGTCATGAACGTTGCCCACTAATCCACCCGCGGCCCTACCGGGAAGCAATCTGCGGTTCACAACTTATATATCTTTCCTATGGTGCGGTTGTGGTTATTTTATTCACTTCACCATATCCTTTTAATTTTGGTATCTTGCCACCCCGGTAGCTCAGTGGTCTAAGCGATGGCTTCTGATCATTCTTTTGAGATGTGTCCGGATTTGAATCCCACTGAGGCATAGATATCGTGTTTGCATTACGGCACAGGTTCTTTCCCTTCCCTGGAAGAAATTGTCCTAAATTAAGGACGGGCAACTCCTTGTAGCCCATTGTGTTGCTCACATTGGTCTTTAAACCCCAAATCAAATCAAAATGAAAAAATTTGGAATTTTCCAAAATAACGCCTGTAAGTCCCACTGATTTTTGATATACTGATAGCCATAACTGATTACTGATAAAAATTTGCAATAAATAAAAATTCTGGAGCTAAACTAGATGTGGGAATAAAAATTGTTTAAGTTTCACTCCATACAATTCTGAGAATTACTCAGAATTACTTTTGTTGCCCTGAAATTTTCTACATCATTTGCAAACAAAAACATTAGAAAGATTTTGTTATTTGATAATGCAGTTACAAAAGCCACTTCATTTGGGATGCTTTACTAAAAGCTAATCATCAGGCATTCAGGACACATTTGACTTCCTTGATATTTTAGATTCATCAGCCCAAATAATTTATTGCTGCATAAAAAATAGAAATTTTCTTACAAATTATAATTCAATGTTCATGCAAATAGTTTTTGCAGATAATTCCAGAAAAAAACAAAAAAGTTTATACATGATAATTTCTTGAAATATATTAATGAGTTAAGAGGAAAATGCTTGTATATGTGTGTGTGTGTGTGTGTGTGTGTGTGTGCATAAACACTGGTCTAAAAGATGCAGTACACATGCTAAAACAACTGAAAGAGGTTAGTAGAGTACTAGACAGTCTCCAGGCTGAACAAACAAACATTTCTGAGGCAGTGGAACTGTGGCAAGATCTTATGGAAAATGCAAATCTTGAACCATATACACCAATGACAAAAAAAAATAATAATAATAATAATAATAAAAAAAAATGGATCAAACACTTCAGCCTTGCCACTACTTGGCAAACTTAATGAATCCAAAATGGCCAGGGAAAGAGAATGAGCCCTGAGCAACAAAAAAATTACTGATAACTGGGTGTTAGAAAAGAAACCTGAATGGATAATTTTTGTAATGGGTTTTAAAATATGTGACACAAAGTACTATCCAAAGTCCATGTTTGTAAATGATGTGCAAAACTTCAGTGCTGCCAAATGGTGGCAGCTGATGGAGCGACATGCAAGTGTGACCAAAGCTGGAACACTGAAAGATTTCTGCTCTTACATGTCAAGTCTATGTGGTTGTCCAGCCAGTTCATCAGCAGTAGAAAGGATATTTTCTACTTGCGGACTAGTCTGGCCAAAACTTCGCAATCACTTAGGTGTTGATAAAGAACAGAAACTTGTCAAGATCCACAAATATTAAAAAAACAAACAGTAAATTTGTCACAAAAAATATTGAAATTTGTAGTTTTACTCAAATTTAATTAAACATCTCAAATGTTTAATGAGGGTTTAGAGTTTGATCAAATACTAGTTTATAGATTGCAGTAAGTGGTGTGTTAAGTATCTTAGCCTTTGTGTAGATTTAAATAAAAAAATTTCAACAGACTACATAAAAAGGAGATTTTTGTTAACCAATAGGTAAGTTGCATGGATTTTTCATTAATAATATTTTATCTTTGATATCTTAATGAAAGGATATGAAAACCAAATAGACCCCCAAACCCCATACCCCCACTCCAACCCCCCCCCCAGCAAAAGCCAAATAAAACCCCCCAAAAAAACAATAAAACCCACTCGGATTGGGCTTTAAAAAAAATAAAAAAAAACGGGTTTTTTTCAACCCTGGAAGCATCCTTTGTTCTCTAAAAATCAGGTATTGGTTTTCTTCCCAGCATTTGAATGGATCCATTTCTTTGTTTTCTGCTGGGCCTTTCTTTACTGCATTTCTATTTAAAAATCGAATTTTGATAAACGTTCGCAATCTACAAAATAAGCAAATTGCATCTTTGTTTACTTGAGGGTAATGGTTTTTCAGTTCGCTGACAAGTTCGCGGATTACACCTTTTCCTTTTCAAAAATAGATGCCGTGAAATGAATAAAAATGTTTTTCAAATTTTTGTACCGTATTCATCCATGAGCAGGACGGTATGGTAAGTCCACCTGAAGACAGTAATTTAATCCAATCGGATTGAATAGGAAATTCTGGACAATTTTTTGATAATGTCCCTAACGAAGGATCTTTACCTCGAACGCGATATGCAATGTAGCCCAGCTACATAGCTTCCTGCTAATGAACAGAAAGATCCCTTGACGCAGTTTGCTCTTCGACTTCCCGGCCATAAGAAATACATCATCAACATAATCAAAGTTCACATCATCACAGTTGTTTTCATAAAGAGAAATTTCGAGAACCTCCCGTATTTTATTACGTCTAAATGCATTTTCTAATAATTCGGATATTAGGTAAACATCTGTTTGTCTTCTTCCGAAGTGGATGTATTTACTTTTGCTGAGAGTTTGGGCAGTTTGTTTGCAAGTAACAACTGCTTCAAACTGCTAAGGGTTGATCGTTAAATCTACCATGCCCTTGAATTTGACTAAAAAGGCTTTCTAGGGCATCTTAAGTCAACCGGGAAGTCAGTATGTACTTACACCAAGAATTTTTAAGTCCTCAAATAATCCCATAAGCGAGTTTACGGATATAAGAATTCCTTTTTGAAAAGGCAGCATGCTAGATTTTCCACACACCCTTTAATTTGCTAATGATATATTTCACTGTATTTAAAAGTGACACTTGTTTTTCAAAATGTGTGTCGATACCAAATGCAGCCTTCAGAGGTTTGTTGGAGGGAGGGCATGCCTTGCTACTATTCATTATATCAAACAAGCCGTCAATTAAGTAAAAAAATTCAGCTGCTTTTTTATTTTCTGTTAAATGCATAATTGCTTTTGCTGTAAGTTGCTGAAAAGAACATTTTTGCAGGTGTTACTTTCTGTCGCTCATTTCCTTTTACAGTCAAAAATTTTGCTTTCAGTTTATGGCACAATTTATATTCTTCCGAATCTCTGTTTAAAACTTCTGTAATAACATCAGTTGTCAAAATGGTGCCATCTTGAAGAGTGAATGTCCAGGAAGTGATTTTTTAGCAATTTTACATAATGGACTAAATCTGCAAACACCCATACTTTTTATGTTTGCTCAGCAGGGTTTGGGAATGAAAAATTGGTGGGAGAAATTCCAAGTTCTTTCCACAAAGTACCACATCCTCCTAAATCAGAAACTAATGCCTTTACTTCTGTGCCACTTATTTGTATGTGAGTAATTACATTAAAAATAAGCTCTTTTGTCATGGGGATATCAAAATCAAAGAAAATTGGCTGCTTCCATTGAAAAATCAGACCTCTAATTAAAATGAAGTGAATTTTCCTGAATGGATCCAGTATCCGATCCATTCGAGAGTCATAGCACAACTTAGAATCTATGTGCATTTCATCAAAATTTAGAACACAGATTTTCTCACAGAAACTTAAACTTTCGCAACTGTTTTTCATAAGCAGAAGAACATCATTCTGTATCCCAGGACTGCATGTAAATTTTGCACACCAACGTTTCAGGGTGCTAGCATTTGGAAGTGGAATGTCCATCTTTTCTTTCCAGAAATCATATGATTTTGGAGAAAGTGCTCGAATTATATTCATCTAGATATATCCTCTGTCGTCCATTTTATCCTTTTCATTTTCGAAGTAAGAGCATCGACTTGGGACTTCATGGAAGTGCGGTTGACACATTTCTCCAACGTTTCTAATTTCCGTTTTCTTTTCCGAAGTATTTTCATTTGGCTTCTTAACTGCTGAATTCAAGATATTAGAGATATCCTAAAAATGGCCCATCTTTCCAATTGCTAAACATAAACTTTGTGATTTCTACTTTTTTTCCTGGATTGTAGTTTGGAGATCTTTCTCTAGTGTTGAAACTTTTCCCATTAAATTATCATTACAAATTTTTAGATACTTGCAGTTAGGGCATTCTGTCATCTCTACGTTGCTACTGATTTCCCAGTTCGTACCAGCGTCCGTTTCACCTTCAGCATCCAGATTAATTTTTTTCGGGCTCAGTTCACTCAATCGTTCCAAAGCACTTCGAACAATTTTTCTTTTCCAGTGTCTCTGGATCCTCGGTGCTGTTTCTTTAGAAATTAAAGAAGGTAAATTTATACTGGGAACAGCATCAGATTTGAGTATCTTTCGCAAAGGCAATCCAAGTAATCGATTTTCCATATCTTCATAATCCCAACTCTGGAAATGTTCGCTACAAATTCTGGCGTACTTAACATTAATCGAGTCCAATCTGCGGCACTTGTTTATCCATTCTTTTACGAGCACTGGATTGGTCCGAGGAAAAGCATGAAACACAATATCTTACCCTTTTTGGTTTCTGTGTGTATTCCGACATGGTGCAACAGCACACGAAGACATTTTAACAAAAGAAAAAGGCTCAGCAACTTATGCAGGTAAACTATTTATGTACACGCATACAATAGATGCAAACATTTGCGCGATCCCTTTCTTTCTTTCTTTCTTTCTCTCTCTCTTCTCTCTTTCTTTCTCTCTCTCTTCTTTCTTTCTTTCTTTCTTTCTCTCTCTCTCTTTCTTTCTCTCTCTGTATTACAGTATATGCACAAATAAATACTCGTATATTGCAAATGATAAAACAATCTAGTACGATGAAACATAACACGCTAGAAAACTGCTCGCAACGACAGCCCAGCAACATGGGAGGGAGAGCTCCAAGCAGCACGGTGACGCCACAAATGGTCCCCCAACCTCTTCCCCGAGGACCATGTTAGCATTCGGTTTCTCAAAGCGATGAACCAGCCCTTCCCTCTTTTATAGCCCTGGTTGCAAAGTGAAAAACTGAATTGGACATTCATATCAGAAGAATTGTTGAAGCAACCAAGTCTCGATTATGTGAACTGCAAACATCAGTATTCAAGAAGAGATATTTTTTTTTTTTCAAAGCTGAAGAGTGAAGAGCAACATGTTCTCAAAAATATATTAGTTGACACTTGTAATGCCAAAACTTGCACATGGCTATACCAAGTCAAGGTTTATTTCATCTTTTGTGAATGAAATGGGCTACAGATTTCTTTCCTCCACAATTTAACTGTTTTTGAAGTTTGAGTGTGTGGAACCTGAATGTATAAAACAATACACACAACACAAGTTTCAGTACAGTCTTCCAAGAGCCTTGCAGACCATTTTTTTTTTTTTTCTTTTCAAAAATTATATGAAGGAGATGCAGTTATATATGTTCCAATTTACAAAGTTCTGTAGGAGATTTATAAGCAACCATCTGTACACATTTCCATTAGTGTCAAAGGTTCTTCTGCGAGTAGCTTGTTCACATGTAGGCCTACATATCATGTGAACGTGGCTTTAGCACACAAAACAGAATTAAGTCCAAATTTAGAAATTCATTGAGCAACAAAAATGCATATTTCTGAAATTGGGCGAGATAAACTCTCAGAAAAAAACAACAGCTGATCAAAGTTTGATAACTGTGGCAAGGAATGAAAGTCACAAATAATTTAGGCCTGATTTTATGATATCACAGTACTACAAAATGAACAACTCTGTTTTTGTAAAATGAATCATAGTAATTTGTATGAGATTGAATGCAATAAATTTTTTGATCTAATTAACCTGTTTGTTTTAAAAACCAAATATAGCTTATATGGCTTGAAAAATTATTATTGTCACATATTCAAAACTACCCACCCGAAATTTTCAATCACCTCCATTTACGAACACAGGTGGGAAGATTCCCTTCCATTACAAATTTGAATTTTAAGCCCTGAATAGTTGTGATGCTTTTAGTTCCTTACCCATAAAGCAATTATTGTGTCAAGTGAAGCCACACTAAATCTTAAATTCTTTATTTTGTTTTGGGGTGTAAAACAAAAAAATATATTAAGTTCATATTTTATTTTCACTGGAGCAACAGATGTCTGAAGAAAAGAAAATAGTGTTGGATCTTTATGTCAGATAGGTGAATGATATACTTTTAATTGTATGATTCAAGTAGCTATTCAGCACAAAACAATTCTGGATTTTTAATACTTTGGATTCCAGCATTAATTTTGAATTAGTAGAAAAAAAGAAAAAGAAATTCAATATCTAGACATAAAAAATTATAGATATAGAAAATTGAGAATTCATTCATAATTTCAAGAAAGAAAAATCCAATACTGAATTTTGGCTGTACATTCAAAAGTAGTAAAAATTAACACAGCAAGAAATTTAATAACTAGAGCTAAATTATTTTCCTCAGATAAAAATCAAGTAGAAGCAATGACAAAACTGGCAATAAAGTTAATAGACAATGATTTTCCCAAAAAAACTATCATTAACATTGTGCAAAATGTCAGACAAAAACGATCTAAAAAGAACAAAGCAACGTTTTGGCCAATTATGGAAAATTAAATACTAAAATTAATAAACATTTAATAAAGAATAACATAAAAGCAGCCAGTACAGCAGAAAACAAAGCAGCATATTTAGCTAATGAAGTAACATACAGAAATATAATAGACAAGATAGAAAGAAAAATGTGTATCAAATTCCAGTTAAACGTAACAGTAACTATATTATACAAACATCTCAAAAATTGGAAATCTGAATTAAGGAACATCAAATGGCTATTAATAACAAAGATCAAAATAGTGTATTAGCAAATCATATGCAGTTATGCAAATGTGAACCTTTATTGGACAAAATTAAAATATTGGACTATGAATAAAAACAAGAGACTAATTAAAGTTATTACATCCAAAGAAAAAAAAAAACAGTGCCATGAATGAGCCTTCAGAACTAATAAGAGGTGTTTCAAACAATTTAATTACAACAACAGAATTACAAAATACACAATGAAAACATTTCAGTTTAGTAATTGGCAACAATATGAGGAACCTGGCAACAATATTTAAATTCTTCAGGATTAAACAAAACTTTTGATAATCCTTCCGTACACTGACAACAAGCCTTGACAAAAAATCAAGAGGACAGTAACGTCTGTAAAGAACCAAAGAAACTCAGAGGTAAAGCAGATTAAATAAAATTCTTCAACTGGAACTAGAATTAAATAAATATATCTGGGTAAAACCTTGAGTACACAATTTAGTAACTCTTAGGGCTATAAGCAGTCATTTATCCCTAATTTAGTGAAGCTGGTTCCAGGGACAAGAGAGAATCAGCACTGTAGGACAATCACACCACATATGCCTCATCTGGGTCTTAGAACCTGGGCTCAGCTTTGATAATTGGCCAGCAACTAGAACCACTGATCACTTAATTGGAACTTTTTAACAAGCAGTATGTCTGCAGATGTATTTAATTTTAACGTGGATTAATCAAAGGCCTGAACAATAATTTTGCTCAATAAACCAGGGCAGAGCACCTACACTGCTCACATTTATGGTAAAGAAATCTTAACATGCAAATAAACCAGCAAAGTTCAAATATTAGTTTGTGTCAGATGAAAATAAATGTTTATTGCATGTAAATCAATGCAATTTATTAATTACAGTGAAAATATAAAAAATGCAATGAAATAAATAGAATCAGTGGTCCTCTCAATGAAATAAATAGAATCAGTGGTATTAAAAGCACTGTTCTTAAAAGAAATACACACAAGTGTAAATATCCTGGACAAGTTATTGAAAACAAAATTGTAAGTACCAAAGAATAATATGTTGCTGCAATTAAAAAAGCACAAGAGATCCGTTTTTATTTTTTAGTTACAGCAACCATTACAGTGATTGATTCCCTGTAAAGGAGTTGTTTGGAATCACTGAGGGAATTTTCAAGCACATTAGTAGGGCAACACTGTTTTGGCAGTTAAACAAGTTATTATAAACACCTTGTACATAAATAAAAATTATATGAAATGAGGTGACATTACCAGTATTGGAACCATAGAACACTAGAAAACCATTTGATCACCTAGATCTGATATACACGTCATGATTAAGTAAATATTGCAAGAAATTCAAAAAATGTAATTTAGTTCACTACGTTTAATTGAACAAGCAGAAAACCTCATTTTTCGAGTTCATGCAAAAACATGTTTCACGTCATAGTAGGCCACATCTGTTCACCGCATCTTTTGATATCATACGAAAATACAATACCATGAAATTTCGGTGACCGATATTAGTGCAACAGATGACAAAGCTGTTATTCATAACGTTACATATAATTTCAAAAAAAAAAAAAAAAGAAAGAAAAGAAATTACCGCACACAGCCTTGTAACTGAAAAAAAAAAAAATAATAATAATAAATTGAAAATAAACAATGGTGCTCCAATAAGTAAACATTATGCAAAACATATTGCGCAAGGTTTTCTCCGAAATTTGATGCTGCACGAAAAACCTATTTCACAAAGGCATTTCACGGAACATACAAAATCGTTGAGATAAAAACAATATTAATAATAAAATTACGAAATGATCAACACCAGTTTAAAGGCCATTAACCTTCAGTTTTGAATATTTACCCATTAGTCCAACAACAATAACTGCTGGTAAAATAAAAACCCAGTTG
The DNA here is from genome assembly GCA_039090855.1 of Macrothele yani. Taxonomy (NCBI): domain Eukaryota; kingdom Metazoa; phylum Arthropoda; class Arachnida; order Araneae; family Macrothelidae; genus Macrothele; species Macrothele yani. The sequence continues at coordinate 61,328,413 of CM077029.1, forward strand.
CTAAAGCCATGCTCAATCGGTCCATCAGGCCCATTTCCTGTGAGATCGACCATTTTCAGTCAATTTCATAAAAATCACAAGCTACCTTTTGACCTAAAAATATTGATACGGATAAAAGTCCGAATAACACATTGACAAGTCAGCCATTACGTTGAATGTTGTGTTGCCGTTTTGAACAAGAAACATTTCATGTTTTGAAAGCAACCATAACAAAGACCTTGTAGAGAATAGACTGACAAACCTAATGCTGCGCTTCGGACGCAACGAACAGCAATTGAGAGAGCAGCGCCATCTGTTACCGCGAGGAGTTGGTAAGAAATTCATAGCTATTGGAAAGGTACATACAGTGTTTGATTCAACGCATAATATATCGTATAAATAGCGCAGAAGGAATATTCGGGTGCGAATGCAAACCAACAAATTCCTAGATCAAAATTTAATTAGCAAGTTTTCAATTTCTACGAAAATCAGCTATAAAATAGAAATTACGCCGCTACATACAACGAACACCTGATACGTAAAGTTGCAGCAATGCGAATTTAAATATACCGCATTATCGTTCCTTCATATTACTCTTAATCACTCGCTTTTGTTCCTCTAATTGTTTTATTAAAAAATATCTATGCCACATGTGTTCATGAAAAATGAATATTGCATTAAACCAAAAAGGGGGTCTACAGATATCATGTTTACAAAACTATCACTGCTTTTTCAGCAAAGTAAAAAATGTGAGGCAATGCAAATACTGCATCTTTCCACAGGGTAGGAACCAAGGAGGTTAGAATAACATAAATAGCTATTCACGCAGAGATCATTGGAGGCTTTTCACCATGTTTTGGGCAATCTTATTAAAAAAAACGTGATTAAAAATTTAAATTCATAGGAGGAAATAGCTTCCAACGAGGATGTATAGCACGTGACGTCATCGTGAAGTTTCAGTGAAGTGGCAACAGTCCCTGCAAGATTCTGAAGGACCAGCATAGCTGGCTGTCCTGCACTCAGTGTGTAAAGTGCAATCATTAGCGGTTGGTGTTTATAAACATTTGAAGCCGAAATGCCTATATTTTTTGGCATTATAAATTGCCGTAATAGAGACCGCAAGTCTTTTTCAAGCTACTAGTTGCTGTCTCTAAAGGCATTACCGAAAAAATTCCCTTATATGCCAAACGAAGGAAAATCGCTTCCCAGAGCTTAGAAAACACTTCTTTACTCTTCAAAGGCAGAGAATCTCTTAAATGATAGTTTTATCTAGAAATCAGTGATTATTGGTGAAGCAGAGAATCCATCTTTTACTTGTTCAAACGCTATTGGAATGCAGTGCTACTTATGGCGCCAGGTGTTTCATTTGTTGATTCAAAGTTCTCAAGTTGAATTTAAAAGGTGTTAGCTGTTTTTTGGCATAGGTTTTATTACTACTGACTATTTTCTTATAGAACATCTTTTAGAGTTTGTGTCTTAGTCAAAGTATTTCTTAAAAAAAGCTTCGGTCCTCAATCGGAACCTCTGCGCACGTTGTTTTTTTCTCTCCAGGGGCTTCTTTTCAGAAGGTTCCTGGTTGATCTAGGGAGTGTTGAAACTTTTTTATTACGCCACGGTGGCGCAGTGGTCTAGGACGATGGCCTCTGATCATTCCCCCAAAGAGGTCCGGGTTCGAATCCCGGTAGGCATGGATGTTGTGCTGTCTTACGACATTGGCTCTCTCCCTTCCCTGGAACCAGTGACCCTAAATTAGGGACGGGAGACTGCTTATAGCCCATTGAGTTTTTTTTTAGATTTAACGACCACCTTGAGGTGGTCGTTAAATCTCAAAAAAAAAAAAAAAAACTTTTTGTAGGGCTAAAAGTTAATTTGTTAGCAAACCTGACTTTTAGTCAGATTCATTTTTTTTTAATTGGAGGTTTAACGACCACCGTGAGCAACTCAATGGGCTATAAGCAGTCGCCCGTCCTTAATTTAGGGTCACTGGTTCCAGGGAAGGGAGAGAGCCAGTGCCGTAAGACAAACACAACATCCATGTCTGACCGGGATTCGAACCCGGACCCCTTACGGACGAATGATCAGAGGCCAGCGCCTTAGACCACTGCGCCACCGGGGCGGCCAGATTCAATTCTCTGGCTCTTCTGTATTTTTTAGATCTCGATCACACCGTTAACCTGACTCACTTTTTTTTTGCGAGTTTTCGGCTTTTCACTTTTAAGGCTATTTGGCTGTCGGTGTTGGGGGTTTTTTGTTTACTACTTTGTTCTATATGAAATCCTCCCCCCCCCCCCCAAAAAAAACTACCGTTGGTGTTTTTTTTAGTACACCTAATTTTTTTATTTTTGCCTGGTGCTGAAGCAAACTTTTGCAGAAAAATGCAAATAATGGCTAAAATTATTGTCCAAATAAAATCTTTTTTGGTGGCTAGGTATATTTAAAAGTCGGTGTTATGCTACTAAATTTATTTACGGATAAATAGATTATAGGGTACAAATCCCAGCAAAATTATTTTATTTTTTCATCACAATTTTAGGGCCGCCCCGGTGGCCCAGTGGTCTAAGCAATGGCCTCTGATCATTCGTCCGAACGGGGTCCGGGTTCGAATCCCGGTGAGGCATGGATGTTTTGTTTGTCTTTACGGCACTGGCTCTTTCCCTTCCCTGGAACCAGTGACCCTAAATTAGGGACGGACGACTGCTTATAGCCCATTGAGTTGCTCACGGTGGTCGTTAAACCTCCAACCAAAAAAAAAAAAATTTTAGGTGGAAAAAAAAAAAAGGTTTGCTCATTTTTCTAAGGCTTGGAAATCGCTTCCCAGAGCTTAGAAAGACACTTTTTGTTGAAGAGTTAAACTCTCAAAAAGGCATAGAACCTTTCAAGGGTGAGTTCTAAATCTTAAATTCTTTATTTTGTTTTGGGGTGTAAAACAAAAAAATATGTTAAGTTCATATTTTATTTTCACTGGAGCAACAGATGTCTGAAGAAAAGAAAATAGTGTTGGATCTTTATGTCAGATAGGTGAATGATATACTTTTAATTGTATGATTCAAGTAGCTATTCAGCACAAAACAATTCTGGATTTTTAATACTTTGGATTCCAGCATTAATTTTGAATTAGTAGAAAAAAAGAAAAAGAAATTCAATATCTAGACATAAAAAATTATAGATATAGAAAATTGAGAATTCATTCATAATTTCAAGAAAGAAAAATCCAATATAATACTGAATTTTGGCTGGTACCATTCAAAAGTAGTAAAAATTAACACAGCAAGAAATTTAATAACTAAAGCTCAATTATTTTCCTCAGATAAAAATCAAGTAGAAGCAATGACAAAACTGGCAATAAAGTTAATAGACAATGATTTTCCCAAAAAAACTATCATTAACATTGTGCACACCAACGAGATAGAAATGTATTTCTATCTCGTTGGTGCACACAGAGAAGAGAGGTACAGAGTGTTCACTCTAGAAGATCGCAAAGGAAATTCTTCACTTTGTCTGATGGCAACAGCATAATGTTAAACTCACATAGACGTTGGCGGCCCCACGGCCTGTTAATGAGAACTAAAAGTGACGTCACAACTACGCTCCTCCCACTTGTTTACAAATGTCTCTCTCGACTTTCCTTCAGTGCGAGAGCCGCCATTTTCCTTACTTCCCGAGTTGGTTAGGTTCACTGTAGCGTGAATTGACCGAGGAATTTTGCGGTAGGTGTAACGGAATTAGGCGTATATTCTTAATCGTAAGAACAGCACTTTGCAGTCGGGAATTATACTGAGAAATAAAGTACTAACTCTGACTTAAAAGAAACTAATAAATCTGTAGCAGCTTTCGTTCTCAAAATGCAGACCTTCGTCAACGCAACATACTACTGCCGGAATTTGAAAATAAACAACGGAAAAATATCAAAGCAATGGCAAATAAAAAGTAACAAACTGACATAATTGTATCACGAATCAAACATCTGTAAACATCTGCCCGAAGGATCAAATGGAATTACGAAAAACAAAATACAGTAAGGGCTCTACTCTGATATAAATTTTACTTATATCGATTTTTAACAGTTAAAAAATAGACAAAGATTTCCTACATATAAAAGATGAAATAATTATCCGCCGAAAATAACTTCTACGAAATAATGAAAAGCGTTGTTATAATCACAGAATCACACAGTGGTAACGGTAGTAATAACAAGCAAAGTAACCAATTTCGAATTATGAGCGTTACAGTAGGGACGTTACGCCAGAGAGCACGTGGGATTTAGTTCCATAAAGCGCCGACGGTGTTCTGCTATCGTTCTTTTTCCCCGCCCACCAATTTCCATAACTCTGGCTTGTGCACGCTCTGTCTCTCCATTCTCTGTGATTGTGCATATCAAAATCAGCGATTCCTGGAAAGATAGAAAGCCTACGTTATTTTTTTTTTTACTCAGATCTCCGCACCTGGGAGGAAAGAGAACCTTACTTATTAAGGCAGAGTACCTATTTTCTTCATAAATTACTGATTATTCACGAATTTGTGATCGTTCTAAACTACCCTGTAAAAGAATACTGACGACGAGAAATTGTTATATGCCTCGAATTGTTCTGCAGTAAAGACGCTTCAACCAAAGACGAAGTAGTCGAAAATATTTACTATTTGCACTTTCGGAAAACTTTTTGCATCACCTTCGAAGATACTTGCATTCAGCACATAAGGACCTTTTCCTTCAATCTCTTTAATTTTTTCCAAATACCGCATTTTGTACTTGGAAGTTAACGTTTCAAAGTGATAAGCCATCATTTCAACGAGGCTGGTTGTCTTTCAGTTACTTTACTAAGGCTCGTTGCCATGCTGAGAGTCACGTGCCTGCTACATCCTCACTGGTGTTTTTCAGCTAATTAAAAAGCATGTGAGGTGATAAATATATTTCTTCTTTCCACAGGGGAGGAACAGCAAGTCGTTGTTTACAAGAGAGATTGTCGAGGAACTGTATTTGCATTTTTAGTGCTCCCAGGCCCAATTTAGAAATTCTGATGTTTCAAAACGCACAGTTTTTGAAATTTCTAGTATCCCATGCTCGAAAACCTCAACTGAAAATAATCTTAGGCCTCAAATGTGATTACTTGGATGTCGAACATGCGTTTTGAGATTTGATTTTTTTAACATTGAATACAAAAAATTGAAATGAAAAAGAGAGGGTGTTCAGAAATTGTTAACAGTCCTATATTCAACCCAAAAATCATTGTTCTATGGATACTTATTATATTTTGAACATGATGTAATATCCATATATTCCTTCATACTCATGGCCAGCCCGTGATATTGTTCACGCGTGGGCAAGGTGAAGCCGCGAAGGTCTGGCCGCCTTTAGATGAAATTAAGATATTTTGTTACACACATACAACCACACACACACTTTTCTTGAAGCACACAGTTCACATAGTGAGCCGCCCCGGTGGCGCAGTGGTCTAAGCGATGGCCTCTGATCATTCGTCCGAACGGGGTCCGGGTTCGAATCCCAGTGAGGCATGGATGTTGTGTTTGTCTTACGGCACTGGCTCTCTCCCTTCCCTTGAACCAGTGACCCTAAATTAGGGACGGGCGACTGCTTATAGCCCATTGAGTTGCTCACAGTGGTCGTTAAACCTCCAATCAAAAAAAAAGTTCACATAGTGATAGCATTATTTATGGAATTATCTTCCAAAAATTCAATGAAAATCTGCACATATTGGCAGTTTGTATTACGAGGGAGAATCCTGTAAGAATACACATCAGGAAAAAAATACTTCCTATGGGAATACTTTAAAAACTTTCAGAACAGGAAACAGAAACATGAAATGTTGAAAACCGACTGTGGAATGTATATTAGAAATGACGACGGGGTATGTATCCTTCATATAGCGGGGTGGGGGTGGGGTGAAGCTAACTTACATAGAAAATTCTCAAATACTGATTTTACACTTTAAAGTTCTCATCAGGAAATTTCATGTTTCCTTTCGATTGAAACAATAAGTTGGAGTCTCTTGATTAATGCGAGGCTCGAGACCAACGCATTAAGATATAGCAGTGTATGTACAAAGGTATCTAAAGAAAACCAGGGATAGAGGAGTTACCTTAATTTTGTAGTGTACGCATTTTTATTTAGTTTCTCTTTTTATTATATTAGCAATTTATATATTGATTCTATAAGATTTTTTACTGTGAGTCTTATTTTGGGAGAACGGCTGAACGTAAAGATATCGTTGAGGTATCGAAATAAAGGTCTTACCATGTAGATGTGTCAGTCGAAGAGAAAAATGAGATTGTGCCAACGGTTCGGTCGTTGTGGGCGGCAAAGTTCCCATGTAAACTCTAAGGGAGAAGCGTGCGGTTGACTCACGCGCTGTTGAAGGCAGTCTCATGGAGGGACTGAGATAGTCCGAAGTCTTCTCTTTTCTGAGCGAACCGTTGCGCAAAGCAACGCTTGCAGGCATTCGTATCAAAGTTCTTCTGATCGGAACAGCGAACCCTCTCGAATACCTCATTGAGGTATGCCGTTGGACTGTGTGATGTATATACAGACCGTATGCATATGACGTCACAGCAACGTAAACCATCCTAGCAGACGCCCTGGTGATCAACTGGTGTACAAACACTGCTTGGATTTGCATTGTGGAGCGTTAAGGAAGATGGTGTTATGTGGTATTTTCGGCTGCGGTAACCGAAGTGTGAGAGATAATGATGTGTCCTATTATAGAATACCATCTGAGGGAACGAAGTGGGATCAGAATTATAAAAAAATTATTCAGAAGCGCCAAAATTTGTGGTTATCCCGTATCAGCAGAGTTGACATTGATGACCAGAAACGAAGGAACATTAGAGTGTGTAGTTTACATTTTGTAACGGGCATGTTCATAAATTTACTGATGCGTTATCTACAAAATATCTATGAATATCTTTAGACTGGAATTAACCTTTTTTTATTAATGACTTGCTCGAATTCATTTGCTCGGAAGTGAAGACATTCGTGCAAAAAACGAAATAATTAACAATATCGCCGTGTTGTATTCGTGGCAAGACCTCAATATTGTTCAGGAAAAATGAGTATGGAATTACATACGGGTCACCGCAGTTTCCCAATATCTTTAATTTATCAGTATAAAGCTATTTTTGATCGCCAGATAACCCACATATGTAGCCCATGTAATGCATCTTTGATCTCACTTGTACACCAGCTGTTCTGAAAGAAAGCAGCAGACGAAAAAGTGACGCGAACCGCGGTTTCGTGACGTCAATGCATACGGTCGATACAATTTAATATTTATTCGATCCAGTTTATTCACGTGGGTCGTTGGTACGACGTTTCCCATTATGAAAAGATGTAAATAAACATTCCGTTGACCATTGTTAGTGAAAATATTTAGAATGTGTACATATTGAATTGCGCCATCTACGTCATCATTCTATAAGGTTTTTTACTGTGAGACCTATTTTGAGAGAACGGCTGAACGAAAAAAATATGTTTCAGGTATCAAAATAAAGGTCTTACCATCTAGATGTGCCAGTCGAAGAGAAAACTGAGATTGGGGCAACGTTTCAGGCGGGGCTGCAAAGTTCCCATGTAAAGTCTATGGGAGAAGCGTGCTGCCCTTATCTACATCAGGCGCTCAGTTCAGTGTCAGACTTGGTGTGTGCATGGTGTTCTATGATCAGTCATAAAGTAAATATATACTTTATTGCATACTTACTCTTAACAGAATGGCTCTCCCACAGTAAAAAAAGTGAGAACGTGAGAACCCAACTGGAAGGAGTGAGCGATCAATGGGTCACAACTATATGTTTCAGACAAGAGAGAATGAAGAGCATTCGCAACGCGAATCTCATTTCAACAACATTTACAAACACAGTTATGACTGAAGATGAGAGTGAAAGTGTTCGCTATCCAGTTGAATTTTCGCACACGATTGAGATGATTGGAATTCAGCCTCACATTTTACGACTGAAAAAGGGTGCAGTCGTGATTCTCATCACGAACCTGGCTGCCCCGGTGGCGCAGTGGTCTAAGCGCTGGCTTATGATGATTCGTTCGGGAAAGGTCCGGGGTCGAATCCCGGTGAGGTATAGATGTTGTGTTTGTCTTACGGCACTGGCTCTCTCCCTTCCCTGGAACCAGTGACCCTACATTAGGGACGGGCGACTGCTTATAGCCCATTGAGTTGTTCATGGTGGTCGTTAAACCTCCAGTCAAAAAAATCACCAACCTGGACTGTTGTCTTTACTGAAGTGGTTGAATGAATTTGTCAATCAAATAAAGTTTACATTTGTTGTTTCACATGAGTTTATTCTTTAAAAAAAACTAACCGTCGATTCGGACGGGTTTCGTCTAGTTAAGTTAAAACAAATAATTCGAAGTACTTCGAAAATGGAAAAACAAAACAAAAAACAAAACGTATTTCCTTCCCCTCTGAAATCCCAGTTTTCTTTTTTCCTCTAAATGGTTAGAGTATTTTTCCTGTATTCAGTCTCTTCGCCTCATATCGGTAAAATGAGAATTGTTAAATCACATATTGTACCAAACAAACGTGCCGATTTCCTATTCGGTCCTAGAAAGAAAAATATTCACTCTGAAAACAAATATTCCCATAGCAGCGGTCATACCGTCCACCCTTTTATGGTGTAATTAGTTTAAAGTGCGGATACGGTCACTTTGAAAATGATACCGTGCTATAGTGGTAGGGTAACAGGGAGAGCGCCTAGGGTTGTTTCCCTCCTGCTCCTGGCCTCCTGCTTTGCAAAAAAAGGGGTTGGTCAAAAAGCGAGTGACAACCGTATGTACTTTGGAGACATTGCCATGACTGTAGCCTCAAGGCGAGTAATGTCTCAGGTCCAGGAAAGACATAAAGATACAGACTTCAAAAATAAAAAAGCTAAATATACTGGACTGGCTTAGAAGAACGGCAGAGAATGAGAACTGCTATAAAATATTGCCATTAGGAATTCGCTATTATGTAATAATACGGATGAAATAAACGCGATTGATACACAAAGAAAAAAGGGCAAATAATATGTATTTTATGAAGCCGTATATTTCAGATCATTATCATATAAACATAATATGTATATTTATATGAAAAGGCTAAAACAAAATAAGGGCAGTCTACTGGTCAGCTGCCCTCATATGACCACCGACGTGGGCGCCTACGCCTAGGGCCGGCCCTGTTCATACTTAAAACATATAAGTAGTATAAAAAGGCGGGTCCGAGCGCAAGGAGCAGCTCCTTCTAAAGAAGGAGCAAGGGGCGTGGCTTGCGGCAGAAGGATGGGGGGCGTGGCATGTGACCGAATGATGTGGGGGCGTGGCAGATGACGCTAGTGTGTTGGGTCGATGTGCTGCCCCCTAGCGGTGATTCTTGGAACTTTCGATGTTTTTTTGAGAGATGGCAACGAACCGAGTCGGGAAAGGAGATGTGCTGCCCCTAGCGGTGCTTCTTGGAACTTTTAATGGATCTTTGAGGGATGGCAACGACCGAGAGGGAAAGGGTGGATATAGGGGGATGTCAACTCAATGTGCTGCCCCTAGCGGTGCTTCTTGGAACTTTATTATTATGTTAGATCTTTGTTTTTGAGGGATGGCAACGACCGAGTGGGAGAAAGGGGTGGATATAGGGGGATGTCAACTCGTGTGCTGCCCCCTAGCGGTGCTTTTTGGAACTTTTAAATGGATCTTTGAGAGATGGCAACGACCGAGTGGGGGAAAGGAGATGTGCTGCCCCCCCCTAGCAGTGCTTTTTCGAACTTTTCTCGGGAGATTTATTGGACGTTGACAAATTTTTAAGAAGTCTTTCCAATATTTATTTTTTTAATTTTCTCGGGAGATTTCCTGGACTTTGTCAAATTTTTGAAGGAAGTTTTTTTGTCGTTTCCAATTTTTTTTTACTCGTATTTTTTTGTCCTATTTTTCTCTCTAATTTATTTTATTAAATTTATATTTTCAGGAATTCCCTGAGGTATTATAATTTTTATAGACGTTGCATTATTTTTTTAATTTTCTCGGGAGATTTACTGGACTTTGTCAAATTTTTGAAGGAAGTCTTTCCAATATGTTTTTTTTTTATTAAATTTATATTTTTAGAACTCCGTGAGGTGTTATAATTTTTATAGACGTTGCATTATTTTTTTTAATTCTTATATTTGTCCTCCCTCCAATTTTAATTTAGACGAGGAAAGGCTTTGTTTGAAAAGATTTCGTTCCCGTTGATTCATGTTCCGCTATCTTTTGTGAGCCATGTGTTTTGGGATGAGTCATCATTTTCTCTTTGACTCAGAAAATTTTGTATGACACGTGTTTTGGGATGAGTCATTATGATGAGTGACGCATTCGTGATAGCAGACATGACATCAGACAACGTCGTTTTCTCCTCAGCGGGGTCGGCTTTATTTATTTTTTTTATTTTCTCGGGAGATTTACTGGACTTTGTCAAATTTTTGAAGGAAGTTTTTTCAATCGAAGCATTTCCTCAAATTTGTTTTATTAAATTTATATTTTTAGAACTCCGTGAGGTGTTATAATTTTTTATAGACGTTGCGTTATTTTTTTAATTCTTATATTTTTCTTCCCTCCAATTTTAATTTAGACGAGAAAAGGCTTTGTTTGAAAAAATTTCGTTCCTGTTGATTCATGTTCCGCTATCTTTTGTCCGACATGTGTTTTGGGATGACTCACCATTTTCTCTTTGACTCAGAAAACTTTGTATGACACGTGTTTTGGGAAGAGTGACTATGATGTGTGACGCATGTCGTGATAGCAGATATGACATCAGCCAACGCCATTTCCTCCGCGAGGTCGGCGGTTGACGTCATTTGAGATTCTGTTAGACGCCCTAAGTTCCAAGACTGATTTTTTTCAATAACTTGTTCATTTTGCAACGAATTTATTCCTTATTTTCCCCATAATTTCCCATTTTATATTCATAATTTTTCAACGTAACGATTTTTTTATTTTCTTTGAGGAGACTTCACGCATTTTCAACGGACGTTCCAACATAAAGACGTTTTCCAAAGTTTTGTCCTGCAGACATAATCTTAAAACACGATTGTTTATTAACGTATTTACGTGTTCATGACATTTTCTGTTACATTTTTTTAACGTTGTATCTTTTTCCACCTTACAAAGCCACAATTTTTTATGCATAGTTAAAATATTTATTTTTTCGTATTTTTTTATTTCTTCATGATTATTCAGTGAAATGTACCTTTTAATGCATTATCTTAATCTTTTTTTTTCTCCATGCTTGCACACTCGTTAAACTTCTCGATGTACCAACATTATTTTATTTTCTAACTTTTCAAACTAACAACAGATTTTTTTTTCAATAACTTGATCATTTTGCAACGAATTTAATCCTTATCTCCCCCCTAATTTCCCATTTTATATATACATAATTTTTCAACGTAACGATTTTTTTTATTTTCTTTGAGGAGACTTCACGCATTTTCAACGGACGTTCCAACATAAAGACGTTTCCCAAAGTTTTGTGCTGCAGACATAATCTTAAAACACGATTGTTTATTAATGTATTTACGTGTTCATGGCATTTTCTGTTAAATTTGTTAACGTAGTATCTTTTTCCACAGTACAAAGCCACAATGTTGTATGCATAGTTAAAATGCTTTATTTTTTTATTGTTTCGTATTTTTTTTTATTTCTTCATGATTAATCAGTGAAATGTACCTTTTAATGCATTATCTTAATCTTTTTTTCTAAATGCTTGCGTACTCGTTAAACTTCTCGATGTACCAAAATAATTTTATTTTCTAACTTTTCAAACTAACTACTACTTTTATCGAGGTTTTATTTTTTCTGATTCAAATAAGCAAACGTTTCTTCATTATTATTTCTGTTTCCTATGCAAACAACTTTTCTTACTTGCTTTTAATGTATGACTTAATGTAGTTTTTCTACATAGCTGTTTCATGTTTGTGCGAGAAATATACAGACTATAGCAGCTAGCTATACATAACATTCGTTCGTAACAGAATCATTTTTTTCCAGATTTAAACCAACATACGTTTCTTAACGACTTGATATCTGTTTTCTGGGGAACTTTTTTTTCCTTCATTCAATTTTATTCCAGATCATGAGACGAGGAAATGCTTCTTTAGAAACGATTTCGTTCCTGTTCGCAGTAATTATTGGACTTTAACAAATTTTTTGTGAAATGACTTCATGCTAATTCCGAGTCTTGTCTTTGCAATATTATTTTCTCGTAATTTTTTCGTGTGTTTAAGAACTCTACAGGTCTTTTACAGTTAAAATTCTACTGAAACAATATTTTCTTTCTTTATTTCGCATATCATTATAGCTTCCCAATTTTTCGCTATTTTACTTCATCTTTTTTTTTAAATTTCGTAAAACTTTTCAGTATGTCAGTAATTTATTTCTTACTTGGCCAAACTTATGACTCCTTTTATTTAGACTATTTTTTTTTCATTTCATTTCAGCAAAACGATTATTTTAGATGTAGCAAATCATCAGGTTTTTGTTTCCTTACATATCATATTTTCCAACTTGCTTTAAAGTATTCCTCAAAGCTTGCATGTATGTCAAATATGCATTTTCTTATTCTTTCCTAGTTTTCTATACTCTTTCGTGGACTGTCCCCACAGGAAAGCATTCATTGTCAAGACATGCAATCTAAAACCTTTCTTCTTACGATAAAATTTGTATTCTTTGGGACATGTTTTCTGTACATTTTTCTGTCTCGTCCGAAAAAACAATCATTCTGGAGGCAAAGCGAGTAATTATGTTCTTCCACTAAACATTATTTTTTAACGTTTTACTAACTCACCACCTCCATAGCGAAAATAAAGAAATACTTACTTCTGTTCCCTACATATCGACTCAATCTATTTCTTTTCGAAATGCTGATCATGACAATTCAACTAAAATTTCATACTTTCACCAAAAATCATATTCTTAAACGAGTTATTTTTTTACTTTATTTCATGTATAACTAAATTTTTATTGTTTACTCACCTCATCAAAGTCAATAAAAACTCCCTAATCTCATTCCTTTTCCTCATTTAGTTCGCTTTAAATTGAGATGTTTCAAAACTTCGCGTATATTTCATTCACTTAATGTCCGGTTCTCCAGTGTCTGTCCCTTCATTTTTAACTTCTGTGCCTGCTGCATTTTTCTTTAGACGTTTAGTTTCATTGACCTTTTTTTCGTTTTAATTAGGTTTTCCTTATCATATTTTTTTATTCATTGTCTCAGCAGAAAAAGCTTTCATTCTGGAGACATAGCGACTAAGTCCGTACTTCCTCTAAACATTTTTATTTCACGTTTTACTAATTCGTCAGAAAAGCAGGTGTTTCCAAACTCCCATAGTGAAAATATCGTATTCTCCTTATTTTACTTATTATATTTTTCCTTCTATTCAGTGTTGTATGATTCTTCAAACTTTGGTTTATTTTTATGAAACTTCTTTTTTTTTCTTAGTTCTTTTTTCTGATCCAAACTATCAATCTTTTCCTATCGATTTAATTACTCTTATTTTCCCATTCGACTTTACTTTTGAACAGAAATGTATCTAAAATGTTCAGGTGTATTTTAGTCTATAAGGCCGATTCTTCCCTGTTTCAAATAAAGTCATGTAGGACTTTAGTGTAAATGCCCCTAAATCTTTAGAACTTACTTTTCATAATTAGATACTAATTCCTCGAGGTTTACATTAAAACATGAAAGAAGAGTGTTTTTACGCTCTCTCCAGTGTGTGAGCTTTCCCCAAGAAATTAACTTTGGAATCCTCCTTCTTTCTACCGGAAAATGACAATCTCCTGCGACTGTTTTCATGCGTCTACTGCTTACAGGAAAACCTCATATGGCATGAAATCACTTTGCTTGGGAGATTAAACTAAATTCTGGTTTTGAACTTTGAATGCAAACTCAAGCTCGCAAAAGCATAGTTTTCTGAGTGAACTTAAACTGTCTAAGATGACAAAAATCTAAAACTGCTGACTCAATGGGACAGAGCGTTTGAACTTTGCCGTTCATTCACCATTTAAGAGATCCATCGTGAACCACTAGAATGGAAGTAAGCAGACCCTGATTTAGTCCACTGTTTCCAAGGAAGGTAGAAAACTAGTGTCGTAATTCAAAAGCTCATAACTCAAGCCCCCAGGATTCAATTTCGGACGAACGAATACTCAGGTGTCAATGCTTAGACATTGAAAAATTACTTCAGACAAATATTTTCTTACTTAAAGTGCTTCAATTCAGAATTTGTACTACTTAAGATTTCCCTTAGTCAATATTTTTTCTATCTTAAAAACTTCTAAAGGGTTGATTTTGAAAAAACGAGTTCTCACAAAAATGTAAAATTTCCTCAGATTGTATGAGGCACCAAAAAAAAAAAAATTGATGAAGCTTGAATGTTAACCATTTCTTTCTCTTCATGTTTCATTCCATAAACTTTCTTCAAATTCCTATATATCCAAGAATTTTGTTAAATGTCCAAGTTCGACTCCCCCAGAAATTTTCTGAAAATGATAGTTTCTCTTTTAAAAAAAATTCCAGAATAAGAATCCCTTCACTGAAACAAGAAATTCATATTCAAAGTATTCCATCCCTCTTTCTACTTCAAATACTCTATTTGTAAATCTAAGGAAGTCTTTTTTAATATTCATATATTTTCCCTCTAACTTTAGAAGATATTGTCCCAAAATGTATATACATATTACGATAGTAAAATATCTTACTACTTACTGCTTCATGTTCAATTCACTTCACACTGTCTTAAGGAAATTCGTTCATTTTCTCATAACACATAGACATGTTATTTTTCTTTCCATTCACTTCAAAGACTCAATTGAGATCAACCTAATGGAGTCCTTTGAGAAAAACTTTCATAAGAAAGCATAAATTTGCCTAAAAAGTACATTAAAAATAAACAAATGTTGAAAGTTCCTGTACAAGAAGGAAATTCTATTGTAACTTCTAAAGGAAAAAAGACAAATTCTAAGAAAATATGTAAAAATGTTCGTTGGATTCCATATTAAAAAAAAATTTAGTTGAAGAAAAGTGTCATTCTTTTTTTTTTTAAATGTATACATTTTCGGAACAGTTCATTCTTTCCTAGGGTTAAAAATGGAACACTTCATTTTTCTTAGTAGACAATTTTGAGAAAACACATTTCATTAAAAGCAGGAAATTCCCATAGAATAACATGGGAAAACTAGTATGCATAAAAAGACTGTTTCGAAATGAGTAAAAATTTGTTGAAGTTCGTTTTCGAAAAAGTTGGAAATGGAATGAAGTAAAAACAGTCACAGCAAGTTCCTGAAAGTTGAAAATTGGATGTACTAAAAATGTCTAGGGAAAGAAATTTTTATAAAACACAAACTGTTTAGTTTTTCCAGGCTAGGGGTCTTCAGTGAGAGCGCTTCTTCTTTTCAACTCAAAGAATAAAGCGAGTCAGTTTGAAACATTTCAAACTCCCCGAAATTAAGCCGTGTACTCTGGTTTCGACTCAATACTGTAAAGCATTGCTCTCAGACCAGTCGGAATTCCGCCCCGATTGGTTGCCTAATGGAAAACATCAGACCCCTTTCCAATAACAATTCCCAAATATCCTTAAGAAAAGTCTAGCTAAAAAGCACTAGTTCACCATTAAAACAATTGGATTCATTCTGTTACTGTTTTAAACATTTCAAAAAAGAAGTTTACATTCTCACTTTTACTTTAAAAATCTTGAAAGCTTAAATTTTGGCTCATTTCAAAAAAAAAAAATTCACTTAAAATTTAATTTTAAAAAATAATTACTCTTTAAATTTATGTCTTAAAACTAAAAAATATTTACGCTTAATATTTCAATAAATAATAAATATTCACAAACTCACCTTCTACCTTGCCCAACTAAAAAAAAAATTCTGAATTTACATAATCGAAATCATTACTTCTCCAAGTAGTTCTTTTCCCCTGATTGTAGAGAGGAACTCTTCTGAAATCTTCACTTTTCCGCATGTGTTCATAAAAGCTTGAGCTACTTCCTTAGGATTCAACAAGGCCACAGCGTTCTCGAAACTTGAAATCGCTTTCCTGTTCCACTCAGTTATTAGGCATGGAGGATGCATCTGAATAGGTGGAAGTACTTCAGAAATGCATTCGCGACATCTAAATACCTTCAGGATGCTCTCCCCGAATAAATTTTTTAATTATTCAATTAAATTGTGTCTAAGTTCACACTCCTCAATCGATGTATTTTGAAACTTTCGGGATTCTCCGAGTACGATTTTCTGGAATTCTGAACCCATTAACAATTCCTGGATGCTGTTCCACACGCCATCCAAAATAATTTGGAGTTTCTTAAACTGCTTTCTGGTTAATGCAACTCCTGTTGTTAAGTGAAAAATCTGGAAACAGAATTTGAAAGACTTGGAAGACTTCTTACTTTATTCAAACTTTGAACAGAACTAAAATTCGCTCAGCGTTTCCTTTGCATACTGTAACCAACACATGACCCTTATCACCACGTGGTGATTGATGTGTCACCATGCGTCAGCACTAACTGCACGATGACTGTTTCCTTATCTGGTCATCTTGCAACGAACATGCTATTGACTCTAATCAGACAAAGCTAACTTCAGCTTGAGAGATAAACGAAAGGATTTCATTATAACTAACTTTCATATCTTGAGAGAATAAACTAAAAAAATCTTCATAGAGTACATAATAAGCGTAAAGAAATTCTTCAAGGACGAATTTCCACTGAAATGATGGTGGATGAATTAAAAAAATAATGCATAAGCAGGATTCCCCAAAACATAAAAAAATATAAGTTTTATATAAAAAAGAAATTCCAGGAAAAATATTGGAGGGGCGAAAGATTTCCTATTCTTCCATTCCCACAAAAAATTTAACGAAGTCCAATAAATCTCTCGAAAAAAAAATTAAACAAATACTTGGACTGACAAAAGAGAGAACGACACGTGACGTCAACCTATCCCGCGGCTAATAGTAGGAGATACACTGTTCCCCCTCTGACATCATTTTTTTCTATGCGAACAGAAATTTACTTGAACAACCGTCTTAGAAAATGCCTTTTCCACGTTTTTTCTTCCCAGCCATGCAAAAACAATCAGATTGCCTTTTCCCACCAAAAGTTCTAGCAAGAAGGAGCAGGAGACGACGGAACGTAGCCCGAAGGAGCCGAATAACAAGGGGGCGAGACAGGGAGGGAGCTCCTTCGGGTTTCATTCCGGCGTCTCCTGCTCCTTCTTGCTAGAACTTTTGGTGGGAAAAGGCAATCTGATTGTTTTTGCATGGCTGGGAAGAAAAACGTGGAAAAGGCATTTTCTAAGACGGTTGTTCAAGTAAATTTCTGTTCGCATAGAAAAAAAATGATGTCAGAGGGGGAACAGTGTATCTCCTACTACTAGCCGCGGGATAGGTTGACGTCACGTGTCGTTCTCTCTTTTGTCAGTCCAAGTATTTGTTTAATTTTTTTTTCGAGAGATTTATTGGACTTCGTTAAATTTTTTGTGGGAATGGAAGAATAGGAAATCTTTCGCCCCTCCAATATTTTTCCTGGAATTTCTTTTTTATATAAAACTTATATTTTTTTATGTTTTGGGGAATCCTGCTTATGCATTATTTTTTTAATTCATCCACCATTATTTCAGTGGAAATTCGTCCTTGAAGAATTTCTTTACGCTTATTATGTACTCTATGAAGATTTTTTTAGTTTATTCTCTCAAGATATGAAAGCTAGTTATAATGAAATCCTTTCGTTTATCTCTCAAGCTGAAGTTAGCTTTGTCTGATTAGAGTCAATAGCATGTTCGTTGCAAGATGACCAGATAAGGAAACAGTCATCGTGCAGTTAGTGCTGACGCATGGTGACACATCAATCACCACGTGGTGATAAGGGTCATGTGTTGGTTACAGTATGCAAAGGAAACGCTGAGCGAATTTCAGTTCTGTTCAAAGTTTGAATAAAGTAAGAAGTCTTCAAGTCTTTCAAATTCTGTTTCCAGATTTTTCACTTAACAACAGGAGTTACATTAACCAGAAAGCAGTTTAAGAAACTCCAAATTATTTTGGATGGCGTGTGGGACAGCATCCAGGAATTGTTAATGGGTTCAGAATTCCAGAAAATCGTACTCGGAGAATCCCGAAAGTTTCAAAATACATCGATTGAGGAGTGTGAACTTAGACACAATTTAATTGAATGATTAAAAAATTTAATCGGGGAGAGAATCCTGAAGGTATTTAGATGTCGCGAATGCATTTCTGAAGTACTTCCACCTATTCAGATGCATCCTCCATGCCTAATAACTGAGTGGAACAGGAAAGCGATTTCAAGTTTCGAGAACGCTGTGGCCTTGTTGAATCCTAAGAAAGTAGCTCAAGCTTATGAACACATGCAGAAAAGTGAAGATTTCAGAAGAGTTCCTCTCTACAATCAGGGGAAAAGAACTACTTGGAGAAGTAATGATTTCGATTATATAAATTCAGAATTTTTTTTTTTTTTTAGTTGTTCAAGGTAGAAGGTGAGTTTGTGAATATTTATTATTTATTGAAATATTAAGCGTAAATATTTTTTAGTTTTAAGACATAAATTTAAAGAGTAATTATTTTTTTAAATTAAATTTTAAGTGAATTTTTTTTTGAAATGAGCCAAAATTTAAGCTTTCAAGATTTTTAAAGTAAAAGTGAGAATGTAAACTTCTTTTTTGAAATGTTTAAAACAGTAACAGAATGAATCCAATTGTTTTAATGGTGAACTAGTGCTTTTTTGCTAGACTTTTCTTAAGGATATTTGGGAATTGTTATTGGAAAGGGGTCTGATGTTTTCCATTAGGCAACCAATCGGGGCTGAATTCCGACTGGTCTGAGAGCAATGCTTTACAGTATTGAGTCGAAACCAGAGTACACGGCTTAATTTCGGGGAGTTTGAAATGTTTCAAACTGACTCGCTTTATTCTTTGAGTTGAAAAGAAGAAGCGCTCTCACTGAAGACCCCTAGCCTGGAAAAACTAAACAGTTTGTGTTTTATAAAAATTTCTTTCCCTAGACATTTTTAGTACATCCAATTTTCAACTTTCAGGAACTTGCTGTGACTGTTTTTACTTCATTCCATTTCCAACTTTTTCGAAAACGAACTTCAACAAATTTTTACTCGTTTCGAAACAGTCTTTTTATGCATACTAGTTTTCCCATGTTATTCTATGGGAATTTCCCTGCTTTTAATGAAATGTGTTTTCTCAAAATTGTCTACTAAGAAAAATGAAGTGTTCCATTTTTAACCCTAGGAAAGAATGAACTGTTCCGAAAATGTATACATTTAAAAAAAAAAAAAGAATGACACTTTTCTTCAACTAAATTTTTTTTAATATGGAATCCAACGAACATTTTTACATATTTTCTTAGAATTTGTCTTTTTTCCTTTAGAAGTTACAATAGAATTTCCTTCTTGTACAGGAACTTTCAACATTTGTTTATTTTTAATGTACTTTTTAGGCAAATTTATGCTTTCTTATGAAAGTTTTTCTCAAAGGACTCCATTAGGTTGATCTCAATTGAGTCTTTGAAGTGAATGGAAAGAAAAATAACATGTCTATGTGTTATGAGAAAATGAACGAATTTCCTTAAGAAAGTGTGAAGTGAATTGAACATGAAGCAGTAAGTAGTAAGATATTTTACTATCGTAATATGTATATACATTTTGGGACAATATCTTCTAAAGTTAGAGGGAAAATATATGAATATTAAAAAAAACTTCCTTAGATTTACAAATAGAGTATTTGAAGTAGAAAGAGGGATGGAATGCTTTGAATATGAATTTCTTGTTTCAGTGAAGGGATTCTTATTCTGGAATTTTTTTTAAAAGAGAAACTATCATTTTCAGAAAATTTCTGGGGGAGTCGAACTTGGACATTTAACAAAATTCTTGGATATATAGGAATTTGAAGAAAGTTTATGGAATGAAACATGAAGAGAAAGAAATGGTTAACATTCAAGTTTCATCATTTTTTTTTTTTTGGTGCCTCATACAATCTGAGGAAATTTTACATTTTTGTGAGAACTCGTTTTTTTCAAAATCAACCCTTTAGAAGTTTTTAAGATAGAAAAAATATTGACTAAGGGAAATCTTAAGTAGTACAAATTCTGAATTGAAGCACTTTAAGTAAGAAAATATTTGTCTGAAGTAATTTTTCAATGTCTAAGCATTGACACCTGAGTATTCGTTCGTCCGAAATTGAATCCTGGGGGGCTTGAGTTATGAGCTTTTGAATTACGACACTAGTTTTCTACCTTCCTTGGAAACAGTGGACTAAATCAGGGTCTGCTTACTTCCATTCTAGTGGTTCACGATGGATCTCTTAAATGGTGAATGAACGGCAAAGTTCAAACGCTCTGTCCCATTGAGTCAGCAGTTTTAGATTTTTGTCATCTTAGACAGTTTAAGTTCACTCAGAAAACTATGCTTTTGCGAGCTTGAGTTTGCATTCAAAGTTCAAAACCAGAATTTAGTTTAATCTCCCAAGCAAAGTGATTTCATGCCATATGAGGTTTTCCTGTAAGCAGTAGACGCATGAAAACAGTCGCAGGAGATTGTCATTTTCCGGTAGAAAGAAGGAGGATTCCAAAGTTAATTTCTTGGGGAAAGCTCACACACTGGAGAGAGCGTAAAAACACTCTTCTTTCATGTTTTAATGTAAACCTCGAGGAATTAGTATCTAACTATGAAAAGTAAGTTCTAAAGATTTAGGGGCATTTACACTAAAGTCCTACATGACTTTATTTGAAACAGGGAAGAATCGGCCTTATAGACTAAAATACACCTGAACATTTTAGATACATTTCTGTTCAAAAGTAAAGTCGAATGGGAAAATAAGAGTAATTAAATCGATAGGAAAAGATTGACAGTTTGGATCAGAAAAAGAACTAAGAAAAAAAAGAAGTTTCATAAAAATAAACCAAAGTTTGAAGAATCATACAACACTGAATAGAAGGAAAAATATAATAAGTAAAATAAGGAGAATACGATATTTTCACTATGGGAGTTTGGAAACACCTGCTTTTCTGACGAATTAGTAAAACGTGAAATAAAAATGTTTAGAGGAAGTACGGACTTAGTCGCTATGTCTCCAGAATGAAAGCTTTTTCTGCTGAGACAATGAATAAAAAAATATGATAAGGAAAACCTAATTAAAACGAAAAAAAGGTCAATGAAACTAAACGTCTAAAGAAAAAATGCAGCAGGCACAGAAGTTAAAAATGAAGGGACAGACACTGGAGAACCGGACATTAAGTGAATGAAATATACGCGAAGTTTTGAAACATCTCAATTTAAAGCGAACTAAATGAGGAAAAGGAATGAGATTAGGGGAGTTTTTATTGACTTTGATGAGGTGAGTAAACAATAAAAATTTAGTTATACATGAAATAAAGTAAAAAAATAACTCGTTTAAGAATATGATTTTTGGTGAAAGTATGAAATTTTAGTTGAATTGTCATGATCAGCATTTCGAAAAGAAATAGATTGAGTCGATATGTAGGGAACAGAAGTAAGTATTTCTTTATTTTCGCTATGGAGGTGGTGAGTTAGTAAAACGTTAAAAAATAATGTTTAGTGGAAGAACAGAATTACTCGCTTTGCCTCCAGAATGATTGTTTTTTCGGACGAGACAGAAAAATGTACAGAAAACATGTCCCAAAGAATACAAATTTTATCGTAAGAAGAAAGGTTTTAGATTGCATGTCTTGACAATGAATGCTTTCCTGTGGGGACAGTCCACGAAAGAGTATAGAAAACTAGGAAAGAATAAGAAAATGCATATTTGACATACATGCAAGCTTTGAGGAATACTTTAAAGCAAGTTGGAAAATATGATATGTAAGGAAACAAAAACCTGATGATTTGCTACATCTAAAATAATCGTTTTGCTGAAATGAAATGAAAAAAAAATAGTCTAAATAAAAGGAGTCATAAGTTTGGCCAAGTAAGAAATAAATTACTGACATACTGAAAAGTTTTACGAAATTTCAAAAAAAGATGAAGTAAAATAGCGAAAAATTGGGAAGCTATAATGATATGCGAAATAAAGAAAGAAAATATTGTTTCAGTAGAATTTTAACTGTAAAAGACCTGTAGAGTTCTTAAACACACGAAAAAATTACGAGAAAATAATATTGCAAAGACAAGACTCGGAATTAGCATGAAGTCATTTCACAAAAAATTTGTTAAAGTCCAATAATTACTGCGAACAGGAACGAAATCGTTTCTAAAGAAGCATTTCCTCGTCTCATGATCTGGAATAAAATTGAATGAAGGAAAAAAAAAAGTTCCCCAGAAAACAGATATCAAGTCGTTAAGAAAACGTCATCATCATCATCATCATTGTCAACCATTATCAATCCACTGCTGGACGAAGGTCTCCCCAAGTTTCCTCCACAACGGTCTGTCTTGTGCCAGTCTCCTCCATGTCACCCCTGCATACTTTCGAATTTCATCCACCCATCTCCCATGTGGTCTTCTTCTGGGTCTTTTCCTGTCCCTTGGAATCCAATCTAAAATTTCGGCTGTCCATCGATGATCTGTCCTTCTGGCAGTATGTCCAGCCCATTGCCATTTCAGGGATTTAACTCTGATCATGATGTCTTCCACTTTTGTCATTTTTCGGATCCACGAGTTCCTCTTCTTATCTCTCCTGGTTACACCAAGTATGCACCTCTCCATGCTTCTTTGAGTTGTCTGCAGCCTTTGTATGTCTCTTTTAGTTAAGGTCCACGTCTCTGCACCATACGTAAGCACTGGAAGGATGCATTGATCAAACACTTTTCTTTTAAGACATAATGGCATATTGCTCTTGAAAATTATGCTGTTTCTTCCAAAAGCTCTCCAGGCAAGTTTTGTACGCCGATTAATTTCTTCATCAATGTGACCCTCACTTGATATCTGCTGTCCAAGATAAACGTACGTGGCTGTTATCTCCAGCTTTTCTCCATCAATCGATAAATCTTCATTTCTTGTAAAAGCATTGAACATCACTTTTGTCTTCTGAAAGTTCATTTTTAATCCCACTTCTTTACTCTTGTCAGCAAGTTCCTGGATCATACTCTGCAGCTCTGATGGGGTAGTTGCAAAAATGACTACGTCATCAGCAAAACGAAGGTGGGTTAGATAATCTCCATTAATCTTTATCCCCTTGTTTTCCCAGCTCAGCGACTGAAAAACACCCTCCAATGTGGCATTAAAGAGCTTCGGAGATATGGTGTCACCTTGTCTCACTCCCTTTCCAATTTTTACGTGTGTTGTATTTTCAAACAGCCTAATCTTTGCACTTGCATTTTCATAGATGTTATTAATAATATTAATGTATGCATCTTCAATACCGCAGGTTTTCAGAGCCATTGTAACTGCTGATGGTTTCACCGAATCAAAGGCTTTTTCATAATCGATAAAAGCCATGCACAATGGAAGTTCATATTCCCTTGCTCTTTCAATTAGTTCTCTCAGCACGTGGATATGATCTATTGTGCTGTAGCCACTCCTGAATCCAGCTTGTTCTCTCGGTTGAGCCATGTCCAGTGTTACCTTTAAGCGGTGTGAAAGAACTTTAGTGAAGATTTTATAAACTACTGATAGGAGGCTGATAGGTCTGTAGTTTCCGAGATCCTCAATGTCACCTTTCTTATTTAGCAGGATCATTGTAGCGGTGTTCCAATCCTCAGGAATCTTTCCTTCATTAAGGCATCGAGTGAAAATTTGGGCGAGTACTGTTTCGATTTCTCCACTTGCTTCTTGTATGATGTCTACAGTAATTCCATCTTCTCCTGGAGCTTTTCCCCGCTTCATGTTCTTGATTGCATGTGCAACTTCTGCTGGAAGGACTGGAGGAACTCTGGTACTGGTATCTTTCGTGATGTCTGGAGTGCATGTATCGTCCCTTTCATATAATTTGGAGTAGAAATCTTTCACTCTTGTCAAAATTTCGCCTCTATTTCTTGTTACAGAACCATCTTCTTTTCTCAGTGCCATAATCTGTTTTCTTCCCTTACTGAGATGTCCCTTTGCTATCTTTAGGCTTTGGTTGTTTTCAATTGCTTTCCTCACTAGTTCACAGTTGAATTTTCTTACGTCTTCAGTGATACTTTTTCTTACTGTCTTGCATAGCTCTATATATTCCACTTTGGAAGTCACATCTTCTCTAGTTGTCCTCATCTCTCTTCTTTTTTGCATCAACATTTTCGTTTTTCCTGATAATTTATTTACATGCAACTTGTTCTTAGACCCAGCTAATTTTGTTGCTGTTTCCATAAGAGCTTTGGTTACTTTTCTGTTAACTTCAGAGATGTCCACTTCTTCTGATGTTAGGCCTTCTAAAGCAGAGAACCTGTTCTTCAGTTCCAACTTGAAGGTATTATGGTGTTTTTTAAGGTTGGTTATGTCAATAGATTTTGTTTGTCTTATGAGCTTGCCACGTTCAAGTTTAGTGTTGAGGTGCATCTTACATCTCACCAATCTATGGTCACTACCTGTGTTGAACTTGTTTAGCACACTGCAGTCTTCTATGACGAATTTTTTGTTACACATAATAAAATCAATTTCACTTGTCGACCCATTTGGATGTCTCCAAGTCCATTTCCTGTGTGGCTTTTTCTTGAAAAAGGAGTTCAAGATGAAAAACCCTTCTGCCTCTGCAAACTCAACGAGAGTATTTCCACGCTGGTTTCTGTTGCCGTGACCAAATTTACCTACTGAAGTTTCATTCTGTTGCCGTTGCCCTATTTTTGCATTGAAATCTCCCATAATTATTTTCAAATGCTGCTTACCTTTATTATTTAGATGACAAATTTCCTCATAAAATTCTTCAATTTCTTCTTCAGGATGACTTGTGGTGGGTGCATAAGTTTGAATAATCTGAGCTCTGGTATCTTTTCGAGAGTTGGATAACAAGTCGTGCAGCTCTGTCAGAGGAACTTTCAACTTCTACAACTTTATCCTTCAGTTTCTTGTTTATTATAAATCCAACACCACTAGTTCTGCCAGTATCTGTCCCACGATAGTAGAAGAGATGTTCACTTTTCAGTTCGATGAGATCTTCTCCTTTTCTCCTTACCTCACTTAGCCCCACGATGTCCCACTTGATCCTTTGTAGTTCCTCTTCCAATTCAAGAAGCCTTGAATCAGAAGATAGGGAGCGTCCATTGTACGTAGCCAAGGTCAGCATCAGATGGCAGCCTAGTCCGGTCCTCCGGGGATTCTTAGCACCCTCTGCCTTCATGTCGCACTGGCCGCTGCCTTGGCCAGGTACATTCCAGCTGCCGGAGACTGAGGGCCAAGATTTAAGTTGTGGAATCATTTTGGAGGGGTTTGGCCATAACTCACCACGCTGGCCAAGCGGGTTGGTGAGTGTGGGATAGAATTTCCTCTAATCCCGATGGTATAGTTATACCGCTATTGGCGGTCGTCAGAGCCCCTTTAGTGGGAACAGGATGTACCACGAGAAGGCGTATGTTGGTTTAAATCTGGAAAAAAAAGATTCTGTTACGAACGAATGTTATGTATAGCTAGCTGCTATAGTCTGTATATTTCTCGCACAAACATGAAACAGCTATGTAGAAAAACTACATTAAGTCATACATTAAAAGCAAGTAAGAAAAGTTGTTTGCATAGGAAACAGAAATAATAATGAAGAAACGTTTGCTTATTTGAATCAGAAAAAATAAAACCTCGATAAAAGTAGTTGTTAGTTTGAAAAGTTAGAAAATAAAATAATTTTGGTACATCGAGAAGTTTAACGAGTACGCAAGCATTTAGAAAAAAGATTAAGATAATGCATTAAAAGGTACATTTCACTGATTAATCATGAAGAAATAAAAAAAAATACGAAACAATAAAAAAATAAAGCATTTTAACTATGCATACAACATTGTGGCTTTGTACTGTGGAAAAAGATACTACGTTAACAAATTTAACAGAAAATGCCATGAACACGTAAATACATTAATAAACAATCGTGTTTTAAGATTATGTCTGCAGCACAAAACTTTGGGAAACGTCTTTATGTTGGAACGTCCGTTGAAAATGCGTGAAGTCTCCTCAAAGAAAATAAAAAAAATCGTTACGTTGAAAAATTATGTATATATAAAATAGGAAATTAGGGGGGAGATAAGGATTAAATTCGTTGCAAAATGATCAAGTTATTGAAAAAAAAATCTGTTGTTAGTTTGAAAAGTTAGAAAATAAAATAATGTTGGTACATCGAGAAGTTTAACGAGTGTGCAAGCATGGAGAAAAAAAGATTAAGATAATGCATTAAAAGGTACATTTCACTGAATAATCATGAAGAAATAAAAAAATACGAAAAAATAAATATTTTAACTATGCATAAAAAATTGTGGCTTTGTAAGGTGGAAAAAGATACAACGTTAAAAAAATGTAACAGAAAATGTCATGAACACGTAAATACGTTAATAAACAATCGTGTTTTAAGATTATGTCTGCAGGACAAAACTTAGGAAAACGTCTTTATGTTGGAACGTCCGTTGAAAATGCGTGAAGTCTCCTCAAAGAAAATAAAAAAATCGTTACGTTGAAAAATTATGAATATAAAATGGGAAATTATGGGGAAAATAAGGAATAAATTCGTTGCAAAATGAACAAGTTATTGAAAAAAATCAGTCTTGGAACTTAGGGCGTCTAACAGAATCTCAAATGACGTCAACCGCCGACCCCGCGGAGGAAATGGCGTTGGCTGATGTCATATCTGCTATCACGACATGCGTCACACATCATAGTCACTCTTCCCAAAACACGTGTCATACAAAGTTTTCTGAGTCAAAGAGAAAATGGTGAGTCATCCCAAAACACATGTCGGACAAAAGATAGCGGAACATGAATCAACAGGAACGAAATTTTTTCAAACAAAGCCTTTTCTCGTCTAAATTAAAATTGGAGGGAAGAAAAATATAAGAATTAAAAAAATAACGCAACGTCTATAAAAAATTATAACACCTCACGGAGTTCTAAAATATAAATTTAATAAAACAAATTTGAGGAAATGCTTCGATTGAAAAAACTTCCTTCAAAAATTTGACAAAGTCCAGTAAATCTCCCGAGAAAATAAAAAAAATAAATAAAGCCGACCCCGCTGAGGAGAAAACGACGTTGTCTGATGTCATGTCTGCTATCACGAATGCGTCACTCATCATAATGACTCATCCCAAAACACGTGTCATACAAAATTTTCTGAGTCAAAGAGAAAATGATGACTCATCCCAAAACACATGGCTCACAAAAGATAGCGGAACATGAATCAACGGGAACGAAATCTTTTCAAAGAAAGCCTTTCCTCGTCTAAATTAAAATTGGAGGGAGGACAAATATAAGAATTAAAAAAAATAATGCAACGTCTATGAAAATAATAACACCTCACGGAGTTCTAAAAATATAAATTTAATAAAAAAAAAAAAACATATTGGGAAGACTTCCTTCAAAAAATTTGACAAAGTTAAGTAAATCTCCAGAGAAAATTAAAAAAATAATGCAACGTCTATAAAAATTATAATACCTCAGGGAATTCCTGAAAATATAAATTTAATAAAATAAATTAGAGAGAAAAAATAGGACAAAAAAAATACGAGTAAAAAAATTGGAAACGACAAAAAAACTTCCTTCAAAAATTTGACAAAGTCCAGGAAATCTCCCGAGAAAATTAAAAAAATAAATATTGGAAAGACTTCTTAAAAATTTGTCAACGTCCAATAAATCTCCCGAGAAAAGTTCGAAAAAGCACTGCTAGGGGGCAGCACATCTCCTTTCCCCCACTCGGTCGTTGCCATCTCTCAAAGATCCATTAAAAGTTCCAAAAGCACCGCTAGGGGGCAGCACACGAGTTGACATCCCCCTATATCCACCCCCTTTCTCCCACTCGGTCGTTGCCATCCCTCAAAAACAAAGATCTAACATAATAATAAAGTTCCAAGAAGCACCGCTAGGGGGCAGCACATTGAGTTGACATCCCCCTATATCCACCCCCTTTCCCTCTCGGTCGTTGCCATCCCTCAAAGATCCATTAAAAGTTCCAAGAAGCACCGCTAGGGGCAGCACATCTCCTTTCCCGACTCGGTCGTTGCCATCTCTCAAAAAACCATCGAAAGTTCCAAGAATCACCGCTAGGGGGCAGCACATCGACCCAACACACTAGCGTCATCTGCCACGCCCCCACATCCTTCGGTCACATGCCGCGCCCCCCATCCTTCTGCCACAAGCCACGCCCCTTGCTCCTTCTTTAGAAGGAGCTGCTCCTTGCGCTCGGACCCGCCTTTTTATACTACTCATATATCCCTTCATACTGGTAAAAAGCATCATCTATGTAATCACAATCAAAGACATTATGAACAACAATGACTAAAACATTTAACTTACTTGTGAAAATACCCCTTTTTTATGTCGGCCGTTATGTTGTTATCCATGTCTAAAACAGTACGTGACCCAAACCTGACAATATTTATTTTTATGAGAACTATTTAAAACACGATTTGCAATACGCACGCAACCAGCATATGCTCAGGAACAACTTTCACTCCTCGCTAATGGCGGAACATCCGGTTTTCAAAAACTCACGGAAGTAACTAGATATTTGCCAGTCTATTTCCTCCAAGGTCTTTGAGCCGCCCCGGTGGCGCAGTGGTCTAAGGCGTTGGCCTCTGATCATTCGTCCGTAAGGGGTCCGGGTTCGAATCCCGGTCAGGCATGGATGTTGTGTTTGTCTTACGGCACTGGCTCTCTCCCTTCCCTGGAACCAGTGACCCTAAATTAGGGACGGGCGACTGCTTATAGCCCATTGAGTTGCTCACGGTGGTCGTTAAACCTTTAAAAAAAAAAAAAAAAAAAAAAAGGTCTTTGAACCATAATGGACCTTTTACCCGCCGCTCGTTGCATTCTGGGAAATTAGCCACGTGATAGCGGACCAACAATCTTTCAGTTATTTCGGTTATAGGTTGTCGTAGTGTTGAATTGTGATAGTTGTTATTGATAAATTTTGTATTTTCTAACAAATCTGCATTATGCCTCATTTTTGTTCTGCCTTTGGTTGTGTAAATAAGTCGTGCGACAGGAAATGCATCGAAGAAGGGATAAGTTTTCACAGTTTTCCACTGAAAAGACTTGATATTTTGAAGCAATGGTTGTGCAAAATGAAAAAGGAGGATTTTTACCCCGATGTGCATTCAAGAATATGTTCTTCCCACTTTATAGAGGACGATTTTGTTTACCAACCTTTTACAAACCGTAGGCAATTGAAACCTGAGAGCGTCCCGACAGTGTTGTTTCCTAAAAGAAACTTCGAAGAGAAAACGGATTGAATATTTGGATAGGTAAGTTTTTGAAATCGAAGTTCTACAAATTCTGCTCACCAAATTTATAGTTATAGATTTAAATAAGACCACCTATTTATTATTTTTTTATGGCTGAAGCTATTTGTCATTATTAATATAAAATTATTACATTTAGCTTGGTAATTTTGTTTGCAACGGTATTTTCTTTCATTATCCCTTAATTAAGCTTTACTGATAATTTTCTCAAACACCGTGAAGAACACATCCAACACAAACTTGTCAATTAACATTTTTTCACCTTTCATCGGCTCCTTTAGGAAAATAATATCTTCTTTTCCATCCTGAATCGGAATTAGCTTATTTGTGTATTCTAAAACATTCAGATTACCAAAATTAATCAATAACAACGAGAAATCTAACAGTGATAACATTGCACACTCGCCGCCCCGGTGGCGCAGTGGTCTAAGCAATGGCCTCTGATCATTCGTCCGAACGGGGTCCGGGTTCGAATCCCGGTGAGGCATGGATGTTGTGTTTGTCTTACGGCACTGGCTCTCTCCCTTCCCTGGAACCAGTGACCCTAAATTAGGGACGGGCGACTGCTTATAGCCCATTGAGTTGCTCACGGTGGTCGTTAAACCTCCAATCAAAAAAAAAAAAAAAAAAAAAAAAAACTCCAACCAAAAAAAAAAAAAAAAAAAACAGCACACTCAGCAATGTTGGTCCGCAATCACGTGATCATTTCGACACGCGAGTAAGGTCCATTTTGAGCGGAACGAATCAACTGTGGGTGGGTATAACAAGAAAACAAAAAGAAACTGCTTGCTCTTAAGTATCTTTATCCTAATTTCTGGCTCTGCACCACTGAGTTTTTAACCATCAAAAGTAGGAGGAGTAAAATTAAATCGGTATTTTTATTTATTTACTTTTTTATTGGAGGTTTAACGACCACCGTGAGCAACTCAGTGGGCTATAAGCAGTCGCCCGTCCCTAATTTAGGGTCACTGGTTCCAGGGAAGTGAGAGAGCCAGTGCCGTAAGACAAACACAACATCCATGCCGGACCGGGATTCTAACCCGGACCCCTTACGGAAGAATGATCAGAGGCCAGCGCCTTAGACCACTGCGCCACCGAGGCGGCAAATCGGTATGAAATTAAAGCAGGAATGAAATCAATTACGCTAAAGTGGCTAACAGTAAATACGTATATTATACACAATGGTTGGCTCAAACAGATTAGAATAAGATATCTGTGCCACCCTGGTGGTGCAGTGGTCTAAGCAATGGCCTTTGATCGTTCGTCCGAAAAGGGTCCGGGTTTGAATCCTGTGAGGCATGGTTGTTGTGTTTGTCTTACGGCACTGGCTCTGTCCCTTCCCTGGAACCAGTGACCCTAAATCATGGACGGGCGACTGCTTATAGCCCATTGAGTTGCTCACGGTGGTCGTTAATCCTCCAATCAAAAAAAAAAAAAAGGGGAGGGGGTCCGGGGTCGAATCCCGGTGAGGCATGGATGTTGTGTTCGTCTTAAGGCACTGACTCTCTCCCTTCCCAGGAACCACTGACCCTAAATTAGGGACGGGCGAATGCTTATAGCCCATTGAGTTGCTCACGGTGGTCTTTAAACCTCGAAAAAAAAAATAAAAGTCAAAATTTGTTCTCACAATGAGCATGTCGGCTGGTGAATACAATGAAAACTGTTTTTAAGAACATTTTTCATCAGAACGTAATGCGCTAATGATAAAATCTAAATTTGAGGACAAACATGAAAATACAGAGACAATATGCTTCCCCAGTGTCATCAGATATTTTGGGGGACGGTGTAGCTTTGGTCAGTATATGCATTTTTGATGTTATGCATCAATTATGCAGTCAAACAACCAATTTAAATCCTTCGTGCTGATGTTTGACTGAGCTAACCCAACAAGGAGGTTAGAATTATCCTTCTGGAGATGCCCTGAGTCTCTTAACCGTGAAGCTGCAACAAGGTGTATACATTTGACATTGTTTACATGATATATGCAATTTGAACTGGGTGTATTTTGGAATTGCGTAGTTTTGGTTGCAGAACTCGTGTTAATATCAAACCGGAATGAATTCTACTTCTTACACAAGTAAAGCTTTCAATTTTAACGTTATGTTTTGTTTTGAATTCGCACTAACGTTCGTGTATTCTTTATAAGGAGAGTCATGTGACAGGAACACTGTCTTTTATTGGGGAAAGTTCTGCTTGCTAAGAAATTCTTTGGGAGGTTACTTAACATATGTGACAAATGATCATATTGAATTATATCGTGGAAAGTTTTATGTTGGGAAATTCTGCTTCCTAAGCAATTCCCTGTGAGGTTACTTAACGTATGTGACAAATGATCATATTGAATAATAAGGTAAAGTAATTTGTGCCCGATATAATAAGGTATATCTGCAGTTTCTCAGACGAATACAAGTCGAAATCTACATTAATATTAAAATTCAGGACAACTTCAATAAATAGTTTAGTTGTATACCATACTCCGTATCGGCCAATGGATGGCAGCATGTCAATCTAGTACCCATCACGATTCGTGCTTTTGTGAAAGTGCGTATATAAGGATACTAAAAAGTACCCTTTTAAAGGTCCTTTCTATTACCCTTAAAATGACATTTAACAATGAAAAGTATTTCTCCACACCGAAATATTTATTCTGACGATAAAGTTTTTTTCCTCATGAATGTGAAGAGGTTTATCTAGAAAAAAAAATCAAATAGAGTGATTTTGTATTAGCAAATAACTACATAATGACACGAAGTAAGACGTCAAAACAATGTTCTGTTGAAGTAAGACAGTTCCGTTGGGATAAATACTCCAAAATGTTGTTTGCCATATATTGTGTCTGATAAAATAGTAAGTGATCTGTCATATATGTGCTTTTCTAATATTTGGGAAATTCCTCATATTTTTGTCCCTCCAAACTTCATCAAAAATGCCTTCAATTCCACATTTCAACCCCTTTTCTCCCCGAAAATTAAAAAGAAACAAAAACGTGAAACAACTCATGGGTTCTCCATACAAAACACATCAGTACTAATCCTGAGCTAAAGGAAGAGTGAGCGCTGACGTGCTGACATCTTTCGGCTCTGTGGGACGTATATAGAGTGAAGGTACTTCGGAAGATTAGTCACAAGTCCATGAAGTCATGTTGATATAAAAACTCAAAAGTTCCCTTACCAATATAGTACACTCTCTATTACCTCTTTGTCGCATTCCGACTGTGCGGATAAAACAACTGAAGCTAACCGTTGTCGCATTGAAAACTCCCGAACATTAAAATGGCTTGTGGCGAGTGCAGCAAAGCCTACATGTCTCCGTCACATGACTCTCCTCATAAGCCCCGCCTACTAGCAATCTCCAAAGTAGCTCAGAACCAATCGCGTGGTGGAAATGGCCTTGATCGCAATTCCGTACAATCACTTCTGAAATGCACCACCGGGGAAGCAAATGATCAAATGATCATATGTAGAGGATTTTAGGAAGGGAGTGTCTGATCCCAGGTCTTAAACAACCCTTAGAAATAGGAAGCTAAGAGATTTATGCTAGAGTGCCTGATAGGAAAGTGACACGAAAGCGAAGTAGTAGGGGAGGAAGACGCCCTTATTTATTACCGGGGGGCCAGTACCCGTGGTCCGACGGCTTAACGTGCCCATCCGACGCACAGCGGATATTTAGTGGATCGAGTGTTCGTACCTGCCCGGGTTCGAATCTGAGGTCCCTTCCGCGGCAGTCACGAACGTTGCCCACTAATCCACCCGCGGCCCTACCGGGGAAGCAACCTGTGGTTCACAACTTATATATCTTTCTTACAGTGCGGTTGTGGTTATTTTATTCACTTCACCATATCCTTTTAATTTTGGTATCTTGCCACCCCGGTAGTTCAGTGGTCTAAGTAATGGCTTCTGATCATTCTTTCGAGATGGGTCCGGATTCGAATCCCGCTGAGGCATAGATATTGTGTTTGAATTACGGCACAGGTTATCTCCCTTCCCTGGAAGAAATTGTCCTAAATTAGAGACGGGCGACTCCTTATAGCCCATTGTGTTGCTCACATTGGTCTTTAAACCCCAAATCAAATCAATATGAAAATTTTTGGAATTTTCCAAAGTAACGCCTGTAAGTCCCAGAAATGCTGTTAACTAGTTACTGGGAATACATATATTAAATTATCTCTCTAAAAAAATTAAAGCTATTTTTAAAATTCGAAATTTCGATGTTTGCAGATTTTTATCATTGAATAAAATATTTGTAGCTCACATAGCACAGATCTTCTTTCTGAAAGTTATACAAATTACATATAATGAAGAATTTTGTTCCTCTTGGTCTACATCTGACGCAGACAGTATGAAATTCAGGGCGAGCAAAGCAGATATGTCGTTCTCCTTTTATCTTGTTTGAATTTTGTTAGATACTAAGTCCATAATTTCATTTAAAATTGCAATTCCATAATTAGACTTAACATCATCGTGGGGTTTTTTTTTCACCACCTCTCAATATGCTTGGGATTTCTTTTCGCCTCTTCCTTTTCGGGCTGAGATAAGAATGTTTTTCACATAGTTCTACCATGAAACTCCACACACAGGGACACTGACTTCACCAAATTATTGGGGAGGGGGGAGGGGCTGCGTGGAGAGATCAGACGTGGGAGGGGCACGTCTCTTCCATTTTCAAGAGGAAAATAAAAAAAAAAGCGCAAAACGATATACTGGGTGATTCATAAAGAAGAATACAGTTTCCAGATGCTGTGAAACAGTAACAGTTAAAGACACGGATCACAACTGCGAACTGTTAGGTAGATGTACTCATAAAGTTTGTATCCCGCTACTGAGGGAAGTGACGTAGGCGATAGCGCGCGTGTCACTTCACTGGTCAGTCAAAATAGCAGTGTCTGCAGTGTAGAAGGCGTTTTGTGTTCTTGAATTGAGCACAACGGAATCTGTAACTGTTGTGCAACGGCATTTTCGATCACGATTCGGAAAAGAACCTCCAAGCAGAAAAGCTATCTACGATTGGCATAAAAAATTTGAAACTACGGGCTGGTTGTGCAAACTTAAAAGTCCTGGACGACCGCGTGTATCGGAAGAAGTCGTCGATGATGTTTGCACCGCCATTCAACGAAGCCCGGGAAAATCAACGCGGAGGGTGAGTCGTGAAATGCAGATCTCCGCAGAATTTGAGAAAGAAGCTGAAAATGATTCTATACAAAGTGCAGATGTTGCAATATCTCACTGTCCTTGACAAGACAAAGCGCTTTGAATTTTGTGACGAAATGCATCACCATTTTGAAAATGACGATTTTGCCGATCACTTAGTTTTCATCGATGAAGCTACATTTCATGTGAGTGGTCAGGCAAACAAGCATAATGTTCACTTTTGGGGAACGGAGAGTCCCATATTTACAGTGCAACACGTGCAAGATTCCCCTAAGGTAAATGTGTTCTGTGCTGTGTCCAAAAAGTAAGTGTACGACCCCTTCTTTTGTCACCAGAAAACTGCCACGGGAGGCTCTTTTCTGAACATGTTAAGTCTTAGGTTGATGCCACAGTCGCAGGACGACAGTGACAGCTTTATTCTTCAATTGCATGGTGCACCACCGCATTGGTGAGGCGACGTGCGAGATTATCTCGATGAACATCTTCCTCACCGATGGATTGGACGAGCAGCGGACTACAACATGTTCACCCCTACCCTTCCTGTTGATCTAGCTGAGCTGAAACGGCGTATCACAGCCATTATCACTGCACTTGATTCAGATATCTTACCTCGCGTTTGGGCTGATATGGATTACCGGCTCGACGTGTGTCGTGTGACTAAAGGTGCACACATAGAACATCTGTGACTGTCTCTAAAAACTTCCATCGGGCGCTGCAGCCCAAATCTCCTAGTTTCCTATTTCTAAGGGTTGTTTAAGACCTGGGGTCAGACACTCCCTTCCTAAAATCCTCTACATATGATCATCATGAACATGCATAATTTTAAGAAGAAAGTATTCTCAAAAGGTTTTTCGATGTGAGTGGTATGCGGTCCAGGAAATAATTTTTTCCAGTCGAGTTTCCAGGAGCTCAGATTTTGCTGCAAATACATCAGAAGCAGAAATGAACACTTATGCCCCTGGTGGCCAAACTATTCTTTATTAAATATTAGAACTTATGTGAAAAACATTTCCGATTAGGAACTGTATGCGATACAGGAAGAATTTTTCAAATCGTACCTTTAGAAGCAGAAATATTGGGAAACAATGTAATTTACCTTATCGCCCCTAACGGAAATTCTATGAGTTACTTGAAAATTTTGAAATTATATGAAACGCATTTCTCATCGAAAACGCTATCTAACAAAGAAGGAATTTTTCAAATCGAACTTTTAGAAGCAAAGTTATTCAGAAAAATAAGATATACATCTACATTTGGAGACAGGTGACTGCTTACAGTGGCGTAGCCAGAAATTTCTTAATGGGGTGGGGGTCCATGGGTTTGGTTAATTGGTGAAAGCCCCATATATACATATGTATTGCTTTAAACTCATACTAAATCTCCCCTCAAGGGTGGGGTCCGAACCCGAGGACAACCCCCTTGGCTACGCCTATGACTGCTTATAGTCCTTAGAGTTGCTCGCGGGATTCGTTAAACTCTAAAAGAAGAAAAAATACAGTCAAAATTTGTTTTCACAAAAATCATGTTGGGAAATTAGAGAAAACGAAAATTACTTTTAAAAACATTTTTCATTAGAAATCTAACGAACTAATGAGAAAGTGTAAATTCTAGAACATCTGAGGACAAACATCAAAATTTGAGGACAGTTTCCGTCAACAAATGCGTTTCTGGGGACAGTAAACTAAATTCGAGGACTGTCCTCAAAAATTGGGGACTTCTGGTCAGCTTAGCTTAGAAGCAAATATATGGAATAAAATGTATTTTGAATTCGATATCATATGCATTTACGCCCTCTAGTGGCAAAATTGTATATCGTAAAAAAAAAAAAATGAGATAAGGGATCTTCATTCGCATATTTCAAGCTTCCCAATCTGAAAAGAATTTTTCAAACCGGACTAATAGTTGCAGAGTTATGGTGTTCACAGACGGACTAACGAACAGACAGGCGGACAGACAAACCGATAACATAAGTACGAATTTTTCTTTACAAAATACATGCTAAGAAAACGGCATTGTACTATATGATTATAAGAAAGACATACTTAAAAATTAAAAGCATGTACACAAAACATCTGTGTGTGTGTGTGTGTGTGTGTCACACACATTCAAATGGAGGGGTGTTAGGGTTTTTTTTATAAGAGAATGTCGTGGAAATTTTGGGGTGTTAGAGACTGGAAGGATGTGCGCGCAGAAGTCCCTGTGTACGGTTGCAGTCAGGGCCGGCTCCAGGGGGGGGGGGGGGCGACCCGTACCACCGCCTGAGACTTTAGGAGGCGACATATTTTGATACCAACGAAATTTATACAGCATAATAACGGAATACAGAGGATAACGTGGTCAAAACATTATGGCAAAATACAGCTGTATTTGCTGGTAAACTGAAAAATAACATTTCCATGTAACATGGTTAGTACGAGGTTGAACCGCCATGAACTGCGTCACACTGTGCAATTCTGGCATGGAGTCTTTCGCACAGTTGTTGGATGTAAGTTTGGGGTATTGAGTTCCAAGCATCCTCAACCTGGACGCGTAAATCGGGGATGGTCGTGGCTGGCCGTGGAGACCGGATTAGTCATTGTCCCATAAAATCCCGCACGTGCTCAATGGGGGACAAATCCGGTGAACATGCAGGCCATGGAAGTTGTCTCACACCCTGAAGTGCATGTTGCGTTGCACGTGCCGTGTGTGGTCGTGTGTTATCTTTCTGGAAAACACCACGATGGACCGACCTTACAAATGGCACAACAACGGGCTGAATGATGTTGTTGATGTAGGAGTAGCTGTTTAACGTACCCGGTACAAACACTAGTTGTGTACGGGAGTGATAGCTGATCGCTCCCCACACCAGGAGACCAGGTGTAGGCCCTGTGTCTCGCTCGCAGATGCAAGAAGGGAGGAGACGCTCCCCTGTGCGTCTGCGAACACGCATACGGCCATCGGAGGCTCCCAAGCAGAATCTGCTTTCATCGCTGAACACGACAGATCGCCATTGCGTTCTCCAGTGCAGACGTTGGCGACACCACTGTAGCCGTTCCTGACGGTGGGCTGGAGTCAGAAGTACACATGCCAGAGGCACACGTGCACGTAGTCCTGCATCCAGTAGACGGTTGCGGATTGTTCGCACAGTCACCTCAGGTGCAACGGCAGCTCGGATTTGCGTCGCAGTGGATGTTCTGCTTGACAACGCCGCTCTTATTCGTCGATTGGTGGTCCCCTCATCAGTCCGTCTGTAACTCCCGGTTCCACGTCTTCTCGTGTGGGAATGTTCCTCGGACCATCTACGCCACCATCGTACCACCACCGATACTTCCCGTCCAATTAGTTCCGCAATACGACGATACGACCACCCGGCCTCGGGGAGTCCGACTAGATGACCTCGCTCAAAGTCTGATAACTGCTGAAATCGTACACGTCTTCCATGTCCAGGCATTGCAGCTTCTTCCGGGTCTTCGCACGTGTCCGTACGCCGACGACTGATTACATTCACTTCGCCGTACTCCTTAAATACCACCGACAATAATTTGCATATTATGCCGTGCTGTGGCGTAAGCGCTCACCGGTTGGTCCCGAAATTAACATCACACCTACGTAAACTCAACCCCTTAACATATGTAAATTTCATGATCGTCCGCCAATTCCTTCTTGGTGTTCTTTTTTCACTTTCCGCCAGTGTATATATATATATATATATATATATACTATAAAGAAGATACCTAAGCAAAAATTTTGCACCCTTCGTTTTAAATTCTAAAATTTTTTTCCTTAGTCTTCAGTTTTGCTCTTAAGTATATATATATATATATATATATATATATATATATATATATATTATGTAGGATGTAAGGTCAGGTGATGCGTAACATCACAGCCTCTCCTTGACAAATGTCAACCCCGCCTTCTCGTGGTGCATCCTGTTCCCACTAAAGAGGCTCTGACGACCGCAAATAGCGGTATAACTATACCATCGGGATCAGAGGAAATGCTATCCCACACTCACCAACCCGCTTGGCCAGCGTGGTGAGTTATGGCCAAACACCTCCAAAATGACTCTACAACTTAAATCTTGGCCCTCAGTCTCCGGCAGCTGGAATGTACCTGGCCAAGGCAGCGGCCAGTGCGACATGAAGGCAGAATGTGCTAAGAATCCCCGGAGGACCGGACTAGGCTGCCATTTGATGCTGACCTTGGCTACCTACAACGGACGCTCCCTATCTTCTGATTCAAGGCTTCTTGAATTGGAAGAGGAACTACAAAGGATCAAGTGGGACATCGTCGGGCTGAGTGAGGTAAGGAGAAAAGGAGAAGATCTCATTGAACTGAAAAGTGGACATCTCTTCTATTATCGTGGGACAGATACTGGCAGAACTAGTGGTGTTGGATTTATAATAAACAAGAAACTGAAGGATAAAGTGGTAGAAGTTGAAAGTTCCTCTGACAGAGCTGCACGACTCGTTATCCAACTATCGAGAAGATACCAGGCTCAGATTATTCAAACTTATGCACCCACCACAAGTCATCCTGAAGAAGAAATTGAAGAATTTTATGAGGAAATTCGTCATCTAAATAATAAAGGTAAGCAGCACTTGAAGATAATTATGGGAGATTTCAATGCAAAAATAGGGCAACGGCAACAGAATGAAACTTCAGTAGGTAAATTCGGTCACGGCAACAGAAACCAGCGTGGAAATACTCTCGTTGAGTTTGCAGAGGCAGAAGGATTTTTCATCTTGAATTCCTTTTTCAAGAAAAAGCCACACAGGAAATGGACATGGAGACATCCAATTGGGACGACAAGAGAAATTGATTTTATTATGTGTAACAAAAAATTCGTCATCGAAGACTGCAGTGTGCTAAACAAGTTCAACACAGGTAGTGACCATAGATTGGTGAGATGTAAGATGCACCTCAACACTAAACTGGAACGTGGCAAGCTCATAAGACAAACAAAATGTATTGACATAACCAACCTTAAAAAACACCATAATACTTTCAAGTTGGAACTGAAGAACAGATTCTCTGCTTTAGAAGGCCTAACATCGGAAGAAGTGGATATTTCGGAAGTTAACAGAAAAGTAACCAAAGCTCTTATGGAAACAGCAACAAAATTAGCTGGGTCTAAGAACAAGTTGCATGTAAACAAATTATCAGGAAAAACCAAAATGTTGATGCAAAAAAGAAGAGAGATGAGGACAACTAAAGAAGATCTGACTTCCAAAGTGGAATATATAGAGCTATGCAAGACAGCACGAAAAAGTATCACTGAAGACGTAAGGAAATTCAACTGTGAGCTAGTGAGGAAAGCAATTGAAAACAACCAAAGCCTAAAGATAGCAAAGGGACATCTCAGTAAGGGAAGAAAACAGATTATGGCTCTGAGAAAAGAAGATGGTTCTATAACAAGAAATAGAGGCGAAATTTTGACAAGAGTGAAAGATTTCTACTCCAAATTATATGAAAGGGATGATACATGTACTCCAGACATCATGAAAGGTACCAGAGTTCTTCCAGTCCTCCCAGCAGAAGTTGCTCATGCAATCAAGAACATGAAGCGGGGGAAAGCTCCAGGAGAAGATGGAATTACTATAGACATCATACAAGAAGCAAGTGGAGAAATCGAAACAGTACTCGCCCAAATTTTCACTCGATGCCTTAATGAAGGGAAGATTCCTGAGGATTGGAACAACGCTGGGGGCGGGGATTCCACTCAAACTTTCTATTGTGACTTTAAATCTTTTTCTGTTAGACGCTGCCAATAGATGGCGCAACAATACTGTAAAAACGTAAGCTCACTGTGAGCTTCACATTACTTTCCCACACTAAGAGAAGAGTTAGAAAAACAACGACATCAGGTGCTGTCATGCTGACAAAGAGCAAGCCTTTTTTTTTTAATGATAAATGAGTTTTACTGTAGTAGTGATGA
This sequence comes from Macrothele yani, assembly GCA_039090855.1. Classification (NCBI taxonomy): domain Eukaryota; kingdom Metazoa; phylum Arthropoda; class Arachnida; order Araneae; family Macrothelidae; genus Macrothele; species Macrothele yani. The sequence continues at coordinate 61,368,807 of CM077029.1, forward strand.
CAACAGTTTTCATAAAAATTTGGGTAAACAGTCTTAGTGTCGTGTTCGATTGTGAGTTGATTCGTGTTTTTTTATTGCTTGCTTACAGCTTACTGTTAAAAAATCAGTCTGTTATTATACCATATTTGACAATCATGGATGGTAGAAAACGCTTCTCTGGTAGTCAATTTCGGAAAAGAAGGGCAGAAAAAGAAATCGAAACGAAAAAGCTGAAATTTTCGTCGGAGAAATTTTTACAACCTGTGGATCGTGAACACCAAGCGCCAACCAAGCCGAGTGACGACGATACCGTCGCCGCCCCTTCCGTCGCCAACGACGACGACAACGCTCACGCTGTCCCTGGTAATGAAGGTGACTTGGTTGAAAACACGGAGATCTGTGATGATGCTGTTATTATCGATTCTGATCCAGCAGAATGGACCGATAAAATCGATGATTTTGTTAAGACAACCTTGGTAAAAAGAGGCCCACCACAAAAATTAACTAAGGCTGAGGCTCTTGTGTGCCCTAAAGACGATTTGAACCGTCGATTTACTACTAATCATTACCGTTACAATTTGTACAACGGAGAAACTGTTGAAAGAAAATTTTTGATACACTCTAAAATCAACAACGCGGTATTTTGTTTTTGCTGCAAACTGTTTTATACTGCTAAAATATCGTTTACTGCAAATGGATATAATAACGGGCGGAATATTTCAGATGCTTTGTCTAGTCATGGTAAATCTCCAAATCACCAAGAGTCACAACAAAAGTGGGTGGAGCTGTTCATTAGACTAAGATCGGGCACTACCGTTGATGGAGAAACCCAACAGATACTAAATACAGAGACCCGGCATTGGAAAAATGTAATTGAACGGCTCTTTGCCATAATACAATTTTTAGCTCAGCAGTGTCTCCCCTAAGAGGTGATTCTGATAAACTCTTTCAACATAACAATGGGAATATTTTAAAGCTGTTTGAACTATTTGGAAGATTTGATTCAGTTTTACAGAAACATATAAGAAGAACAACTAGTGGAGAAAACAAGCGTCACCACTACTTGGGGAAAAACATTAAAAACGAAATCATTCAAATCCTTCAAGCCCAAATAAAAAATAAAACATTTTCTGCTTTGAAAGCTGCCAAGTATTACAGCATAATTTTGGATTGCACACCGGACATTTCTGGAGTTGAAGAGATGACAATTATTGCGCGTTTTGTCGATTTAGGTACCGGTACTGAAGATGTCAAAATAAAAGAACATTTTCTTGGATTTGTGCCCCTATTAGAAACAACTGGCTTAGGACTGACAGAAGTTATATTACAATAACTTCAGGAAATGGGAATACCCATAGAAGATATGAGAGGTCAAGGATACGATAACGGTTCAAACATGAAGGGAAAAAACATAGGAGTCCAAAAGAGAATTTTAGATATTAATCCAAGGGCATTTTATGTCCCATGTAGTAGCCACTCCCTCAACTTAGTTTTAAATGATGCTGCTAAGGCTTCTCAATTTGCACTTTCTTTTTTTAGTTTGGTGACCAAAATTTATAACTTCTCTGCATCAACTCAGAGTTGGGCTGTACTAAAAAGCCATATTTCTAGCCTTACGTTAAAACCTTTATGTGAAACAAGATGGGAAAGTAGGATGGACGCAATCACTCCTCTAAGATATCAAATAGAAGAGATCTGCGATGCGTTGGTTGATATAAGTGAAAACAAAAATGCAGATAAAATGGTTGCTCATGAGGCAAGCTGCTTGGGAACTCCGTAGTAATACGGTACGACATATTACTTCATATTAATATTGTCAGCAAAACTCTGCAAAATATTGACGTGGAAGTAACAAAAGCTGTCAGTTTACTTGAAAAGACAAGAGATTATTTCATGTCTGCAGTCTGTCAGAAGCGATTTTAAATTTCAAGGATATTTAGTGGACTCCAAGGAACTAGCTACTAAATTAGACATGGAAACCCAAAAATTGGGGGCACAATACAAGCTAGAAGGAGAAAGATTAAGGCACAATTTGATTATAAGGCAAAGGCAAGAGATGAATCCGTAGGCGACCCGGAGATGCGGTATCAGGTTAGTTTTTACTTTAAAGTTTTAGACATCACCATTAGTGCGTTAAGTGAAAGATTCCAACAAATGAAGAGTCATAGTGAACTTTTTGGGTTTCTATATGATGTGAGTAAAATTAAAGACATGTCACCTGAAGTTTTATCGGATAAATGCACTAAACTGTGCAATGCTAACTCACAGTGAATCCAAAGACATGAGTTTTGTTGATTTAAAAGACGAAGTGAAAGTGCTTTCAACTATTGTGATACCTAAGAGTACACCTGTAGATACTTTAAAAGTAATGAAAGAGTATGGGTTTGCGCCTAATGCTAGTGTTGCTCTAAGAATATTGTTAACACTACCTGTGACAGTGGCTAGCGGAGAAAGAAGTTTTTCGAAACTTAAACTCATACGTATGTAAGGTCAACAATGTCCGAGTCACGCCTAAGTGGTCTAGCAACTATATCTATTGAGCATCAGATAGCTGAATCGCTGGATTATAGTGAAGTAATAAAGGAGTTTGCCAGTGCGAAGACAAGAAGAGTATTTTTTTTAACTAAGGTGTGTATTGATTCATTACTTTTGTATTGTATATTTCAATCGTAGCATTTTAATTTTTAAGATTATGCTTAGATTAGTATTTCAATGTCTGTATGTTTATCGTGTTTTTGCTGCTTATTCATTCTTAAAGTAAAACCAATTATGTCTGGTTTTATTCACAAATAATAAAACTGTAGATCTCTTTACAACCAAAATAAAGCATTGTAAAAAAAATTGCAGAATGATTTTTTGTAATGGACAGTTAATTGACAGATAATTTATAGTAGATATATATAGAAAGGAGCAGGGGCGGTTCGTCATCAGGGGCCAGAGGGGCCGGGCGCCACCTAAAAATTTCTATTTTTAGAAATATTTTTTTTTTCCCAGATTTTTATTCTCTCTCTTAACTACATGGTGATAAACCTTTCCCTTCAAAAACCATTACCTAAGGGAAAAGTTTCCTTCAAAAACGAAAAACTATTCCCTGAGGAAAGAGATCACGTTCAGAGTGTGAGGTTATTGGGGCCAGCTCCATCAGGCCCCTGTAACATCACTACGCAAGCGAAGAGGAGACGATTTCATCCCAGTCTCATTCAGTATGATGACATACATACAACACTGCCTTAACGCGTGTGCAAAAAAAGCTGTGGGGCCAGATCTATCTGGCCCCGCGCTAATTTGATTGGCCAGGAGAGTATCCATTTCCTTAACGCCGTGGGTTGACAGAGAAGCTTACCCCGACCAAGCTCAAAGTTCAGTTAGTTGTTTTTTCTATGTGTGTCTCTCTCGGTGATGTGTTGTTCCTTTGTGCCGTGACTTTTTTGCTTGTCGATTACAATGAATGCAGTGGATATTTTGTTAAAATCTCCGTTCTTTGCTTTAAATCTGGAAGAAAAGCTTCACTTAAAAAACTCAGTGCTTATCAGCCCAACAATTTTTAGTTTGAGTTTCACTTAAAAAAACACAGTGCTCATCAGTCCAAGAATTTGAGTCGAAAAACTTCACTTAAAAAACCTCGGTGCTTATCAGCCCAAGAATTTGAGTTTCCAAGAGTATGAAGTTTACAAAGCTCTTTGCAGAACTAATTTCAGTTTTAACTGAGAGGGTTTTCAATGTTAAAAATAAATAAATAAATGAAAAAACCTGTAAGTATAATTTGCACATGAGTATATATATGTTTTTAGGTTTCACAAGTTCTTTAAAAAAAAAGGTTAAACCTTTCAAATATTGCAAATTGTAGTATTGAGCTCATTCTATATGGAACGAAATTCATGAAACATTTCATCCCTGCATATATTTGGAGTTATTATTTTTTCACTACATTTTTTTATCCTGTGATTATTCCTCAGTTGAGAAATCTGAAGAAACACAAAGCACAAGTAACATAAATTAATGCTTATATGTTTTGGTAAAAATTTTATTTAAGGAGTTTCAACATTTTTCTGTTAATAATTATGCATTCTATTCTGAGGAAATTTTTTCGTGTGCAATACAATAGTTGACACATTCCTGCCTGATTTGGGCATTATTGTGAGTCAATTGGGGTAAACAGAGGCAGAGTAAAGGAATCTTGGGGGTAGGGTGGAGTCCGAATAGTTGGCTTAATAATGACAGTTTTTTTTATTTCATTGTTTGACTTCGGCTACTGGCCCCACCTGTTTCAGTTACCACGAGCCACCACTTGAAAGGAGGTCTATATTGCGCGAGAATGTGTTTGATGTTTGTTTGGGGAAGGGGGGGCGCTCGTAAATACCGTTCGGGGCGGCAGAACTACTAGGGCCAGCCCTGGTTGCAGTATTTTCTACAGAAAGTTTTCAGGAATAATTTTTTTTTCGAAATATCCCCTCACAGAAGATGGTGTCAGTTCACTTAAATCCTCAAGGACAAAACTGTTTACCACAGGGGTGAAAAAGTTTTGGAAAATATCCAGGGCATGTCATGAAATATTTATTTTTAATTGCTTTGCCTTCATAAATACTATTGACGTTTTCATCACTTTCCAGTGATGATAAAATAAAACGCATAAAAATCAAATCGAAAAGATGTGAAAGAAAAGAAAAACGAAATTTCATCTTATTTTTTTCCTTTATTTTTTTTTTTTTGTTTACTTTGTTTTCGTTTGGCAGAGGATGAATCTAATTGAAATCCGAATTGATTAATACCTTGCACGTGGCGCCATCTGCATGCAATAGATATAAACAGAAACCTTTTTAATTAGAAAACTTAGCTTTTTTTTCACAGAACCGCATCAAACCCCTCTTGGAAAATATTTGATGCAAATTCATTAAAATTTTATTTTCTTTGGTTTACGAAAATGACTTTTGCGTTTCATTATAAGTATAAATGCATTTTGTTCCTAATTTAGTCGTTCATTATGTTTCTTTTAAAACCTAGAAAAATTGAAGTAACAGCGCAGATGAATAACTACAGAGAAATTACTTTTAAAGGTGAATCAGCAGGCGCAGCTGCTCCAATGATTCTCTGCCCAGGGACGGCGACTTTGGTTTTTACGGAGTGGTGCACATTCTTTCGAAGAATAATTATTATCGATTATGTAAAATGTGATATATATTCATCATCGTCGTCAATCGTTATCAATTCACTGCTGAACGAAGGGCTCCCCAAGTCTTTTCCACAGCTCTCTGTCCTGAGCCACTCTTCAATGTCACTCCTACATCATGCATTCGAATTTCATCCCCCCATCTCCCTCGTGGCCTTCTGGGTCTTTTCCTGCATATACATATGTAAGGGAAGATTCCTGAGGATTGGAACAATGCTACAATGATCCTGCTGCATAAAAAAAGTACCGTTGAGGATCTCAGGAACTACAGGCTTATCAGCCTCCTATCAGTGGTTTATAAAATCTTCACTGAGGTTCTTTCACATCGATTGAAGGCAACACTGGACATGGCCCAACCAAGAAAACAAGCTGGATTCAGGAGTGGCTACAGCACTATAGATAGTATCCATGTACTGAGAGAACTAATTGAAAGAACAAGAGAATATGAACTCCTATTATGCATGGCTTTCTTCTTCCTCTTTACTGCCTCTTCAATATCATTATTCCACCAGCATCACTTCTGTTGTTACCCACTATTGTGGTGCCACAGACCTCTTCAGCAGCAGTGACAACACAGTTCTTAAAACGTTAAAACATTCCCACTTCTTTTCTACATCCGTCTCAAAAGACTTCAGATCCTTCAGTCGTTCTCTGAGTAAGCCAGAATAACGCTGATGATATTCAGGGAGCCTTTCAACCATTATTATTTCCATCCCGGGCCTCTTCCTATTCCTTTTCCTCCAACCAACATTCAGTTTCACTCGTGACATTACCAAGTAATGATCAGAACCAACATCAGCACCTCACATCACACGAGTGTGAACAACTAAGTGTTTAGAAGCTAATCATAGACAACAAAATCTATCACACTCTTTTGACCAAGAGTACGATTTTCCCAAGTATATGTGTAGACATACGTGTGGTTGAAAAACGTATTAGGTACACACAAACCATTCTCAATGTAGAGTTCAATTAATCTTTCACCATTATCATTCACACAATGATCATTTAAACTTATCCAAAACATTGTTAGAAATCGCATTCTGCACATCTACTCTAGCATTGAAATCCCCTGCTATTAAAACTTTTTCTTTAGCACCAAACTGGCTCAAAACAGCTTTTAGCTCATTCCAGAAATCCCCCTTCCTATCAGAAGGTTCCGAGTCACAAGGAGCATACACTACGACAATTACTATTCTCTGAAGTTTCACTTTCAAACGAATCCAAAGAATTCTCTCACTTATGCAGTTATAGTGAATCAAGTTGTTCTTCATCTTTTCACTTAAAATCACACCTACACCAGCCTGTCCTCTCGCATTATCCAATACTCCAGACCACACACTCACCGTTCCATTCACTTCTTCTATCCCAATTTCCTTCTTTTTGGTTTCACTTACACACAGCACATCCAGTCTATAATTATTCATCTCTTCAATCACCCCATTTATCTTGCCATTTATACCTCTAGTATTCCATACCCAATCTTACCCTCACTCAGCCGATATCTCTTTCTCATACGCCGTTTAGAAAGTCCAGGTCGATTCCCTTGTGGACGGTCCTTCTCAAGTGTGGTAGCTCCACCATATCCCACACTTGATTCATTTTTAATATTTCTTCGTGTCTTTTTAATCAGGTAAGAACAGCGGTGTGGGGTATTAGCCCACAGCTGACGGTTCCGGTTGGTCATTCAACCTAAGAATTCTGGAACAAAACCTAGTGAGTTGGGGTCTTTTCGCCAATGTCACACAAAACTAGTTGGCACCTCTCCAAGACTTACAGAGGCCCTTGTTGCTTTTATGTGTGCCATTGTTCCCACGGAGCGCCCCGAGGAGGCAAACCCATCTATCTCTCACTAAGATCGCCCGCTCCTTGTCATGTTACAACCTAATATTCATAAACAGCCTTATGGAAGAGAAAACAACAACCTATGTAAGCTAAAATTGCGAAGAAGAAAAAACCTGCTCATAGATCGCAGGGCCAAATGACCTAGTGTCGCTCTAGCAGTCTCAAATAGTAACTTGCAATGAAGATTCGTATCCATGATTTCCATACTACACACATGTGCACTAAATAATTGAATAAATACTATGTACAGTATTCACTTGAAAACTTTTCTTTAACTAGGGATAATATTATCAACGTCAGGTAAAATACACATGAACGCGAGTTTTTGACAAAATTTCTTCCCAACACTTCTTCAAAATTTGTGCCCCCACCTCCCATCCCCTTTCTCCCATATAGCCCACCGAGTTCTGAGCGGACAGCCACTACACAGCCACCATCAATCATATTCAAAGAAATTTATTCATTTTTTATACTGCAAGAGAGTTCTGTTTCCTTCTGTCTCCCTTTTTATTTCATATTTTGTATTTTATCTCATTGTTTTTCCTTTTTGGCATAATTATTATTTGCTAATGAAGTCAGTTAACAAAAGGATATTAAAAACAAAGCAAAACTTGCTCCTGCATTTGTGGAAAAATGCAGTTTGTAATTGAACTCAGATTCCTCCCCCAGACGACCCTTCAGACGCCCCCCATATTACCCTTCAGCCCCTCCATATCACCATTCAGCCCCTCCATATCACCCTTCAGCCCCTCCATATCACTCTTCAGCCCCCATATCACCCTTCAGTCCCTCCATATCACTCTTCAGCCCCCCATATCACCCTTCAGCCCCTCCATATCACCCTTCAGCCCCCCATATCACCCTTCAGCCCCCCCATATCACCTAGCTACGACTTTGCTTTTTAGTACTTCATAAGCTAAATGTATTAATCACAGGCGCCGATTGCGGGCGTGCTTGGTTGCATGCCACGAAGAAATCAGAGCATGCTTAGCATGCCCTCATTTCTACAGGGGCAGTCAAAATTATCTTTTGGTAAAAAATTTTTGTGTTGTAATTAGAACTTATGGAATAATATCTTTCTTTCAGTTAAGATTAGCCATAGATTACTAAAAATCAAAACTGATATCTTCAACACACACTTTTGAAGTACAGGGTACACTTTTGAAGTACAGGGTGAGTCAAAAGTCGCAGGACACCCTTGCATTTCAGAAACAGGAAGGAAAATCCAATGCCTGAATACCCCAGCAAAGAATCGGTAAGGGGGCCTATCTTTTAGGCTATTTCCAGAACATGGCCGCCATCTTGAAATCCGCCATATTGGATTAAGGTCAAATTTTTGAAATGGTAAGGGGGTCATGTTGCATATCAAACAAGACCAGAATTTTCTCAGAAATTGATTGCCGTAATCAGATTTGACATATGTGTTGTTTTTCACAAGTTATCATCACAGCAAGTTGAAATAACCATTGTTTGTTGCAGGTAACTGAAGATGGCATTGACGAAAGAAGAGAGGATTATGGTGATCCTATTGTCTGGGGAACACAGCTGCCGTATCATAGCCGCAGACTTCAACACAGCCGACACCCAGAAAGACCACAATACGGAACAACTGTTCGACAATGGCTAGATGTTCAATTCCCTGGTCATTGAATTGGCCGGCGTGCTCCTGTCGAATAGCCACCCAGGTCCCTCGACCTCACACCACTCAACTTTTATCTGTAGGGTCATCTGAAACACCTGGTGTATGCTGAAAAAATCCGCAACAAACACCGCCTTCAATAACGCATCCTGGAGCCCTGAAACCGCATTTCTCCTGATATTCTCGTGCGGGTGCAAAACGACTGGATCAAGTGCCTTCAACTCTGTGTTCAGCAACAGGGACAACACACTGAACACGCCAAATAGCTGAGCATCACAGGGTACCTTAGAGGTTGCTATTTCAAGTTTGTGTGTTGATAACTTGTGAACCACAACCCATATGTCAAATCTGATTACGACAATCAATTTCTGAGAAAATTCTGGTCTTGTTTAATATGCAACATGACTCCCTTACCATTTGAAAAATTTGACCTTGATCCAATATGGCGGATTTCAAAATGGCGGCCATGTTCCGGAAATAGCCTGAAAGATCGGCCCTCTCACTGATTCTTTGCTGGGGCATTCAAATATTTCATTTTCCCTCCCGTTTTTGAAATACAAGGGTGTCCTGCTGTTGCAGCACTCGGGAGCGAGCGCGCACCTTTTCCCTGTATTGGGAATTGAGAAGTAATCGGAGAAGCGAAAAAGAAATGAGGTTTAAAAAATTATTCAAATGAATGGGAGAGATTTTGGGGAGCTGGTGTAAGAATGAATAAAATTAGGACTTTATAAAGTTCACGCTCTTCAGGCGCTCCGCATTTCCCAATTTAATTTCCCCCTTAGATTTTCTTCCGTGGATTCGCGCCTAGGAAGGTCGGGAAAGTACCGCTCTTTCCCCCTCTCCCCCCCCCTCTCTCTCCGAGTCGAAGGGCTTCCAGTCGGCCGCTTGCTGTGGCATGGGACCGCGGGGCATCCTTTCCCTAACTGCTACGAGCCAGCAATATTGGGTAAGGTGAAGTACTTCTACAAGAGTATGGCGGGTAGACATTTTATTGGAGCTCGGCGCCGGTCGTCTTGAGAATTTCTGCACCAAGTCTGGTAGAAAAGAATAGCCTGACGCCAGGCAAAAGGAAAACCATAGCAGTTTTATGGTAGGAAAATTTACGACCAGATCCACGGGCACGGAATTTCCTAGAATTCAGGGGCGGACGCAGATTTTGGACGGGGCGAAGGATGGTAAGTCAGAGAAATGGCGGGAAACCCAGAGCAAATCTGATCGAGAAATGATAATTGTTTGACCAATCTGTAAATTGGTGGGAGGATCCTGGAAGAAAAATTTTTCGTAGGACTGGAAGAAGAGCTAAAAAAATATAAGAGATAGCATGGTGAAAAAAGTTGAGGAAGAACTACCGATACGAGGATCGGGGCATTAAGAAAAAAAGGACGAGTGACACGGGAGGTCATATCCAGCTTCGCGCTCACTAGGGGGATATAGAGCTATCCCCGAGGATCGAGCATGTGCCCAACAGGGAGAAGAGAATGGAACGCCACGGTTCATTTTCTCCACCGTTCACTTTGTCCGCTGTTCATTTCGACCACGTTTCACTTTGTCCAATGTACATTTCGACCTTGGTTCACTTTGTCCGCTGTTCATTTCGACCACGTTTCACTTTGTCCACCGTTCACTTTGTCCGCTTTTCATTTCGACCACGGATCATTTTGTCCACCGTTCACTTTGTCCGCTGTTCATTTCGACCACGTTTCACTTTGGCCACCGTTCACTTTTTCCGCTGTTCATTTCGACCACGGTCTACAGTTCATTTCGTCCGCTTTTCATTTCAACCACGCTTCACTTTTCCGCCGTTCACTTTTTCCGCTGTTCATTTCGACCACGTTTCACTTTGTCCGCTGTTCATTTCGACCTCGTTTCACTTTGTCCACCGTTCACTTTGTCCGCTTTTCATTTCGACCACGGATCATTTTGTCCACCGTTAACTTTGTCCGCTGTTCATTTAGACCACGTTTCACTTTGTCCACCGTTCACTTTGTCCGCTGTTCATTTCGACCACGTTTCACTTTGTCCACCGTTCACTTTGTCCGCTTTTCATTTCGACCACGGATCATTTTGTCCACCGTTCACTTTGTCCGCTGTTCATTTCGACCACGTTTCACTTTGGCCACCGTTCACTTTTTCCGCTGTTCATTTCGACCACGGTCTACAGTTCATTTTGTCCGCTTTTCATTTCAACCACGCTTCACTTTTCCGCCGTTCACTTTTTCCGCTGTTCATTTCGACCACGTTTTACTTTTTCCGCTGTTCATTTCGACTTCGTTTCACTTTGTCCACCGTTCACTTTGTCCGCTTTTCATTTCGACCACGGATCATTTTGTCCACCGTTCACTTTGTCCACCGTTCACTTTGTCCACCGTTCACTTTGTCCGCTGTTCATTTTGACCACGTTTCACTTTGCCCACCGTTCACTTTGTCCACTGTTCATTCCGACCACGGATCATTTTGTCCACCGTTCACTTTGTCCGCTGTCCATTTCGACCACGTTTCACTTTGTCCACCGTTCACTTTGTCCGCTTTTCATTTCGACCACGGATCATTTTGTCCACCTGTCACTTTGTCCGCTGTTCATTTCGACCACGGTCTACAGTTCATTTCGTCCGCTTTTCATTTCAACCACGCTTCACTTTGTCCGCCGTTCACTTTTTCCGCTCTTCATTTCGACCACGGTCCATCGTTCACTTTGTCCGCTTTTCATTTCGACCACGGATCATTTCGTCCACCGTTCACTTTGTCCGCTGTTCATTTCGACCACGTTTCACTTCGTCCACCGTTCACTTTGTCCGCTGTTCATTTCTACCTCGTTTCACTTTGTCCACCGTTCACTTTGTCCGCTTTTCATTTCGACCACGGATCATTTTGTCCACCGTTCACTTTGTCCGCTGTTCATTTCGACCACGTTTCACTTCGTCCACCGTTCACTTTGTCCGCTGTTCATTTCGACCACGTTTCACTTTGTCCACCGTTCACTTTGTCCGCTGTTCATTTCTACCACTGTCTGCCGTTCACTTTATCCGCTTTTCATTTCGACCACGCTTCACTTTTTCCGCTGTTCATTTCGACCACGTTTCAATTTGTCCGCTCTTCATTTCGACCACGGTCCATCGTTCACTTTGTCCGCTCTTCATTTCGACCACGGTCCATCGTTCACTTTGTCCGCTTTTCATTTCGACCACGCATCATTTTGTACACCGTTCACTTTGTCCGCTGTTCATTTCGACCACGTTTCACTTCGTCCACCATTCACTTTGTCCGCTGTTCATTTCGACCACGGTCTACCGTTCACTTTATCCGCTTTTCATTTCGACCACGCTTCACTTTGTCCGCCGTTCACTTTTTCTGTTGTTCATTTCGACCATGTTTCACTTTGTCCGCTGTTCATTTCGATCACGGTCCATCGTTCACTTTGTCCCCTGTTCATTTCGACTATGGTTCACTTTGTCCGCTGTTCATTTCAACAACGTTTCACTTTGTTCGCTGTTCATTACGACCACGATCCATCGTTCACTTTGTCCGCTGTTCATTTAGACCACGTTTCAATTTGTTCGCTGTTCATTTCGACCACGGTCCATCGTTCACTTTGTCCGCTGTTCATTTCGACCACGGTCCATCGTTCACTTTGTCCGCGTTTCATTTCGACCACGGTAAACTTTCTCCGCTGTTCATTTCGACCACGGTACATCGTTCACTTTGTCCGCTGTTCATTTCGACTACGGTCCATCGTTCACTTTATCCGCTTTTCATTTCAACCACGGATCATTTCGTCCACCGTTCACTTTGTCCGCTGTTCATTTCGACCACGTTTCACTTCGTCCACCGTTTACTTTGTCCGCTGTTCATTTCGACCACGGTCCATAGTTCACTTTGTCCGCTTTTCATTTCGACCACGGATCATTTTGTCCACCGTTCACTTTGTCCGCTGTTCATTTCGACCACGGTCCATCGTTCACTGTGTCCGCTTTTTATTTCGACCACGGATCATTTTGTCCACCGTTCACTTTGTCCGCTGTTCATTTCAACCACGTTTCACTTTGTCCACCGTTCACTTTGTCCGCTGTTCGTTCATTTCGACCACGGTCTACCGTTCACTTTATCGCTTTTCATTTCGACAACGCTTCATTTTGTCCGCCATTCACTTTTTCCGCTGTTCATTTCGACCACGTTTCAATTTGTCCGCTGTTCATTTCGACCACGGTCCATCGTTCACTTTATCCGCTTTTCATTTCGACCACGCTTCACTTTGTCCGCCGTTCACTTTTTCTGTTGTTCATTTCGACCACGTTTCACTTTGTCCGCTATTTATTTCGATCACGGTCTATCGTTCACTTTGTCCTCTGTTCATTTCGACCATGTTCACGGTTCACTTTGTCTAATGTTCATTTTGACCTCTGTTCACTTTGTCCGCTGTTCATTTCAACAACGTTTCACTTTGTTCGCTGTTCATTTCGGCCACGATCCATCGTTCACTTTGTCCGCTGTTCATTTAGACCACGTTTCAATTTGTCCGCTGTTCATTTAGACCACGTTTCAATTTGTCCGCTGTTCATTTAGACCACGTTCCAATTTGTCCGCTGTTCATTTCGACCACGGTCCATCGTTCACTTTGTCCGCTGTTCATTTTGACCACGGTTAACTTTCTCCGCTGTTCATTTCGACCACGGTCCATCGTTCACTTTGTCCGCTGTTCATTTCGACTACGGTCCATCGTTCACTTTGTCCGCTGTTCATTTCGACCACGGTCCATCGTTCACTTTGTCCGCTGTTCATTTCGACCACGGTCCATCGTTCACTTTGTCCGCGTTTCATTTCGACCACGGTAAACTTTCTCCGCTGTTCATTTCGACCACGGTACATCGTTCACTTTGTCCGCTGTTCATTTCGACTACGGTCCATCGTTCACTTTATCCGCTTTTCATTTCAACCACGGATCATTTCGTCCACCGTTCACTTTGTCCGCTGTTCATTTCGACCACGGTCCATAGTTCACTTTGTCCGCTTTTCATTTCGACCACGGATCATTTTGTCCACCGTTCACTTTGTTCGCTGTTCATTTCGACCACAATACATCGTTCACTTTGTCCGCTGTTCATTTCGACCACGGTCCATCGTTCACTGTGTCCGCTTTTTATTTCGACCACGGATCATTTTGTCCACCGTTCACTTTGTCCGCTGTTCATTTCAACCACGTTTCACTTTGTCCACCGTTCACTTTGTCCGCTGTTCATTCATTTCGACCACGGTCTACCGTTCACTTTATCGCTTTTCATTTCGACAACGCTTCATTTTGTCCGCCGTTCACTTTTTCCGCTGTTCATTTCGACCACGTTTCAATTTGTCCGCTGTTCATTTCGACCACGGTCCATCGTTCACTTTGTCCGCTGTTCATTTCGACCACGGTCCATCGTTCACTTTGTCCGCTTTTCATTTCGACCACGGATCATTTTGTCCACCGTTCACTTTGTCCGCTGTTCAGTTCGACCACGTTTCACTTCGTCCACCGTTCACTTTTTCCGCTGTTCATTTCGACCACGGTCTACCGTTCACTTTATCCGCTTTTCATTTCGACCACGCTTCACTTTGTCCGCCGTTCACTTTTTCTGTTGTTCATTTCGACCACGTTTCACTTTGTCCGCTGTTCATTTCGATCACGGTCCATCGTTCACTTTGTCCTCTGTTCATTTCGACCATGGTTCATTTTGTCTAATGTTCATTTTGACATCTGTTCACTTTGTCCGCTGTTCATTTCAACAACGTTTCACTTTGTTCGCTGTTCATTTCGGCCACGATCCATCGTTCACTTTGTCCGCTGTTCATTTAGACCACGTTTCAATTTGTCCGCTGTTCATTTAGACCACGTTCCAATTTGTCCGCTGTTCATTTCGACCACGGTCCATCGTTCACTTTGTCCGCTGTTCATTTTGACCACGGTTAACTTTCTCCGCTGTTCATTTCGACCACGGTCCATCGTTCACTTTGTCCGCTGTTCATTTCGACTACGGTCCATCGTTCACTTTGTCCGCTGTTCATTTCGACCACGGTCCATCGTTCACTTTGTCCGCTGTTCATTTCGACCACGGTCCATCGTTCACTTTGTCCGCTGTTCATTTCGACTACGGTTCATCGTTCACTTTGTCCGCTGTTCATTTAGACCACGTTTTAATTTGTCCGCTGTTCATTTCGACCACGGTCCATCGTTCACTTTGTCCGCTGTTCATTTCGACCACAGTCCACCGTTCACTTTGTCCGCTGTTAATTTCGACCACGGTCTACCGTTCACTTTATCCGCTTTTCATTTCGACCACGTTTCAGTTTGTCCGCTGTTCATTTCGATCACGGTACATCGTTCACTTTGTCCGCTGTTCATTTCGACCACGGTCCATCGTTCACTTTGTCCGCTTTTTATTTCGACCACGGATCATTTTGTCCACCGTTCACTTTGTTCGCTGTTCATTTCGACCACGGTCTACCGTTCACTTTATCGCTTTTCATTTCGACAACGCTTCACTTTGTCCGCCGTTCACTTTTTCCGCTGTTAATTTCGACCACGTTTCAATCTGTCCGCTGTTCATTTCGACCACGGTCCATCGTTCACTTTGTCCGCTTTTCATTTCGACCACGGATCATTTTGTCCACCGTTCACTTTGTCCGCTGTTCAGTTCGACCACGTTTCACTTCGTCCACCGTTCACTTTGTCCGCTGTTCATTTCGACCACGGTCTACCGTTCACTTTTTCCGTTGTTCATTTCGACCACGTTTCACTTTGTCCGCTGTTCATTTCGATCACGGTCCATCGTTCACTTTGTCCTCTGTTCATTTCGACCATGGTTCACTTTGTCTAATGTTCATTTTGACCTCTGTTCACTTTGTCCGCTGTTCATTTCAACAACGTTTCACTTTGCTCGCTGTTCATTTCGGCCACGATCCATCGTTCCCTTTGTCCGCTGTTCATTTAGACCACGTTTCAATTTGTCCGCTGTTCATTTAGACCACGTTTCAATTTGTCCGCTGTTCATTTCGACCACGGTCCATCGTTCACTTTGTCCGCTGTTCATTTTGACCACGGTTAACTTTCTCCGCTGTTCATTTCGACCACGGTCCATCGTTCACTTTGTCCGCTGTTCATTTCGACTACGGTCCATCGTTCACTTTGTCCGCTGTTCATTTCGACCACGGTCCATCGTTCACTTTGTCCGCTGTTCATTTCGACCACGGTCCATCGTTCACTTTGTCCGCTGTTCATTTCGACTACGGTCCATCGTTCACTTTGTCCGCTGTTCATTTAGACCACGTTTCAATTTGTCCGCTGTTCATTTCGACCACGGTCCATCGTTCATTTTGTCCGCTGTTCATTTTGACCACGGTTAACTTTCTCCGCTGTTCATTTCGACCACGGTCCATCGTTCACTTTGTCCGCTGCTCATTTCAACTACGGTCCATCGTTCACTTTGTCCGCTGTTCATTTCGACCACGGTCCATCGTTCACTTTGTCCGCTGTTCATTTCGACCACGGTCCGTCGTTCACTTTGTCCGCTGTTCATTTCGACTACGGTTCATCGTTCACTTTGTCCGCTGTTCATTTAGACCACGTTTCAATTTGTCCGCTGTTCATTTCGACCACGGTTAACTTTGTCCACCGTTCACTTTGTCCACTGTTCATTTCGTCCACGGTTCAATCTGTCCACCGTTCACTTTGTCCGCTGTTCATTTCGACCACGGTCCATCGTTCATTTTGTCCGCTGTTCATTTTGACCACGGTTAACTTTCTCCGCTGTTCATTTCGACCACGGTCCATCGTTCACTTTGTCCGCTGCTCATTTCAACTACGGTCCATCGTTCAATTTGTCCGCTGTTCATTTCGACCACGGTCCATCGTTCATTTTGTCCGCTGTTCATTTTGACCACGGTTAACTTTCTCCGCTGTTCATTTCGACCACGGTCCATCGTTCACTTTGTCCGCTGCTCATTTCAACTACGGTCCATCGTTCACTTTGTCCGCTGTTCATTTCGACCACGGTCCATCGTTCACTTTGTCCGCTGTTCATTTCGACCACGGTCCGTCGTTCACTTTGTCCGCTGTTCATTTCGACTACGGTCCATCGTTCACTTTGTCCGCTGTTCATTTAGACCACGTTTCAATTTGTCCGCTGTTCATTTCGACCACTGTTAACTTTGTCCACCGTTCACTTTGTCCACTGTTCATTTCGTCCACGGTTCAATCTGTCCACCGTTCACTTTGTCCGCTGTTCATTTCGACCACGTTTCGCTAAAAGAAAAACGTGGCGATCAGAGTGAAAAACGTTTAACGAGAATGAAGTAAAATTTACATATTAGGGTGAGCCGAAAGTTTTGCAATATTTGCTTAAACGCGTGTGCTGCGGCGGGGGTGTCACGTGTTTAAACTAGTTCAAGTCTCGCACTGCAGTCAGTCGAAAGGGATATAAAGAGATAGTCTTTGCTGTGAACTGCACTGCATGTCGCAGTTCTGTCTGCGGTTGGGACGCCTAAAAGATGAACATCCACAACAGGCTAATTAGGGAACTTTTGTTTTACGAGTTTGAACTCAGACATAACACTGCTCAAGCATCACGAAACATTTGTCACGCGAAAGGGGAAGGCTCCGTGGAACACAGTACCGCAACCAGATGGTTCAAGAAACTTCGCTCAGGTGACAGAAACCTCGACGATCAGTCAAGGTCTGGTAGGCCGTCTGGTGGAATTTGGAGGGGATCATCCATTACGATTTTGCTTCAGACGGTCGGAACATCAACGCCAACCCCTAATCTGAACAGCTGGAGCGGATGTATGCCGTTTTGGAGGAGAAGCACCTAGCACTGGTGAACAGAAAACGCGCTCTCCTACAGCAGGACAACGCTCGGCCTCATACCGCGCGAACAACCCGGGCAAAACTCCAGAAACTTGAGGGCATCGAACTGATGCCACACCCAGCATATTGTCCGGATCTTGTCCCGTCAGATTATTACTTGTTCAGGCCCATGGCCCACTTCCTTCGCGGGTGGCACTTCAACGACCACGAAGAGGTGGCAGGTGGGGCGAAGGAGTTCTTCGCCTCGAAGGACAAGAACTGGTACCGCCGCGGAATCGAAAAACTGACAGACAGATGGCTAAAGACGGTGCAACACGATGGCCTATACCTTGAATGCAAGTCAGCTTTCGTGAAGACATAAAGTGATATGAAGACATAAAGTGATCCAATTATGAAGACATAAAGTGATCCAAATATGGCAAAACTTTCGACTCACCCAAATAATTAGACAGGAACTGAAAAGAAAGGTTAAATTAGAGTATATATCACAGGTATTGTTACGAAGTTATGTTAAAAGGTGTTGTTATATCTTAACTGCGTTTGTTACTGTTGAATTAGAAGTTGACACGCGTGTGTTATTCCTTGGGATTGGATACGATGCAAATTGTGAATTGTCACTAGTTGCTGTTTCCTGGTGTGCCTTGTTGGACCATCTAATAAGTCTACTGAACTTGGGATATTAACCGCAAGTCTTCATCATTTTGTTTCCGTTCTATTTTTTGCGTGAGCTCTGAAATTCTACGCATCGTATACTATAGATATAAAAATTTACGCTGTCCAACTGGGAAATTGTGCGTTTGAAAAACTTATTGAACAACCTTTTTCCATGGTTTCAGTTGTCCAACGCAAAAATAATTTTTAAGATCGTACTCTTGTAGCTGAGAAATTATGCGAGATTAAATGCGCATTTATTCCAACTTCTTAGAAATATCCGTTTGCATAAAAATGTGCGTCGTAAACAGTGCCCGAAATGGAAATTTTGAAGCGCCAGTATGCTCATATGTAGCTAACAATCATCCGGGGGAAAAAATACCTTCGCCAGAAACTCCAGAAGTGTTTAACGACCACCGTGAGCAACGCATTGGGCCATAAGCAGTCGCCCGTTCCTAATTTAGGGTCACTATTCCAGGGAAGGGAGAGAGCCAGGGCCGAAAGACAAACACAACATCCATGACTTACCGGGATTCGAACCCAGACCCCCTTTCGGACGAATGATCAGAGGCCATTGCTTAGACCACTACGCCACTTGGGCGGCAAGTAATTGACAATTCCGTGGCACCATATTGCACCCATGGACACCTACAGGAAATTTTTCAAGGGGGGTCAAGTGTAATTAATTAAGGTTTGGCTAGTATGTAGAAAACAATATTTCGTGAAAATAAAAGATTAATACTATTACTATTACTACTACTTACTTACTACACAAGAACACTACTACTATTATCATTATTATTATTAATTGATGCTGCTCTTGAAGAAAGGGTATTTTAGTAATAGTCATTTATTATCACGTACATTGGTAACTGTTTTCAAAATAATGAACAATGTCGAGCAGGGCCACGCCAAGCGCTTTAAGTTCAGCAAACACCACCCTGAGCGGAACTTGTTTGGGCGTACTACCTTACGGTTTTTTTTTTTTATTTTTTTTATTGGAGGTTTAACGACCACCGTGAGCAACTCAATGGGCTATAAGCAGTCGTCCGTTCCTAATTTAGGGTCACTGGTTCCAGGGAAGGGAGAGAGCCAGTGCCGTAAGACAAACACAACATCCATGCCTCACCAGGATTCGAACCCGGACCCCTTTCGGAAGAATGATCAGAGGCCATCGCTTAGACCACTGCGCCACCGGGGCGGCTACCTTACGGTTTGCTAGGTTTTCCGCTTTCACGTTATCGTTTTCCAGTTTCAAATTTCCAATAAAATTGGGATATTAAATTAAACGCTCCAAACTCCATCTTTCCTTGTGTAATAAATAAAATAAAATTAAATAAAATAAAATAAAGGGAAAAAATAATTCTACAGGGGGTCAAGTGACCCCCCGGTCGGAGCCCATGAACCACAAGTCAGACAAGATGGCTGTCGATTGTTTTTTTTTTTTTTTTTTTTATTGGAGGTTTAACGACCACCGTGAGCAACTCAATGGGCTATAAGCAGTCGTCCGTTCCTAATTTAGGGTCACTGGTTCCAGGGAAGGAGAGAGCCAGTGCCGTAAGACAAACACAACATCCATGCCTCACCAGGATTCGAACCCGGACCCCTTTCGGAAGAATGATCAGAGGCCATCGCTTAGACCACTGCGCCACCGGGGCGGCTACCTTACGGTTTGCTAGGTTTTCCGCTTTCACGTTATCGTTTTCCAGTTTCAAATTTCCAATAAAATTGGGATATTAAATTAAACGCTCCAAACTCCATCTTTCCTTGTGTAATAAATAAAATAAAATTAAATAAAATAAAATAAAGGGAAAAATAATTCTACAGGGGGTCAAGTGACCCCCCGGTCGGAGCCCATGAACCACAAGTCAGAGAAGATGGCTGTCGATTGTTTTTTTTTTTTTTTTTATTGGAGGTTTAACGACCACCGTGAGCAACTCAATGGGCTATAAGCAGTCGTCCGTTCCTAATTTAGGGTCACTGGTTCCAGGGAAGGGAGAGAGCCAGTGCCGTAAGACAAACACAACATCCATGCCTCACCAGGATTCGAACCCGGACCCCTTTCGGAAGAATGATCAGAGGCCATCGCTTAGACCACTGCGCCACCGGGGCGGCTACCTTACGGTTTGCTAGGTTTTCCGCTTTCACGTTATCGTTTTCCAGTTTCAAATTTCCAATAAAATTGGGATATTAAATTAAACGCTCCAAACTCCATCTTTCCTTGTGTAATAAATAAAATAAAATTAAATAAAATAAAATAAAGGGAAAAATAATTCTACAGGGGGTCAAGTGACCCCCCGGTCGGAGCCCATGAACCACAAGTCAGAGAAGATGGCTGTCGATTGTTTTTTTTTTTTTTTTTTTTTATTGGAGGTTTAACGACCACCGTGAGCAACTCAATGGGCTATAAGCAGTCGTCCGTTCCTAATTTAGGGTCACTGGTTCCAGGGAAGGAGAGAGCCAGTGCCGTAAGACAAACACAACATCCATGCCTCACCAGGATTCGAACCCGGACCCCTTTCGGAAGAATGATCAGAGGCCATCGCTTAGACCACTGCGCCACCGGGGCGGCTACCTTACGGTTTGCTAGGTTTTCCGCTTTCACGTTATCGTTTTCCAGTTTCAAATTTCCAATAAAATTGGGATATTAAATTAAACGCTCCAAACTCCATCTTTCCTTGTGTAATAAATAAAATAAAATTAAATAAAATAAAATAAAGGGAAAAATAATTCTACAGGGGGTCAAGTGACCCCCGGTCGGAGCCCATGAACCACAAGTCAGAGAAGATGGCTGTCGATTGTTTTTTTTTTTTTTTTTTTTTATTGGAGGTTTAACGACCACCGTGAGCAACTCAATGGGCTATAAGCAGTCGTCCGTTCCTAATTTAGGGTCACTGGTTCCAGGGAAGGGAGAGAGCCAGTGCCGTAAGACAAACACAACATCCATGCCTCACCAGGATTCGAACCCGGACCCCTTTCGGAAGAATGATCAGAGGCCATCGCTTAGACCACTGCGCCACCGGGGCGGCTACCTTACGGTTTGCTAGGTTTTCCGCTTTCACGTTATCGTTTTCCAGTTTCAAATTTCCAATAAAATTGGGATATTAAATTAAACGCTCCAAACTCCATCTTTCCTTGTGTAATAAATAAAATAAAATTAAATAAAATAAAATAAAGGGAAAAATAATTCTACAGGGGGTCAAGTGACCCCCGGTCGGAGCCCATGAACCACAAGTCAGAGAAGATGGCTGTCGATTGTTTTTTTTTTTTTTTTTTTTTTTATTGGAGGTTTAACGACCACCGTGAGCAACTCAATGGGCTATAAGCAGTCGTCCGTTCCTAATTTAGGGTCACTGGTTCCAGGGAAGGGAGAGAGCCAGTGCCGTAAGACAAACACAACATCCATGCCTCACCAGGATTCGAACCCGGACCCCTTTCGGAAGAATGATCAGAGGCCATCGCTTAGACCACTGCGCCACCGGGGCGGCTACCTTACGGTTTGCTAGGTTTTCCGCTTTCACGTTATCGTTTTCCAGTTTCAAATTTCCAATAAAATTGGGATATTAAATTAAACGCTCCAAACTCCATCTTTCCTTGTGTAATAAATAAAATAAAATTAAATAAAATAAAATAAAGGGAAAAATAATTCTACAGGGGGTCAAGTGACCCCGGTCGGAGCCCATGAACCACAAGTCAGAGAAGATGGCTGTCGATTGTTTTTTTTTTTTTTTTTTTTATTGGAGGTTTAACGACCACCGTGAGCAACTCAATGGGCTATAAGCAGTCGTCCGTTCCTAATTTAGGGTCACTGGTTCCAGGGAAGGGAGAGAGCCAGTGCCGTAAGACAAACACAACATCCATGCCTCACCAGGATTCGAACCCGGACCCCTTTCGGAAGAATGATCAGAGGCCATCGCTTAGACCACTGCGCCACCGGGGCGGCTACCTTACGGTTTGCTAGGTTTTCCGCTTTCACGTTATCGTTTTCCAGTTTCAAATTTCCAATAAAATTGGGATATTAAATTAAACGCTCCAAACTCCATCTTTCCTTGTGTAATAAATAAAATAAAATTAAATAAAATAAAATAAAGGGAAAAATAATTCTACAGGGGGTCAAGTGACCCCCGGTCGGAGCCTATGAACCACAAGTCAGAGAAGATGGCTGTCGATTGTTTTTTTTTTTTTTTTTATTGGAGGTTTAACGACCACCGTGAGCAACTCAATGGGCTATAAGCAGTCGTCCGTTCCTAATTTAGGGTCACTGGTTCCAGGGAAGGGAGAGAGCCAGTGCCGTAAGACAAACACAACATCCATGCCTCACCAGGATTCGAACCCGGACCCCTTTCGGAAGAATGATCAGAGGCCATCGCTTAGACCACTGCGCCACCGGGGCGGCTACCTTACGGTTTGCTAGGTTTTCCGCTTTCACGTTATCGTTTTCCAGTTTCAAATTTCCAATAAAATTGGGATATTAAATTAAACGCTCCAAACTCCATCTTTCCTTGTGTAATAAATAAAATAAAATTAAATAAAATAAAATAAAGGGAAAAATAATTCTACAGGGGGTCAAGTGACCCCGGTCGGAGCCCATGAACCACAAGTCAGAGAAGATGGCTGTCGATTGTTTTTTTTTTTTTTTTTTTTTTTATTGGAGGTTTAACGACCACCGTGAGCAACTCAATGGGCTATAAGCAGTCGTCCGTTCCTAATTTAGGGTCACTGGTTCCAGGGAAGGGAGAGAGCCAGTGCCGTAAGACAAACACAACATCCATGCCTCACCAGGATTCGAACCCGGACCCCTTTCGGAAGAATGATCAGAGGCCATCGCTTAGACCACTGCGCCACCGGGGCGGCTACCTTACGGTTTGCTAGGTTTTCCGCTTTCACGTTATCGTTTTCCAGTTTCAAATTTCCAATAAAATTGGGATATTAAATTAAACGCTCCAAACTCCATCTTTCCTTGTGTAATAAATAAAATAAAATTAAATAAAATAAAATAAAGGGAAAAATAATTCTACAGGGGGTCAAGTGACCCCCGGTCGGAGCCCATGAACCACAAGTCAGAGAAGATGGCTGTCGATTGTTTTTTTTTTTTTTTTTATTGGAGGTTTAACGACCACCGTGAGCAACTCAATGGGCTATAAGCAGTCGTCCGTTCCTAATTTAGGGTCACTGGTTCCAGGGAAGGGAGAGAGCCAGTGCCGTAAGACAAACACAACATCCATGCCTCACCAGGATTTGAACCCGGACCCCTTTCGGAAGAATGATCAGAGGCCATCGCTTAGACCACTGCGCCACCGGGGCGGCTACCTTACGGTTTGCTAGGTTTTCCGCTTTCACGTTATCGTTTTCCAGTTTCAAATTTCCAATAAAATTGGGATATTAAATTAAACGCTCCAAACTCCATCTTTCCTTGTGTAATAAATAAAATAAAATTAAATAAAATAAAATAAAGGGAAAAATAATTCTACAGGGGGTCAAGTGACCCTCCTGTCGGAGCCCATGAACCACAAGTCAGAGAAGATGGCTGTCGATTTTTTTTTTTTTTTTTTTTTTTATTGGAGGTTTAACGACCACCGTGAGCAACTCAATGGGCTATAAGCAGTCGCCCGTCCCTAATTTGGGGTCACTGGTTCCACGGAAGGGAGAGAGCCAGTGCCGTAAGATAAACACAACGTCCATGCCTCACGGGATTCGAACCCGGACCCCGCGGTCGATTTCAGTTGGCTGCTTTGCGGATCCAACGGGCACTAGTTATATTGCACCGAGGACTGGGGTTAGACTTGTTTAGAACGAGGAGTCTGTACCCCGTGGCCAACGGATTAACGAGACTTCCAAACCTCGGTTAATCATTAGTGATTCTGCTGGACTTGAACTCAGAACTTTAACGTCCCGAGCCAAGAAGGCAGTCTCCTTTCAATAGGGACTTTCACGAAGTAGAAAGTCGGGCAATTCGAAATATTAGCAATTAGAATATCCGCAATCAGAATGAATATTCAGCCTTGAATTAATAGCAATCTAACCCCCGCCCCCAAAAAGTCCGAAGTGGAAAAAGTTTATACTTTTTGCTACAAAACTAAAATTTGTGTTTAATATATTACTCACAATTCTTCATTCTATGAGGAAGCTCTTCAAATTGAATATATTAAATTGGAAACACATGGAATAATTAATACAGACATAAATCAAGTTGTTCTTTCCATGTAACACAACCACAGAAATGTGAAAATTTGATCGTCCTGGAACGGGAATCGAACCCGCATCTCCCGATTTGCGCTGGAGTATGCGGGTTCGATTTCCGTTCCAGGACGATCAAATTTTCACATTTCTGTGGTTATGTTACATGGAAAGAACAACTTGATTTATGTCTATATTGAATATATTAAATTAATGTTATAAAAAAAAACAGACACCTTTAGTGGGATGATCTGGGGCTTGGGCAACTAGTAATCATGTGGTATATGGGTAGCTTCATTTCCCCCCTTTGAAGGATTGAACTTATTGCTCATGTGTACACCATTTTCGCACAATTTACGGTTGCCAGACAGTTATTTTTCAAGGACACGAGGTGCATAAGGCTTCTATGTTTAAGAATACGCGCTCGTAAGTCAGGGACTAAAAAAAAAAAAAAAAAAAAAAGTCATTTCTGCAGTTTCCGCTACAAAAACTAGTGCTGGTATGTAAATTCCGGGTAAAAAAGTGCTGGTATGAAATACTAGGAAAAAGAGAAGTTCCGGTATGCCATACCAGCACATTTCAACGGCTGATCATAAAAAATATGCACACGGAAAGTTAAAGCTGCAAAGTGCAGAAAGAATTTTCTCAAATCGAGATTGAGAAAAGCAAAAAAAAAAAAAAAAAAAAAAAATTGCGCCATTTAATGGAAAAAGAGAAAAAGTAGAAAATGCAAGTACCGTCGTTCTCATCGTTCCTATTATCAAAAAAAAAATTTTGAATTCAGCCTACAGCGGCGAGAGAGAGAGAGAAAGAGAGATCTTGTTTACAGAAGAACAAAGAGATACTATTAGCTCGTCATTTTTTGGCATATATGCGTGTGTCATTCCTACGACAAAAGACCTGCTGATAACAATACAGTACATTAAACGAGAAAAAAATTGTAAGTAACTTTTGATTTGCGTTCATATATGAATTACGTGGAACATCCTGCACGGAGGAACTGCAAATCACCCGTAAAATCGAGGGGACCCCCTGCTTGTATGCGTAAGAGGGGTATCCCTGTAGGTCGAGAAATGAGATCAACTCCCCACTGTCCCGCATTCAGCGCGTATCTGAAGAAGACCTCCGTAATGAGTAATTATCAATTTCCCGTGATTGGCAAAATCGAGTGCCGCTGAAAGATCCGGACAGAAACAATGGGATCTCTTGTCTCAGTGTTCAGCTCTAGTTTTAATGAATATCTCATGATGGTTTTGCTCCAGTCTTAACGAGGCCAAGTTCATCAGGTGACACGAAGTAGCGATGCGAAACTCTGATGAAGAATATTATAAGCTTCCAAGTGTAATTGAAAAGGGTCAGTCGGGGATTAAGTCGAATTCTAAACTACAACATCGTAATCAGGCACAAAACAGACACCTTCACTTAAAACGTGAGCGAATCTCTTCCATTAAGGTTTTTTTTTTTTATGTTGAAATTTATTTAAGACACTGTGGCTATTTCAGTGTGTGGACGGAGAAATTCGAAAGGTTACAACTTGATATTAAAGCAGCATGACTCTTTCTGAACGGGACAGAAGGACATCAATGCAGAATTGACTCATTGCTTTATTTATAAAGCCATACGCAGGAGCGTATTGGACCGCCGGGACACCGAAAGAATTCTCGGTAGGCATTTTGCAAACTCAAAATTTAAAAGAAAAACATATATATTGCACTTTACGATGCTTATACAAGAAAACCAAGTTATGTTAAAAAAGCAAAATTCGATTACCACTTTAGTGGCTTCGAAAAAAAAAAACTTACGTAGCAAACTTTCTGTTAAGCCAAATACTTTTTTCCATGCAACCCACCTCCCTCCGAACTTTCAAATTTAAGTTCCCTCACTTTAAGGTGATTCTTGTATCTAATCCGCTTTCTCTAATCGCATTTGATCAATATAATGAACATACTAACAATATAATAGCATCAGATCAATAAAAGCACTTAATGTTTTTTTTTTTTGGAAACCCGCGAATGTGCGTATTACTTAAATCTTGGTTAGATACTCTAAATTCGTTTTATACGTTAAGGCTTCACCTACGGTAAAGTTGTGGTTGCTTTATGTATATACTCCAAATGATCTCTGAATTATGATCACCCCTACCGAAAGTTGATGTGGCCCGTTGACCACGTGATTTCCGAGAGGGCGTGATTAGTCGACCGACGTAGCATATACAAGGTGTGAGGGGAGCAACAGGTAGTAAAATTCGAAGCGTGATGGGTAAACGGAAGGATTTATCGGACTTTGAGAAAGGACAGATTGTGGAAAGGACAGCCTGGATTTTCCTAACGGCTGAAGTGGTGGGTCGTTTGCTAGCCGTCATAGTTAAAGTGTATGAGTACTGTCGTGAAAACGGTCAAACAAAGACCGGGAAGGCAAAACTGCACAGGACAGCGAAAGGTTGATGTGAGAGGTGAGCGCCTGGTTCGATGACTCATACAGGTCAACAGACGCAGCACTTTTCAACAGTTGACTACCCAATACAAGAGAGGTGAACTCGGAACAGTATCTGTCATTACCATGCGTCACACGCAAGGGTTATAACAGCAGACGACCCCGACGACATCTTCTTCTCACCACAGTTCATCGACGCAAAAGACTCGCCTGCTGCAAAGACCTTGCAAGTTGGAACGTCGGATGACTGGGGAAAAAATTGTGCTGGTTTGACGAGTCGCGTTTTTTACTGTACTCCGTGGACGTATTTGGCACAAACAGTACGAAGCACTCGTTCCATCCTGCATGGTCTCCACACTGCAAGCTGGTGGAGGTGGTTGTATGGTGTGGGGTATGTTTACCTGAAAGGAACTTGGACCCCTATTGCATGTGGAACAACGTATGACTGGTGCCCACTATCATGAATTGCTTGCTGACTCTGTACACTCAGCAATATTGCACTTTTTCCCGAATGGCGATGTTGTCTCCTAAGATGACAATGCGCCAAGCCACAGGTCCAATGCTGTGCAGAAATTGTTTGAGGAACACAGTTCTCAGACCTCCAGCATATCGATTGGCCTCACTGTTAAAAAAATCTTCTTAAAAATGAGAACCTGAACATACTCGTTTTTTTTTAAAGTACAATCATATTGTAAACGAGTACATGACATGCTCAAATATACACTGAAGAGCAATTGAATTTGAGATACCTGTGTAGTAACGTGTAGCACCACCTTTCGCATTGATGACGGCGGCGATTCGTCTCGGCATGGACTCGATAAGACATCGGAAGCGTTGGGAAGCCATACGGATGTTTCTCGAGATTGGTTACAGTAGCGTTTCTGAGTCCCTTATGTATGGAACTCTCAACTAGGGTGATATTTTTAAATTTACTGTTCTGGTCTCTTTTTCTTACTGTTCTGGTCTCTTTTTCGTGTTTTTCGTGATATCCCACTTCTTCGAGAAAAAAAACAACAAAAAAAAACAAATCTCCCCAATCCCCAAACTTAATTCTTTCATTACTTACCCATCATAAGCGAAATCTCTTTAAGAAGTAGAAAATTTCGAGATTGACAAGAATTTCAGTACAAATTTTTAATGCCGCCCCGTTGGCACAGTGGTCTAAGCCAGTGGTTCCCAAAGTGCGAGCCGCAGGTTTCTCACAGGGGCGCCTCGAGATATTACAAAATTTTCATAATTTTAATTCCATTTCAATTCAATGTTATAGGACGAGACATTGCGACGTCTAGCGGACCAGTAACTCACGTAGTAATAACTGCTTGAATCTATCAATGCGAATCATGTTGCTTCCCTGCAGGGAGAGATGCTCTGAATCTCTCCCTGTAGGGAAGCAACATGCACTTTTTAAAGTCGATTGAGAAAATTTCAGCTTTTATAAAAAAGACAAAAACTATGAAAAAGAAAGATGAATGAAGACGGAGGTAAAGAATGTTTCCCCTTGTTGCAACAGTTTTTGACCTCTAATGGAGTTGATTTCTCTCGAGGCATAAAATCCGTTTTTGAAGAACACTTATCTTAGCTTATCACCTGGTTTGAGAAATATTTTCAAAATGATAATACATGTATCTATAAATTTGTATGGATTCAAGATCCATTTCGTGACACTGCTCCATCTGAATTTACAAGCTCAGAG
This sequence comes from Macrothele yani, assembly GCA_039090855.1. Classification (NCBI taxonomy): domain Eukaryota; kingdom Metazoa; phylum Arthropoda; class Arachnida; order Araneae; family Macrothelidae; genus Macrothele; species Macrothele yani. Next base: position 61,397,224 of record CM077029.1, read on the forward strand.
AATTTTAATTCCATTTGCGACTTCTTATTTGTGCGAAGCTGGGTTTTCAACGGTCGCTGTGATAAAAATTAAGTATCGAGCAAAAATCAATGTGGAGAAGGAAATGAAGGTGACTGTGTCTAGTTTTATTCCAAGATTTGAGAAAATGTGCGGTGATCAACAGCTCATCCATCCCACTGATTAAAATTAGTTGAATTTTTTCAATTACATTTTTGTGCTTTATTTATTTTTACCGAAGCGTACTTGTTAGAATTTGACATGGGGCGCCTTGGGAAAACATGGATTCAGCAAAGGGGCCGAGAATCGAAAAAGTTTGGGAACCACTGGTCTAAGCGATGGCTTCTGATTATTCATCTGAGATGGGTTCGGGTTCGAATCCCGTGGGGGCATGGATGTTGTGTTTGTCTTAATGCGCTGGCTCTCTCGCTTCCCTGGAACCAGTGGCCCTAAATTAGAGACATTAGAGACGGACGACTGCTTATAGCCCACCGAGTTGCTTGCGGTGGTCGTTAAACCTCCAATAAAAAAAATTATAACGTGAGAGAAATTACATCGCAGAAACTGATGTTTATATACACTGGTAAAGCATTGAAGAAAAAAACATAAATAAGGGAAAAAAAAACAGAAAAATCGCGATTATTTGTGAAAAAAGAGTTAGAAAGGCACGACACTTGAGTATCTGACGTGAAATATAATGTGGAGTCAGGATATCGTACACAAATGAGTGGCGAAAGCATCTGTTTCTGCAAATGAGCAGCAGCATAAAAAGATCTTTTGCGAAACCGTGCGTCACATCGTTTGCGGAGTGTAAAGCTAGATTTCGAGATCGTAGATTTGTTGCAATGGCTGTAAGACATCATTTAACAGATGAACTGATTTAGGGATGAGCGGAAGACTAGAGGTAGGCCAAAGAAAGGTGGAAGTTGCAAGATGGCATTATGTGAGTCATGTGGTCCACAGATTATGGAACAGATTTGTTGTAATGGCAGCGAGACATTTAACAGATGAACTGAGGTAGAGATGATCGGAAGACTAAAGGCAAGACAAAGTCAGGTGGAAGTTGCAAGATAGGTGCAAGCGAGTCCTTCTGTGGAACCGATTTGTGGCAATGGCTGCAAGACATCATTTAACAGATTAACTGAGGTAGGAATGAGCGGAAGACTAGAGGCAGGACAGAGTCAGGTGGAAGTTGCAAGATGGCTGCAAGTGAGTCCTTCTGTGGTTCATAGGCTGTGGAACAGATTTGTTGCAATAGCTGCAAGATATCATTTAACATATTAACTGAGGTAGGAATGAGCGGAAGACTAGAAGCAGGACAAAGTCAGGTGGAAGTTGCAAGATAGGTGCAGGCGAGTCCTTCTGTGGAACCGATTTGTTGCAATGGCTGCAAGACATCATTTAACAGATTAACTGAGGTAGGAATGAGCGGAAGACTAGAGGCAGGACAGAGTCAGGTGGAAGTTGCAAGATGGCTGCAAGTGAGTCCTTCTGTGGTTCATAGGCTGTGGAACAGATTTGTTGCAATAGCTGCAAGATATCATTTAACAGATTAACTGAGGTAGGAATGAGCGGAAGACTAGAGGCAGGACAAAGTCAGGTGGAAGTTGCAAGATGGCTGCAAGTGAGTCCTTCTGTGGTTCGTAGGCTGTGGAACAGATTTGTTGCAATAGCTGCAAGACATCATTTAACAGATTAACTGAGGTAGGAATGAGCGGAAGACTAGAAGCAGGACAAAGTCAGGTGGAAGTTGCAAGATAGGTGCAAGCGAGTCCTTCTGTGGAACCGATTTGTTGCAATGGCTGCAAGACATCATTTAACAGATTAACTGAGGTAGGAATGAGCGGAAGACTAGAGGCAGGACAAAGTCAGGTGGAAGTTGCAAGATGGCTGCAAGTGAGTCCTTCTGTGGTTCATAGGCTGTGGAACAGATTTGTTGCAATAGCTGCAAGATATCATTTAACAGATTAACTGAGGTAGGAATGAGCGGAAGACTAGAAGCAGGACAAAGTCAGGTGGAAGTTGCAAGACGGCTTTATGTGAGTCCTGTATCCCACAGGCTGTGGAACAGATTTGTTGTAATGGCTGCGAGACATTATTTAACAGATGGACAGAGGTGGAGAGTGATCGGAAGACTAGAGACAGACCAAAGTCAGGTGAAAGTTGCAAGGTGGCTGCAAGTGAATTCTTCTGTGGTTCACAGGCTGTGGAACAGATTTTAAAAAACGCAATCAGCTTCCCGAAGGAAGAGTGAGGCTTAGATGTACAACATCCTTGGATGACTGATATCTCCGATTAACCGTACGGAAGAACAGGAAGGTTACTCCGACACAGCTGCGATATGCCCTACAGAAACGGTGGTACTTATTCCACTTTGCGCAAAAGGTTTCACGAAGGAGGTCTTAGCACTCTGCGTGCCCTGTAGCCCCAGCCCAGAGGGATGATCATTTGCATTTATTTGGACCGAAATCCAATGGAGGTCAGAACTCTTCACAGATCAGTCCAGCTTTGCTTCGCGGAGGGATTCCAGGCGTGCTCTGATCTGGTGAGAACGAGGCGCACGCGACCATTCCTCTGTGACACGTAAACCGGTTATTTATGGTGGTGGTAGCGTGCTGGTTCGGGGTGGCATCTCGTTTGTTAGACGCATCGACCTCTCTGTGCTTCCAAGAGGAACCATGAATACTCGGCGCTATAGGGGTAATGTCCTGGACTCCTACGTTCTCTCTTATGCGAGGCTGCTAGAACAACATCTTCAAAGGGAGACAATTATCCGTATCCGTACAGTTTGGCCAGCCAGGTATCTAGACTTTGAAAAAATCGAGCATGTCTGGAATGCTTTTAGGGAAACGTGTTGCTGCCCTTATCCCTCTCTCAACAACCCCTCGACGGACTTTGACAAGCTTTGCACGAAAAGTGGCCGTGTGATCGTTACTATCTGCTGAACTCCTAGACTGCTAGACACCACCATCAAGAGTATGAAACATCATTGTGACAACTCTTACAGTGAAGGGTGACAACATTCTTTATTTAGGTACTTTGTATATTTAATTTTACAGCGTATTTTGTACCTGGTTCTGTATGCGGTCATTTTGGTCGGGATGAAGTGTTCTTTATGAAATGTTTTAGGATCTTTCTTTAACGTACGATATCATACAGGTTTTCAACAAATTTAAATTTAACAAATTTTGAAGATGGCAATCCGTTTTTTGGTGTAAATATGACAAGGATGGTAAGTCAGATAATATCCGAAAACTTGAAAATGTCGTTGTCCTGGAGCGGGAATCGAATCCGCTTCTCCCAGATAGCGCCCGGGTATGCTAACCACTACACCAACCAGAACGACCAAGTCTCAAGTTTCCGATTAATTTGAATATAACCGTCACAGGATTCGCCAGACGAAGCATACCCGGGTTTTTGGGAGACGCGTATTCAATTCCCGCACCAGGACGACCAAATTTTCAAGTTTTCGGATATTATCTGACTTACCACCCTTGTCATACATATTTACAATAAAAAACGGATTGCCATCTTCAAAATTTGTATTGTATTTGTATTCTTCCTTATTCCATTCATGATGTAAATTTAATATTTCATCATGTACTTTTGAAGTTATTGCGATTTTTTTTAATTTATGAAAACCAGTGTTTTTTACGCTCTCCAACTGTAGGTTGAAGAAGCGTATATGCTCAAGCTTTGTCCGTCTGTCTGTCTGTCTGTCCGCACGATAACTCAAGTAAAAATGGTTCAATTTCGATGAAATTTTAGTATGTGGTAAGGAACCACTTGGGGACAAATCCTATTGAAAATGAGCAAAATGGGGTCAAAGGTCAGGACATAGCAGCGGGATCGTTTTCATTGCCGTTATGCATCATAACTTGGGTAAAAACCGTTCGATTTCAATTAAATTTTAGTATGTGGTAGGGGATCACCTCGGCACGAACCCTTTTGAAAGTGGACTAAATGGGGTCAAAGGTCAGCACATAGGAGCGGGATCCATTCCATTGTCCTTATGCGTCATCACGTACGTAAAAGTGTTTCGATTGCGACAAAACTTTGTCATGTTGTTTCGGAGGTATACTGAACCGGTCCTGTTGAATATAATCGAAATGCGGTCAAAGGTCAGGACACAGGAGCGAGATTTATTCCACAGCCAGTATCCTCATACTTTGAATACAAATGCTTCTATTGCGACAAAACTTTAGTATGTTGTTTCGGATGTATACTTAACCGGTTCTGTTGAATATCATCGAAATGGGGTCAAAGGTCAGGGCATAGGAGCGGGACTTATTTCACAGCCATTATCCTCATAACTTGAGTAATGATTTCTGGTATGTTGGAAAGCATATCATAAAATGCATTGCATGATTTTACTAACTTGTTCTATCTATAGAATTCCAAAAAAATTATCGTAGGTGAACCTCAATGCGTTTACGTGCACAATGAATTTTGAGTTTCTATGTTGGATTTAAATAATACATTTGTAGGAATAAAAAAGAAAAATTTAGGTGTTGTATTAATTTTATGCTGTTATATTGATAATATAATTGATTATTCAACTGCATTATCAATTAGCGGAAGTGGTTGAAATACGCGAAATCTGCCGAAAGAGATAGAGCTTAAAGCCCGACGAGGAAGACTGAATGAAAAACAGTGTTTGACTCAACAGAATATTTTCTGCATATGGGATTTTTGTTCTCGCTCGAAGCCATCAAAGTACTTTTAACAAATGTTGCCCTTCCAACATAACGAAGTATGAATATATAACATAAAATATATTTATATTTAGTTCGCATACGGCCTACCGGTCCAGAACATGGCAGCCGAGTCCGCTCCTGGGTGGCGTAAACGTGCATTTGTTTTAAGCAGCGTAAACATATGCTTTGTATATTTAGCGTAGTGTCACGACTTCCAAATGACTGATTAAAAATATAAAACCCCCTTGTTCTCCTTTGTTTCGATAAGTCTATCACGACGAAGATTTCATAGACATTTGCCAGCTTTCCTGAGGCAAAAATTTTCCCCAACTTGGCGCAGTTGTATATTTATATTCGGTACTATATGCATATTTTTAGGTACCACTGACCAAATGTTTTTTAGTGTGTTAACTGTAGTTATGCCGAAGATATTTCATACGTCTTCAACGCCTTCAGGAACACCATTTTTCCAACAAGTGGCGTAAGCGTGTGACTATATTTGGCTTGATATAGTACCGGAAAGCGAAATAACACACACAAAAAAAAAATCTTAAGAATGTAGACAGCTGTTCCTTACAAACCTTAAAAATCCTTTAGGATACTAAATTTTTATGTTAGTTATATTTTATTTCTTGACATGTTCGTTACACTCGGGAATTCGTTGGCATCATTGTGTTATGGCTTAAGGGCGAACGAAGGTTCTCAAGGTATGTATGTCAACAGACGTTCTAAAAATAATACTCGCCTTTACGCTTCCTGTTTGAGTGACCAGCCAAAACGATGAGAATAGTCTACAAGCATAAAATGGTTTGAAAGTTATGTTTGCATTTCGTCGTTGTTAAGGTGATTTTAAATTCACCACCGTCTTTTAAAGGAAAAAAATCCCCAGCTTGGGGAAAATGCATGCACACAAAAAACCTGTTTCGTCTTTCTGAAAATGTTACGGTGTTATTGAAATAGTTGAACTACAGGCACTGCATAATTATATTTAATTTAATTCAGAAAACAACGTTTCACAAAAAACCTGTTTCGTCTTTCTGAAAATGTTACGGTGTTATTGAAATAGTTGAACTACAGGCACTGCATAATTATATTTAATTTAATTCAGAAAACAACGTTTATGAATGCAATTTTCACAATTTAATGTATACTATAGTTTCTATGAAAGCTATGGTTTAGCTTTGTATTTTTTATAAATATACTGGTCAAAAGGATGTTCCCGATTTCAATGCTTTACACACGACATACATATAATGAATATTTTTAATTGCAAGAGGTGTACTTTAGAAGGTAATCTCTCCAAGTTTCCCGGGTGGTCGGTTGATGGCACGAGTCCGGCAGAAGGAACAAGTCGTACAATGGCGGCAAGAGGACAACAGAAGGCATTTTGTGTTTTCGATTTTTTTATTTTTATTGGAGATTTAACGACCACTATGACGGCAACAGAAACCAGCGTGGAAATACTCTCGTTGAGTTTGCAGAGGCAGAAGGATTTTTCATCTTGAATTCCTTTTTCAAGAAAAAGCCACACAGGAAATGGACATGGAGACATCCAGTTGGGACGACAAGTGAAATTGATTTTATTATGTGTAACAAAAAATTCGTCATCGAAGACTGCAGTGTGCTGAACAAGTTCAACACAGGTAGTGACCATAGATTGGTGAGATGTAAGATGCACCTCAACACTAAACTGGAACGTGGCAAGCTCATAAGACAAACAAAATGTATTGACATAACCAACCTTAAAAACACCATAATACTTTCAAGTTGGAACTGAAGAACAGATTCTCTGCTTTAGAAGGCCTAACATCGGAAGAAGTGGATATTTCGGAAGTTAACAGAAAAGTAACCAAAGCTCTTATGGAAACAGCAACAAAATTAGCTGGGTCTAAGAACAAGTTGCATGTAAACAAATTATCAGGAAAAACCAAAATGTTGATGCAAAAAAGAAGAGAGATGAGGACAACTAAAGAAGATGTGACTTCCAAAGTGGAATATATAGAGCTATGCAAGACAGCACGAAAAAGTATCACTGAAGACGTAAGGAAATTCAACTGTGAGCTAGTGAGGAAAGCAATTGAAAACAACCAAAGCCTAAAGATAGCAAAGGGACATCTCAGTAAGGGAAGAAAACAGATTATGGCACTGAGAAAAGAAGATGGTTCTGTAACAAGAAATAGAGGCGAAATTTTGACAAGAGTGAAAGATTTCTACTCCAAATTATATGAAAGGGATGATACATGTACTACAGACATCATGAAAGGTACCAGAGTTCTTCCAGTCCTCCCAGCAGAAGTTGCTCATGCAATCAAGAACATGAAGCGGGGGAAAGCTCCAGGAGAAGATGGAATAACTATAGACATCATACAAGAAGCAAGTGGAGAAATTGAAACAGTACTCGCCCAAATTTTCACTCGATGCCTTAATGAAGGGAAGATTCCTGAGGATTGGAACAATGCTACAATGATCCTGCTACATAAAAAAGGTGACATTGAGGATCTCAGGAACTACAGACCTATCAGCCTCCTATCAGTGGTTTATAAAATCTTCACTAAAGTTCTTTCACACCGCTTGAAGGTAACACTGGACATGGCTCAACCGAGAGAACAAGCTGGATTCAGGAGTGGCTACAGCACAATAGATCATATCCACGTACTGAGAGAACTAATTGAAAGAGCGAGGGAATATGAACTTCCATTGTGCATGGCTTTTATCGATTATGAAAAAGCCTTTGATTCGGTGAAACCATCAGCAGTTGCAATGGCTCTGAAATCCTGCGGTATTGAAGATGCATACATTAATATTATTAATAACATCTATGAAAATGCAAGTGCAAAGATTCGGCTGTTTGAAAATACAACACACATAAAAATTGGAAAGGGAGTGAGACAAGGTGACACCATATCTCCGAAGCTCTTTAATGCCACATTGGAAAATGACTTTCAATCACTGGACTGGGAAAACAAAGGGATAAAGATTAATGGAGATTATCTAACCCACCTTCGTTTTGCTGATGACGTAGTCATTTTTGCAACTACCCCATCAGAGCTGCTGAGTATGATCCAGGAACTTGCTGACAAGAGTAAAGAAGTGGGATTAAAAATGAACTTTCAGAAGACAAAAGTGATGTTCAATGCTTTTACAAGAAATGAAGATTTATCGATTGATGGAGAAAAACTGGAGATAACAGATACGTACGTTTATCTTGGACAGCAGATATCAAGTGAGGGTCACATTGATGAAGAAATTAATCGGCGTACAAAACTTGCCTGGAGAGCTTTTGGAAGAAACAGCATAATTTTCAAGAGCAATATGCCATTATGTCTTAAAAGAAAAGTGTTTGATCAATGCATCCTTCCAGTGCTTACGTATGGTGCAGAGACGTGGACCTTAACTAAAAGAGACATACAAAGGCTGCAGACAACTCAAAAAAGCATGGAGAGGTGCATGCTTGGTATAACCAGGAGAGATAAGAAGAGGAACTCGTGGATCCGAAAAATGACAAGAGTGGAAGACATCATGATCAGAGTTAAATCCCTGAAATGGCAATGGGCTGCACATACTGCCAGAAGGACAGACCATAGATGGACAGCCGAAATTTTAGATTGGATTCCAAGGGACAGGAAAAGACCCAGAAGAAGACCACATGGAAGATGGGGGGATGAAATTCGAAAGTATGCGGGAGTGACATGGAGGAGACTGGCACAAGACAGACCGTTGTGGAGGAAACTTGGGGAGACCTTCGTCCAGCAGTGGATTGATAATGGTTGACAATGATGATGATGATGATGATGAGCAACTCAATGGGCTATAAGCAGTCGCCCGTCCCTAATTTAGGGCCACTGGTTCCAGGAAAGGGAGAGAGCCAGTGCCGTAAAACAAACACAACACCCATGCCTCACCGGGAGTCGAACCCGGACTCCATCTCGGACGAATGATCAGAATCCATTGCTTAGACCACTGCGCCACTAGGGCGGCGTTCTCTATTTTCATACAAACAAGTCAGTCGTGACTGTTCAACTGCGTTTTCGGACAAAATTTGGGAAACAGCCACCCAGTGGTAAGTCAATTCGTAATTGGCATTCACGATTTCAAGACTCGGGCTGCATTTGCCAGGGAAAATCGACTAGACGTCCGTCGATAGGAAACGATCTAGTGGAGTGTGTTTGGGTAAGTTACGTAAGGGGCCCTCAGAAATCCACCTATAGAGCAGGCCGAGAAGTTGGTGTTCCGCAGAAAACTGTACGGCGAGTTCTGAGGAAACGTTTGCACATGCAAACATAACATCTGCAGTGGATTCAAAAGCTGAAGAGGTATGACCACCACCTACGAGCGACTTTCTGTGAAAGATTTCTCACTCAAATGGAGGATGACGGTTTCTCTGAAAAGTTAGTTTTTAGTGACGAAGCAACATTCTACATTTCAGGAAAGGTGAACAGGCATAAAGTGCACTGAAAATCCCCATGCAATCTTGCAGCACGAGCGTGCTTCCCCAAAAGTCAATGTCATCTGTGCAGTTACTCGTCGAAAGGTGTATGGGCCCTTCTTCTTCACTGAAGCCACTGTGACAGGAATTACCTATCTCGACATGCTCGAATAATGGCTTCTCCCACCGCTAGACGAAGACACTGACGACTTCATTTTTCAACTTGATGGTGCTCCACCGCATTTCCATAACGAGGTTCGGGTCCACTTCAATGACAGGCTGTCAAAACAATGGATTGGCCATTCAGCTGAGGGGTATGAAGAACTGTTGCACTGACCACCGCGATCCCCAGATCTCCCCCGTGTGATTTCCCCCCTGTGGGGTTTCATAAAGGATCGTGTCTACGTACCACCACTTGCAACGACGCTGGTTGATTTGAAAGCTCGCAGCACAGCAGCCATCACAGAAATTTACACCGACTGCTACAAAGAGTTTGGCAGGAACTTGATGTGTGCCGTGTTACGCGTGGAACGCATATTGAACATTTATAAGTAAGTTGAACAAAACTTTATGAAATGTGCTTTTCAACAGTGCTAATTGTGTGTATCTGCTTTACATTGAACGTGAGTACCAAATGATTTAAATCAGGAACATCATTTTGACTTACCCTGTATAATACTTGTATTTTATAAATACATAAAGTCTTTCCAACATTGCAAAAATTAATATAAAAAATGTATTACATGTACAAGAAAGGGATTGCATGACAATGATGGTGCACAAGCAAAGATTTTTTTTTACCAGTTTCAGTACACTTCCATACGGGCGCCATTTGTGGCCCGGAGGACATGTAAGCGATATTCGATTTCACGCCATATTTTGTTTAACATCTCAGCATAGACAGAACCAATGATATCCATTATTCTGCTCCTCAACGTATCGACATCTGGAGCACTGCTAGAGTGAACTTTTTCTTTCAAATAACCCCACAGGAAAAAGTCTAGAGGGGTCATGTCAGGCGATCGAGGTGGCCATGCCACGGGAACATCGCGGCCAATCCATCTGCCCGAAAATGTGGCATTCAGGAACTCACGAACAATTACTGACCGATGTGGTGGGGCACCGTCTTGTTGGAAAATAACCAAAGGTTGAAGTGCATGCAAGTGAGGTGCTACAGAAAGTTCCAGCTTGTCCAGGTACACGTTACATGTTGCCGTGGGCTCTGTAAAATAAGAAGGGTCCGATGATGCTGTCATGCATCAGGCCACACCATACGTTCACTTTCGGGCTATCCCTCTGTTGTTCGATGACACAATGGGGATTTTTTGATCACCAGATTAGCACATTGTGCCCATTTAATGTACAAGAGACTTGGAATATGGCTTCATCTGAGAAACAGACAAAGTGCAGATAATCACCATCAGGAGCTATGCGCTGCAATATCTCGGTCGCAAATGCACATGCAGCACGGCGAGGCCGGTTGTCCGGCTGAAGAGCTTGAACGATCTGTACCTTATAAACATACAGATGAAGACGTTTGTGTAAAATGTTTTGAACCATGGGGCCGGGAATCCCAGTTTCCAGTGAAGCACGACCAATGGATTTCCTGGGGCTTCGCAGAAATGTCTCCTGAACAGCTACAGCTGTCTCTTGTGTAGCCGGTGGTCGGCCTACTCAGGGGAGATCGCCAACACTATCTGTTGCTTTAAACTTTTCATACCAAGCTTTTATGTTTTTTTGGTTTGGTAGTGATCGTCTGTACTTTTTTCTGAAATGACGCTGGACAGCAACCGCCGATTTGGTCTCATGGAACCACAACACGCACGCCGCTTTTTCTTCCGTGGAAGCCATTATCGATGAAATGCTCCTTTTATTCAACAGTAGCGCTCACCTAAAGAACAAAAAAAAAAAAAACTTTATGAGTGCTGCTGTATTATGTTGCCAAACATTTTATTTTAACTTACATAGATTTTTTATATTAATTTTTGTAATGTGGGAAAGACTTTATGTACACCTTGTATAATAATGAAGGGACTTCTTGTTTTTTTTATAAATATAATCATGCAATGCCTGTAGTTCGACTATTTTAATTATATTGTTTCAGCTGATTATTTCAAGCTACGTTAAAGGACGAAGATGAACCACGGTTTTTGAAACTATAGTATACTTTAAACTGCGAAAATTGCATTCATAAACGTTGTTCTCTGACAAATTTTGAAGATGACAATCCGTTTTTTGGTGTAAATATGACAAGGATGGTAAGTCAGATAATATCCAAAAACTTGAAAATGTCGTCGTCCTGGAGCGGGAATCGAACTCGCGTCTCCCGGATAGCGCCCAGGTATGCTAACCACTACACCACCCAGAACGACCAAGTTTCAAGTTTCTGATTAATTTGAATATAACCATCACATGATTTGCTTCTGGTTGCTTCTGGTTGCGTCACTTTGCTTCTGGTTTTCATGCTGAGGTTTTGTACGTATTTTCCATATAGCTAAAAATGGGCAAAAAAGCGTCATTAAGTGTTACTCGGAGGGCACAAAAAGAGTGATTTTATCTCATGGTCTGCTCCGAAAGTGACATCAGCAGAAAGGTGAATGTGAGCAAGACTGCTATTTATAATACGATCAGGAAATATCGAGATACAGACGAATTTAGCGACCGGAAGAGAAGTGGACGTCCAAGGAAAACAACCCCACGTGATGACAATACCATAAGGCGAATGTTTTTGCGTTCTCCGAGGAGTTCGTGCAAGAAAATCAAGGCCTCTCTACATTCACAGAGGTCTGATATTAGCTTCAGCATTGTTTCCTGACGTCTTAGCAAAGATTTTGGATTAAAGTCTTATAAACCTGCACATAAACCTAGTCTAACCTCTGTCATGAAAAAGAAGAGACTCCAGTTTGCCAAGCGTCATCAATCGTGGACTGCTGAAAATTGAAGCCAAGTTCTTTTTTTCGATGAATCAACTGTGCGTCAATTTCGTGAAGCACATGTTCGTAGAAACAAAAGGCGAAAGGTTTGATGAAAAATATACCGTTAGCACCGTGAGACATCCGTCTAGTCAGAAGATATGGGGTGTTATGTCAGCATTCGATACCGCTTCATTATCCTTTTTATCAACAGGCACTATCATGTCTGGTATTCTTCATGTGGAAATGTTGGTGAGAAGCTGTTAACTCATATGCAAGAGCACAGATGCACAATTTTTATGCATGATGGTGCCCCATGCCACAGATCAAAGACAGTAAAGGACTACCTGCAGAGGAGAAACATACACTATATTGACAAAAGTCACCGGACATCCCTTCAAAAGCAACGGATCCGCTGCGTTGTTAAGATGCGCGGCACAGCTGCAAACGGTATAAAAACAAGCCAACAGCTGACCGCGATCATATCGCGCTGTGAGGTTGTGTGAAAATGTCGCGGCGAGAGAGAACTGACTTTCAGAAAGGAAAGATTGTTGGGTGTTATATTACTGGGTTGTCCATAAGAGAAATCGAGAGGCATTTAAACATACCCAAGTGAACTGTTTTGGATGTACTGAATGAGTAGAAAGCACATGGCGTGCCTGAAGCAGCAAAACGTACCGGAAGACCAAAGAAAATCAGTGATAGAGGACATCGAAACCTCAGGAGAGTCTCTACAGCTAATCGACGGAGTACTGCGCAAGACCTCAGTGTACAGGTGAGTAAAAATGCTGGAACCTCGATATGTACACGTACCATTCGCAGAGAACTTCATTTCATGTGCTACCATGGTCGTGCGGCTGCTCATAAGTCTTTCATCTCCACTCGGAATGCTACTCGTCGTTTAGCATGGTGTAAAGAACATTTATCGTGGACCGTAGATTAATGGAAACGGGTCCTATGGACTGATGAATTCAGATACACGATCCATCAGTCTGATGGCCGTGTGTGGGTATGACGGCAGCCGGGGGAACCCTATTTACCACAGTGTACTGTTCCTACGGTCAAGTTGGGAGCTGGCAGTGTACTCGTGTGGGGGTGTTTTTCGTGGTATGGTCCCGGCCCATTGGTTATCGCAGACAAACCTGTTAACCAGCACGTCTACCTCGATATTTTGGACAATTATGCTCTACCAACTCTGTGGCAATACTATGGAACCGAACCTTGTTGGTACGAACAGGATAATGCACCTAGCCATAAAGCAAGGAGTGTTACGGCGTGGTTTGACGATAATTCCGTATCGTGTGTGGACTGGGCAGCACAGAACGCTGATCTTAATCCCATAGAGCACCTATGAGAGGAATTAGAGCGCCGCATAAGAAGTTTGGAAGCAAGGCCTACTACTAAGCAACAGTTAGCGGCAGCATTATGTACTGAGTGGAAGCGCATATCTATCGCTGTTATCCAAAACCTTGTCGAAATCATGTCTCAAAGGGTGAATGCATGCTTTAAGGCCAAAGGTGGACCGACACCGTACTAATGTACGTCAATAAATGCTATGTTGTGTTTCTCTTCTAGGTGTCCGGTGACTTTTGTCAATATAGTGTAACTGTGCTTGACTGGGCCTGTAATAGTACAGACCTTAACCCCATCGAAAATTTGTGGACCATTTTAAATGACAAGGTTGCAGAGAAACAGCAGCCATCAAATTCCCAAGCTTTGATTGATGCGATAAAGTACGTGTGGTGCAATGACATTTCAAGGGACTACTGCAAATCCCTCATTGAGAGTATGCCACCTTCGTATTCTGTCCGTTATAAAAAATAAAGCTGGCCACATAAAGTACTAATTTCGGTCTTTCTGTGTTCTAAAGAATGTAAGTATTCATCTGTGGTGTCATTTTTTCAAATATCTATGCCTAGTAATTAGTTGCTTCTTTGAAAATCTTAATTTTTAATGAATTGAGAGGTGTGCTTAAACTTTTGCAAATGACTGTACTGTTTTGGCTCAGAAAACAGAAAACAAACGCTGCGGATTTCTGATATTTCACCACCGTTGATCTTAAAGCCGCTGAGAAAAGACCATGTTTGTAATAATGCGTGTGTATGTATCATTGTTGCTTGTAATAATGAAGATTGCTCGTATTTACGACGGAGGAACATCGGATACGTGGCATTCAATTTTATCTTTCGTGGCTTCATAAGATATGATTCTGTCATAATATAGAATGATGAAGTGTAATGAACGGCAAATGGTCAGAAGGAAATCCAATGACCTTTTCATCTGGTTTCTTTGCAATTATCTTTGTCCATTACTTTCGGTATTCCGCAGTTGTTCCCGGAGCTCGTGATCAGATTTCTTCCAGATGACTTTCAGTAGAAGCAACGCATTTTTGTTTCATTACTCTCTGCACAGAATGAGCAAGACACTGGGTTTGATGGAAACAGAAGTACTCCTTAGGAAGCCGCGATAAGACTATCACGTTCCCGGAAGTGGGAATGCCGAAAATGCCACTGGGGTACGCCATTATCGCAGAAGAGGAAAGAGCAACTTATTGTCTAGTTTGAGGAAAACAGGAGACAAGATCGAGCATGCACTAAACACCCGTAATAATATACGTGCATTAATCATCCGGAACGCTCAAACATTACGCATTAAGTGGCATTTTTTTTCACGACGAGGAAGATCGTAACTCACAGAACATTCCAACACCAGTCTAATGACTAGGAACGATGTTGGTTGGTATCGTAGATTAGAACACTCATTTAAAAATGCCGCAGGACTAATTCCTGTTTTTCTAATTAGCTGCTTACCCAGTTACATGCTTCTTTCCCTGCATATCTAAATATTTATACAAATTGCTCTTGCTAAACGTCGTGGACACGTTTCGAAGCATCACGACGTCAAATATTTCCCTTTGAAAAAAACAACAACAAAACAAAAACAATATGACTAGAGATCTATTACTTTAATTCATTCCGGTGTCACTGAGATTCTGTGTGAAAGACAACAGAGCTGTAGATGTGTCATTATCATACCTCTTCAAAGCCGCTAAAACGTTGAGAGCAATCTCTGCCTCAGGCGAGACGGTACGGGTGGGCTAGGATGGTCTTTAGCACACCCAACTTTTCTTTGAGACAACCCTTTAGCCCCCCTTCCTAAAAAATTACTTAAGCAGTTCGAACACATGGCGAATGCAACCATCTGAGATTTTAGAAAACTTGGATAAATGTATGGGAATTTTTGGAATTCACACTCTTTTTCTTATATAAAAGGATTTTTTTTTTGTTAAATTTTGTTTTGTACTGTTCTACGAAATGGAGAGGATCCTCCGAGCGATGTCTAAGAAAGTACAAGAAAGACAATTTCAGGAATTATATTTTAAAAATATGAGAGAGAGAGAGAGAGAGAGAGAGAGAGAGAGAGAATATTGAAGCCCATAGAGGTTCGTATTTATGGTTCCCAGTACTACGTACACTGAACAAATACTATGTACAATATATACCTAAAAAAGTTTTATTTTTCTGGGCATAACATCATCAGAATCTGGTAAAATCTACACGAACTGAATATTTTATCCAAATGTCTGTCAATCACTTCAAAAGTTTTACACCCCTCATACGATGCTTAGCTCCCTAAGAGCACTCCTCCAGTTCTAAGCTGCTGGCGTCGCCACTGCTCCGCCTTAGTACTTCGGGGGCCCTAGGAAAAGACTGACGGCTCCTATTAGTATGAAACGTACTGATTCTGAATTTCTAAAATATCAATTTTCAGTCAGGTTTGAGCCGCCCAGGTAGTGGACAGGTCAGAAGCACTGGTTTCTGACTAGTCCGTACAAGATATGTCTGGATTCGAGTCCCAGAAGAGATATGGGTAGTGCAGTGTGTTCGCCCTGTACGGCGCTGGCTCTCTTTCTTCCCCAGGAGCCAGTGGCCCTGAATCCGGTACGGGCGACGAGTTTAACCCTTTAAGCGGCCGATGTTTTTTGTTGTTGTCTCGCAGGTTTAACAACCCCCGTAATCAACTCGATGGGGTTTAGGCAGTCGCCCGTCCCCAATTTAGAGCCTCTTGTTCCAGGAAGGGGAGAGAGCCAGTGCCGTAAGACTAACACAGCATTCATGCCTCGCCGGGATTCGAACCTGTGCGAATGGTCAGAAGCCAGCACTTAGACCACTGAGCCACCGGGGTGGCTTATTCTCTCTTCCACGACTCAAGGCATGATGGGGTAGATCTAATCCTCTTGACAAGGACATTATGCCACTGGACAGAAACAAGTGACTCAAGCATATTCCTGCTTCTTTCTTAGTTCGTCTCCATAGCCCTTTTAGCGGGTAATCAATCAAAACGGATTAGTGTCACTCATCCCCCTAAATCACCACTTTGAATAACAAAGCGAAAGGGAAAGCAACTGCTTCTGATGCGCAGGCGCATTGGTCCATCCGCGTGCGGTCCACTTCTCAGACAGCAAATATATTTCGTGCTGATTTCAGCCCATTTTCCTAACCACGAGTTAATTCGTTCCATCCGGTTGAAGTTATTAACACAAACTTTAGAGACCGTATAAAAATTGCAGTTTCTTGGCCATCATCTACATAAAGAAAATATTGTGTAAATATGAGGGGCGCAACAAATATTATTTTAATTTACAAAATGAGAATTCAATTGGAAACTTCATCGGCATAAATGAATTACTCTTACGCAAATAGAAACATGCGTTGTTGAATTGTATTACGGGGTGAAGTGAAAATCGCCTTTTCATTTGGGAAAATAAATTGCAGTGCCTTTGTTGATTTTTTAAACCTACGATGTTTGGTGGAACAACGGAATTGTAGCATAACTCACGCTATGTACGGTAAAGGTAGAAAAAGAGAGGGAATTTTTTGTATTGGCTTGATGCATAAGTTCGTGCCATTTTATTTCAGGAGTGTTTCCCAGGCCAGTAGTGACTGTGCAGATGCCCAATTGTATATCAAATGTATCCAGTAATATCGTGTATTTAAATCATATTGCGTTGTGTGATTGTGGCTAATGGTTTTTTGGTTTTCAGGTCTGGAAGTACGGAGAGTCAAGTAAAGAGGAATGAACATTTCCCACATCTGCTCCTCTACGAGTTTCACAAGGGATCCGCAGCCGCCGAGGCCACTCGACAAATTTGTGCTGTGTATGGGGAGGATGCTATTGCCCCGAGGTCAGCCCGCAAATGGTTTGAGCGGTTGCGAGGTGGCAATTTTGACCTCAACGACTCTCCACGCTCAGGTCGTCCATCTCACTTTGATGAGGATCGTTTGAACCATCTCATCCACTTGGATCCGCGTAAAACCGCACGCAAATTGGCCACTGAGATGGACTGTGATCAGGCCTAGAGATGGGTTTGACGGTGACCTTTCAGTATCAGTGACAACGGTGACGGTTCCAGACAAATATCAGTGAAAAGTATCAGTGACAAAATCACAGTCGGTCACAGCAGCACCTCCAGACTGCGTAATGCTTGTCAGTCAGTGACTCAGTATATCAGTGACAGGAACCATCGAGCTTACATCCACGCAGCACTGTCCGCCATAAGTCGCTGCCCGCGCTGCAGGTGACGTCGCCTCCAGGCAAGAAGCTGCTTTGAAATTACGGAAACGAACGGAACTACAGCTCTACGGAGCGTATAGACAGATCAAATGAGGGATTTAATAATCATCAATTGTACAAGCTTGCTCTTTTATCAACTGTATATAATAAAAAAAGTTTGTTTTTTCTTGCGGAAATCACTGTCACAGCTGAGTGGCGCCAAACGCGTCTCCAAAAAGTAGGATTGTAAGAGCTAGAAGTTGCCGCCGGTTACAGCAACAGGTGGCGCCGACAGTGATTATGTCACTGATATTTCAGCAAACAAGTCACAGCTGGTGACGGTGACATACTCGTATCAGAGACAAAATATCAGTGATGTAATTTCCGACCCATCTCTAATCAGGCCACAGTGGTGCGACACCTGAAACGTATGGGAAAGGTCCAGAAATTGGGGTCTTGGGTGCCTCACACTCTCACCGAAGACAACAAGAATCAACGTGTTGTCATATGTGGTTCCTTGCTCGCCGATTATCGCGAATGTTCACAGCAACACAAACCCTTTCTATCACGTATTGTTACTGGAGATGAAAAGTGGTGCCTGTATGTGAATTACTGCATCGGAGGGAATGGTTAATCCCAAACAAGACGTCCACACTACGTCCAAAACATGACCTTCATCCTGCAAAGATCATTTTGTGTGTCTAGTGAGACATGGAATGCATTATTCACTGGGAAATGCTGCCGAAGAATCGGACCATCAATAATGCACTCTATTGTGAGCAACTCCGCCGTGTGGAGGTAACAATTCAGCAGAAACGGTCACATCGGTGTCATGGTGTCCTTCTCTAAGATGATAACGCACGCTCTTACAGTGCAAACATGACCAAAATGGCCATTCAGGACATGAAATGGGAGGTCCTTCCACATTTGGTCTATTTCCCAGATGTCGCCCCTTCAAGCTAACATCTGTTCCGATCTCTGTCGAATGCACTCTGTGGCACAAAGTCCAACAATGATGTTGATCTCCAGGATTTCCTCAATGATTTCTTCGCAGCAAAACCTGTACGGTTTTCAAGAACGGCATTGCAGACCTGCTCAGACTTTGGGACACCATCATAAACAATGGGGGGCGAGGGGGGGAGAAATAGTTGATTGATTTCGTTTTTCCTTCTGATGTAATGCATTCCTGTAGGGCGGTGAAAAAAACGGCATGAACTTATATATCAATCCAATACAAATAGAAACACGCGTTCTTGAATTGTATCACGGGGGTGAAATGAAAATCGCACTTTCATTTGGGAAAATAAATTGTAGTGACTTTGTAGATTTTTTAAACCTACGATGTTCGGTGGAACAACGGAATTGTAGCATAGCTCATGCTATTAATTAACATTCCAGGCGGCTATTACTAACTTGACATGCTATCATTCCGGGCGGCTATTACTAACTTGACATGCTATCATTCCGGGCGGCTATTACTAACTTGACATGCTATCATTCCGGGCGGCTATTATTAACTTGACATGCTATCATTCTATGCGGATATTACTAACTTGACATGCTATCATTCCGGGCGGCTATTACTGACTTGACATGCTATCATTCGGGGCGGCTATTACTAACCTGACATGCTATCATTCTGGGCGGCTATTGCTAACTTGACATGCTATCATTCGGGCGGCTATTACTAACTTGACATGCTATCATTCCGGGCGGCTATTACTGACTTGACATGCTATCATTCCGGGCTGCTATTACTAACTTGACATGCAATCATTCCGGGCGGCTATTACTAACTTGACATGCTATCATTCGGGCGGCTATTACTAACTTGACATGCTATCATTCCGGGCGGCTATTACTAACTTGACATGTAACGAAAACATTAATATGAAATTGATGGACTAAAAACTGTTAAAAAGGCCGAGGCCTAAGGCAATACGAAATTGCTCTGGGCCTAGTTAAAAAAGCCTAGGCCATATGAAATTGGTGGATTAAAAATTGTTTAAAAGGCCCAGGCCTATTAAATAATATTAATTAATGTTTGGCGCCTAAGTAAAAGCAAAATATCACTAACTTGATTTATCATGTGACCGTTATGAATATGAGTGCGGCGAATTAAAAGTGTTAAAAAGGCCTAGGCCCTCATAATTAATGTTTTGTTCCCGACTCTAAAAGTGTGTTCATGATTATTTTAATTTTCGGTAAAAAATAACAACGCCACACTATTGGCTAATATGTATACTATGGGTTAAAAGTTGTTGAAATGTCCCAACCCGAGGACCATGACATTAATGCCAGGGTAGAAATGCACGTTCACGTCAAACTACATCTCAATAGAAATCATTTGCCTTCCTATTTTTTTTTTTTTTTATTGTTGGTTTAACGACCACCGTGAGCAACTCAATGGGCTATAAGCAGTCGCACGGTCCTAATTTAGGGTAACTGGTTCCAGGAATGGGAGAGAGCCATTGCCATTAGACAAACACAACATCCATGCATCACCGGGATTGGAACCAGCGTTTAGACCACTGCGCCACCAGGGCGCCACTTTCCTATTTTACCAACGCGGCACCAGCACGGTAAGATGGCATAAATAACATTGTAATCTTGAAAGGCGGAATACCGGGAACTTGAGAGGGGAAAATCAAAAATGTGGTTTTTAAACGACCATTCATCCTACATGAAAGTGGACAAGAAACAATGAAAAATGCAATTTTATACGACCCCCAAAAGCTTTTGTGGCCAGCTGTCCTGTGGTCAATAGTCCGGTGGCCAGTTGACCGCCGTGTCTTTTACCTATTAGGGGTATGAAAAAGTTTCCACTGCCCCCGCTAGCGGGCGCTGTAGAAGTCTAACCGGCCGGCGACCCGTGCTATCGGTTCGTATATATGAAGCCATGCACGACGTTCGATAAAGTTCATTTGCGGCACTGTTCGTTTTTCATGTTTAATTTAGGGAAAAGTGCGAGTGAAGCATACGGTTCAATATGTCAGGCGTATGGCCAAACGGTTATGGGTGAGCGAACGTGTCGAGACTGATTTGCCTGATTTAAGAAAGTTGATCTAAGCTTGGAAGACAAGGAACGTTCAGGTAGACCGCAAGAACTCGCAGACGAGGAGCTGGAATCGCTGATGCAAGAGGATGCCACACAATCGACCACGCAATTAGCGAAACGTTTGAAAGTGGCTCATTCGACGGTGGTATGACGTCTACAGGCCTTGGGGAAGATCCAGAAGATTGGTAAGTCAGTTCCATATACTTTAATGAAGCGTAATATTGGTCAACGATTAGGCATCTGCATGTCGTTGCTGAACAGGTTTCGAGGGAAGATTTGTGGAAGGTTGTCACCGAGAATGAAAAATGGGTCTATTGCGACAACCCCGTAAGCAAGCGAGCCTGGGTCGAACCAGGCCAGCCATCAACATCCACTGTAAAACAGGATATCCACGGAAAAAAAGGTGCTGTTGTGTGTGTGTGGTGGGATATGCATGAAGTGCTGTACTTTGAACTGTTGAAACCGGGCGAAACAATCACTGCACAACGACATAACGATCAGTCGATGAAACTGAACGCAGCAATCGAGCAAAAATGCCCACGGGCAGGTAAGGGACGCCCCCGAGTCATTTTGTTACACGATAATGCCAGACCACATTTCCGTGCCACCACAAAATCAACCCTTGAACAGTTACACTGGGAGGTTTTACCGCACCCGCCTTACTCCCCAGATATTGAACTCTCAGACTTTCATCTGTTTCGCTCTATGCAACATGCCCTATCCCAACAGCGGTTTACCACAGTTCCAAAAGTGGAAAATTTCGTCACTTCGTTCTTCAGCTCAAAACCCGAGTCCTTCTGTCACAGTGGCATGCATTCATTTGTTGCCTGAAAAATTGCAAAAGGTCATTTATGCTAACGGCCAATATTTCGTTGAATAAATGTGTACTGGTTTCCTGATTGTTCTTGTCTCCTTTCCTCTAAAAAACGGTGGAAACGTTTACATACACCTAATAGAAAATCATAAGATATGTAGAGCTTACTACAGTTCATACACGATAAAACTTGAGTATGCTAGAACACCACAAGTTAAAATTTATTATGAAGACGTAAGTTAAAAAGTACAATTACAACACATAAGATCTTTTGGACACTGCTACAGGCCCATCGTCAGATGTAAGAATAAACATGACAGAGTTCAACAGGCCAATAAATGATGTGGTATATGACGTGGGGTGATGCGCAGAACCATTGCTTCGTTGCACAATCGATGGTTAAGGTTAAGGCTCCAGCGTCGATTGGGTAGGCACATATGAAATATCTCGATTAAACCTGGGTATTAGAGAAATCCAGGGTTGCGGGATGGTATGAGGGACGTTATCGTCATAACAAGATTGTCCGTAACTAATGATATATAAGCTCTCGGTTAAATGTAAAAATAAAATGATTACTTACCAGGGGTTGTCATAATAGTAGCATCATTCCATACAGGATAGTGGATACCGTTATTCACTAAACATGATAGGGCGGTAGACATAGAACCTGTTCGTATGTTATAGAAACGTTCTTTCAGTCTAGTCGCCAACGAACGCTGCGTGGAGCCGATGTACACCTGGTCGGATTCATTCTGGTCCACAGCCTTCAAAAGACACCAAATCTGTTTACCATTGCAACAACGTCACGATCGTCTTTAAGAAGTGACAAAATGTTATTAATTTTAACTCCAAAATAGATTTTCTGGCGTTTGCAAGCGCTTTTAAGAATGTTACTAACATTTGGGTCTAAGTTTATGAATCTCACATATTTATGATGTATAGTCTCTCTTTGTAGTGTGGTAAAATAGTTATTTCGTAATTTCTTATAAATGTTATCCACTACAATACCTTCATAGCCTTGATCTCTAGTAATCTTTCTAATTTTATTAATTTCAGTGGTACGTGGACGATGAAGGATTTGCCATTTACGTACCACGATGTCGTCTATTGATGATGATGTCTATTTGTCGCCTACGTACCGAAGTATGAAGGTAAATAGTTGTCAGTTTATTAATGAGAGTTTCTTGTATTTTTCCTGTTTTTATTTCTTTCTATTCGCCTCCTCGCACGTAAGATGATCTGTTGTGAACTTCTTAGTTCACAACAAGCAGTTTTTTCCGAGAGACAGCAAGGGAAGAAGTGGAAAAGAAGCTTGGGATCTCTTCTGGGAAGTGTCATGGAATCGAAAATCGTTTTAACACAGAAATCCCGTGGCGATGCCTGCGTTAAAAGCTGGATGGAAATTAATATGGGACGAAGTGCATATGAGCTACCTCTGTTGTATAAGGTGTTTCACTTGTTCTCTGCCCTTGATTTTCCCTTATAACTTGCAAACTAATGGACGTAATTCAGTGAAATTTGACGCTGACCTACCTTGGTGTATGAAAAACATGGTCAGCGAACTTCTGAGGACAGAGAATACGCAATCGGCTTTCACTTCGCGCAGGGCGCGACACACGAACTAGAGTGTAGCTAGTGGCGGCGCTACTCTCTAGCCCGTGTGTCGCGCCTGCGCGAAGTGAAGGCCGATTGCGTGTTCGCTGTCCTCGGGTGACGCATCGGACTGTGCTGTTGTTACGGGATTGTCAGCAATCATTCTGCCTTTGTGTTACGAGCAATTACAATATGAACCGGTACATATAGTGAAACAGAACGAGTTTATTGTCTGCACAGACTGGAAAACTCCGTCGATAAAGGAGTGCCAAAGACAATTTATTGCGCAGTGTGGGTTCGGAAACCACCGGCAAAATCCCCCATTCAGTATCTGGTGAAGCAACTGAAAACCACGGGAACGTTGTTGGATGTGCACGAAGGAGGACGTCTGAAACTGCCAGAAGCCACGATGCAGGAAGTGAAAACCAGACTGTTGGCCTCCTCACAGAAGTCCTTGCGTAAACTGTCGCAGGAGATGGGGGTTTCCACAAGCACATGTCAACGAGCTACAAAAAGAGCAAAGCTGCATGCATATCTAGCTACTGCTGTGCAAGAATTGAAACCTCCCGACGAAAAGAAGAGACTGAATTACTGTCATTGGTTCTAGCAGTTTGTCAGTGCACATCCGGAAATACTGAACTACACGTGGTTCTCCGACGAGGCCTGGTTCCACCTAAGTGGGCACGTCAATTCCCAGAATAGCCGTATTTGTGCTAGTAAGAATCCTAACACCGTGCACAAGACACCTCTTCTTGATGAAAAAATTGGGGTGTGGTGTGCTCTGTCTCGGAGCCGCATTATTGGCCCACTCTTTTTTCATACAACGGTGAATACCGAAGTCTACATGGAAATTTTCCAATGAGTTTGTGAATCAGTTGGACGACGTGAAACTCCGTACTGGCTATTTTCAGCAGGATGGTGCCACCTGCCACACCTCCAATGTCAGCATGGCTGAAAATGTTACTTTCTTTGAAGATTATGTCCTTTCTAAGGGACTTTGGCCACCAAGGTCGCCTGACCTTACCCCACCGGCTTTCTTTCTATAGGCGTGCTGAAAGGGAAAGTGTATAGCAACAAGTCACGGACTCTCATGGAACTGCAGGAAAACATTCGACGGGAAATTGGGGCTTTGGCTCCCGATGTGTTGGTTAATACCTTCCGCAACATGTAGAGGCGTGTGCAGGTATGCCTTGGTGCTAATGGCGTTCACTTTCAACACTTGCTCTGAGATCATCATGCTTCCTTTACACCAAGTTAGGTCCGTGTCAAATTCCACTGAATTACGTCCATTAGTTTGCAAGTTATAAGAGAAATTCAGGGGCCAAGAGCCAGTGAAACACCCTGTAGTAACTGATGAAAATTTCATTGAAAAAATTGTGTTTCATACAGGTTTAACCTGATTTACGCTCGAACGCAACGAGAAGGCCATGAGATACGATTTTCCCTCCACCCATAGCCCCAACATAATACCCCCTTCAGAAACTTAAGCGTGTTTTTTATTTGGTGTTTGGGTGCTTTTATTGCTTGCCGCTACGAGATTACCCATGTGTTTTCATTTGTAGACTGTAATATAGTGCCACTTATAAAATATTCATAAAAAACAAGCTCTAATCCTATAATAAATGGACCCTATGTTCACTCATGCTCAAAAATTAAAGATAGCATCAGTTTCGGCTCTTCCAGCCTTATGACTCCAACCAAAATGTTCTAGATATGGAGCATATTGAACTAAACGAAAATTCAGAACGAAAAAAACTCTAGAGAATCCGTCATAGTGGTCAAAATAAAATAAAACAGCTCCCTGGAACTAATTTGCAATGCACACCTCGTGTAGAACACAAGTGTTTTATGTTGAAGAAAGTGTTCAATAGTCTGTATGTTGGATTGCTACAGCGAAATATGCAGTACAGCTTCTGGGCGTACTCAGCACCAGATTTTCAAATTGTGCTTGAGGTACGGAGTCCCACTTTTGCACCAGTGCTGTCCAAAGCTTCAGAAGAGTTTTAGGATGTGGATGATACCATGCAATACGTCTCCCCAGTGTGTCCCATGCATGCTCAATGGGGTTTAAATCGGGAGAGCGAGCTGGCCACTGTAAGCGGGTGATATCCTCACTTTCTAGATATTCCTCCACTACGGCGGCTCGATGAGGACGTGCGTTGTCATCCATAAACACGAACTCAGGTACCATTGCACCCCTGAATAGCTGGACATATTGCTGCAGAATGACATCGCGGAACGTCTGGCTTGTCACTGTTCCTCTCTCGAACATATGGAGGAGTGTATGCGAACCCAACATTATTCTTCCCCACACTGGGATCCCACAGCTGCAAAAACGATGATGTTCAAGGATGTTGGAGGTGTTTTACTAAGTCCTATGTGCTCTCTAAATGACGACACAACGTGAATCATTGTGCAGACTAAACCTGGATTCGTCAGTAAACAAGACACAGGCCCATTGGTCAGCTGCCCGAGCAAGATGTTCTCTGCGCCAGTCCACACGGACTCTTTGATTGGCTGCATGAAACGGGATGCATCTGGCAGGCATACGAGCATACAGGCCGTACTTACTCAATCGTTTGCATACGGTATGCCTTGAAATCGTAGTCCCTGTGGCATCTGAAAGGTCTCTGGTAAGGTCTGCTGCTGCACTCTGCTTGCGCCGTTTGGCAGTTAGTGACAAAAGACGGTCTTGTTGCGGCGTTGTAATCCGCGGACATCCTGTGCTGAAGCGTCAAGATACATCATGTGACGTATATTCAAAATTAACTTTCCTTTTTAGTTTCTTTCCCTATGTAAATCTTGAGTTTATTCTGTTATTCTTCACTCTTAACGTGATATCTTTCTCTGAAACGAATACGTTTGGCAACACAATTGAGATTGAATGAACGTGACGTATGCCTGAGTTTTGATAAGAACAAGAGATAAAAACGACGACTAATCTATTGCTTGAGAGCGTTGGATTGTAAACTGATTACTGAAAAGAGCGTTGTGTTGTGTGTGGAGAGTTTAGTGCAATATGCTATGCTACGATGTGTTTGCTACATCCTGAATAAAGCATCTTTTCCGTAAGTGTGACTTCTGTTGTTTACATGTTTCGTCTGGCCGTTAAGGTTTCTTTCATTTAGGAACTATTTCTTAGTATGTTGCTGTTTTAAATTAGTGTAAAAGTAAGACAAGACTTCTACGCCATACATTTTCATACTGTTGGAACCGCAGCCAGAGTTTAGAAATGAACTTCGTGGGACATGCAATTCTTAGGACACTGCCATCTAGGTTTTTCCAGCTTCCAGTCGACGGATGATTCTGCCCCTCACAACGTCATCAGTATGGGATCACTGAGCCATAATCATTTGGTATACAATTCTGTCGCTCCTCGGAAATTCACAACACCTGTTCTATTCCGCTGCTCTGAATTCTTTTTTTATAGTCCGCCGCATGCCTGTCGTGCTATTAGCTCCGCTATCGGTCTGCTGGAGCAACAGATGGACTTTCGTCATTCCGGAAGAAGTATGGAATAGTTTTCACGCATGACAAATCACTTTGTGTAGTGCAACATTTTTCCTGTGGCTCACAATTAATTATCCTTAATTTTTGAGCGTGAGTGTAAATATCTTTGATATCTAGAGCCAATGCCCGACTTAGACATGACGAGCTCCTGGGCCTACCGGCAAGTCTGGGCCCTTAAAACCTGCATGGAACAATATGTTTTCGTTCTACACAATGCAATTTGAAAAAAAAATATTTGAGCTTGGTGTCTTGAGTAGAAACAAAACTTAAAAAAACCCCAAAAAGATTCAGTATATGACAAAAGGTATAATTCTATAGGAACCGAAATGAACTTCTGTTGGAAATTATCGTCTGCACGGTTACACTTATCTTCCGCCACCATCATTCATGTTGCTGCTCATGCGAACCTGTTGTTATCAATTTAACATACCACTTCTTCATCTTTTACCTGAGTGTTAAAAGATCACGATCCGAAGAATTTCAGCGACACATATTTCCAGAAGTTCTTTCTCTAGGTAAGGAGTGCTGTAGGACACAAAACATATTTTTTGTGGCGTGAGTTTTCGTCTGGGATGGTCGATTTCAGTGTGAAATACTTGCATATGGAAATAGATTCGGGCGATAAACGTAAACCAGACTATAACTCACGTAGTTTAAGGGACGCATTTGTTTATAGCTTTCAACTTTGCCAGCAATATCCACTAAACGCCGCCTGGACACAGCTTACGAATGTTGGTCATGCGAATGGCGTGCGTATGTGAAGCGGTTGATAACGGAAGGGGAAACCTGTTGCTTCATAGCCCCGGGGGTGGACCAAGCGAGACACAGAACTCAAGGAAACCAACCCTCCAATCTGGTCTTCTCTGCATGACGCAATCAAGTCACTCACCTGACCTGCAAATTCATCCATGAGAACAGGCGCAGATGGTGTTGAGAGGCCGACTTCGTCCCACGAACGGTTCTTGCGCGCCGTTTTTCGACTCTATCGTCCCCATCCTGATCATCTTCCATGGATGCTGCCCGATCCCTGTGATTCTCCTGGGTGTGCTGCACGTGCTCATGGATGTGTGATTTTGTTTCTTGACAGACTTCTGTAAATACGCTGTAAATATGGGTTGTTGGAATTCCACGTGTTTCGTGGTTTTTGGATTACTTCTTGGATTGCTGGCTCAATCGACTTCAGGTGAGTACTTGACTCTTCTCTTTTTCTTACACGACTTCTCGTTCTAACCACAGCTGTGTGTGTACCAATGATTATGTGAAAATGATTTTCTAAAAAGCTCCCTGATGAAATAAAATAAAATAAAATAAATAAGTCTTGATTTAAATTTTGCTTTCTATAATTTTACCATTGTAACCGTTCAGTGCGCTTCAGCTCATCTCAGCAGTTTTTTCTCCCCTTAAGAAATCCTTAATGAAGAAAAAAATCATGACCTAAAGTTCCACGAAGTTTCCCATGAGTTTCGCTGTCCAATGTCCATCATAAATGGAAATCATGACTTAAATTTGAAAAAAGATTTTCTCCCCAAAACTCTGGGAAAGTCTAGCCATCTAGAGCATAGGCGGATTTACGGGGGTCTAGGATGCCCGGCACCCCCAAGAATTTGTGGGAAATAAAAAAAGAAATAATATAACTTTGAAAACGTAAACATTACAAAAAGTGTGGATAATTTTGAAAAAAAAAAGTACCACAATATGTAGTGTAAGGTATACGACAAAGTAAAAAGAAACTATTATTATCATTATTAATATTATTATTATCATTATTATTAGACGTATAAGTGGCAGATTAGGATAAAATAAAAAAATGGCAACATTTATAAATAATTTGTTTAAAATTTGTACAACTGTTTACCACCGTTTTTTAAGAACATCTTCACCCATAATAGCATAAAGATTTTTTCTTTGCATACTTTTTTGCCCTTTGTATACTTGAATGGCTAAAGTATATATAGTACAGAAAAGGATGCAGTGTTTTGTTTTGAATGTAGACAGTTTCCTTCAAATGGAAAAAGGTGATTTGTTTACAGAAAAGGGTATGAGAAACTAGATGAAACAATCTAAGAAATTAAATAAGCATGGCGTAAACAATAGTCCATGTGAGTTAATTACAGAAAACCGTGAGAAAGTGTTATTTGTGAAATGTCTATCGAACATAAACAACAGGTAATTGGAAAGAAAGCATATATTGGAAAACTAATTGATATATCATGAAATAAATACGGGATTACACCATGTAATACAAATTTTGAAGATGACAATCCGATTTTTGGGGTAAATGTGACAAGGATGTTAAGTCAGGACATTTTCAAGTTTTCGCATATTATCTGACTTAACATCCTTGTCACATTTACATCAAAAATCGGATTGTCATCTTCAAAATTTGTATAACTAATTAATATTTTACTATACGTATATTGCAAGACAAGGGCTTCCACTAAAAAGCCACGATGAGTCAAAAGATTCAAACAAGAAAGAGAATTTTCGAGAGTTATGTGATCTTTTTTGTAAATATAACTCGATTAATACAATCAAAATATTGCACTTTCTTACGAGGGTTTAAATTTTATCTCTGCACCCCCCCTCCTTCCCACAACTGAACCGGCACCCCAAAATTAGACCCTAAATTCACCTATGATCCAGAGTACAACAGTGATTTTTTTTTCTTTTAAGGCTTCTTACTAACGAAAAATATGATGATTTTTTTAAATTCGACGAATTTTCCCCCACTACTTCACGACAAATCCAGTTAGTGGAAATTAAAATTGAACTTTGCAAAAATTTATAATCCTGTACCAAACTGATTTCTCTTACCTCTCCCCCCACACACAGTAAAGTATTTCTAAAAAAAGTTTCATTTGTTTCTTCAACTTTTATCAGTACAAAGCGAAAATCACAAAATGATCTCTGATTATGACAGCGCGCGGTCACTCACACGCGATGATTAACCGCAATGTTAAAAATAATAGTGTCAGGGAAAAATCTGTTTCTATAATAATTTACTAATCGACAAACATATATAAAAAAAGAGAGAAAGAGAAAAACGCAAGTAAGTTGTAAAATATGAACTTATAGTCTAATGGAAAGAACTTTCCAGACTTTAAACAAATTCGTCTTTCTTCGATAAAACTCATTATGAAGGAAACACATCTAAAGCAATCACTGTGTTTCGTTATTGTTGATATCTTATTTAGACACATAGTCTATAAAATGAACGCCTCTATTTAATTTCTGGTATTTCGTAATTGCGAGAAGCAATTGAAACTAAATTTGGGCACTTATGACAGCTTGTGGTGAAATCAACGATGTTTACGTTTTCCAACTGGTATTTAGACACTCACGCATATTCACAAGAATGTCCAAATACACACATCGTGAACCCATAGTTCTATTTTAGTTAAGACAATTGTTAAAATGTATTGGCATTAATGGATTCGACATGTTAATACTACTAAAACTTTTGCTCATATGACGTACTACATATTTCTATCTTATTAACTTTATTAGATACAGAATGCTTTCAATTTTTCTTCGGAGCAAAAGCCCGATGAACAACCTTGAAAAAAGAAAAAAAAGTCACTTTTTTGCTTGACTAGGGGTACAACCCTCCAAATATCTGCAGATCAAGGCGTCACGTGACTAGAACAATACCGGGTTTCCGGGCTTCAGTCAGCATCATGGTAGCTCAGGTCGTTCTCCATCCATCTCCTTTTACATTTAAATCAATTTCCTGCTAAACATTTGAGGAATTTCACTCAAATGCTAACAACAGGCAATGCACTTCTTTACTCTGGGTATAATTATTCAACCTGAAAAAAAAATGAATAAAAGTTAAGAAGACAGAAAAACTTTGACATTGTAATTCCCCAACTCTACAGCGATTCTTGTAAGTTGTCTTTTAAATATGCATGTACATAGTCTGTGAGAATGCGAATTTAGATTTGAGAAGTTGGAAGTGTTTCCATTTTATTTTATCGTTCATTGGCACTTCGAAAGTGAATAGCATAAAAAATATCTGCATTTCACTAACATAGCTTCTGACATTGTATACAAGCAGATAAGATTTTAATAAGATGGGTAATAATTTCTTCTCGACAACGAAAATTTAAAAATTGCCATTTACCGTTAATTATCGAGTTTCATATAGAATAATATGAGAATGCTATGTATTTTAAAACTTAGTACACACACTCTTAAGAAACCCACAGGTTCTCTTTATCACAGTACGAATAGTGGACAATAGAGTGTCTTTCAACTAACTACAGTATGTCTACGGAGCTTTAAGTCCATTCCTTCGCTTAGGCCTTTCATTCTAAAATTTTGTAAACCCTAAATCTTGTGAAATTAAACATCGAGCTGCCGAGCATAAGTTTTTGTCAGTATGCCTATGGAGTGTCAAATTCCACGCAAACGAATTAGCAGTGATGTATTCAGGCATCTTCTCGCTCGGGGGGGGGGGGGGGGGGGTCATGATGAACGCCCCGTCGGGTTTTTTTGGGTTATCTCTGCTTATATTTAGTCTAATTGTTTTTGCTTATAGCTGAATATTTGGAGAAATTAATTAAAAAACTTAATGAGGGAAAATATAATAAAAATATTAAAAACACCCACATGGATTTCAGTCTGAAATTTCTACTATCCTTCAACAAAACATTAAACAATCCTCGCTGAAGGGCAATTTTTCAAGCACTGACAACTGGGACTACTTCCGCAATAAAAACTTAATTCCACAGAGTAGAGATGTTTGCACTGCAATATATCATCAGATTTTGGAAGCTGACATTCAGCTTTATTTCAGTCTTCTGGATGCCGACTTTCCATGAATACGGTTAAGCCTCTAACGTGACGTTAGTAATTCCAATACAACAAAGCACTTGCTACCTAATTTTTAAGAATAGCAAATGATTAGAAATTACGTCCAAAAAAGTTTTTTTTACTGGATGTGGGTGGTTTACACTCTGTGACAACAACAAAAAAAAAAAATCAAAAAAAAAAAAAAAATCGGGGCACCTCAAACTGGCATCCAAACGGTTAGTTAGTTTTTTTTTACTACTATGTGCTAATCTAAATAATCTAAAGGGGCTGAAACCAAACGGCAGGGGAATGGTTTACAGTTTACACCATACGTTTTCAGGTAACATTGTAATGATTCCTCAATAATCAGAAACAGGCTTCTAGTAAGGAGAGGACAGTTGTACCACTCCGAATGTTATATAGGGGGGGGGGATTTTCTCCGGCACAGCGTTATCTTACTAGCATCTTCAATATTTTACACCACCCCATGGTGAAATCCGTGGTGCGTTACTGAATGAAAGCAAAGGTATAACATTTTTACATTTTAATCAGTTACATGTGTAGATTACTTCGAATTTGCATTTGCGATTACGAGCATAAGAAAATTTTTATACTCTATTTAAAAATTTTACATATATTAATGTATGTGTAAATAACAAAATTGTGATTATATGTACATGGTCAACAAGTTTCAGCCCCCTAAATTTATAACTGCCCCCACCTCCCGAAAAAACTCTCTGAATACAGCACTGCGAATTAGTGTAAACCGGGGTATTCATCAAACATTTTCGTTGCACTGCTTGGACAAAGGTCTTCGCAGGTCTTTTCCACAACTCTCTGTCTTGAGTAATCCCCTTCCATGCTACTCCGGCACGCTTTCGAATGAAATGTACTCATCTCCGACGTGGCTACCGTCTGGATCTTTTCCTGTCCCTTGACATCCAGTTGTCAGTTCTAACAGTATTTCCAGCCCACTGATACTTGACGGTTCATTGCCACTTTGAACATAATGACATCACCCATTATTGTCATTTTCCAGATTACAACAGAAAAATTTACTGTTTTGTGGATCTGGGCACACCGATTCTTACGCATTCTCCCATTCTCAGCTTTGTGTTTTCTTTTTTCAAATTTGTTGCCTTACAAAAAACAAGTGCCTGGAAAATTTGCTTTATTTATGCGTCTGTTTGATTGATAACATCTTTTCAGCGTGTTTCGCAAAAAGAGTAAAAAAAGTGCAAATATTAATCCCTTTGTCCAACCGTGCATATTTGACTTTTCTCTCTCTTTCTTTAGCATTTTCAAAAAACAATTTGTGGACTTGAGAGGTTAACAAAAAAATTATAATTTAAAGGTGTTAAAAATATGACGGATTTGGATTTTTAATGCAATTTTCCCTCAAGGAGCTCTGTAAGTTGAAATTTTGAAATTTTCGGAGTGACATTGTAAACTGGCTATTTGAGTTAGCACGAAATAAAAAGAAAAGAAAATGTTTGATAAGTCATAGGCATCATGAATAATTGATAACTTTTATTTTTCATTAGTTCCATATAATTTTCCTGTAGGACCGCTTAAAAATGCACGTTTTGAACTGCGTGTTTGAAGACTTATTTCAGTTAGAGTGAAAACTCCTTTTGCGCGTAAAAACAGTTACAAAGTAAATAAAAGCTGAACGTTTTGGGAAACGTAAGTTTTTGAATGATTTTCAACAGTTTGAAATGACCTTATAAAGAGTTTTTTCTTTCTCGACGAGCTCAAAAATATTTCCTGGCTGACCGGTCAATAAAAGATATTCAAAATTTTTGAGTGAAAGTTAGAATTCTTGAGGAAAGGGGATCAGTTGTTGACATAATGAGGTGCTCTAATTTAAACTTTAGTCAAGATAACAGATACCAACCGAATCCTTTTGTTTCTAACATTTTTTTTAAACTCAAATGCACCCTATCTTCTTTTAGTTCACCCTAATTTTCGGGCAGAGCAATGGTTTCCTGCAATCAAATAACAGATGACAACCTTTTTTTTTCTCTTTTTGGTTTCTGTGAGCTTAGTGAACACATTCCTCGCATTGAACTTTTATGATGTTCCTTGCGTTGAATTTTGATCTCCTTTGCACTGAACTTTTGTGCAGAACAATGATTTTAGTTTGAACTGCAATCACTCTAACAGACAGCCACCTAACTCTCTGGTTTACAACAGCTTCTTGAACGCATCTGCACCCTATGGTCTCCGACCACTTGAAGTTTTGGGCAGAGCAATGATTTCTGTTCAATACTTAAACTTTGATTCACACACACACACACACACACACAACCTAAAGCTCAATGTTCTCGAACACAACTGCCCTCCAACTTCACTGCCCACCTGAAATTTCGGGCCGGAAAAATGATTTCTGTAAGCAAAAAAAAAAAGATAACAACCTAATCCCTTTTGCTTCTAACAACGTCTTGAACACAAATGCATCCTATCACCAGGGGCATCGCTAGAATATTTCAGGAGAGTTTTAGATCCTCCAATCGTATCTGAAGCCCCCCCCCCCCCCCCAATAATCTTACAATAATCTCCAAACAAATTTTACGTTTAAGTTAAAAAAAATAAATTTCCAAATGTTTTCGAAGTTCGGAATATTGTTATTATTATTTTAAATTAATGATCAGTTATCAAAAATTAAAGAAAGGAGACAAAACCAGTGAATGGCCAATTTACGTCTGACCATGATATGCTACTGAAAAACGGGTAAGGAACCGCTCTTGCTTAAGGAACATCCCGCGGATCGTCGAGTGTGTAATGCGGTTCCTATATTATTTTTTTACTTTTTTTTAGCCATAGATTCTTTTGAAGAGTTTTGTTTTTGTTTTTGTATTGGAAGTTTAACGACCACGGTGAGCAACTCAACGGGCTATAAGCAATCGCCCGTCCCTAATTTAGGGCCACTGGTTCCAGGGAAGGGAGAGAGTCAGTGCCGTAAGACAAACACAACATCCGTGACTCGAACCCGGACCTATCGCTGGTGAATGGTAAGAAGCCAGTGCTTAGACCACTGTGCAACCAGAGCGGCTTTCAAGAATTGGAAATACTGTATGCGCCTGGTGGGCGCGTAGATAAATTAGACGTTCAGAGATTTTGGGGCTCGTACTCTGAATTTGGTGTTACATGGCTAGTTTCCTTGAGATGCGGCGGGTCTTTCTCTCTTTATTGCTCTATCCTTAACTCTACTACAGCACCGCAGCAAAGCAACAGGGACCACCTAGATATTCGCAAAAGCCACTGAAGATGAGAAAAAGATCAATTTGTAAATTATATTAATACTGTGCTAAAATTAATCCCAAAACTGAAGATCTCTGGGTTATATAGGTTGTAAGTGAAATTATTTTAAATTTAAAACGCAATTAAATTAAAAGTGACAGCTATCAATGTTAAAGTTCTACGATTTTTTTCATTACGAGAGAGAGTGGGATGGAGTGAATACAAGGCAGTGGTAAGCATTAAACCCTGTTTAGCCCCTTCCCCCAAGTATTCTTAGCCTAGCGACGCCCCTGCCCATCTGCCATCTAAATTTTCGGGTGCAGCAATGATTGTCGTTCAAACTGAAATTAAGACAGCAGTTAGCAACCTAATTCATTTTGTTTCTAACAGCTTCTTGAACACACATGCGTGTCACTCCGGTGGCGCAGTTTTCTAAGCACCCGGGTTCGAATCCCGTGTTCGAATCCCGCAGTTGTCTAAGCGTCCGGGTTCGAATCTTCAATCATTCGTCCGGGTTCGAATCCCGGTGAGGCATGGATGTTGTGCTGGTGTCGTGCTTTTTGCGGACATTCCACTTGCGGACAGCTACTTCTTGCACCGATTTTTGACGATGATTTCAAATAGCAAAATAGTTTTCGGCTATCACTCACGCGGAACATACCACGGAAAATCACCAGAAATGGAATTATTAACTTTC
Organism: Macrothele yani; assembly: GCA_039090855.1. Classification (NCBI taxonomy): domain Eukaryota; kingdom Metazoa; phylum Arthropoda; class Arachnida; order Araneae; family Macrothelidae; genus Macrothele; species Macrothele yani. The sequence goes on from CM077029.1 coordinate 61,432,518, forward strand.
CACCAGCCGTTCATCGACTCTTGAGCCTTTATTATTTTCTTTTTTACCAGCAACAGGTGTTCCCAAAACACGAGAATCCTCAAAACTTTAAATTTGTGGTATATCAGTTAGATAAACACGCGGTAGGCGACGATTGTTCAGAAACCAGTGCCTTCGACCCCTCTACCACCAACATAATTTGAAATTTGTAACATAAGGAATTATTCTCTTGCAATTTTCAAACCGCCAGTGTGAGTTGTCCACATCTGGCACGACGAACTCGTCCAATTTATTAAATATCGGGTTGTCCACAACTGGCACGTCCGCAAAAAGCACGTAACCGTTGTGCTTGTCTTACAGCACTGCCTCCCTTCCCTGGAGTCAGTGGCCCTGAATTAGGGATGGGTGACTGCTTATAATCCATCGAGATGCTCACGGTGGTCGTTAAACCCCTAAACAAAAAACAACAACAACAACAACAAACCACATGCGTCCCATGATTCTCGCCCTTCTGAACTGTAAGGCAGAACATTGATTGCTAGTGATGCTTTTTTAACATGACACAATAGAAATGTTTCAAAAACTACGTATCTTGCTACAAAATTTATTTACTTTTTTTTTTACGTTTTGCTTCACTTTAACATGCTTTTTATTCACCTCCTTTAAAACTGCAAAAAAATATTGCCGTCCTAGACATATATATGCCTAGCGTACGTCTGCATTAATACACCTCGGGGTGTTTTCCTGATTAGTTGTTGAATGTTTAAGTTCACAGTTATTGGCGTTTGCCAAAGATGTCTTGCTGGACTTTCTTTCCAGATCGTGCATAAATTACTTTGCCAGATACTTCACGCCACAACGTGGTCAGCCTGGTTTCACCCTTTCCACTCCCACAATTGCAGTCCAGCAAGTTCCACCGCCCCCCGCCCCGGCGTAATACCAAGAATCTTCTTGTAGACGGGGTGTGGTTCGAACAACTTCCCTGTGTTATGATTGCTGAGCTCCAGTACAAGTGGTTTTGCGGCCCACACTTGCTCCCAATGAGTCTTCAAGGTGTGACAGCAGGAAATAGAAAAAATTTGAAATTATTCAAAAGTCGAAAGGGAAGCAAGCTTTCTTTACTTTTCTTTTGATTCTCTGTGCTGTGCGCTCTGTTCCAATACAATAAATATTTGCTGTTCATCATTTCGTGACAACATGAGATGCATTAATGATTACAAAAGCATCCCGTTGAGGTGCACATCGGGTGTGACAATAAAACGTTTTTCTGGCACAGAGGAATCAAATTCGGAAACATATGCAACATGTAAGAACCACGGAAGTGAAATATCACGTAATCATTCTATGTATTAGGTAAACTCACACGTTTTGTCTGCACTTAGAAAAAGAAATCCAATAACACCAGACTGTGAGGTCAGTGTGGCATTAAAGATAAGCATTTTTCTGAGAAGGAATGAGTTGAAAACAAAATAAACATGTCTTTGTAATGATTCGTAACACATGGTTTCATATAAATGTGTCAAATTCTTCTCTATTCAATCCCCCCCCCAGTTCTTATCTTCTAAGTCTCGTTGAAATCTTCATTTACTTCATTCAGGATTGCCTACATAGGTGGGTCATCCTCCCTCTGCGACCACTTCACATTCAGTTTAAGAAACAAGTGGCGTGAATACCTGCGCCCCCGCCCCACGCAGCAGCGGGGCGCAGGTAACGAAGGGGGCGTACTTCAGCTGCCAGTTATATTTTATGAAGAAATCCGAACAAGAAGAAAAACAAACAAATACTTAACCCACAGATTCATATTTTCCTTTAAGATATATTTAGCTTTGCCTAAATAAATGTCAAGTTTCGCTTCTAAAACACTGAATGTCCTACAGATTGTAGCTATTCGGCACTTTAACTCCGGGTTGTAATAAATTTGCAATGGGTTGTAAATAACACGACCATTCTCTTTCACATGGATCACTCTCATAAATTTCTAGCAAGAAGTAAAGAACGCTCTTTAATATGGTGGAGCTATTTTTATCGCTTCCTTATATTTCGGGTGATGTTTTCTTCGGTGAATTTTCATTTCATATTTTGGGTCACCCCCCATAAAGAAATCCTGGGTGCGCCACTAAAGAATTTAAATACAGTCTGTTTTACCGCATTCGTTTCTTTCGATGAAATGTATATTCATATTCACGAATCGATCCGCACACCGTGTCGATCCTGATTGGCTGACTGATAACCTTGCATTATGTACTTCATTTCCAAAACTTACTTAAAAAGCTGAATTACAGGGCTCTAGGAAAAGTAGAACTGAATTACAGGGCTCTAGGAAAAGTAGAACTGAATTACAGGGCTCTACTTTTCCAGACACTCTCACTGATTTTCTGAACTCCACTACCACCACGCACACACACCGCAAAAACATATCATCCGACGTGTTCGAAATCCTGGGAAAATTACTATGCTTAGGGATTCGGTATTTCAATTAAAGTCATAATACTTACTTTCATTAAAAATCTGAAAAACATCCTCATTTCTTCTTCTTTTTTTTTCTAACCCTGATTTTATTGTATCTTGTCGCCAATAATCCGTCTATCTGTTACTGTCAAATCCCTAAGATTATAGTCACTTCGCGAAATGACCGGCCGCTTCTAGCTTTGGTCAGCTCATGTGGCCAAAGCCCGAAATATACAATAATTTACCAGTACTTTAGTCTTTGGCCGGCCAGTTCTAGACTTGGCCGTGAGAAACTGGCCAACGTTAGTAATTACCGTTACTTCGATGGTCCTATGTGGACCGAAGGTGAGGATTTAGCGGAAAAAAATCATACAGTCTCTAAGAAGATTTTCCTGCGACACAAAAAAACAACAACAAAAAAAAAAAAAAAAAACAAACGAAAATACAACAACAACATAAAACATGTCATTATAAGCACTTTCTCAAAGGTGTACAAATCATATAAAACAGATAAACAAATAATGATCTCAACACTGTGACTTATTTTTTACTTTTACTTGCTTGTGCAGTTTGACAATATAATGACATGTATTTTATAATATGTAATTATGACAGTTGAACAAATCACTTCAAAGAGATGATTTTACCAGTGTGGAAATCTTTTTGGTTTTATTTGTTTGTGCAATCTAAGCTGTTATGACATTTGGAGTTACACAACCTATTGGTTCGTTCACAGTTCATCGACTTTTTAAACATTTTCTACTACCGAAACATTTTGAAAATCCGTGGCTTCCATCCAGTTAAAGATTGACTCGATGATGATGCTCTAAATGATATTTCATTATTCGGCATTGATTCCAAAGTTTCTGTTTAAGAACGATGAACTCACTTCTGGCTACAATTGCTTTAAAACTCCGAACTATGTCCCTAGTTTATAGAGGTCATTCTCTACATAGGTCCGCAACAGTTCTAACACTTTGGCCAGTTTCACACGGCCAAATCTAAAACTGGCCGGCCAAAGCCCGAAGTACTGGTAAATTATTGCATATTTCGGGCTTTGGCCACATGAGCTGGCCAAAGCTAGAACTGGCCGGTCATTTCGCGGACTAGAATTCGGGCTTTGGACGTAACACACACACACACACACACACACACACACACTATCTACCAACAAGTAATTGGACACCTGTGATAGCAAAAGAAAACGAGTGTTTATTCACCTTCAATAGTTGGTGGAGCCTCCACGAGCGGCGATTACAGCTGCGACCCTCCGGGGCATACTTTCAACCAGGCGTTGTACGACGGTTAGCGGTATTTTCTTCCACTCGGCTTGGAGAAGACAGGTCAGTTCTTTCACCGATTTTGGACGGTGGGGGCACCCCTTAAGTCGACGCTCCAACTCGTTCCAGAGTTGCTCGATAGGGTTTAGGTCCGGACTCTGCGCAGGCCAGTCCATTCGATCAACCCCATTGTCACCATATCAAGCCATGGTGAACCTCGCAAAATGACAGGGGGCATTGTCATCCTGAAAGTAACATGGGTCCACCCCGTAAAACTGCCACAACGTAAGAAGTACATGGTCATCCGAAATGGTGCAGTAGGTCTCGGCGTTGAGTCTACCAGGAATTGCGACCAAGGGTCCCGTGCCATACCAGGAGAAACACCCCCATAGCACAATTCCACCGCCGCCGAACTTCACAGTTGGCACAATGAATTACGGCAGGAGGCGTCCTCCAGGCAGACGCCAAACCCAGACCCTGCCATCCGAAAGGTAGAGGGTGAACCTTGATTTGTCGCTCCAGAGAACCTGTTTCCACTGTTCAACGGTCCACTGTCGACGTTCTTTGCACCACGTTAGCCGAGCAGCGCTATTGGACTTGGTGATCAAAGGCTTGTGGGCGGCAGCACGTCCATGATAACCGAGCAGATGGGCTTCCTTACGGATGGTATTCATCAAAAGAACACTCCCGCATACCTGTTGCAACTCCTCGCGGATGTAGCCCATCGATTTGGTGCGGTTCGTCCGAATTTCTCTGGCCAGCACCCGTCGGTCTCTAACTCCCAGTTTTGTGGGTCTGCCGGGTCGGGGCACATTCTGACAGTCATCTCTCATCTTCCACTTACCAATCACGTAGGCCACTGTCGATTTTGGGTACTTCAACTCGCTGGATATGTCACGTATGGAACGGCCATTTCTGTGATACCCGACGATTACACTTTTCTCGAAATGAGCGAGCTCCGAACTGCGTGGCATCTTGCATGCGACTGGTTGCGTTGTTGCTTCCCACACGATATTTAACGGCGGCGGCCGTGACGGGTATCAGGACTGCAGATATCGTCGATTGCAGGGGTGTCCGATTACTTGTTGGTAGATAGTGTATATATATACATATACATTTTGTTGATTATCCATTACGTTAAAGTATAATACTCTGCACAGCATTTTAAAAATTATGATTTTCTTTTCCTAAAGATGATTTCATTCTGAAAAACAAATTTCCAACTACTTTCTTCCCTTCCGTGTTTCTTTTCAATTTCCTCATCCTATGATCCGCCGATTTCTGCCGTCGAATATTTAAACTTCAGCGTGTGCGCGCCTGCTTCTCATCGTTCGTCCAAGTGGGCACGGGTCAAGTATAGGCGGCACTCCTGCTCAATGGCACCGGCCACTAGCTCACTCTATTCCGTGGAACCAATGACCCTAAATTAAGGGCGGACGACTGTTTGTAGCCCTTAGAATTGTTCACGGTGGTCGTTGAACCTCGAAGTAAAAAACTTAGTTGTGCTTATTTTGATGTTCTTGTCTTTACGTCTGCATTTTGTTTCATGTTTAAAAATGTTGTTTTATTTTTTCTAATAGAAACCACATGATGAAATAACGTAGGCATAGTGTTGAAATATCGTATCAGTTGTTCATTAAATTGCGAGAATAATCAAACTGCAGAGACCTGTTTCTCAAATGCAGTGGGGAAGGGGATTTAAATTTTGGAACCGTAGGCCAGCCTTACTTGGAGCTACCCCCCCCCCCCTCCATTCTCTAAAATATTTAACAAAATTAAGTGTATTGCTAATAATTTATTTATGCTTTTTACAATTACATTCTAGTACCCTTTTTTAAAATTGCATATGAACGTGTGTCATCATAACAAAGGAGAAAAGGGAAAATATCGAATTTTTCTTCTATATTTAAGTAAAATACAAATGAATCAACTACAAACCACAATGGTTTTAATTGTGAAAAAATAAAAACTCTAATGTAAAAAGTCTGACTGCGTTAAAGCTTCAAAAATCACCTGGAACTATTATCAGTATTGAAAAAAATTAATGATACCACTTCTCTTACAAGTTCATTCGACGTGCTTACATGGCAACGAAGTCTTTAATGACGTCTTCAAAATCAAGTTCTACATGTTCAGTATTTGTAACAAAACAAATTGGAGAGTTTCATATCCATGGATGAGTTCCTAAGACAGCTCTTAACTCTAATAAGAACACTAAAAGACCTTTCGTCAGATACATTAGAAGCCATCATGCCCAGGAAAATTCTAAAAGCAATGTGCAGGTTAAGAAAGAGTGAAGGTAATTGCTTCTCACGAAGTACTTTCAGCTGTTCGTGAGGCCCTAGGCCATGAGCTAGGTTGGCCTACTCGTAAATCCACCTCTGCTCAAGGGTGTGAATTTGGTCTCTGACTTCGGATAAAACATTATAAGAAAACTGCTGCTCAACAAGCTTTCACATGAATTTAATTCTCACAATGACTTTGTTGTCTTTCCCCCAGTTTTAAGCAAATGCAGGAGCAGAATATCAGACACAAAAAATTTTCCTCGTTATTTTCAGCTAAATAAAAGACGATAAAATGGAACGTTTCGCGTACATTTTGTTTTTGCCTTGGAATTTTTGCTCGTATTAAGCATAGTACACGTATTTCTGTCATCACACCACCTGTGAGCATTTCTTTCCATAACGATAAACGAGGGCAGTGGCGTAGCCAGAAATTTTTTAAGAGAGGAGGAGGAGGAGGAGGGAGGGGGTGTCCATGGATTTGGTTCATCTGTGAAAGCCTCCTGCAGAAAAATACTCCAAGTACTTTTTTTTTTTAAATTATTAGCCCAAAATCTTTAAATGTCAAAAATGAAAAAAAAAACATTACTAGAAAAAAACTATTTTTAATATATATACACATGATCATCATCATAATAATAATTATCAACCATTATCAATCCACTGCTGGACGAGGGTCTCCCCAAGTTTCTTCCACAACGGTCTGTCTTGTGCCAGAGTCCTCCATGTTACTCCCGCATACTTTCGAATTTCATCCACCCATCTTCCACGTGGTCTCCTTCTGAATCTTTTCCTGTTCCTTGGAATCCAGTCTAAAATTTCAGCTGTCCATCGATGGTCTGTCCTTCTGGCAATATGTCCAGCCCATTGCAATTTCAGGGATTTTACTCTGATCATAATGTATTCCACTCTTGTAATTTTTTTTATCCACAAGTTCCTATTCTTATCTCTCTTGGTTACACCAAGCATGCACCTCTCCATGCTGCTTTGAGTTGTCTGCAGTCTTTGTATGTCTCTTTTAGTTAAAGTCCACGTCTCTGCACCATACGTAAGCACTGGAAGGATGCATTGATTAAACACTTTTCTTTTAAGACATAATAGCATATTGCTCTTGCAAATTATACCGTTAGGCAAGTTTTATACGCTGATTAATTTTTTCATCAATGTGACCTTCACTTGATATCTGCTGTCCAAGATAAATGTAGGTATCGGTTATCTCCAGTTTTTTCCCATCAATCGATAAATCTTCATTTCTTGTAAAAGCATTGTACATCACTTTTGTCCTCTAAAAGTTCATTTTTAATCCCATTTCTTTACCCTTGTCAGCAAGTTCCTGGATCATACCCTGCAGCTCTGATGGGGTGGTTGCAAAAATGACTACGTCATCAGCAAAACGAAGGTGAGTTAAATAATCTCCATTAATTTTTATCCCTTTGTTTTCCCAGTTCAGTGATTGAAAGACATTTTTCAGTGTGGCATTAAAGAGTTTGGGGGATATAGTGTCATCTTGTCTCACTGGCTTTCCGATATATCGCTTTAAATTCGTACTCAATCCCCTGAAGTTAGGTGCGGACCCGAGGACCCCCTTCCCCTTGGCTACGCCTATGAACGAGGATGCATTTATAACGCAGCCAGGCAATGTATGTTGTTATAACCTATAAAATAATTTCTAAACCAGGAAAACTTGCAAAATCATTGTCATGTTTACATATCATCAGAAAATATTATTCCAATATTTCTAGGAACTTAAATATCGTGACAAACGCAGATATGCATTTATTCTACATTGCGCAGCCGTTGAACCGGAACGAGAAGATCTTTCGCTTGCCCTTATTGGATTCAGAAAAGAATTCAAGTACGAAAGACATCTTGAAAAAATATTACTGTAGACTTTTGAGACCTACGGGAAGATACTGTGCCTTTCATAAGCGGGAAAATATGTGAAAAAATTTCAACACGTTCGCTGTTACCCATTCCAGTACAATCCTTTCCGAAGAAACGGAGCTACCATGAAATGTAAATTGCAGCTTGGCAGAAAGATTTCACATCAGGAAAAACACAAAATTCACGAGTACCTCAATCATGCAAAGATCTACCTCATACAGAAAAAGAAATACTTCCAGTTCGATTTTTAGGAGGGGAGATATCATATCCAGAAGAAGACGAATGGGAAAAGCGGTAACAACAAATCATGCATGTCAGAAGACGTACTCAAAAACAGACAAGTCATCTGCTGTATTTTTAATTTTGTCAAGCAATTCATGTAATTTCGTCTTTAGCTTCTCAGAAATTCGAATGACGCATATCCTTTTTGGCTTCGAAGGTTTGGAAATTCAGATGATTTAAAAAATACACTAAGAAACGCACGGACGAATTCTCTGGCTTTGCCTAAGTAAACAACGTCTTGCTAAACAGGACCGCTGGTGCTATAAGTGCACTGCCTCTTCTTTGCGTGACAGCGAATCGTTATCAGCTAGACCTAAATCCTGTTCCCATGGCAACAGGGTTGGAGGAAGTGAAAGCTACCTGTAACGTTGGCATGGCTTCGCTCAGTGAAGAGCTACACACCTGTGCTATGATACCCTTCTCCTAATTGAGAGTACATGCTCTGCACGAATTAAGTTGTGTGCGTAAAGTAATTATGCATTACGTGTTAGTGAAATAAATGAGAGATATCATGTGTGTTAAATGTAGTGAAAACATAATAAAAATGAGTAAGTAACATTAGTAGTAATAATTGTAAAATGTAGTAATTTCACAATAAATGAAAGTGAGTAGTAACATTAATGAGCTGTCGGAAACGACATCATTTTCTCAACTCAGATATGGGCAAAGAAGGCTAACTGTGCAGAGCGGAAGGCATCAGTTGCTATTATCCCAACTCAAAACTGAACACTGGGTAAAGAACCAATCACATCTTCGATGTTCTAAACTAAGTAACTGTCAAAAATATTTGTGGCTGCCCGATGGAATGGCTCAGATATACTACACTGTTGGACGTGTTTACATTCCTCCATCTCTAACGGAAACAGGTTTCGGAAAAGAACGAGATCAAATATCTCATTCCTGTTGCTTAAGGTGGACGTCAAGTAATTTTGCTTCCTATACTTCCAATTGAAAACTTTTGTACAATTTCCTTCACAATTAGTGTGTTCCCAAGGATGAAAATTTGAACATCGATTAAAATAACTTCATATTATAACTTGGAATACTTAATATTTTCTAAAACATAACCACAATTACACTGACGGAAAAAAATTCCCAACACCAAGAAGGGGTTGCGTTAGATAAACGACAGTTGATAGGCGGTGAGAGTACATCTGTAAGATGACGTCTATGCAAATTTCGCGCTCGGCGTATACGTGTGGCGCTAGTAGCGCCCTCGGAACATGCAAAGCAGGTTTGCTGTAAATACGGGCTGTAACGTTCGTGAGCGTTAGTTATCGTTCAGATTCGACGTAGTGTGTTGATGTTAGTTAAGAATGCCTTTAAGAAGACGAAGAAGCCATTATCAACAGCTCACGGAGTTTGAACGAGGTCGTGTAATAGGGCTACGAGAAGGTGGATTTTCTTTCCGCAATATTGCAGAACGACTTAGCAGGAATGTAGCCACTGTGCATGATTGTTGGCAGCGGTGGTCAAGGGAAGGTACTGCCTCAAAAAGACCGGGTTCCGGCCGGCCACGTGGCACTACTGAGAGGGAAAACCTCCGTGTACGGCGTATGGCCGTGGTGCATCGTACTGCGTCAGCGGCAGCAATTCGAGCTGCAGTTGCCACCACAGTGACACAACGAACTGTTACAAATCGGTTACTTGAAGGACAGCTCCGAGCCAGACGCCCTGTAGCGTGCATTCCACTTACTCCAAACCACTGCCGTTTGCGACGTCAGTGGTGTCAAGCTATAGTTCATTGGAGGACGGAGTGGAGATCTGTTGTGTTTTCTGATGAAAGCCGGTTCTGCCTGGGTGCCAGTGATGGTCGTGTGTTGGTTAGAAGGAGGCCAGGTGAGCGCCTGCAACCAACCTGTCTGCGGCCGAGACACACTGGACCTACAGCTGGAGTTATGGTCTGGGGAACAATTTCCTATGACAGCAGGAGCACTCTCGTGGTTGCCCCACGCACCCTGACGGCACAGTTGTACGTCGGTCTGGTGATTCAACCTGTTGTGCTGCCATTCATGAACAGCATTCCAGGGGGTGTTTTCCAAAAGGATAACGCTCGCCCGTATACCGCTGTTGTAACCCAACATGCTCTACCGAGTGTCGACATGTTGCCGTTGCCTGCTAGATCACCAGATCTTTCACCAATCGAGCACGCATCGGACATCATTGGACGACAACTCCAGCGTCACCCCCAACCAGCAGTAACCGTCCCTGTATTGACCGACCAAGTTCAACAGGCATGGAACTCCATCCCACAAACTGACATCCAGCACCTATACGACACAATGCATGAACGTTTGCATGCTTGCATTCAACGTTCTGGCGGTTACACCGGTTATTAATGTACCAGCATTTTACATTTAAAATGGCTCTTCTCGCGCTTACATTAAGCTGTGATCTTGAAACCTTAATCGATTAAATATGTTACCTAAACAAATGTATTGCCGCCATTTCATTCCTCTACAACTATTTTTTCGTGGTGTTGGGATTTTTGTTTCCGTCAGTGTATATTAAAAATCAATAACTTTTCCTTTGGTGGTGTTGAAAGCAGAAAAAAGATGGCGCGACCTGTACTTTAATAACGTCAGTAGACAAACAAATGTTGGATTGCATAATTACGGTTATGGTTTAGAAAATATTAAGTATTCCAAGTTATAAAATGAAAGTATTCTAATTGGTGTTCAAATTTTCATCCTTGGGAACGCATTAATTGTGAAGAAAATGCGTACAGAAGGTTTTCCATTGGAAGTATAAGAAGCAAAATTACTTGACGTCCACCTTAACAACTCAAAAACTGAGCTATTGCAATAAAAAAAATAGTGACCCTTGCTTGTTAAAGGTAAGACAAAGACATGACGTGTTAAAATTCTCTGACGACCATCCACAAAGCACAGTCAGTTCAGGAATATTTCAGGGACAAAAGGGTGAATTTCAAAAAGAAGGGAGTACGAGTATGTTAAATTCGTGAAGTCTATCTACTTAGGAATTTTTGAGCCTCCTCCCTTATGATGTATTCTAAAACACTCCCTCTGTTCGTAAGGCCCGCTTCAACTTTGGTAGTGTTGCTAAACGATGACATATAAGCTTGCTTGACCTTAACCAAAATTCTGTGACCCACCAAGCTTCTTTTTATAGATATTTCATCATAACCTTTCATTTTAAACAGATCCTTGTTGCGAAATACTTTGCACGCAGTACGTAACACCGTGAGCAAGAATTTATCAACAACAGCCTACAAACGCCAAATATTATCTTTTCAAAAGTTCTCAACCCTTAATCGTATATTGCTATTTACAATTATCATTTATTTCCTACAGATTCATATTAAATTAACCAAGATTACGAAGTTAAATAACAAACAAACAAAACTGCTGTCTCCTTTATGGCATGTTTTTATTGATATGAACGGTTCAGGAATATACAAATAAAAAATAAATCTTCAAATCCTTGTTAGTATTTTTACAGATCACAGACAAGTGATTGCATATGCTGTTGTTGCAATGCGTCTTTTACGTGCTCCCCCCCCCCTTTAGTACTGTTTTTTTTTCTGCATCAAGTTATAATAATTATCTCCTCTTAGCATTCCAGTTCCATTAAAAGAAGGAATACCGAAATGTTAAGCAATTAGTGAGGTATCAGAATGTCACCTGGTGTGTTATTTTGGGGACTAAAAATCTGAGAATACTTCATAGGTCCTCTAACATGGATGCGGTCTAGCGAGATACTACATTTGCAGCATTGTAATACTGACCCCGTCACAGGAAATAATAGAAGACAAAATCATCTGCCATTTGCATATTCGGAAATGTTCGTAACTAAACTTGTTGAATGTAAATCACATTAGAAATAACTAAGCGAATAAACAGCCAGGGTGAAAAGGATCAGCAAACTTACGCAGCATTCATTGGTTGCTTATTTGTCCACGAAATGGTAACGCACAGAAAGTTTCAATCATGAATACACTTTAGTCGACAATCAATTCGTAATTCATCAGATGCTTCCTTATAGCAATATAAACACAGAAATCTCCACCATGTACTTATAACATATTATTCATCTATCCACATAAATCTATAGCAAGATTTCCATCCCTTCTTTACTCCACTACACCACTCCACGAATATCACAGTCGATGCAGATTTTAATTTCTTCTGACTCACTGTTAGGGTTGCTCAATTTACAAGCTATTTGGAGAATGTGCCGTTCAGTAAGAAAATCTTTACTCGAGAAGTAACGAAATTTACATAAGAAAACAGAAAATTTAAAAGGAGGGTTAACAGAGGTATGCTTCACATCTGTATCTCGTTGCGAAAATGATCACTTTAGAAAATTCATAGAAAAGTTAGTCTCAGAAAATTACTAGTATTAATTTAAATAATAAAAGGGAAATAGTTATTATTTCGTTTGTTTTCTGGTTTAACGACCACCATTTGCAACTCAAAGGTTATAAGCAGTTGACGGTCCCTGATTCGAGGTCACTGACTCCTGAACTGGGCCCTTCCTCGTGTGCGTCTCTGGCCACTTACAAGAGACCAGCACATCTGATTCACTCGCCCATTGGGCTGACAAAATTAGTTTTTCGGACTGAATGAAAACACACATCGTTATCAGCATTTACCTGTGATTGATTCCTGCTTGGCAGTTTTTGGGGAGAAAACGAAATGTTTTTTTAAATTAAACAAAAACGAGGAAGGAAATTAATCTTTTTTTTTTTTTCACCGTGAGCAACAAGCAGTCACTCATCCCTAATTTAGGGCCACTGGTTGCAGAGAAAGGAGACTAAGACAAACACAACATCCATGCCTCACCGGGATTTGAACACAGACCCATCGCGGACGAATGATTAGAAGCCATCGCTTAGACCACTGCGCCATTGAGGCGGCGAAATAAATCTTTACCTTTCAGTGACAAAAATAGATATTTTTTTAAAATACTGATCACGGAAAATATCCGATGTTCCCTTGATTTTCATATTATATCTAAATACCACAACTTTCTGTTCAGACAGTCAAAAAGAATTCGATTAGCTTCCAAGAAGATCTTCATTGGGAAGGAATTATCAAAAAGGATTTAGCTACCTAAGTCACTGTGGTAATCGTTTCGTGCCACGCGAGACATTTTTCTTTGGGAAGTGCCGTCGCTATTTCACTTTTGCTGCGGAAAAATGTCTTTTAGGTGGATCAAAAGAGTGTTAGATTTATTTATGCCTTTTTGTCATGCTATGCGAAGAAAACAAACAACTTGTCACGAAAAAAAGGGCGTAGCCTAGAAGTCTGAAGTAGTTGATGTAATCACAACTGTAAGTACAAGAGAGAGAGAGAGAGAGAGAGAGAGATAGAGAATATCTCGTACGATCACTTAAGCATTTTACGCTATTCTACGAAAAAAAAAGGAAAGCATCTCTTGAGAACTCTTTCATTTCACCTGACTGAGGGAACCCGGATTAAGTTACCTCACAAGGAAACAACAGTGAGGTCACCCGTATCTTTTGACAATTTTGAAAGTTCCAGAATATCACAGAAGCAAGTGAAAATATTTAAAAAAAAAATCAGAGGTATATAGTGAAAACATTCTATTTGTCTTTAGACAGCGATTTATTTTAACAGTAACACTGAAGGTTATTGCCACTCAAATTAAAATTCTTTGAGAGGAAAAATCTATATCTAAGGCAAAAATTGTGCATTCAGAGAAAAATGTTCCTTAAAATCTTAATCGCGTTTATTCATGTAAATTCAAAATACAGCACACCTTGTGGATAAAGTGAGGAATAACTGCAAAACTTTAGAGTTATCTAAAAATTTTCTGTAATGTGGAGTTTAGAATCACCTTTATTACGACCGGACTTCGGTAACTGCACATTGGGATCCTATAACTGTAGAGGTCTTCACGGGCTTTATTTGGTAAGCCCGGCCCAGCCGAAGCCCGTGCTTTAAGGCACAGCCCGGCACGGCCTAGGCCCGCCAATCGTAGTTCTTTTTTTTTTCATATGACCCGGCACGGCACATGATGTGCCATTTGGTATTATTTTGTTTTTCTATTGTGTTTTATTAAATTGTGAAAATTAAATAATGAAATGAGATATTATTGAAAGTATTTAGTTGAATATAAGCCTAAAAATATTAACTAAACTTCAACAATTATCGAAGAATATAAACTTAAAACAGAGCGAAAAAGGAAGACTAAGCGCGTTCAAAATATATTTTTCTCTGAATATAGTAAGCGGTAACACTACAAAAGTAAATCGCTTTATAGATAAGGGATAGGAAATAAAATCGATGTCGCTCTCTCTCTCTCTCTCTCTCACACACACACAAGAACATCCCACCCCACTACAGACATCCCCTTCCCAGCTCCACACAACACACACGTACTAGCTCGCGATCTAATCTTTTTGTTGTCAACAATACCCAAAGTGGTTTTACCATCTTAATACCTACAGATGGTAAAAACACTGAGTGCCTCTCCTTGCTTTTATGATTGCGTCCTCGGCTATGTCATGGAAGTAAATAAAGCCAGAAAAACAGTTAAACAAACCAGGAAATCGGGGAACACGATTTTTTTCTTTCTTTAGCATTGTAATAAAACAGGTAGGTCGACTTGGCCCGGTCGTAGGTGTCTGGAAAAAAGCCCGGCCTAGCCCGTTGCTTTGTTCTCTAAACTAAAATTAGCCCCTATCCGGCCCGTGCAGACCTCTATAACAACTGCACACCAGAAATAGTTAGGCTTCCGTGCAACTGCAAACTTTTCAAATAAGGCCTGAGATCCATCTCGGGAAATGACGCGGGGAGTCGAGGAAAGAGCAAAATTTCTCCGTGGTTGCTGGTTAAGGGAACTGCGCGATGAACGGAGCGGTATGTATTGCTCTGAATTCTGTGGTTACTCAACCCACGGTTAATCATATACAGAGCGATATTCGAGCTGAAAGTTAACATGGACACTAACTAAATTACCACTACATGAGAAAAATAAACTTTATAAAAAGAAATAACTAGTCTAGTTTTTGGAAATTGCAACACCGTGAGGCAGGGGCGGATCAGGAGGACCAAACCAGGCCGGGAATTTTAGTCTTGAGGTTCACTATAGAGTCCCACATACCTGCAGGGTAACTACTCATAAATTCCCCAATGGAAAAAATTCTGTTAGATCCAGGATTAGAGATAATTGTTATGCGTTGTAAAACGAATACAGTCGTAAACAAATTTTAATAACAATTGAACGGTGAAAGAATTTAAAAATCCACTCATGATTGAATGTAGTAACATGCCACTATAAAAAGGGGCTGTTGTACCAAATAATTATTTTTCTTTGGGAAATTTAGTTTTGACAAAAAAAAAAAAAAAAAAAATTAAAAAAAAAAAAAAAAAAAAACTAGTCTCTTGAAGACCCCATTTCAAACTAAATCACCATGTAAATTATTCTGCAAGTCGAACTGTACACATGCCAAAGAGCAATTTTCCTACGTAGTAAATTTTTATATTTATTTTGCCACTGTTTGCCTACTGCACAACAGTAGATATATATACTCCTTGAATGTAAGCCTCTTTTAAATCCCCCCATTATTTTGACCTATGAACCAATACTGGTAAAACGTTGTTTCTTTTAATATTGATGTTTGTAAGGTACGAATTTCGGAATATCTCAGCTAAAGAATCACTTCGCGCTCTGTGACAGTCAGTGGGTAAGAGGGTGGGAATGATGTGCCATCACAATGGGTGTTAGTGTCTTCAAGATTACAAAAGGAAGGTAGGGCATACCAATGACCCTAGGCTCCAGGTCCAACGACCTACATCAACCTATAGTTAGCTTTAGCTTAATTCGATTGCAAACCGCGTTCTTGGTCCGGTGGCACATTTCTCACATGAGTATAGAAAATTTTGCTTTCATTTCACAGAAGCCTGACGTATATCTAGATAGGAAACTTTTTTTCTTTTAAAACTCTTTAACCGGCTGGAACGAATTAACTCGGGGTTAGCAAAATGGGTTGAAGTCAGTTCGAACGAATATATTAATTGTCTACAAAATGTGCGGAACGCAGCTGGAATGAGTAAACCTGCCCATCAGGGGGCGTTGCTTTCGCCTTGGCTTTTCAAAGTGATCATTTAGGGGGATGAGTGACACTAAATGACCACTTTGTTTGTCCAAGTGGTCATTTAAGGTGATTATTGATACTAATGCTTTCTAGCTGATTGCCTGCTAAAAGATCTACAACGATGTCCATTAACCTAAGAAAGGAGACATCTTTGAGACACTTGTTTCTCTCCAGTGGCGAGTTCTCCTTATCGGGGGGGGGGAGTGAGCCCTTCTCTGTCATGTCTTGGGTCGTGGAACCGAGGATAAAGGACTATAGAAACGAGATCTAATAACTTTAAGCAGGTTTACGGTCGGCACTGCTCAGATGAGAGGGGTAAAGTAACTTTTTTTTTGTTATGCCTTTCGTAGAATCCAGTCGGCCAGTCGGTATATAAACATTTCTGTTTGGGGAGCTTAGAAAAGCCTTTCCACCATTTGGCTCAGGTAATCGGCCGCTTAAAGGGTTAACGAAGTAACTTTTTCTTTTCAGATAAAAATAAAGCTCAAATGAATTTGACGATTGTTATTCATGTGCATCAAAATAATTATTCGTTCGTTCCAAGAAATCCCGCCGAAAGAAATACGAAAAAGTGGGCCATTTCTCGAGTGGCCCACCGGGAAATGTCCCTGTGGGTCAATCAGCCCCTGCCGTGAAGGACTGCTGGTATTATAATTGAAACTTACAGGATATGTATACAACAAATTGGAACATGCAAATGACTAAAACATCAGTGAAAATGCGCAAGCGGTTTCGGAGCAGAGCTCTCTGAACTGTTCGGTCTTGAGCATAAAGAGCGGGCTCAAACGAGATGTTGCAATTAGTGAGGAGCCGACATTGAGACGACAGGGTGTTTCTTGTGTCTCACTATGCCCGCCGGCGAAGAAGGTCTCATTATAAACACTTGACGGACTTTGCGAGAGGAAGGATTGTTGGGATGAGAGAAGATGGATTTTCCTACTGCGAAATACCCACTCGTACTGGTAGCTAGCAGACTATTGCTACGCATTTCTTTGACTCTTTATACCACAGACGCCTCAGACTGCAATGGGGTCCCGAACACAGACACTGGAGTGCTGATTGGCAACAGGTCATGCTTTCTGACGAGTCACGGTTCATCTTGATGCACCATGATGGTCGCATACATATTGGGAGACATCACGGTGAAGGGCACTTTGCAGCGTCATATCGGCCCAACGCCAAGCGTCATGATTTGGGGAACAATTGCACTGAGAAAAACGTTTTGTTAATTCAACAAAATTTTTTGTCGATATACAGTCAACAAAAGATTTAGTTGAATTTACAAAATTATTTTGTTGAAAATTATTGTTGATTTAACAAAATTTATTGTTATCATGACAAAACGTTTTGTTGCTGCAACAAAACATATTGTGTCACGATAACAATATGTTTTGTTGGATCAAATTCCCCCAAATCGACCTAAACATTTTGTTAAATGAACAAAACGTTTTATCGTGATAACAATAAATTTTGTTAAATCAACAATAGTTTTCAACAAAATTATTTTGTAAATTCAACAAAAAAATTTGTTGACTGTATATCGACAAAATTTTTTGTTGAGTTAACATAACGTTTTTTTCAGTGTGGGAACAATTCTCGATCTCGCCTGATACGAATTGAAGAAACCTTCAACAAACAGCGATGCATCAGGAATGGTTTAGAGGCAGAGGTGTTAGCCTTCCTTCAGAGTTGTCCTGTCACTATATTCTAGCAGGACAATGCTCGGCTACGTGTCGCCCGGAATGTCCTAGACCTTTTCCATGCACAATGCCGCTTCTTCCCTAGTCTGTAGCTTCGCCGGATATGTCTCCGATCGAACATGGTAGCTAAGCGACTAGCCCGTCAAGCGCCTCCGCCAATCACCGTACTGCATAGAAGCAGACTGGCAGACTATTGGTTGGGAAGATATCGAAAACCTCTTTCATTCATACAATGTCGTGTAGAGGCTGTTATTGTTGCTCAAAGTGACTTCACGTGATACTGAGTTCTGAATCGTATTCACGTGATACTGATACTGAGTTCTGAATCGTATTCACGTGATACTGATGATACTGAGTTCTGAATCGTATTCACGTGATACTGATGATACTGAGTTCTGAATCATATTCACGTGATACTGAGTTCTGAATCGAAAAAATCTTGTATAGGCTGTACAACTAGTTATCTCCTGTAACATGCGGAATCTGTGATATAAATTTCTCTTGAATAGCGCGATTTTTTCACGGTGTTGCAATTTTCACAGTGGTGTTAAAAACAATGAAGTAATGTGGAGATAATGCTTACGAAAGTATACTGCAAGATTTTATACAGTGAAAAATCACTGTCAATGAAGTCAGAACGGCCTGTCAGCGCCTTACTTGCAACAGCAACAATATGTGGTGGATACGATACGAAGAAGGAACAGAGCGGAAAATCACGGTGCCAGAAGCTGAGCACCAAATGGAAGAATAAGGAAAACAAGTTAGTAAAATCATGCAATGCATTGTTTATGGTACGCTTTCCAACATACCAGAAATCATTACTTAAGTTATGAGGATAATGACTGTAGAATAAATCTCGCTCCTGTGTCCTGACCTTTGGCCCCATTTCGATGATATTAAACAGAACCGGTTCAGTATACATCCGAAACAACGTGATAAAGTTTTGTCACAATCGAACCATTTTTACGCAAGTTATGACGCATAAGGTCAATGGAATGGATCCCGCTCCTACGTATGTCCTGAACCTTTGACTCCATTTCGCCCATTTTCAATAGGGTTCGTCCCCAGGTTGTCCCTTACCACATACTAAAATTTCATCGAAATCGAACCATTTTTACGCGAGTTATCGTGCAGACGGACGGACAAAGAGCATATACGCTTCTTCAACCTACGGTTGGAAAGCGTAAAAAAGACATACAAAGACTGCAGACAACTCAAAGAGGCATGGAAAGATGCATGCTTGGTGTAACCAGGAAAGATAAGAAGAGGAACTTGTGGATAAGGAAAATGACAGGAGTGGACACATCATGACCAGAGTGAAATCACTGTAATGGCAATGAGCTGGGCATGTTGCCAGAGGAACGGATCACCGATGGACAACCGAGCGATATTAATGCTCTTATGTTAATGCTCTTAGAATCGTGCGGACGGACAGACAGACAGACAGATAGACGGACGGGCAAAGCTGGAGCATATACACTTTTTCAAACTACGGTTGGAAAGCCTAAATAAAAAGGGATTGCTCCTTCATTCGAAAAAAACATACCAGCGCTTTCAACTCCTCCCAACACCACTATTTTCCCCGAAGTGATTAGGATGAAAACATTCTCGCTAGGCTCATCTTAAACGATGAGCAATCCTAAGGTAAAACTCTCTTGCAAAAGGAAGATTTATCTTAGGATTTAGTGAAGCGACTAAGGCTGATACTGTAACTTAGTAACAGGGATTTTGGACCTAATCTCCCAACATTTCCCTCGCTAATCGTGACACCTTAACAGTGGTTTTGGAGCTGTTATTTTTGGGTCACTGGTCGTAAAGGAGACAGTGATTTTTCAGTTATGGTGACAAAGTAACAGCGACATGATTTCCGAACCATCTCTACATTGTTGCTCGAATAACAAAATCATCTGCAAAAGAAATCATTACCGTCAAACGAACTCAACTCTTCCTCCCTCGGGGTCCCAACCAAGTTTCCTCTGCTTAATGTGGGACTTATGACGGCTCAGCTACTTTAATAAATTTCATATAATGGACACACCAGAGATAAATATCAGAAAACTGGACGTTTTGTTATATCTGTATGAGTAAACTTACACAGTTTAACATTTTGTGGCATGTTGCACCAAACAGCAGTGCAGCACCACTCTTTGGTGCCAACGTGCCTATCATTGTGTGATGCGTGCAACATAACACGGTGCAATTATGCACCAATTGTATCATATTGTCGTGGGTTTCATGCACCGCTCGATTGTATATATTTTACCCCAAAATGTTTTTTTTCCCTTGGGGTTTAACGACCACCGTGAACAAATTCAGTCTCTATATAAGCAATGGCTCGTCTCTAATTTAGGGCTACTGATTCCAGGGAAGAGAGACAGCCAGTCAATCACACCACCCATCCCTCATCGGAGACTCGAACTCGGGTTCGAACGGTCAGAAACCACCCAGAAAAATGGGGCAGATGGTCTAGTTCCTCGTTTTGGCACAACACGTTATAGAATGTTTAACAGCATATGATCTCACTTCGAAAATACTGTGCAACCACTTCAGTGTTTCGTTTTTGAAAAATCACTTTTATTTATACTTATGTTTATAACTCTCGAATGATGTGACAGTGCCACTTTATGAAAGGCTCCATGCTGGAAGAAAGTCAAGAAATTACAAAGTATCACTGACAGTGGGAAAACCTTTAAAAAAACACTCATATTTGACCTCAGAAAAGAGACTTGTTTGTGACTTTAGTGAAGCGTAGCGTGATTATACATCGAAAAAATTTATTTTTATGAAATTCTGAAGTTATTGTCTTGCAAATTTTCTCTACATCCGAAAGAAGTCTAAAAAAATCGCCATATGTTTTCTATTCTATTGAATGACTGAGTCAAATTTAAAACACGTAAAGATTGGAAAGAAATTTTTTATCATCTGTTTTCTTTTTATCTGTATTATGCAGTAAGGCTATAAACGCAATCTTTCAAGTGTGCATAAAAATGCTTAGCATCGTCTCGCTTTACTTCTGCAGTAGAGACAACTTGTTTGTTTATTTATCATTCATAAAGTAGGTTAAATGCTCTGTTGATTTGTTCTTATTTTGCATGGTACCGCAATGTTACCTCATTTACTTCCGACAATGAGAAGTAATCTCTTCATGTTGGGGAGACAATAGTTAACAGTTTTGTCCTCTTTAGTTTTCAAGGCTTAGTCACATTCTTACCTTCGAGTAAACCATGTTTTTAATCGGAATAAAAAAAATCAGGAATGTCTATTTTCCAATAAACGCTTTGCATGTATTACTTCCTGTTTAACTACCTTGAACATAATATTTTGAAAAATATCATTGAACATTATGCTTGATAATCAGGGCCGGTCAGACTGTTTTCCTCAATGTATCGATGTTTACACTGAACTTCTGAATTGTTTCTTAAACGGATTAAAAATAATTAAATTCTGTTTTCTTCATTTTAAAAATCCTAGCACGTCTTTTGGACAATAGCGAACACATTTATGTTACCATTTAGAAAAAATATTGAAAAAAGTCTTTCTATGTACAATAGATACAGCGAAGATTTTCCTCTTACTTTCTATCTAGCTTCTCCGACATGTTTTTCTCACTACGCGTAAATGTGAATATTTATTTGTCACTGCATCATTTATGTTTCTCGAAGACCGACAAGAAAAATTCCATTTCAAGGTCCGCATGTGATATACCTTTCTTCATTTTCGAGGGTTTGCTTACGTAGAATAATCCTGGTGTGTGGTGCAAATTCATTTAGGAAACGTGACATTTACGTTTCTGAAAAGCTATACTTACCATAATCCCGTATCATGCAGGAACGAATTTTCCATTTTAAGAAATGAACAACATGGGAGAGAATGAGTGCTGGTAAATCACCTTGGTGTGACACTGTGGTACCGTTAAAAATTTCCCCCAGAACTACCATTGGCCCATAAATCACTTCGATGTGGCCCTCTGACACAATAAACACTTCCCCCGGTACAACCATTTGCCGATAAATCGTTTTGGTGTGGCACTCTGGCACAGTAAAAACTCCTCCCGATACTACCATTAAAAAAACCGTAAAAACTTCCCCTAGTATTGCAATTTGCCTGTAAAACATTTTGATGTGGCACTGTGGTACTGTAAAAACTCTACTCGGTACTTCCATATGCCGGTAAAATACTTTGGTATGCCACTCCTGTACCGTAAACCCTTTTCCCGGTTCTGCCATTTGCCGGTAAAACACTTTTAGTGTGGCACCCTGGTACCGTTAAAACTTCCCCCGGTACTGCCGTTTGCCGGTAAAACATTTTGGTGTGGCACTGTAGTACCGTAAAAATTTCCCCCATTACTATCATATACCAATAATTCACTTTGGTATAGCACTGTGGTATCGTAAAAATTTCCCCCAGTAATATCATTTACCAGTAAAACACTTTGGCGTGGCACTCTGGTGCCGAAAAAACGTTCCCCGGTGCTTCCATATGCCGGTGAAATACTTTGGTGTGGCACTCTGGCACCGTAAAAACTACCCCGGTATTTCTATGTTTGATAACTTTTTACTCTGATGTATCGTGCAGTTTTTATAGTTCCCAAATACTACAAGATTTTTTTCATTTTTCATGTCATTTGATGTAGCGTTCTAAGAACATAAACATCGCTCATTTTGTTTAGATGGCTTTATGGTATGAGCACCGAAATAATAAAATGGTGTTTGGTATTTCATAACAATAAGTGTAGTGTTCCTGTTTGTCAGAAAATATATCAAAAACTGGTATACACACCTTAGAGATTCCTCTTTCCTTTGTGTTTTTCGTTACGTTTATTCAATAAAATATACAGGTTTACCGAAGGTACTACATCATAGATAACTACTCTAAAATGTTGAGGGGAGTATGTGACTTTCCTGCAAGCGAATCGTGTAATATCTTATCGAAAAGTGGAAAATGCAAGTCGAGTGTAACGTAGACCGCCGAATCGTGCATATTCTTATATAAATTAGTGTCTGTGACGTCATAATGTATAAATCACAGATTGGGATAATATGGAAAGTTTTCCGAGAGCTCCCTTATTTTGTCGCACTTATCGTGAGATTAAAGTTTTCGGTTTGAACGATGTCTCAACAGCATGATTTACCGGAATCAGGAGCGTGGAGATCTATTGGCAGGCTGGAAGCAGGTCAGACACAGCTCGTGGTAGCATAAGCCACCGGAGTGTCACGGAAGTGAAGTAGAAAAGAGGAGGAAGACGTCCTTATTTATTACCGGGTGGTGGTGGTGCAGTACCGGTGCCCGAGGGCTTAAGGTGCCCATCTGACGCACGGCGGATATTTAGTGGTTCGAGTGTTCATACCTGCCTGGGATCGAACCCGAGATCTTCTCCGTGGCAGTCAGGGACGTTGACCACTAGGACACCCGGTAGACACGATTCCAAGATACGGGAAGTATTCGAAGAAGGCGACGTCGAATACTTCCAGCGGAGAGTGAAAGCACGGCGAATATTGCATATTTTATAATTATGCTATTAAAGGATTTATAGCGTAATTATACAACATGCAATCATCATCATCATCATCATTGTCAACCATTATAAATCCACTGCTGGACGAAGGTCTTCCCAAGTTTCCTCCACAGCGGTCTGTCTTGTGCCAGTCTCCTCCATGTCACTCCCGCATACTTTCGAATTTCATCCACCCATCTTCCATGTGGTCTTCTTCTGGGTCCTTTCCTGTCCCTTGGAATCCAATCTAAAATTTCGGCTGTCCATCGATGATCTGTCCTTCTGGCAGTATGTCCAGCCCATTGCCATTTCAGGGATTTAACTCTGATCATGATGTCTTCCACTCGTGTCATTTTTCGGATCCACGAGTTCCTCTTCTTATCTCTCCTGGTTACACCAAGCATGCACCTCTCCATGCTTTTTTGAGTTGTCTGCAGTCTTTGTATGTCTCGTTTAGTTGAGGTCCACGTCTCTGCATCATACGTAAGCACTGGAAGGATGCATTGATTAAACACTTTTCTTTTAAGACATAATGGCATACTGCTCTTAAAAATTGTACTGTTTCTTCCAAAAGCTCTCCAGGCAAGTTTTGTACGCCGATTAATTTCTTCATCAATGTGACCTTCACTTAATATCTGCTGTCCAAGATAAACGTACGTGTCTGTTATCTCCAGCTTTTCTCCATCAATCGATAAATCTTCATTTCTTGTAAAAGCATTGAACATCACTTTTGTCTTCTGAAAGTTCATTTTTAATCCCACCTCTTTACTCTTGTCAGCAAGTTCCTGGATCATACTCTGCAGCTCTGATGGGCTATTCACTACTATTTGTGAAAATTGCAACACCACGAAGGACTGCCGGTATTAGAACGGAACTTACAGGATATGTACAACAGGTTGGGACTCGCAAATGATTAAAATGTCAGTGAAAGTGCGCACGCAGTTTCAGAGCAGCGCCCTCTGAACTGTCCTATCTTGGGTATAAAGAGTTGCGATCAGTGAAGAGTCAACGTTGAGCCTAAGAGGTGTTTCTTGTGTCTCACTATGCCCGTCGGCGAAGAAGGTCACATTATAAACATCTGACGGACTTTGAGGGAGGAATTATTGTTGGGATGAAAGAAGCTGAGTTTTCCCACCGCGAAATTGCCATTCGTACGCGACAAACCGACAGTAGAGTGATGCAAAGATGGCGTCAGTGGACATATGAGGCTCGAACAGAAATCATGGACGGCAGAATCGCACTGCTGCGCGCGATGACAGACACCTCTACCCTCTACCGCATGGCAGTGACCGACCGCAAAGCGACATCCACGGAGTTAGTGCATCAGTGGAGCTCTGTCACAGGTCAGGCTTTGTCTTCCAGCACAGTTCGACATCATCTGCTTAACAGAGGACTGGTTACTAGCAGCCCATTACTGCGCATTTCTTTGATCCTTTACTGCAGACGCCCCAGGCTGCAATGGGGTCCCGAACAAAGACACTGGAGTGCTGATTGGCAACAAGTCGTGCTTTCTGATGAGTCACGATTCAACTTGATGGTCGCATATGTAGTGAACGTCATACCGGAACAACGCCAAGTGTCATGGTTTGGGACGCCATTGGGTTCAATTCGGAATCTCGCCTGTTATGAATTGAGGGAACCATAAACAGCCAGTGATACATCAGGGATGTTTTAAGAGCCCAGGTGATACCCTTCCTTCAAAATTGTCCTGACGTTATACACTGAGTGCCCAATTTATTATGACCAGCCCCTCAGTACTTCGTTGGGCCACATTTTTGCTTTTAATACTGCGTCGATTCTACGTGGCATGGACCCCACGAGATGTTGATAGGTGGTTTGTGGAATCTGAGACCATGCTTGATGAATAGCACTTTTCAGGAGTGTGAGATTGCAGGGTTGTGGATCCAGCTGTTTGATGGCTCGTTCAACTTCATCCCACAAATTTTCAATGGGGTTGAGATCTGGAGATTGTGGGGGCCACCTAAGCAAAGTAAGCTCACCGGCATGTTCCTGAAACCGATCCTGTACAATACGAGCACTATGGCAGGACGCATTATCTTGTTGAAAGTAGCCATCGCCATTGGGATAAACCATCCACATGACAGGATGCACTTGGTCCACAACGATGTTTAGATATGATGTGCCAATCAGACGTTGATCAACACGAATTAAAGGGCCCAAAGCATGCCAGGAAAATATTCTCCAAACCAAAACGTTGCCTCCACCAGCTTGAAGGGTTGTAGCAATGCATTTGGGGCCCATGCTTTCGTGCTGTTTCCGCCAAATTCTCACTCGGCCATCGGCATGGTGCAACTGAAAACGTGATTCATCGGACCACATCATTTGTTTTCAATTATCGACTATCCAATCCTTGTGCTCCTGTGCGAACTGGAGACGTTTTCTCTTGTTAACTGCAGACAGCAAAGATGATCGAACAGGCCTTCGGCTGCCATATCCCATTCCATGCAGTGTACTGAGAACAGTGCATGCAGAGATCATTTGAGGGGATCCTTGATTAAGATGGTCTGTAATTTGCTGCACTGTTGCCCATCTGTTGTCTGTTACCAGTCTGGACACTCCCCGTTCCGCCCGAGCAGTCACTAGTCGATGACGACCAAACGTTGCACGTAGAGACCCAGTTTTTTGGCTGACAGTCCAGTCTTTAAACACTTTAACAACAGCTGCTCTGGAACATTTCACAAATGCGGCGGTTTCGGTGATACTCGCTCCATGGCTCCGAGCTCCTACAATCATCACACGTTGAAAGTCCGTCAAATCGCATTTTTTACGCATCTTGTCACCCAAAAATCACTTCTACTACTATCGGAAGCACTAAGCTTTCCCTTTTTATACTAGCCTCGCCCTCTGGTGGCAACAGCGTGCAGCCATAGCTCATTTGTTTAAAACTGTCAGGTGGTCATAATAAAGTGGCCACTCAGGTATTCCAGCAAGAAAGTGGTCGGCCACTTGTGTCCCCGAATGTCCAGTATCCTTTTCATTCACGGCAGATATCGGTTCTTCCTTGGCCTGCACGTTTCCCGGATATGTCGTCGTTCGAACATGTCTGGGACATGGTAGCTAAGTGAGTAGCCCGTCAATCGCCTCCGCCAGTCACCACAAACGAATTCTGGTCTCGCATAGAAGCAGCCTGGCAGGCTATTCCCCAGAAGCATATCAAAAACCTTTTCCATTCAACGCCACGCGGTGTCGAGGCTGTTATTGTTGCTCGAGGTCGCTTCACACGATACTGAGTTTCGAAGCGAAAAAGTCCTGTATAGCTCTGCAAATGTAATCTGTTATCTCCTGTAACATGAGGATCTCTGATATAAATTCCATACGCGATTCTTTCTTGATGTTGCGATTTTCACAGACAGTAGTGTATATTTGAAACATACAGTGTTAAAATAAAAGTTTGGCATGAAATTCCTGTTTTGTATAAACGTGAGTTGAATACATGAAAGAATATATCATAATAATGCACCGAACCCAAAGTAAAAATTTTAAACACCTAGTTCATGTATTGCGGAAAGTAGAGAGATTAGGAGTAGGAGTATGATGCGGGGGGAGTGGAAGAACTGGAGGAAATGTTGGAGGTGCCGTGAGATAGAAGCATCTCAGTTAGGCTGAGAAGTGGAGCACTCGGGATTGTAGAAATGCCTGCAGTGCTGTTTAGTACTAAGACTTGGTTAGATAGGGGATGTATGGATGAAACCTAATGGTACTATATAAGGTCTGCCAGGATTCTTAACTCACTGAAGCCTCAACTAGCAAACAAGTTGTATGGAGAACTAGTTGAAATACCCGGCGTTGCTCGGGAGAATTTGGTGATAATTCAGTATCTAAATTTTGTACAAATCAAATGAAAACTGTGTTGCAGCTCTTCATTGGAAAGCACCTGTCACAAAAAATCAATTCTTGCACTTATTACAACCAAAAGTATTAATTTTGAATTCCAAAATAAAATAGTAAGAAATGGAACTTTTTACGAAAATTTTGTAAGGGGCCCATGACCACGGGACTCTGACTCCTTCCAAAAACTGTCTGCCGTCTACAGTTTTAGAGTACCATGAGATAGTATACCAAATTTGGTGGTTCTATATTGAAAAATGTAGATCTGCATAGCGAACAAACAAAAATTCAACTTTATATATTAGATGAACTAAACCTTGCAGAAACAAAGATGTTATGTTCGGTGTGCGGTGGCACGAGAGAGTATAGGATAAAGATAAGAGAGGATGGAGCTTCACATGTTTCTAAGAAGGTCTAAGAAGTAAGACCGCACTTATATCGACATATATAGAGACAGATTATTCAATAATCAGGCTCAGATTATTCAAACTTATGCACCCACCACAAGTCATCCTGAAGAAGAAATTGAAGAATTTTATGAGGAAATTTGTCATCTAAATAATAAAGGTAAGCAGCACTTGAAAATAATTATGGGAGATTTCAATGCAAAAATAGGGCAACGGCAACAGAATGAAACTTCAGTAGGTAAATTCGGTCACGGCAACAGAAACCAGCGTGGAAATACTCTCGTTGAGTTTGCAGAGGCAGAAGGGTTTTTCATCTTGAACTCCTTCTTCAAGAAAAAAGCCACACAGGAAATGGACATGGAGACATCCAAATGGGACGACAAGTGAAATTGATTTTATTATGTGTAACAAAAAATTCGTCATAGAAGACTGCAGTGTGCTAAACAAGTTCAACACAGGTAGTGACCATAGATTGGTGAGATGTAAGATGCACCTCAACACCAAACTTGAACGTGGCAAGCTCATAAGACAAACAAAATCTATTGACATAACCAACCTTAAAAAACACCATAATACCTTCAAGTTGGAACTGAAGAACAGGTTCTCTGCTTTAGAAGGCCTAACATCGGAAGAAGTGGACATCTCTGAAGTTAACAGAAAAGTAACCAAAGCTCTTATGGAAACAGCAACAAAATTAGCTGGGTCTAAGAACAAGTTGCATGTAAACAAATTATCAGGAAAAACCAAAATGTTGATGCAAAAAGAAGAGAGATGAGGACAACTAAAGAAGATGTGACTTCCAAAGTGGAATATATAGAGCTATGCAAGACAGTAAGAAAAAGTATCACTGAAGACGTAAGAAAATTCAACTGTGAACTAGTGAGGAAAGCAATTGAAAACAACCAAAGCCTAAAGATAGCAAAGGGACATCTCAGTAAGGGAAGAAAACAGATTATGGCACTGAGAAAAGAAGATGGTTCTGTAACAAGAAATAGAGGCGAAATTTTGACAAGAGTGAAAGATTTCTACTCCAAATTATATGAAAGGGATGATACATGCACTCCAGACATCATGAAAGATACCAGTACCAGAGTTCCTCCAGTCCTTCCAGCAGAAGTTGCACATGCGATCAAGAACATGAAGCGGGGAAAAGCTCCAGGAGAAGATGGAATTACTGTAGACATCATACAAGAAGCAAGTGGAGAAATTGAAACAGTACTCGCCCAAATTTTCACTCGATGCCTTAATGAAGGAAAGATTCCTGAGGATTGGAACACCGCTACAATGATCCTGCTACATAAGAAAGGTGACATTGAGGATCTCGGAAACTACAGACCTATCAGCCTCCTATCAGTAGTTTATAAAATCTTCACTAAAGTTCTTTCACACCGCTTGAAGGTAACACTGGACATGGCTCAACCGAGAGAACAAGCTGGATTCAGGAGTGGCTACAGCACAATAGATCATATCCATGTGCTGAGAGAACTAATTGAAAGAGCGAGGGAATATGAACTTCCATTGTGCATGGCTTTTATCGATTATGAAAAAGCCTTTGATTCGGTGAAACCATCATCAGCAGTTACAATGGCTCTGAAAACCTGCGGTATTGAAGATGCATACATTAATATTATTAATAACATCTATGAAAATGCAAGTGCAAAGATTCGGCTGTTTGAAAATACAACACACACAAAAATTGGAAAGGGAGTGAGACAAGGTGACACCATATCTCCGAAGCTCTTTAATGCCACATTGGAGGGTGTTTTTCAGTCGCTGAGCTGGGAAAACAAAGGGATAAAGATTAATGGAGATTATCTAACCCACCTTCGTTTTGCTGATGACGTAGTCATTTTTGCAACTACCCCATCAGAGCTGCAGAGTATGATCCAGGAACTTGCTGACAAGAGTAAAGAAGTGGGATTAAAAATGAACTTTCAGAAGACAAAAGTGATGTTCAATGCTTTTACAAGAAATGAAGATTTATCGATTGATGGAGAAAAGCTGGAGATA
Organism: Macrothele yani; assembly: GCA_039090855.1. NCBI lineage: Eukaryota > Metazoa > Arthropoda > Arachnida > Araneae > Macrothelidae > Macrothele > Macrothele yani. The sequence continues at coordinate 61,462,219 of CM077029.1, forward strand.
ACAGACACGTACGTTTATCTTGGACAGCAGATATCAAGTGAGGGTCACATTGATGAAGAAATTAATCGGCGTACAAAACTTGCCTGGAGAGCTTTTGGAAGAAACAGCATAATTTTCAAGAGCAATATGCCATTATGTCTTAAAAGAAAAGTGTTTGATCAATGCATCCTTCCAGTGCTTACGTGTGGTGCAGAGACGTGGACCTTAACTAAAAAGAGATATACAAAGACTGCAGACAACTCAAAAAAGCATGGAGAGGTGCATGCTTCGTGTAACCAGGAGAGATAAGAAGAGGAACTCGTGGATCCGAAAAATGACAAGAGTGGAAGACATCATGATCAGAGTTAAATCCCTGAAATGGCAATGGGCTGGACATACTGCCAGAAGGACAGATCATCGATGGACAGCCGAAATTTTAGATTGGATTCCAAGGGACAGGAAAAGACCCAGAAGAAGACCACATGGGAGATGGGTGGATGAAATTCGAAAGTATGCAGGGGTGACATGGAGGAGACTGGCACAAGACAGACCGTTGTGGAGGAAACTTGGGGAGACCTTCGTCCAGCAGTGGATTGATAATGGTTGACAATGATGATGATGATGATATAGAGACAGAATAGAGGTTGTGTATATTCGCTATTAACATTGAGCTAAAAGAAAGAGAAGCAGAGAAAGTAGTGAAACAGAAGAATTTGCAATTCAGAAAACCGCGAAGAAGGAAGAACCGCACTAATGAGCTAGCACTGCCCTTTTCTCTGTGTAGAGTAGTAAACTGTGTGATATCTTGGCAAATATGCAACGAGAAAGTTTTTTTCTGAATTTTTTTTTTTTTTTTTTGTTAATTTACGTTACTGGAGTACAGTTTCACAAGAACAGAAATATTCTATCCAGGAGGGAGAATTTCGGTTTAGTTAACATGAAATAAAAAACATTTCGGCTTTAATTAACATAAAACAATTCTCGTTGGTAAGCATAACGTGTTTGGTGTAAAAATCACTAAGGAAGCACATTGGAATAACAATACTTTATTCATAAAAGAAGTCCCTCTCTGACTAAAAGTTTCGCATAGTTACAGTCTTATGGCTTGACAGCTCTGCAAAGGCATTTCTCCAGGATAAAATTATAAAGCCATACACGCACGATCGAATACTCAAGAGATCTGACATATGAAAATAGATTTGTGCAAATTTCATTTGAAAATCCTCTATCAATTATCCTTTATAAGAAGTTAGATTCCTGTAAATTTTAAAACAGCAACTAAACACTTACTGAGAGATGAACCTCGCTTCATTATTCAGCAAATCACCGCCGAGGTCCCCTTCCTTTAATTTTTTTCCAAATTTTTCCAGTGTTCTTCGGAAGTGAGTCTCGAGAAAAAAACCAAGAAAAAGAAAACACCTGTTTCTCCCACCTCTAACCCTTAGAACCAATAAATACCGGGGTTATAATAATAGGATCACTGGAAGGAACAATTGTTTTTTACTGACTTACCCTTCGACTTCAGTCATTACTCCCATCATCTGAATTTTCCTTTACAGAAAACTAGCTTTGTGTGAATGAAATATCAAAGTAATATTTTCATGAACCACGAAAAGTAAGAGTTCAGGGATTTATAACAACATCCGTTTTCTAAGCCGGATTTGCTTTCCCTTTGTGTGAAGAGCACTTCCTTCCTGGAATTGCGACACTGCAGCAAACCCTTTTTATTGCTAAACTAATAACGCTGAATGACGAAAAACACAAACAACTAGCAAATTAAGAAATCATCAAGTAAAACGACTGTATTTTTTCATCTCACTGACTTATGTGTGCACATTGCTGATCTGGGTTTCAAAAACACGCAGAACTTCCTGATGTCTGAAAAGAATGTTAATTTCGTTTATAATTTCTTTGTTTCCGTTTTCTTGAAGAGTGATACTATAAACACCTCCATAAAAACAGAAGGCTTCAGTTATTGTGGTCTCGCTAACAACTGTTGATTATTTTTAGATGATCTTTCGACCGTGAAGAAGCCCTTGCATGATAGAAAGAAGGTGTGCTCAGACGATTGCGTGCGAGTAAACACGCAAAGACTGGCGTCTAAGATTCCTATTGTTCCAGATTCCCTTCCTCTTACTGATACGGCTTCCCTTATTTTTTTCCGAGCCTCCTTTCCTTCCCGCAGTGTCACTTTTGGTCAGTTATTCTTGTAATAGTGACTTCCTTTATGACATTCTGGGCGTTTCACAGCGACCTTCTGTGACTCGGGAACTCGATGACTAGACCAGTTTGGCCATGCGGAAGAACGCAACCAGGAGCAATTTCTGGACATTGGTGATGGCATCGGTGATATGAAATGAAATGAAATGCGCATCTCCCGTCACAATGAAGTGTTCCTCGAACAGAAAAATATCCGCACCTCATGAGAGTTGCTAAGACAGCAGTCTTCTGGAGGATGGTATACATACTCTTATGAGAACTCTGTTTGAATACTATGAGGAGACGTGTTCCTAGTGGGAAAAGCTAATTCGGCAATCTATCAGAGGAGCAATGCTCTTTTTTCTTTTAGTAGAGGTGCTCTCTGCACGGAAAATATTAATTCCTTAGTCTTCTGGTGAGGAAAAATGCCTTTCAGTAGCAATGCTAATTCTTCAATCTTCTGAGGAGGAGTTCTAATGAAAGACGTCAATTCCTCAAGTTTTTTCTGACGGGGAGTTCCTCTTACGGGCAGTGATTCTTGGGAGTGAAATGCTCTTTAAGGTCAGTATCTTCTCGGGAATAGACATGCCCTTACCGTGTAGTGTTCTTAGGGTTTAAAGTCTAACAGTAATGTAGAAGAGGCTTAGCGCACCTTATCGGCGTAAGGCACTTTTTTTAGGCTTAGCTCCGGTAAGGCACTTTTCATGATTATTTCAACAGAAAAGTAGGGCAAGGAATATTTTAGTTGATCATGTACGCAGAATTAGGGAATACTGCAATTTATATGAAATCACTCGTATCTTTAGCGAATTTTCGTGTTGAAGGGATGAGACTCAATATATATATATATATATATATTTTTTTTTTTTTTTTGATTGGAGGTTTAACGACCACCGTGAGCAACTCAATGGGCTATAAGCAGTCGCCTGTTCCTAATTTAGGGCCACTGTTTCCAGGAAAGGGAGAGAGAGCCAGTGCCGTAAGATAAACACAACATCCATGCCTCACCGGGATTCGTACCCGGACCCCTTTCGTACGAATGATCATTGCGCCACAGGGGCGGCGAGACTGAATATTTGGATCACGCACTAGGACTTCTCCCGAATTACAAAATTTCAAATATAAAGAGAATGGGAACTCCTTTGTCAAGACAGCAGTCCTCAATATGAAGTTATAGCTGGTGGCTTGTTTTGAGGTTAAGACAGCACAGCTAAGAAGAAAATCAACACTGAAGAATTAAACAGGCACGCAGGCTGAGTGCAAAGTGATTTACAGTTGAAAAGACAGTTTCTATTAAATTCTTCACCGGGTTCAACAGGGCAATCTTCATAGTTCATTCTCTGATTCCTTATGGGTAATACGGAGGATTTCTTGGTGGTCTAGTGGTCAGAAGCGCTGGCTTTTGGATAATAACTTAATCAACACTGAAGAATTAAACAGGCACGCAGGCTGAGTGCAAAGTGATTTACAGTTGAAAAGACAGTTTCTATTAAATTCTTCACCGGGTTCAACAGGGCAATCTTCATAGTTCATTCTCTGATTCCTTATGGGTAATACGGAGGATTTCTTGGTGGTCTAGTGGTCAGAAGCGCTGGCTTTTGGATAATAACTTGCGTCGGTCCTGAGCCCGTGTACGGATGAGGTTTGGGCAGTGCACGAGCCCCACAGTGCTGGCCATCTTTCCTTTCCAGAATCAATAGCCTCTAACCAGGGATGGAGGACTGACTATAGGCCTAGATGCTCACTTTGGCTTAAAACACTAAGCAAATAAAGCGAAAAATGTCTGCCACCCCACAATATTAGCAGAAGTAGCGTTAAAGTCATATGCATTCAGTGTGACTGATTCGTATTATTCACACTGAATATTTTGAATCTTGTAGAACGGCAGAGCATTATTTTAAGGAAAACTTCATGTTCTCTGCATCTAACTCCTACGTAACATTCTTTAAAATTTCCCAAATTATGTAACTCTGGTGAAAATCAAAAGACATGATTGTAATAAAAAGTACTATATGCTGAAAACAACAAACAAAATTTTAAATTGTTTTCAAAAAAATTGAGGGTCTTCTTTCCGGGTCCTTTTTACCGCTAAGGCACTTTTTCTCTTAGAACTACATCACTGAGGTCTAACTCAGAGGTGGGGAACCTTTTCATGTAGGCCGTATTCAAGAAATTTCAATTATATATATTTCAAAATGCTCATCATTTTGTAAAAATCTACTACTATATACTAACTAACTTCAAAAAATGAAAAAAAGTTAATTCTACAATTAACTAACCGTTTAATGATTTTCTGTGACTGCTTTTTGTTGGAAAGCATTTGAATATTTGGTTGCAACGTGGAGGTCCGCAGTTTCATCTCATCCACTAGATGGGTATCCGTCATTTGTGACCTTAAGGGCGTTACTTGATTCGGCTTAGGCAGGAGAAAGTAGATTCGCAGCAATAAGTGGTTGAAAAGCAAGAGGGCAGTTTTCGTGAATGTTGCCGAAGGCGAGGGTATTCTATTACATTTTTCCGTATTTCAATTGGATCCTTTTTTTTAGGCTCAAATAAGGACTAAAATGTTATCTTCTGACAGCTCAATTAATTCTATCTGTAGTTCTGTAGGAGCCAAGGAGACATCAACTAGGTGACGTTGAGATGCTAATTTGAGTGTGATGTCACGATTCTCAAAGTCAGTGAACCTTTCATTGTATTCTCCAATTAATAAGTCTATAACAGCTGGGTATTCTTTAAAAGATTCTTATGAATCCTCCTGCTCATCGATGACCTTTGCTAACTGGGGAAAATGTCCATCCGAAATTTCCTTTTGAATTAGGAGAGTTTTGAAAAAAGATGGCTTTTTTTCGAAACGCTTGGGTTTTTCTTTGCCACATATCATATATAGACTTACGTAGTTTTACCTTACAAAGAAATATTTGCTTTGACAGGATATCACACAAGAATGCAACGTGTTTCTATGAAAATTTTCTTTCAGTAATTCACATTGCTGATTCTGTTCTTCATAAAATTTAACTGTATGTTATCGCAAAGACAACATTTTGACGAACACCTGTCCTTGCGATAGCCAACGCACTTTAGAATGATGCGGCACATTCACACTGAATTCCTCATTAGTATCTCAAATGTGGTCATTTTAAGACTAAAATAAAAATAATAAAAGACGAACAAAAACATATTACTAAAAATAAAAGGCTTTGCTCTACAAAATTTGGATTCACTCAAAAGGCCGGCGGTTTCGCACCCGTGGTCTAACTACATGTGAAAATTCAGTTTGCATAGAACACCAACATTAAGTGAAGTTTGATTAATGGATAGCTTAATACTCAATGTCCTTAATTAAGCATAGATAGACTAAACGAGATAGATAGAGAAAAGTATTAAAATCAAAAGAGAAAATCAAAGTATAATTGTCCATATCACATTTTGCATATGGTGTAACTAGAATTGTATGGAAATATTTTTTCGCCGTGACTCGAATTTAGGTTAAGTGAGGAAGGGGGGGGGGGGGGGTGTGTGTGCGATTTTTGGAGAAGGTTTAAGTAATTTTAAATATTACTTGTTATAAATCTTTCTTTTTGGCGTTTCGATGAGGGTTTGAAATCTCAAATCCCCGTCCCCTGACTACGCCCATGCTGTGACTACATTGACAATTATTTAATTAAGCGAACGATCCCTTTTTCGCTATACAACTGACAAGATCATAATTCACCAAACTCTTTCTTTCTTTCTTTATGAAATATAGTTACTCTAAAAATTACTTTGCATCAGATAAAGTTGGCAGCCGACCGGTATTTTAAGCACCTGGTCGGAAGTTTTGGCGATTTTCTGCCTAAGGCCGGTGGCAATTGCTTACTGGCCCTATTTGAAGTAAAAAACAGCTGAATATTTGCTGAAAAAAAAAGCTTAAAATTTACCAAATTGCTAAAATTAACTAGAAATTTCATTTCAAGGGGGAAGGGCGGTATGTCGAGCCGGAGCTCATAAACCTGTCTATAAATCACATAAATCAGGGTGATACTTTGGTTGTGTGTTTTCTTGGAGCGGGGGAGGGGGGTATCACTCACCGGCCGATGAGGGTTTCCAGTAGGTCCTAATATTACTAATCAAGGCTGGCAACCTCAGTTTCAGACAATATTTTATATACAGATTATTGATTGGGAAACGAATTTCCCTGAAGAAATATTTCTTCATAAATACACGGTAGGGATTTAAATCTTTTATATTTTCACTGTACACCATGTAAACCTTCCGTTCAGAAAACTTGAAAATTTTTATCGTTCTGGAGTGGGGATATAACCCGCACCTCCCGATTTTGAAAGTAGTGGTAATGTCTAGCATGCTCGACCGGAAATCGGGAGGTGCGGGCTCGATCCCCGCTCCAGAACGATGAAAATTTTCAAGTTTTGTGAACGGAGGGTTTACATGGTTTACAGTGAAAATATAAAAGATTTAAATATATTTTAATTTCAATTTTCTCCCAGGGAAGTTCCACAGGCTCCCTCGCTTGGTGGTCCGCGATAAGTAAAGAAATGCTTAAAGTGGTCCATGAGGGACCAAAGTTTGAGAAAAACTGTACTAAATCAAGCTGAAATGTGACTTCAAGATAGAAAAGCTGAATTGCAAGTGTGTTTGTGAGGAGGATCGGTAACACTTGGTCTAGGATATTTACAAGTTACATCCCATACATCATTTTATCGTTTTAAAACTCTCGTCAATAGCAATGACACCCCCTTGTGTGTGGGAGGAGAGAGGGTTGAGAGGAAGCCAAATTTCGCAACAACGCACCGTTTTCGTAGCATCAAAAATGCATTTTTGTAATGGCTTTTATTGCAGTTAGCATTAGGTTTTTGTAATTTACGCAGATGACAATGAGATATTGCTACGTTTATGTAAAACGTTATGAAATAATGTTCGGCGAGAGTTAAGTAAATTTTTTGTTAAGCAACAATGAAATTAACTATTGTTGCTTCACTTCATGGGACGACATTGTAGAATAAGATTTCAGCAAGTTTTGTCTACTTCCGTTACCCATTTTCGTTACATCGAAATTTTATGCATGGTATTTACTTTACTGTTGTCGGGAACGATGCATAGCATCAAAACAGTTTTTCAACAAAAAATGGTATTGGAACCATACCTCTTTTTTTTCAGCGTTGTCACTGATCTGGCCTTACCCAGCAGGCAAGCACAGCTTATTATGACTTAGCAGTAATGGAATTTGAGACACAGATGATCGAAGCATTAAAGTTTCACAACGGAAAATCTATCAAACTCTATATTTCGAAACAATGTTCAATTAAAATTTAATTATTTCGTTAGAAATAAGGAAGAAAATCTTTTCAAGGTATGCTTAGACGTTAATGGCAAGAAGACAATGAAGTGTTTGAAAGGACTGTCTTAATTTTGAGCTTTACGTGGTCAACCATGAATCTCTCTCGGTTTTCATTTTTACTCTGATCTTTTTCGGACTTTGTTTGATGATTTGTCTGAGTTTGCTGACAAAACAGCTTGATACACGCTCAGCTTTGAGCGATACGTCCTTTGTTTCGGTTCAGTAATTTCCACCATAATCCGTAATTTAACTTCCGCATCATTGCGACATAATGATTGAACTCCTTTTCAGGCATAACATGCTTACGGATATATTATGTTTGCATGCAAAGAAGATAGACTTGTGGAGTAAGTTCGGATGTAATTATTCCCCCATTAGACACGATTTTAGATTGCCGGAAAGGAAACCGTATCTTATTTCTTAATATAAGAAAGAATACAAATTCCGAAGATGACAATCCGATTTTTGGCGTAAATGTGACAAGGATGGTAAGTCAGATAATATCCGGAATCTTGAAAATTTTCATCCTCCTGGAGCGGGACTCGAATCCGCGTCTCCCAGAAAAACGCCCGGGTATGCTAACCACTACATCACCCAGAACGACCAAGTTTCAAGTTTCCGATCAATTTGAATATAACCATCATTTATATTCAAATTGATCGGAAACCGCTCCAGGACGATGAAAATTTTCAAGATTCCGGATATTATCTGACTTACCATCCTTGTCACATTTACGCCAAAAATCGGATTGTCATCTTCGGAATTTATATTATATGGCGTAATCCCGTATTTCTTTCGTGATAAGAAAGAATGTTTTTTACTGTTGTTTTTAGCAACTGCACTCAGGAAGCATAAAATTGATGAAAAATCAAATCGTTAAAAATTATGGGCGAGTTTAATTCATAGAGCATGGATACAGTATGAACCGAGACAGACACAGTAACTGATATTTTCATTGAAGATTTAACGACACCCATGGACCTATTATAAGTTGGTATGCTTTAGAAAAGGCAATGCCTTCTCTCTATATCTGCAAAGCTTCTAGCAAAACGTACAAGTTTGCATTCCCGGGTTTCGAGCTTGTATTTCCCGATTTCTCTTCAACTATATCAGCTATTTCATCAAAATTTATATAGTTTGGCTGTCTCAGAGACTACTCATTTCATCATCATCATTGTCTACAATTATCATTCCACTGCTAGATGAAGGTCTCCCCAAGTTTCTTCCCCAACGGTCTGTCTTGAGTCAGTCTCCTTTTTGCCACTTCCGAATGCTTTCGAAGTTTATCTGCCCATCTCCCACGTGGTTTCCTTTTGGGTCTTTTCTTGTTCCTTGAAATCCAGTCTAAAATTTCGGTTGTTCATCGGCGTTCCGTTCTTTTGGCAATCTGTCCAGTCTATTGCCATTTCAGGGATTTTACGCTGATCATGCTGTCTTGTACTCTTGCCATTTCTCTTATGCAGGAGTTTCTTTCCTTATCTTTCCTGGTTACACAAAGCATACATCTCTCCATGCTTCTTTCAGTTGCCTGCAGTCTTTGAATATCTTTTTTAGTTAATGTCCTTTCTCTGCTCCTTAGGTAAGAACTAGAAGGATGCATTAATTAAACACTTTTCTATGCGCCGATTAATTTCTTCCTCAATGTGAACGTAAATTGATATCTTTTGTTCAAGGTAAATGTAGGTATCGGTTATTTCCAGCTCTTCCACATCAATCGATGTCTTCATTTCTTGTAAAAGCATTGTTCATCAGTGTTGTTCTCTGAAAGTTCCTTTTTATTTCCACTTCTATATTCTTGTTAGCAAGTTCCTGGATCATACCCTGCAGTTCTGAAGGGGTAGTTGCAAAAGCGACTACGTTATCAGCAAAACGACGGTGAGTTAAATAATTTCCATTAATCTTTATCTCTTTGTTTTTCCAGTTTAGTGATGAGATATTTCGAATATGCCATTGAAGAGTTTGAGAATTATGGTGTCGCCTTTTTGGGAAACATGGTGTCAGCTTCTTAGCACCCTTTGCCATCATATCACACTGGCAGTTGCATTGGCCATGTACATTCCAGCTGTCAGGGACTGAGGGCGAAGTTTTAAGTTATGGAATCATTTGGAGGAGGGGGGGGAGTAGGGGTTGATCATAACTCACCACGCTAGCCAAGCGAGTTGGTGAGTATGGGATAGCATTTACTCTGATCCTGGTGGTACAGTTATACAGCTATGCGGTGGCCGTCAGAGCCCCTTTAGTGGGAATAGGATGCACCGCAAGAAGGCGGGGTTGACATTCGTCGAGGAGAGGCTATGCGGTGTTTGCTCATCATATAACCTTACATCCCTCCATAGACTACAATGGATTAATAAATCATTGAAATGTTATACTTGTAGACAGGAAAATATCTGAATTTTGAACCTCACACGTTTTCTGAAATCATTCACGAGGACAGTTTAAATTGTGTGAGTATAGATTTCATAAAAACACTAACGAAAAGAAATGGTAGAAGAACTAACAGATTTTTCAAAAGAAATTGAACTAGAAATCAACAATGATAAGACGAAAATAATGTCAAACCAACTTAATAAAAAAACATAGTACAAGAAAATATTAGAATAAATAATAAAGAAATAGAATATGTGGAAGAATACAATTACAAAATATAGGAATCAGTGGTGATACTTTTTCACTTTTCAAAAATTACCTGACTAACAGACTACAATATACACAAATTGAGCAATACCACTCCTCATTTCAAATTATGAGATCAGGAGTACCACAGGGTTCTGTCCTTTGCCCTTTATTGTTTAATTTATACATTAATGATTTATTTTCGCTGTCAACTCATATGGATCTTTTTCTGTATGCTGATGATACAGCTGTTCTTATAAAAGGAAAAAAACTTTAAAATACTAACCCAATGTAATACACAGTTGCAAACTATTTCTGACTGGTTAAATTCTAATGAATTAACAATTAATGCTAATAAAACTAAAGCAGGGATTTTTCTAATACGTTATCTCCTTTAACAACAAAGGCACAAATATCCCTTAATAGTAAAAGAATTGATATAGTACCTTCATTCAACTACCTGGGAACTACAATAAATTTTGACCTCAAATGGAATAAATATATTGATTTTCTTTTAATTAAACTATCTAGAAATATTGGTATAGTGAGTAATATTCTGAATGATCTAACAACTAAAACATTGATCTCATTGTATTACACACTATTTCAAACTCATATTAATTACTGCATACTATCATGGGGACAAACGACACAATACAATATTAATAAATTACAAATTCTACAAAATAAATTTATTAGACTAATTGATCTCAAATCACATCCTAATACTCGACCTTTAATAAATTTTAGAACAAAAATTATATCCTAATAAATATAATATACTTACTATTACTCAACTATACTATTTTAATCTTGGTAAAATTATGTTCAAACGAATTAAATGTAATCTATATTCAGAGCTCATATCTCTTAAGACACATGCACATTCGTATGAAACAAGGAATAAACTACAATTACAATCTATTTTTCCAAAAACGGAATCAATTAAACTTACTCTAAATTACAGAGGCCCTCAATACTGGAATTCTTTACCTAACAACCTGACTAACTTAAGCAATTTTAATTTATTTAAAAAAATTCAATCTCTATGTTCTTCAATAATTAAAAAAAGGAAAAATTGGCCAAACGTCTTCTGATTGTCTGACTTAATGTGTCTATCTGTTGTTTCATTTGTTTCTTCTATGGGGAGTATAGGGCTATGTCAGGCCATTTTGGCCTTTTCCCTTGTCTTCCCTGTTGTTACAGTCTATGTTCATCATTTATGTACGGTCAATGTTTTTTCCCCACTCTTTTTTTTTATTTTTTTTATTTTATTTTCTTCCAAGAGCATGTAACAACAAAAATAAATAAAATAAATAAATAAATAAATAAATACCTAGGAAAACTAATTACTACAAAGAAACAGAGAATTATGGAAAAAATTGACAAGAATAAAAATAGGGTGGACAGCTTTTGGGAAGTTAAAGAATATTCTATGTAGTAAAAGAAAGCCGCAAAAAAAGAGCAAAACTTTTCAATCAATGTATAATACCCATTATGACATATGACGCTGAAACCTGGCCTATCAAGAAAAACGTCTTAGACAATTTGCAAAAAAACACAACGTAAAATAGAAAAATCCCTACTAAATATAAGAATTCAAGATAAAAAAAACACATGTAAGATTCAGAACAAAATTTTTAGACATAGGTGAAAAGATTCTCAATTTAAAATAGAAATGGGCTGGAAAATAATAGATGGACTAAAATAGTAATAGATTGGAGACCATATAAAGGGAGAAAGAATGAGCAGGAAGGCCAGAGGGAAGATGGATGGATGCTATAAACAAAACTGTAGGAAAGCTATGGAATAAACAAGCCCAAGACAGGAACATTTATAAAGAGATGAGGAAACCTATATCCTCAATTGACTATATAAAAAGGGTTGGAAGAAGATTTATGTGATTGGTGATGGTGAATTTTTATGGTGCAAGGGCCATGTGGGGCAAAAGAGGGCCAGGAAGTTTTATATAAAGTTCTTGAATAATCAGAGAAAAACTATTTTTGAACAAATCACATTCTCTCTTTTTTTTTTTTTTTTAGATTTCTCACCAGTGACACCCAGAATTTCTTTATGGGGTTTGCCCAAAGTATTGAAAATGCAAATAGAATTGAAAGCAGAGAAAGCGTCTAAGATATTAGGAAGCGATAAGAATATTTCCTCCATGTTAAAGCGCTCTTGGTTTTTGTTTGGTAGTTTAACGACCACCGCGAGCAACTTGTTCTTGCGTTTGGTAGTGTAACGACCACCGTCCCTAATTTAGAGCAACTGGTTCCAGAGAAGGGAGATAGCCAGTGCCAAACCTATGCATTACCGTGATTCGAACCCGGACTTATCTCGGAAGAATGTTCATAAGCCAGCGCTTAGACCAAAGCACGTTTCGAATGATTCATGAACAGATATATGTATTTAAAAGTGAGCAGATAATAACAAAGAGCGAAGGGCCAAATGATATCTCATGGAGAGGACCCGGGCTTTTGGACCACGATCACTAAGTGCACCACTATTTCTCACTAAAATAAAGCTTTAATACCCATGAAGAATGTATACTTTAAGGCAAATTAAATGTTTTGCCTAAGATACACCGATGAACCATTCCCCAGCCTAGAGAAATGAGCGCGTCGGGAGACCGAACGGTTACTCAGGTGAAGTTCACAGAGCAGTATATGTACAACTCGAGGACCGGCTTTCGGTTAGTAGAGTGTTCGGAGTCAGAATAGGAAAAGCTACCGATTTGTCGAAGTTTGATGACGGACAAATTGCGATGGCACCACGCCTTGGAACTACGATCTCGGAAACGGCGCGGCTTGTGGGTTGTTCAAGTGCGGCTCCAGTGAGTACGTATCAAAAGTGGTACACAGACGACCAAACGACGAACCGTCGTATAGCCTTGTGTCGTCCACAGCTTATGATGCCAGAGGCGAACGGAGACTGTCGCGCATTGTTCACAGACCGCAGGCCCACAGTGCGACAAATCACCCGCGGCTACAACAGTGGTTATCAGAGTAATGTGTCACAGCAAACAGTTTATCGCAGCCTTCTGCGCAAGGGCCTGCGTAACCGATGACCCAGCCGCGTCCCAATGCTCACTGCACGTCATCGCCAACAACGCATGAAATGGGCCCAAGATAATCAAGATTAGACCGTGGATGATTGGAAGATAGTGGCCTGGTCTGACGAATCAATATTCCTGGTGCATCACGTAGACGGCCGAGCGCGGATACGCTGATTACCAATGGAGGCTATGGCACCTGGATGCACTGTTGGGCCGGCTGCGACGGTGTTATGCTGTGGGCGATGTTTTCTTGGGACACTTGAGTCCCCATTATCCCAATAATACAATCCCTGACAGCTGTCAGGTATCTGAACATCGTTGCGGACCAAGTTCACCCATTCATGGCAACTGCGTTCCCTGCTGGTGATGGCCATTACCAACAGATAATGCACCATGCCACACTGCCAGAGTCGTCAAGAATTGGTTCGAGGAACATGCTGGTGACTTTCTGTTAATGCTTTGGCTTTTAAATTCCCCTGACATGAATCCAATCGAACATTGGTGGAGCTACTTGGAAAAGCGAGTTCGCGCTAAAACACCACCACCCCGAAATGTACGGGAACTGGAGAACATGTTGTTTATATTATGGTATCAGATACATCAGGGTACGTATCGCTACCTCATCGAATCTATTCTTTGCCGAGTGGCCGCTATTTTGCTGGCTAAAGGGTGTCCTACAGCTTATTAGGTAGGTGGTCATAATATAATGGTTCATCGGTGTATATAATGATAAAAAAATGATAAAAATTGAATTAAATCTGAGTTTATTTTTTTTTGTCGTCCTTTCTCGCTCTAACATCCTAATTTCTCCATCTCTGGAGTTACATGATTATCAGAAGTAGAACAAGGTGGAACCAACAGATAGATATTTTTTGTTTGATTTTGCTTTGTCACAGCCGAAATGCTGCTGCACACGAGCATGAAGTTGCAGAAGATAATCCTTTTTATTGTTTTTCTTTTTGATAGAGTTGCATATTTCAGCTTTTCTCTTACTTAAAACTGAGTTATATTAATCGCATTAAGTTCTGCATGTAATCAAAAATCGGATAATACTACCATAAGTATTTCAGCGCCCGTGTGGTCGCAGTTGCAAAATTGATTAGTTACCCACCAATTTCCCCAGAGCAAGGCTTTTCGTGGTGAATCATATAGACACCGAACATTCTAGACATTGTTTACGAACAACGAATATCATGTACGTCTGTGAAGGTCAGAAAATAAAGGGAACATTTGCATTTAATGTCCGTATTGCACTTTCCAAATAAATGTAGAACATCTTAAAATGCGTGAAAGCAATTATACAAATTTGAAGATGCTGTGATAGTACCTGGAGATCTTGTGACGTATATTCTAAATTAACTTTCCTTTTTAGTTTCTTTTCCCATGTAAATCTTGAGTTTATTCTCAGTTATACTTCACACTTAACGTGATATCTTTTCTCTCAAACGAATACTGTTGGCAACATAATTGAGGTTGAATGAACGTGACGTATGCCTGTGATGATAAGAACAAGAGATATAAACTACGAGTAAACTGTTGCTTGTAGAGCGTTGTGTTGGAGAGCGATTAATGTGGAACGTGATGTGTGGTGTGTTTAATGTTGATACCTATTTGTTATGTGAAGTGCTACATCGAGAAAGAAAGCATCTTTTCCGTAAGTTTGACTTCTGCTTTCTAAATGTTTCGTCTGGCCGTTAAGGTTTAATTTAGGAACTATTTCATAGTATGGTGATGTTTTAACATAACGTAGCAGTACGACAAGACATTTACGTTATAATCTCCAATTTCATTAATCTATTACGAGTGAAATGCATATCATCATGTAAAATCCCGTATATCCCAACCTCGTCTGTAAACCAACCTTTCTTTTTTTTTTTTTTAATTGGAGGTTTAACGACCACCGTGAGCAACTCAATGGGCTATAAGCAGTCGCCCGTCCCTAATTTAGGTTCACTGGTTCCAGGGAAGGGAGAGAGCCAGTGCCGTAAGACAAACACAACATCCATGCCTGACCGGGATTCGAACCCGGACCCCTTACGGACGAATGATCAGAGGCCAGCGCCTTAGACCACTGCGCCACCGGGGCTGCTAAACCAACCTTTCACACACCGCAGACTGATGTTCGTCTTTGCTGGTTGAGAAACACTGCATTAAACCACTCAGGACAATGCATTTCAAAGGAACATTCTAAGGTGATTTATCAGCCGCAATACACCGCACTTATAGACTTTCCTCTACTTTAGGAATTGCAAGGTCGTACAATTTTTAAGATTGCTCACTCTTTCTACTCCAAAACAGTAGAATTTTCAAGTTGTGAAATCCAAATTTGCCGGTCCCGGGACGGGAATCCACATCTGCTCCGGAGAAGAATGCTTTACCAGTTAAGCTACGCTGGCAACAGCTTATCACTGCTACTTACAGTCTTGACATGTGCGTCACCTCTGTTATACATCACATATACACCCACTTGAAAAACGCGGGGGCACGAAATCGCAGGTTTCGGGTCCGCCACAAACCATGCTTGAAGTAACTCCCTATAGAAGAAAGAGTTCTCATTTATTCCAGACGATGCGTGGAAGAACCATTACACATTTGTTTTGAAGCGAAGAAATAATTTTTATTAATTTTGAGACGACGTTTAAAAGGAACATCACATGTTTTTCGAAACACCAACGGCCAGTAAATTCATTTTTACGTTTGGGGGTCAATGTAAAACCCAAATTTGCTGGTCGTGGCCTCGAACTCTGAAGTCGAATGCTTTCCTAACTAAGTTACACCAACAAGTTATTATCACTGCTACTTATCGTCTTGACATGTGCGTCCCCTCTATAGTACATCATAAGTGTGCAGGAGTATCTAATATCACTCTAGGACAAAATATTTTCTAGCTTTGTAAGGAGTTTCTCATGTTTCACCCTACAGAATTTTACAGTTATCAAAACATCATAAAACTCTTCACAGTTTCTCTCCCCAGGGCAGAAACTTTCTTTATTTTTCTAAGAGTTTTCCATATTTCTCTCTACAAGGCAGAAAAAGCGTCAAACTTTCAGCAGAGTCCTTTACATTTTCAGTTCTCGGAAGCGTAAAAATTTCAACTTTCCTGCCAAGCTCTACACGTTTCCTGTTCCAGTACAGTGCAACTTTCAAACTTTTAGAAAAATTCCTTACATTACAGCACCAAGACAGTACCACCACCAAACTGAACTCTCCCAGGACTCCTCCGTACTTCTCCCTCTATATAGAGATTAAAATTTTTAAGTTTTCAGTGAGGTTCTCCACGTTTCTTTCTGTCAAACAACGCAAGTATCAAACTTTTCGAGAGGTATGCTAGGTGATAGTTTGCTATGGAACTGACATGTTTGAGGTCACGATCTACGGAACTTAGAAAAAATAAGAGATCTATATCATATTTTCTGTTATGCTTGTTTGTCTCTTTAATTTCAAGCTGAAGGAAAACAGCGAACAAAATCCAAAGAGCAAACACACCACTGACTGCGTCAATACTCATAGCGTGTGAAGACCAGGGAACAAACAGCTCTGCATAAATGATGTACATGACTGATGTTCAGACTGCGCAGATTTGGAGAAGCGCTCCATGATGAACTTCATGGGAGATATATGTGAATCGCAAAGAAGCTTGCTGTTGAAAAGAAGAAGAGAGAAGTAACAGGTGGAAATAGAGCAATCATATATAAACAGAGACAGGCAGGAAAACAGAAGGATATACACCAATGGGCCGTTACATTATGACCACTTACCTAGTAAGCTGTAGGACCCCCTTTAGCCCACAAAACAGCGGCCACCCGGCGAGGCATCGATTCGATGAGGTGGCGATAGGTATCCTGGGGTATCTTGTACCATAATGTTAATAGCAAATCTTCCAGTTCCCGCACATTTTGGGGTGGTAGTGATTTAGCGCGAACCCGCTTTTCCAAGTGGAACCACAAATGTTCGATTGGGTTCATCTCAGCAGAATTTGGAGCTCAGGGCATTAACAGAAATTCACCAGCATGTTCCTCGAAACACTCCTTGACGATTCTGGCAGTCTGGCATGGCACATTATCCTGTTGGTAATGGTCATCACCAGCAGGGAACACAGTTGCCATGAATGGGTGAACTTGGTCCGCAACGATGTTCAGATACCTGAGAGATCGTCAGGGATTGTGCTATTCGGATAATGGGGCATAAAGCGTCCCAAGATAACATCGCCCACAGCATAGCATCGCAGCCGGCGTCCTGTTTCCGCCCAACAGTGCATCCAGGTGCCATAGCCTCCATTGGTAATCAGCGTATCCGCGCTCGGCCGTCTACGTGATGCACCAGGAATCTTGATCTGTCAGACCAGGCCACTTTCTTCAAAATCATCCACGGTCCAATCTTGATGATCTTGGGTCCAATTTCATGCGTCGTTGGCGTGACGTGCAGTGAGCATGGAGACCTGGCTGGGTCTTCGGCTACGCTGGTCCAAGCGCCAAAGGCTGCGTTGAACTGTCTGCTGTGACATATTGTCCTTATCACAACTGTTGTAGCTAAGGGTGATTTGTCGCACTGTGACCATGCGGTAGCTGTGAACAATGCGTGACAGTCTCCGCTCCCTTCTGTCATCATCGAGCTGCGGACAACACAAGGCTGGACAACGGTTCGTCGTTTGGTCGTCTGTGTACCACTTTTGATACGTTCTCACTACAGCCGCACGTGAACAACCCACAAGCCGCGCCGTTTCCGAGATCGTAGTTCCAAGGCGTTGTGCCATCACAATTTGTCCGTCATCAAACTCCGACAAATCGGCAGCTTTTCCCATTCTGACTCCGAACACTCTACTAACCGAAAGCCAGTCCTCGGGTTGTACATATACTGATCTGTGAACTTCACTTGCGCCACCGTTTGGTCTCCAGGCGCACTCATTTCTCTAGGCTAAGGGTGGTCATAATGGAATGGTTCATCGGTGTAGATATAAACAGAGAGATAAATAGAGTGCGACAGGGAATGACAGAGATTCAGAGAAAGAGAGATAGAGAGAGAAATTGAATGATAGAGATCGAGACATGTGACCTACTGCAAAAGTGACCTACATGTCAAGACGGTAAGTAGCAGTGATAAACTGATAAGCATTTGTTGGTGTAGTTTTACTGGGAAAGCATTCGGTTCCGGAGCAGAAGGGCGAGGTTTGAAGTTTTGTCACCGGCACACTTGTGTTTTCATAATGGCGCCCGAACGTAAAAATGCTAGCAGTTGGGTTCTTCGAAAAATGTGCGATGATTCTTCCACACATCGTCTGGAATTAATGAAAATTCCTTCTTCTAAAGTGAGCACACCTTCAAGCATGGGTTGCCGCTGACCCCGAAATCTATGATTCCGTCCCAGCCGTTTCTCAAGTTGGAGGTGGCGTTTATATGTGACGTACTACAGAGATGACGTACATGTCAAGACTGCAAGTAGCGGTGTTAAGCACTTGTCGGTGTAGCTTAATTTAGAAAACATTGATCTGGAGGAGAAAAAACACGGGTTCGAACCCCGTCACCGGCAAATTTGTGCTTTTATCCAGAGGAAACAGATTATTTAATTAGTTAATTTCCTACATTCTACGTCCAATACATTTACAATGATTCATTCAACAAATGTTTGTTTTCATGTGCAGCTTGAATCGAAACACCATTTTGGTGTGCATGGGTGAAAATTATAATACTACCGATAGAAAACGTTGTAGAAGGGTGTGATAACAAAAAACTCTGTAAATACGCTGTCACGTTTCACAGAAACATATCTACATTAACATCAGAAACCTTACAAACCGCGGCGGTGATAGCGAGCAACGGCATCTAAACCTTAGGACTACAGTAAAAACGCTTTAATCTAAATGACCATCGTGGTTATGCCGAAAGTTTGTCTAATGTGATTTTTAAACTTAAAGGTATATAGACATTTTCCAGCATGCTACTTTTTATAAGTATACTTGAATCACCAACGTAAAAAAATGAAATCGAAACAAAGAGGAGAAAAAAGGAAGGAAAGGAAAATGCATGCTGAGGTCATTGCTTTCTTTGTATATCTGTTCTTATTTGGACATAATGTCTCATTTATGAAACATGAACTAGGAAATTTTTTTATGTATCGGATAAGGAAGGAATACTCCAGGCATTTCAGTTCGCTTTTGCAGCCCGCCCGTCAGCTTGTGAGCGACAAGATGTATATTATGCATGATTTTGTATTATTGTGTAACGATCTAAATACGTGTTGTACGGGCTTGGAGCAACTGAAATTTCAGTCTCATAACTCCTATTACTTATGAGAGCTCTGAACTTCATAAAAACAAGATCTTTTGCAGTGTTTGTTCACTGTGGAGAACTACTGCTCATCCAACTATGCCAATCTCATTTTTTCCGTTACACGTATCACTCACAAAGTCCTCATTCTCTGTTACAGAACATGGCTTCCTTTAAATTGTGTTAATCTGGAAAACAGCAGAATTAATGGATTAGCGAAAACAGTTTCCGTATAAAAGGCATTTTTCATGCAAACGTGCGCTGCATCCTTAAACATGCGCAACATCAGAGAAGTTCGTTCTTACCACCCAGATACGCACAAGACGGCATTTCTGTGTCCCTAGTGAAGGTAACGCTTGGGAACCCTGTCAGCAATTAGTTCACGGAAGCTGCCCCAATTCAAAGTCTAGTTCCGGCTTACTGTATCCACGGAAGGGGAGTTGTAGTGCAGTGGTTCGGAATTATCATTCACAAGCTTCTAACGACCTTTAAAAGCTAAGCTCTGGATCTGCGAGACAGCTTCTGACAGCTGATCAAAAAGTTGGCACAGAAACGAGATGCAGATTGGCGTTCACAATGGGAGAGGTTTCTCTGCCCCCTTGAAAAATAGTTGCGTGTTGTTGTGCAACAAGCAGTTTTCAGCACAGCCCGAAAATGTGATTTTATTTCGCGTTGAATGGATTGCGAGGAAAACCTTTTCTGATGATGAAAAGGTATTCCTCGCATGGAGTGTAGTTAGGTTACGCAGAATTTAATTTAATAAAACCTTGTAACAGCGCGTTTTGATGCAGAGACAACTTTTTTATTTTGAGTTAGGGCAAGACGGCGTGTAATACAGTTCCTGCATAAAGACCACCTCCATTGTTCCCAATATCCAGGTGCTTCCGTGTTTTTAGGCTACCCTTGTGCATTATTACGAGCAAAAATTACTTCCCTGACATTCATAAAAGCATTTATTGACAAGCATTACACTCCACCCTCTAAGGGCAGATATAGAAGCTTACTTGAAGGGGGCAGGGGTGCTAAAGAAAAAACCCAATACTATTCGGGAGGGTCGCACACACAAACACACGCGGGGTGCATATACACTGTAGATCGGCGCATTGCTCGAATTTTGATTCATTTTTCCATCATAAAAATTGGCCTTTCCGGTAGCCCAGTGGTACGAGGATCTGGCTTCCAAATATTCTTTCGAGATAGATCCGGGTTCGAATTCCGGGTGACGCATGAATGCTGTGCCTGTCTTATGGCACTGGCTCTTTACCTTCCCTGGAACCAGTGGCCCCAGATTAGGGACGGACGCGACTGCTTATAGCCTCTTGAGCTGCTCACGGTAGTCGTTAAAACCTCAAAAAACAAACTAACAAACAAACAGGAATTGTTCTGAATTTTTAAATCACAGTGTGCCAATAACAACTGAAAAAAACACTCTTTTCTACAACGATTCGTCGCGTTTGCAAATTTTGGTTACATACAAATTGCATGCAGGAAAACACGATTTCGGTTGTCTTCCTCTGTGATCATATTTATAAGGTTTGGACACTCCATCATTTTCATGTTCGCAAGGTTTAGACACCAAGTTAGTATTATTGCGCTTTTACTTAGGCATTAAATATTAATGCCTTGGCTTAGGCCTATGCCTTTTTAACAGCTTTTATTCCATCGTTTTCATATACATAAAGTTTAGACACCAAGTCAATTTAGTATTATTGCGCTTTTACTTAGGCTTTGAATATTAATAAATAGGACCTAGGCCTAGGCTTTTTCTAACAGTTTTTATTCCATCGTGCTCATATTCATAAGATTTAGACATCAAGCCAAGTTGGTATTATTGCGCTTTTACTTAGGCATTAAATATAAATAGATAGGCCCTAGACATGGGCCTTTTTGACAGTTTTTATTCAATCGTACTCAAATTCAAAAGATTTAGACACCAAGTCATTTAAGTAATATTGCGTTTTTGCTTAAGCAGTAAATATTAATAAGTAGGCCTTAGACCAAGGCCTTTTTAACAGTTTTTATTCCGTTGTACTGGTATTCATAAGGTTTGGATACCAAGTCAAGTTAGTATTATTGCACTTTTACTTAGGCATTAAATGTTAATAAACAGGCCATGTCTTTTTTGACACATTTTATTCCGTCGTGTTCATTTACTTAAGGTTCGGACATGAAGTTCAGTTAGTCATATCGCGCTTTTACTTAGGAATTAAATATTAATCAATAGGCCTTTCCGGCAGATTTTGTTCAAGTGTATGGAATATTTATTCTCAAGTAAAAGCGCGATATTACTCACTTCACTTGACGCAAAGCTTGTAAATATGAGCAATACAGATGGAAACTGCTAAAAAGGTCTAAATCTAGGTATTAATATTTAATGCTTAAGTAAAGGCACAATAATACTAACTAGACCTTGTGTCTAAACCTCATGAATGCCGCCCCGGCGGCGCAGTGGTCTAAGGCGTTGCCCTCTGATCATTCGTCCGTAAGGGGTCCGGGTTCGAATCCCGGCGAGGCATGGATGTTGTGTTTGTCTTACGGCACTGGCTCTCTCCCTTCCCTGGAACCAGTGACCCTAAATTAGGGACGGGCGACTGCTTATAGCCCATTGAGTTGCTCACGGCGGTCGTTAAACCTCCAATCGAAAAAAAAAACCTTATGAATATGAGCACAATCAAATAAAAACTGTTAAAAAGACCTGGGCCTATGGCCTACTTATTAATATTTACTGCAAGAGCAAAAGCGCAATATTATTTAAATGACTTGGTGTCTAAATCTTTTGAATATGAGTACGATGGAATAAAAACTGTTAAAAAGGCCCATGTCTAGGGCCTATCTATTGATATTTAATGCCTAAGTAAAAGCGCAATAATACTAACTTGACTTGGTGTCCAAACTTTATGAATATGAGCACAATGGAATAAAAACTGTTAAAAAGGCCTAAGCTTAGGGCTGATTTATTAATATTTAATGCCTAAGTAAAAGCGCAATAATACTAACTTGACATGGTTTCTAAACCTTATAAAAATAAACACGATGGAATAAAAACTGTCAAAAAGGCCCATGTCTAGGGCCTATCTATTGATGCTTAATCCCTAAGTAAAAGCGCAATAATACTAACTTGACTTGGTGTCCAAACTTTATGAATATGAGCACAATGGAATAAAAACTGTTAAAAAGGCCTAAGCTTAGGGCTGATTTATTAATATTTAATGCCTAAGTAAAAGCGCAATAATACTAACTTGACATGGTTTCTGAACCTTATAAAAATAAACACGATGGAATAAAAACTGTCAAAAAGGCGTAGGCCTAGGCCAAGGCATTATTATTTAATGCCTAAGTAAAAGCGGAACAATACCAACTTGACTTGGTGTCTAAACTTCATGAATGTGAGCACAATGGAATAAAAACTGTTAAAAAGGCCTAAGCTTAGGGCTGATTTATTAATATTTAATGCTTAAGTAAAAGCGCAATAATACTAACTTGACATGGTTTCTAAACCTTATAAAAATAAACACGATGGAATAAAAACTGTCAAAAAGGCCTAGGCCTTTTTATTTAATGCCTAAGTAAAAGCGTAACAATACCAACTTGACTTGGTGTCTAAACTTCATGAATATGAGCACAATGGAATAAAAACTGTTAAAAAGGCCTAAGCTTAGGCGTAGGCATATTAATTTATTTTTAGTGCCAAAGAAAAAGCGTAATATTATTAACCTGTATGGGTGTTCAAACCTTATAAATATGATCACGGCGGAGGAAAACCGAAATCGTACGTTTTCCTGCATGCGATTTGTATGTAACCAAAATTTATAAAAGCGAGGAATTTGACCGCGACGAATTGACACGCGAAGAATCGTTGCGGTCGACGAATTGACGCTCGACCAATCACCGTAGTCGAAGAATTGACGTGCGACCAATCGTCGTAGTCGAAGAAATGACGTGAGACCAATCGTCGTAGTCGACGTTCTGACGCGCGATGAATGGACGCGACATCGCGTTTAATTGTTCACTTTTCGAGAAAAAGAGCATTGTGCTTTTTTAAATCGCACATCTGGATAAAACCTTTCCCAGTAAAGTTTGAGCCTGGCTCTCTCCCTTACCTGGAACCAGTGACCCTAAATTACGGACGGGCAACTGCTTATAGCCCAATGAGTTGCTCACTGTGGTCGTTAAACCTCCAATAAAAAAAAGGGGGAAGCGTCGCCCCAGTCGTCCCCGTCTGGATCCGCGCTGCCCTTCCCATTCTCAGCTTTACTCCTGTCGTATCCATTGCTGTAGTATCTAATTTCCGTCAACTCTTCATCCGCGATAAAGAAAATTCCTGATAGATGGATATGCGACAGAGCTCACTCAAAATTAAAGTAAGGGGGTCGTTCAAAAAGTTAGTAGATTCCAACGCGTATAGGAAAGCTGTGCCATTACGATTCTTTTTTTCAACCAAGTCCTCGACTACTTCAACGCTCTTATCCAACCAACGCTTTGATCCATGTTGTTAAAAAAAGTCTGTAATAAATCTTTAATGAGTTTCAACATGGCGAAAAATTACTTATCTTTTTTTTTTTTTTTTTTTTTTTTTTTTTATTGAAGTTTTAACGACCACCGTGAGCAGCTCAGTGGGTAATAAGCAGTCGCTCGTCTCTACTTTAGGGTCACTGGTTCCAGGGAAGGGAGAGAGCCAGCGCCGTAAGAAGAACACAACATCCATGCCTCACCGGGGATTCTTGGATTGGAGGTTTAACGACCACCGTGAGCAACTCAATGGGCTATAAGCAGTCGCCCGTCCCTAATTTAGGGTCACTGGTTCCAGGGAAGAGAGAGAGAGAGAGAGAGAGAGAGCCAGTGCCGTAAGACAAATACAACATCCATGCCTCACCGGGATTCGAACCCGGATCCCTTTCGGACGAATGATCATAGGCCAACGCCTTAGACCACTACGCCACCGGGGCGGCCACCGGGGATTCTCGGACCCATCTCGGACAAATGGTTATTTTTTTTTTTTTTTTTTTTGTTTGGAGGTTTAACGACCACCGTGAGCAACTCAATGGGCTATAAGCAGTCGCCCGTCCCTAATTTAGGGTCACTGGTTCCAGGGAAGGGAGAGAGCCAGTGCCGTAAGACAAACACAACATCCATGCCTCACCGGGATTCGAACCCGGACCCCGTTCGGACGAATGATCAGAGGCCATCGCTTAGACCACTGCGCCACCGGGGCGGCCAAATGGTTATAAGTCAACGCTTATACCACTGCGCTACCTGGGCAGCATGCATTGCCTTTAGTATCAACAATGAGAACATTTTCCAAAAGAATCATTGCACCGAATTTTTTTTTCACTAGAACATAAACATTGATGAAGTTCCGGTAATAACATTAAATTGAGAGACATTAGTTTGAAAGGCCAGATCTATTCTCCACATCAGTCAGAGGTTTAGTCGGCTTTTTGAATTGATGGGAACAAATTAGCGTTTTAGAACAGATCATTTACGTCGAATGGGAGTTAGTTCACGCCTGGGAAGGGTACAGGGACGGATCCCTTTCGCGGGGAGAGGAAAGCTACATAACTGCATTCGTGCTTAATCCAGCTCTAGAATTATATTTTTTACTAGTACCAGGAAAAACATTTCAAAACAAAGGGTCATTTTACAAGGTTACCCTCTATTAGCATGTTACAGTTGCCTGTTACAACTAACAAACGAAAGAAGTGCTATGGTTTTGCTATGTTGGTAAGTTATTACTTACCAATGTATATATTTACACTCAATGGACGAAACATTAGAGATAGCTACCTAATACCGCGTTGATCCTCCTCTAGCGCGAATAACAGTCTATACACACTGTGGCGTCAACTCCACCAGATGCTGAGGGGTTTCCGAAGGTAATGCCAGCCATGCTTGTATCAGCATTGTCATCAACTCCACCCGAAACGTCGATCCAAGATCCACGGATCTAATGTTCTGTTCCCTTCCATCCCAAAGAGGTTCCTCAGGGAACATGGGAGCAACTGGATGGTTCCAAACTCAATGAGTGTTCCTCTAGCCATGCGTGTGTGGCTGCGTACCGTAGGGGCGGCGCATTGTCCTGATGGAACAGATCATCGCCCGCAGGATGCGCGAAGGCCACGAAACAATGTAATTAATCATCCAGCATATGCTAGTAGAAGGCAGTGGTTAAAGACCTCTCTACACATACCAAGGGACTTAATGTGCACCATGAGAAGGGTCCTCAAACCATCACAGAGCCGACCACGCACGACGAGGCCATGGCTTCATGCTGCTGTCGACGCCACACCCTCACCCTCCCGTCAGCTCGGTACAGCCGAAAACAGGACTCATCTGACCACACGACGCGGCACTACTGTGGAGAGATCCAGTTCTGATATTCTCGCCCTAGGCGAGGCGTCATGTCAGATGACGAGCAATCAACAGTGGCACATGAGTAGGACGTCGGCTCCCGTATTCCATAGCATGCAGCGTGCTTCGTACCGTTTGCTCGTTGACTTGGGCCTCCGACATTTGATCTGGATGTGATCTGGCCCGCCGTTGCCCAACGGTCGGTCTGTACGAGCCTGGATAGTCTACGTCTATCCCGGTAACCAATAGCACGTGGTCGGCCAGCGTTTGCTATTTTGGCGCTGGTACGTGCGTAGATGGTATACTTGATGTACACCCTTGATACGGTTGCCCTAGGGTTCTCACCACCTGGGTGATAGAACGACCAATCTGTCTTGCGTCGACAATGCTTCCCCGTTCAAAGTCGCCAACATCACCACGTTTACCCATGTTCGTAGATTGCGATAGACTGTTGGGAAGCCCTGTTGTCCAGCTATTTATCACCTGTGTTCGGTTTGGGTCTGTTCTACTCTGCGCGGTGGATGCCCATGTGACCTGCCCAACTATATCTCTAATATTTTGTCTACTGAGTATTGTGATAACAAATACTTCCGACATGTCTTTGGCATAACCTCTCTCACACACGCACGCGTTCGCAATACACATAAACCTGAACCTAAAGTAATGGTTTTTCTATAACATTTCGTTATTCATTTAGGGTAGACACGGACAGGAAAAATACATGTTTTGGTATGCCATGATAGAAGTCAAAAATTTATTAAATTTTTTTGTCAAAACACGTAATTAAATACATTCTAATTTGGCTTTTTCAAAGTCTCCACTCACAAGTGTATTTGCGATTGTCAGCCAGGATGCAACACTTTTGGCGGCACGATCGTGCTGGGGAAGGTACAACCCACACTGGCAGCCAGCCAGGCTTCTGAGACTGCTCAAGAGCAGGGCTGATTTTTAGGGACCCATCACGCATTCGCGGTACATTCGGGGAAGCCCTAGAAACCTCGAAGCTCGATGGACGGCCCAAGGACTCGAACCCCAAACTGTTGTTTACACAGACAGACACAAGGCTGACGATTAGCTAACTGCGCCACGCCGGTGCTAGATATTTATTTCAAGTTTTAAAAATTTAGGATCTTTTTAATATGTTTTCATAACCTTTTGAACAGAAGTACTCGTTTAAACTCTCTAAATGGCGTGCTTATTTTACACAATGCCGCCCCGGTGGCGCAGTGGTCTAAGGCGTTGGCCTCTGATCATTCGTCCGAAGGGGTCCGGGTTCGAATCCCGGTGAGGCATGGATGTTGTGTTTGTCTTACGGCACTGGCTCTCTCCCTTCCCTGGAACCAGTGACCCTAAATTAGGGACGGGCGACTGCTTATAGCCCATTGAGTTGCTCACGGTGGTCGTTAAACCTCCAATCAAAAAAAAAAAAAAATTTTGCACAACAAGAGGCTCAAAATTTCTCTTTTCTCCTTACTACAATCTGAACTTCTGTCTTTTGCTGTGTGTATTGATACCTTAACCAGCTTCTTCATCTATTCCAAAATTTCTTTATCGATTTTTTGGTTTGTCCGTAGACCGTCCGTGAAATGATTTCTCGAAAGTTCAACCTATAGTAAGTGCTCTGAATGTAAAGGATATTAAATAAATTTAAATAACCATTGGCAGCTGTGTTTCATTGAAACCGGAGCATTTCCTTTGTCAATGAATTCATAAGTCGTTGTTGGTAAGCACAGAAAAGAAGAAACAGGATCCTAATACATTACGGTTGGCCCATCTTTTTGTCCGTTCATAAAGAGGTCAAAACATGGGGCATCATCGTCATTATCCAAACCCTTTAGTTTGTTTCCACTTTATCTCTGCCTTACAATCGCTGCCAGGTTTGCAAATTACATGTCAGTGCGGTAAGAATGGCATTCGCTTTAGCGAAATGTAGAACAACACGAAGCCACTTTGCAAGCTCACAAAAAGTTTACCATCAGAGCCATTAGCTCAATGGAAAATGGCGAGTTCTGTGTGTGTGTGTGTGTGTGTGTGTTTCCATATTGTAACGAGGCTTTCCCTAAGTGGCGTAACCGTGGACATGGCCATGTAATGAAGCCGCGAAAATTTCAGCACGGTTTTGTTGGTAAGGTATATAAATTATGAAGAAAACATCTTTATTTCAGTGAATTTTACTCCTAAGGCACAAAGTTGTTCTTTTGTCTGTTACTCGAAGGTCAGCGTGGCCTCATAAAGGGCCTTTTCTAACACTAAAACGACTTATTTTTCTTTTAGAGGATTCATTTGTAAAACATAAGAGTTATCACGGAACTGAAACGAAAATAGATAAGAACTTTTGCTCAAAGTTCAATAAATTGAGAGTCTCTCAAAGAAAAGTGGAAAGAGCTTTTTCGGGTGTTAACCCTTGAATCAGGAAAAGATCATATCAGATCATATGTAGAGGATTTTAGGAAGGGAG
Source organism: Macrothele yani (assembly GCA_039090855.1). Taxonomy (NCBI): domain Eukaryota; kingdom Metazoa; phylum Arthropoda; class Arachnida; order Araneae; family Macrothelidae; genus Macrothele; species Macrothele yani. The sequence goes on from CM077029.1 coordinate 61,490,475, forward strand.
TGTCTCACCCCGGGTCTTGAACAACCCTTAGAAATAGGAAGCTAGGAGATTTGGGCTAGAATGCCACATAGGAAAGTGACACGGAAGCGAGGTAGAAAGGGGGAGGAAGTCGCGCTTATTTATTACCGGGGAGCCAGTACCCGGGGTCCGACGGCTTAACGTGCCCATCCGACGCACGGCGGGTATTTAGTGGTTCGAACGTTCGTATCAGCCCAGGATCGAACCTGAGGTCATCCCTATGGCAGTAACGAACGCTGACCACTAGGCCACCCGCGGCCCTGAATCAGGAAAAGAACTACACGGATTAACTTACCAAACGGTGTCTGAAGATATTACTGAAAGCATAAAATTGCAGTCTGGGTATATTTCTGCATACACACAACGCAACAAAATGAATTATTTTATTCATCTCTTGGGGAGCAAGAGACAGAGTCGAAAAAGTGTTGAAAAAACTCAGCCACTTGAAGTAAACTATAGGAGCGAGATTTATTCTACAGCCATTATCCTCATAACTTGAGTAATGATTTCTGGTATGTTGGAAAGCGTATCATAATCAATGCATTGCATGATTTTACTAACTTGTTTTCACATTGGCGCCTGAACGCAAAATGAAAATCTTGGCCGTGAGGTTCGAAAAATTGTGTGATTATTCTTCCACATATCATCTGGAATTAATAAAAAACTCTTCTACAGTGTCCTTCTTCAAGCATGGTATGTCGGAGGACCCGAAACCTCCGATTTCGTGACCCCGCATTTCTCAGGGGGGAGAATATACTGTATGTGACGTACTACTGAAGTGACTGGCGCAAGAGTCAAAACGGCAAGTTGCAGCGCTAAGCTTTGCCGCCGCAGTGCGCCGGAGTAGGAAGACGTTGTTAAAGGTCCGCCACTGGAAAAAGGGCTATATTTTCACAGGGAAAGAAATTATCAGAGGATGATACTTAGAAAAAAAAATTCAAGCGGCTTTCGTTCAATATTGAGCAAAAATGGTCGAAGAAAAAAAAACTACAATTCATACTGTAAATGTGAAGTGAGTCTTTCTGTTATTTGGGGGGGGACTTGCGTGTTGATACATTATCCAAGAAACATCTACAATTATTATCATATAAAAATTAGCCTTTGTCCGTTGAAACAAGATAACAAGGTCCTAAACGAGCGCAACCTGTATATTAACAACATGTTCTTACTAAATGAGTATTTCTTTTATTTACATATCTCACACGTAGAATTTTCTACTTTTAGTGGTTCAAATAGTGATATTTCAAAAGCCTGAATGTTCGAGTTCTCTGAAACAATGCTGAAGTTTATCTAAATATATTGAAGTTTCCGAACAAGACTATAACGGTCAATACGCTTAACCGATAAGAATACGGGTAATAAATGACATAGTTAATGTTTTTTATTTGTGATGGCGGAGGTAAGTTGATTTTTATATTTTCTTCCGAAGCCTGCAGAAGCGTTTATTTTACTATGACGAAAATGAGAATTACGGGTAGTATTTGGACAGTACTTTTCTGGGCTAATCTAAGTTTTTGAAGTGCGGGCCCATCTTCGAAGCATTTAAAATACTAGCAGAAACATCTAGATGTTCCTATGAAGTGATTAGGAAGCCGCAGAAAAAAAGCACGAGGTAAGACGACAAGTAAGAGCTTCATAATGACATCATTTATAAATCGTTGGCTTATGCATTAATAGTTTATTAATACTTTGAGTGTGACAAGATGAAGACGGAAACTGGTATACGTTACTCTAAACGTCATAATCCCTCGAAAATTACTTTTCATATTCTTAGTCTTCTTTTCATTTGTGTTCCGGTTCTGAAATTATCAGTGCCTTTCAGTTTCTTGAGTGGCAAAAAGCATCGAAGAACTCATAATTCGAAAGCGAAGGGAGTTTCAGAAAGCCATAAGTATTTTTTTTGGTTGGAGGTTTAACGACTACCGTGAGCATCTCAATAGGCTATAAGCAGTTGCCCGTCCCAAATTTAGGGACACTGGTTGCAGGGAAGGAGAGATCCATGCCTCACCGGGATTCGAACCCGGACCCCTTTTGGACGAATGATCAGAGGCCATCGCTTAGTTTCAATATTCGCTTTTATTCACGTAAAAGAATTACAACAGAACATCCCCAACCTCACACGCAGTGTGAGAGAAGGGGAGAAATAAAACAAAATGTAGATATTTACAATGAAATGATAATTGTACAGATGAGCAATGACAGGCATTGCATTATTTGCTGTAAACAGCAGTAGCTCTGGGATAAATGTTCATCGAAGTCTTGGAACATCACTGGAGCGAAAAAATTTACAGAAAAAAATCTGTGCAGTTCTAGTGACATGGGAATCACTGGTGGCAGAGAGTCACTGTGCGGATGAAGAGAACTGTGTACAAAAGGTGACATCAGCAGGAAGCAAACACAATCCAGTCCCAGGAAAAAACATGGTGAGGGAACAGTAAAAATTGAAAGTTCCGACGTAGGTTTATTAAAACAGCAGATGAACAGTCTGGGCACTAGAAAACTGAAACCAGGGACGACACGGCGACCATGTTGTGAAGAAGGCAGGTAACCGTGCCGTATCTTTCGCCAAGGAATATTCCAGGGTGAGTCTGGCTTTAACCCTGTTGCGGTAGTGTGCAACCAAGGAGGTAGAGAATGTAATAGGATCTGGATCTTGTAACTGTAGCAGGTGAGAGAAAATAATATATTTAGCTAGAATAAATAAATACGAACAAACTGGTAAAATAGAGCAGAAACTTGTAGAACTGTGGCCGAGGAAACGATAATCTTCTAGGGTGAGATCACTGGTACAAGAAGGATGTGCAAGTTGGAACATACTGTGAAATAGTGGGAGCAGCGTCGGACAGTAAACAAACATGTGTAAGACGTCTCCAACGACGTTACAAAAAGGACAGAGATCTGATGATACTATATTTCTCCGGAACAAAGTCGAAGGGACAGGCAGTCGATTGTGCAAAAACCTCCAATGCACATTAAGTTCTGAGGAGAGGGCCGGTGAATGTTGGGCAGTAGACCAGACTGAGGTTAGTGCAAAAGAAGGAACAGAGGGAATAGGGCAAGGTACCGCAGAAGAAGAACGGAGAAAACGGTACAGGGTGCGGGTGGAAAGACTGTGGAGAGGGAGGAGATCACCGGAAAAGGGAAGGAAGAACGGAAAAGGGAGAGAGGCAGAGGAAACGGAAAGGAGGCCAGAGGAATCGACTAGGGAAGGAAAAAGTGATTGAAGAGCATGTTTAAGTTGGAGGAAGTTATCAGAGAGTTCGGGCGAGGGCGGTAGGGTGGGAAAAGGTTCGGAAACTGGTTTCCACGAAAAATCGGGGAGGACCAGTTGGGAAACGGAGACTACACTAGCGTGTAGCCATGCGGGGAAAAAGAAAAAGTTGGCAGTAGGGGGTGGAGGACGGAGGAGAAAAAAGAGGCTCGGAAAGAAGATCAAGAGTGGAAGAGGGGGGTTGACGAATGAGCGGTAAAGAACGAAGGAACTGAACAGCTTCATGGTAGACTAGAGGAAAACGGGGGGAATGACAGTGTGAATATCCATCTTGAGAAGAAGATGGACGGTGAGGCAGGGATTAAGGGGGAAGTCAGAACATTAAGCAGAAGAATGGAAGCGGAAGAGTCCGGTTGAACTGTCAAACGGAGGAAATTGAAAATTCTTACAGCTTTATAACGTACGGTAATCTCTGGCATATTGAGGCCACCACAAGTCGAAGGTAGAGACAATACTGAGGAAGATAACCAATGAGTAGATGACCAAACAATGCTGAGCATTGCTGATGATGTTGCAGTTTGAACGTAGGCTGGTGGCGGTTGTGCAATCCAGGAATGATAAACTAACGAGAGGATGTGGGTACCAGAAAGCCGTGCACGACTGTGGTAGGTCAAACAGCACTTGAGCTTGGACCAGTAAGCAGCGGTGTGACGTAGTTTCCTGACGAGGGTCTCCAGGTGGCAGCCGCTGCTGAGACCCGGCTGCCAATGTGCACCCCAAGTATCTTTTGACTAGTGGAAGTCCAATGAGCGCCCTACGGTGTATCGGGGCGATGTCTCCAGGAGCCACACCACAAGCCTGTACACTTTGAAAGGTTTAACGAAGCGCCGGAAGCCGCAGCATACACTTGATACCATGCAAGAACAATTGTGAATTGCCATTCTTCTCGGATGAGAACTGTGATATCATCGGCGTAGGCAGTGAGAACGATAGAATGGTTCCTGGTGCTATGCCGAATGGTGGAGGGGGAGGTTGTAGAAGAGAACGGATAGAGCAAAGAAAAGGCTCAAAGACTAGAGAGAAAAGTTGTCCGGAAAGAGGACATCCTTGACGGATGCCCTTACGAAACGGAATGGGGGCTGTAAGGAAGGAGGCCGTCCGGATATGGACAACTGAGTCCTGGTACAGGGCAAGGAGGGCTGTGATGAAGACAGATGGGAAACCGAAGGCAGAGAGCACAGAGGCAAGCCACTGATGACTCACGTTATCAAAGGCCTGCCTCTGATCAAGATTGAGGAAGGCTAAAGGTTCGGAGGAAAGGTGGGCAAGGCAATAGGAGTCACGGAGGAGATTAATATTAGTATGAATGCTATGAATGCTTCGGCCAGGGATGGTGTACGTTTGGTCGGGATGTATGACGGTGGGAAGGACAGGGTTCAATCGAAGAGAGAGTATTTTAGTATAAATCTTGTAGTCAACATTAAGGATGGATATAGGACGCCAGTTACCCAACTCCAGCAGACACCCCTTCTTTGGAAGAAGAATGATGTGAGCTAGAGTAAAAGCGGGGGGAAGAACAGATAAGGAAAAAGCAGCTGTAAAGCAAGGCAATAGGAGAGGGTGTAAGAAAGAGGAAAACGTACGAAAGAAATTAACTGTCAACCCGTCAGGACCAGGTGACGAGTGACAGTTAAGTAAGGCTAGTGACTGTACTACTTCTGCTGGTGTGATAGGCATAGAAAGAGATGTAACAAGATGCGATGGAATATGTGGTAAGGCACGAAGAATCGAATCAGCATGCGGAGAACTTGACTGGAACTGAGCAAAACGTGACTGGAAATATGTTCTAACACCGGAGCAAATGAGAGTGGGGTCATTAGTACCAGTTCCATCGGGTAACTTCAGATTACGGAGGTGATGAGCAGAACGTTTGTGGAATTCCAGTTGTTGAACCTGTTCACATAGATAGTCATTTGGCTGGAGATAAAGGAGATTGAGGCGGTGAAGAGCTTGTTGGGAGACAGGAAGTAGCAAGGCACGAAGTTCAGCTTGGTAATGAGAAAACAGCGGAGAATCAAGATCTAGGGTGGAAAAATCGAGCGTGCAGCATCAATCTTCATAGAGGCGGTGGTACGTTTTTCGTGGGAATATTGCTTGGTAGAAAGAAGAATTTGGGATTTGACATTTAACCAGTGTTGCAACGGACAAGAAGCAAAAGGGAGCGTATATAAGGCTTGTTGGAGCTGCGATTGGATGGAATTTACGTAAGTTGAATCAAGTAAAAGATCATCATCAAGGGTCCAAGTACGGTAGTATTGCCGAGGAGATGGACCGGTGTGAAGACACATTACGACACAGCTGTGGTCGGAAGAAACTGTCGGTGTGTGAGAAAGGGAGATAACTGAAGGAAGAAGAATTGAAGAAACATAAAACCGGTCAAGTCGGGCAGTTGTAGGGGAGGAAGTGGAGTAGGAGCGCCAGGTGTATGAACGAAGAAATGGGTGCAGGTGTCGAAAAACATCTTGGAGTTGTAGCTGGTTGATGGCTGTAGAAAGTGCGCTGGTAAGAAAATACCTGGTATCCGTGGAACCGTCCGATCTGTCGAGGGATGGGTCAAGGGTGCAGTTAAAATCACCACCTAAGATGACAATATCAGTGGCCGGAAGACCTTGAACACAGGAAACAAAATGCTCAAAAAGACAGTCTGCATACTGTTGATTGCCAGAAACATAGATGTTGAAGATTTGGTATCGGAAATTGTGAAGTCGGAAAGACAGAAGCTGCAGGAGGTCACGATAAATCGGTTTGACCGTGATATCAGTAATGAAGGATAGAAGACGAAAATTGATGGCCACCGCAAGTCCTGCGTGAAGACTAAGTCGATGGGCATGGTAGAATTGAAATGGCCAGGTTCGCCACCGGTGGCATGGGGTGTTGGGATGGCAGTTAGTCTCCTGTAGCAATAATATATCCGCATCATGCGGTGTAATGTCTTCAAACACTAACGCATTGGTAGGAGGGACGGAGCATCCCTTACAGTTGAAAGAAAGTAATTTTAACTTGAAAGAGGTTGTAGTGGTTGAATATTACTATCAGCACTTTTGTGAAGACTGGTTACACGTTTCTTTAAGTTAGATGTCTGCGCATTAGTGACTGTGTTAATTTTTGGCAAAAGAGCAAGTAGATTCTGAAGTTGGGTGATAATAGTGGGAAGCTGAGCATTACGTGATTGAACGCAGTCTAGCTGCTTGAGAGGACGTGACGGTTGATTGAGTATAATGAGAACAAGATCAGAGGGCGCCAGCGGCCCGTTTAATGCAGGGAAAGTTTCCAGATATTCAGCGAAAGCTTTTTGATCCAACAATTTTGGAACAGCTGGGGACTTAAGAGATGTAGGAACTGCTGTTGGAGAGAAAGACTGTCGAATTGGTGAACGGGAACGAGAGCAGCGTGGAGAAGACGTCACTGGCGAGATGGAACTCTGTCTGGTACGTTTCAACGTGGGAACGCCGGGAGAAGCTGGTGGGTGTAGGACAGTTAGATCTGACTCCACATTAGGGGATCCAAGGGAAGAAGATGAAGCAACACGACGGAGGGGTTGCCATTCCTTTTCTGAGATAATACCCTCCGAAGAACGTAGAGGTACCACAGCAGCAAGTGGGTCCAACGATGGAGAGGTGGCCAAAGTACCTGTAGTAGATATCGAAGACTTGGAGACTGATGATGAATCATCACTTGCTGGAGGAGAATCATCTGGAACAACAGTAGAAGGGATCAAGGACGTCTGTGGAGCCGAACTTGGTGTGGCCAGAGAAACTGGTGTTGGAGCCGAACTTGGTGTGGCCAGAGAAACTGGTGTTGAGGCTGGGGTGTTGACTTTGGGTGGTATGGAAATAGGGGCTTGGCAGATACATGTGGACAACGTGATTGGATGTGGCCATATGCCTTGCATTTAAAACAATGCAAGGCAGTAACGATATCGATCCGGAAAATCTGCTTCCCTACAACCACAGTGAGGTCAGTAGGGCAATCAGCAATGGCATCTTCAGTAGGAAACAGGATCCTTGCTTGGCGACGCAGACCTAAGATGTTCCTGTCATCTGGGTCTGTTGGTGCGGAAGACAGAGTGGAAATGGAACCAACTACTTTTCCACAACGGGAAAGGGCCGCCATTAAGTAATGGTCCTTGATTTCTGGTGGTACGGGGTAGCACGTAACAAGTACGGGGCGCTGCGTGAGCGGGACTCCCAGTAAGGTATGATCCCCAACATGCAGTCCGTCAGATAAGACGCGCTCCACAAACTCTGGCTTCGCAAAATAGATGAGAACAGTCCTAGGCTTCCTCGCCATATGGGTGATCGCTCCCTTAGGGAGGATTTGGCGGACGGCTAAGGAGTACTTCTTAAGGCTGGTGTCCGGGAGGGCATCAAAACATATGCCAAGTTTCTGTGTGCGTAAAACCTCCTGCCCAGCAGCTGAAGTTTCCGGAATTTCGATGCGTAATTTCTTGTTGTCTCTAGTGACAATCATATCAAGAGGCGTTGTACATGGATTCTTCGCTGTAGAGGAAGATGAACTGGTACCCTTCACAACGGAAGCATAAGGTAGAGTTGCCGTAGGAATGAGCGGAGATGGGGAAGGTCGAGACGCAGTGCTCGCAGGAGCAGATGAAGTACCAGAGGCAACGGATACTGAAGAAGTTAATGACGTCACGGTGGTGGAAAATGTCGGGAAATCAACATCCATAAAGTTGGAAGAAGAAGTGGTAACATCAGATAACGCGGCTTGGAAACCAGCTGCGTGTGGTAGTGACGATGACCGAACGTGGCCAGGTGGGGGGCGGAGCTTTGCTATCAAGCTTCAGACCTGGCCTATCAGATGCGGTCGCCGCCATTTGCAATGGCTGGCTTGCTAAACCCGACCCTGGGCAAAGCCAGGACGGAAAAAGAGTTAGTACAAGTAAAGTTTTACTTACAGGACGTCAAAGTTAGACTCAATCGACACAGGAGACGTTCACAACACAGGGATACACAAAATGACGGCACACACACAAAAGAACACCAATAAACGCAGGTCAAACACGGAGCACAGGTCAACACAACCTTTACAAGGCCATCGCTTAGACCACTGTGCTACCGGGGCGGCTCATAAGTATCTAATACTTTCTGGTAAAACTCGTTCACAATGTTTTTATATTTTTTATATCAATTAAGAACGATAACAATAAATTAACAAGGAAGGAAACGAGGAACTTCTGCGCTGTAGATGAAATTGGTTCAAAGGATTTGACGTATGGGTGCTGCATCAGAATATGCGCATGAGAGAAGCAATTTTTTATGGAGCCGATTAAAGCCACGAATCTTTTACTATATTTCTCAGCGGTTACCAGAGCTTCTTTTTTTTTCAGACGGGGTAACGGCATTTTCCCAACAGAAATCTAACCTCGCTGTAGGAGGTGTTCTGTGATCAGGGGCCTACTGATGACATCTGCAACCTCCGAGTTGCGGGAGATAGGGGAGGGCTCACGGTCGAAACGACCTCTAATCTCAGGGAAAAGGTTTTTCCAAACTTTTTTCCGGAAACTCCATATAAAAACGGTTAACGAAATAACCTGGGATTTTATACTGTAGGTTTGAATGAAGCATTAAAAATGAAAGGAAATTTTGGCATTTTCCCCCATAAATAAGTAAAATATTTGGAAACCATTTCGCGGTTTTGTTTATCGAAAGTGGATGACGGGACTGTAGCTATTCCAGACGATTTAAGGCGAATGTATAACGATGACTCCGTTGAGGCCCCTTTTCGCTGCCACAGCAATAGTCCCTATACATGTAAATTAACAAGAGAATGCGAAAGAAATACCTGTTCAATGAATACAATTTTTACATCAATGAGGATAAGGTGCTATAAATTGCAGTTGTTTACACATAAACTACGCATCCTTCAGAATATAATGAACTGAGAGGTATTCATTGCAAGGACGAAGAAATAGAGACTTGCCTTTTTTTTTTTTTATAGAACAGAGTCAACAGAAAAAATTTTTCTACGTGTAAAACATTGTGGCATTATGTTATGTGTGTTTTATATACGTATATTTCAAAGAAAATAATTTAAGGAGTTTTACTTTGTGTCGGCCATAATTCTTAATTGTTATTTATATTTGCTTACTTATGTTCTGTATTTCCTTATAGGTCGTTATAATACCTACACTGCTGGCCACCCAAAATGCAACACCGAGAAGGACACGAGATAGCAAAGCCAGATTTACTGGACACATAACAACAGAAACAAAGATGAAACGATTGAGCTTACAGGCCCGTGCGACTTGCGGAACACGCAGACATCAATAGTTCGTGCGGCCCCCATGGCTGGCAATAACGGCTGCTACACGCCGCGGCATCGAACGAAAGAGGTTTTGGATGTGGGCTTGGGGTATGTCGGTCCAGGCTGCTTCCACACGTTGCCACAGTTCATCAAGCGTAGCCGCGGGTGGTACTTTCCGGGCCCCTCGGTTGCCGATCAGCGACCAGACGTGTTCGATGGGCGACGTATCGGGAGAACAGGCGGGCCACGGCAGCCGTGACACCTGCTGGGCCATAAAGAATTGTTGCATGATGCGTGCCACGTGCGGGCACGCATTGTCCTGTTGAAACGTGGCCGCTGGCAGGTCCTGCAGGTAAGGGAGGACTACAGGCTCCAAAACGTCGGAGATGTAGCGGTGGCTGTTGAGTGTACCGGTGATGCATGCCAGAGGGGTGCCGGTGTCATATCCAATTGCGCCCCAAACCATAACGCCAGGCGACGGACCGGTATGGAGATGCATAATGTAGGCGTCATACAGTCTTTCGCCGCGGTGCCGCCACACGCGGATCCGACCATCGTGGTGTTGCAGGCAGAAGCGGGATTTGTCGGAGAAGACAATGTCGTGCCATTCCGTAGTCCAGGTGCGGCGTTCAACGGCCCACTGCCGCCGCACTCGCCGGTGGTGTTACGTCAATGGTAATCGGAGCAATGGGCGCCGTGCGACAAGTCCCCGCTCCTGCAGACGACGTCAAACGGTTCGTGCTGACACAGGTTGTTGCGCAACACAACCTAACTCCTGCGCTAACGTTCGTGATGTGGCGGTGCGAGCCGTCAATGCCCGCCACACAACATGCCGGTCCTCTCGTTCGGTGGTGTGCCGCGGCTGCGGCAATCACTCACGTCGGTCCATCTGTCCCTCCTGCACCCACCGATTCCATACTCGCCTCACTGTGGCTGGATGTCGTCCCACACGGGCGCCGATGTCTCGGTCGGTACGATAAACCGCTGTCGCGATAAGCCACTATTCGTCCTATGTCGAACTCCGAAACGTGCTGGAATGACTGCCGTATTCTGCGACGTGGCATCAGGAAGCTTCCCACGCACAGGTCCGGCAGCACAACACCCCGCCTTCTGTGCACCCTTCTTATAGTGCTTCTCGGTGGCGTGCCGGGCGCACATGATTTGCATATGCCCTGCAATGCTAATCGTTTGCATGTCCTCTCGCGGGCGATGCATGCTGCGAATTTCAGGCTAATCGGATGCTTCCTTCTTGGTGTTGCATTTTGAGTGGCCAGCAGTGTATAATGACCGTATAGGTCATTACAGGTATTTCTATATAGATATTTGTCATTTCCAGAAAAGGTCATTAGATAATATCACACGGGGTGTTAGGTGTTTTGTGTGTGTGATCGTGAGACATTTGAGAAAATGTCTCACGATCATTTAAGAAAATGTCTCATGATCACACACAGAGTAGTTATAAAATATATTAAAGTTAGTATTATATGATCAACTTTAGCGTAAGTGTTTTGTAATACTTTGTATTGGTATAAAACTAGGTCAATAATTTTAATTACAACGTGCACATTTGTGTTACACGCAATAAAGCGCAATGATTTTGGTTTTACGGGAAATACCAGTAAGTTCCGAAGAATTTGAATTGTGGAAACGCTCATAAAACCCGGTTAATAACATGGAATTTAAGAATTTCAGTAATTCATTGCTAATAGATTCTCTCTAACGAGCCTCGAAGATTTTTTCTCAGGTGGGGGACGTTTCTGTCAGTGAAAAAGTATCGCTCACTGTATGAGGTTTTTCATAAACCCAAAATATTCTGCATAATTATGTGGAGAACGCGGATTTCATCTGAAAATAGAAAGGCCGAAATATTATAAATTACAAATAAAAGATAAAAGCAAAGAATTTAATGCATCTCAAATAGTTAATCCAGAAACTCTTTGGTTTCCCAGAGTCAATTTAAAATTAATATCGGTAAAAAACGTGTTTCTTCTTATATCGCCTTTCGATTAATTAAAAAATTATAAAAAAATGGAGTCAGGTTGAATTTGTGAGAAATCGTAAAATTATAGAAATAGTAGAAAATAAAGTGCAAAGCTTTGGTAAATGAAGAGAAGAGTTCTATTGAAACTTATTGGTTTGCAGCACGAGCTCGAAATTATGGTCTGTAAACATGAAGTTTTTTTTTCTTAACGTTCCCATTCCTTTCTTTTTCGAGTGAAAAAAACAAACAAAACAATAGAGAAAGAAAATAGAATGAAGTTAAAAAATGCTGTTCTTTTTGGGAGGTGACTAGCTTGGAAATCGAGTCGATGCTTTGTTTGGTGTAGCAAGAGAGCTTTTTCTCGAATGGAGGCCAAGACGTGAAGTTGTCTCAACCTGTTGTTGTGACCCACTTTGAGCGAGGGACGCCTCGTAGGTCATCTTGACGCAGTTCACTGACTGAACTAAGCCAACCGGTTGTCGGAACAAGCTTGCTTGCTGACTTTTTCCGGATCGGCAAACAATCAGAAGCCATCTGCGCGGCGAACAATAATGTTCCCTTGTACGTCTGTGTGCACACTTCTATTACTTGACTAATTAAAATTGCTTAAACATCTACTTAGTTCTGTAGGGTGGAAAGTGTGCTGCGAGATAAGAGTGAAAGTTTTGTAATTACATCGGCAGAATGGTGATTTCTCTTATCAGAAATAATCGTCAACAGTAGTAATTAGATCGTGTATTTATTTGCCTCAGTTTCCAGTAACGTTTTATTCGCAGAGAGATGGGATTGCATGTTTGTGTCACCAGTGACTTTTAGGGTGAAAAATTATAAATCAGTCTTACAGCCACTCGAGTAAGGCGTAGACTTATCCCAAAAGCAGGGGCATTCCAAGACCGTTGCGTGGGGCTGAAGCCTCTCCAATCGCATCTCTGAGGTCCCCCTCCCCCGAATAATCTTGAAAAGGTTTTCGTTTGCGTTAACAAAGTAAATTTATAAACCTTTACTAAGTTTGGATTATTTTTATTTAGGTTAAATCAATGATCAATCATCAAAAATAAATAAAAAAAGACAAAAGTTGATGCCATATTATTATTGTTATATTATCATATGTAGAGGATTTTAGGAAGGGAGTGTCTGACCCCAGGTCTCAAACAACCCTTAGAAATAGGAAGCTAGGAGATTTGGGCTAGATTGCCCGATAGGAAAGGGACACGGAAGCGAAGTAGAAAGGGGGAGGAAGACGCCCTTATTTATTACCGGGGAGCCAGTACCCGGGAAAAGTTGATGACATGATCATATGTAGAGGATTTTATAAACGGAGTGTCTGACCCCAGGTCTTAAACAACCCTTAGAAATAGGAAGCTAGGAGATTTGGGCTAGAGTGCCCGATAGGAAAGTGACACGGAAGCGAAGTAGAAAGGGGGAGGAAGACGCCCTTATTTATTACCGGGGAGCCAGTACCCGGGAAAAGTTGATGACATGATCATATGTAGAGGATTTTATAAACGGAGTGTCTGACCCCAGGTCTTAAACAACCCTTAGAAATAGGAAGCTAGGAGATTTGGGCTAGATTGCCCGATAGGAAAGGGACACGGAAGCGAAGTAGAAAGGGGGAGGAAGACGCCCTTATTTATTACCGGGGAGCCAGTACCCGGGAAAAGTTGATGACATGATCATATGTAGAGGATTTTATAAACGGAGTGTCTGACCCCAGGTCTTAAACAACCCTTAGAAATAGGAAGCTAGGGGATTTGGGCTAGAGTGCCCGATAGGAAAGTGACACGGAAGCGAAGTAGAAAGGGGGAGGAAGACGCCCTTATTTATTACCGGAGGGCCAGTACCCGGGGTCCGACGGCTTAACGTGCCCATCCGACGCACGGCGGATATTTAGTGGATCGAGCGTTCGTACCTGCCTGGGGGTCGAACCTGAGGTCCTTTCCGCGGCAGTCACGAACGTTGCCCACTAGGCCACCCGCCGCCCAAGTTGATGACAAATTTGCAGTTGACCATTATATGCTACCGAAGGGAGCGTAAGGAACCGCCTCCTGTTTAAGAACGCGCCCCGAGGAACGTTGGGTGTGACCGCTGTGGCCTGCGGTCATTCTCACCATGGTTAACAGTAAGATCGAACGCAGGGGCTTATTGAATTTGTGAAAAATAACTCTAAGACCACTCTGTGTCTGCAAACTGCTTAAAGCATCCAGAACACGCAAGAAGGATTAGGAAGGGTGCAATTCCGGAGGGCGGAGGCTCAGAGCTCGGACCATGCCCTGCCCACCAACCTCCTCCAGTTAATTGCATTGCCATGTGATTGCATTATTCACTTTGGTATGAAAAAAAAACTGTCTCTTACCGTTACAGTTAGTATAGGAATACTGTAGTACGGTAGAGCACCGTTTATACGTTTCTCTATTATACGTTTTTATCATTTATACGCTGAATTCCTGCAGCCCTGGCAGACTCCGATATGTTCAATTGCACATTAATTTTTTAGACTGTAAGCTTCGTTTACACGTTTTCGTTTTCTTGTTAAAAGGAAAAAATTTCCCTTTTTGAGCATTTCGAGAACAAGAAAACCACATGCTTCTGGGTTATAAACTTCCCTTTCTTCTTGTTCGTTAATCGTTGCCACATACATCCAATGTGGATGGCAGAGATTTGTAGTGGAATATTTTGAAGACGCTGAACTGGTAAAAACAAAAATTGGCCTTTTGAGACCTATGAACTTTGTTTGTAGCCATGACTTAGGAAAAGGTTTTACCTTAGATGTTAAAAAACTGTTAGACCATATTGAATTCTAAAAATTCGGGACCAGTGATAATACCAATCGAAATTTGGAGGAACTTTTGAGGATTATATTAGCTGTGATTCGGAACTTGCAACGTCATCACTTTTGACAACTGATGAATTGACTAAAATGAAAGAGGGTAAGAATAGATTAAGATAGGGCTATCACCCTGCCAACACTAAACTTTGACAAATGGTGAAATGACTGAAATGAAAGATGGTAAGAACAGACTAAGAAAATGCTATCACTGTGCCAACACTAATGAAATGATTGAAATAACAATTGATGAAATGATTGAAATGAAAGATGGTAAGAACAGACTAAGAAAATGCTATCACTCTGCCAACACTGATGAAATGATTGAAATAACAACTGATGAAATGAAAGGTGTTCTGTCGCTAGGTGATGTTTGTGCACCTCTGTTTGCAGCTGCATCTCAGCTTCTAAAAACCCTATTGAGAAATTTCTTTTTTTACTCTGTGCCATTCGCTACAATAAAGATTCCCCTAAAATAATGCACAGATTTCCCGCTAGGGGTGTAAAGGTCGAAACCGTTTTCTCGCTATCTCTGCTTCCTGGAGAGGTATTTGAAAAGCTCTTTTTCCTTAGCATAGGCTTTGCCATGAAGGATACTTTTCGCCTGATTTCAACTTTTCCATTACGAAAATTCTTCCACTATAAGACGTATATTTATATCATGTTTCCTTTTATTGTATATTTCTTCTTTTAACTGTTCTATTTGAAAATCTTTTTTGTCTCTGATACTCCTTCTGCTAAAGAGAAACTTTTTGTGCGCCATTTGTTGATTTTCGTAACATAATTTTTAGCTGCTGGTGGAAGTAAGTAGCTGTTTCTATTTCTGAATGTTTTATCGATTGTAGAAATTCGATATTTTTGGAAAGGATCCAAAAGATGTGCTCTTTACAACCGAAAATGTCATGTCATCTTTCTTGTTTTTTATTGTTTTCATAGTCATTGTTTAATACGTACTTTTTACGACATAATTTGTATACAACTTGCACATTGTATTTCTCCTCAAGTTTGTAAGTTCACCTAGAACGGTTAATTTAGTATTAATCATTTTAGCTGTAGTTATTAATTCAACTGAATTTGAATATACAATATGTTACACATTCAACATTTTTTCTCTGATCATTACACATTTTATATGTGTTAGGTTCTCATTCCTCTTTCTCTCTCTCTCTCTACTCTTGCAAGAACATATCGGACCCTGTGCGGTAAGTACTGTAAAGTATCGTCGGACAAACTTAATTTACTGCATCACTTACAGTCAGTCTTACTTCAAAAACTTGTGATTCGTTGAACAGTAAAGTCATATCTTATGTGTTGTGAGTAATGGCAACGGAAACAGACACCAGAAAAATTAATACCTGACGACAGTGCTACGGCATATATATAAATACATTTCAAGTTTTACCCATGTCTTGAACGAGAGATAACCCTTTGTACCGCACAACAACAGCATTCATATAGCCCTCGAAATATATATACCGAAGAGCCAAAAGATTATGACCAGCGCGTCTTCATGCAAATCGAAGCAACTGCAGGTAAACGTCTGGCGCATGTGAACGTTATGAAACCCCGAACTACCGTAAAGGTGTGGGCGGACCACTGCTAATTGATGCTAGAGGTGAGGTGAAGCCTATCCCGTATGGGGTACTATGGTGCAACTCGCCAGTAATTTGAATGCTGGTGACGGGATTAATGTGTTACAACACACAGTACATCACACCCTTCTGAAAATGGGGCTGTGTAACCGCAAGCCGCTCCAAGTGCTCATGTTAACCTCGTTTCACCGTCTAAAGTGCCTACAATGAGCCCGCGAGCACCAAAACTAAACCTTCAGCGATTGGAAGAAAGTCATTTGGTCTAATAAATCTAATTTCCTGTTGCTCCATGTAGACTGCCAGCCGGAGTGCGTATGAGTGGTTTACCTGGAAAAGTGTTGGTACCAGAGTGCACCGTGAGACGAAAGCAAGCCGGTGGAGAAAGCGTAATGCTTTTGGAAATGTTCTGCTGGAAAACCCTGGATCCAGTCATTCATATGTATAAGAATATGACCTCTACCACCTACCTAAACATCATTGTATACCACGTACATCCTTTCATGGCAACGGTATTCCCTCTGGTAGTGCCTTTTTCAGTAAGATACTGCGTTATGCCACACTGCCCGGATTGTTCGAAAATGGTTAACGGAACATGAGGAAGACTTCCAGGTATTGCTCTGGCCTGCAAATTCCATAGATAACAACCCAATCGAGCATCTGTGGTTTGTGTTGGAACAGCAAATCCGATCTGCCGCGGCTCAACCACGTAATTTACTGGAGTTTAAGGGTCTGGTGGTAACGTGTTGGTAAACGATACCACAAAACACCTTTAGAAATGTTGTAGCGTCCATGCCTCGCTGGGTAAGAGCTGTTTTGACAGCACGTAGAGGACCAACATCATATTAGGCAGGTGGTCATAAAGTTTTGGCTCTTCGCTGTATATCAAAGCTGAATTCGGGCTCAATTTTAAGAGCCCGATCCCGTCTGAGCCCGAAGTATGTCAGCCCGAGTCCAAATTTTATATTGCAAGATAGAGCCCGGGCCCGAACGTGCCCCAAAATTATGATTAACCCTTTTTAAAAAAATATCCTCTTCCAGACTTCCACTCTTTCCTCCCTATGCAATTAACCGATGTCTTTCTCAACTGCGGAGTTGCGAAAAGATGTCTTATCTATTTCTATAGTTTCTTTGACTATTCATTTCTTCCTGAAATGTTTCGCGGACCGGGCATCAGGAAAAATCCGGAGGCACAACAATCTACGTTGTACGTTGCTCAATAGAATTAGCAGGAAGCTGCTCCGTTGAGGTAGGAAGCAAAATTTCGTCAGATTGATATCTGCTATCTATAGTTCTTAGAGAATTCAGTAATTCATGGCCTATGAGGGTATTTGTTATCCAAGCCCGGAATGAATAGCTCTGCCGAGTTCCCATCCCCATCTATTAATTACACATGAGATTATTCCGCGGATTTCCGCTTTTTTTGGTCATCATTTGGGTCATACTTGAGATCTATACAAAACTTAAGAGAAATTGGGGGGGGGGGGTTAGTTGGGGATGCCGTTTTTTCGGCAGGGTATGGCTTTTGATCTTTCAAAACTTACAAAAACGGAAGCTAAAAACAACAGAGTGAAGATTTTCCCCGCAATCATAATTTCTTTTATTCGTGATGTTCCACTGCCCAGTGCTGTTGTTAAATATAATTTTATTCCATAAATATTTTGTTTCAATTTAAAAAATTGGAGGAAAATTTTCCGAAAACGGAAGTTAGACGGCGCAAAAATTTCCCTGTAATCTCCAGGCACAAGATTCTTCCGAGAATTCGAGGAATTCCGCCATTTTTATGATTATTCCTGTAGTTCTCGTGATAGATGCATAACTGAACAGAAATTTTTAAGGGATTGGCGGTAATGGTGGGTGGTCGTTTTCCGTCTGAAGACGGAATTCCAGCTTTCAAAACCTTCGCAAACGGAAGTTGGACAGAGTGAAGATTTTTTCCGTAATCTTAATTTTTTCCCTCGCGATGTACCTTCTACCCAGAATTGTTGTTAAATACCATTTTAGTCCATAAATATTTGCATTTTAGCTTGAAAATGGAGTAAAAATTTCTGAAAATGGAAGTCGGAAAAAGCGAATATTTTGCTTGTAATCGTATTTTTTCTCCCCACGATGTTTCTTTGTCCCGTGTTCTTTCCGTTAAGTGTCAGTAATGTTACATTTGATGTGCTCCATTTTAATATTTGCATAAATGAACTTCAGTGAACAATTCTGTCTTGCTCATGCTGCGTTATATTCATGCTATCTCGCGGCAGATTCCAATTTTTCACCCCGTGAAAAAGTTCAGCTTTTCTTTCATCATCAGTCTCATGTATGATTATAATAGAACCAGTTGCCGAATAATTCTATTTAACAGCTAGAAAGTGTAAAGATAAAAAAAGTCCCGTGTGCTAAATCATACAAAATCACATTTTAAAAAAAGGTAAAAAATTCTCTCCCTCTCTTTGGAAGAAAATTCTCTCCTCCTCTCTAAGGCAAGGGCAAGCCAGCCCGAGCCCGAATCAGAGCCCGAGCATGCCCGAACTCCAGTAAGCATTATGCAGCTCGAGCCCACCCTGAGACCGGGCTCGACTTTGGTCTTTCGGGCTCAGGCTTGGCCCGTCTCAGCACTGGTGTATATAGGTGCGTCAGGATTAAACAAAATCAATCGCTCACATCCAAATTTTAAAATTCCAGTGTTGTGCATGGGAACATACTCAAAAGGAATTTATTTCCTTAGGAAGGAGATTTTTTCAGGTAATTTTAAATAGTCCCCGCTTTTCTGACAAAAATCAAACCAAACAAAACAAGAACAAAAAAAAAAAAAAAAAAAAAAAAAAAACACTAATGCCCTCACGTTTGAACGTTGAATGAACTCATTCAGAAAATATCCGTGCCATGCCTCCTAATTCTTTAATAAAGGGTCATAATATTCGTTACATTGAAGAGTAACCATGGATAGTGTTGAGTCGCATTCTTGTAGTTCGATAATCAGCTCTTGCCGAAATTTCAATATCTGAAATAATTTTTGACTACAGAATTTGTGGTGTTGAGATAGAATGAAAATACCAACGTTTACCACTTCAAAGTTTATTATACATCGGCTATAGTTATGCGAAGCGTTTGGCTCTGCATCATCAGGACGAGTGCGAAACTATAGTCGATGTATAATAAACCTTTAATTGTGGCAAACGTTGGTATTTTCATACTATCTGGAATACCTTTTTCACACTGATTTGTTTAACACTGTTTACCCCAAATTATGAGGAAATAGGGTGTGAATGCAGGCAAAATTAATTATTGGCGACATTCACACGCTCACAAAACTTTGTTTAAAACCCATGACAAAAAAAAAAAAAAAGAAAAAAAGTATAAGCTGTCATGGCGCAAAACATCGAAACCATAAAAAAGTTTTGAAATTCCGTCAAAACGTTTTGTTAACTCTAGTGTATCAGATCAAATTGCGCTGATCTTTGTTTGTTTCGTGGATTATTTTCAACGGATAAACAAGAAAATCCTATGGCTCTGAGTTCTCTGCAACGCTTAAGTTCCCAGCTAACACGATTAAGGCAAATTTAGTCAGAATATAAAGAAACCGTTCCATTACGACAGATGACAATCAGAACAGAACAGGAATTGTCATAAGATTTAATCCGCTCTTGAGCGCAACATTACTTTTAACGTAAGCGCGAATTAATTTCTTTTTTTTTCTTCAGCGCGACTGTGATTCATCAACTTAATTTAATCGGTTCCTTCAAACAGTTAACAAATACGCAACTGTTTTGAACAACTAAATAACGTACTGTCAGAAAAGGTTAACGCAATACGAAAGCGTATCAAAGACAATTTTAACTTGACACTATAACGAAGTGAATTTCTTCGTCATTTCTATCCGCGCCGGGGTTCGAACCCAGGTCCACTCATTCCGGAATAAGTTGCTCTACCAATTAAGCTACGCGGACATTTTATTCTGATTCCTATCTGCCTTTATGTCGTGTGCGTCCTTCTGGCAGGTACGTCACATCTCCTGGTACGTTACATCATCTCCCCCTTATTATTATTATTTTTTTTTTTTCGAAGTGCTGGAGAAAGGATTCTCTTATTTTTCCTATCTCGCGGTGTGGAAATAACATCACACCAATGCGAGATTTTGAACGGTCGGGTCATCCGGATAGTTCGGGCGCCATTATAACGAAGTGAATTTCTCCGTCATTTCTGGTCTACGCCGGGATTCGAACCCGGGTCCACTCATTCCGGAATAAGTTGCTCTACCAATTAAGCTACGCGGACGTTTTTTTTATTCTGATTCCTATCTGCCTTTATGTCGTTTGCGTCCTTCTGGCAGGTACGTTACATCATCTCCCCTTATTATTATTTTTTTTTTTTTTTTCGAAGTGCTGGAGAAAGGATTCTCTTATTTTTCCTATCTCGCGGTGTGGAAAGAACATCACACCAATGCGAGATTTTGAATGGTCGGGTCATCCGGATAGTTCGGGCGCCATTATAACGAAGTGAATTTCTCCGTCATTTTTATCCGCGCCGGGGTTCGAACCCGATCCCCTCATTCCGGAATAAGTCACTCTACCCAATTGAGCTACGCGGACATTTATTCTGATTCCTATCTGCCTTTATGTCGTGTGCGTCTTTCTAGCAGGTACGTCACATCTCCTGGTACGTTACATCATCTCCCCCTTATTTTTCTTTTTTTTTTCGAAGTGCTGGAGAAGGGATTCTCTGATTTTTCCTATCTCGCGGTGTGGAAATAACATCACACCATTACGAGATTTTGAACGGCCGGGTCATCCGGCCGTTCAAAATCTTTTCGGGCGCCATTATAACGAAGTAAATTTCTCCGTCATTTTTTATCCGCGCCGGAGTTCGAACCCGGGTCCACTCATTCCGGAATAAGTTGCTCTACCAATTAAGCTACGCGGACATTTTATTCTGATTCCTATCTGCCTTTATGTCGTGTGCGTCCTTCTGGCAGGTACGTCACATCTCCTGGTACGTTACATCATCTCCCCTTATTATTATTATTATTTTTTTTTCGAAGTGCTGGAGAAAGGATTCTCTTATTTTTCCTATCTCGCGGTGTGGAAATAACATCACACCAATGCGAGATTTTGAACGGTCGGGTCATCCGGATAGTTCGGGCGCCATTATAACGAAGTGAATTTCTCCGTCATTTCTGGTCTACGCCGGGATTCGAACCCGGGTCCACTCATTCCGGAATAAGTTGCTCTACCAATTAAGCTACGCGGACGTTTTTTTTATTCTGATTCCTATCTGCCTTTATGTCGTTTGCGTCCTTCTGGCAGGTACGTTACATCATCTCCCCCTTATTATTATTATTTTTTTTTTCGAAGTGCTGGAGAAAGGATTCTCTTATTTTTCCTATCTCGCGGTGTGGAAAGAACATCACACCAATGCGAGATTTTGAATGGTCGGGTCATCCGGATAGTTCGGGCGCCATTATAACGAAGTGAATTTCTCCGTCATTTTTATCCGCGCCGGGGTTCGAACCCGGATCCCCTCATTCCGGAATAAGTCACTCTACCAATTGAGCTACGCGGACATTTATTCTGATTCCTATCTGCCTTTATGTCGTGTGCGTCTTTCTAGCAGGTACGTCACATCTCCTGGTACGTTACATCATCTCCCCTTATTTTTCTTTTTTTTTTTTTCGAAGTGCTGGAGAAGGGATTCTCTGATTTTTCCTATCTCGCGGTGTGGAAATAACATCACACCATTACGAGATTTTGAACGGCCGGATGACCCGGCCGTTCAAAATCTTTTCGGGCGCCATTATAACGAAGTAAATTTCTCCGTCATTTTTAATCCGCGCCGGAGTTCGAACCCGGGTCCACTCATTCCGGAATAAGTTGCTCTACCAATTAAGCTACGCGGACATTTTATTCTGATTCCTATCTGCCTTTATGTCGTGTGCGTCCTTTCTGGCAGGTACGTCACATCTCCTGGTACGTTACATCATCTCCCCCTTATTATTATTATTATTTTTTTTTCGAAGTGCTGGAGAAAGGATTCTCTTATTTTTCCTATCTCGCGGTGTGGAAATAACATCACACCAATGCGAGATTTTGAACGGTCGGGTCATCCGGATAGTTCGGGCGCCATTATAACGAAGTGAATTTCTCCGTCATTTCTGGTCTACGCCGGGATTCGAACCCGGGTCCACTCATTCCGGAATAAGTTGCTCTACCAATTAAGCTACGCGGACGTTTTTTTTATTCTGATTCCTATCTGCCTTTATGTCGTTTGCGTCCTTCTGGCAGGTACGTTACATCATCTCCCCCTTATTATTATTATTTTTTTTTCGAAGTGCTGGAGAAAGGATTCTCTTATTTTTCCTATCTCGCGGTGTGGAAAGAACATCACACCAATGCGAGATTTTGAATGGTCGGGTCATCCGGATAGTTCGGGCGCCATGATAACGAAGTGAATTTCTCCGTCATTTTTATCCGCGCCGGGGTTCGAACCCGGATCCCCTCATTCCGGAATAAGTCACTCTACCAATTGAGCTACGCGGACATTTATTCTGATTCCTATCTGCCTTTATGTCGTGTGCGTCTTTCTAGCAGGTACGTCACATCTCCTGGTACGTTACATCATCTCCCCCTTATTTTTCTTTTTTTTTTTTTCGAAGTGCTGGAGAAGGGATTCTCTGATTTTTCCTATCTCGCGGTGTGGAAATAACATCACACCATTACGAGATTTTGAACGGCCGGGTGATCCGGCCGTTCAAAATCTTTCGGGCGCCATTATAACGAAGTAAATTTCTCCGTCATTTTTTATCCGCGCTGGAGTTCGAACCCGGGTCCACTCATTCCGGAATAAGTTGCTCTACCAATTAAGCTACGCTGACATTTTATTCTGATTCCTATCTGCCTTTATGTCGTGTGCGTCCTTCTGGCAGGTACGTCACATCTCCTGGTACGTTACATCATCTCCCCCTTATTATTATTATTATTTTTTTTTTCGAAGTGCTGGAGAAAGGATTCTCTGATTTTTCCTATCTCGCGGTGTGGAAATAACATCACACCATTACGAGATTTTGAACGGCCGGGTCATCCGGCCGTTCAAAATCTTTTCGGGCGCCATTATAACGAAGTAAATTTCTCCGTCATTTTTTATCCGCGCTGGGAGTTCGAACCCGGGTCCACTCATTCCGGAATAAGTTGCTCTACCAATTAAGCTACGCGGACATTTTATTCTGATTTCTATCTGCCTTTATGTCGTGTGCGTCCTTCTGGCAGGTACGTCACATCTCCTGGTACGTTACATCATCTCCCCCTTATTATTATTATTATTTTTTTTTTTCGAAGTGCTGGAGAAAGGATTCTCTTATTTTTCCTATCTCGCGGTGTGGAAATAACATCACACCAATGCGAGATTTTGAACGGTCGGGTCATCCGGATAGTTCGGGCGCCATTATAACGAAGTGAATTTCTCCGTCATTTCTGGTCTACGCCGGGATTCGAACCCGGGTCCACTCATTCCGGAATAAGTTGCTCTACCAATTAAGCTACGCGGACGTTTTTTTTATTCTGATTCCTATCTGCCTTTATGTCGTTTGCGTCCTTCTGGCAGGTACGTTACATCATCTCCCCCTTATTATTATTATTTTTTTTTTCGAAGTGCTGGAGAAAGGATTCTCTTATTTTTCCTATCTCGCGGTGTGGAAAGAACATCACACCAATGCGAGATTTTGAATGGTCGGGTCATCCGGATAGTTCGGGCGCCATGATAACGAAGTGAATTTCTCCGTCATTTTTATCCGCGCCGGGGTTCGAACCCGGGTCCACTCATTCCGGAATAAAGTTGCTCTACCAATTAAGCTACGCGGACATTTTTATTCTGATGATCTGCCTCTACCTTTATGTCGTGTCACTGCTGGCAGGTACGTCACATCTCCTGGTACGTTACAACACATGGTACAAATAATTCAGACTATCGAAAATTAAAGGTGGTCTATTACGGCCAAATGGTAAGGGAGCCGGTTCGAAACCATGGTAATACTTGGATATTGCCTTTATTCCTTGCCTTCTTTGCGGGTTGTCCAGATGACTTAGTGGTCAGAGTCATTGGATTCCGGCTGTTCGCCAGAGTCACGGATGAGGAATGGGTAGAGTGTGTGTCTCACGGCGTTGGCTCTTTCCCTTCCTGGAAATAGCAGCCCAAGTAAGATGCGAGTGACTGGTCCTAGCCCTTAAAGTTGCATATATATGGTGTCGTTTCAAAAAAAAAATATCTCTGCTGCAAGTGAATCCTGCAAGGTGCTTGCAGCAGAGTTTCTTCCTTTTTCGACTCATGATTTTCTTTTTTTTTCCTTTTTTTTTGTTTTTGTTTCCTTTGTATCTACGAAAAATATATAAATAAAAAAATAAAAAAGTAAAAAAATAAAAACATATGTAGCAATATAAATAAAAAAAATAAATAAAAAAAGAGATGAACCTTTGGTGCCTTTTAACATTTCTTCCTACTTCCGGGAGCTCGGAAAGCAGCATTTTTTTTGACGACATTACGAACATTGTCTCTTTCATGTCCGTGTTCACTCCGCGGTAACATCAAAGTATCGTAAGGTTTTTATGGTTTTTCTCTGTTTGGACTTCAAAGACAAATCGAATTTTTATCTAAGTGTTTTACACCACCCACTTTAATCCCATATTTATCAAACAGTGTCTCCAGCATTTTTATCATTGATAAAACTGACGCTTTGTTACCCGTAAACTCCAAAAGCAAGATCTGCAGAAATAAATAAATAAATAAATACCCATTTTTCTTGTTCTCTCTCTCTTTCTCTTTCTTCTTTTAGCAAATTTAGACGATTTTTGTTTTTGCCGAAACTTCTAAATTTTGGTGAAGAACAACCTCAATTTGCATTCACACTACATGAGTAATGCCATAAGATATTTCTACAAAATTAAGAGGATATTTTGAGTGTTTTTAGCAACGGTATGTTAAAATTAATCATCTCTCCATTTGAGAACACGGCACACTTTGATGCCATATTTTTGTTTTCTTGGTTTTTTTTTCTTTCGCCAAGATGATCGCCATTCTTTATGCACTCGTATGTTTTCTTTCCTGATGCAAAATCTTCGTGTTAGGCGGCAACGTACATCGTATTTGATCTTTCATTGCAATTTCTCGGCTGGAAATGTTTTTTTTTACACCTGATAAACTTGACCAACATATCCTTACTCTTTAACTTTTTCCATGTGCGAAATTTTAGCATTTGGTAGCTCAAATGTACAATTTCGTTTGGCACAATAGTTCCATTCCCAGAAGAAAAGGTATAAAACACATTTTCACATCAAGTGGAAAGCAATAATCCTAGTCCATGATAAATCACACCTGCTCCACATTTTCCAGCTTAGCTTCCTACGGAGGTGTGTGTTAATAAATATTTGTATTTAGGCGCTATTCCTAAAAGAAAGGTTGATACATACATGCAGCCCAGGTGGCTCAGTATTCTAAGAGCTGGCTTATGACCCTTCGTCCGAGATAGGTCCGGGTTCGAATCCCGGTGAGACATGTACGGCACTGGCTCTCTCCCTTCCCTAGAACCAGTAGCTCTAAATTACGGACGGGCGATTGTTTATAGCCCATTGAGTTGCTCACTGTGGTCGTTAAACCCCCCAAAAATAAAACAAACTGAAAAATGTACACTGAAGAGCAATTGAATTAGAGACAGCTGGCGTCATGCAAATGTGGTGCTGTGGGCGGCCCTGTAAACGGAAACGAAAGGATGTATGCAGCGATCCGACAATATAAGGAGTGATGCGATGGGAATCAGTTAGAGTCGGACGCAGTATGGGTAAGACGAAGGATCTAAGCGCATTTGATCGTGGGCAAATTATCGGGGGCCAACGAATGGGTCACTCCATCTCGGAAGTGGTGCAGGAACTGGGATTTTCACGAGCCACTGTGTCACGGGTGCACCGTGAGTACATCGAATCCGGTAAAACCATCCCTGCAAGGGCCAACTGCCGTGGACAACAGCGTGTGGATGAGCGGGGTCATCGTCGGCTAGCTCGCATTGTAACAGCGGATAGACGAGCCACACTGCAAAAAATCACTCCGAAATTTAACGCTGGTGCACAAAAACGTGTAAGCAGCCACACCATCCAGAA
Source organism: Macrothele yani (assembly GCA_039090855.1). NCBI lineage: Eukaryota > Metazoa > Arthropoda > Arachnida > Araneae > Macrothelidae > Macrothele > Macrothele yani. The sequence continues at coordinate 61,516,549 of CM077029.1, forward strand.
CCATCTCCTCGCTATGGGGCACCGAAGCCATCGTCCCACGAGGGTACCGCTGCTGACCGCACATCACAGGGTGCAAAGATTAGCATGGGCGCGGGAACATCGCCTACTAAACCGTAGACATGTGGTAAACTGCTGCCTGGACTGATGAGTCGAGATTCACGTTGGTACATGAGGATGGCAGGATACAAGTACGGCGCCAACCACATGAAGCGATGGATCCTTCTTGCCAGCAAGGTACTCTTCAAGCTGGTGGGGATGGCATTCTCACCTGACGACTGTTTCACGTGGACTGAAATGGAACCCCTGCTACGTGTGATATGGTCCCTCACAGATCAACGTTACCGGGATATCCTGGACGGCCATTTGCGCCCGTTTGTACGTCTTCAACATCTCACTGGGGACCTCATCCTGCAACAAGACAATGCAGCTCCAGAATTGTATCCGAATGATTGGATGAAGACTCCACCGACGTGACCTCGCTTCCTTGGCCAGCTAGGTCACCTGACCTCAATCCCATCGAGCACATCTGGGATGCCATCGAGAGAGATGTTCGAGGCTCTGACCCCCTCCATCAAATCTTCGTGAACTGTGGGAGCTTGGATCCGCATGGCTTCGCAACGCTTTCGGTGTCTTGTCGAGTCCATGCCGAGACGAATCGCCGCCGTCGTCAGGGCGAAAGGTGGTGCTACACGTTACTAGACAGGCATCTCTAATTCAATTGCTCTTCAGTGTACTCCTGTACCAAATCATTACGACCATCAAAGTTTCAACGAGTGGACGTGTACCACAGCACACAGCAGTGACGTATATGAATTAGCCTTTGAAAATGCCAGTAGGTTGATTGATTGTGGAAAGTGCCAGGCTCGCTTTTCCTATATCATGAGTAAGGCTTTCGAGATGATCCACTACATCGGTTATTCCGTTTCTGTGAGGACTCACCAGTTGCTCAAAATTATTGATTACCCACCCGGTTCTCCTTCAAGGCTGGGAATTCTCTCATCGCCTCTGTTTCAATATTGCGGAATACCGGCAGACGTCCTCCACGCTTACGTGCAGTGCCCGCTCACGGATTCACTATTGCTTTTACTGTGCATCATCACCCTTGCTTTCCTGTATCGTCTCTCATGATCGGCAGGAATACATTACGTTGTGCTCTTTGTCCTTGTACCCGGCGATATCGCATGGAGTCTGCAATTTGGTCTTCGTGCTTCTAAAGACAATTAATCACGCCTTTCACTTACGTAGCAATTTTGCACCAGCTGGACATTCGCTTCATCATGCGCAACACGCTTTACGTGGGTGCAGTTTTTTTACCGGTGACGTCACGTCTGCTGACGGAACTCCATATTAGTGATCGGTATTTTTCAGAAGTGAAATCCAAAGGGAGAACTGTTTTCAATCAAACAAGACAAAGTTGCACTAAATCCGCTACTTTTGGCATAGAACATTCTGTATGTAGGACTGAACAACAACAACCAAACTTCAATCTCGTCTGTTAATGTTCAGCCTACAACGGTATAAATCAGTGCTATATACCTATAAAAACATATTATTTGTAACAGTACCTGTGGACCAATGTTATTTTGATTGTTAATTTCGTCTACTCTTGTTGTTCGGTTTCAATTTGCTTGTTGCAGTTTTTTAATGAAAAGTTAATGCCTTCCGAAGTAAGAGAGAGAGAGAGCGGCGAATACTTGGGTGTTACCTTTCCAGACATCAATAAGGCGTTTGGCAGTGAGTGGTACAACGGTTTTGCTGCACAAACGGCAGCTGCCTCGGTGCTAACGACCACTGGTAGAACCGATTCGATCCCTACTGAGTGATAGAAATATTTTTGTTGGAATTTATAGAGCGAATTGTATCTCGACAGAGAGATCCGAGCTGGAGTCCTCCAGTTCTTGGACTGAAGCTGTTCTAAATTTTTGTGTATGACATCCAAACCGACGCAAAGGGCAAGTTATGACGTATGCAGATAATACAGCGATTTATCATTGGGTTCGTGAACAAGGAGAGGACTGCGAAACTCCTTTAACATTAACTCTCTGCCTTGGAAGCCTACTACACCAACTGGCAGATTAAGATCAACCTATCCAAGAGCAGTGCCGTATTGTTCTTCGGCACACTGACAGAAGTAGGAGAACTGACAATGTTGCAGAAAGACATTCTCAGAGTCACTACAACAACGTACCTGGGGAAGCAAACAGATAGTTGGCTTTTTTGGATTGCCAATACCTCGTATTTCACGAAGAGAGCCAGAGGAAGCCAATGGGAATGGGGGCTGGCTCCGCTATACTCTCTAAGAGGAGTTGCATCACAACTTATCACAAGACGACACGGTACAAGATGGTTGTCCGTCCAGTTTTCATGCATGCGATCCCGGTATGGGCTTGGGTCAGCAACTACCAGAAGAAGAGGATGTACAAACAGCCCTCAGATTAATTACTGGAGCGCCTAGAATGACTCTCAGCCGAGACCTCAACGACTCGCTCGATGTCGAGAAAGTGAATTCTCCCATCGACTCATAAATAAGCTTTTCAGCACGGTGCAAACCACCTAAACAGACTGATTAGGGAATCTGTTGACCCCAATACTGTTCCATTGCTTCATCCTGCTGACAACAAATACAGTCTAGACCATCGGCAGAATGAAGTACATGTCGTGGACCAGCAACCTTCTTCCAATTTTCTATCTTTCAATCCGCAAGCAGTTGTTACCATTAGAGTCGTTCAAGCTGATGGATTGTTGTTATGATAGGGCAGCATATAGCAGGTGTAGTCTATTCGTATCAGCGTTCAACGCATAGCAGGTGTAGTCTATTCGTATCAGCGTTCAACGCATAGCCGTGCGGGATATTTTTTCTGGTCAACCCATATTATAATGGGCCGTCAATCGCGAAACTGTGCTGCGCCGATTGCCCTGTGCAAGGCGAAGAACCCGTCACTCACCTCTACAGCTGTGCTGCTGGTTGGTTGTTTCGCCATTTTGGCACAAGACTTTATTCACAGAGGCCCTTGAACAATCCATAACAGTCTCGTTCCGCACAATTTGCCCTTTCACGAACTCCGATAAATTCTTGACTTTACTCATAACCTCCGAAATTTCGCTCTAAACCGTGTAACGTATACTCTAATTTAACTTTCCCTTTTAGTTCCTGTTACCTTATGTAAATTTCTCTGCTCTTTTTAAGCAGTTTCTAAACTTAACGCTACATTTTCTGTCTAACCGAATTTTGGTATGGCAACACGACACTAGGATAAAGGGTGAATGACGTAGTATGCTAATGAGACTGATAGTAGTGATGTTTGGCCATTGCATGAGAGTCTCTCTTGTTAGAAGTGGCCTAGATTGTGAGATGTTGATACTGAAGCGTTAAATTGTTGTTTACTTGTGAAGTATTCTGTATATTGAGAATATGCTACATTTTGCTGTCGAAGTATTAGATGATTGCATACGAAGTGAATTCTGTAAAAGTTCTAGATGATTGCATACAGAGTGAAAATTCTGTCAAAGTTCTAGATGATTGCATACGAAGCGAATTCTGTCGAAGTATTAGATGATTGCATACGAGGTGAATTCTGTCAAAGTTCTAGATGATTGCATTCGAAGCGAATTTTGTCGAGATTATTGAATACGAAGTTAATTCTGTCGAAGTACTAAATGATTGCATACGAAATGAATTCTGTCGAAGTATTAGATGATTGCGTACGAAGTAAATTCTGTCAAAGTTATAGATGATTGCATACGAAGTGAATTCTGTCGAGATGATTGCACACGATGTGAATTCTGTCGAGATGATTGCACTCGAAGTGAATTCTGTCCAGATGATTGATTGCACACGAAGTGAATTCTGTCGAAGTACTAAATGATTGCATAAGAAGTGAATTCTGTCGAAGTATTACATGATTGCATACAAAGCGAATTCTATTTTGATGTGCTGACTTTAATACCTATCATCAAGACCAATAAAAGGTTGAAACAGTAAGTTGACTTCTCTTTTCTTGCCATTATGCTATTTAGTAGCTAAGCTTTAGTTAAGTTTAGTTAAGCTGTCCGGAGCACGACTTAACACCACGGAATGTTTCTGTACAAAAAAAAAATTACATTTAAGTAATGCCAATGTTCTGGTATGTGACACAGGCATTTAACTGATATCTGCAACAAAATACATTAAAAGCATTACAACTGTAACATCAACCTCTAATACACTCCCCTTTAGCTTACAGGCCACGCCCACCTCCCTATTACTTCAGTACCGGGTACAGTTTGCATAGCGGTGATTGCAATTTAGTGAGCACTCACTGTGTATAGTAAACACATTAATAATAATAAAAATGAGAACAGAAGCGAAATCTCATGTAATCATGAAATGATAATTACATAAATGTAACGAATACTTTAGTGTAACGTATCAAATGGATGAAAAAAACAAGCATGGTATTGTTTATTTGTGAACATGATATCTTCAGTGCGATAGGATTTCCTGGAAATTCCCAAATAGTTCTGTATGTTCGTTAGAAATTTAAATTCCAGCAGCTTTTTTTTTTTTTTCAAAAGGACGTGCTCATGACATCTGGTGGTTCTTCTCCTGTTTTCTTTCGACAACAGATTATAAGGTTGGATAAATAAATGATGTAAACGATGTCATTATCCATAATTAAGCAAAATAAATAATATTTTTTAGGCGTGCTCTTTTTGAGACTGTTGTTGCAAATACTCACCTTTCCCAGAGTATCGTGCTGTGCACCCACGTTTATTTATCTTTTATATTCATGGCGTCTTCGGTTCCTCTTGTTTTGTCTGGTTTAGAGCAATTTTTATTTGCTCTCGACATGAGTAGGTGTTTGGAAAAACTGATTCATAAAACATTAACGGGAACGTGCTGAAAAGAAAAAGAAGTCGTTCTGCCGCTTTAGCAGGTCTGACTTTCCCAGAAAATGTCCGAGGCATGTGTTGGCTGAGTGGCATTTGATTTTCCTTTCCTATTAAAACTAACATGCATGCTTCTTCCAAGGTAACCAGTTTTCATCGGTGATATCTTTAAGCGTGGGTGTCCGAAAAGTCTTGATTTTCGAAGAAATACGGACAGCTGACGCTGTGTCCGATGCCATGAATCGGAAATAATGCGTGCAAACCTGGGGGCTATTTCGCTGCAGTACGTTGTCCTTCCAAATATTTGCAGTTCGAAGGACGGAAATGTGTGTAGGCAGCTCTCGAATCAAATCACTAGGTGCGGCTGCATGCACAGATAGATAATATATACACCCCAAAGTGTCGAAGTCTTTAAATGCGTAAATAAAAGATGTGAAGAAAAGACGTGAAGCATATAAATTCTTGAAAAGGAGACACTTTGAACTACTTCTTACAAAAGTAGATAATAAAAGCTTTAGTGGGTAGAAGATCTTTTTCTTTTTCACCTATTTTGCGATTGGCGAAACAAAATTGTTAGTTTGTGGGTACAAAAGGAGTAAAAAGAAAAGAAAGCTAATAAGTAAATTGGCAGTTATAGACATTTTACTTTTACATTTTTAACGTGCTTGATTTTAAATATAATGATGATTTGCGAAGATGAAAGCTATGTTTAATTTCCTCAATTAATCAGTTTTGATTAAGTAATGGCAGTAAACAAATTTAGTTACCTTAACGTTCGCTTTTTTTCAGTTCCGCTCCTACACTCATTTTCAACTTAAAATTTAAAAGTTTTTCGATGCTTAATGAGCTCTAATTAGAGTCTAGGGCAATACGGAGATGTTCGTTCCAATTTAAGGCTACTGGACTCAAGGCCAAGTGAAGCCAGTGCATCGTTTGGGCCTCACTGGGGACCGGCACCCATCGTGGATGATTAGCCAGAAGCCCGCGATTCTGACAATTCATCCCCCGTGTCCTCTGTATTTTTACTATAGTTTCTTCTTTGCAAATTATTGCTGTTATCTAGTTTGTTTTCCTGGTTTATACAGTGAAACCTCTCTTAGAGACCACCCCTATTTGACGACTACCCTTCATTATGACCGTTTTTTTTTTGTGGAACCGATTTCAAAACCGTAGCGCTAATTCTAACCTCCCCCCTATTAAAAAACCACTCACACCCTCTTAACTGCCATCTTTGCGTAAGGACCACTCTATAAAAACTACGATGTCTGGATTACCATTTCTGCTAAAAAAATTATCTATACTCTGGAACCATGAAATAGCAAATTAAACAAATGTGCATTTGATCAGATGTAGAGGATTTTAGGAAGGGAGTGTCTGACTCCAGGTCTTAAGTAACCCTTAAAATGGGAAGCTAGGAGATTTGGGCTAGAGTGCCCGATAGGAAAGTGACACCGAAGCGCGATACAAAGGGGCAGGAAGACGCCCTTATTTATTCCCGAGGAAAGAGGGGGGGGGGGGGGGGCAGTGCCCGGGGACCGACGACGTAATGTGCCCATCAGACGCACGGCGGATATTTAGTAGTTCGAGCGTTCGTACCTGCCGGGATCGAGCCTGAGGTTCCTCCGTGGCAGTCACGAAGCTGACCACTAGGCCATCCGCGGCTCAAATATGCATTAGTATGGAGGGGTCACTTTAAATGTCTAGGAAATTTCCTCCTGTACGGAAGTGAGGAGGGGAGAGATGGTGAAGAAGTTCTCGGAAGTGACAAGCAATTTTAATGGCTTACGTAGTAACGTAAAGAAACACAGAGACCCCGTCGCCATACTTCCTATAAAGGCTGAAAAAGAGAGTGACAGTTAAAACTCATTTTTACTCCACTCACCTCTTTGGCCGGACAGAGGGCAGTTGAGAGGGATGACTGTCCTGAAGAGGGAAAAAATAATTAAAAAACTATTTTGTGAACTGAAAGAAAATTTATCGTGCTGAAAGAAAAGTCTGATAAACTTAAGCAGACAACATTACATGCGCTTTTCAAATGCTTTTTTTTTTTAAATTTCCACTATAGGTACCTTCCAAATATGTAACTGAACTACATGTACTCTAGTATTTTTTTTATAATTTATACACATACATACATACTGAACTGTAAATAAACTGGAATGCATCATGTTTGGAATGTAGCAATTCAGAGTATGTAATTTATCAAAGTTATAAAATAGGTTTGATGTTAAAACTGTTCATTGGATATGCCATTAAAACCTTTCCCTATTTAGCGACCACCCCTCTGAACGGCCCTTTTTAGAAGAACCAGAAGTGCTCACCTTAGAGAGGTTTCACTGTATTTTGTTTATTGATAAATTTAATTGTTTTTCAAAAATTTAAATTCCCTTCCCAGTTGGTGCATTTATCACCGTCGTTATTCTTTGTCCATTTCTCTACCGCTTTCCGTGAAATTATTCCTATGCTAATTGGTACGAAGTTACAGTATAGTTCATGTGAGGGTGCCACTGTGTACATGGATTTATGATATGAATAATTACCACTTACCGCAATTGCATGAGCCTGATATCATTCACTCTCAGTCCATGACGGGTACAAGGGGTAGCCTTCATGTTGATGAGTACATTCAACAAAACTTTCTTTTTTGTTGGTGGTTTAACCGTGAGCAAATTAATGGGCTATACAGTCGCCCGACTCTGATTTAAGGTCACTGGTTCCAGGGAAGGGGAGAACTAGTGTTGTAAGACAAGCACAACATCCATGCCTCACCGGGATTCGAACCCGGATCCTTCTCGGACGAATAGCCATAAGCCAGCGCTTAGGCCCTAGGCCAGTATTTCTCAACCGCCTGTACGCGTGTTTTTTCTGCCAGTCCGCGAGAAACGAGTGAATTTATTTATTTTTCTTTTGAATCGAAATGGAGTCAAAGAAAGAGGAAATCTAGATCTAAATTTTTTATTATTTTTCTTTTGAATCGAAATGGAGTCAAAGAAAGAGAGGAAATCTAGATCTAAATGTTTTATTATTTTTCTTTTGAATCGAAATGGAGTCAAAGAAAGAGGAAATCTAGATCTAAATTTTTGAAGACCCGTCGTGGAAAATTGAAAGGAAACTTGAATCGCAAATCTCTTCACAGAAGATATGAACTCCTGCAATTTAACTCATCAGGAAAAGGAAAGCTTTGTTGAACTTCCTTCTGATGCCAGTCTGGTATCGATATTCAGATCCAAGTCTTTGAGTTAGTTTTGGGGTATTATGGAGAAAAAATATTCAAGTCTCAGCGGCAAAGATGTAAAAATATTGGTAACTTTTTCGACCACGTCGAAAACCTTTTCAGCTGCTTCGATAATCAAAACAAAGCACAGGAACACAGTGGACATTAACCCTTTAACGACCATAACGCCCAAAACGCCAGTACATACAAACACCATCATAGCTACCCGAAACTCCTGTCTACAGTGAGTCAGATTTCCTACCCTTACCTATTTTTTAAATTTGCACGACCTATGAGAGATCAGCAGGAGTCACCGTCAGTCACCATTTTTGTTTCTAAACAAAGAAGTGAAACAACAGAGTTTTGGGCGTTATGGTATTTAAAGCAATTTTAAAGTTATGGTCGCTAAAGGGTTAATGCTGCGTTGAGCCTCGCAGAAGCGATGCTGGAACCACGGCTCGAGAAGAATATCGCGAAGCAACAGCAACAGACTCCGCATTGACTCCAGAAAAAATTACATTAACGGTAAGGAGAATATTGTGGTATATTGATTATGGATTGCACTTATTAATCATTAAAGAATATTAACAGATTAAATGAAATTAGCTGTAAGTAGGTGACCTGGAATAATCTGGTGTGTAAACTATGGATTGCTCGCAGTGATCGCTATAATATAGAATATTACAGGATTAAATGCTCGAAAATAGCCTAAAGATTATGTTTCGGCATCGCCGGTCCGCGACAGTTTTCCCGGTCCGCGAATGCATAAAGGTTGGGAACCACTGGCTTATACCACTGCGCCGCCGGGGAGGCCAACAAAGCTTGACCTTTGGATTGAGTTCGAGGGATCGCAATACTTTCTCAAATTCTACCTGGCCGGATGAATATCAACTTCTGAGTTTTCATTACACTAAGTTTATTACAGTGATCTCCATTTCGCCTCTCCTTAGTCTCGCGCTGATAAATTAAGAATTTTGAAGTGGGGAATTTATCATTAACGGTAAAGCCTGCAATACTTGACGCCTCAATCAAATTCTGTTTTCCATTTTTTTAAATGGTGAAGCTACTCAATAACACAGAATTTGATTTCGATTTGAATTATTCTAATTTTCAGGTTTAATGTAACTGCGTAAAAAATATTTTTTCGGGGAGGGGGGTAAAGATCTTCGCGTCACCAACTCTGAGGGCTGCAAGTAGTCGCCCATCACTATTTTAAGGCCAGAGGTTCCAGTAAATAGAACGAGCCACTTCAGACACGTGCATCAAGCACGCTTCATCCAAGACTTGAACCAGAGCTCACTTCGAACGAATAGTCAGAAGCCAGCGCCTCAGACAACTCGGCCACCGTAGCACATAAGTATTTCCAGAGTTTCTATACAACAGAGATGAATGCGAGCCGTTAATGCGTTCAAATGGAAACAAAATGGGTTTGGGGTGATTGTAGGCCAACGGCACACTGTAGTGTGGGACAAGGGTTGGTATTTCTTGAGACTAATATCCGGCCTAATAATTGTGAAAGATGCACAGAGCTGCGACTTCCCACCTGCGAGAAAGAGATTGAACAACATCAGTGCGAATCAGATTGTTAAACCAGTGAATTGTTCCCCTCTGCGCAGCATTAAGAAGCATTTTATGATGATTCGCTCCAAGATTGGATTAGCTTGTGGCTCATGTAGCGCCAAACATTTTCAGGGGAAAATATCCTCTACCTTTGAGAGAAAACTCAGCCCTTTTTCTGAAGCAGAATTAGGGAAGGGGGGGGGGGGCTGATGCCTCTATGGTAATTTAGAGAAAATATTCAGCCAGCCTTGGTGCCCGAGTGGTTAGAAGCGCGGGCTCTGAGTCTTGAATGAGGCATGGGTTTCAAATAGACTTTACTGGGTTAAAAAAGTAACGCTTACAAAATGTTATAAATGACAGAGCTATATGTATGTAAAATCAATCAAAACAAAAAGAAAAAAACAGTCATGTGATCAACATCTAAACAAGTCAAAATAAACAAGGATCAAATAAAGTAGGATGAGGAATAGGTGGAGTATTCACCTTACGGCACTGGATCTATATCATCCCTACAACCAGCATCTCTATATTCGGGATGGTCGTTTTTTTATGACAGTAGACGCGCACGGGAACCTTAAAATCATAAGAAAAAAAAACTAAAAGGTTTCAGAACAAGGAAATATCGAGAAGTGCTTATTAAAAATTTACCTGACAGCAGGGCCCGACTTAGGTCAGTTGAGGCCCTGTGCATATTGTACGCCTGGGGGCCCCTCGATTAAAATTTTAAGTGAAACAGTCGAAAAAAAATATTTACTTGTAAAAACTTTTCTTGCAAGCAGTTTTTCTAGCAGAAAAAACATTAAAACACATCCCACATGCTAGTCAACTTTATAGCCAATGTGGCTTGTAGCATTCACACCGCTTGTACTTCCTCGCGCCAGCAGAGATTACAGGTATAACATTAATTACTCTGGAATTCTTTTTTTGTTTTATAGTATCATTTACGGAAACAAATAACTATCCTCCCAGAGATATAATTTAAAACTCCTAGTTTACCACAAATTTAATGAAAATGATGAACCAATGATAGTTTAAGCTGTAAGAAGTAATCCCTTACAAAGTCTTACAGCTGACCACACACATTGTGGAATAAATTATTGCAACATTCCATGTAAATTATTACAACAATCTTTAAATAAAGTACTGTCAATTAAACTTTTTTTGTATTTTTATTTATGTGAAAGTAAACCCTACATAATTATGAATATTGATTCAGAATTGTTGTTCTTACTAGACTAATATTAATAATAAAAATATTTTTTAGTAATTTCTACATGTTTGCTGAAATGCTTTGCGTGTGTAATATAACGTATTGCTCCGAATATAGGCTGTTCTCATTGCATTTTTATTGTTACAAATAAGGGCGAGATTAAGATGTTACACTGGCCGATCACAGCTAGGCGCAACGCTTAAGCTTTATTATACGCAATGATAGTAATTTGGTTTTCAAAATCTGATCCTAAATTTTGAAACCGAACCGTATAATAATTTTGTGCTATAAAGGAAAATATATTCTAGTTCTGAAAATTTATATTATTATTAAGGTGGTTTGGAGGCCCCTCCAAATTCTGAGGCCCTGTGCACATGCAGAAATCAGGCCCTGCCTGATAGCAGATTTTGCGTGTGTGATACAAGTGACTAGGAGGTTTTGATAAATTTAAGCTCCATGAGGTTGTTCTCACTCCAAGCTCAATGGCCTCAATATATCATTTCAAGCAGAAGACAATGTTGCAGGAAAATAGCTAATGTTCATTAGTGCCGCCCTGGTGGCGCATTATGTTTCGAATCCCACTGAGGCATGGATATTCTATTTGTCTATGGCTAGCAGCGGTTTGGTGGTGTTTTGTGGTGGTGGAGGTTGTCCAATGGTCTCGTGACCGATCCTGTACTTGGGCGTCTTGTGCGGTCCAGGCGGGGTGACGTCACAACTCCCTCAAAATAAACATTTTAAATGATACATATTAATTCCTGTTAAGCTAAACAGTTGGCGGTGCAGGTTAAGTCACCAGTTACAGCACTGGGTTTTGCCTTTCCCTGGAAACAGTGGCCGTAAACTAGGGAAAGGTGACTGCTTATATCTCATTGAGTTGCTCAAAGTTGTCGTTAAATCATCAAATAACAAAAAAATATGTTCATTAGTAGCATGAAGATGAACGTAATTCAAGGAGAGTGTCATTATCAGTAACAGAGTGGATGGGATTTCTTTTGGTAGAAAAGAAAGTTACTGTTAGACAACGAAATTAATAAATTTCTAAAAAACAACAAAACCAGAATAAGGCAACGGTACCTTCAAAACAAAACCCTCTTTCCAAAACTGAAATTTCAATTTATCAGGAGGATCATCTTTTTTTTTTTTTTTTGTCTTTTGATCGATTAATGTACTCTCATGTTTTGTATCCCTTAATAAGACCTAAAGCTACGCTTCTCCATTCTTAATGCAGTAGGTTCCTGTTAATCAGGCCGTCGGTTAATCACGGCAGCCGTTTATTTGGGGCAGTTCTTGAAAAACATCCCAAATTAGCTCCTTGGTTTAAAGCTTCGCATAATTGGGACAGCCGCTTAATTGGTACAAAGTATTCTAACTCCGAGGAGTCCCAATTAAATAGAATCTACTGCATTGGTAAATCATGACTTAAACTTGCCATTGATCATGATGCTTTTATTTCTAAGGTACTTACCTTAACAAAAATTCTGATTTGACTTTTTATATTTCATGATAATATGTACTCTCTATCTTGATCTCAAAGACTTGTGACGATTATATATATTAAGAGAATACAACATGGTTTGGTACAAATATTTATTTTTCAAGTCGGCCATGGTTTCGCTGGGTATTGACCTACGTAGTTTCATCAGGACGATCAATATATATTATTGACCAAGCCATTCGTCCTGATGAAGCTAGGTCAATTCATAGCGAAACCATGGCCGACTTGAAAAAATAAATATTTGTGACAAACCACGTTGTATTCTCTTAATATATATACTCTGTATATCCATTGCCTCTTACTATAATTCTTTCCTTGTCTTGTTCATGAAGATCATCTGAGTAATTTGCTGAACGCAAAGAGAACTAATTTCTTTACCGTGAGAAAGTTAAGTGATCCTCTTAATATACCGTGACTTGAATCAACACAAAATCTCTCCCAAAGTTCTTCCACAGTTGTATTCCCAACTATCGAACAGTGAGACGCAGCTTTTTACTCTTCAGTCAGTTTCCAGAATGTTTTGAATGGAAATAAAAATTTCCCAGATGCTTTCCTTTCATGAATATCGAAGTTGATTCAGCACCTAATCTTATGGCAATATATGCACTTGCCTATAGAAATTTCCATCCAACTCAAACAAAAATATCTTTATAACACTCCTCAACCAATCGCACACATAAAACCACTGTAGAAATCCCGAATCCCACGTTTCCAGAATACCAAAGGTTACATATGGGAGGACGATTGCATAAAAAATACATAAGAACATGTGTACCATCAGCAGCTGCACTTGTGCTACATCTATTAGGGGTATGCAAAAGTTTCCGCCGTCCCCACTAGCGGGCGCTGTAGGGTCTAACCGGCAGGCGACCCGTGCTGACAGTTCGTACATGAAGCCAAGCATGGCGGTCGATAAAGTTCATTTGCGGCACAGTTGGTTATTCATGTTTAATTTAGAGGAAAGTGCGAGTGAAAAATACGGTTCAATATGTCAGGCGCATGGCGAAACGGTTATGGGTGAGCGGACGTGTCGAGAATGATTTGCCAGCTTTAAGAAAGGTGATCTAAGCTTGGAAGTCAAGCCACGTGCAGGTAGACCGCAGGAATTCGCAGACGAGGAGCTGGAATCGCTGTTGCAAAAGGATGCCACACAATCGACCATGCAACTGGCAAAACGTTTGAAAGTGGCTTAATCGACGGTGGTACTGCGTTTACAAGGCTTGGGGAAGAATCCAGAAGATTGGTGAGTTTCGCGTACTTTAAGACTGTCTTTGAATGAGTGTTAGGCTTCATCTTCTGCGATAGATGGCGCAAAATATCACTCCTTAGGCGTGGCTTTTACGTCTTGAAGTATTGTCGTAGAAGTCGGCGTCAGCGAATGACTGAAGACCTTACCATATTCAGAATGGAAGCGGTCTCTCGTTGGCTCCACAATGAAAAGACAAAATACGCGCTTTTACATTTTAACCAATGACATTGGTTGGGGGTGGAGCTTAGCAGGTAGGCGTAGTTTCTGTCTCAAATTCAAGTGTTTTCTGGTAATGTACACATTTTCTCTTCAAAAAATGAATGTATAGTAGACTTTAAGATGATCTATAGAAAACAAGATTCCAATCTCCCTTCAGTGCCCATTCTTTGATTTTTATTTGGCCTAGATAATTAAAAAAATCAGACAGAAAGGAGAGATTTCGTTTTTTCCACACAGAAACACTGCCAAGCTAACTTCTGGCACCATCTAGCGCCAAATTGGAATTCTTTCGAGTCAGATAGATTGAATTTAAAAAAAAATTCTAACACATTTTTCGGAAAAATAACTGCGGCACGTATTAGCTATGGGTCGTTTTTATTTGTGCTCAAAATTTCAAACTCTGCAAAGTAATAGTTTTTCGAGAAAATGTGTACAAAAGAATTTGCATTACAGATATAGGACAGAATTTGCGTTACACTCATTCAAAGACAACCTTAACGGAGCGTAATATTGGTCAACGATTGGTCAACTTCATGTCGTTGCTGAAGAGGTTTCAAGAGAAGAATTTCTTGTGGAAGGTTGTCACCGGGGATGAAAAATGGGACTATTGCAAACAGCCCACGAACGCAAACGATCCTGGGTCGACCCGGGCCAGCCATCAACATCCACTGCAAAAAAGGATATCCACGAGAAAAAGGTGCTGTGCTGTTGAGTGTGTGGTGGGACATGCGTGGAGTGCTGTACTTCGAACTGCTGAAACTGGACGAAACAATCACTGCACAACGATATAGCGATCAGTTGATGAAACTGAAGGCCGCAATCGAGCAAAAACGCCCATGGACAGGTAAAGGACGCCGCCCAGTCATCCTGTTACACGATAATGCCAGACCATATATGTCGGTGCCACCACGAAATCAACCCTTGAAGAGTTACAGTGGAAGGTTTTACCACACCCGGCTTATCCCCGGACATTGCACCCTCAAATTTTCACCTATTTCGCTCTATGCAACATGCCCTAGCCCAACAGGAGTTCACCACAGTTCCAGAGGTGGAAAATTTCGTCACTGCGTTCTTCAGCTCAAAACCCGAGGTCAATAACGCCCAATATTTCGTTGAATAAATGTGTACTGATTTCCTGATTGTTTCTGTCTCCTTTCTGCTTAAAACCGCGGGAACTTCTGTATACCCGTAACAGATAAGGAGCCAGAGAGTCCGTAACATAATGCAGAATCAAAACCATACAACTGAAATTTATTCAAAGATTTCGATGTAGCTGTATCAAAAGTTTTCCTAACATGAATTGCTGAAACTTGAGTTTCATTGCAGTTTTCCACAGTCATTTTGGAAACATGGTTAAAAGAGAAACTTTCAGTCCCCCTTCTTTCTTACGACGTGGAAAAGCCAACATCCAATGGTTACAATTGACTTGTGAGCTGTGAAAATTCACCTAGGTAATATGTGGCCCTCAGATTGTCAATTTTATTCACGTGCAAAAACGCGACAGGAGTTTATTAACTTCAGCGTTTAATTCCAGAAAAATGTAAATAAAAAAAAATGTGGCAGCCTTTTCCTAATCAAGCTGCAGTGCAAGTATGATCTTCAATATCTCTAGGGGTAGGGGAGGGGCTAGCATTCCCAATTTTTGTGAATATTGATTTACTTAGCTTGCGGCTAATGGGCTGCAGAAAGAGGATCTTAATTATACTTGCTTTGCTGCTTCTATGCATTGAGTAAAATGAAGAGCCGCAGCTGAATTTAAATTTTAAAATGGATTTCACCGTGTTCTAAAAACTCGCGTCAGCTGTTTTTTTTTTCGCGAAAATGTATTCAAAAGTTGTTGTAGGTCGAATGTGTCAGATATTTGATAAATGTTGACTCTTTTGATGCGTGCTAAGCCTTGGAGCTGTGGTTTACAGAACCATGAAATCGTTCACCTTCAATGCGTCTTAGCTTAAAAAATAACGGATTAAACGATGTGTTTATGTTCGATAAATCATGTGTTGTCATCTACTTTTTAAATATCTGCTGATACATCAGTATGATATACAGTATATCCTTTACATGAAAATTTACAGCGTTTTTTTTTTTTTGCTTGAATCCAGGAAGCGATTCTGCACTAAAGTGAAATGATTTGGAACCGACATGAAATAATTTAACACTTATAGAAAAGTGCAGTACCTACGTTCACTTATTCATCACTTATATGCATTGATTTCGTGCCTACATAAAGTGATCTTTTTATGTGAAATAATTTAGTGATTTAGTACTTACGTGAAATGTTTTAAATAATTTAGTGCTTACGTGAAATGTTTTAAATAAATTAGTGTTTACGTGAAATGTTTAAAATAATTTACTGCTTACGTGAAGTGGTTTCATACTTACCCGAAATGATTTAGTCCTCACGTGAAATGGTTCGGTTCTCGAAGTAATTGATTGCCTATCTGAAATAGTTTGGTACTTACGTAAAATTATTAGTGTTCAGATGCAATGGTTTCGTGTTTATCTAGAGCATACATGAAAAACCCGCGGCCCACGGCCAGATTGTATGTGGCCCCCGCGCACCAGGGTGGCGCAGAACGGAAATTAGTCAGACATTTATACAAAAAATGAAAAATTATGGAGATAAGAAAATTTTATGGGGCACTGGCGGTGCACAATTACACTATCTACCAACAAGTAATTGGACACCCCTGCATTCGACGATATCTGCGGTCCTGATAAACGTCACGGCCGCCGCCGTTAAATATCGTGTGGGAAACAACAACGCAACCAGTCGCATGCAAGATGCCACGCAGTTCGGAGCTCTCTGATTTCGAGAAAGGTGCAATCGTCGGGTATCACAGAAATGGCCGATCCATACGTGACATATCCAGCGAGTTGAAGTACCCAAATTCGACAGTGGCCTACGTGATTGGCAAGTGGAAGATGAGAGGTGACTGTCGGAATGTGCCCCGACCCGGCAGACCCAAAAACTGGGAGTTAGAGACCGACGGGTGCTGGCCAGGGAAATTCGGAAGAACCGCACCAAATCGATGGACCACATCCGCGAGGAGTTTCAACAGGCTTCCCGGAGTGTTCTTTCGATGAATACCATCCGTAAGGAAGCCCATCTGCCCGGTTATCATGGACGTGCTGCCGCCCACAAGCGTTTGATCACCAAGTCCAATAGCGCTGCTCGGCTAACGTGGTGCAAAGAACGTTGACAGTGGACCGTTGAACAGTGGAAACAGGTTCTCTGGAGCGACGAATCAATGTTCACCCTCTACCGTTCGGATGGAAGGGTCTCAGTTTGGCGTCTGCCTAGAGAACGCCTCCTGCCGAAATGTATTGTGCCAACTGTAAAGTTCGGCGGCGGTGGAATTATGCTATGGGGGTGTTTCTCCTGGTATGGAACGGGACCCTTGGTCGCAATTCCTGGTAGACTCAACGCCGAGACCTACTGCACCATTTTGGGTGACCATGTGCTTCGTACGTTGTGGCAGTTTTACGGAGTGGACCCATGTTACTTTCAGGATGACAATGGGGTTAATCGAATGGTCTGGCCTGCACAGAGCCCGGACCTTAACCCTATCGAGCACCTCTATGACGAGTTGGAGCGTCGACTTAAGGGGTGCCCCCACCGTCCGAAATCGGTGAAGGAACTGACCTGTCTTCTCCAAGCCGAGTGGAAGAAAATTCCGCTAGCCGTCGTACAACGCCTGGTTGAGAGTATGTCGCGGAGGGTCGCAGCTGTAATCGTCGCTCGTGGAGGCTCCACCAACTATTGAAGGTGAATAAACTTCGTTTTCGTTTCCTATCACAGGTGTCCAATTACTTGTTGGTAGATAGTGTATATAAGATATGAAAATTTTATGGGGGGGGAGTACAGACAAATATACGTATATGCCGTGTTCATAATACCATTGCAGCTAATTTTGAAACGGCGTCCATCAATTTTCAGATGGACCTTGCTGACCTTCAAAATGACTCTGAATTGAAGGCTAAATTTGCAGAATATTTTTTTACTAGAACTCCACATAAACTACATACCTTGTGAAACGAAGAGGTTGAAAATCTGCTTTTCAAAAACGGCAACATTATTCGGAAGCACCTACTTAGGCGAACAATCTTTTTCTGTAATGAAACAGGAGAAATCAGGAAGTCGTTCTCGTCTAACTAATGAATGCTTATATGGAAACCTGCGGATCGCGCCGTGTCCAACATTGAACCAGATATTGAAAGACAATAAAAGGAACAATTATTAGCTATAATTAAACAGCTTGTGACATTACACCCCACCAGATGGAGACGTCTCAGTTTGCCGAGCCCATCCCCACGGATTTGTGGAGTCAGATGCTGACAGATACACACACATAACGCCGTGGATTGTTGGCACCGTAGCGTAAGGCGAACGCACTCGGCTAGTCATCTAGAGATCTAGGGTTCGATCCGAACGGTGTCGAAATACAATTTCTCGGTTGCTGTGTGTTAATTCAAGAAAAATGTGGAAAGAGCGTTGACTTTGTCTATTTAAAAAACAATAACTTTTGTACACATACTGTAATTTCGCTGTTATACGAGGGTTATAACAAAAGTTGTGCACACGTTAATCTAAAACTGACATACGAGGGTCATAACAAAAGTTCTGTACACGTTAATCTAAAACTGACATACGAGGGTCATAACAAAAGTTCTGCACACGTTAATCTAAAACTGACATACGAGGGTCATAACAAAAGTTGTGCACACGTTAATCTAAAACTGACATACGAGGGTCATAACAAAAGTTCTGTACACGTTAATCTAAAACTGACACACGAGGGTCATAACAAAAGTTCTGCACACGTTAATCTAAAACTGACACACGAGGGTCATAACAAAAGTTCTGCACACGTTAATCTAAAACTGACATACGAGGGTCATAACAAAAGTTGTGCACACGTTAATCTAAAACTGACATACGAGGGTCATAACAAAAGTTCTGTACACGTTAATCTAAAACTGACATACGAGGGTCATAACAAAAGTTCTGTACACGTTAATCTAAAACTGACATACGAGGGTCATAACAAAAGTTGTGCACACGTTAATCTAAAACTGACATACGAGGGTCATAACAAAAGTTCTGTACACGTTAATCTAAAACTGACATACGAGGGTCATAACAAAAGTTGTGCACACGTTAATCTAAAACTGACATACGAGGGTCATAACAAAAGTTCTGCACACGTTAATCTAAAACTGACATACGAGGGTCATAACAAAAGTTCTGTACACGTTAATCTAAAACTGACACACGAGGGTCATAACAAAAGTTCTGCACACGTTGATCTAAAACTGACATACGAGGGTCATAACAAAAGTTCTGCACACGTTAATCTAAAACTGACATACGAGGGTCATAACAAAAGTTCTGCACACGTTAATCTAAAACTGACACACGAGGGTCATAACAAAAGTTCTGCACACGTTAATCTAAAACTGACATACGAGGGTCATAACAAAAGTTCTGCACACGTTAATCTAAAACTGACGTACGAGGGTTATAACAAAAGTTGTGCACACGTTAATCTAAAACTGACATAGGAAGGTCATCACAAAAGTTCTGCACACGTTAATCTAAAACTGACACACGAGGGTCATAACAAAAGTTCTGCACACGTTGATCTAAAACTGACATACGAGGGTCATAACAAAAGTTCTGCACACGTTGATCTAAAACGGACATACGAGGGTCATAACAAAAGTTCTGCACACGTTAATCTAAAACGAAAGCAGATGATGCAATCGGGAAAATAATGGCGTCATGTCAAGGTCAGACACTCAGCAACGCAGTGGTGTCAGAACGGCGCGCTATCATTTGCTGTGTGAACGTGGAAAGGTTTGGAAATGAAAGCGTGCAGCTACTCAGGTAGAGTCACGGCGTTAGACTAGCGCTCGTACGTGAAAATAGAAACTATGCGAGGAAAAACTCCGACAAAGATCCACACTGCCTTGCAAGAAGTTTGTGGGGAAGCAACTCTTGATGGAAACACAATTTCTCGCTGGGTATCGCGCTTTCGGGAGGGCCGAAGCAGCATAGAATATGATCACCGCTCAAGCCAACCTTAAACGGCGACAGACAAAATATCTGTCCCCATACAAATTTGGAAGATGTGAATCCGTTTATTGGTGTAAATGTAACATGGATGTTAAGTCAGATAATATCCGAAAGAAATCTTCCAAATTCGTATTGCACAAGAGTGTAATCCCGTATTTCATTCATTGATCTGTCACCATTGTTGCAACGCTTCTCGAAGAGAATCGCCGTTTGACAGTCGAGGAGATTGCTCATCAGGCAAATTTGTCCACCATGTCTGTTCATCAGATTTTGACCGACTCACAGGGAAAAAGAAAATTCGTTGCGCGCTGGGTGCCCCATCAACTCACCCCCGAGCAGAAGGCAGCCAGAGTGAGCACCGCACAGGATCACTTTCACAGGTTCGAAAGGAAGGCCGACACCTTCCTAAACATAAGTGTCGCAATTAATGAGACTTGGACTCGTGATTTTGAGCCAGAATTGAAGTCACAATCAGCAGAAACGAGGAGTCCAAGTTTTCCACGCCCCTCAAAGTGTCATCGGCAACAATCCAAAGTGAAGCAAATGCTGATTTTTGCGTCCAGGGTGTTGTGGTCTCTGATCGAGTGCCGGCAAGGCTAAATGTCAACGCATAATATTATCGTGACATTTTGACGACAAAGGTGAGCCCGAAAATTCGTCAAAATCGCCTTATCTTGTTGGAAGCTGGAGCGTTTTTGCTGCATGACAATGCATCGTGTCATGGTGCAGCGTCGGTATGTGGACTTTAGTCGAAATATACCCACCATACAGCCCTGCCACCATACAGCCCTGATCTCAGTCCATCCGATTTGGATCATTTCCCCAAGTTAAAAAATTAGCTCCATGGCATCCGCTACGAAACGCTAGACGAACTGTCATTGGACGTGACCCCAGTAATACGACAGCTGAACAAAGATGGCGTAACGTACTACGGGGCATCCAGGACATACCTCACCGCTGTGTCATTAGCAGCGTAAAGGAGTATAATGAACGGCAATAAGACAAGTTTTCTCCATTACTTCACACTTTTCTCAAAAATGGACAGTGTGCAGAACTTTTTTATGACCCTCGTAGTTTAAAACCTCTATACATTATTCAAAGCACCCGCCTTTCAATTCAAACCACAACCGTCAGTTTCGCTTCTTTCCTCTGATCTAATCTCAAAATAATTAAGCTTCTATTTTTGAATTTAATTAAAGATTTAAAGTTAAGATCCGTTCACCGGGAGCAATATAAATCGAGATTTTAAAATGTGAACTCTCTTTAAGACATTAAAAATCTGGCAAAGACAGATAAACATATACATGTTCGAAACCCTAGGTTTTTATATCACTAAAAGGTTTAAAAAATACGAACCGTCCCATAAAGATGAATTTTGAAAGCATGTTATAGAAAACATTAACTTTGTCGGAAGTCCCTCCGGCGTCCGATCGGTAGCCTCATTTTAATATTCGTACCAGCATTTCCTAATTACTCATTTGAAACACTGATTGACGAAGTTCCTGATTCAGAATTTCTTCTGAATAGTAACCTGTTAAATATGTTACAGACGCAGCCTTCAGGAAACTCGAAGGCTCACAGAAAACCTGATTTTTTTTTGCCGAAGGGGCCATTTTGCTTCGAATTTCCGAGCATCATTTCGGTCATATAAACCCTTATTACCCCCGCGCTAATGGAAGGCTTCCGTAATGGGGACTGGTGGGTGGTTATACTTGTCAGGATGTTCCGATTCTTTTTTTTACGTTCTGACATTTTTAAACCGAAAAGGATTTCCTGATGCTTTCAGGGTCATTGCTGCTCTATTCCGCATTTTTAAGAATGATACAGAAAATGCTGGAAATTATTCAGGGATTTAAATTGTTTTTACAGTTCATGTTAGGGATGTTTTATGCTGTGAATTATGTAAATAAACTGATATTTTGTGCAAATTTATCTGAGCAAACCTTGATTACTTTACCCAAAGAGGTTTTCTGCCTGATTGTTTCAGGTAACTTCTCACCTTTCCTCACATTTCTTCCATATCATACCTTGAGAAAAAATACAGACGACAGTCTGGAAATTGGAAAAAGATAAGCATAAAATAATACCATTAGTAATTAGTATTGCACGTTTTGGTGAGGCTGATTTTTTTTACTGGAGGTTTAACGACCATCGTGAGAAACTCAATGGGCTATAAGCAGATGCTCGTCCCTAATTTAGGGACATTGGTTCCAGGGAAGGTGTAGAGCCAATGCCTTAAGACAAACACAACATCCAAGCCTTACCGAGATTCGAACCCGGACACCTTTCGGACGAAGGATCAGAGGCCACCGGGGAGGCTGCTTTTAAGTTGACATATATTGTTTATAAGATTGTTGAAAAGTAGCTTAAGTACTAAATATTTGTCACAAACACTTACACAACCACTAACAATCACAGGATTCGGAATATTAAGAAATGAAGCTTATATCATATTCAAAGAACTTCTTCATTTGGTTTTCTTGTTTTTGACTTACTGCTTGTAAATACCGAAAACAATGCCTCCTGGAACAACTAAAAGAGTTTCGTAGACTGAATAAAATTATTAATCTCCCAGAGAGTACTTTTTTTTTGATGGAAGGTTTACTGCCCGTCCCTAATTTAGGGTCACTGATTCTAGGAAAGGGAGAGAGCCAGTGCCGTAAGACAAACACAACATCCATGCCTCACCGAGATCCGAACCCAGACCCTTTTTGGAGGAATGATCAGAGGCCATCGCTTAGACCACTGCGCCACTGGGGCGGCAGATAGTACTTATTCGGCATACATATCAGCAAGCTAAAATGCGGCCAAAATTCAAACAGTAAATCATCTTACTTCGTACCAATACACACTTCACACTCGGTGCGGCTTGCTATTTACCATGGAATCACTGTCAGTCGTTGTCAAAAAGTATAAGGAAATTTAGGGGTACTATTTCCAGGGAAGGGAGAGAACCTGGGCCGTTAAATAAACGCACCACCCATGCCTTATTCGGGACTCAAATCCGGACACATCTCGGACAAATGGTTAGTAGGGACGGCGTTTCAGACCACTCGGGCATCGGACCGGCCGTAACAAGTTAAATGAACAGGACACCTAGACCAATGAAAACTTATTGACTATTTCTCGTTTTCTTACGAAGCCATTGAAAAGAAAACTGTACTTCCTCTCAAAATCCATGTATACCCATCAGAAATTTAGCTCCTGCCGCCCCGGTGGCGCAGTGGTTTAAGCGCTGGCTTCTGACCATTCGTCCGTGATGGGTCCGGGTTCAAATCCCGGTGTGGCATGAATGCTGTGCTTGCCTTAAGGCACTGTCTCTCTCCCTTCTCTGGAGCCAGTGGCCCGAAATTAGGGACAGGTGACTGCTTATAGCGCATTGAGTTGCTCACGGTGGTCGTTAAACCTCCAAGTGAAAAAAAAATGAGGTCCGTCGCCCCGGTGGTCTAAGCGCTGGCTTCCGATGGGTCAGGGTTCGAATCGCGGCGAGGCATGTTCACAGGTTTAACGACCACCGCGAGAAACTCAATAGGCTGCAGTCAGTCGCCCGTCACTAATTTATAGCTAATGGTTCCAGGAAAGGGAGAGAGCCAGTGCCGTCAGACAAGCAGAACATCCAAGCCTCATAAGGATTCGAACCCAGACCCATCTCGAACGAATGGTCACAAGCCAGTGCTTAGACCACTGCGCCAGCGAAGCGACTCGGTGAGGCATACATCATGAGTTTGTCTTACGATACTCCCCCTCAAAAAAAAACCCTTCTAAATCCACTGGGCCGCGTGGCGCAGTGGTCTAAGGCGCTGGCCTATGATCATTCGTCCGTAAGGGGTCCGGGTTCGAATCCCGTCAGGCATGGATGTTGTGTTTGTCTTACGGCACTGGCTCTCTCCCTTCCCTGGAACCAGTGACCCTAAATTAGGGACGGGCGACTGCTTATAGCCCATTGAGTTGCTCACGGTGGTCGTTAAACCTCCAATCAAAAAAAAAAAAAAAAAAAAAATCCACTGGAAGCTTATCGGGTATCACTTGCAATTTCTCTGAAGTTCATGCAGGATCGCACGAAGCTCGGATACCCTGAAAGATAAAATCACAGAAAACTCTCTTTTGAGGGGAAGGAGTTTAATGACCACCATGAGAAGCTCCAGGAGCTGTAAGTAACTATCCGTAAGTAGTTTAACGACGCTGGTTTCAGGGAGAGGGGAGAGAACCAGCGCTAACCGACAAACGCACGACCCGTGCTTCATCGGGACTCTGCTCATCCCGGACAAATTGTCAGAAATCAGCGCCTCGTATCATTAAGCCATCAGAGTAACACGAGAACTTCGAATATTTCTCTAAGCTCAGTAAAATTCATCGGGAATAATAATTTTCCTACGCTTTCCTACCGTAGGTTGAAGAAGCGTATATGCTCCAGCTTTGTTCGTATGTCTGTCTGTCCGCATGATATCTCGCGTAAAAATGGTTCGATTTCAATGAAATTTTAGTATGTGGTAGGGAACAACCAGGGGACGAACCCTATTAAAAATGGGTGAAATGGGATCAAAAGTTAGGACATAGGAGCGGGATCCATTCCTAACTTACGTAGAAATGCTTCGATTGCGACTAAACTTTATCATGTTTTTCGGAGGTATACTGAACTGGTTCTGTTGAATATCATCGAAATGAGGTCAAATGTCAGGGCACAGGAGTGAGATTTATTCCACAGCCATTATCCTCCTAACCGGAGTAATGATTTCTGGTATGTTGGAAAGCGTTTAATAATCAATGCATTGCATGATTTAATTGATTTTACCAACTTGTTTAGTGGATGTTAAAGATCACCGTGAAAAATTCAGTGAGTTATAAGCAGTAGCCAGTCCCTAAATTAGAGCCATTGGTTCCAGTGAAATGAGACTGGTAGTGCCGTATGACAAGCACACCATCCATGCCTTTCCCTGGATTTGAACTCGAACTATCTCGGAGGAATGGTTAGAAGTCAGAGTCTCTTACCACTCGACCAACGGAACAACCACTGTGCAGTTCGATATAATGTCAAAGTACATTTTAAAATTCTGTTTGTACAGTGTTTTTTTTCCTGTGAAGTCTCATGAAAACTTGTCGATAAGTTTCTGCAGTGATTGATCGCGATGAAGCTTTTACGATTTCACCGAACACATTTTTAAACTATTTCAGGACGAAGCCATTAAGACTGCGTGTTTTGCAATATTTAAGAACTCTAAAAACGGAACTTCACGATATGTATAGTTATAAAAAGTACTTTGCCACGCAAAAACAAAAACAACAACAACAACAACAAAAAAAAACAGAAAAAGAAAGAAAAGAGAAAAAGGACTTTCACTTTTATTTTGCTTGGGATTTGTATTCCCAATAGGAAGATGGAAAAAGGGCATCACTTAATCTGAAACTCAAGTGAGATTGAACCGAATGAAATTTCTCAACATATAATAAAACTGGTAAAAAAATCCAATATTTTTTTTTTAATTTAAAAAACAATTTCTTCATTTTTTTTTTTTCAATTTTCTCTCATTTTTTTTTCTTCATCATAAAAGTCCTCTGGAATTGCCAGCTATTGTTACGAGCTCTGGTGTGGAAAAATGTTTGAAATAGAGTGGATTGTCGGATACGTTTGGAGGGCCTTTTAGAATCTAAACAGCGTTTAGTCAAGAGGTCTTAGCAAAGTGTCTTACGTAAGTCGCGTTCGCTTAGGTAACAATAAAGACGAATGTGAATGGTCATTTGAAACGGTCAAATGGTCTGTCCGGAACGACTTTTAAAACAAGGGTTCTGCCCCTGGACTGTGTTTAGAAACAAAGTTTCAGTTTATGTTATGCTTCCTTTTCCACAGTTCAAGGATTTTTTTGCCTTTTAAGTTCCGCTTGAATGGAAGAATTGTATGTGGTAAAGGAACAGTTTTCCAAATGTTATAAAACAAGAGACATTACGAAGTAGAAATGAAACTCATATGTGTGAGTTTCACTGTAAAAACTTCTGTTACCAAAATAGACATGAAAAAGAATCCGTCACACCCGAGTGGAAAAGAAGCAGAAGAAGATCATTTATATTCATCCTTCTGATATCGATAACCAGACTTTTGCATGTGGTATACAACGTTTTGCCAAGAAATTAGGTTGACTTCCATTATTATTCTTGACTGCACCCATCTGTCCAGGAATAGATTCTTGTCTTTCTTTGTATTTGCTGTAGAATTCTGGTGAATTTTCCCTGTATCATTTATGTCTGATGTTTTTTCACGATCCGATGTTCCTCATCCTTTCGCTGTAATGGCTGTCATTTGCATCCATCTGATGGTCGAATGTCTCATCTTATTTGTTGTTTTTACGGGTTTGTACTTTCCTTCTCGGAGTTCTTCCGCAAAAAGAGTAAATCGCACGTTTGAATGTCTCATGTCAACTGCTTCCTCAATTTGTCACACAATCTTCCTCCAAACAAGATACGGTCCACAATCTTTTCCTTTGCGCTTCGTCTTTATTCCTCTTGATTTTTTTTATGGTTTTGCATGAGTAATTGGAAGTTGAGTTTTTCAGACCGATTTCTGCCGCTCTTTTTTTCTTTACCTGAAGTAGACAAACGTGTGACGAAAAAAGAAATGAAGCATGATCCAGAGATGGAATACGGACATTTATCAAACTAAACTGTAAACGGCCATCATCTATTTAACATATTTTTCGAAGGACGCAAATTTCCTTCAAGAAATGTCCCGGGTTCGAGTCCTGGATGAGGCACGGGCACATCACCCGTGCCTCATCCGGTGTGCTCGTGTAATGACAACGGCATTCCACTCTAGTATTGCCTTCTTTTAGAAGGATACTGAGAACGGTATTCTCCTCTAGTAGTGCCATCTTTCATCAGGATAATTCACCATGCCACACCGTGCGGATTGTTCGTGAATGGTTCGCGGGACATAAGGAAGACTTCCAGGTATTACCCTGGACTCCAAATTCCCCAGACTTCAATTCAATCGAGCATCTGTGGTTTGTTTTGGAACAGTTAATCCGATCTGCGTCGGCTCAACCATGCACGTAACTCACAAAAGTTGAAGAATCAGGTGGTAACGTGTTGTTATCAGATACCACAAGACACTTTTAAAAATCTTATAGCGTTCATACCTCGCCGGGTAAGAGCTGTTTTGACGGCACGTGGAATCTCAACATCATATTAGGCACGTGGTCATAATGTTTTGGATCTTCGGAGTATAAAACTAATATTTAACCTTTTATAAAATTTCTTTAACGTGTAAATTCAAAGTAGGTGTTTAACAAAGCATCAACAATAAAACGTAGCCTCCATATTTGAGTGTCATCCATCACGTGCAGGGCTGTAGCTAGGTTCCAGACCCAGGGTGGTTGGAATGGGATCTCAGGACATATACTCAGACTTCTGAAAATTTCGAGGGTTGCCTAAATTAAAAAAATATAGGTACTGTTTTCAATGTTGAAATTTTAAATGTTCATAAATCGGTAATTACCATTCACTGAAGAAGACACCTTACGAAGTACAGTGAAAACTAAGTTATACGTTTTTCAAAGGGATAGCCTTAAAGGTATAAATATAAAAAACGTATAAACGAAATTTCAAGATATTAAATACTATTGTAAATTTTATGCTTTAGAGGAGTATGAGAAAACCCTTAATAATGCTTTATTTAAAATCGAATGGCGGCAAAAGAATTAAAAGCGTTACAAATTATAATACACACTGTATTGATAAAAGTCACCAGACACCCCTTCAAAGGCAAATGAACGGATCCGCTGCGTTGTTAAGATGCGCGTAACAGCTGCAGACGGTATAAAAGCAAGCCTGAAGCTGACCGCGATCATATCCCACTGTGAGATCGAGTGAAAATGTCGCAGCCGGAGAGAACTGACTTTGAGAAAGGAAAAATTGTTGGATGTTATATTAGTGGGTTGTCCATAAGAGAAACCAAGAGGCGTTTAAACATACCCAAGTCAACTGTTTTGGATGTACTGAATACGTGGAAGGCACATGGCGTGCCATAAGCTGCAAAACGTACTGACAGACCAAATAAAATCAGTGATAGAGGACGTCGAAGCCTCAGGAGAGTCGTTACAGCTAATCGACGGAGTACTACTGCACAAGACCCTAGTGTACAGGTGAGTCAAAATGCTGGAACCTCGGTATGTACACGTACCATTCTCAGAGAACTTCATTTCATGGGTTACCGTGGTCGTGCGGCTGCTCATAAGCTTTTCATCTCCACTCGGAATGCTACTCGTTATTTGGCATGGTGTAAAGAACATTTATCGCGGACCGTAGATCAATGGAAAGGGGTCCTATGGACTGATGAATCCAGATATACGATCCATCAGTCTAATGGCCGTGTGTGGTTATGGCAGCAGCCGGGGGAACGCTATTTACCACAGTGTACTGTTCCTGCGGTCAAGGAGCTGGCAGTGTACTCGTGTGGGGGTATTTTTCGTGGTATGGTCCCGGCCTATTGGTTATCGTGGACAAACCTGTTAATCAACATGTCTACCTCGATATTCTAGACAATTATGCCCTACCAACTCTGTGCCAATACTATGGAACCGAGCCATCTTGGTACCAGCAGGATAATGCACCGAGCCATTAAGCAAAAACTGTTATGGCGTGGTTTGACGGTACTTCCGTATCGTGTGTGGACTGGCCAGCACAGAGCCCTGATCTTAATCTCAAAGAGCACATATGTGATGAATTAGAGCGCCGCATAAGAACTTTGGAACCAAAGCTTACTATTAAACAACAGTTAGCGGCAGCATTATGTACTGAATGGAAGCGCTTACCAATCGCTGTGTTTCAAAACCTTGTCGAAAGCATGTCTCGAAGTGTCAGTGCATGCATTAAGGCCAAAGGTGGACCGACACCGTACTAATGTATGTCAATAAATGCTATGTTGTGTTTCTGTTCTAGGTGTCCGGTGACTTTTGTCAATATAGTGTATTTTAGCGCATTAGGAAATTTATAAAGCGTATGAAAATCAAACTTCTCTTTCGACAAGTTCATCTATCTATAGAAATCCTGATTCTTGATTAAGTGAAATCTCCACAACTAAGAATCTGAGATCAGTGCTCCAGTATGGAATTCATGAAATAACAGCTTTTCTTTCTGCGGATCCTGAGTGCATCCATTTGGAATCAGAATGTTGAGTATTGAAAATGCATTTAGGATTCTATTCTATTACGTCACAAAATAGTGGAGCCACAAAGTTACGTCTCAGAGATTTGTCAATTTTTAAACAGCGCATATGTATGTTAGTTAGTCAGGAAGTGGGAAAACAATTTTTCATTCAAACCGAAAGCAAACAACATAGCCTTCTCTGAGTGGTGCAAGGTTCAATTTTCACTGCACCAAGAAGGAACACAGTAACACTATCTCAATTCTCTCAGAGTTGTAATATACCGGGTAACGTATAAAAGAATAAAAGAACCGTGTGTTGATAATCTGTAATTAAAATTTAAAAGTCTAATCATAAAAAGCGTATATATGAATTATGTATAACCGAGTTAAAAAAAAAAACTTTAGTAACTACAGTAAAATATCGGGACTAACGCAGAATTAGGTACGTATAAAAGTGAAAAACGTATAACTGCGAGACGTACAACTGAGGTTCCACTGTAACACGTTGCAATGGATTAAATGAAAAATACACTCACGGACAATGAAATTTGCGCACCTAGAAGAAAAAATGCTTCAACCGTGAAACTTTTGCAAATAGCTAAAGTGCGTCCTGGTATGCAAATGATCCACGTTTGGTGCGAGTGCGCATGACCCCACACGATGTGGTGGCGCTGCAAGCACGAACCGGCAGCCTTGTGAACCGGCGTGTAGTCGATGCCCCATGAAAGAAAAAAGCACCGACCGACGCAAGCAAGAGTACACAGAGTGACAAGAATGCCGGGAAGTTGCCAGAGACGTCGGCTTACGCAACTTACGGACTTAGAGAATCGTGTTGAAAACAGCAGAGTGGTCGGTGTGTCGTATAGCCCGCCACGTGGATCGTTCTGACCATACCGTCCGACTGTGTAGGGAGCATTGGACACGTGACGGCACTGCCACACGGCGGAGCGCACCCGGACGGAACTGGTGGATTACCGGTAGAGAGGACTGACGGATCGTGCATCAGGCACTAACGGACATCACAGGGACCCGGTCCACTATACAAGCAGATGTAGCGGCTCCTGTGTGCCCACGAACCATTTCCCGACGTCTCGTGGAAGCGAATCTGCGATCCCAGCGTCCCTTACGTGTGCTGCTATTAACACCGGAACATCGCCGGCTCCGTGTGCAGTGATGCCAGGCCAGAGCGACGTGGAACGCTACAAACTGGCGACGTGTGGTGTTTAGCGATGAGTGCCACTTCGTTTTGGGGACAGATGATCATCGTGTCCGGGTGTGGAGGTCCCCGGATCAACGGCTGAATCCCAACCTTGCTATGAAGCTCCACACCTCCCCCACTGCAGGTATTATGATCTGAGAAGCCATTGCCTACGATAGCCGATCAGCTCTAGTAGTGGTACGTGGATCATTGACGGGCTAGCGGTATGTGGATGAGATCCTACGGCCCCATGTGCTCCCATTCCTGGCCGGGATTCCAGGTGCGCTATACCAGCAGGATAATGCCCGACCGCACACGGCTTGGGTTACCCAGGACTGCCTACGTCATGTATAGAACTTCCATGGCCTGCCCGCTTCCCGGACATGTCAGCTATCGCACATGTGTGGACCCAGTTGAAACGCCGGCTGCGGTCGTGTCGCACTATCCGGGATTTGTAGCACCCCGTCCAATACGTGCGGGCCAGTCCACCGCAGGGCATCAGGCATCTGTTCGCCTCCATGCCGGACCGTATGCAGGATGTATCGCCGCACGAGGCGGTGCGACGCGCTATTGAAAATGACCGGACTGCGTGCCACAGATCCCTCTGTAATTGTTCTGCAGCTTTGTTTTTGCCATCATGTGTATCATTCCATAAAATTTCAGTTCAATCCGATGCTTCCTGCTTGGAGTGCATATTTCGTTGTCCGTGAGTGTATAATGAGTAAATATTAATGTAATTAATTTAACGAAATTTAATTCCTGGAATTTTGCTCCGAGAGGGAATGTATTTGCATTGAAAGCCTCAGCATGCTTCCTCCGTGCATACCGACATATTGCATGAATGCTAATCGAACATAAAACATTTCTCACCAAGTCGAGTGTATCTGGATCTATTCTCGTCTCGCGCCGAATATCTGATGTCATTGAACAGGATACTGTACAATTTCAATGAAACTTGCCCTCTGCCATCACTATTCTGCGTACGAGTTTATCTACAAAGGCAGAGAACTGTACTTTGGAAACTTCTTTTCCCTTGAGGAACTGAGTCTACCGGTTAACACGAAGCTTTGCTCTGTGCATGCGTAAAGCTCATATGGGCCAGTTACTACGTTCATATCACTAAAAAAAAGTAGATATAATTTTCATATTTTATAAACTGGCTTTCTCTGATCGAATATGTTAAATTTGTCTTGAATTTGAACCGTTCAGTTATAAAAACTGAAGTATTTACAGCAAATTTTAAAAATTCACTGAAGAACTGTTAATTCGTGAGTTCCATACTGAAGCACTGGTTTCATGTTCTTAGTTAATTCATGAGTTCCATACTGAAGTACTGGTTTCAGATTCCTAGTTAATTCATTGTCCATACTGAAGTACTGGTTTCAGATTCTTAGTTAATCCATGAGCTCCATACTGAAGTACTGGCTTCAGTTTCTTAGTTAATTCATGAGTTCTATACTGAAGTACTGGTTTCAAATTTTTAGTTAATTCACGAGTTCCATACTGAAGTACTGGTTTCAGGTTCTTAGTTAATCCATGAGTTCCATACTGAGGTACTGGTTTCAGGTTCTTAGTTAATCCATGAGCTCCATACTGAAGTACTGGTTTCAGATTCGTAGTTAATTCATGAGTTCCATATTGAAGTACTGGTGTCTGACTTTTTGTTAATTCATGAGTTCCATACTGAAGTACTGGCGTCAGATTTTTAGTTAATTCATGAGTTTCATACTGAAGTACTGGTTTCAGATTCTTAGTTGTGAGGATTTCACTTAATCTCGAACCAGGAGTTTTATAGACAGACAGAGTTGGCAAAAGAGAAGTTTGACTTGCATAGGCAATGACTTTCATTGACTTTCATTTTTGCAATATGATAAAATGTGTTATAATTTGCAACACTTTTTCTTTCTTTGGCCCTCAATTCGACTTTAAATAAATCATTATAAGGAACAAGTTTTACTCCTTTAAAGCCCAAAATTTACGACAATATTTAGCATTTTGAAATTTCGTTTACACGAAAATTTCGTCACACACCACGCACAGAGTTATAAATTCAAACCGTGGTATATGCATACTACAGATTTCTTCAGCTCCGGGACTTCAACAAAATTACGCAACCATAAACCTGTTCTCCTGCAAAATCAACAATTTCGGATTCGTACAGATAAAACTTGTAAAAGCATTCATTGTCTTGTAAAGCATTCACAGTTCTTTAACCGTATCAAATGTTGCTGAGAGCTATTTTTTTATGTGATTTGCTTGGATGAAGCCGCTAAAGTAGTTGTAGGTTAAACTGTCTGCTTCGAACCACTGTTCACATAATGGAAGCAAAACGGTAAATGAAAGGCGAACCTATCCAACAACCACCAATAAAAGGTAGCTACAGCGTGGGGGCGAGAAGCTAAGTGAACGGTTCCGCATGATTGCAGGAAACTGGAATTTTTGTTTGAGGTCGACGTCTGTAGCAGCGGCTTTGATGTTCAAATAACAAATAAAAATCCGGGATCCCTGCTTTCGTATTGTTAAATAGAATATTCAAGGCAAAGTGAATTTCATCATGCGAGAAGTGTTAGCTTATATTCTGTCCGGAAATAGAAACCTTTCGCACCGAGTCTTGAAAATCACCATATTGATGAAACTAGTAAATAAACACGGAAAGTCTAAGAATTATTAATCTACGCTTATGCCATTTTTTGGTTGAAGACGCAGACAGAATGAATGTGATTCCAACCAACCAGTAGAGTGCAAAATGTTGTATCTCCTGCCCACTTTACTGAAAGAATTTTCGTATTATGTCTATGAAAGGAAATAATGATAGCTAATTACATATTTTAAACGTCCCTCTTGAGGAAGCAATGAATGTACGCTGAAATGAATATGATTCCAACTATACAGTGAAAAATATTATATCTGGTGCCCATTTCACCAGATGAATCTTCGCATTATGCCTATGAAAAGAAATACTCATAGACAATTAGATACTTTGAACATCCCTTTTAGGGAATCATTGAATATACGCTGAAATATAGCTTTAGTTATTAATTGGAGATGCAAGAATGTGCGAGCTCAAAACTGAAGATACTGTTTTTTTTTTAAGAAGGGGATTTTTCCTTGATTTTGGGTAAAACTTTGGAGCAAGAATTGCCAACTCACGTATAAGAGTGTGTTCGGTTCATTTAAACTGCCACAGTAGCACAATGTTTGGGTGCTGAATGACTTCCCTCTTTTTAGAACACAAGACAGAGAACTGGTTTAGCAAAAACAGAGTGTTATTGAAATGTGACAAACGAGCTTTAATATATTTGAGTGTTATAATTGGATTTTCCTTGGATCAGCATTCCTTACATGCATACATATGTACATGTAAATCAGCCAGCTGTTTACTGAGATTCAGAGGTAGCTCCCCAGAGAAAGATAATCTTCCAAATCAAAGTTACTGATGGTGCTAGATTTCACTTACTGCTGATGGGTCCAGTGTCTACATTTACATCGATCTTGGCACACAACTCGAGCTTCACTGACATCCACCACACGTCTCACACAAGACCTTTTGTACTTCATATCCATTTCTCTTATAGGCATTCCTCAATTGGTTTTTTTCACGATTTTATTGGATTTTCTCTACCTCTCTTTCCTGTCACTCGTTGTTGAATAAACTCTTATCGGTAGTATTCCATCATTTATGCTCCAAACATGGCCAAACCACTTCAAAATGTTTGTCTCTAACCCACTAGCAACATTTTGTTTCACATTAAACATTTTCATTCATCACACGATCAGAACGCTTTCTGCCACAATTTCCGCGCAAGGAACGCCATGTTTCCAGCACATAAACCATGCTCTACGTATCTTCTGAAGTAAGCAGGTTTCACTGCGATACATCAGAGTAGGTACACTTTCTTACACAGCCATTCGGGGCATTTTCAGGGAGCCATCAGTCCTGTGAAATCCTCCTAAAGTAGCCATGATTTTCAAAGCTGGATTTACTCGCCTACTTGATTTTATCATCTAGTCTGTTTTCCCTGTCAAACATGCTTCCTAAACATACAAACTCATTCATTTGGTCGAACTATGGATAGATAAGTAATGAAAGATTTCAAAGACACTGTATTACATAATAAATTGGATGAACTCCCCTAATAATAATAATAATATACTATAAGGAAATTAGTTTTGAGTACTTACTTTTTGTTACGTAAAAGTATACTGCCTGCCTCTGCAATATTAACAAAACTATATCAATCTTTACTGGGTGAGCATATCAACAGCAAATTTAAAGCTTTTCATTACTCTTAGCTAATACATATCCTCTTAAGGTGGACGTCAAGTAATTTTGCTTCCTATACTTCCAATGGGCAAAATTTTGTACACATTTTCTTCACAATTAATGCGTTCCCAAGGATGAAAATGTGAACGTCGATTAAAATAGCTTCATTTTATAACTTGGAATACTTAATATTTTCTAAAACATAACCATAATTATGCAATCCAACATTTGTTTGTCTACTGACGTCATCAAAGTACAGCTCACGCCATCTTTTTCTGGTTTCAACACCACCAAAGGAAAAGTTATTGATTTTTAATATAATTATGGTAATGGTTTAGAAAGGATAAAGTATTCCAAGTTAGAATATGAAGTTATTTTAATCGATGTTCAAATGTTCATCCTTGGGAACACACTAATTGTTAAGGAAATGTATACAAAAGTTTCTCCATTGGAAGTATAGGAAGCAAAATTACTTGACGTACACTTTAAACCCTAATTTCTTTCTAGCTTTTGGCTGATCTGTTCTATATGAATATCTGTTCATTCCTTTTTTCAAAGGTGGCTGGACCTACGGCGTCACATCTTTCCCGTCTACAAAGGCTCCTAGGAGCTAGGGTATAGGCGACTAAACCTGTTAGAGAAAACAGTAACTAGGAGGAGTTATTTCAAAATGGTGAGGTGTGTGCTTCATTCGTTTGAACCTTCGGTTCTCGATTTGTTTTGGTCGAACTATGTGTTGTTTAGATTGATCTTGCGTTCAGTGCTAACAGTTCCTCAACCAAAAATCGTAACTTCCATTTTTCCTTATTTACACTCAGTTTAAATTTCATACAAATTTCGTACATCCGAAACAACATAATCACTTTTGCTCCCCGCCAACAGGACTATGTTATCAACATGCAACTGTCTACACACACACACACTGAGATTACCAAAACATAAACCTGTAAAGTCTATTCTGTCGTCACGCATGCATGCATTATCAAATACAGTATAAAATGAACAGCCTTGGTGATTTTACAGAACCTTGTCTGACTGTTGCACCAATAGAAAACCGTTTCGATAAAATACCATTCATATGTACACACTTTGTATTATCGGTAGATGGGCATGCCTTCAAGGAGAGTTCCTGGGTGCAACAGTCAGACAAGGTTCTGTAAGATCACCGGCTTCCATGATAGCGTCAGGGGTCTCAATGAATCTGAGAAGCTGACGCCGCTGTCAGTATGTCACATCGAACGAGATTTATAAGCCATACTGATAATAGTCATTTGATGCACATTCTGGGACAGCAAAAGTAGCATACCATTTCGTTGTTCGTATGGTGTGGACATGGGAAAGAGACATGTTTAAGACGGAGCAGCATCAAGTGCAATATTACCACCTGCCAGAAAAAGAATGAGAAACACATTAGAAATGCTGATTAAATGATTCCTGAGTTTATTTCACGAATAAATGCATCAATCCAAAGTAAATTGTTTCGCTGTCCGCGATTTTTTCCTTTACGTAGAAGCCTTGAGAAAATCCAATATTCCAGAAATTCGCGTTGATATGAATAATCAGAATTCTTTTCATATGTCTTGAGTTGTTGAAATTACTATTATTTTCATCCTAAGCCACCGAAAATTCTGTTAAAGCGGTTTGAATTTTTTGTCGAAGGCAATGCATATTACTCGGAGAGATTACTCCTAAACCAGTCAAAATTTGTAACCCTCTGAAACTTAGTGTATACCTACTGGAAAACTCTTTAATCCTAAACCATGGAAAACACTAGCTATTGCTGCACTCCCTAAGTCATTGGAAAGAAAACTATACTTCCTTCCAAAAACCAGGTAAACAAAAGAAAACGTAGAAAATTTAAAAACGTAGAAAATTTAGCTCTGAAATGTCAGAAATTTAGAAATCGTGGGCAAATTTTGCTGAAGCTTTTAGAACATCATACGAAACTCGGATACTCTCAAAGATTATTCAAAAAATTCACCGTTTGTTATTTTATTTAGCTCCAACGTCACCGGAAACACACTGGAAATCATTTGCACTTTCCACTGAAATCACTCGCAGAGCTTTCTTTTCTAGAGGGAAGGCGGGGCTGAAAATTTTGTTGAATTTCAGCTACATGTAGTTGATTTTGCGCTACAAATTGAAAAAAATTGGTAAAATTCTGATTTAGTTGATAGTTTTGAAAAGTCTGGTAAATTTCACGAAATGTAGTTGCTCTAATTATTTTTGTTTGTTACAAAAATATTTTTACTGTGTTTTCTACTTTTAAGCTGAAATCAACTTTAACTGCATCGTCATAACAAGCAGGTCTCTTACTCATGTTGGCGATTAGGGTGATCGTATATAATATTAGGCGAAATGATCCTAGGCGAATATGGCTGTCATGTTTAATTTATGGCATTCTCGAAGGGGCGATGCATACACAATTTAGATATAGTAAAAAGTACATAGAGGAAACGATACATACATTGGCTCTGTTGCTACTTTAGCTTATTTTCCAGTGAGAGACCCTAGCTGATCAATCAATTATTTATTTGACTGTTGAATAGATTCGTTGATCGACGAGAAATACTAACTATTTACTTTCATTTATCTTTTCAAAGGTCATTTTTTATTATAAATACACATACACGGTTGAGTCACATTATTGTGACCACCAGTTAATATCCAGAGTAACCGCCGTGTGCAGCACGGACAGCAGCTAGACGTGCTGAGAGTGACTCAGTACGGTGCTGGAAGGTGTTCACATGCGTGTGGATCCATGCTGACTGCAGTGCATCTGACAGCTGCTGGAGGGTGAGTGACATAGGATCCATAGAGCGACAACACGATGGAGGTGGTTCCACAGATGCTCAATTGGGTTTAAGTCTGGGGAATTAGAGGGTCAGGGAAGTACTTTGAAGTCTTCATCGTGCTCTTCCAACCGCTCTCGGAGATTTCTAGCTGTGGGACATGTCGCATTGTCGTTCTGGAAGATCCCATCCGCCCAAGGGAAGACTGTCAACATGTATGGGTGTACGATTGTACGTGGTCTGCAAGGATGGATTCATAACGAATTCGGTCCATAGTGCCTTCCACAGGTATGAGTGTACCCAGAGAATGCAACGAAAACATTCCCTAGACCACAACGCTGCCCCCACCAGCTTGTGTTCTTTCAGCAGTGATTGAAGAGTGTTTGTTCTCTGCTGTTTCTCACCTTATACGCCAACGTCCATCCGTCCGATGAAGCAGGAAACGTGACTCATAGGAGAAGGCAATCCTTTGCCAGTCAGCGGAGGTCCAATTCCGATAGTGCCGTGTAAGTGTAAGCCTTTTCTGCCGATGCACCTTCGTTAGCATAGGTGCAGTGACCATCCGTCTGCATTGGAACCTCATACGCAGCAGGGTTCGCTGAACTGTCGTTTTAGACACACTTCCGGTAGCCCCCTGGTTCATTCGGCAAGTGAGATCCTCCACTGTAGCGTGTCGATTGGCCCTCACGCACCTTCACAGCCGCCGTTTACCTCTCACATCAATAGCAAGTGGTGCTCCGCAGTTTTCACGTCGCTTATTTGCAATGGTGCCATTTCTCCAATCACGATAAACTTTAACCACAGCAGCTCGCGAACAGTTCACAAACTGCGCTGTTTCAGAAATGCTTCCACTCTTGTACCGAAAGCCGATAATCATTCCTTTTTGAAAATCTGATAAATCGCTCCTTTTATCCATGACAGCAACAAGTGATATGTTTTCAGATTGCCTACAGCACACCTTATATACCCTCCAAGCCAGCTCACGACACGTGCCTTCTTTCATTGGCTACGCGCTGTTGACGTCAAAAGTAGGAGGTGGTCACAATAATGTGACTCGACTGTGTATATATGTTTTTAAATTTGATAAATTAAAAATTTGATCATAAATGCGCGTTCACCTAAGCAGAGTCCCATTTAAGTCCAAGATTATAATTTGTCTTTTAAAGCTCAAGATTTTTCATTTTTTTAATAAAAAAAATATTTTTTTAAAAATAAAGTCCAAGATTTTAATTTGTCATCCAAGGATATTCGGCACTCGTTAAAAGAAATTCACAAAATTACACTTTATGTGATTTCCAAAAAAAAAAAAAAAAAATGTATTTAAAAATGTAGACAATATTTGAGAATTTAAATCTTCATAACTTTTATTCCGATTTAATCATGAAAATGAATGCAAGTTCAACAGAGGAGATTTGCATTAATAATCCGCCATGATGAATAATGTGACCTACATCTGCGAAGATTCAAATTTCAGAATATTCTATATTTTATTATACACTTGTTAAAGACGAATTCAAACTACTTCTGTGATCAAACATCAGAATTATGTGTAAGGCAGTTTATCGCTCCCAGGAAATCATTCGAGGTCCAAACAAAATGTTATGGGTTGCTTGTTTTATTTTTGATTTTTTTTTTATTCTTGCATGGAGCTTCTAAACCATGAAAAATATCAAATTAAATAATTCGAGGTGAGAGAAAAGGAAATCGTTCGCATTATGCTTGAAAATGAAACTACAAAGATGACACTGAAATTTTGGTTGTAACGAGAGCGTCTTTTGAATCCCTTCCGACGCGAATAAAGTTTTTCAAAGTTATTCAAAGTCAATGGAACCGGTTGAAAAAAAATCAACCGGATTTCTACAAACGATAAAACATTTAAAAATAGAAACAGCTGCTTACTATCACCAACGGCTAAAAATATGTTACGGAAATTAACAAATGGCGCACGAAAAGTATCAGAGACAAAGATATTTTGAAATCGAACAGTTAAAAGAGGAAATATAGAAGGAAACATGATATAACTCTACACCACTAGAGAAAGTATTTTGCATAATGAATAGTTGAGAAGGCGAAAAGTATTTCATGGCAAAAGCTATGCTAAGGAAAAAGAACTTTCCAAATACGTCTCCCGGAAGCAGAGATAGAAAGAAAATGGTTTTGACCTTCACGCCCACTTCTTTCAAATGACCTGTCTACTTTAGGTTAGCTTTTAGGTGATTTTTCTATTAGAATTAGTTGATTCACAGCTAAAGAAGTTGGCAACACTGAGGAGGGTGGCTAATGACCACCATGAGCAACTCCACGGGTTATAAATAGCCGCCCCTCCGTAATTTGGGACCATTGGTTTCTGGGTGGGGTTAAAGCTGAAGCTGTATGACAAATACGTCACCCATGCCACATCGGGGACTCGAACCTGGGCCCATCTCAGGCAAATTATTAGAAATTTACATGACAGACCGATAGAAACCAGAACGTCACAGAGAACTTTGAATATTTCTCTAAGTTCAGTAAAATTAACGGGAATTTTGTAAAATCTAATTCCTAAGTCACCGGAGACCCAAAGGTAATCATCAAAATTTTCCATTGAAGTCGAACGGGGAACATCAGATTTTCTTTCAATATCACTGAAAACTCGTGAGAAATTATTTAAATTTTCTATGTTAAGTTACAATAAACTTGTCTCTAATTGTTTGCATATTCCTGTGAGGTTCATGATCATGAATTTTCAGGTTTTTTACCGCTATCACAATAAATATGTCGCAAATTGCTTAGATTATTGTGAGATCTCGCTGGAAACCTGTTAGATAACGCTTTACCATAGGGTAATCTTCTTACGGAATATACACCACCTATATTCAATTTTTTTTAAAGAAGAATGAACTCCTTGAACTCTAAAAACTAGGAGGAGTGGTAATTCAAGACACTTGCATTTATCGAAGGGAGAGAATCGAAACTTGAAAGACAGTGAAATTCACAAATTTCTCGGTGACAGAGATCAAATTCGTGCTTCCTTGCTCCGGAGCCAGTTGTTCTACCCGACTAAACCGCACAGGCAGAATACATCGCTGGAGATCCGTCGTCTTGATCCGTGCTTCACCTCTGTAGTAAGTCACAAGACCAAAAACAAGACCTATGTTCACATGGGTCCATTACTCTGTCCAAAATAGTCGAGAGGCCTGGTAACTAGGCGACAGAAGACACCATGAAACCCCGAGAGAAAACCCTAAGGGAATAAGGATCCAGTTTAAAAGGAAAATTCTTATAGAATGTGTTTCCGCGAAGTTCTATTTCTTGAGTTTCTGATTATGGCACACGCAATACGTGAATAAATTCAAATAAGTTCACGTTGTCGCTGTAAGTTGTATGTAAATTTACAGGAAATTTCACATTCTGAAAATGTTTCAAAGAATGGATGCCGAACTGCCATCCACAGTGTTTGAATATTCACTACTGACTGCGCACAATGGAACTGATTCTTTACTCAGAAAGAACCAGTTTAACTCTTTGTTTAAAAAACAACAACTGGAAACTAATGACTCGAAAATTCGAAAACACTTAAAGCGACATCGAAAACACGCATTAAATGGAACGAATACTGGAAAAACCAGCTATCAAGAAAGTACTAAAACTCAGAAGTAAAATGTCGAAATGGGGAAGATGGACAGGAATACGTGTGGAAATCAAAGCTGGTTTGTAAGTCTGGAATGAAGAGAAAAATGCACCTGCTACTTTTTCCTGGTGATAGCTCGCTTTTGTCGGCTCATTAACAGCATTCATTTTCTTTCTCACTTCCATTCTTTATTTTTTTCCCTTTGAGTATTCATAAATCCTATTTGCCTCTTGATAATGAACGCGGAGCACCGATCTTTGTTTCTTTTCTGAAACCATCTGCTTTTGCTTGTAGTGAAACTGTTCGGAAAATAATTTGGAAGTTCAGCATGACGTCATCAAGCTGAGGAACTAAAACTAGACCGGTAAGGGGAGATTGTTTAAAAAAATAAAATAAAATAAATAATGTGTAATGTAGCAGTTAGTAGTTGAGGGTAAATTTTTTTTAATGCGAAGCGCTGAACAATGAGTTATTGTTGTTACGAAAGCGCAGGACAGTTATTTAATTGTTATTATTACGAAACGCCGAACATTTATTGAATTGTTCTAAATAACATTTGTTGAAAAAAGGGGAGTAAATGAAAAGATTGGTGATTAACATAGGACGCTTTGACACATTTTAATAAAAGTTCGAAAACATTAACCCATATATGGACATCTCACACTGCCTTAATACATAGGAGAGATCGAGGGGGAAGAGATGTCGACACCAAACCTGAACACTTTTTAGCACATTTCATTAAGCTCAAGTGGAAAATAAATTCCATTAAACCTAAATGAAACTTCATGTCTTCATTTCTTAAGTTATTCCAGGAATGTATAATTTTGGAAGTGTCTTCAAACACGATTTTCCATATACGGACGATGTTTACACATTTTTAGAACGATTGTCTAGCCATATAATTAATGTTTAAAATAAAATTATTTCTTTCTTAAATGTTCTATCTGATAGCCTTCTCTCTGGACTATGAACATTCATCTAGATTTCCAAGATAACAGGACACTTCTTAAAACTGGTAGTGGTATTTTATTCCACTCTTTTTCCGTTGTTTTCCATGAAACCCTATCACTTTGTCCCTGTTCATTTCGTCCACGTTCACTTCGTCCAGTTCACTTTATCCACGGTTCACTTTGTCCGCCGTTCACTTTGTCCCCTGTTGATTTAGTCCATCCGTTCACTTTGTCCTTATTCATTTCGTCCTCAGAATGGATGGAACACCGTTGAACTTTTCTGTTTTAATGGAATTTTTATTACTAGGTAGAAAAAAAGGTTTGTGGACATTATTTGCATGTGATTTTCCTGTTTTAAGTTTTTCTATTAAAATATAATTATTTTATGTTATTTAAAATACAACGAATAACTGAACTTTGAAGAGCTTTTTAAGTCTTTTGTGTGGCACGATGTCACTCACTATGACATAAATCAAAGTTTATTTCAATGGCCATAAATGTGTTGGATTGAAGAGGAAAATGTTAGATTCTCTTTGTGCTTTACGTTAAAGATCTCTGTTTACCTCTTCTCACAACGCAAATTCACAGTGAATATCGTTCTAAACTTTTTTCACCATTATACTTTTATTAACTTTTTCTCACGTTAAATAGCTACGACACATATAGAAAATATTATAGTTCATTCGTATAAAAATTAGTGATACAAAAATTATAGCAAAATTATAATCAAAATAAAAAATAAATATACTGAAAAGCTAAGAACTATATGAAAACAATATACAAGATGCATTTCAAAACATTAAAAGATTTTTGTAAAACTTTGATTTATGTCATAGTGATTGACATCGTACTACACAGGAGTTGAAAAACTGTTCAAAGATCAGTTCTTTGTATTACTTTAAATGACATTTAAAATCGTTATGTTTTAAACGAAAAACTTAAACAGGAAAAACAATCGCATGTTAGCTATGTCCGCTACCATTTCTTTTCAGCCTATCAACAAAAATTCCATGAGAACAGAAAATTTTCAAGGTATTCGATCCATTCTGAAGACAAAATGAATGTGGACAAAGTAAACGGTTGACACACTGAACCTTGGAAGAAATGAACTGGACTAAGTGAACGTGGACGAAATGAACTGGACTAAGTGAACGTGGACGAAATGAACTGGACTAAGTGAACGTGGACGAAATGAACTGGACTAAGTGAACGTGGACGAAATGAACTGGACTAAGTGAACGTGGACGAAATGAACACGGACAAAGTGATCCGTCACCGTTTTCGATGGTCCAATCATTGTTTTATGTCTGCGTTTAGAAAGCGCTCTTTTTAGCATTCCGAAGGCACAACAGTCCATTGGCGACACATCAGAGGACTTTGAAGGAATATGAGCAAAAGGTTATAGACTTGTTACCCATCTCTTTTTTTATTTTTTCAAGAAATAGAGTGGTAGATTTGGATGAATGACTGCTGGCCTTATCCTGACGGAGTTCTACTCTTTGAAGGCTCTGTGGATAAAGAAATGACAATTATCCTTTAAATATAGGAGTTAAAACACTATTTTGGTAATACACCCTGATTCATAAAAAAGTATACAGTTTCCAGATGCTGTAAAACAGTAACAGTTGAAGATACTGACCACAACTGCGAACCGTTCTGTAGATGTACTCATAAAGTCTGTGTCCAGCTACTGAGGGAAGCAACATAGGCGATAACGCGCGTGTCACGTGACTAGTCAGTCAAAATGGCAGCTTCTGCAGTGGAGAAGGCGTTTTGTGTTCTTGAATTGAGCAAAACGGAATCTGTAGCTGTAGTGCAACGGCATTTTCGATCACGATTCGGAAAAGAACCTCCAATCAGAAAATCTTTCTACGATTGGCATAAGAAAATTGAAACTACGGGCTGTTTGTGCAAACTTAAAAA
This sequence comes from Macrothele yani, assembly GCA_039090855.1. NCBI lineage: Eukaryota > Metazoa > Arthropoda > Arachnida > Araneae > Macrothelidae > Macrothele > Macrothele yani. The sequence continues at coordinate 61,560,319 of CM077029.1, forward strand.
TCCTGGACGACCGCGTGTATCGGAAGAAGTCGTCGATAGTGTTTGCACCGCCATTCAACGAAGCCCGAGAAAATCAAAGCGGAGGGTGAGTTGTGAAGTGCAGATTTCACAGCCCACTGTCTGGAGAATTTTGAGAAAAAAGCTGAAAATGATTCCGTACAAAGTGCAGATGTTGCAAAATTACAGCCACTATCACTGCACTTGATTCAGATATCTTAATTCGCGTTTAGGCGGAAATGGATTACAGGCTCGATGTGTGTCGTGTGACTAATGGTGCGCTCATAGAACAGCTGTGACTGTCTCTAAAAAACTTGAAACATTCCCCTACAATTCTGTTACAAGTAACATAAAATATCTTACATTGTTCTTGTTTTATAGTGCGTTGAAACTGTATAATTCTTTATGAATCACCCTGTATGAAGAATTGATTTTAACATTCTTTTCAACTTTTTTTAACTTGGATTTTCCATTGTACGAGAAGCCAGTTATAACCACGAATCCTTTATAGAACCTTTCTTTGGATTCTTGGAACCAAGTTTGTAAGTCTTTTTCTACTCCTTTGCGATAGTAAATCAACCTTATTTTGTTACAGTCGTTTAATTAGATCCGTGCTTCATCAATAGTCACAATGGATTTCTACTTGTCTCCGACTAAGTGATTTTCATAAAGAAGTCTACACCGTGTTCTGCGTTCAGCCATGTGCCTAGGCATAAGGCAGGGAACATTATGCTTTTGTTTTTGTTTTTGTATTTTTTAGATTCAAATATTTGTTTATTACCTTGTTTACAGTTGATACAGATATTTTTAGCCACTTAGCGATTACTCTTTGGGTCGGTGGATTTCCTTTTAAGACCAGCGACCTCACATTTGAAATAGTCGTAAAAGTACGTATCTTCTTTGGATATTCGTTTGTTGTTCTTTTTCTGTTAAAAGCAATGCCTGACTATTTTTCCCTCTGTTATTAATAATATTGCTTATTTTATACTTAGAAACGCTAATTCCATGATTTTCACAGTGTTTTTTAATTACAGAACACGAATATTTCCCTTCGTAAAGTGCAAAAGCATAACTTTCTATCCACAGCTTGTTTACATGCGCCGTATTCTTAGCAGACGGCATTTAACTGCAGCAGATGTTTCTTTTGTTTTCGTTTAACACGCTGCTTCCAGTTTCAATTCTTTGAACTTTTATTTTCTCTAATTTCTTATCAGAAACGTTCGAAAAATGTTGAACATGCTCTGTAGCTAAGCAAGATTTCTAATTTAAGATTATTTTTAGTTTTTGGATATAATTCACATGGTCTTACGTAGCGAATATATGCGTGAATAACTATTAAAGTGGTTACATACATGAAAAACTACCGAAATGACACGATAATTATTTTAACTCCATGTTAAGATATTTAATATACTTTTAAAAAGATGTTATAATAAAATATGTACACACATGAAATCTTTCGGTACCCAAAGTGGGTACCATCTTCAGATGCTGTTAAAATTCACCAAACAAACGTGACAAACACTGTGTTATTTATATAAGATATACAGTCGTAATGATGTAACTAATATAAAATGGGCTTAACTAATGAAAGTATGGGACAACATTTGTTGCTGGTCAAGCATAAAAGTAATAGGTAGAGTTTATTGATTTATTAACACCTAATCCGACAAACCCAAGTACGTTTTCCACGGTATAAGTGTAAATTCTGGTAAATTATCATTACATGCTGTATTCCCATATTTCATAATGTACAAACTCTGAACGAATCTTAAAGTTGATCCAGATTTTGGTGTGTTGAGAATTATAATCTCGTTCCAGGCAGGAAGATAATTACCTTGGTTTAGAAGTCGTGCTAAGCTGTGGTTGTATCTCTGTTTTTAACATCATATTTATGTTCGTTAATCTAGCTAGATTAAAAAAAATCATATTTATGTTCGTTAATCTAGCTAGATTAAAAAAATCATATTTATGTTCTTTTAATATAGCTAGATTAAAAGGAAGATCTCATGTGTGTACATATTTTATTAAATCATCTTTTTAAATGTATATTAAATATTTTAACATGAAGTTAAAATAATTATCGTGTCATTTCGGTAGTTTTTCATGTATGTAGTTATCGGCACGAGTTAAATTCATAGCATATCAAAGCGGTTACTTTTCGAAAACACTATAGTCACGAATACAGCAGAAGCCCGGAACATCTCCGAGTTGAAGGTTTCAGCTGTTCTGTAGAATGGAGCATGATCTCACAAGGACAAGACCGAATATGAATGAAAATGTCATTTTCTTCTCCCATGGACCCTAAAACTCAAGCTTCATCTGCGTCTACGATTCTCGTCTAAGTGGTCCTGGGTCAGATGTAATGACGAGCAACAGAAGCAGTCGTTTGTTATTTCCAGGAGTTAGGTAGGTAGGGTGGGAGGGAGGAAAGGCATTGTTGGAATCCTAATGGTTAAACGCAATGAAAAAAAAACAGTCTCATGCGTATCATGAACGAAATCTACAAACTGCTCACGAATTCTTTAGAGCAAATCATGCAGGTCACTGAGATGGCACTGCTAAACCGGTGACTTCAAGAAGTCCCATGTGAGAAAAGCAAAAGAAAAAAAAAGTAGGTGCTCTTTAAAATTCTACATTTCAGTAGGTCCGGAGTAGCGCTATTCTTGCTTTGAAATGCGATTCTCGTCTAAGTGGTTCTGTCACATAGCGGCAGACTTGCACCATTTAAAGTGCAAGTCCGGAAAATTTCCGAGAAGAAGCAGTGTCCGACACTGTTTCTAGGGAAAATGCATTTCCAAATTAGAGGCGCTAAATTCAGAACATTCTGAATACAGATGTGGGGTGTGTGTTTTGCATTTAAGTTCAAGCGCGTTCGATTTATAGTTCGGGAAAATGGCCATTCGTTGGAGATGGGGGTTAAGAGATGCGTAACTAGGCTTTTCTGCACCCGGAGCAAACCAAAAATAGACAAAGGCGTAAGTAGGTATTTCTGCGACCGAGACAAACCAAAAAATAGACAGAGGCGTAACTATAGACATTTCTGCGCCCGGTGCAAACCACAAAAATGCGCAGAGGCGTAACTATAGACATTTCTGCGCCGGGTGCAAACCACAAAAATGCGCAGAGGTGTAACTATAGACATTTCTGCGCCCGGTGCAAACCACAAAAATGCGCAGAGGCGTAACTAGGCATTTCTGCTTCCGCGGCAAACCAAAAAAAAAATGGACAAATGCGTAACTAGGCATTTCTGCTTCCTCGTCAAACCAAAAAAATCGACAAATGCGTAACTAGGCATTTCTGCTTCCGCGGCAAACCAAAAAAATGGACAAATGCGTAACTAGGCATTTCTGCGCCCGAGGCAAATCAAAAAACATTGCGTCCCATCTGCCATTATTTGCTATTGTTTGGGGTTTACCCACCACCGTGAGCAACTGTAAGGGCTACAAGCAGTCGCACGTACATAATTTAGGGTACCTGGTTCCAGGAAAGAGAGAGCTAGTGTCATAAGATAAATACACCGATCAGCCATTACATTATGACCGCCCCCAGCCTAAAGAAATGAGCTAGTCTTGAGACCGAACGGTTGCGCAGGTGAAGTTCACAGAGCTGTATACGTATATACAACCCGAGGACCGGATTTCGGTTAGTAGAGTGTTCGGAGTCAGAACGGGAAAAACTGCCGATTTCTTGGAGTTTGATAAAGGACAAATTGTGATGATACGGCGCCTCGGAACTATGACCTCGGAAACGGCGTGGCTTGTGGGTTGTTCACGTCCCGCTGTAGTGAGTACGTATCAAAAGTGGTGCACAGATGGCCAAACAACGGACCGTCGTCCAGCCGTGTATCGTCCGCATTAAGGGTCGATTGTGACTGAAGATTTCTTAATAACACACATGCGTCGTCTGGACGACATCTGAACGTTTTGCTTTTCCATCTTCTGTTGGTATTTTCGTTAACGCTGATTTGCTTCCACTCATAATGTGCTAGTCATTCAGTTGCAGGGTGAATGTCTAGGAGCGGACGGATTTGGTGCTGCTGGATTGTTTGACGGGATGTGTTGGGGTTTGGAGTTTGCCTTATTTTTGCATATCCTTTAATTTTGAGTATTTGTTTGTTTGGCATTTGCAGTGTTCCTTTGAATATAACTGAACGTTCAAAAATGTTTGATTTCGTTTCAAAACTTTGTGACTTTGGGAACATAATTAGAGAATTCTTTTTGAGAATTCTGCTATTGCCCTTTCAGAAAGGTCACTAAGGGTTGGTGTTCGCCTGATGAAGACAGCTCTTTTCATGGTTTGAATTTTTGGCTTTATTTTTTTGTCTTGGTTTGTGCTTTTTTTTCCTTCTTTGTGGGTCTGAGTTAGGCATTCTGAAACTTTGACTTGGTATTTGCATTCGCGTTTTTAGACAAAATTGTCAGGCCAAGGTATTTTTTATTGACTATACTTACCATTTTAGAGTTTTTATTTGTATTTGGTGCTTATGGCCTGGCTTTAATTAAGCTTCACTTTGTTTGAGAATGTATGTTGTTAGTGTCGTTGATTGGACATTTTGTTTGATTTGTGTTTCACATGATTATCATATATATATATACACACAGTATATCGCTTTAAATGCGTACTCAATCTCTCTCAAGAGTGTGTCTGTACCCGAGGACCCCTTGGCTAAGCCTATTCTTCCCCCTATTTCTTGATCACATACATTGAGATGCTAGTTTATTTGGTGCACTTGCCTTCCTCACATAAATGCTCACTCCAGTATGTTAGACTTCACGTGAGCGCAGTGTGCACACCAGCTCGTGGAATATCAGTTAGCATTCGACTGAGGGTCGCAATAAACAAAATGAGTGATCTGAGCGTCTTCGAACGTAGCATCACAGTTGGCGACAGGCGTGATGGTTTGAGCACCACCCAAACGGCCATTCTCCAGGGAGTTTCGCGCACAACCTCGCGAAAGGATTTACCGTGAAAAAAATTCAGTCATTGGCGTTCGTGTGGACGAAAACTGCTGACGGATCAGAGGGGGTCAAAAGTGGCTTGCGAGAATCGTGGAAGCGAGCAGACGGACCACAATTCAGCAATTCAGCAAATCACTTCGGTATTCAACACTGCGGTACCGAAAGTCATCACTGAGAGTACCACGTATTCGACCACACCGCTATCCTTCTTCGACACCTTTGATCTACCAGTTGTTTTCATCCAAATAGTCGCCGAATACTGGACGTTGTTTTGTGTGCCTCCCCATTCATGTTTAACCTTTGCTACGCTTCTGTGCGAAAAGTTCAGGAGGCACGCCGTTTGGGTGATGTTCGAACCTGCACGCCAGACACCAACTATCATGACACGGTAAAAGGCGCTAGAAACACTCGTTTTGTGTACTCATATCTTCAAACGAATGCTAACAGATGCTAGACGAGCTGGTTTGTCTGATTTGTCCCGCACACCGTATCACGTGACATCTTACGTATTGGAGTGAGCCACTTATGTGACGAGAACGGGTGTATCTAATAAACTGGCATCTCAGAAAAATTATAACACAATCATTGAGCTTTCACCATACTTCATCTTCCCTTTCAACATGCATCTTTTTAATAATATTACACATAGCAGGAGCGATGCCATTGACTTCTCTAGCCTAATGATTATGTCTTTACACGAAAACATGCCACGAATTTAGTATTGCCCAAACATTTGCTGACACGAAGTCGCAGGATTACTGGTTTCAGTTAATTTAACAGATTTAGCATTCGGATACTACAGAGGATGTTCGCAGAACGACTTTCTAGCAACGAAATTAATGTTTAAAATAAAATTATTTCCTTCTTAAATGTTCTATCACATGGCCCTTTCTCTGGACTATGAACCTACATCTAGATTTCCAAGATAAAGGGTATTTCTAAAAATCAGTAGTGGTATTTCATTCCACTCCTCTTCCACTGCTTTCCATAGTCCAATCATTGTTTTAAGTCTGCGTTTAGAAAGCGCTCTTTTTAGCAGTCCGAAGGCACAATAGTCGTTTGGTTACACATCAGGGGACTTTGAAGGAATGTGAGCAAAAGGTCTCTTTTTTCATATAAATTTTTTCTTAGAAAAAGGTCTCTGTTTTCATTTAAATTTTTTTTAGAAAAAGGTCTCTTTTTTCATTTAAATTTTTTTAGAAAAAAGTCTCTTTTTCATTTAAATTATTTTTTAGAACAAGGCCTCTTTTTTCATTAAAATTTTTTTTAGAAAAAGGTCTCTTTTTTCATTTAAATTTTTTTTTAGAAAAAGGTCTCTTTTTTAATTTTTTCAAGAAATAGAGTGGGATATTTGGATGCATGTCCGGTAGCCTTTTCCTGATGGAGTTCTACTCTTTGAAATCTCTGTGGATAAAGGAATGGTATTTCCTCTTTAAATGTAGGAGTCAAAACATTATTTTGGTAAAATGTAGAATTGATTTTAACATTCTTTTCAACTTTTCTCAACTTTCATTTCCCCCATGTATGAGAGAAACCATCAATAATCACGAATCCTTTACTGGAGTTTTCGATTCTTGGAATCAAGTTTGTAAGTCTTTTTCTGCTCTTTTGCGTTAACAAACCGACCTTTTTTGTTAGAGACGTTTAGGTAGATCCACGCTTCATCAGTAGTCACAATGAATTTCCGTCTGTCTCCGGCTAAATGATTTTCATAAAGAGTCTACACCGTGTTCTGCACACAGCTAAGGGCCTTCAAACCAATACCTACATTATTTATCTTGGACAGCATAACAAATACCTACATTTATCTTGGACAGCAGATATGAGTGGACACACATGTTGCCAGTTTCAATTCTTGGATTTCTTGTATTTTCTGTAATTTCTTATCAAAAACATTCTAAAAATGTGTGAACATCCTCTGCATATCGTGCTAACTTAGAAGTATACTTTTAAGCCGCCCAGCGAAAAAATTGAGCATCTGACATATTGGAAAATGTCTTTCAATCACTGAACTGGGGAAAAAAGGTATAAAGATTAATGGAGATTATCTAACCCACTTTCGTTTTGCTGATGACTTAGTAATTTTTGCAACTACCCCATCAGAGCTGCAGAGTATGATCCAGGAACTTGCTGACAAGAGTAAAGAAGTGGGATGAAAAATGAACTTTCAGAAGACAAAAGTGATGTACAATGCTTTTACAAGAAATGAAGATTTATCGATTGATGGGGAAAAGGTAAAGATAACCAATACCTACATTTATCTTGGACAGCAGATATCAAGGGAGGGTCACATTGATGAAGAAATTATCGGCGTGTAAAACTTGCCTGGAGAGCTTTTGGAAGAAACAGTAAAATTTTCAAGAGCAATATGCCATTATGTCTTAGAAGAATGATCAATGCATCCTTCCAGTGCTTACGTATGGTGCAGAGAAGTGGACCTTAACTAAAAGAGACATACAAAGACTGCAGACAACTCAAAGCAGCATGGAGAGGTGCATGCTTGGTGTAACCAGGAGAGATAATAAGAGGAACTCGTGGATCCGAAAAATGACAAGTGTGGAATACATCATGATCAGAGTAAAATCCTTGAAATGGCAATGGTATTGGTATTGGTAACTGTGGGTACCATAGTGGTACCCAGTTTATTGCTATAACGAAAACAGACATAGGAGATTCATTAAAAGCTGCAGTACAGAAAACAACAGTGCGGAAAGTCAGTATATACACGATGCTGCACAACGTTACACAGAAAGGAAATGAATATGCACACGAACAATGAATGGCCTAACGACATGTCAAATACTATAACACATGTGCACAAATGCATGAAATGTACTATGCTATGATAAATCAACCGAACGGAACTGAAATGTGGTTAGAGCGCAAAACAACATTGAGTACCTCAGCAACTTTATAAAAATAACAAAGGTAACAAATGTACCACTATAATAATCCGCGATAGAGGAAAGCACTAACACAGCAAACAGTCACAATTATAGGTAATTCAAAAAACAGGCACAAATTCAGGAAACAACAGATAAGATAATGATGAGATAATAAGGAGATCACACAAGTAACGAGACCGATTAGTTGTGAAAACACAGCAAAAACACGCAATTATCGCAAATTTAAATACATTACTTGTGAAACACAGCCAAACACACAAATAAAGCAAATTTACAACACATTACATGTGAATCACAGAAAAAAAAACACAATGAAAACATCAGAATCAACATGCACTAAGTCTGCAAAACCAGGGAATCTGCGAACGGGTTCGCAAATCCCCTAGCATTGAGAGAACAAAAAGTAATCGGTGGAAGGAAGAGAGCTAAAGGTCATCGGTAAAAGGATACAAGGTATCACATATATGCTTCTCAACGAGCTTCTTCAAGGAGGCGAGACGGCGCATGTAACGTCACAAAAAAGGCTGATACCGAGGATCGGTGGCACACAGAGATTTAAAAAGTGACACATAAGCTTCGAACTGCGTTACCGCTGCATACAGGTCCAGATCAGGTGAGTGAAGGAATTCTTCAGAACCAACAATCGTACGTGCAGGTTGAAAAAGACGTAAAAGTTGCTGTCTGGACAGTGGTCCAGGAACTGGAGGAAACGTATCAACGGCCTGTAGAACCTCAGCATCAGAGAGAGGATTGACAGGACCTGAGCGGAGAAGCATACTGTTTGAAGAATCATCAGGTGAAGAAACACCGGAACCGGAAACCTCGGGAACACGAGATGAATCCTCAGAATGTGGCACAGAAAGTTGTTTTAACTTTTTCAGTTTTACAGCGCCTTTGGAAGTTCCAATCCGCTTCGAAGAAGAAGCTGAGGCGGATGTGTTCCATTAGTGGATCAGGCTCACCTCCCAAGTCAGGAGACGAGGAAACGAACGTCGCCGAAGAAGCAGTACGTAGCTGAGCTGCCGTAGTGGAGACTGGTACAACAGCCGAGGCTTCAGGAAGATGTTGCAACAAGGGTATGGTAGACAAGGTTGTAAATGTAGATCCGATATCCGAGAGGCTAGGAGAAGAGCCAGACGGCCGATCTGCCAAACCACCACTCAACACGCCCGGATCGGAACACTCCGCTGTAGACACATCTGTAGTCGAAGACAGCTCTGTCAATCTTGAAGGTGGATGCACAATCCTACAGCTCGGGAGAGGAGGAAAGGCAGCATTGTCCGTGACGGAAATGTTCGTCTGACGGAGAAACGAAAAATTCGCGTCAGGCAAACTACCGGTAGTGGGGATAGTAGAAAGACCAATGTGGTCAGCAGTGGGATGCGAACTTGATGAACGTCCACGTCGAACGCGGTCACAGGAGGCAGTGGTGTGATTCTGTGATTCTGTGTTAAACAGTGTGTACAATAGTGAGCAGTGAAAATCTTGAAACTGTACGTTCGTGCGCCAATTTCAACAGTAGCTTATGTAGGGCAATCCGCCAAGGCTTTCTCGGTGGGAAAGACGACCAATAACTTACGCCGAGGTCCGGTAGCATGTGCAAATCGAGTTCCGCGGGGAGCGTCTGAGATGCGACGGACCTTGCCAACAATTTTACAAACATGACTAACAAGGAGAGGACGTGCATTATCCGGCACTTCCTGTGGAACAGGATAGAACGTGATGTTCACCGGTCGCTTGGGAAGAGGCAACGGGATGAGATGGTTTGTCCCAATCAAAAGTCCGTTTGCAAGAAAAAGTCAGCATCCTCCTTGTGATTGAACTGTACCGAAATACCCCGAGGAGTACGGGAAATTCCTGCAATGGACGCAGACGACACATGTCCAGAGAGGGCTTCCATGTAGCATGGCAATAGAGTATTTGGTAAAGCATGAAATAGCACACCTCTATCCAGGAGGTTATGGAACTCACGGCCAATCTGCGAATTGTCATCTATCGTTACCTTCACCTTGTGGTTGGAGACCTGAATAATAGGTGTTGCTTGCAAAAGACCATCTGGTTGAGAGGAATCGGTCGTAGAAGTAGCGCCTCGTTGCACTTTAGAGGCAAAGGACATCCTCGGAAGAGAAGTCTGTTCGGATCCGGCAGGCACAGAAGGCTGTGAGGGAAGAGAAGCACAGGCCGAAGGCAAGGCAGTAGAATCAGTAGTATCCAGGGAGGGCACCGAGGCAGATGCAGGAGCTGAAGAAGAAAGCGCAGCCAAGTCCAGTGAAGGCACCGGCGCAGGAGTACTAGAAAGCTGGGAAGGCATCTGAGCAGACACATCTGAGGACGAGAGTATGTTAACTTCCATGGACGTGGGAAGTGTGACGTGACGTGCATCCGCCACGCCCATAGATGATAAGGAAGGACCGGAAGCCGCCATGTTGGAAGCTTCCAAACGTAAACAAACGAGCAAACGATAAAAAAACGGATGAATATGAACTAATATGAGGATGAGAACGCTAGAAAAGTAGCTCAAAACGTACACAGTACCTTTAGACAGCCGGGCCACGCAACAGGTGAGTGAGGGACAAGGTATTCCACAGTAAAATGCATAAAATATTGCAGTCACCAACACTACGACTGTCACGAACGAGCAATGGGCTGGACATATTGCCAGAAGGGCAGACCATCGATGGACAGCCGAAATTTTAGACTGGATTCCAAGTGACATTAAAAGACCCAGAACAAGACCACATGGGAGATGGGTGGATGAAATTCGAAAGTGTGCGGGAGTAACATGGAGGAGACTAGCACAAGACAGACCGTTGTGGAAGAAACTTGGGGAGACCTTCATCTCGCAGTTGATTGATAATGGTTGACAATGATGATGATGATTATATGGGTGAATTTGGTCATAGTTTCAATCGTGCCATGCAAATAGGGGTGGCTTCAGAATTCTAAATAGGAAGGGTTGACAATCTAATTAGAAGGAGTAAGGGAGGATGGGTTAACTAACTAAACGGCTCAGACATTCAGGGATGATTTTTGGGGACTCACCCACGCATTTGCGTTACATCCAGGGGAAAACCATGGAAAAACTCTAAAATGGATTGGCGGCAACGGGATCTAACCCACAACTGTTGCCTACCACAAGGCATGAGGTTGTCGATTAGCCAACTGCCACATGAAAGTGGTAACTGAAATTTTAACTAATTTTAAATTTTTATGGTTATCCGACGCACTAGAATTTATTTCATTGTCTGCATGATTACCCATAACAAACAAAGTATTTACTTAAATAATAATTTTCTGACATAGATATATGTGTTAAAAGGCGTACCGGGGAAATGCTCAGCTACAAGAACCAACATTACAGGCAAAACCGTTAGTTATTGTCATGTCAGTTAAAAAAAAAAAGAAAATAAACTTCTTGTTTGGACAGCACCATTTCTTTGACCAAGTCTTTGTTTCAATCTCATCTACACAGTTAAAGCAAAAGAATGAATTTTCTTATCACATATGGCCGCTTTGTGTTCACGCATAAATAGAGCTCTGAGAGATATAGTTAGGCATTAAAAAACAATATCATGTAAAGAATGTAGCACAGCTGTTCACAAATTTAGATAACAGATCACACACATTTCTTTTGTGAATCGAGACAAAGGGAGCTTTGCTTTGTTCCGGTGCGAAAAAGGCTCTCTCACTCTAATGTACGTAAGCTTACTCGCGTATCTTTTGTCTCTAAGATTCCGAAGCGAACGATCGCTTCTGCTTGCAGCTTTATTACAGTTTGACCTTTTAACTGTGACGAAATCTTCTTTGGGAGAGGATGACACGGTTCACAAGCCTCACCTTCTTGCTTTGAGTCCACTTTTGAAGCTTCGGGGTACCGTTTGACCTGCTCCCGACTGCTTGAGCGGCGTGATGCTCCCAACAGCGTTTCCCAAAAGAGGATTCCACCTTTTCGCGCTTTTTTATTTTTCCTGATACAAGTCTGCTTGTCTGTGTGCGCTTATAGATGTAAGGTCACAGATTAACTCAGTTAAAAGTATATATAAATGCATTTTTTCCCCCGCTTTTTTCTTTCTTTTTATTTTAACGTATCCTTGCTGCCCTTTCGACAGAACGAACCGTTATTCCGGTTAAGAAGCGAAATCGATTGAACACGCATGCTAAATATGATTTTCTTTCATACCATTGTTATTAAGGCACGAGCATAGTAGTTTTTCTTCCCAATTTTAAATGCGCAGCCTTGAATGGAGAAATTACACCGATCTTCACAACTCAGGTTTTCTAGGCGAAATCTGTAAATATAATGTTAATACAATGTAAATATAAATATATCTAGAAATATAAGCAATGTTATTTTAAATACACCAGATCGTGAATACTCAAGGAACGCTTCCGTTTATTTTTGTGGTGTAATACGCACAGCGGTGGCGCAGTGGTCTAAGCGATGGCCTCTGATCGTTCGTTCGAAAGGAGTCCGGGTTCAAATCCCGTGAGGCATGGGTGTTGTGTTTGTCTTACGGCACTGGCTCTCTCCCTTCCGTGGAACCAGTGGCCCTAAATTAGGGACGGGCGACTTCTTATTATAGCCCGTTTGAGTTGCTCACGGTGGTCGTTAAACCTCCAATAAAAAAAAAAAAAAAACGCACATTCGCCAAGCTTTCACACTCCACTCGGAGGCTTTTTCAAGGCAATGTAGACATAAAACTTTATGTCTACATGAATCTGGATATAACATTTATGTCTAGATTCATATAGACATGAAATTTATGTCTGCATTGCCTTGGAAAAGCCTCCCAATAGAGTGTGGAAGCTTGGCGAATCTTTGTGCATATTACTCCACGAAAATAAACGAATTTACTTTGCTATAAGCGTTCCTTGTGAATTATAAGCAGATTTCTCTTTGTTTCTTTTTTTCTCCCTTCTTTTGTAATTTGTTGTTGTCTTCAAAAATGAGGTACAACAAGCATGTGAATAAATGATTAAAACTGAGCAATGAAAGATAGAGAAACGAATGCTAAGTATCTGTCATTTATAGCGAATAAAATTTATTCAGCAATCCATTTTCAGATGGCAAAAATGTTAAAGTACAATAATATTTTTTTGCCATTATTTTCGAAATGATATTCTATTGCAAACTCATATGAACTAACCACTGTACATAGTTTTTACTGATTTCGAGAAATTGCTTTTGATTTCGTAAAACCACCAACAGTTATAGTGTCTCTGAAAACCTGCATACTGAATATTACAGAATAATAAGAGCTTGATGACCTTAGAAGTTTAAAATTTAAGGTATTACAGATGTTAAACCCCTCACGTGAAAAACCCTTAAATTCTAATTCCTTCTTTGGTGTAGAAGTTGTTGCTGAAAATCTTAATAAAATAAAGGAATAAGCACTTGAAAGTTAATACGGTCCAGGATTCAAGAATCACAGAATTCTATTTACAAGTTCAGTGTCCGTTTCATTCTTTATCCAAGTACGTCAAGTACACAGCACATCAATCCCACCAGTAATACGTCACTTGTAACAACAACATGAATAGACCTCAGGCTACTATTTCGTGATATATTTTTGACAATTATCGCTCGCTGTCATCAAATACATATAATCTACTTAGAGTAAATCTACAATACTTATCGTAATCGGATCATTACATATCGTCTTCCTGTGATAGCATGTCTCTTACGTGGCATGGCTCTAGCCTTCATAATATTCTACTCGCTCCGCTTCCAGTCAGAACATTTCTGTTATCTTTTAGTTTATTCTGATTGCACTTTTGACCCACAGTCAGGTTGGCAACTTTGAGGAGCTCGTCGAGAGGAATAATGTGTAGTTCAGTCAGAAAATATTTAACGAGAAGAAATCAAATTTACATGCGAACACAGAGACTCAAAAGTAAGGTTAATTTAGAAGTATAGCTATAACATGCATAATGTTATTGACATCTAGGAAAATGCAAGTGCAAACGTTCGACTGTTTGAGGACATAACAAGTGTGTAAATGTGACATATCTCTAATTCAACCTTAGAGTTTCTGTTCATATGTAAATTATGTTACTTCTCTGTTAGAGTTCTTTCTGAATGGCACGTTGACTTCGACGAATTCCCTTATACCGTTTGGCAACGACTGGCAGTGAGTCGAAGGTAAATAAAAAGCCGCGCCAGTAATAAAGAGGCGTGGTGTGCTGTGGTGGCACGACGATAATTTATTTACTAATTAAATTTAGAACGCATGTTATTTTGAAGATGTGTACGCTTTGCACATTTTTACTACTATAACGTGATTCAGCCTGCAAGCTCTTGTAGTGAATGAAAGAGGAAATTATTGATGCTTTAAAATGAAGCTATACTTCGACTTGAAAATTGGATTGTTACATAAATTTTCTTTCCCAAACGACCCCCGGTAGAATAATTAAATACTATTGTTTATTTAAGTAACTTTTGCTTCAGCAGCCAATCTGGAAAACCACGAACCTATAATATTCAAAATGTTGTAAAAATTAGAAAGTGAGACTCGGTGAATCTAAATCTCCTAAGATCCTCAGTGCTACATTTTAGTGTCTTTCAGGAAAAGGCCAAGTGATAGATGGATGGATGCAATTCAAAAGTACGCCGGAATGACATGAAAGAGAACTACTCAAATCAGATAGTTGTGAAAAGTCTTGGAGATACTTTCATTCAGTAGTGGATTCAAAATTGCTGATGACGATTCCATTGCAAAACAGAACACTGAGAAATATTGACCGAAATGTTTCCTGCGCTCACTTGTCAGCAGCATGTTGTATTGAGAAGTGTTGCAGTGAAATTCGTATATACTTTCATCTCCTTGGAATTTTGTTTCCATTTACCTTGAATTACACCGTCTGCAAAAAAAAAAAAAAAAAAAAAACGAAGCACCCCGAGAAATTCGTTTGATTCTGATGAAAACAGGTACGGAAGTGGTCATCTGGACCTTTGCCAGACGACTACATTCGAGGAAGCCACTACGCAGCCTACCACTGACCAACGATCATCGACGGCACCGGTTGGAGTGGTGTCGGGCCCGATCAACGTGGGATAGTGTCCAGTGGCGTCGTGGGGTGTTCTTGTAATGAGTCCCGGTTTTCACAAGGCTCCGATGACCAGCGCATGCGTGCATGGAGCCGAGCCGGTCAGCACACGGATGCTGTGTTTACCGTGGAACGGCACACGGTTCGCACACAGGGAGTGACTCTCTGCGGAACCTTTCCCTCCAATAGCCGGACACCATTGGTAGTCCTCCGTGCCACCCTCACGGGCAAACAGTACGTCGACGACATTTTACGATCTGTTGTGTTGCCATTCCTGTAGCAGCATCACCGAGCAATTTTTCAACAAAATAATGTCCAGTCACACACGTCGCGGCTCTCCCAGGCCTGCCTACGTAGTGTAGAAACCCTTCCATGACCAGCCCTATCGCCCCATCTCTCACCGATCGAACATGTTTGGGACATGATGTAACGCTACCTACGCCCATCCCGGAATGTCGGCGAACTGCCCTACATTTTGGGCACCATCTAGCATGCTATACCTCTGGACAGTATCCGTGAACTGTGCAAGTCTATGTCACACTGGGAAACCGTTTGTATCCGAGACAGAGGTGGCACTACGACGTGCTGACTAGTTCCAATCGTGTAGCTGTTTTATCTGAACAATTTTCATCTGAATTGGATTATTGCTCCTTGGTGTTTCGTCGTTTCTTTTTCTTTTCTTTTCTTCTTTTTTTTTTCTTTACAAAGAGAAAGGAGATAACGCCTTCATTGTTTCGCTTTTTCGGTGACGCATTGTTCTGAAATGCCATTTTCTCTACATTTTCTAGTGGAATATTAAGCAGCCTATTGGTGGCATATCATACTGAGAGATATCAAACTAATATCCGTTTTAAGAATAACAACGCGGTGCCATATTATTATAAGAAACATCGCAGTGAAATTCCTTTTCATTTCTACTCTATTAGTAACACATGCATTAAAAAATATTACGCCGAAACAGCTTTTCATAAAGACTTCCTCGTGGAATATTGCGACGGGGAAAATGTACGACTGAAAATTTTTCATCTCCACTTTCCCGTGAGCCCATAGCATTGAGAGAAATCGCTATGAAATTCCATTTCTCATGATTTCTTAATAGTGCATTACTTTGGGAAATAACACCCTCAAAAACTTACTCTTTTTTTTTCCATCTTCACTTCTGAGTGACATCTTAAACTGAGAAGTATAATGGAACTCGCCGTTAAAGGAAAATTGCACTGAAAAAATACACTTTCCTTTGTCCTGCTTCCCAAAGAAAGGGTAATACATTCATGCTTCTGTTTTTCCCCCTGTTCCAATGGTACAAAGATATGAGGGTCATTCAAATGAAAACGAGCCAACGGACATAACAAATTGCCGAATGGGTTTAACGCGGCAGCGTCGAGACAAAACGTAGGTGGCACCAGTGTAGTGTTATGATTGAAACTAGATGAAAGCCGATCAACAATAACGGGGGGAAATAAAATTTATGATACAGAAATTATTGACATTTATTTATTGAGTTTTTCAGTTCCACGTCAATAGATGGCGACGTTGGCTCACAGCTTTCTGAAAATTTCCCGAGCAGTCGGTTATGGAATTTGATACGACGGGCCGTCTATTTGTAATGTGTTTTGTAAAACCTTTAGTCCCTATTTCGTCAACACTTCCTTTTACACAACATTTTTCGTATACACTGACTGTGAATCCTTTATCAATTTCCCCTGTTCTTTTCCATGAACTATTTTTATCTTGACGTCGTCAGATCGTCGTACTCTTGACGTTGCCACATACAGATGACTGAACACTGGTTCAGGTAGTGAACCAAAATTCCTGATGTAAGGTTTTTCGTAGCCGCCCCGGTGGCGCAGTGGTCTAAGCGATGGCCTCTGATCATTCGTCCGAAAGGGGTCCGGGTTCGAATCCCGGTGAGGCATGGATGTTGTGTGTGCCTTACGGCACTGACTCTCTTCCTTCCCTGGAACCAATGACCCTAAATTAGGGACGGGCGACTGTTTATAGCCCATTGAGTTGCTCACGGTGGTCGTTAAACCTTCATGAAACCAAAAAAAAAAGTTTTCGTATCTCTAGAGTTGACCGTGCGACGTAACACATCTCTGACGTTATGTGAGAATGATTTGGATTAGATAACGTCACACCATCAGCTGTGTTCTTTGTTGCTATGACAACAAAACAAAGTGGTATACGCGTGGACTGTGCGCGCATATGTCATGACGTCACCTACACGAAAACACGAAAACCTAAGCGTGACGTCACGAACATTTGTTACTTTTTTTTTTTTTGGATTGGAGGTTTAACGACCACCGTGAGCAACTCAATGGGCTATAAGCAGTCGCCCGTCCTTAATTGTGGGTCAATGGTTCCAGGGAAGGGAGAGAGCCAGTGCCGTAAGACAAACACAACATCCATGCCTCACCGGGATTCGAACCCGGACCCCTTACGGAGAAATGATCAGAGGCCATCGCTTAGACCACTGCGCCACCGGGGCGGCAAAACATTTGTTTCTCGGTTGTTGCAATGACGACTTAAAAAGTGGCACGGAGGAGGAGGAGAAGGGCTCTAGCAGATTATATATTAGGATGTGCTGCTGAGATCACGCGACGCCCCATTTCATTTATAATATTGGAACATTACAAAAAAATTCTTCTGTATTTCATCTTCGCAACGGAAACAAGTAATTTAGTGTAATTTTCAAGTTGCATCCACGAGAATCGTTCCGGTGCCAGAAAAGTCTGAAGCGCTGCCCTCTGACCACTCGTCCGAGCTGGAGTACGGCTCGTGTTCCGGATGGGGCATGGATGATGTACTTGCCTAATCGTACTGGCTCTGTTCACCTCCCTGGAGCCAACAGCTCTAAATTAGAGACGGGCGACTGCTTATAGCTCTAAGAGTAACTCATGGCGGTCATTAAACTTATAAACAAACATCTACGAGCACGACATGTACGAAATACAGTACCTCTCCAAATACTGACATAAGCTTTGATTAAACACAATCTTGTAGGATGCAATGAAATTTCTTTGATGAAACGAAATTTAACACAAGCAATTTGTCACATTTCTTAGGAACATTGAATATTGATGCAATGCTTGTATACCAAATCGAAGATAGTTTATCCGAGCTATATTCGGAGGAAACTAAGCTGACTATGGAGTGCAAGCTGGAGAGCATTTTCATCGAAAAATCTCATGGTTTTTCAGTATTTCTCCGCACTAATGGAGTGCGATTCGTCAGGGATATCCCACAAACACTGAGGATGTGCCACCGCAACGTAAGGCAAAACAAAAGGAAACTTCTCACTGATCCTTTAATCAGTGATTTTCCACCTGAGGAAGGGAGGAGTAGAGCTCAGGGCTTTCCAAACAACTTGGACGTCCGTTTGTTTTCCCACCCGCAGTTAGTATCCTCCGGGGATAGCCTTTTTAACTCATATGGCTGACAGACAGAAATCACACAGAGGTTACCAATACACGAATATCTGTATTTTTTAGGAATGTGACCGAAACTGAGATTTTCATTTTTTAAATGTAAGTACGCACAATATTTAGAAAAACTGGGTACTTTTTAAGTCCCAGTTCAAAATCGAATACCAGCTGTAATGTTCGTGTATATATGGCTGCCTGAACACTACATAAATCGGTTCTTAAATACTTCAGCTACAGTGAAACAAGAACTTCAAGAAAACATGACTCGCGGTTAATCGTTCTTCAACCAAAACTCCTTTGGCACTTCAACAAGGCAGAACTACAATTCACTTTTCAATAGGATTTAACTTAATTCAACAAATGTGAATTAATAATCAGAACACTTAGTTAACAAAAAACACCAATATTAAAGATATAACACGCAGCCTTCAAATAGATCAAACTTCAATGAAACTAAGCCGCTTCCACCATTACATCATTGTAACATCCTCCATCACCACACTTTTGCAGCTGTTTAAACATTATACATCTTCCAGTTCTCATTGGACACATACACACGTCATACGTCTCAAAGTGTTGCCAACCATACTCTTGCGCGCGAGAAAATATAACGTTAAGTTTCAAAAACGCTAAAGGAGAATGAACTCAAATTTACATACAAAAAGTAACTGAAATAAAAAGTTATATCAGAATATAAGTCACAGCTTCTAGACTCGAACTACACTATACTGACAAAAGTCACCGGACACACCTTCAAAAGCAAATGAATGGATCCGCTGCGTTGTTAAGATGCGCGGTACAGCTGCAAACGGTATAAAAACAAGCCTGCAGCTGACAGCGATCACGTCGCACTGTGAGGTTGAATGAAATTGTCGCGGCGGGAGAGAACTGACTTTGAGAAAGGAAAGATTGTTCGGTGTTATATTAGTGGGCTGTCCATAAGAGAAACCGAAAGGCGTTTGAACATACTCAAGTCAACTGTTTTGGATGTACTGAATAAGTGGAAGAAACATGGTGTGCTTGAAGCATCAGACGCCAGACCAAAGAAAATCAATGATATAGGACGTCGAAGCCTCAAGAGAGTCGTTACAGCTAATCAATGGAGTACTACTGCACAAGACCTCAGAGTGCAGGTCAGTAAAAATGCTGGAATCTCGGTATCTACACGTACCATTCGCAGAGAACTTCATTCCATGGGTTACCGTGGTCGTGCAGCTGCTCATAAGCCTTTTGCGTCCACTAGGAATGCTACTCGTCGTTCAGCATGGTGTAAAGAACATTTATCGCGGACCGTAGATCAATAAAAACGGGTCTTATGGGCTGATTAATCCAGATACACGATCCATCAGTCTGATGGCCGTGTGTGGGTATGGCGGCAGCGGGGGAACGCTATTTGCCACAGTGTACTGTTCCTACGGTCAAGTTTGGAGCTGGCAGTGTACTCGTGTGGGGCTTTTTTTCCGTGGTATGGTCCCGGCCCATTGGTTATCGTGGACAAACCTGTTAACCAGCACGTCTACCTCGATATTCTGGACAATTATGCCCTACAAACTCTCTAGCAATACTATGGAACCGAGCCTTGTTGGTACCAGCAGGATAATGCATCGAGCCATAAAGTAAGGACTGTTACGACCTGGTGTGACGATACTCCTGTATCGTGTGTGGACTGCCCGGCACAGAGCTCTGATCTTAATCCCATAGAGCACCTATGAGATGAATTAGAGCGTCGCACAAGAAGTTGAGAAGCAAGGCCTACTACTAAGCAACAGTTAGCGGCAACATTATATATTGAATCGAAGCGCATACCTATCGCTGTGTTCCAAAACTGTGTCGAAAGCCTGTCTCGAAGGGTCAGTGAATGCATTAAGGCCAAAAGTGGACCGACACCTTACTAATGTATGTCAATAAATGCTATGCTGTGTTTGTCTTCTAGGTGTCCGGTGACTTTTGTCAGTATAGTGTATATTACGAAGTGGAAGTACAAACTCAGTGCCTTCCATTCCATAGTGAAGTTAGCCTTGCGGAGAGTTGAGTTTAAAACGAAGGCTCAAATAGCCGTGAAAAATGGTGTATTCTTTCAAACGGCACAACTGACGGCTTTCATTATCCGGTTGAACCCTTTCAATGTTAAAGCGTGAATGTGTAGGAATTATTAAAGTTACAAACAAATCAGGAACGAATTCTGAAGATGGTGCTAAATTTCCTGCCAGAATACACACCATAATTTAACCAATGCACCAGCAAGTCTAAAAAAATTCAATGGAAAAACCGTGCCAGATGAGAAAAAATAATACTCCGAGCTGGAACAGTAGCTTCGAGTATTACTCTTTAATTGTTAGAAACGTTGACATCTCGTTGACAGGATGTTTCTTCCAAAGTATTGGGCGGGGAGTGTGTTTGAGCTACTAATGAAAGATAAGATTTTATGCATTGTCCCATTATTATTGTTTAACTCGTTTCCTTTAACACTTCTGATTTCCATCTCTTCTATTTCGATCGTCCTCTTTCTCTTGCTCTGTTCTCTCTGGCTTCCTGCTCTCTTATCAGTTTCGTTAAATCTGTTGCCATTTCTTCACACAATGTACCTGTGCGATTCCATTTCATCTCTTTGATTGGAATAATTACATCTGTTTTGCGAGTCTGTTCCTGAAACGCATTCACATCTTTTTCTGTCTCTAGTTGTTATTCATTCCGTTGTTCTGTCTACGCTTCTGTAATATATGAACACTTTGGGTGCTTAATTCTATTTCTTATTCTCTTTTGTGTGTCTTAAAGGTTCAAGCCTTTGCAGGAAATACTTCTACTCTGGAAGAAGGTTTTTTTAAAGCGCCATGGAAGTTTTCCTCTTAATCTTTAATTTTATTGTCTATATGCCCTTTATTCTATATTCTAGAAGTTTTTTCAGCCGTAACATTCATGTTCCGGGTTTTTCTGTGTGTTAGTTCGTGGAGTAGCGCGTGTACAAATTGTCCAGTACCGTTGAAGTATGTTATTACACAGTTAAGGGACCAAGGCAAGAAAGCATGGATTATTTTCTAATTTCAATGTTTTTGTTAATGGTGTGACGCAATGGAGAAACTGACACAAGAATGCGTTTTTACAGCATTTCGAATTTTCTATATAGTTTGTGGTTTAAGCAGCAGTTAATTTATTTTACCTTGCTTTATTCGTATTGGTTCACGTCACACAAGTGATATTCATCGGCAGATGATCGACGCATAGTAAGACTTCGACCAACAGAAGCATTTACAAGAGCTACCTTTCTTAGTTAGGGAAGAAATACAGGAACCGTTTGCTGACAAATGGTGTACCATTCAGAGAAAGTAAAAATCGCACACGTGGTTTTCCCTCTGGCGTTAGTCGTGCAGAAGATCTGGGTCAAAATACCGACATCCAAAACACTAGTAATACAACGATACACACAATCCTCCCCAGCGAAAGCTTCCATCAATTAAAGCACTGACATGATAAAACATCCAAATGTACTCTGGATATGAATTTTTTCATTGAAAGACCTTAAGCTCCAGGCTTTGAATATTATATTTTGTTGCTCTCACAGCAGTTGCCATTGTTGTCCGAAACCATAGGTTATTCATCAGCCATGCACATATCTACTGTTAAAACAGTGAAAAGATCTGTACACAGTTCAAAGAAGAAAAAAATGGTGATTTTTTTAAGTTTCCAGTTTAGGGATCGCTATGAGCAACTCATAGGCCTAAAGACAATCGCCGTCAATAATTTAGGACCAGACAAGGAAGATTATCATTTTGTTCCAGACAAGAGAGATGATCATTGGATAAGCACACCATCCATGCCTCATCCGGGACCCAGATGGGAGGAATGTACAAAAAAAAAAAAAAAAAAAAAACCTCAGACCATGCAGTCACCTCGGCAGCAATTTTAATTCCTCCACCATAGCGTAAAAGATAATAGTATTTGTGACTGGACACTTTTGTGTGATGAATGATCATCCCATTCGCTTTTTCGGGATTACGTCTGTCGATATTTGGGTGTTGGCGTATCGTTATGATTGTGTCTAACGGCTTATTGGATGCTAGCATTCTGTGTGTAAGGACTGTGTCTGTCGGCGTTTTACATGTCTGCATTCCCTTTATTAGGATAGCATCTATCGGTGCATTAGAAGCCGGGATTGTGTTAGTCGGCGTTTTATAAGTCGGCATTTCATTTTCAGGATCGTATCTGTTGGTATATTGGAAGTTGGCATTTTGTGTGTCGGGATTATGTCTGTCGGCGTTTTACATATCGACATTCCCTATATTAGGATAGCATCTATCGGTGCATTAGAAGCCGGGATTGTGTTAGTCGGTGTTTTATAAGTCGGCATTTCATTTTCAGGATCGTATCTGTTGGTATATTGGAAGTTGGCATTTTGTGTGTCGGGATTATGTCTGTCGGCGTTTTACATATCGACATTCCCTATATTATGATCGCATCTGTCGGTGCATTAGAAGCCGGGATTGTGTTAGTCGGCGTTTTACATGTCTGCATTTCATTTTTGTTGGATGATGGCGTCCTTTGCCTGTTTCTTTTATTTTCGTCGAACACCTGCTGCAAGTTTACATTTGTGAGTTTCGGTTCGTGTTTGCGTGGAAGCCGCAAACACGAACCGAATGATGGCGTTGCTGTTATGTGTGGGAACTTGCTGTTTGTTGGTTTTACAAAAGGACCTCTAAAAGAGTATTATGAACTCCTAAAAGGATTCTCGCTGGAATATAAACTGATCTGTGTTAAGTGCCAAATGGAAATTAATTCACGGTAAGACTGTTTAAAAGAGACTAAATAGAAAGCGAAAATACGCAATAACTTAAAGTGCGGAGTCGTTGTTGATTGATAACTCATTCTATGTTTGGTATTATCAGGGAACTTACATTAGCGTTTTAGTTGTCGTGTGATTATTCAAGAATAAATAACGATAAATTATTTCAAAAATCTGTCGATTATGAACATAGTTACCGTTGCAAATCATTTCTTAGTTTTAACGTATGGTAGTTTTTATATAGTACACATAGTACTCATTATTGGAACTCGAAGTACACAAAACTTAACTTACACCATCAATTTTTCAAGATCGCATCTGTTGGTATATTGGAAGTCGGCCTTCTGTGTGTCGGGATTGTGTCTGTCTGCATTTTACATGTCGGTATTCCTTGTATTAGGGTCGCATCTGTCGGTGCATTAAAAGTTGGGATTGTGTCAGTCGACGTTTTACATGTCAGCATTTCACTTTTCAGGATCGCATCTGTGAGTGTATTGGAAGTCGGCATTCGGTGTGTCGGGATTGTGTCTGTCAGTGTTTTGGATGCTTGCTTTGTCTGTTGGGATTGCAGCTGTCGGCGTGTTGGAAGTCGAAATTATCTTTTTTTTTTTTTTTTTGAATTTTATTTGTCGATGCTCTATAGACGTCGGCATTCGATTTGTTAAGATTGCGTCTACCGGTGATTTGGCTAATAGCGTTTCGTTTGTTGGGATTATGTCTGTCGGTATTTTGAGAGTGTCACCATTTTCTCTGTTGGGATTATGTCTGTCGGCATTTTGAGAGTGTCACTAGTTTCTTTGTTGGGATTATCTTTACAATATTACGAGGGTTGTACCGAAAGTAATGCAAAAATGGGCATAACTTTTTTATTAACTGACAGAAGTCGTTCAAATTGCACATGTTAGTACAGTAACTATTCCTTTATAGTAACTCTTCTTCTTCATTGCAGGTAAATGATGAATTCCAAGCAGAAGCAATGTGCGTCATTGAGTTCTTGGCGACGGAAGGGTGCAGGCTGTCCGATATCAACAGGAGGTTACAGAATGTTTACGGAAATGACACCCTTGAAAAGAGTAATGTGCACAGATAGGTGGAGAAGTTTAAAGTAGGGGAAATCAGCATTGAAGACAAACCACGCAGTGGGAGACCATCATCTGCGACCAATGACACGAATCGTCGACGAGTGGATGAATTGATTCGCGCGGAGAAACAGTCACAATCCGTGAGCTTGCTGCACAACTGGACTGTGGTCAAAATGCCATATAGAAGATAGTGGAAGACTTAGGGTATCAGAAAGTGTGTGCAAAGTGGGTACCTCGGCAGTTGACAGCCGATTTGAAGGAGAGAAAGGTGGAAGTCTGCTGGAAGCGTTTGAAGCCAATGAAGACACGTTTTTTTTCGATCTGGTGACAAGGTATAAAACGTGGGTGTACCTTTACGATCTGGAAACGAAAAATCAATCCATGGAATGGCGTCACACCTCTCCACCAAGGTGTAAGAAGTTCAAGAGCCAGCGATCAGCACAGAGAGTCATGATGGCTTTTTTTGGGGATGACAGGGGCATCATTGTCCTTGATTTTCTGGACGTGGCCGTACCGTAACCAGCGAGCGGTACATTGAGACACTCAAGAACATTAGAGAAGCCATAAGGAGGAAGATACCGAACAAGAATCTGAAAAGGATCCACATTCACCATGACAATGCGAGACCACATACATCCTTGCCAACAAATCAGGCAATCAGCAAATTCGGCTAGTCGGTGATCTCGTCTCCACCGTACAGCCCAGATATGGTGCCCATAGACTTCCTCCTGTTCGGTCCATGAAGGACAGTCTCCGGGGACAACGATTTGATGACACAGACGACGTGAAAGTGGCTGTGAAGAAGTGGGTATAAAAGTCCACGCCTGAATTTTTTCAAAGAGGATTCGAGAGTTGAGTTCAACGATGACGCAAATGATGATGATGATGGAGGCTATGTTGCTTGTGATAGAGACTATATTGAGTAGTACCTTTCTGTAGAGAAAAAGTTACTGTACCAATATGTGCAATTTGAACGACCTCTGTCAGTTAATAAAGTTATGCCCACTTTTGCATTACTTTCGGTACAACGCTGGTATTATAGTTTGTCTTTGGGTGTCAACATTCTGTTCCACCCTACATTGTTAAAAATTTTGAGGTACCTTGCAACAGAAAGTAGTGCTACACCAGCTGCACCACTTTCTGCAAAAAAGATACACCGTTGTGTGGTGCAAACAACATGGCGCAACCTTGCACCGTAACGTGGCACAAAATTGCACCATGTTCTTTTGCTTTGTTTTCACCACACAATTGGGTATCGTTTCTCAGAAAGTGGTGCAGTTTGTGTAGCACCACTTTTTGGTGCAACCTACCACAAAAGTTCTATCAGTGATACGCGAGTAAAATCACATTTGAGTTTAATTAGAACTAGTATGTTATATACATGTAGCGCAAAAAAATAAATTAAAAAAATCAAAACATATTACTAATTTACTTTTGATGTGTATTCATTGACATGCTGATTAAACGAAACAAGTAGCAGTAAAGGCTCGATTTAGTTTCAGAGTTCATAGAAATGCTTAAAAAATTACTAAATGTAAAAAAACCTCGGGATAGTTGCGTCTTAGCAAGCAGCCATATGCACTTCACTACGAAATTATTTTATATTATCCTGCTGTTTAGAATTAAGGTACTCCATTCAGCATTTAAATTACACTTTTCCAGTCACAAATTTCTCCTTGAGGTGAAGGTACCTATCCAAAACCCCATTACTCAGTGGAAATTAAATGACAATAGATGCTATATAATCAGTTTTTGTTTCATGTGCTGAAAATTTTTGATCCCATGATTACCATTATACGGTCATTAGAACTTTTGCAGAATTCGTAATCCGATTCCCACCGATATTGAGTTCCCAAACAAACAAACAAAAAATGTATATCTCAGTTGTCTCATTTATGAACGGAAGGCAGAGGAGTATCTCTTGCTTTGAGAAGCTCTGAATCACCAGGGTGCTCCCCACGCACCCATTCAATTTTACAGAGAGAAGCTAAGGTGGAAATCCCTGGAATCCGTTGCCGCTCTTGTTCTACTTAGGGCACCGGTTTGGATGACGCATTCTGATTCACACAGATCGTGGCCTGACACACACACAGTAACCTGGAATGCTGAAAAGTTGCGCTGGAATGAACAGAGAGAGAAGTGAAGTAATTCTTTTTTTTTTTTTTTACGTTCCTTTATAGAAACCTAACTCGAATGCAAATGGAGTCTTAAACGGAGTTTCTTGAATCTGCAAGAACATAACTCTTTTTTACGATTTCCAACCACAGGCTGGCGAAGCGTATATACATATATTT
The DNA here is from genome assembly GCA_039090855.1 of Macrothele yani. Classification (NCBI taxonomy): domain Eukaryota; kingdom Metazoa; phylum Arthropoda; class Arachnida; order Araneae; family Macrothelidae; genus Macrothele; species Macrothele yani. The sequence continues at coordinate 61,586,808 of CM077029.1, forward strand.
TTTTTGATTGGAGGTTTAACGACCACCGTGAGCAACTCAATGGGCTATAAGCAGTCGCCCGTCCCTAATTTAGGATCACTGGTTCCAGGGAAGGGAGAGAGCCAGTGCCGTAAGACAAACACAACATCCATGCCTCACCGGGATTCGAACCTGGACCCCGTTCGGACGAATGATCAGAGGCCATCGCTTAGACCACTGCGCCACCGGGGCGGCAAGAAGCGTATATGCTCCAGCTTTGTCCGTCTGCTTGTCAGTCCACACGAAAACTCGCGTAAAAATGGTTCGATTTCGATGAAATTTTAGTATGTGGTATGGGACCACTGGGGACGAACCCTTCTGAAAATGGGCGAAATGGGGTCAAAGGTCAGGACATAGGAGCGGGATCCATTCCATTGGCCTTATGCGTTTTAACTTACGTAAAAATGCTTCGATTGAGACAAAACTTTATCATGTTGTTCCGGAAATATACTTAACCGGTTCTGTTGAAAATCATCGAAATTGGGTCAAAGGTCAGGGCACAAGAGCGATATTTATTCTACATCCATATTCCTGATAACTTGAGTAATGATTTCTCGTATGTTGGAAAGCGTATCATAATCAATGCATTGCATGATTTTACTGACTTGTTTTCATGAGCAGTAAGCCCTTTGAACTCGTACAAACCCCTACTCTGTCTCTGGGGCATACACGCCAGCATCGTATAGACTACGCTGGCGCATTTGCGCGCAAGCTTGAAAATAGATTTTTCACATTTTTCTCACTGAGAAGAGTTGTATCCTAAACGGGGATTCTGATCTGATTTTGGATTGTAATGAGAAGCAAAACTGAGATACAAACTGATTTCAATTTACCTCTTTTCGGTTGATACCTGTACCAGAAATCTAAGTAAAAACAGACACTAGCACTTCGGTAATGATATAAAGGATTACAACGCAAAGCTAACTTAGTTTTCAATGAACAAGCAAACTGAGATACAAATTGGTTTCTATTTACCTCTTTACGGTTGATACCAGTACCAGAAATCTAAATAAAAGCTGAAACTAACGCTTCGGTGATGATACTCTCACGGTCAGTGAAATTTGCTCACCAAGAAGAAAACATGCTACAGCCGTGAAACTTCGCAAATAGCTAGAGCGCGTGCTGTAATGCAAATGAACCACGTTTGGTGCAAGTACGCATGACCGCACACTCTGTAGTGGCGTTGCAACCACGAACCGGCAGCCTTATAAACCGGCGTATAGTCGATGCCTCATGAAAACAAAAAGCACCGGCCGACGCAAGCAATAATACAGAGTGACAAGACGCCGGGTAGACGCCAGAGACGTCGATTTACGCAACTTACGGACTTTGAGAGAGGCCTGATCATCGGGCTAAAAACCGCAGGGTGGTTGGCATGCTGTATTGCTCCCCCCACGTGGATCGTTCTGACCATACACTCCGACTGTGTTGGGAGCAGTGGACATGTGACGACACTGCCACATGGCGGAGCGGCTCCGGACGGACCAGGAGGACCACCGGTAGAGAGGATCGGCGGATCGTGCGCCAGTCACGAACGGATCCCACGGGACCCGGTCCACTATGCAGGCAGATGTAGCGGCTGAAGCGAATCTGCGATCCCAGCGCCCCTTACCCGTACTTCCATTAACACCGGAACATCGCCGACTCCGTGTGCAGTGGTGCCAGACCAGAGCGACGTGGAACGCCACAGACTGGGGTCGTGTTGTTTTTAGCGATGAGTGCCGCTTCGTTTTGAGGACAGATGATCTTCGTGTCCGGGTGTGGAGGTCCTCGGGTCAACGGTACGATCCCAACCTCGCTATGGAACGCCACACCTCTCCCACTGCAGGAATTATGGTCTGGGGTGTCATTACCTACGATAGCCGATCAGCTCTAGTAGTGTTACGTGGATAATTGACGGACCAGCGGTATGTGGATGTGATCCTACGGCCCCATGTGCTCCCATTCCTCGCCGGGATTCCAGATGCGCTATACCAGCATTATAATGCCCGCCCTCACACGGCACGGACTGCCTACGTCATGTCCAGACACTTTCATGGCCTGCCCGCTCAACATGTGTGGGCCAGTCTGGCGCAGGACAACATCAAGCGTCTGTTCGCCTACATGCCGGAGCGTATTGCAGAATGTATCGTCGCATGAGGTCGTGCGACGCGCTATTGAAGATGACTGGACTGCGTGCCACAGATCTCTCTGTAATTGTCCTGTAGCTCTGTTTTTGCTATCATGTGTATCAATCATCTGCATCATTACGTCCATGAAATTTCAGTTCAAACCGATGCTTGCTTCTTGCTGCGCAAATTTCATTGTCCGTGAGTGTATAAAGGATTACAACGCTCAGCGAACTTACTTTTCAAATAAAATCGAGAGATATAAAAATGTTACAACTACCAAATTAAGGCCCTGGAAATAAACGCCATGAAATCAAATACCTGGATAAATGGGTCACAAAGTGAACGAGCGACAGAAGATTTGATTGCAAAGATTTACAGCAAAGCGTTAGATACATTCTAATCGAACAAAACTGAGCTCACTGATGAAAATCTGCGCAGAAGTTCTGGAAGTACACACTCCATGATGAATAATATATTTTCTTTGATGCTTCAGGAAAACTTGAGTCTCTATTTCTTCTCATTCTGTTTTTGCACTTTTTTTTATTGCGCATAAGCATAATAAAAAACATATGTGTACATCAGTGGCGTATATTCGAGGCTAGCTGCGAAGCCCAGGGAATGCACAAATAAAAGGCAATTAAATATATACAAATAAAAGTCAATTATCAACGGTATTAAGATATGTCGATGCTTTCGATGCGAAAAAAACACGAGCGGATTTGCTTCTTCCGATTATGAAAATCAGTCTGGCGAGCGATGATCAACGGCATAACGCAAGTAGGTCTTCGAGAGCCTTCGCTGTTCTGTTGGGAAGAGCTTTAATACTATCTCCTGTTAGCGTTTCCATGACAACATGAATGAGCTACGGAGGTGAGTGGGACATTGCTTTGGCCAAGGGTTCGCTCCGAAAAAAGACTTCGGACTACCTCAGTCCCTCCATGCTTCCAGCGTGTGTTCCGCGAGAGTTGTTTCAGTTTGTGTGAAGTGTCAATGGATTAAAATCAGTGATATATCTTAAATTCGTGGTTTTGTTGGATTCGAACTGTTTTGATAAATTTTGTGAAAGCTTCCCTGAACATCTACTATCAGAGCTTAAAGAACTCTATGCTTCAAAGTTTGATACAGTTCGATTAAAAAATGAACTGAAGGTGTTTAATTCCCTTGATGAATACAAAACAAATCAGTAAGAGGCATTACTTGTTACATAAAGTTGAATAATTGGACGTAGTGTTTATTGAGGTGTACAAATTAGCAGATCTAATATTAAACTTTTCATCAACGACTGCAACTTCCGAAAGAAGTTTTTCAGTATTAAAAAGAATCAAGATATATCTTAGAGCAACACAAGGACATGCACATTCGAGCAACTTGGCTGGTTTGTTAATAGAGAAAAACATTAGTTTTAAATATGAAAAAGTACTCGGAAGAAACATTTTTGTGAAAACGTAATACTCAAGTTCTCACAAAAGGAAGGAAGAATGGAGTTTATGGGCAAATAAGTGTTCAAATCCTAATCTTCATAAATATTTGGTATCATGTTAGGAATAGCATGTACCTAAAATTTAGACAAAAATGTTACTTCTATTACTTAACAATTAAAAAATAAACTTCGCATTTTTAAAAAAAACAGTACTGTGGGTAGGAGGGCGGGTGAGAAAGCCCAAGTCTCGGACCCAAGATACGCCACTGGTGTACATGTATAAAAAAAATAGGCGTCCGTAAATTATTATCAGTGGGAGTGATGTCTTTGTTTAGTAGAAGCCAAATTGAGAAATTTTCTTAAGAAACTATCGCGTTTGTTTCAAAAAATAAATAATCATTAATTTCCACGATGTTTCTGGAAAAAATTATTTTTGCATCGGTTAGTGATAATTATGATGAAACTTCAACAATTTTTCCTGACACGTACATTTTATGTTAGATGTCGCACACATAATGTACTTGAATTTTTTACGGTATCCTATTTTCACAAAGATGAACTGGGAAAATTTTTACGAATGAAATAAAAGCAAACGTTACCAAAATTTCTCATTTGTTATCCATCTCTGTACAATTTTTCTTTTATAGTTCGTAGCTATATTTTTGTATCTACCATAACGTATTCCTTTCTCCTGGGCGGATTCGTGAGAAAGTTATTTGAATTGAATCAATTCTGATGGAATTTTTGTCCTATTTTAAGCTTTTGCTTGAGTGTAAGTTTCCCGCAAGGTGAAGCAACTGCATATTTGTATTTCCTTTCCTGTTCTCAGGGGAGAAACTGAAAAATTCTTTTTGATATAACAGCGCTAAACTGTTCCACATTTTCCCTGAATTTTCTTGCAGCATAGCTTTCCTGGTGTGAAACGCAGGTACATTCTGATTGGCTACTTGATTTAATGTAATGTCATATTACACTCATGAGCCAGATCAATATGACAGCCCTACCTCCACGCACGTACCACAGCACATAGCAGTAACGTCACCAATTCGGATTATGCACGGCACGGACAGAGTGTGTCAGATCGGAAGATTGAAGCCCGTGCAATGGGGAATGGAAAGAACTAGTCGAAGTTTGAATGGGAAATTTATTATCGGTCCGAGAAGGATGTGGCATTCCAGCAAAAACAAACATTTTTGGCTGTTCTAGGACCAAAGAAGGTGTTGTCCCGTTTATAGTCCGATCATTTGAAGGTGTGGTGGGAATGGTCTCGTTCAAAGTTCGATGGTTGAAGTTGTGGCAAGAATGATCTCGTTCAAAATACAACTAGTTGAAGGTGTGGCGGTAATGGTCTCGTTCAAAGTCTGACCATTTGAAGGTGTGACAGGAATGGAACCGTTCAAAAGGCCGACTATTTGAGGGTGCGGTCTCGTTCAAAGTCCGATGATTGAAGGTGCGACAAAAATGGTCTCCTTCAAGATACGACTACTTGAAGGTGTAGCGGTTATGGTCCCGTTCAAAGTCGGACCATTTGAAGGTGTGGCGGTAATGGTCTCGTTCAAAGTCCGATGGTTGAAGGTGTGGCAAAAATGCTCTCGTTCAAAGTCTGATGGTTGAAGGTGTGGTAAGAATGCCCTCGTTCAAAATGCGACTAATTGAAAGTATGGTAGGAATGGTACCATTCAAAAGTCCGACTAGCTGAAAGTGTGGTCGTAATGGTCCCTTTCAAAGTCCGACTAGTTGAATGCGTGAAGGAAAATGGTCCAAAGAAGAACACACGTCCAAAGCCAATATGTTGGAAAGCGGAGAGCACCGCTAGTTGACAGTCGAGATGAACACATATTTGGATGCGTTGTTCAGGAAAGAAGACGTCACGGTTCCTGATGTAACGACGAAAAGAGAAACGTTTTGGAGCACACAATCTGGAGGTTGCTGTTGAGAATAGTAATGAGGAATTAGTGGCACGTTGTGCGGACTTTCATCGAAATATCCGCCTGCAATGGGTGTGAGAGCACAGTGACTGGACATTGGACAATTGAAAAAGAGTTGTGATCTGACGATTCCAGGCTTCAGCTCTAACATGCCGATGGACTGTTCCATATTAAAAGCTGCGCAGGTGAAAAGCTACAACCAGACTGCATGATTGGACGGAAGGGGGCAGGTGGCGGAGGCATTATGGTATGTGGATTGCCCTTATGGACATCACTGGGTCCGTTCTCCGTTGAACACACCCTCATACCCAGTTTTAGTTTGAAACAGAATTGATACTGTGGATCTTCCAGTATTTAACCTTCCTTTTAGACCTTACACTTTAAGATTTTATTTATTCTATAATCCGGACTCATTCCATTCCTGGTACAATGCAAAAACAGTATTATTCAAAGCAGAGGAGGATACCCCAAGAACGTTCTCATTCATTATTACTAAGCACAGAAGTAAAATCTCTTGCTGTGGTCACGTTAGGGAATTATATTTTAGTTCCATCAAATGACGACTCTAGTGAGAAAAAGCCAAGTGAGTAGCATTTTCAGGAAGATAATATTGTAAATATGTTATTTAACAATGAATTTATCAGAGTATAAAAATAACTGTAGCACAGCCGATCACATCCATTCCACGAAGAAATTAATGCAATGATTAAATCAACACCACGAAAAAATAGTTGTAGAGGAATGAAATGGCGGCAATACATTTGTATAGGTAACATATTTAATCGATTAAGGCTTCAAGATCACAGCTTAATGTAAGCGCGAGAAGAGCCATTTTAAATGTGAAATGCTGGTACATTAATAACCGGTGTAACCGCCAGAATGTTGAATGCAAGCACGCAAGCGTTCATGCATTGTGTCGTTCAGGTGCTGGATGTCAGTTTGTGGGATGGAGTTCCATGCCTGTTGCACTTGGTCGGTCAATACAGGGACGGTTAATGCTGGTTGGGGGTGACGCTGGAGTTGTCGTCCAATGATGTCCCATACGTGCTCGATTGGAGAAAGATCTTGTGATCTAGCAGGCCCCGGCAACATGTCGGCACTCTGTAGAGCATGTTGGGTTACAACAGCGGCATGCGGGCGAGCGTTATCCTGCTGGAAAACACCCCCTGGAATGCTGTTCATGAATGGCAGCACAACAGGTTGAATCACCAGACTGACGTCAGGGTGCGTGGGATAACCACGAGAGTGCTCCTGCTGTCATAGGAAATTGCTCCCCAGACCATAACTCCAGGTGTAGGTCCAGTGTGTCTCTGCCGCAGACAGGTTGGTTCCAGGCGCTCACCTGGCCTCCGTCTAACCAACCATCACTGGCACCCAGGCAGAACCAGCTTTCATCAGAGAACACAACTGATCTCCACTCCGTCCTCCAATGAGCTCTAGCTTGACACCACTGACGTCGCAAACGGCAGCGGTTTGGAGTAAGTGGAATGCACGCTACAGGGCGTCAGGCTCGGAGCTGTCCTTCAAGTAACCGATTTGTAACAGTTCGTTGTGTCACTGTGGTGGCAACTGGAGCTCGAATTGCTGCCGCAGACGCGGTACGATGCGCCACGGCCATACGCCGTACACGGCGGTCTTCCCTCTCAGTAGTGCCACGTGGCCGGCTGGAATCCGGTCTTCTTGAGGCAGTACCTTCCCTTGACCACCGCTGCCAACAATCATGCACAGTGGCTACATTCCTGCCAAGTCGTTCAGCAATATTGCGGAACGAAAATCCACCTTCTCGTAGCCCTATTACATGACCTCGTTCAAACTCCGTGTGCTGTTAATAATGGCTTCTTCGTCTTCTTAAAGGCATTCTTGACTAACATCAACACACTACGTCAAATCTCAACGATAACTAACGCTCACGAACGTTACAGCGCGTATTTACAGCAAACCTGCTTTGCATGTTCCGAGGGGCGCTACTAGCGCCACACGTATGCGTCGAGCGCGAAATATGCATAGACGTCATCTTACAGATGTACTCTCACCCCCTACCAACTGTCGTTTATCTAACACAACCCCTTCTTCGTGTTGGAATTTTTTACGTCAGTGTAATAAAACACTCAATTTGGCCTTCCTGAATTTGAGAAGGCTTTTGACTTGAAAACTTCTGAATGCGCTCTCAAACCAAGGCACTGATAAAGAAAACTGATACAGAAATTGTCTAAAATATGGCTACTTCTGAAATTAATAATCAGTTAGTTTCCCTATTAATGAAAGAATAAATTAATGAGATACGTATCAAGGCAACAAGATGTCCGTTTTTATTGTGCAATGCATCGAAAAGCATACGTGCGTCACATTACATAACGATTATTTTCGTCCTTGTTGGAACTTTGTCTTCTGCTTCCCCTGCCAGGAGGATTGCGCGAAAGAAAGGCAGAAAACTGGTTATTTCCTGCAAGGAGTTCTTCTATTGGAACGGATAACACGCATTAATAGAAAGAAGACATCTTAACTACTCTTATTTTGCAAAAATTATAGAGACGTATTGAAATTCTGCATGCGTGTCGACCTCGGTGGGTGTTTCACAAGATGTGTTCAAGAAAACTGGTTCGACGTTGTTCCTGCACCCCCTGGCAGCTCGCCCACTTAACAAAATTTTATAACTTCCCCAGGTACGTATAGGAAGTGAAAAAAGATATCTTGGCTGTCATCCAATATCCATGGATCTTCATCTGCGATATTCTGCGATCGTGTAGATGTGGAGTTTAAGTTGTCTCTCGAAATCAGGTGATATCGAAGCTCACACTGCACAGAGGATTCCGTATGCTGCTGTAAGTGAAGAACATCTCAATAGACACATGCGGAGCCGTACGTCTTGTATTTCGAGCTCTAACCCTCTGTGTGCGAGTGCTGACAACAAAGTAGTATAATTTGTTTCTCAGGCACTTAGGGAAACTGGAACAAGCAGGAAGTTTAGACCAATGGCTACAAGAATAAACTTTGTTTATGCTTGGCATATTAACTGAATTCAGTTTACTTTCCATTTAAGAAAGCTTTTTATTGAAACATTGTTTTGACTGAAAAAAAGAAAGAAATGCGTGATGAAGCATTTAAAACCCTGCTTTATTTAATGCATTCGTGAGAAAAATGCTACGGATATTTTTAAAAGACAAAGCTATGGAGATGCGATAATATGTACAATGAACTTTTTACTCATGAGTTAAGAGATTTTGATAAGAAAATGTCGAAAATGACGGATGGTCTTCTCTTCTGGGTTCTTTAAGAACCTGTCTTTAGAGTTGTTTAAAACGGGTGACAATGATTTAAATGCTGCCAAACGGTCAAGAACTGACGGTTGGAAGTTGTCATTAGAACTAACATGAACAAATAAAGTCCATTTTATGGACGTGAAGACACAAAGGTTCCAAAATCGGATGTACAAATCATTCTTATCAAATGCTTTTCAGTAAAAAAAGAATTATCTGTTAATAATTTATCTCTTTGCAAAACTTAGTCGGGCGAGTGTTCTGTCTTCCAGTTTGGAAATGTCCATGGCAGCATTTTTGAAGACAAAGAATATTTATTGTGCAAGTGAATTCTGCATCAACATAACGCACCCGCGCACACTACAATTTTCAGTATGCCGAATTTGAGAGAGAAAAAGATCACGGTAGAGTTCTACAACTTTTACTTAAAGAACCTGAACTGCAAGAACGTGGTATTCTCAGAACTTAGAAACTTTAATTTTGGATCATCTAGAGATAATGGTGTGGGTTTTTTTAACTTCTCTAAGAAAATTTCCATCTCTATTTTTTGTGGTGGAGACGACGATGGCATGTGCGTATATGATGTTGGCGGAACAATAATTCGAATACAACGACGACGCGCACACCAAGTTTTTCTTTACAAATTCCGGCTTTTCTCGTATAGTGTAAACGAAAGATTTGACGTAGATTCTATTCCAAACAAGATTTATTTATTACATGGGTATAATAATGATTTGTTCCGTTGAAATTTTCGTGAATCGTGTGCGCACGTCATTTCTTCTGTGTGAGAATATTACATGTTTATGAAAAGTTAAATTTAGCAAAAATAAATTTCGGAGAAGGTCCTGTGTCGTGCAGTTAACGCAAAAAATATCTTGATTGTTCCTAATTCAAATTGTTGAACACCACACTGTTCTGATAAACTACATCCGTGTGATATTTATAGCATTAAAGAGTGTGGATCGCTGAGCGTATATGCGCGCGTGTGTAATGGGATTTATCGATGGAATTTAAACTGCCACTGACCATGAATTATGCAAAAAGAAACATTTTTTGTAACAACAATATCACGACTTAAAGCAAGATTAAAACAAAAGCGTTGAGGAAGTAAATATATAGCACTGAAAAGAATCTATGTAAAGTACCTACGCATAATACCAGTTATTCGTTCAATTGTAGGGCTATTTCAAAGCTTACCGTGCGATATCTGCCCTGCAATCTTCCGATAACGTGACTAAATTTGCCTCAAATAAAAAGAAAACAGGTATTGAGTAAAATTCGATAACCTCCACTTGATATCTGGTTTTAGTAGCAGCGATTGCGTAGAGTTGTGAGATATTCACCTTTTCTTTTGGCTACATTTTTGCTGTAAATAAAATAGAAATGAAAATAATATAAATTGATGGTGAAATATTTTCCTTGACATTCCTATTCGAAAAGTACTTTATAATCTCTTGTTGCACGCACAATTTATTTGCTGTTTCATACACAGCTTAAAAGGTGTCACAGAAATAACGAAATACAAGAATCTTTCATCTCGAAGATTTTCGGAAAGGTTGAAGTCTGTTGGCTATAAAGCGGATTATAAGGAGGCTTTTATGTTGAAAGCATTGTACAGGAGGGGAAGTGTTTGCGAGGAAGCGTCCCACTCAAAGAGGATAATGGAATTTTCCATTGGGTAACACACATGATTTTGAAAGAAAGAGGTGGAATTCTTTCTGAATTTCAGTTGCATTAATAGGATGCAAGAGAACGATAAAAAAAAAGTTAGTAAATTTTCTTTATTGTTGTGCGCTTTTGTTTTCAAACAGTATGAATTGCCCAAAGTGAATATTAAACCATCACTATGTTGTTTAGGGATTGAAAAACCATATCATGAGATACAATTCAATTTAGACATAAAATTTGCGAGCTGTTATTTCATAAGAAATACAGTACCGCCTTCGCTGGTACTAGAGTTCAGAAGGCTAACCAGGCACTGGGGATATTGGCTGTTGTACCCTGGAGAATTTGAAACGAAGCAGCACGGCCTACCGGTGTGGCAAAGATGACACTATTTGCGTGGGTTATGAAGGTTTTTATAGCGCATGACTTAGTAATGGCCAGCAGATAATTACATTCAGACGTGACAATACCACATAACAGTAACTCCTCTTAAGAATGGTCACACAGACAGTGTCGCTACTTGTGTATAGGTACGAGAAACAGTCATGTCGTAGTTTCTTGCTTGGCAACAGATTACTCTTACGGAGTGAGAGCCTATAACACTTCCTCGTTTTGCCCATCTCAGATCCTTACTATTGGGTTGGAAAGAAAGAAATGTCCGATGACGAGGTCCCCGAAGTCGAAACTACGGCCACGGCGCACATTGGCCACTGAGATTGCGCGGCACACCGACATGTCATCATCAGGTAGGTGGCTTAAGTCGTCAGAAGGCAAGGAGCGTAAGCGCCAGCCAACATGGAAGTGGACAAGGAGCACATCCGCCATTGCGTGCTGTATGAGTTTTGTCGCGGTTGCATCCCCCGCAAGTGCTGTAAGGAACATTACCAGTGCGTACCCCAATGCCATATCACATCTTCAATGCTGTCGTTGGTTCGAATTGCCTCGGGAGGGAAATTTTGACCCGTCAGACTGTCTCAAAGCCGGAAGACCCGCGATGGTGGATATGTACATGCAGAAGACCTTAGTGGAGACCAATCGAAGCGCAGGAAAGAAGGTGTCAACGCTAGACTTGGCCGAACTGCTGGAGACTGATCAGGATCCGTCAACTTGGAAGGTACACAAGAAAGGAGATTGGGTACCCCATCAACTCACAGTTCAGCAGAAAGCAAATCGCATGAGTACATGCGTTTCCCTGCTTGCACGTGACCAAGTTGAACTGTTCGTGGACCGCATTGTGACAGGTGACCAAAACGTGGTCCTCTATGACAATGTCAGCGCCGGGAAACAGTGGTTGGATCCAAAACAGAAGTCCACGCCGAACCCTGAAGCCGGCTTACACCCACGTAAGGTCCTGTTGTATGTTTGGTGGGATATGCGGAGTGTCGTGTCTTTTTTTTTTTTTTTTTTTTTTGGAGCTGCTGCCAGACAACACCATTACCGCAGATGTGTACCTCCGGAAGCTCGACGATCTGCATGCATCGTGCACGTCGAAGCGACCAGCACTGCTGAACCTCAGGGACGCCATCCTACAGCAGAATGGAGCGAGACCTCACACCGCAAAGGTAACCTGTCACAAGATAAGGAACATGGGCTGGGAGCTGCTGCCGCGCCCAGCCTACTCCCCTGACATTTCCCCCAAGCGACTACTACCTTTTCCGGTCGTTGCAGCATTTCCTGGACGGACAGCGATTCACCAACCGGGACGATGTCGAATGCGCACTTACTCACTTCTTTGCAGCCAAGACACCACAGTTCTACAGGAACGGAATCCAACAACTGCCCAGACGATGGGAGCAGATCGTAGCAAACGATGACGACTACCTTTTGGACTGATTCGTACTTGTATACGATAATTAGCACTTTTCGATAATTAGCACTTTTCTATTGCCTTGCATTCTCAGACATTACTTTCTTAAGACCCACCAGCCCACGACGAACAAAAACTACGAGATCCCTGTAGATATTTTCCATAACATTCATTGCATTGTTTTTGTGTTATGCAAGAGTAAGGACCTTCTGTCGGTTTCCGAAACACGAGAGGTCAGCTAAGTTGCTAAGAAGCAAAATTTCTCAATTCATCTTTCCCACTTAATAGTTAATCTTTTGGTCTTTATATCAACTTGCTTTTCCTACCCACTCCTATATTTTTTGGTTTTTATATATTTTATATATTAAATATGATATTACACATTTTTAATATTGGATCAGGGAAATGATAGAGTGGAAGATATCATGATCAGAGTAAAATCCCTGAAATGGAAATGGGCTGGACATATTGCCAGAAGAACAGACCACCGATGGACAACCGAAATTTTAGACTGGATTCCAAGGGACAGAAAAAGACACAGAAGTCCACATCGGAGATGGATGGATGAAATTCGAAAACATACCAGAGTAACATAGAGGAGAATGGCTCAAGATAAAAAGTTGTGGAAGAAACTTGGGGATCTAACAGTGGATTGATGATGGTTGACAATGATGATGATGATGATGATAGTTTTAATATACTGACAGGCATTGCCTTTGTGTGATTAAAAATGCTCACGAACTTATTCGAAATCATCGAAAGAATGCAAAACCAATTTTCTTGGGGGACAGAATCCAAAATAATTCTTCGAAGGGTGCGTAGTTTCCTGCTGAGTCTTTAGTGGCGAGGATATTTCTTCCGAAACGCAGACGGCGCTGCATTCTGTTCTTTACGTCAACAAGATTACAGTTTTTCGCGTCTGTATATTTTTGTCTGTGGATGCTGCTGGAAGTACTCATTTGTACAATATGGCAGTAGCTTGGGCCTTGATGATATAACTCCATAATAAACCTTTCTACTCTTATATTATATGCACTGGCGTGCAAAAATTAAGGACGAGACGGTTTTTCGAATGTAACGTCGTGCAGAAGTGCTCCACATCGACTCAAATCATACCATAAGATCCCCAAGATGTAAGAATATGGGACAAGTGAGCAAAACCGTCCAAACAAGGAATCCAAAGGATACAAAGGCACTTTATTGAAAAGGTAGCTTCGAGCACAACTGGACTGAAGACAGAAACGTCCATGTGACAGGCGGCTGCCAAGAAAAATCCAGTTTTTAGTAAGGGATATAATCACCCCTGACTGCGTTGCAGGATTTACAACGTCTGTCCATGCTGAGGACGAGGTTGTCAAGGAGCTGTTGAAGCATCGCGGCCCACTCCTCTTGTAGCGCCAATCGCAGCTGCGGAATCGTTGCTGGCGGCTGGTGACGTGCTGCCAAGCGTCTCCCGAGCAGGTTACACACGTGTTCGATTGGATTTAGGTCCGGGGACCTTGCGGGCCAATCCATGCGTTGAATATCTTCATTCTCCAACAGCTCTGCGACAGTCACTGTACGATGAAATGTAGTGTTGTCGTCCATGAAGAAGAACTCAGGCGTACAGCACCTCTACCCAGACGCATGTGAGGCAGGAGAACCTCGGTACAATAGCCGACACCAGTGACTGAACCTCCTTGGAAGATGTGGAGAGCCGCCCCGGTGACGCAGTGGTCTAAGCGATGGTCTCTGATCATTCGTCCGTAAGGGGTCCGGGTTCGAATCCCGGTGAGGCATGGATGTTGCGTTTGTCTTACGGCACTGGCTCTCTCCCTTCCCTGGAACCAGTGACCCTAAATTAGGGACGGGCGACTGCTTATAGCCCATTGAGTTGCTCACGGTGGTCGTTAAACCTCCAATAAAAAAAAAAAAAAAAAAAAAAAAAAGAAGATGTGGAGGTCAGTACGTCTACTAAACATGATACCGCCCTAAACGAGAACTCCGCCACCTCCAAACCGGTCCCTTTCGATGATGTTGGAGGTGTGATTGCGTATTCCCTGCTCTCTCTAGATGTGTATATGTCCAGAATCGCTCGTCAGACTAAATCGGCTATCATCCGTAAAGAGAACTCGACCCCATTGCTGATGTGTCCAGTTCTTGTGTTCCTGGCAGCACAGAAACCGCCGTCTCCGATGAGCAGGCGTTATTACGTACTCTAGGAACAGATAGATATCCCTTCCACACTTCCCAATTGATTAAAACCATCGTTTAATTGCAGGGAGAAGACGGGGGAAGTATGGAAGATTAGATTTTTTAAATTAATACCTAAACGGATTAGACATATATTTCGGGCTTGTTCGGGCCTGGGCTCTGTCTGGCAATATAAAATTCGGGCTCCGGCTCTTAAAATTGAGCTCGAACTCAACACTGGTAGCAAAGTATGTACTCACGGGTAAGCCTCTAGACGTGTGTCTTTCCAGCATTTCACCAAGGACAGAAGTGGAATAAATGGTGCAGGAACTAGACGCTGTAACCCCAAACCTTTATTGAGCATTCGGTTCCTTCATCATTTCATTCAGGACTAGTTCTGTTCTGTGTAAGCGGTATTAGTAGGTGTTCGAGTTTTCTACAAACCTGAAAACCGCCCACTCATAATGTAAGTGAACAGATTTGTATTACTGGATTTTTCTTGAGATCCCTTGTGAGCTAGCTCATGTTTTAGAATCGTTTCGCGTACGGTCACTCTCTTGTAAGGAGGTGAAAGCAGGAGTAAAATTGCACTTTTGTTTTCAGATCTAGATAAATTCAGAGATTGCGACACCGAAAGAGTTATTCAGAAAACTTATTGTTTAAGACATTCGTTAAAATGTTTTCAGAAACAACTCCAGTAACGCCTTTAAGGTATGTGATAAATCTATGTACACAGTATTTATCATTTTCTTGTAGGACTTCAGTCCACAGTGAATAGAGTTTAGGTCCCAGCCACCTACAGCGAGATCGCCTTTTGGGCAGGACACAGTAACGGAAGGAATGAGAGCAAGAACAGTTTGTAGTGAGATTAGAGTACAATAGATTTTTTTTTTTGATTGGAGGTTTAACGACCACCGTGAGCAACTCAATGGGCTATAAGCAGTCGCCCGTCCCTAATTTAGGGTCACTGGTTCCAGGGAAGGGAGAGAGCCAGTGCCGTAAGACAAACACAACATACATGCCTCACCGGGATTCGAACCCGGACCCCGTTCGGACGAATGATCAGAGGCCATCGCTTAGACCACTGCGCCACCGGGGCGGCGTACAGTAGATGGCGCCACCTTACAAGTACGATGTTGCACATAGAGGGATGAGAGAATTTCAGGGGGCGCATAGGAAAGGATACCCATTTAACCAGTGGATCCAGCCTGGGGGCCGTCATTTAACGTGCTCGTTCATACACGGCGGATATTCAGTGATTGTTAGTAAATCACACCATCTCTGAAAGATCAGCCCAGGTTCGAACCTGAGGACCTTGCATCGATAGTCTGACTCGCTAACCACTAAGCCATCCGCGGCTCTGTGATAAATCTATAGTGCAGTAAAACTATTTATGTGCTGAATATGAGACATGAATATTACAAGCGACGAAAAGAAACAACTACACTGTAAAAAAATATGAAATTCACGATCCACTTTCCGTCATTCCTTTCGTAAATTAACGAAGCATATTTCTGATACAACCTTTACCGTGAAATGACGGAAAGAAACATGAATTTCACGGATTTTTCGTTCTCCAGAGAAATTCTGAATTTTAACAAATCTTTCCGCAATTCCTTTTTATATTGATGGCAAATTGCCGTTTTTAAGATGTCTTAACGGAAAATCCTGAATTCTCAGAACCCTTTTCCGCAATTCCTTTACTATGTAAAGGAAAAACTCAGTTCTCACTTTTTTCGTATCCATATGACGAAACATTTCTGGTAATAGGAGATATCAGCAAAAATACTTGAGGTTTGATCAATTGTTAAATTTCCGTAATCTGTCGAAGAATCTGATTTTGAAGTTTTGTAGCGAGATCGGATAATGTGGATAGCATATCGCATGAATTTCGGTTATTGTGGAACAAGATATTTCTTCTCGTTTCTCCCATTTTGTTCATTAGATATTATATATTGCGCTACCATAAGAAACCAGCTACTTAAATTGTCGTACAGGTGATACGATGTCTATGTATCAGTCTGTGGAGTGCTTAAAACAAAAGCTATTATACCTATCAAGAGTAAAGTTTATATTTAGAAGTTTTGTGAAGTAATACTATAAAACAGTACACATTTTCTTAAAGATAATTGAAAATTATTGTAAGTTAAAAAAAACAAGTTAGTAAAATCATGCAATGCATTGATTATGATACGCTTTCCAACATACCAGAAATCAGTACTCAAGTTATGAGGATAATGGCTGTGGAATGATTCTCGCTCCTGTGACCCCATTTCGTTGATATTCAACAGAACCGCTTCACCATACCTCCGGAACAACATGATAAAGTTTCGTCTCAATCGAAGCATTTTTACGCAAGTTAGGACGCATAAGGGCAATGGAATGGATCCCGCTCCTATGTCCTGACCTTTGACCCAATTTTTTCCATTTACAATAGAGTTCATTCCCAGGTGGTCCCCTACCACATACTAAACTTTCATCAAACTCGAACCATTTTTACGCAAGTTATAACGCATAAGGGCAATGGAATGGACCCCGCTCCTATGTCCTGATATTTGATCCCATTTCTTTCATTTTCAATAGGGTTCGTTCCCAGTGGTCCCCACCACATACTAAAATTTCATCGAAATCGAATCATTTTTACGCAAGTTTTTACGCATAAGGGCAATGGAATGGATCCCGCTCCGCTCATCGAAATCGAATCATTTTTACGCACAAGGGCAATGGAATGTATCCCGCTCCTATATCCTGATCGTTGATCCCATTTCTTCCATTTTCAATAGAGTTCGTCTCCAGGTGGTTCCCCACCACATACTAAAATTTAATCGAAATCGAATAGTTTTTACGCAAATTATGACGCATAAGGGCAATGGAATGAATTCCGCTCCTATGTCCTGACCTTTGACCCCATTTCTTCCATTTTCAATAGGGTTCATCCCCAGGTGGTCCCCTACCGGATACTAAAATTTTATCGAAATCGAACAACTTTTATGTGACTTATCGTGCGAACGGACAGTCGGTGGACTGACAGACAAAGCTGGAGCATATACGCTTCTTCAACCTAGGGTTGGAAAGTGTAAAAAAAGTCACGAAAATTTCGCTAAAAGACGGACTCTTACCAACAGCTTTGCTGCACGTTATTTTTCAGAAATTTTCCGTGAATTCACACCACTTATTTTTTACAGTACACTCTAGGAAAAAACAATGATGTACGCAGGTTATTGAAACGAAAGTCACTTTCAGTAGTTAATGGTTTTAGATTTGACAGCAACCATCTACAATATTTGAAAATATTTTGAACCACGTTATTTGGAAATCAACCACAGCACAGAATCAATATTTTCTGCCTATTTCCTGTTGCGTAATGAACTTTTTCTTCCTTTCTTTCTTTTTGAAATGATTGGCTAAAGAGATAGACAACGCGCATTTGGATTATCCATTTTCGGTCAAAAGGAAATAGAACTACTCGTATTTTCTTTTCCTTTTTGCTCAAACACCTTAACATGACTACCACATCACTGAAAGTTCTGCTGTGACTGATAATCGGGATGCCGTACTGTGATGTAATTAAAAGAACTTATCACTCTTCCTCCTTTCCGGATCTAAAGTTGGGAAGCGTCGGCTTTGACCGGTGTATTTATCATTTGTTGTGTTCTGGTTTCAGTGAATGCTATATATTAACTTCGAAATTTTTAAGAGCTGGTCTAGGCAGGTATCACCTCGTGATCGAAGTAAAGTCACCTGACACCTAGAAGAGAAACGCAACATAACCTTTATTCATATATATTGGTACGGTGTCGGTCCACCTTCGGCCTTAATGCATGCACTGACTCTTCGAGACATGCTTTCGACAAAGTTTTGGAACACGGCGATAGGTATGCGCTTCCATTCAGTACATAATGCTGCCGCTAACTGTTGCTTAGTAGTAGGCCTTGCTTCCAAACTATTTATGCGGCACTCTAATATATCCCATAGGTGCTCTATGGGATTAAGATCTGTGCTCTGTGCGGGCCAGTCCACACACGATACGAAATTATCGTCAAACCACGCCGTAACGGCCTTTCTTTACAGCTCGGTGCATTATCCTGCTGGTACAAACAAGGCTTGGTTCCATAGTATTGCCACAGCGTTGGTAGGGCATAATTGTTCAGAATATCGAGGTGGACGTGCTGGTTAACAAGTTTGTCCACGATAACTAATGGGCCGGTGTGGTAAATAGCGTTCCCCAGGCTGCCGCCATACCCACACACGGCCATCAGACGGATGGATCGTGTATCTGGATTCATCAGTCCATAGGACTCGTTTCCATTGATCTACTGTCCATG
Organism: Macrothele yani; assembly: GCA_039090855.1. Classification (NCBI taxonomy): domain Eukaryota; kingdom Metazoa; phylum Arthropoda; class Arachnida; order Araneae; family Macrothelidae; genus Macrothele; species Macrothele yani. Next base: position 61,605,511 of record CM077029.1, read on the forward strand.
ATAAATGTTCTTTACACCATGCTAAACAACGAGTAGCATTCCGAGTGGAGATGAAAGGCTTATGAGCAGCCGCACGACCACGGTAACCCATGGAATGAAGTTCTCTGTGAATGGTACGTGTACATACCGAGGTTCCAGCATTTGTACTCACCTGTACACTGAGGTCTTGTGCAGTACTCCGTCGAATAGCTGAACGACTCTCCTGAGGCTTCGACTTCCTCTATCACTGATTTTCTTTGGTTTGCCGGTACGTTTTGTTGCTTCAGGCACGCCATGTGCTTTCTACTCATTCAGTACATCCAAAACAGTTCACTTGAGTATGTTTAAATGCCTCTCGATTTCTCTTATGGACAACCCAGTAATATAACACCCAACAATCTTTCCTTTCTCAAAGTCAGTTCTCTCCCACCGTTACATTTTCACTCAACCTCGCAGTGTGATATGATCGCGGTCAGCCGTAGGCTTGTTTTTATACCGTTTGCAGCTGTACCGAGCAGCTTAACAACGCAGTGGATACACACGTTATGGCAGAGTGTAGAAACTACCGTACAGATGTAGCTAGCTGTTGTTTGAGAAATACCGTGAAACGCCAAAAAAACGGGATATCGTTGAGAGAAGGTAGAACGGGCTAGAACATTAGTTTTTATAAACATAATTAGTTCAGTAAGTTCTGATCGAATTTTTGCTATTTACAGTATAACTGGTTGCTAATCCCCGTTCGGCCGGAATTTATGGTACACAGTCGGCTAAATCGGTTAGACAGCAGTGGTACCAGAGACATTTGCCCGAAATCAGCAGACCAGAGCTCAAAACATCCGCAGAAATCAGTAGATCAGATTTTGTTTTGCTTGAAATATGTATCACCGTACAAATGTGTAGTAGTCTCAAATCAAAGGAACATTTAAATCTACCGGTAGAACTTTAAATAATACAGTACTCCGCAAAACTACTATTAAACTCCGGAATTAAGATGCAAACCAATACAATCCTAAGTCGCGTTTTTTGTAAGATATTACTGATGATCAGTTTTAAAAATAATGATCATCATTAAGACTAATGTTGGTGTAAATAATCATGACATTTATCTCGCAATGTAGTCGCAGTTGTATCGGTACCCAAAGTCTTTGTTGCTTCTTAAAAACAAAGAGTTATATACTTACACTTCTTACTTTGGGAGCATCTAGATATAAAATATCTATACCCAAATATTCCCGAACTACTTATGTGCTGAACTCAAAACAGTACCTTTAACACAAGTATCGCACTACAGATGCTTCTCTAATATTCTGCATTTTAACAAAACGTGGAAAATCTTTGTATAACAAACTAATTAGTCATCTAAAAAAAAAAACACGTTTCATGACAACCAGTATGAATTTTGAAAAAAGAGGTAGGTAATGGGTGTCGAATAATTTTAGTCTTCTTCAGCATTTTCTCTCCAGTTCTGAGTTTTAGTCTTCTTCAGCCTTTTCTCCCCAGTTCTGAGTTTTTGTCTTCTTCAGCCTTTTCTCTCCAGTTCTGAGGTCAGTCTTATCGACTGAATCAGTGAGTACTAAAAGAATGTAGACATTCTTAGACAGCATGTCCCTGAGTGTATAGGTGCCTGAAATCAGAACAGAGAAAAATCAATAGATTACGAAACTCTATCAGTAGACAGGAGTAAAAATCAGTCAATCTATTGATAAATCAGCGGAATTGCAGCACTGCTAGGCAGGGATCCTAAGGTAAGAGGAAATTGTTTGTAGCAAGAAGTCGTTTCCGTAGAACCAGCGGCGTAATTTGACTTTCAAATAACGATGAGTGTTTGGACTAGTTGGTTTACGACCGCGAGACCCTTTGGCCCAGTCTAGTAAGAGCTAACCCTTAAGCTACACGTGGTTCACTTATTGACTACTAGTGTGTTATTTCAAATGAAAACTGGCTGTTGTTGAGCGTCAATCCAAGTGAAACGTCGTCAATGCTTGTAGATCTATACAAAGCATCAAACTTTATGGAATGGCATCTAAAAAGCCTTTGGAACTAAACGTATCATGCCGATTCTCACGCTATTTCATCAGAAAAAAAGAAAAAGAATCTGGAACATACGAGAACTACTGTTATTTATTAGTTGAATGAGCGTTTGTCAAACTTCTATAATGAATTATGTCTTTCCTAATACAGTATCAAAGGACTTGGTTCGGACAGAGAATAAGATAAAGAAAAGAGACACTACTGCGCAATAAGATTTGTTTCTCACTGCAACCTGACATAGACCTGCCCATATAAAAGTATTCCGCAGCAAGGTCTTTGTATATTTTGCCGTTTTCTTTTCTTTGTTAAGTATCCCTAAAGACAAAAAACCAAGTTCAGCGCTGGAAAGGACAGCAGTAAAACCACACTCTGCGTTTGCAGAAACGAGGTCACGTTCTCGCGTTTGCGAATTCCACACACCGAGCACAATGCAGCACCAAATACCACACTCAGGTTTGACCCCATACTTAAGTTTTCTGCTATGGTTGAAAATGAGAACACTTGCGAATGGATTTTTTCTGAGATCATGACGCGCTTCACTGATAATTATGATTAGAATTTTCGTATTAGGCATAAGTGAGGTAATGGACAACAGCAGTCTCTCTCTCTCTCTCTCTCTCCGTAGAAATCAATAACTGGCTTTGAGGTTAAAGAGGACAAATCCTCAGGAATTCTTTCACTTCGGGAGAAAAATCTCTTTTGAGGCAGGAAAATAAAAGCGTCTAGTAAGCACCTTCAGAATTCAGTTTCGGTCTCATTGCTTGATCGCTATTGTGAGAGGAAACTCCCAAGCATTGAATCAGTGATTCTAATGAGTATCGTTGTTATATGAAGAACTTTCCCATGCATCGTTATTTTTTCATCCACTCATTTCAGCACGTCCCCTACCTACGCGTATATTTCATACATAGTTCGTCGTACCTGGTTGTGCATGTCTTTGAGCTACGCATAATAATAGCTATAGCTACTTCCCTCCACTAACCCCCACCACCCCTGAAATGACTAAAGTTCTTGTAAATTAATGGATAGTGAAGGCATAAACGAAAAAAAAAAAAAAAAAAGATTTTGTTAACAAAGCAGGAATTGGATTGACATGTAGGTCACTAAAAATAATGAATAGTTCTCGTTAATCTCTTTTATTCTTTGATTGAACTTTTAGTGTGTCACCCCGATGGCGCAGTAGTCTAGGCTTCTGATTTTTTGTACGAGATGGGGTCCGAGTTCGTATCTAGGTGACGTATGGATGTTGTGTTTGTCTTACGGCGCTGGTTCTCTCCCTTCTCTGGAACCAGTGCCCCTAAATTATGAACAGGAGACTGATTATAGCCCAGTGAGCTGCTCATGCATGGTGGTCATTAAACCTCCAATAAAAAAAAAACTTTTGGTGCCCAGGGATTGGAGGCGTAATGCAAAACAGTGTCAGATCAGATCAGAACATATGTAGAGGATTTTAGGAAGGGAGTGTCTGATCCCAGGTCTTAAACAACCCTTAGAACTTGGCAGCTAGGAGATTTGGGCTAGAATGTCCGATAGGAAAGTTACACGGAAGCGAGGTAGAAAGGGGTAGGAAGACGCCCTTATTTATTACCGGAGGACGAGTACCCGGGGTCCGGCGGCTTAAAGTGCCCATCCGACGCACGGCGGATATTTAGTGGTTCGAGCGTTCGTGCCTGTCTGGGATCGAACCTGAGGTTTCTCCGTGGTAGTTACAAACGTTGACCACTAGGCCATCCGCGGCCCGCAAAGCAGTGTCACCCCCAGGGGAAAAATATTTAAGGCCCAATAAAAGTTAGTTTTGTTCACTTTCGAGGAATTTGAATAGATTGTGATAACTTCTAATCACATATATCAATACGTGTTGGTATATTTAAAAAATACACTATCTACCAACAAGTAATTGGACAACTGTGATAACAAAGGAAAACGAAGTTTATTCACCTTCAGTAGTTCGTGGAGCTTCCACGAGCGGCGATTACAGCTGCGACCCTCCGGGGCATACTCTCAACCAGGCGTTGTACGACGGCTAGCGGTATTTTCTTCCACTCGGCTTGGAGAAGACAGGTCAGTTCCTTCACCGATTTCGACGGTGGGGGCACGCCTTAAGTCGACGCTCCAACTCGTCCCAGAAGTGCTCGATAGGGTTAAGGTCCGGGCTCTGAGCAGGCCACTCCATTCGATTAACCCCGTTGTCATCATACCAAGACATGGTGGACCTCGCAACATGACAAGTGGCACTGTCATCCTGAAAGTAACATGGGTCCACCCCGTAAAACTGCCACAACGTAGGAAGCGCATGGTCATCCAAAATGGTGCAGTAGGTCTCGGCGTTGAGTCTACCAGGAATTTCGACTAAGATTCCCGTGCCATACCAGGTGAAACATCCCATAGCATTATTCCACCGCCGCCGAACTTCACAGTTGGCACAATACACAATACATTTCGGCAGGAGGCGTTCTCCAGGCAGACGCCAAACCCAGACCCTGCCATCCTAACGGTACAGGGTGAACCTTGATTCGTCGCTCCAGAGAACCTGTTTCCACTGTTCAACGGTCCACTGTCGACGTTCTTTGCACCACGTTAGCCGAGCAGCGCTATTGGACTTGGTGATCAAAGGCTTGTGGGCGGCAGCACGTCCATGATAACCGAGCAGATGGGATTTCTTACGGATGGTGGTATTCATCAAAAGAACACTCCCGGATGCCTGTTGAAACTCCTCGAGGATGTGGCCCATCGATTTGGTGCGGTTCTTCCGAATTTCTCTGGCCAGCACCCGTCGGTCTCTAACTCCCAGTTTTGTGGGTCTGCCGGATCGGGGCACATTCCGACAGTCACCTATCATCTTCCACTTGCCAATCACGTAGGCCTCTGTCGATTTGGGGTACTTCAAATCGCAGGATATGTCACGTATGGATCGGCCATTTCTGTGATACCCGACGATTACACCTTACTCGAAATCAAAGAGCTCTGAACTGCGTGGCATCTTGCATGCGACTGGTTGCGTTTTTGTTCCCCACACGATATTTATCGGCGGCGCCCGTGACGTGTATCAGGACCGCAGATATCGTCGATTGCAGGGGTGTCCAATTACTTGTTGGTAGATAATGTATATACATATTACATAAATCGTATTATTATACCCTGATGTTCAAAATTAAAAGAATTTGCACATTTTGTCGAATTTCTAAAAAACTAATGGATACATTTTAATGAAATTTGGTATGGATAGACAGTTCTATAAGAGAAAAAATTATACCATACAACAGTCATGGTACGCACTCATGATCGTCAGTAAGGCTCATCAGAGCAGGAATGTCCAAAATCCACGTTGCAAGATCGAACATAAAATGACTTTAATGTGGGGGTATGGTCCCTTCTCACAGTAATACAGATCTCACAGCGCGACGTCATACTGGAAACGAGGCAGTTGATGAGTCCCTGTGGCAGTTGGTCGCACTCCCGCAGCAACGCACTTTTTAGCTCCTGGATGGTTCTCGGAGAGGGGTGGCGAGCTGCAATTGCCCTCCCAAGAGCGCCCCAGACATGCTCGATACGGTTTAGCGATCTGGCTGGCCAATCCATCCGGCGAATATCCTCACATTCAAAATAATCGTCGACCAGGTGAGCCCTATGAGGAAGAGCTGTCGTCCATAAAATGGAACCGAAGGCCAACTGCGCCCCTGAAAAGTCGAACATAGGGCTGCAAGATCTCATCCCTATACCGATCAGCAGTCAGGGAGCCTCTGTCGAACACATGGAGAGAGAGAGAGAGAGAGAGAGAGAGATGTTCGGCCGTCCAACATGATGCCTGCCCAGACCATGACACCTCCGCTGCCATAGCGGTCCCTTTCTTGGATGTTGGAGGAAAGCTATCGGTTCCCATGTTCTTCTCCAGATAGACGTCGAGAATCAGTGTCCAGGCTGAATCGCGACTCGTCAGTGAAGAGAGCGTTACCCCACTGAAGTCTGGTCGAAGGCTGATGTTGTCTGCACCATGCTAAACGCGCTCTCTTGTGTGTTGAAGTGAGCGGCACGCCAACAGCGGGTCTTCTGGCGAAAAACCCTCTCTCATGAAGCCTTCGGAAAGCAGTAACCCTTGAAACTGGGGTTCCAGTGTCGGCATGCAGCTCACAAGATAGCTGTGCAGCTTTAGTAGTCCTGTGGCACCTCGCTGAAAGTGCCAAATAACGATCTTTGTTGGCCGTCGTGGCTCTTGGACGACCTTGCCCAGGCCTTCTCGATATGGATCCGGTGTCTTTAAACTGTTTCCACAAATTGCAGACGACACTGGGCGATACATTGAGCTCTGTAGCAACCTGCACTTGCGATTGCCCTGCCTCCAATCTACCGACAATTCTCCGCCTCATTCCGTCATCAATACGTTCGTGGCAACTCATTTTACCTGATTGCTTATGAAATTGAACCAACTCCTGCAAGAAACGCAACGAATATCGCCGAGGAGTACGAGCGCACTAATCGCAAAAAAAGCAACGTGTGCTTTTCATGCCTTCCGCTGTCACAGCTCAGCCCACACGCACGTGTACGCTTACGCATTCGACACTGCAAATTTGCATTCTTATTCGGCGGCATAGTTTGTACCTTTGGTTCCGTACATTTTGTGAAAACCGACAAAATGTGCAAATTCTCTTAACTTTGAACAACAGTGTATATATCATTACATAAACTATATATGAAAATAAAAAATCGGGAGGTTACCCTGGTACTCTTTGTAGATAATTTATGCTATGCATCTTTCGTACGCCAAGATCTTTGTGGGTGTTGAATAAAACGAGTTATTCGAGAGCACACGCTTATTTACGAACAACACATCCCATTTATTCGCGTCCCTCACGACCACACCGAACAACAGTCCGACATTGAGCAGTATTTAGGTAGGTGCATTAATGAATGTTACTGTCGTAAAACCAAGCCATAAAAGTAAATATTTACTGAACTTTGGCGGCGGCAATAATAAGTATTTCGACTATTTAGTTTTACAAAAACAATATTTATTATTACTATTATTATATATTATTCAGATTTAGACTAACATAAGAAAGTGCTCTGACACCAATGAAATGTGATGTCGCTACAAAAATCCATCTGCGCATGCGCAAGCTAAAATCTGACCTCGAGACAGAAAAAAAGAACTTAATCGTAAGTATGTTAGTAGAGGAGATTGGTAAGTTTTGGTCTAGGATATTTACAGGCTACACTCCACCGTGTTATACATCATTTTAAAGCTCACATCAATAGCAGGTACCTCGGTCGAGAGGAATTTCTCTACGACTCACCGTTTTTATAGCAACAAACATGCATTTTTGTAATGACTTTTATCACATTTTTATTTTATTTTTTATTATTTTTCTTTGCCACACTACACCATTCACCACACAATCAAATCACAAATACAACTTCTCTGCCAAAAAAAAAAAAAAAAAAAAAAAAAGCACGCAAATACAAATATTATACAATAATATTATACATAAATTTTGAAGAAGATAATCCGATTTTTGGCGTAAATGTGACAAGGATGGTAAGTCAGATAATATCCGAAAACTTGAAAATTTCATCATCCTGCAGCGGGACTCGAACCCCCGTCTCCCAGAAAACGCCCGGGTATGCTAACCACTACACCAAAAATTTGAAACTTGGTCGTTCTGGGTGGTGTTGTGGTTAGCATACCCGGGCGTTTTCTGGGAGACGCGGGTTCGAGTCCCGCTCCAGGACGATGAAAATTTTCAAGTTTTCGGATATTATCTGACTTACCATCCTTGTCACATTTACGCCAAAAATCGGATTGTCATCTTCAAAATTTGTATTATATGGCGTAATCCCGTATTTCTTTCAATATTATACATATATTGAAAAGCATAAATGAAGTAATAGGAACTACAAAAACACGTATGATAGCATGAATAAATTTGTTTTCAGTTTTAGTTAAAGTAAATTGAAGCACCACTACAGGTTCTTAAACAAATCAGTGCGGTGCACTGTGATTGTGGCAGCACCAAGTTCTCGCAATTTACGCAAATTGCAATGAGATATTGTTACATTTATGTAAAACGTGATGAAATAATGTTGTGCGATAGTTTAGTAAAATATACTATTGAGTAACAATGAAATTAACCGCTGCTGTGTCACTTCTTGCAACAGCATTCAAAATGTTTTTTTTTTTTTTTTGAAGGTTTAACGACCACCGTGAGCAACTCAGTGGGCTATAAGCAGGCTCCCGTCCCTAATTTAGGACCACTGGTTCCGGGGAAGGGAGAGGAATATATGAAAAAAACACAACATCCATGCCTCACCGGGATTCGAACCCGGACTCATCTCGGACGAGTCATCAGAAGCCATCGCTTAGACCACTGCGCCACCTGGGCGGCGCGTTCAAAAATCAGATTTCAACAATGGTTATGACTACTTCCGTTAGCCATTTCCGTTGCATCGAAGCTTTTTGCATGGGATTTACTTTACTGCTGTCCAGAAAGATGCATGGCATAAAAAAAAAAAACAGTTTGTAGGCCCTTCTGCACCGAGCGTGAGCTTCGTGTGCTTTCCAATAAATCTGCCCGTGCCGTTGAAAATAAGCCCAATAGTGTCTTTCTTCTGATATAATTTCGGAAACTACTATCAACGAGGTTGTTGATAACTGACTTGGTACAGCGCTGCACGAGCTTTTTCATGACGTCAGGAAACAAAATTCTTCCTGCCGAGACGAAACACGCATGCATCACTTCGTTCACTTATTGTTTCATAGTAAATGGACGCCATCTTGGAGCGTTTCTGCGTGGATTGAACAGGTGAGGGTCTGAAGAGATGAGGACAAGTATAAACAGAGGATGCCCTAATATCTCAAAACTCGATGTTCTGTTCTTTTTCATGTTGGTATTAGACGTTGAGCACTTGATGGTGCTCCACCTCCCGTAGTTTCTCGTGGTTTCACTTCCGGCGGTGACTGATGAGATGATTCCGGGGTGTTTCAAGTTCCGCTTTTCCCTCTGCTAAGTGCTTTACTTTCTTTCCGCTAGACTAGTTCAAGCGGAGAGACTCCTTCTCCTGTCTTTAAAGATTTTATTTTTCTTTCCAATTGAGTTTCCTTACTCAATACTCTTAAATTCGTCTTCTAAAATGACAGTTTTTTCCTTGGAGTCTGCCACTCCTTTATTAAACGAGTTCACGCATTGCGCATTTACGCATCTCATAGCTCAGTGGCTGGAGAGTTTCAACAGTGTGGGCAGTAGAATGAGGACGCGCATTGTCGTGCAACAACAAAACGCCGTTCGACAGCAGTCATCATACCTTGCTTCGAATTTCGAGCTTGTGTTTCTCCCGTAGCATTTAGCTGTAAAGAGCATTGTTCACTATCGATTCCTTTCCTGTAACGTTCCAGTAATGACACCCATGATTGCTACACTACGTGGACAAAAGTGATTGAACACTCCCACGCAGGCACAACGGTGTGGTTCCGCAGCAGACACGTGGTCCATAAGGTATAAAAACGGAAAGGCTTTTGGGCTCTCCACTTAATACGCCCCTGAAGAAATAGTATTATCAGAAGTATTGGAATTGACATTTTATTCTCTGTGTCACTATAATTTTTAATTGAACATAATTTAGTATTATCAAAATTATACTTTTCAGAAAATTTCCTGTTCCATGGATAATTTCATTGTGCTGTAATGTTAGGAAAGCAGGTTTTTTTTGTTGTTGTTTTTTTTGTCTCTCCTCACATAAAGCTAAACCTTCGTTAAGAAAAAAATTATGGCCAACGTTTGTATTGACTTACAAATGTAACTAATATTAATTTTTTGCTAACATTTTATACAACAATGGGAAAATGTACAAACCGTTAATTTAATGCCGAAATATCACCGTAAAAACGTTATGTGTAAAAACTTCATTTCCGAGTTCTCGATCTCGCTAATATCTCTGTTGAAAGACATCGGCAAAAAGAACAGTGAAATGCAGTTACAATATATAAAATATACCTGCTTTGTATTCATAGAATACGAATTTATTTCAAGGATTTCATTTTTTGTGTACGTTTGTCGGCGCACACACAAACTTATAATCTATACCGTATTTTTTTCTGAAACCTTTTAATCTCGACTGAATTTTCATCTGAGATGGTGGACACTACCTGATAATTTTCTTACTTTTAAAATGCGCGGGAAATAAGTAGTGAAAGTTATTTCAAATATCACTGTGCGCTCTGTTGAACATAATTCGCAATCATGAACGCCCACATATTTCTTTTGCTTCTTAAGATTTTGTGGTCGGCAGATCATTGTTATCGGACATCTCAACGTATTTGAAAAGCAGAAAACTTACCCCAAAATGGTTAATCATTGCACTTACTTTTCCTTGAAGATGCTACATACAGAAGGATAAAGTGATATTATTCGCAAATACGTATGTGAAAATTTCCTCAAAATTCCTTTTGAAAGGCAAAAGGTTAGCAATTAAGTTAAATACGACAAAACCTTTCTTGAATTTCCAGATATCGAGTTCGAGAGGTGCTTATCCTGATCCTCGACATATAGTGGTTGGGCAGAATAATGTAAACATCTAGGGAAAGAAGGTTGTACACACCTAATAAGGTGCGGGACCACCTTTGGCATTCAAAACCAGCTGAATCCTCCTTGAAATGGACGCATACAAATCCTGAGTGGTGGTTAGTGGGATGTTACACCATTCTTCATGCAGAAACTGCTACAGGTCCTTGAGAGATATAGAAGGAGGATAACGGAATCTTACTCTGTTTAAGTTTGGTGATTGGGAAGGCCAAAGAAGGTGCGAAAGTTCGTCCTCATGTTTCTCAAACCATGATTAGACTTTCCAAACTTTGTGAATTGGAGCTTTATCATCTTGATAGATGGCATCCCCAGCAGGAAACAATAACTGGGCCATTGGATGGACTTAGTTGGCTGAAATGCTCTCATACGCCCTGCAAATCACCCGTCCTTTCAAGGCGATCAGGGAACCTGCTGAAAACCACGATATGACCGCCCAGAGCATGACAGAACCACCACCATGCTGCACTGTTGGGGACGCACAGTCTGGGTTGTACGCTTCCGACGGTGCTCTTCACACGTAAATACGTCCTGCTGTGGAGAATAGTGTGAATTTGGATTTTTCCGACCACATTACACGCATACATGCATCGGTAGTCCACTTTGTATGCTCCTGGCACCACTACCGTCGCCGTTGTGCATTCGCCGGGTCACCAGGGGTTTTTCAATAGCAGCTCTGTCATCAATATCTTGTTTATGCAGTTCCCTGCCCACTGTTTTTGTTGATACTGGAGTCTGGAAATGCAGATGGAGCTTCGCACTCATTTTCGGCGCCGCGGTCTTCTTATTAAGCGTAACACTCTTCTTTAATGCTCTCCTGTCTCTATCAGTCAGGGTCGTTTTCCGGCAACTCCTGTGTTTCGCATACGAGGTTTTGCCACGAATACGATATGCTGTCATGACGTTAGACACAGTAGCTTTCGATATTCCCATTACCATAGCGACTGTAGTCACAGAGGCACCAACAATTAGCCCTCTCTCGAAGTCCGTTAGGCCGCTCATTTCGTCGTCACCCTGAAAGAAATTTTGCAACAAGACACTTTAAATGAACTTAAACAGGGCCTTGCCGCCCCGGTGGCGCAGTGGTCTAAGGCGCTGGCCTATGATCATTCGTCCGTAAGGGGTCCGGGTTCGAATCCCGGTCAGGCATGGATGTTGTGTTTGTCTTACGGTACTGGCTCTCTCCCTTCCCTGGAACCAGTGACCCTAAATTAGGGACGGGCGACTGCTTATAGCCCATTGAGTTGCTCACGGTGGTCGTTAAACCTCCAATCAAAAAAAAAAAAAAACAAAAAAAAAAACAGGGCCTTAGGTTCTAAACAAAGCTATTACAGCTAAAAAGTGAAGGATACCTTTGAGTATTGCGACATATACAGCTGCATTAAAAAGCATTTCTCTGAGCGTGGTGTTCACATTATTCTGTCCCACCCCTGTACATGACCAATGGAATAAAAACAGATTCACCTTCTATCTTGGATTCTCCAAATATGTGAGTTCTTAAAGATTCATTAGCGATGCTCGCTTGTCACCGCTCATATACAGGCTCGTCATGACGAAAGGCTTAAAGTACCATATGCAAATTATTTGAATGGAAAGAATCGAGAAGGATTTATTACATGTTCAGATCGTAGTTTCATTTTAATTACCATGCGCATGATATTTGCTAACTGTTTGCTAAGACTGTATTATCACGTTTTCAAGATCTGGGCCAACTCACCAAACCCAGAGCAGAAAACTCCATTGGTTTAATCTGACCCATTGGCCACGTTGTTTCTTAATCCCTGTCGAAGATTTAACAAAGCATAAAAGATAAGCGCAACCTAATTCACAAACGCCGAGCTCACTTAGGTAATTGCCCGTTGTTTCATTTTCCCTTCATCAACAATACTGCACATGACATATTAACCTTTTGTGTTTAAATTACGCTTTAACGTTGAACTGCAGGAGGGTGTTGTTTGAGATTTGTTCATTATGCTTGAATGGCGCCTCTGCCTTATACACGCCGTATTTTTTTTTTTTAGAGAAGTATTTGGACCGGACTCAAAGGCCTCCCCTTTGGTTGAGTGAAGTTGACAAAAAGAAGGGATTGCGGTTGTTGTTAGTGTTTGCTTAACAATACCTCTGAAAGTACATCGTCATTAGTGGTCTCAAATTAGCGGTTGTAGAGGTGAACGTTTTCGTGGCTAAATGAGTTCCGTCCCACTCGCAGTTTCCCCATGTTGTAGTTTATTTAATTCAGAAGAAAAAATAGTCACACTTCGAAAACAATAGCTGGCCAACGGCTTTTAAATAATTATAAAAACTTGACGCTCTCTATGTAAGAGACGATAGAACGAGCATTGCAAATAAAGTATCTGATGTTGCGGGAAGGCCTTTTGAAAAAAACAGACAAATAATGAGCAGAGTGAGCTGCGATATTCAACGATATTGTTCCCATCAACTCTTATATCAAGTGCTTTTCTTTTCTGTTCATAATCTGTAGGTTGTAGCGACTAGCTGCATATACCCTTAACTTAGAAATATTCCAAATGGAATTTTTGTTTGTTTGTTTGTTTAGAGGTTTAACGACCACCGTGAGCAACTCAATGGGCTGTAAGCAGTTGCCCGTCCCTAATTTAGGGTCATCTGTTCCTGGGAAAGGATAGCGTCAGTGCCGTAAGACAAACTCAACATCCATGCCTCACCGGGATTCGAACCCGGACCCCATCTCGGACGAATGATCAGAAGCCATCGCTTAGACCACTGCACCACCGGGGCGGCATTTGGGTGTTTAACAACCACTACGAACAATTCAAATGGCTATAAGTAGTCGCCTGTCTTTACTTTAGGGCTACTGATTACAGGAAACCAACAAGGCCGCCAGACAGACGGAAATTCAAATGGCTATAAGATCGCCTATACCTAATCTGGGATTACAGTTAGGCTTCAGCTCCTCACACAACTAGACCACTGGGGCTGCCTAGGTGGGTTTCTAAACCAAGGGTACATGAGACTGCGGTGGCCGGCTTCTTGATGAAGGAGGGAAGGAGACAGGTGCCCCACACCTGCCTCGTCCCTCCTAACTCAAATGGCTATAAGCAGTCCCTTGTCCCTAATTTAGGGCTAAAGATTCCAGGGAACGAACAAGGCTATAGGACGGACTTATACATCAGACCACCTATTCGTAATCCGGGATTAGAGAGTGATCCCATCTCTGATGAATGGTCAGACACAGCGCCTTACACTACTATACAAACGGGGAGATCTAGCTGTGTTTCTAGACTAAGGGTACATGAGACTGGGGTGACCAGCTCCATGATGTAGAGAGTGAGAATACAGGTGCCTCACACTTGTCTCGTCCATTCTAACTCAATTGGATATAAGTAGTCGCTTGCCCCTAATTTAAGGCTACTGATTCCAGGGAGCGGACGAGGCCATCAGACAGACGGACCCATTTCTAATCCGGGATTAGGGACTGTTCCTATCTCTGAGAAATGGTCAAACTTCAGCGCCTCGCGCAGTAGACCAACGGGGCGGCATAGTGGGATTTCTAAACCATGGGTACATGAGACTGGGGTGGCAGGCTCCCTTGAAGTAGGAAAGGGGCGAGACTGGTGCCTTACTCATGTGCCTGATAGATCCAGGCACAAGTGATTAACAGCTTACGCTCTGGATTACTCGATCATCTGGGCTCCTTGCACCGCGCTGCTTTCTTGTTTACAACGCTGCATAAATCACGAAAAGAAAGTTTTAAACTATAGTGGAAAATCACCAGGAAAAATAAAGACAGCACTGAAGAAATCAGTCAGACATTATCAACATCATCTTATCGGGGCATTTAAGTCTAGCGCTGCCAACACTAAGCCTCTTAATCGTTTTCGATCATATGTCTTCTAAGGTCTTGCACTCAATTTCCTCAGGTCTCCAAGCACCACTTTCTTCCAGCTAGTCCTGGGTCTCCTTCTCGGTGTTGTCAAATTTATTTTACTTATCAGCACTTCCTTCACAAGTTGTCCATGTGCTCACCATACATGTCCAAACCATTCAAGTCTATTACTTTGGACAAATGAGAGGATCCCTGGCCTTTCATGGAGCTGCTGAAGTTTCTCATGGTGTCTTCTCTCATATCTTCAAGACTCTATATTGTATAGAGTACCATATACCTTTTTCAGTAGTCTTTCAAACGTCATAAGACATCTGGTGACTGAGAAAAAAAAATAATATGAAGAACATCAACTTACGACTAAACAAAAAGATAAAATTAGGCAGAATAAACATTACCTGTAAATTTCGTAACTTAAAAGCGATTACAGGGTAGCATAATGCCAATAAAATAAACATAAATTGCCAAGTTTTCATTATCCACTGGGAGGCTTTATCAAGGCGGAGGTTAGACATTACTTTTAACTTGTAAAGTTCGGTGTACTCATACGAAAATTTCGTTTTTCGAGTGAAAGGAATAAAATTTACCAGTCCAAGTACGTGCGACCTACATAATTTGACTCAGAGTTTGGTCGTACGTTAATGTCATTTACCTTTTTAACATTTACCATCGACACACAACGAAACAAGAAAACGGTATGTGGAACCACTGTACTCAGTTCGTACCGTTAATGGTGACGTTTACGAGTTCGATGTTCGATATAAACATCGCACAATCACTCGATATTACAGCATACAATCATAATTTTGTTAAAATATCGGGTCCACATATCACAGTAACCGTCACAATTTTTTTCAGATGTGTGCTAGATCGGCACGTGCGATTTCTGTATAAGCGAATTAAAATTTTCTAAAGAATGGCAAGCTCCGTACGGGCTTTAGAACGAAGAGTTATAGGACGAAGAGCCTTATAAAAAAATACCATGTCTTGACTCTTACAAAACACCAAACACACACTGTACATCATACTTTATATTAAATACAGGAAACGCCAATGATAAATTCATGAATTATATACACCAATCAACAATTTGTTGTACGAAACAATATATTCAAGACAAAAACCAATTATAAGGTATCTATTAATGGTCATAAAATTCTTAACCTTTTTCATGATCTTTGGACATTTATTCCGTAGAATGATGTACACGCCATTGTACTTTTATATTTTATATTTATATATTATAACATAATTATATTTTTATTTTATATATATTATATATTTTATATCATTGCACTTCTATATTTTATATTTTCCAATAGCAGATATACAGCATCACTTCGTTAGAAGCATGTACTGAACACCCTACGTTATAAAATTTTAACTCACTTGTACAAAAATCTCACGTACGTGCCTAGAACATCAGCCTTTTTTTCCAAACACAGGGGCGGCTTCAAAAAGTATACAAAAGCAAGGTCATAAAAATGAAAATTAAATTTACAAAATTGAAAGCGATTTCGGAGGAGGAGGGGTGAATAAAATGTATATCGGAAGAATAAGATTAAGTAGCACAGGTGAAAGGAACAAATCCAGGTTATAAACCTATACACACACACACACACACACAAAAAGTGGGCAAAACTATTAAAATTTAAAATATTACAAAACATTTAGGGGAATTGTTTCCCAAATAAGTTTTATTAAAAATTTGTTTCAGTTCGCCATTCCTGCTGTAGCGCGCCTATGCAAACATTGCATAGATGAGGACTTTGTGTCAAAGGAGGAGTTTGACACAAAGTCCTCAGCTAGGAGTTTGGGTGCTGATGGCCATTTATTGAAAACGCGCCATATTGAAAATAAAGATACTAATTTAAAAAGCAATTATCGTAGAATAGTAACAGAAGTTTAAACATGAAAAATATTTCATTCAAAAATTATTATCACAGTTTTTATCTTACAAATTGCTAATGAAAATACTGTATTCCTATTTTCAGTGCACGCAACAAAAACGAATGGCTGTTTAACATATCTACAAATTAAATTAACTTGAATTTTTGTGCCTTCAATTCTTTACTGATTTATTCAATAATATCGAAACTCGGTTTCTATGCACAGATAATATAGGGACCGCCCAAAAAGCGTGCTTCTAGCTCTGTCACGCTATTTTTTTTTTTTAATTCGGGGTTTAAAAGAATTATTTATTTGACCTGGTAATACAGTGACAGGATAAATAGACATAGTGGTGCAGTATTGTCAGGCAGACATAGACAGTATATTAATTTTACATCAACAAAGTACATAGCATACAGTATACCAAATGATCAAATAACACGAACATAGCCAGTGCTGATCAAGTAACACATTGATAGCCAGTGCCAAGAAACACACACACAAACATCCATGCCTTACCGGGATTCGAACCCAGACCCGTCACTGAGCGGATGATCCGAAGTCATCGCTTAGACCACTGCGCCACAGGGGCGACTGTCACCCGCATGACTCACACCAGTCGGTTAGGTTATCCTCCAGGGCCGTAGCCACTTTACATCCTTCGCCCGATCTCAATCATCAGCCGCCCCTTCCAACTTGCTTGTCTGGCTACGGGCCTGTTATCCTCCCACCAGAGAATGCCTTCCGGGCCGCGGGTGGCCTAGTGGTCAACGTTCGTGCCTGCCACGGAGAAAACCTCAGTTTCGATCCCAGGCAGGTACGAACGCTCGAACCAACTAAATATCAGCCGTGCGTTGGATGGGCACGTTAAGCCGTCGGACCCCGGGTACTGCCACCCCCGGTAATAAATAAGGGCGGCTTTCTCCCCTTTCTACCTCGCTTCCGTGTGACTTTCTTATCGGGCACTCTTGCCCAAATCTCCTTTCCTATTTCTAAGGGTTGTTTAAGACCTGGGGTCAGACACTCCCATCCTAAAATCCTCTAAATATGATCTGATCTGATCTGAAAATGCCCTCCACCCCTCTTGTTGTGAAAAAAAAATGCATGCTTGCTCGCGGTTATAACTGGGGACGACATCAGCTTGGTTCGATAGACAACAAAAGGATTTATATAATTTTCGTGGTTTTGTAACCGAAAGACTTGCGATCAATTTCTGAAGAAGTAACAGTTCGTGTCGCCTCTAAAATACAAAATTCAAACACATACATAAAAATAATGAAAATATTTAAATATATAGAAAGTTTGTGCTCTAACTGCTATTTTAAACCTTAAAGTTGCAACTAATCACTCTTTATTTTACTATCTTAAACAAGGTACAGTACTAAGTAAATGTTCATTTCGTGTTTACGATGACTTTCTATGTTGATTTCCGCCGTCTTTACACGATCATTTTTCAAATAACTGATTCAAATAACACATTTGACTGTTTATATGATTTAATGTGATGAAGTTTATTATTAAACTTCATCACATTAACCTTGGAAAAACGGTGCTTATTGAGTTATAACATATAGAGACTTACACCAATTATTATTTCCTTCAAACATAGTTTTTAATACGTTGATTGGCACGTAATATATTTATCGATGTTAACAAACCATTCACGAGATATGATGTCCATCACGAGCAGGTGACAATATCAAGAAAACCACATACCATTAATGTATTTAAATCATACTCAGTTCCATTCTGTTAATAACATCAGAAGATGGGTCCGTTGCGGGCCTGAAAGTTCTAATGTTTTCTATATGAATTTAATAATAAACTTCATCACATTAAATCATCTAAACAGTCAAATGTGTTATTTGAATCAGTTATTTGAATAATGGTCGTGTAAAGACGGCCGAAATCAACATAGAAAGGTACAGGACCTTCGTTTAATTGGTGCCTATGGAAGAGGCCAGTGGCGCACTTTGTGGGGGCAACCCACGGACCTGTGTCCTCCCCATGAAGTATCACTCAGTCATTCGTTCTTTGTTATTGGCTGCTTATTTAAATATATTCGTATACATTTTTAAATATATGTATATTTTATGAATCTTTGAAATAGGCTTTAATATGGCGGAGATGTTTTCATCGCTTTCCAATATTTTAGAATATGTTTTTTCCAGGCTATATTTTTATTTGCATATTCAATATCTTGGGCCACCCTCAGTAAGAAATCGTAGGTGCGTCAGTGACAGAGATCACACTGACCATATACCCCAGTTACGGCACTGCTCTGTGTACGTGTTTCTTTGTTTTTCTCCATTTTTAACATCAAGTGAACCTTTGATTCCAAAAAATGATTTTACAAGCATATTGCCTTGAGGCATGAAACAATTTCCACGGTTAAAACATGTTAGATATATAACAGCGTTTCAGATGAGCGGTGCGCTTCCGTGGAAAGTGCACTTCTGTGAACGTCACCCATTTTCTTGGAAAGTTGGGCTAGTGGATCATGGTACCGGTTCCCCCAGACAACCAGCAGTGGCGAGTTCACTATGTATCAACATGCCTTACAGCGCTAGTCAGCAAACATGTACTGGGAGGAAAAGATGGGAGGGAGGGGACGAAAGGGAAAAAAATGCTTCGTTGCGATCCATTGTTCAGCTGTTTTTCTCAGGATTAGTTTCTTTACGTTGACTTTTTGATTGGCGCTTGGAATCTTAATAGTTTACTTCACCTTTGCATTAAAAAGAAAAAAAAATCCTTTATTTTCCGTTTACTCCATGCTCTAAATACATAAATAAAACTTGTTTCACTAACAATGAAGTATAGAACGAAAACGTTTTGTAAATGTCTCATCTAGATATGTCGAAAATGTTAGTTCTTTTTTATCATGACGCACTGAAACGACCCTTTCAGTTAAAGCAAAAGCAGTTAACATGGTGGTGGCCCACTAAGCTTAGGCTGAAAAGCGGTTGTCGATCGGCCGGACTATAACGCACACTTGACAGAAAAAAGTGTTCGACTCATTTTTGTTCGCTTTATCTTTTAACATAAATCCGCGTGTCAAAAAGTGATGTATTATGTACCATCTCACGCTGTGTCTACGAATACACTACAAGATGTGGAACGGAAATTTTCGTCTAATGAAATGTGAACCTATTCTGCTCTATTAAAATATTTCAGTTCATCAGCACGTCTTTTGAAAAATAGATCCTGCTTATGTTATCAGTTTGTCCGTCCGTCTGTGAGCACCATATCTCTGCAACTATTACTCCGATTTGAAAAATTATTTTTGTGTTGAAAAGCTTGAAATCTTAGAATAACAATCCTTTCATTCCGTTTTTTTTTACGATGCACAAATTCGCCGCTAGAGGGCGTAAATGCAGATGATATCGAATTCAAAATACATTTTATTCCATATAATTGCTTCTAAATATCTGATTGAAAAAATTCTTTTACTTTTCGATTCCATTTGTATCGAACACTAATTCAGGTGCAGTCACTTTTTCAAGTTACGCATAGATTTCCCGCTGGGGTACACGTAAAGGTAAATTGCGTTTTGCCCACGATCTCTGCTTCTAAAACTCCGATTTGGAAAATTCTTTTAGCACCGGATACAGCTCGGAATGGGAAATATTTTCCATAAAATTTATAATTTTTTTGGTAAAGAATAGTTTGGCCACCAGGGGCATGAAGTGTTAATTTCTGCTTCTGATGTATTTGCAGAAAAATCTGAGCTTCTAAAATCTCGACTGAAAACAAATCTTTCATGGACCGATATTACTTAGGTCGATAACGTTTTTCGGAATATTTTCATCTTAAAATAATGCATGGTTTCTTCCGCCAGGGGCATAAATGTATATCTTATTTTTTCAGTATCTCTGCACCTAAGAGTCCGATTTGAAAAATTTCTTCTTTGTTGGCTAGTTTCCGGTGCGAAATGTTTTGCACATAATTTCAAAATTTTCAAGTAAAGCATAGACTTTCCGCTAGGGGGCGTAAAGATGAATTGAGTTTCTCCCGATATCTCGGCTTCTAAAACCCCGATTTGAAAAATTCCTTCTGTATCGGATACAACTCCTGATGGAAAATATTTTGCATATAATTTGTAATTTTTGGTAAAGAAGTTTGGCCACCAAAGACGTAAGTGTATATTTTTGCTTCTGATGTATTCGCAACAAAATCTGAGCTTATAAAAGCTCGATTGAAAAAAAATTATTTCATGGGCAGATACCATTCATGTCGATAAACCTTTTCGGAAAAATTTCTTCTTAATGCATGATTTCTCCGCTAGAGGACGTAGGTGTATATCTTATTTTTGTTAATATCTCTGCTTCTAAGAGTCCGATTTGAAAAATTCTTTCTTTGTTGGAGAGCGTTTCATGTGCGAAATGTTTCTCATATAATTTCAAAATTTTCTTAACGCATAAGTCTGCCACCAGGGGGCGTAAGTTCAAATTTCCGTTTACAGCAATATCTGCGTCAGATGCAACTAACTATACAAACAGATGTTGTGTTAATACACATAACATCCGTTAACTATGCAAACGGATGTTCTGTTAATCAACAGAGTTCAGGGGATTTGGGCGAATTTTAGTGGGCTGAGTGGAGAATTCGAGGCCGCTGTGGTGCCGTGGTAGCATGTCCGGCGCGTAACTGTAAGACCCTGGGTTCGATTTCCGGTGCTGCCGATGATAATTTTTCCGTGACTTACTTATAAACGTGGAAAGAGCGATGTCTTCTGTTGGATATTGTGTTTGTTTTACGGCACTTGCTCTCTCCCTTCCCTGGAACCAGTGACCCTAAATTAGATTTAACGACCACCGGAAGATTTCTTTTGCTCACGGTGGTCGTTAAACCCTCAATTAAAAAAAGTCGGATTAAGGAAATTCGTTTCGAATGGTATAGATCTAACTTTCCCATTGAGTTTTCATTCCAGTACAAGTTGTGTTATTTCTTGATCATGTTCTTCATTTTTGAACAAACATTCTGAACCTCCAGTTTCCTTGTTACTTATGGCAATGCTGACAGTTTGCCAGGTCACGATATGAAAGTGATAAAAACGACTATAAACAGAGTTCAGGGGATTTGGGCGAATTTTAGTGGCTGTTGTAAAATACGCTGCTCCACTTTGAGAACTATGGTTTTTCAAGTTGTATCACCGTTTATCATTATTGTTCATTATTAACTGCTTTATATTGTTGTGAAAGATAAATTCCACTAAATATCTTGTTAATTTAATCATTGTGTCTTCTGTGTGAATTCATGTGGAAAGTTGAGTGTTGTTAAGAATAAACATTAAGTGTCGTTCAGTAACGTTTCATTCATTGTACCTTACCGATAGGTTTTATTGTGTTTTAGAAATTAAGGTTGATACACAGACATTCACGACCTTAAAATTTACATAAGGTAAAAGGCAAGTCTGTCTAAGATGTTCCACGTCTTTTCCAGCTTTGTCTGGAGCAGGTTTTTTGAAGTAGCATAAATGTGTACTTGTGATTTTCATAGAACCTCTGCTTCTTAATTGTGGATCTCAAGAATCCTTTTTAGATAGCATAAAGGCAGGTATAACCAAGGTTTTTCTGTTTCCTCTGGTTTCTATCAGGTAGTTGTGCGCACAGTGTAGTCGTAAAAAGCAAGCGTGATGTTTTGGTTTGATTTTTTTTTTTGATTGGAGGTTTAACGACCACCGTGAGCAACTCAATGGTCTATAAGCAGTCGCCCGTCCCTAATTTAGAGTCACTGGATTCAGGGAAGGGAAAGAGCCAGTGCCGTAAGACAAACACAACATCCATGCCTGACCGGGATTCAATCCCGGACCCCTTACGGACGAATGATCAGAGGCCAACGCCTTAGACCACTGCGCCACAGGGGCAGCGTTTTGGTTTGAGCATATCACCTCTGTCTTAGAATTTGGTTGAAGTTCGGTTCTGAAACACTTTAAATTTTAACCTTCCTCTTCTCTTAGTAGACGTGGTTGTTCCACTCATCATTCTGGGACCATTAACCGTGTTCATTTTTAGTTCTCTTCTATTGAAAAAAAAAAGGCCCGATCTTATATTTGTTTATTGTTGATGTATTCCTTCTTAAAAATCTGTGTCAAACGAAGCCAACCTGCCTGGTAGCGAAGTGGTCTAAACGCTGGCTCCTCATCATTCGTCCGAGTGCGCCAGGGCTTGATTCTCCGATGAGACATGGACGGTGTGCTTATCGTTCGACACTGGCTTTCTCCCTTCACTGGATCCAGTGCAGGAGTGATATGTAGCCAGTTCGGTCTGGTTCCAGCAAACCTTTTGTTAGAATCCTGATGGATCACCGTAACCGTTTATTAAATTAAACGATCGGAATGGGAAATGCGAAGCAGAATTCTTGCCAGTTTCTATAAATACTTTCGTGCAGCTAAAAACATTAAAGTAAAACAAGTCAGCTCACCTTGGTGCACGATACGTCAATAAAATCAATCCATGGTTTAAAACCTGAGTTGATGAACCATAACTTTAATTATGCTCAAGATACAAGTTAAAACCTGATGATAATTAAAAACACTTCATCAGAACTTTCGGCTCCACCCTGGATCCCGTCTTCAGATGAGAAATACAAATGCAAACATAAGACAGAGTAACACATTAATTTATAGGTATCGACAATGACGTATGTGTAGTGGTATCCTAGTGGCCACAAGGATATCTACATCTTTAACTGATATTAAAGTGAGACAAATAGGTTGACAGGGAAGGGGGTATGTAGGAAAGGTAGAATAAGTACGAAAAGCGTCATTGTCGAGACCTATAAATTAATGTGTTACTCTGTCTTATGTTTGCATTTGTAATTCTCTTCGGAAGATGGAATCCAGGGTGGACCCGAAAGTTCTCATGAAGTGTTTTTAATTATCATCAGGTTTTAACCTGTATCTTGAGCATAATTATAGTTATGGTTCATCAACTCAGGTTTTAAACCATGGATTGATTTTATTGACGTATGGTGCAACAAGGTAAGCTGCCTTGTGTTTTACTTTACTGTCTTGCCAGTTTATTACTGAGAGTTTCTTGCCCCTTTCCTGTTTTCATTTCTTTCTAGTTTTCCCCACAGCTCAGATCATTGGGAGAAACTAGAAAGAAATAAAAACAGACACTAAGCAGCACACAAAAATACACGAAGAATACACAATACAAACGCTTGTGAAAACATAAGGTTGTCCGCGCCGCGCATCGAATGCGAGTCCCCTTACTCCGGAGTAAATCACTCTCCCAACTGAGCTACGCGGACATAATGTCTCGCTGCAGATTTGGCGTCTTGACACATGTTTTCACCTCTGTAGTACGTCACACACTTCATGAAAGGAGGGAGCCTATAGCTTACGTTTTTGCGCCTCGTCAGCACCAGCTGCTCCTGGAGAAACTGCCGTAGGGGAGGGACTTGATTTCACAACGAGCGGATACCTCTGCAAGAAAACAGGGTAAGACAGGAGAGCGAGGAAGACGTTCGGGGAAAAGCTTGGGATTTCTTCAAGGAAGTGTCACGGACTTGAAATACATTTGAATACCGGATTACTGTGCTGACGCCTGCGTTTAAGGCTGATGGGGGGGGGGGATGATAATCTGGGGCTAAGTGCCTCACTATGAGGACTAACTCTGTTGTAGTGTCTGATGAAAATTTTATCGAAAATCTGTGTTTTATACAGGTTTTACCTAATTTGTGTTTAACCATGAGATACGGCTCCAACACGCTTATTGCTTTGTATGTGTTTGTGTTGTTTGTCGCTAAGAGACTAACCCATCTGCTTAAATTTATAGATTAAAATACAGAATGTCACAAACTATTAATAAAAATAAGATCTAACCATTTATTAAATGAACCCTATTTAAATACCTTTAATATCTAGTGCCAGAGTCCGACTTAGATGTGAAGACCCCCTAGGCCGATCTGCAAATCTAGGCCCTTACGTTTTATGGAACCACATAGAACAATTTATTTTTGTGTGACACAATGCACTTTGAAGAAATATTGAGTCTCCCTAAAAATGGTCCCAGGGCTTGAGCCCAGCAGGGTTGTGCATAAATCAGGCCCTCTCTAGCTGAAACTAAACTAAAAAATCAGTTCATGACAAAATGTATCATATAATACCTTAAGAGCCGCAATTAACTTTTGTTGGTAAATGTCTCCTGTTCAATTAGACGTATCTTCCACCACCATCATTCATGCTGCTGCTCATGCGAACCAGTTGTTATCCATTTGGCATATCACCTCTGACCCATGACCCAGTGGCGCTAAATTAAAGACAGGTGACTGTTCATAATCCTTAGAGTTGCTAAAGATGGTTGTTAAACCCCGAAACAACATCAACAACAATAAAAACTAAGCATTTGACAGTGTATTTCTTTCTTAGAAACATTTATTAACTGTATACTCTGATGACAGATCTTCAAATTCGACTTTTATGTTACGAGTATGTGTTCGTACGCTGTGCAGAATTCTGACAGCAAACATTCCCCGCACATTCAACGGAAATATTCAAAGCAATAGATTTTGATCCCAATTCTCCATGGCATGGATGCTCTACTTTCCATTTAATTTTAAGACAAATCCATGATACGAATATCGCAGATTTGACAAATTCCACAGCATCGGTACTGGGTCATGGTCTTTCGTTAAACTGATTTTAAAACAAATCCATGACACGAATGCCACATATTAGAAAACAATCTGCAGCCTGGACAATGCTGCAGCAACGAAATAATTTATTTTAATAAAAAGTGAGTAACAATGAATCGGAGAGAACAATAAGCAACGATCAAAGGACAGTTGAGTAAAAAAATCGGAAATAACGAATATTGTAGAAATGGATGACCCAGTTTGGTCTGAAAATTCGTGGCCTGAATACTTTAGAAAAGAGCCAGCGATTGTTTTGTCTAAACATTGGTAACAGAGAAACCATTGAAATGATTGACAGACTTTGACTGAAAGTGTGCGGAATGGGTACTTAAGAAAGGAGCAAGCAATTAATTATCTAAAGATTCGCAATAAGGGAGAATAAAAGGTCAACCTGCAAATTTCTGACGCGGGTGCCTTAGAGCGAATTTTAGCCAAAAGTTCGTAATAAGAAACCAGTCAAAAGGGTGAATCAATTTTGGCGACGTTGGGAAGGTTAAAGCCTGTTTGATATACATGTGAACGACAAATACATTTTGTTGTCATATGATTGAGATCTGCACCAGCGCGATGTTTTATATCAGTGGATTATATTTGATGCCCTTTGAACTTCCAGTGAGAACAACAATAAAAGAAGAAGAAGTCGTTATACGCAAGCCTTTTGTTCATTGTTTCTACTTGCCCGTTATCTTTACTTACCTAGATATTTTAGAAGGTTCAATTAGTTCAGAGTTAGATGAGAAGATTAGTTAGTTAATTACTTAGCAAAACGACTGCTACAAAACGTGATACGGGCCAATCGTTTTTGATTAAATGCATACTGAATTCGGCTAATTGAATTTGATTAAATGTACATTGAATCTGGCGAATGCCTCCTTGGTGGTGGAGCGGTCTGAGATGTTAGTTTTGGATCATTCGTCCGAGATGGGCCCTCGTTCGATTCTCGAATGGAGAATGGGTGGTGTGTTTTTTCCTTTGGCGCTGCCTCACTCACCTCCATGGAACTTATGGCCCTAAAAATGAGGGACGACGACTGCTTACACATATTTAAGTTGCTCATGGTGGTCGTTAAACCCTAAAAAAAAAGGGGGGGGGGTCGATTTTAATTAAATCTATGCCGAAGCATGCAAAGCGATTTTAACAAAGAATCATTGAAAGAGTTTGAATTAAACTCCTGTGACATACAAAGTGATAAATTCGATTTAACTTAATATGGACGACTCAAAATCTGGTAGCACAATTTGACCAGAAATTGCTGCCATGTATGCAATCGATGTAGGTCCGTTAATTTTATTATACTCCGGGTGGTCTAGTGATCAGAAGCTCTGGTTTGTATATAGTCGGTTGAGTTAGGCCCGGGTTCTAGTCCCGAATGAGGCATGGGTGTTGTGCTTGTTCTACGGCGCTGGCTTTCTCCATTCCTTGAAATCAGTGACCCCAAATTGTGAACAAGTAACCGCTTGTAACCCTTAAAGTATTCCATTGTGAGCGTTCATTCCCGAAACAAAGATACTGTTTTCGCCAAAATATGCGACATAGGTGTTGCGCTAATAAAAATGTGCAAATTGACAAGCAAAAACAATACGGACCGCTGAAATTATTAACAATAAAAAGAAACAGACAGCTGAATTCGCATACGTAAAGAGAAACGGCAAAAAATATTGAGCTAGTCATTCAGTAAATTGATTTACATGAAACATTCCGAAGCTCACTCACAAGAGTTATATTTACCTCCATGCTTTCGAACAAAATACACTCAGTGGACAGAAATCTTGCGATATCTACCTAGTAACGGATAGGCGCACCTATCGCTTGGATAAGAACAATGCCGATGCGAGACATTGAGTCCAGTAGGTCATGAAAGTGTTCCACAGGTATTTCTACCAATGCTTGCAGCACCACTGTCCGTAATTCAGTCATATTCCTGGGTGGAAGATCCAAAGCTCGAATGGACCTTTCCACAGGATTCCAAGGATTTCGCATATGGTTCATGTCCGGTGAACGGGGAGGCTGCTCCAGGGCCTCCCCGTTCAGGCCTCTCTAACCATGTTCTAGTCAACAAAGCTGCGAAATGCTCTTCTAACCCGTTATACTCACCAAAGCTGCAAAATGCTCTTCTAACCATGTTCTAGTCACCACTGCTTCTAAATGCTCTGCTATTAATATCATGTTCTAGTCAGCACTGCTGCGAGAAATGATCTAACCATGTTCTAGTCAACACTGATGCAAAATGCTCTTCTAACCATGTTCTAGTCGCCACTGCTTCTAAATGCTCTGCTATTAATAACCATGTTCTAATCGCCACTGCTTCTAAATGCTCTGCTATTAAAAACCATGTTCTAATCACCACTGCTTCTAAATGCTCTGCTATTAAAAACCATGTTCTAGTCACCACTGATGCAGAAATGCTATTCTAACCAAGTTCTAGTCAACACTGATGCAAAATGCTCTGCTATTAATAACCATGTTCTAGTCACCACTGCTGCGAGAAATGATCTAACCATGTTCTAGTCAACACTGATGTAAAATACTCTTCTAACCATGTTCTAGTCACCCTGCTGCAAAATGCTCTTTTAACCATGTTCTAGTCACCACTTCTGCAAAATGTTGTTCCAACCATGTTCTAGTCACCGATGCTGCGAAATGCTCTTCTAACCATACTCGAGTCACCACTGGTGCGAAGTGCTCTTTTGATCATGTTCTAGTTATCACTGCTACGATAAATGCTTTTCTAACCATGTTCTTGTCACGACTGCTGCGAGAAATGCTCTTCTAACCATGTTATAGTCACCACTACTGCGATAAATGCTCTTTCAACCATGTTCTAGTCACCACTGCTGCGAAATGTTCTTATAACCCATGTTCTAGTCACCACTGCTGCGAAATGCTCTTTTAACCATGTTCTAGTCACCACTTCTGCAAAATGTTGTTCCAACCATGTTCTAGTCACCGATGCTGCGAAATGCTCTTCTAACCATACTCGAGTCACCACTGGTGCGAAGTGCTCTTTTGATCATGTTCTAGTTATCGCTGCTACGATAAATGCTTTTCTAACCATGTTCTTGTCACGACTGCTGCGAGAAATGCTCTTCTAACCATGTTATAGTCACCACTACTGCGATAAATGCTCTTTCAACCATGTTCTAGTCACCACTGCTGCGAAATGTTCTTATAACCCATGTTCTAGTCACCACTGCTGCGAAATGCTCTTTTAACCATGTTCTAGTCACCACTTCTGCAAAATGTTGTTCCAACCATGTTCTAGTCACCGATGCTGCGAAATGCTTTTCTAACCATACTCGAGTCACCACTGGTGCGAAGTGCTCTTTTGATCATGTTCTAGTTATCGCTGCTACGATAAATGCTTTTCTAACCATGTTCTTGTCACGACTGCTGCGAGAAATGCTCTTCTAACCATGTTATAGTCACCACTACTGCGATAAATGCTCTTTCAACCATGTTCTAGTCACCACTGCTGCGAAATGTTCTTATAACCCATGTTCTAGTCACCACTGCTGCGAAATGCTCTTTTAACCATGTTCTAGTCACCACTTCTGCAAAATGTTGTTCCAACCATGTTCTAGTCACCGATGCTGCGAAATGCTCTTCTAACCATACTCGAGTCACCACTGGTGCGAAGTGCTCTTTTGATCATGTTCTAGTTATCGCTGCTACGATAAATGCTTTTCTAACCATGTTCTTGTCACGACTGCTGCGAGAAATGCTCTTCTAACCATGTTATAGTCACCACTACTGCGATAAATGCTCTTTCAACCATGTTCTAGTCACCACTGCTGCGAAATGTTCTTATAACCCATGTTCTAGTCACCACTGCTGCGAAATGCTCTTTTAACCATGTTCTAGTTACCACTTCTGCAAAATGTTGTTCCAACCATGTTCTAGTCACCGATGCTGCGAAATGCTCTTCTAACCATACTCGAGTCACCACTGGTGCGAAGTGCTCTTTTGATCATGTTCTAGTTATCGCTGCTACGATAAATGCTTTTCTAACCATGTTCTTGTCACGACTGCTGCGAGAAATGCTCTTCTAACCATGTTATAGTCACCACTACTGCGATAAATGCTCTTTCAACCATGTTCTAGTCACCACTGCTGCGAAATGTTCTTATAACCCATGTTCTAGTCACCACTGCTGCGAAATGCTCTTTTAACCATGTTCTAGTTACCACTTCTGCAAAATGTTGTTCCAACCATGTTCTAGTCACCGATGCTGCGAAATGCTCTTCTAACCATACTCGAGTCACCACTGGTGCGAAGTGCTCTTTTGATCATGTTCTAGTTATCGCTGCTACGATAAATGCTTTTCTAACCATGTTCTTGTCACGACTGCTGCGAGAAATGCTCTTCTAACCATGTTATAGTCACCACTACTGCGATAAATGCTCTTTCAACCATGTTCTAGTCACCACTGCTGCGAAATGTTCTTATAACCAATGTTCTAGTCACCACTGCTGCGAAATGCTCTTCTAACCACGTTCTAGTCACCACTGTTCTGTGGGGAGGCACATTGTTTTTCTGGAAGAGTCTGTTGCCCTGTTGGTGCATGATGACCATGAACGGATATAGATGATCTACAATGATGGACACCTGGTGTGTACCGTTCGGAGATGTATCTAGACGTACCAGACGTTCCAACGCGTGCCAGTTGAACACACCCCAGACCATAACCGATCCTCCTCTAGCCTTAACAGCTCCTCTTTGACATGCCGGATAAATAACTTGGTGAGGTTTTCATTAGATCTGCACCCTCCCATTTGCGTGAAATAACTAGAAACAGGACTCATCGAAACAGGAGACCCATCTCCAATTATCGAAGGTCCAGTAGCGATGTTCTTTCGCGCAGTTAAGGTGTACAGTCCGGTGATGGGGCGTAATCAATAAGACTTTGTTTGGTCGATGGCTCCCATAACCTATTGCGACTAATGATCTCCGGATGGTCTTGGTGGAGACGTTTCTGCCACCTTCCTCGTTGAATTGGGCGGTGATTTGTGTCACTGCCGGTATCCGGTTGGTTCTTATTATGCGAAGCAGACGTCGACGGTCAAGTTCATCAACCACCTTTCTCCGCTTACAGCGCTGTCCAAGATACGATGCTATTTCGTAAACGGCGTATTCCCGATGCTCTCGAAAGGGTATACTGCAATTCCTGTATCACGTCCGCGATAGAGTGACCCATGAGTCGGGAATTCACTATTATCCCTCTTTGAAACTCTATTAAGTTACGACGTTTATCCATACTGACATCGAATTACTGTCTACGTGAATGCAGTGGTGTCCGCTTACCTACATATCTGCCAAGCGGTGGGTTCGTCTACTAGCGAGAGGCGTGACAGAGTCGCGTCGCCCAGTAACCATGTATCCCATGATTTATATCCTCTCAGTGCATGACAGTATACATGCTAGATATCGTTATTTATACACTGCTGGCCACCCAAAATGCAACACCAAAAAGGAAGCATCCGATTGGCCTGAAATTCGTAGCATGCGTCGCCCGCGAGAGGACATGCAAACGTTTAGCATTGCAGGGCATATACAAATCATATGCGCCCGGCACGCCACCGAGAAGCACTATAAGAAGGGTGCACAGATGGCGGGTTGTAAGTAGTGGAAGTGTGTTATGCTTCCGGATCTGGGCGTGAGAAGCTTTCTGATGCCTCGTCGCAGAATACGGCAGTCATTCACGAACGTTAGCGCAGGAATTAGGGTGTGTTGCGCAACAACCTGTGTCAGCACATACCGTTCGACGTCGTCTGCAGGAACAGGGACTTGCCGCACTGCTCCCATTGCTCCGATTACCATTGACGTTACACCACCGGCGAGTGCGGTGGCAGTGGGCCATTGAACGCCGCACCTGGACTACGAAATGGCAGGACATTGTCTTCTCCGACGAATCCCGCTTCTGCCTGCAACACCACGACGGTCGGATCCGTGTGTGGCGGCACCGCGGCGAGAGACTGTATGACGTCTGCATTATGCATCGCCATTCCGGTCCGCCGCCTCGCGTTATGGTTTGGGGCGCAATTGGATATGGCACCCGCACCCCTCTGGTACGCGTCACCGGTACACTCAACAGCCACCGCTACATCTCCGACGTTTTGGAGCCTGTAGTCCTCCCTAACCTGCAGGATCTGCCAGCGGCCACGTTTCAACAGGACAATGCGCCGGCACGTGGCACGCATCGTGCAACAATTCTTCACGGCCCACCAGGTGTCACTGCTGCCGTGGCCCGCCTGTTTTCCCGATATGTCGCCCATCGAATACGTCTGGTCGCTGATTGGCAACTGAGTGGCCCGGCAAGTACCACCAGCGGCTAGGCCTGATGAACTATGGCAACGTGTGGAAGCAGCCTGGACCGACATACCCCAAGCATACATCCAAAGCCTCTTTCGTTCGATGCCGCTGCGTGTAGCGGCCGTTATTGCCAGCCATGGTGGCCACACGAACTATTGATGTCTGCGTGTTCCGCAAGTCGCACGGGCCTGTAAGCTCAATCGTTTCATCTTTGTATCTGTTGTTATGTGCCCAGTAAATCTGGCTTTGCTATCTTGTGTCCTTCTTGGTGTTGCATTTTCGGTGGCCAGCAGTGTATTTTCTTTTTCAGACATGTAGACAAGAAGCTCACATTTTTGCATGAATTCTAACGAAAACATGTAAAGTATAATTGTGTACATGCACTTGTGACGTTTAACAGTAACTCTTGTACATAGAGAGACTAACTGATAGTTTACGAGTGAATAGTATTTCAACCATAAATGTGACGCCAGGAACTGCCATGAATTCTCGTCCTTTTATCAGGAACCGCCACTTTTATGTAATCTTAAGTTAGGAACCGATCCGAGATAAAATCATAATTCACCTAGTCACGAATTACGGAGGTTGGCCATACAACTGTGTGTGACCCAGTTCGGGTATGCTGCCAAACTTTAAAGAAAGGGCAACGTAGGTCTCTATTTAAAGTAAATTCTCCCTTTGCACGCCCGTAAAAGATATGTTGCTGGACTGGTTTGGTTATGTGTCAGGCGAAAAGCGGAGAGCTGATAAATTTCAGGAGAGAATAAGGATAAAGAATCAGTTGATTCAAGATTAGTAAACAAATATGCTGTTGAAATGTTACGGGCTTTAATAGACATTTTAACTGTTTGTGCTACGATTTTATTTTCATCAGAATCGTTCCCCAAATCTGACCGAACGTTTTAGGAACAACGCGTATAAAAATAGACGTTGACCTAAGATATATGAACATTGTATTTAACATTGAATTTTGTGCTACATGAAGGGTGAGAAATCATAAGAAACATAAATGTGTAACAGGATCAGTGTTGTACACGAATCACGACAATAAACCTGTAGGTGCGAAGCACATATTTGCACACGGATCAGCCAAAACATTAGAAACGCCTACCTATCGTAAGACCTGCTCTCGCAGCCAAAAGAGCTCTCACCCGATGAGACATAGATTCAACGATATGTTGGTCTATCTCAAAAGAGGGTGAGAGCTCTTTTGTTGTTGGTCAGCAACGAGATGTTGGTCTTTTTTTCAAAAGAGGGTGAGAGCTCTTTTGGAGAAAGAAAAGCTCTTTTTCCAAAATAGCTCTCACCCGATGAGATATAGATTCAACGATATGTTGGTCTTTCTCAAAAAAGGGTGAGAGCTCTTTTGATGTTGGTCAGCAACGAGATGTTGGTCTTTCTTTCAAAAGAGGGGAGAGCTCTTTTGGAGAAAGAAAAGCTCTTTCTCCAAAAGAGCTCTCACCCGATGAGATATAGATTTAACAAGATGTTGGTAGGTGTTTCTTGATATTTGGTAACGTGACTGCAACAGAAGATCCTGCAGTTTCAATAAATTATGCGGTTGGAGTGATGCTGCTTGTTCCCGTTTCTCCAACTCAAACCACAAATACTCGATAGGATACATATCCGGCGAATTTGGGGGCCATGGAAATAAGTGGAATTCCTCTTCATGTTTCTGGAATCATTCCTAAACCTTCTTCGCAGTATGGCACGGAGCCAGTGGTATAACCATGTTTCAAAACCGGAGGGGGGGTGTCCGATCACACATACACCGTGATAGGGCCCCCTCCACATCATATGTATACATATATATACAATAGGAGGAGACAGGCCCAAGATAAACAATTGTGGAAGAAATTTGGGGAGACCTTCGTCCAGCAGTGGATTGATAATGGTTGATGATGATGATATATACAATAATATATACATACTGTGTAAAATAATTTGGGACCCCCCCCCCTCCATTCTACACACGCACACGCAGGAGCAAAGCAGTTGCTGAGGCGCGATCTAACATGTACGACATAGACGTCTCTGTTGGCGAATTGTGGAACTTAGTGAGCACAACTGCAAAACTAAGATAGATAGGGCAGAAATGTAAATTACGAACTTGTAGAGTTGACTTTACTTATTAGGAATCGTTATCGCCGTCTTATTAAGTACACATTATATACGTGTTTGCATTCTACGAAACATCACAAGCTTATGTTATTCAATTTAGTCGATTCACATAATAAAAAAGTGTGCATTATATCATTATATTCCCGAAAAACATTTTTTTTTCGGGGTGGGGGTCCTTTACGTTGGGGATCCCCGACTCTGAAAATCTGGAGGGGTCCTGACTCCCCCACCCCCACCCCCAGTGGTTACGCCCATGCATGGAGCATTGTCTTGTTGAAAGACGCCATCTCCCCCAGGGAATACAGTCGCCATACTTGGTCAGCCACGATGTTCAGGCACGTGACAGCTGTCAGAGTTCTCTCTACAGAGATAATGGGTCGAAGTGTTCCCCAAGAAAATATTGCCCACACTATCACACTCCCTCCAGCCGCCTGGATACGCCCCAGAGTGCATCCAGGTGAGAAGGCTTCCTTGGATAAACGTCACACACGAGCTCATCCGTCGACATGGTGTAACAGAAAACGGGATTCGTCTGACCAATAGACCCTCGTCCAGTCTTCTATGGTCCAATGTCGATGATCACGTGCCCACTGCAAACACTGACGACAGTGAACGGCTGTGAGCACAGACACACGAATCATTCTGCGGAGACCTATATCCAAGAGCGTAGGATGAAGTGTGTGTTCGAACACATTGGGCCCTTCACTATAATTGAAATCATGGGTAATGTCAACCACTATAGCCCCCTGTTGCTGCAGACATGGTGAGATGGCCTGCGCCGACCACTGTCATCAGTGAGGCGTGGCACAACCACGCTTTGTCAACCGGTCGAAGTGTCATCTTCACTATATTGACAAAAGTCACTGGACACCTAGAAGAGAAACACAACATAGCATTTAATGACATACATTAGAATGGTATCGGTCCACATTTGGCCTTAATGCATGCACTGACCCTTCGAGACATGCTTTCGAAAAGGTTTTGGAACACAGCGATAGATATGCGCTTCCATTCAGTACATAATGCTGCCGCTAATTGCTGCGTAGCAGTAGGCATTGGTTCCAAACTTCTTATGCGGCGCTCTAATTCATCCCATAGGTGATCTATGGGATTTAGATCAGGGTTCTGTGCTGGCCAATCCCCACATGATACGGAATTATCATCAAACCACGCCGTAAAAGTCCTTGCTTTATGACTCGGTGCATTATCCTGCTGGTACCAACAAGGCTCGGTTCCATAGTATTGCCACATAGTTGGTAGGGCATAATTGACCTGAACATCGAGGTAGACCTTCTGATTAACAGGTTTGTCCACGATAACCAATGGGCCGGGGCCATACCACGAAAAACACCCCCACACAAGTTCACTGCCAGCTCCAAACTTGACCGTAGGAACAGTACACTGTGCTAAATAGCGTTCCCCTGGTTGCCGCCATACCCACACATGGCCATCAGACTGATGGATCGTGTATCTAGATTCATCAGTCCATAGGACCCGTTTCCATTGATCTACGGTCCACGATAAATGTTCTTTACA
Source organism: Macrothele yani (assembly GCA_039090855.1). Classification (NCBI taxonomy): domain Eukaryota; kingdom Metazoa; phylum Arthropoda; class Arachnida; order Araneae; family Macrothelidae; genus Macrothele; species Macrothele yani. The sequence continues at coordinate 61,640,452 of CM077029.1, forward strand.
CCATGCTAAACGACGAGTAGCATTCCGAGTGGAGCTGAAAGGCTTATGAGCAGCCACACGACCACGGTAACCCATAGAATGAAGTTCTCTGCGAATGGTACGTGTACATACCGAGGTTCCAGAAATTTTACTGACCTGTACACTGGAGTCTTGTGCAGTAGTACTCTGTCGATTAGCTGTAACCACTCTCCTGAGGCTTCGACGTCCTCTATCACTAATTTTCTTTGGTCTGCCGGTACGTTTTGCTGCTTCAGGCATGCCATGTGTCTTCCACTTATTCAGCACATCCAAAACAGTTGACCTGGGTATGTTTAAACGCCCCTCGGTTTCTCTTTAGTACAACCCACTAATATAATGCCCAACAATCTTTCGTTTCGCAAAGTCAGTTCTCTCCCTCCGCGAGATGTTCACTCAACCTCACAGTGCGATATGATAGCGGTCAGCTGCAGGCTTGTTTTTATACCGTTTGCAGCTGTACCGCGCATCTTAACAACGCAGAGGATCCGTTCATTTGCTTTTGAAGGGGTGTCCGGTGACTTTTGTCAAAATAGTGTATTTCGGACTATCTTCGATAGGTACTAACTACTGCATAGCGTAAGCAGCCTACCAGCGTCGCTGTTTCGGAGGTGCTCTTACCAAAGCGTCTTGCCATAACCATCTAGCTTTTGTCGAAATCAGATAAATTCTTTGCTTTTCTCATGTTGAGACAAAACGAAATACTGACTGAGAGAGCTCCGACCAAGGAATTATGTATTAATATACATATTCTTTGCTATCTTGGCACGTGACGATGATTGGTTGTAGGCGCGCTTATTTTCATAACGCAAATATGGTTTTAATGTTTGGGCTGATTGGTGTATAACTTATAGTGTTCCTGGTTTTACCCTTTAAAGACCATAACGTCCAAAATGCCCGTATGCACAAACGGCCATAGATGCCCAAAATGCCTGTCTAGAATGAGTCAGATTTCTTATCCTTACTGATTCTTAAATTTTTCTCGACCTATGGGGGATCAGCAGGAGTCACCCTCAGTCACTATTGTTGTTATTAAAAAAGGAAGTGAAACAACAGACATTTTCGGGCGTTGTTATTTAGAGTAATGCAAGATTTTCGGGTCAGCGTCGTTAAAGGGTTAAAGAAATGTAGTACTAGTCACGAAATTTGGACCGACTCGATTTCTGTCCAAAAACAACGCAAGATAAATCATGTTGCATTTACTGCGTCCTTTCATACGTTCACAATAATTACGAGTGGCACGTGCACAAGGACTTAAAAATGAACTTTACTCGTTCGTAAATTAATTTTTTGGGCATTTTATCTGCTTCTACATTATGTGTGTGTGTGTGTAACGAGAGCATGTGTCGTAACGGAGATTGTAGAATTAATTTTCAGATGTTGAGTAAAGAATAAATGACAATCACAAACGACCACTGATGAGTAAATACATTTTGGGCACCCCTGAGATAGTTTCCATAAATATTTATGAAATGTTACTCCATAGAAAACAATTTATTGTTGCAGTTTCGTACAACTATGTGGTGCATGGGAGAATGATGATGATTTAATTTTTTAATTAGAAGTACTTCGAACTCGGTCATCATAAGAATTTTAATAAACTGCTTTTCATTCAGCCCTTGGAATGAACTTTCGTTACTAAGCCATTACTTTATTTTCACCTATGGGAGTGGTTTCTAACGATTTTTCAAAAAAAGATCAACACTTCTGTGTCATGAGTCAATGCCTGCGAGGAACAAAAAGTTAAAATGGCTTCTAACTTCCTCAAAGCATTTTGATCTGCCTGCCGCTCGTTTTGAATTTACCGTTCAAGTCTCACGTTTTTGGTTTTTAAGGCTATTCCACCGAGGACGTCTGAATTTATACCACGCCCAAAAGCGGAAACAAGGGAAATCCAAGGTAATAACCACTACGCTAACAAAAAACACTTTATTGTGCGTCCTTGCACTACATACTGTTCCTGGTTGGTCCAACGCTTCCGACGCTTACTACGTACAATGCCTTTAGGTACCTTATTTTGAGTTCGTGTTGAGTCTATTTTTTGCCCTCGCGGTTTGAAAAGCCAAGGGCTTAACCCTTCTTCAGACGAAAACCTTTCATTTTTTTATTTCATTCCTTTTTTTTTTCTTCCCTTTTTAATCGAAAGGTTAGATTAAATTTTTGTTTTGAAGAGGTAATTGTTCATCGCATGACAATGTTCTCTCTTCTAAAGTTCTACTTAAAGTGTCCTAGAAAATGTTTAAGTATGTATCTTCGTGAATTTGGGCAAAATGGTATTCAGTTGTGGTCATTACACTTCCGCTACCATGGGATTTTTACCTATGGTCTCACAAAATATCTTCTCACGCAAGACAGGAAACGTTTCAAACCTTCCCCTTTAAAAGAATTAAGAGAAAATGTTCACAGAGAATAATATTTCAGATTTTCTCACGAATATTATGAGGAAAAATCCCCAAACAAACAACAACAACAAAATAAAAAAAAAAAAACCGCGGCCAGCAGCAAAACTGCGTCATGTGAATACGAAAAAAAAAAAAAAAGAAAGAAAATCCTGGGAAAAAAATTGAAAGAGAGGACTTTTTTTTTTTTTTTTTTTTTTGATTGAAGGTTTAGCGACCACTGTCGTGAGCAACTCACTAGGCTATAAGCAGTCGCCCGTCCCTAATTTAGGGCCACTTGTTCCAGGGAAGGGAGAGAGCCTAGCGCCGTATGACCAACACAATATGCATGCCGCACGGGATTCGCTCCATCTCGGACGGCCGCCCCGGTGGCGCAGTGGTCTAAGGCGCTGGCCTCTGATCATTCGTCCGTCTGGGGTCCGGGTTCGAATCCCGGTGAGGCATGGATGTTGTTTGTCTTACGGCACTGGCTCTCTCCCTTCCCTGGAACCAGTGACCCTAAATTAGGGACGGGCGACTGCTTATAGCCCATTGAGTTGCTCACGGTGGTCGTTAAACCTCCAATCAAAAAAAAAAAAAAATCTCGGACGAATGATCAGAAACCATAAGAAAGGATTTAATTCTGAACGAATTTGAAGCCGATGCTATACTGAAGGATATCGACTGCTCTAGGAAACTTTTTTATTAAAAAACTGTTTTTCGTTATGCCGATTATTACTAATCGTACTTTACGTTGAAAATACAGAAAACTTAACTCTTTAACTGGTTTTCATAAATAACATTATATTTTAAACTCTAACATTACTTTTTTATAATATATTTTTTATAATTTTTTTTGTATATAGAAAAATCACTTATGTAAGGACATTATCCGATTTTTTTTTGTCTGTAAAAGAGAAGTATGCGCAAAAGTGAGTTTTGCGTAATTTCTAAGTTACAGCATGTAGAAATAACGCAAAACTATATTTTACATTTTTTGCAGTGTTAACACCTTGCATTTTCAGACCATAGTTAAAAATAATGACGCACGCAATTTCAAACTATTGAGCAATCACACACAAAACAAATGTCAACATGGAACGCAAACAGGAAAGACTGGCGGACTCCACGGTGGCTAATTATTCTGAGCAGGGCCTGGGTTCAAATCTGTGGTGTAATTCTCTGATGGTGCTGGCTCTATCCTTTCCCTGGAACCAGCTGCCCGTAATTAGAGACTGGCAACTAGGTATAACCCTCGGAGGTGCTCATGGTGTTGGCAAAATACCGAATTATAACAATAAGAGACATTCGAGATTTTTAGCAAAAGTCAAGCCGAAGGTGTGGGACAGTTCATCTCTCACAACGGAGGACACGATTTGTCAGTTCAGCTAGGACGCAGCCACAGCCGGCGCTGGCTCTCACGAAATTCTGATGATTCATGCTGGTGAAGTCATACGAACTATCGTTACTTGGTGCTAGCTAGGAGGTTCTAAATATGCATTTGGGATGTTCTGACCATTTCCCACGTCAGTATCTGAGACAGTCCACAAGAGAGAGTCCATTATAACGCAGGAATTGTAGACAGTGGCCGGGAAATCGCCAGGGAGCGGGCTTTTTGCTCTTCTCACAGCTGGGCATGGCTTGAATTCAGCTTAAGGCATGGTTGATGTGAACCGGAACCCTAAATTAGAGACCAGCGCCTCCTCTTATCCTTAGAATGCTAATGGGGACTTAAAAAAAGATTTGGGATTATTGCAAAACGATCTACACTGCAGTCTCTTTTCTTGTACTTTTGGAGGGAAAAACTGTGCTCATTACTTGCGAGACTTTTTTTTTGATTGGGGATTTAACGACCACCGTGAGTAACTCAGTGGGCCACTGGTTCCTGGGAAGTGAGAGAGCCAGCGCCGTAAGACAAACACAACATCCATGCCTCACCGGGATTCGAATCCGGACCCATCTCAGACGATTGGTGACAAGCCAACGCTTAGACCACTACTCCACAGGAGCGGCTGCGAGACTTGGATGACATTCATCTTGTAACAGGTTTTCCGACATACGTAGGATATTAAAAACAAATTATTTTTGCTTTTGTTTGGGATTTGAACGACAACCATGAGTAGCTCAATGGGCTATAAGAAGTCACCGGTTCCTAATGTGGGGCCCACTGGTTCCAGGGAGGGAAAAGAGTCAGTGCCGTGGGACAATCACACAATCCATGCATCACCCAGGATCCGAACACGGACTCATGGACGAATGATTCATACCACTCGGGCAACGCTTTGTACCACTCGGCCACCGGTGCGGTAAGGTACCTTTGGTCGTACGTAGTATGTCAAAATATAGACTGCTGATGTTATACTTTTATTATCCGTCCCATTGTGAATTTTTTAATTTTTGTTTGGACTTTTAACGACCACCGTGAGGAACTCGATTTGCTATAAGCAGTCGCCTGTTCCTAATTAAGGGTCACTGGTTAAACGGAAGGGAGAGAGCAAGCTCCGTAAGATAAACACAACATCCATGCTTCACCGAGATTCGAACCCAGACCCATCTCGGACAAATGGTCATAAGCCAGCGCTTAGACCTCTGCGACACAGGGGCAGCACTGTGAACTTCTAAAATGTCCATAAAAAACTCCCCCAATCCTAATATCGATTTCGAGCACTAGCACTGGGAAAATTCTTTTTGTGTCGGATTATTGCAACAACAATAAAGTTAAAATACAAATTTGGAAGATGTGAATCCATTTTTGGTGTAAATATGACATGGATGTTTAGTCAGATACACTGAGAAAAACGTTTTGTTAATTCAGCAAAACAATTGTTGAATCAACAAAATTTTTTTATCGATATGCAATCAACAAAAATGTTTGTTGAGTTTAAAAATGTATTTTGCTGAAAATTATTGTTGATTCAATAAAATTTATTGTTATCGTGACAAAACGTTTTGTTCATTTAACAAAATGCCTAGATCTGTTTTTTGGAATTTGTTTGATCCAACATAAACGTTTAGTTGAACTAACAAAATATAGCCAACGAAATAATTTTGTGTAGCCGACAAAACAATTCCGACGGAGTTTGGCTAAAATACCAAAATAAATCGACAAAACAGCTCAGCGAAACTATTTTGTTGTTTCAAACAAACTTTTCTTCTCAGTGTAATATCCGAAAACTTAGGAATCGAACCGGCGTCTCCCGGCTAGTGCCCGTGCATGCTAACCACTACACACCCCAGAACGACGAAGTCTCAATTTTCCGATTAATTTGAATAAAACAATCACAAAATTCGCTAGTCGAAGCAGCCAGCTTTCAAATATAGCGAATTTGGAGGTTTAGAATTCATTCCCTCCAGATTCGCTATATATATAATTCCAAACCTCCAGATTCGCTATATATATAATTCTAAACCTCCAGATTCGCTATATATATCATTCTAAACCTCCAGATTCGCTATATATATAATTCTAAACCTCCAGATATACAGTATGAAAGCCGATTGCTTCGACAAGCGAATCCTGTGATGGCTATATTAAAATTAATCGGAAACTTGAGACTTCGTCATTCTGTGTGGTGTAGTGGTTAGCATACTCGGGCGCTCTCCGGGAGACGCAGGTTCGGTTCCCGCTCCAAGAAGACGAAATTTTCAAGTTTTTGGAAAATATCTAACTAAACATCCAAGTCATGTTTACACCAAAAACCGGATACACATCTTCCAGATTTGTATTGTACATTGGTGTAATCCCGTGTTTCATTCACTAATAAAGTTAAAATTAATAAACGCATTTCCAGCTTTCTGTGATGCGCAGTATATCCCAGCTAGGTGGGGTAGCACACACGCGTATGTTTGTCATGACAGCCTCGCTTTTTTAGAATAGTTCGAATGAAAACCACGCTTTTCCATTGGATGACCAGATGTAAACGACATGATCCATCTGTTTTCCGCTTTTCTTAATTTAAAAGATTTCTTCTGTGTGGCGGAATCGCTCGTTTTCATGATATTGCAGGAAATATTAACAAAAATGTTCAACATAAAGTTCAGTTTTTTAGCTAATACTGATTATACATTCATCAAAACAATTTTGGGGAACAAGATTTCTGTGTATGCGTGAGAGAGATTTTTTTTATATGCGACTCCAGTGAGTATTGAAAGCTAAAAGGAATCACTCGCTCTAGATTAGAGGTCACCGGTTCCAGGGAAGGCAATGAACCAGTGCCGTAGGACAACTCCCCATGTGCCATCGGGAACTACACTATCTACCAACAAGTAATTGGACACCCCTGCAATCGACGATATCTGCGGTCCTGATACACGTCACGGCCGCCACCGTTAAATATCGTGTGGGAAACAACAACGCAACCAGTCGCATGCAAGATGCCACGCAGTTCGGATTTCTCTGATTTCGAGAAAGGTGTAATCGTCGGGTATCACAGAAGTGGCTGATCCATACGTGACATATCCAGCGAGTTGAAGTACCAAAAATCGACAGTGGCCTACGTGATTGGCAAGTGGAAGATGAGAGGTGACTGTCGGAATGTGCCCCGACCCGGCAGACCCACAAAACTGGGTGTTAGAGACCGACGGGTGCTGGCCAGAGAAATTCGGACGAACCGCACCAAATCGATGGGCCACATCCGCGAGGAGTTGCAACAGGTATGCGGGAGTGTTCTTTTGATGAATACCATCCGTAAGGAAGCCCATCTGCTCGGTTATCATGGACGTGCTGCCGCCCACAAGCCTTTGATCACCAAGTCCAATAGCGCTGCTCGGCTAACGTGGTGCAAAGATTGTCGACAGTGGACCGTTGAACAGTGGAAACAGGTTCTCTGGAGCGACGAATCAAGCTTCATCCTCTACCGTTCGGAGGGCAGAGTCTGGGTTTGGCGTCTGCCTGGAGAACGCATCCTGCCGGAATTTATTTTGCCAACTGTGAAGTTCGGCGGCGGTGGAATTATGCTATGGGGTGTGTTTCTCCTATTATGGCATGGGACCCTTGGTCGCAATTCCTGGTAGACTCAACTCGGAGACCTACTGCACCATTTTGGATGACCATGCGCTTCCTACGTTGTGGCAGTTTTACGGGGTGGACCCATGTTACTTTCAGGATGACAATGCCACCTGTCATGCTGCGAGGTACACCATGGCTTGGTATGGTGACAATGGGGTTAATCGAATAAACTGGCCTACGCAGAACTCGGACCTTAACCCTATCGAGCACCTCTGGGACGATTTGGAGCGTCGACTTTAAGGGGTGCCCCACCGTCCGAAATCGGTGAAGGAACTGACCTGTCTTCTCCAAGCCGAGTGGAAGAAAATACCGCTAGCCGTCGTACAATGCCTGGTTGAGAGTATGTCCCAGAGGGTCGCAGCTGTAATCGCCGCTCGTGGAGGCTCCACCAACTATTGAAGGTGAATAAACTTCGTTTTCCTTTGCTATCACAGGTGTCCAATTACTTGTTGGTAGATAGAGTATATACTCCGAGTCAACCTAAGAGTGTACCACTATGAAGGGTACGAAACAGCAGCATCCGCTACAAAAAAAATGGTCCCTAGCCTTTAGAGCCAAAAGCAACGGAACTGTTGCTTAGAATCCATTTTTGTTTGCTCAGCAGAATTTCCAGAAGTTAGAACGCTTTACAAATAAATTTGATATGAGAAGTTCCTCAATCAAGAGCTTCGCACTCTTGGCTGTTTCTGTACATTTGGGATACAACTCAGAGAGAGGGGAGGGGTAGAAGATCTCTCCCAATATTCACAAACAGAGGCAATAAATTGAAGATCGCGAAAACTCAAAGGGTAAGTTACATAAACAGGTAGTAGGGGAAGAAGTTCAGACTCCACCAGACCCCTATTCACAATCCCAATATTGTGTGATGTGTGGGTAGGTGGCACGATCAGAAAGGAAACAGCAGGAAAGCACAGTAACGTGGATGGATACTGTTCTTACGTTTTACGAGGAGTCGTGATAAGACTCTCCGGCCTTTAACAACAGTACACTTTTATGGTGACTCGGAGAATAGAGCCAGGAGCGTCTGCTCACTTGGCCATCAGGACAACACTATATGTGTGTGTGTCGGAAACAACTTTTTATTTATCTTGTTTTTAAGGTGTAACGATCACTGTGAGGGAAGCTAGGGGCTATAAGTAGTCTCCTGTCCCTAATTTATGGATACTGGTTCCATGGGAAGGAAGCAGCAAATGCCATAATGTAAGCTCACCAACCATGCCTCATCTCGAAATCGAACCCGGAAACTCTCGGGTAAATAGTGAGAAGGCCCTCGCTTAGACCTCGGCGCCACCGGGGAGGTTTTCGGGGTTTAACGATCACCATGAGCAACTTTGAGGGCTGTGAGCAGCCGCTTGTCCCTCATTTAGGGCCACTGGTTATTTGGAAGGGAGAGAGTCAGTGTTTTAATACAAACACAACATTCATGCCACACCGGGATTCGAACCCTGACCCCATCTCCGACGAATGGTCATAAGCCAGCGCTTAGACCACTGCGCCACCGTGGCAGTTCCACTGGTTTCAGGGAAGAGGCATAGTCATCGCCATCCGACAAGAACACCACCCATGACTCATCCAAGGCTCGAACTCGGATCCATCTGATCCGAAGATCACTCGGCTAGCGGGAAGGCGAGAGGGGGGCGCGCTTATTGATTTATTGATCCAGAAAATTTGGTGACAAAACATCGTCTTAAATTCGGGGTTTACGTCTTGCGTTTCCATTTAAATAAAGCGCAGCGACTTAGAAAAAGAAAGATGCTTAAAACCAAAGCCGTCGCATAGGTTTTGCGCTAAACGATTTGCACTAATTTCCAGTTTTACGCCTTCTTGTCACAGGCGAATCCGAAAGTTATTCGCCTGTTTGAGAGACATGAGTTAAATTTAGCTGGAAAGTGATGCGTCATAACCCATCAGCTGATTAGCGAAGAGAGAGAATTAAAATGGCATATTTTTCTTTTTATTTCGAGGAAGAAGTTCTTCAAGGTGTAGGGCCACTGAACTGTGACAAGTTTGTTCGTTAAGCCTTTTTTTTACGACTGAGAGGAAGGGTTCTCTATCGCTGGAAAAAATCTCGCTTGTATAACCTTATTACCCCTTTGTACTTCATGTGATCAATACACCTCCTCGGCTCTAAATTAAAGGAAGTTGTTTTCTGCAGATGACTATCACCTTTGTTCTTCTCATTTTCGGATAGGGGTTTTGTTTCGAGGCTTTTGTATGACTATATATAACAGAAATAATGCCGCCATCTTTGGAGCCCATCAAGGAAAGCTCTTTATCATACAGAGAACTAAAGTGCAATATTCTTTCCCTATATTGCGTTGTGCGAGTACTAGCTAATCTTTCCATCGTTGCGTTCAGAATTTTGAATGATTTTGTGACGTCTGCATAATGACGGCCTTGAATGAATGTGGTCTTTCGGGGAGAATCACTAAAAACAAAGCAGAATCGTTCAAGGACATTATAACGGGAAGATCGTAGAACTTGGTTTGTTTTTCAATTTTCTTTTTAAAGTAGCAATAAAGGATAGTTTATGAAAGAAATACGGGATTACGCCATATAATACAAATTTTTGAAGATGACAATCCGATTTTTGGCGTAAATGTCCTTGTCACATTTGCGCCAAAAATCGGATTGTCACCTTCAAAAATTTGTATTATATGGCGTAATCCCGTATTTCTTTCATGATTTATCTGCTTCTCCGGGCAAACACGGGATAAGATTCTTAGCCTCCAGATTCGCTATACATGAATGCCGGTTGCTTCGACTAGCGAATCCTGTGATGGTTATATTCAAATTGATCGGAAACTTGAAACTTGGTCGTTCTAGATGGTGTAGTGGTTAGCATACCCCGGGCGTTTTCTGGGAGACGCGGGTTCAAGTCCCGCTCCAGGACGATGAAAATTTTCAAGTTTTCGGATGTTATCTGACTTACCATCCTTGTCACATTTACGCCAAAAATCGGATTGTCATCTTCAAAATTTATAAGGATAGTTTAATTAAACTTAATTATGGAATCCTACAGGACCATTCTATACAGCTGGGGCGTTCAGTATTTGTCTAGGTAATGGTATTTCATTTTTAAGCCGACCCAGTGGCGCAGTGGTCTAAGCGATGGCTTATGACCACTCGTCTGGGAGGGGTCTAGGTTCGAATCCCGGTGAAGCATGGATGTTTTGTTGTTTGTCTTACGGCAAAGAAGACCCAATGACCCTAAATTAAGGACGGGCGACATTGAGTTGCTCACGGTAGTCGTTAAACCTTCAATCAAAAAAAAAAAAAAAAAAAAGCGTTTGTATACCACAGGGAGTCTCCTTTTTTCCCAGGTGAGGTCGCTGAAATATCCAAAATTATTGGAAGGACTAATTTCTGTTTTTAATATTTTGAATCACGAATTATACAGTGAAACTTCCATTAACGGACATCTCCGAACAACGGTAAGTTTTGATTGGTACACAACAACTGCCGTAAGATTAATACTAACGATAACCTCCAAGCAGCGAAACCTCTTAACAGTGGTCAACGGATACCCCAGTCAGTCCTGAGAGAGATCTAACGGACCCCTTGTTCCTTAGGATTTTGCGCACTTCCTTCGGCGAAAGGGATAACACAGGAATAAAGAATACTGCGAAGAATTAATAATGCTACTGTGTCTCGAGCTTCATGGACTGGATTGCGGCGAGTATAATGATGTGTTTAAGTGAAAAGAAAGGAGTTTGAAGTTATGTTCTACTTGAGGTGAGTTCCAGATCCAGTTTCAGTCGCATCCTGGGAAGGGGGCTGGGGTTGCAAGTGCGTGAAGGCTGCTGAATTTCCCTAGTCACCCGATGCGTGCAGGCGTCCGGCTATTTGCAAGTTTGCATTAGGAAAAGTTGGAAAATTTATAAAAAAATCTTTGGACATAGTTTCTCCAATTCGACACGAAAATGTTTTTGTTACTTTTCCCAGTTCGTTTTCTAGAAACAGTAAGATCGGGGGAAAACGGGAAATGTGTATTTAAAATACAAAGAGCGGGGAGCGGGGAATGATAGTACAAGATGAAAATCGGAAAGTTTGTGGCAAAGCTTTGTCATCCTTTTCCATAATCAGTATGAAAGGGATTTTTCCAATCCTACTTCTAAAAGTGAAGATATCTTCTTCGCAGACGACCACCCAGAAGAACAAATGGTACGTTTTTAAGCACATGAAAATTGTAGAAAAACTGTTCTGGATAATTTCAAGCATTTGTAATAAATATCATAGTTGTTGTTGTTTTTTTTATTTTACACAGCATCCAACCCATCTCCAGCTGCGAAATCCGCATTAATATGAGCATTATATCGTCAAGTTTCTTTTGGTGTGACTATTTCGCGTGTAGGTCACGAGGTGGCAGCATATTAGTCGAGCAAGCAAACTAAATACTATCAACGAGGAGGAGAAGGCACAGTGCGTGTTGTGGCTTAATAAAGCAAAATCGGCGACTGGATTTCTGATCAAACTTCAATGAATCCACCAGCAGGACGATGTTATGGATACTACCTAGGTTCTTCCGACGTTTCTGAGTTGAAAACTTTGTCATCTTTTTCCATAGCCAGTACGAAAGATATTTTTCCAGTCCGACTTAAGCGCATTTCAGAAGCTATGTCGCCCATGGACGAGACAGTACTGGATAGGATCTGCCAGGAACTGAAATAACATTGGGATATACTGTGTGTTGTTGTATCAAGGGAGCTCATATTAAACAATGTAATAAAAAATAAGAATGTACCTCAGCTGTTATACGTGTTTCAATTTTAGATAAAGTTTAACATGAGAAGTGAATTTTTAAAATTGTTACCGAAGTTTGTAATTACCATGTACAGTGACACCTCCGAATAACGGTCGCTGCTCGGACCGGGGAAAAAGTGACCAGTTGTAGGGAGGTTAAGCCTAGGCTAACATTGCTGGCCCGTTGCTTTGGTGCAAAGGGAAAATAATTGTACAAAGCCTACGCACAAAGAAAACGGTCTCAGTGCTTTCTCCAAAGGTAGAATGCTGAATGAAACTGAATATAACAATTTAAAATAAAATCATGGTGTAGAGGATTTTAGGAAAGTTATGTCTGGCCTGTTGTCTCAAACTTCCCTTTAAAAATATCAAGGTAGGAGGTAAAGTTCAGGGAGAGAAAAAAAAAAGAAAAATCTGTTACTAGACTGCACAGTTATATAGCAGCGCGCCGAAACATAGGAACAGAACCCACAGGGACCAATCAAAGATATTCCGCCGCCAACAGAAAACACCTACTGAAATTTTCATGTTATTTCCGGTACGCTAATTTTTCCTCAAGGGAAAAAATAAAAACCCAAACTCTAAATTACTTTAGGATTTGTCTTTTGGGGAGAGATTGGAGCATTGAAGGCTGACAGAAATGACTAAATGTGCTCATACTAGGCAGGAAGAGGGGTCGAGCAGGAATCTTGCTACTTTCATAGCAGTATCTTTCATCTCGCTATTGCCCGATTTCTGGTCTAACTGACTCTTTCATCCCCTAAAAGAATGTTCGCGAAGGATGTTCCTTGGAATGGTTCAACAAAGAGGCTTGGTCCTTAAAAGCATTCCTTTTTCTTAAGGGGCCATCCATAAAGTACGTCCGTGATTTTTTACTATTTTCAGACCCCTCCTCCCCTTGTCACATTTTGTCCAGTTCTTGACACCTCCCCCCCTAAAAAGTACGTCCTAATTCCAGCAACCCCCTTTATTTTTGACAACTGCTTTTAGAAGTCCGTTGAGAAACAGAAAGAAAACGTGTAATTATTTAAAGGAATCTTCCATGTATTTACACTTTTTCTTCAGAAAATATTTATTATTTAGGCATTAATTTATTCCCAAATGCTACCCGAACTTTATGATTCTGAAATAAAGATCTACAGATGAACGCACGCATTCAAGGTTGCAACACTCCCGATTATACCATCTACAAAACACGATAGATTTGGTAGTACAAATACGAGAACTTAATATTAATATTCTGATTTAGCTAAACATCATCAGAAATCTGAAATATTTCATACCCTTTTTAACTATTAGAAGAAAATAAGAGAAACCAAACGAAGAAATACCTTCCACTATATTTTTGCTGTTGAACGTCCGAATTACTAAACCTCGCCCCCCCCCCCTTCCCAATGTCACATTTGGTCCGGTTATCAGGACCCCCTCTCCACCCTTCCCCATGTCACATTTGGTCCGGTTATCAGGAACCCCCTTCCCCTGTAATCTTGGACGTACTTTATGGACAGCCCATAACCTCCGCACTGTGTCACGTATGGTGGATGCGTTATCTTTCCCTGGAACTACTGTTTGGTATTTTCATTTAGTTTGAGCTTTAGGCACTGTTGAGTATTTGTATGTAGGTCATAAAAACGTTTGGGTCGCCCCGGTGGCGCAGTGGTCTAAGCGCTGGCCTCTGATCATTCGTCTGAAAAGGGGTCCGGGTTCGAATCCCGGTGAGGCATGGCATGGTGTTGTGCTTGTCTTACGGCACTGGCTCTCTCCCTTCCCTGGAACCAGTGACCCTAAATTAGGGACAGGTGACTGCTAATAGCCCATTGAGTTGCTCACGGTGGTCGTTAAACCACCAATCAAAAAAAAAAAAAATGTTTGGATAATCGAATTTATTATGCTTCTTTAACAAGAAGCGGAATTTGCATAAATGTACGTTTAGTTAAACTTTAGAGAGTGGGCAGCATTTTCTTCCGTTTTCATAAGTAAGTGCAAGGTATGTAGTTATTATTATTATTACATTAAGGAATAAGTGAATTAATAAAACTGTTCAGCAAAAGGAAGTACGGAGCTTCAAAAAATCAAAAGAATTAATGCATTTGATTTAAGTGCATATTTTTGCTAATTAGGTGCATGCTTATTTTATCAATGTTTGAACGTAACGCATATCTTAAATTATTACCTGGGGGGAGGGGGAGATTTACGACCACAGTGAGCAACTCCGGAGGCTATAAGCAGTCGTTCGTGTCTAATTTGGGACCACTGTTTCCGGGAAGGGAGAGAACCAGTGCCGTAAGACAAACACAACATCCGTGCCTCACCGGGATTCGAACCCGGACCCATCTCGGACGAATCGTTTAAAGCCTGTGCTGTCGGTGCGGATATCCTAAATTAGAAAATACACGAAGCAAACTAAATTCTGCATTAGTTAAGGACAATATTTAAAATTAAAGTAAAAAAAAATTTGCAAGGGGGTCAGGTATGTTGCTATTTTCAATTTTTTAGACCACAAGTTTTCTTAGTGGGCTACTAAAATGTTCACTATTATCTGCTCTATAGTTCTAACGCAAAAAAAAATCCTCTAGGTGACTTGTATCCAATCGTATTTATCACTAATTTCAAAACAGAGAATGGGTTTTTTTTATAGGGGGGGGGGGGAGTGACGCAAACGTGATCAAAATCTTCTATATACATTCTGCTTTTCCAAATGCTTATTATGTATCCCAGGTAGTATAATTTGTTATCTTGTAATAGCTTGGTTTTTAAAAGACATTAAAGAATTTAAATTTTTTATCGTATTTTTGATGCAGCTCCTTTTTTTTTTCTTTTTCTCGAGGATACTTTCAGAGCTAAATGATGTAAATGCATGCTTGAAATTTTCATTGTCTACTATTTCTGCCTGTTTAAGATGGATTGAAATTTATCTTTCAATCACCAATAATCTAATATTTTCTAGTTTTCCTGGATCAGAGAGCTTTTCTGCTAATTTGCAGAAAGAACATTTCTACTTTACCACGTTACATTTCTTTCTGAAAGATGAACTGGATTTTTGTTTTGTTTGTGTGTGCCAGGTAGATGCACGCTAAAACAATGTTTTCTAGTTTTCTTCTTTTGTATAATTTTCCGGATTGTTGATAGTAATATGTAATATAGCTGAGATTTAAAAACTGATTGATTTCTTTAGTTTTCTTCCATCTTTCTGATTCTTGTTAAAGCCAGATTTTGCCAGATACCTGAAGTATTAAAACAAAACCGAGCTTGTTCACAGCAATCCTGTGACAGTACACGATTTGCGAGTAAAATAAACACTGTAATGCATGAAGTAGAAAATGTTAGTTACCTTAATTTGCTTATTGTTGTCAATTCAGCCTTCCTGCTGATAAAGGCATTCCATGAAAAAAATGGGGAGGAGATAATTTCACAGGAATTGTTTTTATTGTTCCAGCATCCGTAAAAGCATTTCAGCATCCCTCCGGTTTCCCCCTTGCAGTGGTGGTGTGATCAGAAAAAAAAGCTGTTTATTTTATTTTGTACAACTGAAATCATCCGAACTTCCGACGGATTACAGAAACAAGACAAAGAAAGGGAGCGGGGAAGTCAGAAAGGGATATGCGTGTCAGATTTTACACTTAAAGTAGTTATCAGTGACACCAAGCGTTTCAAGTTGTGTAAGAAGGGATCATGTTTGAAGGTATCAAAACTTAAGTAAGCATAATAAATCGGTCAACACGTTACATATTTAAATAGATGAATGTTTAGTTCACTTTTCTGTGTGGCATGCCGACCATTTCCGGGTGTCGTATTGAAATTATTTCCTCGTATTACGGAACTTCCTCCTCTTGATTGTAGACGATACTTGATGCATTCATCACACGCATTGAGAAACTGATTAACTTTGAAGTTAACTTCATGGGAGATACATTCAGACAAAGTTCCCACTAAAAATTGGCAATTACAGATAAGTGGAAAAAAATAATCATAAAAATTCAGGCATACCATCGACTTAAAAAAGTTATTTAACATTAAATCACTGATTATTGTAGAGGGTTTGTTTCCTTAAATTAAATGAAAAGAAGTAGATATCGATATTGAACAGTAGTTTCACCTAAAATGATTTTGTTAATCCCTTGACAAACTGCATGTTCCGAAAAGCACTGGTGATATGATATGCCAGTTTATTAAGTGCATCTACCTAGGTCTGCAGCTGATTTTTTTCGGGCGTGGAAAATACAGTTCTAGATGCTGGAAGCGTCGTGTAGGAATGTTGTTCCATGCAGAAATGATTGAGTTGCATTGTTTTAGCAGACTAGACGACGGCGCAATCTCGCAGTGAACAGCTCTTTCCACCTCATCCCATTGATGTTCCATGGGGTTTAAATCCGGGGACTGCACAGGCCACTGAGGCATGGAAACTCGTCAGCGTATTCCTGGAATCATTCGGGGACGATACGAGCCTTGTAAGGGGGTGTGGTTTTCGTCAGAGCATGACCATGTGCTTGAGGATTACCAGCACTTCATCCTACAGATGTTAGATGGGGTTTAAGTCCGGCGACTTCTCAAGTCACTAAGGAATGGAAAACTCGTCAGTATATTCCTGGAATCATTCGGTGATGATACGAGCCTTGTAAGTGGATGAGTTATTCTTTAGAGCGTGACCATGTGCTGATGGCTTAACCACATCTCATCCCAGAGATGCTTGATGGGGTTAAAATCCGGGGACTGTACAGGCCAGACATGGAAAGGGGTCATGGGTCAGCGGGTCAACGGGTCGATATTTTCTCGCGGGTCCAAACGGTCGGGTCAAGGTTTTCCTGAACCGATTTAAACCCTGTTTTATTTCCGTCTTATTAAAAAAAAATATTTCAAAGAAAACTGCGTACTATGGAATTTTGTGCTCGATGCTGGTGCCAGCGAAGTGAAAAAATGATTTATCATACAAAAGTATTGTCGTCTCTTTCTTAAAGCAAAGAATATTTCCACCGACCGACGATACCATATCGTAAAACGATACTTCCTTTGAGTTTGTTTTCAGTGCGATTTCCCGGTGTAAGATACAGGCAAAAGCCTGTCGCCTGGTTCTCTGGTGATTCACTCTCTCTCACACCACGCGTGTCGCACTGTAAGACTGAGGGTTACTTTTTACATCGCATCTTTTGCATTGAGCATTCTGAGGCTTTCGTTTGACATGCTAACATCCCGTTCCATTGCATGTCGTATCGGAATTAATGCCTTATTTCTTAACATGGATGAATTTAATATTAAGGAGATTGGGAAAGAGGTCGAGGGTAACAAATACTTTCTTCTTGAAAACAAAATGGGGAAGAGTGAATGCTGGGAGCTTTTTTCGTCTCATTAGTAAATTAGAATATGTTTCACAGCAAAACCAATTTTCACAAGCTTGTGACGAGTTGAAAGTTTCCAAAATGTGAGTGTTGATTTCATGAGTGTTCCTTCCATCTGAGGGGCAATGATGAAACCAACATCCACAGTTTGGAAACTTTCAATTCACCAGAAACTTGTAAAAATTTGGTGTCGCTGTGAAACGTATTCTGAAGCTTCATATGTTATCAAGAAAACAGCAAAAACCGAAATTAAACATACAACAAGTTACTTAATTCGAAACTTTTGACGGGAGCACGATCAAAATGAAGTGGGACAGTCTTAACATTACTGCACATGGACATTTTGAATCTTGCAGATGTGTTTGAAAACATGTGTAAAACAGTTAGGTTATGTGAAGAACGACAGTTTCAACACTTTCTGTAAGTAAGTGAATAAATCATACGTTTCCTTATTATATTAATATGATTTCTATATAACCTACCATACCCACTGCGGAGAGACTTCTTGAACGCCCTGTGTGTGTGTGTGTGTGTGCTGTGTGTGTGTGTGTGTGATGTATAATTATAAATTGAGTTTCGAATTTATAGTTCAAAGCAGATTTGTCCGGGTCCAAAATTTTTGGCCCGTTTCCAAATCTGATCGTATAACTCCACTGTTAAATATAAATTGCGTATATTTTCTATACTTAGCTCGCGAAACTGTTATTGAAACTGTTACATTCATTACTGTTCAATAGATACAATGGATTTCCCTGCTGTAGAAGTAACAGGCTCCCGTTCTGTAGGTATAACATACTCCTCTTCCGAAGATATAGGTATAATAGAATACCTTTCTGTAGATGGAATAAACATCTGTTCTATGAATGTAATACATATTTCCATTCTATACATATAATAATCTGCTCTTCCATGGATATATTTACCTGTTCTTCCATAGATATAATTGTCTACTCTTCCATAGATATAATTGTCTGCTCTTCCATAGATATAATAACTTTCCTTTCTGTAGATGTAATAGATATCCATCCTATAGAAATAACGAACTTCCATACACATGATAGGCTTTTATGGAAGTAATATATTTCCCTTCTATCAATATTATAGACTTTCTCTATATACAGTATAATACATTCCTTTTCTACAGGTATAATAATCTGCTTTTCCATAGATGTAATAGACTTTCCTTGTATAGATATAACATTCTTCCCTTTTATACAAATAACGGACTTCCTTTCTGCAGTGTGGAAGATTTCCCTGCTATAGAAATAATGGAGTTCCCTTCTTTTTATATACAGCAGACTGCAGTGGACTGTCTTCTACAGATATATTCGTAATGTATCCCTCTTCTATAGATACAATAGAGTTCCCTTTTATAGATAATAAGATACTTCCCTTCTATAGAAATACAGCTTTCCCTACGTTTATAGATATGACAGACATTCCTGCTATAGGTGTAAGAAACCTTCCGTCAATAGATATAACAGACTTTCCTACAACAGAAATATTAGACTTTCCACCTCAAATAGACTACCCTTCCATAGACACAATAGACCAGCCATCTATAGATAAAATAGACTTCCCTTTTATAGATATAACAAACTTCCTTTCGTTCCATCGAATGTGCCGGTTCAGATTTATAATCACATCACAGCGCTCGAAAAGAAACTGCGTACAATTACCACCTTAGCAATGGAAAACAAAATGTCGGTTGTTATTTGTAAAATATTTTCGATTCGTATGAGAATTCTCACACAAGTTGAAATTGCTGTACAAATAACCAGTGGCACTTTCGGAGTTGGCGCAATTTAAAAAAGTTATTGCGATCTCCTATGCGGTTTACTTTTTCTCACCACTTTGAAAATAATATGTTTATTATCTGAATTCAAGAAATTCGTTTCCGGGTTATTACTTTCAACTATGCGAAAACATTCTTCGCGCTTCATTCTCAAAAAGCATGGGAACATGTCTTGATTCAGTAATTTCCATTCTCACGATTCTTCTTCTTCTCATGAATAAAAAATTCCGATTGCATAAAGTAATGACGTGTGATTTAATCCCAAAATCAATTTAGAGGCGATCGTGACAAGTTTACGTGGTGTGAGAACTTCATACTTTTTCCCTCGCTAACGAGGAAATTTAATACGTAGCTATTGCCATTGAGAAATCAGATCATTGTTGTAGTTCAAATAAATAATACACACATGCATAACCTTATCCTTCATTTTTGTACACACTCCATTGAATTTAAAGATGACTTCTTATGACAACGACCTACTTGGACCACATCGTACTTACTGGCCCTTACTATCAACGTTCTGGCGAAATTTCTTTATGCCGAGAAAAATGAGAACAGGCTAGAAGATCTGAGAGTTGTCATTTATTTATCTTTTGCAACAGGAACTGCATATTGGCCCACTGCAATTTTCTAGCATTAAAGTTTTGATATTAAGAGTTCAAAACTTATTTTCCTGGAAGATTTGAGTTATCGTACACTTGTTTTTGGATTCGAGAATTCGTCAAGTCATTTTTAATCAACAGTTGTTCTGAGTGAGCAAGGGCTCGCTGCCTAACACGTAAAACAGCTGTATCTGAAAATAGGTACTACCCTTTGTGAAAGAAAAATTTATCTGAGTGATAAGAGCTTTTATTGGCTATTTTTTTATTGGAGATTTAACGACCACCGTGAGAAATTTTCGTTCTGTACCCACAACTTTTTTTTTTTTTTTTTTTTTTTTGATTGGAGGTTTAACGACCACCGTGAGCAACTCAATGGGCTATAAGCAGTCGCCCGTCCCTAATTTAGGGTCACTGGTTCCAGGGAAGGGAGAGAGCCAGTGCCGTAAGACAAACACAACATCCATGCCTGACCGGGATTCGAACCCGGACCCCTTACAGACGAATGATCAGAGGCGAGCGCCTTAGACCACTGCGCCACCGGGGCGGCACTTTTTTTATGTGTGCTTGTGGGTGGTAGACTGGTAGTGGTGGTGGTGGGGAAGAATGTAGCAACCCCCAGTCGCATCTAAGGCTGTAACGTATTGCCTGCCCTTAATTAAGGGGCGCTGATTCCAGGGAAGAGATAGAACTAGCGCATAGGATAGGCATATCATCCATGCGTCTTTCGAGACAACAGGACCCAGCTCTCTCAATTGGCTAGAAGTCCCCGTCTCTGGGCGCTCAGCAACCGTGGTGGACCTCACTTTCACTTACATAGTGAAGCTGAATTCCTCGCCTAAGTTGCGCAGTGGTTTAAGCTCTTGTCTCTGATCGTTCGTCCGTGCGGGCCCGGGCTAGAGTTCCGGATAAGGCACGAGTGGTGTGTTTGTCTTATGGCGTACGGTCCCTCCCTTCCCTGAAACAACTGACCCTAGATTAGAAATGGACGACTGCTTCCAGCCCTTAGAGTTGTTCACGGTGGTCCTTAAATTCCCAAACAAAGCAACAAGCTGAATTAGATCTTCAGAGCAAGACGAGCATTGGAACGATCCAAACTTGAACTGAGATATTGCAGAAATAATGCAGGCTAGCATGCTGTTGACTTCCGTCTTCACCGGGAGCAACCTACTTGTTACATAATGACCAAAATGGCCCCGGTCTATTTTTTTTTTTTTTTTTTTTTTTTTTTTGATTGGAGGTTTAACGACCACCGTGAGCAACTCAATGGGCTATAAGCAGTCGGCCGTCCCTAATTTAGGGTCGCTGGTTCCAGGGAAGGGAGAGAGCCAGTGCCGTAAGACAAACACAACACCCATGCCTGACCGGGATTCGAACCCGGACCCCTTACGGACGAATGATCAGAGGCCAACGCCTTAGACCACTGCGTCACCGGGGCGGCTGCCCCGGTCTAAGACCAACGAGAAGGGAAAAGGTGAGCCACCCTGGTTATGAGATGTAGTATACTGCATTCAAATTTTTTTCAACTCTTATGTTGTGTATTACATTACAAAACATATCGCAAATTCATTTATTCAGCTACTCTATGAAAAAAAAACAGAAAATTGAAATGTATAGAACAAACATTGAAATATGCAAAATATTATTCAGGCTTCTTTAATTTTCTCCGATTGTGCTTGATCCCACTGGATGTTGATTCACTGAGCTTTGTAGCAGACCAAATTTTCTTTGACTTTCCATGAGTATACAGAGAGTGATTGACACACAGCAATAAACCAGAAGTGCGCTCATGACACGTGATCGGAGACAACGAATCGATAGCCTAGGTGATTTCAGGATAGACAGATCTTTGTGGGCCAATAAACTCGCAAAACTGATTCAAATAACAAAGGATTGTAACTGAAGATAATAGCAAATAATATCCAGAATTCGCTGCCCCATACATTGCACTGTCAGCGTTAAAACAAAACGCCAGTCCGAGAATCATTCCTGTCTGCAACGACTAAGAGAAAACGTTTCTAGTGAATCCTAAAGAGTTGCCAGATGGTCATGTTATCCAACGAATTGGGTTTTCTTCTGCACCATGCCGATGGAAAGTAGATAACAGCATAAGAGCATGGACCCATGTACCATGGGTGTAACTTTTCATACTGGCGGAGACAGTGTAATGGTGTGGGCCATCTCTTTTATGGGAGGCTTTGGGTCCTTTGATTTGGGTGGACGCGTGTCCTTAAGTTTCTTTAAACGTCGTTGCTGATCAAGTTTATCCAACCACTGTCACTTCCTACACCCATGGAGATGGGCACTCCCAACGGGACAGTGCATCTTTCCACGATGACCATATTGTTTTGGAGTAATTTCAGAAACACTGAGACTTTTCCCTACTTCACTGGTGATGTTAGAACAAAGACGCTTGGAATATTTCTGAGGTAAACTGAACGTGATATCTGGCATTTGGATCCACTGCCATCCAATCTGCTTGAATGAGATACCATTCGACTTGTGTGAATCAGTATTTCACAGAAACGTTAACAAAACTTAGTTGAATCTTTGCCAAGACGAATTTTTGCCTTTATGAAGAGCAAAGATGGTCCAACATATACTGTCCTACAATTAACATCACCCCTATTGACAGTGAAATAGATTCTACGAGAGCATCTTGTCATAGACCCAAACTATGAATATGGTCGTAGGGCTATGATGCTACAACTGCATGATTGCAAATGCAAGATGCCGCAATTGACGAAGTTAACTATTTTTGCAGCGTGGACTGATAATATACACAAACAGTTGCTTCATACATGACATTCAGCAGCGAGCTTGGACTGTAGACCACTGACGAGTCACAGCACTCAGTCTACCAGTCCGATGGTCGATACTGGATTGTAGACCAATGGAAAGCTGTGCTTTTGGCTGACGAGTCACGATACACAGTCCCACTCCGATGGTCGATATTGGATTGTAGACTAATGGAAAATTTGCTTTAGACTGACGAGTCATGGCACTCAGTCTGCCAGTCCGATGGTCGGTATTGGATTGTAGTCCAATGGAAAACTGTGCTTTACACTGACGAGTCACAGTACTCAGTCTACCACTACGATGGTCGATACTGGATTGTAGACCAATGGAAAACTGTGCTTCGGACTGACGAGTCACGGCACTCAGTCTACCAGTCCGATGGTCGGTATTGGATTGTAGTCCAATGGAAAACGTGCTTTACACTGACGAGTCACAGTACTCAGTCTATCACTACGATGGTCGATATTGGATTGTAGACCAATGAAAAACTGTGCTTCGGACTGACGAGTCACGGCACTCAGTCTACCAGTCCGATGGTCGGTATTGGATTGTAGTCCAATGGAAAGCTGTGCTTTTGGCTGACGAGTCACGATACACAGTCCCACTCCGATGGTCGATATTGGATTGTAGACTAATGGAAAACTTGCTTTAGACTGACGAGTCATGGCACTCAGTCTACCAGTCCGACGGTCGGTATTGGATTGTAGTCCAATTGAAAACTGTGCTTTACACTGACGAGTCATAGTACTCAGTCTACCACTACGATGGTCGATACTGGATTATAGACCAATGTAAAACTGTGCTTCGGACTGACGAGTCACAGTACTCAGTCTACCACTACGATGGTCGATACTGGATTGTAGACCAATGGAAAACTGTGCTTCGGACTGACGAGTCACGGCGTACAGTCTACCTCTCCTAGCACAGTCTACCACTCCTTAAGTTTGGTTAAAATATATAATTTTAACCAAACTTAAGGAACGAACAAAATCGTTTTTTTTTTAAATAAAAAAAAAGATTCCAAAAAATATTATATGTCATGTATATATATGCAAGTGCAAAGATTCGGCTGTTTGAGAATACAGCACACATAAAAATTGGAAAGGGAGTGAGACAAGGTGACACCATATCTCCCAAGCTCTTTAATGTCACATTGGAAAATAATCACTGAACTGGGAAAACAAAGGGATAAAGATCAATGGAGATTATCTAACTCACCTTCGTTTTGCTGATGACGTAGTCATTTTTGCAACTACCCCATCAGAGCTGCAGAGTATGATCCAGGAACTTGCTGACAAGAGTAAAGAAGTGGGATTAAAAATAAACTTTCAGAAGACAAAAGTGATGTACAATACTTTTACAAGAAATGAAAGCCGCCCCGGTGGCGCAGTGGTCTAAGCGATGGTCTCTGGTCATTCGTCCGAACGGGGTCCGGGTTCGAATCCCGGTGAGGCATGGATGTTGTGTTTGTCTTACGGCACTGGTTCTCTCCCTTCCCTGGGAACCAGTGACCCTAAATTAGGGACGGGCGACTGCTTATAGCCCATTGAGTTGCTCACGGTGGTCGTTAAACCTCCAATCAAAAAAAAAAAAAAAAAAAAAAAGAAATGAAATGATTTCTCGATTGATGGAGAAAAGCTGGAGATAACAGATGCGTATCTTTATCTTGGACAGCAGATATCAAGTGAGGGTCACATTAATGTAGAAATTAATCGGCGTATAAAACTTGCCTGGAGAGCTTTTGGAAGAAACAGCATAATTTTCAAAAGCGATATGCCATTATGTCTTAAAAGAAAAGTGTTTGATCAATGCATCCTTCCCGTGCTTACGTATGGTGCAGAGACGTGGATCCTTAACTAAAAGAGACATACAGAGGCTGCAGATAACTCAAAGAAGCATGGATAGGTGCATGCTTGGTGTAACCAGGAGAGATAAGAAGAGGAACTCGTGGATAAGAAAAATGACAAGAGTGGAAGACATCATGATCAGAGTAAAATCCCTGAAATGGCAATGGGCTGGACATACTGCCAGAAGAACAGATCATCGATGGACAGTCGAAATTTTAGATTGGATTCTAAGGGACAGGAAAAGACCCAGAAGAAGACCACGTGGAAGATGGGTGGATGAAATTCGAAAGTATGCGGGAGTAACATGGAGGAGACTGGCACAACACAGACCGTTGTGGAAGAGGCTTGGAGAGACCTTCGTCCAGCAGTGGATTGATAATGGTTGACAATGATGAAGATATGTATATTGTTTTAGGGGTTTAACGACCACTGTGAGGAACTCCATGGGCTATTAACAGGCGTCCTTCCCTAGTTTAGGGTCACTGGCTCCAGGGAAGGAAAAGAACGAGTGTCGTAACACAAACACAACTCCCATGCCTCATTGGGATTCGTACCCAGACCCTGTCGGACGAACGGTCATGAGCCAGCGCTTAGTTCATTGCGCCACCAGGGAGGCCTCTCAAAGACACCCTTCCATTTTACCATAGTGAAAAGAACCATTGAATTTCATATTTTATAGCTTTCTGATTTTTATTTTTACCCGAGATTTCAGTTTTAAAATGTCAAATCCAGTAGAAGGCGGAAACATGTGTGTGTGTGTGGAGAAAGCAGACATTTTCGAAGAGGCCTTTACTTCAAGAATCTTTATGAAATTTGTTCCTTTCGAAACCTTTATCCTCGTGCCATTGGTTGTGGTCATTTTCATAGTTAATAAAGGGTCTACATAGTTTAAGAAGCTTCAGGTTAATATATTTTAGAAATTTTATTTTAAATGTGGAGCATCATTTCATGTGAAGATTTCTTCCTGGAAATGAGAAGTAACAATCGTTCAAAAATGAAGTTGTAAGTGTGAGTTTTCCTCCTTAATTTGAAAATCGATTATCAAACAGAGGTCATCGCGCCTTCCACGTTTATAAGTAAGTCACGGAAAAATTCTCATTGGCCGCCACCGGGAATCGAACTCAGGGTCTTCCAGTTACGCATATCAGGAAGCATATCCGGCGCGTAACTGGAAGACCCTGGGTTCGATTCCCGGTGGCGGCCAATGAGAATTTTTCCGTGACTTACTTATAAACGTGGAAGGAGCGATGACCTCTGTTTGATGTTCCTGGTCCACGTCAAATGTCTGTATTAATTGAAAATCGATTGTATACCAAATGAGATGTTGCGTTCCTTAATTGTATCCAAGTGCATAACAATAAAAATGTATCACAACTTCCTAAAAAGTAATACGCATCACAGATTTCTAAAAATGATATATGCGTTACAGCTATCTAAAAAAGGTAATATGACTCACGCACAAAATTGTCTAAAAATGAACTATACATATGTTGCAAGTATCTAAATAGAAAATTTGTTTTCTAACTATTTAAAAGTGAAAGGTTACAATTATGAGCACTTGTTGTCTAGAGATAAAAAGCTATAAATATGGTTCGCGCTGTTATCTAGAAACAGTAAATTAGAATTAGGTAGGCACCAAGTGGCTAAAAATGATTATCAGCAGTGGTGTAGGAATTGTATGAAACGCAAAGTAAATACCTTCCTTTATTGTTCTGCACTATACGCGTTTAAGAGAAATAATATTTATACTTCTCAGATTTTTTAATATAATTTTTCTCCCCAGTTGCTTAAAACTGATGTGTTCTAATTGCGTTCACCATCTGAAAGAAAAAAATGATTGATTCCATTTAGCGAATCAGCATCCTAAAACTGACAGATTTTAATGATCTGCATCCAAACTTTTTACAACTATTATACAACTAAGTAAAACTGAAAGTTTTTAAGTTTTTAATAACACGTGTCTCAGCTGTGTAAAATTTTAAAATTCGTATGTGCGTGTAATTTGTTTACATGCATCCAAACTTTTTAGAAGTACTATATGGACGTCCTTATTATATGAAAATAATATGTATATAGATGTTTATCTAGTTCTGAGAGATAAGTAATAATTAAAAATATGTGTGCTACTTGAGTTTAAAGATTTTATAATCAATTATGTGTTTGTTCTTCTCATCAATTTTGTACATATTCGTCTAATCAATTATGTATACATTCGTCTAACCAATTATGTACAAGGGTTGTATCGGAAGTAATGCAAAAGTGGGCATCTTTATTAACTGACAGAAGTAGTTCAAATTGCACATGTTGGTACCGTAACTCTTTCTCTATACAAAGGTACTACTCAACATAGTCTCCATCACAAGTGATGAATTGCCGCCATCGTGGAACCCAACTCTCAAATTCTCTTTGAAAAAATCTTTCACCTCGTCTGTGGCATCAAATCGTTGTCCCCGGAGAATATCCTTCATTGGACCGAACAGGTGGAAGTCGGAGGGTGCCAGATCTGGGCTTTACGGTGGATGGGGGACCACCGACCAGACTAATTTGCTGATCGCCTGATTTGTTGCCAAAGACGTGTGTGGTCTCGCATTGTTATGGTAAATGTGGATCCTTTTCAGATTCTTGTTCGGTCTCTTCCTCTTTATGGCTTTTCTAAGCTTCTTGGGTGTCTCAACGTACAGCTCGTGCTCACGGTACGGCCACGTTCCAGAAAATCAAAGAGAATGACAAACCCTGTCATCCCCCCCCCAAAAAAAACCCCGTCACCATGACTTTCTGTGCTGATTTCTGGCTCTTGAACTTTCTAGGCCTTGTTGAAGAGGTGTGACGCCATTCCATGGAT
The DNA here is from genome assembly GCA_039090855.1 of Macrothele yani. Taxonomy (NCBI): domain Eukaryota; kingdom Metazoa; phylum Arthropoda; class Arachnida; order Araneae; family Macrothelidae; genus Macrothele; species Macrothele yani. Next base: position 61,667,811 of record CM077029.1, read on the forward strand.
CGATTATTCGTTTCCGGATCGTAAAGAAACGCCCACGTCTCTTCCCTTGTCACCAGATCGGAAAGCAGCGTATCTTCATTGGCTTCAAACGTTTCCAGCAGATGAGAGCAGACTTCCACACTTCTCTCCTTCAAATCGGGTGTCAACTGCCGAGGTACCCACTTTGCACACACTCTCCAATACCCTAAATCTTCCACCATCTTCCGTATGACATTGTGACCAAAGTCCAGTTGTGCCACAATCTCAGGGTTTGTGACTCGTCTCTCCAGCACGAATCAATTGATCCACTCGCTAACGATTTGTGTCAGTGGTGGCAGATGATGGTCTTCCACTGCTTGATTTGTCTTTAATGCTGGTTTCCACTTTTTTAAATTTCTTAATCCATCTGTGCACATCGCTCTTGCCAATGGTGTCATCCCCGTAAACATTCTGTAGCCTTCTGAGCATATCGGACAGCCTGCACCCTTCTTTCGTCAAGAACTCAATGACGGCACGTTGCTTCTGCTTGGAATCCATTATTTACCTGCAATGAAGAAGAAGGGGCTAACATGTGCAATTTGAACGACCTCTGTCAGTTAATAAAAAAGTTATGCCCTATTTTGCATAACTTTTCGGCACAACCCTCGTACATATTCGTCCAATCAATTATGTGCATATTCTTCTAATGAATTATGTGAATATTCGTCTAATAAATTATGTGCATATTCCTCTAATCAATTATGTGAATATTCGTCTAATAAATTATGTGCATATTCTTCTAATCAATTATGTAAATATTCGTCTAATAAATTATGTGCATATTCTTCTAATCAATTATGTGAATATTCATCTAATAAATGTTGTGCACATTCTTCTTATCAATTATGTGAATATTCGTCTAATAAATTATGTGCATATTCTTCTAATCAATTATGTGAATATTCGTCTAATAATAATTCGTCTAATCAATTATGTGCATATTCTTCTAATCAATTATGTGAATATTCGTCTAATCAATTATGTGCATATTCTTCTGATCAATTATGTGAATATTCGTCTAATAAATTATGTGCATATTCTTCTAATCAATTATGTGAATATTCGTCTAATAAATTATGTGCGTATCAACAGTCTAATTAATTATGATCAACCGTCTAATCAATAATGTGTACACCAGTAATTTTCTTTTTTCAAAGTAATTGCTGACAGTAACACACAAACTGTTTTTCTTAATAGTGTGTTGGCATTGTATGTGTGTGCTGCAGTCAAAATACGTTAAGTTTTACTTATACATGTTGGAAAGCAGCTGCAGAATATAGTAGGAATGCCAAAAGAAATTTGCAGGACGTCCATACTAACTAAGCAGATTTTTGTTTTCCTTGCATGTGTTTCTTTCAATGCGTCAAAACTGAAAGTGTTTATTTTAGCACATGGTCAATTTACTTTGAAAACAACTGTAATTCAAGTCGTCGAAATTCAATCAAGGAAATTCAGTAAAGGAAATGGCGGTGAATCTTCTCTGTAATCGGTCAATGTATACAAAATCTATGAAACGCTTTCCACCAAATACATTCAGTAAACTGTGTCAGTTCTTTTCTATCATTTTCATCTTTTTTTTCTTTTTTCACACATGGTCTATTGTTTTCGCTTCGTGGACGTCCGAGATGTGCAGGAGCTGTTGAAGTACGTCTCGGTGGCAAAATTTGTTGCGGTGCGTTGAACAGGGTTGTCGAACGGTATCGCTTTTCATTCATTTGTATTGGCCGTTGTGCCGATACTTGGATGAGTGAATACATTTCTTCAGGGAATTTTGATGTTTTACTGTAAAAGAGGTTTAAAACGTGGCTTCTTTTTTGCGCCCTGTTTATGATGCTATTGCAAATTTTTCTCTTCATTTTGGAAAACAAAACAAAACATTAGTAATTGCCTTGCTCATCTACATAACACTGCTGTTTTCGGTTGGAAGATACTTCTATTAATATTTTTATTTGCAAAGCCTGATAGATTTCTAAAATCTTACCAAAATCATTGTTTTGTGCATTTCTTACACAGTTACCTGAAGGTATTTTTGAAAATTACAAGATGATGACAACAGCAAATACATTTGTGGTATTATTCTGAAATTATGTCTATTTTAATGCTATCAAGGAAGCTCGGTAAGAAGTATACGAAATAACGAGGTTAGTTGGTAAAACTAACAGTTCTACCAAATTAACAATTATATCAACCAACTTCTTTCTGCTTACCTTCTACTTACCTATCCTTATACTTATCCACTCATTCATTCAAATGTGCTAGAACACCTTTATTTAATCTACGAAAAATCATACTCAAAGTTCTAAAATTTTGAAACGTTTATCAGTAAAACATTGCTCTGAAGTAAGCCACAGAATTCCACAAAAATCCTTTTTTTTCCATGAATTTAGCGTCGGTTATGTGTTTAACTGTAAGATGTGAAACACCGAGCGTGTGATATTACTCCTTTGCGTGGAAATATTTCTTTTTTTGTTTTAATTCGCATCAAAGTATAAATACGTTGGATTATTTAAAGAATTACGCAGTAAACAAAATAAATATACTCTTTTTGTACATAATTCCTAACTTATGCACTGCAGTGATTTTCGGGTAAAACAATAATTCAAAAATATTGTGATTTAAAGCAAAATTATTTGAGTTACATGCGAAATCTCTACTTTCTCTTTACAGATCTGCATTCTTCATGCGACAAAAGTTCTGCATTTCGTTGCAGAAAGAATCCATCTCTTTGCGTTCCTCTGGAAAGGATACGAGACGGAATAGCCGACTGTCCCGACAGATCGGACGAAGGTAAGTGCAGATGCTTTAAAGATAACGCACGAGCGCGCGAGCTCACACACACACATTCACATATGCAACACAGTCAAGATATCAACACTCACAACAAACTCAAATTTTCTCATAATGCCAGAAAAGTTAAAAAGTGACTTACTCACAGAAAAAAAAAATATATATATATATATATATATCACAAGTATCGGAATAGGTGTTAGGATGATTGAGATATTTTTTTCTTCAGTCCTATGCTAATTAATGACTTATATATAAAAGAAAATGGTTTCGCTGCAGGTATTCGCTATATAGTGAAATAACATCAGGTTATAGGATAATTACATTACTGTTGTCGAACAGATAGTCCGTTTGCCATCATTCAGTTATCAATAATTTACAACTGCGTAAAGAAAAAAAAAAAAAAAAAAAGATGATGATGAAAGTTTTTCAGGTTTTGTTCAAAAGTTACAAATATTAGTGTTTCGCGAAAACAATATAACTGGAAAAAATTACTGCCGCTTTAACACGGCATACATGAATTACTAAAAAACGCGCTTAATAAACCAGCCTTCCAAAACATGGCCAGCTTCTGCGGATCAACTTAAATATTTCAGATGTTTGCAGAGAAAATGACCTGGGCGGTGTAAAACAGGTACTGATTGAGACTTTCAAATCGACCCGGTTATTTTACTAGAGTGATAAGGCGGACATGAAAAAAAATATCTTAATATGTTATTACGCAAAATATTGATAAAAAAGTACATAAAATACTTAAAACAAAATATAAAAATGTTTTATTTGATTATGACTAATAATAATGTTATGAAGCCCAATTTTAGAAAAACATAAGACTGGGTCCAGAGATAATATAAATAATTAGACCAATTTCTAACTTATCTTTTTTTGCTAAGGTTTTGGAAAAACTATTATATACAAGATTAGGAAACATTTTTGAGAAATATCATGTTATCAATAAAAATCAGTATGGGTTTCAAAAAAAAAAATCAACAGAAAAAGCCATTTTAACATTTCAGAATATCATAATTAATAATAGAAAAAGGGGATTAGTAACCATTGCTGTATTCCTGAACCTTACAAAGGCATTTGATACGGTCGATCATGGAATACTTTTGGATAAGCTCTCTGATAATGGAATAAGAAATCAATATTACAATTTAATAGAGGACTACTTACATAACAGGAAACAGTATGTGCAGATTAATAAAATGAAATCGCACGGGTTGCTTAATGAAATGGGAGTGCTTGAGGGTTCAGTCCTTGGACCATTACTTTTTTTCATTTATATAAATGACATTTTTAACATTGAACCTAATGAGGATTTTATTTTATTTGCGGATGATGCCACGGTTCTGATAAGGGGTGCAGACATAAATGAGGCAAAAATAAAATGCAATACATTTATTGAAAAATTGATGGAATGGCCGAACACAAATTTTCTGTGTTTAAATATTGAAAAAACTGAAATTATGATTTTTAAACAGGGAGATAGACAGATTGTTGAGCCACCATCTATTTTTGTGGAGAAGTGAACCATTGAAATAGTAAATAATATTAAATATTTATGAATAATAATCGAGGATAATCTAAAATGGAATATAAATATTCAAAATAGTGTAAACAAAATTTCGGGGGTATTAGGTTTAATTACGATAATTTCGAATAATTTAACAATCAAAACATTAAAAATGTTGTACTACAGCCGGATTTATCCATGTTTGACTTATTGTTTATTAGTATGGAGGCAAACTACTAAGACTAATTTATATAAATTACAATCATTACAAAATAGGATGGTCAGAATTTTAAATAACTTTAGGGGAATTAACTTGATTATGGGGGTACAAATAAATTCTTATGGATTTTTAGATATTGAGAAATTATAGAAATTTAGATTATTAAGATTCATGTATAAAAGAATAAAAGAGAATAGGTATCAACATTTAATTCAACTGAACACTGTAAGTCACGACTATTAAACAAGTGATAGAAATGCATCTTTGTTACCAATGCCTAACACTTTATCCCAAAAAATATTTATTGATTACCAGGGATTGATGTTATGGAATAACCTACCTTGTCAATTAACACATATTAATAATTATAATTATTTTCGAAAGCAACTAAAAAAATATTTGCTAACAAATTAAAATATAAAATTCTACGGTGAAATTTATTAATCAGACCACATATGAGTAAATTTTGTATGTGCAGGACGTTTGACTTGACTACGTACTTTAGGGGAATAGGGATTCACTCAGGCTATACATACATAGCCTTTAACTCAATTTCCTGTTCTGTGGTTACCCTGTACATAAGTATTCACATTATATATGTTGTTTTTCTTAATACTATATGTTATAAAATTCATTTTGAAATGTAATATAGTCAAATGTAACCCCATAGCGAAATAAATGAAATGAAAAATGAAATGAAAATGGCTGAGTTAATAATTTAAAAAAATAAGGAGTTGCGTCCCAGTGACGTTAGTTGTACTTTGGTTGTGTGAAAACATGTTTGTCCGCAATAGGCATCGAAGCCGTGTCGTGTCCCCTCACTCCGCAGTAAGTCGCTCTCCCAACTGAGCTAAGCGGACAGAATGTCTCGCTGCAGATTTGTTGTCTTGACACTTGTTTTCACCTCAGTAGTGCGTCACATCATCTCCCTCTTAATTTTTTTTTCGAAGCGAAGTAGGAATTTTTCATTAATTCCAAACAATGTGTGGACCAAACATCACACATTTTTCGAAGAACCCAACGGCCAGTGGATCCGTTTTCCACAATCGGGCGCCAGTGTGAAAACACAAGTTTGTCCGTGTTCCCTCACTCCGGTTTAAGTCGCTCTCCCAACTGAGCTACGCGGACCGAATGTCTCGCTGCAGATTTGTCGTCTTCACACATGTTTTCACTTCTGTAGTACGTCACAGAAGAAAGAAAAGACGCTGTTTTAGAGACTGTTGATAGTAATGTTTGTTAATGTTCTGCTACATTGCAAAAAATTTCAGAAATTCACGAGCAACTTTCCGTGATTCCTTTCGTGAATTAAATAAAAAAAAATTGCTCATACAACCTTTTCCGTGAAATGGCGGAAAGAAATCTGAATTTCACGGTTTTTTCGTATTACGGGAAACTTCTGAATTTTCAGAAACCTTTCCGCCATTCCTTGGTATATTAACGGAAAAACACCGTTCTCACTTTTTCCGTATCCACATGACGAACACGTTCTAGTAAAAGGAGCGATTCGAGAGAATACTTGAGGTTTAATTAACTGTTAATTTCAACCGTCTTTCAAAGGAACTGATTGTAAGGTTCTGTAGCGACACCGGATATTGTGGATAGCATATCGCATGAATTTTGGTTATTGTGGTATAGGATATTTCGTGAAAATCTTCCAAATACGTGGAGACAATGTAAATAAACAAAGTCACCGCTCTTTCCATGTTTTTCTTTAACCAACATACAGCTGCCGAAAAAATGTTTTTCGACACAATTTATCGGCTGCTGTGTGTTGGTTAAAGAAAAAGGCGGAAAGAGCGAGGACTTTGTCTATTTACATTGTCTACTCGTATTTGGAAGATTTTTACCATTTCTCTCGCCCTTTGGATTTATTAGCTGTAATTTAATAGCTCGTGCCGTTAAGCCCCACCAGATGGAGACGTCTCGGTTGCTGAGCCCATCTCTACGGATTTGTGAAGTCGTAGACGCTGACGGATAAACACACATAGCGCCGTGGATTGTTGGCACCGTACCGCAAAGCGAATGCACTCAGCTAGTTATCGAGTGATCTGGGGTTCGTTGCCAGTGGTGTCGAATAACAATTTTTCGGCTGCTGTGATTTGGTTAAGCAAAAACGTGGAAATAGCGATGACTTTGTCTATTTACATTGTCTTCACGTATTTGGAAGATTTTCACCATTTCTCTTGCTCTTTGGATTTATTAGCTGTAAATTTAATAGCTTTTGCTGTTAAGCCCCACCAGATGGAGACGTTTCAGTCGCTGAGCCCATCCCTACGGATTTGTGAAATCAGATGCTGAAGGATAAACACACATCGCACCGTGGATGGTAGGCACTATAGCTTAAGGCGAGCGCACTCGGCTAGTTATCGAGAGGTCTGGGATTTGTTGCCAGAGGTGTCGAATAACAATTTTTCGGCTGCTGTGTGTTGGTTAAAGAAAAACGTGGAAAGAGCGATGACTTTGTCTATTCACATTGTCTCCACGTATTTGGGAGATTTTCACTATCGCTACCGCCCTTTGGATTTATTAGCTATAACTTAATAGCTTGTGCCGTTAAGCCCCACCAGATGGAGTTGCTGAACCCATCCCTACCGATTTGTGAAGTCAGGTGCTGACAGATAAACACACATAGCGCCGTGGATTGTTGCCACCATAGCGTAAGGCGAACACATTAGGCTAGTTACCGAGAGATCAGGGGTTCGATCCCAGCGGTGTCCGGGTAACATTTTTTCGGTTGCTATGTGTTAATAAAAGAAAACTTGGAGAGAGCGATAACTTTGTCTATTAGATTTATTACTGTTCATTTACATATACCCGTGTTTCGCCGCGATTGGATATTGATGCGTTTTGTGTTGATGATGAAGTTTATTCATCTCAGCTGCTTAAGTTATGCATACACTGTACACTGACTTTCTACTTGAATTACCAGTGCTTTCCGGCACCTGATCTAGTGAATTCTGACGTGTAATTAGGCGTAAATTATTCCAGGAGCGTATTATTTGATGCCTGAGAAAGATTTACATGAATAATTTGGTGACACCTGCGGGACAACTGTCTTTTTATAGGTAATAATACCTGTCAATCTTGTTTGTAATCTAACTCATGACTTCCATTTTCCAAAGCCAACTTCTACGTGGGGGATTTTATCAAACATGATGTACAATAGGATTGTTAATTTAATTTTATTTAAATAATTATTGCGAAATCGTCCTTCAACCGGCCCTCAGTTAGGCTAGCCCGGTGATTGCACCGGACGATTACATGGTCATTCCGCCCTTGGTGTAAAGGTTAGATCGCTCGGGCGAAAATCCGTAGGTAAGGTCATGATCCCGAAAAATCCGTTTCCTGATGAATTATAAACATGGATGAAAACCATGAAGGATGTAGTGTGCTAAAACATCTCTATTTTTCTTTTACTGATTTCATTCTCTACAAACGAGATGGGGATGACACGTGATGAAATTTATTCGCAAGGGAAAGTGCATTCTAGAATAGCTTCGAAGCGAAATATTTTGTGAGTGTCGCTGAAGATTCCTTTTAGATTGTGTGCATAGTATGCCCTATAATTCAAAACATTTTTGCTCTGCGATCGTTATACAGCTCTGGTGTTCTGAATATGGATCACAGAAATTATGCATTTATTATGGATTTAGAACATACAGATCAAAGCACTCATGTACACACACACACGCTGAAACAGTTCTCTTAATACATACATGGGGAGCGGCTTCTGTGCAGGTACAGCCAAGCGTGACTCTGGATGCTTTACTATTTCGTACGCATCTAGTGAAGCATTTATGATTTGTTGTCTCCGTTTTTATTAACACGCATTAAAAATTCAAATGTTCACCCTTCCACTCCACTCCAACTGACTTCCAAACTACTATTGGGAGAAATAAAATTTTGATTTTGGTTAGTACTTGCTTCGCCATACTCCGCTTCCGTTCAAATTAACCGTGAAAACAAGCAAAAATTTCATTCATAAATCTTCGTATCCTGTCATTTCATACATAACAAAAGGGAGTAATACAATCAATGAGGAGATAAAGAAACGGGATGAAATGCGAAACACTAATTTTCAGTGCGTGGAGATTACAAACTTCGCCTTCACCAGTCCTTTCGTCTTAGCACGTGTCTAGAGCATTTAACATATCCTACTAAAGAAGCGTACTCATTAAACATATGCAAGCTTTTAATTTCGGAATGGCTTCGACATCAGAACAGTTAAATACAGTGCGAATGATAACGTCTGAAAAATAACATGTTGAAATATCTCATTGGCTTTTTTAACATGTCTTTTGTAAAACAAGTTTGTAAAATCATGCAATGCATTGATTATAATACGCTTTCCAACATACCAGAAATCATTACTCAAGTTATCACTCAAGTTATGAGAATAATGGCTGTGGAATAAATCTCGGTCCTGTACCCTGACCCTTGATCCCATATCGATTATATTCAACAGAACTGGTTCGGTATACCTCCGAAATAACATGATAAAGTTTTGTCGCAATCGAAGCATTTTTACGTAAGTTATGATGCATAAGGGCTATGGAATAGATTCCGCTCCTGTGTCCTAACCTTTGACCCCATTTCGCCCATTTTCAATAGAATTCGTCCCCAGATAGGCCCCTACAACATACTAACATTTCATCCAAATCGAAGCATTTTTACGTAAGTCATGACGCATAATGGCAATGGAAGTGATTCCGCTCCTATGTCCTGACCTTTGACCCCATTTTGCCCATTTTCAATAGGGTTTGTGGCCAGGTGGTCCCCTACCACATACTAAAATTTCATCGAAATCGAACCTTTTTTACGTTAGTTATGACGCATAACAGCAGTGAAATGGATCCCGCTCCAATGTACTGACCTTTCACCCCCCCCCCATTTCGCTCACTTTAAATAAGGTTCCTTCCCAGGTGATACCCTACCAGATGCTAAAATTTCATCGAAATCGAACGATTGTTACGCGAGTTATCATGCGGACGGACATATGCACACAACGAGTGACGTAATGAAGCAGATGGGAATCGCGACCATCTGCTTGCAAGAGTATGACGTCATAAAACTTTAATAGGAACCACACACAACGCGTGACGTAATGAGACAGATGGCGTGACAGCGCGCCAACATTCTCAAACGACGCGAGATTGTGACGTCATAAGATTTCTAAGCATTGGAAACATTAATGGAACGACGCCATGACACTAAAAACGTTATAATTCGGGGTGGTTATTTAAATCACTAAACGAATTCTCCTAAAGTCGAGATCAAGCTAAATCGATTTCTAGTACCAGAAAACGGTAGGTTAACGACTTTCATCAAAATTCTTACAGCCGTTTTCAAAATAAAATGTACATACATACATACATACAAGAATTGCTACTTTAAGGTGAACGTCAAGTAATTTTGCTTCCTATAATTCCAATGGAAAAACTTCTGTACCCATTTTCTTCACAATTAATGCGTTTCCAAGAATGAAAATTTGAACATTGATTAAAATAGCTTCATTTCATAACTTGGAATACTTAATATTTTCGAAACCATAACCGTAATAATATTTTCTAAACCATAACCGTAATAATATTTTCTAAACCATAACCGTAATAATATTTTCTAAACCATAACCGTAATTATGCAATCCAACCTCCTTGAATCCAACATTTATTTGTCCACTGACGTAATCAAAGTACAGGTCGCGCCATCTTTTTTCTGGTTTCAACACCACCAAAGGGAACGTTATTGCTTTTTAATATAATTATGCTTATGTTTTAGAAAATGTGAAGTATTCCAAGTTATAGTATGAAGTTATTTTAATCAATGTTCAAATTTCCATCCTTGCGAACACACTAATTGTGAAGGAAATGGGTACAAAAGGTTTTCCCCTTGGAAATATAGGAAGCAAAATTACTTGACGTCCACCTTAATAGTGTGAGATAAGGGCGATGGAATAGATCCCGATCCTATGTTCTGACCTTTAACTCAATTTGTCCCATTTTCAATAGGGTTACTCTCCAGGTGGTCCCCTACCACATACTAAAATTTCATCGAAATCGAACCATATTTACGCAAGTTATGACGCATAAGGGCAGTTGAATGGATCCCGCTCTTATGGCGTGACCTTTGACCCCACTTCACCCATTTTCAATAGGGTTCGTCCCCAGGTGGTCCCCTACCACATACTAAAATTTCATCCAGATCGAACCATTTTTACGTGAGTTATCGTGCCGACAGACGGACGGACGGACAGACTGACGGAAAAAGCTGGAGCATATACGCTTCTTCAACCTACGGTTGGAAAACGTAAAAAAGATCGTGCTGATGTTATCGGTTTGTCCCTCCTTCCGTCAGTCCGTCCGTCTGCACTCACGATACCTCTTCAACTATTAGTCCGATTTGAAAAATTCTTTTTGCTTTCGGAAGCTTGAAATATGCGAATGATGATCCTTTATTTCGTTGTTTTTTACGATGTACAATTTCGCCGCTAGAGGGCGTAAAAGCAGATGATGTCGAATTCCTAAATACGTTTTATTCCACATATTTGCTTCTAAACATCCGATTGAAAAAATTATTTTATCTTTCGATTCCATTTATGTCGAAGAGTATTTTAGATATAGTTACTTTTTCTAATTACGAATAGATTTTCCGCTAGGGGGCACAAAAGTTAATTACATGTTTCCCGATAACTGTTCTTCTAAAACTCCGATTTGAAAAAAAAAATTCTTCAGCGGATACACCTCCTGATGGAAAATCTTTTGCATATAATTTCAAATTTTTGGTAAAGAATACTTTAGAAAAAAGGGGGCGTAAGTGTTAATTTTTGCTTCTGATGTATTTGCCATAAAATCTGAGCTTCTAAAATATCGATTGAAAAAATTCTTTCGTGAACTGATGCCACTCACATCGATAAACCTTTTCGGAATATTTTCTTTTTAAAATATTCCACAGTTTCTCCGCCAGGGGAACGTAGATATATATATTATTTTTGTCAATATATCTACTTCTAGGAGTCCGATTTGAAAAATTCCTTCTTTGTTGGATAGTGTTTTCAGTGTGATGTGTTTTTCATATAATTTCAAAATGTTCAAGTAATTCATAGACTTTCCGCTAGGGGGCGTAGAGGCAAATTGCGTTTCCCCCTATATCTCTGCTTCTAAATCTCCGATTTGAAAAATTCTTTCTGCACCGGATACAGTTCCTGATGGGAAATCCTTTGCACATAATTTCTACTATTTGGTAAAGAATGGTTTGGCTACCAGAAGGTATAAGTGTTAATTTCCGTTTCTGATGTATTTTGCAGCAAAATATGAGCTTCTAAATTTTCGATTGAAAAGAACGTCGTTCGTAGACCGATACTACTCATGTCGAAAAGCCTTTTAGAAACATTTTCTTTTTAAAATAATGTCTGGTTCCTACGCCAGGGGACGTAGATGTATATCTTATTTTTGTCAATATATCTACTTCTAGTAGTCTGATTTGAAAAATTCATTTTTTGTTGGATAGTGTTTTCGATGCGAAATGTTTTCCCTATAAATTCAAAATTTTCAAGTAAATTATAGACTTTCTGCTAGGGGGCACAAAGGTAAATTGCGTTTTCTGCGTTATTTCTACTTCTAAAACTCCGATTTGAAAAATTCTTCCTGTATCACATACAAGACCTAGTGGGAAATATTTTTCACATAATTTCTAATGTTTGGTAAAGAATGGTTTGGCCACCAGGGGCATAAGTGTTAATTTCTGCTTGTTATGTATTTGTAGCAAAAGCTGGGCTCCTGAAAATTCGACTAAAGTTTTTTTTTCTTGGACCGATACCGCTCACATGGAAAAACCTTTTGAGAATACTTTCTTCCTAAAATGATGCATGGTTTTCCCACCAGGGGACGTAAAGTCACATTTTATTTTTTCGATATCTCTGTTTCTAAGAGTCCGATTTATAACATTCTTTCGGTGTTGGAGAGCGTTTCCGGTGCGAGATGTTTCACATATAAATTCATGCTTTCTTAACGCACAAGTCTGTAACCAGAGGGTGTAAGCTCACGATTCCGTTTACAGCAATATCTGAGGCATTAAAAACCTGATTCAAAAACTTTTTTTTCTGTCAGATACTATTGTTTTCCATACCGGTTCCATGGACATTGAATAGCTTCGATATATTTAATTTGCGTCAGAACGGATTGAAAAGACGTGCTTATTACACCCGAAAATTCGGTGTCATCTTTCTTGTTTTTTTTAACTGGTGAAAAAAAGTGCAGGAACTCTTAAACATAAATTTCTGTCAGAGGCGAAGGTGAGCTAGCCGCACCGGCGCCGCAGTGGTCTAAGCGCTGGCTTCTGATCATCCGTCCTAGATGTGTCTGGGTTCGACTCTCGGTGAGGCATGGATGTTGTGTTTGTCTTACCTCACTGGCTCTCTTCCGTGTGGAACAAGTGGTCCTAAATTAGGAAAGGGCGACTGCTTACAGCCCACTGAGTTGCTCACGGTGGTCGTTAAACCCCCAACAAAAAATGACCAGCAAAACTAATGAACAGCAACTCAATTTTTTGAACATAGTTCTTTGATTACCGAATACATTACATCATCTACATAATATAACACAAGACTCACATGACTCTAAAATCTTCTTTAATGGCATACTCAATATTTGCCGAGCTTTCGCACTCCGCCAGAAGGTTTCGTCTGGGCTTAATTCTCAGAGCTTAGAACGGTCACAGACAATGCTGAAAAAATTTAAAAGTTTTGATAATTTGGAACAATTAGTTGTTCCATTAACTTGAAAGTACGTGGCTATCATGCTCACGTAGTATAGAAGACCCTATTGGTTGTCCTCCAGTATTTGTTCAGAAGATTTCTTTAAGTCCAAGGGCAAGCATTCCTTGCTCGGGTGCGGATGAGTTATGATTTCAACGCTTTCCCCGATAGCTGTGCCAACGTAGTTTGCGTAAGGTTCTAGTCTTTTCATCCTGCTCCATAATAGGATTACTCATTTTTGGATGATCTCAGTGAATAGAGCTATTGTCGTTTTCCTATCTTTTATGTCTCTTTTATGTTCCTTACTCCTTACCAGAAGGGATCTTTTTGTCAACCCTACACACGATTTTGTGATGCCGTCTGGATAGGTTAAGGGTATCTCGTTAATTCCAGTTGAGCATTTTTTTTGTTTACTCGGAGCTTTCTTGTTGACACAGTGTTGTAGAAGATTTAATGGCCACATTTACTGTATACTTTTTGATGAGGTTTTTGGACCTGAAAGGAAAGTTTGGTGAATTATGTTATGGACCCACAAAATCTTAAACCGCTGTTATTTGGGATATCAGAAGTTCTGGGATTAAACACTTGAACCCTTCGTGAAACGGAATCTCATGTTTGTCTAGTAAACAGCTGAAAGTCTTTTGTTTATGACATTTGCTATTTCTTTCCCTCTGGCCTCTGTGGTGGAAGAATTAACAAACACTCATCTAAACTTTGCTCTTTAAACAGCTGTTTTCAAGTCATTGAAACCAATTGCAACTGATATTTCTTGTGGTAAAGGGCTTACGAAATTCCACAGAGGTATGATTGTCGGCTACCAAACCAGCATTTCTTCACTCCCTTGTATGGCAATTCGAAAAGCACACAAAAACTAATGTAATGGAAAGATGGATGAGCGACGAAATAATAAACCTCAAAACCGATACAGACCACTAAAAAAGTGATCCACGTAACTCAACCAGTCGTACGAAAAAAAAAACAACCAGAGTATTATTTAGAAATCATCACTTCAAATATTCATAATTTTGCAAATTCTTCCTTCAGCTTGTCCACTATCACCGCTGTGTAAACAGGATGTCTATTTTTAGGATAGAAATGCGATATAAGACCTAAATAACAGATATGAACGCCGACAGCCTTTTGTTGTTATGAATTAGTTGATTCTCTAACATGAAAAGGTTCTATGAAGCAACGAGTGGTGGGATCATGCTAAGCGTTATTCAAGTCGTATGGTCGAACCTGGATCTTGAGAATGCGCAGTTAACGCATGCCATGAAAATTTGCAATGCCAATAGTGAAGTTCGAGAAAGTAAGTGTGATCGTCTGTATCTGCTTTTTGTACTTGGAACTGCTTCAATTAGCTATGATGCCACGAATCTGGAGTTAGATACAGCTTATTTTGGAAAAGAATGTAGCCAAAACCCTTATCTTCTTGAAGGTCGCACTGAAAAATTCCTTCAACATTGTGTAAAACTTTTTGTGCTGTGGTTACTCTGAAACTTATAGGTTTTAAGTGCCACTTATATTTGTTGAGCCCTTGAGTTTTAATTTACTTCGTAGACGTTGTAGAATTTGTCTGCTGGAATATTTCAAGTTTAAACATGCACTTGAATAGCATGAAATCACAAACGTCCAGAATCAAGAATCAACAGAATAGATTACTTACTATTTTATTGTCCAAGTTTTATTCAGTAGATAGGCATTTCAATGACGAAAAACAATGAATGTAATTCACTGCATAATAACGAGCACTTCAAATATTAACTAGCTAATTCGACAAGACACAATTAGTGAGCTCTGTATCAGTGAACACAGCGTAATCAACATATATCTGCTCGTAATTTTTTAATATCATTGACAATCAAGCTCTTACAATCTTATCGTTCGCTCTTAGCTTGCTCTTATCTCGCTTTCATAACATATCGTATTTCGCTAATCGCTCTCCGCACTTAACATATTCAAAACTACATTTACGCATTGTTTGATTGACCTTTGACTCATTTCCAGTATTGCAAACTTTGAAAATTCGTCAGAAGAAAAAATGTACCTTTACGCAAAAAAAAAAAAAAAAAAAAAAAAAAAAGTTTAACGAGAAGAAATCAAATTTACACAAGACTACAAAAACTCGAAAGGAAGGTTAAATTAGAGGTATACATCACAAATTGGCTGGCTAACAAGAGTCAATATTTGCCACATACCTTAAACTCTGCCGTGTGCTCTGTTTTCCTTCTTGGGGCGTAACAATATATTCTACCGGGAGGGCAGGAAGGGCGCTTGCCCTCCCAGGATGATCATACCAGGGGCGTAATTTCATACTCTGAGGAGCGTAAAAAATGAAAATGAACAGGGTGTGAATAAATTTGCCGAACATTTTAACTCGAAAACAAAGTTATACACTTTAGTATCTTTTTTTTTTTGTAAATACTTCAGTAGGCCGCATACACTATTACGTGCAGCTAACAGGCGTTCAGTATTTACACTGTGGGTTGTGACCACCTCATAGGGATGCATGGAATTGTCCGAAATAGTGAATGGAGGTATGTAAAACAATATGATGATATGCCTAACCTCCGTGACCTTTCCGAATACGTCGTAGGGATGAAGAGTTAGTCATTTGTGCTCTGTCGCCGAAAGTTCCTCTGAGCATTTAACCTTGAACGGAATTTTTCCAAGCCCTACTCCGAAAGCATCTTCCTATTGTTACGTTTGCTATTTAATACTCATTCGTTCTGTGCTGGTTTGTTTTCATTCTACATTTCTGCACATACCGTGTTGTAGGTGTTCATATAACTTTTACGTTTTATATTTAAAAGCGTTGACTTTTCGATATTCACCTAATGTTTAAATTTTGAGTAAATTATGTAAAAAATTGGAAGAGAAATTTTTTTAACGATAATAATACTTTCCTTTACCGAAAGAATGAGAAATTAAGAACTAAATAGTACACTCATAGACAATGAAATTTTCGCACCAAGAAGGAAGCATCGGATTGAAATAAAATTTTATGCACGTAATGATGCAGATGAATGATACACATGATGCCAAAAACAGAGCTGCAGCACAATTACAGAGGGATCTGTGGCACGCAGTCCGATCTTCTTCAACAGCGCGTCGCACCGCTACATACATGCTGCAAGACGGTCCGGCAGGGAGGCAAACAGACGCCTGATGTTGTCCTGCGAAAGACTGGCCCACACGTGTCGGACGATGTGCTCCAAATCCCGGATAGTGCGGCACGGAGGCAGCTGGCGTTTCAACTGGTCCCATACATGCTCAATAGGGAACATGTTCGGGGAGAGGGCAGGCCATGGAAGTATCTGGGTAGGCAGTCCTGCGCCGCCCGAGCCGTGTGTGGGCAGGAATTATCCTGCTGGTATAGCGCACCTGGAATACCGGCCAGGAATGGGAGCATATGGGACCGCAGCATCTCATTCACATACAGCTGGCCCGTCAATGATCCACGTACCACTACTAGAGCTGATCGGCTATCGTAGGCAATGGCCCCCGAGACCATAATGCCTGCAGTGGGGGAGGCGTGGCGCTCGATAGCGAGGTTGGGATTCAGCCGTTAATCCGGTGACCTCCACATCCGGACACGATGATCATCTGTCCCCAACATGAAGCTGCACTCATCGCTAAACACCAAATGTCGCCAGTCTGGGGCGTTCCACGTCGCTCTGTCCTGGCACCACTGCACACTGCGCCGGCGATGATCTGGTGTTAATGGCAGTACACGTAAGGGGCGCTGAGATCGCACATTCACTTCCGCTAAGCGTCTGGTAAAGGTTCGTGGGCACACAGGAGCCGCTACATCTGCCTGTATAGCGGGCGGGTCCCCGTGGCATTCGTTCGTGCCTGGCGCAAAATCCGTCGATTCTCTCTACCAGTGGTCCTCCTGGTCCGTCCGGAGCCGCTCTACCGTGTGGCAATGCCGTCACGTGTCCATTGTTCCCAACACCGTCGGACGGTATGGTTAGAACGATCCTCGTGGCGGGCTATACGGCGCGCCGACCACCCTGCGGTTTTCAGCCCAATGATCAGGCCTCTCTCAAAGCCCGTAAGTTGCGTAAATCGACGTCTCTGGCCTCTACCCGGCATTTTTGTCACTCTACACTCTTGATTGCGTCGGCCGGCGCTTTTAGCTTTCATAGGGCATCGACTACACGCCAGTTTTTAAGGCTGCCAGTTCGTGCTTGCAGCGCCACCACAGGGTGTGCGGTCATGCGCACTTGCACCAAACGTGGATCATTTGCACACCAGCACGCACTCTAATTATTTGCAAAGTTTCGCGTTTGAAGTATGTTTTCTTTTAGGTGCGCAAATTTCGTTGTCCGTGAGTGTATTTGAGTGGATGTAAGAAACTTTTGAATTCAAGGAGATGTAATTTCAATGCTCGCTCTCCCAGATAAGGAAAGCTTGTTACGTTCCTGAATATATTGCCATTTGACCCTATATTCACTTCCAAAAGTCCCATTTTTGAAGGTTTGTTCTCATATTGTTCCTGTAACAATAACTACAGTTATATATTTATCGCTGTAAAATCTGTTTGTTGACTACTGATTGACAGTTCAAAGTAAAAAGACCAACCTGAAATTATACGGGGAGTTTTCGAAAAGTTTCTAGCCTCTCGAAGAAGAAATGCTGTAATTTGGTGAAAAAATTTTATTTTTCAACATAGTCCTTTCCCCTTAAATCAACACACTTCAGCTATTATAACTTTAAGTTACCATACTTCAAAAACATTAGGGTAAAATATTTAGGTCACCCTGAGGTCAACTGGTAGAATACCAGGACTACTGACTTCTTGTACTGCTGGGTTCGAACCTCAGGGCGAGATATGTATTTTGGGCTCCTCCATCCAGTGTTAATTATTATCTTTGCCAGTGTCAGTGTCTCAAAATCAGGAAGATACTTTATACTCTTAGATACTCCTGAGGGTCGTTATCCCCTCCCCCCACCAAATATTATCCCCTCCCCCCTCCCCCCACCAAATATATCTTGCTTACTTCCATTTGACATATGGCAGTGATTTTCTTCCTGAGAGCTATCAAAATTCATTGGATGTTTTTCTAGCTGCAATGACTCCTGGTATATTTTGTTAGACTTAGTGGAAAGGTACTTCTTTGATTTCGAGTTGTCACGATTTATTAACGCGATGAAAAGATATTAAAGTTGCCGTGGTTTTAAACATTATGAAAACCTGCTTTGTTGGCTTTCGTCTGTTATTATACTTAAAGGTCATTATTGAAAAAGTACGGGGTCTTACATAAATGAAAGTGTGGGATGTTCAGAGAATTTTCATGCCGGGTAAAGACTGCAGTAACCAAATTTTTGCATTGCGCATAATGATTGAAAAGTATCTGGCTGTTGGTAAGACAGTTTTTGGTGCCTTCATAGATGTAGAGAAAGCTAATGACGGAGTAAATAGGACACTTCTGTGGAAGGAATTGAATGGATAGGGATGTTACTAGGAATCTATTTAATAGTGTAAAATTCATGTATGCTGACAGTAGAACTTGTGTAAGATTGAATGGTGTTTTATCCAAATAATTTTCTGTTGGTGCAGGAGTCAGGAAACGTTGTGTAATGTCGCCGTGGCTGTTTAATATACACTGCCGGACAATTGCTAAGGACGGATGACAATAGCAACAATAGCAACCATAAAATGGAAGGCAGTTAAATGTGGAAATTAGCATAAGTGAGGGATACAGTAAGACGTGTTGTGCGTATGCAAATTTTGGATTGCCGAACTTGTTCGTGGCGTCATAGCGCTGATAAGAGATATAAAGGATATGACGCGTATTGACCGTTGCTGTTCAAACGCAAATTTGAAAGGGAAAGAATCAATTCACGAACTTGCAATTTTCAGTATGTCTTCCCGACATCACCTAGATGATTTTACGCATGGCCGTATTATTGGCAAGATTGAAGAAGGGCGAAAAATAACAGATGTTGCCAGGGAGTTCGACGTCAGCCACAGTGTTGTTTCAAGGCTTTGGAAATCATTTCAAACAAATGGAGAGTGTAGCAAACGTCACGGGGAGGTCGTGTTCGCAGTACGACACCTGCAGAAGATCGGTACATAGTGCTATCAACAAAAAGACCCCGGCGCAGCACAGCTAGTGAGGTAGCAAATCAGTTTATGGCTGCTACTGGTAAGCGGATCTCCCGAAAAACTGTCGCCAGACGTTTGCATGAAGGAAGACTATACGCCCGCCGTCCTGTTGTGTGCATCCTATTGTCCAGACGTCACCGTACCGCCCGTTTGCAATGGTGCCATCAACATCGCAATTGGACTGATAACGACTGGTTTGCTGTCCTCTTCTCAGATGAGAGTAGATACAGTCTATCGTCTGATTGTCGACGACAACTGATCTGGCGGGATAGTGGTACTGCATATTGTCCAGCAAACATACAGGAAAGGGACCGATATCCGACATGTAGTGTCATAGTATGGGCTGGCATCATGATCAATGGCCGTACGTTCCTCTATGTGCTTCGAACTGGGACTATGACTGGCCAACGATACATTAATGATGTTCTGCTACCTCATGTTCGCATGTTCCGTGGTGCTGTCGGTGATAGATTCATTTTCATGGACGACAACACAACATGTCATCGAACAGTCGCTGTCCAGGAGTGTCTTGAGAGCGAGGATATTCAACGCCTCGTATGGCCAGCACGTTCTCCAGATCTGAATACCATTGAAAATGTGTGGGATGCTTTGGGGAGGAGTCTTGCTGGTCGCCAATGCCCTCCAATAAACAAGGACACCCTCATCCGTGCACTGACAGAGGAATGGGATAAATTACCCCAACAGCTGCTTGATAATGTTGTGCAAAGCATGACACGACGTGTGGAATCTTGCATCACCCTCCATGGTGGTATTGACATCTTATGCCGGAACGCCTGCGGACGGTAATTGCATTTTTCACGTTTACGTATTCTGCACAAAATGGCCTGTTTGTCCCTTGAACACGTTCCAAAGGCTTCTGGATTTCAGAGCACAATAAATTGTCTTTCTTGTAATGTCCTGGCATTCTGACATTATTTTATTTCACTTGGCATCCAACCACACTTACTTTTTTATGCGCTATATAGCCGTTTATGATGCGTCCTTAGCAATTGTCCAGCAGTGTATTTATGGATGCATGCATACGTAATGCCGAAATAGATAATACTGGTTTATGTCTTGGTGATATCCGTGTGAGCAGATTGCTGTATGCTGATGACACTGTCCTGTTGGCAGAAAGTAAAAGTGAGTTCCAGAGTATGTTGTCCCGGATGTACAAAGTTTGCATGAAATTCAAACTGAGTATAAATAAGGGAAAAACCAATGTTATAGTGTTTGAGCGAGAAACTGGTAGTACTGAATGTAATATAAGTCTAAATGGCACATTTATTGACCAGGTGAGTGAGTTTGTGTATTTAGGAAGCATGTTTGACAGAGAGAACAAATTGGATGGTGAAATTAGTGGGCGAGTGAATTCTTCGTTGAAAGTTATAGCTGCCTTGGGAGGTTTTCACAGGAATGATGGGTTCTCAAGAGATTCCTGCATGGCTGTGTATGAAAGTGTAATTGTTCCTACTATGATGTATGGCAGTGAAACCTGTTTATTACAGAAGAAACATAGGATTCGTTTGTGTGCTGGAGAAACACGTTCTGATTGTGTGAGGAATGAAGATGTGTTGCAGTTGTGTAATGTGAAGCAAGATATTGCTAGAAAGGTGGAGACCAATATGCTCCGGTGGTTTGGGCATGTTGAAAGAATGAGTGAGGTGATGCTTACTAAGAAATTATTTTTAGCCCAAATGGTAGGAAGAAAAGGCAGAGGAAGGCCAAGAAAGTCATGAGAGGATCAGATTCAGGAGTGTCTGCATGAGGAAAAGATCATGAGTATGATGTTATAGAAGATCTTGTGTGCGTCGTGTGATGGATATCAGTGAAGCGCGAGTTGTGTGTCAAGATCGCTGTAAATGGAGAAGTTTGAGTAAATAATCAGTTAAAAATTATCTGGTAGTTTGTTTTTAATTTGTCGAACTAACCTTTGAATACCAGAGAACAGCTTAGTGATATGTATGTATGTATTATATCTAAAGACTGGCGACATGGTATTTGCCAACTTCAATTTGTCACGATTCAGGAAAGCGATTATTACAAATTTTGTTGGTTTTCAGTAGAAATGATTCGCCCGAATGGTGAAAGGATGTTTTAGCAGCCCCGGTGGCCGAAATGGTCTGAGGAGCTGGCCTCTGACCATTCATCCGAGATGGATCCGGGTTCGAGTAGTGGATAAGGCATGGGCGGTGCGTGGCTTTTTGTTACGGGCGCTGGCTCTCTCACTTACAGGAAACCCGTGCCCCGAAATTACGGACGGGAAAGTGCTTATAGTTGTTTGAGTTGCTAGTGGCTGTCGTTAAACCCTGAAATAACAATAATAATAATAAGAAGAAAGAAAAGAAGAAATCATGTTTTGTGAGCTTCAAGTTTTCATGATCTTCCATGATAGCTAAAAAATAAGAAAGATGACATCGAATTTTCGGTTGTAATGAGCACGTCTTTTCAATCCGTTCTGACGCGAATTAAATTTATCAAAATTATTCGAAGACAATGAAACCGGTATGGAAAACAGTATTTGACCGAAGAAAGAAATTTTTCAGTCGGGCTTTTAATCCCGCAGATATTGCTGTAAACGGAAACGTGAACTTACCCCATCTGGTGGCAGACTTGTGCGTTAAGAAAAATTTGAAATTATATGAGAAACATTTCGCAGTGGAAACGCTTTCCAACAAAGAAAGAAGCAGAGATATCGACAAAAAAAAGATATGTACCTACGCCCCCTGGCTAGAAAACCAAACCATGCATCATTTTAAGAAGAAAGGATTCTCAAAAGGTTTTTTGATGTGAGTGGCATCGGTCCATGAAATATTTTTTTCAATCGAGCCTTCGGGAGCTCAGATTTTGCTACAAATACATCAGAAGCAGAAATCAACACTTACGCCTGCTGGTGGCCAAACCATTTTTTTACCAAAAATTAGAAATTATATGCAAAAGCTTTCCCATCAGGAACTGTATCCGCTGCAGAAAGAATTTTTTCAAATTGGGGTTTTGAAGCAAAGATATCGGGGAAAACGCAATTTAATTTTACGCCCCTAGCGGAAAATCTATGTGTAACTTGAAAAAGTGACTATACCTAAAATACTCTTCGACATAAATGGAATCTAAAGATAAAAAAGAATTTCAAACGGATGTTTAGAAGCCAATATATGAAATAAAATGTATTTTGAATTCGATATCATCTGCATTTAGCAGCGAAATTGTACATCGTAAAACAAAACAAAAAGAAACAAATTAAGGATCATCATTCGCATATTCCAATCTTCCCAATTCAAAAATAATTTTTCAAATCGGACTAATAGTTGCAAAGATATGGTGTCCACAAACGGACAAACCGGTAACATAAGCACGATCTTTTATACAAAAGACGTGCTAAAAAACTGTTACTAAAAGCACAGAAAGTTGTACAGACGTAAAAAAATAAAAATAAAGTAGTACAACCACCCGGACGATTGAATCTCATGTGAACAGCATTTCCTGCCCAGTTTCTATAATTAAAGTTGATTCAAAATGTCCTTAAGAATGTTACCGTCACTCAATGAGCTTGTTTGTTTATTATTCACTCCGATAATATGCCCAGTCACTGAGAGAAATGAATAGAGCCACAAGGAAAAACAAATTCTTAACAGATTTCTGATAAATTGCGAAAAACAATAAAGTCATGCAGTTACATTTGTAATCTCGGGGATAAAGAAGCTTCCGTGTGGTTGTGGCATCTCTTATTGTTTCCCAGTTTGTGGCTCACGCTGGCTCTTAAGGTAAAATGCGTAACGGCTGCAAATCACACTTTGCAGAAGCATCTATGCACGCCACTTTCACACTGAATGCGTTTTTCTCGATATAATCGAACGTTTGTCGAAGATATCCCCTCGGGTGAGATCAGTGTCGTTATGTCTTTCTTGGCGGAAAATCCGCGCGTCACAAATTACTGGTCCAAGAGGCGAGAGTCGTCGGTACAAGGCGAGATCTTGCACCCTATACAAACCGCCTCAGGAGGTGAAAAAGGGTTATTGTCCTTTCTTACAACCTTATCACAGACAAAGTGGAGCATGGATAACAGCAGTGAGTGACAGAGCAAGCTGCATGAATGCAGAACGTGTTGTCACTCACTCATTCACTCTTGAAATTGATCTATTTCGCAGGTAAAGTGCCGTTGCAGCGTCATGCAATACTGACCCACTACGCGCTCGTGAAATTGCTGGAAACATAAAAGTTGACTGTTTCGGCTCTTGCGAAACGTCAACGAACGGTGCAACTGCAAATAAAGCGTTGCAGAAAATAAAAAAGTCCGAAAATTCGAGTGACCCAGAACTTTACTTTAGGTAGGGCAACATTCTTCAAGGTGCGACACGAATTTTACTTTAAATAGTTTTGATTAGCCTTCAAAGCTACCCCAAAAATTTGAATTGTTTAAATCATTGTGCCGTTACTGATGTTACTTTCCTGTACACAGTTTCAGACATTTTTTTAAATCACAGTAATATTCTGAATTTCGAAGCTAACTATCATAAGTTCTACATCGCAAAAACGAATAATTTAAAGAAAGCAATTCAGAAATTATGAGTCACATGCAAACAAACCACTTGAAAATTTCAGAATGAGACAACCATCGTTAAATGTAGACAACCATAGTTTTTTTTTTTTTTTTTTTTCGAGAATTAACAAAATTCGAAAACTGCACTATTATCTCCCAATTTCAGTCTCAGACGCAACAACAATAAACAAACAAGAAAATAAGTATTTAAAGACGAATCATTAGCGAAAGAACTTCTATCTCCTTATCAACCACCATTCGTCATACACTCCCCACCGTTTAGCAGCTATAATTCAACTTAATGAAACTCCCTCTCTTTGTAGTAGCCAATATCAGTCCTGGTGGGACCTTCCCTCTTCCCAGCAGCTAGCATCCAAAGCTGCTAGGCTCCCTTCTCCGTGAAGGCGGCGACAGATACATACGTTTGAGTGTCACGCCTAATAATGGGGAGTTTTGTGCCTGAGGTGGCATACAGCATGGAGTGAAGAGGATTTCAGGCAGGCCTTGAAGAACTTCACTCCTGCTTCACTCCACGCTACATGCAGCCTCAGGCACGAAACTCTCCCATCTTCTAGTGTGACACTCAAACGTGTGTGTCTGTGGCCGCCTTAAGAGGCACCATCCATCTTCGAATGGCTTCCCTCTATGTAGCACATACCACACACCATCTGTCATGCTAGGACGCCCCTTTTCCGTAGTCAACACCGTCCTTCTAGGTTCTAAAGCTTTCTTCTTGGTCCAGAAGCTCCCCTTTTGTTCCAGAAGCTCCCTTTTGTTCCGAAAGCTTCTCTCTTGGTGCATAAGCGTCCCTCTTGGTTCAGAAGCTTCCCTCCTGGTCCAGAAGCTTCCCTCTTGGTCCAGAAGCTTCTCTCTTGATCCAGAAGCTCCTCTCTTGGTAGCAGACACCATTCGAAGCGATGGAATTCCACCCCTGTTAGAAGCAACCATCCATTCTGGTGAGACTTTTCTCTTCGTAGCAGCCAGCATCCAGAAGTGGCGGGCTTTCTTCTCTGTAGCAGACTCTATCCGTCTTGGCATGGCTGTCCTCTCTGTAGCACACACTATCCGCCATGCCGGCACTTCTGGCACCATATCTTTGCAACTGTTAGTCCGATTCGAAAAATTATTTTTGTATGGGGAAGCTCGAAATGTGAGAATGATGATCCTTGCATTCCGGTTTTGTCCCGATGCCCAACTTCGCCGCTAGAGGGCGTAAATGCACATCATATAGAATTCAAAATACATTTTATTCCATATAATTGTTTCTAAATAACCGATTGTAAAAATTATTTTTCTTTTCGATGCTATTTATATCGAAGACTATTTTAGGTACTGTCTCTTTTTTCAAGTAACGCATAGATTTTCTTAGATTTTTTAGTAATGTAAGGTAAATTGCCTTTCCCCCGAAATCTCTGCTTCTTAAAGTCCGATTTAAAAATTCTTCTTGCGTTGGATACAGCTCCCGATGGGAAATGTTTTGTATATAATTTCTAATTTTTGGTAAACAATGGTGTGGCCTCCAGGGTCATAAAGGTTTATTACTGCTTTTGATGCAGTTTCAGTAAAATATGAGCGTCTGAAAACTCAATTGCAAACATCCTTTTTCGGGAATAACTCTGAAAACTGTGTGTATTTTCTTCCCAAAATAATGCACAATTTCGCTATTAGGGGCGCAAATGTTTATTCTGTTTTTCTCAACATCTCTGCTTCTAAATGTGCAATTAAAAAAAATATTTTAACATCGGATATCATTTACATTGTAAAATACTTGAGGTTTGTATTTGAGGAGTTTTCTCGTTGACAGTTCTGTCGCTAGGTGGTGTTTTTGTACTTCTGTTTGCAGCTTCATCTCCGATTCTAAAAGCCCTACTGAGAAATTTGTTTTTTTACTGTATGCCATTCGCTACAAGAAATATGGGGAATATTATCCTCTTTAAATAATGCACAGCTTTTCCGCTAAGGGGCGTAAAGGTCAAAACCTCTTTCTCGCTATCTCTGCTTCCTGGAGACGTATTTGAAAAATTATTTTACTTTAGCATAGTTTTTGCCATGAAGAACACTTTTCGCCTATTTTCAACTTTCCCATTAGGCAAAATTCTTCCGCTAGAAATCGTAGAGTTATATCATGTTTCCTTCTATATTTCTTCTTTTAACAGTTCAATTTGAAAATATCTTTGTCTCTAATACTCCTTCTGCTATAAGAAACTTTTTGTGCGTCGTTTGTTAATTTTCGTAACATACTTTTCAGCCGCTGGTGGAAGTAAGTAGCTGTTTCTATTTGTGGATGTTTTATCGATTCTAGAAATCCGGTTGATTTTTTTTTCTAACTGGCTCCATTGACTTTGAACAAATTTGATACTTTTTTTTCACGTCGGAAAGGATTCAAAAGAGGTGCTTATAATACAACCCGAAATATAGTGTCGTTTTTCTTGTTTAATTTTTCCGTCGAGAATTTTTGGATCATGACATGCAGTTTTAGACGGTTAATTAATGCTCAGATACCGAAGTCATCACCAAAATGAAAGCGGATGAAATTATTTCTGTTAATGTTTTCTTTTTTTATAATCTCTACAAAATTTCAAAATTAACTTCACAGACAAGAGACTTTGTTGGCGAGCAATTAAGGTGGTTTCATCTAAAATCTCTGCCTTATGTTTCCAATGGTAAAACTTCTTTACATATTTTCTTCGCAATTAATGAATTCCAAGGACCAAAATTTGCACATCGATAAAAATAACACTAAGTCATAGTATGGGATACTTGCTAAAACATAACCATGATTATATTAAAAATCAATAAATTTTCTTTTAGTAATGTTCAGACTTGTTAATAGATGGCGCGACCTGTACATTGATGACGTCAGTAGCCAAACAAATGTTGGATTGCGTAATTATGGTTATGTTTTAGCAAGTATTAAGTATCCCATGCTATAACTTAAAAATAGTTTTATCGATGTGCAAATTTTCTTCTTTGGGAATACACTAATTGCAAAGAAAATATGTACAGAAGTTTTACCATTGGAAACATAAGGCAGAGATTTTAGGTGGAACCACCTTAAGCGTCAAGGAAAACGAAAAAATAAACTATGTAAATACCATCATAAGCGATCGCATATGCACTATGGAAACAGTTCTGATCAAATTAAAGCAAAGATGCTTTCGTTTGTTATAAAAAAAAGTAAATATTAAGTGTAATCAAATAAATAAATATCACAACTGGCTGACCTCTAATGAATTTATTGCAAATACAGTTAAAACTAAGGCTTTTTTTTAGAAGACAGAGTATAAACAAATATCAAGTTATAACTATTTACTATAATAATAATAAAATTGCCATAGTGAATTATTTCACCTATTTAGGAGTAACACTACAGCATAACTTAAAATGGGATCAGCATATAGAAAAAAACTATTAATAAAATCTCTAGAAGCGTAGAAGTAGTTAGCTGTATACTTAATAATCTTTATGATATTATTGATGAGTGTTTGGGGCAACTCGTCCCGTATTACAGGCAAGAGGTTATATGGAGATCTGCCAGAGTACTGGGGTATGGAACGTGGTTATCCAGATGTCACTGTTAAGCGTCCGAAATGTTCTCAATAGGATAAAGGTCAGGAGACCCCAAGGGCAGCTGTAACGATTCAATCCAATGATTTTCCAGCTACTGAAGTACGTCCCAGGCACGGTCACTGGTTGCATTGTCATCGAGAAAACGGAATACATGTCCGAAGAAAACCCAAATTCTCTAATTCTGCTAATATTTGATGGATGGAGCGATCTGAATAATATCTTTCGGCAGTAATGGTTGCCAACATCGTTCTACGATTTGACCTTCGTGGCCAATGTCAGAACCAATTTGCTGCTTTGAACATCTTTCCACCTTAAAGTTCCAGGAGCTTCAGGTACTAGTCTTTCATCTAGTACCTAAAGCTCCTGAAACTTTAAGGTGAAAAGATGTCTTTTAGTTAAAACTAAGGTTATTTTTTTTTACCAGACAGAATCTAAACCAATATCAAGATATAACTATTTACTATAATAATAATAAAATTGTCATAGTGAATTATTTCATCTATTTAGGAGTAACACTACAGCATAGCTTAAAATTATGGACATATAGAACAAACTATCAATAAAATCTCTGGAAACATAGGAGTAGTTAGCCGAGTACTTAATAATATTACTTATAAAACCCTTAAAATTGTTATACTACACTCTTGTGCTTACACACTTTAACTATTGTCTATCCTGTTGGGGACAAACAACAAAAACTAACGTTAAGAAATATCAAGTATTCCAGAATAAATTTATTAGATTTTTAGACCTTAAACTAAATACTAAGACTAATAATACACCTTATCTGAATATTTATAATTACATGCGAGTAGATGTTAATAAACATTACATTTTGAATATAAAACAATTATATCAATATGGTTTGGAATTAAATATGTTTAAAAGGGTTAAACAGAATATCAATATAGATATCATAGATATAAATTTTGATATCTATAATTATGGAACTAGAAATAGATTTCAGATAAAGCCATGCTTGCCTAGAACACAACAAATTAAATAAAGTATCAACTATCAGGGACCAACTTTTTGGAATCTTTTACCTAAAGACCTAAAACACATTAATAGTTCTAACCTGTTTTAAAAAAGATTAAAAACGTACTTGCTTAATTTATTGGGTTGGTGCGATTGAAATGTCCAGCGCGAACGAGCAGTAGAGACCAGGCCCCCACCACAGCGGAATGGAACCACCCACAGGTGTTGCGGGTATTGCGTCACAGACTTACTATAAATAAGTAGCACGTGTGTGAAGAACAAGGTTCGAGCGTGGTTTATTTGGTCATAACATGGCTTGCAAAGGAAAGATGCAGACGACGGATTTGAGAGTCATGTTCTTGTATGAATTCAAACTGGGACATTCCGCAGAAATTGCCGTTCGAAACGATAAAGCGTTTGAGGAGAACACAGCGAACGAACGAACCATTCGACGAGGGTTTGTGAAGTTACGAAGCGGAGATGCGGACCTGCAAAACGAAGCACGTGGTCACCCGCCTGTTGCTGTTTCTGATGATGTTCTGTTACGCGTGGTTGAAGCGGACCCCGAAAAACATGTCGTGAGATAGCGGCAGAGGTAGGTGTCCACCACACGACAGTTGTTCGGCGTCTGGCTGCGCTGGGTAAGGTCAAAACGCTGGACATGTGGCTGCCACATGAGTTGACAACTGGCAACAAAACTAGGCGTTTGAAAGTCCGCACGTCTTTGCTTTCCAGGAATAAACAGGAACCTCTACTGCATCGCATTGTCACCTGAGACAAGAAGTGGGTCCTTTATGATAATCGGAAACGATTTGCACAATGGTTAAGCAAGGCACAGTCTGCTGGACCGCATTCTAAGCTACTCCTGCACATTAAGAAGATGATGCTCTTTGTCTGGTGGTCCACAGCCGTTATAATTCACATGAGTTTCTTGGCAAGAGGCCTGCAGAACGTTATTGTGCTGAATTACACCATATGCACCGGAAATTGCTGCAGAAACAACGGGTGCTAGTCAACAGACATCGTGTTCTTCTGCTCCAAGACAACGCCCGCCCTCATGTCGCACAACGAAGGATGCTGACACTAAGTGCCTTGGTCTATGAAGCACTGTCTCATCCTGCCTATTTCCCGGACTTGTCTCCGACAGACTGTCATATGTTTTGTGGCCTGGATCCCTTCCTATCCTTGGAAACAGTTCACGACAGACAACGAATTTCAACGACGTGCAGTTGATAACGTCTTCGGGTACCAGCCACAAGACTTTTCGTACCGGGATCATGGGCTTGCCGGACAGATGGCAACTATGTGTCGATGTCAAGGGGAACTATTTTGCCTAGGTAAGTTGTCCTACTTTTCCGTTCTCGCCGTCCACGTGTGCTGGTACTTTGCGCCGGATATTTCATTCGCACCAAACCAATATAGAAAAAAAAACTCAAATTACTATATAACATTTCAATCCCTTTCTAATTGCTACTAATATCTACAAAAAACTGCTGATATTAGTAGCATGACCTGCCAACTATTTACTTTAACTCTTTGATAACTTTTACATAACTTGTATCTATCAAGTACAGGGAGATCAGGGCTTTAGTCAGGTCATTAAAGACCTTTTTCCTGATTTCCGTGACTGTTATAATAATTACTTTTGTTATACACTCAAATGTAAATATAAACTTGATGTAACAGCTAAAACAATAAAAAATAAAAATAAATAAATAAGATGCTTCTTAAATCCCTGTGAAATTATACAAAATGGTGATTAAAGCTTCTTTTACTGTTCATGTGAGAAAATGTGCAGTGCTCATTTTAGGAAATGCAATGTAAGAATGCATCCCGAAAAAAGTATGTTAGGAAAAAAACGATAGATAAAACCCGATTATAAAACAGTTCCTTTAAAAAGAAAGGGAAAGAAAAGTACTTTAGAGTTAATGGGATGTTTTCAAAACCGGACATTCTCAATGGTTGAAGTAGAAAACATCGGAATCGAGAAATGCAACTTCGTGGTTGGCGTGAGTATCTTTCTTTTCTTTCTTTCCTTTTTTCTAAACGATCGTGCATGTCTGTAGAAATTAACTGATGCATGGCTGCGTTCCTTTTCTGCTGCTTCTAAGGAAGGCATTTTATCTCATACCTTAGTACTATGAATGGAAGGTTCTTGTCACTTACACAAGACGCTATTAAACAAGGGTGAGATGCATCCCTTCCGGAATGAAATAAATCGAATTTTTTTCTCTGCTTATTTCCTTCTGTTTTTGTGTTACTGTTTGTTATCTGACGTTACGTTTCCAAAGCGAATTAAAAGCACAAAGAGATAAAAAAATATATAGAGAAGTTCGGTTTTACTAAGAAAGGTAAACCGTTATTTTCATACAGAAGGTATTAACCTGAACCTTATATTTTTCATTCACAAGTAAAATTAGAATTTGAAGGGAGAAAATTAAGTTAGAAAGAGATTCGATTTAGTCTAAGGGAATGAAATTTTATCAAAGCACAAAATCTATTAACGCTACTCTAAATTATTTTTTTAACCAGCAGAAGATAAACAACAGTGAGAAAAAGAAAATTTAATTGGAAAGGTCATGGGCGTATACTTATCGCAAATGTTGGGTAGGACGGGGACATTTGTTATGATTGAATGAAGTATTTCACTTAGTCTACGCTCACGGATAATGAAATTTGCGCACCAAGACAGAAGCATCGTACTGAACTGAAATTTTATGGACGTAATGATACAGATGAACGGTACACTATAATGAATATTCTTTCATCTAACTGTTCTTCTAATGCTTGTTGTGTTAATTATTTATATCATGAATAAACTTTCCTGCTAGTAATGTAGTAATAATAATGAACAAGCTTATAACTGGTAGTAATGTTGTAGTAGTAATTAAGATGAATAAAGTCTTATTCTGGTTGTTACTAATAACACTTAATGAAATAAACCTAACAGCCAGACAGAGGTCTGACAAAACTATGAACTGAGAAAAACGTACTTACTAGAACAACTTTTTATTAGAGAAACTCTTGATATGATCCAACATACACTTCACCGGACACACAGCTACTCAATAAAACGTAGCTCCTTGCACATGAACGAAGCTCTACTCACATAAACGAAGCTCTCCTTACGCATATAACGAAGATCTCTTTACAAATGAAACAAAGCTCTCCCTACGCACATCAACAAAAAGCTCTCTCGCACATAAACAACAGCTCTCCCTAGTATCGTTGAACGCGCCTATTTATACTGGCTACCACCACGTCATGACTTACACTCATTGCCAGATCTCATTCAGCGGGAGAAATAACATCTCGTTCAGTAAGATAATTTACATAGGAAAATAAAATAACCAGAGATAATAAAATCAAAAGGAAAGTGAATCTAGAGTATACGTTACATCATCTCCCCCTTAATTTTTTTTTTTTTTTCGAAAAACCTATCAATTTTGGAGTGTAAGTCTTACACTTCGTTGATTGACGTTTATCGTCCTCTTTTTTGTTGTTGTTTTGGTGGCAGCAGTATGCACAATATCAAACTTGGCATGACAAAATCAAGAAATCTGTATTCGTCGATGAAACACTTTGTATACTTGAACAAAACAAACCTGCATCGGCATACCTTCCTTTTATTCTGCCTAGCAGGAATCACTTTTTTAATTTCAAATTACGTTCTCATATTATCGTTGAATACACACCAACTGTATCAGCAGTGAAGATTGCCTGTAGCTGCCTAACAGTAACAAATTTTACTATTTTATCCCTACGCACATATATATATATATAAAAATTTGGATTAGTAGAAGGACATAGAAGAAATATAAAAAAAACACATATATACACAAAAAAGAATGCATAGGCCCACACGAAAAAACGAAATTCTGACACGCCAACTGATCGTGCAGGAAAAACAACAAACGGAGAAAAGAACCTGTCCACGAGAACTTACTTATCTCGAAGACGCATAAAAAACTCTAGTACGATAACGTTTTCCAGGCCTAATCGGACTGGTAAATGCAGGTGGCGTAGCTCTCTTCAAGGACGTGACTGGATCTGGACCATCTGTAGTCTGTCGGTCAAGAAATCCCGGCGGCTGACAGGAACGGTCAGGAACGGCTGACGTCCGTCGGTCAGGAACGGCTGAAGTCTGTCGGTCAGGAAATCCCTGCGGCTGACAGGAACGGTCAGGAACGGCTGAAGTCTGTCGGTCAGGAAATCCCTGCGGCTGACAGGAACGGTCAGGAACGGCTGAAGTCCGTCGATCAGGAACGGCCGAAGTCTGTCGGTCAGGAAATCCCTGCGGTTGACAGGAACGGGCTCCCCCAGGCTTTTGATATGTAGTCCCTTTGTGCTGGGGCCCGTGTTGTCCTTCCAGCATTCTTTTGGAGGGACGTGGCTCCGGCCACATCTTTTGTTTTCGCTTCCTACCTCGTGGTATGAGAGTAGAAGCAGGCATCGGCCCTGTTTGCCCTGAGCGTAGGTTCCAGGGGCGAAACCCGGGCGGATGCAAAGATCTCTGCCTTCGTCGCTGTTGCGGCGAAGCAGATTGGGGAGACAAGTTACGTTTTCGACCAGCTTTTGGTGTTGCTGGACGGTGTGTAATTTGTGTCTGACGTTTAGGAATCGTCAAAATATTGTCCATAACTGATAAATCAGAAATATCTGATGACTCTGAGTCGCTGCTGTAAGTTAGTGGTCGTGCAGGGCGATGTTTATTTCTGCCTATAGAAATACTCTCTGACGAGGTATTCAAGGAAGTGGGATCTTGTGTTGGTGCAGAGTTATCAGGAAACGGTGCAGCAATAGTATTGGCAATGGTTGGAGGGAAAGGAACGATACTCGTATTTGAAGAACTTGATTCGAGCCTTCGTCTCATGGGAGAATCAGGTTGCGTGTTTGGAAGCCCGTCTTGAGGAGGGGAGGGTGAAGAAAAAAATCACTGGAGATTCTTCAAAAATGTTTGTCGGTTCGTCCAAAAGTTCTGGAGGTTGATCGTGAGATATAGACTCTTGAGTCTGTGGAACAGAAGGTTGAGTAGGGTTGATTATAAAATCGATATTTTGTTCATGATACTTGCGACACTGAGCAACGTATACGTATTGAAATTGATTGTCAGGTTTTTCAAGAACAATGTTATTTTCAAACACATTTGCCACCCGATATGGACCTTCGTAGCTGGGTGTAAATTTCTTCACTAAAGTATGAGAAACAGAAGACTGGAAGTGCGTTTCCACGAGAGTGAGATCTCCAACGACAAGATCTGGTTCCCTACGCCTAGTATTATAGTATCTTGCTTGAGCCGCTTGTGCTCCTAGCATTGCAACACGAGCTTTTTCTGCCATGATTCGTACTGATTGCGGAGTTGGTCGCTGGTTTAGTTCGTCTATAAGCAGGAAAGAATGCGTAATACGAGCCTTTCCCAGCCCTAGAGATAATGTGACAGTTCCTGTGATACTGAAGATTTCGTTATTTGCACCTCGCAAATACTGCGTCGCAGGCTGAACGTGTATTGCAGGAAAATTGTCAGTGCAAAACTTCGTATTTAGGGCTGATATTTCAGAACCAGTGTCGAACTTTGTCTCGAAAATAATATCTTCAATTGTCAAGAACACATCAGGCAACTGAGGAGTTTGGACAGTCACTAATACTGTTTTAGGGTCAGAATGCTTGGTATCAGGAAGCAGGACCGACCCTTGGTCTACTTCCTTTAGAAGTTTAAAGGATTCCTGGTTGGATTATCATGCGGTCTGAAACCTCGGCCCTGCCGGGTATCGGGAAAATTTTCACGATGAGGAAAACTGCGTGAAAACTGCTGCGGGAACTCAGCATGTCTGTTGACATTTTCATTTCTATTACTTCTTCCCTCAGCACGGGCAGAAAAATCATCATTGCCCTGAGCATAAAAACGTTCCGAATGCTGCGGATTGGAACGGGGTCGAGCATACTGTGCAGTTGTAAGGTATCCAGAAGATTGTTCAGAAACAAGCGGTTGGTGTACCACTCTTCTATGTGGTGGGACGTATGAAGCTTGGGCGTGCACTTGTGTACACTCGCGTTGAAAGTCATTAGGCCTATTACGCTGCTGAGGATTTTCATAATAAGCCTCGCGGGGTGCCCGAGCATGGTGAGTTGGACCATGTTTGCCGTGTCGCTCTTCATACGTTCGTATGAGGCGAAGGCATTCATGAATTGTAGCAGGGTGTCGAACCTCAAGAAAATCCTGTAGAAATGGATCGAGCTGCGGCAATAGGGTGTCCAACATGTCGACATGACTGGCATGTGAATCCCATAAGTTATACAAGCGTGTTGTTTCCAAAGCAAATGCAACAGGGCTATCGTTGGGTCCTTGCTGACGAGAAAAAGTTGTTGTGCAAGGCTAGCTCGACTGAGGCCGAAAGGAAAGACTTCCAAAAATTCTGCACGAAAATTCTCATAATGAGAATCCGGGTTCGACACTCTCCACTGCCGATACCAGGTCTTAGCGGTATCCTTCAAGCAAGTGCCTGCTATTTGCACTTTGCAGTCTTGAGGAATATTGTATAGATCAAAATGATCTTCCAAATCCTCGAGGAATTTTAAGGACCCCTCCAAACCATTGAAATTAATTATTCCTGCTTGCGGCACGAAATGGGCAAGCATTCTGCTTCGCTGAGAGGATTGAACTCCCTCAGGTACGACCCGCGACTCAGAGTGATAGGAAGCTGGTGAATTACGAAATTGTGAAGAATGCCTGGGTACGTGTAGATCACTTATAACAAAGTGAGCCCCACAGGCTTCTTGCAGATGGTCGAAATTAATCCCATCACCATCGAAATTTGATTTAGGGTGAAAAATTGAAGTTGTCTCAATTAAAGAAGACATGGGTAAGAATTGTCAAGACCTCGTGTTCGAGAAAAGTTCGGGCGCCAATTATAATGAATATTCTTTCATCTAACTGTTCTTCTAATGCTTGTTGTGTTAATTATTTATATCATGAATAAACTTTCCTGCTAGTAATGTAGTAATAATAATGAACAAGCTTATAACTGGTAGTAATGTTGTAGTAGTAATTAAGATGAATAAAGTCTTATTCTGGTTGTTACTAATAACAGTTAATGAAATAAACCTAACAGCCAGACAGAGGTCTGACAAAACTATGAACTGAGAAAAACGTACTTACTAGAACAACTTTTTATTAGAGAAACTCTTGATATGATCCAATATACACTTCACCGGACACACAGCTACTCAATAAAACGTAGCTCGTTGCACATGAACGAAGCTCTACTCACATAAACGTAGCTCTCCTTATGCATATAACGAAGATCTCTTTACACATGAAACAAAGCTCTCCCTGCGCACATCAACAAAAAGCTCTCTCGCGCATAAACAAAAGCTCTCCCTGGTATCGTTGAACGCGCCTATTTATACTGGCTACCACCACGTCATGACTTACACTCATTGCCAGATCTCATTCAGCGGGAGAAATAACATCTCGTTCAGTAAGAAGATAATTTACATAGGCAAATAAAATTACCAGAGATAGTAAAATCAAAAGGAAAGTGAATCTAGAGTATACGTTACAACACATGATGGCAAAAACAGAGCTGCAGGACAATTACAGAGGGATCTGTATTACGCAGTCCGATCATCTTCAATAGCGAGTTGCACTGCCTCGTGCGGTGATACATGCTGCAATACAGTCCGGCATGGAGGCAAACAGACGCCTGATGTTGTCCTGAGGCAGACTGGCCCACACGTGTTGGACGGCGTGCTCCAAATCCAGGATAGTTCGGCACGGCGGCAGCTAGCGTTTCAACTGAGCTCACACATGCTCGATAGGGAACATGTCCGGGGAGCGGGCAAGCCATGGAAGTGTGTCGACATGTCGTAGACAGCCCTGGGCAACCCTAGCCGTGTGTGGGCGGGCATTATCCTGCTGGTATAGCGCACCTGGAAACCCGGCCAAGAATGAGAGCACATGGGGCGGTAGGATCTCATCTACACACCGCTGGCCCGCCACTGACCCATGTGCCACTACTAGAGCTGATCGGCTATGGATAGAGCTGATCGGCAATGGATCCCCAGACCATAATGCCTGTAGTGGGGGAGGTGTGGCGCTCGATAGCGAGGTTTGGATTGTGTGATTTACCCGGGGACCTCCACACCCGGACACGATGATCATCTGTCCCCAAAACGAAGTGGCACTCATCGCTAAACACCACACGTCGTCAGTCTGTGGCGTTCCACGTCGTTCTGGCCTGGCACCACTGCACACGGAGTCGGCGATGTTCTGGTGTTAAAGGCAGCACACGTGGGATCCGTTCGTGCCTGGCGCACGATCCGCCGATCCTCTCTACCGGTGGTTCTCCTTGTCCGTCCGGAGCAGTTCCGCCATGTGGCAGTGCCGTCACGTGTTCACTGCTCCCAATACAGTCGGAAGGTATGGTCAGAACGATAACGTGCCGGGCTATACGGCGCGCCGACCACCCTGCAGCTTTTAGTCCGATGATCAGGTATCTCTCAAAGTCCGTAAGTTGCGTAAATCGACGTCTCTGGCGTCTACCCGGCATTCTTGTCACTCTCTACTCTTGCCTGCGTCGGCTGGTGCTTTTCACTTTCATGGGGCATCGACTACACGCCGGTTAATAAAGCTGCCGGTTAGTGCTTGTACCGCCACCACAGAGTGTGCATTCGTGCGCAATCGCACCAAACGTGCATCATTTGCATACCAGTGCGAACTCAAGCTATTTTCAAAGTTTCGCGGTTGCAGCATGTTTTCTTCTAAGTGCGCAAATTTCATTATCCGTGAGTGTATATACAACTTGGTATATACGTAGGTCGTTCAAAAAGTAACGCAACTGACGTCGTAGCGCCAAAACGAACCCACGCAGAAAAAATTGCAGCTGGCTGTGTCGAAACACCTGCAAGGTCAGTCACGTGGCGACACATCGTTACAGCGCTCCGCTAGTTCATTCTTGTAGTAGACGGCGTAGAGTTCAGACGTGTTTCTGTAACCCAGTATGGATTTAAAACTGGAGCAAAGAGCAGTTATAAAAAAATTCGCACGTTTAAATAAAACCACCACAGCAACGCACGAAATTATTAAAACAGCGTATAAGGAAGACGCTTTGTTCCGTGCAAGAGTTTTTGAGTAGCAGAAGACATTTGTGAATGGTGAAAAGTGTATGGAAGATGCGCCACGCTCAGGTAGTCCTTCGATATCGACTATGGAGGTTAAGGTCAATACCATCGAGGCAGTCCTGCGCGCATACCGCCGAATGACCATTGAGGAGGTTGCCACTGCGCCCAGAATATGCCCACACTGATTAGATTTTGCATCAAGTTAATGTCCCCGCACATCGTGCTTTGCTTACCCAGCAAGTTATCCAAGATCTAGGCATCGAAATGATGGCGCACTCTCCGTATTCACCGGATCTGATGCCGTTTGACTTCCATCTGAAGTGAAAAAAACAACTTCGTTGGCGTCGGTTTGCATCCAATACTGAACTGAACAATGCTGTGATGGGTATTCTGAAACACATGTTGAGGAATGGCTTTGAACACACCTTCTGGCAGTGGATAGAAAGGTGAAACGAGTGCATCCAGGTAGAGGGATAATACTTTTAAAGTATGTAAGTGTAAGTATGTTTACCGCATTACACTTCTGCCTCATGTAAAATCAGACTCGTTACTTTTCGAACGACCCTCGTACACAGCAGGTTTCATTAAAGAATTATTTTTATATCATATATATATCCATAAATATTTTTCATTAAAGTGTGAAAATGATCACTACGCCTTGCGGTCATTCTCACTGAGGTTAAGGGGGAGGGGATATTAAACAGAGGGGTCAATTGAGTTACATTCCGCAAAATAATAGGGCAACTCTGGATCTTCGGACTGCATAAGATTACCGGACCAAGCAAGGAGGATTAGGAATGGTACAATGCCAGAGGGCCGATGCTCAGAGCTCAGACCATGCCCTGTCCATGCACGTTATCCAGCATACCGCTTTCCTATGCGACTACATTGCATACATTAGTATGAAAGCAAAAATAACCTCACAAGGATACATTTGGTATTAGAGAAGTGTAGTGCTCAATTATTCTGAATTTTAATTTTAGTTCTAGAGATAATGAGCTTTCGAAATTGAAAAACTTGTGGAAGAGTACTACGTAAGGTTATAAAGTAAGTCCAAAAATTGAGTTGACACGTTCTTTTGTCCATGTACGTTTCTACGCCTGTGTGAAAGATATAGGAGTTCATCAAAGGTAGAAAAGTTTATGCACTGAACCCGAAAAGTACTTCACCGGAGAAGATAAATGTAGGAGAAGGATATACGAAGGTAAACCAAAAAATAACAGCAATTTCGCTGTGTTTATCAAAAAAAAAAAAAAAAAAAAAAAAATTAGTGAAAATCAGATAACTCTAGTATTAGTTTTCAATGTAATCTCCCTACAGTTCCACATAGGTTTTGTAACTGTGCACAAGATTCCTGATTTGTTTTATTTGATTGGAGGTTTAACGACCACCGTGAGCAACTCAATGGGCTATAAGCAGTCGCCCGTCCCTAATTTAGGGTCACTGGTTCCAGGGAAGCGAGAGAGCCAGTGCCGTAAGACAAACAGAACATCCATGCCTCAACGGGATTTGAACCGGGACCTCTTTCACAGGAATAATCAAAAGCCATCACTTATACACTGCCGGACAATTGCTAAGGACGGCTGACAATAGCAACGATAGCAACAATAAAATGGAAGGCAGGTAAATGTGGAAATTAGCATAAGTGCGGGATACAGTAAGACGTGTTGTGCGTATGCAAATTTTGGATTGCCGAACTTGTTAGTGACGTCATAGCGCTGATAAGATATATAAAGGATTTGACGCGTATTGACCGTTGTTGTTCAAACGCAAAGTTGAAAGGGAAAGAATCAATTGACGAACTTGCAATTTCCAGAATGTCTTCCTGACATCACCTAGATGACTTTACGCGTGGCCGTATTATTGACAAGATTGAAGAAGGGCGAAAAATAACAGATGTTGCCAGGGAGTTCGACGTCAGCCACAGTGTTGTTTCAAGGCTTTGGAAATCATTTCAAACAAATGAAGAGTGTAGAAAACGTCACGAGGGAGGTCGTGTTCGCAGTACGACACCTGCAGAAGATCGGTACATAGTGCTATCAACAAAAAGACACCGGCGCAGCACAGCTAGTGGGTTAGCAAATCAGTTTATGGCTGCTACTGGCAAGCGGATATCCCGAAAAACTCTCGCCAGACGTTTGCATTGAGGAGGACTATACGCCCGCCGTCCTGTTGTGTGCATCCCATTGTCCAGACGTCACCGTACCGCCCGTTTGCAATGGTGCCATCAACATCGCAATTGGACTGATAACTACTGGTCTGCTGTCCTCTTCTCAGATGAGAGTAGATACAGTCTATTGTCTGATTGTCGACGACAACTGATCTGACGTGACAGTGGTACTGCATATTGTCCAGCAAACATACAGGAAAGGGACCAATATCCGACATGTAGTGCCATGGTATGGGCTGGCATCATGATCAATGGCCGTACGTCCCCCTATGTTCTTCCAACTGGGACTATGACTGGCCAACGATACATTAATGATGTTCTGCTACCTCATGTTCGCATGTTCCGTGGTGCTGTCGGTGATAGATTGATTTTCATGGACGACAACGCAATATGTCATCGAACAGTCGCTGTCCAGGAGTGTCTTGAGAGCGAGGATATTCAACGCCTCGTGTGGCCAGCACGTTCTCCAGATCTGAATCCCATTGAAAATGTGTGGGATGCTTTGGGCAGGAGTCTTGCTGGTCGCCAATGCCCTCCAATAAACAAGGACACCCTCATCCGTGCACTGACAGAGGAATGGGATAAATTACCCCAACAGCTGCTTGATAATGCTGTGCAAAGCATGACACGACGTGTGGAATCTTGCATCGCCCTCCATGGTGGCCATATCCCGTATTGACATCTTACACCGGAACGCCTGTGGACGGTAATTGCATTTTTTTCACGTTTACGTAAAAAATAAAATGGCCTGTTTGTCCCTTGAACACGTTCCAAAGCCTTCTGGATTTCAGAGCACAATAAATTGTCTTTCTTGTAATGTCCTGGCATTCTGACATTATTTTATTTCACTTGGCATCCAACCACACTTACTTTTTTATGCGCTATATAGCCGTTTATGATCCGTCCTTAGCAATTGTCCTGCAGTGTACCACTGCGCCACCCTGGCTGCATTCTTGATTTCATGGGTGAACAAAGTTTTCGGCTGTGTCTTAAGCTATGTATGCACCATTTTTTTATCTCTTCATCACTATAAAGCTACGTACCCTGTAACGCTTCTTTTAGCAGACTGAAGAGATGAAAATTGATCGGGGCAAGACCTGGATGGTAAGGTGGATGTGGAAGATCCTCAAAGTTGGTGTTTGGAATTTTCGTCATGGTGGCGGCCACTTTATGGGGACGAGCATCGTGGTAATGCAGAAGAACAGTTTTTAACAACAGGCCTCTTCTTCTGTTGCGAATTGTAGGTCTCAGTTTATCTTTAAGCAATACTGAACATGGTTGCACTGTTAAGGTTTGTACGTGTTCCTGATAATATTCCAAAATTGGCTCATGAATATCTGAAAACAAGGCTAGCATAATTTTTTTCACCGAGGGGAATACTTTAAAACTTCTTTTTTACTGTGGCTGAAGCGTGTTCCCATTCCACACGTTGTCTCTTGCTTTCATGGCCAAAAAGACACACCCGGATCTTGTCTTCGGTGACAATCCTTTCCAGGTAATTTGAATCTTCTTCATAACGCTGTAGGAACTCTGGGTGAAAAATCTCCATTCACTGTTATTTGTGTAGATGGGTCAGCTGTTTCAAGAACCACCTGGCACACACTTTCCATTACTTTAAGTCGTTTTACACTATTGGAATTGCAGAACCATAACTTATGTGAAACATATGAGCCAAAACAGAAACAGCAATCCGTACGTCTTCTTGAATGATAGAGTTTAAACAATGGGCATGATCTTGAGTTTCCAACGCTGAAGGGCGCTCTAACAGAACATCTTCAGTGACATTTGTTATGCTCGATTTTGAAATTTCCACCCATTTGAAAATTTTCTCTGTCC
Organism: Macrothele yani; assembly: GCA_039090855.1. Classification (NCBI taxonomy): domain Eukaryota; kingdom Metazoa; phylum Arthropoda; class Arachnida; order Araneae; family Macrothelidae; genus Macrothele; species Macrothele yani. The sequence goes on from CM077029.1 coordinate 61,709,430, forward strand.
CATACCCCACTGTGTTGCCATTCTTCTGTGAATTTCAACAGGTTTAACTCCTTCTTCCCAAAGAAACATTATTGTTAACAGCTGTGTAATCGGAAAGAGGAACGTTCACGTTTGCCCCCATGAGCCTGACTAATGTGTAGCATTGCGCGATGAAGATACCGCCTTTTCTAACTACTGTTATGATGTAATAAGGTTAGTCTACTGTTGTTGCATGCAGTATCAGTTTAATTCACAAACAACCTTTACTTTTCGATTTTCCTTCTTCCTGAACTGGATTAGGGTCAATGGTTCCAGGGAAGGGAGAGAGCCAGGATGTACGAACAAGGGTGTTCACTCGTTCGTCGCGTGTTCTGGGCACCGGGCTTCTGACTTTTTTGTAAATATTGGTGTGGGTTTCAATTCTGGGCAAGTGCCGCCTCGGTGGAGCAGTGGTCTAAGCGCTGGCTTATGAGCATTTACCCGAAAAGGGTCCGGGTTCGAATCCCGGTGAAGCATGGATGTTGTGTTTGTCTTACGTCGTTGGCTTTCTTCCTTTCCTGGAACCAGGGCCCTAAATTAGGGACGGACGAATGCTTATAGCCCATTGAACTGCTCACGGTGGTCCTTAAATCAAAAAAAAAAAAAAATCTGGTCAAGCCATTGATGTGGCTTTCTTTGTAACCTTAAATTTTCGTGGGATTTTTTAACCCTGACAAAAAAAGAATAACAATAACTCTAGCGGTTTACAGGATATGTCTAGAACAGTGTAGACTACTGCATTTTGTATTCGCCTTGATATTAGCGATTCACGATACAACCAGATTCTAATTCGCGCATATTTATTTTTTATTTTCCTACTTTTTCTTTTAAACTGTTGTTCACAGATTCACAGACGTCATATGCAAAACTATCACAAGTGAATTGAGATAAATAATCAGTTTCGTTACTATGTGGCACACAGATGATCATACTCGGTACCACTGGATTCTTTTTTATTTTATAGAGGATTTAATGACCACTGTGAACAACTAGATTGGCCATAAATAGTTTCCCCTCCTTAATTTTGGGTCACTGGCCATATTTTGTACCGTTTACAGCGTGCTCATGGAAAAAAGAAAAGAAACAAATACCGAAGCTGGTTCTAATGAATTACCATAGATTTTGCTGATAACTGTGTCTGAAATTACATTCTGCACAATTTACTTCACTTTTTACTGTTTTTTCTATAAAAAAATAAATAAAAGCAAGGATTATTATAGTCTCATTCCATGATATAAATCAGTTTGTACTGTATAATCTGAATAGCCAGAGTAGTGATTAAAATTCTTGCAAAAATAATAATATGGGCACTATCATACAGACTAATAAGTAGTTATTACAGTTTTTTCTCTCTGTTTTTATCAGCATTTGAAAGTGTTTCATGCCACTGCATTTATATATTTGAAATATATTTTCTTACCTCCACGATGTCGTGCTAAAAAAATTAATAGCTTTAAAATCAAAATTAGGAAAAAGTTTTAAAAACAGATTGCGAAAGAGAAATTAAAAAAAGCAGATTGCGATAAATGCAATTTAGTTTTGTGATGGAAAGAATTCGTAATTTTCCTTATAGTGTGTAGTTCTCTAAGAAGTAAGTATTTGCATTTTTTTTTCTGTATTGCTAATATTCTTAAGGGACAGAAATTCCATTTAACATTTCACTTCTCTTTGAAAGAATGAGTCAAGGTTCCGCCTAAGAAACAAAACATCGTTTCTCTGTGACTCTGGCGTTAAAAGAACACCTTGAAAACTGATTGTGATAAATAAAATTTAGAAAAATTACGAAAACATTCGTAAATTTCTTTGCATTTTTTTAACTTGGGGCGACATTCTCGAAGGAGACAATTCTTCTACTTCTATTGTTAATGTTGCATTGGGACAGAAATTTTGTTTTGCATTTCGCCTCTTGTTCATTTGCATTTCGCCTCTCGTCCACGATGCCAACGACATAAAATCTCTTTCTTATTCCTCTGCTGAGCTCAGACATTTAAAAAAATCCAAAAATGGGTGAACATGCTGTGGAAAATATTAATTCGCTTTTCATGGTTGCGTTACATGAACGTGTTAGGGTGTTTTCAAGTATGATTTGACTGTTTGAGCAAGACGAATATTAAAAAAGGGTTTAACCCAAAAGTAGTAATGACACTTCTTACTCATAAATAAAGAAGACGCCCACAGTAAACAGGCTTGGGTACAGCCAAAAACAAAGTAAGAACAATAAAAAGATTCATAAACTCCCCCATGTAGCTATTAATAACCCCCCCTCCCCAAAAGAAAGGAAAAATCCCAGCATCGTTTTGTGGCCAACAACCTCATCTAAACCAACAGACCAACAGGGGTTGGTGGCGGGTTCCCATTGTTAAGAAAGTTTGGAAAACAAGGAGTGGCAAGTATTCGCAATTAGGTTTGCTTGGGCGAACATGCGGGCTGAGATATCAGCTAATTGTTCGCATGCGAACAGTGTGATAGCTGCGTTCACTTTCAATGGGAAGTTGCCACTCGGTTTGATTTTGTTTTTCTCATTTGCATTTTTTTTATTTCATACAAAGTGGAGTTCAGAATCCTCGCTGATGGATCTACAAGCCGTGCGTGATGAATTATCCGTTAAATAAAAAGCAGCTTGTCGTCAGCGACAATGCTATATTTCTTTGTTTACCTACTCGATTTTTTTAGTCGAAATACAGGGATCATAATTGATTACCGTACCAGGACAATGCAAGTAATCGATATCGTGTCTTTGCACAGAATGGAAAGAAGGACACCAGGAAAATGCTCCCGGGCGGTAGAATCGAATGCGCCGTCTTTAGAAGGAATGATACAAGGAAGCAGCAGAGAGACTGAGGGATAATATATCTTTTCGTGAGTTTTTCAGTCTTTTAATACGCCTTTGTGATGTATCTTTAAGAAGCGATGATCTGCTGCAAAAAATGACAGTTCGGTTTTATTGCGTTCAGTCACCCTTATAACCTTCGCGCAGTGCGCTCTGATACGAAAATTCCTGGTTAATCTTGCTATTTGTTCGCATTTATTTCCTTTTGTCGAGTAATATTAGAAACTCTTCTAAGAACATTTCCTGGAATCTCTGTTACTTCTTTGTGTGTGTGTGTGTGTGTGTCTCTGCGTGTGATAAAGCATACATTTCGTTTAGGAGCATTCCTTGAGGGTTTTTTGGGGTTTTTTTTTTAGCAATAGTAAAGAATTAGTTCGGTTAATTCTTCCGTGAGAAGCGAGTTCATGCAGCTCTGCGGTATCGCGTCAAAGAACTATTCGAGAATTAGACCTAAAAGTAAAGTGTTGGTTCCGAATATCCTCCTAAAGAATCAAACTCAGCTTCTCTTGGAGTAAATAAATACACCGATGTCCATAAATTAAAAGAAAGTTATATTTTTAGAGAAAAAAATTCTAACAGGATGATGATGATAATATGTTAATATGATACAGACAGACTTAACAAAAATTTATTCGCATAAAGATGCAGACGTTTGTGAATGTACAGGTAAGATAGGGTGCATGACCAAAACGTGCCATTTTTGGTCTTTGGCGAAGCAGAAGCAAAACGGCTATAACACTTAGTATACTTGTTCCCTGTCAAAGTTTAATAGGGGATATGTCCAACCCTCACTACATGCACGCAAGACATCGATTGTGCATGCTCTTAACAAGATTGTCCAGCAGATCTTGAGGTAGGTTGCGCCACTTTTGTTTCAGAGCCATAAGCAGGTCATGTTTAGTTCGCGGTGGGGGATTGCGCTCCGTCATATGTCTCCGAAGAGCATCCCATACATGCTCTATGGGATTCAGGTTAGGGGAGTATGCAGGCCACTCCATGCGGTATATTCCTTCGCTGTTGAGCAGGCCATCAACACAAGCCGAACGATGACAACGGGCGTTGTCATCCATAAAGATGAAGGCATTTCCAAAGACACCATGAAAACTGCGTACTTGAGGAACGATAACATCATAACAATAACGCTGAGCATTCATGGTTCCACTTTGCAACACGTAAAGTTGGGTACGTCCATTCGCAATGATACCGGCTCAGACCATCACCCCACCACCCCTGTAATTGTCAACTTTCACGATGTTGGTAGAATAAGCAGTGCGTGGTTCACGCCAGATGTGTTGGCGCCTCGAATCGGACAACAAACAAAATGTACTTTCCGAGAACAGGACATTGGCCCATTTGTTCTTCAGCTTAGTTGGCGTGTTCACGACACCATGAATACTCTGTGCTTTGTGTGATATGGCCAAAGGTACACATCGCACCGGTTTGAGGGCATGCAAACCAATACTATTCAGTCGCCTTGACACAGTCTGGCGCGATATTATGGCCCCCGTGCTTTCCTGAAGCTGTCGTGCTAACCTGCCAGCAGTTATGCGGCGACATCTTTTTGTCGTTACAGTTATACATGCATAACGATCATCAGCAAGGGTTGTTTTACGTGGTCGACCACTGCTGTACCGTCTGGTAGTTGTTCGACTTTCGGAAAATTGTTTCCACACCCGAGCGGCTATGTTTTTGCCAACTCCGAACTCATTGGCTACATCTCGCGTTGAACGTCCTGCTTCCAATTTCCCCACAGTTCTTCCATGGGTAAAATGATGGAGATGTGTTCTTCGTGATCTTGTGCCACTCGCTATAACAACAAATAACAAACAAACAACAAGTAACCAACAGTTAAAGATAACTCTATCGCTTCAGCTTTTATCACTGTTTAGCGATCTCGTGATCTCACGTGTTTCCACATATGTAAATTATGAGCGGCCAATCTGCCTTTTACGTCAGTACTATCGTCGGCGATTTTCCGCCAATAAAGACCTACTTCTACGTCATCAAATTTGCCTATTGCCTCTGCCCTTTAATTTATGGACACCAGTGTATAAAAGCTCAATTTAGAGTGACAAATACGGTTCAAGTGTGTAGGGGCGGATTGGCATCCCGTTGGACCACATGCCCCACTTTCTCGTATCCTCTTTGTCTGGATTTTTTGGAAAGAACGAATAATTATTTTGGTATTTAGAAATAAGAACTGTTAACTTTATTTGAGCTTTATGTTATCTGTCTAAAACTGTATTGTTTTTAAAATATTCGTTTTCTTCTATCTGTATATGTGTTGGGCGTTGTGACGTACTACAGAGGTGAAAACATGTGCCAAGACGACAAATCTGCAGCGAGACATTCTGTTCCCGTAGCTTACTTGAGAGAGCGATTTACTCCGGAGTGAGGGGGCGCGCTTTTGATACCCTTCGCGGACACGCTTGTGTTTTCACACTGCATTTGCGCTGAAATGACAAAGCAAAATTGTCTCTACTTCAGTGAAACATTTGCCGCCGGACCAATCACGCTGCTATAAATAAATTAAGCTACCTACTGTTAAGTGTAGGTCGTTGGACTTAGAGCCAAAGAGACATAGGTAGGCCCTATCCTCCTTTTGTATTCTTGAAGGTGGCACTAGTAACAATTTTGATGGGCCATCATCCCCACACTCTTATCCACGAACAGACATAGAACACAAAACGATTCTCCGGCAGAGATGTTCCGAAACCAGTGTCTCACCAACATTTTATCTGAAAAGAAACAACGATTTATCTGTACTGGTTCATTAGTCAAAATTGCTGGTAGATTTAAACAAAAATGATGACATCGAATTTTCGGGTGTAATAAGCACGTCTTTTGAATCCGTTCTGACGCAAATTAAATTTACCAACGCTATTCAAAGTCAATGGAACCGGTATGGAAAACAATAGTATAAGACGGAAGAACGAAATTTTTCAATCGGGTTTTTAATCCCTCAGACATTGCTGTAAACGGAATGGTGAGCTTACACCCTCTGGTTGCAGACTTCTGCGTTAAGAAAAACATGAATTTATATGAGAAACATTTCGCATGGGAAACGCTCTCCAACACAGAAATAATTTTTTCAAATCGAACTCCTAAAAATAGAGATATCGACAAAAATAAGATGTGACTTTACGTCCCCTGGTGGGAAAACCATGCATTATTTTAGGAAGAAAGTATTCTCAAAAGGTTTTTCTATATGAGCGGTATCGGTCCATGAAAAAAAACTTTAGTCGAGTTTTCAGGAGCACAGATTTTGCTACAAATACAGCAGAAGCAGAAATTAACACTTATGTCCCCTGGTGGCCAAACCATTTTTTACCAAACATTAGAAATTATGTGAAAAATATTTTCCATCAGGTCTTGTGTGCGATACAGGAAGAATTTTTCAAATCGGAGTTTTAGAAGCAGAAATAAAGCAGAAAACGCAATTTGCCTTTGTGCCCCCTAGCGGAAAGTCTATGATTTACTTGAAAATTTTGAATTTATAGGAAACACATTTCGCATCGGAAGCACTATCCAACAAAGAAGGAATTTTTCAAATCGGACTCCTTGAAGTAGAGATATTCACAAAAATAAGATATACATCTACGCCCCCTGGCGTAGAAACCAGGCATTATTTCAAGAAGAAAATTTTCCTAAATGGTTTGTTGACATGAGCAGTATCGGTCAACAAACGACTTTTTTTTCAATAGAGATTTTAGAAGCTCATATTTTGCTGCAAATACATCAGAAGCGGAAATTAAGTCTTACGCCACCTGGTGGCCAAAATATTTTTTACAAAAATTAGAAATTATGTGCAAACGATTTCTCATCTGGAGCTGTATCCGGTGCAGAACGAATTTTTCAAATCGGAGGTTTAGAAGCAGAGATATGGGGGAAAACGCAATTTAGCTTTACGCCCCTAGCGGAAAGTCTATGAATTACTGGAAAATTTTGAAATTATATGAAAAACATGTCACACTGGAGACACTATCCAACAGAGAAGGAATTTTTCGAATCGGACCTCTAGAAGTAGAGATATTGACGAAAATAAGATATACATCTACGCCCCCTGGCGGAGAAACTGTGGAATATTTTAAGAAAAAATATTCCAAAAAGGTTTATCTATGTGGCATCAGTCCACGAAATAATGTTTTCAATCAATATTTTAGGAGCTCAGATTTTATGGCAAATACATCATAGCAAAAATTAACGCTTACGCCCCCTGGTGGCCAAAGTATTCTTTACAAAAAATTTGAAATTATATGAAAAAGATTTTCCATCAGGAGGTGTATCCGCTAAAGAAAACAATTTTCGAATCGGAGTTTTAGAAGAATTATCGGGAAAAATGTTTTTTACTTTTACGCCCCTAGCGGAAATCTATGCGTAAATAGCAAATAAGCACTCATTTTCATATCCACTCCTTCCGTTTTAAAGCTTTTTGTCCTCGAGAACTCGAACTGTGAAGAAAAGCCTAAGAAATAGAACTCCAGCGTGAACAGTTGCAAAACTTCTAATTTGAACCATCCGAATGAACATGCAACGGTTCTGTAAGAAGGCATGTGCGTGACTGATCCTTCTGCAAGAAGTGATTTCGTTTAATTTTGAGGTTCCACTTCAACGAAATGTAACAGGGCGATCTTTGATATCAGCTCTCCCCGTTTTTACGAAATCTTTATGCCTGCTAGAACACCATAGATTGCACACAGGCCTACGGAGTATGTCACGATGTTTACTTCTCTCATGAAACGTCGACTGATTTGTTGAAAGTATTATGGATTTTAACGGACAAACATTTTTTATAATGTTTTATTGACAATCTAAAGCTGTTGTTATACGTAGGGAATTCAAAAAAATAAGTTACACTTGACCATTGTAACCCAATAAAAAATTATTGAGGTATGTAACATTATGCAATAAAAAGTACATACCTTGCACTACTTTTCCACCTAGTCACCAAGTTTGAGTAAACACTTCTCTAAACGTGTGACTAAAAGTTCGATTCCCTGATGATAGAAATCCACTCCTTCGTCATTCAGCCACCGTAGAACTGCTGCTTAAAACTGCTCATCGTTTGCAAATCGTTGTCCCCTTATATGTTCTTTTTGCTCACCGAAGATGTGATAGTCACACGGCGAAAGATCGGGACTGTGCGGCGGATGTTGCTATACCGTCCATATAAAACTTTGGAGCAATTTTCGTGTTGTGCGTGAAGTGTGCGGCGTGGTGTTTTCATGGATGAGAACACTTTTACTTAACTTTCCATGCCTCTTGCTTTTCACGGCTGATTTGAAAGACCATACTGTTTGGCAGTATGAGGCAGCATTGATTGCTCGTTGTTCATTAATGATGTGCCTTTTGCCGTAAATTCCGTGTAAAGAACTCCTTCACAGTCGAAACACACAGTTGCCATGAATTTTCCCGCTCATGGTGCAGCTTCGAATTTCAACTGCACAAGCGGTGTTGTTAACCTCCATTCCATAGATGATCTCTTCGGTTCTGGGGTGACAAGGTACACCCATGTTTCATCGCCAGTGATGATGCTGCGTAAGAAGTTATGGCCTTCCACAGAATAGCGTTGAAGGAAAACTAGAGAGGACAAAAAACTTTGGCCTTTGTGTTCGTCTGTCAGTGAACGAGGAACCCATTTTGGACACAAAATGCGATAGTCCACATGTTCACGGACGATGGAATAAACACTGTCAATCGAAATATCCAACTCCTTTGCCATTTCTGCGACTGTCCATCTTCGATTATTTCAAACCTGCATCACGTTGTCTGCAGTGGTCGACTTTGACGGCCTTCCTTTTCGATCAGTATCCGTCAAATCTGTGCTGCCACTTTCAAACTTCTGGCACCACTTCACTATGACCGGACGCGCCATTGCATTTTCCTCGTACACCGCCGTTATTTCATGATGAATCTCGGAAGAATTCAGACTTTTCGCCTCCAAAAATCGTTCTGTTCCTCATACCTCGAACATTATGATAGCTTGCTTCTACATAGCTGTTACCGCTACGTGAAAGATGCTCACCTATCAGGGGAGGCACGGTATGAACTACATTCCGGGCATGACCCGCATTTCTTGTGTTTTTATACCAAGACATGGCGGCAAATGTAACTTATTTTTTGAATGCCCCCTCGTACTTCAGCTTTCATCATCATCTTAATATCTGCTCATTTATCTATATGTACGTATACAAACATTATACAATAGGAGCCAAAGTTGGTGAGACTTAAGATAGAATTTTCTCTGGTGAATTCAAGGCTGAAATTGGCAGAAAATTTTAAAGTAATCGTTTCAAAAGTCCTTCACAGTATTCCCATGTCCATCTGTCTGCAAGTGTACAAAAATCATTGGAGCCGAGTTTGAAAAAATTAAGATCTGGTGATTTTAAGATTGAAATTTCAGTTTTGTTACATTTCTTACTGTGACTTGCACTATTCTCAGAGCTCTTCCAGGATTTCTTAAACCATAAGGCATCTCCCATTCCACTACCGGCTCCAAGGAAAGGATATAACCAGAATCATAAACAAAAACACACAGCCTACGTGCTTGAACATCGGCTCAGATTCACGAGAAGCAGAGGCTACATGATTACTTTTAGTTCGACTCTGTTAAAGAAGACGGAAATTTTTAGGGTACCATATGTTCGAGAAGGATTGATAAAAGTTTGCATGAGTTTCAATAAACATTAGAGTATAAATTTAAAATTACTGGTTTCAGTCATGTAAATCAATAGTAGATTCTACGCAAAGGCAAAGATTGTGACATATTAGAACAAATAAATTGAAAGCATGCAATAAAAATGCTGCACAAAATGAAAATTCAATATTTATATTTCATATGTGTTAGTTGCTTTGGTGATAAATATCTATACTGAATTGTTAATCTGGCAACAACATTCAACTGTAGTACTCTCATGATGAGTGGTAATATTTTCCCAATACATTATAATATAATATTAGCAAAATGGGCTGAAATCATCTCGAATGAATATATTCGCTGTCTAGGAATGGGCCGAATGCGGCTGGAATGAGTAAACCTGCGCATCAGATAGCGTTGATTTCCCCTTAGCTTTGTTATTCAAAATAGTTTTTAGAAGGATTACTGATACAAGTGCTTTCTGACTAATTACATGTCAGAAGGGCTATAACGCTGGCGTAGGGAGAGATACGATGTTTAAGTCACTTGTTTCGACCAAATGGCACGATCTCCGTGTCAGGGCGACCAGACCTTCTCCATCATAACTTGGATAATTAAGCAAAGAATGAAAGAACTAGAAGTGAGATCTTTCATCATCAGCGACATGTTTATGGCAGGGTACTTCTGAGGTGAAAGGGGGAAAGATTTTTTTTTGCTGTAGTTTTCGTAAAACACTGACGATATACACTATTTTGACAAAAGTCACCGAACAGCTAGAAGGGAAACACAACATAGCATTTACTGACATGCAAGTACGGTGTCGGTCCACCTTTAGCCTTAATGCATGCACTGACCCTTCGAGACATGCTTTCGACAAGGTTTTGGAACACAGCGATAGGTATGCGCTTCCATGTTTTTGATTTAATTGAACACCTGAAATGGCTCCTGTTTTGTCATTGAACTTTGAACTATGTTCTTAATTTTACTTAAAATTGTAAACAACGTTTTTGAACTTTAAGTGCATTTCGCAAATTTAAGACTCAGTACTCAGAGTAAACTGAAACACGAGAAGTTGAACAACCAATTCATTCTCAGAGAAATTCACTCATTGAATGACCATAAAAAATTACAACCAAATATTTCAAATTTATTTCTGAGAAAAAGTGTGTTGATTCCAGAACTGGGTCAACATATAATTTAACTCGATAATCATGATGCTGCAGAAAATCATTATAGTTGAGAAATTTCAGTGCAGGTTTTCCTAGCACTGACAGATTGTCAAAACAATTCAAATTGCTGGAGTATTGTGCTGTGCATAACCAGCCTTTCTCGTGACAAACGCAATTCTCGCACGGCGCATGCGCGACGCTTAATTGCACAGTGTGTGTGTGTGTGTGTGTGTGTGTGTCTGTCATGCTTGATTAACTACCTGCAAATCAGTCAGTTTGGTTTATATATGCCTTGTTGTTTGTGCCGGACGCTAAGCGACGTATTGTCCGTTCCATTTGCAAAAGAGCTTCCGCATATGAGAGTCTTTGTTTCGTTGAGCAAATTTTAATGCTTCAGAGGATCCGCCTGTAATTTATAAGGACGCCGACTAATTTGAAGAGGATATATACAAGTGCCTTTCGCTCATCCCGAAGGAATATGTAATTGCTATTCGCAAACTGCTCGTGAGCGGAATGCCATTAGCTGCATATAGTAATTTATGTACACATTGTTCGCTTGCGTTTGTTCGGCTGTTACTTATCTGGTAGGAAACCGCGAGTGCATTCTGAGGAATTGTATCATCCCAGTGAAAGTGAAAGTCTCCGACAAACAGTGCCGCGCTTGCCTCACTAATTTGAAAATTTTAGAGCAGCTGATAACATTTATGATTTCCCTTTACATTTCGTAAGACAACAATGCATTGACCATACCAAATTCAGTGATACAACACATTATGATTCCGAATTTCTGGTCTCATTCTACTGTGGAAAAGGTTAAGCGCTTGATTCAAAATTTACGCACATATTTTTTTTGTACGTACACAGATGACAGCTTTATGCAGCAGTTTTTCATTGCTCCGTAAAAATGTTTTTATAACAATGTTACGACACTGAGCTAAAATTTGCAATACGTTATTATTTCATTGGCGCAATTTTCACGATTCGTGCAGCGTATGCAAAAATATTTCTGATTTAGTGTGAAAGAAGAAGATATATGAACCTATGGGAAAACACAAATTTTCCGGTGACCAAGATCTATTCCGCATCCATCTGCTTCTGAGCCAAATACTTTCCTAATTAAACTACTACGGCGGAATTTAATTGCTGTAACTTTGCCGTCCGGACATGTGCTTCATCTCTGTAGTACGTCACCCACCCCGGAGAAAGGTGAGGGCACAAAATCGAAGGTTTCGGGTCGGCCGCAGACCATATTTCAAGTAACTCTCTGTAGGAAAAAGAATTCTCATTAATTCCAGACGATGTGTGGAAGAATCATCACACATTTTTCGAAGTGAAAAAGAATTTTCATTAATTCCAGACGATCGGTGGAAGGAACATCACACATTTTTCGAAGTGAGAAATGAATTTTCATTAATTCCAGACGATGGGTGGAAGAAACATCACACATTTTTCGAAGTGAAAAGGAATTTTCATTAATTCCAGACGATGATTGGAAGAAACATCACACATTTTTCGAAGTGAAAGAGGAATTTTCATTAATTCCAGACGATGTGCGGAAGAATCATCACACATTTTTCAAAGTGAAAAAGGAATTTTCATTAATTCCAGACGATGGATGGAAGAAACATCACACATTTTTCGAAGTGAAAAAGGAATTTTCATTAATTCCAGACGATGTGTGGAAGGAACACCACACATTTTTCGAAGAACCCAACGGCCAGTAGATCCATTTGCACAATCGGGCGCTAACGTGAAAACACAAATTTTCCGGTGCCGAGAACTGAACCCACATCCTTCTGATCAGGAGCCGAATGCTTTCTCAATTAAGCTACGACGGAAATCATCGCTGCAACTTCACAAAGACGACGGAATTAATCGCTGCAACTTTGCCGTCTTGGCATGTGCTTCACTTCTCTAGTGCGTCACACCATATAGTGAAAAAACAAATGGCATGTACACTCCTAGCCATTTCAATAGAATCATCACCCAGATGTTATGGGTTCGAATCCCGGTGAAGCATGAATGTTGTGTTTGTCTTGTGGCACCGCTCTCTCCTTTCCTTGGAACCAGTGGGCCCCAGTTAGGGAGGGGCAACTGCTATTATCTCATTGAATTGCTCACAGTGGGCGGTAACACCCCCCCCCCAAACAACAACAACAACAACAACAATGATATGCATTTTGTGTGGGAGAAACATGGAAAATTATATATGATCCCCGTTTGTCAGGATACATTGGATGGGTGTCGTCTTATGTCCAGCAGATTTTTTATTGAACAAGGAACGCTTAAAGCAAATAAAACTTCGGAATTTCAAAAGTATTCACTGGCTTTTTACTTTGCGGAAGCTCAATTTTTCGCTGAAGTTACAATACTCTGCAAAACACTGTCAGACTCGGGCCCATCTCTGACGAATGGTCGGAATCTAGCGCCATAAGACAACTCGGCTCTCGGGACGACCCAAATTCTTGGCTATTGTCGGCAGTATGATGAGAGGCGCGAGGTACTCGTACGAATCGGTCCCGGGTTCAAATCCTATGTAAGACATGAGTATTACGTTCTTGCTAATTCCCCACCCCCAAGAGAAACTTAGAAAGTTCTCATCATTCACTGCTGGATGAATGGCGACTTCTCGTGATAGTCAAGGGCAGTTCTGATCTCTTGCCAGTATGGGAAAAATGAATGAATCATGAAATACGAGATTACACCAGTATACAATACAAATTTGAAGATGGGATTCCGTCTATTGCTGTAAATTATGACGGGAATGGTAAGAAGTCAAATAATACCCGGAAACTTGAAAATTTCATCGTCCTGGAGAGGGAATCGAACCCACGTCTCCCAGTTTGCGCCCGAGTATGCTAACCACTACACCACCCAAGTCTCAAGTTTCCGAGTAATTTGAACTTAACACATCACAGGAATCGTCAGTCGAAGCAACAGCATTCATATTTAGCGAATCTGGATGAATAAAATTAATTGTTTCCTTTGATTGCCTGGATGTGTTAAATCCAAATTACTCGAAAACTTGAGACTTGGTCGTGGTATAGTGATTAGCATACTCTTGCGCAAACCGGAAGACGCGGGTTCGATTTTCGCTCCAGGACGATGGAATTTTAAAGTTTTTGGATATTATTTGACTTATCATTCTCGTAATAATTTTTTATAAACGGAATCACATCTTCAAAATGAATGAATTTTTGATGATATCAGCAACAAAAGTATTTTAAAAAAAATGTCTGTGAATGTGCTCACGTACGGGGAATTGTTTAGGAAATAAAAGAAGAAATATAAAAAAAATACGTGTCGGTGAACGGGACAATGGACTAACAAAGGGCATACCTTAATTTTTAAACAAAACATAACGCAAAGAAGTCATAGATGCATACTTAAAATTTAAACCAGTTAGGCGCTTTTCTTGTAAGGCAACAAATTAAAAAAAATTAAGAAATGGAAACGGAAAAATTTAAATTTTCTTGGGGACAGGAGGTTACCGACTACAGTAAGCAACTCAGTGGGCGACAAGCAGTCCCCCTTCCCTAATTTAAGGCCACTGGCTACAAGGAAGGGAGACAAACACACCAGTTATGCCTCACCCGGAATTCGAACACGGACCCATCTCTGCCGAATGATTAGAAGTCAGAGGGGCGACTAATAGCAAATTTGTCTCCTCCTACCTTGTTGGATTCATCGGTTCTTCACAGTGAAATAGAATAAAAAAGCTCTGTTTGAATTTGGAAATGAAAGGTTGGTGAAAGTTCAACTACGGATTTACAGACTGTACATAAGTACCGAAATGTTACATACCATGTTGCTGTTATTCCTGAGACATAACTAATCCCTGAAAAATTAAGATTGAGTTTCCCAGACGCACATTTTGTAAATCTCATTCGGATGGGTAACAGCTTTAAATATATAAATTTCTTTATTTACGAGAAATGCCATTGACACACGCATAACTTTTATTACTCTAAATTAACTCGGTAATCATGAGGCTGCAGAAAAATAGCGCTTACATGATTAACGGTGATGCTTTTAATCTCCATTTCAATCATTCATATTTCCAATATTTTTGTAATAAGTTTATAAATTTTTAAGACGTCTTTTGAAACAAAACAAAAAGTACGCGGCCATAGTATCGCCATATCCATCTGTGGCACCATATCTCCGCAGCTATTGGTCCGATTTGATTTTTTTGTTTGCAGTTGAAAGTGAGAACGATGATCCATGAGTTTTCGTCTCTTTTCCGATGCAACATCAACAAAAGTAATTTAAAAAATCAGTCTGTCAATGTGCTGACGTACGTGGAATTTTTTAGGAAATAAAAGAAGAAATATAAAAAAAAATCCATTTCGGTGAACAGGATAATTGACTAACAAAAGGCATATTTGTCCCATACGTGCAAACGTATCTTCGTTTCTATGAAACCGATTTGAAAAATCCCTTTGCCTTGGATACCTTCCTTTACTAGAAATGTTTTGTGCACAACTTGTGATTTTTTGTAGCACTCATTTTAGCCGCTAGTCACCGAAAGTACTTATTTCTATTTTTGTTTGTGTAAATGTAGATCATGCAGAAAGTAAAGAACGTTTGCGCACAGCGTATGCGCAGGTCAAGGTCATCCGGGCAAATTGCCGAGTTGGCTATCTCCTGGCACCATTATCGGGCGTGTATTTTCCGTTTGTGGTAAGTTACAATCTTTCGAAATGAACATGCGCATTGAAAATCCTGCCGAATACGAAGTTCGATCAGTTATCCGTTTTATGACTGCTGAAAACACTAAGCCTATTGACATTAATCGGAGACTTGTTCAACTGTATGGAGAAAGTGTTATGAATGAACCCACTGTCAGAAAGTTGTGCATAATGTTTGAAAACGGAGGAACAAACGTTCATGACGAGTCAGGGCGCTCTCTCTAGAGCAACACGGATGAACGCCATAAACGCCCGCCCGTACACTGCCAGCAAGACAAAGGGGTTAATTAATAACAAGGAACTGTACACCAGTTACACTTAAAATAGTACTAGTAATACGAATTTCTTGGCGTAGAATATAAATCAAAGTTTCCAAGCTTTCGCACATCAACCAGATAGCTTTTTCAAGGAAGGTAGACAGCTAACTAACTGGATAATGGAACACTTCAACAATTTGAACGTGGTGACTTGACTAGACAATAAATGAACAGGCGCAAATGTGATCAGTCATTTGAAGAAACAATGCCACTTTGCTTGGACACGCGGTACTGTGGCAGAAAACGCAGCGTTATTTGAAGAATTGATTCCAAATGCATGGCAACTCGAGAGAGACGCTGTCATTGCAAGCCGCGCTGCTGGTCAACATTTTGCAAGGTTTCGCGAATGGCAGTAGATTTGGGTGTGGAATATGAAGCTAATTTCTTGATATCATTTCACATAGGATCAACGGACTTCAACTTGACCTCAAAGGGGCTGCCTGACGAGTTTCAATGGGAAAATGTTTTAGCATCCAACTTACAGCCCGGACTTGGCACCATCGGACTACCACTTGTTTCCCAACTTAAAGCAGTTCCTTGGTGGACAAGGTTTCGATGATAATGCGCTAAAGGAGGCTGTTACGGACTGACTGAAAGGTCAGGCAGCAGAGTTCTATGAGGATAGGATACTTAAACTTATCCCAAGATATGACCAGTGTCTCAATGTCCAATGCGACAATGTCGAAAAATAGGCTAAGATATGATTTAAAAATTGTAAATAAAATATTTGAAAAACTTAAAAGTATATACTGTAACTTTTATAACCGAACGTTCTTTCGTTTCTGAATGGCTCCCGTATATATGTATATTTGTAGCTGGTTCAATGTGCTATAAAGAGCACTGCTTACATTGCCCATTTACGCATTATGCGCAGATGTTTGACACAGAGAACAAATTGGATGGTGAAATTAGTAGGCGACTGAATTCTTCATTGAAAGCCGTAGCTGCTTTGGAAGGTTTTAACAGGAATGATGGGTTGGTTCAGTCCCGCATGGCTGTGTATGAAAGTGTATTTGTTCCCACTCTGATGTATGGCAGTGAAACATGGGTACTGTAAAAGAAACATAGAAGTCGTTTGTGTGCTGGAGAAATGCGTTACTTACTGCGGGTTTATGGCAAGACACGTTCTGATCGTGTGAGGTATGAATATGTGTTGCAGTTGTGTAATGTGAAGCAAAATGTTGTTAGCAAGGTGGAGACTAAAATTCTTCGGTGGTTTGGCCATGTTGAAAGAATGAGTGATGAGATGCTAACTAAGAAGATTTTTTTAGCCCAAGTGGCAGGATGGAAAGGCAGAGGAAGGCCAAGAAAGTCATGGGAGGATCAGATTCGGGAGTATCTATATGAGAAAAAGATTATGAGTGTGAAGTATAGAAGATCTTGCGTACGTCGTGTGATGGATGTCAGCGAAGCCCTAGTTGTGTGTCAAGATCGCTGTAAATGGAGAAGTTTGATACTACAACAGTAGGTAAATAATCAGTTAAAAATTTGTTTGTTGCCCCGGGGCCCCGTGGTCTAAGCGCTGGCTTATGACCATTCGTCCAAGATGGGTCCGGATTCGAATCCCGCCGCCCCGGTGGCGCAGTGGTCTAAGCGATGGCCTCTGATCATTCGTCCGTAAGGGGTCCGGGTTCGAATCCCGGTGAGGCATGGATGTTGTGTTTGTCTTACGGCACTGGTTCTCTCCCTTCCCTGGAACCAGTGACCCTAAATTAGGGACGGGCGACTGCTTATAGCCCATTGAGTTGCTCACGGTGGTCGTTAAACCTCCAATCAAAAAAAAAAAAAAAAAAGATTCGAATCCCGGCGAGGCACGAATGTTGTGTTTGTTTTACGGCCCTGGCTCTCTCCCTTCCCTGAAACCATTGGCCCTAAATTAGGGACGGGCGACTGTTTATAGCCCACTGAGTAGCTCACAGTGGTCGTTAAACCTCCAATAAAAAATTGTCTGGTAGTTTGTATTTCTTTGTGGAGCTAACCTCTGAATCTCAGAAAACAGCTTAGTGATATTATGCAGATTTGAAATGCTGAGTTTTTTTATTTTAAAAATATTTTTTTTTTTTTTTTTTTTTGAAATATTCTGGTCGTGTCGAAGAGTATTCGAAAGACTTACTCACTGCACCGAAGAATTCGGTGTCATCTTTCTAGTTTCAGTTTTTCTCTGATAGTTTCTTGCAAGCAATTAATGTGGTCCTTCACACCGAGAAATACTTTTTCTGCTGCACCTGAAAAATCAACAGACTTCCTTTAAGAAGGACCGTTTTTAGAGAGTATTTAAGTGGGAAGTCAAGCATTCCCAGTAATGATATCTCTATGTGCGTGATTTTCTGTGGTGGCAACTTAAAAATACAAAAATCGTCATTATCGTGATGAATAACACGGCTCGTAGCAAATGCCGTGGGAGCTACAGGAGAATGCAAAATCGCTTTTCAGATGGACCGTAGCAGCATCTGCGCCCGGGATCATCGCTTGGCACGCGACGTATTCGACCAAGCGAGCCATTACACCAAGAGGCCATCAATAATCTTCTGCTTCCCCGAAGAGAATAATTATCCCAGAAACAATCGTGCACATAATGTCCACGAGAATTTCTGGATTCGGGTCAGTACTACTCTTTTTTTTTTTTTTTCTGAACATCGCAAACATGAAATGCTTTAAACAGAAGAATTAGAATGGTCTCACAGAAATAGAAGCTGTCATAAAGCAAATTATCTGAGGACCATGTACCTGGACAGTGTATTGGGTTATATATAAGTAAAGGATATGTATAAACAAACTGATTTCCCGAGCTTTACTCCTGGTTTGGCTTCTATGATAATTTCTTAGAGAATGGTTTCTCCTAGAGTTCAAGTAGTTTCAAGACGAGTGACCAATCCCCTCCCCCTAATTGCTATTGTGCTTCGATGTCCTACTGAAAGTATCATTATCTAAAATCATGAATAACATCGAATGAGCAAATGGATGAAGAAATACGTATATAAAAAATTATGCCATCTGTCATTTTTAGATCTTAGACAACGCATAGATATTAATGCCACAGAAATTAATGAATACATTGTAGATATACACACGATGACTAAAAAATTAAGAACCTTTGTAGCGAGAAAATCACGGAAAAGAAACCACAGTATACGAAAAAGCAACAGTCACAAAGTCTGATGACGTTTTGCCTTGCCCTTTATGAAGAGCCTACAGACTATTCGGATGAAATGCTCGTGTAAACAGTGACGTACCTGCACCGCAGGACGCACATGAGATAAAGGCAGATGGCAGTGAGAGCATACGTCCGCGTAGCTCAGTTGGGTCAGCGACTTACTCCGGAGTTCGATGCCCGGCATGGACAAAAATGATGGAGAAATTTACTTCGTTATAACACCGGGAAAACCCAGGATCTACCGCAATTCGAAAAAATTTCTAATCGTAAGCGCGCGTTTAGCAAAAACAACGATTCACTGGTTCGGTGGAAGGGGACAACCAAAGCCATACAATAAATATATCTTTAAAACCTGATTAAAATAGAGACAGTGCCTTTAAAAATTGATTAAACTTGACTGAAATGGAGCAAATGTCTGCAAAATTTGATCAAAATGGAGCTGCTATCTTTAACATTTGACTGAGAAATGGAGACAGTACCTTTAAAACTTTATTGAAATGGAAACAGTATCTTTAAAACTTAATTGAAGTGCAGACAACATCTTGAAAATTTAATTAG
Source organism: Macrothele yani (assembly GCA_039090855.1). NCBI lineage: Eukaryota > Metazoa > Arthropoda > Arachnida > Araneae > Macrothelidae > Macrothele > Macrothele yani. The sequence continues at coordinate 61,728,804 of CM077029.1, forward strand.
AATGGAGCAAAATATCTTTGAAATTTGATCAAAACGAAGGCAATATCTTCGAAACTTGATTAAAATGGAAACAATATCTTCAAAAATTGATCAAAATTTTTTTTATAAGATTGGATCAAACTTAAGACAATATCTTCAAAGCTTGATTTAATTCGATGGAAATGGGACCTATATCTTTAAAATTTAATTGAAGTGGAACCAATATCTTTAAAACCCAACCATCGACATGGAGTGAAAATATCAGGGTGAAATCATCATTTAACAAGCGTGAGTTGGTTAATTAAAATGTTTTATCCGAAATATTTCATTGCTATTTGAAACAAATCCATCGAAACTAGGGGAAGGCTTCGATCATTGTGTCCACATCATTTTCTCTTCGAAAAATGGCAAAGTGAAGCTCGACACCATTTAATTTTTTGATTCGTGACCTCTTCCTTTCCACAAGAATTTTTTGTTTCTTCCTTTTTTTTTTTTTTGATTGGAGGTTTAACGACCACCGTGTACAACTCAATGGGCTATAAGCAGTCGTCCGTCCCTAATCTAGGGCCATTGGTTCCAGGGAAGGGAGATAGCCAGTGCCGTAAGACAAACACAACATCCATGTCTCACCGGGATTCGAACTCGGACCCCTTTCGGACAAATGATCAGAAGCCACCGCTTAGACCACTGCGCCACCGAAGCGGCATGGAGGATTTCCTCGTGTTGAATTTAAATTTAACCTGGGAATGTATTTTTATTATTTATTGGAGGTTTAACGACCACCGTGAGCAACTCAATGGGCTATAAGCAGTCGCCCGTCCCTAATCTAGGGTCACTGGTTCCAGGGAAGGGAGAGAGCCAGTGCCGTAAGACAAACACAACATCCATGTCTCACCGGGATTCGAACTCGGACCCCTTTCGGACAAATGATCAGAAGCCACCGCTTAGACCACTGCGCCACCGAAGCGGCATGGAGGATTTCCTCGTGTTGAATTTAAATTTAACCTGGGAATGTATTTTTATTATTTATTGGAGGTTTAACGACCACCGTGAGCAACTCAATGGGCTATAAGCAGTCGCCCGTCCCTAATCTAGGGTCACTGGTTCCAGGGAAGGGAGAGAGCCAGTGCCGTAAGACAAACACAACATCCATGTCTCACCGGGATTCGAACTCGGACCCCTTTCGGACAAATGATCAGAAGCCACCGCTTAGACCACTGCGCCACCGAGGCGGCACGGAGGATTTCCTCGTGTTGAATTTAAATTTAACCTGGGAATGTATTTTTATTATTTATTGGAGGTTTAACGACCACCGTGAGCAACTCAATGGGCTATAAGCAGTCGCCCGTCCCTAATTTATGGTCACTGGTTCCAGGGAAGGGAGAGAGCCAGTGCCATAAGACAAGCACAACATCCATGCCTCACTGGGATTCGAACCCGGACGAATGATCAGAGGCCATCGCTTAGACCACTGAGCCACCGGGGCGGCCGGGAATGTATTGCATATTGCACGCTATGTTTATGTGTTTCAGATCGACACATGAGCTAAGCATATTTACATCTGTCTAATTAAATGATATTCATATCATTATTTGGGGATTTAGCGACCAACGTCAGCAGCTCAATGTCGCCATCCCTAATTTGGGGCCACTGGTTCCAGGGGGAGCCAGTGCCGTGAGACAAGCATACCATCCATGCCTCAACCCGGATTTGAGACAGGACCCAACTCGGACAAGCGGTTAGAGGTCAACCCTTAGATTACTTCGGCGGCATGTGACATTCTCTATGTAACGGAAAAATACAATTTTTACCAATGCTTGTAAACGGAAATCCACTCTCTTAAACTTAGAACTGTCTGGACAAATTCCTGGAAATGGTAGACTTTTTAATGCAAAATAGATTCAGGTTTTTAAAGTTGCTTTTGTTTCTGAACTCGGCAGCCGCTTAAAAATCGTGAATGTAATCCCCCCGCCCCCTAGGCATAGTAAAAATCTGGATTTAATCTTGAATTAGAGATTTAAAACTTAGGTTTTCTAAGAATAAGAAATTTTCCTCCTATTGACGATGAATACGTCAACAGGGGAAAATATCAGTGGTAAATGAATTTGGCAATTAAACTTATTTTGAAAACAAACACACACACCCTTCATGATTGCGAAATAAATTTTCGTAAGCTGGTCACCACTCTTTAGTTTTACTTCACTCAAGCTTATGTAGTGGTTTAATACATGAGCACAAAACGTTGATATCATATTTGACGCTCTCCATATGATATCGATATTTTTTACGCTTTCCAACCGTAGGTTGAAAAAGCGTATGTGCTCCAGCTTTGTCCGTCTGTCTATCTGTCCGCACGATAACTCGCGTAAAAATAGTTCGATTTCAATGAAATTTTAGTAAGTGGTAGGGGACAACCTGGTGACAAACTCTATTGAAAATGGGCGAAATGGGGTCAAAGATCAGGACATTTTTTTTTTTTTTTGATTGGAGGTGGAGGTTTAACGACCACCGTGAGCAACTCAATGGGCTATAAGCAGTCGCCCGTCCCTAATTTAGTGTCACTGGTTCCAGGGAAGGGAGAGAGCCAGTGCCGTAAGACAAACACAACATCCATGCCTGCCTCACCGGGATTCGAACCCGGACCCCTTTCGGACGAATGATCAGATGCCATCACTTAGACCACTGCGCCACCGGGGCGGCAATCAGGACATAGGAGCAGGATCCATTCCATTGCCCTTATGCGTCATAACTTACGTACTAATGCTTCGATTGCGACAAAACTTTATCATATTGTTCCGGAAGTATACTGAACCGGTTCTGTTGAATATAATCGAAATGGGATGAAAGTTCAGGGCACAGGAGCTAGATTTATTTCACAGGCAATATCCTCATAACTTGAGTAATGATTTCTGGCATGTTGAAAAGCGCATCATAATCAGTGCATTGCATGATTTTACTAACTTGTTTTTCCTACATAGCGGTAACGCACATTTTTCTGTTTAAAATAATTGCTTGGATACGACACAGAAACATGTTATAAAAATGACAGGGGCTCCTATAGCCCCCGTCCGTATCCGCATTGAGCTCACACAATGCTCTTGAAAGTTCGGAGACATCATTCTAAATTTATTTTAGTTTGATCAACGCTACTTCTAGCGGATGTGATGCAAAAATCTCCCTGCAATGTAAACTGCCGTGAAACCCTATCTCCTGAAGCGCAAACCAGCGCACTATTCCAAGGCCCTTATGCCGCATGCAGCACGCATGGCCGGCGTTGTAAATGCAACAAGCTGTCGAAAACGTTTTCTTAGCGGCGTTTAATAAATGAAACACCGTTAAAGTGAAACACCGTGAAGGATTTTCCTCCGGCGTCATAAGAATTACCTTGTCTTCTCGGAAGCATTCTGATATAGTCTAGAGCGGAGATATAACAGCTCTTGTTTACGTTTCAAGATCACTGAGATTTTTTCACGGTGCGTAAGCACCGACTACAAATAAGAAAAAAATGTTACTTCCATATTTAGAAAGAACATTTCCTAGCTTTGAAATTGTTTTAGGTCAAGCGCTGAATCAGAGTCAGTGCATAATTCGCGATCCGTGACCGAAACGTTTGTGAAGCAGGGAAATTGTAGCTGGCAGAGGTCAGTCGAATGATTAACAAAATAATAATAAAAAAAAATAAGTAGGGGGGGGGGAGACGAATATTATTCGCAACAAGAACGAGAATAAAAGAAGCAGGAAGATTCTACTTACTCTTCGGAAAACTACTCTTGATCTCCTTGGCCTAGATCATCGCGAAGGCCAACACGCGGATTCCTCGCAGTATAAAGAAAGCTGTGCATGGTCACCCTTAGTATTCCGACGACATTGTTCAGTGAGAAGACAAAAAAATAGGAGAAGTACGCGAGAAACATAGGAAATTGCACTTGAGATTATATGTCATCATTCGTCCTATAAATTATATTGTTTGCGAAAGACGGCTTAAAGAAAAAAATCACAGTTTATCGGTAAAATCTGTCGCAAGACATATTTTTTACGATGAGGGAGCTCACAAGGCCAGTTTCACGTGGGAGAATTAGAAGCACTGTTTTATGGAAGGCATTCTTGAATGCACCTTGGACGTACACTGCACTGAAAAAACATTATGAAATTCACTAACCACTTTCCGTCATTCCTTTCGTGAATTCACGAAGCATACATAATCTTTTCCATGAGATGACAGAAAGAAACCTGAATTTCACGGATTTTTCATGGTCCAGGAAAATTCTGAATTTTCAGAAACCTTTCAGCAATTCCTTTTCTTATATTGACGGTAAATCGCCGTTTTTAAGATGTATTAAAGGGAAAATTCTGAATTTTCGGAAACCTTTCCGCAATTCCTTTCTTATATTGACGGTAAATCGCCTTTTTTAAGATGTGTTAACGGAATACTCTGAATTTGCAGAAGCCTTTCCACAATTCCTTTCTTATGTTGACGGTAAATCGCCTTTTTTAAGATGTGTTAACGGAATATTCGAAATTTTTAGAAGCCTTTCCGCAATTCCTTTCGTATATTAACGGAAAAACTCCGTTCTCACTTTTTTCGAATCCACATGACGAAAACTTTCCGGTAATAGGAGTGATTCGCGAAAATACTTGAGATTTCATTTAGTGTTAAATTTTCAGTCTATCGAAGAATCTGATTTTGAAGTTCTGTAACGAGATCGGATACTATGAATAGCATATCGCATGAATTTTGTTTCTTGTGGCACAGGATATTTTTTCTCCGGTCCCACATTTTGTGCACCAGCTAATATATATTGTGTAACCGTAAGAAAGCAGATACTTAAATTATTATACAGGTTATTCGTACAATGTCTATGTTTCCTTAAAACAAAAGCTGCTACAGCTATCAAGAGTAAATTTTAAAGATGATCGAAAGTTATTGTCAGTTAAAAAAGAGATCTCAACTTTCAAAGCATTCTGTTGCTTCGAAAAGTCACGATGAAAAAAACCCAACATTAAATGTGTGATAAGCTCTGCTACAGAAAAAAAAAGTATTACAAACCTATTAAAAACAAAACAAAAAGGCTTCAACAGAAAATAAAGTGACTAAATCAATCGCATTAATCGCCCAATTAAGGCTCATAGGTTAAGAGGCGCGATTTGTAACCGAAACGCCATCGATCCCAATCACCGGATCGAAGGGGTTCTCCGGCGTGAGGGCTGGAAAATTTATCGTATTCGATTTAGCAAAATTTCTGTATATATATCATCATCATCATCATTGTCAACCATTATCAATCCACTGCTGGACGAAGGTCTCCCCAAGTTTCCTCCACAACGGTCTGTCTTGTGCCAGTCTCCTCCATGTCACCCCTGCATACTTTCGAATTTCATCCACCCATCTCCCATGTGGTCTTCTTCTGGGTCTTTTCCTGTCCCTTGGAATCCAATCTAAAATTTCAGCTGTCCATCGATGATCTGTCCTTCTGGCAGTATGTCCAGCCCATTGCCATTTCAGGGATTTAACTCTGATCATGATGTCTTCCACTCTTGTCATTTTTCGGATCCACGAGTTCCTCTTCTTATCTCTCCTGGTTACACCAAGTATGCACCTCTGCATGCTTCTTTGAGTTGTCTGCAGCCTTTGTATGTCTCTTTTAGTTAAGGTCCACGTCTCTGCACCATACGTAAGCACTGGAAGGATGCATTGATCAAACACTTTTCTTTTAAGACATAATGGCATATTGCTCTTGAAAATTATGCTGTTTCTTCCAAAAGCTCTCCAGGCAAGTTTTGTACGCCGATTAATTTCTTCATCAATGTGACCCTCACTTGATATCTGCTGTCCAAGATAAACGTACGTGTCTGTTATCTCCAGCTTTTCTCCATCAATCGATAAATCTTCATTTCTTGTAAAAGCATTGAACATCACTTTTGTCTTCTGAAAGTTCATTTTTAATCCCACTTCTTTACTCTTGTCAGCAAGTTCCTGGATCATACTCTGCAGCTCTGATGGGGTAGTTGCAAAAATGACTACGTCATCAGCAAAACGAAGGTGGGTTAGATAATCTCCATTAATCTTTATCCCCTTGTTTTCCCAGCTCAGTGACTGAAAAACACCCTCCAATGTGGCATTAAAGAGCTTCGGAGATATGGTGTCACCTTGTCTCACTCCCTTTCCAATTTTTATGTGTGTTGTATTTTCAAACAGCCGAATCTTTGCACTTGCATTTTCATAGATGTTATTAATAATATTAATGTATGCATCTTCAATACCGCAGGATTTCAGAGCCATTGTAACTGCTGATGGTTTCACCGATATATTTATATATACAAAAAAAATTGAAATGGACTTTTCTGAAATAAACTGAATTACTAACTATGGAAAATCTGTGAAAATACGGAAGTTAGAAAAAACGGGAACTTTTAAAAACGGAAATTTCGTTAAATGACGTCACTTACCGGAAGCCTTGCTGCATGTTATTTTCAGAGATTTTCTGTGAATTCACACCACTTAATTTTTACGTGTACCTGGTCAAATTAAAAATTATTACTATCAAGGACCAATCCGTAATTTTGACAAAGGGTGTCCACAGAAAAGTTAGTTTTTGGAATCAGCATAAACCATCATCATCAACCAACCATCATCATAAATTTTTACGAGATAAGGATTTTTGTTATATCAATTTTTACGAGATAAGGATTTTGTTATATCACCCATGCATTCACTCGTTTCTGATAAACAACTCAGCTCTCAGGAACCATTTGAGATAGATATGGAATTATCTGGATGACTTTCAGAACCGGGAGTAACTTACACACCATGTTTGCACTTCGTGTGTCTGTCAGTTTGTCCGTACCTCTGTCTGTCCCATGTTTTCGATGAATGTCCCGAGAGCAGTTTGGGACAAAGACTTAGAAATTTCTGGATTGCCTTTTGTAACTTTCACCATACGTAAGCACTTTTCCGACTCGTCCGATTTTCTGTACATGCGCTTCGATTAATATTTGAGGAACCATTTAGAGTGGGGGTTGTCATGTTCATAAAGAAGTATTATAACACAGGGTGATTCATAAAGAAGTATACAGTTTCAACGCATTATAAAACAAGAACAATGTAAGATATTTTGTTTCCTGTAACAGAATTGTAGGGAAACATTTCAAGTTTTTTTAGAGACAGTCACAGATGATCTATGTGCACCCTTAGTCATACGAAACACATTGAGCCGGTAGCCCAAATGCCAGGTAAGATATCTGAATCAAGTGCAGGGATAGTGGCTGTGATTTTGCAACATCTGCACTTTGTATGGAATCATTTTCAGCTTCTTTCTCAAAATTCTCCAGACAGTGGGCTGTGAAATCTCCACTTCAAGACTCACCCTCCGCGTTGACTTCCCAGGGCTTCGTTAAATGGCGGTGAAAACACTACCGACGACTTCATCCGATAAACGCGGTCGTCCAGGACTTTTAAGTTTGCACAAACAACCCGTAATTTCAAATTTTTTATTCCAATCGTAGATAGATTTTCTGTTTGGAGGTTCTTTTCCGAATCGTGATCGAAAATGCCGTTGCACAACATTTACAGATTTCGTTTTACTCAATTCAAGAGCACAAAACGCTTTCGCCACTGCAGACGCTGCCATTTTGACTGACTAGTCACGTGACGCGCGCTGTCGCCTACGTCACTTGCCTCAGTAGCGGGACACAAACTTTATGAGTACATCTACCTAACGGTTCGCAGTTGTGGTCCGCGTCTTCAACTGCTGCTGTTTTACAGCATCTGAAAACTGTATACTTCTTTATGAATCACCCTGTATAATGAGCGTTTTTCACAGTAAAAATTTAAATCACTTTGTTTTTGTTTTTTGTTTTTTTTGCTGCGTCCAACAACTTATAACGCACACTTTCAACCTTAGTCATTATTATTATTTTAAGGGGGGGGGGGTCAGATCCGTTAGACCCCCTGTCGGTGCGCCCATGCTTACCACCCTTTTTTAAAGAAATCCTTACAGTTAGTATGATCTTTATGTCACTTCTAAAGGGGAGTGACATCAATTTATTAACTTGGCCTTCTCGGTTGCTGAAACGTCTGCGGCGTGGCTTCCAGCTAATCGTCCGAGGATGGGGTAAGGATTTGTGTTCGTTCTATGCCGCTGGCTCTGTCCGTACCTGGAACTGGTAGCCCTAACTAGAAACGGACGAATCTTTTACTCATAAGGTTGTTAACCATCCTTTATAAAACAAAACAAAAAATACTAAATTGCAAGAATACAAGGTGTCAAACTTTAGAATCGATTTTTACGAGATGAGGATTTCTGTTATATCCTTTGCGCTATCTTTAACTCATCCCTAGAACTGGTGACCCTAAATTAGGGTCGGATGACACTTTATAACCTCACATTTTTGTGGGTGTTGTTTAACCCCCACAGAACTTTATAATATTGTAAAAACATATGATCTCAAACTTTAATATCAAAATCCCTTACATAGAGATTTTCTTTCTATCTACGGCACTGGCTCTAAACCATTCCTGTTACCAGTATCCTAAATTAGGGACAGGCAACTTTTTATAGCCTTGCATGATCATGAGGGTCGTTTACCTTGCACAAAAACGAATGAAATTGCAAGAAAACTGGATCACAAACTTTGAGATCAAAAGTGAAAATCCTCCAAATACGTGGCGTCAATGAATAATGATGGCGTTATGACGTCAGACGCCGACAGAACAGGACACACAAAGCGCCGTTGATTGTTGGTCACCGTAGCGTAAAGCTAACGCACTCTGCTAGATATCGAGAGATCTGCGATTCGGATCCCCGGCGGTGACAGGATAACAATTTTTCGTTTGCTATGTGTTGACAAAACGTAGAAAGAGCGATGTCTGAGATCAATTTCTTCAAGATAGGGATTTTTTTCTTTTGTCTAAAGCTCTGTTTCATTCCTGACGCCAGCGACTCTAAGAAGCGGGTGTTTTTGTCTTTGATGCTGATGTGAGACTAAAACTTAAGCACAAAAATTAATGAAATTGCAAGAACATATGATCTCAAACTTTGAGATCAATTTCTCCGAAAAATTGTTGGGGATTTTTTTTTTCTGTGTTTGAAGACAGCTTCATGCAGTATTCGCAGTTGTATATGCATTGAATTCACAATGTATTTGCTCTCTTTGTACACTTAATGAAATTTAGGAAAAGAATCCAAGAGACAGAAGGATTTTGTATAGTTAAGCTCTCACATTCTTGAATTGCAACAAAGAAAAGATAATTAATGCGAATATTTTATGTAGATTTGGGGGAGGGGGTTCACGATTGTAATTAGCAATTGTTATTCCAATACATAAGTGTCCTTTTTCATTGATATCGCATGAAGTTATCTTAATAATCTGGCTCGTATATGTATAACAATGCGTATGCCGCCGAATTCATGGGTATAATGACCAATTCCTTTTACAAGATTGTCTCAGATGCAGTAAGGATCAAAAACATTTATCGACATATGAAATCTTGCAATTAGGTGTTTCTGATAATAAGTGCATTTTTGTAAAGGATATAAAACAATGAAAAGACTTGCTCTTTTTTAGCATTAGATTTGCAAACGATCTGTTTGCGACTATTCTGGGACTGTATTCTCATTGTATTTTTGAGTTTATAATCACTTCGGGAAACTTTCTTGGCCTGTTTCTTCATTTTCCTTCCTTCCTTTTTTTTTTGTTTTTGTTTTTTTTTGTTTTGAGATGCTCATTTTGCCAGTAGGAAGCATAATTGCAATTTACTTCTTACAATGTATTTGAAGACGCATCTAAAAGTCCAATTGGAAAACTTCTATTTCGTCAGATATCGCTTACTACGGGAAAACATTTTATGCATATTTTGTCCAGTTTTTTTTCTTTTTTCTTTTTTGTTAGGGGGGCATAAGATGCATTTTTTCAGTCTGATTTTCTCTTTTTCTAAAAATTCATATTGAAAAATTATTTTCGTGTTGTTAAGGATTCAAAAGAATTGCTCATTTCACCTGAGAATTCGATGTCATCTTTCTTGTTAAGTAATTAAACATATTAGTGTGTGCAAAAGTTCTACCCGTTTTTTTTAGTAGAGAAGAAAAACAAATTATTTTGAATAAATAACACCTTCATTCTTTTACATTATTGCCTTTATTATCTGTGACCGCTTGCCATCTTTCTGGTAGCAACTGAGTTCCTCTTCTGTAGAACTCCTCCCTTCTGGAGTCAAATAAATATCTCTCGTGATGTAGTGTGGACATCTTCAATTTCATCGACGGTTTTCCAGCGAAGTTTTCCTGAAAAGAACGGCGAAGGGGGTAGTCCATAGGTGCAAGGTCTGGGAAGTACGGGAGGCGGGGTAACACTTCTCATTTAATGTCCAGTAACATTTCCTGAGTGGCTAAAGCTGTATGGGATCTGGTGGTGTCATTTTTCAAGATGACACCTTTACTATTAACCAGTGCTGGACGCCTAGATTTTTTTTTCTTTCAGCCTTTCCAATTATTGGCAGTACAGGTCAGCATATCGTGTGGTTAGGTGGAAAGAGCTTCCAGTGGATTATCTCCTTGACATCCCACCATACTTTTAACAAGACCTTTCTCGGATGTAGTCCTCCTCTTGAAGTCGATGAAGCAGGCTCTCTAATTAGGCATACAATCATTTGACACTTTACATTTTTGTAAAGGACCTGCTTTTCATCACCCATAACCAAAACCCATTTAAGAGGGAGGCTAGGGGGTTACATCCCCGAGTCCCACATTTTCAAGGAGCCCCAGAATTATGCACGATGCTTGAAGAATTGACTGAATTCTACAGTTTATTCTTTCTTTTTGGTAAACAGCACAGCAAAAACAACAGGAAACTGCGTTGTGATTTTTTTTATCTCTTTCCCCTTTTTTATGTCCGCAAAAAGTATAGTCACCCCCAGTCGATCCTCAAATCTTTCGAAAGCATTACAAATGTTGTTGTTGTTTTCACACATCTGTAATTGGGCGAAATTTTCATACATTGAGAATTCGTTTGAATCATGGTATTTGTATCATATTATTTTGTCCACTACTTTGATATAATTTGAACAAGCTGAACCCTGGGAATGGGAGGGGGGGTAAATCAGAGCTCAACTAGTGTCATTTTTCAACCATGCATTTTTACATTTTCTTGCTAACACTGATTCCTCCAGGAATCATGGGATACCCACTTCAATATGGTGGGGATATTTTTATGGCTCCCTAGTCATATTTTGGGAATGTTTCTCCTGAGTATCTTTGTTCAGCCACCCATAGTGAAATCTTAGATGTACCACTAATACTGGGGACCCAAAACATTGTCCAGCCCCAGGGTTATTTAAAGAGACGGTCTCTTTAAATTGCTCTGACAGTAACTAATCGTCCCAAGAAAGCCTGTAAAAACACAAGTTTGTCCATGTCCCCTCACTTCGGAGTAAGTCGCTCTCCCAACTGAGCTACGCGGACAGAATGTCTCGCTGCAGATTTGTCGTTTAGACACATTTTTTCACCTCTGTAGTGCATCACAAAGTTTATTTCTGTGACGCGTAAGCAAACAAAGACAGATGGTCATTCTGTACGATCGATTTCTTGCGAATAGGTCATGTGGTACCCACTTGGTCGAACTTTGTGATAAACCCAAACGCATGCGTCCTTCCTTCCACTGTCCTTCTGTGTACAGAAAACCGTCCTGATAATTATTCAATGCTTAGAAGTTGGTCATTAATATGGCTTGGTTGAGATCCTCTTCAGAAACCTCTAATGAGCATCAAGAACGTGGTTGATCCCTGCAGCTCCTGTCTCTTTCACGGAATTTCCGGAACCAACAGCGACATGTGCCTTTTCTATGTCATCCTCACTAAACAAATCACTAATGTTGCGGCAGACTTCAGCTGCATTGTTGCCTTTGTCGAACTCATAAAGCAAACAATACCTAATGTAGTTCTTATTGCTTGACATGTTAACCCTTGTGTGACTTGCTTACGAATGAGATGTACTTGCATACATGGTGCCATTTTAGTCTACTCCTCGAAGCATTTTGGCCATCTGCTATTGCACTTCTTAAGTGTTTTACTTGGAATTCGCATCATGAAAAACACGTAGAACTTTTGCACAGACTTAATAGAAAAAATTTCTTACAGTCCCAATGACATAATAGGATAAATTAAGCTGAATCACATGTAAATTAGAAATTACCGTAATGAGAAACAGTATCCTACATCTTAAATGGTTCTGTTATTCAATATTTACTTGGCTCTTGGCACGTATGCAGTGCCATTATGTGTTTGTCACGAAAATGACCGTATTTCGATGGAAGTAAGACACTAAACCCAATTACAAATGCTACTTGCTTCTCTGACCATATGCGCGTATTATTTCTGAGGAGAAACAAACGTACAAGAATGAGGAAGTCTCGATCTAAAATAATGCCAAGAATTATGAAAATTACAATATTAGGGAATTGAATTACATGGAACAACTTACGTGAGACAAATCCATCTGATGCATGTGACACGGAGGAAATTCGGGACGGACGCATTAGCGAAAACAAAGACGATGAAAAATAAGCCCGTGACTGAACAGAATTGATCGAAGCCGTCTTTAACGAGATTTTCACGTGAACAAGAACACAAAGACAGGGAAGTTTCTGCTTTAATTTACTTCATGAAGAACATCAACATGCCAGAGTTAAGTCAGCGTACTTTGAAAAACTTCTTTAGCACACAACTTAAGTAGCAGCAGTAGATTGTTGCAATGTTTTGCTATGTTTTAAGCGCAAGCAAAGCGTGTTAACTTCAGTGAAGACTACGAAGTATTTTCCAACAGAGACATAAGCGACAAAATTTACAGCTTTTAATTATTTTTATGTTTTATGCAGTATTTATTACGACTATTTCTAAAGCTTACATGAAAGAAATGTAAATAATTTTCATACAGATACTGAAATATTTTCACTGGTTGCCAGAGGTAATAATCTTTGCAACGATTCCAAAAGCACAATAAGCGATAACAGTTCAGCGCTTGTATTTATCTATTTTATTATACACCTAGCTACTTATTTTTAGCGCTTACATTACCGAAATATCAGTGATCTCACGGAAGTGGCAAAAGTCACGGGATAGCAGTATGCAAATTTTTAACTGGCGCTGACGTCGTATAAAGGCTTCGATGCACGTCGTGATTTTTATCAGTTACATAGTGTAATCTCGTGAGTCATGTTGAACAACCGCCAGTAGGATTATGGTAAGCCGACGTAAATTATCGGAATTTCAACGACGCATGGTAGTGGGAGCCAGGTGGATTAGACATACAATTTTCGAAGTTGTGCGAACATTCCACTTTCTTCGGTCCATGGTGTCACGTGTGTACCGAGAATACCTCATGGAATGCATTACCTCCCACCGTAGACATCGCAGTGACCGACCACGGGTGCTGAATGATAGTGACCAGTGGCGTCTGACCAGGATTATCGATGCTAACAGACAAGCGACACTGGCTCAAATAACATCCACATTCAATGCAGGAGATACCAGAGACATATCCATCAGGTCAGGGCAGCGTAATTTAGCGTCTATAGGGTGTGGGAGCAGAGAACCCACCAGAACGCCTTTGTTAACATCACGAGAACCGACACTGCGCCTCACCTGGGCTCGTGAACAAGGTAATGGACATGGAAGACTGTCAGCATGTGGCGTGGTTCGATGAGTCACGCTAAGAGTTGTTACAAGCTGATGGTAGGGTTCGGGTGTGGCGCAAACCCCCATGAGGTCATGGATCCAAGATGTCAACAAGGCACTATGCAAGCTGGTGGTGGTTCTATACATGTGTGGGGTGTCTTTACGGGGCACGGTTTGTGTCCTCTGGCCCTCGTAAATACGTCATTAACTGGTAATCGTTTTGTTGCTCTGCTGGGTAACCATTTGCAACCCTTCATGGACTTCATGTACCCCAACAATGATGGGATTTTCCAGGCGGACAATGCATTATGTCATCGAGCCCAAGTTGTCCAAAATTGGTTCGAGGAGCATTCTTGACACTTCCGACGGATGGTGTGGCCACCAAATCCTTCGACATGAGCCCAATAAAGCACTTATGGGACGTGGTGGAAAGGTCCATTCGCACCCAAGATCCTGCACCTACAACTACCAGGGAACTGTGGGCGGCTGTTCAGATGGCATGGCTCAACATCTCTCCAGAAGTCTTCTGGCCACTTGTGGAATCGATGCCACGTTGAGTTACTGCACTTCGCCCTGCTAGAGAAGGTCCTACATGATACTAGGGGTATCCCATGACTTTTGACACTTCAGTGTGTATTGATACTAAACTGTGTTTTGCACCGATTATCGAAAAGTAGAAAGTAACAAAGGCTGATAGCTGTAAATTTTCCTTTGGTATGCATAACAATCTGTTTCTAAGGCATAAGTTGAATAGACATAAATAGTCTCTATACCAATATTAAAACATCTTTGCCTCGACGAGCAAACAATATTAAGACATGATAGCTCATCGCGTGTGGTGTTTTTTACATTCATGTGAACCAATTTTTTAAGCTTACGTTAAAGAAATATATCTAATCTCTATATACACTGAAGATCAATTGAATTAGAGATACCTGTCTAGTAACGTGTAGCACCACCTTTCGGCCTGATGACGGCGGTGATTCGTCTCGGCATGGACTCGACAAGACACCGGAAGCGTTCGGAAGCAATACGGATCCACGACCCCTGAACAAGCTCTCACAGTTCACAAAGATTTGATGGAGAGGAGTCAGAGCCTCGGACATCTCTCTCGATGGCATCCCAGATGCGCTCGATGGGATTGAGGTCAGGTGGCCTAGCTGGCCAAGGAAGCGAGGCCACGTCGGTGCAGTGTTCATCCAACCATTCGGATACAATTCGGGAGCAATAGCACGGTGCATTTGTCTTGTTGCAGGATGAGGTACACAGTGGATGTTGAAGACGCACAAACGGAAGCACATGGTCGTCTAGGATATCCCAGTAACGTTGACCTGTGAGGGACGATGTCACACGTACCAGGGGTCCCATTTCAGTCCACGTAAACAGTCCCCAGACGAGAATGACACCCCGACCAGCTTGAAGAGTACCCTGCTGGCAAGAAGGATCCATCGCTTCATGTGGTTTGCGCCCTACTTGTATCCTGCCATCCGCATGTACCAACGTGAATCTCGACTCATCAGTCCAGGCAACATTTTTCCACATGTCTAGGGTACAGTGGCGATGTTCCCGCGTCCATGCTAATCTTTGCACCCTGTGATGTGCGCTCAGCAGCGGTACCCTCGTGGGACAATGGCTTCTGTACCACGTAGCGAGGAGATGGTTCTGGATGGTGTGGCTGCTTACACGTTTTTGTGCACCAGCGTTAAATTCCCGAGTGATTTCTTGCAGTGTGGCCCGTCTGTCCGCTGTTACAATGCGAGCTAGCCGACGATGACCCCGCTCATCCACACGGTGTTGTCCACGACAATTGGCCCTTGCAGGGATGGTTTTACCGGATTCGATGTACTCACGGTGCACCCATGACACAGTGGCTAGTGAAAATCCCAGTGCTTGCACGACTTCCGAGATGGAGTGACCCATTTGTCGGGCATCAACAATTTACCCACAATAAAATGCGCGTAGATCCTTTGTCTGACCCATACTGCATCCGACTCTTACTGATTCCCGTCGCATCACTCATTATATTGTTGGATCGCTGCATACCTCATGTCGTTTCCGTTTACAGGACTGCCCACAGCGCCACATTTGCATAACGCCAGCTGTCTCTAATTCAATTGCTCTTCAGTGTAGATTGATACTAAAACTTTTACATCAGAAGAAGAAAACCCGGTTTATTCGCTGCCCGTTGTACATTTTAGTGCATCTTTTGAAAAAAGTACATTCGCACAGCATCATTTTATTCGTCCATGTGCCTATAGATATAATATATTGGTATTTAGAAGTCAGATTTTAAAAAATATTTTTGCATCGGATACTGTTAACCTGAGGATATGATTGATTTACGTTCGAATTTTTGTGATGAAAAGTTTTTCCGCTAGGTGGCGTAATATCTACATTTTGTTGTATCCTACTGATTGCAAAAGTATAAAGACAACTGTGGGGAGGGGCAGCGGAAGGTAGGGGACACGGGGTTCCTGACCCCACCTGGAATTTCATGGTCCCCCACACTGCGGGGGGGGGGTCTATCTACGAAGCATCTTAAAATTTGTGGTTCACATATGATGTAACGTGTTGTTTTGTTATGAAAATTTCCTGAAGACTATCACACATTTAGCAGTTTCCTGGAAAATGCTCAACTTTGAAAATTGATTTTGTACAAATTAGGTGAAATGTTAACTCACCGTTGTATTTTTCACTTTTAAAGAATATCGTTAATGAATTCTAAAAGAGTAATGGGCTAGATATATTTCTGGAAGAACTGACTACCAGAGTTGGAAACGGGTCAAAAATGTTTTACCCAGACCCGACCCGTGCGTCACATAATTGGACCGGACCCAACCCAGACAAATCTAACAAATCTGCTTTGAACACTAATACGCTATCTACCAACAAGTAATTGGACACCCCTGCAATCGACGATATCTGCGGTCCTGATACACGTCACGGCCGCCACCGTTAAATATCGTGTGGGAAGCAACAACGCAACCAGTCGCATGCAATATGCCACGCAGTTCGGAGCTCTCTGATTTCGAGAAAGGTGTAATCGTCGGGTATCACAGAAATGGCCGATCCATACGTAACATATCCAGCGAGTTGAAGTACCCAAAATCGACAGTGGCCTACTTGATTGGCAAGTGGAAGATGAGAGGTGAATGTCGGAATGTGGCCCGACCCGGCAGACCAACAAAACTGGGAGTTAGAGACCGACGGGTGCTGGCCACAGAAATTCGGTAGAACCGCACCAAATCGATGGACCATATCCGCGAGGAGTTTCAACAGGCATCCGGGAGTGTTCTTTCGATTAATACCATCCGTAAGGAAGTCCATCTGCTCGGTTATCATGGACGTGCTGCCGCCCACAAGCCTTTGATCACCAAGTCCAATAGCGCTGCTCGGCTAACGTGCTGCAAACAACGTCGACAGTGGACAGTTGAACAGTGGAAACAGGTTTTCTGGAGCGACGAATCAAGGTTCACCCTCTGCCTTTCGGATGGCAGGGTCTGGGTTTGGCGTCTGCCTGGAGAACGCCTCCTGCCGGAATGTATTGTGCCAATTGTGAAGTTCGGCGGCGGTGGAATTGTGCTATGGGGGTGTTTCTCCTGGTATGGCACGGGACCCTTGGTCGCAATTCCTGGTAGACTCAACGCCGAGACCTACTGTGCCATTTTGGATTACCATGCGCTTCCTACGTTGTGGCAGTTTTATGGAGTGAACCCCTGTTACTTTCAGGATGACAATGCCGCCTGTCATGTTGCGAGGTCCACCATGGCTTGGTATGGTGACAATTTGGTTAATCAAATGGACTGGCCTGCGCAGATCCCGGACCTTAACCCTATCGGGCACCTCTGGGGCGAGTTGGAGCGTCAACTTAAGGGGTGCCCCCACCGTCCGAAATCGGTGAAGGAACTGACCTGTCTTCTCCAAGCCGAGTGGAAGAAAATACCGCTAGCCGTCGTACAACGCCTGGTTGAGAGTATGCCCCGGAGGGTCGCAGCTGTAATCGCCGCTCGTGGAGGCTTCACCAACTATTGAAGGCGAATAAACTTCGTTTTCCTTTGCTATCACAGGTGTCCAATTACTTGTTGGTAGATAGTGTATATATATATATATATATCATCTTTTGAAAAAGCTCATTCGCATACCGGAAATCAAACAAATGCATTATGGGAACGTGTAATTTACTCACTTACTTATACGAGGTATTGGAATTTTCGTCCTTCATTTGCAAGACATAACCCAATTATTTTACACATGTATGCAAACACATCTGCGAATCTCAAAAAGTCCTTCCGCTGCTGTTCCACCTAATTTTGATGGCGCTACCGTCAAAATCTTTGAATTAAACAACTTGTTGTATGTTTAATTTCAGTTTCTGTTGTTTTCTTGATAACATATTAAGCTTCAGAATATGTTTCACAGCAACACCAATTTTCACAAGATCATGATGTGTTGAAAGTTTTCAAAATGTTTATGCTATTTTCATCACTGTCCCTCAGAGGGAAGGATACTCTTTCTTAAATTTACATGACAAATCATTTTTCAGTTCGAGGAAACCAGTATCAAGCGCAAAATTCCATACCGCGAATTTTTTTTTCTTTTTTTTTTCAAAAACATAACGGAAATAAAACCGGATCGAAATCGCGTAAGGAACATTTTGTTCCGACCCGTTTGACCCACAAGAAATTGTGGACCCGTTGACTCGCTAACCCGTTGATCGGTGACCCGTCTCCATCTCTGATGACTACCGTTAAACAACTGAGACATTAGATTAGATTACACCACGGGGCAGGAGAAGACCCAGAAGCAGACCACCTGGGAGATGGGTAGACGAAATTCGAAAGCCTGCTGGAGTGACTTAGAAGAGAACAGATCAGATCATATGTAGAGGATTTTAAGAAGGGAGTGTCTAACCACAGTTCTTAAACAACCATGAGAAATAGGAAGCTAAGAGATTTGGGCTACAGTGCCCGATAGGAAAGTGACACGGAAGAGAGGTAGAAAGGGGGAGGAAAACGCCCTTATTTATTACCGGGGGCCAGTACCTGGGGTCCGACGGCTTAACATACCCATCCGACGCACGGCGGATATTTAATGGTTCGAGCGTTCGTGCCTGCCTAGGATCGAACCTGAGATTCCTCCGTGGCAGCCACGAACGTGGACCACTAGACTATCCGCGGCCTGGGATCGAACCGACGTCGTTTGGGTTATGTCAACAGATAACGCGCGTCTTAACCACTGAGTCAGAAAGACTGAACTCTGAATAACATTCATGGTAGAACTAATTGCGCGATGATGATTTTTTTTTTTTTTTGTCATGAATGCGAGTGATTTAGTCATTTTATTTTCTGTTGGAGCTTATTATTTTTTGATTTTTTGAATAGGTTTGTAATAATTTTAGTTTTTATTAGGAGGACTTATCACATATTAAATATTTTTTTCCATTGCGATTCAACAGAATGCTTTGAAACTTGAGATGTTTTTAAGCTGACAAGGACTTTCAATTTTCTTTAAGAAAAGGTGAAATGTGTACTGTTTTATAGCATTATTTTACAAAAATCCTAAAGATAAAATTCACTTTTGCTATCTACAATAGCTTTTGTCTTAAGGGGTCCAAAGACAGATTCATAGACATCGTACAATCACCGGTACAATAATTTAAGTACCGGGTTTCTTACAGTAACACAGTAGATAACAGCTGGTGCGCAAAATGAGGGAAAGGAGGAGAAATATCTTTTGCCACAATTACTAAAATTCTTGCGATATGCTAACCGAAAAATCCGATTTCTCTGCGGAACTTTAAAATCAGATCCTTTGCCATAGGATTGAAATTTAACAGGTCATAAAACCTCAAGTAATCGCACGAATCAATCCCATTACCGGAACTTTTTTGCTATATGGATACGGAAAAAGTGAAAACGGAGTTTTTCCGTTAATATACGAAAGGAATTGGTGGAAAGGTTTCTCAAAAATTCAGAATTTTCCGTTAATGTACGAAAGGAATTGGTGGAAAGGTTTCTCAAAATTCAAAATTCTCCGTTAATATACGAAAGGAATTGGTGGAAAGGTTTCTCAAAATTCAGAATTTTCCGCTAACACATCTTAAAAAAGGCAGTTTACCGTCAATATAAAAAATTAATTGCGAAAAGCTTCTGAAAATTCAGAATTTTCCTGGAATACGAAAAATCCGTGAAATTTAGGTTTGTTTCTATCATTTCACGGAAAATATTGTATCAGAAATATGTTTCGTTAATTCACGAAAGAAATCATGGAAAGTGACTCGTGAATTTCAGAAATTTTTTTACATTGTAGTGATAAGCGTTTTCTTGAAGTCCTCCGTTTTGGGCACTGGCTAGTTCCCCTGACATAGACATCATGCCACTGAGTATAAACAAGTGACTCATAAATACCCTCTCCCTTCTTGGGTTCATTGCGATCGTTACAGCCTTTTTAGCAAGTAATCAGTCAGACAGGATTAGTGTCAATCATCTCCCTAAATGACCTCTTTGGATAATAAATCTAAGAGAGAAAGCAACGCTTTCTGATGTGCAGGTTCACCCGTTCTACCCGCGTTCGCCCCACTTCTTAGACAGTTAATACATTTGTTCGAGTTAATTTCAGCCCATTTCGCTAACCCCCAGTTAATTCGTTCCGACTTGTTAAAGGATTAAAAGACCGTACCTGTGGTGCAGTGGTCTAAACGCTGGCTTGTGACCATTCGTCCGAGATGGGTCCGGGTTCGAATTCCGATGAGACATGGATGTTGTGTTTGTCTTATGGCACTGGCTCTCACCCTTCCCTGGAAGCAGTGACCCTAAACTAGGGTCGTTCGACTGTTTATAGCCCGTTGAGCTGGTCAAGGTGGTCGTTAAACCTCCAATCACAAAAAAAAAAAAAAAAAAAAAAAAAAGATTAAAAGGACGCGCACGTTACACTCGAGAAATCTCACCAATCCTTACTTCGGTCAGTGGCATGGAGTCAATCTACAGCATGACGTTTCTTACAGTAAGACAATACTTACATAATAGCTGGCGACTGCTTGTAGTCCATTGAGTTGCGCACGATGGTCGTTAAACCTCGAAATAAATAAACCACCTCCCACATGGTCTTCAGATGCATCTCTTCTTGTCCTTGGTATCCAGTCTAGCAATTCAGTTGTCCAACGGTGGCCGGTTCTTCTAGCACCATGTCCACCCCACACTGTCGGTCATTCATATATCATCATCATCAGCATCATCAATTATTAGCCCACTACTGGATGAAGGTCTCCCCAAGTCTCTTCCACAAACCTCTGTCTTGAGCAATTTTTTCCATGTCACTCCGCAGGGCTTTCGATTGCTGAATTTTTCTTCTGAGTGTGTAAAATTAGCCATGAATTTCAATATATTTTCAGGCTTCTGTGATGCTAATTTTTTGATGAGACGTTAAAAATTGGACTTCTTTTTAGAGTACTACTGCATGCACAGTTTGAAATAAAAAATAATTAAAAAAGGGGAAGGAATGTGCTCTGAGCCACCATTAGCCCATTAAGTCTGATACTTTTTCCAAAGGAAAAACTGTCGAAAAAAATATAGTTTGCATTATTCTTGTTTTCATTGTTCTACATAGTGCTGATACTGATTGAAGGCTCAGTATGCGCGCACCACAGCCGGCAAATGTTACGGGATCATGAGGCAAACTAAGCCAGATTTCAGTCTTTGGAGAAGCTCTTCCTCTTTTATACGGCTCCTAAATGGGAAAGACCTCGCCTAGGTTTTAAATGCAGGCTATTGATATGAGGAGATTGCCGATTTTTTCTTTTATGGGCCAGAGATTTTACAAAAGTACTAACAAAAGATCATAAGAACGTATTAACCACAGATTATATAAACGTACTAACCAGATTTCATGCAAACAAACGCAGTAACTAGAGATCATACAAACGTACTAACCAGTGATCATAAGAACGTGCTCACCAGATATCATAAGGACGTACTAATCGAAGATCCTATAAACATACTAACCAGAGTCATACAAACGTACTAACCAGATATACAAACATACTAACCAGAGTCATACAAACGTACTAACCAGATATCACACAAACATACTAACCAGAGGTCATGAGAACGCGCTAACCAGAGATCATAAGGACGTGATAACTAGAGATTATAAAAACGTACTAACCACAGATCGTAAAAACGTAGTAACTGATAAACTAACTCACTGTTTGAATGCCGTCCTTCAGTCAGTGCGTACTACCACGGGCTACTGCTGTCTGGGTTAATAAGTAATCGTGTGACACAACTGAGAACGCTAGACTGCGCTTTTTCTAGGATTTGCTTAAAACAGTATGATGTCTTAATGAAACACTACAGATAAATGAGTCACTGAATTATCTTATACTCAGATTATTGAAGCCACGGGTTTATTTGTTCAAGAAGTCGAAGATTTAACACCACTTCAAATCTTAATACAACAAAAGACTTCGAAGCTTATACGTAATAGTGCACATTCATACACTGAGTAAACACTAAGATGAGAAAGATGCCTATCAATAGCGAGACTTCAAGTTCCATGATCCCTGTATTTATATTAGTTAGCGTGACTTGACTGACTGCCAGTCATAACCCAGAGAAGAAAAACTCATGAGAGTTCAGACGTAATGTTAGGTATGCAAAGCATGACAAGAGCAATCAAACTTTAGACAAGTAAATAGTCAACAAAAACAGAAGGTTAAAAAGGCAGTATATACGTCGCAACAGTTTATATTGCGCTCTGCTGTTTCAAAGATTTTCTAAGAAGACCTCTGTTTCTCTGCAGAGACACAATTGTGGTGGTTACAGTCTTTCCAAGGTTCCATTAAGACAGTTTATGAGGTGTTTTCAATATTTATTAACAAAACAAACATTTTGGTTTATATGAACTGCCATAGTTATGCTTGCTGCAAATTTTTCATAAGTCTTCATTAAGATAATTCGTATTGTTTCCAGGGTTTCTTAACAAGAGGTGTTCAGGGTTTTATTTAGAAGATTTCTCAACAAATCTACCATTTTCTCCTCACAGACACCATTATGTTATGCCTGGAAAAAACTGTAGGTTTACAGACACCTACAGTTTTTTCCTGGCATTAAGACAGTTTATATCGGTTTTCTCCTCAGGATTTCCTAACAAAACAAAAATTTCGTTACTTATGCAGAGCCACCATTATGCTGGCTGCAGTTTTTACAGGGCTTCATTTATATCGTCTCCAGGATTTTTTAAGACAGTATGATGACAAGTCTCCAGGGTTTCATTAAGGCAATTCATACTGTTCTCTTTTTTTAGGATTTCACAACAAAACTTAACAACAGGTGTTCAGGGGTCTATTTAGACCTTGTACTGTCCTTTTTCCAAGATCTCCTACCAAATCCTTCATTTTTTCTCTACAGACACCACTATGCTGCCTGAAGTGTTTTCCAGGGTTTCATTAAGACATTTTGTACCGTTTTTATCATGATTTTCTAGCAAAATAAAAACTTCATTGTCTGTTCAGAGCCACCGCTGTGCTGGCTGCAGTTTTTCAGGAAGACAATATACACTGTTTTCAGGATTTCCTAAAAAAACCTCCATCTTCTCTGCGGAATTTTGTATCAGAACTGAAGAGAGCAGAGATTGTCAGGGAAAAAAATATATATATAACAACTTGCAATCCAAACGTGGAATGATTGTTTGTACCTTATATGCATTTTTATTCTCAGTATCGGACATGAAAGGACCAGATTTTAAGACAAATCAAACTCTAGAAATCAAGATTGCCGAAATTTCTGTGACTTAAAATATTGCTTGGACATTTTTTTTTTTTTTTCTAAAAATAATTTTCTCTTCGCCGACTCTGGGCGATCGGAGAGAAGGATGTGCAATGTATCTTTATCGAGGGCAGGGTGTTTCTCATAATGTTAGGCGTGCGTACAATGTTTATTAGTTCATTGTGGTTAATGAAGGTAAAAAACAATTTTTTTCAGACCCCTTCATTATGGGCGAGTGCGCAAAGAACAATGCAACTAGCAGAAGGCAGTGTCAAGAGGGTTAATGAGTTCCCGTAGACATAGCCTTCGAAATAGGGCAGTTAAATTTAAGAATAGCAAAATTCGTTAACACACAAAGACAATAGAAATAACAGAAATGATCTTGTTGCAGATGAATCTTCAGAGTACCTACCTTCTTGTGGTTCAAAATTCATGAATTAGTTCACTTCAGGTATGTTTTTAGTTCAGGAATAATATAACACAAAGAAACAATGTTTTGGTTAGTGGAATTTAACAATGACAAGAATGTAAGTAAGAACAAGAACATCAGGAAGTCTATGGACGTTTCTCGGTTTCTGTATGTTCGCCTATTAGCGATACAATTGTTCTCCTGTAGGCAAATAATCGGACATGTTTCTTTAATAATGGAAAACATAATTGGTGTCTCTATTACGGCCAATCTGATACCCGTCCTCATTTTTTATTAGTAGTTCAAAGACCCTCATAAACATCGAAGGTTGTGAAGTATTCTTCAGGTTCGGGTGGGGTTGTTTGTAGCAGGGAAAGGAAAGAAGCAGAACAAGCACAGAGATTTTG
Source organism: Macrothele yani (assembly GCA_039090855.1). NCBI lineage: Eukaryota > Metazoa > Arthropoda > Arachnida > Araneae > Macrothelidae > Macrothele > Macrothele yani. Next base: position 61,753,029 of record CM077029.1, read on the forward strand.
ATCATTTGGATTCAGAAAATCGAGAGAGTACCTTGGTACTCCTTGTAGATATTATAATTTATGCTATGAAACTTTCGTATGCCAAGACCTTTGGGTGTGTAATAAAATGAGTGATTCGAGAGTACACATTTATTTACGTACAACAAATTGCATTTATTCGCGTCACTCACGATCACACCGAGACAGAGTTCGGTACATACTAAGTGGAATTAAATCATCGTAACACTAATAATAAGGTTTACTAATTCCTGATATTGAGCGGTACTTAGGTAGGTGGATTAATAAATGTTATTGTCGTAAAACCAATGAAAGGATACATGTGAGTCACAAAAGGATGTATTTACTAAACTATGGCGGCGGCAATACTAAGTATTTCGACAGTTTAAGTTATTTAAAAATATTATTTATCTTTATTATTATATGTTACGAGCTCGTAGCCCGTGCCATGCACGGTTGAAAAAGCTGTGACTAAAATTTTTATAACACGAATTGTAAAATACATATACATTACTATAATAAACGGTTGAATAATTAATGGGCAGTCTACAAGATAGGTCACCAACAACAAACTTTTCGTAATATTTCCATTCAGTATTCCCATGACAGAAGCCTATTATATAGGTTAATACATTTTAATCCGTCATATGACGGTCACAGTAGGTTAAAAATCATATAATGTTAAAATTTAGGTAGTAAAAATAATTTTAATTAGTCCTTTAACCGGCTGGAACGAGTTAACTCGGGGTCAACAAAATGATCTTAACACAACTCCAACGAGTATATTCACTGTCTAAGAAGTGGGCCGAATGCTAACGGAACGAATTCATTAAGAGTATGTTTAGTGGCCCCAAAGCTGCTCATACGAGTTACCTGAAGATTAGAGCATTAAAAAAAAAAGTTGCTTTCGCCCTTAGACTTGTTATTCAGATTGGTCATTCAGGCATATGATTGACACCAATCCCTTCTGACATATCAACTGATGGGGGATTATGGCAGTGGAGACGAATTTAAGGAAGAAGAGAGAAGATATTTGAGTAACTTTTTTTATGCAGCTGCATGATGTTCGTTTCAGGAAGACTAGCCCTTCCCTTTCATGCTTTAAGTCAATGAACAGGGAATATAGGACTAGAAGGGGAGCTATAGTTGCCTATTGCATGTTTATTTTAGCGGCGGCTGAGATGAGAGGGTAAAAATAAATAATTTACTGCAGGTTTCGTAAAACACCATCGTTATGTGAACATTTCTGTTTGGAAGAAGCAAACGTTTTGGGCACCGTTTAGTTCACGCACAGTACATCAGCCGCTTAAAAGGGTTAAAGGTCATTAAAGACTTCTTGATATACAATGTTTCGTGTTATTGTCGTTTGATTGATTGTTCGAAAGATCTCCTTGCAGTTCATTGTGTTTTACACGAAACTAATAGTTTTTTAAAATTTTCATCACAGTGAATCAAAACTACGCCTGCAGTTACTTTCTTACAACTTTACTTGTTCCTTTTTATGAAATAAAATAACGCTGATTCCATTTTATGAAATTACTCTGCAATTTTATTTCTTTTTATGAAATTACTCTGCAATGCGAAGAAAATGAAATAAAACACGAACTAACACCTGTGTAACAGAACAAACGTCGCAGACAGTTTTTCGAGCACGTGCTTGTTGCCACAGATGAAGTCGTTAGTCTTACTAACTTTATTTTGTTTTCCTGTATTTCTCCTTGATTTTACGTATCGTGCGATAACGGCTAGTTTAGTTCCGATTTCGGTCACCGGATAAAAGCAGATGGCGCTGCAAGCACTGACAGACGTTAGGGCGTTAGGAACAGACGTAGCCTGTTATGTAGGTTTTATTTAAATTTAGAAGAACGTAAGAAACGACCTTGAAAACCGATGAAATGTGATGTAGCTACGAAAGTCCATATGCGCATCCGCAAGCTAAAGAAAGCTGAATAACAAGTGTGTTAGTGAGAGGAATTGGTCAATTTTGGTTTAAGATATCTACAGGTTACAGAACATCGTGTATTTTAATATTTTAAAGCTGTCGTCAATAGCAAGTAACTCCTCTTGGGGGGAGGGGGAAGCCAAATTTAGCCACGACGCACCGTTCTCATTTAATCAAAAATTAATTTTTGTAATGGCTTTTATCGCATCAACTTCTCGTAATTGGCGTAGATTGCAATGAGATATCGTTACATTTATGCAAAACTTGGAAAGACCTTCATCCAGCAGTGGATTGATAATGGTTGATGATATATATATATATATATATATATATATATATATATATATATATATATATATCATCATCATCATCATTGTCAACCATTATCAATCCACTGCTGGACGAAGGTCTCCCCAAGTTTCCACCACAACGGTCTGTCTTGTGCCAGTCTCCTCCATGTCACTCCCGCATACTTTCGAATTTCATCCACCCATCTCTCATGTGGTCTTCTTCTGGGTCTTTTCCTGTCCCTTGGAATCCAATCTAAAATTTCGACTGTCCATCGATGGTCTGTCCTTCTGGCAGTATGTCCAGCCCATTGCCATTTTAGGGACTTTACTCTGATCATGATGTCTTCCACTCTTGTCATTTTTCAGATCCACGTGTTCCTCTTCTTATCTCTCCTGGTTACACCATGCATGCACCTCTCGATGCTTCTTTGAGTTGTCTGTAGCCTTTGTATGTCTCTTTTAGTTAAGGTCCACGTCTCTGCACCATACGTAAGCACTGGAAGGATGCATTAATCAAACACTTTTCTTTTAAGACATAATGGCATATTGCTCTTGAAAATTATGCTGTTTCTTCCAAAAGCTCTCCAGGCAAGTTTTGTACGCCGATTAATTTCTTCATCAATATGACCCTCACCTGATATCTGCTGTCCAAGATAAACGTATGTGTCTGTTATCTCCAGCTTTTCTCCATCAATCGATAAATCTTCATTTCTTGTAAAAGCATTGTACATCACTTTTGTCTTCTGAAAGTTCATTTTTAATCCCACTTCTTTGCTCTTGTCAGCAAGTTCCTGGATCATACTCTGCAGCTCTGATGGGGTAGTTGCAAAAATGACGACGTCATCAGCAAAACGAAGGTGAGTTAGATAATCTCCATTAATCTTTATCCCTTTGTTTTCCCAGTTCAGTGATTGAAAGGCATTTTCCAATATGGCATTAAAGAGCTTCAGAGATATGGTGTCACCTTGTCTCACTCCCTTTCCAATTTTTATGTGTGTTGCATTTTCAAACAGACGAATCTTTGCACTTGCATTTTCATAGATGTTATTAATAATATTAATGTATGCATCTTCAATACCGCAGGATTTCAGAGTCATTGTAACTGCTGATGGTTTCACCGAATCAAAGGCTTTTTCATAATCGATAAAAGCCATACACAATGGAAGTTCATATTCCCTCGCTGTTTCGCTGTTTCAATTAGTTCTCTCAATACGTGGATATGATCTATTGTGCTGTAGCCACTCCTGAATCCAGCTTGTTCTCTCGGTTAAGTCATGTCCAGTGTTACCTTCAAACGGTGTGAAAGAACTTTAGTGAAGATTTTATAAACCACTGATAGGAGGCTGATAGGTCTGTAGTTCCTGAGATCCTCAATTTCACCTTTTTTATGTAGCAGGATCACTGTTTCCAATCCTCAGGAATCTTCCCTTCATTAAGGCATTGAGTGAAAATTTGGGCGAGTACTGTTTCGATTAATTTCTCCACTTGCTTCTTGTATGATGTCTACAGTAATTCCATCTTCTCCTGCAGCTTTTCCCCGTTTCATGTTCTTGATTGCATGTGCAACTTCTGCTGGGAGGACTGGAAGAACTCTGGTACTGGTACCTTTCATGATGTCTGGAGTACATGTATCATCCTTTTCATATAATTTGGAGCAGAAATCTTTCACTCTTGTCAAACTTTCGCCTCTATTTCTTGTTACAGAACCATCTTCTTCTCTCAGTGCCATAATCTGTTTTCTTCCCTTACTGAGATGTCCCTTTGCTATCTTTAGGCTTTTGTTGTTTTCAATTGTTTTCCTCACTAGTTCACAGTTGAATTTCCTTACGTCTTCAGTGATACTTTTTCGTACTGTCTTGCATAGCTCAATATATTCCACTTTGGAAGTCACATCTTCTTTAGTTGTCCTCATCTCTCTTCTTTTTTGCATCAACATTTTGGTTTTTCCTGATAATTTGTTCACGTGCAACTTGTTCTTAGACCCAGCTAATTTTGTTGCTGTTTCCATAAGAGCTTTGGTTAGTTTTCTGTTAACTTCAGAAATATCCACTTCTTCCGATGTTAGGCCTTCTAATGCAGAGAATCTGTTCTTCAGTTCCAGCTTGAATGTATTATGGTGTTTTGTAAGGTTGGTTATGTCAATACATTTTGTTTGTCTTATGAGCTTGCCACGTTGGAGTTTAGTGTTGAGGTGCATCTTACATCTCACCAATCTATGGTCACTACCTGTGTTGAACTTGTTTAGCACACTGCAGTCTTCTATGACGAATTTTTTGTTACACATAATAAAATCAATTTCACTTGTCGTCCCATTTGGATGTCTCCATGTCCATTTCCTGTGCGGCTTTTTCTTGAAAAAGGAGTTCAAGATGAAAAACCCTTCTGCCTCTGCAAACTCAACGACTTTGATCATTTCCACGCTGGTTTCTGTTGCCGTGACCGAATTTACCTACTGAAGTTTCATTCTGTTGCCGTTGCCCTATTTTGGCATTGAAATCTCCCATAATTATCTTCAAGTGCTGCTTACCTTTATTATTTAGATGACGAATTTCCTCATAAAATTCTTCAATTTCTTCTTCAGGATGACTTGTGGTGGGTGCATAAGTTTGAATAATCTGAGCCTGGTATCTTCTCGAGAGTTGGATAACGAGTCGTGCAGCTCTGTCAGAGGAACTTTCAACTTCTACCACTTTATCCTTCAGTTTCTTGTTTATTATAAATCCAACACCACTAGTTCTACCTGTATCTGTCCCACGATAGTAGAAGAGATGTCCACTTTTCAGTTCAATGAGATCTTCTCCTTTTCTCCTTACCTCACTTAGCCCGACGTTGTCCCACTTGATCGTTTGTAGTTCCTCTTCCAATTCAAGAAGCCTTGAATCAGAAGATAGGGAGCGTCCATTATACGTAGCCAAGGTCAGCATCAGATGGCAGCCTAGTCCGGTCCTCCGGTGATTCTTAGTACCCTCTGCCTTCATGTCGCACTGGCCGCTGCCTTGGCCAGGTACATTCCAGCTGCCGGAGACTGAGGGCCAAGATTTAAGTTGTGGTGTCATTTTGGAGGGGTTTGGCCATAACTCACCACGCTGGCCAAGCGGGTTGGTGAGTGATATATATATATATATATATATATATTGCTCTTCATGATCTGTAGCCCATTTGAAGAAATCTGATTTTCGGACAGCATACTGGAACCTTGTCTGTAAGCGTGGGGTTTTCTGTAATTTGTTTTAATGATTACAAAAGAAACAGTGCTTTTGATTTAACTTTTTTAACTTTTGTAAAACGTTACAACGTATATAGACTCGCGGCTCCCCACTAAGTTGCGTATAAAAGTTCGAAACATTGTGACATAATCTTAGATTTACCTAAGCATTTTAGCTGTGTTGATTTAAAAGAGCTTTGTTTACGAGCGAATAAATAAATAAAAAAAAACAGGATTTTATAAACTGATGTGAACTGGAAAAGATTCTGACGCATATCACTTCTGGCGTCGGCTGAAATAACTATGCGTCAACTGAAATTGATGTGTTCTTAAATTCCACGTTGCATTCAAGTTCATAAGAACAAAGTGATGGTGTGGAATGTCAAACTGTTTCGTAAGATGGCGACACTTTTATTTTTATTTTCCCCTCCCCTCCCTTCCACCGAGATCGGCCTACGAGGTTAATTTTGTGTATCGCCGGTAGTCACTTAAATTGTTCGGAATGTTAATAGGAAGTCATGTGCATTACATATCAAGGGAGGAGGAGAACCGCTTTACGTTCGAAAATTCCTCGTGTAGGCGAACGAGCCAACCAAACCGGTCAGACTTGATGATTGATGATTGTGTCCTGAAACATAAACCGCTACAAATCCAAGGTCGTACAGCGCCTAACGGGTTGATCAGAAATTTCTCTTTGGGTCAAACTTCCTCTACACGTGCTTTCTGTTTTGTCTTGTTTCTTTTTTCTCGTAAGCTGTGGAAAAAAGTTGTGGCAGTAGCTGTTACAAAAGTGAAGTTTTTGTTTAAAGATGTTTGAAGATCATATCCCTTTATTACCGCTTTCACTTGCGTTGTATGAGTTAGTGTGTGAAGGGGTTTGAGGCTTTAATGGAACAAGGGCCAAGTGTGGTCATAACGCACCAAACACACGATAGACAAGCGATAGTCAGTCAATTTGGCCTGAGCGGAATGAGCTACCTGAACAAAAAGCTCGAGCCTGATGACTTGCGTTTTCAAAAGCGCAGTAAGCGTCTGATCCTATTGGCAGTCAACACTACCTTACCAAAGGCTTTCAAATTCTGTTGTTGTACCAAAGCTTTTACTTGCTTCAAAGCTCTACTTTGGGCAGCATTAGTCTTTTAAACAGTACAGGGGTAGTCTAAAGTAATGGACACACCACGGTAAAAACAGTGACTTTGGTATGTACTGCTTTTTGAGTGAAACGTACATATAGCTACATTTTTTTTAAAAGTGCTGCTTATAATCTCAAGGGTCTGCGTGACCGCATTGTAAATCGGTGTTTGGATAATTTTCTTCCAGGTGAAGGCACAACCAGTCGGGGTTCCAAAGAGGGCAGACTGTAGGAGCCCGTTTGGTTGGTGCGTCGCTAACCACAGTGGCACAGGTATTGGGGGTATCGAGTAGAGCTGAGTTCGGGCTCAATTTTCGCAGCCCGAGCCCGTGGTATATCAGCCCGAACCCATCCGAGCCTGAATTTTATATTGCAAGATAGAGCCCGGGCCCGAACGAGCCCGGAAACTGGCTAACCTGTTCAACCATTAATAAAAAAACATCTCCCTTTTCCACACTTCCACTGTCTTCTCCTACTGCAATTAACCAATGTATTTTTTAAATAGGGAAGGGTTGGAAGGGACCTCTATCTCTTTTTACAGTGTAACTGGACGATTTTCTATGACCGTTGGTTTCCACCTGAAGTGCTTTGGACGGGCGGGCATCCAAAATGATCGGGCGGTGTTGCAATTGTATGTTGCTCAAATAATGCTAATATGCATTATCGCGCCGTAATGAGCTTCAATATGTACGTTGCTAAATATAATTAGCAGGGAGCTACAGCGTGGAGATAAGGGGTAAATTATTGTCGGCATGCTACCAACTATCCAATATCTATAGTTCCTGAAAAAGTGTTTCCTTCTTTGCAGAAACACACTAATGCGCGGCCTATAGCATTTTTTGCCCATGCCCGGAATCAATAGCTATCTCGAATGCCCGCTCCCTAACCAGAACCAGTTGCCGAAGAATTCCATTTACCGATTATAAAGTGCCTCATGTGCAAAATCATGTAAAATCACATTTATATATAAAAACAATTCTCTCGCTCTCCTCCTCTAAGAGCCCGAACCCAAACCACCGTAAATATTCTACATCCCGAGCCCGATTCGGGCCCAAATATTCTACAGCCCGATTCTGCTTCGGGCTCAGCCCGTCTCAGCTCTAGTATCGATAGGTACCGTGTCGAAGGTCATGACAGCATACAATGTTCACGCCACAACACCATCTGCGAGACACAATTGTGGAAGGAAAACCAAACTCACTGAGAGAGACAGGAGGACATTAAAGAGGATTGTGACCGCAAGGAGGAAGATCACGGCGACGAAAGTGACTGCTGATCTTAATGCACATCTCCAAAACCCAGTGTCGACCTATACCATGCAAAGGGAATTGCGTAAGCACAATATTTACAGCAGAGCTGCGATTGCAAAACCCCTGGTATCATAAGTGAATATGAAACGGAGACTACAGTGTTGCCAGGAACATAAAACGTGGACTGCGGATCAATAGAAACATGTCTTGTTTTCCGATGATTCAAGTTTCTCACTATTCCCCACCACAGGACGGGTTTACGTGTGAAGAACCCCTCCAGAAGCCTACAACCCAGACTGTCTCCTTCCTACATTGAAGCATGGGGGCGGTTCCGTAATGGTTTGGGCCATGGTCACGTGGTTTGCAGCAGGTCCCATTATCACCTTACACAGACGGATCACTAGCGCTGACTATATCACTCTTTTTTTTTTTTTTTTTTTTTGATTGGAGGTTTAACGACCACCGTGAGCACCTCAATGGGCTATAAGCAGTCACCCGTCCCTAATTTAGGGTCACTGGTTCCAGGGAAGGGGGAGAGCCAGTGCCGTAAGACAAACACAACATCCATGCCTCACCGGGATTCGAACCTGGACCCCGTTCGGACGAATGTCAGAGGCCTTCGCTTAGACCACTGCGCCACCGGGGCGGCTATCACTCTTTTGGCTGACCATGTGCATTCAATGGCGCATACATTGTTTCCGTCAGGAGATTGCACCTTTCAAGATGATAATGCCCCGGCTCACAGAAGTCGAACTGTTCAATCATGGCTTGAGGAACATGAGGATGAAGTTGCACACCTTCCCTGGTCTGCACAATCACCGGACTTAAACATCATTGAGCCTTTGTGGTCTGTGTTGGAAAACAGGATACGATCCCGTTATCCTCCTCCAGCGTCTCTCAAGGAATTGGAGCCGTTTCTGCAGGACGAATGGTACAACATACCACTTACCACCATCCAGGTCTTGTATGCATCCATTCCAAGGAAGATTCAAGCAGTTTTAAATGCCAAGGGTGCTCCCACACCATATTAGGTGCGTAAGACCTATTGTTTCAAAGTGTTTCCCTTATTTTTCACAACCCCTGTATTTTCAGTCAAATGATGGTAAACTGTCATAGCATTTGTTACCATTCAACTTTTGAAGCAGTCACAATCAAAGTATCACAAGTGTGGCCAATTGCACACTCACCGATTCGGAACTCAAGTCCGTTACAAAGATGTGCGACAAAATTTATACCAGGGCCCTCAACAGGGCGTAACAGTGTAGAAACATCTGTTTCCTCAAAGGATGTGCTTGAAAACCAAAGCTAAATGACTGATTAAAAAGTGCAAAGATTAATTATAGGCAGAGACAGTAATTCAGAGAAAGAGCCCATATACATAGTAACAAAGCTAATTTGGGCTTTTGAGTACCATTCCTCAAAAGAACGGTCCGCACTGTTAAATATAATTTTTAAGGATCTTTAGCCATTACGTTCCTTTCAGATTACAAAGATCTAAGAGTACTTCGACGTTTTATTTAGTACAATATATTGCGTGTTAGTGGAAGTAACGCACAGCACAGTTGAAATAAAATACATGTGGTACGGTGTTTGTTTAGTTCTAGAGCTAAAGTTCGCAGAATGACTAAGAGTTTTAACTTTCATGCAGAATAAAAACAAGAAAAAAAGAAAGGAAAAGATACAAAAATGAGAGACAAGGAAAAGAAAAGTAAAAAAAAGTAGAAGCAAGACATGGGAGCTTTGGGGGAAAGGACAGAAGATAGGAAAGATAGAAAGGAAAATAAAAGGCGAAACAAGAAGATGGAAAAGCGAGGAAAAGGAGAAGAATGGGATAACAATAATGAAAAATGAACATACGAAAGAAAAAGTAGGAAGGAAAATGTGAGACGAAAGAATAATATTGAAAATCGAGCAAAAGGAGAAAGAAAAGCACAAAAGAATCCTGAAATGAGAGAAAAAGAAAGGAGGGGCATAGGAGAAGGAAGTGAGAGAAAAGATGAAAGTTATGTGAGAAAAAACTGAAATGAGATAAAAGTAAAAGTGGGACAAAGAAGAAGGAAGTGGGAGAAAAAGAAAAAGAAAGAAATGTAAGCAAAAGAAAGGAGAGGAATAAAGAAACTGAAGAAAAAGAAGAAATAAATGAGTTAAAATATAGAAGAAAGGAATAGAAAAGGAAATATGAGGGAAAGGAAGAACGAGAAAAGAAAATGTGGAAAGGGAGGAAAACGAAAAGAAAAAGAAAAAGAAAAGAAGAATATGATGAGGTGAAAGAAGATGTAAGATAAATCAGAAAAAAAAAGAAACGAGAGAAAAAGAAAAACAGGCCAATTTTTTAAACTAAAATACAGGAACAATACTATTTGCAGAAATTATTTGAATGATCTTTACTTAAAAGAGCAAAACGCGTCCCAGAAAGAAAGAAAAGAATTTTCAGAGGGTAAGAAAAGATGCGTTATGAGAAAATAACTATAAACATCTGGATGAAATCTGTGAAGGAGTTGAGACTATACAGTATCAACAATTCCACAGGCTGTCAGTAGAAATGGAAATAATGGAACGTCGGTGCCGAGAAGATTTTCCAGGAATTCCAAACTGGGGATGTGCTGAAAAAGTTCAAGGGTTATTGAAAAAATTGCTGAATTGGATAATAGCAAATTTTTGAAAGACTGAAAATGTTTATAGTGAAATTCAAAAATGGAGAACTGTTGAATTTTTTGTCGTTAAAGTGGTTAAAACCCAGAATCATTTTTCTAGAATTACACACGGCTACTTTGTTTTTGCGCTGATTTTATTTTTTCATCTCATGTCTAAATGCTTACCTAAACAAGTCTAAAGCAAAGGAGCAATTACTATGTACATGGGCTGTTGAACATTAGATATTGATATCTGTAAAATTTGTAACAGACTAAAATGAGAGATACGTACTTACATTTTGTGTTTGCAATGATTGACTTTAAACATATGCTTTATAAAAAAAAAAAAAAAGAAACAGATACGAGACTATTATATACATGAACTTCAAATGAAAGGAAAAGAAAAAGTATTGCATTACGATAAAAGATACTTCAAGGTAAATCTAAGATATGTAAATGCTACCTGAAAGGACAAATATCTAAAAATTAAAAGGTGTGTATAACTAGGTAATTGTGTGTGTGTGTGTGTGTGTGTGTGTGTGTGTGTGTGTGTGTGCGTGCGAGTGCCTTTCACATCTTCAAATAAAAGGATGTTGAGATTTTTATGGCGAGTGTCTGAGGTAATTCAGGGGGCTGTTGGAGAGGTGTTGGGGGTGTCTGAATAAATCCCCGTGTTTGTGGTAAAAACTTCGAAACTGAGTTTATTTCACCTAATGATCTCTTGCTTTATTCGAGAGACATTACTCAAACTAGTTCTGCGTTGCAGGTATGCTTCAGCCGATTTGAGTTGCTGCATTTTTATGCAAAACGTGAAATATTCATTATCTATGTGCAGTTAAAATAGATCCAACAAACATCGTAAAAGTATCGGCCCGATATTTTCAGTAAAATTTTGTTTGAAATCTCAATTTTAAACGTAAGTCACTAATTAAAGCAGAATTTAGTAACTAAAAATTGCACTACAATATCTGTAGCAAGTTTTTTTATTGAGACATTAAATAAGTTGTGACGTATATTCGAATATAACTTTCTTTTTTAGTTCCTATACCTACGTAAATTTTGGTTCGTTTTCCTTAAACGGTTTCTAACTTAAAGCTACATTTCTCTCTCGAACGTCATGTGGCAACCTGAATTGAGGTCAGGAGTAAGGTGATGAATGTGTTTAGCAGAGATACAAACGATGTTTATAATGTATGTTCCCTTACTTTCCAGCTGGATGGCGTTCTAACTAATTTTGATCAGATACTTTCCAGTTTATTTCCGCCAAGTGCTGTTTCTTGTCGGATATATTCTGCTGTTTTACGTTAAATTGTTTTGAGTTACTAGTTCGATGTTTTGAGTCTCTCATTTTGAGACTCGAGTTTGTTGGAGGAGAATTTAGTAATTAAACCTTATTTTGCTTCGAGCTTACAACATTAACCTGGTACTAAGTCTGCTGTACTTAAAGAATGTTGTGCTAATCATTTATAATAAAATGATCAGTTTTGGATGATAATAAAGTCGTTGAAATTTGAATAAGCAAAGACTTGTTATTTACCGGCCATTCAAGCCAGTCAGCGTTTATTTTAGAAGCACTGGCACCTATGTTTAGTTATCCGGAGCATCAAATAAAAATTTCAATTAAAGCAGTATCTTAGATTCGAGGAGCATTGACTTCGGGTACTTCGTCATCGGATATTACTTCTTTTCCAACTCAATAGTTACTCGTAAATAAACTAAGAACATTAAGAAGTTATAGTTAACGAAAAGAAGTGTAGTAAAATTATCTGCATAAACTTGGTTGACACCGTTTGGTTTCCGTGTCAACAATTCATAACTTTGATACTATTGCAGCAATAACCCTCGGTATCTTAGAAGTGTTCCGAGGACTTGAGTTTCAGTCATGGGTGGGGCATATGGTTCTTACCAGGGCCGGATTAAGGCCTTGATGGGCCCCTAGGCTAAGACATTTAAGTGGGCCCCTAGGCTAAGATATTTTAGTGGGGCCCTAGGCTAAGACATTTGAGTGGGCCCCTAGGCTATGACATTTGAGGGGGTTCCTAGAGATATTTGAGGGGGCCCTAGGCTAAGACATTTGAGTGGACTCTAGGCTAAGACATTTGAGGGGGCCCCTAGGCTATGACATTTGAGTGGGCCCTAGGCTATGACATTTGAGGGGGCCCTAGGCTGAGATATTTGAGTGGGTCCCTAGGCTAAGACATTTGAGGGGGCCCTAGGCTGAGATATTTGAGGGGCCCTAGGCTAAGACATCTCGAGTGGACCCCTAGGCTAAGACATTTGAGGGGGGGCCCTAGGCTATGACATTTGAGGGGGCCCCTAGGCTGAGATATTTGAGTGGGCCCCTAGGCTAAGACATTTGAGGGGGCCCTAGGCTGAGATATTTTTGAGTGGGTCCCTAGGCTAAGACATTTGAGTGGGCCCCTAGGCTAAGACATTTGAGTGGGGCCCTAGGCTATGACATTTGAGGGGGCCCTAGACTGAGATATTTGAGTGGGCCCCTAGGCTATGACATTTGAGGGGGCCCTAGGCTGAGATATTTTTGAGTGGGTCCCTAGGCTAAGACATTTGAGTGGGCCCCTAGGCTATGACATTTGAGTGGGTCCCTAGGCTATGACATTTGAGTGGGTCCCTAGGCTATGACATTTGAGTGGGCCCCTAGGCTATGACATTTGAGTGGGCCCCTAGGCTATGACATTTGAGTGGGCCCCTAGGCTATGACATTTGAGTGGGCCCTAGGCTATGACATTTGAGTGGGCCCCTAGGCTATGACATTTGAGGGGGCCCTAGGCTGAGATATTTTTGAGTGGGTCCCTAGGCTAAGACATTTGAGTGGGCCCCTAGGCTATGACATTTGAGTGGGTCCCTAGGCTATGACATTTGAGGGGCCTTAGGCTAAGACATTTGAGTGGGCCCCTAGGCTATGACATTTGAGGTGGGCCCTAGGCTAAGACATTTGAGGGGGCCCCTAGGCTATGACATTTGAGGGGGCCCTAGGCTGAGATATTTTTGAGTGGGTCCCTAGGCTAAGACATTTGAGTGGGCCCCTAGGCTATGACATTTGAGTGGGTCCCTAGGCTATGACATTTGAGGGGCCTTAGGCTAAGACATTTGAGTGGGCCCCTAGGCTATGACATTTGAGGGGGCCCTAGGCTAAGACATTTGAGTGTGCCCCTAGGCTAACACATTTGAGTGAGCTCCTAGGCTAAGACATCTGAGTGGGTTCTCAAAGAACTTCTGACGGTTAATCATTATGAAGTCCGTTAAAACACGAAACTGTGGCAATATGCTTGTGATAATTAATACATACTGCATTCTTCAAACTAATAAATTATCTGCCGAGTATTCATAATAAGTACTGTATTTTCCATTGTTCTCATTAGAACATGAGTTAAAACTTAAGATTCCTAAATTTTGTTTTGGATTTTCTAATGTTTTAGCATTGTATACCTTTCTTAGTGCGTAATTTTTGTTATGCAATGTGAAACAATAGGGGAACTTGGACTATTAATGGTTCCAAGTGCCAATTGGGAGGTGTTAGTGGATGGTAATGAAACGGCTGAAACTGTCTCGCCGATCATGTTGTACAGAGCGACATGAAATCTTTATCCTTGGGGAGTCAATAAATTCAAATCTGTTTGTCTTCAAGCCTCTGTTTCTGACCAAGTGGAAATCGTATGACGCAAACGTAAAGCTATATTATAAACCTTTCTCTCTCTCTGTCTCTCTCTCTGTCTCTCTCTCTCTCTCTCTCTCAACTATTTGCCCAGGCATGCTGCATGGGCCCTTGGTAATGGTGGGCCCCAAGCCTATATAGCCCCTGTAGACCCCCCCCCCCCTTTTTTAATCCGGCCCTGGTTCTTACTTTTCTATTGGTATAGTGACTAAATTAGAAAAGGGTATGCACTCCTGGTTTTTAATGCCAATGGGATCATTAAACGTACAAAATATTCAAAATACAAAATGTAAACGAAAAACAGAAGGGTATGCCCAGGTCGTTAGTTCTCTCTTCAAAGATATTTGTCACCGTGCTTAATAAAGTTTATCATGTTCTGGTAAAATGTGTTGAACAGATTACTAAATTTCAAAAGGAGTATGTTACCTTTAGAAACCCAAATATTTTATACAGAAAGATTTCTTATCGCATTTCGTTTTTCTTCTTTTGATTCCGTTTTTCTACAGGATAGTTTACGAACTTCAGTCATTTATAATGCAGGATGTCTATAAATGAAGTATACAACTTCAGTAATTCTATTAAAAAATACGACAGAAAAACACTTACTTTAAACGTCAAGAGATGTGGCAAGTGTTAAATTTTGTTAAGTCAGTTGATAGATGGGGCCAGGTGTCTCATGTAATGAAAAATCTCGTCAAACACGTAATACAATAGGCATAGCTTCCCCAGTGGAGAAAGAAGCATGTGTATTTTGGTTTGCGGAGTGAAAATCTCTTAACAACAGTTTAGCGTAAGTTCAGAACAGAGTACAAGAGACAGCCGCCGACACGAAGGAGCATCGAACAATGGGCAAATAAATACAAAGCAATAGGAAGTGTCTTGAAAGGCAAAAGCACTGGGAGACCTTCCATATGGCCCTTATCCTTCGCTTAACCAACCGTTGCTGACATAACGTACCAGGACATGTTAGAACAATTCGCAATTCTACAACTCCAGGATATTCAAGACATCATTTACCAGCAAGATGGAGCACCTCCGCATTGGTCTTTGGATGTACGCAGATCTTTAGACCACCATTTTCCAGGGCAATGATTGGACGTGGAGGTCCGACGGCATGGCCACCCTGTTCTCCTGATATTATCCCATGCGATTTATTTCTTTTGGAGCTTTATGAAGGACATTGTGTACAATAAAAAGGTTATATCTATCACTGAGTTCAAAAATTGCATTACTGCAGCCTTCCTCCTTGTTACACCGGACATTCTGCAGTGTACGCGGATGGAACTGGACCATCGTTTATATATCCTGCGAGCAACCAAGGGAGCATATGTGGAGACCTACTGAAATTAAAAAAAAACTTTGACAACTTAAAAAGAAACTTAAAAAAACCTTAAACCATATGTTTTAACATTAAAAGTAAGTTGTAACAAATTTTGAACATGTGAATCCGTTCTTTTCGGTGTAATTATGACGTGGGTAGGAAGTCAGATAATATCCGAAAACTTGAAAATTCGTCGTCCTGGGTTGGAAACCGAACCGGTGTCTCCCCGATAGCGCCCGAGTATGCTAACCACTACACAAGCCCGAATTTTCAAGTTTTCGGATATTATCTGACTTACCATCCATGTCATATTTGCACCAAAAAAAAAAAAAAAAAACGGATTCACCTCTTCAAAACCAAAAAACCGAATTCATCTTCAAAATTTGTGTTGTGTGGTGTAATCCCGTATTCCATTCTTGAGTAAGTTGTTATTTATCGTAGTTTTTATTTTTTCAATAGCATACTGAATTTGTATACTTCATTTATGGACACTCTCTACTTTAATCATTAACGTAGCGCTTCAATCAGATCATTCATCACTCATTGCTATTTAAGCTAGGTATCGTGTTGAGTTTTATAATATAAATTTCTTTTGCCATAAAATTATTTTGTTCTGTTTATTCCTTTCAGAATGCTTACCTGAAGAGTTCCAGTGTCAATCAATTTTTCAATGCATTCCTAAGGAAAGGCTTCATGATGACTGGCCGGATTGCGATGATGGTTCCGACGAAGGTACGTAACATAAAATGTAGTACGCATATTTTCACATGCCTGGTATGTACATAACACTAAGCAGTTTATTCTAGTGGCCAACATTCCAATCGTTTGTGATAGAGCACCAGTTTGCTCAAATCATGGGTCCAGATTAAAATCCTAGTAAGACATGGGCGTTGTTTTTGCTCTATTTTTTCTCACTTTCCTGGGATTAGTGACATTAAATTAGGGTCGTGCGGAAGGTTCAACTTCTTTTTCCTGTGGAAGAAGGGGGAGGGGGTTGTAATATGCATAGGTGCCCATATCGGGAAAAGAGAAGCACTTGTCTCTCGTGGGAATCTCACTATTCCGCCCCGGTGGTGCAGTGGTCTATACGCGATGGGTTCGGGTTCGAATCCCGATAAAGCATGTGTGTTTGTTTTTGTTTTTTTTGATTGGAGGTTTAACGACCACCGTGAGCAACTCAATGGGCTATAAGCAGTCGCCCGTCCCTAATTTAGGGTCACTGGTTCCAGGGAAGAGAGAGAGCCAGTGCCGTAAGACAAACACAACATCCATGCCTCACCGGGATTCGAACCCGGACCCCGTTCGGACGAATGATCAGAGGCCATCGCTTAGACCACTGCGCCACCGGGGCGGCGCATGTGTGTTGAGTTTGTCGTACAGCGCTGGATCTCTCCCTTCTCTGGATGCAGTGGCCCTAAATTAAGGATGGGCGATTGCTTATAGTCCATTGAGTTGCTCACAGCGGTCGTTAAACCTCCAATTAAAAAAATCTGGAATGATTTCAGTGGCTCTACAAAGTTTGGGCGGTAACACTAGTTCTGATTGGTAATTCTTTTGTTGAACTTCTGGATGTGGGTACAATTAAAATAGTAAAAACGTTAAGAACTTACAGTAGAAAAAGTAGACATTTTCACTCAAGAGACGCTAGCGTATTAAATCCGTTTATTTTCGTAGCGTGGTAAGTACAAAGATTCACCAAGCTTTCGCACTCCACTGGGAGGCTTATAAAAAACATAAAAATGCATTTTATGTCCACCATTGCGTTGAGAAAGCCTCCCAGTGGAGTGCGAAAGCTTGGCGAATTTTGTGCTTACTCCGCCACGAAAATAAAAGGGATTTAATACGCTATATGCGTCTCTTGAGGAGTGTGGTGTATTTATAACTACGTTAGAAATTTTCAGTTGGAGATACACAGCAATCAGTGGTGTAAAAGAGTCATAGTACCCCATCCGTGGTGCAAAAGAGCCATAGTACCCCATCAGTGGTGCAAAAGAGCCATAGTACCCCATCAGTGGTGCAAAAGAGCCATAGTACCCCATCAATGGTGCAAAAGATCCATAGTACCCCATCAGTGGTGCAAAAGAGCCATAGTACCCCATCAGTGGTGCAAAAGAGCCATAGTACCCCATCAGTGGTGCAAAAGAGCCATAGTATCCCTTAGCAACGCAAGACTATTTTGGGTGTAACTAACTTTGTTAGAGGAGCCGCGCAAAGGAGTTTTTTTTATAGTCATATAGTATATTCGAATAATAAGTTTTTTTATGCAAGCACGTTCCTATCTGAAGCGAACGTTCGTGTCGTAGGAATGAGACTGAACAGCCGAATTACTCAGTAAGAATTTTGTGACGAAGACAATCCTCAAAATGAAGTGGTAGGAGGTCGTTTCGCGTTGAATTAATATTCTACTGCACGAATTGAAAACAGGAGAGAAAAATTGTACAGCCATGAAGGCTAAGTGGCAAGGCATTTGTGATTTCCAAGAGTATTTCTACTAATGACCTTATCACAGACTATACTGACTCCAGTTAAAGTGATACCTTGGGTTCATTCTCTGATTCCTTATGGGTAGCATAAAAGAAATCTCCTTCATCCACTTCATAATCTTATACGTGCAACGGCATATTCATCATCAGCCATGGGTAATATCCCCGTAGGAACCTGCTGCCATATGGTATCAGATTTCTTTCGTCTTACAGAGTTTTATTGCCAACGCATCGACACTCATCTGGAAAACCCAGGCATCCTGGGAAAGGAGGTCCAGGGACAAAGCGTGTCCGGGGCCGACTTCAGAGGGAACCATCTACGCATTTGCGTCCCCAGACACGGGGAGACTAAAGAAAACCCAGGGAAAACCGCAGATTACATGGTCCGCAGGACTAGGATTCGAACACCCGTCAGAAATGTCCGCCTTCAACACAGTGCACAGCGACTTGACCAACTGCTCCATGCCGGTGGTGCAACTGCACATTTGTAAAAAATATACAGGGTGACTATAAATGAATTATACAACTTCAGTATGCTATCAAAAGAATGCGATAGAAAAAAAATTACTTTAAAAGTCAAGAGACGTGGCAAGTGTTAAAGTTTGTTAAGTCAGATGACAGATAACGCCAGGTGTCTCACGGAATACAACAGACATGGCTTTCCCAGTGCAGAAAGAAGCGTTTGTGTTTCGGTTTGCGGAATCAATATCTCTAACAACAGTTCAGCGTAAGTTCAGAACAGAGTGCAAGAGACTGCCGAAGGTTAATGTCTGGGCAGGCCAAATGGAAGACAGAGTAAATACATATCACATACGTGGAGATAATGTAAATGTAAGAGAGGGCATCGCTCAGTCCACGTTATTTTATAAACAATGCATAGCAACTGAAAAATTGTTCTTCCGACACCGCTGGGATCGAACCCCAGATCTTCCGATAATTAGTCGAGTGCGTTAGCATTTACACTACAGTGCCAACAATTTTCAGCGCCATGCGGGGTTTATCAGTCAGCATCTGACTACACAAAGCCGTATTGATGGTCTCAGCAACTGAGATGTCGTCATCTGGTGGCATTTGACACAACAGCTATTTAATTGTAGCTGATAATTCCAAAGGGCGGTAGAAAAGGTGAATATATATCAAATGCACAAGAGTGGTAGGGCCATTTTTCTTCGCTAAACCAATCGTTACTGGCATAACGTACCTGGACATGTGAGAACAATTCGCAATTCCACAACTCCAGGATATTCAAGAGATCATTTTCCATCAAGATGGAGCACCTCCGCACTGGTCTTTGGATGTACGCAGATCTTTAGTTCACCATTTTCCAGGGCGTTGGATTGAACGTGGGGGACTAACGGCATGGCAACCCCGTTTTCTCCTGATATTAACTAGCCCCTCCGATTTATTTCTTTATTTAAGGACATTGTGTACAAGAAAAATGTGACATTTAACACTGAGCTCAAAGAACGAATTACTGCAGCCTTTCTCCTTGTTACCCCTGACATTCTGCAGTGTATGTGGATGGAACTGGTTTATTGTTTAGACATCCTGCGAACAACCAACGGAGCTCGCGTGGAGACCTGCTGACATTTAAAAAAGAAACACTTTCACAGTTACCATGTGTTTTGACATTAAAGGTAAGTTATTATTCATTGAAGTTTTTTCTCAATAGCATACTGAAGTTGTGTACTTCGTTTGCGGACATCCTGTATATCATTCACACTGAATATTTAGAACGGTGTGGAACGGCAGAGCGATATTTAAATGAAAATTTACTGTTCATAACACGTTACTCGCATGCAATATTTTCCTTTTTCTTCCGATTGCTGAAATTAAGCAAATTCAATAAAAATTAATGAAAAATGTTAAATAATGAGAACAAGAATTCATATTGCTCTTGAAAATTGTCAAGATCTTCTATCTGGGATGTTTCTTTCCGTGCACCGCTACGTCACTTTTTTATTTAGAAATACATCGCGGATAATAATATTGAAATTCCCCATTGCATATTCGAGCAGAGCGTATGTATTTACAGTGTGAAAAAATATTAAAGGCAAAGAAATGAAAAATAAATAATCCTTTACAGCAGTCATTCACTGCTGAACAAAGATCTCCTGAAGTTTCCACTAGGAGTTTTGTCTTGAGGTTGTTTTGTCCTTATGGATGACCTTATCCCGAATAGTTAAACAAGGCCAACACATTCCGGACTGGAACAGCACCAAGATCTTAGCAAAACCTACAACTAAGACGACTGGCTTATTATTCACTGAAATTATGTACATAACTCTATTTGCTAACCAGTGTTGTAATGACGACATGCCGTTGACATAACCCTCATCATGGTGACATTTTATTTTACATCATTGTATATATCATCGTAATTCGTAATCGTGTTTCTTGTATTTTTATAATATTTGCATGTTTATATATTTAACAAGTACGCATGCGTGGGCTGGAGCGGCGCCTCCATGCTAATACATTGTGGGGTGGGGTTTTTTTTCGACTTTATAATCCCGGAACTACCCCTCTGCGGTGTCTGATGATGGACCCATAGTGGGTCTGAAAGATCTCGCATGTATATATATGGTTTTAAGTTGTAAATAAAAGTTCATCTTTTAACGGAAGAATCGGGTAGACATACACCAGTAATACTAAAAACGCTGAAATCCGTTTTATTGGTGTAGTATTAGAAAACATACACCAGACGAAGTCTAAACTCGCATCCCGTGGCACCATATGCCCCACCCAAAAACTACAATATATAGGCTCATGCCAGTATGTACCAGGCTTCACATATTTTCTAAAAAATCCCTAAAAAAACTTGGTTTCGGCATAGGGATTACCACACCTAGGACAATAGCATCTTGTCTCGCATCAACAAAAAACGGCGGCGTGGACCTGGAAGATGCGGGAGTATACACTATACCCCTCTTGTACCCGGACGGAACAAACAAGAACTATGTGGGCATGACCAAGAGATCTCTGAGGCTAAGACTCCAGGAACATCAAAGAGATGTCAAAAGAGGACTTCTCACTACGGCACTAGCGCGTGAAGTAGCCAACAACTCTGCAACACCTCTTTGGGGACAAATAAAGAAAATAGCACGATACACAACCGCCAGAGCCACCCTCCTCAGAGAAACTATAGAAATCCTATCGAGTCACGGGATATGTAACGAGGAAACTTCAATGGACCTCCCACATGTATGGCGCACGCTCATTAATACGCGCGCTCCTAATCACACATCTCCAGTATGACGCGCACGTTCTATAATAACTATAACAAACTTCTATTTTTGAATTTATAACTGAAACTCTGTTTTTTGTTTGTTTTTGTTTTTGCATTGGAATACTTATGCCTGAAGAAGCCACCCGTGGTGGTGAAAGCTAGCGTGTTTGTACTAGTGTTTCTAATACTACACCAATAAAACGGATTTCAGCGTTTTTAGTTCATCTTTTAATCTGCAATTATCTCCATCGTTTCTTACCGTGTCTAGACAGCATTCAGTTATTTTGGTGTACAAGTGGTCGCTACAGTTTTGTAAGCTAGTAGGCTACTCACCTTTAGTCTGGGTGGGCCTGGGTTATATTCTCAGTCGAGGCACAGGTAGTGTGTACTTGACTTACAGCACTGCTTTTTTCCTTCCCTGGAAGCAGTAACCCTAAGTTAGGGATAAACGGCTGCTTATATCTCTTAAGAGTTCTTCACAGTGGTCGTTAAGAACTCCCACCTCCCACCCTCACCCGAAAGTGAAAAGTGTTTTACAGTTGGGAAGGGCATTTCAGCTAAACTCGCCATTGGCTCCAACAAAAGTAATCACTTGAGCCCATTCTGTGATTCCTTATGAGTAACGCAAAAGGCGTTTAGGTTTCCCAGTGGTCAGAGGCACTGGGTTCTGGCCAATCGCTCGAGGTGAGTTTGAGCTCCGGGCAAAGAATGGGCGGTGCGCTGATCATTCCGGGAACCAATTTCTCCAAATCAAGGTTCGGCGACTATGGCCCTAGATGTTCGCGGTGGTCATTATTACCAGAAAGAAACAAAAAAACAACACAAAAGATATCCGTCAATCCCATCCCATAATCTTAAAAAGAGCGGCATATAAGTTACAAGTATTCAGTGTGACTGACGCATTTTATCACACTGAATATCTAGAATCGTATAGAATGATAGAACAGTATCTAAATGGAAACACACTTAACATTCTTATCATCTGACTCCCACGTAACTTCGATCTTTTATTTAAAATAGCTCCGATTAAACAATTTTAAGGAAAGTTGTGATACAAATAATCAAACTATAATAAAAATACCGATGAAAACAACAAATCTAATTCTAAATTGCTTTTGAAATTTTTAAGGCCCTTCCTTCTGTGTTTGTTTCATCTAACCCGTTCACCGCTGAGGCACTTTTTTCTTAGAACTGCATCCCTGGTGACGTCGATGAGATTGCGTGGTATCACTTATGCATAAATACACATATATACGGAGCCAAACACTCCCACATAAACGTTAGTAAATGCAATAAATCAAATCACATAAACTCCTTATTCAATTCTCACTTCGTAAGTACGCATCATTTTTGTTCGCACTCCGTCTACTTCTCACTCATCGAGGCAAACTAGAAGCAAAACCACCAGCGCACCGCGGTTGTGGTTCTTGCGTCACCCACTAACAATAAAAATAATACCCAGTGGGCTACCTCTACTAAGTCCAAGTTTTAACAAACGGCTAGACAACACAGAAGTGCTACAGAGAGCTTGTGGACTGTGGAGTCCATGCCCTGTGGTATTGCTGCCGTTATCCGATCACGAGGAGGACCTACGCCGTATTACAGAGGTATATCCCCAGTTTCATTGGCACTTCAGTGTAAAACTTCGCTGGAGTGCATTTGGAAACAAGTTAGTAAAATCATGCAATGCATTGATTATGATACGCTTTCCAACATAACATAAATCATTACTCAAGTTATGAGGATAATGGCTGTGCAATAAATCTCGCTCCTGTGTCCTGACCTTCAACCACATTTCGGTGATATTAAACAGAATTGATTCATTATACCTCCGGAACAGCATACTAAACTTTTGTCGCGATAGAAGCATTTTTAGTAAAGTTATGGACATAATGGCTGTGCAATAAATTTCGCTCCTGTGCCCTAACCTTTGACCCCATGTCCATGATATTCAACAGAACCGGTTCAGTATATCTCCGGAACAACATACTAAAGTTTTGTCGTAATAGAAGTATTTTTCATCAAGTTATGAAGATAATGACTGTGGAATAAATCTCGCTGCTGTGCCCTGACCTTTGACTCCATTTACATGATATTCAACAGAACCGGTTCAGTATACCTCCGGAAAAACATACTAAAGTTTTGTCGCAATAGAAGAATTTTTAGTCAAGTTATGAGGATAATGGATGTGGAATAAATCTTGGTCCTGTGCCCTAACCTTTGACCCCATTTCAATTATATTAAATAAAATTGGTTCAGTGTACCTCTGGAACAACATATCAAGATTTTGTCGCAATAGAAGTATTTTTAGTCAAATTATTAGGATAATGGCTGTGGAATAAATTTCGCTCCTGTGCCCTGACCTTTGACCCCATTTCGTCCATTTTCAATGGGGTTCCTTCCCAGGTTTTTCCATATAACATACTAAAATTTCATCGAAATCGAACCGTTTTTACGTGAGTTATCGTGCGTACAGACAGACGGACAAAACTGGAGCATATACGCTTCTTCAAACTACGGTTGGAAAGCGTAAAAAAACGGTGCAATTTTAAAGAGCAATTTATCTTAAGTCTTCAAAAGGAAAAATCGGTCCTTGCAACCTTCCAGTTCTTACCTGTGGATCAGAGATATGGACCTTAAGTAAAAAGAAACACTTTTCAGATATTACAGACAACTCATAGAAACATGGAGAAATGCATGCTTGGTGAAACCAGAAAAACTAAGAAGAGAAATAACAAAATAAGAAGGGTTCATGGCATCATGATCAAAGTAAAGGCCCTCAAGTGGCCAGGGCCTGGATATATTCGTATTACTAGAAGACCTGAACATTATTGGACAACTGAAATACTAGACTGGATAGAAAAAAGCAAAAACAAAGAGAAGACAACATGGGACATTAGTGGATGAAGTTCCAAAACATGCCGGAGTGATATCAAAGTGAATTGCCCAAGAAATAGTTGTGGAAGAGACCTGGGGAGACCTTCATCTAGCGGTGGATTAGGCGTAGTTGCTGATGAGTTCAATTGTATTTGCCAACAAATTTTTGTCAGCACGATCGGATAGCCAGATTTTTTAACAAAAATCTTCTTCCCTTGAATAAATGTCTCTTCTGAAGGCAAATAAGGTATTAAATTCCTGAAGCTCCAAAGAAACTCGCATTTTGAGAAGCGCTTATGGCAGTAATAACTTTATACACTGTTTAAATTTCGCATTAGACATGTTTTGATTTTTTGGCAGAATAATTAAAGAAACCAAAGCGTCTCCCTAATCATTCTGTCAGAAAATCTTGACGACTCGCCGAGGTATACGCTGACTGTCGAGAAACTAGTTGCGACGTACTACAGAGATGACGAACATGTCAAGAAGGCAAATAGCAGTGAAAAGTCCTTGTCGGTGTAGATTGACTGCGAAAGAATTCGGCTCCGGAGCAAAAGGATGTGACTTCTAGTTTCGCCACAGTCATATTTGAATTTCACATAAAAATGGATCTACTGGCTGTTCGGTTCTTTGAAAAAAGTGTGACGTTTCTTCCACACATCGTCTGGAATTAGTGAGAATTCCTTCTTCTACAGCGAGCTCCTTCAAGCATGGTTTGTCGGCTGACCCGGGAACGTGCAATTCCGCCCCAGCTCTTTCTCAAGGGCGAGGCATAGGTGACGTACTACAGAGGTGACGCACATGTCAAAAAGTAGCAGTGATACGCCTTTGCCGGCGTAGCTTAATTGGAAAAGCATTCGACCTCGGAGCAGAAGGATTCGAGTTCCTCCACCAGCAAATTTGGGTTTCACATAGTGATGAGGGAGGGAACGCTAAAATAAAAAATGCTTTGAGTTATCGATATCGGAATCGTCAAGAAATCTCACCTTAAAGGGAAAAACTGGTTTCATTTGGTTTGATAGTGCCAAACAGTGTAGTACTGAAGTGTATAACTATATGGAATGTCTTTTTTTTTTTTTTTTTTTTTTTGCGTAATTTTGTTCGCGAAATCGTTTTTCAGGGCTCTGTGGTTCTCAGATTACCTGATGAAATGTAAACTTGTTTCTAGTGTAATAAAGTGACGAGTATTTTAAAAAACGCGCGCGTGATGCCAAATTCTTTTTAAGAAGATCCATTTTTTTCTGGCGTTTTTATTGCGAGTAGGAAAGTTCATGCAACTTGTCCTGATTTTTCATCATAACTTCTTTTGCAGAATGTGCGCGGGGTCAACATCGATGTCAGTGTGGCTTACCTCATTGTGTCGAAGGTCATAAGGTCAAAGATGGAGTAAAGGATTGCGAGGATGGATCTGATGAAGGTGAGTATTTATATCTATTAATATGTCGTGCTTAATAGCAAAAATAAGTTTTATATGGTTTCGTGCACGCATATACCGAAGGGCCAAAACATTATGACCACCTGTCTACTACACTAGCGTGCAAAAATTAAGGACGAGACGGTTTTTCGAATGTAACGTTGTGCAGAAGTGCTCCACATCGACTCAAATCATACCATAAGATCCCCAAGATTTAAGAATATGGGACAAGTGAGCAAAACCGTCCAAACAAGAAATCAAAAGGATACAAAGGCACTTTATTGAAAAGGTAACTTCGAGCACAACTGGACAGAAGACAGAAACGTCCATGTGACAGGCGGCTGCAAAGAAAAATCCCGTCTTTAGTAGGGGATATGATCACTCCTGACTGCGTTGCAGGATTTACAACGTCTGTCGATGCTGAGGACGAGGTTGACAAGGAGCTGTTGAGGCATCGTGGCCCATTCCTTTTGTAGCGCCAATCGCAGCTGCGGAATCGTTGCTGGCGGCTGGTAACGTGATGCCAAGCGTCTCCAGAGAAGGTTCCACACGTGTTCGATTGGATTTAGGTCTGGAACCTTGCGGGCCAATCCATGCGTTGAATATCTTCACCCTCCAACAGCTCTGCGACAGCCACTGTACGATGAGGTGTAGCGTTGTCGTCCATGAAGAGGAACTCAGGACCTACAGCACCTCTAAACAGACGCACGTGAAGCAGGAGAACCTCGGTACAATAGCGGGCACCAGTGACTGAACCTACTTGGAAGATGTGGAGGTCAGTACGGCTACCAAGCATGATACCGCCCCAAACGAGAACTCCGCTACCTCCAAACCTGTCCCTTTCGATGATGTTGGAGGTGTGATTGCGTGTTCCCTGCTCTCTCCAGATGTGTATACGTCCAGAATCGCTCGTCAGACTAAATCGGCTCTCATCCGTAAAGAGAAACGGACCCCATTGCTGATGTGTCCAGTTCTTGTGTTCCTGGCACCACAGAAACCGCCATCTCCGATGAGCAGGCGTTAATGGCACACACCGTACTGGTCGTCGTGCAAATAGACCACCTTTTTGCAGCCTCCTGGCCACGGTAAAACGCGATAACGGACGTCCAGTTGTCTGTTGCATATGCCTTGCGATTTCTCCCGCTGTCTGCCGTCTGTCTCTTCTCGCCTGTAGGACAATATACCGGTCGTCCGCCGCCGTGGTTGCTCATGGACGACCACTGCTAAACTCTCGGACAGCTGTTTCTGTCGTTTGAAATGCTATCCAAGCTCGTGAAACGATGCTGTGAGCGATACCGAACTTCTCGGCCACACTAGTCACACTTCGACCTTCTTCCAACTTCCCAATGACGCGACCTCGGGTAAAGTCATCCAAATGTCGTCTACTGGATTGCCTGTTGGCCAAATCACACGGTAGCAGCAACTCGACGTCGTTCAAACCGATTTACACCGTGCAATAGCTTTCACCGAATTGCTGAGCGTACACCGCCCGTGTGCTTTATACCCTTCCGACCCCCCCTGTCGCATGCTGCATATATGCGGATGCCCTACCGTACCGGACCCTAGTCTATCTCCTGAGTGGTCTTTCGGTCCGTTCTGCCTGCTCGTTCCGCTGTTATGCTAATTTCTCCTCTTCGTCCTTTATTTTTGCACACCAGTGTATGACGTTGGTCCTCCACGTGCCGCTAATACGGCACTTACCGGGCGAGGCGTCGGCCCTACATGATTTCTAAAGGGGCCTTGTGGTAGCTGGTACCAGCACGTTACTATCAGATCCTTTAACTCTTGTAAGTTACATGGTTGAGCCGCCGCAGATCGGATTTGCTGTTCCAACACAAACCACAGATGCTCCATTAGATGGATGTCCGGGAAATCTGCATTGGATTGATGTCTGGAAAATTTGCATTGGATTGATGTCTGGGAAAACCACAGATGCTCCATTGGATTGATGTCTGGGAAATTTGCATTGGACTGATGTCTGGGAAAACCACAGATGCTCCATTGGATTGATGTCTGGGAAATTTGCATTGGATTGATGTCTGGGAAAACCACAGATGCTCCACTGGATTGATGTCTGGGAAATTTGCAGCCCAGGATAATACCTGGAATTCTACCTCGTGTTCCGCGAACCATACGGGCAGTGTGGCATTATCCTTCTGGAGGAAGGCACTGTAGAGGGGAATATCGTTCCCATGTAAGGATGTACCACATCTGCAATGTTGTTTAGGAGATGTCATAGTTTCCTGCACATAAATGACTGGACTCGGGGTTTCCAAGCAGAACATTGCCCAAGCCATTACACTTTCTTAACCAGCTTGGTTTCGTACCACGATGCATCTTGCTGCCAACACTTTCCCAGATAAACGACGCAGTGTACTCGGTCGTCCACATTGTGCAACAGGAAACGAGATCGGACCAGACAACCTTATCTTCCAATCATTCAAGGTCCAGTTTTGATGCTCGCATTCCTATTGTATGAGCTTTGGACGTTGAACCGAAGTTAGCACGAGCGGCCTCCAGCTACGCAGCCCCATTTTCAGCATGGTACTATGTACTGTGTGTTGTGACACATTACTCTCGTTCACCAGCAT
This sequence comes from Macrothele yani, assembly GCA_039090855.1. Lineage (NCBI taxonomy): Eukaryota > Metazoa > Arthropoda > Arachnida > Araneae > Macrothelidae > Macrothele > Macrothele yani. The sequence goes on from CM077029.1 coordinate 61,781,066, forward strand.
TCAAATTACCGGTGAGTTGCGCCACAGTATCCCTTCTGTTGACTCGTACTATACGGGATAGTGTTCGTTCACCTCTAGCATGGATGAGTCATGATGAACACAGCTGACATTGAGCATTCCACAAGCTTATCCACTTGAGAAATGCGCTGACCCAGTTTTCAGGGCATTACAATTTAACCTTTATTAAATTCGCTTACTTCCGCTGCCTTTCCCATCTGTGGAACAAGAATAACACTGATTAACAGAGCTCGGTATCAGGTGTTTTTTTAAACCATCTCATGGCCTTCACATTCGCCTTCGTTTACCTGCAGCTGCTTCGATTTGCATAAACACGTGCTGATCATAATGTTTGAACTTTTCAGTGTATGTACGAACTTATGTGTGGTAGACGATCGGCACATCCGTTGATTTTTTTTCTGCACATAGTAAGAAAAGCCATGTTTTGCCGCCCAGGTGGCGCAGTGGTCTAAGCGATGGCTTCTGATCATTCGTCCGAGATGGGTCCGGGTTCGAATTCCGGTGAGGCATGGATGTTGTGTTTGTCTTACGGCTATGGTTCTTTCCCTTCCCTGGAGCCAGTGGCTCTAAATTTGGGACGGGCGGACGACTGCTTACAGCCCATTGAGTTGCTCACGGTAGTCGTTAAACCCCCAACAAAGAAACAAGCAAAGCTATCATGAAAGAAATACGGGATTACGCCATGTAATACAAATTTTGAAGATGACAATCCGATTTTTGGCGTAAATGTGACAAGGATGGTAAGTCAGATAATATCCGAAAACTTGAAAATTTTCATCGTCCTGGAGCGGGACTCGAACCCGCGTCTCCCAGAAAAAGTCCCGCTCCAGGACGATGAAAATTTTCAAGTTTTCGGATATTATCTGACTTACCATCCTTGTCACATTTACGCCAAAAATCGGATTGTCATCTTCAAAATAAGCAAAGCTATGTTTTATAATTACGAGGAAGACAAAGGATAAGTAAAACTAACTCTTCGGTAACCGTTTGTTATGCTTTTCAACGTAGGTAGTTAGCATTTGAAGCTTGCAGAATCCATCTAAGCCGAGTCTCACAACTGAACGACAACACACTGGCTTGCTGTTTTTCTTTTCTATATGAGTTTAATCGTTGCTTTCTTTCTTCCGTTATTTCGTATGTTTTATATTTTATTTTATCAGCATGTTATATTAGCTCGCTAGTTAACCATGAGCTTGTTTCCAGAGATCACTCTCACTTCGCGAAGGTTTTTGATTGCACAGAAAAGCAGTGATAAAAAAGAAGATCACGCGTATCAGGAGGTTGTGAGAATTGTACGGCAAGCTTCATGGTTGTTCAAGAACACTGCAGAAGAGTTAGACTTGAAACTATTCCTTTTGGAGCTTAATGCTCGTATACGTATGTCAGATCATAAATAAACAGATGTACAGCAGGCAAATCTACACTTTTTTGTTCTACTGAAATGTTTCGTTAAGTGTTAATGTATGTTATCTCCTCGTATTGATTCTACACGTCGCATTTGGATAAATATTTCTGAATCTCACAGCTGTAGCTGATAGTAATCCATTATATGTTTTACAATCTTAGAGCACGTGAACTCCAAAGACAGAAAGTAGGCATCACACGCTGCAGAACATTAAGCAGCGGCTGCCACGTGACCATGGGATAAGCGGTTTGTTATGCACTGAACTGTATTCAACTTTGCACATAATTTCTTGGTCATGTGTAGTCTGACTTTTTTCAACTTCAGGGATACATCTTGTTGAGACATGGTGTCTGCTTACTATCCATTATTATTATTTTAATGTGGAACAGCTTGCATAATTTTTTTTATTTTCATAACGCTAGCAAATGCTTGTTAATTCGCCATTAAATCGAGGCTTAAATTGAAAAAATGTAACGCAATCCGTTTTTTGCCATTCCATTCCCTCCCCCCACCTACGTTATGAAAGAACATCTTATGGGGTTCTTTCTCTTGCAGTGGCAAAACCTCTAAAAATCCGTGATTATTACGACGCCATTAACCAAAATTGTGCCAGTATGTTGTTAGTTTATGTTTTACGTAGTCGGTGGTGTAGGTGGGTGTTACAGATGTTACTGGTTCCGTAGTGGTGAAGTAGAAATTCGACGATGTTTGTGCAAATGCCATAAGGGATGTTCACAGGAGCAACGAAATTTTGTAAAAATTCAGGAGGACGAAGTGCTCTCAGTGCCGCAAAGGACGACGAGAAGCAAGTTACTACGATGCGTTGCCGTATCATGCCGTCACCCGATTGCTGTGGATGATTTTTCGACATGAAACAGAGAACACTGCGCTTGAGCTCGGTGGTGGACATCCGGTGATCGCGACAGATGAAATGTATGTGGAAGTTGTGAGGTGGTTATAGGAGAACGATCGTCGCTGAATACTGTACCAGCGACTTTGTACGCCACTTTGAAGGCGCATGAATAGCGAAGATTGCTGGAAAAATGGCGTTGGGATATTTTGCAATATCCACCATATTCATTGGACATGAAAACGTGCATTTTCGACTTGTTCTGGAAATTGAAAAAAACTCTTTAAGGGCAAGCGCTTCCGGATTTTCGACAGTATCATTTCTGTGGACATTGGCGCAAAACGACGCTGCCAAAGGCGTTAGACGCCCTCCAGACGTTTGATAACTAGTTGTCCACGAATTTGGAGAATTAGTCAACCGACTGTGTCTGTCAGTGGTATGTTCCCTTTCCATATGTACAATTACATTAGTCAACCGACTGTGGTATGTTCCCTTTCCATATGTACAATTACATTAGTCAACCGACTGTGCCTGTCAGTGGCATGTTCCATTTCCATATGTTCAATTACATTAGTCAACCGACTGTGTCTGACTGTGGTATGTTCCCTTTCCATATGTTCAATTACATTAGTCAGCCGACTGTTGTATGTTCCCTTTCCATATGTACAATTACATTAGTCAACCGACTGTGCCTGTCAGTGGTATGTTCCATTTCCATATGTTCAATTACATTAGTCAACCGACTGTGTCTGACTGTGGTATGTTCCCTTTCCATATGTTCAATTACATTAGTCAACCGACTGTGGTATGTTCCCTTTCCATATGTACAATTACATTAGTCAACCGACTGTGCCTGTCAGTGGTATGTTCCATTTCCATATGTTCAATTACATTAGTCAACCGACTGTGTCTGACTGTGGTATGTTCCCTTTCCATATGTTCAATGACATTAGTCAACCGACTGTGGTATGTTCCCTTTCCATATGTACAATTACATTAGTCAACCGACTGTGCCTGTCAGTGGTATGTTCCCTTTCCATATGTACAATTACATTAGTCAACCGACTGTGTCTGACTGTGGTATGTTCTCTTTCCATATGTTCAATTACATTAGTCAACCGACTGTGGTATGTTCCCTTTCCATATGTACAATTACATTAGTCAACCGACTGTGTCTGTCAGTGGTATGTTCCCTTTCCATATGTACCAATTACAGCAGTGTTGTTACTGCAAGAAAAACTGATTGTCATATTTTGCTGAGTAAAGCCCGTTATTTATGGTGTAATACATAATTCTCAAACGCACAACAAAAAAGGAGTTAGGGACGGGCGACTGCTTATAGCCCATTGAGTTGCTCACGGTGGTCGTTAAACCTCCAATAAAAAAAAAGGGAACGTTTATGAATAACCCTAGTATACGTACTCGTGACGTCTTTTGTAATTGAGCTGTTGCCACTCACGTGAAATAAATTGCAACAGAAATCTTGCCTTTGCCTGTGTGGAGATAGATACGTTGAGAATATTTAACTCTGAAAAAAAAGCTAGTAGACTGTTGTTGCGGAAATACTTCGTATTTCGGGCTATATTGTTTTACCCCTCATTTAGCTAAGGGTACGACCGATAAGTTGAACTTCTCTTTTCTTTTATTTGTTTTTCCCCTTTTCTGTTTTCTCTCTGGCTTCCCTCCAACCTAACGGGACGTCACGAGCAGGAACCAGTTGGCCGAATCACAATATTTTCATTCACCGCAGGCACCCACGACCTAAATACTTTCTTCTTTTTTTTTATTATAGGATCCCCCCCCCCCGACAGAAAGAGCAAGTCATTCCTATTATTTAGGTAATAACCTGGCTGAGCTGGGCAAATGCTTTCAGGTTTCCAAAACATCCCCATGTCAGAGTTCAGTCCAGGTGAACAGCCCCGCTAAAATTTTTCTGGCTATCTTCTTTGGATGTGGACCAGGGCAGGCATCACACACTACACCAGAGTGTCACAACATGGTCATAATTATGTTAGAAGAAAACTGCCGTAATCTTTTCCCTATTCAAAAGACCTAGAGAAAATATGTCGGAGCTAAGCTACACAGGGAACAATTCCTGCTAGAATTAATAGCTATTGGTAGCGTTATGCTTATTCCTAGAAAGGCCAGCAAGTGGCCCTCAGAGTTCAGCACGGGTCAGCTCTCTGTGAAAAATTAGGTGCCAATGCGAACAGCCCCGAGCAACTGAGAACACGCCATGTGGAATATTAAAAAGACTATATGCAACTTTGTATATAAAAAAGGTGACATTGAGGAACTACAGACCTATCAGCCTCTCCTATCAGTGGTTTATAAAATCTTCACTGAAGTTGTTTCACACCGCTTGAAGCTAACACTGGACATGGCTCAACCGACAGAACAAGCTGGATTCAGGAGTGGCTATAGCACAATAGATCATATCCATGTACTGATAGAACTAATTGAAAGAGCGAGGGAATATGAACTTCCATTATGCATGGCTTTTATCGATTATGAAAAGGCCGGTGAAACCAGCAGCAGTTACAATGGCTCTGAAATTCTGCGGTATTGAAGATGCATACATTAATATTATTAATAACATCTATGAAAATGCAAGTGAGAATATTTGGCTGTTTCAGAATACAGCACACATAAACATTGGAAAGGGAGTGAGACAAGGTGACACCATATCTCCCAAGCTCTTTAATGTCACATTGGAAAATGTCTCTCAATCAATGAACTGGGAAAACAAAGGGATAAAGATTAATGGAGATTATCTAACTCACCTTCGTTTTGCTGATGACGTAGTCATTTTTGCAACTACCCCATTAGAGCTGCAGAGTATGATCCAGGAACTTGCTGACAAGAGTAAAGAAGTGGGATTACAAATGAACTTTCAGAAGACAAAAGTGATGTACAATACCTTTTACAAGAAATGAAGATTTATCGATTGATAGAGAAAAGCTGGATATAACAGATACCTACGTTTATCTTGGACAACAGATATCAAGTGGGGGTCACATTGATGAAGAAATTAATCGGCGTATAAAACTTGCCTGGAGAGCGTTTGGAAGAAGCAGTATAATTTTCAAGAGCAATATGCCATTATGTCTTAAAAGAAAAGTGTTTGATCAATGCATCCTGCCAGTGCTTACGTATGGTGCAGAGACGTGGACCTTAACTAAAAGAGACATACAAAGGCCGCAGACAACTCAAAAAAGCATGGAGAGGTGCATGCTTGGGGTAATCAGGAGAGATAAGAAGAATTCGTGGATCAGAAAAATGACAAGAGTGAAAGACATCATCATGATCAGAGTAAAATTCCTGAAATGGCAATGAGCTGGACATACTGCCAGAAGGACAGACCATCGATGGACAGCCGAAATTTTACATTGGATTCCAAGGGACAAGAAAAGACCCAGAAGAAGACCACATGCGAGATGGGTGGAATGAAATTCGAAAGTATGCGAGAATAACTTAGAGGAGACTGGCACAAGACACACCGTTGTGGAAGAGGCTTGGAGAGACCTTCGTCCAACAGTGGATTGACAATGGTTGACAATGATGCTGATCATGATGATACAGTATGAGGAATTCAAAAGGCGAGATAGTCATATATACACAGTGTGGCAAAGAATTTTTAAGACTGGGTCTGTAAAATGAAATAGAAACAAGAAATTATAATTTGTTTTGGTTTTTTATTCAAAATAAGTCCCTCCAGTTTCAATACACTTGTTACAGCGATTTAATAATGATTCGAATGCCTGTTCCAGTTTACTTTGCGGAATCACCTCCAAATCACACGTCGAAGCTGTTTGTATGGTCAAAATATCATCAAAATAACACCCTTTTAACGTCATTTTAAGTTTTGGAAATAAAGAAAAGTCGCGGGGTGCTAAATCAGGCGAATACGATGGATGATTCAACACACAGACGTTATTTTTCGCCAAAAATTTACGAACAAGAAGTGAGGTGTGACTGGGTGCATTATCGTGCAACAAACACCAACTGTTTTCATCCCGATATTCTGGACGAATGCGACAAATTCTGCCCATCAAATGCCTCAAAACATTTAAATAAAACTCACCAGTAATTGTTTGTCCACTTGGAACAAATTCTTTGTGGATAATACCCTTACTATCGAAGAATGTAATGAACATTGTTTTGATTTCCGATGGAACTTTTCTTGTTTTTGTTTTTTTTGGCTTGTGGTGAGTTTTTTTACTTCCATTCCGCACTTTGTCGCTTTGTTTTAGGATCATATTGAAAACACCATGTTTCATCACCTGTAACAATCGATTTTAAGAAGTTTGGATCATTTTCAGTGGCTGAAATGATGTCTCTGCAATGTGCACTTCTCCTTGATTTTTGTTCATTGGTTAACCTGTGTGGAACAAATTTAGCACAGACTTTTGTTTTGCCCAAATCCTCATGCAGGATGGTTCGAATCGTTTCTTTGTTGATGTTTAAAGACTCTTCCATCATTCTGAGTAACGCACATCGATTGTTTGTCACGAAATCACGCTCTTTTTCAATAATCTCAGGTGTCCTAGATGAACTTGGTCTTCCGGTATGCTTACCATCTTCTAGCGTATCTCTTCCGTCCAAAACCCGTTTGTGCCACAGGAAAACATTTGATCTACTTAAACAAAACTCACCGTAAACTTGTTTCATCATTTGGTACATTTCAGAGGCACTTTTACCAAGTTTTGCGTTAAATTTATAACAGCACTTTGTTTCATCTTAATAATTCAACAAGAAAAACATTTTACTTCTCTAATGAACGGCCGTTTCGTTTGAGTTACTTTAACAACTGCGCAGTATTTTTGCCAGAAAGCAAGCAGATGGTCACGGTTTATAACGCATTCGCGATTACACTGGTGGCGCCACCGTAGGCTGAAATCTAGCGCCAGTCTTAATAATTCTTTGACGCACTGTGTATTCATGTATGTAATCATGCATAGATGCAGGATTCATGCGGCATAAAGTCGTATGAACATATTTAGAACTTCAGTTACTCGCGGGGATTTTTTGGCCAAGTTGTTAGGCAACAGAACTACGTTCGAACTTTGAAGAAGGATCTGACCTGATGAGATTCACCCTAGCGTAAGGTAGAAATATTTTTTCTCCCAACATCCAGTTCCAAAGTTACTATATATATGTACGTATTCATTTGTGTACCGTCACTAATCTTCTTCGTCGGGTAATTTGGGAATACCTCTTCATTTTAAAAGCTAGAGACGGAACAAGGTGAACATGCATGGTCAATTTAAACATTGCTATGGTTGATAGCTTCCGTAAACTATAATTTTAATCTGGCCTCTGCCAGAAGGTTGTAACCTAATTTGCAACATATTTATAATAATTATATCATGCTATTTATTCAATTCGCTGTGGCGCACTTCTCGAGTACTGTGCACATTTTCTGTCATATACAACGGCCGTTCCATAAAAAATGAAAGTAAAATCATAAAGTATCTCAAAGTATCTTCTCTCGGATGATATGCAGCGGTCACATCGTTCAGTCCCCTTTTCAAAGCATGAGACGAAGGCATTTTGTGGAAGCTGCTTTACAGGCCCTGCACAGCTCGAATTAACGTTAGCATCTGTGTTGAATGTTGCACCACGGAACTTCTCCTTCATTGTTGGAAACAACCAGAAATCGCACGGGGTGAGATCAGGACTGTGGGCAGGCTGTGGCATGATTTCAATACTGCATTTCGTAAGAAACTGTGGAACACAAGCAGCCACATGTGGGCGGGTGTTATCATGGTGTAGGGTAGTCCACCAGTTCCGGCGTTTAATCGATATGTGTCGTCGAAGACGCTTCAAAACGTACGTAATACTCAGCATTGACAGTAATTTGTGGAGGAATGACATGCTGGTTGACTACACCTTTATGATCAAAAGAAATCATCATCATCACCTTCCCAGCTATTGTGATTTGGCGGACTTTTTCGGAGGAGGCGAGCCTGTGTGTTTCCAAACGCTTGATGCGCGCTTCGTGAGGAGGGTCGAAATAGTTGGACACATGTTTCATCGGCCGTTATTACTGTGTTTAGATCCTTTGTAATCATTTGTTTCCACTCATGACATATCTAAACTCTGGCTAACAATTGTTCTCTCGTCAGGTGGCCACGCACCCATCTGGAACACACATGATGCAGCAGTAATTTGTCGCGTAAAATATGAAATATCGACTTTTTGAAATATTAGGATGCCGCCATTTTATTCGCCGACCTTCTTGCAGGATTGCCCAAAAGGTGTTAACAATACGCTCGGTAACAACACTTTCAGGTCGACCAGGCCTAGGAGCGAGTTCTGCCGACAAGCTCCCTTTTTTAAGCTTTCCAACCGTAGGTTAAAGAAGCGCATATGCTCCAGCTTTTTCCGTCCATCCGTCTGTCCGCACGGTAACTCGCGTAAAATTGGTTCGATTTCGATGAAATTTTAGTATGTGGTAGGGGTCCCCCTGGGGACAAACCCGATTGAAAATGGGGTTAATGGGGTCAAAGGTCACGACATAGGAGCGGAATCCATTCCATTGCCCTTATGCGTCATTATTTGCGTAAATATGGTTCGATTTCAATGAAATTTTAGTATGTGGTAGGAGACCACCTGGGGACGAAACTTATTGAAAATGGGTGAAGTGTGGTCAAAGCTCAGGACATAGGAGCGGGATCCATTCCATTGCCCTTATGCGTTATAACTTACGTACAAATGGTTCGATTTCGATGACATTTTAGTACGTGGTAGCGGACCACTGGGGACGAACCCTATTGAAAATGCGCGAAATGGGGTCAAAGGTCAGGACATAGGATCAGGATCCATTCCGTCGCCCTTATGCGTTATAACTTACGTAAAATTGCTTCGATTGAGACAAAACTTTATCATGTTGTTCCGGAAGTATACTTTACCGCTTCTGTTGAATATCATCGAAATGGGGTCAAAGTTCATGTCATAGGAGCGAGATTTATTCTACAGCCATTATCCTCATAATTTGAGTAATAATTGGAGTAATGATTTCTGGTATGTTGCAAAGCGTATCGTAGTCAATGCATTGCATGATTTTACTAACTTGTTTGAAATCATGTTGCCATCTAAAAATCGTTGACTCTCGCAAACCTTTATTTTTGTAAGCTTTTTTCATTAAATCAACTGCTTCTACAGCCGTTTTACGCAAACGATAGCAAAATTTTATCGCACAACGCATTTCATTTTTTAACTCAGAATCACTCACCTCCCTAGATGTATAGCGAAATGCAGACCTACCTTAAACAACTGCGCAGTAACAAAAGCAGAATCGTCTACCATGGCTAATAACAGTTGCCATGGATACTTTCTTAATTCAGTTCGTCGTTTGAGTGGTTATTTTCCCCCTTCGCACTGTTGCCAATTCAAAAACAATTACTCTCAGTTTTTATAGAACGGTCTTTGTAATACGCTGTATATGGGATTTCTGCGAATTCTTCGTAAAGGACCCATGTGAAATCACAACGGGATGATAAATTTTTGAGGAAGCAACCTCACTGTTTATTTCATTAGACGATGCTATCCATGTTCCTCGGCAACCGCAACATACCGGGGTCGTGGTGATATTATCACACCTGAAAATTCGATATGACTTTAAATATGCAATATTGTTGGTTTACTTTATCAGATAGAAGTACTAATGGATCTCTTTTCTTTCAGAGGAAATAAAGAAGAATGTGACTAAAGTGTGCTCTTCTGAAAGCCAACTGCAAGACCTCATGGCAGTGGAAAGGAGAAAGAAACGGCAAATCGGTTAGTGAATGACAAAACCTTAACAATATGCAATTTCTCCAGTGATATTTCTCTAAAGTTTCTTTAGATACAAATTCTGAAACACGTAAGCTGAACTGCGACCAAAAATATTTTTGCTGTTTTAACGTAAAGCGAAACGTTCACTCGAATTTCTCAGCTAGTGGTGGCGATTTCAAATCCATTAAATTTTGCTTGCCTTTCTGAACAACTGGAAACAATAGCGCTAAAAAGGAGAGGTATAATATGAAGTCGGGATATCTTAACCACGGATGGATGTTGCTGCATGAAAAAATTACCGTGTTTTTCCGTGAATAAGACAATATTTTTTTCCAAAATTTTTAGATTAAACATTGGGGGTCATCTTAACCGGTTGAGATAACATTGCTGTTACCACGGCGAAACTGCTTTCCCTACTAAGACTTACAAGCAGTTATTCCTGGTGGACTTACAGGTCAGCTACAGCCTTTAGATGTTTCCATCAACAAGCCCTTCAAAGCCCTGATGAAAGAAGAATGGAATAAATGGATGCAAAGAGCAAGTAATAACTTGACACCGACAGGGAGAGTGAAAAAACCAACCATTACTGCGGTCTGCAACTGGGTCCTAAACTCATGGAATGGAGTCAAGCAAGAGGTGGTTGTGAAGTCCTTCAAGAAATGTGGAATCAGCAATGTCATGGATGGAACTGTGAATGAACTGATGTACACTGAAGAGCAGTTGAATTAGAGATACCTGTCTAGTAACGTGTAGCACCACTTTTCTCCCTGATGACGGCGGCGATTCGTCTCGGCATGGACTCCACAAGACACCGGAAGCGTTGGGAAGCCATACGGATCCACGACCCCTGAACAAGCTCCCACAGTTCACGAAGATTTGATGGATGGGGGTCAGAGCCTCGAACATCTCTCTCAATGGCATCCCAGATGTGCTTGATGGGATTGAGTTCAGGTGACCTAGCTGGCCAAGGAAGTGAGGTCACGTCGGTGGAGTGTTCATCCAACCATTTTTATACAATTCGGAAGCGAAGGTACGGTGCATTGTCTTGTTGCAGGGTGAGGTCCCCAGTGGGATGTTGAAGACGCACAAACGGGAGCAAATGGTCTTCCAGGATATCCCGGTAATGTTGACCTGTGAATGACGATGTCACACGTACCAGGAGTCCCATTTCAGTCCACGTAAACAGTCCCCAGACGAGAATGCCACCCCCACCAGCTTGAAGAGTACCCTGCAGGCAAGAAGGATCCATCGCTTCATGTGGTTTGTGCCATACTCATATCCTGCCATCCGCATGTACCGACGTGAATCTCGACTCATCAGTCCAGGCAACATTGTTCCACATGTCTAGGGTCCAGTGGGGATGTTCCCTCGCCCATGCTAATGTGCGGTCAGCAGCGGGTCGATGGCTTCTGTATCCTATAGCGAGGAGATGGTTCTGGATGGTGTGGCTGCTTACACGGTTTTGTGCACCAGCGTTAAATTGCCGAGTGATTTCCTGCACTGTGGCCCGTATCTATCCGCTGTTACAATGCGAGCTAGCCAACGATGGCCCCGCTCATCCACACGCTCTTGTCCACGGCAGTTGGCCCTTGCAGAGATAGTTTTACCGGATTCGATGTACTCACGGTGCACCCGTGACACAGTGGCTCGTGAAAATCCCAGTGCCTGCACGACAACTCGGAGATTGAGTGACCCATTCGTCGGGCCCCGACAATTTGCCCACGATCAAATGCGCTTAGATCCTTCGTCTTACCCATACTGCGTCCGACTCTTACTGATTCCCGTCGCATCACTCCTTATATTGTCGGATCGCTGCATACGTCATGTCGTTTCCGTTTACAGGGCCGCCCACAGCGCCACATTTGCATAACGCCAGCTGTCTCTAGTTCAATTGCTCTTCAGTGTATATAGACAGTGACTCATACGACATCAGTGATGCAGTTGAGGTTGGAAAAAAGTGATGTCTGGAACTAATAGTGCTGAAGAAGGTGATGCATAATTTCTAAGTTTGTATCTTTAGAATATTACCTAATTTCTGAAGAATATAAATTTCTAAACTTCTTTTTTTTTATTTATATTACCACACACTTTGTGTGTGATATTACCTAATTTCTAAATGTACTTCAATGAAATTATCCAATTTCTAAAAAATATCAAATGTGTCCCTTTTTGTCATAAAATTATTGATTTCTTAATTTTCGTTTCAAAAAACTAGGGGTCGTCTTATACACGGAAAAATACGGTACATTAAAAATAAGCCTCATGATGTGAAAGTTGCATTCGAATAATGTTCGATCGATCTAGTGAACCGTTTGCGATATCAAACAACATTGCTGTATGAACTAAATTAGTATACACAACGACCACTGGATTAGAAAACTTTATACAGATGTACGCAAACGGCACTTAACGAGGCATATATGCAAAATACGTGGTCACGTGATCTAGGCAACTGTATTGAAGACTGCTGCTCCTCAGTAATCGTCAGTGGTGTTGATCATAGTGAAAAAAACAAAGGATCTTTCGGAGTTCGGTAAAGGGCTTACCGTGGGTGCCCAGGGCCGGATTAAGGGGGTCTATAGGGGCTATAAGCCTTGGGGCCCACCATGATCAAGGGCCCAGGAAGCATGCCTGTACAAGTAATAGAGAGAGAGAGAGAGAGAGTGACAGAGAAAAGTTTATAAAATACTTTTACTTTTATCTCGTATAATTTCCACTTTATAAGAAACAGAGGCAGGAAGATGAACAGATTTCAAGACAGTTACTTACCAAGGGTAAAGGTTTCATGTCGTTGTGTACAGCGAAGTCGGCGAGAGAGTTTCAGCTTTTTCACTACCATCCACCCACATCTCCCAATTGGTACTTGGGACCGTTTGTTATCGAAATCCCCTTTGGCTTCATATTGTATTTAACATAAAAGATGAACTAAGAAGGGTATACAATGGTAATTCAGTAGAAAATCCAAGACAAAATCTAGGGATCTTAAGCTTTTAACTCATGTTCATCTGAGAACATTGAAAAATACAGTGACTTATTATGAGAACTCTGCAGATACTTTAGTAGTTAGAGTTTTGTGTTTTAATGGAGTTCATAATAGTTCTCCGTCATAAGTTCTTTGGGGGCACACTCAGATGTCTTAGCCTTAGGGCCCACTCAAATTCCTTAGCCTAGGGGCCCATAAGGTTTCAATCCGGCCCTATGGGTGTGGGTCTGGCTGGAGCGACGATTTTGAAAACTGCAGAGCTGACTGGTTTCTCAAAGTGAGATATCCCGGGTCTTTAATCAGTGGAAAAATAACCCACATTCCTTTTCTACGAGGCGCAACTGTGGCGCGACGACACTCTTTCTATTAGGTGTGCAACTTAATTCTCGGCCCCAGGCACGACACGTTGACAGCAAATTATAGCAAATCGAATACGTACCTAATCAGGGAAACAATCCCCGTCGTGTTGGATGCATTTGAGCCATCGGTCAGGGAGCTGCCGAATTCCACTGCGGAAAAAGAGGGCTGTTTCGAGTTGATAAAGTCATCAATACTTGTGTGGACCTCCTCGACAGAAGTGAAGTGCGTATCACTCAGGTGATGTTGCAGGGAGCGAAAGAAGTGATAATCCGACGGGGCGAAGTCTGGAGAATACGCCGGGTGGGACAAAATCTAGCATCCCAGGTCGGTGATCGTGTTTAAAGTCGTTTTCGCGGTGTGAACTCGCGCGTTATCCTGAAGCAACAGGACCGACCTTTCGTTGCCGGTGTATGGCCTTTTCGCCTCCATTTGCGTCACTCACACGAATGAGTTGCTGACAATAACGCTCAGCATTGACCGTTTCACCAGATTTGAGCAACTCATAGTGTACGACACCGCGCTGATCCTACCATATGCACAGCAACAACTTCCTGGCATGGATATTCGGTTTGGCGGTACTGGTTGTAGGCTGACCTGGATAAACCCACGATTTGCGCCGCTTAGGATTATCGTAGAGGACCCACTTCTTATCACAGGTCAAAATCCTGTGGAGGAAATACTTCTTCTCGAATCTGGAGAGCAAGGACACAGCAACATCGTAGCGCCTACACTTGTTTGCAACTGTGAGTTGCTGGGGCACCCAAAAGCCGTCCTTGTGAATCCGTCCAAGTTTGTGCAGGCGCTTTGCAATGGCTTGCCGAGTTACTCCGAGTTCCTGGGCAATCTCTGACTGTGTGCGACAGGGATCCGCGTCCAACAGTTGTTCCAGTTCCTCATCGTCAACTTTCTGTGGCTGTCCCGGACGTTCTGCATCACGGAGATCGAAATTTCCGTGCTTAAACCGCTGGAACCACTTCTTACACGTATTGTAGGACATAGCAGCCTCACCCAAAGCAGCACAGACCATTTGCTGGGCTTCCGCTCCACTTTTTTCAGCTGAAACGCGAACAGGAAGCAGTGCCTCAAATGTTGCTTCTCGAACGACATTGCTTTCACCGTCAACTTTCGTCCCTTCTGTTACTACAGCTGTGAGCAGTTACGGTTGCCTGGAAAGCTGTTGGATGGCGCTGCAATCAGCCATTATCGCACACAGCTATTTGCATTTTCCGACGTTCTATGATCGCTTGCGGTTAGGGGCCGAGAATTAAGTTACACACCTAATAAATTAGTCACTAGTCTTTGTTTCAAATTTCTTGCGTTCAGAGAAAAATAACTGTGAAAACGTTAATTAGTAGATTTTTAGTTGCATCACCTATTTCACGGCTGTAAAAAATGATGTTTCAGTTCTTTTAAAACTGTAACACACCGGGTTATGGGTAAAAGAATCAAAGAAGCGTGTGTTTTTGATTATCTGAAATTCAAAATTTGAAGCATAATCGCAAAAACCGCATTAGTGAATTGCGTATAACCGAATTGGAAGCGATAGGAACTACATTGAAATATCGGGACTAACGCAGAATTAAACCTATGTAATAGGCTATGCACTCTGACGTCACAGTACTTGCAGCGCCATCTGCTTTTATCCGGTGGCCGAAATCGGAACTAAGCTCGCGGGCCGCGGATGGCCTAGTGGCCAACGATCGTGACTGTCACGGAGGAACCTCAGGTTCGATCCCAAGCAGATACGAACGCTCGAACCACTAAATATCCACTTTGCGTCGGATGAGCACGTTAAGTCGTCGAACCTCGGGCGGGTACTGCCCTCCCCCGGTAATAAATAAGGGAGACTTTCTCCCCCTTTCTTCTTCGCTCCAGGTGTCACTTTCCTATCGGGCACGCTAGACCAAATTTCCTAGCATCCTATTTCTAAGGGTTGTTGAAGACCTGGGGGTCAGACACTCCCCTTCCTAAAATATTCTAGATATTATATGATGATTTGAATTAAGCTCACCGCTATCGCACGATACGAAAAATCAAGGATAAATATCGGAAAATAAAAAAGACAAACGACTTCATCTGTGCTCGAACAACTATCTGCTGTCTGTGCACACGCAGACAGTTGTTACAACTATCTGCTACACGCACGTGCTTGAACAACTACCTACGCGCACGTGCTCGAACAACTGTCTGTGACGTTTGTTCTGCTACGTAGATGTTATATCGTGTTTTATTTCATTTTTGTTTTGTCATTGCAGAGTAATTTCAGAAAAAGGAATGAAATTGCAGAGTAATTTCATAAAAAGGAATAAAATTGCAGTGTAATTTCATAAAAAAGAATAAAACTGTAGATTAATTTCATAAAAAGGAATAAAACTGTGAGTAATTTCATAAAAAGGAATAAAATTGCAGAGTAATTTCATAAAAAGGAATAGAACTGTAGATTAATTTCATAAAAAGGAATAAAATTGCAGAGTAATTTCATAAAAAGGAATAAAATTGCAGAGTAATTTCATAAAAAGGAATAAAATTGCAGAGTAATTTCATAAAAAGGGAATAAAACTGTAGAGTAATTTCATAAAAAGGAATAAAATTGCAGAGTAATTTTATAAAAAGGAACCAGCGTTACTTTATTTCGTAAAAAGAAAAAAAGGGGCAAATAAAATTATAAGAAAGTACATAACTGTAGGCATAGTTTTGATTCACTGTGATGGCAATTTAAAAAATGATTGGTCCCGTGGAATTTTTCTTTGTAGTACAAGATGGAAGAAGATAAAGCTGGAAGAAAAACGTCGCTTAAATAGAGAACGACAGCGGCGATGGCGTGCAAACGAATGTGTTAATATTTTGCATAACTTAAACGAACGCAGTGATAATCGCACACGAAATGAAACTTTTGAAGAAACACAAGCCAGTTCGTGTAATAAAAATTTCAGTCACAGCTGTTTCACCCTTGCATGGCACGGACTATGAGCTTAGTTACATATAAAAGTGAAAAACGTATAACCGGGAAACGCATAACCGAGAGATGTAATATTCAGAATGAATTAAATGGAAAATAATTCTGAGAGATGTAATATTCAGAATGAATTAAATGGAAATAATGCTTCTATATGGAGATGTAATATTCAGAATGAATTAAATGGAAAATAATTGAGATGTAATATTCAGAATGATGTAATATTCAGAATGAATTAAATGGAAAATAATTGAGATGTAATATTCAGAATGATGTAATATTCAGAATGAATTAAATGGAAAATAATTAAATATATGCAATATTCAGAATGAATTAAAATGTAATATTGAGAGATGTAATATTCAGAATTATTTAAATGGAAAATAATTCTGCAATATGGTTTCAGTAGCTTCGGCTTAGTAGTTCCTATTCTTTAATATAAAAAAAAATCTATTGAAATGACATCCTAAAATTGTTTGCCATTTGTTTACTGTGAAATGCTCATGACAAGACAATGCGTCTCATAAAATGTTTTAAAGAAGGTAGTTTCATATATCCTTTTATTTAAACTTGCTGGCAGTTCGAAAATTGAGATCATCATATTTGCTACTTGAAATTGCATTGTTTTCGTTCTATTGCCCTTCTTTTTTCATTTTCTGTGATTCCGAAGGCGATGACCTAACTTCCCGTGCAACCCAGCCTTTGACCCAACTCCCTGAACTCTTTCTGTGATCCTGAAATTGGTTGTAACAGTAGAGATTTCTTGCTGATGCACGATGACCTTCAAAAACAACACGTGGAAAATTTGCCTTGGAGATGAATGCTTTCTCGCTCTAGATCCACGATATAGTACAACCACCTGCGCTCATCTCATTTAGGTAATGACAAGGAGTGTTTAAGGTCATGTCTTCAGCTGAGAATCACAGTGTATGTCAGCAACCCTTGGTACAGTTCCCGGATTCTAACTCAGTTTTAAGGTTCCTCAATTAACCTCTGACTCTAACTTAGACTGACCTTCAGGTGAGCACAACTTTTATTTCCTTTTTTTTTTTTTTTTTGCGGGATGCAAAGATTAGAATAACTTCTCTTGCCTAAAGCACGGAAATCTAATATGTGATTATATATAGTGTGCATCAGATTTTCTGTTAAATTATCCAGTGATGCGCCCCCGTCTACAGAGGCTGAAACAAATGCCGCTGTCACGAATGTGATGTGTATTGTATCAATCATCAAGCATGCATTAAAAGTACCCTCTTTCTTTAACCTTCTAACAACGAAGTTCCCAACCAAACTTTTGCCCAAATTCTGAGCTACTAAAATATATATATTTTTTTATTACTTTCAGACAAGCCCCTCATTTTATTTTCAATGAGTTCCTATCTAAAGTGTTGACATTTGTTTGTGTAACAGTATTTAAATTTAGTTTTTTTCAATTGCAATTCTTCCCTTAATAGTCTCCATTGGAGTCATACGTCATTAAATTTTCCCCATTTGGTTCCAGGTTAGATAGGAAACCTAAATTTCATGTGTTACGCGTGATTCGAACCCAGAACCAGCATTGCTAAGAACCGGTAGCCTCTATTTAAACTTCTGACAGTTGGACGGTTTTCAATCCCTCTTGTCCGAGCCATTCATTTTGCTTTGTGTAAATTTTTCAGCTAGAATTTTGAAAATGTTTCATTTTTATTTGTGTAATTGATCAAAACAGAGAGTTCTGGAAGAGACTTAGGAAACCTTCAATCCAGCAGTGGATTGAAAATATTTGATGATGATAAGAGACTTAGGAAACCTTCATCCAGCAGTGGATTGAAAATATTTGATGATGGAAGAGACTTAGGAAACCTTCATCCAGCAGTGGATTGAAAATATTTGATGAATGGAAGAGACTTAGGAAGCCTTCATTCAGCAGTGGATTGAAAATATTTGATGATGATAAGAGACTTAAGAAACCTTCATCAAGCAGTGGATTGAAAATATTTGATGAATGGAAGAGACTTAGGAAGCCTTCATTCAGCAGTGGATTGAAAATATTTGATGATGATAAGAGACTTAGGAAACCTTCATCCAGCAGCGGATTGAAAATATTTGATGAATGGAAGAGACTTAGGAAGCCTTCATTCAGCAGTGGATTGAAAATATTTGATGATGATATTCCAATGTCGCCTTCGAAATTATATATCTACACTCCTGGGCCATATCATTGTGACCCCTGCTCTCTCCACGAGGGGGCGCATCCTACAGCACTTAGCAGAACGGTGTAGAATATGTATAGACGGTGCATCCACGCCATGTCATCAATCTTCATCTAAAGAGGATGAATAGGATGTTGCATTTCAAAAGTGCCGCCCCGGTGGCGCAGTGGTCTAAGCGATGGACTCTGATCATTCGTCTGTAACGGGTCCGGATTCGAATCCTGGTGAGGCATGGATGTTGTGTTTGTCTTACGGCACTGGCTCTTTCCCTTCCCTGGAGCCAGTGACCCTAAATTAGGGACGGGCGACTGCCTTTAGCCCATTGAGTTACTCACGGTGGTCGTTAAACCTCCAATCAAAAAAAAAATTCAAAAGCTGAAAAAGCTTTTTCACCGAAATAAGCGTAGAAGTTAGTCTCCTTACTTCGCTCTAACAGCACCGAAGTTTACTTTGTGCTGTCTATAATTTTTTTGCTCCGAAGGCCAACTTCCTTGGTGCTTAAGAGGGGTGGTGATAGTCATGACATTTTGGCATTTTTTTAAATATTTTCCCTGCAAAATTGGTTAGGTCAAAATTTGTAGAAGCGTGGGCTTCTAATAATTTTGTTTGCGTTTTTTAAACTATCCGCTTTATTACGAGGGTTGTACCGAAAGTAATGCAAAAATGGGCATACCTTTTTTATTAACTGATAGAGATCATTCAAATTGCACATGTTGGTAGCGTAACTCTTTCTCTATACAAAGGTACTACTCAACATAGTCTCCATCACAAGCGATGCATTTGTGCCATCGTTGAAACCAACTCTCGAATCCTCTTTTAAAAAATTCAGGTGTGGACTGTTGTACCCAATTCTTCACTCACAGCCACTTTCATCTCGTCTGTGTCATCAAATCGTTGTCCCCGGAGACTGTCTTCCATTGGACCGAACAGGTGGAAGTCGAAGGATCCCAGATCTGGGCTGTACGG
Organism: Macrothele yani; assembly: GCA_039090855.1. Classification (NCBI taxonomy): domain Eukaryota; kingdom Metazoa; phylum Arthropoda; class Arachnida; order Araneae; family Macrothelidae; genus Macrothele; species Macrothele yani. Next base: position 61,800,575 of record CM077029.1, read on the forward strand.
TGGATTGGGAACCACCGACCAGTCTAATTTGCTGATTGCCTGATTTGTTGCCAAAGATGTGTGTGGTCTCGCATTGTTATGGTGAATGTGAATCCTTTTCAGATTTTTGTTCGGTCTCTTCCTCCTTATGGCTTTTCTAACCTTCTTTTGAGTGTCTCAATGTACCGCTCACTAGCCACGTTCCAGAACATCAAGGAGAATGACACCCCTGTCATCTCAAAAAACAGTCACCATGAATTTCTGTGCTGATCTCTGGCTCTAGAATTTCTTAGGCCTCGGTGAAGAGGTGTGACGCCATTGCATGGATTGATTCTTCGTTTACGGATCGTAAAGATACGCCCACGTTTCATCCCTTGTCACCGGATCTGGAAAAAAACGTGTCTTCATTAGCTTCAAATGCTTCCAGCAGAACAGAGCAGACTTCCAACTTTCTTTCCTTCAAATCGGGTGTCAACTGCCGAGGTACCCACTTTACAACACTTTCCGATACCCTAAGCCTTCCACCATCTTCTGTTATGGCATTTTGACCACAGTCCAGTTGTGCAACAAGCTCACGGATTGTGACTCGTCTCTCCACGAGAATAAATTTCATCCACTCGCTGACGATTCGTGACATTGGTCGCAGGCAATGGTCTCCCACTGAGTGGTTTGTCTTCAATGCTGGTTTCCCCTTCTTTAAACTTCTTCATCCATCTGTACACATTGCTCTTGTCAATGGTGTCATCTCCATAAACATTCTGTAGCCTTCTGCGGATGTCGGACAGCCTGCACTCTTCCTTCGTCAAGAACTCAATGACGGCACGTTGCTTCTGCTTGAAATCCATTATTTACCTGCAATGAAGAAGAAGGTTTACTATAGAGGAAGAGTTATTCTACCAACATGTGCAATTTAAACGATCTCTGTCTGTTAACAACAAGTTATACCCACTTTTGCATTATTTTCGGCACAACCCTTCGTATTTTGAGACTTCTGAGCCAACAATCTAATTTTTCTGATCCGGTGTAGAGAGCGATTTCGTTTGTGCCACACTCTTGAGCCCGCTTCTATTAAATTTATTTAATTTATTTTTTGGTGATCTTTGATAGAAATTATTTTGGGCGGGCGGGGTTTCAGTATACACTGAAGAGTCATTGAATTAGAGATACCTGTCTAGTAACGTATAGCACCACCTTTCGCCCAGATGACGGCGGCGATTCGTCTCCGCATGGACTCGACAAGACCCCGGAAGCGTTCGGAAGCCATACGGATCCACGACCCCTGAACAAGCTCCCACGGTTCACGAAGATTTGATGGAGGTGGGTCAGAGCCTCGAACATCTCTCTCGATGGCATCCCAGATGTGCTCGATGGGATTGAGGTCAGGTGACCTAGCTGGCCAAGGAAGCGAGGCCACGTCGGTGGAGTGTTCATCCAACCATTCGGATACAATTCGGGAGCTGCATTGTATTGTTGCAGGATAAGGTCCCCAGTGGGATGTTGAAGACACACAAACGGGAACAAATGGTCGTCCAGGATATCCCGGTAACGTTGACCTGTGAGGGACGGTGTCAAACGTACCAGGGGTCCCATTTCATTCCACGTAAATAATCTCCAGACGAAAATGCTACCCCCACCAGCTTGAAGAGTGCCCTGCTGCCAAGAAGGATCCATCGCTTCGTGTGGTTTGCGCCGTACTCGTATCCAGCCATCCCCATGTACCAATGTGAATCTCGACTCATCAGTTCAGGCAACATTTTCCCACATGTCTAGGGTCCAGTGGCGTTGTTCCCGCGCCCATGCTAATCTTTGCACCCTGTGGTGTACGGTCAGCAGCGGTACCCTCGTGGGACGATGGCTTCTGTACTTCATAGCGAGGAGATGGTTCTTCGATGGTGTGGCTGCTTACACGTTTTTGTACACCAGCGTTAAATTGCCGAGTGATTTCTTGCACTGTGGCCCGTCTATCCGCTATTAAAAACCGAGCTAGCCAACGATGATCCAGCTCATCCACACGCTCTTGTCCACGGCAGTTGGCCCTTGCAGGGATGGTTTTACCGGATTCGATGTACTCACGGTGCTCCCGTGACACAGTGGCTCGTGAAAATCCCAGTGCCTGCACGACTTCCGAGATGGAGTGACCCATTCGTCGGGCCCCGACAATTTTCCCACGATCAAATGCGCTTAGCTCCTTCGTCTTACCCATATTGCGTCCGACTCTTACTGATTCCCGTCGCATCACTCCTTATATTGTCGGATTGCTGCATACGACATGTCGTTTCCGTTTAACAGGGCCGCCTACAGCGCCACATTTGCATAACGCCAGCTGTCTCTAATTCAATTGCTCTTCAGAGTATACTTTATTTAATTTTTTTTCTATTTTATAAAGTCCGGTCTCATTCACATGGCATGTCAGTTGTCCACTACGAACTCCGTGAAATTGGGGAAAAGGAAGCTCTTGTCGGTGCTTCAACGAAGAATGATTATCGACACGAGGAAGACAAGGTACAGACCATAAGCATTGTTGGCCCTTCTAGTGCTACCGATGAGCATGTGGGCCGAATGGTTCAAAGAGAAACACAAATCTACCAAATGTGCCGGGAATGGAAGACGACTACTGGTTGACAGTCCGGTTGTCGCGTGATGTCTGGTTTCAACAGACGGCTCATGATCCTTCATTTAACAACAGAGAAATGTTTCCGAGACAACAATCCGGCAGACTGTCTTGTGGATAGCCCTAAGGATTCTGTGACCCGGTCATATGCCCATGTTGACTAATTGTCATCGACAGCTTCTCTTACAACGGGCACTGGAGCACCGCGAATGGACATTGGACGACTAGAAATGAGTCACCCTGGTCCGATGAATCGAAGTTCTAACTTCAGTGTGCCGACGGACTTGTTCGTACTTTACACGGCTTGGTGGACAGATACAACCAGACGCCATGACTGGCCGGAAATGGGACGGCGGCGACGAAGGCAGTATCATGGTATGAGAATTGATTTCATGGACACCATTGGTTCCCCCGTCCTTGCTGAACACACTCTCGCCGCCAGATACTACCTAGGTATTGCTTTGAATCAAGTGTTGCCCTTCATATTGGCCCCGTATCTAGATGTCAGTAGTGTCTTTCATTAAGACAATGCCCCATGTCATAAAACCAATTTATTTCGAGTGCGTCTTTGGCTGCCAAATTTCCCCGACTTGAATCCTATCGAGCATTTGTGGGATGCAATAAAACGCGGCATTTGTTGGTCCACGCCAGTACCTCGCTGCATATCTCAACTCCCGTACTTCTTTATTTTGTCCAGAAGGTTTAATAATACCTGAGGACACCTTCCATGATCTAGTGGGGACTATAGTACGCCTGGTGCATACAGTTACCGCTACGAATGGCAACCCTGCAGGCGATTAGGTAGGTGGTCATAATGTCAACTCTCATAAATGAATATGAAATTTTGATGTGTGATTTTGTAACTTGTAACATTGTTTTCATCAGCAGTGCACTGTTAAAACTTTTGTGGTATGTTGCACCAAAAAGTGCACCACTTTCTGAGGAAAGATATACCTTCGTGTAGTACAAACAAAACACGACAATGACAGGTTCAACTTTTCGCCACGTTATAGTACAAGGATGCATGCAAGGGTGTACCGTGTTTTTGAGTTTATTTTGTACCACAGAATGGTATATCTTTTCTAAAAACGTGGTGCAGCTGGTGTAATACCACTTTTTTCCTGCAAAATGTTTAACAGTGTCTTACTCTATCGCTATTTGATTTGTTATTAAAAACATGATTCATTTTCATTTTTTTAATTAATTTCGGCGGTTGTGGTTTTATATGCTTGTTACTTTCATCAAAGTGATTTGATATGCTGTTAATTTTAGTAGTGCAATTTGATGTAAGTTACATTTATAAGTGGCATATAATGCATTTGTTACTATGTGATTTGACATGCTTATTGGTATTAGTTATATTGTTTGAATTTTTATTGTCAGCTATCTAATTTGATGCGATGCTGTTAGCTAAGCGATTTTATGTGCTGCCGTTTGCTGCTTTGTGCGCTAAAAACATACAGCTTGCAGCTAACGCTAATGTGATTATACTCATTGGTAAAGAGACAGATACACGAGTTCGTTAAAGATACACAGCCTGCAAAAATACCCGTGAAATCACCTATCCCTGCAAGAACCAAAGAAGCCATTAACACACAGTTATTTTTCGGAATATTACTACGATTTCTGCAACCTCGCGTGGGAACGTAGATGTTAACTTCTTTCCTTCACAAACGTCACATTGCTCCTCGGATTGGCAGAAACAACATGGAAGTCTTGTTAAGGTACCCAAAAGGAGCACGCCACAAGAGTCTTTCTTTTTAGTTCACTTATTGTATAACACCACAACTAACACGAGACTAAGAATTTAAGACAGATACCACCATGGATCAAAAACTAACAGATGAACTACGGTGAGCTGCCTCGGTGGCGCAGTGGTCAAAGCAATGGCTTCTGATCATTCGTCCGAAAGGGGTCCGGGTTCGAATCCCGGTGAGGCATGGATGTTGTGTTTGTCTTACGGCACTGGCTCTCTCCCTTCCTTGGAACCAGTGACCCTAAATTAGGGATGGGAGACTACTTATAGCCCATTGAGTTGCTCACGGTGGTCGTTAAACCTTCAGCAACCCAATCAGAGCCAATTTAAAGAGACAGGGGGACCCAGGAGTTAAACAGTATTTTAGGGCCCGTGTTATATCTACGGTTTTACTATTGGTGGCTGAACAAAAGTACCCAGGAGAAAACATTCCCAAAATATGATGAGGGAGCCATAAAAATATCCCCCATCATATTGAAGTGTGTACCCCATGATTCATGGATGAATCAGTTGATGGACGACCGTGAATACAGTTCTTAAACTCATGGATTTTGCAGTTGTTCCTTTTCGAAGAAATTAAAAGAGCTATAGAACACCGCAAAATAAATTGTTATGAGCCCACCGTCGTCTGACAAACCCAAATAAATAAGTAAACTATCAAGCAACCAAAACCGTTCGTGCGGTTTGATCAGAGCCAATTTAAGAAGACGGGGACTGAACAGTATTTTTGGGCCACAGTATTAGTGGCATATGTACGGTTTTACTATGAGTGACTGAACAAAAATACCCAGGAGAAAACATTCCCAAAATATGATGAGGGAGCCATAAAACTATCCCCGCCATATTGAAGCGTGTACCCCATGATTCATGAATGAATCGGTGCTATCAAGAAAATGTAAAAATGCATGTTTGAAAAATGGATACTAGTTCAGTTCTGATTTAATCCCGCCTCCCCCTAGGATTCAGCTTATTGAAATTATATCGAACAAGTGGACAAAATAATATGATCCAAATATCATCTTTTAAACAAATTCTTAATGTAGGAAAATATCCCCCAATTACAGATGTATGCAAAAAAAAACATCTCCAATGTTTTCGAACCGCTCCTGTGGCTCAGTGGCCTAAGCGATGGCCTCTGATCATTCGTCCGAAAGGGGTCCGGGTTCGAATCCTGGTGAGGAATGGATGCTGTGTTTGTCTTACGGCGCTGGCTCTCTCCCTTCCCTGGAACCAGTGACACTAAATTAATGACGGGCCACTTCTTATAGCCCATTGAGTTGCTCACGGTGGTGGTTAAACCTCCAATAAAAAAAATGATTTGAGGATGAACTGGGGGCGACTATTACTTTTTGCGGATTCCTCTTAATAAAGGAGAAAGAAATAAAAAAAAATTCATAAGTCATTTCCTTATGGTTTTTGCCGTGCTATTTGCAAAAAAGAAAAAAAAACCCTGTAGAACTCAGTCAATTCTTCAAGCACCCTGCATGATTCTGGGGTGCCACCCCGGCGGCGCAGTGGTCTAATCTATGGCTTCTGATCATTCGTCTGAAAGAGGTCCAGGTTCGAATCCCGGTGAGGCATGGATATTGTGTTTGTCTTACGGCACTGGCTCTCTCCCTTCCTGGAACCAGTGGCCCAAAATTCGGGACGGGTGACTGCTTATAGCCCATTGATCAAATTATCATATGTAGAGGATTTTAGGAAGAGAGTGTTTGACCCCAGGTCTTAAACAACCCTTAGAAATAGGAAGCTAGGAGATTTGGGCTAGAGTGCCCGATAGGAAAGTGATACGGAAGCGAAGTAGAAAGGGGAGGAAGTCGCCCTTATTTATTACCGAGGGGCCAGTACCCGGGGTCCGACGGCTTAACATGCCCATCCGACCCACGGCGGATATTTTGCGGATCGAGCGTTCGTACCTGCTGGGATCGAACCTGAGGTCCTTTCAGTGGCAGTCACGAACGTTGCCCACTAGGCCACCCGCGGCCCATAGCCCATTAAGGTGCTCATGGTGGTCGTCAAACCTCCAATAAAAAAAGTTCTGGGGCCCCTTGAAAATGTGGGGCCCGGGGCTGCAGGCCCTCTCACCCCCTCTTAAATGGGATCTGAACCCAATACATTCTTTAACACATCTCGAACTTCTTATTAATGCCTAACACAAAATCCGTTTCATACCCGCAGACCCCTTAAAACTTCTGAGACATAGGTTTGTTTTATAAAAATATGATATTAATCCTTCCTTGTTGATAACGTGAATCTTGTCTTCTTGGTGTCATTGTTCTTGATGTGGTGGCAAAGGCAAATATACATTACCCCCCCCCTCTCCCCGTTAGAAAGAAACGCAGTGCTTCTTCAGAGAAAAAAAATTGTAACTCTTGACCATGATAACAAGTATCCAATGCATAGAGGATTTTTTTCATTTTTGGAAGAAGAGATATGGCTCCAAATAAACATCTGTATTTACTCTCTCTAGCGCGACAGTTCTGGAATAGTAGTATACGTACACGTAATATTTTTCATAGTCAACGATATCAGAATACATTTTCTTAATCGAACTTTTAGAAGCAGATATAGTGAGGGAAATAAAATGCACATCTTTGCCCTGCAGCACGAGAAGTGTGTGTTATTTCAAGTGCAGAATGGAAGCAAAATGTTTGCCACCTCCCCGGTGGCGCAGTGGTTTAAGCGATGGCTTCTGATCATTCGTACGAGATGAGTCCGGGTTCGAATCCCTGGTGAGGCATGGATGTTGTGTTTGTCTTACGGCACTGGCTCTCTCTCCCTTCCTTGGAACCAGTGGCTCTAAATTAGCGACGGACGACTGCTTATGAGTTGCTCACGATGGTCGTTAAACTACCAATCTAAAAATTAAAAAAAATGTTTGCCATAATGGAAGGTATTGAGCAGAGAAAAAAAACTGCAAATGGATTTGTAGAACGATATGGAACAACCTAAATATCGAGCTGAATAACCATGTGAATATGCGCCCCCTAGAATCAAGGTTGTATATGGGAAAGGAGCAAAATACGTGTATGGATCAGCATTCTCGTTTAAGTTAGCCACCGGAAAATGACTTTTTCAAATCTGTTGGTCGGAGGATCTGAGGCGCTGGCTTCTGACCATTCTTCCGAGATGGGTTCGGGTCCCACATGAGTCATGGGTGGCGCACTTGTCTGATGCCATTGGTTCTTTGCCCCCTTCCAGAAACAAGTGTCACCAAATTAGGAACGGGCGACTGCTTGCAGTCCTAAGATCTTCTCACGCTTGTCATTATACCCGAGACAACTCCCCAACAGAAAGAAACCTGACTAACATGTGTGGAGATGTGGTGTCCACGTACGGACTGACCATCCGTGTCAATGGGCGAATTTCCCCATACTTCGTATGATAAAAGATTGAATATGAAATCACGTATGTAGTCCAATGAAAGTAGCAAAGAAACACATTCACTGCAGAAAATTTCTATTAAAACTTTTTGTTCCGAAGTTAAAATATGTGTACCTGAAAAGAGCACCAGATTTTCAAATTCAAATGCTGCTAGGTATTAAGTCCTGATATAACGTTTGGAATTCATTCCCGATAGGCCAACGTAAGACAATCACTCTTAAAACAAAGACATTCTCATTTCATTAGAGGTAATGACACACGCATGGGAAATTTATTAGGGAATTTCGAAATGAGTCGGCACTGTGAAAACACAAACTTGACGGTGGTGGAGCTCGGACCTGCATCCTTCTGCTTCAGAGCCGAATGCGTTCCCAATTAAACTACACCGACAAGTGCTTATCACTGCTATTTGCCATCTTGACATGTCCGTTATTACTGTAGTACGCCTCAGCACACACAACGAAGATGGCTGACGTTACACTGCAAAGTGCAGATGATGTCACAAACGACATAATTTGCTGTCCCAATGACGTCACAATAGTACACTCTCGTCTCTTAAATAACATTTGTGACAATGATTTCACATTGTGTCGATATCAATATAACGTCGTTTCAACGTTGTTTCTAGGCACAAAATGTATCTGAACAACTCCACTCTCAGCTTTACGTTGCGTTTTACACGCGCCCCTCAAATACTTGCGATTAATGTACATGGAAATGTGTGAAAGAATTCATGGCCTGATGTGTTAAACTAAAGTAACAGAAAATGCGATATGCTCTTACTGTAAGTTCAGATTCACATTCTGCGATGGCAATAACTTGGAATATCTTGCCAAACGCAAACACACAATATGCTTTCTGATCTATTAAGAACTGAAAGTGTGTCATTTGCGAATTGTTTTGTTTTAGTTTAGGACAGAAACAGATAGTGAGTAATTCACACAAGTTGTTTTTCGAATCATTTGAAACTTTTACAGATTAGGAAACTGGGACTCATTGTTTTCTTAGAAATAAACTCACTGCACAACATGCAAGATTTCAATACTTTGTCGATTTATTAACTGTTTTATCGCATCTTCATTGTACGTAAGTCAAATACCAGCAGGCACAAGACAAAACGGAACACAGAAATAGCACATGGCGGCAAGAAACATTGTTGCTTTGGCACGTGGGAGTACCACTTCCCGAACAAAATTCTGAATCTTCTGTCTGTTCATAGAGCAGCCTGGATATTCGGACTAAAGCGCTTTATAAAGACGGCCGGTCATCTAAGCTTTCGCCGCAACCTAAAGCAAAGCCAAGACCAGAACATCACTTATCCTAAAGCTAATTTTATCTTTTAAAAAGGCTTTTCTCCCTTTCTTGTCCAAGCATATACATACTAACAAGCTTTCTTTTAGTAATCTCCGCTTTGCGCTGTAAACCAATATATATATGCAAGCAGTAATTCATCAGGATCTTTATAAAACTGAATTAAGTCGATATTTGCTGCTGACATTGTTGTTTTCGCATTGGTGCTATACGCAGATTATCATCAACCAGGATCTCAGTTTGCGGAGATGGACGACAAGTCTGACGACCCCATTGACGATTCCACCTATTCGTTCCCATCGTCTGGATTTGCAATATGGATTTCAAGAGTGAAAAACGAGAACTTTTCCAACTTTATAACTCCGAGAATTTCAGACGAACTACGCGCATCGAATATCCTTATGAACTCCCCTCTTCCTCCTGTGCATAGTAGTACGCACACGTACGGTAAGGACATTGACGGAACCCCAACTCCCGGCTTCGGCAACCATGAATCTCGACGGGTTGCTTTCAAGACAAGAAACAAAACTCAACTCTACGGTACCTTGAGTTCGGGACAAGTTTATCAGACGGCGATAAATGAACCACTGTCTTCAGTACCTTTAGGAAAATCACTTTTGAGCACAAAAGGCCACAATAATCCAGTCTATAAAATGCATCACCATATCGTCAGTCCAATGGAATACAAAGACATAAGTACGTTTTTGACAGCACTCAGCAAATTATCAGATGATGTAAAACCAAATTCTTCTGAAACAAGTAAATCATCCTCAAAGTCAAATTCTCTTGGAATCTCGAAAAGTGAGAAAAAAGAAGCAGGAGATTTCAAAGCAAGTAACTCAGTTAAAGAGTCATTGGATTACATTAAAGAATCCAGTTTGTCAGATCGGAAGTTTCGAAATTTTATATATAAGTTGGGAAGCAGTAAATCTTCAAACCACCCTCAAACAGACGACTCAGGCTCTCGTTTGTCTTCAGTCACTTTCAACAAAGATAATAACGACAGATTACGACGTAAACGACAGATTACTCACACGGCTTCTTCAAGCAGTCACACGCCGGCTTTATATCGTACTGTTGATATCTACAATCCTAAAACGAATGCCTACCCAACCGGAATTATTATATCAACTACTGGAACTGACGTCACTGGTGGAAATACTACTGAGTGGACAACCTTGATAAAAGGTACATTCATAAGTGGGACTTATGCGCACATTGTTCAGAGTACAACTAGCATATATTACACTATCAGCAAAACAAGAGTACCATCAAAAGAGGCAGAAACTACAGCAATTATGAGGGAGAATCTTACGACGGAAGCAACAACAACTGTGAGTGAAATTCTAAAGTCTGATACAGGAACTACAATACCTGTAAGTGAGGAACTCAAGCCGGTCGCAGTAACCACAATCACTGCAGCTGAGAAACTCAAGACGGACATAGAATCTGCAATCACCGTAACTGCGAAACTCAAAACGGACGTTTTAACTGCAACGGAGAAACTCAAGACGGACGTAAAACCTACTGCAACTCTAGTTGGCAAGGTTAAGAATTCTGAGTCTTCTCAAGGTCATGGGTTCGAGACGACAACGAAAATTCCGGAATTTCCTGCGCATAAAAGCCTGGTGGACATTTTGGAAAAGGCAGATGAGAAACATATCTTAACTTCTACGCAAGCGCAGAACGGAAATACTCTTTCACTTCTTGCAAACAAGCACGCTACAAAACAAAAGCAAAATCATTCCGATATGCCGAATGTTAGTTTGATACATAGATCTTTAATTCCTGTACACGAAATGAAAGAATTATCTACTTCTTGGACAATGGAGATCTTAAATAAAAATTCCATTACGTTGTTTGAAAAAGATCACAGTGCAAAAGATATGCAAGATGTTCGTACAGAAAATTCTGATGCTTCTGATATTGGAGAAGACAGTTTGATCCAGAGCATTTCTTTCATTGCTACAGATGAAGTAGTAGGAAAGGCAGTGCTAAGTACTGTTTCTGAAGGAAAGCATCTTGAAACACTATACGAAGGCGAAGTATTGACATCTTCTTTACCTGGAAAGGTAGAAATGTCAACCAACACTCATAAAACTGTTAACGATTTGCTTTTAAGAGAAGGTGAAATATCAAATTCTGGCTATCCAGTAGCCTCGTCCGAGACATCCACCGATGAAATACTGTCGCCGTCTTTCTCAGGATCAGTTACTTCGGGTGAAATTTTTCCAACTCCTGTTCTTACTCTTGTCGATATTCCTGAAAAGAATACCGCGGTGGGATCATCAGTTTATATGGGCGAGGAACAAATCAGTTCAATGTTTAACTTTGTTTTCCAGATTCATCTAAAATTTTAGAAAGCAAAGAATTGCTTCTCCAGGTGGAGAACTTTCCTATTCTACAAAGTGTCTCTTTAGAATCAGAAAACACACCTGCCATAATTTTAACGAATACATTGGACAGTAGGAATGATAAAAGTTCAGATTTTCCCTCCAGCAGCATTCATTCCGTGCCCGAAAATGATAAAGAATTACTCTCTTTAGTTTCAAAAGAAAGGTTAGGCTCTGGAGATTTGCCTTTGCAACCGGCATCGAAGCTCGCCGACGAAAAAATTACTTTCCTGGGTTACACCATATCAGCACCGCTTAGTGATTCGTCAGTCACGAATTCATTTGGCACAGAATTTAACGTAGATAGCAGCTTCAATCATGAAATAAAAGTAACAGTCGAAGAACATATTCCAATATCTCTAAATAACACTGAGCTGGCTGGAGGAACTTTGGGCTCCCTCAAACCTTCAATAATTTGGAATTCTGATTTACATTTCACGAAGAAAGTACCAAAAACTCTCACTGCTCCTTTCCAGAAAGAAAAAGAAATCACAGATCAAACAACCAGTTTGCTTATGAATACAGAAGTTAGCATATCAATTAATATTCTCAATTCAAAAACTCGACCCTTCAGTGCAACAGAAATCCGCCCGCATGACGAGGAAGCCAAACCTTCCCTACATAAGGTTCTTCCACAAAGAGTATTTTCCAGCGAGTCAAAATATGAAACCGAAGTTGAGGATAAGAATACACACATTTCCGGTTTTTCGGAAATAAACAGAACCCCACAAAACGGCGCATCCACTGAATCCACTGGCAATAAAGAACAGTTTTCTTCAGCTAGTTTACCAGAAACCACGCGAAAGGAACCTGATGCACATTTAAAAGGTGAAATTTTCACAACAGAAACTGACTTTATCACCTTCAACACCGAACTACTCGTGCCTCTGACACCAAGTTCAGAATATTTAGAAATAGACAGCAGTATGGCACACTTAGAAGAGTCTTACGTGACTTCTGGTTTGAATCTTGAGGAAAGTGAAAGAATTGAAGGTTTACATTCTGTCCATGCAACGTCTGATTTGGAACTCCCACTTACCACAGTACTTTTTAAAGGATCCGAAAGTTCAGAAAGACGAAAACGAGATGTTGGTGATAAAGTGACCGTTCTGGATCGACAGCGAGGGATAATTACCACTGGTAGGGATGTTCTTCTTAGACCGACGACACACTACACTACATTCACACATTTCACGACAGTCCTAGAGCCTGGAGGTAGAACGCGAGTTCACAGCCGAACACACGTCGATAGCTCTGCCGAGAATCCCAGAATTAGAAACGATAGCCCAAACCGCAGGCAAACCTGTTGTGATAGTAACGTGTACAGAAGCACTCCAGCTTATGGGCAACGTGCAACTCATACAGTTTTTCGACAGCCGTATGTGAAACCACATGGAAGAGTAACTGTCCCGGACAGGAATCGGGGCGTAGCGACTACTACTCGAAATGTTCTTACCAGGCCAACTAATTTTTTAACAACATACACATATTTCACCACCATTGTAGATCGTCATGGAAGAACAAAGGTTCAAAGCCGAACCCAAGTTGAAAGCACTCCGATGGGTTTCGATAGAGGAAATCATTTACCTCATAGTGACCGCGAATGTTGCGGCCCAGCTAGAAGTCGTTATCCCGTACATAGCGGGCGTTTTACGGGATTACCACAAATAACAACGGTTGCAGACCGCCATCGCCATACTAACCAACGCGTGTTTGTGCCTGGAATAAGAACATACTTAACTAGCGTACCCGTGGGAAGGGCAACTGGAGTAGCCAGAAGAATCACAGAAAGAGCTTCAAATTCCGTCTTTCAAGTTGATTCAAACATATCTCCTACCCACGTCACATATTATTCCACGTATACATATTTCACGACGGAAATACAAGACGGATCCCCTGTTACCCATAGCAGAGAACATACAGTCACTGAAGTATTGAAAAATGTGGTGGTTCCCACCCTTATTCCCGGGAGTAACCGTATTCACCGCAGAAAGAGATCGGAAAAGAACGAAGATTTGGACGCAAGAATTTATTATATAAACACAGGGAATACAAAAAGGGTAAAAGAAAAATATCCTCGTAAAATGATTTCTGATATACCGTACAAAAGCATTGATGAATTAAAGTTCAAATTAAACCCCTATCCATACGATACGAAATTAAAATCTTCTATTGAGGCAGAACCTAACATGAGGCCAACAACAAATTCGGCTACACTGTCTTTAGCAACCGATTCTCGTTTAAGCAAAACTGCAGAATTTAGGAATGTACAAGCTAAAAATTCTTTCATACCCATTAAAGAAAAGACTGTGCTTAAAGTAACATCGATTGCCAAATTTTCCACAGATAAATCCGCCGAAATTACTCCCTCGCGAAATTCTCAAAGAACACATCTTCACACAAACAAACCTTCTTTAAGAGAAATTCATTCGCGGGAAAATATTTTTGCTAGAAACATTCCCCAGAGGAAACTTCTCAGTATTTCCGATTTATATGAACCCCAATCTTCTGAAGACAAGAAAAGTACGTCTTTAAACGAGCACGAAAATCTTTCTCTAAACAAAGGCCAAAGAACGTTAAATCAAGAAAGGTTAGAAACGAAATTACCTTTGCAGAATACCGAACTGACACCGTCGTCTCTCATACCAAGTGCAGAATATTTACAGCTCGACAGTAGCATGATGTCCGCAGATATATCATACGCAATATCAGACTTAAATATTCCACAAAGTGGGAAAAGCGAAGATTTGCCTTCTTTTCTCCCAATATTCAGTTCAAAATTTCAAAGCAACAGCAATGCTCCTCAGCACTGGGAAAGTTCTAAAAGACAAAAGCGAGATGTTAATGACAAAGTGACGGTTCTTGATCGACAGCGAGGAATAATTACCACCGGTAGGGATGTTGTTCTCAGACCAACGACACACTATACTACATTCACACACTTCACGACCCTTTTGGAACCCGGTGGCAGAACGCGAGTTCACAGCCGAACACACGTCGATAGCTCTGCCGAGAATGTCAGAATTGGAAACGATAGTCCAAACCGCAGGCAAACGTGTTGTGATGGCAACGTGTACAGAAGCACTCCAGCTTATGGGCAACGTGCAACTCACACAGTTGTTCGTCAGCCATATGTGGAACCACATGGAAGAGTAACTGTCCCGGAGAGGCATCGGGGTGTAGTGACTACTGCTCGAAATGTTGTTACTAGGCCGGCTAATTTTTTAACAACATACACATATTTCACCACCATTGTAGATCGTCATGGAAGAACAAAGGTTCAAAGCCGAACCCAAATAGAAAGCACTCCGATGGGTTTCGATAGGGGAAATCATTTACCTCATGGCGACGGCGAATGTTGCGGCACAGGTAGAAGTCGTTATCCCGTGCACAGCGGGCGTTTTACAAGATTACCACAAATAACAACGGTTGCAGACCACCATCGCCACACTAACCAACGCGTATTTGTGCCTGGCACAAGAACATACTTAACTAGTGTGCCCGTGGCAAGGGCAACGGCAGCAGCCAGAAGAATCACCGAACGAGCTTCAAATTCCGTCTTTCAAGTTGATTCAAACATATCTCCTACCCATGTCACATATTATTCCACGTATACCTATTTCACGACGGAAATACAAGGCGGATCCCCTGTTACCCGCAGTAGGGAACATACAGTCACTGAAGTATTGAAAAACGTAGTGGTTCCCACACTTATTCCTCGGAGTAACCGTATTCACCGAAGAAAGAGATCGGAAAAGAACGAAGATTTGGATGCAAGAATTCATTATATAAACACAAGGAATACAAAATGGCCAAAAGGAAAGTATCCTCGTAAAATGATTTCGGATATGCCGTACAAAAGCATTGATGAATTAAAGTACAAATTATACCCCTATTCATACGATACGAAATTAAAATCCCCTATTGAGGCCGAACCTTATATGAGACTAACAACGAATTTGGCTACACTGTCTTTAGCAAAGGATTCTCGTTTAAGCAAAACGGCAGAGTTTAGGAACGCACAAGCTAATGATTCTTTAACACCCATTAAAGAAAACGCTATGCGTAAAGTGTCATCGATTGCCAAATTTTCCATAGATAAATCTACCGAAATTACCCCTCGCAAAGTTCTCAAATTACACATCTTCGCACAAACAAACCTTCCTTAAGAGAAATTCACACTCGAGATCATTTTTTGGCGAGAGACATCCCCCAAAGGAGACTTCTTAGTATTTACGATTTCAATGAATACTTACCTTCTGAAGACGAAAAAAGTACGTTTTTAAAAGAGTACGAAAATCTTTCTGTTAACAAAGGCGAATCAGTGTTAAATCAAGAAAGTTTCGAAGCGGAATATGGGTTAGCTTTGCTGAATACCGAACAACCGGTATCATCTCTTATACCAGGTACAGAATATTTACAACTCGATGGTAGTATGACGTCCTCGGGAATATCATCCGCAATTTCAGACTTAAATATTCCTGGAAGTGAGAAAAGCGACGATTTGCCTTCTTTTCTCCCAATATTCAGTTCAGAATTTCAAGGCACCAACAGTGGTCCTCAGCACTGGGGAAGTTCTGAAAGGCAAAAGCGAGATGTTAATGACCAAGTAACGGTTCTTGATCGACAGCGAGGGATAATTACCACCGGTAGGGATGTTGTTCTCAGACCAACGACACACTATACTACATTCACACACTTCACGACCCTCTTGGAACCCGGTGGCAGAACGCGAGTTCACCGCCGAACACACGTCGATAGCTCTGCCGAGAATCCCAGAATCGGACACGATAGTCCAAACCGCAGGCAAACCTGTTGTGATAGCAACGTGTACAGAAGTACCCCAGCTTATGGGCAACGTGTTACCCACACAGCTGTCCGACAGCCGCATGTGGAACCACATGAAAGGGTAACTGTCCTGGACAGGCATAGGGGCGTGATGACTACTGCTCGAAACTTTCTTACCAGGCCAGCCAATTTTTTAACAACATACACATATTTCACCACCATTGTTGATCGTCACGGGAGAACAAAGGTTCAAAGCAGAATACATGTGGACAGCACCGCTGCGAATTTCGGAAGTGGGAGTCAGTTGCCTCGCCACGATCACGAATGCTGTAGTGGTGATGTAAGGCGTCACCAACATGTCAATGTACCCATCGCGCGAACATATTTAAGCAGTATACCCGTGGTAAGAGCAACTGGAGCAGCCAGAAGAATAACCGAAAGAGCTTCGAATTCAGTCGTTCGTGTTGACTCGAATATATCCCCTACGCAGGTCACATATTATTCCACGTATACATACTTCACAACTGAAATACACGACGGATCCCCGGTGACTCATAGTAGAGAGCATACCGTCACAGAAGTGTTGAAGGATGTAGTTGTCCCTACACTTGTTCCCGGGGAAACCGTATCCATCGAGGTAAAAGATCAAAAGATAGCGTACGTTCAGCTGAAAAAAGCTATAGTAAGGAAAGTTTGGGTTGGCGTGATGAAAAAGGGGTTCAGAAGAGACTGGCAGGCTGGTATTACAAAAGCTCTGGTGAATTAAAGGAAAAGGTGAATTTCAATGGAAAGAACACAGACGTTTTTGATGAAACAGAACAAATTAATTTGCAACCGAGCAGAACTTCAATCGGTGTTGAGGTTATGACAACAGTTGATAGCAGAGACAATCTTCAATTTCATAAGAATGAAGGAGTAGATGGTCATGTAAGCGGAAAAGTAGAATTGCGAAATAGATTAAGACATACTCGATCAACTGGTGAACATAGAGGCTGGAGGGTAAGGAGACTTTTATCAGCTTATGACGCCAGACAAGAGGTAGATGGTTCGGAATATAAAAAGCAGAGGCTCTCAGTTTATCCTGGACGACCCAGCGGCGATAGGAATTATGATTATACAACATCTCTTTTGACCAGTGTACCGGTTCGAAGAGCTTTCACAGCAGCACGTAAAATCCACGATAGAGCTCCAAACACCGTGGGTTTTACTGCTCCCCATATAACTCCATCTCGTGTTACATATTATTCCACGTACACCTATTTCACAACTGAATTGAAAAATGGATCACCAGTAGTGTCTAGCAGAAAACACATTGTAACTGAAATTCTAACAGATGTCATCGTTCCGACAGTTGTGCCAAAGGGTAGTGACATTAGGCCTACTAGAATACAAGGAAGTGGAATAACGCATCCTTACCCAGCACAGTATAGTTTACTAAACGAGCGAAAACGGTACGTTAGATCTGCAGATAAACCTCGAAAGAAAAGTCTAACAAAACGTAATGCTCAGATATCTCATGCAAACGAATCTGGATCCACACTACAAAGTTCACGGCACACAGAAGAGCCTAGAATACAGACTTCTTTTCAGTCAAAACCAGCTGCTTTGCACAGAAATGTAGCTTATGCCACACCTTTATTAACTAGCATACCCGTACGCAGAGCTTCTGCGTTGGCTAGAAGGATCCCAGATAGAAATACGAATACGGTGGTTTACACCGATCCACAGATTACTCCTACGCGGGTAACTTATTACTCAACATACACGTACTTCACTACAGAACTGAAAAATGGCTCTCCTGTGGTGTCTAGCCGACAGCATACTGTGACGGAGATTTTGACCGATGTCGTTGTGCCAACAGTTGCTCCTCAAGGCAGCACCGTGAGAGTCAGTAGAATACATAGAGATGAAAGATTTCATCCTCATGAAAGTGCACTGAGAAGCCCAAGGCGAAACAGGAGATGGCTTGCAGAACTCCGAAAAACAAGGCTAACTAAACGTAATGTTAAAATACACAACGCAAATCGATTTGTATCCGGAATTTCCAGGAGAAGTCTTGAAGAGGAACCAGAGTTTCCAAGAATGTTTCAGAGAAGAACACTTGCTTCTCATGAAAATCGGGCTCTCATAACGTCGTTCCTTACCAGCGTACCTGTGCGTAGGTCTTCGCAAGTCGCAAGAAGAATCCCTGACAGGGTCACAAACACGATAGATTATACAGACCCCAAAATCTCTCCTACACGGGCAACCTATTACTCGACATACACATATTTTACTACGGAACTTAAAAACGGATCTCCGATTGTATCCAGCAGAAAGCATACTGTTACAGAGATCTTGACGGATGTAATCCTACCAACAGTTGCGCAACAGACTACTACTGTTCAAGCTACCAGAATTCACAAAGCACAAAGAATGCACCCATATCAATCTGAGCGCAGCAGTCTAAGAAGACCTGTCAGGCACATTAGTTTGGTGAAGCAATTCCTCGAGAGGAGAAAACGAGATGTGGAAATTCCTCATGGGAACAAATATAGACCGCACCGCAGCATGAGTAATGGAGAAGAGCCTTCGTTTCGAGCAAGAGAAGTCGTTTCGAACCGGGCCTACGCAAGGACATTACTTACGAGTGTGCCTGTACGGAGAATTTCTGCTGTGCCTAGAAGGATACCAGACAGGCATCCAAACACCGTTGCCTACTCAGAGCCTGATATCTCTCCCACAAGAGTAACCTTCTACTCCACGTACACCTATTTCACTACTGAATTGAAAAATGGATCTCCTGTTGTGTCCAGTAGGAAACATACAGTAACTGAGATTTTGACAGACGTTGTAGTGCCAACTGTTGCACCTCAAGGAAGCGCTCTCCACGCCAGTAGGATCTACAGAGATCAAAGAATGCAACCTGAGCTCAGCAGCCGAAGAAACCGAGTGAGGCACACTAGATCTACGGATGAGCTCTCAAGACTACGTAAAAGAAATTGGAGAATCAGTGCAAATGAATATAGATTTAGATATCGAAGAAGCCCCTATGGGGAAGAACCAAGGTTAAGTGCTTCGCATGAAGGAAGGGTGATCCGAAACAGGGCTTATGCCACTCCATTGCTAACAAGCGTACCGGTACAAAGGATTTCTGCAACGGCTCGAAGAATTCCAGATAGGCAAGCAAATACAGTGGTCTACGAGGAACCTGATATTAAACCTACCAGAGTTACTTATTACTCCACATATACATACTTCACCACTGAATTGAAGAATGGATCTCCTGTTGTGTCCAGCCGGAAACATACGGTAACCGAAATTTTGACGGATGTGGTAGTACCGACTGTTGCTCCCCAAGGTAGCGTTATTCATACCAGCAGGATACAAAGAGGACCTGAACATAATAAATTTAGAAGCCGTCACATTGGTTCAATGGAACACCTTAGAAGGAGAAACAAACGTGATGTAGAAAATCCTTATGAAAATCAGCATGGATCTAAATACAGAACACATTACGGGGAAGAGCCAAGATTAAGCACTTCATTTGAAGGAAGGTCAGTAGTTTCGAACAGAAACCGTGCGTACGCAACACCGCTGCTTACAAGTGTACCGGTGCAGCGAGTTTCTGCTATGGCTAGAAGAATTCCTGATAGACATCCAAATACTGTCGCTTACGATCAACCAGATATCACTCCCACCAGGGTAACCTACTTCTCGACTTACACATATTTTACCACTGAGTTGAAGAATGGTTCTCCCGTTGTGTCAAGTAGAAAACATACAGTAACCGAAATCCTGACAGATGTTGTAGTGCCAACTGTTGCGCCTCAAAGCAGTACTATCCAGACTAACAGAATACAAAGACAGAGAGGATTGAATCCCCATGAAAGATCAAGAACTGGGATCAGGTACATCAGGTCTACTTGGGAAAGTGAAGGGAAAAAACATGACGAAAATCAGTTACAGGGTTTTCATTCTCTCCCATATGAATTCACGGTAGGAAAACTACCTCATGCAGGGAATCTAAAGCGTTTTCATGCGAAGAAGATCTTGCTGGGAAAAGCTCCTAGCGCAAAGATGTATGACATTCTTTGGAGACCTTTGAATGTTTCGGATATCGACCAGAATTCAACCAACAGCTCTCAGTATGATTTCTCAGTACCTGATTCCTCATCTCAGTCTGCTCTTCCAGCCATCTATATGACAAAAGATTCGGAAGCACCACAGACCGGTGTTTCAACGGGCTTTCGACATTCTCATGCGATCGAAGTCACGCAGGAAAATACTGACTCCACAAAAAGATATGTTGAATTTAGAAATGCCCATGGGTATGACAGATCAGCAGAGTATTACAACGCAAGAAAACCCTTAAGAAGGCTGTTGTCCATAGGTCCTGATATCTCTCAAGCAAGTTTAACTTACGACCCCACTTACACCTATACAGACGTCTCTCGTGTTGTGTCCAATCGAAAGCATGGTGACACAGAAATTTTGGGTGATATTATTGCTCCAGCTATCGCTGCTAAGGCAGGCTTACAACCACTTAAAAGAGAGCGGAGCTCCCAAGCCCAACGCGAAGCTGCCAACAAACTCGATGAATTGAGAAAAATGTACCGTTTGAGACGATCATCTGGTTTACAAAATGCTGCGAACAACGCTGGAACTTTCGACCCGAACAACTATGCAGCAGGAAACAAAAGATTTATAGACGAAACACAACCTAAACTCAGAGCTTCGTATCATCCGAGAAAGTATACTTTAGTGCAAAATGCAGCTTACAAAACAAAACTGCTAACTAGTTTGCCTGTTTGGAAGGTCTCTTCATCCCATTTTAGAACTGCTCCTAAGCAGGAAAATTCCGTGGAATACAACGGAGAAAAGATATTTCCAACGCGTGTGACCTACTTCTCAACATACACATACTTCACGACAAAACTCAAAGATGGATTGCCAGTAGTCACCAGCAGAGAGCATACAGTGACACAGGTATTAGACGATGTGATTGTTCCAACAGTCTTCAATTACCCTGGCCACAGAGGAAGAGATTTCACGCACAGAGCGAGACGCGTCAGATCTACTGAAAATGACATGCTGGGAAAACTCCAAAGCAGGCTTTCAGGATCTTCTGGCAAGGAGGAACCTCGGAAAGTAGAAGAGCAGAAACCAAGATTAGGAGCTTCACTTGTAGCCAGTGAGCATCTTGGGAGGCGCACTGAAGTTCGTGTAACACCCCCTTTGAAAAGTGTGCCAGTGTGGAGGTCTGCAACCGTGGGAAGAAGAATACATGATCCAGTTCCTAAAACGAGAGAATATACAGAACCTCCCATTTACCCAACAAGGGTCACATACTACTCCACCTACACATATTTTACTACAGAGCTTAAAAATGGAGCTCCAGTGATATCCACCCGTGAGCACACTGTAACTGAAGTTTTGACTGATGTCGTTGTACCAACAATACTTTCGAAAGAACATTCTTCTCCATCTGTGGGAAATTTACCTAGGAAGAACTCCAACAGAGATGGTTATGAAAAAATTAAACACCATGATAGATACACAAGGTCAACGAAGAAACGGAATCTGACGAAGTCCGACACCAAACCCAGTGGGCTAAAACATATCAAGATAAAATCCCCTGACAAGTCCTTTGACGATGAGCAAAGGGTATATTTTACTAAAAGGAAGCTGCTACAAATTTCCGATGATATAAATGATCCAAAGATCATTGGAGAAAGTGTTGAAAGCTCTCAGTCAAATGATGAGTTAGTGTCAGAAACTGTTTTGCCTTCTCGAAATTTCGACTTTATGAACGATTCCGATAACTTTAGCTCTTATAGCTCCAATATCGGGGACGTCACTATATTTTTGCCGGAGAATTTTTATGGAGGCGAAACTTTTTGTTTTCTATAACATCACAAAACCAACTGAAATGACTGACGTCACTCCAGAATTTTTAGAAATACCAGAAACTCCAGATAGTACATTGCATATTTTGCCAGAACCCTATAAAAGTTCAAGTACTCATGTCTCAACAAGTATACTTTTCCAGACCTCTAGTGCATCCCAACCAATCACGGAAATCGAAATCCTAGAAGAATCTGAAGTATTTGCCCATTCGGAAGAAAAGGAAGACAGAATAACAGGCTTAGAATTCCATCCACAACCTGAAACCCTAGATAAAATCGTAAAACTGCCTAATCACAATGAATCCGATTATACGCACAGCGAAGATGAATTAAAAAAGCAGAGTGTAACTGTTTTAACTTCGGAATTAATTCGAAACGGTCGCATTACTAAACTGTACAAAACCGTGTACGACACATATGTAAATGGCGTATATGCTCAGCACGCCCTTTCTGAGTCTCACATAGCTTCGCCTTTAGATACGCCTTTTTCGACGGCATCTCTGAGCTCTCAGAAAATCAGTCCCACAAGAGTGTCTGGCCTTGTCTCAAGCACAGTATCCAAAACTATTAGGGGACCTGTCATAGTGCACTACACCACAGAAATTTACGGAACATATATCGGAGGGGTGTATGCTCAAACTGCACGAATTTATTCCAGTCACCAACCACTGTCTGCCCACCTTCTGAAGGAACACACTAAGTTCAGACCTCATGCAAAAATGACCGCTAGCTTTCTACCTAAAATGACTGCTAGTTTCTTTCCGAAAACTAGTTCAAGCAAGCTTCCATCTCGTATTTATCTGAAGACGGTGGTTCAGGATAATACAACCCTTTTATTTGCTTCAGAAACGCATAGAGATCGTCCAAGGCACACAAACAAGGTTTCAAGTTCTGAAGTGGAAAGCGCTTTGTACACGAATACCACTCAGTCTCCTGAAACTAGCAGCAATGTCGTTTTGGAAACTACGTCTACTGCAGCACCTGCGTTTAACCGCCAGAAACTCACAACGGGGCTCATATCAGTGTCGACACGCGCTCATGAGGTTAACGGAACAACGACAAAACATGTGTATGAGGTTTATGGAACCTTCTTGGATGGAACCTACGCTCATGTTCCAAAAGTCTATGTAGAAACTGTTGCTCCATCAAATGTACAGGTGCTAAACACTAAACTTTTGGTGAGTGACGCAAAACCAGCACCAGCTTTCTCTAAAACAACGGGATTTGTGGAGCCCTTTATTTCTTCAGCCAAGGAAGATCCCGTAAGCACCGGCGAACACAGCATTTCTCTTGGAGATGTGAATTCAAGTGTGATGGCTAAATTATCGGCATCTTTTTCTGATGCCAATGTAGAGATACTCACGATTTTCATGGAACCCGCACCTCCTGCCGTTCAGACAGTACCCAATGAGTCTTCGTCCATAGTACCGAGTTATTTCTCAAAGAGATCGAAGAGATTAATTGCTTCCAAAGAACCCGATTTGCATTTGTGGAGCTCTCTGGCTGAAGTAACATACAAGGAAAGTACTCATCACAACAAAATATACGCAGAAACTTCACCCCTCCCAGAAATGGAATCTGGAAGGGCATCTGTAAACGCGATTCCCTCGCCGCTGCTTTCAGAAACACCTCTTAATACGCTGGAAAATTTTATTGAGAAAGAGAACAGTGTCAGCGTCATCAAAAAAGCAGTAAGATCTTTGCCATCCAAATTTATTAACGACGGTATTCACCTAAAGCGTTCAAAACGTTCCCCATACAAACCACGATCATCTTCTGCGAACAACAAAAGGTTTGGACAATCTGTCACCAGCCCAAATAAGGTTACATCAACTGGAAACTTCAGGCGAAATGTACGTACGTCAGCTGCGCCATCCAAAAGTCAATATTCTGGATCAAATTATCGACAGAATCAATATTCGGCGACGAAAGCCAGGGGTCGAGAGAGCTCACCGTCGAAAGGCATTTCAAATACTCCTATTAAGCGCGAACCGACTAGAGCAACTAAAGATAACTTCCGTGGCAGATCCATCAAAGCAGCAACAACTCAAGCCTCAGCTTCTTCCGCTTCAACCAGAACTCTCCCTACGAGAAACAGAGGGTCAGTTAGATTCGGTCAGAAGAGCAACGATGACCAGAAGAATTCGGATATCAGCGAAAGCGACTTCGAGGCTAGCGAAGCTGTCTTACGCTCAATGACCCAAAGAAGATTTCCATCGGAGACCACTTCAGTAAGGTCTTCCTCTAACCGTCTATCAAAACTACCACGTTTAAAACAGCGTTTGCCAATATCTCCTTCGAGAACGACTAACCAGCCACTTCCGTCCAGCACGCGGTCCTCTAACAGGAGACCAACCAAAGCGACCAACTCTGCTAGGCGTCCTAGTAGAAATAAAGCTGCGAACCCCAGGAGACCAAAAGAACCTACACAAGCGATCTCTACAGAAATTGCTGCTACGCCTACTGTATCCACTAAACGTCGATTTACTCTGACAACTTCCGTTCCATGGGTGCCGAAAATCGAACCGACGAAAAGCTCCTACCTTACATCTCAAGACACAGAGGACAGCAACAGAGTGCAGGAGGATCACAGGGCTCCTAAAAGGAAAGCAAAACAGAGATCGTCCACTAGTCCCGGTAGGTACATAAAGGAACCTATGCGAAGAGGTCGTACGTCGCAGTCGTCCTACAACACCAATGAAAATGAACTGGAAACAGGTGTTGCGAATCGACTGCAGTTGTCGCCTTTCGCGAGGGGAAGAGAAGTTAAACGTCGTCCATTCGATCCCAGAACAATTAAAGCTGCAACTTCTACGTCAACGAACTCCATCATTACGTTGAGCAACCCAGAAACAGAGATAGATCAAACGTTCGCAATTGTAGACACTGACAAGCCTATCACAGTGACGGCGGTAGTAACAAGCGTAAAAACGTTACCCGTCCATTTAGGCCTCCGAACGTCATTTGCTACAATAACAACCACGGGGTTTTCAACAAGTACCGTACATCCTAGAGACCTAACAACAATAACCAGGGGCCAGGAAACCAAGATTCTGCTATCTTCGATAGTTGGCCTTCCAAACGCCGAGCTTCCGCCTGATAAACAGTTCACCGTGATTACCGAAATAATTCTCACCACGACAGAAATAGAGAGCACGTCCCTGGTTGCTATAAAAGTGGGTTTCGGCACTCGTACTGATACGGTTTTGGCCAAGCAAATTCTTACAACTCTTTCAACGCAAGTAAATACGATTGTGGAAAAGGCTACGGCGCCACCAGCTCCATTCAACCCTTATTTCCCAAACCCATTTGCACCCATGGCACCCCATAATCCTGAATACTCATTTTCAATTTCAGAAAATTCCTTTGTGTCGACTGAAACTCTAACGTCAACAACGGTTCTTCCGTTATACCTTAACGGCCGATCAATCCTTACAACTCTAACTAGCACCTCAGTCACTGAATCCACTGTGGTAAAGACAACGACTGTTAAAGTTCCTCAAATGGCCCCAAACCCTTTCATCTTTCAACAACCTGTGTTCATTTTACCAAGTATCACGACTGAGCTAACTCTGTATTTCACCGCTGGGCGTCAGATCTTTTCTACAGTGACCAGAATAACTGTTCCAGTTATGCCTGCTCATGGCATTTCGCGCTTTGCGAGAAGCGTTCCCGAAAATCCTGATGAAACTCACGGTTTACCATTTGCTACCCAGTATAGCGGAAGCATCGTCGATTTATCCTCCTTTGAGACTTCGCAACCATTTCATACGTGCAGTGCGACATCGGCTGACAGTCCTTGTTTACAGAGTAGTTTTAATTTACCTCATAGCCAAGAGCAATCGATGTCACAGCACAGCACCGAGACACAAAACTTGGACCATGCACTCGCGTCTGATCGCTATACTGAATCTCGAAATACAAACAGTGTGCCCTCAGGTGTGAAATCCCTCGAAGACTCTCACACACTACAGTCTCTTCCTCCTACAAACACAGATGACGTAGAAGACTTGAAAGAAGTGGACAACTACAGTTTCAACAAGCGCAAACTTCTTCAACTGAATTTTGACAGCGACAACACTCCTGACGAAAACTCTTCCAAAATCACATTAAATACGCCTTCGTTAGCTGCAAGCACATTTGATGATTTCAATTTCTATAATTTGACAAATTTTGACACTCTTTTAATGAATGACTCTGTCTTTTCGTTTGGTTTAGTTTACAATAACGAAGGATTACCAAGACCGATACCATCCGTGAGGGTCATTCCGACGAGGAGAGCTTACATTCGCAAGATCAGACCAGACATTCCAGCCGAACTCGATTCTGGTGGTTTTGGATACAGGCAAAACGTTCCGAACTTTGCTCATCAGGGACGAAATGTATTTCCACCGACTTCGGAGCAAGCTAGATTTGTAAATCGCTACAACAGGCCGGATGAATTTGGAAACCAGGTGCAGGTGATAAGAGATCAAAATGTAAGTCCTAATATTGAGATACCCAGCCCTCCGTCTCAGCAGCGTAGAGTCATCCGTCTGCGCAGACCAGGATTTTCAGGACCCCAGACTTTGAATAGGGACCATCTTGATAGAAATCCCACACTTAATAACTTTAGAAACAATGGATATCCTCGAATAAATGGAGACGGCCCACTCGTTGTTAATAATTTTGCTTCAGTACCGAATGTGAGGGAAGCCGACGAATCATATGAATATCAAACGGAAGGTACGAAAGTGGACGACACACCCTTGTCGAGTGATATAATCACAGCTCCTCTCACCTATTACACTACTTTCACCTACATGACCACGTTCTATAATGGGCCTTCCACAGCGTATTCCACAAGAGAAGCCGTAGTTTCAAATGTTGCCACAGAAACTCTGAATCCCAATGTCGTTGAATTGATTCGGTCAAAAGGAGGGTTCACAACTCCTTACGGATTCCAAACTGCTGTTCCACTTGGATCTCGGTCTCTGGGTGCAACAACGACGGTGGTTAATCTGGCATCTAGAATTCAGTTGTTCAACAGCGATATATATTATGGAAAACTCGGGACTCCTTATTCAAGGCACGTTCATAACAGCGACAGCGATTCCCCTGAAGTCACCAAAGTGGAGGAAAGCATCCCACAAACGTCTTACGACACGTTAGCCCTTACTGACGTTGCCACACTTCCGAAAACTTACTATACCCTCTTCACTTACTACTATACCGTCTACGACGGAGACGATGTCAACTATTCTCAGCGGTCAGAGACTATATCTAACGTTGTCACCGAAACAGACCCTTTCTTGAAACATACCTTTAGTAACACAATAGACGCTAACGGCGACGTGACTCTTAAACCGGAAACAGAAACAATAAATTTAGGTTCTCGAGCGGTGGACGGTGGTACAACGGAGGTCAATCTCGAACTGAGAACAGTGGTCCATTTTGATAATCTCCGGAACGTTGTTTTGGACACATACGGAGTGACTCCACCAGCAGCTGATATTCAGCCAACTGAGACCGAGTATTTCAACAATAATTACTTAGAGCCAAGTGACCCGGATGCGCAAGACCAGAACACGTACCAGCATACTGTTCCTATCCAGCCCTCGTTCACTTCCGGTACTCAGCAACACACGGGTCAGAGCTATTCTGCGGCAGTGGAAAGCACTCCGGAAATTCCATCTGACGTCCAGCTGAGTCGAACAAGACCTTTACGAGGACCAACGCGAATAGCCAGTACAAGAGTACAAAGACCTGGTACATTGGAAAGCAAAGTGTTTATTCCCAGACCAGGCGTCAGGGTTAGAGTCCGCCCAGTGTCAACGAGATTAAACAGACCTAGAACTGAAACCGACTTTACAACGCCAGAGTTGCCAACAGACCAGGAATACACCACTGAGAACGACGAATCTGACGTGCTGTCAGGTACTCAAAACCCTCTTACAGAAAATCAAAGTAACGGTAGATTGCCCAAAATTGAGGCTACTCGCCCGAATGAAAGCTACGAGGATGATTCTTCCGAAGATGAGGGTGTGTCTGAGGAAGAGTCAGAAGAGGAGATTAGCAGAGAGACACCAACACCACCCACACCTGGTCGCAAACGGTTGAAAGTAACAGTCAGACGCCCCGTAGGATCTAGCGTGGTTAGAAATCGATCTAGATTTCCCCCTCCCAGTAGCACCAGACCCCGTTTCTTTGTCGTTACGAGATCCGGATACTCCGGATCTCTTAGACCTACGAATAAGCCTGTATCTGTCAAAGTAAGTAGAAGACCTAAGCCTTCTGATGTGCAACCATCCAGTACTCTGCTGTACGATACTTATACAACAGTGACATCTGTTCCTGTCTATTTTGGACTGAGCACAACGTACAGAACTGTGGTAGTGACGTCATCTTCGGAAAGGCCTCAACCTATTGTTCCAAGCAAAACAGTCGTCGTGACGTACTTCACTACAACGACCTACACCGTGCCTTACACCGTAGCAGATCACACAACGTACACAACTGTGGAAGAAACGAACTCAAGAATCTTAACCGAGACTATTGGTAAGTGAAGATTTATGCATTTTCACCGTTTTTTAAAATGTTACAAGATTATCTTTCTATAACAGGATTTCTTAACCAGGTCTAATTAAAAAGGTGTTAAAGCCCTAGCACCTTAAGATTTAATTTTTTTCATTATTAATATTTAATAACCTAACCTCGAGATGCCGCCCCGGTGGCGCAGTGGTCTAAGCGATGGCCTCTGATCATTCGTCCGAAAGGGGTCCGGGTTTGAATCCCGGGAGAGGCATGGATGTTGTGTTTGTCTTACGGCACTAGCTCTTTCCCTTCCCTGGAACTAGTGACCCTAAATTAGGGATGGGCGACTGCTTGCAGCCCATTCAGTTGCTCACGGTGGTCGTTAAACCTCCAATTAAAAAAAAGAAAATAACCTCCAGATCTAATTTTTTTAATAGAAAAATGATACAAATTCTACTCTTTATTTCGGCTTCTGATCATTCGTTTAAGATGGTGTGACGTACCTTCACCGCAGGAACACGAGATAAAGGCAGATAGCAGCGAGAGCATATGTCCGCGTAGGTCAGTTGGGAGAGCGACTTACTCCGGACTGAGGGGACCCGGGTTCGATGCCCGGCGTGGACAAAAAGGACGGAAAAATTTACTTCGTTGTATTGGCGCCCAAACTTCCCGGATGACCCGGCTGTTAGAATTATCGTAATGGTGTGATGTTCTTTCCACACCGCTAGATAGAAAAAATGAGAGAATCCCTTCTTCAGCGCTTCAAAAAATAAAAATGTGTGTGATGTTACGTTCCACACACCAAATTGACTGGGAGTTCTCAAATGTACGTTCTTCAGCGGATGACTGCCTACAGCGACACACTGTCGCGGCTAACCCGTGGGCCATGCCCCGTGCCCACTTTCGGGGGGGGGGGGTGATGTGCCTGCACCGCAGGACGCACATGAGATAAAGGTAGATAGTAGCGAGAGCATACGCTGCTATCTGCCTTTATCTCATGTTTCGAAGTTCGGCGTGGTCAAAAATGACGGAGAAATTTACTTCGTTATAATGGGTCCGGGTTCGAATCCCAGTGAGGTATGGACGTTGTGTTTGTCTTACTAGCACTGGATCTCTCCCTTCCCTGGAACCAGTGACCGAAAATTAGAGACGGGCGACTGCTTACAGCCTATCAAGTTGCTCATGGTAGTCTTTCGTTAATCCCCTCAAACAACAAAAATGCTTCATTTTTACGAAGACCATTCCTAAAAATCGACAGCACTTTTTTTGAGTTAGCAACGGTGCGAAGGGAAAAAATAACCACGCAGACGACTAACTGAATTAAGCAAGTATCTATGGCAACAGTTATTAGCCGTGGCAGACGATTTTGGTTTTGTTGTTGCGCAGTTGTTAAAGGTGCGTCTGCATTTCGCCATACAGCTATGGAGGTGAGTTATTCAGAGTTACGAAGTGAAATGCGTTGTGCGATAAAATTTTGATATCGTTTGGGTAAAATGGCTCCAGAAACAGATGATTTGATGAAAAAAGCTTACAAAGATAAATGTTTGTGCGAGTCAACGATTTTCAGATGGCAACATGATTTCAAAAATGGGCGTTTGTCGGCAGAATTCGCTGCTAGGCCCGGTCGACCTGAAAGTGTTGTTACGGAGCGTATTGCTAACACTGTTTGGGCAATCCTGGAAGAGGATCGACGAGTGATGTGTGAAGACATAGCGGAGTGAACATATATTTTAAAAACGTTGGCATTCAGTATTGTACGCGACAAATTACTGCTGCATCGTGTGTGTTCCTGACGAGAGAACAATTGTTTGCTTGAGTTCATGTGTGTCGCGAGTGGAAACAAATGATTGCAAAGGATCCAAACTTTCTAAACACAGTAATAACTGCCGATGAAACATGGGTCCACTATTTTGACCCCCTCACGAAGCGAGGAACGAGTTTCTGGAAACACACAGGCTCGCCTCCTCCGAAAAAAGTCCGCCAAACCAAATCAGCTGGGAAGGGGATGATGAGAATTTTCTTTGATCATAAAGGTGTAGTGTACCAGTATACCAATCCTCCACAAATTACTGTCAATGCTGTGTATAACATTTCAGTTATGAAGCCGCTGCGATGACACATATCGATTAAACAACCGGAACTGGTGGGCAAGAGGACCCTACACCATGATAAGGCCCGCCCACATGTGGCTGCTTGTGTTCAACAGTTTCTTATGAAATGCAGTATTGAAATCATGTCACAGTCTGCCTACAGTCCTGACCTCGCCCCGTGCGATTTCTGGTTGTTTTCAACAATGAAGGAGAAGTTCCAACATTCAACACAGATGCTGACGTTATTCAAGCTCTACATGGCAGCTTCCGTTAAATGCCTTCGCCACATGCTTTGAAAAGTGGACTGAACGATGGGACCACTGCATATCACCCAGGGGAAGATACTTTGAGAAAGAATAACATATATTTTGCTGTACCTATATTACTTCATTTTGTGGGATTTTACTCTGTTTTTATTGAACGCCCGTTGTGCATTTTATTCTTCTTTTTTTCTTGTTTTAAAAAAAACAAAACATTTCAGGTATCTTTTCTTTTCAGTTTTGGCGAAATTCTTTTCTAACTACTCACATGTTTTGTACCTGTATCAGTAATGCCCTTTGCTGGTATAAGAAACCAAAATACTGAAACTATGCATACTACACGTCATTTTTAAAATTATTGGTATGTGGTTATTGGGAATCTCGTTTGTCCCTTAACGGTGATTAAGATACAAAAAGTTCAGAACTCCTGTACTAGAAAATATTTTGTTTAATACTTGTATCATGAGAGGATGTATTCTGTGTATTGTTATTGTGCATAGCCAATTGTATTTTACATTGTTTTAGATGTTCATATTGATGGGCATACAGAAAAACTATATACAACAGAAGTGTTGAATTGGTTTTATGAACTGTATAACTGCCTTTACATTTACTGTTTTCTGTGCTAAATGAAGTGGTAATATTAAACACATTTCTAAGTAGGTCATTTCAAACGTTTTGCACACTGCGCAGGCGCTACACGTAAGATGATGCATTCGCTCCTATCGTTACGCCAGTTTTGAGACAGACTTCAGTATACAAAGTTGGGTCTACGTTTGATGGCTAATTTCTTCCTGTTCCGAAAATTTATGGCCAGAAAGATTTCTAACCTTTCTTCCTCTGGGAAACCTCGGGGAAGAAAGTGAGTCAGGTCAGATCTCCCGTAGCGACCAGCGATCCAACATTAAAATTGAAACTTTGCGAGGAAAATCCCCTACCGAAATTCATAAAGCTTTGTGTAAAGTTTGTGGGGTTAGTGTAGTGGATCGTAGCAAACTGTCATGGTGGGCTACTCGTTTCCGCTAAGGTCATAAAAGCATCGAAGACAACACAAGAAGCGGGAGGTCATCAGATGCAATGGACGACACTTCTGTGATAATCGTCAACAGCATTTTGGAAGAAGATTGACAGAAAAAATGAAGAGATTGCATATGAAGCAAGCATGTCTACCACTTCGGTTATTAGAATCTTAACTGAAAAATTACAGAAGAGAAAAGAGGCTGTCAAACGGGATCTACATAATTAGAGTGAAGAGCAGCAAGCAGTTTGTAAAGGAATCACAGAAGAACTGCTTCAGACAGAAGGCGAGCAGTTTTTTGGACAGAACTGTTCCTATAGAGGAGACCTGGGTACGAGATTTTGAACCAGAATAGACGTCTCTGTCAACCCCGCAATGCAACAGCGGTATCAAGAGGAGTGGAGAGGATTGTACGAGGTAACAGATGAACTCCATTGCGTCAAGTAACTCCGCTATACAACAGCGGTATCAAGAGGAGTGGAGAGAATTGTACGAGGTAACAGATGAACTCCATTGCGTCAAGTAACCGCTCAATACAACAGCGGTATCAAGAGGAGTTGAGAGGATTGTACGAGGTAACAGATGAACACCGTTGCGTCAAGTAATCCCGCAGTATAACAGCTGTATAAAGAGGAGTGGAGAGGATTCTACGAGGTAGCAGATGAACTCCATTGCGTCAAGTAATCCCGCAGTATAACAGCTGTATAAAGAGGAGTGGAGAGGATTCTACGAGGTAGCAGATGAACTCCATTGCGTCAAGTAACTCCGCAATACAACAGCGGTATCAAGAGGAGTGGAGAGAATTGTACGAGGTAACAGATGAACTCCATTGCGTCAAGTAACCGCTCAATACAACAGCGGTATCAAGAGGAGTTGAGAGGATTGTACGAGGTAACAGATGAACTCCGTTGCGTCAAGTAATCCCGCAGTATAACAGCTGTATAAAGAAAAGTGGAGAGTATTGTACGAGGTAACAGATGAACTCCATTGCATCAAGTAACCACGCAGTCGAACAGTGGTATCGAGAGAAGAATTTCAGCAGGCACAGCCCGCAGCATATTGGATCGAATGGGCTATAACAGCAGACGTCTCCTTCGAGTACCAGTCGTCTCGGCTAAACACCGAGAGATTCATCTGCATTGGGCACGAAAGCATCAAAACTGGACTTTTGAGGACCCGAAAAAGATCGCTTGGTCCAATGAATCACGTTTTCTGTTACTGCACGTTTATGGAAGGGACAGAATGCAATATGGCGTCAACAGCACGAATCTATGGATCTCAGCTGCATAACGTTAACTGTGCAAGCTGGAGGAGGCGATGTAATGCTCTGGGGTCTATTTTCATGGCGGGTGTCGCGTTCTTTAATACCTCTGAAACAGCGTTCGGATGCCACGAAGTATCTTAACATCACTGCGGACCAGGCATACCCATATACACTGGCCAAAAAAATTATGGATATAGCATGAAATGAAGGATGTATGTATCTGAGTCAAATAACATACATTGAAATAACATCAGTGAGGCTACATAACGCAAACGATAAAGAGTGCGTTTACAAAACAATTTATTGGGCAATTTCTGCGCACAACAAAGTGGCACTGCAATAGAGACAAAATGGTAAATTCTGAGAATGTACATACCTCTGGATTTCAGTATTAGGTAACACCATCTCTGCATCGAAGAACGTCTTGATACCTACTAGGCATACTTGCAATGACATTATTGATGAGTGTTTGGGACAACTCGTCCCATATTACAGGCAAGAAGTTATGGAGATCTGCCAGAGTACTGGGGTATGGAACGTGGTTATCCAGATGTCACTGTTAAGCGTCCGAAATGTTCTCAATAGGATGAAGATCAGGAGACCCCAAGGGCAGTTGTAACGATTCAATCCCATGATTTTCCAGAACCTGAAGCACGCCCCAGGCACGGTCATTGGTTGCATTGTCATCGACGAAACGGAATGCATGTCTGAAGAACAGCAAACATTCTCTAATTCTGCTAACATTTGATGGACGTGCAGATCAGAATAATATCTTTCGGCAGTAATGGTTGCCAACATCGTTCTACGATTTGATCTTCGTGGCCAATGTCAGAACCAATTTGCTACTTTGAACATATTTCCGCCTTTAAATTTCCATAAGCTTCAGGTACTAGTCTTGCATCTAGTACCTAAAGCTCATGGAACTTTAAGGTGAAAAGTTGTCTTTCAATTAAAACTAAGGTTATGTTCTTTACCAGACAGAATCTAAACCAATATCAAGATATAACTATTTACTATAATATTAATAAAATTGTCATAGTGAATTATTTCATCTATTTAGGAGTAACACTACAGCATAACTTAAAATGGGATCGACATATAGAACAAACTATTAATAAGATATCTAGAAAAATAGGAGTAGTTAGCCGAGTACTTAATAATATTACTTATAAACCTCTTAAATTGCTAAACAAGGCAAAAAAATTCCATATAGAACAAACTATTAATAAGATATCTAGAAAAATAGGAGTAGTTAGCCGAGTACTTAATAATATTACTTATAAACCTCTTAAATTGCTAAACAAGGCAAAAAAATTCCATATAGAACAAACTATTAATAAGATATCTAGAAAAATAGGAGTAGTTAGCCGAGTACTTAATAATATTACTTATAAACCTCTTAAATTGCTAAACAAGGCAAAAAAATTCCATATAGAACAAACTATTAATAAGATATCTAGAAAAATAGGAGTAGTTAGCCGAGTACTTAATAATATTACTTATAAACCTCTTAAATTGCTAAACAAGGCAAAAAAATTCCATATAGAACAAACTATTAATAAGATATCTAGAAAAATAGGAGTAGTTAGCCGAGTACTTAATAATATTACTTATAAACCTCTTAAATTGCTAAACAAGGCAAAAAAATTCCATATAGAACAAACTATTAATAAGATATCTAGAAAAATAGGAGTAGTTAGCCGAGTACTTAATAATATTACTTATAAACCTCTTAAATTGCTAAACAAGGCAAAAAAATTCCATATAGAACAAACTATTAATAAGATATCTAGAAAAATAGGAGTAGTTAGCCGAGTACTTAATAATATTACTTAATAATATTACTTATAAACCTCTTAAATTGCTAAACAAGGCAAAAAAATTCCATATAGAACAAACTATTAATAAGATATCTAGAAAAATAGGAGTAGTTAGCCGAGTACTTAATAATATTACTTATAAACCTCTTAAATTGCTAAACAAGGCAAAAAAATTCCATATAGAACAAACTATTAATAAGATATCTAGAAAAATAGGAGTAGTTAGCCGAGTACTTAATAATATTACTTATAAACCTCTTAAATTGCTAAACAAGGCAAAAAAATTCCATATAGAACAAACTATTAATAAGATATCTAGAAAAATAGGAGTAGTTAGCCGAATACTTAATAATATTACTTATAAACCTCTTAAATTGCTAAACAAGGCAAAAAAATTCCATATAGAACAAACTATTAATAAGATATCTAGAAAAATAGGAGTAGTTAGCCGAGTACTTAATAATATTACTTATAAACCTCTTAAATTGCTAAACAAGGCAAAAAAATTCCAGATGTAGTTAGGACAAGTGTTCTGAAGATGGCCTCATAGAGGTTGAAAAGCTTCAACCAGAGTTTAGTGGAATGATGGTGATCTCAGGCATGCCGTGATTTTTAAACTTCTTATTGGATTTTAATACTGAAATATTTTAAACTAGTGGTGCAAGTAAACATCGATGGAATGTGATTTTTAATTGATGGATTTTTAAACTTCAAATTAAACTACTGGTGCAATAAGTACAGTGAACATCGATGGAATAGAGTATTTTATCAGCATGTATATAGTGATTTTAACATTAAAAGAGTTGCAAACCATAGTGCAATAGTGTTTGTGCAATAGTGTACATAAAAGGAAATATTAAAACCAAAAAGTCTCATCTACCAAGGAATTATTATCATTGGAATATCGCGACAATTTGTTGAGAATCGTCAATGAATCCACAAGTAAGAAAAATGACACACCAACAACGTGAATGACTTCACTGAGGATTAGAGGTACGTAATAGTACTTAACCTGTTAGTGCATATATAATTGTTACTATTAAATTGTTATACTACACTCTTGTGCATACACACTTTAACTATTGTCTATCCTGTTCGGAACAAACAACACAAACTAACATCAAGAAACTCCAATATTCCAGAATAAATTTATTAGATTGTTAGACATTAAACTAAATACTAATAATACTCTTTATCTAAATATTTATAATTACATGCAAGTAGATGTTAATAAGCATAACATTTTGAATATAAAACAATTATATCAATATGGTTTGGGATTAAGTATTTTTAAAAGGATTAAACAAAATATCAACACAGATATCATAGATATTTAAATTTTGATATCCGTAATTATGAAACTAGAAATAGATTTCAGATAAAGCCATGCTTGCCTAGAACACAACACATGAAACAAAGTATCAACTATCAGGGACCAACCTGTTGGAATCTTTTACCTGCAGAACTAAAACACATTAGCAACTACACTGAAGTGCCAGAAAAACTGGTAAACCAGTCTAATACTTGGTAGGTCCCCCACGGGAGCGCAGGACTGCAGAAATACGACGGGGCATGAACTCCACTAGCTTCTGGAAATATGCTGTAGGCAATGCACACCATACTTCCTGCAGAGCGTTCCACAATTCGGGTGTATTCTGAGGTCTCGGAATCCTGTGTTCGATAGCGCGTTGCATGGCATCCCAAATGTGTTCTATCACGTTCAGATCTGGGGACTTGGGTGGGAATGGCCACACCCCAAACTCAGATGAATGCTCCTCTAACCATAATGTGGCGTTCCGAGACACTTGTGTGGAGGTGCATGGTCCTGTTGGAACAGGCCCAACCCATCAGCATGAATGCAGGACATGAACGGGTGTACTTCTTCAGCAAGGGTGCGCACATAGCGTTGTCCGGTCACAGACGTTTGTAGACGTACCAGGGGTCCCAGTAAAGTCCAGTTAAACACACCCCATACCATTACGGATCCCACACCAGCCGGTAGAGTTCCCTGTTGACAGGCGGGATCCGTGGACTCATGGGGTTTGCGCCACACACGAATCCTTCCATCTGCCTGATACAGTTGGAAACGCGACTTGTCAGA
Source organism: Macrothele yani (assembly GCA_039090855.1). Taxonomy (NCBI): domain Eukaryota; kingdom Metazoa; phylum Arthropoda; class Arachnida; order Araneae; family Macrothelidae; genus Macrothele; species Macrothele yani. The sequence continues at coordinate 61,837,751 of CM077029.1, forward strand.
CCAGACTACGTGTTTCCAGTCATCAAGTGTCCAGTGGCGGTCTAATCGTGTCCAAGCGAGGCGCATAGCACTGTGTCGTGCACTCATCAAGGGGACTCGAGTTAGGCGTCGGCTCCCAAAGCCCATATCGTGCAGGGTACGTTGCACAGTTCGGACGCTGATGCTTGCTGAGGCTCCAGCATTGAATTCCGATAATACCTGCGAGAGTGTTGCAACGCCTATCGCGTGAAACGATTCTTGACAGCCGACGATAGTCACGTTAACCCAATGTCTTTTTACGGCCACACTGATATCGTAGGTTGGAGGATTTGCCGGAATTCTTGTAGTCACGGTGCACCCTTGTAATGGTCGTCCGTGAAAATCCGAACTTCGTTTCTACCTCCGAAATACTATGGCCCATCTCACGAGCGCCAACTATAACATCGCGTTGAAAATCGCTTAAATCGTTATTACTTGTCATTCTCATGCCGAAAACAGCTCTGACAGCTGGCAAGGATGTCTATGACTTTAAATACGCACTGGCGGAAGCAACGGAGTACGCGCATAGGTGACGTTGCTATGTATTTTGCATAAGCTCGTCTGTACCAGTTTTTCTGGCACTTCAGTGTGTAACTTCTTTAAAAAAACACTAAAAACATACTTGCTTAATTTATAAAAAAAAAAAAACTCAAATTTTTATATAACTTTTCAATCCCTTTCTAATTGTTTCTAATATCTGCTAACAACTGCTGATTTACTGCGTGACTTACCAACTATTTACCTTAAATCTTTGATAACTTTTACATAACTTGTATCTATTAAGTAGGGAGTCCAGGGATTTAGTCAGGTCATTAAAGACCTTTTTCCCTGATTTCCCTGGCTGTTGTAATAATTAGTTTTCTTACACTCAAATGTAAATATAAACTTGATGTAAGGTATGATGCAACAAGTAAAACAATAAAATTATTTATTTATTTATTTATTTATTTATTTATTATGTGTCCGATTGTACAAAATAAGAAGCAAGCAAAGTAGTGTAGTCTTTTTCGGAGGGGCCCAAAGTAGGAAGATTATAATGAAACCTCTATGGAGACCTTACTCTCAAAACGGAAATATAAGGTTAAGAACGTAACACTTAAACATTCGAGCTCTGTTTAAATATTGACAACAAAATTATAGAATATGTGGATAATATTAAATATCTTGGAATTATACTTCAAAATAACCTAAAATGGAATATATGTATTGAACAACTAATTGCTAACATTTCAAGAAATTTGGGTATAATTGGTTCGATAGTCCCAGCCTTGTCACTTGGGGCTCCAAAATTATTATACTACTCATTAGTATAGTCTCACCTTGACTATTGCATACTAGCATGGCAACAGACCACTTTAACAAATATATCCAGACTTCAGGTATTACAAAATAAATTTGTCAGCCTTCTGGAATTAAAAAATAATTTCACACCAACTAATGAATCTCAATTTAGCTTTAGACATTTTCCTAGAGTGCCGGGTGATCCAAAAGTCTTGCACATTTTGAAAACGTAATGACTCGCCGAGTTTTGAGAGTAAGGCAACGCGGTTTGCGTACAAATGATCAGAATGACATCTGGTTTTTTTATAAAATCAGATAAATTTTTATTCATTTTACTTACATTTTTCATCGCCAGATGGCGCCATAGGCGGACAGGTCTGGGATAGTGGGTATAAAAGCAGCATCTGAGAAGCAACCTCAAGCCTGAGCCGCGTGGTTGAGTGGTTAGCAGTTCAGACTACCAATGCAGGGTCCTCAGGTTCGATCCTGGGCTGTTCTTGCGGAGGTGGTGTGAATTGCTAACAATAACTGAATATTCGCCGTGCATCGGACGAGCACGTTAAGTGACGGACCCCAGGCTGGACCCACTGGTTAAATGGGTATCTTTTCCTATGCCCCCCTGAAATTCTCTCACCCCTCTATGTGCAACATCGTACTTGTACGGTGGCGCCATCTACTGTACTCTAATCTCACTACAAACTGTTCTGTCAAAGTCGCTAGACTTGCTCTCATTCCTTCCGTTTCTGTGTCCTGCCCAAAAGACGAACTCGCTGTAGGTGGCTGGGACCTAAATCTACCCACTGTGGACGAAAGCCCTACAAAAAATTGACTATACTACAGCACCTGCTCTCCGCCTCAGTTTGCAACCTCAAGCCACAGCGGTCCGTGTCAGTATGCTGTCATTACCGGACAAAGCGCTCTTGGTGAAATTGTTCTATTGCAACGCTGAATGTGCGAGTGCTACGTTGAGAGCCTAGTGATCGCAGAGAAAAGTGATCGCAGTGGGAAAGGGCCGATGAGAGAAAAGTGATCGCAGTGGGAAAGGGCCGATGGAAAGTGCATCTTTGGCTGCACGCCCATGAAGCGGTAGAACACGTGCTGCAGCAGCAGAGACGACTACGCAGGAAATGGATGTGATTGAAATGTCATCCGCACATGGCGACTCCAGTGCTCGCCATGTTTCTCGGCAAACAGGCATTCCATACGGGACTGTATGACGAACACTACGACAGATTCTGTACAGATACCCGTAAAAACTGCAACGGCATCACGAACTGCAAGCTGGCGATTACGTGCAGCGTCAGGAGTTCGCAGCATGGTTTTTTCGTCAAATGGATGTCAACGAGAACTGGCTGATGAACGTTTTATGGACTGATGAGGCACACTTTTCCCTAAACGGAGCGGTAAACACGCACAACTGCCGCATCTAGGCCACGGAACATCCCCGAGCAATCGTTGAAGCGCCACTTCATCAGCCGAGAGTAACAGTGTGGTGTGGATTCACGGCTTCCTTCATTATCGGTCCTTTTTTTTAAGAGGTCCGCGGCACCTCCTTCGAAACCGTTTCAGTGACAGGTGCACGTTATGCGAACATGTTACGAACGTACGTTATCCTTAGCTTGCAAGAGCGGGATGCAGTGAATCTCTGCACATTTATGCAGGATGGAACACCACCCCACATCGCACGTTCCGTTAAGCAACTGCTGCAAGAGACGTTTGGAGCGATAGTGTGTTGAGCCGGCACTTTCCGAAGGCCTGGCCTCCTCGGTCACCAGGCCTGACTCCCTGCGATTTCTGGCTCTGGGGTTACCTAAAATCACAAGTGTACAGATGTCGCCCCCACTTCATTGGCCATGTTGAAAGATGCCATTCGACACCATGTGGCAGCTATACCACCGGACATGATCTTCAATGCCGTCCATGGTGTTTTCTTACGTCTGCAGGCAGTGCTGGAACAGGACGGCCATCACATTGAACACCTGGTACAATGAGGTGTCTAACCTGGTGCAATCATGTGTCTATTTTTCTCGACACTTCCAACCTGTGGTTGCTGCGAAAACTGTAAGTAAAATGAGTAAAAATTTATGTGATTTCATAAAAACTCCGGTGTCATTCTGATCATTTCTACGCAAACCGCGTTGCCCTACTCTCAAAACTCCGCGAGTTATTGCGTCTTCAAAATGTGTAAGACTTTTGGATCAGCCGGTATATCCAGGGAAATGTGGTGTTTTGACTCTCAATCAGTTATATAATTTTACTTCAGGTAAAATAGTTTACAAAATGATTAAAAATAATATCAATAATGAATTAATAATAATATCTAAGCCTGTGCATAGCTACGATACCAGATATCACCACTTGCTGAAACCTGTCTTTCCCAGAACTCATTATGTAATGCAAAGTAAAAATTACATGGGACCGCAATACTGGAACTCATTACTCTTGAGATTACTTATTTGAATAATTTGAATATTTTCAAGAGGAAACTAAAGCTTCATTTGTTAAATAATAATTAGAAGTGAGGGGGAAGGAAGAGATTGTTAGTATGTGAAGGTGGGAAGGAGGTGAGCGATAGTATGAGCACTATAGGTAGTAGTTAGTGGGTGGAGAAAGGACTTGCATTTACATCTCCGTTTTTTTTTTAGTTGTTTCTTTCTTTCTTTTTTTCCCTTCCTAGTTTATTTAAATGTTTATTTAATTTTACGTTCAATAATTAGGATCGCTGTTTCTGCGGGCTTGACTTGATGTGTGTATACAGGGAGACTGTGCCTATGTCAGGTCTTTGTTATGCCTTTCCCCGTTCTTCCTAGCTGTTTAATTTGATCAATATAACAACGTCATTTTTTTCAAATGCATTTGTATTAAAACAGCTGAAATAAATAATATAAATGAATTAATTAATTAATTAAATTAAAAATAACGCATTAGTTGAGTTGCAAAAGATGTTTTGTTATTCCCTTCCTTTCTGAAACTAAATTCTTTTTCATGCTGAAAGACAAATTTTTCAATTCTGGTAAAAAAATATCTTTTTTTTCTCCATGCGCAGTCGGTGATGCAGAAGTACCGGTTACAGCGTCGACACCATCTCCAGGATTCGTAGATGAGACGGTTTCCTTTTATCTACCAGGTACACAGATTTTCTTACCACTGAAATCATACGTTTGTATTTTTGCCGTAATGTTTATCGTATTATGCTGGATATTTGGGTGCTAAATAATTTTGAAACACTGACGTAGATAAAATTTGCATAAAAAATATACAATATGAAAATAAAGCTCGATAAAAATTTCAATGCTACGATTAAAACAACTCAATTTTCAAAATTTCTGTATTGATTAATTACATTACTTATCCTGCTCAGAGAGGCCCTCAGAGACCAAATATCCTGAATACCTCGAGTGAAGATAGTAAGGAGTTGAACCCCAGGATTTATTTGGTAACGGTTTTGTAAGACTCCATACATCCACGATACACACACATTAAAATCTCTATTCTTCCGTTTAAAGCTATAACTGGTTGCTGCAAGTCCGATTACTTTACACTTCTTACTCTGCTTACGAACGTTTTGCGAACACAAAGTGCCTGATCTTCGTTGGGGAGCCAACATATGGCGCTATGATCATGTAAGCAGGGTACTACTGGTGCGAATTCTCAAGCATTGTTACCGCTGCCAATATGACCACGTCTAGCCTTTGTTATCCAACTTTGTTTTTTCTATTTTGTAATTGTATGGCCCTTAAATCATGTTTGAGAACGTAAGAGTGTGGAGACGGGAGTGCCAGTAAGAATATACACTGAAGCGTCAAAAGTCATGGTATAGAAGTACGCAAATTTTAAACTGGCGCTGACGTCGTATAAAGGCTTCGACGCACATCACGATTTTTATCAGTTGCGAGGTGTAATCTCTTGAGTCAGACTGAACGACCGCCAGTAGGATTATGGCAAGCCGACGTGAATTATCGGAATTTGAACAAGGCATGGTAGCGGGAGCCATACGGATGGAACATTCAATTTCCGAAGTTGAACATTCCTCGACCCACGGGGTTACGTGTGTACCGAGAACACCTCAGGGAAAGCGTTACCACCCACCGTGAACAGCGCAATGGCCGACCACGGGTGCTTAATAACCGTGATCAGAGACGTCTGACCAGGATTGTCCATGCTAACAAACAAGAGACACTGGCTCAAATAACATCCATATTCAATGAAGGAGGTGCCAAAGAGACATATCCATCAGGTCAGTGCAGCGTAATGCAGCGTCCATAAGGTATGGGAGCAGAAGACCCACCAGAATGCCTTTGTTAACACCACGACATCGGACACAGCGCCTCACCTGGGCTGCTGTGTCAGATATAACACGGTAATTGGACCTTGCAAGATGGCATAAATAATAAAATTATGAAAGCATTACCGGAAGAGTAAGTGCAAACCCTTACTAAAATATACAATTGTGCCATTAAATTAAATTATTTCCCTGATATTTGGAAGACAGCAGAGGTAATACTATTACCCAAGCCAGGCAAAAACCCGGCAATTCCTGAAAATCACAGACAGATTTCTTTGCTCCCAACCATGGGAAAAATCTTTGAAAAAATAATTCTTATTAGAATGCAACAATTCTGTGAGGAATTCCCAGTAATTCCATTTACTCAAGGAGGTTTTAGAGATAAACACTCCACGGTGCACCAACTCTCTAGAATAACTGAAAAATGTGCTGAAGGAATTATAAAAAAAGAACACACAGCAGCCATATTTCTGGATGTGGCAAAAGCATTCGATAAATGCCCACATGAGGCAATTATCTACAAGCTAATAGCACATGATTTCCCACCCTGGATTATACATATAATCAAATCATACCTCACTAACAGAACATTCTGTGTAAAAATCAATGGGAAAAAATCGTTAAAAAAAATCGAAGCTGGTGTACATCAAGGCAGTGTACTCGCACCAACGCTGTATTCTATCTTTACGTCAGACTTTCCCAACTATAATAACAGGAATCTGACTACAGCTCTCTATGCTGATGACACTGCACTCGCTTATACTTCCAAAAATAAAAATCAAGCAACTTTCATGTTGCAACATTATGTTGAAAAACTTGAGAAATATTTCTTAGATTGGAAAATTAAAATCAATACCGAAAAAACTCAAGCAATTCTATTTTCTAGGATTAAATGCAATCACAATCCAGACTTTGAAATAGAAATGTATAAAAAAAAATACCTTGGGTAAATGATGTTAAATACTTAGGACTTTTTATGGACCACAACCTAAACTGGAACAAGCATATTAAAGAAACTGTGTCCAAATCTCTTAAGATCAGAGGAAGTCTCCAGCCAATAATAAAAAATAAAAGGCTTAGCAGGAAAAACAAAACTTTGATATGGAAAGCCTGTATCAGCCCTGTTATTACTTATGCCTGTCCTATCTGGGGTAACTGCAACAAACAGCAGAAAAATAAGATTACCTCATTTCAAAATAAAACCCTACGATATATGGTTGGACTTGATGGAAGAACTTCAAACCATGCTATCCGAAGCATGCTAAATATTAACTCCATCCATTACACGATGTATGACTTAGCTTATAGATACTATGAAAAAGCTAAGATTCATCCTAATCCTCTAGTCAGAGCGGCCATTAACTATACTGTCAATGAAACTGACAGTTATAAAAGGCCAAAAACTATCTTGAATAAAGTTCCAGAAATGAACCCAATTCACAGCTACCCTAGCAAAAAAAATAACAATAATTGGGACTAGTGTTTAGAGGGTATTTCTCACCTAAGAAGAATTTCTGATAAAAAAAAAAAAAAAGGCTCTTTTAAGGGCCGTACTCTGATTTGCAAATATACTTCACACATGTGAATAAATCTCGTTAAATAAAAAAAAAAAAAAAAAGAAGGGGGGGGGGGGGCTCCTCTAAGAGCCGTACTCTGTTTTGAAAACATACTTCACCCATGTGAAGAAACCTTGTTAAATAAAAAATGTGAAAAAAAAAAAGGCTCTTTTAAGGGCCTTACTCTGATTTGCAAATTTACTTCACACATGTGAATTAATCTCGTTAAATAAAAAAAAAAAAGAAGGGGTGGGCTCCTCTAAGAGCCGGACTCTGTTTTGAAAACATACTTCCCCCATGTGAAGAAACCTAGTTAAATTAAAAATGAGAAAAAAAAAAAAAAAAAAGGCTCTTTTAAGGGCCGAGCAAAATGTTGCATAAAAGATTTATCTTTTTTGTACTAAATATCTCTGCCCCTAAAAAAACAAGGTATTGTTGGTCCTGCCTTTTATGTTAAAATTTGTTGTTGTTTTTCCCTGATTAAAAAAAAAAAAAAAAAAAAAAAAAAGGCTCCTTTAAGAGCCGAGCAAAATGTTGCATACTCTAAACGAGTATCTTAAACCTCGATCGGTGTAATTTTGTGATCACACCATCTCAGCTATGGTTACTCTGACATGCCTGTCAAGAATCAACAAAAGTAAACCTGTGAAAAAATTCTGTAAACCAATGGGGAAAAATCTTTTCTCTCATTGGCTGGCGAGCAACACTGAGCAAATAGCCAGTTTTGTCTTACCCGGTGTTCAAAGGCGATTTTCTCTGGGAAAGATGTTCTGTGTGTGATGTTTTTTTTTCCAGGTTCCCCTTTCCCGTGTCCTTTCCTTCCTTTCCCCCTGTGCTCTTCTGTGGCACAGGTGTACCGGGCATTTTTCTGCGGAGAGAAATATCACTTGAAATGGCTTGTTGTTACAGGTAAGTATGTAGGGCAGCTTACAACTTCACTTCTTAACGGGTAACCGTCTACTCCCTCTCCTCTAATATTTCCATACTTTTCTTTCGTACTATTCTATCAGGGAAATCTGTTCCCAAATATCTAATATTCCTCTTTTTCACCTGACAAAAGGCGCAGAGCGCTGAGGGTTCGGGTCTCTCAACCTCAGATAGGAAATATCTCTCTTGCAAGACTGGCAAAGTGGTGTGGTCGTATGAGTCACGCTACCAGTTGTTACGAGCTGATGGTAGATTTCGGGTGTAGCGCAAACCCCATCAGGCCATGGATCCAAGCTGTCAGCAAGGCACTATGCAAGCTGGTGGTGGTTCCATATATGAGTGGAATGTCTTTACGTGGCAATGTTTGGGTCCTCTTATCCTCGCAAACACGTCATTAACCGACAATCACTTTGTTGCTCTGCTGGGTGACCATTTGCTGCTTTTCATGGACTTCATGTACCTCAAAAACGATGGGATTTTCCAGGCGAACAATACACCATGTCATCCGGTCCATGTTGTCCAAAATTGGTTCGAGGAGCATTCTGGACAGTTCCGATGGATGGAGTGGCCACCACGTTCGCCCGACACGAACCCAATAGAGCACTTATGAGACGTGGTGGGAAAGTCCATTCGCATCTAAGATCCTGCACTTACAACTACCAGGGAACTGTGGGCTGCTATTCAGACGACATGGCTCAACATCTCTCCAGAAGTCTTCCGGCCACTTGTGGAATCGATGTCACGTCGAGTTGCTGCACTTGGCCGGGCTATAGGAGGTCCTACACGATACTAGGCACGTATCCCATGACCTTTGGCACTTCAGTGTATATGCATCAGGATAGATGTGAAATTGGAGGTAATTAAGGTGAATCCACCTAAAAACGTTGCCCTGTGTTTCCAAGAGAAAAACTTCTTTAGACATTTTTTAGCATTCCCGAGGATGGAAATTTGCACATTGATAAAAATAACTTTTTATTATAGCCTAGTATCCTTAATATTTTCTAAAACTTAACCATAATTATGTTAAGAATCAATAACTTTTACTTTGGTGTCGTTGAGACCTGCAAATAGGTGGCGCCACATGTACACTGAAGTGCCAGATAAACTGGTACACCAGTCTAATACTCGGTAGGTCCCCCACGGGAGCGCAGGACTGCAGAAATACGACGGGGCATAGATTTTCGGAATGGAATCAACACTTCAGTCGATTCATGCGATAGTCTGGAATGTTTAGAATGATTTTAGCCAATTAAATTCAATTTTCTGACAATATTTTGCATGAAAATATCTAATATGTCACTAAATGAAATAGCTTGCTGGTTTATTTCAGAGTTCGAAATCAGGAGTACCTACAGTTCTGTTGACATTTTAAATATTTTGTTCGTGCCCGAAAGGATTCAAATGACGTGCTCATTACGACCGAAAATTTAGTGTAATCTTTCTTGTTAACAACTCGTGAAGTCCGGAAAACTCCTTATTTCTACCTGGGGCTGTACGAAATGTTTTCAGATTTTGCCAGAAGTGGAGTCGGTTGTGTGAAAAGGGGAAAAAATTGATTCTTCTTAAAGACAGTCAGGGTTGTTCTATTTTTACTACTCTGTTAAATTCATAACGTCTGTAATTTTAAGGTCAAAATTAATTTTAGTGCCATGTAATAAAGCGGATAATAATTGTAATTAAGGTGGACGTCAAGTAATTTTGCTTCCTATACTTCCAATGGAAAAATTTTGTACACATTCTCTTCACAATTAGTGTGTTCCCAAGGATGAAAATTTGAACATCGATTAAAATAGCTTCATATTATAACTTGGAATACTTAATATTTTCTAAAACATAACCATAATTATATTAAAAATCAACAACTTTTCCTTTGGTGATGTTGAAACCAGAAAAAAGATGGCGCGACCTGTACTTTGATGACGTCAGTAGACAAACAAATGTTGGGTTGCATAATTTTGGTTATGTTTTAGAAAATATTAAGTATTCTAAGTTCTCCGTCTCTGCATCAGTTAGTAAACACGATATTTTCGTTTCCAGAATAGGGACTATAAACGTTTTTTTTTTTCACGTAAATTAGTTAAGAATTCCGGAGATTTTTATCGCCCGTCTCTCCTTCATATGTTTGCATCAATACTTTAACATACTGAAGCCTGATTGAAAAAATATTTTCTCGTGCCCGTTACAGGAGAGCTTACCCTAATTTTTTGCGTTTTATTTTTGCTTGTTACTGTTTATAATTTGACTAATTGTTGTTAGTTTCAATGATGATTACAAAATTGAAAAGTACGTTTAAGGTGGTTCTACCTAAATTATCTGCCTTATGTTTCCAGTGGTAATTATCTGCGGAATTCTTAACTAATTCCCGTGGTCTTCGCAATTAATGTATTTCCAAGGGTGAAAATTTGTACATCGATAAAACTAACTTTAAGTTATAGCATAGGATACTTATAACTTGCTAAAACATAACCATAATTATATTAAAAAATCAATCCTTTTTTTAGTAATGTTCAGACCTGTTAATAGATGGCGCGACCTGTATGTTGATGACGTCAATAGACAAACAAAAGTTGGATTGCTTAATTATGGTTACGTTTCAGCAAGTATTAAGTATCGCATGCTATAACGAAAAGTTAATTTTATGGATGCGCAAATTTTCATCCTTGGGAATACATTAATTGCGAAAAAATATTTAAGGAAGTTTTACCATTGGAAACATAAGGCAGAGATTTTAGGTGGAACCACCTTAAAGGCGTGAATCTCACTTCTCATACCTCAATCGATTTCGGGCCTTGAGGTAAATGCTCTCCTTCCAGTGCTGGTTCCCTCCCACCCCTGGAGACAGTTACTCTTAATTCTAAATTATATATACTTGTGGTGAGTCTTTAAACCCTGAAACAAAGAAAACCCGCAAATGCATTTTTTAGCGTCGTTTCCCATTTATTGTTTCGTTACAAGCATCTCACAGTCAGAAGGCACAAAGGACAGTTGAAATTTTTATACGCTTTAATATTTTTTTTTGCTTAAGGTGGCGGCAAAAAACTTGCTGTGAGGGTATTTCACAGGTGCAACTCTTCTGTCCGTATTCATGTCAGAGCAGGCACTAGGCTACGGGTGAAGACCATCCAACTTTTCCCCTTTAGCCCCCTACCCCCAATGCTTAAGCTGTTAGAATATATGACTAGAGCAACCATCTAAGACTTTAGGAAACTTGGATAAATGTATGTGAATTTTTCGAATTCACAGAAATTTTGTTATATAAAATTAATTTTTTTGTTATATTTAGTGCTGCTCTGTTCTGTGAAATTAAGGGAGTCCTCTTAGCGAATGTCTAAGAGAGTAATAAGAAGACACCATTTTTGTAATTATAGTTTTAAAAGATGGGAGGATGAGAAAGAGATATTCCTTGTCAGGTTACAAACTAAAATTCAAAAACAGCCTCTCTTATGACAGCAAATATTAAAAAAAAATTGAAAAAGACGAAAATGTGCTATGTGACGTGCCTGCCCCGCAGGACGCACATGAGATAAAGGCAGATAGCAGTGAGAGCACATGTTCGTGTAGTCAGTTGGGAGAGCGACTTACTCCGGAGTGAGGGGATCAGGATTCGATGCCCGGCGCGAAAAAACTTGTACGTTATATTGGCGCCCGAACTTCCAGGATGACCCGGCTGTTAAGTTTCTCACAATGATTTGATGTTCTTTCCACACGGCGAGACAGTAAAAATGAGAATCCCTTCTTCAGTGCTTCGAAAAAATTAATCAGTGTGATGTTACGTTCCACACACCAAATTGTCTGGGATTTCTCAAATGCACGTTCTTCATGGGATGACTGCCTACAGCAACACGTGGCCCTGGCTGACCCGTGGGCCATGCTTTCGGCCCTCTTTCGGGGAGGGGGAGGGAGATGTGACGTGCCTGCACCGCATGACGCACATGAAATAAAGGTAGATAGCAGTAACAACACATGTCCGTGTAACTCAGTTGGGAGAGCGACTTACTCCGACGAAGTGAGGGTGACCCGGGTTCGATGCCCGGCGCGGACAAACTTGTACGTTATAGTTAAAGAAGCTTGTTAAAAGGCCATGAAGATCCGTATCCATTATTTCCAGTACTACAAACTACAGAGCCTGGCCACACACAAAAAAAGTCGCGGTGTGAATGGAAACATACAAATACCGAGGAGGGCATGACTGGTGAACCATTTCGAATATTTGCATAATGCTGCGGCCAATACAACCTTTAAATGGAACGCGATGAGCGTGCAGCTCATCAGTTTCAAGCGATCATGGTGGAAGACGTCATACGGGGTCGCGGAAAAGATGTGACAGAGTTCACAAAGGGCCAAATTCTTGGCTTGTGGCGCGGGCAGAAGACCTGCAAGGAGATTACTGAAATAACTAACACCGGATTACGAACAATCCAACGCATTAATAAATCGTGGAATGATGGCGGTGAAGCATCAACTTCACGGAAAAGAGTTCAGAATAATCGTGACCGAAGATCATTAAAACGCTTAGGGAAATCGCATCGCAAAGAAACGACACTAGAACTCACAACCATGTTCAATAGTGGAAATAAGACCATTTCCACTCGCACGATGAGATGGGAACTTAAAGGACTGGAACTAAACAGCTGTGTTGCAAAAAGGAAACCACTGGTTAGTGAGAGTAATCGGGAAAAAAGACTCCAATTTGCCACGGAACATAAAGATTGGACTGCTGAGCAATGAGACAGAGTCATGTGGTCTGATGAGTCGAGGTTATACTCTGTTCCAGCATGATGGACGCATCAGGGTTCGAAGGGAGCCGCATGAAGTATTAGACAAAGGAAAACGCATGAAGTATTGGACCCTTCCTGTACTGTACCCACTGTACAGGCCTCAAGAAGAAGTGTTATGATCTGGGGTTGCTTCTTCGGCTGGTCTAGACGCAGCAACTCTATGCAGCAATAAAATGAAGTCACCTGAGTATCTCAGTATATTGAATGACCACCTTTTTCCATCAATGGAATTTTTCTTCTCGGAAGGCAGTGGCCTATTCCAGGATAACAATGCCACGGTTCATCGCGCTAAAATTGTGAAAGATTGTTTCGAGGAGTACGAGGCATCATTCGCACACTTGAATTGGCCACCACAAAGTCCTGACCTCAACCCCATTGAGGGTCTGTGGGATACACTGGTGAGGAATCTAAGGGATAATTCCTCTTTCGTCATGAACCAAGGATCTTGGCGAAATGTTACTGCAAAGCTGGCCACAAATCAGTGGAGAGACAGTGCATAAACTCATAGACACCATGCCACGCCAAATGCATGCTGTAATTCGTGCTAAAGGTGGTCCCACGAAGAATTAACATGCACGACTTTTAATTTGGTCAAGCAGTGTATATACTAGGGATAGCACCATTAGCGTTGGGTAAAGTCTACATGAACAGTATTTTTGCAAAAATTTCTGCCAAGCACTTTAAAATTGAGCCCCTTTCCCTGTATGATGCTTAGCCCCACAAGTTCTGAGCTCTTGGCATCGCCACAGTGTCAGCAGAACCAAAACATTTCCAATATTTCTAGTCCAGATGGATATCTTTCAACAAATGGCCCCTATAGATGTCGTGAGACGTGACAAAGTATTAAGTGATTTTCATGGTGCATTGAGGCCATTGACGCACCCTCGGAGGGGGCATTCAAATATATTATTTTACATGTTCAAAAAATTACGTAGTGTCTGATATAGTGTCTTCTATTACACGGGGTCTTCTTCCCAAAGCCCCAAAGAGATTAAGAGCGACGTACGTCACAAATTAAACATTCAAAAATATTATTTCATATGAAAGGGCAAACACGGGATAAGATTCTTAACCTCCAGATTCGCTAAACATGAATGCCGGTTGCTTCGACTAGCGAATCCTGTGATGGTTATATTCAAATTGATCGGAAACTTGAAACTTGGTCGTTCTGGGTGGTGTAGTGGTTAGCGTACCCGGTCGTTTTCTGGGAGACGCGGGTTCGAGTCCCGCTCCAGGACAATGAAAATTTTCAAGTTTTCGGATATTATCTGACTTACCATCCATGTCACATTTACGCCAAAAAATCGGATTGTCATCTTTAAAATTTGTGTATTATTTCACATGTTCAAAAAATTACATAGTGTCTTCTTCCCAAAGAGATTAAGAGCGACGTATAACACAGCCGTACGTAAACTATAGGCGTACACTATTCGTATATATGTACACACATTGTGCACGTATACTATATAAATACAGCCACCTCCAACAAGAATTCCTGGGTTCGCCACTGATTGAGGCACCATGAAAATCACTTAATACTTCGTTGTCTCTCTGACGCGGACACAGGCGATAAAGACACCATGTTTGTAATTATGTCACAGCAAACATAGTTCCGCCATCTTACATAGAAACGATTAAGACCACATGTTTGTGCTTTTTAAAATATCTTAAAACTGAAACAAAGTAAAAAGAGTATCAAAACGTTTTTGAATTTACATCTCCGCTTGCGAAAGTGCGTTCAGTTTTATTACTTATCTGCACTAAAGATTCCTGTTTTTGTTAAAAACCGAAAAACACTTGTTACCTATGAATGCAGTATCATCACTCATGTTCTAAGATGAAGTAAAAAATGATGAACGAAATTTATGCCATGCTGCCGTACTTTGAAAATAACATCATGTGATCTGTTTCATTTTAGGTGCTGAACACAAGGTTTCAAGCTCGAAGCCGTCTCTTTCGTTTGGCAGACCTCAAGTTCTGGAAAATTCTGCGCACGTAGGAGGACGAGTGAACCTCGTGACCAAAGTGTCCAATGGCGTGTCTTTGATCATGGCCAGCGGATCTGAAAGCGATTCCTCGCATGTGGAACCTAAACCGACGAAACCTTTAAGCCTCAGTCCAACGATGGTGTCAGATTTCATTCTGATGAAAAACAAAGACGTCACAACAGTTCTGGAACTTAAAACTTTCTACACTACTTTCACGCTCTTCACGACATTCTTCACCGGAGGTGTGCCGACAATCTCTACCTCCGAAAGCGTTGTAACGAATGTTTACACCGTACCTGTCACTAGACCTATAGAAAATGACATCATTCCAACCATTCAAACTCCACTTACTGTCGTTGAAACGACTGAACAGCTAATAAGCGCAACGCTGTTCAAAACGCACACGTTCTTTGCCACACTCTTCAACGGGACTCAGTCATTTGTAACTCCGCTGGAAGAAATTAAATCCGAGATTGTGACATCAACCGAGACGTACACCATAACAAGAACTGTTGCACCTGTTGCTTCTGTAAACAGTCCACTGGAAACTATTTATCTCGCAGAGAGTCGAGAAGAAATAGTTCCAACAACAGTGACTACTGTGTACAGGACGCAGACGAACTTTGTGACACTGTTCACCGGTACAGAATCTATGGTCTCACCCATGGAGGAAACATTTACTGACGTTTTGACAATCAACCTGGTACCGAACGAAGAGGCATCGCAAGCAAACGAAGTACCTCAGCCTGTGAATCTCTTCACCACTAGAACAGTTGAGGACACTCGTACTCACTACATAACGTTATTCAGTTCTGGACAACCTGTACTGTCGTCAATAACAGAAGTAGTGCCAAGTATTATAACTGAGCTTGTCGATGACCGTGGAACTGATACTTCTACCATAGATGTTACAACAACAGAAACAAGCTCTATAACACCTATTTTGGAGACAGAAACTTTCGAAATAATACCATCTTCGTCCTCGAAAGAGGAGCAAAGCAGTCCAGCATACCAGGATCTTATTCCTTCAATTAAAACTCAATACACTACTCTTACTTATTTCACCACGTTGTTCAAAGACGCCAGTACAATACTGTCGAGTAGGGAAGAAATTGCCACGTCATATATAACCTTGTTTGTTCCAATTTCATCTTCAGACACGGTAAAACCATCGACTCAGGAACACACTTTATCAACAGAACCAATACAGATAGAAACTGTGTATTCTCCACCGGCTGAGAAAATTCAAGCTAGTCCCGCTCCTGGTAGCGCAGTTTTGACGTTTTATACCACTTATACGTATTATACAACGCTGTTCCGAGGAACTGAAACCATCATTAGTGATAGTGAGACGGTGGTGACGCAGTATGTCACGATAGAGACGACACCGACCGAGCAGCCTCATCAAGAAGCCACAACACAACCTGTTGTTACGAAACCTCATCTAACAGAGAGCGTAAGTTCAAGACTACCTTCTGGATACAACTCTGAAGGATCTACCGGCACTTTCGTGAAGCCTGGTACTGATTCCAATGTAGCCAGTCCAGAGGAGAACAAAGAAGAAGAAACCATCGGCGTCAGAGGTGACAGTGATGCATCTCAAGCATCAATTCTCACCGGAACACCGACTACAGATTCAAACGGATCCACACTTATCCTGTTCACAGACTTCGTGATTCCATCATCCTTTTCAGTTTCATATGCGACATCATCACCATCGTACGGTGTCAGTTCCAGCACTTCGTCTATTTCTAAAACACCTGCACTTCCAGTAAACGTTATCACATCTCTGGACAAAATTGAACCAACACCTATCAAACTTTTCGGAAGACTAACGCATAATTCGTCACTTAACCGGCCATCTGTTACTGATTCGAAAACACGTTCTTCGTCAGCTGATGATGCAACGACAAGGGTAACGGATGCAGATGTGGCAACGCATCACCAGCAGTTGATTCCTACATCGACGTACTCGTCGAGCAGCACGGAAACATTGGGAATTAAACCCGGTGCTGTAATTGATCTGTCGGATGTCCTAGGAAACACCAATTTAGTTGGAAACCTGGGAGAGACCATCAAAGGAATTGTCAATTTGTTTGCTGCTGCTGGAAACAGGGGGAAAAATAGTAGCAGTTCAAAGGAGCCATCATTCACATCCGTTCATCCTTCCAGTCAAAGAGATGAAACTCAGGTTTTGCCAAGTGGAGGAGTCACCGTAAGCAGTGCCGAAGAGCCAATATACATTCCAATCGGAGCGATAGGAAAAAGCTCCGAAACCATACAGCCAGGGGTATTCCTTTCCAAGCCAACTACTCTATTAACAGGATTTACTCCGCTTGTTGAGAACGCTGATGGTACCCTGAAGGCTAGTAAGCCAGAATCAGAGACGGAACACCACGAAACTATCATTTTCTTTAACAGTGACACATTATTACTGCAACCAACACCGGCCTCTGATATTCGATTCAGAGCTCAAAGCCACAAAACGAAAACGAGCAATAGAACTGCCACTAGTTTAGATAACGAAAGCGCGTTTAGTAAAGGACAAGATGATACAGAAAAGAAAACGTCCACTTCCAGTATATCCTCACCAGAAGGTATCCAAGTGATAACAGGTGCGGAAACAATCATGTTTGGATTACCAGAAGCTCGTCATCCTGATAAGCCATCGACGGTTGTATTTGGTTCTGGAGAATTGGGAACTACGTCTATAGTGGGGGTTGAGACCATATTCTTTGACGACACGCGCGGTGATCCACAGAGAGCAGATACCACAGAAGATCGCAAAATAACTGGAGCTACAACTATATTCAGTTCATTCCCTATCCTCTTCCCTTCAAGAAGCACAACTAGTGAAAGCTCGACCTCTTTCATCAGAACCTCGACTGGAGACACCACCATATTCTTCCCCATAGCTGAAACGGATCATCACCAAGTTTCAGCTCCAGCTACAAGATACGTTACGAGCGTGGAAAGTATGACACTCACGCTGACGCTCACAACAAGCGTAGTGGATCAAACAAACGGAAGCCCCGTCACAATGACATCAGTTTTCACAACCACGATTCCTCCCAGAACTTATGTGACCACAATAATTGGCTCACGCACAATACTTGGAACTTTACCTGAACCGTCTGAAACTGTGCAGATAGAATCAACTATGCGACAGTCGGAATCTACAACAACTGTGACAACCACGACGCTGATATTTAACTCTATAGCGACTACTGTAGTTCGTACCTTGGTTATTCCAACACAGGCACCTCAGCCGACTGGAACATCTTCCGGAACTGAAGCCACCATTTCAACAGAGCAAGACGCACAAAACAGAGCGACTGACCAGAGCAACGATAGAAATACTACACCAAAAGTACCGTTAGGGCGGAAACCTGTACAGCTTTTCCGCGCTCCAAGTAGGCCAACAGAAGCCACAACTCCAAAGCAAGCTAACAACAGGCCCTTGCTAAAACTGTTCCCAACGAAACCTCCAACAACCACAACACCTGAACCTCCTCCTAGAACAACTCGTAAAACTAATCTCAGGAAGCCCGGAAAGGCCTTGATACCCACCACAGATGGATGTACAACAGAGTGCAGTTTGAAAAACAAGGAAGTCTGCAAGCAGTCTGAAGACAAATCATGGTCTTGCCAATGCCGAACTGGATTTTTCAGGAAGGCCCCCTCGGAGGAATGCAAAGGTGAGAGCTTTCATATATAAATCCCTGATATTCCTTTTTGGCTTCCGACACATGTAATATGCCAAGTTTCATTTTCCCATCCCTTCTTACAGAGCTTTTCAATTTCTGAGTTTTAATTCATAAAGCAAAACATACACTGAGTTAGCTTTGTATTAGGAACACTCCCTGTTTTACATATTTGGAGAGATACGAAGTACCACGTGATATCAACGTCACATGCGATTACTATAAATTGTACACAACTATCCTCTGTACGTAATCAGTTAACGTTTGCCAGTAATGGGGAAACGTGGTGACTTAAGCCAATTTGACCGCGGCCAGATAGTTGGGGTTCGGAGGGCAGATGCCTGTATTTCGGAAACAGAAGCACTTGTTGGCTGCTCCTGTACTACTTTTGTACAAGAACTGGATCAACCATGCACAGACATCCAGCAGAAGGGCTCACATTGGTCAGCCACGCGCGGTTGATCTTAGAGGTGAGCGTGTGTTACGACTGATATATAAGCAACGACGTGCAATAGTTACTCGGCTCACCTACCAGTACAACAGCGGTGCAGTGCGACCTATTTCCACATGCCTGCGTTACCACATCCGGAGACAAACAGGGCTACCCATGATGAAGCCCAGTCATCGCAAACAATATCTCGCATAGGCCAACCATGGACCCTCGACAGATGTAGCTAATAAGTCCCGGTTTCTGCTCCACCATGCTGATAACCGGGTTCGCATATGACATAAATAGGATGAAGCTCTATCCCATGGTTGCACAGTTCGGGGTTCAACAGGCCTGTGAAGGTGATGTTCTGGTCTGGGGAGCTTTTTCGTGGCAAGCCCTTAATCCGGTGGTTATCATCCCACAAACACTGAAAGGTGGATACTACAGGGACCTGTTAGCCACCCATCTCCATCCATATTTGTAAGAGATTTACCTGCACCCCAGTGCCGTCTTTCAGAAGGGCAACGCACCGTGTCATCGGGCTCGTGTAACTACTCAATGGCTGGAGGAACATGACAACGAATTCGCCACATTGCCTTGGCTCCCAAACTCCCCTGACTGTAACCCAACCAACCATTTGTGGGATATGCTAAAACGAGGTGTGAGAACTGCTGATCCTCCTCCACGGAACGTGCGTGAACTGACGGAGCTGCTGGAGGGGACGTGGGTCCAGTTACGCATGGAGGATGCTTGACACGTTGTAGAATTTGTTCTTAGGCGTTTGCGAGCCATGATTGAACAGAAAGGTGGGCCAATGCGTTATTACATAGGTGTTCCTAATGCAAATTCACCAATCAAAATTCACCAAATTAGAATTCACCAAATTTTCCACACAATTAAAATTCACCAATCCAAAAGGCCGCGGGTAGCCTAGTAGGCAACGTTCGTGACTGCCACGGAAAGGACCTCAGGTTCGATCCTAGCAGGTACGAACGCTCGATCCACTAAGTATCCGCCGTGCGTCGGATGGGCACGTTAAGCCGTCGGACCCCGGGTACTGGCCCCCGGTAATAAATAAGGGCGTCTTCTTTCCCCTTTCTACTTTGCTTCCGTGTCACTTTCCTATCGGGAACTCTAGCCCAAATCTCCTAGCTTCCTATTTCTAAGGATTGTTTAAGACCTGGGGTCAGACACTTCCTTTCTAAAATCCTCTACATATGATCACCAATCAAAATTCACTAATTAGCATTCACCAAATTTTCCGTTCGTTCGTCGGCATCATTGCAATTTTTTTAAAAGTAATTTTATATCAAATTTTGTTGCAACTGCTGTAAACTCATTGAATTTTTAGCTTACTTTTTTTAAAACGAGACAGAGAAAGTTTCTTTAAACTATTCTCTTAATTTCTGTTTCTCTGTTTTGATTTTCTAAAATCAGCGTATAAAAAGCAAGCTAAATAAATATCTTGAATTGATCTTGAATTGAATTGAAAACAAATGCCGTCTCCTGCACGATACACTTTAATGATAAAAAACTATGTACAATTAAAATAAATGTGTTTAAGAACTTTCAACACCACAACGGCGTCATCATCAGAAACAGTGCAGCAGTGAGCACAGAAGTGAGTAGCCTATATACTTTGCAAGACACATAGCAGTTATTGGGCATGTGCAATAATCGGCAAAGTCCAAGTTAAGTTCAGTGGGTACAAGCATAGTTGGTGGGCGTAACCTGGCCCAAAAGTGTTCTCCAAGGAAGGGGGATAAAAACAGGGGGTTCATCGTTACAGCATCTTTCACCATTGACGAATATGTGAATACTTTCACAAAAAAAGTGTTGATCGACGATTCCTGGGAGAATCCAGAATAATGGTGTCATTCCAACATGGTAAGTAAGAACCGTTTAAACAGAGTCTCGACAAAGATGTAGCACCAGAATGCGTCCTGAGATTATACTGATGTTCGTACATGCGGCGCCCCAAATTACGAGTGGTAGAGCCAATATAACATAAATCGTGCTCTGCAGGGTTAGCAGATTTAAGTGGAACCAAATATACGCCGTGACGGTTCACACATTCAACACAGTCTCTGTCCTTTTTAACAGTGTTAAATAAAGTACAAGACCTTACACCAAACTTGAGTTTGTACTTATGACATATGTTCTTTAAAATGTTACATACAGGTGGTATATATCGAATGGATCCCACAAATTGGTAGTCAAATTTATCTGCAAGCAAAGCTGTCTGCGGCCGACCACTTGATTTCTTAACAATCAAGCGATCAATCGTGTGACGAGGGTAACCGAAAGTCAAGGCAAACTGTTTAATCCTAGCTAACTCTTGGTCCCGGAGATCCTGTGTGGACGAGTGTGTAAATGCACGATTAATAAGAAAATGAAAAGCAGATAATTTTTGCGACATTGGATGAGAAGAAGTAAAAGGTATAAACGTGGCAGAAAAAAGTTGGTTTTCGGTAAACAGAAAATAATAAGGAGTTATCGGAAAGATTGCGAAAAAGGCAAAAGTCGAGAAATGGCAAAATGCCTAAATTCTCGAACTCTACCTCGAACTTGAAAGAATGGTGTCGTGAAGAAATTAAAGTGGCAAAGTAAAGAAGCTCATCAAAACCTGAAGGCCAAACAACCAATACGTCGTCGACGTACCTGATGTAAAGAAGTGGTTTTATGGGGGAAACAGGAATGAGGGTATCCTCTAAGTCCTGCAACAAAACCTCAGCAAGCAATGGAGACAGGGGGGACCCCATAGAGGCACCTTCCAACTGTCGATAGATAGAACCATTAAAACGAAAATAAGATCTCTTCGAAATAAATCGAAGAATACACATTATAGAAGAAATTACATCGGAAGAATAAATGCACAAACCAACGAGTTTGGCTTCAATAAGATCGTGAACATAAGAAACGGGGGTGTTCGGGAAAAGAGCCACTATCGAGTGAAGCTAAACAGTAAGTGGAAATGTTGGTGGACATAAAAGAACGAACCCTAGAAAGTGCTTCGGTGGAACTGGAAACGGAGTAAGAAGAAGATCTAATGAGGGGTGCCAGAAATTTGGCTAAAGCTCCCTCACGATTGCGGGTGGGTGCAAACAAAGATGAAACCAACGGTCGGATAGGGGTTCCCGATTTATGGAGTTTTAACTGGCCAAATAAAGAAGGAACCCTGTAACCAGGGGGAGGGTGCAAACTGTTGAACAAATACATGGGCAAAGCTGGAAGAGACTTTAATTTTGATAAAGCTGCAACGGTAGCATTAGTAGGATCCCGGCGACAAACTTCGGTACTAAGATCAGAGATAGCCTGCAGTACCTTGTCAACATATTCATTCCGATTCATGATGACAACCTGATGAGTTTTATCTGCTCGTATAATAGATAGACT
Source organism: Macrothele yani (assembly GCA_039090855.1). NCBI lineage: Eukaryota > Metazoa > Arthropoda > Arachnida > Araneae > Macrothelidae > Macrothele > Macrothele yani. Next base: position 61,860,114 of record CM077029.1, read on the forward strand.
CTGGTCTTTGCGAAGAGTACGAAGACTTCTAAGTTCGTCATTCATGGTCCTAGATACAGTTGAGTGTTTCAGCTTAGAATTATTGGATGACAATACACGTGCAACACGATGTCTAGTTGAGTCCTGTATTTCGACTGGTAAGGCACTAATGACATCCTCGAATTGCGGGATAACGTGCAATAAGTTAGGCCTCGTATCTTGATAAGCAAACTTCATACCCCTCGTCAATGCTTGTTTCTGAATACCACTTAGTGATTTATCACTAAGATTAATGAAAGGTTGACATACCTGATCTCGATTGAACATTGGGGCAAACTTTGATGGTTTTCCGTCAGTTGCTTGAGCAACAAGTGGTCCAAGTTTGCCAATATGAGTTGTTTGCAGCTGCTGTTGTCTAGATAAGGTGGCAGCAACACAACATGTCAAAGTGCGGTCTAAAATAACAGGATGAAGGTTACCAGCGAGTTCCAAATATTTACAGTACGAGTCGCGGTGCAAAAAATCTAACAGACCACGTTTTTGTCGAATGACACTGGATAATCTCTTGGTTTCTGCAATACGCAAAATGCGAGCGTCGCGACCCGAAATTGGACAAAGTCGAATGGTCAGAAACTTTGGTATAACTTGCAAGTCACGACAACACAATAAAAAAATAAGATGGGATGTTTCAGAAGCCAGACGATATTTTACCTTGTAGAAGGCTCTCACAAGCTGGTCCATAGCTGCAATGATGTTAACAACGAAATATTTACCAGTAGCGGCAGGTAAGATATGAAGAAATTAACTCGTGCACCAAAAGCTCTTGAATTGAAAACAAATGCCGTCTCCTGCACGATACACTTTAATGATAAAAAACTATGTACATTAAAATAAATGTGTTTAAGAACTTTCAACACCACAACGGCGTCATCATCAGAAACAGTGCAGCAGTGAGCACAGAAGTGAGTAGCCTATATACTTTGCAAGACACATAGCAGTTAATGCGCATGTGCAATAATCGGCAAAGTCCAAGTTAAGTTCAGTGGGTACAAGCATAGTTGGTGGGCGTAACCTGGCCCAAAAGTGTTCTCCAAGGAAGGGGGATAAAAACAGGGGGTTCATCGTTACGTTACAGCATCTTTCACCATTGACTAAATAAATATAGGTGATCTTTTTCATTCAGTATAATCTCATAGTTTTTGCCTGAGATTTTTTTTTCGTACGTCAGTAGCGTACAATATTCTTTGGCTGCAGACTTTCTTCGTTTCAACTTTACGAAAGTCTTTGGCATTTACAGCCCTTTTATAGTCGCATTATGTGTAGTCTCACTAATTCTATCTGCATCTCACAATCTCATACTTTTAGTACAGCGCTCTCTCTCTCTCTCTCCTCTGTTCCTTTTTTGTTTATTTGGTGTGAACAAGAATGTTAGGCGCTAAGTAAATCTATAAAAATTGGGAAGAAAATTTTTTTGTGGAATGAACTTTACGAAAGTCTTTGGCATTTACAACCTTTTTATAGTCGCATTGTGTGTAGTCTCATTAATTCCATGTCCATCTCACAATCTCATACTTTTAGTACAGCGCTATCTCTCTCGCTGTCTCTCTCTCTATCTCTGTCTTTCTCTGTCTCTCGCTGTCTCTCTCTCTCTATCTTTGTCTTTCTCTCTGTCTCTCTGACTCTCTCTCTGTCGCTCTCTCTGTCTCTCTCTCGCTTCTTTTTTGTTTCTTTGGTGTGAACAAGAATGTTAGACACTAAGTAAATCTATAAAAATTGTGAAGTAAAATTTTTAAATAAAACAAAAATTAATTGTAGAAGACAGAACACGCGATGAAATATGTAAAAGTATGGGAGAACTTTCCAACCTTCACTACTCTGTAAACTCTAAGATATTTTATTTCAGGTGTTTTTTCTTCAGTACTCGATTTTTATTTCATTTTTCTGTAAGAGATTTTCTCTTTCCAAATCTTTTTAAAATTTATATTTTTAAGGGTCATAAGAATTGCACATTAGCCATCTGCTTCTGTATTTCAAGACGTACAGGATAGCTATCGTGTTCCGAATGTCGTGAAATCAATTGTATGGTTTCCCAGAAACATATCAGAAATTGTTTTGCATTTGTAAATTCTGAAACTTTCATAGCAATGTAGTATGTCAAATGAAAAAAAACATGGAAAAAAAAGGTGGAAAACACTTTGTAATTTCCTTCGTCTTTTGGAAAATGATTTTCTCTTTCCAAACCTTCATAATTTTCATGTTCAATCTATGGGTAGCGCATAAACCAAATAAAACTCGAAAATTAGTATTTTAGCTAAAACGAATTCGAAATCAGTGCTTTTCCGTTTATAGGCAAAACGTTTCTTGGAAACTTAGGGAAAACATAACGGTACCCAAAAGGGCTATTGATAATAAAGTTCCGTTGCATTTCTTTGCCACTGCGATTGATGATTCCGAAATTGTTATCCACTCGGAATGCAGCGATTATAACTTTCTGAACGTTTATGAACTCGGGACGCAGCGATGACCATTTTTGAATGTTTGTGTGCTCGCTCGGAAAGCAGCAATGATTATTTTCTGAATGTTTTCTGTCCAAAGCAATCGACGAATAAGAAAGACTAAGATGAAGAGAAACGAATTAGTTAAAGTAAAACTGTGATGGTATATTCGCCAGTCAGTTTTCTAAATAAATGCACTTCACTTTGGGAAGGCCGACGAATTTCAAGAGGCTAAATTGTTTACAAAAATTTCCTGCATATGTTTATCATTATGAAAGGACATTGCAGTACTTCAAAGACGTAGAGTAAATCACACGTGAGCATAAATGCAACACCCATGGGGCTGGGTGTATCCTAGTGGTTAGAGAAGTCAACTGCAAACCTTACGGTTGGAAGTTCAAAACAGCCTACTGCTACAGCAGACCTCCAGTAGCCGCCGCGACTCGGAGACTGCGTTAAACTAACGGACCATCCCTCCACTCTCATACCTGACACAGAGGTTTTTTGAGACTAAGGAAGACACATTTAAATCCAACCTTAGGAGGAATCCCGACAAGAAAATAAGGTGTGCCGTGCCGCAAATGATACATGCGCTTCCAGACACTCGAATCTAATGACGCTCCGTTACGGCAACACTTTAACTGATATGCCACTCAGTGACACAATTCAATTTCAGCATTTAAATCAAAATTAATTCCTTGTATTTTATTATGATTGATTCCTAGCATTCCAGTTGCTTGATTTTTAGTAACCAATCTACGCGCGTCATTGGAAACTCGAATTTTTCATTCCTTGATTTCTTTGGTTGCCGTTCTTTAGTGTGTATTATAACATCAAGCAGAGGTCATTGCTCTTTCCACGTTTATCACTAGTCACGGAAAAATTCTCATTGGCCGCCACGCGCCGGACATGCTTCCACTACACCACATCGGCCTCGAATTCCTCCAGACTCGCACACACTAACTGCCAAGCCAATTTGGCAGGTTGCTTCTTGGAGCCCTGCACAATGCTGGAGATTCACCAAAGATGGTAAGCAGCAACTGAACAAATAATTAGAAAGCGAATGGATAATTAATCAGACATTGTGTGAGTCTGGAGGAATTCGAGGCCGCTGTGGTGTAGTGGAAGCATATCCGGCTCGTAACTGGAAAACCCTGGGTTCGATTCCCGGTGGCGGCCAATGAGAATTCTTCCGTGACTCACTTATAAATGTGAAAAGAGCGATGGCCTCTGTTTGATGTTCCTAGTCCACGTCTAATGTCTGTATTAATTAATTGTATTATAATTTTTAGTGTTTCTCTTCATCAAAAATATTATTTCCGCTATTTCTTTCATACCAGACACCACGAAACAGCAAAAAATTAGTCGAAAAATCTTTCCCGTGAAAAAAAGTCAAGTATTTTTATACGTCACACTCGTCAACAAAACGAAGTATATTATCGGTAAAGTGTGGTTAATCACGTGAAGTCTATTCAGTATGAAGATGCCATTCGAATTCTCACTCAGTAAAAAAAAAAAAAGTACGAAGATGCCATTCGAATTCTCACTCAGTAAAAAAAAAGTACGAAGATGCCATTCGAATTCTCACTCAGTAAAAAAAAAAAGTACGAAGATGCCATTCGAATTCTCACCCAGTAAAAAAAAAAAAAAAAGTACGAAGATGCCATTTGAATTCTCACTCAGTAAAAAAAAAAGTACGAAGATGTCATTCGAATTCTCACTCAGTAAAAAAAAGTACGAAGATGCCATTCGAATTCTCACTCAGTAAAAAAAAAGAAATAAGTACAAAGATGCCATTCGAATTCTCACTCAGTAAATAAAAAAAGTACGAAAATGCCATTCGCCGTTCGAATTCTCACTCAGTAAAAAAAAAAGTGCGAAGATGCCATTCGAATTCTCACTCAGTAAAAAAAAAAAGAAATAAGTACGAAGATGCCATTCGAATTCTCACTCAGTAAAAAAAAAAGGACGAAGATGCCATTCGAATTCTCACTCAGTAAAAAAAAAAAAAGTACGAAGATGCCATTCGAATTCTCACTCAGTAAAAAAAAAGTACGAAGATGTCATTCGAATTCTCACTCAGTAAAAAAAAAGTACGAAGATGCCATTCGAATTCTCACTCAGTAAAAAAAAAAGAAATAAGTACAAAGATGCCATTCGAATTCTCACTCAGTAAATAAAAAAAGTACGAAGATGCCATTCGCCGTTCGAATTCTCACTCAGTAAAAAAAAAGTGCGAAGATGCCATTCGAATTCTCACTCAGTAAAAAAAAAAGAAATAAGTACGAAGATGCCATTCGAATTCTCACTCAGTAAAAAAAAAGTACGAAGATGTCATTCGAATTCTCACTCAGTAAAAAAAAGTACGAAGATGCCATTCGAATTCTCACTCAGTAAAAAAAAAAAGAAATGAGTACAAAGATGCCATTCGAATTCTCACTCAGTAAAAAAAAAAAAAGGACGAAGATGCCATTCGAATTCTCACTCAGTAAAAAAAAAGGACGAAGATGCCATTCGAATTCTCACTCAGTAAAAAAAAAAAAAGAAATAAATACGAAGATGCCATTCGAATTCTCACTCAGTAAAAAAAAAAGTACGAAGATGCCATTCGAATTCTCACTCAGTAAAAAAAAGAAGTACGAAGATGCCATTCGAATTCTCACTCAGTAAGCTCTCTAGATCACAAATTTCTTTTAAGTCCATTCAAGTAGCCATCCCAAATTTTGGTTTCCTAATCAGAGCACAGAGCAGTGCTTGCACTCCTAGAAATGAAAACCCTTTTTTTCGTAAACCAAAAAAAAAAAAAAAAACATGAGTACATTTTTGCTAGAGTAATACTTGTGCATCTCTAGATTAAGAATATATTCCACCAAGGCAAGGCATCAATATTTTTAAGAAGTACATCTCAATAACTTTTGAACTGACTGGGTTAACATTGCATATCTTACGGTACAAAGAAACATTTTAAGACCGTCTGTTCTTACTTTTCGCGTTTCATTTCAATTCAGATAATTAGAAGTAGTAAAACCTGACTTCGTATTTCTTCCGTGAGTTCGTGCGAGGGCTTTTCAGCATCTTCTTTTGCTCCTGTTCACACGATAAAATTCACTTATTGCAATGAGGGTCGCACACATACATGGTTCTTGATAAGCATAATTTATTACAACTCATGTGGAATTAGATAGCAACACACATACAAAAACAACGCACGCACAGACATTTTTGCATCATGTCGTTCCTTCGTCACCAGTTCTCACACGTCTTCACATGTCCACAATTTCCTCACTTCTGGCGTTGGCCTCCGCCGCTGCGCCCCCTGTCGACGTAGTTCCTACACCATCGAAACATTAATACAGACATTTGATGTGGACTACGAACATCAAACAGAGGTCATCGCTCTTTCCACGTTTATAAACGTTATAAACGTGGAAAGAGCGATGACCTCTGTTGATGTACCATCGAAACAACCAATTTTGTTTTCGTTTGAGGGTTTAACGACCACCGTGAGCAACTTCATGGCTTATAAATAGTAGCCGTCCCTAATTTAGGGCCACTGGGCTCCACGGAAGGGAAAGACCTAGTGCCATAAGACAAACCCAACATCCATGCCTCACCGTCATTCGAACTCGAACCCATATTGTACATAATCAGGAGCCAGCGTTCAAACCACTTCGCCATTACTGCGGCCAATGCATTTCTGCAGTATCTTCTCTGTATAACCTACTTGGAGCATCATTGAAGGTGGGGGGTTAGTGGGTTAGTGAGACACAAGAGCTTCAACCTATCACTTGAAGATCACTTGTTCGCCACATTGGTGCCGCCCCGGTGGCGCAGTGGTCTAAGCGCTGGCTTCTGACCATTTGACCGAGATGGGTCCGGGTTCGAATCCCGTGAGGTACGGGCGTTGGGTTTGTCTAATCGCACTGGGTCTCCCCCTTCTCTCGATCCAGTAGGCCTATATTAGTGATCGACGATAGCTTATAGTCCATCGAGTTGCTCAGGGTGATCGTCAAATAAAGTTCATATGACGAAGTCTTAAGTGCTCTGACGTTGCTGAATTAATTAATTCTAATCAAACAAATTGACCTCTCCGATTCAAAATAATTCAAGATGAAACATTTACCAAATTCAGTAGTTGAAATTTTATCATTTATTTTTCAATTGGTTTAACAGGCTGATTGGTTTGAATTAAGCCTAGGCCTCGATTTCACTTGTATTAAAAAGTTCAAAAATCGTTAAAAAAAGCTACTATCAAATAACTTATATTTCGGAAAGAGAAGTCATTCCATGTCTAAATTCTCGCGTGCACAGTTACGAATGAGATACTGGAACGTAAGGAATGTATACCAATAAACAAAGACATCGCTCTTTTAGCAACACACAGCAACCTAAAAATTGCTATTCTGCCACTGCTGGTGGATCGAATCCCAGATCTCTCGAATCTAGCCGAGCGCGATAGCCTTACATCACGGTGGCCAACAATCCACGGCGCTATGTGTGTTTTTCTGTCAGCTTCTGACATCATAAATCTGTAAGATGGGCTCAGCTACTGAAACGTCTACAGCTGGTGGGCATTAATGGCACTGGATGTATATATAAATTAATTATAACAGTTGAATCCAAAGGGCGAGATCCAAAGTGAAAATCCTCCAAATACGTGGCGTCAGTGAATAAACAAAGACATCGCTCTTTCCACGTGTTAGCACCACACGGCAACCGGAATATTTTTATTCGGCCACTGTTGGGGAACCGAATCCCAGATCTAGCCGGGCGCGTTAGCCTTACGCTACGGTGGCCAACAATCAACGGCGCTATTTGTGTTTTTCTGTCAGCTTCTAACATCATAAATCTGTAAGATGGGCTCAGCTACTGAGATGTCAGAAGTTGACAGAACAACACACTTTGCGCCGTTGATTGGTCACCGTAGCTTAGGGCAAACACGCTCGACTAGATATCAAGAGATCTGGGATTCGGATCCCCAGAGGTGGCCGGATAACAATTTTTCGGTTGCTATGTGTTGATAAAACGTGGAGGGAGCGGTGTCTTTGTTTATTCACTGGCGCCGCGTATTTGGGGCATTTTCACTTTGGACTGAAATTAGCTCGAACGAATATACCCGTATTCATATTGGCTGTCTAAGAAGTGGACCGAACACGGCTAGAACGAGCGAAACTGCGCATCAGAAAGCGTTGCTTTCTATTTCTGATTGAGTACCTCCTAACCTAAGGAAGGAGAGAGAAAATGTTTGAGTCACTTGTTTCTACTCAATGGCACGATGTCCTTGTTAAGGGGACTAGCACTTCACCATCATGCCTTGAGTCATGGAGCAAAGAATAAAGGACTCAAAGGGAGTGCTTATTACCCTTTACAGGTTTATGGTCGGTATTGCTGAGATGAGAGGAGCAAAGGAATTGTTTTGTCCTAGCTTTCGGAAAACCCTCCCGCTTTGTGAACATTTCTGTTTTGGGAGCGCAGAAAATATGGGGTACTATTTGGTTGTGGTACAACGACAGCTTAAAGGATTAATGGTGGAAAATTATTGATAAAAAGGTTTTAAATAGTTATGGATCTTTTAAGATTTCAACTGTGTGTAAAGTTGGTAAAATTTAAACATTTCAGTTCAACTTATGGTGGTTCGCAGTGTTTTATCATCATACCAGAAAGGTTTAATAATTTTTTCCTCGTTTCTAGATGTCAAATCGTATACTGTACTTGTGCGTGTTTTGAAAATGGATGGAAAAGATGTTTCTTATGGAGAACTCAACAACAGTTTGTCATCAGAATATAAGAATTTTGCTGTGACAGCAAGAAAAGCGGTAAGGAATTCCGTTTCCTGTTTTCTTAACATTTCTATACTAAGAGTTTATTTATAATATTTCAGCAAAAATATTTGTTATCAGCTGTGTTCAGATCTACTGCTTCGCTGAACTTTGTAAAATAGAGTAACACAGACACGCGGCAAATTCACTAAAACCTTTGATTTATTATACGCGAGAGTAAAGCCAAAAAATATTATATATAACCTTTGGTTAATCTGTAATGTTAAAAAGTGGCATGCATGTGTAAATATTATTTTCCAAAAGGTTAGAAATTTAAAAGAACCAAGCTTCCTAAACGAGACAAGTTCGGACTTACGTCTAAGTTACTGAAACGAACCAAGAAGTCTTTAGGTTTTTCAAAGAGCCGATTAAAATTTCTTAAAAACGAACCAAATTGTCAAACCTCAATGTTTCCCAAACAGCAAAGTAAAATTTCTTAAAACTCACAGAGTTGTTAAATCTCAAATTTTCTCAAACTGCCAAACAAAATTTCTCAAAACAGACTGAGTCGTTAAGTCTTAAAGTTTCCCAAATATCCAAGTAGAATTTCTAAAAACCAACCAAGTTGTTAGTCTCAAAGTTTCTCAAACAACCAAAGAAGGATTCACTTTGACCAGAAGCGTGCTGATAGCTCCCGTAACCCCGGCATTACGGGAGGATTCACGGCTAAGATGCCTTGTACCGTCTGCAAAAATATTTTACAAACTTTTTTGCGGAAACTTCATATGAAACTGCTTCAAGAAGTAGGAGTTCTTAAAAGCAGCTTTGAATGAAGAAAAGCAATATAACGCTTATAACGCCGGAGGAGAATTTGTCATTTTCATGTAGGACTTCCGTCCACAGGTAGTAGAGTTTAGGTCCCAGCCACCTACAGCGAGATCGCCTTTTGGGCAGGACACAGAAACTGAAGGAATGAGAGCAAGTTTAGCGACTTTTGACAGAACAGTGTGTAGTGAGATTAGAGTACAGTAGATGGCGCCACCGTACAAGTACGATATTGCACATAGATGGGTGAGAGAATTTCAGGGAGGACATAGGAAAGGATACCCATTTAACCAGTGGGTCCACCTGGGGGCCGTCACTTAACGTGCTCGTCCGATGCACGGCGGATATTCAGCGATTGTTAGTAAATCACACCATCTCTGAAAGATCAGCCCAGGCTTGAACCTGGGGACCCAGCATCGATAGTCTGAAACACTAACCACTAAGCCATCCGCGGCTCTGAAGAAAAGCAATATTTGGTTTCCTATATTTATTTTTTATTTTTTTCAGTAAAATAGTGAAATCTTTAGAAATCATTTCCGCGGATTTGTTTATAAAAACTGGATGGCATTCCAGAGGACTTCAGATCCCTTCTCGCAGCGACAGCAATAGTTCCTGCAAATGTATATTAGCTAGAGAATGTGAAAGAAACTTCAGTTCAATGAATGAAATTTTTATATCAATGAAGATAAGGTGTTATTTCTTACAGATTGTTTGCACATAACTCTACGCATCCTTCAGAATATAATTAACAAAAAGGTGTTCTTCTCTGGGACCAACAAACGAAAACCGGTCTCATTCTTTCTTTCTTTCATTATTATTTTTAACAGTGAAGAGAAAAAAGTTTTTACTTTTTACTATGTGCAAAACATTGTGGCATTATGCTAAATGTATTTCTTATATTCAAGAGTAAATAATTTAAGCAGTCTCACTTTTTTCATGCCACAATTCTTAATTGTTACTTATTTATTTGTGTTTGGTGTTATCATATGAAACGGGAAAGGTCATTAGACACACTGTCACACGTTAGCTAAGCGTTTTCTGTGTGTGCGATCATAAGGCATTTCAAAGAGGCTGGCCTTAGTATTCTAAAAGTATAAAATTTGCATATGATTAACTTTAGCGTAAATGTTTTACAGCACTTTGTGTATCGGTATAAAACTTGGAAATTATTTTAATAACATCATGCACATTTGTGTCACACGCAATAAAATGCAATAATTTGGATTTACGAAAAAATACCTGTAGGTTTCAAAGAATTTGATTTATTAAAACTCCCGTAATTCCTAGTTCATAATATGGAATTTAAAATTTTCAGTAATTGGAAGCAAATAATTTTTTGCAAAAGCACCTCGAAGATATTTTTTTGCGGGGTCACGAATTTTACCGGTGAGCCACTGGGTTTGACGTTATTAAAATTTTCGAACTCCAGCAGTGTTCTAGGAACCGGTCATAAACAACCGTCAAAGACAATTCACCATCGTTGCCGATCTTTTACCTTCTCAAATCAATTTACGAGAGGAGTCTTGAAACACCAGTGTTTTACACTACTGTTGACCTCCCAATGGATTGAAAATCACGGAGAGAAGCTGGAAAGGTCAGTGACGATATATATACACTATCTACCAACAAGTAATTGGACACCTGTGATAGCAAAGGAAAACGAAGTTTATTCACCTTCAATAGTTGGTGGAGCCTCCACGAGCGGCGATTACAGCTGCGACCCTCCGCGGCATACTCTCAACCAGGCGTTGTACGACGGCTAGCGGTACTTTCTTCCACTCGGCTTGGAGAAGACAGGTCAGTTCCTTCACCGATTTTGGACGGTGGGGGCACCCCTTAAGTCGACGCTCCAACTCGTCCCAGAGGTGCTCGATAGGGTTAAGGTCCGGGCTCTGCGCAGGCCAGTCTATTCGATTAACTCCATTGTCACCATACCAAGCCATGGTGGACCTTGCAACATGACAGGTGGCATTGTCATCCTGAAAGTAACATGGGTCCACCCCGTAAAACTGCCACAACGTAGGAAGCGCATGGTCATCCAAAATGGTGCAGTAGGTCTCAGCGTTGAGTCTACCAGGAATTGCGACCAAGAGTCCAGTGCCATACCAGTAGAAACACCCACATAGCATAATTCCACCGCCGCCGAACTTCACAGTTGGCACAATGCATTCCGGCAGGAGGCGTTATCCAGGCAGACGCCAAACCCAGATCCTACCATCCGAACGGTAGAGGGTGAACCTTGATTCGTCGCTCCAGAGAACCTGTTTCCACTGTTCAACGGTCCACTGTCGACGTTCTTTGCACCACGTTAGCCGAGCAGAGCTATTGGACTTGGTGATCAAAGGCTTGTGCGGAATTTCACTTTAAATACGGAAAAACTATATAGAAATGGACTTTTCTGATATAAACGGAATTTCTGTCTACAGAAATATCTGTGAAAATACGAAAGTTAAAATGAACGGGTACTTTTAAAAACGGAAATTTCTGAAAAACACGGATACCTACCGGCAACTTTGCTGCACGATATTTTCAGAAATTTTCCCTGAATTCATAACACTTATTTTCTACAGTGCATGAAGAAAAGTCGAGATGAAAAATAAACATGAGCAGTTATCAACTTCTTTCTGTGTCAGATAATGCAATAAGACAATCTGTAAAGAAAAACCGTGAGTGAATCAAAAGGTCTGCAAACGATGTATCAGACGAACTCCCCAGAAGAACAGCTGAAAGGAGAAAGGCCGCCAGGGTGGGAGCAGTGGTCTAAGCGCTGGCTTCTAACCATTCGTCCGAGATGAGTCCGGGTTCGAATCCCGATGAAGCATGGATGTTGTGTTTGTCTTACGGCACTGGTCCTCTTCTTTCTCTGGAACCAGTGGCCCTAAATTAGGGACGGGCGACTGCTTACAGCCCATCCAGTTGCTCAAGCGCTTTGGTCGTTAAACCCCCAATAAAAGAAACAAAGAAAAGGAAAGAATAAGATTTTGCTATAGATATGCCGACGTCTTAATGTGAATGACGAACCTGTAAAGAACAGCTGGGATGTTACCAGGTTTGTTGACTTCCCAGTATGTTCGACTAACCCATAAAGGACAACTATTGTGCCCATTGTATGTCTCTGGCGAACTTCTGAAGAGTACAGTGAACAACGAACATTGTCTTAGGTTTCTGTGGTTATACCGAATGATCGTAGGATTTGTGTTCACTAGCTGCTGTCTTATAATCCTGAATTTACAGTCCCGTTGAGGCAGTGTTCTAAGCTCTGGTTTCTATCCATTCGTCCGAGATGGGCCCGGGTTTGAATCCCGGTGAGGCATGGATTTGTGCTTTGCTTGCGGCACTGTTTCTCTGCCTTCCGTGGAACCAGTTACTCCAAATTAGGGACGGACGATTGCTCATAGCGCATTGATCTGCTTACGGTGATCATTAAATCTCAAACACAAAAGAAAATAATTATCCTGAATTTATTTGTTACGGGATTTAACGACCATCATGAGCAACTAGTAGAGCTATAAGCAGTCGTCCGTTTCAAATGTAGGGCTATTGGTTTCAAAGAAGCGAGAGAGATAGTGCCGTAAGAGCTAAATATACCACCCAGAACTCTAACCCTGGCACATTTCGGACGAATTGTCAGAGGGAAGCGCCTCTGACCAGCAGTCAGAGGGGGTCAGTGGTCAATAGCCTCTGCCCATTGTCTATTTAGGTGGGGCAGTGGTCAGAGGGGGTCAGTGATCAGTCGTCTCTGACCATAGTCTATTTATGTGGGCCAATGGTCAGTATAGCCTCTGACAACTGTTTAGGTGATCAGAGGTGTCGCCTCTGACCACTGGCCCACTGGAGCGGAAAATGCTGAGACTGTTTCTCGAGTGAAACTAAATTACCGCAATAGTAAGTTGTGTACCATACGTTTTCCAGTCTAGAATTTTCGTACCGCTGAAAAATATTTAAAATATCATGAAGGAAATACGGGATTACGCCATATCATACAAATTTTTGAAGATGACAATCCGATTTTTGGCGTAAATGTGACAAGGATGGTAAGTCAGATAATATCCGAAAACTTGAAAATTTTCATCGTCATGGAGCGGGACTCGAACCCACGTCTCCCAGAAAACGCCCGGGTATGCTAACCACTACACCACCCAGAAAGACCAAGTTTCAAGTTTCCGATCAATTTGAATATAGCCATCACAAGATTCGCTAGTCGAAGCAACCGGCATTCATATTTAGCGAATCTGGAGGTTAAGAGTCATGTCCCGTGTTTGCCCGGAGAAGCAGATAAAATTTATCTGAAAATTTTAGATAAATGAAGTTAAAAGAAATGCTTGACAACTTTTTACTCTATTACTAATAATATTGCTTATTTTACATTTACAAATGCCACTTCCATTATTTTAACAGCGTATTTTAATTACAGAATATGAATATTTCTCTGCTAAAAGAGCAAACACATTACTTTCCATCCAATGCCACTCCGGTGGCGTAGTGTTCTAAGCGATGGCCTCTGATCATTCGTCCGAAAGGGATCCGGGTTCGAATCCCGGTGAGGCATGGATGTTGTATTTGTCTTACGGCCCTGGCTCTCTCTCTCTCTCTCTCTCTCTCTCTCTCTCTCTCTTCCCTGGAGCCAGTGACCCTAAATGAGGGACGGGCGACTACTTATAGCCCATTGAGTTGCTTACGGTGGTCGTTAAATCTCCTATAAAAAAAAAAAAGCAAAAAAAAATAACTTTCTATCCACAGCTTGTTTACTTGCGCCATTTTCTTAGGAGACGATATTTAACTGCAGCAGTTGTTTCTTTCGTATTCATCCAACACGCTGTTGCCAGTTTTAATTCTTTGACCTTCTGTTATTTTCTGTAACTTATTATCAGAAACGTTCTATAAATGTGTGAGCATCCTCTGTAATTTTTAAATCTTTTTGTAGAGGCTAGAGGCCCTTTCAGCCGCTAGGCCCTCTCCCCCGCGATGCGAGAGTTGGGTGGAGGGGGGGGGCTATCAGTGTGGCCCTGATCTGATTTCTTCTGAAATTTATATATGAGCATCACTATCATAAGAATTTGCATTAACAGCCAATTTTCACCTTCACATAGAGGCCAAATCCGAAATGTCTCACATCCAGAAAGCACAGCCAGCTACCGATACATCCCGTTGATCATTTTTATTCTATACGACTTCTTATGATACATGTCGTTCGTTTGCTTCTTAATTTTAGATATATTTTCTTTCCTTCAGGTTGATGATGCGTACAAGACCTCAAACGTGAAAGATGACTATGTCAGTGCGAACATCCTGAGGATATCTGATAGCGGACAGTCTAAAGAAGGTGTTCTTGTGAATCTCACTGTTCATGTCAGTGGTAAGAATACTGCCAACGAAGATTTGCTGAAAGAAGAATTAATACAATCTCTAGATGCAGCTGCGTCTGAAATAGACCTCTTGAATGCAACTTTAGTTAGTCCTATAATTCAGCGAGTTGAAGATGTGCAAGGTAAGTCATTTTGATTTTAAACCAGCTAAAAACCAGTTCCTTTATCTCATCAAAATCTACTTAAACTTGTGCAGAATGTATTGAAAATGCGAAGGATTTCTACTCTGAAAAAAGCTCCACTGAATATTACTGAGAGTAATGAATTATTACAAGAATCCGCATGTTTTTATTCTTTTCAAACTAGGTCAAACAAATGAAATCAGGAAGCACTGCCATTAACATAATTGGAGTTATTTTTCAAATTATGATCACCTTTCGGAAAGGTTGCATTTTTTCGTCTTTTGACTACAGTTCTGTCCACCAGAGCGCATAACAATATAACATGGGACAGAAAAATGTCAGGTAGTAAATTGAGATGGATTTTGTGGTGTAATGTGTGAATTTATCTAGAAAATGTCCTCAGCTTGTAACATAAACTCTTAAAATTCTCGTTAAAAAAATAAAGCGATTGAAATAGGATGCTAGTGTACACACACAACCTTTGCTCCTTTGCTGACACTCGCATAAATGCTACAGGCTTTCGGTGTAACACAAGGTATGCGTCAGCATACATTACAGAGTTTCTATGTACTAAGTAAATGTTCATTTCGTGTTTACGTTGACTTTCTATATTGATTACCGCCGTCTTTACACGATCATTATTCTATTAACAGATTCAAAATAACACATTTGACTGTTTAGATGATTTAATGTGATGAAGTTTATTATTAAATTCATATAGAAAACATTAGAACTTCCAGGTCCGCAACGGACCCATCTTCAGATGTTATTAGTAGAATGGAACTGAGCATGATTTAAATACATTAATGTTATGTGGTTTTCTTGATATTGTGACCTGCTCGTGATGGACATCATATCTCGTGAAAGGTTTGTTAACTTCGATAAATATATTACGTGTCAAGCAACGTATTAAAAACTATGTATGAATGAAATAATTGGTGTAAGTCTCTACATGTTATAACTCATTAAGCACCGTTTTCCAAGGTAAAGGGATGTGACAAGGAGTATCATCATTGCAGCATACTTCACCATATTTGTGAATAAATGGACTTTCTAGTAGTAGGATTGATTCTTTTGAGTAGGGCGTGGCGAGAAAATTGGCTTCGTTCCAACATGGGTAATGAGATCCTTTGCATGATAGCCTTGATAGGGAAGTCCTTGATGAGTTTGTCTTTATGTTATATTGGTGCTCTTTTAAACGAGTTTTTAATGAGCGAAGTGTAGATCCAACATATATACGATCTTCATCTTGAATGTCTATTGTCTTCATTGGGATGACATATACTCCATATCGGTTGTCCAAAGGAACAACGTCTCTATCATTTTTTATTCCTGAAAGTACATTGTGTGTTCGTACACCGAAGCCAATATTGTGACGGTGACAAACGTTTTTGAGTATATTGATGATGCTAGGAATGTATGGAAGAGATCCCACATATTTAACTGGTCTATCATCTTTTATTAATGTATTACATTACAGAGTGCTTTGCATACTGTGCCAGACAGCATGCGAAGGCTGTGTGTGCCAGACAGCATGCGAACGAAGGTTGTGTGTGCCAGACAGCATGCGAAGGTTGTGTGTGTCAGAGAGCATTCTGACACCGAAGCACGGATATATACAATCCCGACAACTGAAGCCAACAGGACAAAACACAGGCTAATATATAAACTACATATGAACGTTATTTGTTTCTGTCATCTACATGAACATGCTATTCTCTAAAACATTTATGTCTGTCCTCTAAAACATTCCTTAGAGTCGAAAACCGAAGTAAGGTCTGTTTGGCAGCGGAAGTCTCTAAATTTAAAGGTTTTAAGTTTTTTTAAGTTAACTAAGATTTCATAACTTCGGAAATCTAATAACCACTAGTTTTAGAATTTCTAACCGAGTTGATATAATAATTTCACGTTTCAGATTGTAGGTATGGAATATGTTAGTACCTACTTCAGAGGTGATATACACATGTCAACAGGGCAAGTTGCAAAGAAAAGCCCTAGCCGGCGTATCTTAATCGGGAAAACATTTGGCTCCGCAGCTGAAAGATAAAGGAAGGGGGGGGGGGTCGAGTTCGCTACAGGCAGAGAGAGGGTTTGAATTTCACATTGGCGCCCGAACGTTAAAATGGATCTACTGGCCGTTCGGTTCTACGAAAAATGTGCGATGCTTCTTCCACACAACGTCTGGAATTAGTAACAATTCCTTTTTCTACTGCGAGCTACTTCAAGCATAGTTTGCCGGCTAACCCGGAAACCTACGATTCTGTCCCAGCCCTTTCTCAAGGGGAGGGGTGATATACGTGAGAACCTATACCTCAGAAGTGGCGCATATGTCAAGAGGCCAAGTATCAACGAAAAGCTCTTGCCGGTGTAGCTTAATCGGGAAACATTCGACTGTGCAGCAAAAGGATGTGGGTTCGAGGCTCCACCAACAGAGAGAGGGGTTGAATTTCAAAAATACCCTTAATACTAATATTTTCTGTGTTTCTTAGTTCGTCTGTAATGTGTTGCACATAACAAAAAGCCAAATTTAAGCACCGGTTGAGGGCGTAATCGCTCCTTTTAAATTTGAACTTTCTAATTTATGGAACCCATTCTACTTTTGCCGAACGCAATTAACCTAAGAACCAAGTTCAGTGCTCTGTTGTTCAGAGAAGCCGAAGGGATGCTAATGGGTAATACGCATTCTCGGATTTTTTCTTTATACCCTATTCTTTTTTGGGTCGGCTAGATATATCTGTCAACAAAATGTCATGTTTAGAAGCTGAGATAATGAGATTAGATTTCAGTGGACGTATAATAGCTCCGCTGAATTTTTTTTTTCTTTTTTCAAATTTTTAGGTTTGCTAAGTTTTTCGGCGTACTTGTTGCTCATTAATGTTAGAAGAAACCGACATACGATGGTAGAGGATTTTTAAAAGGAGAGACTGTGTGCCCTTCAAAACGTTTGTCCAGTAAAAATTTCAAATTTGAAAAAATGTTTGGTCTTTTAAAAGTTTTATTAGTTTTGCCACCCTTTCCCCTTCCCAGAAGAATATTACTGCCGCCCCAGTGGCGCAGGTGTTTTACTGTTCGTCCGAGATGGATCCGGGTTCGAATATCTGTGAGGCATGGATGTTGTGTTTGTTTTACGGCACTGGCTCTCTCCCTTTCCTGGAACCAGTGCCCCTAAATTAGGGACGGGCGACTGCTTGTTGCTCATTGAGTTGATCAAGGTGGTCGTTAAACCTCCAAACAAATAAAAATATTCATGTTATGTTTTTTTTTTTTTTTTGATTGGAGGTTTAACGACCACCGTGAGCAACTCAATGGGCTATAAGCAGTCGCCCGTCCCTAATTTAGGGTCACTGGTTCCAGGGAAGGGAGAGAGTCAGTGCCGAAAGCCAAACACAACATCCATGCCTCACCGGGATTCGAACCCGGACCCCTTTCGGACGAATGATCAGAGGCCATCGCTTAGACCACTGCGCCACCGAGGCGGCATTTTTCATGTTATGTAGATTTTGTATTGTTATTTAAATTCTTTATGTTATAGGAGACGTACCAAAGTGACTTTTTTCTAATTGAATGGCGCACACAGGAAGATAGCAGTTACGCCGTCCCTGTGGGGCAGTGGTCTAAGTTCTGGCTTCTTACCATTCGCCTGTGATGGGTAGTTCGAATCCCGGTGAGACATGGATGTTGTGTTTGTGATACGTCACTGGCTCTCTTCCTTCCCTGGAACTAGTAGCCCCAAATTAGGGGCGCGAAACTGCTTATAGCCCGTGGAG
The DNA here is from genome assembly GCA_039090855.1 of Macrothele yani. Lineage (NCBI taxonomy): Eukaryota > Metazoa > Arthropoda > Arachnida > Araneae > Macrothelidae > Macrothele > Macrothele yani. Next base: position 61,878,427 of record CM077029.1, read on the forward strand.
TTGCCGACGGTTGCCGTTAAACATTCAATCAATAAAAAAAAAAAAAAGATATCCGTTACTTTAATGGTAGTTTTGTATGAGGTAGACGAATAGCTTATGATCCCCGAATACAGCGCTGAATATTGTTAAGTCAACAAAATGCAACATTTGGAGTTTAAAATCTTGCAATGAAGAAATAGAATGCACATAACATTCCGACATTTTGTTGTACCCGTGTTTCGGTTTCGGCCTTTTGACCCAGACGTGTTTTGGGTTGGGAAATTTAGATCCGTGTACGATACTTGAAAAAAAAAACCACGAAGTTATCTTCATTGCAGTTTTGGCATTCGGCACGACACAACAGTACAGGAGGGCAAATAAGATTCGAGGAATATTTTACTGCAGATGAAACTTCCTGCATTCGCTAATGAGAGAGGATACCAGATTGTTGCTTCTCACCAGAAGAAGGTAAAGTTTTAAATGTTTTAAGGATGTGTTACAACACAGTCACTTTTCCATTAGCAAGTAAAGTTTGGACAGAGACTGTTTGAAAGAGACCCACTTACTCAAAAGATCCAAGTCATCTTCATTTTTTCGCCACTTATCGATCTAACAGGTGTCAGTATGAACATTGGGACTAAACAATCCCCTTTAATCGTTAGAGGTTCTAGGTCATGCACAAGAAAATGAGTGTTTGCCAACTCCCTAATGTCCATCCTCTTATCTTAGTCCCCGTTCTCCCAAACCTGCCGATTACCACGCTAGATGCCCCCTCTCCCATTACCCCAGTTCATTCTGGTTATACATTCGAAAAACGGCTTATCGGGCAAGAACAAAGTTGTTGCCGCATTTCCCAAGAAGTGCACCTGATGTACACGAATTTCTTTTTCAGTATTGTTCTATGGATCTGACCATACAAATGAGGGTTGTCAGTACATGCGCAATATTACTGTTACCTGTCAATTTTATACAATCATAAAAAAGTGACATTTAAGTTGAAGATTTCTTTTCGCTATTCAGACTGTAGTGAAATTCGATTAACTCATTGGACTGAATGTTTTCTTAATAAATTTCCTCAATTATATGGATTCTACGAAGTTATTGAGAGAATAATTTATTCATTATTTGAAGTAAATGTTATTTATTATTTTAAGAAAATGTTATTTATTATTTTAGGAAAATACTTTTCTTCTTTTTTTTTCAATTTTTATAAAGTAATATTTATTTTTTTTTGGAAAAAATAATGAGTGATTTAATGTAAGCATCGTTTGTTACAGTAATTTGGTAGCATTAGACCATTTTGTAGAAAATTTTAACAATATAGAATCGAATCATCTTTGGCGGTCTCCGGACTTCTTTTTTTTTTTTTTTTTTTTTTGATTGGAGGTTTAACGACCACCGTGAGCAACTCAATGGGCTATAAGCAGTCGCCCGTCCCTAATTTAGGGTCACTGGTTCCAGGGAAGGGAGAGAGCCAGTGCCGTAAGACAAACACAACATCCCTGCCTCACCGTGATTCGAGCCCGGAGCCCGTTCGGACGAATGATCAGAGGCCATCGCTTAGACCACTGCGCCACCGGGGCGGCCTCTGGAATTCATATAATAGATTTATCAGCGGTAACTTTGTCTTGACCTCATACAATAGTTACCTGAGGCGAGTATTCAGGACGAGTGTAAGACATCACAGGGTAGAACTTTTGTGCTCCGCCGCATTGCCTGTCCTAGTTTCCTTTCCAGACCCCTCACATTTGGGGAATTGGCAGGTTTCTCCCTTAAGGCCCCTCCACACACAGATTTTTACCTTCGCGCGGATTACGGTTGACCACCTGTGGTCCCTAGAGAGATCGTCCCCCTGACTAGGTTTGGCTCCAGACGCAAACTTAAAAACCTCGCCCTTTTCATTCCCAAATGTTTCAATCTTCGTTTCCAGCAGAACTCTACAAAATGTCGTTCTTCCTTTCCACAGAAAAAAGCAAAGCGTTAGCAGTAATAATTTTGACAAACGAAAAAAAAAATGAGGGGGGGTGGTGAAAGAATGAAAAGTATATATAAACGAATTTTCAACAACAGGTTGTCGAGGACGAGAAACGTGTCGGAAAACGCGTTTAGAATTTTGCCTTCCCCGTTCAGGATTTTCCACACAGAGATAAATGTTTCTCTGTAAAACTTAGACTACATTGTGCTAGACACATGCATACTGCACAACTTTCTACGACGAAACTCAAAAAGTACAAAGTAGTAAAGAATCCTCGCCTGATTGACCACGAAAACGTAGGAACTTGTAAACTGACGGAAGGAGAATGGCGAATGCAGGAACAGTATCTGTGTGACTTGCAAGAACAAACTAAAAATTCTACCGAACGCAGCTAAAAAAACCGTAATATGTATTTGGATTATTTTAATAACACAGGGAAAGTACCTTGGCAACACCAAATGATGGAAAATGCCTAATTTAGAAATGTTAAGTGTTGGAGTGGTCAGGGAAGTTATTGTTAGTGATTCTTTGAATCCGAAATATGTTAGTACGAAAATTTGGAAAATGATGTCTCAAATAAATTAATAGCAATATTTTGGATATCCATTATTTTATATATTTTTATAATTATTATTATTCTTTTTGATGTTACAGAAATGTTTGAATGTATTTACAAACGTAACAGAAATCTATAATGGTGAATATATATACATAACACCGAATATATATTATTCGTTGTTATTTTGTGCTATTTATTTTTATTTCCATCATTCAACTTAAATTTTTCAAAAAAGGATTTTTTTAAACAAAAGGACGGTATGTAACTAAAAATAGGCACATCTTCATCTGACAAACAAAATCAAACAAAAATCCTTTGCTATCACCTATTATATTTCCTGTCTGTAGCGCGAGTGTAGAAAAAAAAACTCCACTTTGGAGGGATTTGCCAACACACAGGCATTCAAAACTCGGGTTTCGTCACTCTCAAGGTCAAAAATTTGAACTCCGCCACGAATCTGAGAAACGTCTTCACCCCTCTCCAGGTGTCGCCTCAGGGCGCCTAACCCTGTCCAGACACACACAGGTTAAAGCGTGTACAACGGTTTTGAGGTGAAAAATCCTTGGTAAAAGTGTGTGTGAGGGCCTTTACACTGCTCTAATCCCAGATTAGTGTTCTTGTCTTATAGTCCGTGTTGGCCGATACCAAAAAGAATTGTGAGGATGACATCAAGGTGATAAATGAGTATAATCCCTTCGCTCAGACAGATTTGCTGATAAATACCCGTGACTCCTTAACTCCCCCTTTCTTTCTTTCTTGAAATCAAGTTTGTAATTCATTGGGAGGTCAAGTACACAAAGATATGCACTTCTTTCAAGCATTGCTCTTTGTCTTTGAAGGTGTTGTAAAATGGAAGTAAGTCGTACATTTTAAGAAAAAGGTAAATATTGGTGCTAGCAGGTAGATTTACGTACCGGAAGAAAAGTATTTTAAAAAGTGGGAAATGATACTCATGGTCGTGCAAAATTACATACCGTTAGAAATGGCGATATAATTTCGCGAAGTGAAACTAACATTTATATGATTGAAGGCCCTCAAAAGAAAGTTTGTTAGTAAGTAAAGGGATTTGGTAATCTTACACATTTTCATTCACCAAAATCTCACTCATATTTTAATCTAAAAATTTTGAAAAACAAATTGCGTAGCGCATGATTCCAGCATAATACGAGATACCCATACCGCGAATTGAAAACAACAAGTTTCTTCTTCAATAATATGGTTAAGGCAAAAGGTTTTTGTTGTTGTTGTTCTTTTTCAATTATTATTCCTCTTACAGCAACCAGAGCAGAGAGTTTGTTGCCTTTAACTCTGCAAATGCATATCTTGCATTTTCGTTTTGCTGGTATACATGAATAAAATATTGTGTTGTTACATCGCATAAATTTAATTCTAGCAACAGAGGAACCTATTCGGTACAACATAAAAAGGTCTATTTTGGAAATATTAGATGATTTTGATTGCTACAAAGTTATAGGTCATTATGTTTTGGAAACGAATTGCAACGCTGCATTCGTTTTGCTTCATTAAATAATAAATCAGGGATCGATTAAGAAAAAAGTGTTGCACTCCTTCCCTTAGGCTTTAGCTGCAATTTATGCATGAGGTTGGGGACCACCCATGACTCACGCCGCAATTTATTAACACCGGATGAAACACGATTGTAGGAACTTCACAATAACATCCACAACAAGCAACATCACTTATTCGGCCTACAGATAATCATTGACTCTTGTAATATCGAGATAATATGTGATCCTATTTCAAGCAGTAAATCATCTTACTTTCGCACCAGCACACCCGTCTTTACAATTGGTGTGACTTTATTTACCTCTGACTCACTGTCAACCGTTGCTAAAAAGTATAAGGAAATTCGGCAAATCCGACGTGTCATTCAGGACGTTTAGCGGAGAAGTAGCATAATTTACATGAGAACAGAAAGTAAGGTTAAATTAGTAAAATATGCCATGAGATGAAACTGCAAGAAGCAACCGATAAAGTGTTTGGGTAATTTAGATGCAACAAAACAACCGTTTCCTTACCAAATAGAGATCCTCATGATTTCATTTTTCTCAATTTTTTTAGAGATTAATTAATTAATGATAAAAATCATACAAAAATATCTTTGCCTGCAACTCTCATTTGCTCCACGAATCTGCTACATAAAATGCCTTTCATCATTCAGAGATGCACTGCGTTACAAAAAAAAAAACGAAAAACTATAGTTTCACACTTCAGTCTTCGCATCTTGGTAGTTTGTATTAAATAAATGTGACGAAAAGCATTGCGCTTTAAAACGGTTCAAATAATTTCATTCCAGTAATGAATAAAATTATTTTTCTTTTCAGATTTTGATGAATGTGCCGACAGTACTTTCAACGATTGTTCCAGAAGTTCTGTGTGTGTCAATTTGCCTGGTTCCTATACTTGCACCTGTAAAGAAGGCTATCAAGATTTGGAACCCCTTTTACCCGGACGAATATGCTCTGGTAAGAAATACAAATACTGCAGGACAAAACGCCTATTCCTGATTATTCTGGTTCATTAAATCGTAGTACTGCTGGATTTTTTAGAAATGCAGCGTTCCGGTTGATTAGGCCGTGTCCTGCCCTATCGTGGCATGATGAATGCTATCATTTTCGACGTTCTTTATATGAAACAATCATTTTGCGAAGCGAGAACACTAGTGATCGCATAAATGATTCTTTCTTGGAAATTTCATTCATCATTCGGGCAAAAGCGGCGTTCACGAATGAACGTTCAAATGAAGGGTCATTCAATTTCCAGGTTGTTATTACGCTCACTGAGTAAATTATTCGCTGCAGGGATCTCGTGTTTGCGACCAAAATGCTTTCAAGGCCACAGCGGTTTTTGGCAAACTGCCAAAAAGAGTGTGACCTCTTCATCATCCAGCATTCATGATGAATGGTTTTGCGGATGATTCAGGCACACCATTCAAATGAATGGCATTCACGTATCATTCCCATTCTTAAGTTCACCGTTATTTGCTAGCTGACTACTACTGATTACTCACTCGCATAATGGTTGTCGATTGACACCTATTAATTCTCGACATTGCTTTTCTTATTGGGAATTTGTTTCCGAACCCTTGGGTCCAGAATAAAGTTAAAGATTCTTCACCGTTCGCGATGAATGATCTGGCTCGATTTGGGCACACAATTCAAATAGCATTCCTGTATCTTTCTCATCCTGAAGTTTCACCGTTATTTCCTAGCTGACTGTGTTTGTTCACTCACACTACGGTTGACCCTTAATAATTCTCGGAATTATTTTTCTTAAGGTGGAGGTCTAATGATTTTTGTTCCCTATACTTCCAATGGTAACAAAAGCGACCCCATTTCCTCAGCGAAGAAAAATTCCCCATTCATCAAAATTGGACTACTGATAAAAAAAATGTCCTAACTTAGATTGTACTATCGGTGTTTTTCGCAAAAAACTTTCTTGGACTACATTAAAAATCAATAACTTTACTTCGATGTAGTTTTGATACTTACAGGTGGCGCCACTCTCATACCATTACCTCAAAGTATAAATCATCATCATTGTCAACCATTATCAATCCACTGCTGGACGAAGGTCTCCCCAAGTTTCCTCCACAACGGTCTGTCTTGTGCCAGTCTCCTCCATGTCACTCCCGCATACTTTCGAATTTCATCCACCCGTCTCCCATGTGGTCTTTTTCTGGGTCTCTTCCTGTCTCTTGGAATCCAATATAAAATTTCGGCTGTCCATCGATGATCTGTCCTTCTGACAGTATGTCCAGCCCATTGCCATTTCAGGGATTTAACTCTGATCATGATGTCTTCCACTCTTGTCATTTTTCGGATCCACGAGTTCCTCTTCTTATCTCTCCTGGTTACACCAAGCATGCACCTCTGCATGCTTCTTTGAGTTGTCTGCAGCCTTTGTATGTCTCTTTTAGTTAAGGTCCACGTCTCTGCACCATATGTAAGCACTGGAATGATGCATTGATCAAACACTTTTTTTTTAAAGACATAATGGCATATTGCTCTTGAAAATTATGCTGTTTCTTCCAAAAGCTCTCCAGGCAAGTTTTGTACGCCGATTAATTTCTTCATCAATGTGACCCTCACTTGATATCTGCTGTCCAAGATAAACGTACGTGCCTGTTATCTCGAGCTTTTCTCCATCAATCGATAAATCTTCATTTCTTGTAAAAGCATTGAACATCACTTTTGTCCTCTGAAAGTTCATTTTTAATCCCACTTCTTTACTCTTGTCCGCAAATTCCTGGATCATACCCTGCAGCTCTGATGGGGTAGTTGCAAAAATGACTACGTCATCAGCAAAACGAAGGTGGGTTAGATAATCTCCATTAATCTTTATCCCCTTGTTTTCCCAGCTCAGCGACTGAAAGACACCCTCCAATGTGGCATTAAAGAGCTTCGGAGATATGGTGTCGCCTTGTCTCACTCCCTTTCCAATTTTTATGTGTGTTGTATTTTCAAACAGCCGAATCTTTGCACTTGCATTTTCATAGATGTTATTAATAATATTAATGTATGCATCTTCAATACCGCAGGATTTCAGAGCCATTGTAACTGCTGATGATTTCGCCGAATCAAAGGCTTTATTGATTTTTAATTCAGGAAAGTGTTTTGTACAATCAAAATTTTTAATTCAGGAAAGTGTTTTGTAGAATCAAAATTTTTAATTCAGGATAGTGTTTTGTACAATCAAAATTAGGATGTTTTTCATCAGTGGGCCAATTTTGATGTATGGGGAAATCTTCGCTTAGGGTCGAAATTTTTTCCATTGGAATTATAGGGAGAAAAATTACTAGACGTCCACCTTTATGGGAATTCCTTTCCGAAGTCTTGAGGGTGGAATATGGTTAAACGTGCTGGGACGTCAGTGTGTATTGCAGTAATGGCGAATTAAATTATCATTCACAGAGGTGAGAGCGAACCATTCATAGTGAAGAGTCTTTCGTTTGAAAGAATTGGTCATGAATGTTCCATTCCTAAAGAACACCTTACTGATAAGTCAGTCTGTTCGGGCAGGAACTATCAAGAACAGGGTGACAAACTACAGCAAAACTGAGGTAAAGCAGAATAGGAAAAATTCGGTTCTAGGGTAAAAAAAAAAAGGAATAACTTATACATGAAAATACGTATGTCCCTTGCTAAAACTAATTAAAATCCCTCTCTCGAACAAAAGTTTGTTCTGCACACTTTCGGTTAGATCGTGATACCTTTTAATCACATTCAGTCAATGAGTTTAATGTATTCATAAATACACAATATTTTGTAAATTATATCATCATATATGTTATAAAAACTGCACAAGCGTAAATATCTGGGAGAGGAGGGAAAAGTCACGCCCACGAAAAGCCCAGAGGTTAAATGTGTATGCGAGAAAGATAGATTGCTGAAGGGGAATTTTGTTATTTTAGCAGCTTACCTGATCAGTTTCGGAAGCCGACAAGAGATCTTGATTTCTACACAACTCAGAAACAATGGGATAGGCCGTCAGTTTGCCAGCATGAGGGGATGAGTCAACTGGAAAAGCAGTCAAAGCACTAATTAAGAACAGGTATGGCGATAAAATGATTATCTCCTATCTGGATTTAAAGAAAAACAGGAAAATATTTTCTAGCCTGCCCTGTACAATGTAAAAAGGAAACCTTGGATGTCAATAGGAAACGAATCCCCCTGAGGAAATACATGTAATTCTTCACTAATACATGGAAAACATACGTATACAAATGTCATTGTGGGCACAAGCATGCCGTATTTTTACTGTTTCCCCACTTAACAACCTCTTCAGAAAACTTGAAAATTACATCCGGACCTACATGGTTGCACTACGAAGAAGCACCTGGTTGCATGGACTGGAGGACATCTGAACGATATTCAGATTTCTAAACTGTATTGTAAAAATTTCGTGGTTGGTTGCACCAAAAAGTGGTACTACAGCAGTAAGCACCACTTTCTGAGAAAAGATACGCATTCTGTGGTGCAAACAAAACCCAACAATATGGAGCTGTCTGGCACCATAACGTGGTGCGAAGTTGCACCATGTTGTTGGATTTTGTTCGCACCACACAATGGTGTATCTTTTCTCAGAAAGTGGTGTATCACCACTTTTTGGTGCAACCTACCACAACATTTTTTACAGTGTGCATCTACTAAGCTCTAGTTGCTTGGAACTTCGTTGTTCTTGATGATGTAACGGTAGCGTGCTCGAAAGTGATGCAGGTTCGATTCCCGTTCCAAGGCGATGAAATATTCAAGTTTTCTGAAGAGGTAGAAACATAGTAAATAGTAAAAATACGACACCTATGGCCCGATAATGACATCTATATACATAAAGCAAAGTGGGAAAATGCAAGTGTTTCCGTCGGCGAATTGTTCGACCATTTCTAAATGGCCTAGAAATATGAAAATTGGCATACTGATAGATCTTAAAGTCTGTATGCCTTGAAAAGTCTGAAAACCAAAAAAAAAAAAAAAAAATATTAAAATTGCTGTTTTAGAATATGGTCTGTTTGAATTTTTCTACCACTTCTGAACCTGGAAAAGTTTGAAAACCTAATATGTAATTCAAACGGGCGGATTAGCTTTACTGTTCAAAATGCTACGTTTAAATCTAATTTTGCCAGAAACGTTGAAATGCTGTAAAAATAACAAGAAATTTTTATTTAAAATTTAGGAGCACCAACGCCTGAAACCGTTTTACGACAAACCGTCATAACCCTGTTCTAAATTGCAAGCATAAAATTTTTATTTAAAATTTAGAGGCACCAACGCCTGAAACCGTTTTACGATAAACCGTCATGACCCTGTTCGAAATTGCAAATCAGTTACGGATCTTAAATTACTTTTCTGTCCCATAATTACCTTGGTCTTTCCTTCCTTAATACTTTTCTTTCCTTAATACTTTTCTTTCCCTTAATTACCTTTTTATGTTCAAAAATTGATTTCATAGATTCACCGTTCGGAGGACGGGCAAGACCGTTAGTTTATAATAAAACGTGGTTACCCAACCCTGCTATTATTTTCAATTAAACATGATTTTTTTTCCAAGAAACAACTATTGATTTAAATGTTATGAAATGATAAAAGAAAGCATTTCTACTAAATTTCAATGAATGTTAAACAAAATATCATTTATTAGCCGTGATATCTAGGTCTCTGTCCATCCGGTGCACCGAATGATCTTTGGTAGCCTACACTAAGCCACTCCGTGTGCATATTACCAAGCAAAGATAACTACAGAAGCATTTTACGTAAAGCACATGCTTAAGGTTTTTGTTGGAGAGGGAAGAATATCTTCATATCATACGGTTTCGTATGTTTGGAAAAATTAAATTTAGAAGATGAATGTGTCTTTATTTGAAAGAACAACAGTGGAATTAAGAAATGGCCCTTTAAGAAACGGCTCGGATGTGACCCCTAAACTTGTATTGTAAGAAGAGTGTATACTTAACGTTATGTCATTTAGTTTACGAACAGCTTCTGATTAAAAAGAACACATGTGCAATCATATCTAATTTTTTTTTAAATTTGTCTTAAAAAACTAATAACAAAATTGCATAGTTTTGAACTAAAGAACTTTCTTGCAACGAATGAGGCTTGCGCAAAGATTTTGCGATGCGATATCCTATTGTAAACCTGTTTTAACTGTTTGAAAACTGCTGCTTTGCGAAGATATACACATGCAGAAAATTAGTTTTAAAATGGCTTATTCTTAAATGACGCCCATAGTACGCGTGGCTTAATATAATGTGTAATGAGAATGTTTCCTTTTGCTAAAAAATGCTGATGAAATTTACAACGTATAACGAAGTAAATTTCTCCGTCATTTTTATCCGCGCCAGGATTCGAACCCGGATCCCCTCATTCCGGAATAAGTCACTCTACCAATTGAGCAACGCCGACGTTTGTTCTGACTACTATCTGCCTTTATGTCGTGTGCGTCCTGCTGGCAGGTACGTCACATCTCCCCCCCCGAAAGAGGGCCGTGGGCATGGCCCACGGGTCAGCCGTGACCATGAATCGTTGCAGGCAGCCATCCACTGTAGAACGTGCAATTGAGAACTCCCAGTCAATCTGGTGTGTGGAATGCAACGTCACACACATTTATTTTTCGAAGCGCTGGAGAAGGGATTCTCTGATTTTTCCTATCTCGCGGTGTGGAAAGAACATCACACCAATGCGAGATTTTGAACGGTCGGGTCATCCGGATAGTTCGGGCGCCATTATAACGAAGTAAATTTCTCCGTCATTTTTATCCGCGCCAGGATTCGAACCCGGATCCCCTCATTCCGAAATAAGTCACTCTACCAATTGAGATACGCGGACGTTTGTTCTGACTACTATCTGCCTTTATGTCGTGTGCGTCCTGCTGGCAAGTACGTCACAAACGATGTACAGCTTTTGAAAAAAATTGCATGATATAATTTATAACGTTATGTTATTTGTTATACAAAATGACTTCATCGTTGAGCAGAGCGCATTCTTATACGTAGCGTAATCCATTTTAGTAGTGAAAAAATCGCCTGTTTGCATAAACATTTATGCACAGTGCAATATAATGTAGTATGGAATAGGTATCTCCTAAGAAGAAGTGTTACACACAATATATCGTAATCTATGTTTGTTAGTAACATATGCGAAAAGCGCTTAGAAATGAAGCGTTGTTTTAGGTAGATGGTGCGCCTTTTGTAAAAAAATCTTTAAAGGAATGTGTGTTTCTAGCATGAACGCTTTCAGAGATATATATCCTGCCAGAAAAAAGCTTTGGTTGAACCAAACAAAGCCTGATGTTTGTTTTGCGTCAGCTTTTGATGAAAGACTTTTGGTTGAACCAAACAAAGCCTGCTGTTTGTTTTGCGTCAGCTTTTGATGAAAGACTTTTGGTTGAACCAAACAAAGTCTGCTGTTTGTTTTGCGTCAGCTTTTGATGAAAGACTTTTGGTTGAACCAAACAAAGCCTGCTGTTTGATTTGCGTCAGCTTTTGATGAAAGACTTTTGGTTGAACCAAACAAAGCCTGCTGTTTGTTTTGCGTCAGCTTTTGATGAAAGACTTTTGGTTGAACCAAATAAAGCCTGCTGTTTGTTTTACGTCAGCTTTTGATGAAAGACTTAGATACCGGAATTTCAGGCAAATGTAATAATCCACACACTGAGAAGAAAAAATCCGATTCTGTGTATCCTCAAAAAACTTAATGCATGTTGTGATACTTAACACATGACTGATTTGTAAGTAGTTTGTAAAATGATTAATATCTCTCTCTCTCTCTCTCTCTCTCTCCCTCTCTCTCTCTCTCTCTCTCTCTCTCTCTCTCTCTCTCTCTTTCTCTCTCCCTCTCCCCCTCTCTCTCTCTCTCTCTCTCGTTTTGTCGTCGCACGCCGAGCGCTGGCATTAATACTGAAACTTTCAAATTGTGTACCATCTAAATCTACACGTGTTTAAACCAAGGCTTCAGTTATTTAAGTAAATGTCAAGTAAATTTATTTGAACAATTCCACTTCCAAAAATGTTAAATTTGTCTTTGTCATGATTCTATGCTCTGAGGCCTTGTCTTTCATGATAATTTCTTGACAGAAAAGAGAAAAAATGTTACGATTCTGTTAAATCAAATGAAAATTATAGGCAAGAAACTGATTGACAAAATGATTAGCGGAAATGAAAAATGGAATTAAACTGTTAATCTTCTCCTGTTTTGTTTGATATCTGCAGGTGAAATTAAGGACTGCGACTTCTGCAACAACCGGGGTGTCTGCATCATGACAGAAGATGACAACAAATTCTGCAGGTAATGAAATGTTTTTCGGTTGACAGTTTTTTTCTAAGGATAATGATGTAATATTTTGTATTAACTTGTCGTCTTTCAGCTAGTAGCAGGTGGTTCACGGTGATAATATGTATATTTGTAATTAAATTTTAATGGAAAAGGCCTCTGTAATGCTTGTGGCCAAGAGTAATTCCAATATTATTACATTGATAGCTCTGATTTGTGCAATTGTGTTTTCTATTTTCTTTCAACTCTCAAATGCAACACAACAGTGTTATGAAACGACCTTCTCGATCTTCCTTCCGAGGAAGGTAAAATTCCAAAATACGCTACAAATTTCACTTGTAGACGCAATAATCATAACTGTACTTTATTTTGCGAATGGTGATCTACCATCTTCCTCTTATACACACACAGCGGCCACTGAAATAAATACCTTTTGTGCAGATGTACGCAAACTTCACTTACGCAGCGTATATGCAAAATACGGGGTCACGTGGGTAACCACATCATCTAATCAACCATTTAAGACTGCTGCTGTTCAGTAATGTTGATCACAATGGGGAAAAACAAAGAATCTTTCGAAGTTTGATAAAGAGCTTATTGTGGATGTCCGTCTGCCTCCAGAAACGACTGAAGTTCGATAAAGAGTTTATTGCGGATGATCGTCTGCCTCGAGTAACATTGAAGTTCGATAAAGAGTTTATTACGGATGACCGTCTGCCTCGAGTAACATTGAAGTTCGATAAAGAGTTTATTACGGATGACCGTCTGCCTCGAGTAACATTGAAGTTCGATAAAGAGTTTATTACGGATGACCGTCTGCCTCGAGTAACATTGAAGTTCGATAAAGAGTTTATTACGGATGACCGTCTGCCTCGAGTAACATTGAAGTTCGATAAAGAGTTTATTACGGATGCCCGTCTGCCTCGAGTAACATTGAAGTTCGATAAAGAGTTTATTACGGATGACCGTCTGCCTCGAGTAACATTGAAGTTCGATAAAGAGTTTATTACGGATGACCGTCTGCCTCGAGTAACATTGAAGTTCGATAAAGAGTTTATTACGGATGACCGTCTGCCTCGAGTAACATTGAAGTTCGATAAAGAGTTTATTACGGATGACCGTCTGCCTCGAGTAACATTGAAGTTCGATAAAGAGTTTATTACGGATGACCGTCTGCCTCGAATAACATTGAAGTTGGATAAAGAGTTTATTACGGATGACCGTCTGCCTCGAGTAACATTGAAGTTCGATAAAGAGTTTATTGCGGATGCCCGTCTGCCTCGAGTAACATTGAAGTTCGATAAAGAGTTATTGCGGATGCCCGTCTGCCTCGAGTAACATTGAAGTTCGATAAAGAGTTTATTACGGATGACCGTATGCCTCGAGTAACATTGAAGTTCGATAAAGAGTTTATTACGGATGACCGTCTGCCTCGAGTAACATTGAAGTTCGATAAAGAGTTTATTACGGATGACGGTCTGCCTCGAGTAACATTGAAGTTCGATAAAGAGTTTATTGCGGATGCCCGTCTGCCTCGAGTAACATTGAAGTTCGATAAAGAGTTTATTACGGATGACCGTATGCCTCGAGTAACATTGAAGTTCGATAAAGAGTTTATTACGGATGACCGTCTGCCTCGAGTAACATTGAAGTTCGATAAAGAGTTTATTACGGATGACCGTCTGCCTCGAGTAACATTGAAGTTCGATAAAGAGTTTATTACGGATGACCGTCTGCCTCGAGTAACATTGAAGTTCGATAAAGAGTTTATTACGGATGACCGTCTGCCTCGAGTAACATTGAAGTTCGATAAAGAGTTTATTACGGATGACCGTCTGCCTCGAGTAACATTGAAGTTCGATAAAGAGTTTATTACGGATGCCCGTCTGCCTCGAGTAACATTGAAGTTCGATAAAGAGTTTATTACGGATAACCGTCTGCCTCGAGTAACATTGAAGTTCGATAAAGAGTTTATTGCGGATGCCCGTCTGCCTCGAGTAACATTGAAGTTCGATAAAGAGTTTATTGCGGATGACCGTCTGCCTCGAGTAACATTGAAGTTCGATAAAGAGTTTATTGCGGATGCCCGTCTTACTCGAGCGACAATTGAAGTTCGATAAAGAGTTTATTACGGATGACCGTATGCCTCGAGTAACATTGAAGTTCGATAAAGAGTTATTGCGGATGCCCGTCTGCCTCGAGTAACATTGAAGTTCGATAAAGAGTTTATTACGGATGACCGTATGCCTCGAGTAACATTGAAGTTCGATAAAGAGTTTATTACGGATGACCGTCTGCCTCGAGTAACATTGAAGTTCGATAAAGAGTTTATTACGGATGACGGTCTGCCTCGAGTAACATTGAAGTTCGATAAAGAGTTATTGCGGATGCCCGTCTGCCTCGAGTAACATTGAAGTTCGATAAAGAGTTTATTACGGATGACCGTATGCCTCGAGTAACATTGAAGTTCGATAAAGAGTTTATTACGGATGACCGTCTGCCTCGAGTAACATTGAAGTTCGATAAAGAGTTTATTACGGATGACGGTCTGCCTCGAGTAACATTGAAGTTCGATAAAGAGTTTATTGCGGATGCCCGTCTGCCTCGAGTAACATTGAAGTTCGATAAAGAGTTTATTACGGATGACCGTATGCCTCGAGTAACATTGAAGTTCGATAAAGAGTTTATTACGGATGACCGTCTGCCTCGAGTAACATTGAAGTTCGATAAAGAGTTTATTACGGATGACCGTCTGCCTCGAGTAACATTGAAGTTCGATAAAGAGTTTATTACGGATGACCGTATGCCTCGAGTAACATTGAATTTCGATAAGGAGTTTATTACGGATGACCGTCTGCCTCGAGTAACATTGAAGTTCGATAAAGAGTTTATTACGGATGACCGTATGCCTCGAGTAACATTGAAGTTCGATAAAGAGTTTATTACGGATGACCGTCTGCCTCGAGTAACATTGAAGTTCGATAAAGAGTTTATTACGGATGACGGTCTGCCTCGAGTAACATTGAAGTTCGATAAAGAGTTTATTGCGGATGCCCGTCTGCCTCGAGTAACATTGAAGTTCGATAAAGAGTTTATTGCGGATGACCGTCTGCCTCGAGTAACATTGAAGTTCGATAAAGAGTTTATTGCGGATGCCCGTCTTACTCGAGCGACAATTGAAGTTCGATAAAGAGTTTATTACGGATGACCGTATGCCTCGAGTAACATTGAAGTTCGATAAAGAGTTTATTACGGATGACCGTCTGCCTCGAGTAACATTGAAGTTCGATAAAGAGTTTATTGCGGATGACCGTCTGCCTCGAATAACATTGAAGTTCGATAAAGAGTTTATTACGGATGACCGTCTGCCTCGAGTAACATTGAAGTTCGATAAAGAGTTTATTGCGGATGCCCGTCTTACTCGAGCGAATATTGAAGTTCGATAAAGAGTTTATTACGGATGACCGTATGCCTCGAGTAACATTGAAGTTCGATAAAGAGTTTATTACGGATGACCGTCTGCCTCGAGTAACATTGAAGTTCGATAAAGAGTTTATTGCGGATGCCCGTCTTACTCGAGCGACAATTGAAGTTCGATAAAGAGTTTATTACGGATGACCGTATGCCTCGAGTAACATTGAAGTTCGATAAAGAGTTTATTGCGGATGACCGTCTGCCTCGAGTAACATTGAAGTTCGATAAAGAGTTTATTGCGGATGACCGTCTGCCTCGAGTAACATTGAAGTTCGATAAAGAGTTTATTGCGGATGACCGTCTGCCTCGAGTAACATTGAAGTTCGATAAAGAGTTTATTACGGATGACCGTCTGCCTCGAGTAACATTCAAGTTCGATAAAGAGTTTATTACGGATGCCCGTCTGCCTCGAGTAACATTGAAGTCCGATAAAGAGTTTATTACGGATGACCGTCTGCCTCGAGTAACATTGAAGTTCGATAAAGAGTTTATTACGGATGACCGTCTGCCTCGAGTAACATTAAAGTTCGATAAAGAGTTTATTACGGATGACCGTCTGCCTCGAGTAACATTGAAGTTCGATAAAGAGTTTATTACGGATGACCGTCTGCCTCGAGTAACATTGAAGTTCGATAAAGAGTTTATTACGGATGACCGTCTGCCTCGAGTAACATTGAAGTTCGATAAAGAGTTTATTGCGGATGGCCGTCTTACTCGAGCGACAATTGAAGTTCGATAAAGAGCTTATTGTGGATGCCCGTTTGCATCGAGCAACGAATGAAGTTCGATAAAGAGCTTATTGTGGATGCCCGTTTGCATCGAGCAACGAATGAAGTTCGATAAAGAGCTTATTGTGGATGCCCGTTGCTTTGAGCAACGATTTTGAAAATTGGCTGGTTTCTCAAAAGGTGAGATATCGCGAGTGTTTAATCAGTGGAAAAACACATTGCTTGATTAAGAGTAGTATCTGTGGCGCCAGGAGAGTCTGTCAGGAACGAGATCGTCGTCGTGTGAGATGGCTTGTACTGAGAAACAGAACTTCCTGGGTGCAGCACTTGACCGAAGCATTCAAAGAAGTCTGTTCCCGACCCATATATCGTGAACTATACGCAGAGAGGGATGTAAGGTCAGGTGATGCGTAACATCACAGCCTCTCCTTGACAAATGTCAACCCCGCCTTCTCGTGGTGCATCCTGTTCCCACTAAAGGGGCTCTGACGACCGCAAATAGCGGTATAACTATACCATCGGGATCAGAGGAAATGCTATCCCACACTCACCAACCCGCTTGGCCAGCGTGGTGAGTTATGGCCAAACACCTCCAAAATGACTCTACAACTTAAATCTTGGCCCTCAGTCTCTGGCAGCTGGAATGTACCTGGCCAAGGCAGCGGCCAGTGCGACATGAAGGCAGAGGGTGCTAAGAATCCCCGGAGGACCGGACTAGGCTGCCATTTGATGCTGACCTTGGCTACCTACAACGGACGCTCCCTATCTTCTGATTCAAGGCTTCTTGAATTGGAAGAGGAACTACAAAGGATCAAGTGGGACATCGTCGGGCTGAGTGAGGTAAGGAGAAAAGGAGAAGATCTCATTGAACTGAAAAGTGGACATCTCTTCTATTATCGTGGGACAGATACTGGCAGAACTAGTGGTGTTGGATTTATAATAAACAAGAAACTGAAGGATAAAGTGGTAGAAGTTGAAAGTTCCTCTGACAGAGCTGCACGACTCGTTATCCAACTATCGAGAAGATACCAGGCTCAGATTATTCAAACTTATGCACCCACCACAAGTCATCCTGAAGAAGAAATTGAAGAATTTTATGAGGAAATTCGTCATCTAAATAATAAAGGTAAGCAGCACTTGAAGATAATTATGGGAGATTTCAATGCAAAAATAGGGCACCGGCAACAGAATGAAACTTCAGTAGGTAAATTCGGTCACGGCAACAGAAACCAGCGTGGAAATACTCTCGTTGAGTTTGCAGAGGCAGAAGGATTTTTCATCTTGAATTCCTTTTTCAAGAAAAAGCCACACAGGAAATGGACATGGAGACATCCAATTGGGACGACAAGTGAAATTGATTTTATTATGTGTAACAAAAAATTCGTCATCGAAGACTGCAGTGTGCTAAACAAGTTCAACACAGGTAGTGACCATAGATTGGTGAGATGTAAGATGCACCTCAACACTAAACTGGAACGTGGCAAGCTCATAAGACAAACAAAATGTATTGACATAACCAACCTTAAAAAACACCATAATACTTTCAAGTTGGAACTGAAGAACAGATTCTCTGCTTTAGAAGGCCTAACATCGGAAGAAGTGGATATATTTCGGAAGTTAACAGAAAAGTAACCAAAGCTCTTATGGAAACAGCAACAAAATTAGCTGGGTCTAAGAACAAGTTGCATGTAAACAAATTATCAGGAAAAACCAAAATGTTGATGCAAAAAAGAAGAGAGATGAGGACAACTAAAGAAGATGTGACTTCCAAAGTGGAATATATAGAGCTATGCAAGACAGCACGAAAAAGTATCACTGAAGACGTAAGGAAATTCAACTGTGAGCTAGTGAGGAAAGCAATTGAAAACAACCAAAGCCTAAAGATAGCAAAGGGACATCTCAGTAAGGGAAGAAAACAGATTATGGCTCTGAGAAAAGAAGATGGTTCTATAACAAGAAATAGAGGCGAAATTTTGACAAGAGTGAAAGATTTCTACTCCAAATTATATGAAAGGGATGATACATGTACTCCAGACATCATGAAAGGTACCAGAGTTCTTCCAGTCCTCCCAGCAGAAGTTGCTCATGCAATCAAGAACATGAAGCGGGGGAAAGCTCCAGGAGAAGATGGAATTACTATAGACATCATACAAGAAGCAAGTGGAGAAATCGAAACAGTACTCGCCCAAATTTTCACTCGATGCCTTAATGAAGGGAAGATTCCTGAGGATTGGAACAATGCTACAATGATCCTGCTACATAAAAAAGGTGACATTGAGGATCTCAGGAACTACAGACCTATCAGCCTCCTATCAGTGGTTTATAAAATCTTCACTAAAGTTCTTTCACACCGCTTGAAGGTAACACTGGACATGGCTCAACCGAGAGAACAAGCTGGATTCAGGAGTGGCTACAGCACAATAGATCATATCCATGTACTGAGAGAACTAATTGAAAGAGCGAGGGAATATGAACTTCCATTGTGCATGGCTTTTATCGATTATGAAAAAGCCTTTGATTCGGTGAAACCATCAGCAGTTACCACGGCTCTGAAATCCTGCGGTATTGAAGATGCATACATTAATATTATTAATAACATCTATGAAAATGCAAGTGCAAAGATTCGGCTGTTTGAAAATACAACACACATAAAAATTGGAAAGGGAGTGAGACAAGGTGACACCATATCTCCGAAGCTCTTTAATGCCACATTGGAAAATGTCTTTCAATCACTGAACTGGGAAAACAAAGGGATAAAGATTAATGGAGATTATCTAACCCACCTTCGTTTTGCTGATGACGTAGTCATTTTTGCAACTACCCCATCAGAGCTGCAGAGTACGATCCAGGAACTTGCTGACAAGAGTAAAGAAGTGGGATTAAAAATGAACTTTCAGAAGACAAAAGTGATGTTCAATGCTTTTACAAGAAATGAAGATTTATCGATTGATGGAGAAAGGCTGGAGATAACAGATACGTATGTTTATCTTGGACAGCAGATATCAAGTGAGGGTCACATTGATGAAGAAATTAATCGGCGTACAAAACTTGCCTGGAGAGCTTTTGGAAGAAACGGCATAATTTTCAAGAGCAATATGCCATTATGTCTTAAAAGAAAAGTGTTTGATCAATGCATCCTTCCATTGCTTACGTATGGTGCAGAGACGTGGACCTTAACTAAAAGAGACATACAAAGGCTGCAGACAACTCAAAGTGTCATGGAGAGGTGCATGCTTGGTATAACCAGGAGAGATAAGAAGAGGAACTCGTGGATCCGAAAAATGACGAGAGTGGAAGACATCATGATCAGAGTTAAATCCCTGAAATGGCAATGGGCTGGACATACTGCCAGAAGGACAGACCATAGATGGACAGCCGAAATTTTAGATTGGATTCCAAGGGACAGGAAAAGACCCAGAAAAAGACCACATGGGAGATGGGTGGATGAAATTCGTAAATATGCGGGAGTGACATGGAGGAGACTGGCACAAGACAGATCGTTGTGGAGGAAACTTGGGGAGACCTTCGTCCAGCAGTGGATTGATAATGGTTGACAATGATGATGATGATGATGATACGCAGAGAATTGAAGAGTATCTGTATTGGGAGTGTCATGCCAATTCGGAAACCACTGATTTCTGAGAAAAACCGAAAAGTTGGTCTACAGTGATGTCAAGAACACCGTGACTGGACACTGGAAGACTGGAAAAAATCATATGGTCTGATGAGTCGCGGTATACTTTGTTCCGTACCGACGGTATGCAGAGAGTTTGGTGGAATCCGCATGAAGCAACGGACCCAGCTTGCCTTGTGAACACAACTTAAGGTACTAGAGGTGGTGTCACGATGTAAGGCACGCTCTATTGGTACGTAATGAGTCTCATGGTCTTTCTGAAAAGTGGAGTGCTCTTCGAAATATAATCTGAATGTTGCTGCCGATTCTGCAATCTTTACTTTTATTCATGGACAACAATGCCATCCCGCAAGATCTGTTCGGCAGTGGCTCAACATGAATGACACCGACCTCCGCCACATTCTCAGGCCACCATAAAGCCTGGATCTGAACCCCATTGAGAATGCATGGGACATGTTAGAAAAACAGATCTGGGAACACAGTCCGCTTCCATCAAATCTGAGCCAGTTAAACGACTGTTGAGTGAACGCCTGGTATGCTGTAGACGTAGAACTTGGCTGAAAAAATTCCTTTGTGGCCAGATACCCCTCACCAAGGGATAGCTTTTGCGCATGCTTTCTGCCTAAAATAATGTACAGTTTTTGCACCAGGGGGCGTAAATACGTATCGTATTTTTCTTTCTATCTCTGCTTCTAAAGGTCCGATTTGAAAAATTCTTTCACTGTCGGACAGCATTACTAGCGCGGCATGTGTTGCTTATAATTTCAAATTTTTCTTGCTGCGCAAGATTGCCACCAGAAGGCATAAGTTCACGTTTCCGTTTACAGCATATTTGCGGCAATATCTGCCCGTAGTTAGGAATTTCTGAACGAAAAACCCTTTTTCGGTCAGAAACTTCTAACTACGAAAACACTTTATACGCATTTCTTTCTCAAAATATTATACAACTTGCTCGCTTGGAAGCGAAAACTTTAAATCAGTTTTTTCTCGATTTCTCTACTTCTACAAGTCCGATTCAAAAAACCTTCTTTAACACCTGCTATCATTCACCTCCTGGAACATTCTGCATGTACATGTGATTTGTTTTTAGTTCACAGTTCTGGCGCTAGGCGGTGTTAGTATGAATTTCTGTTTTTGCAAATGTTTCTCCGCTTCTAAAAATCCTATTTAAAAAAACCCTTTCACATTGCGTATTTTAAATTATGCGCCGTTTTTCCCTAGGTGGTGTAAGTGTATTCTTCTTTTTTCACTGAATTTTTATATTTTCTAAAAATCTGCTTAGAAATATTTTTGTATGTGCGTGTGTCGCAAAGGATTCGTTAGGCCTCATCATATATAATTTTGTGCTGTCTTTTTGTTTCTTTTTGGTGCCAAATGTAAATGCTTTTAAAGGAGTCTATCACTTTCAGGGTTTTATTAGTTTCCAGTAAAACATTCCTGTGGTTTGTACAAATATTTTAAAAAAAGAAAGAAAGAAAGAAAGGAAAACAATACAATGACATTAGTTTTCTCTTCCTTGCTACCCACGCAAGCAACGCAATAGTCGCAATATTTTCACGCAATGTATAAATTGTTATGCAGCTTTGTATGGCATAAGCTCCAATCATGTTCCTTATTACACGTAACCTAATCTCTTGCTAATTCTGCAAGGAATAACACAGTCTTCAACTGTACAGTTGATCTATTGCTCTCCTTTATTCCTGCCACGGAGAATAACTCCATACAGTGTAATGTGAGACGTCATATGATTGAAAACAAGCCCACACGTAACTATTTTTTGTTCTCAATAGTGTTAATATGCCTACTGCGGAATATTCTATCTTACTATACTGTGCAAATTAATTGGGATAAGCTATTTTATTCTCAGAATTGTAATGTGATCGCCAGTTGATGTCAGAAACCCACGTAAACCGGTTTTATCAGCTGTAAGGTGGTGTGACTGTTAGAACTTGATAGTAAGAATGTGGTTTGACCGGTTTTAAACATGAAATAGGCACTTCAGCTTCGTGAGCTTTCGTGTGTGACAGGTGGGTGTTAGTTTTTGCACTCTGTGAGTACGTGTTGCTTTCGTGTATTGAAAAATGGATATTTCCCCAAGGAAGCGGGCAAAAATAATTGCTCTGAAGGATCACACTTCTATGACAGTGAGAGATATTGGTTCTGCAGTTGGTGTAGGCAAATCAGGTGTATCAAGACTGCTTACGCGATACAATGCATCTGGATCATCGTCTCCAAAAAATTAGAGGTAAATGTGGAAGAAAACGGAAAACAACTCTACGAACCGATAAATATCTAATCAGAAATAGTAAAATGAATAAAAAAAAAACAAGCACCGACCTTCAAAGAGATTTATTGGCTAGTGCTTGTGATATTAGTGATTCAACTGTACGCCGTAAGCTTCTGGAAGTTGGCCGGAAGGCAAGAAGACCAACGAAAAACAATATTTGAATGCGAAAATGAAGATAAAACGTTTAGCATGAGCCAAGAAATATAAATCATGGACTACTGACGACTGGAAAAAGGTAATTTTCAGTAATGAAACTCATTTATTTGTGCAGAGTTACCAAGCAAATGTCGTTAGACGAAGCAACTGTGAACCCTTAAGACCTGAGCATGTCAAACAAACTGTAAAACACCCTCTGAAACAGATGTTTTGGGTGTTTTTCACATCAAATGGCACTGGAAGCTTAGTTCCTGTTCAAGGTATGATGAATTCAGCCAAGTACGTAGAAATATTACAACGTAGGATTGTTCCATTCTTGCAAACTTTTGACGGGACATTTCAACATGACTTGGCCCCCATTCACAATTCGAAATTCGTCAAGAATTTCATGCTGGAAAATCAAATTCATTTGCTTGATTAGCCTGGAAATTCACCAGACTTAAATCCCATGGAAAACTTGTGGAATATTTTGAAGAGACGTTTAGGTAAAATGGACTGTACAACCAAAGAACGCATGATGACGAATGCTATAAAAGTGTGGTTCCACGATTATGAAGTCAAAAATATGTGCACTCAATTAGTGGAGTCAATACTAAAACGAATTCAAGAGGTCATTTCTGCTAAAGGAGGACATACTAATACAGATATTTATCAGTGTACATCAAGGCAGAAAATGATATAAAGACATAGTTTTGGAAAAAAGAGTGATTTTTTACTTTGTCCCAATTAATTTGCACGGTATAGTATGTCTTCTCACAGAAAATTAAAACGCATTGACTGATAGGTGAGATTCGAGGCTACCGTTTAAGGGAAACAATAGTCTGGTGACCCTCGGTCGATCCAAAGTTTCATTTCTGACTGAGGTATTCCCAACAGCTGTTATGAGCTGTGCAAGAGCTTTCTGTTGGAACAATCATTCCAAGGTTTTCTAGCTGAAGTATGTCCTAGTTTTACGTGTCCAGATAAGCGCTCTGATTAATTAGAGCCCTGTAAGAATTACAGTCCCGCCCGATGCCATGGGCAGAATTATGTTCCGCTTCCTCGAAAAAATATTGTATGTTCTTGGCCAAGAATACAGAATTCCGTTGTCAAGGGCACGTGGAAACTTTGTCACTCATGATGACGACCTTTCTACATTTTCATAGTGTGTCAAACGCTCGAATCGTATCAGTGCGTATGCATTGTCTTCTATATTCATGTTCATTGACTTATGAATGGATTTTGAGAAGTATTGATTCAAGTTTGGGTCAACCTTTAAATACTTTATCACGATCGAACTAAATATGTATTTGAACTTCTAGACCTATTCTGCCCCGTTCTCCTGCCAGTCCTAAACACAGCATTTCGTCTTGCTGATCGAATTTGTGCTCGATCGTTACCATTTCTTGCATATGCTTGGCTACTCCAAACAAAGCATCCACCTACTCACTTGCCTCCTGTGTGCCGTTATATTTTTCTTCTTGTGAAGTTCACTGTCTATGCTTTCCATCTTCAACAACGCTTCCCCGCTCTTATTCCACCTCCTCAGGAGGCAAGTGCTATCATTCGGAGACGCTTCCTAGCACGGTTAACCACTCGCCTCCAAATGGAGCACTCTCGTGCTGCTGCCTCAACAAACACCGATAGCGTTTTTCAATCCACTTGGGCCCAATCGGCTGGGTGGTTCCATATCCACAATTTGCAGTTACATCTCAACCTATAAGTGGGATTTTTGTTGTCGCCCACGTTCACTGTAACAAATCATGTTTTTACGTATTAATTTTGGTGCTTCGCTATTTGTGATTTTTCTGTTTTAATGTGCCATTGAAGATAGCTCAATATGTTTCCCATGTTCTCTTCGATAATGTTGGGTTTTATGTTGTTGTATATAATTCTTCCTTCTGCACAGTTTACTGCCCACGCAATGTCCCCTTCATTATGTTGAATATTTTTTTAAAATATTAGTCACTGTGTGTATAATTTAATGCAACAAGATGCCCTTCTGAGTACATTTAGCGTTATTTCCCCTTGTCACTGAATACTTCTGTATATATGTTGTAAATTTTGAATGTAGCATCACTGTTGCATTTCTGTGAATTAGTACCTAATGTTTAATCTTTAGTATGGTAGTAATGCTTAATTGGAATTTGTGCATAGTATAGAATCATGTCTTGCCCTGTCTACAATACTGTAGGTAAACATTTTCGTTTGTATCGCTCGTGCTTTATTGTCTGCCTCTCCTTCGCCCTACGTGGCGAAATATTTTTTTATGATTTTAACAATATTTTGTTTTACGTTTCACTGGAACTTTCCAGCTGATGTATATACCGCTGTATTTATTGGCAGAATTCCATTGTCATGTACATAGAAATGTTATTTTACTGAAGAATAAAGGCAATTTTGAAATCTAGGAGACTTTTACCTACGATTTAAAAGTCACGGCAACATATTCCTCAAAATGTTAACCTACTGATTTTCTACTTGATGGCTTTCCAGTTCTTGGTTTTCCTTTTATGTTGCCTACTAGAGAGCGTATACCGCACGAATATCTGCCCTTTCTGTTTGTAAAAGTTCTTATACCTAAACTCTGGTGTCAAATAGCTGTTGATGCACAATCTGGGGCATTCATGATTTCATTGGACTAAACTTTAAAAAAAAAAAAAAAAGAAACGATATTACACTGTGCACGTACATTCAGAGCTCTCTTTATTAAACATACGGTCACACATCAAATTAACATTAATAAACGTGACATTCGCTATGTGGGATCTGTACCTTATATCCCGATTGTTACTAACACTCTGAAAAATATTTGTAAACCTTTTGATCTTAATTTTGGAATAAAAACACTCAATATCTACTCCATCATCAAAAAAGACAGAGATCCCGTACAGCTATCAGACCAACATGGAATCTATGCAATACCTCTCAAAGCTATCGAACCTGGAACGAAGGACTTAATCTATATCGGTTCAACAACTCGTAATCTGAGTACTCGCCTTAAAGAACACAAATATAATATAAAAACTTGTTCTTCCAACACAGCAATATCACGTTTGCTACTTAACGAACCTTTTCAACCATTGTGGGAAAAAACCAAAATTCTCACCACTCCCAAATCTAAGCATCTAACCCTACTTACTGAGAGTCTACAGATTTTCGCACATCGCCACCAATGCTGTAACGACGATTATCCAAGTATCATTCATAATCCTTGGAAATTTTTGATACAGATTGCAGCTTCTAAAAACATTTTTATAAACTTTGAGTAATAATAATACTCTCACTTGTTTGAACTTTTGTTTCTGTAGTGCGCATGCCTTCATTACACTCTACGTCATTTTTGTATCTCACCCCACTGTGTATATATCCTGCTGTTCTAACCATCAGAGGATGGATCCGTTGCAGATCTGAAATCCTCTGATGTTCTAACCATCAGAGGATGATCAGGATGGATCCGTTGCGGATCTGAAAGATTCTAGTGTGCCTTTTATGTGAATACTTTTATGACTAAGGTATTTTAACATTAAAGATTTTTAAACTATTTTATCGTGCATAGACGGCAATGTACTTACATTATTTTTTTACGGTGACGCTATGGCTGTACAAGGGAACACTTACGAATCATGTAAATGTGTAAATAATAGTTGCAAATTGTGTATCACAATCGTACTTAAGGAATGACGTGTCTAGACAAAATTTGGAAAAAGCACGGAACCCCCCTCCCCCCATTGTGTATCACATTGCATATTGTGGAATCTTAAACATAGTGCGAATTAGTTATCTTTGTCATTGATTATGTTCATAAGTTTGAATACTTATGAAGATAACTATTCCTTGTAATTTATTTTAGAATTTCATAGGCTGGTCAATAAGTACCTTCCGATTACCTTTGGCGGCCCATTAGCGACGCTATGTCTCCCAGCGTCATTACATTGGCCTAACTAGAAGGTGTTTGACACATGAATTTGAATAAAAAAGAAACTGGCTGTAGAACAGGTTCAAAATAATGGCCCGCCTGGTTTCACTCGGATATACGCGTGATGATTAGGTTTCTCTGGGATAGGAAAGCGCCAGTAACGGAGATCCATCGCCAATTTCAAAACGACTTTGGTCCTCAAGCCATGAGGCTTCGGAGCATATCACAATGTTGTTCAAAATTTACGCACGGAGTGGACGGACGATAAAAACAGTGCTTAATTTGCGCCGGAGCTCACCAGAGCTCAGCTCCGGTACTTCTTCATTTTTGACGAAATATTTCAGTATTAGCTGGAAAGCTCCGGAGCTCCAAAACAGACTTTTCTTTGTTGTTTGTTTATTCTATTTTCAGCGTTAACCACACAGGAAAGTTCTGGTCCCGTGACCTGCAGCCATGGTGACGCAGCTATTTTTAGCACTCTCTTCTCATTGGGTGAAAGGAAAAGATACAATCAAACTGATAATGACGCAATGCTTAATGACGTAGCTTAAAGGGGGGAAGGGGGGGCTCTGGTACTTTTTTCTTTAGAAATTAAGCCCTGGCGATAAACGCAATGACATGCCTTCAACATCAAGAACTGGAAGTCTCGTGATGCTCGTGAAGACTAGTGCAAGACGACATTCTGATACACTCCGAATGCTCAAGGCTTGAGCACTATAGACGTTTGCGATGGACATAGAATTTGGGGGTGGACCTCAGCTACTGAAGTTTCCCGTGCTCGTAGAAACTTAATCACCGCGAGTACATCCGAGTGAAACCTTGTTTTCAAGTGGATCGTCATTTTCACATGGATTTGTTCCCCAGCACGTTGCTTTTTTATTAAAATTCCTGTGTCGAATAACGTCCTCTACTAAGAAGAATGTAATGACGTTGGGAAACACTGATTTACATATCCTTAATCATCCACCAAAGACAATCGAATGTTACTTACTGATGAGCTCTTGTGGTAATGACAGCAAAACCTTTGTCTGCATGAATTTATTTTATGCAAAAGCTAGGCCAACATCTTTTTTTTTTTATTTTTGGCCAGCATTATGTGTGGGAAATCAAAATCCTTAGGAAACCAGCATACGAAGCTTGAGTTCTCAAATTCCTGCAGTTTAATAATTACTAGCAGCCGTACACTATTTTGGCGCTTCAGGCAGACCAATGGCAAGTTGAAACCGTCTGCAGAATGTTCCTTCGCGCAGTTCTTTTCTTTAAACTATCGCACAGACTACAGTTCTAGAAAAAAGTTTAAGGTAGTGTAAAGAAATGCGAAAATGCTGACAATAGAGGACTAAGTTAATGGGGCGAATCGTTTAAATAGTGCTAAAACAAGTTTTAAACCCTTCTAAAATAATAATGCGATAAAAATGTTTGCGGAAAAAAAAATAAAAAGAAGAAACCCGAATTAACTGCATTTGCAGCTGGAAAAAATGATAAGTTCAGAAACGTTTCCCGAAGGGTATAGAAATTAGGTTGTTTCACGCATGTGTAAAAACAGGCGCTTTAATAAGCAGAGGACGTGGAAATGCCAGTGTTGGCTTTGAGAAATGTATTGCTATGGCGAAGAGCAAAAAGTTGTCGAATACAAGGATTGCGTGCGAGTGGGAAGAGTGGTGTGGTAATTGCCAAGGCTATAGGCCGATCCAAAACCGTAGTGATCAATTATTTGCGAAATCCATCTTCTTATGGACAAATAAAGAAATCTGCAAGTAGGCCAAAATCAATTTCAAATCGCATGAAACGTAGAGTTCGTAAACTTGCATGTGCTAACGAAACGTCGTCCAGTGAAATTGTTCGTGAACTGAACTTGTCCTGCAGTGGCCGAACTGTACGAAATGTTTTAGCCGGCAATTCTAACATACAATACATTAAGCTAAAGCCAAAACCCTACTTGAATGCTAAACATGCATATGCTCGAGTAGAGTTTGCAAAAAGGCATATTACTTTCGGTGATAAGTGGAAAGATGTGGTCTTTTCCGATGAAGATAAATTTAATTTGGACTGGCCTAACGGTTTCGCTAAATATTAGCATGATCTGCGGAAAGAAAAAACCTATTTTTCAAAGCGCAAATTCGG
The DNA here is from genome assembly GCA_039090855.1 of Macrothele yani. Classification (NCBI taxonomy): domain Eukaryota; kingdom Metazoa; phylum Arthropoda; class Arachnida; order Araneae; family Macrothelidae; genus Macrothele; species Macrothele yani. The sequence continues at coordinate 61,907,029 of CM077029.1, forward strand.
CGGAGGCTCGGTCATGGTTTGGGGGGGGGGCATTTTCTGCAACTGGAAAAACCTCACTTGTGATTATAGACACAAAACTTAATTCCGATAAGTACCAAGATATGCTGGTGGATAATTTGCTACCTGTTGCTATCCTTATGAGATCGGGAGATTGGATTTTTCAGCAGACAATGCCACTATCCACAACTCTCGGTCTACTAAAGCGTGGTTTGAAGCCAATGGAGTTCGTGTTTTGGACTGGCCTTCACAGAGCCCCGACCTGAATCCTATGGAAAACCTTTGGGGTATAATGGTGCGCTCTGTCTACGAGGACTTAAGACATTTCCAGACAAAAGCGGACCTTATTGTAGCCATGCGAGCAGCATGGGCAAACATCGAAATTCAGGAACTATCGAAACCTGTGGTATTGATATGCATAATGAATGTGAAATGTTTACACATTCATTATGCCTATAAATAAACCAGGACTTCCGAAACGTCACTGAGATAATGTTTTACCATTGAAACTGCTGAAATTATCTACAGTATAGTAGCATTGCCAACATTACGTATTGATTTTTAATTAATATTTAACTTTCATTTTCTGTTTACGATATGTCTATATAGCATATGGCAGTAATAAATAGGTTTCAGGACAGTTCTACACCTGCTTTAGCGGATCGATTATACTTATTATATCTATACATGAGCAACAGTATATATTACTATATATCGCCAATTTATTAGATCTATTACTGATAGATTGATTGCAGTCATTGAAAAGAAAAGCAAACTCTTAGACTATTAAGTGCTAAATTGTTCAAACATGATGCCGACCTTATATTTTTTTTTTCAAAATGAAAATGGTCTAATAATTACAATTTTTTATTTCATTGTTAATTATGCAACATTCGCATAAATATCTTGTCTGTACTCCGATTATACATTGCTTTGATACTGTGTTAAATTGGAGGACCTCCAGAATTGTAGTACTTATGTAATAAACTATTTTGTGTGCGACCTTATATTTTTTTCCAGGGCTGCAAAAATATCCCTTTTTAGGGACATAATGTGGAGGTGTATTTAGCGAAGTGACTATGCAAATCTGCACAAGCGGGAACTGATTTACCCACGAGCCTATATTGTTTCTAGGGTTGGGGAGGGGATACATAGTCTCAGACAAATCCATATGGCTCTATGTATTTTACTCAAAAGTAGGGGTACCCGTGATGTAAAGGTAGGCCTAGTACTTCCTCATTTCTAAGTGGTGCTATGGTAACAAGACATAGTACCGAGTAGAATTAAACGTATCGTCGTGGGTAAGCGACGAAATTTGCATTCATTTATTTCTGTCTGATATGCATCTCCCGCATTTATGTTTCGTATCAAAAGAGTAAAATACAAAAAAAGCTTATATTGCATTTTTTTCGTTTTAGGTGTTACAGGATGTATCTCGGAAAGCAATGTGAAATAAATGGCCTTGGTAAGTACAAGATTAACATTCCCTGCGGTTTAATTGTCTTTGTGCGAGTATAGGCACCAGTTGAATGAACGAATGATATTTCATTGAATTTATTTCCATTACTTTCCGCATGTAAAGCATTAACCTGTCATATGTTCCCGTGCATTTCCGAAGAAAATGTCTTTTCTTTAATTCCATGATGATCCCTGATGCACTGGGAGTTATACATATTCCTGGATTAGATAGACCTGTCGACGTCATGATTAAGAGTTGGATTGCTTGGACTAGCGTAAATCTGAAGTTGTCCAGATTACTCAGTTACAATTGATTTGCCTCAGTTGCTTGAAATTTCGTTGTGCTGGGTGGTGTAACGGTAGCATGCTTGAAACTTCGTCGTGCTGGGTGGTGTAACGGTAGCATGCTTGAAACATAGTCGAGAGATGAGTGTTCGATTCCTGTTTGAGGAGGATGAAGTTTTCTGAAGAGCAGTTGTTTTCTGAAGACCGTAAACACACACACACACACACACACACACACACACACACAAACATATTGGCACCGAAATCTGATTGCTGAACATAATGTTAACGTTCCTCTATTTTGGTTAGCATTTATGATGTAAGGAAACGGAACATCTTTTTCTGTCATGGTTAACTTGGAAAAACGAATTTTGTTATATCTACATATTAGCCTGTTTTCATTACTGTGCGTGGAAAAGAATCCGAACAAGTCGAGTAGAGGATACCTAACAAAGTCTAGTCCCTTCGTTTTTATATCCCAGTGAGCATCTTGTGAGGGGGTAAAATAGAAATTTTAGAAGCAGGAACAGATTGCCTAGATGGGAAAGAAATTAAAAAGAATTGCGGAAAACCTCATAGTAGTAAGAATATGCGGTTTCCTGTTGAAAATAAGAAGTTTAAGCTCACTTTACATATCACATTAGTGCTGCAGTTCCACACTTCGAACAACCTCAGATGCTCTGCGCTCATGCCAAGAACTCAGCGAAGGAGAACCTGAAACATAACTCAAATAATTGCATATAAAAACACCAAATATAAGCCGTCTGCCCTGAAAAGGGCAGTTTTTTTCTGCTTTTACTGTAAGTGAAATAACACTAGAGGGAGGGGAGGTCTACCCAGTAATTTCTCGTAAGATTTGCATCCTCAGAAAAAGCATAGACGCAACTACCTGCGTGCTTCAGGACTTTTGTGCTGCGTATCAGCAATGAAATTACATTATATTGAACCAAGAGGCTCAGATTCGGCAGGTCACAGCAGTGAGGGTGCCAGATTGAAAATGCGAGCCGACAAAGTTCGGAGTGGCTGTCTATGACGTCATAACGAGCACTGGCCTGGGGGAGAAAACAAGGACATGGGTAAGGAACAGTTTGTCTTATTTGTAACTAAGGGGTCTTATATCCTGGGACAGACAGCTTAACGTGCTTATCCGACGCACGGCGAGAATCTAGTGGTTCAGAGCAACTCAGCCCACGTCGGATCGATCCCACGACTATCTGGCCGGAGGGCGGTTGCAGTAACCACTAAGCCATTCAAAGCCTCCAGAGAGAGAAATTTTCCGTCACTCTCGCCTCCCGCTTGAGTTTCGAACGTAATGAAGATGCGAGTTTTCTAGGTTTCTGAACTGAGAAGTATTTTCGGTTCCGTAGCACATAGCTGCCCTCCCCTTTTCTTCGCGCTTCTCGAAAGAGAAAAATTAGAGACTTCGAACGCATTGCGGTATCCCCTTAAACAGCCATTGTGGTCTGTCAAAAATAATTTTCAATTTCCCTTTCTTCGGTATTGGATTACTTTTCCTGTGCAAATCCTTAGTCACTGTTTAGATGGCATTACATGTTTTTCAAAAATTCCTACTTTAAGCGTCTTGGTGAAAGACTTTTTCTTTCGTGTTAATCGTACCTCTGTTTAATGTAGTTTCCCATTTATTTAATTTCGCTATACAGACAAAAGTAATAGAGGTAGTTGCCTTCAATGCACGATCTTGATAAGTAGAGTCACTCACAATACAAATTTAAATTCGTTGGCTGAATTTAAAAATTTTATTGTATATACAAGTATTAGAACTTTCAGGTTTCCCTAAAACCCATCATCAGACACAGAAGAAGGAATCCTTCTTCTGTGTCTGATGATGAGTTTTAGGAAGGATTCCTTCTTCTGTGTCTGATGATGGGTTTTAGGGAAACCTGAAAGTTCTAATACTTGTATATACAATAAAATTTTTAAATTCAGCCAACGAATTTAAATTTGTATTGTGAGTGACTCTACTTATCAAGATCGTGCATTGAAGGCAACTACCTCTATTACTTTTGACTATTTCTGCATGAATTTTAATTCTCCTAATTCACTATACAGACTATTTAATGAGCCAGACATTATAAAGTACATAAAAATAAATAGATTAAATTTTGCTGAACATCAGATCAGATCAGATGTAGAGGATTTTAGGAAGGGAGTGTCTGACCCCAGGTCTTAAACAACCCTTAGAAATAGGAAGCTAGGAGATTTGGGCTGAAGTGCCCGATAGGAAAGTGACACAGAAGCGAGGTAGAAAGGGGGAAGAAGACTCCCTTATTTATTACCGGGGGCCGGCTTAACGTGCCCATCCGACGCACGGCGGATATTTAGTGGTTCGAGCGTTCGTACCTGCCTGGGATCGAACCAGAAGTCTTCTCCGTGGCAGTCACTAGGCCACCCGCGGCCCGTGCTGAACGTATGAATAGTAATAGAATACGTATGAATATTAATAAAATAGTTAAGATGTTTAATGCTAAGCCGGAAATAAAATGGAAAATTGGAAGACAAATTAAAATGGAAAGATGGAGTGATGCCAGATATTAAGGCTTTAGGCGTCAAATTGGAGGAGTTTGGCATTGAATAAGAAAGGCTGGCAGAAGTTTCTGAAGACGGCCAGCGCCCACACACGGCTATCGAGCGGATGATGATGATGATGATTTATTTAATTTTTTTTTCTTTGTGTTTCTGGGTTGAACGACCACCGTGAGCAACTCTTGGGGATATAAGCTGTCACCCGTCCCTAATTTTGGACCACTGATTCCCGGGAGGCCCAAAATTCAAATTTGCAACAATTTTCAGAAACTCCGAAACTGACTACGAGAAAACTTAGTTGAAGATTAACACACTAGTGTATCTTGCATTACTTTTCCTCTCACTATTAGCTGTTAACATTTTCTTTTTTTAAGGCAAGCGCGTCATCATGCGTCATTCGGGGCTCTGGTTCAGGCCTGCTCGTCGGATGAACGGTCAGAGACACCGCTTAGACCACTACAACAGCGGAGGCGGGTTGTTCATCTCTCATAGGTTCTGAAGTTTTGAGTTTAGTAAAAACGTGAAAACGAAAGGAGAGTAAAACCCTTTCGTTTTCAAGTTTTGAGTCTAGTGAAAACGAAAGGAGAGTAAAAGTTCTCCTTTCGTTTTCACTTTGAATGACACATCTTTAATTAATCTTTGCGCATCCCAGTCTATTATATGTTATTTCACTTTATCTCGTTTAGATTTTGATTTTCAGTATTATTCCAAATTATATTATTCTCAGTTATACTATTAAATATTTATCACAATCATCCTTTTGTATTGTTCTTGTTGCAATTACTCCCATGTAATGAAAATTGAGTAAAATGTCTCTGCTCATGTTTACTCGTTTCTAATCAATCCAATGGAAGCTTTTCCCCTTCTACGTGTTCTGGTATGTCATTGCAACAGTTTTCAATGTTACAGATCCAATTTTTTTTTTCATGTGATTTTGTGAACTTAACCGTAGGGATTTTCGGAAATGTAGAAACAAAAACTTCAGGTTGTTGAAAAATGCTTGTCATTATCCTTTAACTATGTAGGCAGGTAAAAATCACGTAAGTACGTAGTTGGGGTGCTCACAACTCCCCTCCCCCCCCCCCCAAAGAAAAAGAAATGGTTGCACGTCATACGTTTGAAAATAGATGAAGTGTACATCATCTATAGATTCACTAGACCTTTCCAACAAGGAAAAAAATGAAATGTTAGAATAAACAATTTTGTGAAATAATCTTTATTCTTCTTTGAAAAGAAATTACCACATTTTTGAAATAATAAATCATTCAACATGCCTAGAACATTGTAAATAATGTTTGAAACTGAAAATAACATTCATAGAAGCTGTGTCAATAACAGCTGTAAAGCAAAGATATCAACACATTACACCAAATTGTGATAATAATAAAAAAATTGCAATACCAAAACGTATAACGTACTGCACCCTGCTCACTCTTTCACTTCACAGAGGAAACAGTATAGCACGTGTAATGGTTTTGGTTACAATAACATAAGCTATAGCCTCTAATTGAATGATAGTGACACGGCAGTGCTGACAACCACGTTTCAGAATTACCTACAATTTAAGACCATGTGGTGCTGTGAGTATCCCACATACCCAGTTAAAGGTTAAAAGACATGTGCTCACAGGAGGTTCACAATTGTATGGTGCAGATATTAGAGAATAAGGCTTCTGCATATTCTACAGTTGCCAAGTGGTACAGAGAACTTCTTTGATGCAGGGAATCTGGCGATTATGCATATTCTTCTGAAAGACCCTCCACGTCAACCTTTTGCATGCATGACCTGGTTATGCAATAAAGGCGAATGACTGCTCTGTGTATAGATGAGTCTATAGGCATTTCAGTCGGCAGTTTAGATTTAATTCTGACGAATTCTTTGAAGATGGAAAAGATCAGAACGTGATGGATCCCACGAAGGTTGACAAATAAGCAAAAGGCACGGCATAAATGGATGTTCTTCACCAACTTAATCGTGTTTCGTGCAGATCCGTTGAATTTCGGGTTCAGGATTATTACAATGGATGAAACATGAATTCATTACTTCGACCCAAAGACCAAACAGCAAGGTCTAATGTGGAAGCATACATCTTGTTCCCCTCCCAAGAAGTTCTGTATTTCTCCATCAGACGGAAAGGCAATGGCATTTGGGAAGCAAACTGTATCACTATAATTGAGTACATGGAAAAGGGCACCACCGACACTGGTGCATGATACTACGCCGACCGCATAAGCCAACTTCTCCCAGCAAATAAGAAAAAAGGGCTTGAAAATCTGTGGTGTTTTCCTCCTTCAAGACAATGCACCAAGTCACACGTCACAGAATACAGAAACCACCTTACAGACTTCAAGATTTGAGTTGCTTCAGTACCCTCCCTATTCCCCATGTCTTACTACTGACTTTTTGTTGTTTTTCCTCATGCTGAAGCAAAACATCCGTGGGAAGAGATATGCCGACAATTCTGAGGTCGTAGGTATATATCTTCCCACGTGCGTGGTTGGAAAGCCAATCAACGTATAAAATAAAAACTTTCATGGAATCAAGGCGTGGGTGGGAAAAGTGCGTTGCAGTAAGAAAAACTTTGTTGAAAAATAGAAAAGGAAGCAATGACATAGCTTTCCTGTTTGTGTAAGAACACGAACTTTTTGAACGATCCCGGCATATAAAACGGGTAAGGGAAATTTTTTTAGACTTCACTTTTCATATATGTGCAAAAAAGTTTTTAAGTAATGATAATATCAGGTATGAAAATAGATAATATAACAAAGCAGAAAGGAGGAGTAGTTTAAATACACAGAAAGAAGAAATATGCCGCTGAAGTAAGAGCATTCGCTATAAAAATTAGGGTCAAATTTAAATAAGAACAAAAACTTACTGCAAAGTGGAGACTCAAGAAGATAGCGAGTCGAAAATAAGTTTTCCCCCAACATCGCCCATGAAAGGCAAAGTCAGCAGCACCATTGGCCCAGTGATTAGACGCAAAGGTTTCTGACTTTCTGATTAGTCGTCTAAGCTGGGCCAGGGTTCGAGTACTATATGAGGCATGAGTGGTGTGTTATTCATACGGCCATGTAACTGTCCCTTTTCTAAAACCACTGGCCCTAAATTAGGGACAGCCTACAGCTCACAGCCCTTAGAGTTGCTCATGGTGGTTGTTAAATCACGAAAAAATAAAAATTCTAAGTCAACAATGTATATATATAATAAAATATGCAAAGTCTCAGCAATGAATGTATAAATAAAAATTCAAATTCTCATCAACGAATATATAACTTAAAAAATGCAAAGTCTCAGCAGTGGTTATATAAATAAAAATGCAAAGTCTCAGCAGTGGTTATATAAATAAAAATGCAAAGTCTCAGCAGTGGTTATATAAATAAAAATGCAAAGTCTCAGCAATGGATATATAAATTTAAACAAGAAAGATGACGTCGAATTTTCGGGTGTAATAAGCACGTCTTTTCAATCCGTTCTGATGCAAATTAAATTTATCAAAGCTATTCAAAGTCAATGGAACCGGTATGGAAAACAATAGTATCTGACGGAAGAAAGAAGTTTTTCAATAGGGTTTTTAATCCCTCAGATATTGCTATAGACGGAATCATGAGCTTACGAACTCTTAGAAACAGAGATATCGACAAAATTAAGTTGTGACTTTACGTCCCCTGGTGAGAAAACCATGCATTATTTTAGGAAGAAAGTATTATCAAAAGGTTTTTCCGTATGAGCGTTGTCGGTCCAAGAAAAAAAAAGTTTAGTCAAGTTTTCAGGAGCCCAGATTTTACTACAAATGCATCAGAAGCAGAAATTAACACTTATGATACCCCGTGGTGGCTAAACGATTCTTTACCAAACATTAGAAATTATGTGAACAAAATTTTCCATCAGGTCTCGTATGCGATACAGGAAGGAAAAACATTTTGGCATCGGAAATACTATCCAACAAAGAAGGAATTTTTCAAATCGGATTCTTAGAAGTAGAGATATTGACAAAAATAAGATATACATATACGCCCCATGCAGTAGAAACCATGCATTATTTCAAGAAGAAAATGTTCCTAAAAGGTTTGTCGACATGAGTAGTATCGGTCAACAAACGACTTTTTTTGCAATCGAAATTTTAGAAGCTCATATTTTGCTGCAAATACATCAGAAGCAGAAATTAAGATTTACGCCCCCTGGTGGCCAAACAATTTTTTACAAAAATTAGAAATTATGTGCAAAGGATTTTCCATTAGGAGCTGCATAGAATGTTATTTTACTGAAGAATAAAGGCAATTTTGAAATGTATCCAGTGCAGAAAGAATTCTTCAACTCGGAGATTTAGAAGCAGAGATATAGGAGAAAAGCAATTTACCTTTATGTCCCCTAGCGGAAAGTCTATGAATTACTTGAAAATTTTGAAATTATATGAACAACATGTCACACTGAAAACACTATCCAACAAAGAAGGAATTTTTCAAATAGGACTCCTAGAAGTAGAAATATTCACAAAAATAAGATATACATGTACTCGCCCTGGCGGAGAAACTGTGGAATATTTTAAAACGAAAATGTTCCGAAAAGGTTTATCGATGTGAGTGGCATCAGTCCACGAAAGAATTTTTTCAATCGATGTTTTAGAAGCTCAGATTTTATGGCAAATACATCAGAAGCAAAAATTAACGCTTACGCCCCTGGTGGCCAAAGTATGCTTTACCAAAAATAAGAAATTATATGCAAAAGATTTTCCTTCGGGAGGTGAATTCGCTGAAGAAAGTTTTTTTTCAAATCGGAGTTTTAGAAGAAGAGTTATCAAGGAAAATGTAATTTGCTTTTACGCCCCTAGCGGGAAATCTATACATAATTTTAAAATGTAACTATATCTAAAATACTCTTCGACATAAATGGAATCGAAAGATAAAATATTTTTTTCAATCGGATGTTCAGAAGCAAATATGTGGAATAGAACGTATTTTTGAATTCGACATCAACTGCATTTAAGCCCTCTAGTGGCGAAATTGCACATCGTGAAAACAAAACGAAATAAAGGATCATCATTCGCATATTTCAAGCTTCCGAATGCAAAAAGAATTTTTCAAATCGGACTAATAGTTGCAGAGATTTCATGGGTACAGACGGACGGACAAACCGATAAGATAAGCACGATCTTTTTTTACAAAAGACGTGCTAAAAATGCGAAGTCTCAGCAGTGGATATATATAAATGAAAATTCAAAGTCATCAATAAATATATACAATTAAAAATACAAAGTCTCAGCAATGGATATATAAATGAAAATGCAAAGTCATCAGTGAATATATATAATTAAACATGCAGTCTCAGCAATGGATGTACAAATAAAAATGCAAAGTCTCAGCTGTGGATATGTAAATAAAAAATGCAGTCTCAGCACTGGATATATTACTAAAAATGCAAAGTCAGAAGTGGATATATTAATATAAATGCAAGGTCAGCAATGGATAAAAATGCAAAGTTGGCATAATGCTATCCATTAGCAAATGAATTGCACCATGCTCAATGTCATTTTAATGTGCAATCTTTCAAACACAGTTTCTTTGCTCTTGACTGAAATGGATAAACGTTATTCGGCACAGAAAAATTTTTAAAATGCTGTAATGTCTCCCAAAATTTTCTGTAGTAGGTATGTATCCATTGGCAAAGCAGTGCTCTCGAAATTTATGCAAATGAACGCAATGTGGATATTGGGAGAGTGTTCTTCGGAGAACTAGAGCAGAGACTTATACATCACTCACGAAAATGTCCATGACAGTGCAAATGAAAGGCGCACAAAACTGCCATGGATGGCCTTTCTGTGTAAAACAACAACAACAACTGAAGACAGTTAGTGATTGCTAGTTTGTTGGTCAAACGACACGACTCTTCTGTGCACAGCATCAAGAAGTTCTATTGTAGATCTGGGAGCACTTTTCGAAATGTGAGAACCATTCTGAAACAACTTGCAATTTATACAGTGATAAGCAATGATCATCTAGTTAGAAAGTGACTTCCTAAAAGAATTTAGAGCATATTTTTCTGGTAGCTATTTCCAAGAGAAGTTCGATGATATATTTATGACAGGAATAAGTCGAAAGTTCATTCTGATCAAAGAATAACAAGAGAAAATTTTATGTCTCGGACTACTACTACGTACAACACACCTCCAATGTTCGCATTTGTCTTGAGGTAGGTCATTGTTGCCACTCGGTTACGTTGCTATTTACACTCAAGCTTGCGTTGCATTTCTAATAAACGTGCTCGAGAGATGATCACCCTTGTAATCCTTATTTTTTTTATCAACTTACATACTTATAAATATGACGGAACTTTTATAGAATTCGGTTCATAAGGTTATTCTCATCTTAAGGTCTAATAGCATCAATGTTTGAATTCATATCGTCGTTGATATGCCAGAGAAATACTTATTGATTGTCCTTATCCCTGAGATGTGTATCTGCCCTTAAGGAAAACTCGTCAGAATAGGCATGCTCATTATCAACGCACATGCTACGACAAGAAAGGAAGCTACGAAGCCTGTGACACAAAGCGAAACCAAAAATTTGCAAGACTTTACCAAAACTTTTTGACTCTCCGAGTTTGACTTCATGAGACGATGTAGTAAACACGGTCGATATAAATCGACACATCATATCATTTGTTCATCGATTCAGGCGTAAGTCATGCTGACTTTTATTAAGGAGCTTGGGCCGACCTGGTGGCAGTGTTCTGAGGTGCTGTACATTCCTTTGAGATGGGCCTGTGTTCGAGTCCCAGATGAGACACTGGAGATGTGTTTGCCTTACTGCACCGACTCTACCCCTTTTCTGGAACCAATGACCCTGATAGGTGGTGTGTGTGTGCCTAACGGCACTGACTGTTCTTTTCTGGAACCAGTGGCCCTCAATTAGGAATGGATGACGTGTCTGTCTTACGGTACTGGCTGTTCCCCTTTCCTGGAGCCAGTGATCCTAAATTAGGAATGGATGGTGTGTTTGTCTTACGGCACTGCCTGTCCCTCTTTTCTGGAACCAGTGAGCCTAAATTAGGAATGGGTGATGTATTTGTCTTACGGCACTGGCTGTTCTTCTTTCTGGAACCACTGACCCTAAATTAGGAATGGGCGACTGTTCATAGCCCTTAGAACTGCTCATGGTAATCGTAAAATTCTGATAAAAAGAATTGCATATCTTTTTTAGTATCGTTTTTTTTTTCCCCTTTTTTTTTCGGAGCTTTACGATTACCATGAACAATCGTAAAACTCAGATAAAATAAAAATAAAACAGGCTTGTAGACGTGGGGTCATTCTTTTGGGCTTCCTTTATCATTTTACACATAGTAAATTTCGATAACCCAGGGAAACAATTCCAAAGAAAAGGCTAGTCTATTTTTCTCAAAAGATTTGCGAACGAAAGGTTGCGACATAAATGAACGATGTCACTAGAAATCGACAGCTGAAGAATACAATCTGAAACACATGACGTTACAGGTGCATATGGATATATATATATATCATCATCATCATCATTGTCAACCATTATCAATCCACTGCTGGACGAAGGTCTCCCCAAGTTTCCTCCACAACGGTCTGTCTTGTGCCAGTCTCCTCCATGTCACTCCTGCATATTTACGAATTTCATCCACCCATCTCCCATGTGGTCTTTTTCTGGGTCTTTTCCTGTCCCTTGGAATCCAATCTAAAATTTCGGCTGTCCATCTATGGTCTGTCCTTCTGGCAGTATGTCCAGCCCATTGCCATTTCAGGGATTTAACTCTGATCATGATGTCTTCCACTCTTGTCATTTTTCGGATCCACGAGTTCCTCTTCTTATCTCTCCTGGTTATACCAAGCATGCACCTCTCCATGACACTTTGAGTTGTCTGCAGCCTTTGTATGTCTCTTTTAGTTAAGGTCCACGTCTCTGCACCATACGTAAGCACTGGAAGGATGCATTGATCAAACACTTTTCTTTTAAGACATAATGGCATATTGCTCTTGAAAATTATGCTGTTTCTTCCAAAAGCTCTCCAGGCAAGTTTTGTACGCCGATTAATTTCTTCATCAATGTGACCCTCACTTGATATCTGCTGTCCAAGATAAACATACGTATCTGTTATCTCCAGTTTTTCTCCATCAATCGATAAATCTTCATTTCTTGTAAAAGCATTGAACATCACTTTTGTCTTCTGAAAGTTCATTTTTAATCCCACTTCTTTACTCTTGTCAGCAAGTTCCTGGATCATACTCTGCAGCTCTGATGGGGTAGTTGCAAAAATGACTACGTCATCAGCAAAACGAAGGTGGGTTAGATAATCTCCATTAATCTTTATCCCTTTGTTTTCCCAGTTCAGTGATTGAAAGACATTTTCCAATGTGGCATTAAAGAGCTTCGGAGATATGGTGTCACCTTGTCTCACTCCCTTTCCAATTTTTATGTGTGTTGTATTTTCAAACAGCCGAATCTTTGCACTTGCATTTTCATAGATGTTATTAATAATATTAATGTATGCATCTTCAATACCGCAGGATTTCAGAGCCGTGGTAACTGCTGATGGTTTCACCGAATCAAAGGCTTTTTCATAATCGATAAAAGCCATGCACAATGGAAGTTCATATTCCCTCGCTCTTTCAATTAGTTCTCTCAGTACGTGGATATGATCTATTGTGCTGTAGCCACTCCTGAATCCAGCTTGTTCTCTCGGTTGAGCCATGTCCAGTGTTACCTTCAAGCGGTGTGAAAGAACTTTAGTGAAGATTTTATAAACCACTGATAGGAGGCTGATAGGTCTGTAGTTCCTGAGATCCTCAATGTCACCTTTTTTTATGTAGCAGGATCATTGTAGCATTGTTCCAATCCTCAGGAATCTTCCCTTCATTAAGGCATCGAGTGAAAATTTGGGCGAGTACTGTTTCAATTTCTCCACTTGCTTCTTGTATGATGTCTATAGTAATTCCATCTTCTCCTGGAGCTTTCCCCCGCTTCATGTTCTTGATTGCATGTGCAACTTCTGCTGGGAGGACTGGAAGAACTCTGGTACCTTTCATGATGTCTGGAGTACATGTATCATCCCTTTCATATAATTTGGAGTAGAAATCTTTCACTCTTGTCAAAATTTCACCTCTATTTCTTGTTATAGAACCATCTTCTTTCTCAGAGCCATAATCTGTTTTCTTCCCTTACTGAGATGTCCCTTTGCTATCTTTAGGCTTTGGTTGTTTTCAATTGCTTTCCTCACTAGCTCACAGTTGAATTTCCTTACGTCTTCAGTGATACTTTTTCGTGCTGTCTTGCATAGCTCTATATATTCCACTTTGGAAGTCACATCTTCTTTAGTTGTCCTCATCTCTCTTCTTTTTTGCATCAACATTTTGGTTTTTCCTGATAATTTGTTTACATGCAACTTGTTCTTAGACCCAGCTAATTTTGTTGCTGTTTCCATAAGAGCTTTGGTTACTTTTCTGTTAACTTCCGAAATATCCACTTTTTCCGATGTTAGGTATTCTAAAGCAGAGAATCTGTTCTTCAGTTCCAACTTGAAAGTATTATGGTGTTTTTTAAGGTTGGTTATGTCAATACATTTTGTTTGTCTTATGAGCTTGCCACGTTCCAGTTTAGTGTTGAGGTGCATCTTACATCTCACCAATCTATGGTCACTACCTGTGTTGAACTTGTTTAGCACACTGCAGTCTTCGATGACGAATTTTTTGTTACACATAATAAAATCAATTTCACTTGTCGTCCCAATTGGATGTCTCCATGTCCATTTCCTGTGTGGCTTTTTCTTGAAAAAGGAATTCAAGATGAAAAATCCTTCTGCCTCTGCAAACTCAACGAGAGTATTTCCACGCTGGTTTCTGTTGCCGTGACCGAATTTACCTACTGAAGTTTCATTCTGTTGCCGGTGCCCTATTTTTGCATTGAAATCTCCCATAATTATCTTCAAGTGCTGCTTACCTTTATTATTTAGATGACGAATTTCCTCATAAAATTCTTCAATTTCTTCTTCAGGATGACTTGTGGTGGGGGCATAAGTTTGAATAATCTGAGCCTGGTATCTTCTCGATAGTTGGATAACGAGTCGTGCAGCTCTGTCCGAGGAACTTTCAACTTCTACCACTTTATCCTTCAGTTTCTTGTTTATTATAAATCCAACACCACTAGTTCTGCCAGTATCTGTCCCACGATAATAGAAGAGATGTCCACTTTTCAGTTCAATGAGATCTTCTCCTTTTCTCCTTACCTCACTCAGCCCGACGATGTCCCACTTGATCCTTTGTAGTTCCTCTTCCAATTCAAGAAGCCTTGAATCAGAAGATAGGGAGCGTGCGTTGTAGGTAGCCAAGGTCAGCATCAAATGGCAGCCTAGTCCGGTCCTCCGGGGATTCTTAGCACCCTCTGCCTTCATGTCGCACTGGCCGCTGCCTTGGCCAGGTACATTCCAGCTGCCGGAGACTGAGGGCCAAGATTTAAGTTGTAGAGTCATTTTGGAGGTGTTTGGCCATAACTCACCACGCTGGCCAAGCGGGTTGGTGAGTATATATATATATATTCTATAAAGAAGATACCTAAGCAAAAAAATACATATATAATTTTGACTCACACCTAGTACAACATAGAAAAGGTTATGTATCTACCTGTGTGAGTAAAAGGAGAAAAGATAAAAAAATAAAATAAAACAACTGAATGTAGAAGGTGTCGAGAATACTGAGCCTTGGCTTTATCAAGGACCGGCAAAAACTCTGCATTTTCTCACTTCCACAAAGACCTAGTTGGAAATGGGTTTCTGCAAGGCCATAGATGCAAGTAACATTCCCACCTAAAATAGTTTAACAAATATATATATGTCATGTCCTCCGTAGAGTTGCATGACCTAGCACTAGTTAACAATTTCGCTTGCATCCATTAACCTTCCTGGCTCGACCCATGCTCTTCATCTGTTACTATTAAACAGAGAGAAGAAGATTAAAGAGAACTCAAGCTGTGAGAGTGACATAATAATTAGAAATGATTTTCAGCCATAACGAAATTCCAAGTTCGTTTGAGAGAGAATTTAAACCTGAAAATCGATGCAAAAAGAAATCCAAATTTTTAAATTGCAATTAAAAAAGGAAATATTAATTTTTAACGAACAGATTTTTGAAAGAAAACTTGAGTCTAAAACCCCTACTCTACAACTTATGACAGCACGAAAACGAGAATAAGTTAAAGATAATAATTAACTAAAGAAAACTTTGTGAAAGTTATATACCTTAAACAGTTAGTTGCAATATGTACAAAGTATTTCAGCAGTGCTTTAAGTGCATAATTAATTAGTTATTAAGAACTTAACTACTTTGAAAAAACAGCGCATAGACAGCGCATAGAAAAGGAACAAGCTTAGCCATCTTCTGTTCCTAGGTACCCCAAAAGACGCTCAAAGTTACAGAGAAAAGAAAGAGTTAAAACCCGCAAAAATGTTAACAGACAAACCAATGCCTAAAAGCTGAAAAGCTAAAAAACGACAGAGAAAAAGTACATGAAGCACAAACATTGAACTTATAAAACCTAGAACCCAAAAACAGGGAAGAGAGCTTACCTCTTGTGTGACAAAAACATTTCTCCTCACAAGAGAAGAACATGGCTGACCTCTTCCGCCACTCCCTAGACGCTGGGGGGCAGTGAGGGTGGGGCTGATGGCCTCCCATGCAGCAAGAAACTCTACGGAGGACATGACATATATATATTTGTTAAACTATTTTAGGTGGGAATGTTACTTGCATCTATGGCCTTGCAGAAACCCATTTCCAACTAGGTCTTTGTGGAAGTGAGAAAATGCAGAGTTTTTGCCGGTCCTTGATAAAGCCAAGGCTCAGTATTCTCGACACCTTCTACATTCAGTTGTTTTATTTTATTTTTTTATCTTTTCTCCTTTTACTCACACAGGTAGATACATAACCTTTTCTATGTTGTACTAGGTGTGAGTCAAAATTATATATGTATTTTTTTGCTTAGGTATCTTCTTTATAGAATGTGAATTTCTGAATTTTCAAAACTGCTGCGTTGCGCGTTTTGATTTTCAGGTTATTTTGCAACCTTCGTTCTAAATTCTAAAGTTTTTCCTTAGTCTTCAGTTTTGCTCTAAGTATATATATATATATATATATATATATATATATGGCCTGAATCAGGGGTTTTATAAATTTCAAGAACTTGAAGTCTCCTATTAATTTAAGAAAGACGAAGCAAAATTGAAAGCATTTTAGAAGAATTTATTAAGAGCGCAAAAGGCGTTTTCTAGTGTGTTACAATTGTAAAGGAAAATGGAAGTAAGACTATGAGAGAAAGTGGTGATAAGTAGATATGAAATACACAGAAGTCGAAAAATGAAAACAGGAGGAGCTTTGTACGAATAATAGTATTTTGAACCAGAATTTAAATCCTGTACGAGCATTCCTTTCATTAAATACGTATGCATGACTGAAACTGCAATCGTATTATACGTGAAAAAAAGTGCGATGCTTAGTTAGCCAGCACAGGAAGTGTTTCTACCTATTATCCACTGAGGCAGCACTTTTGGTTGGAAGTTGAATATGAGATTTACCATCAGTGAACTATTTGCGAATTCTTTATCTGTGGCTGCACCCTTGGGTATACAGTGTGTCGGTAAATATCAATTTCATCGACAAAAATAGACGAAATTATCATCTGTTTTACTCTTCTTCCTTCATATTTTTTTAATGAACGCCTATCTGTGTATCTCAGATAATAAATACGCATGGCATCAAAATATCCTAATTGTTGGAGGTATTTGGATATTGGCATTTATTTCTGTAATGTAGTGAATCCTAATTTCTGCTTTATAAGATATAATTTATAATCCATCTGTGACGTACTACAGAGATGAATCACGTGTCAGAACGACAAATCTGCAGTGGTACATTCCGTCCGTGTAGCTTAGTTGGGAAAGCAACTTACTCCGGAGTGAGTGGACGAGAGTTCGATCCCCGTCACGGACAAATTTGTGTTTTCACACATTTGATTTGCGTAGTCACCATGAATGAAAGCTCAGAGATATCTACAATAAGGTACAAGAAAAAGTGTCTACATAGTATATGTGCACCGTTTCTGTTTGCGGAGTCTGTGACTAAGAACTTTACGATTTTCATGTGCTACATTCAAACGATTTACCTCAACATACACTTCACCTGGAAACTACCATAATATGCGAATGACTCACATTTCAAGCATATGTTATATGATATTTAAAATGTACGTAGTTTCAAGAATAAAAATGTGTGGTTTCTGATAAACACTCTGATCAACATCTTCAGATAAATGTTCTTTGTACAAATTGGCACTAAATTTCTTCAGCAAACGCTAACCTATTTTCATAATTTAAAAGCTCATCATTTGTTCGTTTATTAAAATAAAAAAGTAAAGTAAAAAGAAGTAGTATTTAAAAATAAAATTCATCAGTTCTGATTTAAACATTTTGGAATTTGCTGTTCATTTCAAAGCCTGACCATCGAAATAAACGGATGCAACGGGTAGTTAAATTCATGAAACTTTTTTTAATTGTATAACGTTGGTTTCTGTATTTTTTATCCACTCCTTAAAATAATACTCTGACTTGCTAATTGTTTTTAATTTTGCAGTTTTAGCCATCTCATTACCAATTGCTCTGGCACTGCTTATTCTCACAATGTTCTGCTTATTATGTGGATGCCGACGTTTGCGCAGGCGTCACAATCAGAAAATTAAAGCAAACAACGTTTACAAAGGAATGGCTCCTCCATTACCAGGAACTCTGGATCGCAAGGCTATGATCATGGATTCATCAAGTGAGAGCAGTGGAGAACATGGAAGGCATGCAAATTTAGCCTACGACGATTTTGGAGTAAGTGCGAATAATATTACAATGTATAGTAATAACTAGCGCTAGGATTAATATGTAATTAAATATTTTTACATATTTGACGTTTTTTGTCAGTATTATACATATTTACTGTTTTACGACATATATTACATATTTTTACATTATTTAAAAATATGTTTACAAAAATTGCCAGTTTTTACACAAAGTTACCCAATATTTTCTACTGTAGCAAACTGTGAGCCAACAGACGGCAAGTTTTGCGTTTTCAAGTGTCACAACACATCAAAGCTGACAAATGGCAGCACCATACCGTCACCAGTCTGCTTTCTCATCTCAGATGAGTGAGGAGTCTGAGACATCTGTCATTTAATGCGTAGTTTGATGTCCAGTTTTTCCTAAATCATTTCCTTCACATCGTTGTTAGAAGTTTTTTTCCTGTGCATGTTGTTAAGTCAGTCGACATGCCCAAAATGAAATCAACTATATCATCCAAATTAAAGGCATTTATTGAAACTTTCCCAATGAAGAACTGAGAACTGACGGAAATGGTTTGTTTCGTGGTGTGTGCGCCTCTGCTGTTTCTCGTGACCAGAGTTTTCACGTTTTGCAACACATTAAAACTGGGAAACAAAAAAACAAAAAAAAAGTGATAAACATTTTGTCGAAACAAAGGCTTCGTACAGAAGTTCCGGGGAACAGCAAACAAGTCAATTCAAATTGCAGTGTGTGTGGATTTATGCCGTGCACTGGTGTGCTCAGATATCCCATTGTCGAAAGTAAACAATCCAGTGTTTAGAAGTTTCTTAAAAAATACTGTATTCAAATAATTCCAGACGAATCTACTTTAGCCGTCCCGGTGGCGCAGTGGTCTAGGCGATGGCCTCTGATCATTCGTCCGAATGGGGTCCGGGTTCGAATCCCGGTGAGGCATGGATGTTGTGTTTGTCTTACGGCACTGGCTCTCTCCCTTCCCTGGAACCAGTGACCCTAAATTAGGGACGGGCGACTGCTTATAGCCCATTGAGTTGCTCACGGTGGTCGTTAAACCTTCAATCAAAAAAAAAAAAAAAAAAAAAAAAAGAATCTACTTTAAGAAGAATTACTTGCAGATAATGTACGACGAAACTGTACTAAAAATCAGGAAGAAAATCAAAGAGTTTCTTTTTAGATCTCAGTTGACGAAACAACGGATCTGCATGGGAGATACATATATAGGAAACGTTATTCATTGTTGGGCATCTGAATTAATTAGCACCATCAATCCCATACTTAACTACTTGTGAAGAACTAGCAAAATATAACCACCACACGATCACTATATTGATTAACAAATCGCTGGGGATTTTCTGGGCACAGGGAGTGAAATACCATAAAGTAAACCAATTGGCAACTGATGCTGCACCCTTTCATGATGAAAGCAGCTATAGCACTTTGTGTAGTGTTCCCCAAGAAAATTAATTTAACTTGTCTTGCACACAGGCTCCACAGAATTGCTGAACAATCCGCTGCAATCCTCCACAAACCGATTCGTTGATTGCCACAGGTAAAAATATTTTTCTTAAAGCTCCTAGCAGAACCGAAAAGTTGAAAGAAATGTTCCTAAACTAACAGCTTCCACCTCAGCCTGTGATTACACGTTAGAGTACTTGGTTACAAGCTGTAGGATATTACGGAGACAACAGCAAAATCAATGAAGTAATCTCTCAATTTGACGTGTACGATTCTGCTTCCATTGAAAGAGGACAAGTTCTGCTGGCTAGTGATGCTTTATTAGAGAAATTGGCTTTGCTGAAGACACATTTGACTGCATTGGATCACTCCAACACAGAACGTGAAACTTCAAGCACTCCTTTGATAAATAATTTGAATAAATCTGAAGAGACAATTGAAATATTTAGAAAGGTACCTGCACGCGACCGCATTGGAGAAATTATAAAACACAAGAGCAATAGCGTTGTGAATGAAATCCAGGCACAGAAACCATTACAACAATAAAAAACCTTCTCCATAAAACTTTAACTGGCAGATGTGCAGTTTTAAAAGATAAAGAATTCTCAGAATTGTGACGTTGAGAGATAGTTCAGCCAATTTAAAAGGTATTTTGAGAGAAAACAGGAGGAGCTTTGTTCTTGATAACCTGAAGTGCTATATTGCTAATAGTTGCAACAGCAGTACGTTAGCTGAAAACATTGGTTTTGAGTAAGGTAATTTAAAATTTGTAAAGGAAAGTGAGTTTTTAATATCTTATGACAGTAAGAGAAAGGAAATTACACAAAGCTATTAAAAAAATTAAAAGAAATATGCTACATATTTTACTGATTTTTGTTTCTTTTTCTACATATTACCAAACAGAAATCATCGCTCTTTCCACGTTAATACACAGTGTGGCAAAGAATTTTTAAGACTGGGTCTGTAAAATGAAATAGAAACAAGAAATTATTATTTGTTTTGGTTTGTTATTCAAAATAAGTCCCTCCGGCTTCAATACACTTGTTACAGCGATTTAATAATGATTCGCATGCCTGTTCCAGTTCACTTTGCGGAATTGCCTCCAAAGCACGCGTCGAAGCTGTTTGTATGGTCGAAATATCATCAAAATAACACCCTTTTAACGTCATTTTAAGCTTTGGAAGTAAAGAAAAGTCGCAGGGTGCTAAATCAGGCGAATACGGTGGATGATTCAACACACAGACGTTATTTTTCCCCAAAAATCTACGAACAAGAAGTGAGGTGTGACTGGGTGCATTATCGTGCAACAAACACCACCTGTTTTCATCCTGGACGAATGCGAAGAATTATGCCCATCAAGTGCCTCAAAACATTTAAATAAAACTCACCAGTAATTGTTTGTCCACTTCGAACAAATTCTTTGTGGATAATACCCTTACTATCGAGGAATGTAATGAGCATTGTTTTGATTTTCGATGGAACTTTTCTTGTTTTTTTGGCTTGTGGCGAGTTTTTTGACTTCCATTCCGCACTTTGTCGCTGTGTTTTAGGATCATATTGAAAACACAATGTTTCATCGCCAGTAACAATCGATTTTAAGAAGTTTGGATCATTTTCAGTGGCTGAAATGATGTCTCTGCAATGAGCACTTCTCCTTGATTTTTGTTCATTGGTTAACGTGTGTGGAACAAATTCAGCAGACTTTTGTTTTGCCCAAATCTTCATGCACGATGGTTCGAATCGTTTCTTTGTTGTTGATTAAGGACTCTTCCATCATTCTTAGTGACGCACATCGATTGTTCGCCACGAAATCATGCACTTTTTCAATAATCTCAGGTGTCCTAGATGAACTTGGTCTTCCGGTATGCTTATCATCTTCTAGCGTCTCTCTTCCGTCCAAAAAACGTTTGTGCCACAGGAAAACATTTGATCTACTTAAACAAAACTCACCGTAAACTTGTTTCATCATTTGGTACGTTTCCGAGGCACTTTTACCAAGTTTTGCGTTAAATTTAATAACAGCCCTTTGTTACATCTTAATAATTCAACATGAAAAAAAATTTTACTTCTCTAATGAACGGCCGTTTCGTTTGAGTTACTTTAACAACTACGCAGTACTTTTGGCAGAAAGCAAGCAGATGGTCACAGTTTATAACGCATTAGCAATTACACTGGTGGCGCCACCGTAGTCTGAAATCTAGCGCCAGTCTTAAAAATTCTTTGACGCACTGTGTAAGTGAGTCTCGGAAAAATTCTCATCGGTCGCCACCGGGAATCGAATTATGCGCCGGACATGCTACCACTGCACCAGAGCAGCATCGAATTGCCCAGACTCACATGTGATTAACTGCCAAACTACATGGCAGGTTGCTTCATGGAGCCCTGTACAATGCTGGGGATTCACCAAAGATGGAAAGTAGCAACTGAACAAATAACTAGGAGGCGAATAAGTAATTAATTCATACACTCGACGTAGATTAGGTGAATCCCCATCACTGTGCGGGCTCCATGAAGCAACTTGCCATGCAGTTTGGCAGTTAATCACATGTGAGTCTGAACGATTTGAGGCCGCTGTGGTGCAGTGGTAGCATTTCTGGCGCGTAACTGGAAGACCCGGGGTTAGATTCCCGGTGGCGGCCGATGAGAATTTTTTCCGAGATTCACTTATTAAAGTGGAAAGAGCGATTATTTCTGTTTGGTGTTCCTGATCCGCGTCCAGTGTTTGAATTAATTCTACATGTTTCCTCGTTTTTAATAAATATGTTATGTACATATTTTGAAATTTTTATTACATATAAATCCTAGCTTTAGTAATAACCTATTAAATATCTCTGTCAGAAAATGCAGTGTTTTCATGACAAAACCGAATGTCTTTCGTGCAGCATTCAATCAAAAATTCTCAAGATATATTGCAAGTTATTCCAGATTTACCCTGCAATTTGTCCCTGAAAGACTAAGACTGCAGTATTTCCTTGATTACGTGTATCTACGCATGTGCGTCCTTTACATGCAAAAATCTGCATTCAAATAATCTTTATCAATAAAATTTTACTTTACTTATTGCCGTGTTTCAAAATGTCAGTGTATACAAAGGAAACACGAATCTCTATGGTGTTTACAATAACTTTCCAGCTGGTGGCGGCATTTTCGATTGCATGTGACTAAAAATAAAGTTTCCGTGCCCACGATAAAGAAAAAACGCAAGTATATCTGAATTATGTGGTTCCTGGATGTCACACAATATATTACACAGTCTAGTCACATTATTGTGGCCACCTCCTACTTTTGACGTCAACAGCGCGTAGCCAATGAAAGAAGCAACGTGTCGTGAGCTGGCTTGGAGGGTGGCCACTTTATTATGACCACCTGACAGTTTTAAGCAAATGAGCTATGGCTGCACGCTGTTGCCGCCAGAGGGCGAGGCTAGTATAAAAGGGGAAAGCTTAGTGCTTGAAACAGTAGTAGAAGTGATTTTTGGGTGACGAGATGCTTAAAAAATGCGATTTGACGGACTTTCAACGTGGGATGATTGCAGGAGCTCGGAGCTATAGAGCGAGTATCACCGAAACCGCCGCATTCGTGAAATGTTCCAGAGCAGCTGTTGTTATAGTGTTTAAAGACTAGACTGTTAGCTAAAATACTGGGTCTCTACGTGCAACGTGTGGTCGTCATCGACTAGTGACTGTTCGGGATGAACAGAGAGTATCCAGACTGGTAACAGATAACAGAAAGGCAACAGTACAGCCAATTACAGACCACATTAATCAAGGATCCCCTCAAATGATATCTGCACGCGCTGTTCGCCGTACACTGCATCGGATGGGATATGGCAGCCGAAGGCCTGTTCGAACACCTTTTCTGTCTGCAGTTAACAAGAGAAAACGTCTCTAGTTCGCACAGGAGCGCAAAGCTTGGAAAGTCGATAATTGGAAACAAATTATGTGGTCCGATGAATCACGTTTTCAGTCGCACCATATCGATGGCCGAGTAGAATTTGGCAACAGCACGAAAGCATGGACCCCAAACGCATTGCTACAACCCTTCAAGCTGGTGGAGGCAACGTTATGGTTTTAGGAATGTTTTCCTGGCATGCTTTGGGGCCTTTAATTCGTGTTGATCAACTTCTGATTGGCACATCATATCTAAACATCGTTGCGGACCAAGTGCATCCTGTCATGTGGATGGTTTATCCCAATGGCGATGGCTACTTTCAACAAGATAATGCGTCCTGCCATAGTGCTCGTATTATACAGGATTGGTTTCAGGAATATGCCGGTGAGTTTACTTTGCTTAGGTAGCCCCCACAATCTTCAGATCTCAACCCCATTGAGAATTTGTGGGATGAAGTTGAACGAGCCATCAGACAGCTGGATCCACAACCCTATAATCTCACACTCCTGGAAAGTGCTATTCATCAAGCATGGTCTAAGATTCCACAAACCACCTATCAACATCTCGTGGAGTCCATGCCACGAAGAATCGAAGCAGTATTAAAGGCAAAAGGTGGCCCAACGAAGTACTGAGGGAGTGGTCATAATAAAGTGGCCACTCAGTGTATAAAGTTGCAGAAGGCAATCTGAAAACGTATCACTCGTTGCTGTCATAGATAAAAGAAACTATTTATCAGACTTGCAAAAAAGGATGATTATCGGCTTTCGGGCCAAGGGCGGCGGTATTTCTGGAACAGCGCCGTTTGTGAACTATTCACGTGCTGCTGTGGTTAAAGTGTATCGTGATTGGGGAAATGGCCCCATTGCGAATACGCGACGTGGAAACTGCGGAGCACCACATGCTATTGATGTGACAGGTGAACGTCGGCTTCGAAGGTGCGTGAGGGCCGATCGACACGCTACAGTGGAGCAACTCACTGGCCGAATGAACCAGGGGGTAACGGAAGTGTTCTAAAACGACCGAACCCTGCTGCGTATAGGGCTCTGATGCAGACGAATGGCCACTGCACCTATGCTAACGAAGGTGCATCGGCAGAAAAGGCTTGCATTTGCACGGCAGTATCGGAATTGGTCCTCCGCTGATTGTCATAGGATTGCCTTCACGTTTTTTGCTTCATCGAACGGATGGACGTTCGCGTATAAAGCGAGAAACATTGGAGAGCAAACACTTTTCAACCATTGCTGGCAGAATACAAGCTGGGCCAGCGCTATGATCTGGGGAATGTTTTCGTGACATTCCCTGGGTCCACTCATGCCTGTGGAAGGCACTATGGATCGAATTCGTTATGAATCCATCCTTGCAGACCACGTACACTCGGACATGCTGATTGTCTTCCAGCACGACAATGCGACGTGTCACACAGCTAAAAATGTCCGATAATGGTTGGAAAAGAACGATGAAGACATCAAAATTCTTCCTTGGCCACCTTATTCCCCAGACTTAAACCCAATTGAGCATCTGTGGGACCACCTCGACCGTGTTGGTCGCTTTATGGAGCCTCCCTCACGCACCCTTCAGTAGCTGTCAGATGCACTGCAGTCAGCATAGCTCCACATACCTGCGAACTCCTTCTAGCATCTTACTGAGTCACTGCCAGCCCGACTAGCTGCTGTCCGCGCTGCACACGGCGGTTACTCTGGATATTAGCTGGTGGTCACAATAATGGGACTCGACCATATATCAACGTGATAATAAACGCGACTTGTTGTGACAACTGGAAAAACAAAATAAAAAGAAAATCAAAGAGCAAAAATGAAAGAAAGCTAGGTCAGTTCTTGTGGTGCAGATACGGACACCAAAATTACCATGCTTTTTCTGCCGTAGCATTATAGGCAAACACCGACTTAGAGGTTGCATGTAACTTCAGGTTGGCCTATCCCGAGCTATACTAGAAAAATGTACACTTCATTCAGCTCTTGTTTTTTCGGCGAATTGGTTCCACATCGAACTCTTGTTTCCTACATGGAGTGAGTGCATAGGGAAAATGGAGAATATCTCGACCGTCTCGGTAACACAGTGGCATAAGCGTTGGCTTCTGACCGTTCGTCCGAGATCTGCCCAGATTCGAGTACCAGATGAGTCACAGACGGTCTTTTTGTCTTAAAGCACTGTTTCTTTCCCTTACCTAGAACCAGTTTCCCCAAATTAGGGACGGGCAACAACTTACAGCCCACGGTTGTTGTTTAACCCCGAAAACGAAAGAGTGAGAGGAAACTTCTCATGAAGCCCAATAGGCCTATAAACGGAATAGTATGCAATATTTTTAGGTGGGGAGTACGACAGATCGTCAGCCGATGAAGTTGATACTCTCATATGATCACACAACACATAAATCAACGGCTTCCCTGGTACCGGAATCCTGATGTTCAACATTGGACGAATGGGAAAAGATTAGTTAGTCTGATGAATTCCATTTGAAGTTGCGTAATGTATGACAGCAAGTATCCTATGAAGGAAACTACGTGAAGCATCAATTCGTCTAGTCTTATGGAGGCACTGCATACTAAGAGCGTGCGCGTTGTAGTCTAGGAATCTTTACTTTGATCTTTTAGAGCTTCTACTACATTTGAAATATTACGTGACTATAGGACACTATTTAAACATTCTTAAAAACCATGTACCCGATTCATAATCCTGTTCTCTTTCCGCGACAGCTGTGTGTTTTTTCGGCGAAATGGTTCCACATTGAATAATAATCGTTAGTTCTACCCATTTTGGGCCCTGTAATATATATGGAATTCCTTGTGAGTGTTTGACGCTATCTAAGCAGTGATGGAAACGATGAGTTCCCATTGATTATCCAGCTCCTCTATAGTGGCAGGAGCTTGGCAGTTGGAGAATCTTCGGAGTGGACCTATTAGGGCCCTTTCGTACGTTTGAAATGCTTTGTGTCTGCTTAACACTACTTACGCATTAATTCAGGCACTGCATTCTCATTAACGATAGTGTTTTCTTCTTCTGGCTTTTGAGTGGCAGTCAGAGAACCTTTAGTTCAGGCTTTTTGGCACTTTCAGAATGTATGAAATGCCTCGTTACTCCTTAATACTATTTAAACATTCATGGAAGCAATGCATTCTTATTAATGATCCTGTTTTCTTCTACCGATGGCTGCGCCGCAGTCTGCGCATCTTCATCTTGGGTCTTTTGGGACCAGCTAGTCCGTGTGAAATTCCTTGTGACTGTTAGAAACTCTCAAATCCTTCTGGGAATTAATGTTCTCCTCTTAATAAAATGATTCTGTGTTCCTCTAGTAGCTGCTTTATGGAACTCTGAGGATCTTTAGTTCAAACCTTTTTGAACAGTTTAGGTCATGTGAAATTTCTCGTGACTGCTGGACAGAAATTAGTGTTCTTGAAGAAAATGTGCTCTCTTTATTCATCTTATCTTCCTCTGATGGTAGATGTGTAGCAGTCTGAGATTCTATGAAATTCCTCAT
Organism: Macrothele yani; assembly: GCA_039090855.1. Classification (NCBI taxonomy): domain Eukaryota; kingdom Metazoa; phylum Arthropoda; class Arachnida; order Araneae; family Macrothelidae; genus Macrothele; species Macrothele yani. Next base: position 61,934,003 of record CM077029.1, read on the forward strand.
GACCGCTGGACACTGTGTAGGCTTCTTTGGAGGCAATGCATTTCCACGATGGCTGCTGTATAGCAGTTTGAGAATGTCTGAAATTCCTCGATATTCCTGGCCAGTTAACCGAGCTGAATTTCGATTCAAGCCTCGAATGGAGCATTGGTGGTATGTATACAGCTCTGGCTCTCTCCCATTTCTGGGAATCAATGGACCTAAATTCAGGACGGGGGGTTATTTTTTCGCAGTAGTGGTCATTAAACGACATTCCTCGTGACTGCTAGATATTGTCTAAGCATCCTTTGAGCCAATGATATCTCTGCTTGAGGATGACAGATGTATAGCAGTCTCAAAACTTGTTAAATTCCTAGTGACTGTTGGATATTATCTATGGCCACTCCGGTGGAGCAGTGGTATATAAGCGGTGGCTTCTCATCAGTCGTTCGAGATGGGTCCAAGTTCGTATCCAGGTGAGGAATGGATGTTGTGTTTGTCCTACGGCGCTTTCCTGGAACCAGTGGCCCTAAATTAGAAACGGGCGACTGCTTATAGCCCAATGAGTTGCTCACGGTGGTTGTTAAACCCCCAATCTAAAAAAATATATATTATCTAAGCATTTTTGGAAAAAATGTTTTCTCCTTGATGATGATAGCTTTGTAGCAGTCTCAGAACTTGTGAAATTTCTGGGGACTGCATGATGCTATCTAAACATTCTTCTAGACCATGTGCATTCATCAATCCATTATAGTGCGTTACGCCTGGTGGCAGTTGTATGGTACTCTGAGAATCTTTATCTCGAAACTTTTCGGACATGTAGCAGGTGTGCAATGCTGGGTGATCATCGAACGAACTCTTGAAGACCATGTATCCAGCCACTTCTCTGCTTTATTTCAGTTTTGATGAATCTATTTAGTAGAATAACATTCCATGTTACTGCACTATCAATATGTGGACATTACACGATTCACATTTGTAAGATACACGATTCACATTTGTAAGCCTAGAGTGGCCCAAGACTAAATTTCTGTCGTCCCAGTTAGGAACGATTTATCCACAAGTAAGTACGCAACGCTTAGAGGTTTGCATGCATGTGATGGAATCGTACGCTGCCGTTTTCAAGATCATGCCACCATGCATTCGGGCTGGTAGTTATCTTCGTATGAAGTGGTGCATGTATTTGAAGCCTAGAGTATTACCCACGCATTCGTCAGATCTCTTATAATGAAATTTAATTCCTTTTTAACTTTATGCTTTTTTTTATTTTGATTTATTTTGATGCTTTACTATTGCAGGATGAAATGAACTCGACCATGAAGAGAAGCCGAAGGAGCAGTGGTTTTGACGATCACCTTTCATCAGAATTTCAGGTTCCCACAGTTCTTATTCCGCGAGCCAGACACCATCATCCCAAACAGGTAAATGTGCCTTCGCATAGGGTTGCCTAAGTTGGTGAACGGTGGAATGGGTGTTGGTGGAAACACAGTGGTGAAGAAGGTGTCCAGCATGTTGTTTGATTTCTACCCTGTCTAGTTAACATGTCAACATGGATTGGCCCTTCACATTTTTTAAGTGCCTCAATGTGACTACACTACTTAAAGCGAGTGATGTAACTCTGTTAAGAAAGGACACTGAACAAAAAATGAGACAAAGTGGTAAAATCTCCAGATCTACAACCATTCTGGAATCAACGAATTCCCCTTTCCCTGCGTTAAACCAATTCACGTTGAGGGTGTTTCACCTGTGTCAAGAAAATTGCGTGACTTCTGAGCAATATGGCGATCAAGTTTCATCTCTGCACGTCGAGTTATCAAAGAACACTTCAAATGTGACTCGTATGAACATTGCCGTTTCTGTAATGGCGCTTTCTTCTTGGAAATGACAACAACATTTTGGTGTAAATAATTCCTCTGCTTTAGTCAAAAGTGATTATTTGGGATAAGAAACTGATAGATACAGTATTTTCACGAAAAGCAAAACATAATTTTGATAGGTGTGAGAAGCGTATTATCTGTGTACATTCTAATTCCTTTTATCGTACCAGAATGCACTGTGACATATATATTTAAGCAGAAATTGCATCTAGTTGTGCATGTGTACATATTTATGTTTATATGTAATGTATATTCATAAACATGTGCATATGTATATTTAAACATATATAGAGAATAATCAAATACAGCCATGTGAGTAAATAAGCACCCAATGTGTGTAAAATGAAGCATATTTTAAATGCCTTTGTGGTATTGATTTAACAACAAAACCTCAAACGTGATATGTAAATACGATAAGAGTGACTGCATATATAAATAATCTGCTTATAAAGTTGATACTATTCTGCCAATTAACTACTAATTAAAATTTCACTTGAAGTAGGATTCGCACAGAAAACTAAGGTGCACCATTTATTACCATGAATTTTGTTAACCCTAAACACTGTATTACATGGCACGTGTTGCTATACTAAGGTCAGCTTAACAATATGTAATTTTTATGTACATTTATGATAAAATACCTTCAGTTTGATCTTTCTGCTTAGAAAAAAGATCATCATAGTTCGATCCATATCTAGAAGTACACACAATCTTATGGAACGAATTTGAGTATTCTTTGTAATACAGCACTTCCACTTCTTTCACATATCGGATAACTGAAATGTTCAAATCTTGGAAAAGAATTTAAATCAACAACTATAAATAAAATAGGAAAATAGATTTTGAAATTCTATGGCGTTCAATGTTAGAAATCTTGTTTATTTTGCACAATGTTGGGAAACCATTTTAATATCAAAATTTTGCGTTCAGAAAGAATGATGACTGAATTTTAAGGATTGAGACCATCAAATGGTGAGATCCTTATTAAAAGAATAAAAAGAAACATGGTAAACTATTTAGTTTTAAAAAATAAACACATAATTACAATCGGCTTTAAACGTGTTAAAACAGTGAACTGGATGGCTTTTAACTTATTTCCGTCAGTTCCGCATTTGGACAATACTCGTATCGTATATCATAAAATCTTAGCAAGTGATTTATTCTTCTTATTCGAAATCCATTTATTTTATCGACCCTCAGACTGACATGCATTTCCCAAAAGGGTTTTGTCCTAACCATATTATATAAAAGTAGCTTCTCTCAAACGTTTCTAAAAAATATTGAAAGACAAGGATATTTATACTTTGATTGCGGATATATTCTCCTAAAACTGAAAATTTTAGTCTAACTAAAGACCTATTAAAATTAAACTATGGTAACAAATCTTTAAAAAAATGTGAATTAAGGAAGGGAAAATTCGTATTAATTATTAAAAAGAAAGATCATTTCATGTATTCGTATGTAATCACACTGCCCATGGCTAAATACTTACACGAGACCCCTTCTACATGCGTTATACATGCAGAAGAAAATCTACCGTTGTTGCACACATCTCGCCAAAATCCAGGAGCCGATACTTTAATCGATTTTTCATAGCGATGAATCGATACAAGTGCCTAAATATCGTATAAGTCTCCAAGTCTGCTTCATTTCTTTCATTCGCAACATGAAAAAAAAAAAAAGATCGAAATCAAATAATTGTCTTCAAAATTAAATACAAGTGATTTCAAAATCTTCTTCATGTACAATTACAATCGTAAAATACGTGTACATGTGATTTCGCAAATACAGCCAAATGAAAATTTCGGACAAATTAGCTGAAATCTCAGAGTGTGCCGTAAATATTAGGAATCAGTAGAATTCCTTTTTCTAGGTTTTCGTAAGACAAAAGTTGTGTGACCAAACGTAAAAAAGCCTTATTCCACGTTTTCGCTTTCAAGCTATCAGAACTTTTTACATGAAAAGAACATATTTATTTCACATTCACATCGTTATTTAATAAACAAATGAGTTCAAATTATCCAGCGAAAGCTTTTCTTAGTCGCAAATTAATATGCGACTATATGAAATAACTGAAGATATTTTTAGTCATGTGGTCTTTTGTATAGCATCTTTTATTCTGATGTACATTTTCTTGTATTTATATAACGAAAAATATGGGTGTGTTTTTCTCCTGACGGCATCTTTATTTTTCTTTCTGACACGTCTTCCACTAACCATATTGGTTTTTAATAATATTATCACCAGAAAACTATTTGTTTTTAAGTTGATTATTTCCTCATTGAAATGATTTCCCGGAAATAGCATAGTCTGAAGCAAATAAAGTTCAGTATTTTTAGACGAACTTCATGCGACGGATATGTTTTCCACGCAGAAGTCTTCCGGAAAATATGATTTGTTGAAGAAAGCATTTAGCATGTCTTTTTTTGAAATTTAAAGTGAAAATAAAAAAAAAAATTCTTCATGTGTGTCTTGTTATTGATTCACCCAATACACGAATTTACCTTTCAAATGATCTTCAAAATAGGATGGTCAGTATGATTTAAATATTTCCACAGATACAATTTAAACGTTTGAAAAGTTTAATCCAGGTAGAAACAACATTTTACACGTCGTAGTCTGCAGCAGATGAAGGGTTTGATGATTTCTTTATCCTCACAGATTTACTTACGGTGACTCGGTTCTTTTTTTTTTTTTTTTTTTTTATTTGGGGGTTTAAAGACCACCGTGAGCAACTCAATGGGCTATAAGCAGTCGCCCGTCCCTAATTTAGGGTCACTGGTTCTAGGGAAGGGAGAGAGCCAGTGCCGTAAGACAAACACAGCATCCATGCCTCACCGGGATTCGAACCCCTTTCGGACGAATGATCATAGGCCATCGCTTAGACCACTGCGCCACCGGGGCGGCGGTAACTCGGTTCCATGGAGATGTTTTCAGATGCTTGAAAAGTAACCCACATTTTTATATCACTATCAATCGAATTTTTTTTCGGAGTTTTTTTTTATTTTATTTGGGTGCTTAACGACCACCGTGAGTCACTCAATGAGCTACAAGCAGTCGCCCGACCTTGATTTAGGACTACTGGCTCAAGGGAAAGGAGTGAGCCAGTGCCGCACTAACTCAACATCCATGCCTCATCGATCTGCGAACCCGGACTCTTCTCGGACGAATGGTTATAAATCAGCGCTTCGACCACTGCGCCACCGGGGCGGGGTTTTTTTTTTTTCAAGTTTAATGACCGCCATGAGCAACGCTGCAGGATATATGCAGTCGCTAAGGCCCATGATTTTAATTAGAGGAGATAGCCAGCCTTGTCGGACAAGCACACCACCCATGCTGGGATTCGAACCTAGACTCATCTCTGACGGATGGCCATAAGTCAGAGCCTCAGTGGCCTGACCACCGGGACATCGATCAGGTGTCCCTGTCATTCGACAGTCGTCCTGGAGTTTACTCTAGTGGTCTGTCGTGTCCATGCTTTTAGACATGCTTTTGGACTTCTGTGAAGCACTATTATATCCAATTATTGCCCTTAAGGAACTTTTTCAGTGTCCTTTTAACGACCACCGTGCGCAACTCAATTGGCGTTGAGCAATCACCCACCCATAATTTGGAGACACTGGTTCTAGAGAAGGATTGAGCTAGTAACGTACGACAAACACACTTCCCATACCTGATCCGTAACTTGAATCTGGGCCTCCTTGGACGAACCTTCAGAAGCCAGCACACCTACCACTAGGCCACCGTGGTAGCCACCAACAGTTCATAATCAACGTATGCTCACATCCCGTTTCAAGAATCTAAATGCACCTAAAGTGCATCCGATAACATCTCCGGTGATTTCACAGGGATGAAGCATAGAGCAAAAACCCCCTCTCGAAGTATTCGGACATCTATCAGCAAAAGGTGAATGAACGAAACTGATAGTATAAAAACAAAGAACAGATACAAAAGCGTTCATAAAAAACAAGATATCAGTGCCAGTGTTGCTGAATCGCGTTAAGAAGCTTCAGGAGTTTCGAAGAGGATTGACTTTCGGCTGCCATATCAGTCACTTGTCTTTACATGCTACGGCAAACCCCTTCGATCTTTCAAAGGCAACGGAATCCAATGTTGTAAAAAGAGAGAAACCCGAAGATGATGCAAAGTAAAAACTCGATACGGATGGCCAAGAAAATTAACGAATAGGGTGCATTGAGCCCTGAAGAGTGTGGTTAAGTCATTCCTAAATAACTCCTTAGAGAAAACGTTAAGAGTTTAGTTCCAGATGACATCAGGACTGTTTGCAAGTGTGTGCGTAATCCGTGAAGGGTATTACAGACTTCGTTTTCGTGTTACAGCTGCAGCTCAAAAGTACCACAACGCACAAGCAAACCACAAACTTTTTTTGCAGTCTGTCGTGTCCATCGCTTTTGGACTGAGGAGTAATGGGAAGACGCCTATAAAACGACGAGTAGCACTATACAAGGCTTAGATCTAGCGATTGAATGTGAATTTGAAGAATGCCGGTCGTAAAACTATATCAATCGTAGTGCTTTGTCGCAACAATGAAGTGATGGTAGAATTTAGTAGAATAAACTACTAGCTGAAGGGTGAGTATAGGTACATACTGTATATAATAGTACAAGCGCTGTTAAATGTTAATGGAGTAATTAACTGAACAACGAGGTAGTTGATTCGAAGATACCTACCTTTAGCAGCCATGGTTTAGTAAATGATGTTTATTGCAGAAAAACCTTGATCCATCCGTATATAGGTATAAGCACATACACTGAAGTGCCAGAAAAATTGGTACACCAGTCTAATACTTGGTAGGTCCCCCACGGGAGCGCAGGACTGCAGAAATACGACGGGGCATGGACTCCACTAGCTTCTGGAAATATACTATAGGCAATGCACACCATACTTCCTGCAGAGCGTTCCACAATTCGGGTGTATTCCGAGATCTCGGATTCCTGTATTCGATAGCGCGTTGCGTGGCATCCCAAATGTTTTCTATCACGTTTAGATCTGGGGACTTGAGTGGGAATGGCAACACACCAAACTCAGATGAATGCTCCTCTAACCATAATGTGGCATCCCGACACTTGTGTGGAGGTGCATTGTTCTGTTGGAACAGGCCCAACCCATCAGCATGAATGCAGGACATGAACGGGTGTACCTCGTCAGAAAGGATGCGCACATAGCGTTGGCCGGTTACAGACGTTTGTAGACGTACCAGGGGTCCCAGTGAAGTCCAGCTAAACATACCCTATACCATTAGGGACACCTCCCCCTCCCACTTGCCGGTAAAGTTCCCTGTTGACAGACGGGATCCATTACTTCATGGAGTTTGTGCCACCCACGAATCCTTCCATCTGCCCGATACAGTTGGAAACGCGAATCGTCAGACCAGGCTACGTGTTTCCAGTCATCAAGTGTCCAGTGGCGGTGTTTCCGTGCCCAAGCGAAGCGCATAGCTCTGTATCGTGCACCCATCAAGGGGACTCGAGTTGGGCGTCGGCTTCCAAAGTCCATATCGTGCAGGGTACGATTCACAGTCCGGACGCCGCTGCTTGTTGAGGCTCCAGCATTGAATTCCGTTGATACTTGCGAGAGTGTTGCACGCCTATCGCGTGAAACGATTCTTGACAGCCGACGATGGTCTCGATTACCCAATGTCTTTTTACGGCCATACTGGTATCGTAGGTTGGAGGTTTTGGCGGAAATCTTGTAGTCACGGTACACACTTGCAATGGTCGTCCTTGAAAATCCGAACTTCGTTTCTACCTCCGAAGTACTATGGCCATCTCACGAGCGCCAACTATGACACCGCTTTGAAAATCGCTTAAATCGTAATTACTTGTTATTCTCATGCCGAACACAGCTCTGACAGCTGTCAAGGATGTCTATCGCTTTACATACGCACTGGCGGACGCAACGGAGTACGCGCGTAGGTGACGTTGCTATGTATTTTGCATAAGCTCGTCTGCACCAGTTTTTCTGGCACTTCAGTGTATACATCTGAAACCAAAATGGTCTCTCGACCATGTTCAATAATTTCCTTTGGATTTGACACACGTATAATGTCTATCGAGTCTAAACACACACTAAAAACATTTGTTTTTGTTCTTCTCGTCAAGGTCTTCCCATGAGCAAAGATCGCATGACTTGTCTTGATTTCGTGTAGCACGTGCCTTGTTACGTGCTCTCTGGTTGCAAATATGCTGTTGTTATTCAGTGAGCAAATAAGTTTGTATAAGGAGATGTGAAAGTGTGGGACTGCTTCTTATTGGTTCGACTGGGACCGACCGTCACAGCGCTGATCATCCTCAACACCCTGCCTTATAGTGACAATTTAGATAATGAATGGTGCACCGTCCCGTATGACCAGCGCAACATCCATATCTAAAACGAGATTGGAGCCCGGGCTCAACTCGGATGATTAACCAAAAGCCCACGCCTCTAACCAGTCGACCACTGGGGTGGCTAACTTCTAGATTAACCAAAATTAATTTTTTCCAATACATCTTCAGAAACGGAAACATGGTAACAGTTACAAATATACAATTACACCATTTATCAGGAAAGTGCTTTTCAGGAATATTTGTATTAACTTTGGTGTCCGTTTTTCCAACCAAATGAGGAAAGGATTTTTCCAAATCTTGCTTTCCAAAATCATATTACACAGTCGAGTCACATTACTGTAATCACCTCCTACTTTTGACGTCAACAGGCCGTAGCCAATAAAAGAAGGCACGTGTCGTGAGGTGGCTTGGAGGGTATATAAGGTGTGCTGTAGGCATTCTGAAAAAACATATCACTCGTTGCTGTCATGGATAAAAGGAGCGATTTATCAAATTCGCAAAAAGGGATGATTATCGACTTTCGAGCCAAGGCTGGCAGTATTTCGGAAGCAGCGCAGTTTGTGAACTGTTCGCTTGATTGGAGAAATGGCACATTACGAATAAGCGACGTGTAAACTGCGGAGCACCACCTGCCGAGGTGAAAATCATCTAAATACGTGGCGTCAGTTGAATAAATAAATCCATCGTTCTTTCCACGTTAAGCAACGCACAGCAACCGTAAAATTGTTATTCGGCCGCCGTCGGGGAATCGAATCCCAAATCTCTCGATATCTAGCCGAGCGCGTTAACCTTACACCATAGCGGCCAACAATTCACGGTTCTATGTGTGTTTTTCTTTTTCAGTCAGCATCTGACCACATAAATCCGTAAGATGGGCTCAGCTACTGTGACGTCTTCATCTGATGGGCATTAACGGCACTGGTCATATATATGTAATTATAGCAATAATCCAAAGGGCGAGATCCCAGGTGAAAATCATCTAAATACGTGGCGTCAGTTGAATAAATAAATCAATCGTTCTTTCCACGTTAAGCAACGCACAGCAGCCGAACAATTGTTATTCGACCGCCGTCGGGGAATCGAATCCCAAATCTCTCGATATCTAGCCGATGCGATAGGTGAACTTCGGCTTCCAAGGTGTGTGAGAGCCGATCGACAAGCTACAGTGAAGCAACTCACTGGCCAAATGAACCACGGGGCTACCGGAAGTGTGTCTAAGACGACAGTTCAACGAAACCTGCTGTGTGTGGGGCTCCGATGCAGACGGATGGTCACTGCACTTATGCTAATAAAGGTGCATCGGCAGAAAAGGCTTACATTTGCACGGCAGTATCGGAATTGGACCTCCGCTGATTGGCAAAGGATTGCCATCTCCGATGAGTCACGTATTCTGCTTCATCGAACGGATGGACGTTGGCGTATAAGGCGAGAAACATCGAACAACAAACACTCTTCAACCATTGCTGGAAGAACACAAGTTGGTGGGGGTAGCGTTATGGTCTGGGGAATGTTTTCGTGGCCTTCTCTGGGTCCACTCATACCTGTGGAAGGCACTATGGACCGAATTCGTTATGAATCCATCCTTGCAGACCACGTACACCCATACATACTGATTGTCTTCCCTGGGGCGGATGGGATCTTCCAGTACGTATCACATAGCTAGAGATGTCCGAGAGTGGTTGCAAGAGCACGATGAAGACTTCAAAGTACTTCCCTGGCCCCTTAATTCCCCAGACTTAAACCTAATTGAGCATCTGTGGGATCGTGTTGTTCGCTCTATGGATCCTCCACCACGCACCCTCCAGCATCTGTCAGATGCACTGCAGTCAGCATGGCTCCATATACCTGTGAACACCTTCCAGCACCTTGTTGAGTCACTCGTAGCCCGTCTAGCTGCTGTCCGCGCTGCACACAGCGATTATTCTGGATATTAGCTAGTGGTTCACAATAATATGACGTGACTGTGTATATGCCACAGTAACGTGTAAGCTGGAGGAAGGAAAATCTGGCAGAGCAAAATTTTGGTGAATGTTACGAATTGTTAGCAAAACGATGATACAACATGAACACATCGTGCAACTTAAAATATTAAAAACTATACACTTGGGAAGGAACTTTTTCCACTGGGAGAAACAAGTGATTATATACGAATCGCTGGACATGCTTTTTTCTGAATCATGTAAAATTAAATGTCCCAGTTTGAACAGATATCATGTCCATGGAAGGGCAGACAAAGCGATGCATCTCAAGCTTATAGAGCCTGGCATCTAGTGTTACGATCACGGCTTAAAAATGCCTTGTATTAGAACTTTCACATTATTCCAATATCACTTCGATATCTCCTAAGAAATTCCACGACAACGGAGATTCTTATCCATAAGCTGAGACAATGTTACATCAGCTTTAGAGATTCTGATATTCCAAAAATCCTTCTCTCAAATGTAAAATATTACTTTTTCGAATATGAACCCAAATTACTAACAATTCAGTGTGCATCTCGATCAGAGCAAAACATTGCTATTTCAAAAATTGCGCAGCTTACTGCTGATGTGATCATCTCTATCCTGTATGCATACACGAGTTTTCTTGACTAAGTAATGATTGTTGTGTGTTCTTAATTAAAGTGTACAAAGGCCGTTCCATAAAAACTGAGAGTAATTTCCTTTTGAGTTGGCAACAGTACGAAGGGGAAAAATAACCAAACAAACCACTAACTGAATTAAGAAAGTATCTATGGCAACAGTTATTAGCGGTGGCAGATGATTCTGGTTTTGTTATTTGCCCAGTTGTTTAAGGTACGTCTGCATTTCGCCATACAGCTGTGGAGGTGACTGATTCAGCGTTAAGAAGTGAAATGCGTTGTGCGATAACATTTTGCTATCGTTTAAGTTAAACGGCTCCAGAAACAGCTGATTTAATGAAAAAGTTTACAAAGATAAATGTTTGGGTAAAGTCAACGATTTTTAGACGGCACCATGATTTTAAAAAGGGCGTTTGTCGGCTGAATTCACTCCTAGGCGTGGTCTACCTGAAAGAATTCACTCCTAGGCGTGGTCGACCTGAAAGAATTCACTCGTACGCGTGGTCGACCTGAAAGAATTCGCTCCTGGGAGTGGTCGACCTGAAAGAATTCGCTCCTAGGAGTGGTCGACCTGAAAGAATTCACTCCTAGGCGTGGTCGACCTGAATAAATTCCCTCCTAGGCGTGGTCGACCTGAAAGAATTCCCTCCTAGGCGTGGTCGACCTGAAAGAATTCGCTCCTAGGCGTGGCCGACCTGAAAGAATTCGCTCCTAGGCGTGGCCGACCTGAAAGAATTCGCTCCTAGGAGTGGTCGACCTGAAAGAATTCGCTCCTAGGAGTGGTCGACCTGAAAGAATTCACTCCTAGGAGTGGTCGACCTGAAAGAATTCGTTCCTAGGAGTGGTCGACCTGAAAGAATTCACTCCTAGGCGTGGTCGACCTGAAAGAATTCACTCGTACGCGTGGTCGACCTGAAAGAATTCGCTCCTAGGAGTGGTCGACCTGAAAGAATTCACTCCTAGGAGTGGTCGACCTGAAAGAATTCGCTCCTAGGAGTGGTCGACCTGAAAGAATTCACTCCTAGGAGTGGTCGACCTGAAAGAATTCGCTCCTAGGAGTGGTCGACCTGAAAGAATTCACTCCTAGGCGTGGTCGACCTGAATAAATTCCCTCCTAGGCGTAGTCGACCTGAAAGAATTCACTCCTAGGCGTGGTCGACCTGAAAGAATTCGCTCCTAGGCTTGGCCGACTTGAAAGTGTTGTTACGGAGCGTATTGTTAACACTGTTTGGGCAATCCTGCAAGACGATCTACGAATGACGTGTGAAGACATAGCGGTGTCAACTAATATTTCAAAAACGTCGGCATTCCGCAATTCTACGCGACAAATCACAGCTGCATCGTGTGTGTTCCAGATGGGGTACATCATCACCTGACGAGAGAACAATTATTAGCCAGAGTCCAGGTGTGTCATGAGTGGAAACAAAAGATTGCACAGGATCCAAACTTTCTAAACACAGTAATAACTGCCGATGAAACTTGTGTCCTCTCTTTCGGCCTCCTTCACGAAGTGCGCAACGAGTGTCTGGAAAGGCACATGCTCGCCTCCTCCGAAAAACGTCCGCCAAACCAAATCAGCTGGGAAGGTGATAATGATCATTTTCTTTCATCATAAAGTCTGCCAGCATGCCGTTCCTCCACAAATTACTGTCAATGCTAAGTATTACATTTCCATATTGAAGCGTCTGGGACGACACATATCGATTAAGTGACTGGAACTGGTGGGGAAGTGAGCCTCACACCATGATAACGCCCGCCCACATGTGGCTGCTTGTGTTCAACAGTTTATTATGAAATGCAGTATTGAAATCATGCCACAGCCTGCCTACAGTCCTGACCTCACCCTGTGCGATTTCTGGTTGTTTCCAACAATGAAGGAGATGTTCCGTGGCTCAATATTCAATACAGATGCTGACGTTATTCAAGCTGAACAGAGGTCGCTAAAGCAGCTTCCAAAATGCCTTCGACACATGCTTTGAAAAGGGGACTGAACGATGGGACCGTTGCATTTCATCCGAGAGAAGATACTTTGTGAAAGAATAACATATATTCTGCTGTACCAATATTTCTTCATTTTGTATGATTTTACTCTCAGTTTTTATGGAACGCCCAGTGTATTATAAAAGTAAAAGATTTAAGAGATGTGTATTAAACTGTTTTAAAAATACCTAAATCTCTCAATTCCAGTTGGTACACACTCCAAAAATTGTTTTTCTGCAGTCTGTTTTTCAAACATCCTCACGATAAAATAATCCCAAGATATTAAGTAGTCTCTGATATAGGGAATAGTTTCATTTTTATTCCATGAGATTATGATTTTTTTTTAATCTTAATTTTGCACATTTAACTTCAAGAACACACAACCAGTTAGCAAGAAAAACATACAGAATGACTTACTGCAGCAGTACATAATTCCACGTAATCACAAAACGTATTTCCATTACTTTCACATGGATACTTATGATCGCATACACAGCGTGTATATGTTTCCGATCTATAAAAATGAGCTGCACTCTGTGAAGAGACTTCGCTTCGCCACCACTATAGGTATTATGTTTAGGACGTCTGCTTGATAGGTGTCTATTCGCACAACATTTTCTGTTACAGAGGACTGGAATGAAAAGCAGCTGTCGATACTTTACTTCGGCTTTCATTCTCATATGCTCTTGACAGGTTCTGTTTGAAGTTTTCATTTCTTCTAATCTCACTAATAGCTACACTAGAAAAAATTAAGGTAACACTGTAGAACAAAACACTGTGGATACACCGTAGATGAATAGAAATCAAAATGTAAAAAAATTCATGAGATGTCCTCGAGCTACCGCCCTTATTGAGGAATCGAATTTTTTTACGACAGATTCCATCAGCAACCTGGTGATTTGAATGTATCGTAGTTGTGATAGTTGTCTGCACGTACGAGGTGATCACGTTCCTTATTAAGAAATTTTTAGGTTACGTTCTTACATCTCGTCTTGGTGACATTTGCACATGTAACCCTGTATAGTCTGAATTTGTCTGTTATTGTAAAATGTTTATTACCCTTATGATTACGTCTCTACTTTCTGTCACACATTTTTTTTTCCGTGCGGGTGCCCTCCGTACTTTAGTTTTGGACACCAGCGTATTATGTCTAGGGTAAGAGACACTCAAATTCACCGTAAAATTTTAAATCATGTCATCGTGAAAAATAATGCAGTGAATACAAGTTCGTCCTGGAACAGCCCATTCAAAGCAAAGAAATGTGGCACCAGTTACTGTAGTTACTCTACATAATAATTTTTTTGGAATCACGAGGTGGTTCGTCAGTCGTAATTCACTAATTCCCGATGCCAAACATGTTTAAATCATTACTTTGCAAAAGATTTTCTGAGATTTGATATGAGCCACAAGTTAGAACTGTAGTAAAAATATCAATACAAGCTAATACAGTATATTTTCAGAAAACGACTTATTGCAAAACGCTTTGTTTTTCATCTCTTCAATCAGCTTTCCTCGCTTCTTGCTAATTATCGTTGATTTCACGAGATCAGACCTTTTCGTGTGTTCCCAAGTCCGCTGTTTGTCATTTCTGACTTGTGTATCGTCGATTAATTCGTGCCGTAGCCGCACCACTATCATCCCTCCAAACATATTGTGCCGTATGCACATGCCATGTTCACGATCTCCTCTCCATATTTGACCTTTCTAAAGATCTCCATTGTGACACTTCACCCGATGGTACTCCATCTCCAGCAACATTCTTGCATTTCTCAGACACTGTTTAGGAGTGACACACACGGAAGATCTCCTTCGTGACGCTTTATATGAACTTGCTGGTACTCCATCTCCAGCAACATTCTTGCGTTTTTCAGACACTGTTTAGGAGTGACACACACGGAAGATCTCCTTCGTGACGCTTTATATGAACTTGCTGGTACTCCATCTCCAGCAACATTCTTGCATTTCTCAGACACTGTTTAGGAGTGACACACACGGAAGATCTCCTTCGTGACGCTTTATATGAACTTTCTGGTACTCCATCTCCAGCAACATTCTTGCGTTTTTCAGACACTGTTTAGGAGTGACACACACGGAAGATCTCCTTCGTGACGCTTTATATGAACTTGCTGGTACTCCATCTCCAGCAACATTCTTGCGTTTTTCAGACACTGTTTAGGAGTGACACACACGGAAGATCTCCTTCGTGACGCTTTATATGAACTTGCTGGTACTCCATCTCCAGCAACATTCTTGCGTTTTTCAGACACTGTTTAGGAGTGACACACACGGAAGATCTCCTTCGTGACGCTTTATATGAACTTGCTGGTACTCCATCTCCAGCAACATTCTTGCATTTCTCAGACACTGTTTAGGAGTGACACACACGGAAGATCTTCTTCGTGACGCTTTATATGAACTTGCTGGTACTCCATCTCCAGCAACATTCTTGCATTTCTCAGATACTGTTTAGGAGTGACACACACGGAAGATCTCCTTCGTGACGCTTTACATGAACTTGCTGGTACTCCATCTCCAGCAACATTCTTGCGTTTTTCAGACACTGTTTAGGAGTGACACACACTAATTGTGACGCTTTACCTGATCTTACTGGTACTCTGTCTCCAGCAACATTCTTGAGTTTCTCAGACACTGTTTAGGAGTGACATACCTAAAATAAAGATTTTTGTTTTGCTTTGGAGGTTTAACGACCACTGTGAGCAACTCAATGAACTATGAGCAGTCGCCTGCTCCTAATTTAAGGCCACTGGTTACAGGGAAGGGAAAGAGCCAGCGCCGTAAGACATAAACAACACCCATGCTTCACCAGAACTCGAACCCGGACCCACCTCGGACGAATGATCAGAAGCCAGCGCTTACACCATAGCGCCACAGGGGCGGCAATAAAGAAATTAGTAGATGAAAAAGGCCACGTGTAACCAGATCGGCAGCGGGAACAAGACTGACACGATCTCACCAGTAGCAACTGTTTGTTTGCCCGCAACACTATACATAGATACGTAGATGGAATTTTGTCTCGCTGTTTACGAAAAAGTTCATGTCGCCAAGCACTGGCACGTCGAAATTTCGTAGTAGGAGAAGAAGTGTATTTATTAAACTGCAAGCAAATTGGGAAGCAATACATTTTACAGCATTTTTTTCTAATACAAGGATTTCCTCCCAAGATTTTTGGCAAAACTTTGAAAAAAAAATGTTACTCGAAAACAATTTGACAGATACTGAAATCAAACAGTACACTGCTACATTTTCCCATCTTAAATTTAGAAAGAAAATTTATGAGTCAGAGGAATATTTAGCAAAAATAAAACTCCCATATTCTCAAAATATAATAACTTTATGTGTTTTATATCGATTTTATCCGAAATAAAACAGTTCTTACATTAATTAAATAAAAAGTTCTTAACTTATTAATAAAAGTTCTTACAGTTCTTACATGTTGTTATTTTAATTACTACTCCACCCACCGCCTGTATTTCTCTCTCTTAACACAGTGGCGAGCCAAAGATTTCTTTATGAGAGTGGTCCAAATTATTGAAGATGAAAAAAAAAAAAAATACCGTCTAAAATATTGGGAAGCGATAAAAATGTCTTCGCTACATTAAAGTGTGTTTGCAATTATTTGTAAGATACGTTTTTGAAAACATATTACGTATATTTTTAGAAACACGCAGCCAATAACAAAAAACGAAGGACCAAGTGATGTCTCGCGGGTAGGCCCTGTTCTTACTTTTCGCGTTTCAATTCGATTTAGGGACTTAGTGGTATTAAAATTTGACTTCTTACCTCCTCCATGAGTCCGTGCAAGGGCTCTCCTACACTTTCTTTTGTCTCTGTTCACAGGGTCGGATAGACAATAACACTCACATATTCCAATGAGGGTCGCACACATCCAAGGTACTTGATTTGCATAATTTATTGGAAATAATTTTATGTGGAATTACACTGGCGGAAAGTGAAAAAAGAACACCAAGAAGGAATTGGCGGACGATCATGAAATTTACATATGTTAATGGGGTCGAGTTTACGAAGGTGTGATGTTAATTTCGGGACCCACCGGTGAGCGCTTACGCCACAGCACGGCATAATATGCAAATCATCGTCGGTGGTATTTAAGTGGTACGGCGAAGTGAATGTAATCAGTTGTCGGCGTACGGACACGTGCGAAGACCCTGAAGAATCTGCAATGCCTGGACATGGAAGACGTGTACGATTTCAGCAGTTATCGGACTTTGAGCGAGGTCGTCTAGTCGGACTCCGCGAGGCCGGGTGGTCGTATCGTCGTATTGCGGAGCGAATTGGACGGGAAGTATCGGTGGTCGTACGATGGCGGCGTAGATGGTCCGAGGAACATTCCCACACGAGAAGACGTGGAACCTGGAGTCACAGACGGACTGATGAGCGGACCAATCGACGCATAAGAAGAGCGGCGTTGTCAAGCAGAACATCCACTGCGACGCAAATCCGAGCTGCCGTTGCACGAGGTGACTGTGCGAACAATCCGCAACCGTCTACTGGATGCAGGACTACGTGCGCGTGTGCCTCTGGCATGTATACCTCTGACTCCAGCCCACCGTCAGGAACGGCTGCAGTGGTGTCACCAACGTTTTCACTGGAGAACGCAATGGCGATCTGTCGTGTTCAGCAATGAAAGCAGATTCTGCTTGGGAGCCTCCGATGGCCGTATGCGTGTTCGCAGACGCACAGGGGAGCGTCTCCACCCTTCTTGCATCCGCCAGCAACACACAGGGCCTACATACACCTAGTCTCCTGGTGTGGGGAGCGATCAGCTATCACTCCCGTACACAGCTAGTGTTTGTACCGGGTACGTTAAACAGCACCTCCTACATCAACAACATCATTCAGCCCGTTGCTGTGGCATTTTTAAGGTCGGTCGATCGTGGTGTTTTCCAGCAAGAAAACGCACGCCCACACACGGCACGTGCAACGCAACATGCACTTAAGGGTGTGAGACAACTTCCATGGCCTGCACGTTCACCGGATTTGTTTCCCATTGAGCACGTGTGGGATTTTATGGGACAACGACTTATCCGGTCTCCACGGCCAGCCACGACCATCCCCGATTTACGCGTCCAGATTGAGGATGCTTGGAACTCAATACCCCAGACTTACATCCAACATCTGTACGACAGACTCCATGCCAGAATTGCACAGTGTGACGCAGTTCATGGCGGTTCAACCTCGTACTAACCATGTTACATGGAAATGTTATTTTTCAGTTTACTAGCAAATACAGCTGTATTTTGATATAATGTTTTGATCACGTTATCCTCTGTATTCCGTTATTATGCTTTATAAATTTCGTTGGTATCAGACGTTTTCTTCTTGGTGTTCTTTTTTCACTTTCCGCCAGTGTATATAAACACACACACATACACACACACACACACACACACACACACACACACACAATATTCGTTATGAGTCTTCCGTCATAATTCACATTAGCTCTCACATTAGTTTTCATGTCAGATGAGCCATCAGTTCTCACGCGTCTTCATATGTCCACACTTTCCTCACGTCTGGCGTTGGCCTCCTCCGCTGCGCCCTCTGTCGGCGTAGTCCCAACAGGGCCGAGAGCCCTTAGCCATACCCACTAGGTGCGCCACTGCGTATAAATAATACAAAGTTGCATCTAATAAGCTGGCAGCTTCGTACATAAAAGGGTTGGAAAGAAAGTAATGTCCAATGACGAGATACCCAAAGTCGAAGCCCCGGCCACGGCGCACATTGACCACTGAGACTGCGCTGCACTCCGGCATGACGTCAGCAGGTAGGGGGCTTAAGTCAGTGGCAGTTGGCTGTCAGAAGACGAAGAGTGTAAGCGCCGACCAACATGGAAGTACGTTGAAGGTGCGGAGTTCCTTATAGCTCCATAGACTCTCTAGCTGTTACAATACACTAACCGAGTAAGACAGAATTTGCAACACAAGCTGCTAAATTGAGACCGAGACACTTTAGCAAGAACGAAAAATACCTCTATCTGTAACTTCACGTGTTTACAGTTAATGAAAATTAAACGTTCATTCAGTTTGAGAACTTTTGGTACACATTTCGGTACATTTGGTGTAAATAAAAAGTTATAAATAATTTACAGTTGTTTTAGACCTATTTTAATTCTTTGGACTAGCATTCTAATGCTGTCTGCATGTAGCAACACCGTTCAATGTTCGGTTGAACTAACGAAAAACACATAACAGGACCAGTGCCCAACCATCAATTTATGGGCCCAGGGAAAAAGCAAGTGAGCGGGCCCCTCTTCCCTCTTGAATGTCAATAGGCCCTTTCTATGAAAACAAAATTAGTTTGTGCAATCAAAACAAAGGAAAAAAGTATATATATCGGCGGTTTCCACTTTACTGTGGTTTATGAACAGCATGAAAGATAAATAAAAGCATTAAGATATGTATTTTTTGCACAATTATGATCACGCAACAAAAAATCTAGTAAAACCATTGGATGACGAATGCTTTTTTAAGTTTTATACATACTTTCCTCCTAAAATTTCTGTTCCAGATACGAAGTTTTATAATTTTGCAGGCGTAGCCCCTGATTAATATGCAGTAAGCTAAATGTAATCGATAAAAATGCATGGTGTTGGCTGTTCCTTCTTGAGCTCCATGTCTGGGCATCGACACACGGTTTGAAGGGGGCTACAAAACAAAACAATATAAAATTAATGCTTATCGGCAGAAGATCAGTTTAGAAAAACCTTTCGTTGCAAAAAAGGCAAAGAAAAAAGTTTAAAAGTAATAAAAACACCTATTTCTAGAGAAAAAGAAATCAGTTCTACAATAAGCACTAACCATGCTTGCCCCTTTCTCCTGCACAAAGAAATTTCCATTTAGTTTGATTTTCGCAAAAGAGAAATTTCAGTTGCTCACAACTTCACAAGCTACGGAATTTAAAGAGAATATTGATAAAAATTAAAAACGAATAGCCATTTACCTGCTCCTTGCAAAGCCTTTTAAGAATCATGAAACAAGTGTCTACAGAAAAAATATCCACACAAAAATGTCCTCGGAAGGAATGCACAAATCTGGAAAATATGCAAAAATAGCCATGGCAATTCTACATAAATAATATTGCTTAGCTTTGATTCTCGTCCTAGTTTACTGGGTGCAATGTAACTTTAGTTTTGGGGATGTAAATCACTTACAGTTTCTATTGAGTCCATTTGCATGCCTTCTGAGTAACTGTACTTGTTAATAAAATATAGAAAAGAAAAAAGATGGACTAACGATGGACTACTCTCGCTGGAAAAATATGTACTATTCTCACATTCGCACAAAGATTTCCCTCTAGTACTATTTTCCAAAGCCAAGTGGTATACATTTAGCAGAAACCTCCTCAGGACACATCTTTGAATAATTAACTAACGGTTTCTTACCCAATGACGAACAATGTTTTATTTTTCAGCGCAATTACGACTCCACCTTCGCTTCTTTTTTTGTTTTAATAATGTTCTTCCAAATTTTGTTTTTTCATAAAAAACAAAGGCATTTCTCTCTTCTCTGGCCCTTGATACCAGCAAGGCCTTTGTCCATGTGGTAGAGAATAATTGGCACAGCTGTTCGTCCTGATTCATATCGGGAAGTTGAGTTATCCGTCATTCTCCCTCCTGTAACTTCCCAATTTTGCTTTCTTTAAAAATAAACGTGCGACACGCGAATGAATAAAGTATTTATATAATGAAATACAAAGGCCGTTTTCATAAACTATCCTTCAGAGAATTTTCAGCAAAGTACATTTTCTAGGAAGGCTTACTTGCCTTCTAGGGGCTGAGCCCCGTCTAGCCCTCTGCTAGCTACGGCCCTTCACTACCTGAATTGCGATCTGCTGATGATCGCCAGGGTTTTGTCATTTTTGCATTGTTTACACATTCTCACATATGGGAGGGGTAATAATCCCTCAGAAAACTGCACTTGGCTACTGGCTGTTTCCAATGTTCAATCTTCATGGATTTGTAAGGTTGAAAATTGAGTTAAAAGTTTCTCAGTTTTATCCACATTTTTTGGTCATAATTTTTATTGTCACTTGACCTGCTTTGCTGAGCAGTGGGCCCCTGGAAGCTCAGGCCCCGGGAAGCTGCCAACCCCCCCCCACACACACACACACACACCACCACCACCACCACCATGTTTGGGGACTGAACAGGACTTACTAGTTGAAGCTTCCCTTAACGTAGTTATAAAGATATACATACACTTACTGTTCTGCTGGACACCACTAGATACCTCTGGAACAGTGTCTCGTAGAAGGAGCTGAAATCCTCCACTGGGCACTGGAACCATTACTGTTAAAACATGAAGCATTTGAAGCTCACCCTCACGACTGGGTCATGACGGTTCGTCTTTTATACTAATTGACGACGGTGGTCAACGTCACATGTGTATGCGTTGTGCCTTTGCATAAACGCGTTGGTTTAAACTTGAGGGGAAGTACAGCAGAAACATGACTATTTCAAACAATCGTTAGCTTCATTTGTCCTTTATTTTTGCGTAAAAAGTTATTTCCTTAAAAAAACAAAAACAGTTTCCCCCTATCTATACTTTTAGAGTTTCCTTTGAAAGTTTATGGCAAAGCCGCCGGACTAAGCACACTGGTACAAATTAATTAAGCTAAAACTCTTCACATTAATACTGAGATATATGATGCATAATTTAGAATGGTCCAAAAAGGAGTCAACATTAATGGACTTAAATTAAATAACCTAAGATTTCCTGATGACATTCTTTTGATTGCAAACAATATGAAAGATTTAAAAGAAATGATAGAAGATTTAATAAATAAATCAATAGAAATTGGAATAAACATTGACTCTGAGAAAACCAAAATAATGACAAACCGAAAAGTATGCGATAAAAGAGGCAATATTATTAAGGTAAACAATAAAGAAATTGAAATAGTAGATGAGTATGTATACTTAGGAAAATTGATAACCATGAAGAAACGGAGTCATGGAAGAAGTGAAAAGAAGAATAGGAATGGGATGGTCAGCTTTTGGAAAATTGAAGAGATATTGAAACTATGAAATTAAGCCTGAAAATAGAGCAAGGCTTTTCAACCAATGTTCATTGCTTGTTATGTCATATGAAGCAGAGACCTGGCCAGTAAAAAAAGAACTAATAGATTAAATCATAAAAAAATAGAAAGAAGAATGGAGAGATGTTTGCTAAGCATAAGACTCAAAGATGAGAAAATAAGAGCTAAAAAAATTTTTTAGATATTGGAGAAAACATACTTCGAAAGAAATGGAAATGGGCAGGACACACTGCAAGGCTGAAAGACAATAGATGGACAAAAGTTATACTAGAGTGGCTGCTATATGAAGGTAAAAGATCAGCTGGAAGACCTGAAAGAAGATGGTCAGATGATATAAGGAAAAACGGTTGGAATTCTTTGCACCAACAAGCTCAGGATAGAAATAAGTGGAAAGAATTGGGAGATACCTAAAGCCAGAAGTGGCTATAAAAAGGGTTAAAAAGAAAGAAAAGCTAATTATAGTTAAACGCAGCTATTGGAATTGGATCTTGGGTCACTGGTATGGAAATGAGCGGGACACATTGCAAGGCTGAAAGACAATAGATGGGCAAAAGTTATGCTGGAGTGGCGGCCATATGAAGCTAAAAGATCAGCTGGAAGACCTGAAAGAAGATGGTCAGATGATATAAGGAAAAACGGTTGGAATTCTTTTGCACCAGCAAGCGTAGGATAGAAATAGGTGGAAAGAATTGGGAGATACCTAAAGCCAGAAGTGGCTATAAAAAGGGTTAAAAAGAAAGAAAAGCTAATTATAGTTAAACGCAGCTATTGGAATTAGAGCCCGGCATGGAAATGGGCGTGACACATTGCAAGGCTGAAAGACAATAGATGGACAAAAGTTATGCTGGAGTGGCTGCCATATGAAGCTAAAAGATCAGCTGGAAGACCTGAAAGAAGATGGTCAGATGACATAAGGAAAAACGGTTGGAATTATTTTGCACCAGCAAGCGTAGGATAGAAATAGGTGGAAAGAATTGGGAGATACCTAAAGCCAGAAGTGGCTATAAAAAGGGTTAAAAAGAAAGAAAAGCTAATTATAGTTAAACGCAGCTATTGGAATTGGATCTTGGGTCACTGGTATGGAAATGAGCGGGACACATTGCAAGGCTGAAAGACAATAGATGGGCAAAAGTTATGCTGGAGTGGCGGCCATATGAAGCTAAAAGATCAGCTGGAAGACCTGAAAGAAGATGGTCAGATGATATAAGGAAAAACGGTTGGAATTCTTTTGCACCAGCAAGCGTAGGATAGAAATAGGTGGAAAGAATTGGGAGATACCTAAAGCCAGAAGTGGCTATAAAAAGGGTTAAAAAGAAAGAAAAGCTAATTATAGTTAAACTCAGCTATTGGAATTAGAGCCCGGCATGGAAATGGGCGTGACACATTGCAAGGCTGAAAGACAATAGATGGACAAAAGTTATGCTGGAGTGGCGGCCATATGAAGCTAAAAGATCAGCTGGAAGACCTGAAAGAAGATGGTCAGATGATATAAGGAAAAACGGTTGGAATTCTTTTGCACCAGCAAGCGTAGGATAGAAATAGGTGGAAAGAATTGGGAGATACCTAAAGCCAGAAGTGGCTATAAAAAGGGTTAAAAAGAAAGAAAAGCTAATTATAGTTAAACGCAGCTATTGGAATTAGAGCCCGGCATGGAAATGGGCGTGACACATTGCAAGGCTGAAAGACAATAGATGGACAAAAGTTATGCTGGAGTGGCGGCCATATGAAGCTAAAAGATCAGCTGGAAGACCTGAAAGAAGATGGTGAGATGATATAAGGAAAAACAGTTGGAATTCTTTTGCACCAACAAGCTCAGGATAGAAATACGTAGATGAAAAGAACTGGGAGATACCTATGGACAGAAGTGATTATAAAAAAGGGTTAAAAAGGAAATAAAAGCTAATTATAGTTAAACGTAGCCGTCGGAATTGGAGCCAGGGATCATTGGTATGTCCTACCCTCCGTTCTTAATCTTGAAGGATACACTAGTACCCATCATTCGCACATCCTTATCCACAGAAAAATAGTACAAGCGATTTTCCAGAAGAGATATTACGAAATTCATGTCCTACCCACATTCATCTTTAAAAGAAATAATCATTTACCAGTACTGGTTCATCGGTCAAAATAATGGATAGATTTAAAGATGTCTGATCAAGGAGGAAATACCAGTACCATTTCGCAGTAGGCAGTTAGTGACCAAACAGATATAAAAATTAATTGCGCAGGGTAATTGCTATGCGGCATGCGCACATTTCGACTTTCAGAACGATTTTCGTGTTGGTCCTCCTCTAGCGCGAATAACAGCCGGTACACGCAGAGACATCGACTCCATAGATGCCGGAGGATTTTTAGTTGTGGTATATTTCAACGATTGTCTCCCAGATCCGTACGTGCCATTTCCGTACAAAAGAAATTTTGTCCCATTTCCGTACATTGTAGATCGCTTAGTGCCATTTCCGTACAAAAGGAATTTTGTCCCATTTCCGTACATTGCAGATCGCTTAGTGCCATTTCCGTACAGTTTCACCGCGCCTGGTAACAGACGGGGGAAGGGGAATACCAAGGGAGAAAGTAAATGCCATACCACTGTCCGAATTCCTCCGACGTAACAGAGAGAGAGAGAGATCATCATTCATTGTTTTCGTCAAGCAATTGGCACTCATGGTAGGGTAAGCGGAACAGCAATAAGAATAAAGATGACACCGAATTTTCGGGTGTAATAAGCACGTCTTTTGAATCCGTTCTGACGCAAATTAAATTTATCAAAGCTATTCAAAGTCAATGGAACCGGTATGGAAAACAATAATATCTGACGGAAGAAAGAAGTTTTTCAATCGGGTTTTTAATCCCTCAGATATTGCTGCAAACGCAATCGTGAGCTTACGCCCTCTGGTAGCAGACTTGTGCGTTAAGAAAAGCATGAATTTATATGAGAAACATTTCTCACCGCAAAGGCTCTCCAACACAGAAATAATTTTTCAAATCGGACTCTTAGAAACAGAGATATCGACAAAAATAAGATGTGACTTTACGTCCCCTGGTGGGAAATCCATGCATTATTTTAGGAAGTATTCTCAAAAGGGTTTTTTTTCCATATGAGCGGTATCGGTCCAAGAAAAAAAAATTTAGTCGAGTTTTCAGGAGCACAGTTTTGCTACAAATACATCAGAAGCAGAAATTAACACTTATGCCCCCTGGTGGCCAAACCATTCTTTATCAAACATTAGAAACTATGTGAAAAATATTTTCCATCAGGTTTTGTAAGCGATACAGGAATATTTTAATGTTTGAAAGCATTAAAATCGTTTAGTTTTAAAAGCAGAAATAACGCAGAAAACGCAATTTACCTTTGTGCCCCCTAGCGGAAAGTCTATGATTTACTTGAAAATTTTGAATTTATAGGGAAAAACATTTCGCATCGGAAACACTATCCAAACAACGAAGGAATTTTTCAAATGGGACTCCTAGAAGTAGAGATATTGACAAAATTAAGATATACCTCTACGCCCCCTGGCGTAGAAACAATGCATTATTTCAAGAAGAAAATGTTCCTAAAAGGTTTGTCGATATGAGTAGTATCGGTCAACAAACGACTTTTCTTGCAATCAAGATATTAAAAGCTCATATTTTGCTGCGAATACATCACAAGCGGAAATTAAGATTTACGCCCCCTGGTGGCCAAACCATTTTTTTTTTTTTACAAAAATTAGAAATTATGTGCAAACGATTTTCCATCAGGAGCTGTATCTGGTACAGAAAGAATTTTTCAAAGCGGAGATTTGGAAGCAGAGATATAGGGGGAAACGCAATTTACCTCTACGCCCCCTAGCGGAAAGTCTATGAATTACTTGAAAATTCTGAAATTATATGAAAAACATGTCACACTGAAAACACTATCCAACAAAGAAGAAATTTTTCAAATCGGACTCCTGGAAGTAGAGATATTGACAAAAATAAGATGTACATCTACGCCCCCTGGCGGAGAAACTGTGTAATATTTTAAGAAGAAAATATTCCGAAAACTTTTATGGATGTGAGTGGCATCAGTCCACGAAAGAATTTTTCAATCGATATTTTAGAAGCTCAGATTTTATGGCAAATACATCAGAAGCAAAAATTAACACTAACGCCCCCTGGTGGCTAAAGTATTCTTTACAAGAAATTTTAAATTATATGCAAAATATTTTCCATCAGGAGGTGTATCCGCTGAAGAATTTTTTTTTTTCAAATCGGAGGTTTAGAAGAAGAGTTGTCGGGAAAACGTAATTTACTTTTACGCCCTCTAGCGGGAAATCTATGCGTAATTTGAAAAAGTAACTATATCTAAAATACTCTTCTACATAAATGAAACCGAAAGAAAACAGTAATTTTTTCAATCGGATGTTTAGAAGCAAATATGTGGAATAAAACGTATTTTTGAATTCGACATCATCTGCATTTACGCCCTCTTGCGGCAAAATTGTACATCGTAAAAAAAAAACGAAATAAAGGATCATCATTCGCATATTTCAAGCTTTCTAATGCAAAAAGAATTTTTCAAATCGGACTAATAGTTGCAGAGATATCGTGGGTACAGACGGACGGACGGACAAACCGATAGCATTAGCACGAACTTTTTTACAAAAGACGGGCTAAAAACTGAAGGGCAAACAGCAGGCTGAACTCTAATGCCATGTTTACAGTCTTCAGCATTCGTCGGAGATGTTTAATTTCATGTGTGATTTTTTGCGCTTATTATTTTAAATGGAAATCATTCAGACGACTAAAAATAAACCCGCTGCCATGTACGAAGGTCATCAGTACCGGCAGCATAGGAAACCAAAGAGTTCGTCATTAGTTGGTTGTGTATAAAAGAAAGAAATGAGAATTGCAGTGAAACATTGAAGAATAAAGACGGTATCGTCGTAAATATGTCTCCACACGTCTGACAGAGGTTAAAGAAAAGCGTTTTTTGTTGACAGAGGTTAAAGAAAAGCGTTTTTCACGCAAGAAAAAGAACGAGAGAGAATGAGTAGCCTATTTCACAAATATACCTGGAAGAAATGGATCCCCTTTTAAGACATGGTTGCAAATTCGTAACAGAAATTCTACTATTACCTTCACTGAAATCTTCTTAATACAGAATCAGAAGTAAAGCGACTGGCGAAACAAGGAAACCACCAACTGCAGAGCATGTCAATATACTTACGAAATATCTGTAAGTTGCGGTAAAAATGGAAATGCCGGCTGCGGAAAACTCTCCCACATTCGGTATTTCGTGTAAAATGCAATTTGTACACGGCCCTTGACTCAAAAAGGCGGGAGAATTTTCCTATGAGGAATTTTCAAATGTGGGGGGACTTTTCCGTGCATGGTAACAATTCAAATGAAAAAGAAAGATAAGATCTTAGACTTAACCCCTTGCAGTAGCGTAGCAGAACAACTCGTGATCCTCCCAAAAAAATATCTTCGAGACGCTTCCGTGAAAATCTATTAGCTTTCAATTACTGAAATTTTAAAAATCCATATTAGGTTTAATGGGCGTTTAACAATAGGTTTTATGGGCGTTTTAATAACTAAAATTCTTTGGTGCCTACAGGCATGTTTCGTAAACCCTAAATTACTGCACTTTATTGCGTGTAAACAAATGTTTACGTGGTAATTAAAATGACTGCCTTTGTTGTATATCAATAGAAAGTACTGCAACCAGTTACGCTAGGATAAATCATATCCTGCAACTTTTATTCTTCTTAAAGAAATAAGACCAGACTCCTTTAAAATGCCTCACGGTCACACACACGAAACACTTGTCTAATGACATTTAGGAATTTGTACGAAAATACAGAACGTTCATAAACAAATAAATAACAATTAAGAAGTGTAGCACAAAAAAGTAGAAATTCTTAAATTGTATACTCTTGAATATTAAAAAAAATGCACTTAACTTAATGCCGCAACGTTTTGCCCATTGAAAGAAAATCCCATAAAAAAATTATTAATAATTAAATTTAAATAAACGGGCTCAACAGCGGCGCCAGCGAATTCGCTCTGTGCACCGAAGATGAAATTTAGATTGTGAGCTCAGAGTCAGAAGTCTCAAAAATATAAAAGTGTAAAAGCCTAAAAAAACGTAAACACGAAATCTATTCTCTTAACAATTTTAAGGGATGAGAAGAAGAAGAAAACAATAATAATGTCATGACTGTGAATAGGGCCTTAAGTCCTCGCAAAAACAAAAAAATGCTTTTCTTTCTAATATTTCGTTCAAACGTGCCTCAAAAATTCCTGACTGTTTCTTTACTAGTTTCGTATGAAGTTTCCATAAAAGATTTACTAAAATCTTCTTCCTGAGTCTAGAATTTATGAACCAGAGGCGCCTACAGCCGCGAACCCTCCCGCACTGGAGAGGGAGGTTTCGGGGAGAGTTATCAGTACAACCCTGATCCTCTGTCTTTCTTCACGCATATCCCACTCACATCTGTGTACGGAAATGGCACTAGACGATCTGGATGTGTGCGGAAATGGGTCAAAAATCCATTTGTACGGAAATGACACGTACGGATCTGGGACGACACCCCTACAGCCGTGAACCCTTACGCACTGGAGAGGGGGGGGTATCAGTACAACCCTGATCCTCTGTCTTTCTTCACGCACATCTCACTCACATCTGTGTACGGAAATGGCACTAGACGATCTGGTTGTGTACGGAAATGGCACTAGACGATCTGGTTGTGTACGGAAATGGCACGTACGGATCTGGGACGACACCCCTACAGCCGTGAACCCTCCTGCACTGCAGAGGGGGGCAGTTTCGGGGGGTTATAAGTACAACTCTGACCCTCTGTCTTTCTTCACGCACATCTCACTCGCATCTGTGTACGGAAATGGCACTAGGCGATCTGGATGTGTACGGAAATGGCACGTACGGATCTGGGACGACACCCCTACAGCCGTGAACCCTCCCGCACTGGAGGGTGGGAGGGTGGTTGAGGGGTTATCAGTACAACCCTGATCCTCTGTCTTTCTTCACGCATATCTCACTCACATCTGTGTACGGAAATGGCACAAGACGATCTGGATGTGTACGGAAATGGTACAAAAATCCATTTGTATGGAAATTGCACATACGGATCTGGGACGACACCATTACAACATCCGTGCCTGTTGTAATATACCACAACTCTGCCCAAGACGGTCTAAGGTTCATGGATCTAATGTTCCATCCACTCCACGGTATTCCAGACAGCTTCCACAGGGTTTAAATCCGGGGACCTTAGAGCCACTGGATGGTTATAAAGTCAGATGAGTGCTCCTCGAACTGTGCCTGGATGGTTGCGGCCCGGTTGGGTGGCGCATTGTTCTTCTGAAACAGACCATCGGCAGCAAGATGCACGTAGGCCATGAAAGCGTGTATAGGTGATCAGCTAGCATATGCTGGGATTGCGTAGCGGCAAAGGACATCCCTAGACGCACTAAGGGACGTTATGTGTTCCATGAGATGGCTCCCCAAAGCATCACGAAGCCACCACCGCTTTGAACACAGCAGACCTTGCGTGACGGAGCTATGACCTCATACTGTCGACGCCACACCCGCACCCTCCCGTCAGCTCGGTGCAGCTGGAAACGGGACTCATCTGACCACACGACGCTGTGCCACTTTACAGAGCTCCAGTTTTAATGTTCTCTGCGCCAGGCGAGGCGCAATGTCGAGCAGTCAACAGTGTGACATGAATAGGGCGTATGCACCCGTAGCCTATGGTATACAGAGTGCGCCATATCGCACATTTAACCTGCATGTGGTTTGCACTGCCGTTGCCAAACGGTCGGTCTGTACAAGCCTGGATAGTCTATGTCCACACCGGTCATCAATGACTTGCGGTAAGACGCCGCTTGCTCTCTAGAAGCTGGTACGTTCGTCAATGGTATACGCGCGGTACACTCTGCATACGGTTGCCCTCGGGGGCCCTAGGGTTCTTACCACTTGGGCAATAGTCTCCTGTCTTGCGCTGACAAAGCGTCTACGATAGAAGTCGCTCAGATCCCAAAGTTTGTCCATGTTCGTCGAACACTGTTGGGAAGCCTTGCTGTCCGCCTGCTCAGGAGCACCTGTGGTGTACTCTAAGTAACTGAAAAGGGCTCATGTGGACTGCAGAATCTTGTTTTCAGTTGCATTATGTTGATGAGAGAGTGAGAATTTGGAAACACAGCCTGAGAGCATGGGTCTATCTTTACCCATCGTCAGTCTGTTGCCTGGTAGAAGCAGTATCGTGGTGCTGACTATGCACTGTAAAAAATCGGACTGCAAATTTTACGATTTTGAACCGTTAACGAGGTTTTCATCACAAAACCATAAAACTAACAGCTGTATCAATTGCAGATAATATTAGGTTGATGCATAAGTTCATGCATTAAATCAAAAGGGAAAACGAAATCAATCAATTCCCTCTCATTGTTTACTATGGTGTCCCAACGTCTGGATAGGTCAGCATGGCCATTCTTGAAAAATTGTGCCGGTTTTGCTGCGAAGAAATCGTCAAGGAAATTCAGGAGATCAACATCACTGTTGAATGTTCTGCTTCGGAGTGCATTCGACAGAGATCGGAACAGGTGATAGTCTGAAGGGACGACATCTTGGAAATAGGCCGGATGTGGAAGGATCTCCCATTTCATGTTCTGAATGGCCATTTTGGTCATGTTTGCGCTGTGAGGGCCTGTGTTGTCATGTTGGAGAAGGACACCATGGCGTCGATGTGGCCGTTTTTCTGAATTGCTCCCTCCACACGATGGAGTTCCTCACAATAGAGTGCAGCGTTGATGGTCCAATTCCTCGGCAGCATTTCCCAGTGAATAATACCTTCCATGTCCCACCAGAACCACAACATGATCTTCGTAGGATGGTCATGTTTTGGATGTGGTGTGGGCGTGTTGTTTGGGCTTAACCATTCCCTCTGATGCCGGAAATTCACATGCATGCGCCACTTTTCATCTGCAGTAACAATACGTGACAGAAAGGGTTTGTGTTGCTGAGAACATTCGCGATAACCAGACAGCAAGGAATCACATATGGCAAAACGCTGATTATTGTTGTCCTCGGTGAGAGCGTGAGGCACCGAAGACCTCAATTTCTGGACCTTTCCCATACGTTCCAGGTGTCGCACCACTGTGGCCTGATCACAATGGATAATTCGCGTGTGGTTTGACGCGAATCCAAGTGGATGAGATGGTTCAAACGATCCTCATCAAAGTGAGATGAACGACCTGAGCGTGGAGAGTCGTTGAGGCCAAAATTGCCACCTCGGAACCGCTCAATCCATTTGCGGGCTGTCCTCGGAGCAATAGCATCCTCCCCATACACAGCACAAATTTGTCGAGTTGTGGATCCCTTGTTACTTGACACTCCATACTTCCGGACCTGAAAACCAAAAAAAAAAAAAAAAACATTAGCCACAATCACACAACGCAATGGGATTTTGATACACGATATTACTGGCTACATTTTGATATACAACTGGCCATCTGCACCGTCCCTACTGACCAGGGAAACACTCGTGAAATAAAACGGCATGAATGTTAACCAAATAACTCCCAAGTAACATTATGCATCATATACTTACTATTACATTTTGTGTAATTTACAGCATGTAATATTAATCTTTACCTTAAAAATACTGCACATAGCCTCCATGGACATAAGATTTAAACGAATTATAATTTTTATACATTTCATTCTGCTGCACGATATTAAGCCACAAGAAAATTCAACGTTATTTATATTGTAACATTATGGTGTAATGGCTGTAGAAATTTAAATGCTTACAACTTGTCACTTCAATTTAAATCTATTCGCTGCACCCTTATGTTTTAGTACGTATTTTATATGTCTAAGCATTTGCATAGTCTCTAATCGAACGGATCAGGGACAGGAAATATGACCAGAGTCAGGAAAGTGAACAGATCAGGGTCATGAAATCAACGGAAACAGTACTTAAAATTCAAGAGCTCGATTTACTTCATCAGATAGGCATGTCAAGACAAACAACTTGGCATATATTTCACTGCGTAATAGTAAAATGAAAATACTTCAAACTATTACCTCGCTTTTTCTACACAAGACGCAATTAACAATTTTTGCTCGTTATAACAAAACGTAATCTACACAGATCTATTCGCACAATATTATTGTTCGTTCTTATCTCTCTTCACCTAACACATAGATATCATACTCCGCACACAGCTCTCTCAAACTACTGTACACATCGTTTTATTTACGTTTGATCCACTGTCGAAATGCCAATATTGGAGAACTCGTCAAGAGGGATAATGTATCTTCAAATCAAAAAACGTTTAACGAGAAGAAACCAAATTTATATATAAGGATACAGAAACTCAAAAGGAATTCCTGAAATTTTCTTCAAAATTCTGATATTTCGGAAGCACCTGAATTAGTTGAACTTGACAGTTCAATTGATCCTCATATATACACAGTAGCGCCGGGACAACGGAAGTGAAGGGGGCAACTTCCCCCGTATGATTTGTGAGCAAATGCGAAACATCGCATTTGCCTCCTCACTTTTCTTTTTTAATTACTCACGTACTCGTGAAATCGTATAAATATTTGGAGTTTTTTCATTTCCTGCCATTTAAAATTACTTTTCATAAAACTAAATGGTATCTTCTGTTTTGATTATTAACCCCATGGAACTGTGAACTTTTGAATGCCATTCCAGAAATTTGAGTTAAACTTTCCTTGCTCTGTCCAGTGTGCAATAGAAAAAAGTTTCACGAAGTACCAAACGTTTGGCTATCCGTATGAGAAGAAGGTTGTTTCACGAACTTTCAGCCTTGTAGTCATCGGTATTAGAGAGAAAAATTTGCCAAATTACCAAAATTTGTTAAAAAGTACTATAACGAAGTAAATTTCTCCGTCATTTTTGGTCTACGCCGGGATTCGAACCCGAGTCTGCTTATTCCGGAACAAGTCGCTCTACCAACTGAGCTACGCAGACGTTCGTTCTGACTGCTATCTGCCTTTATGTCGTGTGCGTCCTGCTGGCAGGTACGTCACATCTCCCCTCCCCCGAAAGAGGGCCGGGGGCATGGCCCACGGGTCAGCCGTGACCATGAATCGTTGCAGGCAGCTATCCACTGTAGAACGTGCACTTAAGAACTTCCAGTCAATCTGGTGTGTGGAATGCAACATCACACATTTTTATTTTTCGAAGCGCTGGAGAAGGGATTCTCTGATTTTTCCTATCTCGCGGTGTGGAAATAACATCACACCATTGCGAGATTTTGAACGGCCGGGTCATCCGGGAAGTTCGGGCGCCATTATAACGAAGTAAATTTCTCCGTCATTTTTGTCCACGCCGGGATCGAACCCGGGTCCCCTCATTCCGGAATAAGTCACTCTACCAATTGAGCTACGCGGACGTTCGTTCTGACTGCTATCTGCCTTTACGTCGTGTGCATCCTGCTGGCAGGTACGTCACAGTACTTAACCTTAAATTCCTGAAAGGTATTGTGTTTTGATAGGGAGAGAAGGGGCGTTTTCTATTTTGTTTAAGTGTAATAAAATCAGTGTTTCTTTAAAGAAAGGAAAAAATGGAAGGGGATAAAGGAGAGAGAAAGGAGTGAAATACACTGAACTGCCAAAAAAACTGGGATACGTCTCTAATACCGTGTTGATCCTTCTCGCGATCGGATAACGGCAGCAACGCGACAGGGCATGGACTCCACGAGCTGTCTATAGTACTGTGGAGACATTGCACACCATGCTTCGTGAAGAGCGTTGCATAATTCCGTAATATTCGCCGGTGAAGGATTCCTGGCATTGACGGCACGTTGAACAGCATCCCAAATGTGTTCGATGGCGTTTCGATCCGGCGAACGAGGGGCCAAGTCAGGATTCCAAACTCCGTAGAATGTTCCTCTAGCCATAGTCGGGCGACTGTGGATGTATGCGGTGGCTTATTTTCGTGTTGAAATAGGTCGCACCCGTCGGAGAGGTTGCATGACATAAACGGGTGCGAATGATTCGCAAAGATGGTTGCGTAGCCTCCACCGGTCAAAGCGGTGTGCAGACGTATGAGGGGTCCTAATGCGTGCCAGCTGAAAACACCCCACACCATAACAGAGCCACCGCCGATCTGCACTTTTCCTTGTAGGCAAGCAGGATCCAGTGCCTCGTTGGGTTGTCGCTACACCCGGAGTCGTCCATCTGCCCGAAACAGTTGGTACCGAGATTCATCGGACGAGGTTACACGTTTTCAGGCATCTTGCGTCCAATGGCGGTGTTTCCGAGCCCAGACGAGGCGCAAAACTTCGTCGAGTGAGCGATAACACCAGAGTGGGCCGTCGGCTCCGGAACCCCATAGAACACAGAGAATGTTGCACTGTCCGAACGCTGATACTACTATTGGCCCCAGCATTGAATTGCGCTGTGATTTGTGGCAATGTCGCATGCTGGGTGAATGTTACGATGCGTGCCAGACGCCTCTGTCCACGATCGTCCAGGGCTTTTCTATGGCCACACCGGTCTCGTACTCTGCATTTCCCCCCTGAGCTAGGGTAGTCCATGGTACACCCTTGAAATTGTTGACCGTGTAAACCCAAATTTTGTGGTAATTTCCGAGATGGAGTGACCCATCTCCCGGGGTGTTGATTATCATAATACGTTCGAAATCGCTTAAATCCTGATAAGATGCCATCTGAACTGCGAATGCTACTACTTGAGCTTCGGGAGATATCTTTCTCTATACATACGCCGTTTGCGGACGGTACCTTTTACCGCAAAGCTATGGTAGCATTTAATGGAAATGGTAGTGCCCTTTACAGTTTTTTTATGGCACCTCAGTGTGTATCGTTATACATATGGTGTTTGATCTATAACGTCAAGACTGCAGTTCTTATGGAATTCATACAAATGTGGAGATGTCCAAATCAATGCAGTTTAACATCGTTTATAAAAGGGATAAATGGTTTATATCGATATAAAACACAAGTTTTATATTACCTAAGATTTTATCAGTATAATCATTTTATCTGTAGTATTTTCTAATGACGTCACCACGTTGCGTTTTACAACAGTACAATGAAGGTTTATGCCCTGACCAAAAAGGACATATCCTGATATTTTGGCCCCCATATCCAAAAAGATTTCCGGCGCCCCTGCATATACAGTTCATTTATGAGACTGAAAATAGTAGCTACTTACCATTCCTTGATGTCCTTGTATCACGCTTTGAAGGATCCCTCACCACAACAGTGCTGTCTCCTTACATCCACATGGAATGTAAGGTAGATACATGTACTTGGAGTGCCACTTTTCCAAAATAAGAAATCAACGCTGCCAACGTTTTGTACTAGTTTTGTACAGTTTTGTTCACCCAAAAGAAAATTTTGTACACCACCGGAAGTAGTACTTTTCGGCTCTCTAAAAGTGGCACTCCAAGTACATGCTGGAGTGCCACTTTCTCAAAATCGAAAATAACTATTGCCAAAGTTTTGTACTAGTTTTGTACAGTTTTGTTCACCCAAAAGAAAATTTTGTACACCACCGGAAGTAGTACTTTTCGGCTCTCTAAAAGTGGCACTCCAAGTACATGCTGAGTGCCACTTTCTCAAAATCGAAAATAACTATTGCCAAAGTTTTGTACTAGTTTTGTACAGTTTTGTACACCCAAAAGAAAATTTTGTACACCACCGGAAGTGGTACTTTTTGACTCTCCTTTGTAGCCCTCGAGAATGTACTTGGACTGCCTCTTTTCCAAAAATGAAAATAAACACTGCCAGAGTGTTGTCCTAGTTTTGTACAGTTTTGTACATCCAAAAGAAAATTGTGTACACCACCGGAAGTAGTACTTTTTGATTTTTCTTTGTGGCCCTCGAGCATGTACTTGGAGAGACAATTTTTCAAAATTGAAAAAAAAAAGCACTGTCAGAGTGTTGTCCTAGTTTTGTACACCCAAAAGAAGATTTTGTACACCACCGGAAGTGGTACTTTTTGACTCTCCTTTGTGGCCCTCGAGCATGAACTTGGAGTGCCACTTTTCAAAATTAAAAAAAAAACACTGCCAGAGTGATGTCATAGTTTTGTACACCCAAAAGAAGATTTTGTACACCACCGGAAGTGGTACTTTTTTACTCTTGATTTTCGAAGCAGTAGCTTAAATGGTTAACTAATTTGATTAATATTCCTAGTTTGTTGCATATGAAACACACTTTTGTAATAACACAGAAGCCGAACGGCCAAGTTGGAAGAATCACCAAAAGAATTTATGTTTAAAATCTCCTTTCCCTTAATTTTCCACTCAATGAAAGTTCGAAGGTCATCTTTATAAAAAATCGTCACATTGTGATTCATCATTTGACACAAAATAGCTCTTAGATCAGCATATAGCAACAATACGTATTTCGTTTAAATCTCTTTCTTTATATCAGTTCCCCACAATTACTTGCAATCTTTCTCTCTCTACCCCCCCCCCCCCCATTTTTTACAATCAAGGTTGTCTCTATAAATTTTGCTGTGACTCACTGTCAGTGTCGCTAAAATGTACAAGCTGTTAGAGAAGTAACGGACTCTTCAGTGGGAAAATGTTTAGTTTAGAAGCAACTCGAAAGTAGGGTTAAGTTACAGGTATAAGTCACAGACTGAAATTCAAGCAATTTGAATTTCTGCGCAATGTTTTTTCAATCTAGTGGTTTTCAGTTTAAACAAAATTTTTATATTTAAGCATTGCTTTGTAGAAATAAAAAGATATTCAGTGAAACTTCGGCTATGCGTACTCCAGTTATATTTTTTGACATTTATACGTAATTCTGCATTAGTCCCGATATTTTACTGTATTTTCTAAGCTTTTCCAATTCGATAATAGCTAATTAATTCATTTATACGCTTTTTTCGATGTACATTAATTTTGTAATTTCTGATTATCACAAACTCACAGTTCTTTGATCCGTTTACGTAACCGGTATATCACAAGTTTGAGAGAATCGAGACAGCGTTACTGAGTTCTTGTTGCAGCCAAAGTTGAACCTTCATTCCATCAGAGAAGGGTATGCTGTTTACTTTCGGTTAGCGTTCTTGTGTTCCTTCTTCGTGCAAAGTTGAACCTTGATCTCATCAGAGAGGGATATGTTGTTTAGTTTCGGTTTGGATGAAAAATTTATTTCGCAATCTTTGCTCTGAATAAAACGTGCACTTAGGCAAGCTACAACTCTTGGCATGGTGCTGACGTTTTTTTGTTGTTGTAGTTCAGCCATGAAATAGATGGTGCAAAACTTAATAGCGTTCATAGTTATGTTTTTTCTCTGACTGACAAATTTTAAACAAGCAAAGATTAGAGAATATTTTACTCAAATACTATTGAGAAATCAACTTGTAAACAATTTGCTTTGAAAAGAGCGATGCTAATAAAGAAGGAGTAATAGGGTTATGAATATAAAACAAAATAACATTCGGATTTACAACAAAGTTCTTAAAAAGTAAAGATTTTTTTTATCATGTATTGAAAATGCGAAATTGTACATAATCATTTTGTCCTGTAGTTTTTAAAATATTTGGCCAAACTTTGGGAACTTGTTTAACCGCCATTTTGGTGATAAAAATAATCATATAAAGGGCCGGAAACTTTTTCCCGCAGCGTTATCCCCCATGAGCATGGGCGTCCGCTGCAACTTTTCCGGGGGAGGGGGCAAACGGGTATACTCCCACTATCATAATTATAGCTTAAATTTATAGTACCCCTGCGTCTTTATATGGCATAGTGGGGGTTGGGTCAGGCGAGTGCATCGAGCCCCTAAAGCTAGGGAGTGAGTTCGGAGCACTGTTAGCCCCCCCCCCCGCCCTCAAAGTTTGGGAACTTGAACACATCTTTCTTTCTATAGTCAATATTTAGTATTGAAAACGGACAGTAATAATAATTATGTCATTTACCAATTACTGGCCACTGATTATTCATATCTGAGTCAAAAGTTTAACCTTACTGTAGGCTTTTTGCTAAATTTAATAATCAACTTAATAAAGTCTTTTTGTATGGAAACATTCACTTGGGGTTACATAAAACAATTGCACTGCTCCATCGTCCTTTATTGAGTATGAGTATAAACCCCCTTTTTTTATAGACATTTATCTGTTAATTTTTATACCCCCTTCAATTTTCTGTTTCTTGCACTTTAGAAGAGATACTATGAAATAAAAACTGCAAACGTCTTGGGTTTTGTCCAAATCTATCAATTACATTTTGAATGAGTTCACGTTTATTCTCAAAAACCTTTTTTCGATGAATACTCATCATGCACAGTCCAGATAAACGTCCATCTGCCATTTTTGACCTTAACCAGGTGTTTAACCGTTCTCATAGTGCTGAAGGACCTCTCCACTGGGCAGGTTGTTACTGGTAATGTTTGAACAATAAGAATAGCCTGTTGAACAGAAGGAAACAGATCACTGTGTTTGAGCACGTCTAAAGTTCGTCTTCACATCCATCATCTTGTTTTTCCTTCCTGACCACATTTCAAACTGTTATGGATAGGTTTTGCTCATGTGTGTAATTAATAGTTAAATTTGGCAAATGTTAAAATTAAGGTAAATATTGACTTTAGGTGAAAATTAAAATTTGGGAGACGGGTGGATGCATTTCGAAACAAAAAGTAAATTCAATCAATTAAGGCCATGATAAATGAAAATAAAATGCAATGGAATTAGGACATTCCAAAAGTTATTACGACATTCCAAAAGTTATTATTGAAAGTTTGCGTTATTTGAATTTACGATGAGCTGTGACACCTGCAAGTGTAAAATAAGTAATTATTGTTTACATGTGTACCAAATTTGTGAACACTAAAAAATGGATGGTACACTTTGGAAGCACTGATATCCTAAGTGAAAATCCCCCAAATACGTGGCGTCAGTTGAATAAACAAATACATCGCACTTTCCACGTTTTACCAACACACAGCATAACAATTTTTTCGGTTGCTGGATGTCCTACACATTGAAGCTATTTGACCCTTTGGCTGCGGGTTGTAATACGATCGCTCTGCAATCGCCTTATTGGTGCACTGCTGAAGGAAAGTGCGAGGCCACATGCAGATTCCTCGTGGAGGATGTGGATCCTACAATTGTCGGTGGTTGTACTAAACTATGTAATTATTGCCTTGATGTTTTTCTTAACACTCACGGCTACCCGTCACAGTAGCATCTGTAAAGAGATCGTTTTCCAAATTAAAATTTGTAAAAACTATTTGAGAAGCATCATGTCACAAGATAGGCTGCAGGAATTGTCACTGCATAGAAAGGCAGTTCGCCAAAAGAATGGACCTCAACTCTTAATAATTTCGCCAAAAAATGAAGGCTAGAAAGAAAGACTTAGGCCTAAAAACATGAAAATTTTCACATCGCATAATTAATTTTCCACTTGTATTTTAATCATATAATTATAATTTATATTATATCTATATTATGTAGTTATGTGGTGCACTCAGTGGTCGAAGTGGCACAGAGCTACTGCCAGTATGGTGTAGACCATAGA
The DNA here is from genome assembly GCA_039090855.1 of Macrothele yani. NCBI lineage: Eukaryota > Metazoa > Arthropoda > Arachnida > Araneae > Macrothelidae > Macrothele > Macrothele yani. Next base: position 61,973,358 of record CM077029.1, read on the forward strand.
TCCACATAGTATAAATAGGAGGTTTCGAAAGAAATACATTCCATTCCGTATAATTTTTTTTTTTTTTTTTTTTTTTGGTATTGAAAAATTAATGTATATAATTTTATAAAATTAATGTAAAAATTAAAAGAACTTCATTGAAGGGTTTGTGGTCGGTCTCTTTCAGTCTCAGCTGCTAATTATCAATTTTATCCGTTAAAAATGCCATTTGCCGTTTTTTGTGTTAAAATTTGTTCTTTCATCCTAATATCTTTACGTAGTTTGTGAAGGGTTTATAATTTATTACATACCGGGATGGTAAATAACGTTTTTTTTAACTGCCGGTATGCTCACTTCCATTTTTGTTAACTACCGGTGTGCCATACCGGCCCATTTCGAACACTGGGTATAGTACTCGTATATTTGTAAACATCACATACCTGCGCATTGCATTTTCACACGCACTTTTTTCTCCTGGCCTGCATTGAAGTTTTGTTGTACATGCAAATTAATATCTGCAGCTACGAAATCCATATTGCATTCTTGCAGTGTAGAATACTGAATTCCCTGTTTGTATACAACCATATCCAATAACGATCACTAAAGTCTCATAGTTGTTAACCTTAAACATTTAAATATATTTTACCGAATTCGTTTCATTGCGATAAAACGTATATTCATGATTATGCATCTGACAGCTCACCGTGTTAAATCTGACTGGCTGATTGATAACCTTGCATTATGTACTTCTGTTCCAAAATTTATTTTAAAAGTTAAAACTACAGGGCTCTATAGGTAGTTCCTTTACTTTACCAGACAGTCTCCCTAACTTCCTGACATCACCATTTTCCCAAAACAAACACCGTGAAAAACACATCCTCCCTAGTGTCCGAAATCCTGGAAAAATTATTATGCTTAGGGGTGCTGAAATGAACTTTCCGGGGTTGCTCAAGTGGTGCTAGTTACGCCACTGCTAATGCGCCGAGGTGATTTGCAACTTCCCTCTCCCCCAACCTTGCTCGGCATGGCTGCTAGACTGGAAGCGATGATATGCGCTGATTTGAATTCCTTTTCCTCGCGTTTCCGAAATGCTTTTGCCGAAAGCATTGCTTAACAAAGCAACAAAAAACCGTTTCTTTTCTTCCTTTGCTATAAAAATGAAGGCTCCGACAATGTCTTAGTTTATACAAGACAACTGCACGAAAATTTGCGACCTTGAACAAATAAAAGTTGCGTATAATAAACACAAAAACAGCTGGTTGTGTATAATGAACAGGAGTAAAAGTATGTAATAAACTGGAAAGAGATAGTAGTGTTTACTTCTGGATTTCAAGAGATGAGACTCTAAGAGCATGCTGGACAACCAAAGAGAACCATCGCCGGAGGGGTACATAACTCTCTTTTGTCTGTATAAAACTAGTACACCATTCTGGCAGTGTTTATTTTCGATTTTAGAAATATGGCACTCCAAGTACATGCTCGAGTGCCACAAAAGGAGAGTCAAAAAGTACCACTTCCGGTGGTGTACAACATTTTCTTTTGTGTGTACAAAACTAGGACAACACTCTGGCAGTGTTTTTTTTTAATTTTGGAAAAGTGGCACCCCAAGTACATGGTCGAGAGCCACAAAGGAGAGCCAAAAAGCACCACTTCCGGTGGTGTACAAAATGTTCTTTTGGGTGTACAAAACTGTACAAAACCAGGACAACATTCTGGCAGGGTTTGTTTTTTCAATTTTGGAAAAGTGGCAGTCCAAGTACATGGTCGAGAGCCACAAAGGAGAGCCAAAAAGTACCACTTCCGGTGGTGTACAAAATTTTCTTTTGGGTGTACAAAACTGTACAAAACTAGTATAAAACTTTGGCAGTAGTTATTTTCGATTTTGAGAAAGTGGCACTCCAGCATGTACTTGGAGTGCCACTTTTAAGAGAGCCGAAAAGTACTACTTCCGGTGGTGTACAAAATTTTCTTTTGGGTGTACAAAACTGTACAAAACTAGTACAAAACGTTGGCATCGTTGATTTCGTATTTTGGAAAAGTGGCACTCCAAGTACATGTATCTATGTAAAGTTGCCCATGTAAACATAAAAACCACACTTTCTACACACACATTGGGCAATACATATCTAAGATTCTTTGCATAAAGAGCTTGATTTTCCAAAAGGAATGGTAGCACACAGAGAATATAACGCTTCCGTTATGGACAAGCGGTCCAAAAATTTAGGCAACCGAAGCCTGTCTGCACGATCACGCCTACAGACTTCCCAGTACGAGATAATTGGGCTTTTATAACATAGTATAAAAGAATCAGATTTTTTTTTTCAGAGCCAACAAATGCGCTTTAATATTGCTTTTTAAACGAAATGAACAACACTTTCGGCACTTGCCCTATTGGAAGAATAGCGCAAGTTAGAAATCATTTGTATTCGGAAAAGGTACATGACTTGAAGAATTTGGGATATAAACTAGTGATCATATGGGTTATATATTTATAATAATGGATCAAACTTATTTTTGATTGATTTCCTTCCAAAGTACATATCGAGAGACACCTTTCAATAAAAATCTCCCTGTTGAATCACAGATATCTGAGCCCCGAGGTTCCAACAGAATCCACCTTCAATAATTCCAACTTGGATAACTAGAATTTCGCGATGTCTCGAAACAACAAACATTACACATAGCCTCCGGGTGTAATTGCCACCCCTTTTGGATTAAAGGAATGCGTGATAATATATGATATGTAAAATGTAATAAACTTCAGCAACATCCGAAATTTTAAAACTGAAGGCATGCAATAACAAAAAAAATAGGCCCGTCGTAGTCCAATGCAAAAAAGAAGCATTTAAAACCACTTTTGGTAGTGCGGAAACAGTTGCAAATGGAAATATACATTTGAGCTCCTTGAAACTGAACTACTACAGTAAAAATTCATTCACCATGTTGTTCTTCTGCCCCTTCTCCCCAAAAAATAAGTAATCTGTGCGCGAAGCAGAAAGCTTTTTTTTTTTTTTTGTCTGACTTCCAGCAACTGAACTAAGAAGCAGAAGAGAGGTGAAGTTTTGCCCTATAGCAAAAAATCTGTCCGTCATTAAGAGCAGGCAATATGTATATACGTATATGCAAACTATTTGCCACAGTGTCTAGATTCCATGCAGAAGGAATTCTTTCATTCGATATTTTAAAAGCGAAGCCTTCAGATGCAGGTATGCATTTCCGCATTTTATCAGCAGAACTGCGCATTATGAAAAAGTAAGTCTGCACATGGTTTTATAATTTTAATATTTTTGCTATGATCAGTTATATTTTTTGTACGACTTAGTCTTAGTTTTAGTGATGACCGTTATTTTTCTGGGTGATTTTCGGTCTTACTTTAAATATGAAATTCACCTTACTTATTCAAAAGTGTAAGTTTTCTTTAACATACGCCGATGAGTCATTACATTATGACAACCCTCAGCCTAGAGAAATGAGCGCGCCTGGAGACCGCACGGTGGCGCAAGTGAAGTTCACAGAGCAGTATATATACAACCCGAAGACCGGCTTTCGGTTCGTAGAGTGTTCGGAGTCAGAATGGGAAAAGCTGCCGATTTATCGGTGTTTGATAAAGGGCAAATTGCGATGGCACGAACCCTCGGAACGACGATCTCTGAAACGGCGCGAATTGTGGGGTTGTTCTCGTTCACGTGCCCCTGTTAGTGAGTACCTACCAAAAGTGGGGCACAGATGGCCAAGCGACGGACCGTCTTCCAGCTCACTGATGCCAGAGGGGAGTGGAGACTGTCGCACATTGTTCACAGCGACCACAAGGCCACAGTGCCACAAATCACTCAAAGCGACAACAGTGGTGATCAGGGCAATGCGTCACGGCACACAGTTTATCGCAGCTTTCTGCGCATGGGCCTGCCTAGCCGAAAACCCAGCCGGGTCCCCATGCTCACTGCACGTCATTGCCAACAACGCATGAAATGGGCCCAAGATCATCGACATTACCTTGGATGATTGGAAGAAAGTGGCCTGGTCTGACGAATCAAGATTCCTGGTGCATCATGTAGACGGCCGAGCGCGGATACCCCGATTACGAACGGAGGCTATGGCACCTGGATGCACTGTTGGGCGGAAATAGGTCGGTGGCTGCGGTGCTATGCTGTGGGCGATGTTTTCTTGGGACACTTTAGGCCCCACTATCTTAACAGCCCCATCCCTGACAGCTGCCAGGTGTCTGAACATCGTTGCGGACCAAGTTCACCCATTCATGGCAATGTTCCTGCTGGTGATGGCCATTACCAACAGGATAATGCGCCATGCCACACTGTCAGAATCGTCAAGAAGTGGTTCGAGGAGCATGCTGGTGATTTTCTGTCAATGCCCTGACTTCCAAATTCACCTGACATAAACCCAACCCAACATTTGTGGTTCTACTTGGAAAAGTGGGTTCGCGCTAAATCACCACACCCAAAATGTACGGGAACTGCAGAACCTGCTGTTGACATTATGGTACCAGATACCCCAGGATACCTATCTCCACCTCATCAAATCGATGCCTCGCCGAGTAGCCGCTGTTTTGCGGGCTAAAGGGGGTCCTACAGCTTATTAGATCGGTGGTCATAATGTAATGGCTCTTCGGTGTATATGCAAATAAGTGTTGATTTATGCCAATATTCATCTAAAAGATACATATCTTTATGTATACTGTTCAAAAGAATTAGGGGAGCAAAAGATATTGTGAGAAACCATGTGCGACTGACGTTAAACGTAAAGTATTATACCGTCGAGTCACATTATTGTGACCACCTCCTACTTTTGACGTCAACAGCTCGTAGCCAATGAAAGAAGGCACGTGTCGTGAGCTGGCGTGTATGGTATATAAGGTGTGCTGTAGGCATTCTGAAGACATATCACTTGTTGCCGTCATGGATAAATGGAACGATTTATCAGATTTGCAAAAAAGGAAGACTATCGGCTTTCGGACCAAGGGTGGCAGTATTTCTGAAACAGCGCAATTTTTGAATTGTTCACGTGCTACTGTATCGTGATTGGAGAAATGGCAGCATTGCGAATAAGCGACGTGAAAACTGGAGAGCACCACGTGCCACTGATATGAGAGATGAACGTTGGCTGCGTAGGTGCGTGAGGGCCGATCGATACGCTACAGTGGTGTAACTCACTCGCCCAATAAACCAGGTGGTACCGGAAGTGTGTGTCTAAAATGACAGTTCAGCAAACCCTGCTGCGTAAGGTGCTCCGATGCAGACGGGTGATCACTGCATTTATGCTAACAAAGGTGCATCGGCAGAAAAGGCTTACATTTGCACGACAGTATCGGAATTGAACCTCAGCTGATTGGCAAAGGATTGCCTTCTCCGATGAGTCACGTTTTCTGCTTCATCGAAAAACGGATGGACGATGGCGTATAAGGCTAGAAACATCGGAGAACAAACACTCTTCGACCATTGCTGAAAGAACACAAGCTGGTAGGGGCAGCGTATGGTCTGGTAAATGTTTTTGTGGCATTCTCTGGGTCCACTCATACCTGTGGAAGACACTATGGACTGAATTCGTTGTGAATCTATCCTTTCAAACTACGTACATCCATACATGCTGATTGTCTTCCCTGGAGTGGATGGGATCTTCCTGTATGAATGCGACTCGTCACACGGCTAGAAATGTTCGAGAGTGGTTGGAAGAGCACGATCAAGGCTTCAAAGTACTTCCCTGGCTGCCTAATTTCCCAGACTTAAACCTAATTGAGCATCTGTGGGACCTCCTCGATCGTTTTGTTCGCTCTATGGATCCTCCACCACGCCCCCCAGCAGCTGTCAGACGCACTGCAGTCCGCATGTCTCCACATACCTGTGAACACCTTCCAGCACCTTACTGAGTCACTCCCAGCCTGTCTACCTGCTGAGCGCGCTGCACACAGCGGTTACTCTGGATATTAGCTGGTGGTCACAATAATGTTACTCGACCGTGTACTTTCATGTAAGATACAGTAGCATATTCAGTAATATGTGTAAGAAAAAGCCCATTAGTGAATTTTTATGAAATACTATTTAATGCGTATGATACGATATGCTATAAATAATATGCATATATGTATAACAAGAAAAAAGTTAGTTTTTGAAGCAAGTAACTGGCATCTACAACGGAATGTGGTCCATTCGAACGATTAAGACCACTGCTCACCTATGTGCCATGAAATTGATGAGGTTGTCAAGGAGGTTTTGGGAGGTCTTTGCCACTCCTTAATGAGTGCAATCTCCAGTTCAGGAAGAATCAACGGAAGAGCCTGCCGAGCTGCAATGCATCTGTCAAGTGCGTTCCAGGCATGCTTTATTGGATTTAAGTCAGGAGAGTATGCTGGCCACTTTATATACTCAATTTTATTTGCCAGAAGCATATTGTGCACTAGCCAATCTCTATGAGGTCGAACATTATCGCCCATAAAAAAGACCGAATCATCCACGGCTGCAGCATAACACACGACAATAGGTCTGAGAATCTCGTTTTTATATATCTCTGGTAAGTCAGACTGCTGTTTGAGATGACGTACAGGTTTGTACGTCCACCTATACTTATGCCTATCCAGAGCATCAATCAATGTTCGCCGTAATGTAATGTTTCCTGCATAAAAGCTGGGTTATTTAGTGTGTCGGATTCCCTCCAGATAAGAACTCATCTATTGTCAGCCTCCAGACTAAATTTCGACTCGTCACAAGAGACTAAGTACTTCATTCCACTCGTCGTGTCGCGAAACACGATGTTCCTCAGCTCAGTTTCTGCAGGCCGTACAATGGCTTGCGGTTCAAGGGACACACGCCGTTGGTCTACGTGCATAAATGCCCCCTTGGTGAAGGCGATTGAGGAAAGTTTGAGTTGTGATCCTAAGTTTAAAATTTTTATCTTTGACCCTCTTAAAATGTGCTATGCTATGAGATAGTTTTTGTCTTTGACTATATTAAAATGTGTTATGCCATGAGTAAACACCTTTGGCAAAATTTTAGTTAAATCAAACAATATTTAGAGGTCGCTCAATAGTATTGAATTTATAAAAACACCCGCCAATTCCTATATACAGTGTTTTACATGCAGTACAAATTCCAGATTATAAGTTGATTTGAAGTACCTATGGTTTGTTCTTTTTTTTCTTTTTTTTTTTTTTCGAGGTTTAACAACCACCGTAAGCAACTCAATGGGCTATAAGCAGTCGCTCGTCCTTAATTTAGGGTCACTGGTTCCAGGGAAGAGAGAGAGCCAGTGCCGTAAGACAAACACAACATCCATGCGTGACCGGGATTCGAACCCGAATCCCTTTCAGACGAATGATCAGAGGCCAACGCTTAAACCACTGCGCCACCGGGGCGGCAATGTATTTGCGGTATGGGAATAACGTATTTATGAAGGTGTTTCCACCCCACCCCCAAACCATCCGGGGACTCTGTGAGAATATCTTCTCTGATAAGCGTCACCCTAGCATGTGTTCAATGACGCGATGCTTTTAATCTTTCCATGACGTCAAACCGCACTGAAATCGGGTTGCCAAAGTGTAGTAAACAAGGCACTACTTCTGAACGAAAAAATAGGCCGCCCCGGTGGCGCAGTGGTCTAAGCGATGGCCTATGATCATTCGTCCGAACGGAGACCGCGTTCGAATCCCGGTGAGGCATGGATGTTGTGTTTATCTTAGGCACTGACTCTATCCCTTCCCTGGAACCAGTGACCCTAAATTAGGGACGGGCGACTGCTTATAGCCCATTGAGTTGCTCACGGTGGTCGTTAAACCTCCAATCCAAAACAAAACAAAAAAGAAAAGAAAACTAGTGGAGGTACTGCTATCACATTAGTCTTGATTTGGCGTCAGTTTTTTCCCTTCTAGGGGCGCAAAGTGGAATTCTAATCCTTTAAAGAATTCTTGTTCAGGCAGTAGACTCTCCTAGTAAGTTGTTATTTTTCTAATATTGAGTGCTTTGTGTCTATCCGTTCCGTGAAACATGGTTATGGCGACTAGAAGTTCTTGTACTAATGGGTTGCTTGGTTCTGAGGGCACTGAAATACGGAGTGGGCCGCCCTGGTGGCGCAGTGGTCTAAGGCGCTGGCCTCTGATCATTCGTCCGTAAGGGGTCCGGTTTCAAATCCCGGTCAGGCATGGATGTTGTGTTTGTCTTACGGCACTGGCTCTCTCCCTTCCCTGGAACCAGTGACCCTAAATTAGGGACGGGCGACTGCTTATAGCCCATTGAGTTGCTCACGGTGGTCGTTAAACCTCCAACCAAAAAAAAAAAAAAAAAATAGAAATACGGAGTGGAAAGTTGCCTTAAAATAGGCAAGTTCTAAGCGTTTTCTTTCACCACCATAAAACGTTGAAAAACCTATTTGTGAAAGTTATAATGAATTAGCTTTATTTTGCTTTACGCTAAGCTAATTATAATGAATAAGCTCTTTCTACCAGCTAGCTAATGATAATAATGAAGCTTTCCTACTGAGCTTCAAATAGTGAATTCAAATTGTTGTTGTTACTAGTTAATTAAGAACATGAATATAGTCTCCTGCTAGTAGTGTAGTAATTAGAATGTATAAAGTCTTAACGCTGGTTGTTAATAGTAATATTAATTGAAATAAACCTAACAGCCAGACAGAGGTCTGACAAAAACTATTAATTGAGAAAGACGTACTTACTCAAATCTTTTTATTATCAACTTCAACTGGTATCAACACACACCGCTACTCAAATAACACGTAGCTCCTCTCCGTACAATAACAAGCACTCTCCATACAATAATAAACGCTGTCCGTACAATAACAAACGCTCTCCTTATAACAAACGCTCTCCTTCACATAAACCAACACTCCCCTTTGCTATCGATGAACGCGCCTATATATACTAGCTACCACCACGTCATGACTTACACTCATTGCCAGATCTCATTCATCGGGTGAAATAATATTTCGTTCAGTAAGAAGATAATTTACATAGTAAAATAAAATAACCAGAGATAGTAAAATCAAAAGGAAAGTGAATATAGAGTATACGTTACAAAGTGCTGCAGCAGCCACTAGAGAAGTTGAATCGTTTCGGCAAAGGGCTCGCAGTCCTGTTCGACATAGGCAAGATAGCGTCAAGAAGTTCGCATAGCTTCCTGAGAGATGGATAAAACTGAAGAAAAATTCTAAACGACGAAGTGACAAACAGGAATTAAATGAAACCGACTTTGTAAATAACCTAGATGATCTGTTTGATTTAGCTCACATGAATGCTTTAATTTTAATGAAAATCAAAGAGAACAAAGCATTTTTTATTGTCCAAAGAGAAAAAATCGTCATGGTTGCTCAGGTGCAATGATACTGTTCTTTCAAAAAAGGAAGACATAGACGAATGATGTAAACAGAAAGCAGATGCATACCTTGAGCGTTATGAAGAAGAAGCGAAGTCATCAGCTTATGATACAACTGTTAACATAGAAATTTCGAGCAATAATAGCGAATTTACAGATGCAGAACAGACCGTAAGTGATGAACCTGTTGATCAAAAAGGAGTGGTAAGAAAAAGGGACGAAGGAATATTGTGACACCTGATTTGGTAGTAGCACTTGATACGCTACCTACATCTTGGCAGCTACTGCCCAAAGTCTTCAACAATACATAACCCAGTTTAATAGTAACAAATGGTCGACTCGAAGATAGCGACACCTCATTTGAGCACATATTGCAACAAATTTGAAGAACGAATTCCAGATCTCTGTACTCTTGCAGGTTCGCTGGAATGGTAAATTTCCTGCAGATCTTACAGGAAGTGGAAACGTGGATCAACCAGCAATAATGTCTGGTGTTGGTATTGACTTAGGTGTGCCTGAATTGGAATCTGGTTCAGGAGAGTGCCAGGCTACCGCGGTGGCAAAAGTGTTAGAAGATTGGGGAATTCGTGACAGTGTTAAAAGCTATATGCTTCGGTATAACAGCGAACAATACTTGACACAGAAATGAAACATGTGTTCTGTCGGAACAGAAGCTTGAAAAGGATCTGCACGATGTGCTGGAAGAAGGTTTTAGTTCATGAATGGGATTTACAACATCCGATCAGCATAGCAATAATCAAATGTTTCAAGCAGTCATGGTTCAACATCGGTAAAACACAGTTTCAAAATGCAAGCACCTGTGAGAGAGTCGTGATTGCTGTGAAAGAAGAATATTATTGTGAATTTTGCACTCAGCCAGCTTTCACTGTAAAAAAAAACAGACATGTGGATTTCCTTGAATTGTCAATCATTTTCCTTGATATAATTCCACCAAAAGGAGTGCAATTTAAGAAACTTGGGGCATTTCACCATGCAAGATGGATGAGAACAGTTTTACATGCCTTCAAGATATGGATGTTTAGAAACCAGTTTAAGCTTTGTGTTTGAAAAGAAAGAGGACTTTGTGTTATATGCATATCCATTGTGCGTATGTACTTGAAGGCATGGTTAACTGCAACTCTCCTTGTTTCTTCTCCAAATAGCGACCTACAATTACTTCAAAAACTAGATGACTATAAAATCGTAAACCAGACAGTCTATACAATCGCCAGCAAAAACTTTGGAGGGCATTTGTGGTATCTAAGTGAGGTAGTTGTTGGATTGCTTTTTCAATAATTTAGGTGTCGGTGATGTCAAAGCTTGCAGTGTTGAAGAACTTGAAAGAGAAGGATGGACTCGAACAACCAAAGCGCATTCAGCTGAAAAGTAAATCAGCAATTGGAATGAACATCGAAGATTTTGTCGCAAAAAACACAGTATCATATTTTGTGCCCTCAGGACTACGTCAAAAGTACTTGGAATTTGATCGGCACACCTGGTGTCACACAGAGGACTACACCGATAAACCATTACATTATGACCACCTACCTAATAAGCTGTAGAACCCCTTCAGCCCGCAAAACAGCGACCACTCGGCGAGGCATCGATTCGATGAGGTGGTGATAGGTATCCTGGGGTATCTAGTACCATAATGTCAACAACAGGTACTTCAGTACCCGTACATTTTGGGGTTGTGGTGATTTAGCGCGAACCCGCTTTTCCACGTCGAACCACAGATGCTCTATTGGGTTCATGTCAGGTGAATTTGGAGGCCAGAGCATTAACGGAAAGTCACCAGCATGTTCCTCTAACCACTCCTTGACGATTCTGGCAGTGTGGCAGGGCTCATTATCCTATCAATTTTGCTACTCTTGCTGAGTAGCTTATTACGTGGTTCAAAAAATATCTCTGTTTGCGTTAACAAGTATCGCATATAATTCTGTTCAACACGTATAAAACCGAATGCATGACTCACCTTTCCCTAAACTTCGGCCCAATGTAAGAACGACGACTTCACTATGTTGTACTGCTGACGGTTCACGTATAAAAACTTGCATTATACGTACAACGTAATGTATTGTCATAGGAATACATTACGTTGTGCATATCCTGTTGTTTATATGTGCGCATTATCCTGTTGGTAATGGCCATCACCAGCAGGGAACACAGTTGTCTTGAATGAGCGAACTTGGTCTGCAGCGAGGTTCAATAGATACTTGACAGCTGTCAGAGATTGTGCAATTGGGATAATGGGGCCTAAAGTGTCCCAAGAAAGCATCGCCCACAGCATAACACCACCGCCGCGGCCTGTTTTCGCCCAACAGTGCATCCAGGTGCCATAGTCTCCGTTGGTAATCGTCGTATCCGCGTTCAGCCGTCTACATGATGCACCAGGAATCTTGATTCGTCACCAGGCCACTGTCTTCCAATCATCCGAGATTCAATCTCGATTATCTTGCGCACATTTCATGCGTTATTGGCGATGACGTGCAATGAAAATAGGGGCCCGCTGGGTCTTCGGCTATGCAGTCCCATGGGCAGAAGGCTGCACTGAATTGTGTGCCGTGACATATTGCCCTGACCACCACTGTTGTAGCTTGGGCGATTTGTTGCACTGTGACCCTGCGGTCACTGTGAACAATGCGCGACAGTCTCTGCTCCCCTCTGGCATCAATCAGTTGCGCACGACACACCGCTGGACGACGGTTCGTCGTTTGGCCATATGTGCACCACTTTTGATACGTACTCAATACAGCGGCATGTGAACAACGCACAAGCCGCGCCGTTTCCGAGATCGTAGTTCCGAGGCTCCGTGCCATTACATTTTGTCCTTTATCAAACTCCGATAAATCGGCAGCTTTTCTAATTCTAATTCCGAACACTTGCTGAGTAGTATCTATGCTAACCGAAAGCCGGTCCTCGGGTTGTATATATACCGCTCTGTGAACTTCACCTGCGCCACCGTTCGGTCTCCAGTCGCGCTCATTTTTCTAGGCTGGGGGTGGTCATAATGGAATAGCTCATCGGTGTATGTGCAAGCAAAAGAGAGAGTATAAAGTTTACAAGTTGTAAACGACTCTTCTGAATGGACTGTAGCTCTCATGCAGGAATATAATAGCATCATGACTACTGAAGAAGATCAAAAACAGTACTTGCTTCAAGTTGTACAACAGAATCGTCGTAATCTTCTACGCAGAAAAAAAAACGTTATTCATCGAGCAACAGAAATCTGATGATTCAGACACAGAGTGAAATAAGATGCCATTGTCATAGAGATTGTCCTTTCATATAGTACGATTGGTTGTCTATATTAATATATTTTGAAGTATCTGTTGTAGTTTTTCTTAGGTATCTATGGAAAGACCATTTTGGCATTAAAATAAATCTTTGAATTCCTTGAGCTTCCTCGAAATATTAATCAAAAGTCTTAAAATTTCGGTTGTCCATCGGTGTGTCCGTTCTTCTGGCAACATGATCAGCCTATTGCCATTTCAGGGATTTTGCTCTGATCGTGATGTCTTCAATCTTGTCATTTTCCTTATCCACGAGTTCCTCTTCTTATCTCTACTGGTTACACCAAGCATGAATCTCTTCATGTTTCTTGCAGTTGTCTGCAGTCTTTGTACGTCTTTATTAGTTAAGGCCAGTGTCTCATCTCCATACGCAAGCAGGAAGAATGCATTGATTAAACACTTTTCCTTTATGACATAATGGTGTATTGCTCTTAAATATTTTACTGTTCCTTTCAAAAGCTCTCCAACTAGGAACACAAATGAAAAATCAAATAACGTACTGATCCGCCCTCTTTGAAAACTGCCAAAACTGCATCGATGTGACACGAGTTCAACGAAGTGCTGATATCGTTGTGCAGCTATGTTCATCCAAAAGGATATGATGGCGTTCGTTAATTGCCAAATGTTCACTGTTGGGGGTCTCAGTTACTAATGGCTATTTCACTCTGATCCCACAGGTGTTCAATTGAGGTAAGATCTCGGGACTATGTGCGCCCTTTTTTGCACGTTAAGGTAACTATCGTCATCCCAGAACCACTGTGTAATATTCCAATCCTTGTGGCATGGCCTATCATATTGCTGGAACTAGCCCTCTCTATCAGAAAAACCAGCCAAATGTAAGGTACCTATCGTCCTCCAGAACCACTATGTAATATTCCGAGCATTGTGGCATGGCGTATTATATTGCTGGAAGTAGCCCTCTCTATCAGAAACACCACCCACATGTAAGGTACCCATCGTCCTCTGGAACCACTGTTTAATATTCCGAGCCTTGTGGCATGGAATATTATATTGCTGGAAGTAGCCTTCTCTATCAGAAGCCTTGTGGCATGGCGTATTATATTGCTGGAAGTTGCACTCTCTATCAGAAACACCACCCACATGTAAAGTACCTCTCGTCCTCCGGAACCACTGTGTAATATTCCGATCCTTGTGGCATGATGTAGTATATTTCTGGAAGTAGCTCTTTCTGTCGAAATACTATGCACATTGCCCTCCAGAACCAATGTGGAATACTCCGATCCTTGTGGCATGGCCTATTATATTGCTGGAAGTAGCCCTGTTTATCAGAAACACCACGCACATGTAAGGTACCTATTGTCCTCCAGAACCATTATGTAATATTCCGATCCTTATGGCATGGTGTATTATATTGCTGGAAATAGCACTCTCTATCAGAAACACCAGCCACTTGTAAGGTACCTATTGTCCTCCAGAACCACTGTGTAATATTCCGATCCTCGTGGCATGGCGTATTATATTGCTGGAAGTATGGCGTATTATATTGCTCTATTAGAAACACCACCCACATGTAAGGTACCTATTGTCCTCCAGAACCACTGTGTAATATTCTGATCCTTGTGGAATGGCGTATTATATTGCTGGAAGTATGGCGTATTATATTGCTGGAAGTATGGCGTATCATATTGCTGGAAGTATGGCGTATCATATTGCTGGAAGTATGGCGTATCATATTGCTCTATTAGAAACACCACCCACATGTAAGGTACCTATTGTCCTCCAGAGCCACTGTGTAATATTCCGAGCCTTATGGCATGGCTTATTATATTGCTGGAAGTAGCCCAAAAACACCACCCATATGTAAGGTACCTATCTTCGGGCCCTTTGATTCGTGTAGAGCAACGTCTGACCGCGGAAAAGTATTAGTCTTTTAAGTCACGAATCTTTCTCATACATCTGAATCCTTTGCAGTCAGTTGCTCATCAAACCATCTCAATGAGGATGGCACGTGTTTGGTTACTGTTGTCTGTTCCTAATAATTTGCTACTTCGGTATTCGTGTGAGTGTGTGTGCGTGTGCGTGTGCTTTAATTCATCCGCAGTCGGAATAAAGTATGGACCAGTGGCGGCCGGTGACTACGTGCTGCAGCACGCTAAAACATTTTGAATTCATATTCGTATTGTTTATTGTAGCTGAAAGTGCATGCATATGATTTGCTGCCAGCCCAAAATCCGATTTTTAGACGGGCCGTAATCAAGGCTCCTGTTCGCCATTCGGTCTGTGGTGTCGGTTAGCACACGGGAATAACAGCGTGGTTCTGCTGTCGCCTACCCAATCGGTCTTTCGTGCTGAAAACTGCGCAGCACGGTCCCAACAGCGTGTCATTCCTGCCTCCTACATCACACACCTCTTGGGGGTCCTCTGATTAAACCGGCCACAAGGGTTTCCAGCATGCTGTATTTCTCTCAGCACGATATAAGATCGGCGGCAGCAAACGGCGTTGAAACCAAAGACCCCTATACCCCGCTTTCTCCTATCGGAAATGGGAGCAGGGCAGTTGACCAATACAATAGAGGGAAAATTTATCAGATTGTTTGTTTGTTTCTGTGCTCTAATAACGTTTGCTTGATCAGTCAGTTAAAATCTATCTGTACTTTTAATGTTTTTTTTTCTTTATTCTGTGGTTTTCGTAATTATTTAATTTCATGAATAGAGACTGCGATTAATTCAGTAGATTCTTTGTTGAAACTACCATTTTCTTCAAGAACTTTAGAGGGGAAAATTTGAAGTAAAGTCCTTAGGTCGACCAACGCCAGATTTGATTATAACTCAGACGGCGAAATGCGGGAAAGTGCATTAAAAATCGCAAATAATAAAGGTGCAAGAGGGATTGACTAAATTGTATATTGAAGAACACTGTAAAAAAGTTTCGTATTAAAAATATGAAACTAAATAAAAACCTATTTTCAAAATAAATAAATACATAAATAAAAATAAATGAGTAATGTTTTCCAGGCAACTGAAGTCGGGGCGGGTTAATCAAGCCGTATATCCCGCAAAATATTAGGCTTAATGCTGTGTCGAATATACGATTACAAATTTAACCATTAACGCCAAAGATGTGAACAAAATGAATAATCATATTAATTTATATAAAATTACGAAAATCTGCTCTCGGGTATTTTCCCCGATGACCAAGATGATGATCCCATTGCCCAATTCCTAAGGCCTGTTGTGGTAGTGGGAGCGAGTCGCAGACCGCGTGTAAATCGCTAAGTCGCAGCACGCACACTCTCAGGAGCACGCGCCGCCACTGGTATGGACTGTATATATACATGGGCGAATTTCCAACTAGGCGCACTAGATACACGCCAAGGGCGCCAGAGGTTAAGGGGCCCGAAAACCTATAATTGGATTGCCAGTTCGTTTTGGTTTTGATGGACCGAAATAAATCAATTCTTTAAGCGACCACTTTATTTATATAGTCAATTGATATTTTACTTTCTCATAATAGTAACACAGTTTTTTTTTGCTGTTGTTGATACTCCAAATTTTCGAGTTGTTATCGAAGTACTTGTTTTTAAAGGAACCGTTAAAATAATTTATAATTTTTTTGTGTTATAAGTGAAGGAAGGATTCACTCTTCCCACGCTTTTCATCGTTTAAGGTGAATACTTAACTGGCCTGCTGTGATATAATTTACTTCCGTGCTACTTCTAGCCAAGGAAAACCAACTTTCTTGGTCCATGGAATTCCCCTATGCCATGGACAGCTGAATCTCTTCGATTTGGGGAATTATTCGCCATAGGAAAACTCCTCCACAAAATGTCACTCGCACTTTTCAAGTGAAGTACTGTGCAGAGATTACATTTTACCCGTATTTTTTAACGTGGAAGACTTTTTATGGTGCCAGTGTCTTCAGGTATTTCATTTTTGCTAGATACCATGCTCGTTGCCTACTGATTTGCCCATTAACGTGAAAAATAAGATTGTCTGAAGCTGTAGCAATGGAAACAGCACATTTTGTAATTGGAACGCATTGCAATTTCCTGACAATTTATACGAAATGTATTGAAAATTTTAGCGAAATTTCATTTTCAGCCACCTTAGCGTTAAATCTTTCAAGTAACTAGCAACTTAAATGGTGCAAAATAACCGGTTTTGCCAAAAATATTAAACTCAAAAAGAAAAGAAATTTTGCTATAACTGAAACGGTCTGTTCGTAGCGTAAAGCTAAAATTTACTAAATTTCCGCTTTGAAAGCTCCTAGCGGGAAATTTATGAACTAGTAGTGAAATTTAAAATGGGCAAAATTCAATGAAATTTTACGTCTTATCATTCACAAAAATAATTTTTGAAAAATCAGTGTAAACCAAAGTTTTTGCTCTTCATCGCCTTTAGCAGGAAATTAATGAATTAATTGCAAAATTTAAATGTTTGAGAAGGAACAGTTAAGCCTCCTAATCTGAGAGCCACAAAACAATTTTTTCCTCTGAGTTGAATAGTTTCTTCTTATAATTTTTTTGAATTTTCGAATTTGACAGTCCTTAGCGGTAAATTCATAAAGTATATGGAATGTTAAAAGTGCCAAACTTAATAGCCTTTGATTTCCTATTAGCCGCAAAAATAATATTTGAAATATCTCTAAAAACAAAAAATTCGATGTGCACAGACAAACACAGTGGTTACATTAGCAACAGTTTCTAAAACGTTCTAACAATAGAAAGATAGAATGTATTTTAAAAAGCATAAAAGCTTTTTTCTTGAATTAACCTTTTTTTTTTTTTTTTTTGATCTGTCGAATGAAATTTTCTGAGGCGATAAGAAGGGGAGGGGTGCCCCGAATCTTTTGGCCCTCAGGGCCCCAAAAGATTTCAAGTCGCCTATGCACATACTGTTTTGTTTTGTTTTTCCCCTTGGAATTCTTGTTGCCTGTCTCCCTCCTTGCGGATATTCTGTCTGCTCATCACTGCTCTTATTACTTGTTCGTTTACACTATGAGAAATCCATGTTCCACTTGTGGGTTCCAGTGGAATAACATTTCAAAGATGTCTCACACGAATTTGTCCAGAGCGTAAACTTGGAACTCCTTACTAAGTGACCCTGCTCTGCATATTACTATTTTGAGCTATTTGAATGGAAGGAAGACAAACCTCAGGCGACGTGAAAGTACTGTGCTATTATCAAAGATTCTCAATACAGTCCTTGAAGTTCGTTGTTGTTACCACGTACGTTGCAGAGTACTGCATTGTAAACATTTTCTTTTTCTTTCTAGGTTATGCGAGACTGTGATCAGGTTGGTAGATGTAGCACCTTCATACCACGCTCCGCTGAGCACATGGCTCACAGACAGCAAGGAGGAGTAATCATCGGACCTCAATCACTACCCGTAGGTGCAAATGGACAACATGCACCACTTCATCGGAAATTAAGTCTCGCACCTCCAGGAAACTGGGCAAGCGCTAATTATCCCTCCTATGTAAGTAATTCATCTTGAACCTCATTGAATTTCTAAATAATTTCAAGTAGTTTTACATATCCTTTCACAGCACCGTATATTTCTGCAAATTTAAGCCTTTTCATAGTTTCCAATGATTTTACAAATAAATAGTTAAGAGCAGTGGATGCTCCTGCTGGGCAACAGCACCAATACATAAAATTCGTTTTGCTTCTCTTCATGCAGTGCTGAAGTTTCCTGAACTCGGGTTGGTGGTTTTTCTGTAAAACGGACATTTTTCTGCCGCTGTGATCTATCTGCTGGAAACTGAAACTGATCGCAGCCCCTAAGTCTGTTTTGCAGCCAGTTCATGTGGGAATGCCATCCCCAATCCTTGGGATTTCCCCACAGCAGTTGGGAACGTGGTTTCGTTTCCCTGGAGCCAAACGGCACTTCTTTGTGTGATGGCTGCAACCCTTGTGGAGAAATTTCTTTCATGGCTTAAAGCTAAGCCGCTCTTTACCCAGTTCGTCGACAGCCTTATCAGACCATTTATAATGGTCTGATAAGGCTGTCTACAGACTGGAGAAAGGAGTGATTTTTTTTCAACCAGGCGTCTCGAGATTCACAACCATTCGTAGGCAAAAATCTGGGTCTCTGAGCAACTTAGATCTCCTAAGCATAATTCACTGAGAAAAAACATTGCTAATTCAACAAAAAATTTTGTCGATATACATTCAACAACATTTTTTGTTGAATTTGCAAAAGTATTTTGTTGAAAATTATTGTTGATTCAACAAAATTTATTGTTATCACGACAAAACGTTTTGTTCATTTAACAAAAGGATTAGGTCGATTTTGGAATTTGTTTGATCCAACAAAACTTATTGTTATCATGACAAAATGTTTTGTTACTGCAACAAAACATATTGTGTCACGATAACAATATGTTTTGTTGCAGTAACAAAACATTTTGTCATGATAACAATAAGTTTTGTTGGATCAAACAAATTCCCCAAAATCGACCTAATCATTTTGTTAAATGAACAAAACGTTTTGTCGTGATAACAATAAATTTTGTTGAATCAACAATAATTTTCAACAAAAAAATTTTGCCAGTTCAACAAAAAATTTTGTTGACTGTATATCGACAAAATGTTTTGTTGAATTAACAAAACGTTTTTCTCAGTGTTTCCTCAGCACATGACGGAAATTTATCAAGACGGAAAGTGCAGTTACTGCTTCAAACGAAAACTGAACTTTTTTTCAATTAGAAATTAGTCCAAAGAATCGTGGAATTAACGCTGTTGATGAAAATGGGATTAAAAAAGCAGACTCGGGGGTGGGAGTGGAGATAAGAACACTAAATGTAGAATTAAGCAATGTCAGATTTTTTATCTGAATTTTATAACACAATTTTATTCATTCAGCACCATACCACAGTCCTAAAACACTTCACAATACGTAATACATACCATTTCAGCCAAAAATAACATTCTTAATGCACTAAACACACACACACACACACACAAAAAAAAAACTAAGTGATAGGTACAAATATCGGGTGCAGTTCCCCTATCTGGGGTACCCACAAGCTGCCACTGGTTCGAGCAGGAAAATAAATTCAGTATTCTTTTAGTATCTTTCATTTATTCCGAAGCAATTAAAGCGTGAAGCATCTGGTTCCTTTTACAATTTCGATGCTCCTTAGCAACGCAACGTATGAAAAATAAATCCCGTTGTCTGACAATGTTTCAACAAACGTTTCACTTCTCTTCGGTAATGGTCTTCTTACAAGAGCAAGATTTCCTTTCGGTTCAAATGTTTCTGGTAAAGAGCTTCTACGCGGACGTTTCACTTTCCGATCTTCATGAAGAACAATGATAAATCTCTGTATAATTTGTTGCACACAATATTTTTCCACGCAATCTCTCTCACCTTATACGTTCGCTTAACGAGTGGAACGCGAATTAGTCAACGTACCTGCACTTCTGCCCATCAGACGCCACCGAAGACGTACTTGTTTTCCTTTGCAAGTCTTGTATGAAAAATATGTGCTTAGGATATCACTTTGACTGTTCGTCCGTCTATCTATGAGCACCAAACTTCTGACTTATTCGCACGATTTGGAAAATTCTTTCTTTCTTGAAAAGCTTGAACTGTAAGAATGGTAATAACGAAACGCATATAGCGTGTTAAATCCGTTTATTTTTGTGGTGTAGTCAGCACAAAGATTCTCCAAGCTTTCGCACTCCACTGGGAGGCCTTTTCAAGGCAATTGTAGACACAAAAATGCAGAGAATTGGAACACGTGAAGAACGAAGGTGATTTTTGAAAATAACGCTGCTGACATCACGAGCATATTAGAAGAATTTTTATCACGTAATTACACTGTGCGCCGTAATGTGTTTCCATCTTTTAATAACGCATGCCAAACCATTGACAGTTCAGTAGAGACTATATCATTGCCTGCCAGTTTGCTGGATAAGATTTCGACTGTTTCTCTGATGGAAGTCTCTTTGAAATTCGTGTAAGGGACAATTCTTCTAATATTATTCCATATAGGAGCGGCCGAGCAATGCATGACTTCTCTGGCGAGGGCTGTATTCTGCATGTCCTGGTTCACACTTCGTACGTGTTCTTTACATCTAGTGTCCAAGGATCGCTTTGTCATTCCGATATACATATATCGTTTCCGTGTTGTCGGGATATACCAACGGTATAGCATACACACCCGCCTTTTCTTTCTCACACTGTCTCTCCTTGCAACTTGTTATTATAAGTGATAAAGGGGTCGGAGACTTCATTGCTATTAATATGTTGTATTTGCGTAATAAATTATTTAACCAATATGTAAAGCCTGGGATATATGTGATCATCACATAGCAAGGGGCACGAGTTTCCAGTGCACAGGACCTTCCACAATTCCATTAAATGCATAGCATAGCCTTCCTCTCGGACAGCCCTCTTTGCACCACCGGCTGTGCTTTTTGATGTGGCCTCAGCTGTAGGATAACGTAAGCATATCGACTTTTCATTGCCTGTGATGATACGAATCCAAAAGCTACGTCCTGTGGATTTGACAGCAATCTGCGACAGAAGGTAACACTTTGTTCAGCCTGCTACTGTGTGGATGCATGGGGGAGTCATTCGATGACACCTGTAGTACAAACCAAGCAGGTGCAGGGGACGAACGATGGTAGATTGGGAACACTCCATCTAAATGGTCAACTGTCTTGTACTGCTGACCTGGTTCTCTATCACAGCTTCGACCAGGGTGTCAGTGTTGACGGTCGTTGGACGTCCTGACCTCGGCTTGTCTAGTGTCCCCATCTTTGAAACGCCAAAACCATTTTCATGCAGTATTTCTGTCCACAGTTTCACCATTTTTTACTGCACAAGTTTTTCTCGCTGCTGCTCTGGCGTTTAACCTTTTTTTTTTAATAATGACGTAGGAGCACCCGAATAGCATGTTTATCAACCTTCTTCATCTGCTCTCCTGATGACGCAATGTGGCTCCGTGCCAAATTCATATTATCAGCTTCGTATGTTCAACGTCATCGCGGTACCCAGTCGACGCTGGTGCGTATTTCATAGAGAAATGAAGGCCCAGCATTATGTACAGCGTGAAACGTGACAAACTTTTGACTCAAATGTATTTACATCCATACATTTCTGCAAGTTTAAGAATGAAATTCGATATGGATAATACACTTGCACAGCCTGCTAGGGTGTGGATGCATAGAGGAGTCTGCTGTCCGAAACTTAAGGGACGAACATGAAATCTGACTATTGCAGAACATCATGCGTTTAAAGAACTTGCTAAAATATGCACACGAGGGTGGTGAGACAGAAATCCCTCTGTGGCTTAGTGGTCTGAGGCGTTGACTCCAATCATTCGAACAACGTGGACCCGGATTCGACTCTCCGATGAGACTTGGGTGGGGTTTTTTTGTTTGTTTTTTTGTTGTTGTTTTTTTTCTGCAAGCACTGGTTCCTTTCCTTTCCTGAAACTCGTAGCACCATATTAGGAATGGGCGTCTACTTACAGCCCTCAAAAATTGTTCATGGTGGTCATTAAATCCAGAAAAAAAAATCCATATTAGTAATCATAAGCACGGATTTTAAACTTTGGTGTTCAGTGGTATTTTTTCAAAAGAACAGCACTTTTTGTTCCCTCATTCAGTTGAATAAATCTGAAAGTATTTTTTCTTCCAGGGGCCTGCAGATGTTCAAGCTAAGCATTGCCGGAGGATGTCTCTTGGAAGCCACGACACCCGTTCGATCCACGCTCTCAACGGACGAGAAGGCTTAACTAGCAGAACTCACAGCACTTTGGGTCTTTCGGCCACAGAGCTCGATGTATGGTCAGAAATGATGAGTGCTCAGAGAAGTCAGAAACCAAGCACTTCTAGGCCATCAAGCAATATGTGCAATAATTTATCTACTGACAGAAATTACTCGCTGTCAACCACACTTAAAACGAAGTAAGTTCAGCTTTTGTTATCTTTTTACAGTTTTTTCTTTTTTACTTTATATGATAATAACAGCAATAGTTCGACGCTTTTCTTCGGCGGGAACACACATTTAGTCACACTAAATTCCTTTTTTGTTCCACGCTCTTCTTCGGGAACACGCATTAAGTCATACTGCATTCCTTTTTTGTTCCACGCTCTTCTTCGGGAACACGCACTTATAGTCACACAACATGTCTTTTTTTTCAGTTCCACGCTCTTCTTCTGGAACACGCATTTAATCACACAACATTCCTTTTTTGTTCCGCGCGTTTCTTCGGGAACCCACATTTAGTCACTCATGCCTTTTTTCAGTTCCACGCTCTTCTTCGGGAACCCACATTTAGTCACTCATGCCTTTTTTCAGTTCCACGCTCTTCTTCGGGAACACGCTTTTAGTCACACAACATTCCTTTTTTGTTCCACGCGCTTCTTCGGGAAAACATATTTAGTCACACAACATGCCTTTTTTTGTTCCACGCGCTTCTTCGGGAAAACATATTTAGTCACTCATGCCTTTTTTTCAGTTCCACGCTCTTCTTCGGGAACACGCATTTAGTCGCACAACATTCCTTTTTTGTTCCGCGCGCTTCTTCGGGAACCCACATTTAGTCACTCATGCCTTTTTTCAGTTCCACGCTATTCTTCGGGAACACGCTTTTAGTCACACAACATTCCTTTTTTGTTCCACGCGCTTCTTCGGGAAAACATATTTAGTCACTCATGCCTTTTTTTCAGTTCCACGCTCTTCTTCGGGAAAACATATTTAGTCACTCA
Organism: Macrothele yani; assembly: GCA_039090855.1. Lineage (NCBI taxonomy): Eukaryota > Metazoa > Arthropoda > Arachnida > Araneae > Macrothelidae > Macrothele > Macrothele yani. Next base: position 61,996,651 of record CM077029.1, read on the forward strand.
TGCCTTTTTTTCAGTTCCACGCTCTTCTTCGGGAAAACATATTTAGTCACTCATGCCTTTTTTTCAGTTCCACGCTCTTCTTCGGGAGCACGCATTTAGTCGCACAACATTCCTTTTTTTCAGTTCCACGCGCTTCTTCGGGAACACACATTTTGTCACTCATGCCTTTTTTTAGTTTCACGCTCATCTTCGGGAACACGCATTTAGTCACACAACATGCCTTTTTTTTCAGTTCCATGCTTTTCTTTGGGAACACGTATTTAGTCACGCAGCATGCCTTTTTTTCAATTCCATGCTCTTCTTCGGGAACACGCATTTAGTCACACAACATGCCTTTTTTGTTCCACACACTTCTTCAGGCACACGTATTTAGTCACACATGCCTTTTTTTTCAGTTCCACGCTCTTCTTCGGGAACACGCATTTAGTCACATAACATGCCTATTTTTTAGTTCCATGCTCTTCTTCAGGAACACGCATTTAGTCACACAACATGCCTTTTTTGTTCCACGCTCTTCTTCGGGGGCACGAATTTAGTCACACAACGTGCCTTTTTTTTTTTTTCTTTTCCCACGCTCTTCTTCGGGAACACGCACTGAATCATCCAACATGCCTTTTTTCAGAGAGTGGATAACCGAAAAACTATTAAATAAATGAGTTTACTTAGAAATAAAATCAACTTGAAGGTCTAACAGATGGACAGATAAAATGTGAGGGAGAGAAAATATTCAATGATAAAGTCGGAGATAGGACAGAATTATGTTTATCGTGATGAAAAACTGGCTTTTGTTTATAATGACCCTAGAGAAATGCATCGTTTGTTCAGAAGGAATTATGTAACATATGACCTCAAGCAAAGAATCTTTCAGATTTAAACACGCGATGAGTTATTCGGAAAGGTCCTACTAAACGATTACACCATGGACTTAGATTGGACTGAAAAATGTGACAGTATAGCTTCGTAACATTTGTTGAACGAACTGAAGGCCTTTGGAAGAAACTACCACGGAATTTGGTGCAAATAATCTCATTCAGCCAGTTCCATTTTTTTTTTTTTTTTTTTTGCTTTTCACCAACTGTAACTCTTATCAGGATCAGAATACAAATCCTGTGACGTTCGCTCTAATTGAACTTTCCTTTTTGTTACTTTCTCTATGTAAATTTGAGTTCATTCTCCTTTAGCGTTTTTCTGCCTTAACGTGATATCTTCTCTCTCGCAAGAGTATAGTTGGCAACACCTTGAGGCCTGAACGTATGACTTGCGTGTGTGTGTGGTGTGGAGATGGTGGATGTTGTAATGCTATAATCGTGGAAGCGGCTTGGTTTAATTTAAATTTGTTCTCTTTGAAGTCTGCGTGTTATATCTTTAGTGATTTTCCTTAATCAAGCGTTCTGATTGTTGATTCATATTAGTTGGATTCAGTTAATTGAGTCATTGTTGTGCCTTACTGAAAGTGCCAAAGGAGTGCTGGCTGAATAAAGACTAAACGTAAATAACCTCTTCTTGAAATTTCTTGAGTGACTCCTGTTTCACTGTAGCTGAAGTATTTAGGAACTGAATTATGCAGTGCTCAGTCAGCCATATATACACGAACTTTACAATCCATCTATGTATATTAATCTTAGCATAAACGAAACGGAGTAAGGAAATGGATCGGTTGTAATAATGAGGAAAATTAATAACAATCAGTATTCATAAAATGAAATAAACAGCCAGTCACAACATCGTGTATATCAGAGGCGCAATACGAATCAATTTTCTCTGCGCTCTTAAAACAAAACTACAAACTTTTTTGTTCCCACGTAATCAGGCTCTCTATTTGTAACTTGACCATACAGGCCGCCCCGGTGGCGTAGTGGTCTAAGCGCTGGCTTATGACTATTCATCCGAGATGGGTCCCGTTAGAATCCCGGTAAGGCATGGATGTTGTGTTGGCTCTCTTGCTCTGGCTCTTGCTCTTCCACTGGAACTGGGCACTTGCTCTCTCTCTCTCTCTCTCTCTCTTCCCTGGAACCAGTTGCCCTGAATTAGGGACTGGCGACTGCTAATAGCCCATTAAGTTGCTTACTGTGGTCGTTAAACCTTCAATTAAAAATAAATTGACCCTATAGCACAAACGAGTACTCGATATTAAAATTTGCTCGAATTCCGGTGAGGCATAGATGTTGTGGTGGCTCTCTTGCTCTGGCTCTTGCTCTTCCACTGGAACTGGGCACTTGCTCTCTCTCTCTCTCTCTCTCTCTTCCCTGGAACCAGTTGCCCTGAATTAGGGACTGGCGACTGCTAATAGCCCATTAAGTTGCTCACTGTGGTCGTTAAACCTTCAATTAAAAATAAATTGACCCTATAGCACAAACGAGTACTCGATATTAAAATTTGCTCGAATACCGGTGAGGCATGGATGTTGTGTTGGCTCTCTTGCTCTGGCTCTTGCTCTTCCACTGGAACTGGGCACTTGCTCTCTCTCTCTCTCTCTCTTCCCTGGAACCAGTCGCCCTGACTTAGGGACGGGCGACTGCTTATAGCACATTAAGTTGCTCACTGTGATCGTTAAACCTTCAATTAAAAATAAATTGACCCTATAGCACAAACGACACAATTATCGCCTTTTCTACTGCCCATACAATCCATTGAGACAAAAAAATGGGATAAATTTGTCCTTGGGAAGCCATCTAACCAGGATTGCAGCTGGTATAACCCCCTAGGATATGAACCTTCTACTCCAACCTGTTCTAACCAAGGCCGTCTTGAAAGTACAAGACCAAAACGCACGAGAAATGAGTTCCCTCCGTTTGTGACGTCACTCTCATATTACATAGCCTGATACGTCGGCGTCGTTTTTGACGTCATACACAACAACGTTGGAAACCAATCGGAAGGCTTGGTTTCCGCGTAACGTCACGAAAAGAGAAAACTCATCTCTCTAATGATATGGTCTTGTGTTTTCTTGAGAGCCTTGGTTATAGCCTAGTGTGTTAGAATATCTAGGGTTCATATCCTGGGAGGTTATACCGGCTCCAACCTTGATTAAACAGCTTCACGAGGAAAGTTGTCTCAATACCACTTGTCTCAATGGGATGCATGGGCAGTGGAAAAAGTCGGCAATTCTTCATCCGACAAGGTAGGATGAAATTATTTTAGGATTTTCTGTTACCGAGCACTCGATATTAAAATTTGCCCGCAAAGTGGATGTTTGTAGTCAAGATTCCAAGTCCACGACCAGTTTTAGCACGTCTTCTGTAAAAAAAGATCGTGCTAATGTTATCGGTTTGTCCGTCCGTCTGTACCCACGATATCCCTGCAACTATTAGTCCGATTTGAAAAATTATTTTTGCATTGGGAAGCTTGAAATATGCGAATGATAATCCTTCATTTCGTATTTTTACGATGTACAATTTCCCCGCTGGAGGGCGTAAAGGCAGATGATATCGAATTCAAAAATGCGTTTTATTCCACAAATTTGCTTCTAAACATCCGATTGAAAAAATTATTTGATCTTTCGATTCCATTTATGTCGAAGTGTATTTTAGATATAGTTACTTTTTCAAATTACGCATAGATTTTCCGCTATGGGGCGTAAAATTAAATTACATTTTCCCCGATAACTCTTCTTCTAAAACTCCGATTTGAAAAACATTTTCTTCAGCGGATACACCTCCTGATGGAAAATATTTTGCATATGATTTTAAATTTTTGATAAAGAATATTTTGGTGACCAGGGAGCGTAAGTGTTAAATTTTGCTTCTGATGTATTTGCCATAAAATCTGAGCTTCTAAAATATCGATTGAAAAAATTATTTCGTGGACTGATGCCACTCACATCGATAAACCTTTACGGAATATTTTCTTCTTAAAATATTCCACAGTTTCTCCGCCAGGGGGCGTAGATATACTGTATATCTGATTTTTGCCAATATCCCCACTTCTAGGAGTCCGATTTGAAAAATTCCTTCTTTTCTGGATAGTGTTTTCAGTGTGACATATTTTCCATATAATTTCAAAATTTTCAAGTAATTCATAGACTTTCCGCTATGGGGCATAGAGGTAAATTTCGTTTCTCCCCATATCTCTGCTTCTAAATCTCCGATTTGAAAAATTCTTTCTGCACCGGATACAGCTCCTGGTGAGAAATCGTTTGCACATAATTTCTAATTTTTGTAAAAAAATGGTTTGGCCACCAGGGGACGTAAATCTTGATTTCTGCTTCTGAATTATTTACAGGAAAATATAAGCTTCTAAATTCTCGATTGAAAAAAACGTCGTTTGTAGACCGATACTACTCTTGACGACAAACCTTTTAGAAACATTTTCTTTTTTAAATAATGGATGGTTTCTACGCCAGGGAACGTAGATATATATCTTATTTTCGTTAATATCTCTACTTTTAGGAGTCCGATTTGAAAAATTCCTTCTTTGTTGGATAGTGTTTCCAGAGTGACATGTTTTTCACATAATTTCAAAATTTTCAAATAATTCATAGACTTTCCGCTAAGGAGGCATAGCGCTAAATTGCTTTCCCTCCTATATCTCTGCTTCTAAATCTCCGATTCGAAAACTTCCTTCTGCACCGGGTACAGCTCTTGATGGGAAATCCTTTGCACATACCTTCTAATTTTTGTAAAATCTGGTTTGGCCACCAGGTGGCGTAAGCCTTTATTTCCGCTTCTGATGTATTTGCAGCAAAATATGAGTTTCTAAAATCTCGATTGAAAAAAAAGTCGTTTGCTGACCGATACTGCTCATGTCGGCAAACTTTTAGAAACATTTTCGTCTTGAAATAATGCATGGTTTCTACGGCAGGAGGCGTAGATGTATATCTTATTTTCGTCAATATCTCTACTTCTAAGAGCCCAATTTGAAAAATTCCTTCTTTGTTGGATAGTGTTTCCGATGCGAAATGTTTTTTTCCTATAAATTCAAAATTTTCAGGCGCAAAGGTAAATTGCGTTTTCTGCGTTATTTCTGCTCCTAAAACTCCGATTTGAAAAATTCTTCCTGTATGGCATACAAGACCTGATGGAAAATATTTTTAACATAATTTCTAATGTTTGTTAAAGAATGGTTTGGCCACCAGAGAGCATAAGTGTTAATTTCTGCTTCTGATGTATATGTAGCAAAATCTGGGTTCCTGAAAACTCGACTAAATTTTTTTTTTTTTTTTTTATGCCGCTCATATAGAAAAACCTTTTGAGAATACTTTTTTCCTAAAATAATGTATGGTGTTCCCACCAGGGGACGTAAAGTCACATATTATTTTTGTCGATATCTCTGTTTCTAAGAGTCCGATTTGAAAAATTCTTTCTTTGTAGGAGAGCGTTTCCGGTGCGAAATGTTTGTCATATAAATCCATGTTTTTCTTAACGCACAAGGCTGCAAAGATAGGACGTAAGCTCACGATTCCGTTTACAGCAATATCTGAAGGATTAAAAACCCGATTGAAAAACTTCTTTCTTGCGTCAGATACTATTGTTTTCCATACCGGTTCCATTGACTTTGAATAGCTTTGATAAATTTAATTTGGGTCGGAATGGATTCAAAAGACGTGCTTATTACACCCGGAAATTCGGTGTCATCTTTCTTGTTCTTTTTCCATTCAACGAAACTTACCGCCAGAATAATAAAAATAAAACGCAATTTCCATTGGTGATCTAGACAATCGATACCCCAGACAGAAGAGACACAGTTCTTCGGTGTATTGTATTTATATCCTAGTTGTATTTATGATAAGGTGCTTGCATTATTTTCCTAATAGAATTTATTGTTTCATCTTTTTTTATAAATTACTTCGTTAATTTCTGTACTTTAATACCCTCAATAACGATACTTATTTTGACGATACCAATTAAACACCTAATGATACTAAATTGTGTAAAAATACCTTCCCCAGAGGTACCAGTAATATATCGATATTGCGTAGAAACGATTGGTGTAATTTTCTTGCAGTTTTCATCGATATCATAAGCTCCACCAAAAAAATTTCTAATTGCGTGCCTGATGTACATACAGGGTAATTATAATTGAACTTATTTCGAAAAAAGGAAAATAAAAATAAAAACCAAAACCAAAACCAAAAATCATGATGTCTAAACACGTTTAATATAAAAAAGTATGAACCTCGTACAATAGGACATAAATACATACAGTTAAAAACACACTAGTACTTTCGTGACCGCCATCGGTCACTTCCTCAGGTGTGACTACCAGTTCTAAGCAGCAACGGTCAGCATATATGTAGAACATGATGTGTCAGGTCAGACGGGTGCGCAGAAAGACATACAGTAGAAAGAACAGGTGGTCAAAAGTCAATAGTAATTATTACATTATTCAAATCACAGTAAGTCATGTATAAGGTATTTTCAAGCTTTTTTTTTTTTTTTTTTTTTTTTTTTTTTGATTGGAGGTTTAACGACCACCGTGAGCAACTCAATGGGCTATAAGCAGTCGCCCGTCCCTAATTTAGGGTCACTGGTTCCAGGGAAGGGAGAGAGCCAGTGCCGTAAGACAAACACAACATCCATGCCTGACCGGGATTCGAACCCGGACCCCTTACGGACGAATGATCAAAGGCCAACGCCTTAGACCACTGCGCCACCAGGGCGGCTTTTCAAGCATCAGGAATATACATAGGAATATTTTTTTTTTTTTTGGATTGGAGGTGTAACGACCACCGTGAGCAACTCAATGGGCTATAAGCAGTCGCCCGTCCCTAATTTAGGGTCACTGGTTCCAGGGAAGGGAGAGAGCCAGTGCCGAAAGACAAACACAACATCCATGCCTGACCAGGATTCGAACCCGGACCCTTACGGACGAATGTGCAGAGGCCAGCGCCTTAGACCACTGCGCCACCGGGGCGGCTTAGGAATATCATCGTTGCAGCAACTTGTCCGGTGAGCCAAAATCTGAAGGGATGTCTAAAAACGGCAAAGTTAAATCCAATTCAGTTTCAACTGAAAATTTAATAGAGACAAATTTTGACGAAAAGCTATTAACCAAATCCTGTAAGTCCGACGTTGACCCCTCCCAAAAAAATAAAATATCATCAACGTATCGAATATAAAGGAGTGGTTTAATAGGGAAGGTGTTTAGCCCCTCGTTTTCCAATTGCTGTAGGAGAATTTCACCAAGGAGGGGCGATAGTGGAGTACCCATTGGGGCCCCTTCTAACTGCTTATAAATAACATCATTAAAACGAAAATACGTCCTATTATAAACAAGTTGCAGAGCATGAATTATAGCTTTAGCGTTAGGGGCAGAAAAAGTATTGGAAGCCAACAGTTTGGAAAAAATAAAATTATGAACAGCGCGAACAGGAATATTTGGGAAACAATGATATGACATCAATCGTCCAAGATGAGAACGGGTTCGTATCCCGGTGAGGCATGGATGTTGTGTTTGTCTTACGGCGCTGGTTCTCTCCCTTCCCTGGAACCAGTGGCCCTAAATTAGGGACGGGTGACGCTTACAGCCAACTGAATTGTTCATGGTGGTCATTAAAGCCCTAATAAAAAAAATAGTCGCCATGCATAAAATATATAAAAAAAGATTCATATTTAAAGCTTGTAGTGTATGTCTATTAATAATTGTTTCTAACTATAGCTAAACACTACATGTGCTAAATGTCAAGTTCACCAGTAATGAAATAGGTGTTCACTCTAAATAAAGTCAAGGTTATGTACTTACTAATATTTTATTTCCATCCACTTCAAGAAAGCATGGTATAATCCAGCATCCTTAATTCAACACTGTTAATCAATCAATCATATATCACGCACTTTACAACGCTAATAGCAATATAAATCGACAAACGTAATACTCTCATCAAAGATTTAACATCTCCGTACCAAACAGATCAGATCAGATCATATGTAGAGGATTTTAGGAAGGGAGTGTCTGACCGAAGGTCATAAACAACCCTTAGAAATAGGAAGCTATGAGATTTGGGCTACCACACCAAACAACTACGTCGCAATATATATATATATCATACATCATTTCTGGTTCTTATCACATGCATACGTCACTTACGTACAGACCTCAGAAGTGTTGCCAAACCTCATTCATGTAAGAGAGAAGATATCTCGTTAAGTTTTTCTTTTTTTTTTTTTTTTTTTGATTGGAGGTTTAACGACCACCGTGAGCAACTCAATGAGCTATAAGCAGTCGCCCGTCCCTAATTTAGGGTCACTGGTTCCAGGGAAGGGAGAGAGCCAGTGCCGTAAGACAAACACAACATCCATGCCTGACCGGGATTCGAACCCGGACCCTTTACGGACGAATGATCAGAGGCCAGCGCCTTAGACCACTGCGCCACCGGGGCGGCTCTCGTTAAGTTTGGAAAGTGCAAAAGAGAACAAACTCAAATTTACATAAGAAAAGGAACTAAGAATGGAATTTAAATTAGAAAATACGCCACAAGCTGCAATTAAAATTGACTAATATACCTAAGAAAATACACTTACAAATATTTAAATATCAACTTATGTCTCCGTTTCACACACGCATAACCCGTTATGGAAGCAAAAAGCGTTGCAAGTTGTTCAGGCAAAAATTCCAAGTTTCAGATTAATTCAGTTGTAAATTTTACAGCTAAAATTTGCTGTACTTTACCTAGAGATGATCCTGTTCTGCATAAAATTTGATGTAGTTTATCTAGATATTGTCCTGCTCTGCTTCACATTTGATATAGTTTATCTAGAGATTACCCTGTTCTGCTTCAAATTTGCTGTAGTTTATCTAGAGGTTGTCCTATTCTGCTTCAAACTTGATGTAGTTTATCTAGAGATTGTCGTGTTCTGCTTCAAATTTGATGTAGTTTATCTAGTAAAAATTTCTGTTCTGCTTTTGTAAAATTTCGACCACAGACAGATAAATCCTTTTGTTTTGGTGTTTAATGACAACCGTGAACAACTCAATGGGCTCCCGTCCCTAATTTAGGGTTGCTGGTTCCAGGGGAGAGAGGGAGCTATCGGTGTAAAAGAGACACATCATCAATAGGAGACTGGAAACTTGGGTCCAGCTCTGATGACTATCCAGAAACCTGCGCCTCTGACCACTCGGCCACCGAGAGACCGACCGTTCCATCTTTAATTTCAATAGGTAATGCAGAACATTCAGATCGGAATAGAGCATTAGTATCTTATCGAGAAATTATGTGTTGTTGAGCTGCTGTGCAATGTTATATTGATACCTGTTTCAGTTTTCATTTTCTGTATTGTGTGTGTTTCTTGATTTACTTCAGGGCATGGTCAGAAGCAGGCCGTTCCTGCGATGAAACCACCATCCAGCCTTCCGTACGGCAGTTTCAAGATGGATCCGATTATTTCTACACAAGCTCGAGGAGGCCGTCTACAAGGAGACTCGTCAGTCAAGTAGGAAATATTTTCAATTATAATTTGCCCCACTGACATCACACAGTCATAAAAGAGCAAAAACATTGTCCTTTGTAATTGCTAATCTTACAAATTAGCAGTTACAGAAATGTAAAGTGTCTTAAAAAGCCACGTAACTAACTTAACAAAACATTAAATCTAACTTCATGCATTATTTGGAGATTAAAAAGAAAAAGGTGAAATGCGAATTTTCATTTCTTGAGGGCAAGGTTACTTATTTTTTATTTCCTCCAATCATTCAGTGATAAACAGCATGTTACTAAACAGTTACTTCAGTATTGTCTGATAAGATGATTATGTCTATAAAACATTTTTTTCTATTGAAGGTTTTTTTTTTTTTAAACAAGCAGACATAAACAGGAGAAAGAAATTCCACAGCAACAAGAACAAATCCCACATGGTTGACAGCATGCCAAATGATCGATTTACACAGATATAGACAGTGTTGATCATGTAATACATTGTGAACAAGTATACATCAAACATGGATTTTACAGTATCCTAAATGACCAATGTACACATATAACCAGTGTTGGACAAGTAACACATTGAGAGCCAGTGCGGAAAGACAAACACAAACATCCGTGCCTCACCAGGATTCGAACCCAAACCCAATTAGAATGATCATAAATCATCGCTTAGATCACTGCGCCACCGGGGCGGCATAAAAACTTTTGTCATATACATTTAGAACATGCGTTTTATTAAGAACTAGCTGAACTACCCGGCATTGCTCGGGAGAATCTGATGATAATTCACTATCTAAGTTGTGTGCAAATGAAATGAAAACGTTTATTTTTTTTTACGGCATGAACCATACCTCCTAATACTGTATTTCATTTTTTCGTTGAATTTGAATTTTATTCTCTGTAGAGTTTTTAAGCTCGCAGTATTTGTAGTTTTTTCCATTTGATTTTTTGTTGTTTACTTACCTTCAGTTCCGACGCTGAATTGTGTCGCAGTTCTTCACACGAAAGCACTTGACACACACAAAAAAAATCAATTCTTGCACTTATTACAACAAAAAGTATCAAATTCGAATTCAAAATTTAAAAAAGTAAATAATCGAACTTTTTACGAAAATGTTGCATGGGGGACCCTGGCTCCGACTCCTTCCAAAAATCATCTGCGGTCTAAGTTAGAGTACCATGAGTTAGTATACCAATTCAAAATAAAAAAAGTAAAAAAAAAAATGGAACTTTTTACGAAAATTTTGTATGGGAACCTCTTGACCCCGGGCTCCGACACTTTCCAGAAACCGTCTAGGGTCTAAGTTAGAGTACCATGAGATAGTGTACCAAATTTGGTAGTTCTAAATTGCAAACTGTAGATTTGTATAGTGGGCAAACAAACAAACATTCAACTTTATACTGATATATTAGATAATGAATCTTCTTGCTGTAGTCATAACTATTATTCACAGCATATCATCTGATTTGTCGGATTATATATACAAGTTCATACTCTTTCTGCTTGCTATTGCCATAATCATTATCCACATGCCATCTGATTTGCCAGATGTAGAAAGAATATTAAGCTGCTCGACGAAACTAAGGTAACACGAAAAAAATACGGTATATGTGTATATATTCACACACACACACACACACACACACACACACACACACACCTAAAAATATCTTTGGAGGAATATAGAGATAATTTCTTTACCTTCTCAAAAAAGAAATTTATTTCTATATTCTTCCAAAGACATTTTTAGCACGTCTTTTGTGAAAAAGATCACGCTTATGCTATTGGTATTCCGTCCGTCCGTCCGTCCGTCTGTGGACACCATATCTCTGCAGCTATTAGAACTTTTTGAAAAATTCTTTTTGCATTAGGAAGCTTGACATGCGCGAAGAGTGATCCTTGTCTTCCTGTTATTTTCTGATGCACAACTTCGCCGCTGAAGGGCGTAAATGCAGTTGATATCGAATTCAAATTATATTTTATTGCATATATTTGCTTCTAAATATCCTATTGAAAGAAAGCTTTCTCCCATTCGATGCCATTAATAACGGTCTATTTTAGAGCCAGTTTTTTTTCAAGTGATGCATAGATTTTCCGCTTGGCGGCGTAAAAGTAAATTGTTTTTTTACCTGATATCTCTGCTTCTAAATGTCCGATTTGAAAATTTCTTCCTGCATCAGATACAGCTCCTCATGGAGGATGTTTTGCATTTAATTTCAAATTTTTTCTTAAGAAAAAAAAATAGAAATTGTCTATTTTTGCTTCTGATGTATTTGCAGAAAAATCTATACTTCTGAAAACTCGATTCAAAAACTTCGTTCGTGGACAGAAACAGGTCACCTCGAAAAACCTTCTGAGAAATACCTCCTGTTGAAATAGCGCACAGCTTTCTCACCAGGGGCAGTATGTCTAATTTTTGTCGACACCTCTGCTTCTCAGAGTGCCATATGAGAAATTATTCCGTTGTTCGACAGGGTTTCCGGTGCGAAATGTTTCTCATATAGTTTCAAAACAATGTATAGATTTTTTGCTAGGGGTTGTAAAGGTAAATTGCGTTTTCCTCGATATCTACGTTTCTAAAACTCCAATTCGAAAAATTCTTCCTGCATCGGATACAGCTCCTGATGGGAAATGTTAGGCATGAAATTTCTAATTTCTGATAAAGAATTGTTTAGCCACCAGACGGTGTGGGCGTCTGTTTATGCTTCTAACGTATTTGCAGCAAAATCTAAGTTTCTGTAAACTCGATTCAAAAACCTTTTTTCCGTGATCCGATACAAATCACCTCGAAAAACCTTTTGAGAATACCTTTTGCCTAAAATAGAGCATAGTTTTGCCGCCACTGGGCGTAGATATATATCTTTTTGTCGATATTTCTGCTTCTAAGAGTCCGATTTGAAAAAAATATTTCTTTGTTGGAGAGCGTTTCATGTGCGAAATATTTCTCATATATGTTTCAAAATTTTCAAGTAATGCATAGATTTTCCGTTAGGGGTACGTAAAGGTAAATTGCGGTTCCCCGATATCTCTGCTTCTAAAACTCCGATTTGAGAAATTCTTCCTGCAGCCGATACAGCTCCTAATGGTAAATGTTTTGATTATAATTTCTGATTTTTGAGAAAGAATGGTTTGGCCACTACAAAGCGTAAGTGTTTATTTCCGCTTCTGATGTATTTGAAGCTAAATCTGAGCTTCTGAAAACTCGATTGAAAATATTATTTCGTGGACCCATACCGCTCACCTCGGAAAACCTTTTCAGAATACTTTCTTCTTAAAATAACGCATTATTTTTTAGTCAGGGAGCGTAGATGTATGTCATACTTTTGTCGATACCTCTCTTTCTTGAAATTTTTTCTTTATTGGAGAGCTTTTCTGTTGCGAAATATTTCTCATATAATTCAATATTTTTCTTAGCGCACAAGTTTGCCCCTAGAGAGCGTAAGTTCACGTTTCCGTTTACTGCAGTATCTGCGGGACTAAAAACCCGATTGAGAAATCATTTTTTTAGCCAGGTACTACAAACTATGAAAACTCTATTCGTATATTTCCTTCCGAAAATAATGCACAATTTCGCCGCTTGGGAGAGCCAATGTTTATTCCGTTTTCTCCATAGCTCTGCTTCAACATGTGCGATTTAAAAAATTATTTCATCACCGGATGGCATTCACCTTGTGAAACACTTTAAGTTAGTATTTGAGGAGTTTTATATTTCACAGTTCTGACGCTACGTGGTGTTTGTGTTCTGTTTGCAGCTGTATATCTGCTCCTGAAAACCCTACTGAGAAATTTCTTTTTCTTACTGCATGCCATTCGCTACAATATACAGGGTGTTTCAAAAAGAATGACCCGATTTCAAAGTAGTATATTTAATAAGGCAAATGTGGGATAGTTACAAAACAAAGAGCCAAGTATGAAGGAAGGTCTAAAGTTTCACTCACTACCATTACAAATGTTCAATGTGCCCTCCAACTGCTGCACGGACCACATCAAGCCATTAGCTGAATTCATCCCAAACGCGTCGGAGAGTGTCTTCAGTTACAGAATTTACTACCGCAGCCGTGACTCTCGTTCGGAGCTCATCCAAGTCAGCGGGTAAAGGGGGAACATAAACACGGTCTTTTACGTATCCCCATAAAAAAAAGTCACATGGTGTGATGTCTGGAGATCTCGGAGGCCAAGCGTGTAGTGCCAAGTCATGGGGTTCCCTGCGTCCAATCCAACGCTGAGGCAATGTGTCGTTTAGAAACCGACGAACTTAGAGGTTCCAATGTGGCAGTGCGCCGTCCTGCTGCAAAATGTAATCTTCAGAGTCGTCCTGCAGCTGTGGAAGTAGTCAGTCCTTCAGCATTGCAAGATAGGACTTGCCCGTAACAGTGTTTTCCGCAAAAAAGAAAGGGCCATAAACCTTTCTAACAGAAACCGCGCAAAAAACATTCAGTTTTGGTGAATCACGTTCATGTTGGAGGGTTTTATGTGGATTCCCCAGTACCCATATGCGAACATTGTGGCGCAAAACTTTCCCTCTTTCATGAAAGGTTGCTTCATCGCAAAAAATCAACCTTTGTACGACGGTGTCGTCCTCCATATCCTCTAACAGAGTTGCACAAAAATCTTTTCGTTGTGTTTTGTCACCTCCACGAAGAGCTTGCACTAGTTGCAATCTGTACGGCTTCAGCAGCAAACGTCGTCGTAAAACACGCCAAACAGTCACATGAGGGATGGCAAGTTCGCGGCTCGCACGACGATTAGACTTCCGTGGGCTTCGCTGAAACGCTTCGTGAATTTGTTGCACATTCGTCGCTGAGGTGGTTGGTCGTCCAGGACTCTTTCCCTTACATAAACATCCTGCTTCTTCAAATTGTCGATACCAACGACGAATGTTTTTGCCCACTGGTGGAGCACTGGCGTAACGCCGTTTAAACGCATGCTGCACCGTAATCACGGATTTGGTCTTGCTAAATTTGAGCACACAAAACGCCGTCTGTTGCCTCAACGCCATCTTCTCACTCACTAATCGTAGCGGCTGTTTAGACGCTCGTGCTGCCATCTAGTGGTAGTCATAACAAACTCTGGGCCACGCCCGTAGACATGATACGAGTCGCATTCATCAGGGGTTCGTGGTTGCCGAGATATCCACTTTTCAAATCGGGACATTCTTTATGAACAGGGCCGGCTGGACCACAGGGGCAACCGGGGCAGTCGCACCGGGCCTCGCGCCTTTAAGGGGCCCCGCAGTTTAAGAAAAAAATTTAGTTATAATTTTTTACAACTATTTTTTTTGTGTGTGTGTGTAAGTTTTCGGGTGCGAGGCCCTTAAAAAGATGTTTCTTTTTTTTTAAGTTTTTTTGTTTGTTTGTTTCCAACTCCGGTTTTCGAATAGGTTATCGCCCTTCGCCGTACAAATACGAAGATCTGTAGATTTCAAGTGATTATTGTAACGACCTTGATATTTTCCGAATTCATGAAATCGCAAATTTAATTTCATCATCTTGTGGCCCTTGCTTTTATATATTTAACAATTTGCGTGCAAACCAGATACTTAAATTTAAATAAAATAAAAAAGAACAATATCAAAGTTGGTTTCGGGATACACATGGAGGCTATTTATTCAGTGACTTTAAAAACATTACTGGAATTTTTCTTTAAAAAATCACATATGAGCTCGTATAAAAGTTTAAAACGTCACTAATTTGTCAGTTACTCCATTTTGCATTAAAAGTCAATCACTAAAACATGTATCAGGAGATAAAAACCATTTATACGAATTTAT
Organism: Macrothele yani; assembly: GCA_039090855.1. Taxonomy (NCBI): domain Eukaryota; kingdom Metazoa; phylum Arthropoda; class Arachnida; order Araneae; family Macrothelidae; genus Macrothele; species Macrothele yani. The sequence goes on from CM077029.1 coordinate 62,011,780, forward strand.
CATTTATTATTTCTACACTAAAATGTTCGCAATCCAAAACATTTCGCTACGCACGTAGCTTTTTGTCATTTTGTGAAGCAGTTTTTATACAATAAGTGAAAATACAACCTCAACCCCATCTCCTCGGAAAGAAAATCTTAGATTTTAAGTTTCTACTCTCTCTCTCTCTCTGAACTTTCAATGCATATTCTGGTCTTTTACTTGAGCGTAAAGCAAATGCTTCTTTGAGATAATCGTTTTGTCTTTACGATAGTTTTCGTTTTGAAGTACTACAGAGGTGAAGCACATGTCAAAAAGGAACAGTTTCAGAGATAAATTCCGTCGGTGTACCTTAATCGGTAAAGCATTCAGCTCCGGAGCGCAGAGGGTTGCGAATTCGTCACCGTCACAGGCAAATTTGTGGGTTTCACATCCTGTGTATTCTTTACGGACATCATTCACGTAACGACTTTATTAAAATATGAGATTTATTTCCTAGTGCACGCAATGAAATTTCGCTCCGGGCCCCGCAAAAGCTCCATCCGCCCCTGTTTATGAAACACCCTGTATATGTGCTGTAGAAGGGTCTGGTTCATTTGCCCGACGTTTACTTGAAATTACTTTACCGAAGGGTCACTTGACCGAAAGATAACTTGACCGAAAATCACTTCACCGAAAGATCACTTGATCGAAACATTCATTTCACCGAAAAGTCACTTGATTGAAAGGTACATTTCACCGAAGGGTCACTTGATCGAAAAGTTTATTTCACCGAAAAGTTTTTTTACCTAAAAGTTCGTTTCATCGAAAGGTGATTTCATCGAAGGGTCAGTTTATCGAAAATTTTGGATTTCATTACAGGATCTGTTGAAGCATGGGGCAAGTTCGGCAGACAGACCACCGAAACATTTGGGGATCATACTCAAATTGCACTTTCAATTTCTCCATGTCACAGAGAACGCAAAGATTTAGTTTTAAGACAAAAATAATTAATTTTAAGTCCTTATGCTTCGGCTTAGGGCCTTTTTAACAAATTTTAATCATGCTAAATAAAAGTCATGTTCAGTATTCATGTTCATAAAGTTTACAAAAAAAGTAAAGTTAATAATGTTGCACATTTTTTCAGGCAAAAAGAATCAATTTTAGGTCACTAGACCTTGGCTTAGGCCTTTTTAAAAAAAATTAATTGTGCGCGCTCATATTCATAAGGTTTACGTAAAAAGTCAAGTTAATAATATTGAACATTTATTCAGGCAAAAAGAATCAATTTTAGGGCCCAAGGCCTCGGCTTTGGCCTTTTAAAAAAATTTAACTGTGCGTGCTCATATTCATAAGGTTTACGTAAAAAGTCAAGTTAATACAAATTTTGAAGATGACAATCCGATTTTTGGCGTAAATGTGACAAGGATGGTAAGTCAGATAATATCCGAAAACTTGAAAATTTTCATCGTCCTGGAGCGGGACTCGAACCCGCGTCTCCCAGAAAACGCCTGAGTATGCTAACCACTACACCACCCAGAACGACCAAGTTTCAAGTTTCCGATCAATTTGAATTTGTCACATTTACGCCAAAAATCGGATTGTCATCTTCAAAATTTGTATTATATGGCGTAATCCCGTATTTCTTTCATGAGTCAAGTTAATATTGTTGCACATTTATTCAGGCAAAAAGATTCAATTTAAAGATACTAAGCCTTTTTAGTAAATTATAATCGTGCTAGCTCATAGTCATATGGTTTACATAAAAAGTCAAGTTAATAATGTTGCACATTTATTCAGGCAACAAGAATCAATGCTGGGGCCCTAGGCCTCGGCTTAGGCCTTTTAGCAAATTTTAATCTGCGTTGTCATATTCGTAAGGTTTGTATAAGCCGCCCCGGTGGCGCAGGCCTCTGATCATTCGTCCGTAAGGGGTCCGGGTTCGAATCCCGGTCAGGCATGGATGTTGTGTTTGTCTAACGGCACTGGCTCTCTCCTTCCCTAGAACCAGTGACCCTAAATTAGGGACTGGCGACTGCTTATAGCCCATTGAGTTGCTCTCGGTGGTCGTTAAACCTCCAATCAAAAAAAAAAAAAAAAAAAAAAAAGGTTTGTGTAATAAGTCAGGTTATTAATTTTGCGCATTTATTTTGATCCAAAGAATTAATTAATTTGAACCTCGGTTTTAGCATTTTCGCAAATTTTAATCATCCGTGCTATATGCACAAGTAGGATTAAAATTTGCTAAAAATTCCCAGATCTAGGCATTTAAGGGGATGTGCAGTGTGGTACTTGCAGATAACTCCGCATTCAGGCCTTTATTGGATGTGACGTATATTTCTCTTCTGATCTTCCCTTTCAGGTTTTTTTTTTTTTTACGCTTTCCAATCGTAGGTTGAAGAAGCGTATATGCTCCAACTTTGTCTGTCTGCCTCTCCGCACGATAACTTGCGTAAAAGTGGTTCGCTTTCGGTGAAATTTTAATACGTGGTAGAGGGACAACCTGGGGACCAACCCTATTGAAAATGGACGAAATGGAGTCAAAGGTCAGGACATAGGAGCGGGATCCATTCCATCGCTCTTATGCGTTATATCTTACGTAAAAATGCTTCGATTGTGACAAAATTTTATCATGTTGTTCCGGAAGTATACTGAACCGGTTCTGTTGAATGTCATCGAAATTGGGTCAAAGGCGAGGGCACAGGAATGAGATTTATTCCACAGTCATTATCCTCATAACTTGATTAAAAATGCTTCTATTGCGACAAAACTTTTGTATGTTCTTCCGGGGGTATATTGAACCAATTCTGTTTAATATCATCGAAATGAGATCAAAGGTCAGGGCACAGGAGCGAGATTTATTCCACAGCCATTATCCTCATAACTATTGCGACAAAACTTTAGTATGTTGTTCCGGAGGTATACTGAATCGGTTCTGTTGAATATCATCCAAATGGGGTCAAAGGTCAGGGCACAAGAGCGAGATTTATTCCACAGCCAGTATCATCATACTTGACTAAAAATGCTTCTATTGCGACAAACTTTAGTATGTTGTTCCGGAGGTATACTGAACCGGTTCTGTTGAATATCATCCAAATGGGGTCAAAGATCAGGGCACAAGAACGAGATTTATTCCACAGCCATTATCCTCATAATTTACGTAAAAATGCTTCTATTGCGACAAACTTTAGTATGTTGTTCCGGAGGTATACTGAACCAGTTCTGTTGAATATCATCGAAATGGAGTCAAAGGTCAGGGCACAGGAGCGAGATTTCTTCCACAGCCATTATCCTCATAACTAGAGTAATGATTTCTGGTATGTTGGAAAGCGTATAATAATCAATGCATTGCATGATTTTAATAACTTGTTCTTATGTAAATTTTGTTACTTCTCAGGCGTAATTTCATTCTGAACACCACTTGAAGTTTCTTAATGCGTTTTGGTAACGACTGAAAGCAAGTCGTGGAATGTGTGTGCGAGTAAAACGAGATTTACTTCGAGTTAAATGGCGTGTGTTGTCTTAGCGTAACTTCTTTTACGTACTTTGCGACTTATTACACTAGTGTGGTATAAGCCTTCTGCGTGATAAAAGTTCGTTCTAATATTCATCAGAGTGACAAATGTTAATTGTTTGTAAGGGCAAGTTCCAGTTGTCTTGTGAAGCAAGCTGCAAATAAAATGCTGTCAATGAACACTTAGTGAGTGACGTTTCTTAGCGTTTAATACTTTGTGTTCGTTAGGTGGTTATTGTAGTGTTGGTTTTGGTGTTATAGTGACCAGAGATCTGAATAATACACCCAGGGCCGGAAAAATGGCGAAGCCCCCACCGAAACAAAATCACATACAATGTATAGTGCAGGAGATGTCACGGGATAGATGCGACACTCTATGCATACATACACATATCGTCAAAAACATAGTTGCACCCAGAAGGAAGCAACCGATAGGAATGAAACTCGGCGGGTAGGTTTCACATTTTGAGACATTCAAATGATTCAAGTATCACGCTCGGCCGCGCATGTGACGCAAGCAATGAGGGGGTCGTAGCGCTGTGCCTGACCGGCTATATAAGGTCGTCCCGTTGCGCGTGCTTGCAATTCCGACTCGTGTTGTTGTTTTGGTTGCATCCTTTGCAAGTGAAGTACGCCTCGCAGGAAAGTTCGAAAGCAATTCGAGCAGTTGGAGGAGTTAGAGAGGGGTCGCATTGTCGGGCTCCGGGAAGCAGGATGGTCTTATCGCCGTATTGCGCGCCATACCAGTCGTGCAAATATCACCATAGCAAGCTATTGGCGTCAGTGGATAGAACAAGGCACGCAGCAGCGACAGAAAGGGTATGGGAGACCTAGACGAACCACGGAGAGAGAGAGAGAGAGGGGACCGACGGGTTGTCCGACATGCGCGGGGCGACCCAGCAGCCACGATTGCGGACATCCAGCGAGCAGTGGTGCCCTCCATGTATCGTCCAATTAGTGCCAGCACCATTGGCAGACGGCTGCACGACGTAGGACTACACGCACGCAGACCGTTACGACGACTGCCCTTAACACTATTGTATCGTCGCCAAAGACTGCAATGGTGTCGTGCCAGACTGTCATGGAATCACTCAGAATGGCAGTGGGTGATCTTCAGTGACGAGTCCCGCTTTTGTCTTGAGGGGACGACTAACGAATCCGTGTGTAGAGGCACCGTGGTCAGCGCCAAGATGAACGGTTTGTTGTCGAGCGTCACACGTCCAGAAGGCTGGTGTCATGATGTGGGGTGCAATTGCCTGCGATGCCAGATCACCTTTGGTGTTCATTACAGGCACTTTAACAGCCCAACGTTTCGTTAACGAGATCCTGCAACCAGTGGCCATACCTTTTCTGAACGCTCACTCCGGTGTGATTTTCCAACAGGACAACGCTCGTCCGCATACTGCTGCTATCTCGAGAGCTTGCCTGACACTCTGCCATGGCCAGCAAGATCGCCAGACTTATCTCCGATTGAAAATGTGTGGGATGTTATTGGACGCGCAATCCACACTCCACCCGTACCGCACAATCTTCAGGAACTGCGTGAGAAGATTCAAGCTCCGTGGGATGGCTTATCGCAGGACACCATTATGAACCTGTACAACCCCATGCCGAGACGTCTGGCATGCTGTGTGAGCAAACATGCCGGCCTGACGCCATACTGAGATACATTACTTATTGTCATGCAGCTCAATAAATATTGCCCATATTAGTCTCAATGTTTAATCATTTATGAAAGAAATACGTGATTACACCGCATATAATACAAATTTTGAAGATGAAAATCCGATTTTTGGTGTAAATGTGACAAGGATGGTAATTCAGATAATATCCGAAAACTTGAAAATTTTCATCTTCCAGGAGCGGAACTCGAATCCGTGTCTCCCAGATAGCGCCCGGGTATGCTAACCACTACACCACCCAGAACGACCAAGTTTCAAGTTTCCGATTAATTTGAATATAACCATCACAGGATTCGCTAGTCGAAGCAACCGGCATTCATGTTTAGCGAATCTGGAGGTTAAGAATCCTATCCCGTGATTGCCCTGAGGAGCAGATAAATCATGAAAGAAATACGGGATTACACCATATAATACAAATTTTGAAGATGATTTTTGGTGTAAATGTGACAAGGATGGGATCCTTGTCACCTTTACACCAAAAAAGGATTGTCATCTTCAAAATTTGTTTAATCATTTATTGTTCCTGGTAACCTTTACCTTTCTCCCGAATATCATTGAAATCCGACACGTCCTTCTGAGTGCAACTATTTTGTTGACGATGAGTATATTTGGTTATATTTGCTTCTGTTTAACCTTTGCATTAAATGAAGGAAGTGTTTCGTATTTTATCCCATATAGCAAATTTAATTGAGTTATAGTCGAGCAGTCATAGCATTTGATTAGCAATGTAAGAATTTGTAATAATAGTCATTACTAAACTTATAATTTGCAGTAAATTCTAAAGCAAAATTGCTTGTGATCCTGAAGTGAGGCAGCAATTTCAGAGATGTGTAACAAAGAGTTTTGTGAAAATCAGAACTGCACCTTTAATGGAAGAATTGGAGATTGGCCAATAAGAGGGTACAACACCCCCCCCCCCCTATAAAATATTAATTTCCCAATATTAACAATGAAGAGGAGTTCAATAATATTTAGGAAATTCCTTAAAAACTCTTTAAAATAAGGGGCCCTATTAAACAGGAATCCCAAGCCCTGGGACCTGCTGGCCCGCGCGGTAATTAAGCCCTGATAGTGACTATCAGTTTACCTACAAGTGACAAATAATAATTATTTAAAACATGGAATTTCATTAAGTGTCTGATATTCTTTCTGCTTTAGAGAATTTTCATTATTTTGAACACAAATTTACGATCGTACTATGTATTTGTTTAAAGACATATGCTCTTTTACGAAAAATTCAGTTAGTGCTGCTTAGTAATTTTCTGTAAAGATTTATTTTCTTTCTTTCTTTTTTTTTTTTTTTTTTTTTTTTCAGGATTTAAGTTTCTCTGGTAATGACGACAGTTTTGGAAATTTTAGTCTTAACCGGAGTCACTTAGACCATAATACCACCATCGAAGCATGAGTAAGTAGAAATTCACGTATTATTACAATAACAATATTAGTTATCACTATCTTTATTGTAAATAATAGTTAACTGAAATGCATTCTATGAACAAACTTTTTTTCTTAACTCTTAAGGTGGACGTAAAGTAATTTCGCTTCCTATACTTCCAATGGAAAAACTTTTGTACACATTTCCTTCACAATTAGTGTGTTTCCAAGAATGAAAATTTGAACATTGATTAAAATAACTTCATATTATAACTTGGAATACTTAATATTTTCTAAAACATAACCATAATTATATTAAAAATCAATAACCTTTCCTTTGGTGGTGTTGAAACCAGAACAAAGATGGCGCAACCTGTACTTTGATGACGTCAGTAGACAAACAAATGTTAGATTGCATTATTATGGTTATGTTTCAGAAAATATTAAGTATTCCAAGTTATAAAATGAAGCTATTTTAATCGATGTTCAAAGTTTCATCCTTGGGAACGCATTAATTTTGAAGAAAATGTGTACAGAAGTTTTTCCATTGGAAGTATAGGAAGCAAAATTACTTGACGTCCACCTTAAATCCCAAATTCCATTGAAGTCTCCTCGCTATGGGGTACAGAAGCCAACTTTCTTTCGGTAACTATGCTGTCTAATATGCAAGATAATCGCAGCTGAAAAACAAGTGTGCTTGCTGCGAGATGAGGTGAAATGTGGCCACAGTGTTATGAATCGGCCGACGACCGCGCTTTTCGTTCTGTAACGTATATTCTATTTTAACTTTCGTTTTGAGTTTCTTTTTCTGTGTAAATTTGAGTGCGTTGTCTTTGACATTTTTAAACCTTAACGTTATGTCTTTTCCCTCAAACGAGAAAATTGTTGGCCACACAGAAAATTGGTGACGTATGTACACTGAAGAGCAATTGAATTAGAGACAGCTGGCGTTATGTAAATGTGGCGCTGTGGGTGGCCCTGTAAACGGAAACGACATGACGTATGCAGCGATCCGCCAATATAAGGAGTGATGCGACTGGAATAAGTAAGATTCGGACGCAGTATGGGTAAGACGAATGATCTAAGCGCATTTGATCGTGGGCTAATTGTCGTGGCCCGACGAATGGGTCACTCCATCTCGGAAGTCACTGTGTCACGGGTGCACCGCGAGTACATCGAATCCGGTAAAACCATCCCTGCAAGGGCCCATTGCCGTGGACAACAGCGTGTGGATGAGCGGATTCATCGTCGGCTAGCTCGCATTGTAACAGCGGATAGGCGGGCCACAGTGCAATAAATCACTTTGCAATTTAACGCTGGTGCACAAAAACGTGTAAGCAGCCACACCATCCAGAACCATTTCCTCGCTGTGGGGAACAGAAGCTATCGTCCCACGAAGGTACCGCTGCTGACCGCACATCACAGGGTGCAAAGATTAGCATGGGCGCTGTAACATCGCCACTGGGTCCTAGACATGTGGAAAAATTATGCCTGGACTGATGAGTTGAGATTCACGTTGGTACATGCGGATGGCAGGATACGAGTACGGCGCAAACCACATGAAGCGATGGATCCTTCTTGCCAGCAGGGTACTCTTCAAGCTGGTGGGGGTGGCATTCTCGTCTGGGGACTGTTTACGTGGACTGAAATGGGACCCCTGGTACGTGTGACATCGTCCCTCACAGGTCAACGTTAGCGGGATATCCTGGATGACCATTTGCTTCCGTTTATGCGTCTTCAACATCCCACTGGGGACCTCATCCTGCAACAAGACAATGCACCGTGCCATCGCTCCCGAATTGTATCCGAATGGTTGGATGAACACTCCACCGACGTGACCTCCCTTCCTTGGTCAGCTAGGTCACCTGACCGCAATCCCATCGAGCACATCTGGGATGCCATCGAGAGAGATGTTCGGGGCTCTGACCCCCCTCCATCAAATCTTCGTGAACTGTGGGAGCTTGTTCAGGGGTCGTGGATCCGTATGACTTCCCAACGCTTCCGGTGTCTTGTCGAGTCCATGCCGAGACGAATCGCCGCCGTCATCAGGGCGAAAGGTGGTGCTACATGTTACTAGACAGGTATCTCTAATTCAATTGCTCTTCAGTGTATGTGATAAGAACGGTAGATAAAAGGACGATGCAGAGGTTGCTTTGCGTGTGGAGATGTTAGATCGTTACTGAGTTTTGATGGAAAACTTCTTGACTAAGATATGTGAAGTGGTGTGTTTTGGATTTCGTCTAATGTTGCTGGATAAATAAAAAGTTGAAGAAGGTTAGACTTCCGTATATGTTTCGTCTAGCTTTTGTAAAAGCCTTACTCTAACGTGAGCTATCCGGCACAATTAGTCGCATCGCATTTACCCTTAGTTTAACATCTATTCAGCCGGGAATCTTACATAACGTAAAAAGGGTTACGTTATATTGGCGCCCGAACTTCCAGGATTACCTGACCGTTAAGTTTCTCGCAATAGTGTGATGTTCTTTTCGCACAGCGAGATAGGAAAAATGAGAATCCCTTCTTCAGTGCCCCCCCCAAAAAATAAATCAGTATGATATTACGTTCCACACACCAAATTGCCTGGGATTTTTCAAATGCACGTTCTTCGTGGGATGTCGGCCTACAGCGACGCGTGGTCCCGGCTGACCCGTAGACCATGCCCCGACCTCTTTGGGGGATAAGAGATGTGACGTGCCTACCCCGCAGGACGCACATGAGATAAAGGCAGATAGTAGTGAGACTACACGCCAGTGTAGTATAGTGGATAGCACTCGAAGCCGAGAGCTGTGGGTTCGAATCCGGCCCCTGGCATATTATTTACTTCGTCATACTAGTTCACCACAATGATGATATCAGCAATTATTATCAACGTTGAGAACCAGTACTCCCTCTTCGCCATGACTGAGCATTGACTAGAATGAGTCATTTCGTCTCGTGGCTTGCTAGTGTATACGAGATATGTTCAGTTTGTAAGCTAAATATTTTCTCACAATAACAGAAATGAAACTCGAGGATATTTTTCAACGTGATCCCTTAGGAAGCTTTCACATGTTTGGGATATCATCTCTTCTCAATTGAGAAGATCGCTCCAAAGAATTTTCTGAATTTTTTAAAGCCTGCTAGAATAGATGGCCAGAGCTATAGCTGGTAGGCTTGGAAATTTTCTATTGCGAAGTTCAGCTTTCATTTTCGGAAATAAAGACAATAATTCAACAGTCACTTGAAGCAAATTCTAGCAAGTATGATTTTAACGTAAAACTACGTCTTTTTCCGCGCTGGGCAGGGAGTAACATCGGAAACACGGATGCAACGAAAACATGTCACAATTTGAACGCTTATGCACTGTTAAAAAAAATCTTCTTAAAAATGAGAACCTGAACCTACTCGTTTTTGTTTTTTACGCTTTCCAACCTTAGGTTGAAGAAGCGTATATGCTCCAGCTTTGTTCGTCTGTCCGTCACTCTGTCCGCACGATAACTGGCGTAAGATGGTTCGATTTCAATGAAATTTTAGTATGTGGGGACTGCCTGAGGACGAACCCTATGGAAAATGGGATTAATGGGGTCAAAGGTCACGACATAGGAGCAGGATCCATTCCATCGCCCTTATGCGTCATAACTTGCGTAAAAATGGTTCGATTTCGATGAAATTTCAGCATGTGGTAGGGGACAACATGATGACGAACTCTATCGAAAATGGACGAAGTGGGGTCAAATGTCAGGACATAGGATCGCGATCCTTTCCATCGCCCTTATGCGTTTTAACTTGCGTACAAATGCTTCGATTGAGACAAAACTTTATCATGTTGTTCCGGAAGTATACTTTACCGGTTCTGTTGAATATCATCGGAATGAGGTCAAAGGTCAGGCCATGGGAGCGAGATTTATTCTACCGCCATTATCCTCATAACTTGAGTAATAACTTGAGTAATGATTTCTGGTATGTTGGGAAACGTCTCATAATCAATGCATTGCATGATTTTACTAATGTTTAAGTACAATCGTGTCGTAAACGAGTACATGACATGCTCAAATATAAGTAACCATACGTACTTACAAATAACTGCGTCAATAAATATAAATATAATCTCGTATTACTTCATTTTAGATATTATAAATTTCAAGAGAAATTGTTTAATAAATGTGTAAAGTGACATACATAAATAATTAGTACAACAAAGTCACTGATCACAAGTAATTTATTTATACATAAAGTATCTTTGTGTACGTTTTTACATTAACTACATTTGTGTCAGTCTCATAAATAATATATTGTTGCTTCATCACTATATTTGTCATAAAATTGTGCGGTCCATTTGCCCAGCATGTGGCAACGAGTATATCTGTTATCCCAGATGTGCCATCGATTAATATACTTCCAGTTGATTCTATGAATAAATGAGTATGTATGGAGTACACTAATTCCAAATTAGAAAACGAGCCGCGGATGGCTTACTGGTTAGCGAGTCAGACTATCAATGCAAGGTCCTCAGGTTCGGTCCTGGGCGGATCTTTCAGAGATGGTGTGATTTACTAACAACCGCTGAATATCCGCCGTGCATCAGACGAGCACGTTAAGTGACGGCCCCCAGGCTGGACCCACTGGTTAAATGGGTATCCTTTCCTATGCCCCCCCCCCCGGAAATTCTCTCACCCCTCTATGTGCAACATCGTACTTGTACGGTGGCGCCATCTACTATACTCTAATCTCACTACAAAACTGTTCTGTCAAAGTCGCTAGACTTGCTCTCATTCCTTCCGTTTCTGTGTCCTGCCCCAAAAGTGATCTCGCTGTAGGCGGCTGGGATCTAAACTCTACTCACTGTGGACGGAAGTCCTATAAGAAAAATGACAAATACTGTGGCAAATTAGAAAACGAACAGCGGATGGCTTAGTGGTTAAAGATTCACACTGCTGATGGAGGGACCCCGGGTTCAAACCTAGCCTGATAGGCGTTGTGGTGGTGTGAATTTCTGACAACACCTGAATATTCGCCGTGCATCGGACGAGCACGTTAAGTGACGGCCCCCGGATAGGAATCCACCGGTTACATATAAAGGTGTTATTTCCTAAGCCTCCCCTAATTTCTCTCTGCCTTCTATATGCAAAATCGTACGGTGGCGCCATCTAGTGTTCTCTCCCTCACTTACAAACTATATATACTGTTAAAATCGCTAGAACAGCTCTAACTTGTTTCTGTGCCGTTTCCAAAAGGGCAAAGAAGCTGAATGAAGTTTGAGCACATATATTTGAAATATATGGACTTTTTTGAGTACATATATTTTAAATATATATACTCAAAAACGAGTACATATATTTCAAATTAGAAATACCAAATATGCTCACAATTGATTCACAGTATGTACTCAAAAATGAGTACGTGTCTTTTCCAAAAATGAGACGCAAGTACTAGGAGCTGTTATAAGCCCAGAATGTACTCAAAAACGAGTACATTTTGCTTATTTCTAAGTACCAGTTTTTAACAGTGTATCTTCAAAACTAATAGTCGTAGAATAATAAATAATACATCATTAGATACTTTATAGAGTCCCATTTATAACAAAATAGGTTTCAACCCTCCACCCCTTAAGCCTTCGATACAACAGCGTTAGAAAGATAAGCTAAATTTCGCATGATTTTGTTCCGCCGTACCCCGTTTTAAGGTTGATAACTAGTGAATAGATAAGGATATAGATGACTTCAGCCCCGCATTACGTAGCTGACGGTCAGAGCTAACGGACGTATGTGATAAACCTAAATAAAGTGGATTTAAAATTTGAAAATGAAGAAAGTTTTCTTGCGAAATATTATTATAGGCTAATAGATGAACAAATTGCCGTCTTGCGCACGATACCATAAAATACTTTAATTTGGATTCAAGATGTACAACATACTTTAGTATTTACAAATTAAAATCAATTAAAGTCATGCAGTAGTTAAAATCATGAGCACTTTCGAATTCACTTTAAATTCATCATCAGATGGAATAAAGCCCGAACCATCGGGAAAATCAACATCAGTCTTTTATATATTCCTCCCCGTTGTAATTTGTAACTACGCATGTGTTAAGTTTCGTAGCCAATCCGGTTCACAGTGAGGCACAGGGTGGTTGTTTTCATAGTCCATGAGATGTTGCTATTGTGTTGGAATGTCATACTAGTAGTCATTACAACAAACGTTATTGTACCTGTAAATTAAAAGGCTCTCAGTCAGTAGGAGTTGGGATTCAGTCCTTGGGATACAAAGAATATCCACATCGTTTTAACTGAGGGTATAGTTGCCTTGTTTGCATAATCATGATAATGTCGTGGACGCCAACGCCATTTGGATTCTGTATTGGTGTTCAGAAAGTCTGCAGCATAAGGTCCAGAAAGTGGATCCAAGGTAGATTTTATGAGCCAATTCTTGTTCGTTAGGTTTTAGGAGAATGAAGTACACTCCAAATTTATTCAAGTTGTTAACACCACCTCGGTCATTTTTCACCAACGACAAAATATTAACAGTTCTTTCGCCAAAATCCAGGCCATATTTCTTACAAATAGTTCTTAAGGAGTTCGTAATATTTGGTAGGTATGGAATTGATCCCACGTATCTAATAGCTCTACGTAAATTGATCCCGGGTATTTAACATCTCATGGACTATGAAAACAACCACCCTGTGCCTCATTGCGAACCGAATTGGCTATGCAATTTAACACATGCGCAGTTACAAATCGCAATGGGGGAGCGGATATACTGTATTAAATACTGATGTTGACTTCCGCGATGATTCAGGTTTTTATCCATCTGATGATGAATTCAAAGTGAATTCGAAAGTGCTCATGATTTTAACTACTTTATGACTTTAATTGGTTTTAACTTGTAAATACCAAAGTATGTTGTACATCTTGAATCTAAATTAGAGTATTTTCTGGTATCGTGCGTAAGACGGCAATTTATTCATGTATTATAATGATTTAAAATTTATTTATTTTTTAGATAAAAAAAAAATTTATGGCGAAAATTTAGAAGTGCCGCGAAAATCCAGGGAAAATTACTATAAGAACCGACGAAAGTTGAAGATATAGCTAGAGGAGAACGAGAGAAATCCGAAAAAGGCCCACTAAGTTATCAACCGAGAATGTAGGGAGCGTCAAAGTCCGAGCGCCAGGATGCGTTTCACCCGAGTTCGACTCTAGAGCCACAGCTTTCCACTTCAAGTGCACAAATTGAACCTGAACAGCAAGAACATATAGAGATTGATGTCATCGATCCAAATTTTCAATTTTCACACCGAGTATGGAATGACAATGTAAATTGCCAGTCTTCAGAACTTCGCTGATAATGAATGTATCATGTCTCACCGCCGATGCATTCTGAATCTAGACAAGAACAAAAGCAACACCAAGAAGAGTACAAAAGGCCCGAGACGTATTGTAAAGTACGACTTCCACGCACAAAAGCGCGGAAGGATACATTGACATTTAATGACTTGAGCGTGTGGTGAGTGATGAGGAGAGTTGCGTGAGAGAGATATCGAAGGAGGAGGACATGGCGAGCTTTGGCTAAGACAACAAGTTCAGTTTATACCGCAGAGTGTATTCCAGTTGATGTTTTTGTGTAAAGAAATAAATGTTTTGTGTTGTGATCGAGTGTCTGTGATGTTACAGACGAAAGATAGAATTGGAGGCACCTGTGAGATTCGAACTACGAAAGACAGGAAGTGAAGGCACCGGTGAGATTCGAACTACGAAAGACAGGAGGTGGAGGCACCTGTGAGATTCGAACTACGAAAGACAGGAAGTGAAGGCACCTGTGAGATTCGAACTACGAAAGACAGGAAGTGAAGGCACCTGTGAGATTCGAACTACGAAAGACAGGAAGTGAAGGCGCCGGTGAGACGGAATCAGCGCAACTTCAGCGGCGTTTTTTATGACCGTGGGAATCGATGAGTTGAAAGTTCTTCAAGCGTGCGAAAGAACCAACGCGACAGGAATATATTTTTTTCCTCTTTGTGTTGGGAAGAACAAAGGATGGTGACTGTAGTTTGTTTTTTCGAAATTATTTGTTCCGTATCGGATTTACACCACATTAGATGTTTATGTAAGTACTGTTTTGTTGTTGTTCTTAGAGAATTATCCAAAGGAATGAAATATCAAAGCAAGTTTTTTAGAAGTTTCCGGGCACGGAATTAAATAGAAGGAAATAATTTCTGTCAAGAAATAGTACATTCAGATCAACTGTTTGAGCCTAGGTAAATATAGAATTTTGTTGTAAACAATTTCTGTGAACGTATACACATATACGAAAATAGAAGGAAATAATTTCTGTCAAGAAATAGTACATTCAGATCAACTGTTTGAGCCTAGATTATAGGTAAATGCAGAATTTTGTTGTAAACAATTTCTGTGAACGTATACACATATACGATAATAAATAAACATTGGGTACACGTAGAGCTCGTTGAAATGGCTTTCTTAGGAAGAGCTCGAAAAGAAGAACTTCTGCAGTTGGCGGAAGAATTGGGTATAGAAGTTATGCCAAATCTCAAAATTCTGGAATAAAAAAATAAAATTGTCAACTTTGAAGGTTATGAAGAGGATTTCGTGAACTTTTGGCAGGTATAAAAGAGCGTAGAGAAACAGAAAGACAAATGGAATTTGAGCTTGAAAAACTCAAAATAGAAACTGGACGTCAGCCGCTGGGAGGTAGTTTGGAGCAAAATGGAAATTCTCAAAAAACCGAGATTAGGACTTCGTCATTTGATGAAAATATTTGACCCAAAAGACAGTGATATAAGTATTTACTTAGTTTTATTTGAAAGGCAAGCACAACAAGCAGAAATAAAAAAGGAAGATTGGGTCACGAATTTGATAGGACTTTTGCCCTACGAAATATCACAATTGATTGCCAGAGAAAATGTGGAAGATGCTAAAAACTATGAATATGTTAAAAGGTTACTTCTTAAAAGATATAAGTTAAGTCCAGAGAAATTTAGATTGAAATTTGTACAACACATGCGTACATCAGAGAAGACCTGGAGAGATTTCGCCTTCGAGTTAGAAAATTATTTTAATGAATGGATTTCAGGACTTAAAATAGGCGATTTTGAAGGGCTAAAAAAATTAATGATCACAGATCAATTGAAGCGGAGAGTGCCTATAGAAATAAGGGAGCATTTTATTGATAAATGGTCAAATATTGTCTCACCTTCAGATTTGGCTGATATGGTGGACAATTATGAAAGTGTAAGAGGAGGAATCAAGAAAAATTCGTCGAATGAATTTTGTGCTTCAAAGAAAATGCAAGGCAGTGAGAAAAAAACTAGAGATAACTATGATCGCAGAAATTTTATGAAAAATGGATTTTATAACAAAAATTATGTTAAGTCAGATGTAGGACAAGGGTGGTCAAAACGGAATGTATCTCAGAATGAAGAAAAGTATGATCGCAGACGGAAGATTCAATGTTACGAGTGTGCATCTTATGATCACATTCGACCTCAGTGTCCTAAGCTAAAATCACAGAACTCAGGAAGCGTAAATAGAATCAGAGAGGAAACTGAAGGGGATCTCTTGGCACCCTATACCTTTGAAGGAAAAATAAATGGAGTTACCATGCCTATTCTTCGGGATACAGGTTCATCAGTTGATATCATTTGTCAAGAGTATGTGTCGCCAGGTGAGTTTACTGGAGAACATGTGTGGGTACAGCATCTTCTGTATGAACAAAAGGTTTGTTTACCATTGGCAAAAGTTGAACTAGAATGTGAATTAGGTCATATTGTAACTAAGGCTGCAGTGATTAGAAAATCGCTAGATCAAGGTAGATATTTACTTGGAAATAAGACTGCTGCTTTGTTAAAAAAATTGATATGGAGTGGCCACCTAATTCAGAACAAGTAAATGTTGTGGTTACTAGGTATCAAGAAAAACAGAAACGAAACAACGAAAAGAGAAATTCAGTAAAGAATGATTCAGGGAAGAAAGAAAAACAAGCCCTTGAAATAGAGGCTGCGTGTTCCGAAGAATCAGATGAATTAGAAGAAGAAATTCTGCCATTGAGGCATGATGAAGATAAAGCCATGTTAGAGTTGGTAAAAATGGATTCAAAAAGTTTCATGGAAGATCAACGGCAAAGTTTGGAATTGAAAAAATTCTCAAAGAAATAGAGAAAACAGATTTTAAAAAGGCAAATGGTTATTCTGTACTAAGAAATGGGATGTTGGTGAAGAAGAAGATAAACAAGATTGGCGAAGAGGAAGATCTTATTGTTGTTCCAGAACATTATAGAGAACAAATAAAAAACATGTGTCATGAGGGAACTTCGGGGCATTTAGGAGTGACAAAAACCAAAGACAGACTAGCGAAGTATTTTTATTGGCCTAACTGTTATAAAGACATTGAAGAATTTGTAAAATCTTGTGATTCATGCCAACGTGCTGGAAAAGCTGGGGACAAAAAGAAAGCACCTTTAAAAATAGTTCCAATTATTCCTAAAACTTTTACAAAAATCAACGTTGATGCCTGTGGGCCTTTGCCCGAGACTTCAAGCGGAAATAGATACATAATTACAGCTATGTGTTTGTCGTCCAAATATCCAGATGCAGTACCAGTACCAGACATAGGATCCAAGTCGGTACTTGACGCTTTGTTACACATTTTTAGCCGCATGAGATTTCCGAAAGACATTCAAACTGATCAAGGAGCCAGTTTTGTAAGCATTTTGACACTAGAATTTCTGGAGCGGTTTGGAATAAAAGTTACTCATAGTTCTGTATATCATCCCCAAAGTAATCCGGTAGAACGATTCCATCGAACTATTAAAAGGATGTTGAGAGTTTTATGTCTTGAGTCTGCTCCGGATTGGGAGAAACAGTTACCGGCGGCGCTGTTTGCTTTGAGAACTGTGACACATGAAAGCACAGGGTTTACGCCTGCTGAATTGGTGCATGGAAAAAATTTGAGGACGCCAATGACACTATTGTATGAAAAATGGATGGGTCATCCTGAAGAAGAAAACTATGTCACTGAATATGTATTTGAGTTAATAAATAGGATGAAAAGATGTCAAGAACTTGCCATTAAAAACATGGAAGTGGCTCAATTGAAAAGAAAATATTGGTATGACAGAAATGCGGTAAAACGTGAATTTCAAGAAGGAGATTTAGTATTGGTTGTTGTTACCTGCAGGCCAAATAAGTTAGCGAAACAGTGGAAAGGACCAGGGAAAATTGAGAAAAAATTTCTGAGACTAATTATGTAGTAAGCTTTGAAGGTAAAAATGTAAAGCATCAAGTATATCACATTAACATGCTGAAACCATACCATAAACGACCAGAATTTGTGAACTTAT
The DNA here is from genome assembly GCA_039090855.1 of Macrothele yani. Classification (NCBI taxonomy): domain Eukaryota; kingdom Metazoa; phylum Arthropoda; class Arachnida; order Araneae; family Macrothelidae; genus Macrothele; species Macrothele yani. Next base: position 62,029,641 of record CM077029.1, read on the forward strand.
TGCCCGGTTGTGAAAATGGTGAAATGGATTTAGAGATTAAATTTCCGCAAGTTGAAAAAAATCCCAATATATTTAACTTCTCTGATATCGAGGAGAACAGTAAACTTCGAGAGCGCCTAAGTGGCCAACAAATTCAGGATCTGAAAAAACTATTATGTCATTACTTGAAAATGTTTTCTAATATTCCAGGGAAGACTCATTTGGTCGAACATGATATCGAGCTAGCTAGTAATGCTATTGTAAGAGTTAAGCCTTATAGAATGTCGCCCAGGCAGATAAATATTCTTAAAGCCGAGATAGATAAAATGCTGCAGTACAAGATTATAGAAGTTGATGAATCAGACTATACATCACCCATGATTTTGGTAGAAGTACCCGGAAGAGATGCACGCCCATGTATTGACTACAGGCGATTGAATGAAGTGACAAGGACCCAGTTCTATCCATTGCCTAATATAGAAGAAAGAGTCGAAAAGGTTTCTGGAGCGAAGTATATTACAGTATTAGATTTAACAAAAGGGTACTGGCAAATTCCATTAAATGCTAGAGCTCAACGATTGGCAGCGTTTGTGACTACTTTTGGAACGTATCGGCCCTTAAAGATGCCATTTGGCCTTAAGAACGCACCTTATTTCTTTAGCAAAATGATGTCGGAACTTTTGAGAGGCTGCGAAGAGTTTGCCGTACCATATCTAGATGATGTTGCCATTTTTTCCGAAAACTGGGGGATCATTTGATACATCTTGAAGAAGTGCTACAGAGGTTGCAGAGGGCTTCCTTGACCATAAAACCTTCCAAATGTAAGTTTGCTCAAGATCACGTCTTGTATTTGGGTCATATTGTTGGACAAGGATATCGAAAACCAGCGGAACGAAAGGTTCAGGCCATACAAAATTTTCCTACGCCAAAGAACAAGACGCAAGTAAGATCTTTCTTAGGCCTGGCGGGATATTACAGCAGATATATTCCAATGTTTTCTTCGATAGCAGCTCCCTTGACAGACATCTTGAAGGGTAAAAATCGTAAAGAGGAAATTATATGGTCAGAACAATGTGAGAAAGCTTTTGTGGAACTAAAAAAATCTTTATCTAGTTTTCCTGTTCTGTATGCCCCTGGCTATGAACGTAGATTTATTCTACAAACTGATGCTTCAGATCAAGGAATGGGAGTCGTCCTCTCGCAAGAACAAGAAGATGGCGCTGAACATCCTGTACTCTATCTAAGCAGAAAACTTTCGACAGCAGAGAAGACATACAGTACCAGTGAAAAAGAATGTGCCGCCATTATATTTGCGGTACAGAAACTGAAATGCTACCTGGATGGTCAAAATTTCCTCATACAAACTGATCATAACCCTCTCGTTTGGTTACGCACCAACGCAAGTTCAAATGCTCGTCTGATGAGATGGGCCCTTGCTTTACAAGCATATGATTTTGTTATAATTCATCGATCGGGAACTATGCACAAAAATGCAGATGGACTGAGCAGAGTTCCAACTTTAGATGATCCACCTTGATCATGCTATGTGTCTGCTAGTGAAAACATTTTTTTTTTTTTGGTTGTGATATATACTACATAGAAATTGTTGGAAAACACGTAAAGATGATTGTTAAATTAACTCATATATTTCTCTTTGTAAATGGATTATGACTCATTATGTGAACTATGACTATTGTATTGCAAAATGACAAGAACTTTTTACCACTGGAAAAAGTTCCTCTGGAGCGGAGGGGTTGTAAAGTACGACTTCCACGCACAAAAGTGCGGAAGGATACATTGACATTTAATTACTTGAGCGTGTGGTGAGTGATGAGGAGAGTTGCGAGAGAGATATCGAAGGAGGAGGACATGGCGAGCTTTGGCTAAGACAACAAGTTCAGTTTATACCGCGGAGTGTATTCCAGTTGATGTTTTTGTGTAAAGAAATAAATGTTTTGTGTTGTGATCGAGTGTCTGTGATGTTACAGTATCGCCAAATGTATAACAAGGCAACTAAGGAGTTTGAAAAATTGTTTCTGCAAAACGATTTCTTCAGAAACAGTTTCAGCCGTAGCTACTGACAACGATGATACTCGCCTTCTACTTCTACTAATATTAATTTATAATCAGCATAAGTTACTATGAATTGTATATAGTATAATTTTTTTTTAAGTAAATAAAGTAAAACACTTCTTTCGTTTTATTTCTTAAACATTTTATATCTGCAAAAAAGTCAAAGGAGCACAATAGCAGCTGTGCTGCTACCAACAACGTAGGGCTATGACTTACGTGAACTGCCCTTCGCACGAAATTTTCAGGGTGGATAGGACATCATGGAAGATGCAAATGATTACAATTGCAGCACACATGCAAATGTGAGGCACGCGTAACGCCATCGGAGCAGTTACACTAGGGGGTATAAAAGAAGGCGTACAGAGAGCAGATTTTTAAACTTGCTATCGCTAAACTGGACCATACGCAGTTGTTAATATGCCGAGTTGTTAAAACATGCTGCATAGGAGGAACACTGCGTACGCAGTTGTTAAACCATGTCACGTAAGAGGACGAGACAACCACAAGAACACTTGACGGAGTTTGAAAAAAGTAGAATCATTAGACTCAGAGAAGGTGGTTTCATACCGTGATATTGTTGCACGCGTTAGGCGTAACACAACTACCATTATGCGTACATAGCGTCAATGGACAGCAGAAGATTCTACGTATCACCGTGCAATGTCTGAAGCTCGAAATCGCATTACCGAGCGGGAAGACAGGCACTTACACCATATGGTAGTGACGTCGCGCACAGCACCATCCACGACATTTGCGCAGCAATGTAGGATCGTCACACATTGTCCGATGTCTGCAAGCACGCTTTGTCACCGGCTGCTGCAGAGAGGCCTCGTTGCTCGCCGTCCATTGCTGCTACCTCCCTTGACTCTGAACCACAGACGCCAGCTATTGCAGTGGTGCCGCGAACGTCGAAACTGGAGTGCTGAATGGGAGCATACTGTGTTTTCGGACGAGTCCATGTTCAATCTAATGCATCACGACGGGCCAATCCTTGTTCGCAGATATCGTGGTGAACGGCATCTGGAAGGCTGCATTATTCAGCGTCACACAGGTCCCAAGCCGAGCGTGATGGTCTAGGACGCTATTGCATTTCATTCACGCACTCGCCTACTACGCATCACAGGCATACTGAACAGCCAACGCTACATCACGGAAGTGTTGGAAACTGAACTTCTATCCTTCCTTCAGACAATTCCGGGAGCCGTCTTCCAACAAGACAATGTCCGACCCCACGTTGCTCGTACTGTTCAAGACGTACACTGTGCGCATTAAGTAGCTCGTCTTTCCTGGTCTGCTCGCTAGCCAGATTTGTCTAATATAGAAAACGTCTGGGGTATCATCGCGCAATGACTGGCTCACATGGCCTCGCCACTGTCACAACCAACGAATTTTGGATGCGTGTAGAAGCAGAATGGAATGCAATACCGCAGACGACCATCCAAACTCTGTTTCATTCGATACCACTGCGTGTGGGAACAGTTTTCACCTCCCATGGTGAATTTACCTATTACTAAACTTTGGCCTTCGTCATCACGAACTAGTATGTGATTGTGGTCGTACGCAGCTTGTACCATAACTAATCACTCCCAAAAATTCCATTGTGATTGCTTGTTTCTTTCTTGGTGTTGCAATTTCTATTAACAGAAATGTGTTATAGACTGCCTCGAAAAAGCCGCCCATAGATTTGTAAGATGTTGGCATATGTAAACTGCTACACCAATACAAAACGGATTTTCACGATAGCTTACGTCACTTTTGAGTAAGGTTCTCGCAGTTTATGCAAGAGTGCAATGAGATATTACTGTGTGTATGAAAGTGTAATGAAACATTGTTGTTCAAAAGTGTAATGGAATAACATTGCGTAACAATGCAATGAACTGTTGTTGCGTGAGCTTGTAGCAGAACATACCGCAAAATCAAATTTCAACAATGGTTGAAAGTTTAAAAAATTAAATAAATTAATTTAAAATTTGCAAATTCGAATTTCAAAAAAATTTCTCTGAGGTGCACACCACCATGTTCCCCTCTATCTATATTTCTGCCAAATTTCAAGTCTCTACATTCAATAGTTTCTTATGTAGACGACTGACAGACAGGCACGGTGATTATATTATTACAGATTGCCCAACCTAGGTAAATTTGATGAAGTTTGACACAAAAAATTAGTAATCGAAATTCAATGAAAGCACTGAATGATAAAAACAAACCAATTTTTAAATCACTTTTGAAAATTTTGAGGATCTGCTTTCCAGGTTTGTTTGGCCTAATCTGATCACCAAGAACATTTTTCGTCCAACTACATCACTGGGATAGGCCTCATTGTAACCGCTTTTCCATGGAGTGATATTAGCAGAAATTTATTCATGTTAGCGTGGGACTTTATTGTAGCAAAAATTTCAAGTCATCTTATATTGTATTTTTTATTATCTGAAAGTAATACATTCTCTCCTCTTTCTATAGGTTCTGACCGGATCAAAACGGCTTGATGAGTTCTTTCTATGATAAGAAGATCTGTCGTATTGAAAACATTTATAATTCAGTGTATTATAAATGTACTACGCCAATCAAAATGTATAAATTTCATTTGAATAAAACGTTTTAGTAAACTTATTTCCAGTCTGAAATTATATTCTCCTTCATCGTAATCTGGGAGTTGATCTTGGTAATTCGATTATCCCTCTATTCACAGATTCGTCCTGAGATTTACCTGTCAATTTCGACATACGCGTAGTGTTTCTTCTTTGCATATATCAAAATATATAAAATCCGTTTGAACTTTTGACTAATAACACCGTTTAAGCTAGTGCGAGGTATAAATAATTTGCAAATTAGTTTATGAAACAAAGCACAAATAACATGATTTCCTGAGTAATTCCTTCTGGTTCGTAACTATGTTAGTTCGTGACAAAAACAACACTGCTGGGGGGGCTAAATAGGGCTTAATTGTTTTTATTGCCTCGTACTCACCCCATCCATCCTCTTCCAGTATGGAAAAAAACTGCAGAATTTTAAAATTGATAGTTGTCTCCTTTCATTTTATTGCGCATGTGTGTTTCAAATTTAAAATAATTAAATTTCCTTCACGAGCAATGTAACCCCCGAGATCTTTAGATGTAGCATTAAAATTTTTAAATGTTGATCTTTTCCCCATCTCCGGTGGATTTTTGAGAATACGGAGATGGCCCCCAGTTGCTTTGCTATGTATTGAGTAGTACTTTAGTGGGCTCGCCTATCTTCTGTTTAGGAGGATTTTTATTTGTGGCTTTTGTAAAGACCAGCAACAGTTTCGGTATGCAGATAGTATGGAAGCCAACTTTTACTTTTATAGCCTCCGCAATTTAAACAAGGAACAGAGTGAATAGTGGATCGTACGTGTTCTCTGCGTGCTACCTCGTCCGTCTGGTTTATTGGTGTGACGACACCATCTAAGCGTCCAATGAAACTTATTCACATCATGGGAAAGCCTTTTCGCGGCTGCGGACCAGCAATAGTTTGTTTACATGCGTTTTCCCATTGCTTAACATGGCGTTACGTTACAGGGGTTCAGGAAAATAGCGATTTTCGTAAATTTATTTACGATATGCCTAACTTTTGCTCATCGTATGGTTGTGCTAATAAATCCTGTCACCTAAAATGTATAAAGGAAAAAATAACTTTCCATAATTTTCTCGTGAAAAGGCCGAAACAGTTAAAGGAATTACTGTGTAAAATGAAACGCATTGATTTCCATCCCAGTGTGCATTCTCGAATATGTTCTGCCCACTTAAACGAGGAAGATTTTGAATATTATGACGCTATGAATCGAAGGCAGTTAAAACCCAGATGTATTTCCTTCAAAATTTTGATTTCCGAAAAAAAAAAAATGGGAGGAGGAAATGTATTGCATATTTTTATCATTATGTTGCGAGCTAAGTTCTGCGTTCTTCCCCCAAAGAACGAAACATATCTATAATTTTTGCGTCTTTTTTTATAAAAAAAAAAGATCGTGTTTATGTTATCGGTTTGTCCGTCCGCCTGTGGACACCATATCTCTGCAACAGTTTTTACGATCTGAAAAATTATTTTTTGCATTGGGAAGCTTGAGATGTGAGAATGATGATCCTTGCATATAGGAATTGTTGTTGTTTTTTATGCATAACTTCGCAGCTAGAGGGCGAAAACGCAGACGATATCGAATTCAAAACACATTTTGTTTATTCCATGCATTTGCTTCTGAATATCCGATTGACAAAATTCTCTTTCCTTTCGATGCCATTATACTGCGCCACCGTGGCGGCGAAAACATCTTCACCATCCGACAAGCTCACCTCTCATGCTTCATTCAAGACTTGAAGTGGGCCAGAGATGGACTCTAACCATCTCGGACGAATGGTCAGTATAAGTATGGTCTGAGTAGTATGGTAGTATGGTCAGAGTCTTATACGTACTAATCGGCCGCCGGAGCGGCTATACCTCATATCCTATAATGCGTTTTCAGAAAGCACCTATTGTAATTTCTACAGACCAGAAATCAGTCCATTCTGTTCCAGAATAAACTGATTTCTCCCACTGTCAATTTTGCAACAGCCAAAGAATTGAGGTAAAAAGCAGCTTTTTTCTCTCTCTGTCCTCTCTCTAGAGCCCAACTTTTGTTGTCTATTACTGAGACATGCTTATGATTAGCTTAAAGCTTAATTAGATTGGGAAATGTAGGCCCTTGAAGGAAATAAATTATCTTTTAGAATTATGGGAATTTGAAGACGCTGCCTCGGTAGCCGAGTGGTCTAACTGGCTGACCTCTGATCATTCGTCTGAGTTAGACCCGGACTCGAATCCCGGATGAAGCATGCGTGATGCGTCCGTTCGATTGCGCTGGCCTTGATCCCTGTTTGGAGCCAGTCGCCTCTTATTAGGGACGGACGATTGCTCATAGCCCTATGAGTTACTCACCGTGGTCGTTAAACACCGAAACAAAAACAAAAGTAAAAGTTTGAAATATGAATACTTTTCTATACAGTAAGAACATTCATGTTATGCTTTCGACGATGTAGGATATTCATGACCCACAGTCACAAAATTTTAAGATCCAGTTTTCTCAGAATTTCTTCAGTTCGACTTGCCTGAATTTCACAAATTTTTGTTACAGTCCTGAGCACCGGATACTTGCAAAGAGCTGAGAGAGCATGAGAGATAGTAAGCACCGACATAAGCTTGACATATATAAGTTGTCGGTCTGTAAACGTAAACGTTGCCTATAAACGAAACGAAGGATTTTTTTTTCTGAAGACGTCATTGAAACAGTCATTAGTTTAACTTATTTTTCAAGGGAGTGTGTTGTGTTTCACGTCGAATAGTTCATGAAAACTTGGACCTAAAAAAAAAAAAAATAATAAATGGGATTTATTAGTGTTGTAAATAAAATACTAATTGCCTAACAAGCTAATTTTGTCTTTTGGGGGTTTAACGACCACCATGGCTTCCCCGGTGTAACAGTGGTCTAAGTGCTGGCTTCTGACCATTCGTCCGAAATGTGTCTGTGTTCGAATCCCGAAGGAGGCATGGAAGGTGCGTTTGTCTTACGTCACTGACCCTTACCTTTCATGGTATTTGTAGCCCTAAATTAGGGACAGGCGATTGCTTATAGCTCATCGAGTTGCTCACTGTGGTCTTTAACCCCCTCCCCCCAAAAAGCAAATAGACGACCACCATGAGCAACTCCATGGGCCGCCCCGGTGGCGCAGTGGTCTAAGCGATGGCCTCTGATCATTCGTCCGAAAGGGGTCCGGGTTCGAATCCCGGTCAGGCATGGATGTTGTGTTTGTGTTACGGCACTGGCTCTCTCCCTTCCCTGGAACCAGTGACCCTAAATTAGGGACGGGCGACTGCTTATAGCCCATTGGGCCGCCCCGGTGGCGCAGTGGTCTACGCGATGGCCTCTGATCGTTCGTCCGTACGGGGTCCGGGTTCGAATCCCGGTGAGGCATGGATGTTGTGTTTGTCTTACGGCACTGGCTCTTTCCCTTCCCTGGAACCAGTGACCCTAAATTAGGGACGGGCGACTGCTTATAGCCCATTGAGTTGCTCACGGTGGTCGTTAAACCTCCAATCAAAAAAAAAAAAAAAAAAATAGCCCATTGAGTTGCTCACGGTGGTGGTTAAAACTCCAATAAAAAAAAAACTCCATGGGCTTTAAGTAGTCGCCCATCCCTAATTGCCATTGGCTCCAGGGAAGGGAGCGAGTTAGCGCCGTAAGAAAAGCACGCTACCCATGCATTATTCGGAACTTAAACTCGGACTCATCTTGGACGAATGGTCCAAGATGAGTCCGAGTTTAACTTGTTCGGCCCGAACAAGTTAAATGAACTGAAAGAACAGGGCGCCAACCTCCGTTATAACAGTGCTCAATAAAATTCAGCCTTCATAAAGCAATTCCTAAGACCAAGCTGTCCTTTGGAAACCATTACTTCAACTGTTTGATTCTAGGCCATCAACATTTTAAAAATGAACAAAAGATAAAAAAAAAAACACTACTGTCATATAAAAAACAAAAATTATCCATAACGAATTAAACATATGCCAATTATAGGGTCCAACATATCGTATTTGTTATTAATTGATTATATCCGCTATGCGAAGAGCAAAGAAGAAAAGAGAAGTAAATGTGTTAAGAGCGTGAAAGCGTCTTTACAAAAACACAGCCGACGACAGTTTCCGAAGATCAGACTGTAGGAAGTTGTAAAAACATTTCCCAAGCTGATTCGCATATCAATTACTTTACAGATATTTTTCCTAGCCCGTGCGTTCGGAGGATAATGCATCTCGTTTCTGGAACATTGAGCTTAAAGACCTTAGGCTTTTAACCTCTGACATCCGGAAAAGTTTGATCTGCTGCGTGGAGAAAAAAAGAGCAATCAGTGTAGCCTTTTTCACCCTCCATTATAACACACATAAGCAAATTTACACTGTCGCTGCAGTAGCGTAGGATAGATTAAAACATAGAAAGTAAAAATGAAACTATTGCTGGCGCCATTTAGCATCTTCTAACAATTAGTAAGGCGAAGTATAACTTTCACATGTTAAGGACTTAACATCAAGATAACTTCGGTAACACTTAACATCAAGATCGGTAACAAATTACGGGAGGTTTCCACTTAATATTTATCGTGAAATGTGATAATATTTTGGAAGAAAGCTTGTAAATGTATGTCAAGCCACTTTTATGAAGTATTTTCCCTTTCCGAAAACTTTTAGTACGTTCTTGTGTTTAAAATCTTTTACTAACTAGGCAGTTCTAGGGCTACGCTCTGCTTAACAGGATTTTGGGGACTGTTTCTTAAATCTGTGGGTATCATCCCACACTTCCAGTAAATATCGCTGCGGTATCAGATTACGAAACAGTTCGGTTTCATTGCTTTAACTACACAGCACAGCAAGGAAACAAAATAATATTGGAGAAATTTCCTATCTTGCACATTGTTTCTTCAAATTCTCTTAAAGCAAATATGAAACTATCTCTGCGGAAGTCGTGCCATTCTGTTTTGCTCTGTAGAGACGTGGTACGTGTCTGAGGGGTGGGAGACAGTTTGCGAGGATAAGATAGCTTACTGACTCACCTACCACTGGTGGACCAGGGTAGGGGCGCGCCCCTTGTGAAACTTTTTTTATCTATTTAAGTATTTTACCGAAACCATTAAGTTGGAAACTAGCAACATCTCAATTTAGTGTCAATGTTTTCCTGTTCTCAATTAATATATAGGACAATAATCTGTGAAAATGTAGAATCACACGAAAGGAATCATATGTTAACAGGTCGCAAATAACAGGTAGAAATTTGCTCACCTAGGAGCATATGGTGTGGACAGCAGACAGGCACATGTACCCAATGCATTTTTTTTTTTTCGAAATGTCTTTTGTTTCAAGTAGAGAAAATAATTACATTACTTATTTTTAAATTAAAGAATTATGCATGAAACTTTTACCATAAAAGCGCAGCATCGCCGAAAGAGCAGCATCAGGAAAAAGTCTGCTGTTTACGCAGATGCTCAAATGAACCAGCATAAGAGCAGCTCCACAAAATGCAAAAGGAATATTGAAATTCCTTAGCCATAGATGTGATAGTCTCGACAAAGAACATCATGTCGCATTGTAGTGCAGTGGTCTAAGCGCTGACTTATGAGTATTCGCCCAAGATCGGTCCAGGTTCGAATCCCGTGAGGAATAGATGTGGTGTTTATTTTACGGCACTGGCTCTCTACCTTCCCTGGAACCAGCGGCTCTAAATTAGGGACGAGCAACTGCTTATAACCCATTGAGTTGTTCACGGTGGTCGTCGAACCTCCCATAAAAAAATGGGCACGTCATATTTGAATCCCTATTTGAACTTTTTTTTTTATTGGAGGTTTAACGACCACCGTGAGTAACTCAATGGGCTATAAGCAGCTGCTTGTCCCTAATTTAACCCTTTAACGACCATGACCCAAAAATCTTATATCACTCTAAATACCATAACGCCCGAAACTGTCTGTTGTTTCACTTCTTCGTTTAGTAACAACAGTAATGACTAGGGGTGACACCTCCGTATTCCTCATAGGTCGTGCAGAAAATCTGACTCACTCTAGACAAGCGTTTCGGGAGACTATGGTCGTTTGCGTGTACAGGCGTTTTGGGCAATATTGTCGTTGAAGGGTTAAAGCCGCTGGTTCCAGTGCCGTTAAATAAACATAACATCTATACAGGGACGGCGCCAGAAAATTGTCAACGGGGCGGGGAGGGGGCTCTAGGGGGGAGCTCCAAAATCGGGGGAGGGAGGCGAATTATGCTTCATATATATATATATATATATATATATATACTTAAGAGCAAAACTGAAGACTAAGGAAAAACTTTAGAATTTAAAACGAAGGTTGCAAAAAAACCTGAAAATCAAAACGCGCAACGCAGCAGTTTTGAAAATTCAGAATTCACATTCTATAAAGAAGATACCTAAGCAAAAAAATGCAAATATAATTTTGACTCACACCTAGTACAACATAGAAAAGGTTATGTATCTACCTGTGTGAGTAAAAGGAGAAAAGACAAAAAAATAAAATAATACAACTGAATGTAGAAGGTGTCGAGAATACTGAGCCTTGGCTTTATCAAGGACCAGCAAAAACTCTGCATTTTCTCACTTCCACAAAGACCTAGTTGGGAATGGGTTTCTGCAAGGCCATAGATGCAAGTAACATTCCCACCTAAAATAGTTTAAAACATATATATATAAGTCATGTCCTCCGTAGAGTTGCATGACCTAGCACTAGTTAACAATTTCGCTTGCATCCATTAACCTTCATGGCCCGACCCATGCTCTTCATCTGTTACTATTAAACAGAGAGAAGAAGATTAAAGAGAACTCAAGCTGTGAGAGTGACATAACAATTAGAAATGATTTTCAGCCATAACGAAATTCCAAGTTCGTTTGAGAGAGAATTTAAACCTGAAAATCAATGCAAAAGAAATCCAAATTTTACATTGCAATTAAAAAAGGAAATGTTAATTTTTAACGAACAGATTTTTGAAAGAAAACTTGAGTCTAAAACCCCCTACTCTACAACTTATGACAGCACGAAAACGAGAATAAGTTAAAGATAATAATTAACTAAAGAAAACTTTGTGAAAGTTATATACCTTAAACAGTTAGTTGCAATATGTACAAAGTATTTCAGCAGTGCTTTAAGTGCATAATTAATTAGTTATTAAGAACTTAACTACTTTGAAAAAACAGCGCAGAGACAGCGCATAGAAAAGGAACAAGCTTAGCCATCTTCTGTTCCTAGGTACCCCAAAAGACGCTCAAAGTTACAAAGAAAAGAAAGAGTTAAAACCCGCAAAAATGTTAACAGACAAACCAATGCCTAAAAGCTGAAAAGCTAAAAAACGACAGAGAATAAGTACAAACATTGAACTTATAAAACCTAGAACCCAAAAACAAGGAAGGGAGCTTACCTCTTGTGTGACAAAAACTTTTCTCCTCACAAGAGAAGAACATGGCTGACCTCTTCCGCCACTCCCTAGACGCTGGGGGCAGTGAGGGTGGGGCTGATGGCCTCCTCATACAGCAAGAAAACAACGCGCGGAGATTTTAGCCAGAGAAAAAAATATAAACTTAAGACTGTGGATCTGTATGATCAGAAAGAGCAGAATTAACTCTCCAGAATACATGAGAAATATTATAAAATGCACGAGCAGTTTATTTAATAATCTTTGCATGTATTAAATCACCTTAGTGAGCTTCTATAGATTAATCAGAATCTTATTAATTTTAATGTTGGTTTTACTATTTTTAGTATAGCTATCCTAGTGATGAATAACTAGTTTTCTTTTTTATTTGTTTTTATTTTCTTTTATAAACAGATTTTTAAGCTTTTTTTGTGATTTTGTTTATATTATTTAATTTTTTGTTTTAATAGGACCGTCATATCCATAGCACTAAGGTTCCTTTAGGTAGTTAATAGGCATCCTCTAGCCAACTTCCTTACGGCTTTGATTGGTCAGAATCATATTATTAACTGTGTAGAAAATTAAAGCAGATCTGCCAACCTTACTCTATTATTCAGAATAATTTTTCTTAAAGTTCTTTTGATGAAAGAAGAAGGAATTTCGTTCTCTAGAAAACTTTCTAATAGTATATTAATGTGGTAATTGAAGTACAAATTGTTGCTGCAAATTCTTGAAATTCTTAGGACCTGAGAAATTAGTACATTCTCAATTACTTTGGTTGAAATGTTATTATTCCAGTGTAGATATTTAATTACTTTGAAAGGAAAATTAACTCTTTTATCAAAGAGGCTAATAGATGGGTTACCTCTGTTGAGCTTAATGCTTAAGTCTAGGAACTCAAGTTCCTGATTACTGTGGTTGGTTTTACATAAGTTAAGAGAGCTTGGATAGATATTATCAAAATCACTCTCTATAACTTCTGAATTATTGATACACAGCAGATCATCAATATATCTAAAAGTGTAAAGGTAGTTATCTGAGCAGGTGGGGTGATTTTTAATGAATTTATATTCCTTAAAGAACAGGAATAGATTAGCGATATTCGTGGACGTTGATGTCCCCATTGGAATACCGTTCACTTGCTTATAGAGAGTATTATAATATAAGATATGGTTATTTTTTATGCAGCAATTGAGATAAGAGTTCCAAGTTCCTACATCAACAAATTGGTTAAGTTTAAATTCTGCATACAGCTCTTTAAAGGTAGTGATTATATCTGATAGAGGCAGATTAGTATATAGGTTTTCAAAATCATAACTATTAATATCTAGGGGACAAACTTTGAGTATAGTAGAAATTACTTCTGCATTATTATTAATTATCCAAAAATCTCTGTTCATCAAGTTAGAACAGTTTCTAATGTGTTTCAAAACCTTCTTTAAGACATCTTCAAAAGCAAGATCTATTTTCTTTTTATGACTCCTTACTCCACTAGCTATGAACCTGAACTTCACAGGATCCTTATGAAACTTAACCGTTGCAAAAAGAAATGGAAATTCAGGCTCATATCTTCTAGTTTGTGGAATTTTAAGTTTCTTGAAGAATGCCTTAAACCGATTTTCTAACTGCTTGGTAGAATAACTTACGGGCTCGTATGTTACTCTATTATTGAGTTCCATAGTTAACAGTTCAAAATAGAACTTCTTACAGATAATTGCAAAATTATTGCTAGCTTTATCCGTAGTGGTAAAAATAAATTGGTCTTGTAGTTTGGAGAGCGACCTTTTAGCTTCTCCAGAGAAAAAGAGATTTCTGTCGAAACAAAAGTCCAGACCTGCCAACTCACCGGTGAAGCTATTGATTATATTATATTTCCATTCTGCGAAGGCCTCAATAGCCTGTGAAGTTCAGGTTCATAGCTAGTGGAGTAAGGAGTCATAAAAAGAAAATAGATCTTGCTTTTGAAGATGTCTTAAAGAAGGTTTTGAAACACATTAGAAACTGTTCTAACTTGATGAACAGAGATTTTTGGATAATTAATAATAATGCAGAAGTAATTTCTACTATACTCAAAGTTTGTCCCCTAGATATTAATAGTTATGATTTTGAAAACCTATATACTAATCTGCCTCTATCAGATATAATCACTACCTTTAAAGAGCTGTATGCAGAATTTAAACTTAACCAATTTGTTGATGTAGGAACTTGGAACTCTTATCTCAATTGCTGCATAAAAAATAACCATATCTTATATTATAATACTCTCTATAAGCAAGTGAACGGTATTCCAATGGGGACATCAACGTCCACGAATATCGCTAATCTATTCCTGTTCTTTAAGGAATATAAATTCATTAAAAATCACCCCACCTGCTCAGATAACTACCTTTACACTTTTAGATATATTGATGATCTGCTGTGTATCAATAATTCAGAAGTTATAGAGAGTGATTTTGATAATATCTATCCAAGCTCTCTTAACTTATGTAAAACCAACCACAGTAATCAGGAACTTGAGTTCCTAGACTTAAGCATTAAGCTCAACAGAGGTAACCCATCTATTAGCCTCTTTGATAAAAGAGTTAATTTTCCTTTCAAAGTAATTAAATATCTACACTGGAATAATAACATTTCAACCAAAGTAATTGAGAATGTACTAATTTCTCAGGTCCTAAGAATTTCAAGAATTTGCAGCAACAATTTGTACTTCAATTACCACATTAATATACTATTAGAAAGTTTTCTAGAGAACGAAATTCCTTCTTCTTTCATCAAAAGAACTTTAAGAAAAATTATTCTGAATAATAGAGTAAGGTTGGCAGATCTGCTTTAATTTTCTACACAGTTAATAATATGATTCTGACCAATCAAAGCCGTAAGGAAGTTGGCTAGAGGATGCCTATTAACTACCTAAAGGAACCTTAGTGCTATGGATATGACGGTCCTATTAAAACAAAAAATTAAATAATATAAACAAAATCACAAAAAGCTTAAAAATCTGTTTATAAAAGAAAATAAAAACAAATAAAAAAGAAAACTAGTTATTCATCACTAGGATAGCTATACTAAAAATAGTAAAACCAACATTAAAATTAATAAGATTCTGATTAATCTATAGAAGCTCACTAAGGTGATTTAATACATGCAAAGATTATTAAATAAACTGCTCGTGCATTTTATAATATTTCTCATGTATTCTGGAGAGTTAATTCTGCTCTTTCTGATCATACAGATCCACAGTCTTAAGTTTATATTTTTTTTTCTCTGGTTAAAATCTCCGCGCGTTGTTTTCTTGCTGTATGAGGAGGCCATCAGCCCCACCCTCACTGCCCCCCAGCGTCTAGGGAGTGGCGGAAGAGGTCAGCCATGTTCTTCTCTTGTGAGGAGAAAAGTTTTTGTCACACAAGAGGTAAGCTCCCTTCCTTGTTTTTGGGTTCTAGGTTTTATAAGTTCAATGTTTGTACTTATTCTCTGTCGTTTTTAGCTTTTCAGCTTTTAGGCATTGGTTTGTCTGTTAACATTTTTGCGGGTTTTAACTCTTTCTTTTCTTTGTAACTTTGAGCGTCTTTTGGGGTACCTAGGAACAGAAGATGGCTAAGCTTGTTCCTTTTCTATGCGCTGTCTCTGCGCTGTTTTTTCAAAGTAGTTAAGTTCTTAATAACTTATTAATTATGCACTTAAAGCACTGCTGAAATACTTTGTACATATTGCAACTAACTGTTTAAGGTATATAACTTTCACAAAGTTTTCTTTAGTTAATTATTATCTTTAACTTATTCTCGTTTTCGTGCTGTCATAAGTTGTAGAGTAGGGGGTTTTAGACTCAAGTTTTCTTTCAAAAATCTGTTCGTTAAAAATTAACATTTCCTTTTTTAATTGCAATGTGAAATTTGGATTTCTTTTGCTTTGATTTTCAGGTTTAAATTCTCTCTCAAACGAACTTGGAATTTCGTTATGGCTGAAAATCATTTCTAATTGTTATGTCACTCTCACAGCTTGAGTTCTCTTTAATCTTCTTCTCTCTGTTTAATAGTAACAGATGAAGAGCATGGGTCGGGCCATGAAGGTTAATGGATGCAAGCGAAATTGTTAACTAGTGCTAGGTCATGCAACTCTACGGAGGACATGACTTATATATATATGTTTTAAACTATTTTAGGTGGGAATGTTACTTGCATCTATGGCCTTGCAGAAACCCATTTCCAACTAGGTCTTTGTGGAAGTGAGAAAATGCAGAGTTTTTGCTGGTCCTTGATAAAGCCAAGGCTCAGTATTCTCGACACCTTCTACATTCAGTTGTATTATTTTATTTTTTTGTCTTTTCTCCTTTTACTCACACAGGTAGATACATAACCTTTTCTATGTTGTACTAGGTGTGAGTCAAAATTATATTTGCATTTTTTTGCTTAGGTATCTTCTTTATAGAATATATATATATATATATATATATATATATACATATATACAAACACGAACCCAAAAAATTAATATTCCCTAGACAATTAAAGTCAAGAATTTTCAAAAATCGCCGTCGCTTACCCAAAATAAACCTTAAGCAAATTTGAAGAAATTCAGTAACAATGAAATTCAACAATATTGAAAGCAGCGCATACTGCTGGATGACAAAAATAAATCATTAAGAGAAGCTTCTTACCAAATAGCAATAAATTTTGTTAGACCTGTAAAGCTGGGATTGTTTCGTTGAATTTAACATCAGTTATCTGCTTGAGGTATTTCAGAGCACTTTCTAATTAAGAAAAAATTTAAAAACCTGCATGGAAACCGATGCAAAATTATCTTCTAACCATCAAAGCAGAGCAGGCAAGAAGCGAAAATACCAAAAGAGAGGGAGAGAGAAAATAAATAAATACACAAGAAGCTGCGAACCCCTTTAATTTTTGAGATTCTCAATAATAAAATTTGATGTGAAATAATGGACCTTATTCATGTGACGTCAGAAGTGGATTTCTGCGGACCAGCATGGCTGCTGATTCAATGTTTTCGCTATTTGATTGTCCCTTACTGTTGGTTAATTTTTACAATCCTAACGTCATGGATTTTGCCGAGGAATTAATAGAGCTATAGGGCGAAGAAGAAGAAATTAATTTCTTAAAAGAACAAATCAAGGTTGCAAAAATATACCCAGATAATTTTGTGTTCGATGTTTATTTCGCATGACGCAGGAGACCATCGCCGTTAGTCATCATGAAGTTTTTAATGTAGCATTTCTCGTACACAGTATATTAAATTTTCATGTTCTTATTGTCAGACGTTGGCGACATATCTGAAACATAAAATTGAGTACCCTGTTTTGTAAAACAAAAATATTTAGAAGCTCAGACAAATACGTAATAAGAAAACAAACTAGGGTTCGCCCGCTAAGCAATCTGCTTAAAAATTAAATGAACGCGTAACATTAAATAAAAGAGAAATTATAGATTTGTTTTATTCTTTGAGGAAAGTGGAACTTAATTCGTAATTTACCGATCCAAATATTCCATCAATTTTCTCCTACCTTTCTTTCTTTCTTTTTTTCTTTTTTGAAATTGAAATTCGAAGGAATATTACGAGGTTTCAACTGCCTTTGATTCGTAGTGTCATAATATCCAAAAGTTTTTTCGTTAAAGTGGGCAGAACATATTGGAGAGTGCACATCGGAATGGAAATCATCGCGTTTCATTTTATACAGCCATTCCTTTAACAATTTCGTCTTTTTGAGAGGAAAATTAAAGAATGTTTTTGTTTCGTCTACACAATTTAGATTGCAGGATTTATTAGCAAAACCATACAATGAGCAAAAGTTAGACATGTATGTCATTAATAAATTTACGAAAATCGCGATTTTCCTGAACCCTTGCAACGAAACGCCATGTTAAGCAATGGGAAAACGCATGTAAACAAACTGTTGTTGGTCCTCGGCCACGGAAAGGCTTTCAAATGATGCAATGCGAGGTAAATAAGGTCCATTGTCAAAACTAATAGATATGAAATAAATGCCAAAAATATTTACATGTTATAACCGAAGGGATGAGATGAACTATGAAATACTACTCTACCGGCCCCTGAAGGCCAGTGTCTTCTACGCATATGAGGAAATGAAGAATAAATCCATAATATTGATTCGAGATTCAAAAGTACTAATAAAAGTTGAGTCTATTGTTCTCAAGTGTAGAGAAGAGAAAGTAGAAGTAACCAGTTCAAGGAACAGTAAATGAAATTGACCAAACCAGAGCTCATTCCTCGCCCAGACAGATTCAGAAACCTATTCCTGTCTGGGGGAGTAATGAGCTCTGGTTTGGGCAAATGCATTTACTGTTCCCTGTAAATGCATCCGCTACAAAATAAAAATAAACTACTAAATGCATCTACTACAATAAAATCATATACTATGAGAAACTACTAAATGCATCTGCTACACTCAACTTGCTTCAAAATTAGATATTCTTCTAATTATTTACATATATATGTATACGCACGCGCGTGTGTAATAGCATTACTTAGTTTTTAAGTAAATACATTTCTCTTGCAATGAAGACTAGAACTAAAAGCATTTGTAAAATAAGTGAAAATTATTTTTAAATTACCCCTGAAAATAAAATATATCCTGCAAGACTACTAGGGTTTTGATTGGAATACATATAGTCAGCCTTTTCGTTCTCTATTAATATGAAGAAAGGATTTCTGAAATGATGTGTAATATAAAATATTTACCTTCAACAACTGAGCATCCGATTTCATTCACAGTTTGTTTTCGAAATGTCTCAGTGCATTGGTATATCTAACAGCAATAATAAAGGATAATAAAGGCAGAGAATCTCATTTGTAAAGTCTATAGCCGGGTATCCACATCGCGCCACAAAATGTGACTGAAATCTGATAACCAAAAATCAACTAATATTATTTCATGCCAAGGTGAAATGAATATAAGAATTTTCTTTTCAGTGCAGATTAATACGGGTTCCGTCAAATCGATCAATGACTTCGCTTAAATCAATTTGTTTTGCAATTGTCGACTCTATAGCTAAGACAGTGAGATTATGTAGACGATCGTTAGCCATTCGATTTCTGAGATGGGTTTTCAACCTTCTCATGCATGATAATGTTCTTTCGCAAGATGCACTAATCACTATTATGGTTAGTGTAATGACTGCAAGCTTATACAGCTCATAAAAAGCTAATTTGTATTCCTCCAAAACTTCAGCTGACTTACTGAAAGTTCCCACAACGCATTTTCTTTCTTTTTCATAACGTTTTATCATTCTGGGCAACAAGGTGACCTTCGATTTTCCATTATCTATTGTCGCATTCATACTGCTCGGCAAGAGGTCTTAGAACATCGATAAATAAAAATGTATTGTTTCGGGGGTCCAAAGAACTGAAGCCACGAATGAGTGTAGTATGGGTTGTAAAACGCCGTTTGAGTTCTTCATTGATTGTGCCCAAAGCAGGGATATAAAAGTGCAATCGAAAATCTTCTTTACTTAACAGGATATCCTTAGTCGAAACTTCAGTAACATAGTTCGTCATGTGTGGTGGGAGTTTTATTCTTTCTGTTCACTGAACTCTTCGAAATCGTTTGCGTCTGCGATATCTGTTGCCTCATCAAAAAGTGTAGCAAACTATGCCTCAGAATCACGCATGGCAGAAAAAAGATGCACTGTTGTTTCAATTGTCTCAAAGGCTTTATTTATTTCACAGGCTTTGTTTTGCAGATAATTCGAAACTAATGCCAGTTTATTCAAAATGCACGAGAAAATACAAAGTTGGATAACAAAATCTCTACTCAGTTGCCCCAAAAGACCGCGAGCTTCAGCTGCCCAATCAGTACAGTTTTCCGACAGCGATGATAACAAAACGATAATTGTCGGAAATATCTATTTAACTGCTGAACAGGCTGTAAAATGGCATGTCCATCTGGTATCACTAACGCGTTGCAATTCCGCAACAGTCAGACCCATTTCACGCTGCACCGAAACAAATTTAGCATGTATTGCAGAACCAGAGAGGAAAACATGCAACTTTTCTAATATTGTAAAGAAAACTCTAGCTGCTTTAATGTTTTCCCATGAATCTACAATAACCAAATTCAGTCTATGATTCCTACAGTGAACATACACCGCTTGCGATACTTCTTCCCTGAAGAGAACTTGAACTCCATTCAACCGCCCACTCATGACATTTGCACCATCGTATGTCTGAGCAATGCAGTCGTATTGATCGATGCCCCATCTTCCCAAAAGTTATTTTATGTATTTAAATAGAGATCTTGCATCAGGTTCGTCAGCATTATGAAAGCCCAAAAATCTTTCATAAAGTGTGCCTCGCAAATAATACCTAACCACCACAGAAATGTGTTCAACTTTACTAATGTCCTTCGACTCGTCGACTATAAGAGCAAAATACTTGGCAGTATCGATTTCTCTTTTAATGGTTTCTAACGTAATTTCTGCAAATACACTAAGTATTTCATTTTAAACTGCGTAGTAATGCGTTGAAAGTAGAAATGCGTTGCATTTCTGGGGCCAATATTCACCTTTCGTTTCAGGATGGGGTCATTTTTCGTCACGAGTTCTAGAAGTTCTACGAAATTTCCTTTTTTGTGCTATTCGAAGTTTCGACATCCCCACGTTGTGCTATCCCTTGAACAGCTGTATATCTTAATGCATCCGCTATTTTTTTGATACACTCTTTATTTTCCTTGGTATCCGCAGCAAATGCAACACTTTTAAGTGTGGCAACTGATGATTCTGCGCTTTTTGATTTCATTTTCTTATAAGAGGTCCACGTCACTAGGCAGGTTTTGTGGGTCAAGCTGTTCTGATGTTTTTAAAACCCGAATCCTTTCCAAGTGCTTTTTTCCAATTGTTGTAACCTCGCTGAGTGAAGGTGACCTCATGTTTTTCGTCTTCCGATGAAAACATTCTACACGGAAAACAAAAGGCGGAATCCCTCTTTATACTGTATTCAAGCCATGGAAACATGTTATACCAAAATGTCTGGAAACTTCTCTGTTCTTTACCACATTTTTTTTGTGGGAACTGTTTTAATATAGGCTATTTGGGTTGATCCGAAAGGGAAGTTGCTATATCAAGCTCTCCGAGTTCAACATTTTTTGTCTTGCGACCATGTGGTCCTTTCAATGTTTTATTTTCACAAGCATTGCGTTCATAAAAAATTCCCATTGAAAAAAATTCCCATGATTCACCACACGCTGTTGATGAAGTTGAAGCCGCCTGGCATTATCCGCTTTGTTGAAACTATCGCTTAATTTATTTTTCTTTTTCTGATTAACACTTGTTCGAAAAAAATCATGGATTGATCGTTTTGCGGACATTGTTGGATTCCTCAATAAAACTCAAATATATATCGAGAATACCTAAAACTCAAGAACACTGTAAACAATCCTACTGCTGTTCACATCTCGAAGAGAACCTAAAAGGCTAATGTGGTGAGGAATGAAATCAAAATTTGTTGTATGACAGAAATGTTTCTCGGAGTACCGGCACAAAAAATACAAATCAAGAGCGACACATTTATAACATCTACACAACACTTACGATACCTTTTATAACATCTACACGAAAACTGCTTACATCGACTCGATCGACTCCCACTCAGAGAATTTCAACTCGCTGCAGCTGACAACAGCTTCCGAGACCAAAAGTAAAAGTAAGAAAACTTGTTGCCAGACATAGATTAACAAACACTGCAATAAAATAACAGAGATTCACATCAGCGTTACTTAGTAAATACAATCATTTCTTTACAGACATGTTATTTCAAAGTTTGGTTCGTGAAGAAATACCTCACCTTCATGTATCACGCACAATACGTGCAAAAACTTACATCAAGCAGGAAAAAATAGTCTTTTCACCAGAACCAGAAAGAAAAGGAGTGTAACTACTAACTAGCCAAGAAAAATTTCGCTCACTGTCTGGTGGTGACTGACGACGATCATTATCTGCTGTTTTTGCCGATCGTGGTAACGCCCACTATTTGTCATAATCTGCGAGGGCACCACGATGGGGATGGGATTGGAAGGGTGATGCTTATTCAACTTTTCAACCCAATGGCATGAGCCGCGGCATCGGATTGACGATGATCTTTGAACTTCCGGTCGGGCTTCGACCTCTGCCTGCCAAGGCTAAAGCGGCCACCCCGGTGGCGCAGTGGTCTAAGGCGCTGCCCTCTGATCATTCGTCCGTAAGGGGTCCGGGTTCGAATCCCGGTCAGGCATGGATGTTGTGTTTGTCTTACGGCACTGGCTCTCTCCCTTCCCTGGAACCAGTGACCCTAAATTAGGGACGGGCGACTACTTATAGCCCATTGAGTTGCTCACGGCGGTCGTTAAACCTCCAATCAAATAAAAAAAAAAAAGGCGAAAGCGCAACATGCAAGTAAGGTTGCCCGTCTGAGTCGTGTATCATGGTTGGAGAAACATAATTGCATAACGCTACCCTTCTTTTTTCTTTTTTTTTTTTTTTTGATTAGAGGTTTAACGACCACCGTGAGCAACTCAATGGGCTATAAGCAGTCGCCCGTCCCTAATTTAGTTAGGGTCCCTGGTTCCAGGGAAGGGAAAGAGCCAGTGCCGTAAGACAAACACAACATCCATGCCTCACCGGGATTCGAACCCGGACCCGCCGCCCCGGTGGCGCAGTGGTCTAAGGCGTTGGCCTCTGATCATTCGTCGGAAGGGGTCCGGGTTCGAATCCCGGTGAGGCATGGATGTTGTGTTTGTCTTACGGCACTGGCTCTCTCCCTTCCCTGGAACCAGTGACTCTAAATTAGGGACGGGCGACTGCTTATAGCCCATTGAGTTGCTCACGGTGGTCGTTAAACCTCAAAAAAAAAACCGGACCCCTTTCGGACGAATAATTAGAGGCCATCGCTTAGACCACTGTAGAAATAACGTCGAAAGAATGTTCCCGTAGGAACAGAGAACTTTCTAGATCAAATCGCAATTAGGAAGTTCTCATATTTGAGAAAAGCAGAACAAAGCTAGTAAACAGGAAAATACCAGGCCGCATCGTAGCCGGTCATAACACAGAGAAGAGAAATAAAAAAGAAGAAAGTAAACTACTAATAAATAATCTACCATTTTATTTTAAAAGAATGAAAAAAGAAGAAAGTAAACTACTGATTAATAAAATAATCTACCATTTCATTTTAAAAAATGAAAAAAGAAGAAAGTAAACTACTAATAAATAATCAACTATTTTGTTTTGAAAGAAAGAAAAGAGAAAAAAATAGACTACTGATAAATAATCTACCGTTTCATTTTGAAAGAATGAAAAAAAAAGTAAATTACTAATAAATAATCTGCCATTTCATTTTTTTTTTTTTTTTGATTGGAGGTTTAACGACCACCGTGAGCAACTCAATGGTCTATAAGCAGTCGCCCGTCCCTAATTTAGGGTCACTGGTTCCAAGGAAGAGAGAGAGCCAGTGCCGTAAGACAAACACAACATCCATGCCTCACCGGGATTCGAACCCAGACCCCGTTCGGACGAATGATCAGAGGCCATCGCTTAGACCACTGCGCCACCGGGGCGGCCCATTTCATTTTGAAAGCACTTACTTTAAATACCAGAAATGCTTTTTCTTTTTTTTATTGGAGGTTTAACGACCATCGTGAGCTGGAGCAACTCAATGGACTATAAGCAGTAGCCCGTCCCTAACTTAGGGTTAGCTGGTTCCAGTGTGGAATTAAGGCGTTGGCCTCTGATCATTCGTCCGAACATCCATGGGTCACCGGGTTCGAATCCCGGTCAGGCATGGATGTTGTGTTTGTCTTGCGGCACTGGCTCTCTCCGCTTCCCTGGAACCAGTGACCCTAAATTAGGGACGGGCGACTTAGAACTCATTGAGTTGCTCACGGTGCAAACACTTCAATTATACAGAAGCTATACTACCCACAATGGTGGATTTCAATGTATGCCGGAAGTAGCATGCTCTTTACCAGTCTATTCTCCTCTAATGACTTTGTTACATGAATGATGGTTGAGTTTCTTGAGGAAAAAACCATATCGTTGGAAATAAGTATCAATCAATCTGTCAGCACGCCCTTCAGACCTTTCGAAGAAGATTGTATTTAATGTATTTTATAGATGAGGATTGTTCTTGAGGTTCAAAATTTGGCAACGCTCTGAAAACATTCTGTCAGCGCCGTGTCAGCGCGATCTGAAGTTCTGACCAAGTGAATGTGAATTGTGAAAAGGTCTCGCTCCAAGTGAAAAGAATTCGTGTTAAAAGTATGGCGTCTGGGCGCGATAGTTTGCGTGAATCCGAATCGGAGTGTGTTGTAGATATTGACTATGTACAGATAGACGGATTGGTAAATATTCTTTCATTATTCTATCTGTGTCAATAGTGCTTTATTACTAGGTTATTATCTTCTATTTGTGGGAGTGTGTTGCGCTCATATGTTTTCATGAGGTGGATCGGTTTTTGGTCGTGGAGTATTTTCCTGTATTGCATTCTTGTGTGTTCCTGTGTTGTACATATTGATATGTAAACCGGACCACCCTACTAGTCTGACTTAAAAATTTACACATGTTCTGTAAGCCAGTATTTGACCCGATGAAGTAATTACCGTTAATGTGGCACATGGAATGACAATGTACTGTAGCCTTAAACTGATCATCACGTGAAAATGTGAAGAGTAACAGTTAGTGTGAAATAAAGCCCATGAAAGCCTGTTTTTCATCACGTGAAAATGTGAAGAGTAACAGTTAGTGTGAAATAAAGCCCATGAAAGCCTGTTTTTTTGTTGTTGCTTTTTTGTGACCCATGTATAGCAACTTTAGAAACAGGTTAATCGTCACGGGCAAAGATAAAGTACCGAACATATTTTGATTTTTTCAATCCAGTATATTTTTGTGAAATCAAGTTCAAAAAATTGTATCAGATCATGTGAATTATTATATTTAAATCCTTGATAAAACCTGTTGGGCCGCCCCGGTGGCGCAGTGGTCTAAGGCGCTGGCCTCTGATCATTCGTCCGTAAGGTGTCCGGGTTCGAATCCCGGTGAGGCATGGATGTTGTGTTTGTCTTACGGCACTGGCTCTCTCCCTTCCCTGGAACCAGTGACCCTAAATTAGGGACGGGCGACTGCTTATAGCCCATTGAGTTGCTCACGGTGGTCGTTAAACCTCCAAAAAAAAAAACCTGTTGGGGAAAAAAGTTCTTTTACGGACATCGTTTGACTAAACGAGTATAGAAGTATGAAACTAGTATTTTACATTATTGATTAAATGAATATACAAGGATGAAGCTTCATAGTTTAGAGTAGTAAATTGTCAGTAGTGAATGATACAACGGATTGTAATCAGTTATCACTTATATGACAGAAGAAATCCAATGAGAAAATACCACTAAAAAGGATTCCCCATTGCAAAAACTGGTATTTTACATGTGCAGTATTAAGTACGTACAGAAGTTGGAGAGAAGGTTTGACATATCGTGTGAGGATATAGTTGTGTAGACATGTACATCGCTCGCCACTTTCACACAGTGTTACAGTTTAATCCATTCACCTATTCTGTATTGCAGGAAGAACTGTTTGTGATGTGTTATCAGCCCATTTTTAGCATTTAGAAATCTTGAGATTTTACTAGTTTTAGTAATCACTTAGGAGCTGAGACAATTATTCTTTCTTTCTAATAAATATAAGAAGACTTATTAAAATGTGGAGAATAAGTTATTTCCAAAACCAGGGCAACAAATGCACTTTAATGAATCAAATACTAGTGAGACTAAAACTTGCTAGGGCTCTAATGATTTTAATAGCACACGAATTCAGTAAAATAAGAACAAATAAACTCATGAGATCTTTCGAGTTTCCAAAAACTCATCTTCAGATGAAAAACAAATTAAACTCTAAGTTCAGGTAATCATGGTATATATACAAATATGTAACAACTATGTCGGTGTTCAATGGGTGATTGAGGGGAGAGGCTACTCATGTAGAAGTTTGACAGCCGTGAGGAAATACCTATACAGAAAGAGTGAAAAAAAAAGTGGATGCAGGGTGGGGATCCCACCCTGAACTTATAGCATATTAGCACGAAGCTGATGGTATTATGTAATAAATCTAATCACCACAACATAAAATTCACAAAATTGTAATACTCCAGAAATGAGAAATAAATACTTGCATATGATGCTAGACAATTTGTAGCTTAGAATTATGGCAATCATACAGAAGAGCCAATTAGTTCATTAACAGTATTGTTCAAAATCTCAAGTGAGAAACAAATTTAAAGTCCAGTCAGTTATATTCTGTTTTAAATTGTGAGATCCCCACCCCACACCCACTTGTTTTTTCACTCTTTCTGTATAGTTATTTCCTCACAGCTGTCAAACTTCTACATGAGTAGCCTCCCAACCAATTGGGTGAAGGGCTATGTACATCACCTGTTGCATATCGACGTAGTTGTATATCATCATCATCATTATCAATCCACTGCGGGACGAAGGTCTCCCCAAGTTTCCTCCACAACGGTCTGTTTTTGCCAGTCTCCTCTATGTCACACCCGGCATACTTTCGAATTTCATCCACCCATCTCCCATGTGGTCTTCTTCTGGGTCTTTTCCTGTCCCTTGGAAATCCAAACTAAAATTTTGGCTGTCCATCGATGGTCTGTCCTTCTGGCAGCATGTTCAGCCCATTGCCATTTCAGGAATTTAACTCTAATCATGATGTCTTCCACTCTTGTCATTTTTCGGATCCACGAGTTCCTCTTCTTACCAAGCATGCACCTCTCCATGCCATGCTTCTTTGAGTTGTCTGCAGCCTTTGTATGTCTCTTTTAGTTAAGGTCCACGTCTCTGCACCATACGCAAGCACTGGAAAGGATGCATTGATCAAACACTTTTCTTTTAAGACATAATGGCAAATTGCTCTTGAAAATTATGCTGTTTTTTCCAAAAGCTCTCCAGGCAAGTTTTATACGCCGATTAATTTCTTCATCAATGTGACCCTCACTTGATATCTGCTGTCCAAGATAAACGTACGTGTCTGTTATCTCCAGCTTTTCTCCATCAATCGATAAATCTTCATTTCTTGTAAAAGCATTGAACATCACTCTTGTCTTCTGAAAGTTCATTTTTAATCCCACTTCTTTACTCTTGTCAGAAAGTTCCTGGATCATACTCTGCAGCTCTGATGGGGTAGTTGTAAAAATGACTATGTCGTCAGCAAAACGAAGGTGGGTTAGATAATCTTCATTAATCTTTATCCCTTTGTTTTCCCAGTTCAGTGATTGAAAGACATTTTCCAATGTGGCATTAAAGAGCTTTAGAGATATGGTGTCACCTTGTCTCACTCCCTTTCCAATTTTTATGTGTGTTGATTTTCAAACAGCCGAATCTTCGCACTTGCATTTTCATAGATGTTATTAATAATATTAATGTATGTATCTTCAATACCACAGGATTTCAGAGCCAATGTAACTGCTGATGGTTTCACCGAATCAAAGTCTTTTTCATAATCGATAAAAGCCATGCACAATGGAAGTTCATATTCCCTCGCTCTTTCAATTAGTTCTCTCAGTACGTGGATATGATCTATTGTGCTGTAGCCACTCCTGAATCTAGCTTGTTCTCTCGGTTGAGCCATGTCCAGTGTTACCTTCAAACGGTGTGAAAGAACTTTAGTGAAGATTTTATAAACCACTGATAGGAGGCTGATAGGTCTGTAGTTCCTGAGATCCTCAATGTCACCTCTTTTATGTAGCAGGATCATTGTAGCGTTGTTCCAATCCTCAGGAATCTTCCCTTCATTAAGGCATCGAGTGAAAATTTGGGCGAGTACTGTTTTGATTTCTCCACTTGCTTCTTGTATGATGTCTACAGTAATTCCATCTTCTCCTGGAGCTTTTCCCCAGCTTCATGTTCTTGATTGCACGTGCAACTTCTGCTGGGAGGACTGGAAGAACTCTGCTACTGGTACCTTTCATGATGTCTGGAGTACATGTATCATCCCTTTCATATAATTTGGAGTAGAAATCTTTCACTCTTGTCAAAATTTCGCCTCTATTTCTTATTACAGAACCATCTTCTTTTCTCAGTGCCATAATCTGTTTTCTTCCCTTACTGAGATGTCCCTTTGTTATCTTTAGGCTTTGGTTGTTTTCAATTGCTTTCCTCACTAGTTCACAGTTGAATTTCCTTACGTCTTCAGTGATACTTTTTCGTACAGTTGTATATATACACCATGATTACCCGAACTTAGGGTTTAATTTGTTTTTCATCTAAAGATGAGTTTTGGGAAACTCGAAAGATCTCGTGAGTTTATTTGTTCTTATTTTACTGAATTCGTGTGCTATTAAAATCATTGGAGCTCTAGCGAGTTTTAGTGTTTCACTAGTATTGGATTTATTAACGTGCACCGAGGGATTGGTGCCCTGGTTTTGGAAGTTACTGATAAATATTTTACTTTTATTGTCTGGCATCTGATGCTTTGATGAATGTGGGAAGCAACTTTGGCAATCACTGGATAAGAGTTTTATATTGTAACAGCACTCATTCTTGATATTGGTGGGATGTGACACTTTTGTACAGCAGCACAGCACTGTTGTCTGATGTTTGCCTGACTAGCTGTTCCATTGATTATTGCTATTCAGCATAAATTTCTGGATTTGTCACTATGTGGTGCCATGGCATTGAACACAGTTTCGCTGCACAAGGTTGGCATCAATTGATCCAACAGCTTGTGTAGAGCCAGTTGAAAAATGGAGATGGATCGGAAATCACATCACTGTTATTTTGTCACCATTACTGAAAAATCACTGTCACCATTACCACCTGTGACAAAAAAAGTAATAGTTCCAAATTCACTGATGAAAATGTCACTGTTGAACTATGCCTGAGTAATAAGCTTGGGCTCCAAAATCACTGTTATGCCAGAGTTTTGGTTACCATGTCACCATATCTAAATCTAAACTGTTTGCCTCCTTTTCTGTTGAAACATCATACAGGTCACTAGTGAAGTGAGTTTTTGTTAGTCTCCCCTTTTTCCATGCTTAAGATAGTTTTTGTTGTGGCCTTTTGCTGTGCATTTGCACATAAACAAAGAATTTAGAGCAAGCCAGATTTTGTCAGTGTTACAAGCGAGATGATATGAGGTCTTATCAGAAAATAAGTTTCACATAGCAGTGACTATTGGAAATGGAAATAACCCAGCTGCGGAGTGACGTCGTATGTTTTGTCATCTGCTTGTGGAAGGAGAGTGGCACAATTGGGTTTATTTGTCAATGATCGTTTGTTGTGCCGCAACAGCTGGAGTGTTACTCGAATGTGGAAGTTCACGGAACTTCCAATTTCAATCACCACTCCAGCTGCAAAACCTTTGAATCCAACTGAGGCAAAAATCCAGCAGGCAAAACATTTGAATCCAACTTAAATCCATCATGAAGTGTCTGTTTATGGAGAAGAGGCAGTGTCTTGCCAAGTAATTGGAAAATGGTGTTCAAGCAGTTCGAAGAAGAATGTACGGATTCGACTGATGAACTTGGCAGAGGTAGACCTTTTTGATTTCGACGACTGTTGATATCATTTTGCGCATCAAGGGGTTGATAGGAATAACCACCACATTAAAATTCATTAAATTGTCAAAGATTTGGCCGTGTCACATGGCGGTGTACACACTATCATTCATGAGCACCTGCATTTCAGAAACGCGAAAGATAAGTTTCACGATCTGTAACAGAACAGCACAAAAATCAGCTATTTGCTTCCAGTCTTGCATTCCTGCAACATTATTCTGAAAAAGGCACAGATTTTTTTGCAGTCAATTGTCACGTGTGATGAGGCATGATTGCATCACTTTGCTCAAGAAAGCATATTGGCATCCATAGTGAGAAAACACTCCAGCTCACCAACTGCAAAAATCTTTTAAGCCATGCCGTCTGCTGGAAAAATGATGGCAATGGTCTGTTTTGGCTGCAATGTACTGTGAGACATGGAAAAAGTTAAGGAAAGCAATTAAAAATTCAAAATGAGGAAAATTAAAAAAAAAAAAAAAACTCATTTTGTTCCACAACAACACACAAAGCTGTTGCCACGCAGAAGCTTCTTCGATGGCCAGATCTCCCATACAGTCCTGATTCAGCCCCCTGCGATTACCACTTGTTCCCAAAAATAAGAAAGGGCTTCAGGGGCAAGTATTTCGCACATGATGAAGTCAAGGAAGCTGTGAAAACATGTCTTCATGAATTTGGAGCAAACTTTTACTTTCTTGGTATTGAAAACTGGTTTCTCATTTGGACAAGTGTTTTCTAAAACTTGGCTATTATGTGGGAAAATAATGGAAAGGTATGTATCCCAGAAAGTATACTTCTTTGGTTTCTCATTGTTTTACAAAAGTTGTGTGAAGCACATAAAATTTATTTTTTGATACGCCTACATCACTCTTCATTCCATTACTGCCTTGTAAACAATTATATTGTCATGGTTACATGTAAGATGGTGAGTAGCAGTTCCTGCTTCTTTACAGCTCCATCACTGCTGTTGTAAACAGGGATTTTGCCACCATTTTAAAGTCACTGTTACTTCTGTGGAACTGTCACTGTGACAGGCAAATCCCTGTTAAGACCAACTACCTGTACTGAGAAAAGTGTGTAAAACAGCATTTTGTGGCTCTGGAAAAGTGTCACATCAACAAGATATTTGGAAATACATCAGTGTAAAATAAAACCCTTTTCCAAATGTGATTGATTTCGTAGTCACCACCACAGAAAAGCCCTAAAATCATTGGAAGGGAATTTTTCTAAAAGATAACGTAAGTAAATTTTTTTTTTTTTTTTTTTTTTTTTTTGTTGCTGCATGTATGCCCAGATATGATGTTTTGCGTTTTTGTTTTAATGGTCTGTATTCAAGATGCTCAAGACAATGCACAAAAGCATGTATCTCGGGTTTTAAGATGATGCTGAAATTGTTATGAAATGGAATGATGATGCTGAAACTGGTGTTTGAGAAATATAGTGATTCTGCCATGTTCCTTTTGTTGAAGTTTTCGCCCTTTGTCACTAAAAACAGGCTAGTTCCATCAGAGGCATGCATCCCATCGCTGACCATTTGGAGCAAAAAACTATTTATGGTTCCAATTTCTGGACCTAGAGCATAATATAATTAAAGAAGGGACAATCTTCTGCCCTTAGCACACTGTAACAATAAAACAACTTTATGTATGTGATTAGCAGTGAAATGAAACATGGCATGCAATGTCTTTTTTTCTTGCAGTAGGAAATTCTATTCCGAACTTTTTTTCTTTTTGAATTTAGTTGCCCAGAGTCCCAGACTGGACTACTAGATTTTTCATTTGCCTTCCCAGGCCAATAATTTACATGTCTCGGGCATGGCATTTTTTCAAGTCCTGAGTGATGTGGTTATATCAGATTCAACTTTTGCAATTGTTATTAAACTTATTTTCATATGGCAACAAGAAAATCCTGGATTTAAAATAACAGATTAAATCTAGATTTGATCTGTTAACAGATAAAAAAAATCTTGAGCATTTCAAGTTTGATTCTACAAAATGAACATGAACAAATCTCTGAAATTATTTTGTGAAAATTATGCTTTGACTTTTTCTAGCCTATGGAATAAAGTTTGTAGAAAACACAGATGAGTTGTGTATATGTGATATTAGCTATAACTTGTGCAATACCAATTTTTAGTGCAACAGATTAAATGAGATTTTGTTAAATGATTTTTATTGAGATACATAAAAAGAAGTTTGAGCTTTATTAAAAAGTAATCAAGGTGACTGAATCTTTGTAGTGCAAAATCTTTTGTCACCTCTTCTTATCTGTCATGAAGAGCTAGTATTATGTATTTAACTAATTTGCATTATAAGTGGAAAAAATATGTTTAGCTTATTTTCACCCTTTAAAATACTTATATATATATATTCTGTTTGATCACATCTCTCTCTCTCTCTCTCTCTCTCTCTCTCTCTCTCTCTCTCTCTCTCTCTCTCTCTCTCTCTCTCTCTCTCTCTCTCTCTCTCTCTCTCTCTCTCTCTCTCTCTCTCTCTCTCTCTCTCTCTCTCTCTCTCTCTCTCTCTCTCTCTCTCTCTCTCTCTCTCTCTCTCTCTCCATCCATCCATCCATCCATCCATCCATCCATCCATCTAATTCATGCTAATAACTCAACAGTTTGGGAAGCTTTGAGTGAATAAATTTGAAGTATGCTGAGAGGCATGTTTAAAGTTTATGGTGTCATTTGTTTAAGATGTGTCCAGGTTCAAATCCTGGGTGAGGCATGGATGGTGTGTTTGCCTTACAGCACTGGTGCTGTCCCTTACCTGGAACCAACTGCCCTGAATTAGGGACAAACAACTGCTTGTAGCCCATTGAGTTGTTCATGGATGGTTGGTAAACCTCCTAACAAAAAAGTGAGGAAAAGGGCCTTCTGATGAAAAGTAACTCCATTTGTACTTCATATATATAGATTTCATTACACAGAAAAATTAGTAAATTTGTACACAGTATTACTGAAATTAATGTTGAATCTTCCAAGCACATGATTAAAAAGGAGCACAGGTAATTCTAGCTTTCAGGTGTCATCAGAAATTTTCATCCATGTGGTCAAAACTATGGAAAATTGGGAAACGTGATCTGTTAGTTGTAAGTAGTGTTTGTGTGCCAAAAGTAATGCTGTACAGATGTGCTTGCAAAATTAAGTAATTATTTAAATATTTCATATCTGATGAAACTGATAATAAGTGCACTATAATCACATGTGTAATGATTGCATCTTTATCAGTTGAGTGAATTATGAATGTTAATTCAGTGTGAAATACTTCACCTGCTTCGAAATAAATGCTCTTGTGAAATAAATAGTGCATTCAGTTTGTGTTTCACGATGTTGGTTTCCATGTTTTCTGAATTCTCATTAGCATGACAACTTATGCCAAAGATAATGACTGTATTTCAGAATATTTCCTCATTAATTTTTTTATTGCAACTGCCTTAAATAATGTGTTGTGACCTTTATTTTAGGTGGTTTTGAAGATTATCAAGCATTGTCATGAAGAAGGGGCTGGAATCACAGATGTCGCCCAGGGTGTGCTGCTTGGATTGGGAATGGAAAATAGACTTGAGATAACAAACTGCTTTCCCTTTCCAAGACATACAGATGAAGAGGAATTTGATGAAAGTGAGTTTGTGTGTGTTTGTATGGCATTTATTCATTGGAAAGACGTGTTATCTCCTGTTCTTTTTTGTGAATATCTCTATGCTTTTAAATATCAACAAAGCTTTGTGCAAAAGCACTGATATGCGAGATATTAAATGTAAGCACAACTTACAAAAATAGAAGAAGGATTTACTATTTCTTCAGTGTTTATGAACCCAGTTTGAATGGAAGTTGCAAGCTCATTGGATCTTTGCGTTGATCCTGTATAATGTACTCTATAACCTATAAGTTTTTGGTATAAATGCTGCATAATGCCAAGTGTGGATTTGTCACAGTCACATATTGTAGTTTCCAGGTTCATGTGTAAGGGCGTCGCCAAACTAAAAACTTTGGAGGGGGAAGGGGTTAGTGGTTTACACTCCATCCACCCTCTTCCGTAATGAAAAAAAAGCAACTGCAGAATTTTAAAGTTAATATTTGTCACTTATAATTTATGTTTTAAATTTAAAATAATTAATTTAATTTCACTTTCAGCCAATGTAACCCCTGAGGTCTTCCAGTTTTAGTATAATAATTTTTGTGCAGCATTAATATTATTTAAAAAAAGTGTTGGATATTTTCCCCATCTTCGGTGGGGTTTTGAAAATATGGAGATGACCCGCAGTTGCTTTACTGCGGTGAGGGGTGTTGAGCAGTGTTGCAGTGTGCTTGCTTGCCTTCTGTTTAGGATTTACTTTCAAGGTTTTCTGGCTCTCGGAGATGGAAAACAAGTGGACTAGTTTACTTTCATTAGTTTACTGAGATGGAAATAATTAAAGCAGATGCTATATGCAGGCATGATGAAAGACTTCTGCGAAAACGCGGAAATCCGCTTTTTCCTGTTTCGTTTTTGGTGTTACAGATATTATTCCAAAAGTGCAGGAAAATTTTTATGGGGGGGGTGCCTCCCTCTTGCGGAAAGCAAAATCATAATGACTTCAAACGACGGCATGGTTACGGCTGGGAATGATGTCACCTCTTCCAGGGATAGAAATTGTGCGCCAAAACAAAAGTCTTGTGCTATCTTGCTACAAAAGGCAGGTTTTGCGCCATTGGGCGGCAGAACCTCTGTGCTCGTCGGGACTTCGGTACAGTAAATTCTCCGTGCGCACTCTTCCGCTTGACGTAAGTCCATGCGGTGGGAAGAATGATTCAGCTACTTCAAGTACTAGGAATTTTACTTAGTTACTATGGAAATCGTCTACGGAAAACATCGAGTATGCTATGGAAATCGTCTGTCTGCTACGGACAACGGAAAGCATCGAGTATGCTATGGAAATCGTCTGTCCGCTACGGACGACGGAAAGCTTTATCAGTATGTTATGGAAATCGTCGGTCCGCTGCAAACGACGGATAACATCGAGTATGCAACGGAAATCGAAAATCTTAGTGAAATAACGTTATTAAACATCTGTTTAAAGTTTATTTTTGTGTTTTCAAGATTCTAGCACTTGTTAAATGTTTTCAGGAATGTTTATTGGGTGCTGAGAATGTCACGTCGTTTTCTGTTTCCTCATATGAAATTTTTTCGACCAAGTCGCCCCCTCCCCCCTTTTTTTCTCTTACTATCTGCCTGATTATATTTTTATTTTTGATGTTTTCTTGTCATATTCCTAGTTTTTAATATTTTCGGTAATAGTGCAAAGGTGCGACTTCGTTTTTTTGTTGTTGATTTTAAGAATTTTTTCTAATGAAATGCATGTTACCCTATTTCTAATACATCTTCAAAACTTATCAATTGAAAGCAATCGATTTTTCACTTTCATTTTCCATGAAATTCGTGTTTTTTCATTTCTTAGTTAATTCTTACTCATACATGATATTATTTTGTGGATTCGCAGAAGTAAGCTTTTTCTGTCATCATTTGCGTCATTCTCGGGATTGATGTAAAACTGAAAAGAAGCTGTTTTTTGGGGAGAAGGGAGGGGACTTTTCTGTTTGCGGACAGTATTTCATCTTTCGAAAACGGAGTGAACGATTTTTTCCCATAATTCTAATTTATTTTTCTCGTGATGTTTCTTCTGCCCAGTATTGTTATTCAGTTTCATTTTAATGCATAAATATTTGTATTTTAGCTTGAAAAATGGAGGGAAAATGTCCAAAAACGGAAGTCGGACGGAGCAAAGATTTCGCCGGCAGTCGTAATCCCCGCTCGTGCGACGTTCCATCTACCCTGTGTTGTTTTTAAATGTCAGTAATTTTGTACTTTGGATGCAGTGATATACTCCAGTTTAATATTTACATAAATCAATTTCACTGAATCCCAAAACATGCACTTTTCAAGTTAAACAAATTCAGTGCCCTCTCAAATATAATGAAGGCTTTATTGAGTTGTTTTCCTGGCTCTGAAGTGGAAAATTCATTTAGTGTGATGGGGGATGTACATGATAAAGAATCCAGCAACATGAAAATTGAAACATTTTCATCTGTTCAAACCATGAAATATAAGCTACTGAATCAGGATAAGTCAACCTTGAAATTTTTAAATAAAAACGATTATTTGCATGACCCTGTAAATGGAGATTTAAGCCAAAATATGAGATCAGAAAATAAGAAAGAATTACAAGATGAGGAAGAAGAAATGAAAAGAAGATGAAAGGAGCTAAATATCTCTTAATAACTTACACAGCAAATTAAAATCGAATGAATTGGTTCAAGAGAAAGAAAACTCTAGCTGGCTAATTCATAAAAGAAGGTTAGAACAAATTGTTACAGACACAACTTAAGAAAATGAAATTTCAATAGTTGTGAATGACTTTTATTATTTATCTACTAAATGTCTAATGTTTTCACAAGCATTTATCATATTTCTTTATTCATAATTTTGTGTCAAATTAAGAATGAACATTTATTCTTCATCAAACTTTTATTACTTATCAACAAACATGTCTGAAGTTTTTCAAACCTTCAAGATTTCATTTCCATACAACATTGTTATCTTTTAAAGACATTTGATTAAAGACATCGTTCTGTACTACTAAGGTGAGTAATTTTCTATGCATATGACCTCATCAGCAATTTTTCCTCTTACATTATGTTGTACTATATATTTAATTTTCTTGAAACAAAATACATACATTTTTTTTATTGGAGATTTACCGACCACCGTGAGCAACTCAATGGGCTATAAGCAGTCGCCCATCCTTAATTTAGGGCCACTGGTTCCAGGGAAGAGAGAGAGCCAGCGCAGTAAGACAAACACAACATCCATGCCTCACGGGATTCGAACCCAGACCCCTTTCGGACAAATTATCAGAGGCCATCGCTTAGACCACTGTGCCACCGGGGCGGCATACATACATTAAATTTATTTAGTTGGCAGGCATTTGACCAATATCTAAATGTCACGGTTGTATACATTAGAGAGTGAAATGCAAGATTCAACACTTTGTTACCTCCCCCACCCCACCCCACGTGTGGAAGTTCAGCTTTTCCTATCACTGCTCACTTTCATACCTGTATATGGACATTGAATGTAGAGCACAAAAATTTCTCTTTCAGATCTTGCAGTGAGACCTTAAATATTTTTAAGGTTATGTTCAGTGATTTAAGAATAGCTGCAGAGATGCAGCTGAAAAAAAAAAAAAATAAAAAAAAATGGGTACACCGTATCGCATGGATTGGCTCTACATTTTTATAATGAACTGAAAAGAGACATTAGAGAAATTAAAAACCCTTTCATGTCCTATATTTATGTACACATGCAAGGTGCTGCACCCCATGCGCATGTTTTCCCATTCCTTAGTCACTTCTTGCTGTATCAAGTAGCAGAGCAAGCATTTTTTCTTTTGTTTAATGCCAAATTAATGTTCAGATGTGCTGCTGTATACATATTGTGCAAGGAAAATGACTTCACGGAGAATGAAGGAAGGCAATGGAGAGTTGAAGTTCCAATTTTGAACTTTAACTTCTTTTTAAACAAAAGAAAAAAATGCATGCCCATTTTGTCTTTTGATGTAGCAAGAAGCAACTAAGCAATTGGGGACCGTGCATTTTTGGAGAAATTGAGAGTTTTGATGTCATTGAACCCTGGAAAGTAGGTTTTTAGACTCCTGGAAAGCTCCTTAAATTAACTTCCAAATACCTGTGCGAATCCTGCATGTGGAATTCTCAGATTATTTTGTGGATGCTGTTCATTATATACATGCATCTGAACTGTTACAATAGAGTTGTTATTGCTACTGGGCCATCTCAACAGAAGAGCAACATTGTGTGAATTGTTCATGCCGTGTGTGAAATATTTACGCTGTGATCTGGAATTCTTATATTTTTGTTTGATTTTAAATTAATTGCTAGGGAACTGGAACAGTAATAATAATAATAATAAAAATGTTTTGCAAGAACTGTCCTGAGTCAGGGAATTTAATAGTTTTTAGTTTGCTTGCCTTTTTTCCTGGAGAAGAGGGGTAACCTTTCTTCTTTCCTTTGAAATTCTGGGTGCAATGCTTTCCA
Source organism: Macrothele yani (assembly GCA_039090855.1). Taxonomy (NCBI): domain Eukaryota; kingdom Metazoa; phylum Arthropoda; class Arachnida; order Araneae; family Macrothelidae; genus Macrothele; species Macrothele yani. The sequence goes on from CM077029.1 coordinate 62,067,286, forward strand.
CCATTTTTCATGCTATGGCCCATAAAATTCCAAGAACTGCTGGTTCCCAGTACCCCTGAGATAATGCTCAGAAATAAAATCATATAGCCTTGTAAATGTTAAAAAGTCGTAGAGACAATGTTAACATTGGAGAGTGGCAGTAATTTACATCCCTAACCTCATGTTCTGTTTTCTGAATTTGTTCAGCTTCACTTTATTTTATGTAAATGTATGCTGAAATTCTGTATGGCATGCTTCAAACTGAATTTGGAAAAGTGGCTCAAGAGAAAAGGGAAATAGTGTAGCTATCAAAACATTTAACGTTGAGGTTAAAGAATTGTGAAAGAGTAAAAAATGTTTTGCAAAAATTAAGGAAGAACAATGTCATGCATAGTGAAAGTGTTTGCTGCCAGATTCAGGAAAAAATGCTTGGTCATATTACAATATATTACAATATTACAATATGACCAAACAACACTTTTTTTTCTAAATTGAATGTTTGAGATTTTCAACTACTGAGTTTTAATTAGGAAAAAAGTCCATAGTGCTCTGCTGTCATCTTTTTTTATTCCAGTCTGGTTTGTCAGGATAAAAGAGTTTTTTGTTTTGTTTTGTTGTCATAAAAGTAAAATATACTTTTGTCAATGTTTTGCATCTGCTAAGAATTTGAAAAGGTTTGTAGGCTAATTCTTTATTTTCTGACACCCCCCCCCCCCCCCCAAGAAAAACAAGTGCTGACACTTTTTTTTTTTAAGGAAAGAATTCTCAGAATGCGTCTCAACATTTGTAAAAAAGCCAGTAAAAGTTGATTACAATTTTAATAGAAATGCCATTGCTGACCTTAAAAAATTCAAAGCCAATGATAAAGTTGTAGCACTGAGAGCAGATAAGAGCAAAGTTTTGGTATTGGTAGAAAAAGAGAAGTATTACAATAAAATGGAAGCTGAATTGAGCAAGCCTTATTATGAAGAACTCAATGTTATGAAGAACCCTATAGATCAAACTGTCAAAAATCTTAAGAAATTAATCAGCTCTTTAAGAAATAAAAAACAGCTTAATGAGCTCTTCAAAAACTTCTCCAAAATCCAGTCGAGAATTCCACAGATCTATGGTACGATAAAAGTTCACAAAGAAGGCCATCCAGTAAGACCTAATAGACACTAGAAATTCGCCACTCTCCAACATTAATTATTATTTACTTAGTCACCTCAGAGATATTTTCCCTTCTCCTCCCTACCTACTAAAAAATTCCATGCAGCTAAAAGGAAAACTGGACAACTTGCCAGAATTAATTCATCCAGTAATGGCAAGCCTGGATATAGTCCTACTGGAATTCATTGCAGATGACCTTGCGGAAAAAATAGTATTCCATAATCACAATAGAGAAATACTACTTGGCATATATGAATTGCTCCTATTTTCCTTCAAGAATAATTTCTTCCAGTTTGGAAAGAAATATTACAGACAAACTTCAGGACTTGCAATGGGTTCTCCACTAGCACCTCTGCTAGCAAATTAATATATAAGTAAACTAGAGGCAAAAATACTTATACAACCCTCCTTGTTTGCTCTCTATGTAAGGTACATGGATGATGTCCTAATTATAGTAGATACTGTGGACCAATCTCTACCCTCTCGGATTCTGGAAGAATTTAACTTACTAGAGAATACCTTGCAGTACACCCTGGAACAGGAAGGAGACCATAGCATTAATTACCTAGATTTAACCTTGACCTCAAGAGAGGGAAATGTTCACTCAGCTTTTTAGAAAATCCACCAACACAGGGAAGAGATGTTAGACTTCTGCTCATTCCACCCTGATTATATTAAATCGAATACGGCGAGACAATTTTTGGAAAAAATTGAAATCCTGGTCTCTTCAGCTACTCAGAAAGATCTTCACAAAGAAGAATTAAAGGAAATATTGGCAGAAAACAATTACCCCTCCCCATATGTTGAGAAAATATTTAAACAAGTGCCAAAAAAGAAGCAGGAAAAAACCAACTTCAAATTCACCAGCAAAATTACGTACCACAAGGGACTTTTCGAGAAACTGAAAAAGATCGGAGCAAAATATAATATCAGGCTAGCTCCAGATCTTAATAACAAAATAAAGAAATTCCTACCAGCTTTAAAGCAGAAAGAATTGGACATCCAATTGCAGGAAGGAGTAATTTACTGCATCGACTGTAACTGCGGACTCAGCTATATAGGAGAAATAGGGAGAAGTATTAAGGTCCGAATGAAAGAACACCAAGCAGCTATTAGGAACATTGGGAACAAAACAGGGCTAGACAGACATATACAAGCAAGTGGACACTCCATAAATTGGGACTCGGTGAAAATAATCGCCCACCAGTCAAACTTAGTAAAGAGAAAACTAGAAGAAGGGATTGAAATAGCAAGAAGTACCACAATTAACGATAATTGCGGATGGACTCTTCCAATTGAGTGGCAGCAACTACTCCAGTGACATAGTCCTGGAGTAGCTACTCCAGTGACATAGTCCTGGAGTAGTTGCTGAAGAATTTAACTTACTAGAGAATACCTTGCAGTACACCCTGGAACAGGAAAGAGACCATAGCATCAATTACCTAGATTTAACCTTGACCTCAAGAGAGGGGAAAATATTCACTCAGCTTTTTAGAAAACCGACCAACACAGGGAAGATGTTAGACTTCTGCTCATTCCACCCTGATTATATTAAATCGAATACGACGAGACAATTTTTGGAAAAAATTGAAATCCTGGTCTCTTCAGCTACTCAGAAAGATCTTCACAAAGAAGAATTAAAGGAAATATTGGCAGAAAACAATTACCCCTCCCCATATGTTGAGAAAATATTTAAACAAGTGCCAAAAAAGAAGCAGGAAAAAACCAACTTCAAATTCACCAGCAAAATTACGTACCACAACGGACTTTTTGAAAAACTGAAAAAGATCGGAGCAAAATATAATATCAGGCTATCTCCAGATCTTAATAACAAAATAAAGAAATTCCTACCAGCTTTAAAGCAGAAAGAATTGGACATCCAATTGCAGGAAGGAGTAATTTACTGCATCGACTGTAACTGCGGACTCAGCTATATAGGAGAAACAGGGAGAAGTATTAAGGTCCAAATGAAAGAACACCAAGCAGCTATTAGGAACATTGGGAGCTAGACAGACATATACAAGCAAGTGGACACTCCATAAATTGGGACTCAGTGAAAATAATCGCCCACCAGTCAAACTTAGTAAAGAGGAAACTAGAAGAAGGGATCGAAATAGCAAGAAGAAGAAGTACCACAATTAACGATAATTGCGGATGGACTCTTCCAATTGAGTGGCAGCAACTACTCCAGTGACATAGTCCTGATGACGAACTAGGCTTTAGTTCGAAAATTTGACCACAAACTTTCATGAAAAATAACCTCTATAAGACCCGTAAAAAAGTTATTCCACAATCACTATGAATAGAGGCGCCATAAATGCATTTACAACTTTTTTTTTTATTTGATTTTTTTATGGTCTCATTTCTCATACTGTTTCTGACTTGTTTTAAATTGAGAATCTTCATTTTTGTACAGAAACTAACATGTGAATTGTCATTGTGAATTACCATCATTAGTAGTAATTTAAATATGCATATATATGTTTTCTTTGTAGTGGAGTACCAAATGGAAATGATGAGGCATTTACGCCATGTAAATGTTGATCACTGGCAACTGGGTTGGTACCAAAGTACTCATTATGGCAGTTTTTTGAACAAGCCCATGCTGGACTCACAGTTTAACTACCAGAATTCTATTGAAGAGTCAGTAGTATTAATCTATGGTAAGTTTAATATTTCTTGAACTTTGAAACTTAAGCTTGCTTTGTCATTAATATTGTTGAGTATGGAATGTAATCTTTGTGTGTGCGTTTCATTTTCCTTATGTGTACGTGGCAAGTGGTTTTATGGTTTGAATGATATAGCACAATTCTGGAATCAATTCCATATGCAACACACACTTAGGACAGGGCTCAAAATTTCAGGTCTAAATCTACTAGCCAAAAATTTTTTTCACTTGCCATCATACCTCTGTGACATGCAAGAGACAGTGAATTTGCAGCAAGTTTTCTGTTTTGATGGTTGTGTATGCAAATAGTTTATATATATACAACTCTGCGATTGTGCTCCAGCTGATATCTCAGAAAATAATATTAATAATAACCCTCCAGGTTGTATCAGACCAAGAAAATAATCAAAGATGAAAAGTTTTAAGTGCTGGAGGAAAAGAAATGACTAAAATAACATTTAAAAAATGTCGCTGATACGTCACAACCCAATCTCCCAATAAAGGGAATAGTCACCACCTCCACCATCATGCTCTTATTCCTCATATATAAATATGTTTCGCGGAATCACGACCAGCATAGCAAAGATCAATAGGAGTAGGGATGAGGCAAAAAATATCAGTGTTTTTGAGCATTGATGTTTTTGCAAGTGATAATCGATGTTTGAAATTGCAAAAGAATATTTTCCACGTGAAGTAAATGCATTTCACTTTGCTGCATTCTTTTAAAGAGAAAGGGGATGTAATCTTATATCATGAATTAGCGATTTTTTCACCGTTTTGTTCGATGTTTCATCACCGAAAATAGAGTTCTTTTCCTTGATGTTACAGGAACCAACCAATAAGTCCTTCGCCCTCCTCCAAAATTCGAGGTCTCATGACTGATGTTTAAAACAGCAAAAGTGCAATCTACTAATCCACTCGAAATTGTTGTGCTATAAGTAAATGAATTTATCTTTTTCATATTCTTATAAAGAGAAAGGGAATATCACCTTTTTATGACGTGAATTAGCGATTTTTTCAACGTTTTTTTTTTTTTTTATGTTTCGTTGCTGAAAATAGAGTTCCTAAGGGAGCCGATACTTCAAGGTTATATATATTGTTACAAAGTCGGATTGGATAGGGTATTCACGCTGAGTTTTACAAGATCCGTTTTGCTTTCGTTGGAATCGCTAAGTTCCCCAAAAGTGCCTCTGTAAGTCGTGCTGCTAGTAATTAAGAGGACATTGAACTGTTTTGTTTACAGCAAGCGAGCAGGAGGAATGTGTACGACTGAGAGAAATCTCTGCCACCCTCGAAAGAGCGTTGAGGGTCAAGAGGTCACTAGAGAAGAGAAGCCAACAGCAGTGTGCACCTAAAATCTGCTGAAGAAAGTGTTCTGTTGGCTGCACGAATTCAATCGATTTGGGTTGAATTTCTTCGAATCCACTAGGAACGAAATACATTGATGCTCAGCGATCTTTCTGGCTAAAGAGGGAGAGACGGAAAGAGAAAAGGAAGCTCCCTATGGATCTTTCGGCGGCTGTCTCCCCTGTCCAACGGCCTGACTGGTGTCTAGTCGTGGGAACCTGCAGCTGAACGGTGTCTAGTCACAAAAACTTGCAGCTGACCAGTGTCTAAGTAGCGGGAACCTGTAGCTGACCGCCTCGTCAGCAAGTTTGTGCATACACTATGGAAGCTGTGTGTGTGTGTGTGCGCGCGTGCACCATCTCAAGGCTGGCTACTGCTAGCCAGTTTCTGAACATGTGGATTACCAATAACCCATGATGGATACCTACCTGTAAGTACTATACATGTTATTACTTTTGCATGCATCCAGAAGAGCGGACTGCCATTTAAGGAGCGCAGATTTGAGCTTGTGAATTGCTATTGCATTTATTGAGGAGCATTCTCTCCATCTTCGCTCCCAGAACTAAATGAGCATTGTAAATAATTTGTAGATAATTGTAAATAATTAAGTGTGCCTGTGTTGTTTTAAGTCCTGAGCTTGTTAGTGCTATCCCTCCGACCAGTTTTTGGTTGTTTTTTTAAAGAGGGGTTCGTATCCCAAGGCCCCCAAAATAAAGGCCCCATGTAACAATATATATATATACAAGGAGTGTTCAAATGAAAAGGTACGAAACAACACTGTGGGTATAAATGAAGACTTTATTCAAAGTATACACCATAGGCCGTAGCACAACGATCCTATTGATTAACGAGCCGAAGGATTCCTTGTTCCCAGAATTCCTGTGGCCGTGACGAGACCCAGTCCTGCACAGCGTCCTTGAGTTCGTCGTCCGAGTGGAAGTGCTTCCCTTTCAGATGTTTTTTCAGGGGACCAAACACATGAAAATCGCAGGGCGACATGTCCGGGCTGTAGGGCGGATGGTCAAGCTGCTCCCACTGGAACTTGGCCAGTTCCACGTGTGTGACCCTGGAGACGTGTGTACGCGCGTTATCATGGAGCAAAACCACACCCTCCGTGAGCAGCCCCGGTCTTTTGTTCTTGATGGACCTGCGTAGGCTTCGGAGTGTCTCACAGTACACATCGAAATTAATGGTTCGTCTGTGCTGGAGGAATTCAACAAGTAGTGGACCTTGGACGGCGCTCTTTATCAGAGCCTCTGCTCTCTCCTGCGCATGCGGGCTCCCGCGCATGCTCCGATCCACGCCGGCGACTCCAATCGCATCCCTAGATGTGTCGCTACGTTCTCCCATAGCGGCATAGGCAAATATGTTAATGGTTACGTTCTTATGACGTTTCGTACCTTTTCATTTGAACACCCCTAGTATATATATATAAATGGCGCTATTCAACACCTCACTGATTCAACATCGAGGAATATATGGTTCCTCGATGTTGAATTAGTAAGCTATCACCGATATATTGAACAGCGATTTTTTCATCGATGTGCCAATAACTGCTGCAGATGGGGAAGGTGCGAATTCTTTGGCCCTTTAGCAAAAAATCTGAGGTTTTCGCTGATACATCGAAAAGATCCACCCATACTATGAATGCATGAATGTTTCGGGAATGAGTATCCACCGAACTGCTTATCCCCACTCTGAGTTTGACCTACAAATGCACACAGGGAAAAAACATTCCCTCCCATAATGTTTGGGGGTTCCTTTCAGCGAGCTTCACACAGCTGCTGCTACTCGGCCCACGGAAGAGGCTCTTTCTCGTTGGCCCGCTGCCTCTAGTGATGACGCAGTGATTGAATTGCCTCCATCAGTGACCGTTTTACTGTATACAGTTCATAACGCCGAAAAAAAGAAAGCACAGTTAAATACAAGATGCCTCTCACAATAAAATATTTTTAAGATACCATTTTACTGAAAGTGAAGACACCGTCACAGTTCAAAATGTTTTTGTGAAGATACCGCCCAATGGTATCAAAAGCCACCTGGATCAACCCCTGAACAAGAAAACAATTTAACATGTCTACTGCTCACCAGCTATAAACTTCTGGTTGCCATTGGTGACTGGGCGACTGCACATTTTGCACCCTGCTTATGACAATGTGTTTCATCTCAGTTTTCCTCCAGGATGCATAGTTGGTTGAAAAATGAATACTTTCAAATGCTACTAAGCTGTGTACTAAAAACATGATCAATCCACATAAATATTTCCATTCCTTACTATCCTATACCTGTAGTGTTAACCAATTGAAATTTAATGTCAGTATTCTTAACTCTGCCTTGCACTGAATTCATGTGTTTCTTGTATTTCTGCCAATGCTGTTGTAACTGTATATTTGTGTAATGTGTCTAGTTTAGAATGCTTAGTTCTGAGGTAGGTAATCAGTGTCAGATAAATTTTGAGTTGATTAATTTCTAAGCTTATTATACTGCATACATTTCTGCAATAATTATTTGAACATTTATTAACTGCATTTCATTTCAAAACATGTAAATTGCTTTAGATTATTTCTTTGTTTAGAGTGAAAAACTCCAGTTGTTTGTTATTTTCAAAAGTTACAGTTCATGCTCCTCCTCCTTTCCATAAGGCATGTTTTGGTTTATTTTTTGATTTGTACTTACACTCCATCCCTCCTCCATGCATGTGTGATTCATCAAAATGTTAAATCCATGCTAACAGGATGCAAAATATTAGGGTTGTCTACCAAGAGTGACACGGGTCTGCAGATTAAAACATATATAGACTGCATAATAAATTTTGAATACTAATTTTTATTCACTTTAACAGCTTGATAGCAAGGGTAAATGTGAAACCCGGGTACTGAAAAATGTAGGTATTAGTTTTATGATCTGTTTAGTTAAGGGCTAGAAAAATAAGCTCCAGGTGTTGGAGCCAGGTGAAACGAAAGCAAATTTCAAAGTATCATGCACAAACGTAATGCATGGTGATGTAGGAACAAAAAGTAATAATATAAGTGTATTGAGCACTGCCTATTACCCAAATTACTTATTGCTAAATGAAATTCAAATTTGGTCTATAAATCTCAGAGTTCTATAGTTTTGACAAAAATCTAAATATAAACCACTGGTCCACTGAAGCTGATGGATCAAATTTATCCAGTGCTGGTCCAGTCAGGCTGATCATCATTAGGTTACACAAACTCAATTTCCACGTTTGATCTGAACTTGTTCTTTATTAAATTCGTCGAACTGATCCCTCGTTCACAGCACCCTGTTGAAACTGGCAGCACAGCAGCTATGGCCATCAGCTTTGCAAAATACTGGAAATCTCTCCTTGTGTATCAGAACTTTTTCTAGCAGCTTGTGAAATTTCATTCCTTGCCTGATAACCTTAAATTTGTACCACTCACCTAGCAGACTGAGTAGTGTGGTTTCAAGAGATTCATCAGATCCGAGCTGTTTATGGAAGTGTTTACCCAGTGTTATTTGTAATGTCCTCCTTCCTAAAATTTTCTGTTATTTCCTGTTGAACACATAAATGTGTCAAATACCTTGGTACACTGTGAACACTTCCAGACAGTCCTATAAACCATTCCTCTAGATATTTGATGCCAAATTCTAAAAACTTCTCCTTATCCATTTGAAATGAAGAATTGGCCTTATTGTCAAGCCCATGCAAGCTGCACTTCTTGATGTATTCCTGTAAGATTTGTATTATTAACAAAATTATCTTCATGATGGCCAGGTGCATCCTTCATTATCTGAGGTGTTGAAATGGCATTTTTTACATGAAGTTCCACTGTGCTAATGATAAGTTCTTCCTTTTGAAAAACGAGGACAAATTCTTAAACACAGACAGGAAATCTAAAAGAAAGTACAGCATGATTACAAAACTGAAATCTTTTAACTTTTTCAGATGGCCCTTTTGCAACTGCTGAAGCCTTGATTAAACTTTTATCTTCCTTCTTCGAAGGAGGATGTTTTGCCTGATAGACATTATTCTCTGCTTTTCTTATTTCCTGCAGCAATTATGTTGTACTAGGGGCCTCACCATGTGATTCTTTGGTGATCAAGTTGAAGGGGGGGGTTCATGTCAACTTTGGAAACCAGTAATTTTGCCTCATTCAGCTCGATTTGTAAGATGAATCCATATGTAAGATTTTTGTTTGAACCCAATTTGTGAATTGATCCCAGTTTAAAGAAAAATTTAGTGAATTTATGAAATTGTCATTGGAACATTTTCATTGATATAATTAAACCCCATAAAATATTGAAGTGAGAAAAACGGCAAGGGTTCTTGTAAAGGAAGAAAATAATACCTAAAAAAGCGATCAGTAGCTTCCGGAATACCGTATAATATGGCTTTGGAAACGAAGTAGTGGGGCGTTAAAAATCTGTAAATATATGGTTTTAGAAAAATAAATCCCAGATAAAGCCATCTGGAAGTAAAAAAGATAAATAAAATAAAATGCAACCATCGATTTCCGAAAAGTTGCATGGTAGCGGAAACGGATGGGAATGTTGCAAACGCTTAGCAAATATGGATTTTGTTATAAAAAAAAAAACTGCCAAAATCTTCTTTTTTTTTTTCCAGTTCGAAAAAAGGCTTAAACAACATATTTCGAACTGGCAAATCGCTGCATCATCACTAGCAGTAGCCTGCCAACGAGAAGGAGCCACTTCCATGGGCTGAGTAGCAGCAGCTAATGCGAAGCTTGCTGAAAGGTACCCCAAAGCATTATGGGAGGGAACGTTTTTCCTGCGTGCATTTCTAGGTTTAATTCAGAATGAAGATGGGAACATTGGTGGATACTTATTCCTGAAACATTCATGTATCCGTAGTATTGGTGGAACTTTTCGATGTATCAGCGAAGATGTTTTGCTAAAGAATTCACATCTTTCCCATCTGCAGCAGTTATTGGCACATTGATGAATAAATCGCCATTCAATATATCAGTGATAACTCACTAATTCAGCATCGAGTAACCATAATATTTGTTAAAGTGCTTGATGTATTGACTCCTGTAACATCAAGAATAAGAGCTCGATTTTCGGCGGCAAAACAAAAAAAAAAAAAAAAACCCAGTGGAAAAATCTTTAATTCCCGGCACGAAGGTGGTGTTCCCTTTCTTTTAAAAGAATACGAAAAAGATGAATTCGTTTACTTACCGCAGAAAAATTTCGAGTGGATTGCACTTTTGCAGTTTCAAATATTGGTCATGAAATCTCAATTTGGGGGGGGCTTAACGGTTCCTGTAACATCATGGAAAAGAACTCTAATTTCGGTGACGAAAATTCATGACATAAGATTATATTCCCTTCCACTTTAAAAGAATGCAGCAAAGAGAAATTCATTTACTACACGTAGAAAATATGCTTTTGCAGTTTCAAACACCAATAATTACCACTTGCAAAAACATTGATATTTCTTGCCCCATCCCTACTCCGATTAATCTTTGTCGTACCTGCCAGGATTCCGGGAAACGTATTTACATATGATGAAAAGGAGCATGATGGTGGATGTGCCCACCATTCGCTTTCTGGGGAGATTGGGTTGTGATGTATGAGCGACATTTTTTTTAATGCTATTTTAGTTATTTCTTTTCCTCCAGCACTTAAAACTTTTGACCTTAGATTTACTTTCTTGGTTTGATGAAATCTAGAGGGTTTATTATTATTATTATTGTTTTTTTCTGAGATCTCAGCTGGAGCACAATCTATTTGCATACACAATCATCAAAACAGAAAACTTGCTGCAAATTCACTGTCTCTTGCATGTCATAAAGGTGTGATGGCAAGTGATTTTTTTTTTTTTTTTTGCTAGTAGAGTTAGGCCTGAAATTTTCAGTGCTGCTTTATGTATTGTTTAAGACTGTAGACTGGAAGAAACTAATTTTATTAAAATGAAATTTGTTTCAGCTTCTGAGGAAGTTACTGAATCAGCCACTGATATTTCAGGTTTGATGTTACCATTTTGCTGACAGGCAGATTTTTGTTCATTTAATTTAGCATTTACATGCTTTTTTATTAGATATTTGTATCAATCAGGAAAAGGGGGGGGGTATTTCATATACAAAATTAATTTATTTTCTATTCTTATTTCATTTTGTAAGAATTCAGTTTGCTTGGGAGGGAGCATCCCCCTCCCCCAACATCCCCAGTAACAAATATCCATGTCGATGCTAGAGCATTTTAGCTTACACAGAATTACATTCCAATGCTGCAGTAACTTGTTGGATAAGAAATACATGAACAAGAGCTTAGAAGATTACAAAATGTATGTATGGGTCCAAAGTTTGAAAATGGGTGGTGCAATTTGAAGGAGACTCCTTTGGGTTTTGGGAAATCTTTTTTGGTTTTATCCTTAGTGATTGCAATTTGAGCATGAACTATGTTTTTAAAGTACAAATTGCAATTAAATTGTAGTTGGAGTAATTAATTCCTGATGCCAGTTTTTTACCATTAAATATAAGGAAAATGCAAAATTGGGAGACTTTCAGTATGGGAAATCTTAACATTAATTTTGTGAAGTGAAAATTAGGATACATTAGAATTCAGGAACTTTAAATTGGTATTCACTGTGTGTGATTTATTGGTAACTATCAAGGTATTTTTTTATTCCACTGTTAAAATAGCTCAGTAGCTGTGTGAAAACTGTGTGGTTTACTTTCTGTGCTGTGGTCGAATTGTAAATTTTCAATTTCGTTAACAGATCCTGTGAGAACTACCCGTGGATTCTTATCAATTCGTGCTTTCCGTTTGACTGATGCAGCAATGAAGTTATATAGGGAAGGGGAATTCACTCTGGATATGTAAGTTGCTGGTGTTCTAGTAGTTTCATTTGTAACTCTTGATATTTCCAGTATGTAGAACTGTGTTATAAGATGTTTAGTTCAGTATTTCATAGGTGTTTGGCTGATGCTTTTGAGGTAGTAATCTCCGTGCCCTTAAATGAATGGCATTGTAACTAAACACTGTGATATATATATTTCATGAATCATTGTATTTGTGACTTTTTGTAAAAATTGTTGGACAAAAACTTGACCTTAACAGAAGTCAAGGAAACAGAACTGCACTAATGCATTGTTATGATTAGGTCTGGGATTTACATGTAATTAAATATTTTTTCATATTTGACTTTTTCCATTATACATAATTACTGTTTTATTACATATTTTCATATTTAAAAATATTTTTACATAAATCACTAGTTTTTGTGCAAAACCTTCCAGTATTTTCTGTTGAAACAACCTGTGAGCCAACAGATGGCAGCACCAGACTGAGTCATCTGTAATTTAATGCGTATTTTCGTGTAAATCATTTTGTTATCGTCGTTGTTAGAACTTTCTTTTTCCTTTTCAAGCTGTTAAATAAATTGACATGCCTAAAATTAAATCGACTGTATCATCCACATTAAAGGCATTTGTTAACAAGTTTCCTGATGGACTAAGAACTGACAGAAATATTTTGTTTTGTTGTGTGTCAGACAATTGAAATATTAGAAAAAGTACCTGGCCAAATTGGAGAAATTATAGAACATAAATGTAAAAAAAAAAAAAAAAAAAAAAAAACAAGTAGGCCTAGTAACTGTTGCAAATTCTCCAGTGAACTTCAACTGTCAGTTGTGCTGTTTTAAAAGATAAGGAATTCTCGCAATCGGATATGGCTGGGTTTAAGTTTTCTCCGGTCATTATACATGACATCAAGAAGTAGTTCAGCCAATTTTACGATATTTTGAGAGAAAACAAGAGGAGCTTTGTTTTTGACAGCCTGAAGTGCTGCATTGTTGCTAGGTGTAATAGCAGTAAGTTAGTTGAAAACCTGTTTTTAAATAAAGTAATTTAAAATTTGTAAAGTATTTTTTTTTTTATTTCTTATGACTATAAGTAAAGAAATTATAGAAAGTTATTAAGAATTATAAAAATGTATCATATTTTAGTAGTTTTTTTTTCTACATATTTCTTCATTTTACGCTTTCCACCCGTAGGTTGAAGAAGCGTATATGCTCCAGCCTGTCCGTCCGTCCACATGATAACTGGCGTAAAAATGGTTCAATTTCGATGACATTGTAGTATGTGTTAGGGGACCACCTGGGGACGAATCCTATTGAAAATGGGACAGATGGGGTCAAAGGTCACGGCGTAGAAGCAGGGTCCATTCCATTGCACTTATGCATCAAAACTTGCGTAAATATGGTTCAATTTCGATGAAATTTTACTGTGGTAGGGGACCACCTGGGGACGAACCCTATTCAAAATGGGTGAATTGGGGTCAAAGGTCAGGACATAAAAGCGGGATGCATTCCATTGCCCTTGTGCGTCATAACATGCGTAAGAATGGTTCGATTTCGATGAAATTTTAGTATGTGATAGGGGACCACTTGGTGACGAACCCTATTGAAAATGGACGAAATGGGGTCAAAGGTCAGAACATAGAATTGCAATCCATTCCATCGCCCTTATCCCATATTATTAAGGTGGACGTCAAGTAATTTTGCTTCCTATACTTCCAATGGAAAAACTTTTGTACACATTTCCTTCACAATTTAATGTGTTCCCAAAGATGAAAATTTGAACATCGATTAAAGTAACTTCATATTATAACTTGGAATACTTAATATTTTCTAAAACATAACCATAATTATATTAAAAATCAATAACTTTTCCTTTGGTGGTGTTGAAACCAGAAAAAGGATGGCACGACCTGTACTTTGATGACGTCAGTAGACAAACAAATGTTGGATTGCATAATTATGGTTATGTTTTAGAAAATATTAGGTATTCCAAGTTCTAAAATGAAGATATTTCAATCGATGTTCAAATTTTCATCCTTGGGAACGCATTAATTGGGAAGAAAATGTGTACAGAAATTTTTCCCTTCGAAGTACAGGAAGCAAAATTACTTGACGTTCACCTTAAAGGAGCAATTCTTGTATGTATGTAAATTTTATTTTGAAAACAGCTCTAAGGATTTTGATGAAAGTCGTTAACCTACCGTTTTCTGGTACTAGAAATTGATTTAGCTTGATCTTGATTTTAGGAAAATTCGTTTTGTTTGTTAAATAACCACTCCGAATTACCACGTTTTTAGTGTAGTGTCATAGTGTTGTTCCATTAGATGTTGGCGCACGGTCACGCCGTCTGTCTTATTATGTCACGTGTTGTGTGTGGATCCTATTAAAGTTCTATGATGTCACACTCTTGCGAGCAGATGGTCGCGATTCCCATCTGCCTCATTACGTCACGCGTTGTGAACGTATGTTCGTCAGCACGATAACTTGCGTAAAAATCGTTCGGTTTCGATGAAATTTTAGTATGGGAACACCTGGGAAGGAACCCTATTGAAAGTGAATGAAATGGGGTCAAAGGTCAGGACGTAGGAGCGGGATCCATTCCACTGCTCTTATGCGTCATAACTAATGTAAAAAAGTTTTGGTTTCGATTAAATTTTAGTATGTGCAATAGCGTTTGTCCACCTGGGGACAAACCCTATTGCAGACGTGCCAACTCTCCGGGTTTAGGCCGGTAATGCCGGATTTATGACACTTCCCGGAATTCCGGATTAGAAAATAATATTGCCGGATTCCATCTTAATTTCCGTAGCGTAAATTAAAAAGTAATGAGAAAAGCTCGAAGTTCTCCAAGGCATCGGATAACTTTGATGATTACCGTAGCGTAAATTAAAAAGTAATGAGAAAAGTTCGAAGTTCTCCAAGGCATCGGTTCATTAGCGGATAAGTGACCTTTCGCTTCTGAGTCAGCAGCCAGCAGTTTTGCTCTTCAGTTGGCAGCGATGTTTACTCTTCTGTCCGGTAATGATCTCTGGCGCTGCACGCATGGAGTAGGAGCGGGCTTGGCCTTGGCGCGCACCGTACGTACTGACGCAGATTTCTATTGTAAGCGCGCAGTAGGTTTTTGGTTTGTTTCATGTACTTCGTCTGTCTTAACAGGAATTTCTGAGAATTTTTTTGTGCACGCATTTAATCAAGCGATGGCTGGTAGAAAATATCAGTCTGTTTTTAAGAAGTATACGACAGATTATCCGTGTATAATCGAATCAAGAAACCGCCAACGATTTGCCTTTTGCTCTATTTGTAGGTGTGATTTTTTCGTTGTCCACAAGGGCAAAGGAGATATCGTTAATCACATTCTTACGCAAAAACACGTGGCCAATTCTAAGTGCGTGGAAAATAACAAAACATTACATTTTGCTCGAGATAGTTCATCTTCTGATGCGATTATCCATGCTGAGTGCTTGGTTACTTCATTCCTCGTGTAACATAACTTACTTTTAAGCTGTGCTGACCATGCAAGTGTGCTTTTTAAGAAAATGTTCCCAGATAGTAACATTTCAAAAACATATGCATGTGTGACAGGACAAAAACATCGTGCGTTGTTGCCGAAATGGGGAAATCTTTAAAAATTGACTTGCATACTTGCCAACTTTTACGGATTACCCGTAAAATTTACGAATTTCTGCTTAATTTTACTGATTTACGGATAGAGGTCTTTTTTAACAGATTTTTTTAATATTTAGATTGCTCAAACGAAATATTTCAACCCCTTGCAACCATCCACTTAGATTTTCTAACAGACCTTACGAGCGCTGTGTCACGCGATGATGTCATCTTTGACTCGCTGGCTTTGTGACATTGTGCGGTAGCTCTCTCTCTCTCTCCACGGGAGTGTGCTCAAGTGATGTACCGACCAGAGTTCGCCAAAATGCGTAGTTGCGCGTTTAGTATGCATTGAAATTTTCCCAACGCGTAAAAATGTGCGTCCGGAACCTTTTTTTCTCGTGTGTAAAACTATGCATCGAATAGTTTTACCAATTCATAAAAATGCGCATCGGGACGGTACAGAAACGGAAGTAAACGAAATAAAGGTTTTCTCCGTAATCAATAATTTTTTTCCTGTGATGCTGCCTTTGTCCAGTATTGTTGTTATATATCATTTTATTCCATAAATATTTGTATTTCAGTTTAAAAATGGAGGAAAAATTTCCGAAATCTGAAATTCGACGGCAAAACAATTTTGCTTTAGGCATGAGAGTCCGACGGCTTCGAGGAATTTCTCCTTTTCCGTCTTAATTTGAGTTATCCTCCAGATCGATGCATAACTTAACATAATTTTTTTAAATATTTGTTAACAGAAATTGTTTTACATTTCTTATGTACCTTAACGTAACGTTAGTGCTTCAAATTATGTCCATTGATATTTCAAACATACGAAAATAAGCTTGCAGGATTTTCATAGAAAATTGCAGGATTTTTCTCTTCTTAAGGTTGGCAAGTCTGCTATTGAAAATTGGCGAAATGGGGGTCAAAGGTTAGGACATAAAAGCGGAATCACTTCCATCGCCATTATGCGTCATAACTTACGTAAAAATGTTTCGATTTGGATGAAATGCTAGTATGCTGTAGGTACCTTCCTGGGGACGAATCCTATTGAAAATGGGCAAAATGGGGTCAAAGGTTCGTACACAGAAGCGGGATCTATTCCATAGCCCTTATGCATCATAACTTACGTAAAATTGCTTCGATTGCAACAAAACTTTTTCATATTACTTCGGAGGTATACTGAACCAGTTCCGTTGAATATCATCGAAATGGGATCAAAGGTCAGGGCACAGGAGGGAGATTTATTCCACAGCCATTTTCCTCATAACTTGAATAATGATTTCTGGTATGTTGGAAAGCATATCATAATAATCAATGCATTGCATGGTTTTACTAACTTGTTAATAAATATTTTATGTACATGTTCTGAAGTTTTTATTACGTATATAAATCCTAGCCTTATTTATAATAATCATATGCTTATGCCTCACAGATTGTCTGAGCATGTTTTTAAGTTGCTTTTTAATGTTAAGCATGTTTGTCAATTGGGTGTGAAATTGAATTATGTTGAACAGCATAAAACTTTCAAGTGAAAAAGAAAAATCAATGCAAACTACATAGCCAATTTTTTTAGTTTGTGCAAAAATAGCTTGTAAATATAAAACAGTGAATTGTGCACAAATTTGAATTTTGCCATTTTAAAGAGGGTGTCCATTAGAAAAGAATAAGTACATTCAAAGCACTTCCTTTAATCAGAAGTTTTATGAGGAAATTGGTGACCAAAAATTTGTATGTGATTAGCTAACATGAGTAGAGTGCTTATCGGTCTGGCATTGGTTCCTGTACATAAGTTTGAGTGGATCCATTATTTTAGAAAAGGGCAAGTGATTGACTGCTCTAAATGCTTTTGAATCAGTGAAAATGAAGAATTGTTTGTTTTCAAAGCCTGATACGTTTCTGTGTCAAAATAATTTAATACTGCTTATGATGTCTTCCTGGTTTTTTTTTTTTTTAATATTGTCTTTGCTTTATATGCATTTTATGCCCTGACTGCTGTCTTGAAAAAGCCTCCCAGCAGAAAACAAAAGCTTGGCAACTTGTATACATTGTATTTTGCCATTTAGTAAAACAGATTTATACTATACTCTAAACATTTGGAGCTTATGCAGTTGGTGTATACTAAACTGATATGATTTACTATGTGTCAAAGAAGAATTAAATGTATGCCTGTTTGTCCTCTTTGTGTAGCACAAAATTTTGGGCATTTATAATATTAAGTCAAGAAATCCAGGTTTTTAAGTTTTGCAGGAATTTGGAAATCCTTAATCATATTTCTGAAAATGCTGTGAAATGGTAATTAATTAAAGGTGCCTTTCTAGTTTTACAACAGTTATGCATACTTAAAGCAGTTATTTAATCATTTTGGCCGTGGCATCTATGAAAAATGATTTTGGTTGTACAAGTTTTAGTGAATCCAATGAGCTAGTTTCAGGAATGAATGTAAGCCACTGTAGAACATCATAATAGTAGGACTTTAGCATCCAGAGCTAAACTGATCTGTTGTCTGCCACAATGACCTGAAGTACAAAATGCAAATTTTGAAGAATTTGTAACATACTATTGGGTTGTCGGAAAAGTCATGATGTATTTTGGCACCTAATGGCTGTTGAGCGGTTTTGGAAGTACTAGAGGCATGTGCAGCTCTGTCATCGCTATGGCATTCAACAGGTGCCAGTTCTAGCTGCAGTGACTAAAAGGAATAGTGAGTGATTTGGTTGATTTGCAGAGATTTGACATCAAGTTGAAGATGGAAGACCAAACCATGCATTTCCGCCATATTTTACTGTTTTACTTCCGTAAAGGGAAGGACGCGTGTCAGGCTTGTGAAAAGTTGTGTAAAGTGTACAGTGATAATGCTCTACAAGAACGTCAGTGCTAGCGGTGGTTCACAAAATTCTGTGCTGGTGATTTTGACCTCAACTATGCTCCTTGGTCCGGGAGGCTAACCAAGGTTGATGACGACCAAATCAAGGCATCGATCGAGTCAAACCCACGTTACACAACACGAGAGATTGCAGGCACATTGCACATCCATCATTCAAGCGTTCATGACCACTTGAAGAAGCTGGGATACGTAAGCAAGCTCGATGTGTGGGTTCTTCGTGAACTCAAAGAAGCTCAATTGACGGCGCGTATAAACATCTGTGATATGCTCATTAAACATGAGAAAAACGATCCTTTTTTTAAGTGACTGATAACTGGTGACGAAAAGTGGATTGTGTACAACAATGTGCTCCACAAAACGGTCTTGGTCCCAACGTGCTGCTTCGCCTCAAACGACTTCCAAAGCAGACATTCTTCAGCGGAAGGTTCTGGTCTCAGTCTGGTGGGATTTTAAAGGTGTCTTGTTTTTTGAGCTCCTACCACGGAACCAAACAATCAATTTGAATGTGTACTGTCGGCAATTAGACAGTTTGAACGAATCTGTCATCCAGAAACGTCCGGAGCTCGTTCATTGTAAAGGTGTTGTGTTCCATCACGGCAACGCGAGACCACGCACAAGTTTGATCACCCGCCAAAAATTATTGGAGCTTGGGTGGGATGTGTTGCCACATCCAGCATACTCGCCTGACCTTGCACCGTCAGACATTCACTTGTTTCGCTCTCTTCAACAGTCCTTGCGTGGTATAACGTTCAATTTAGATGAGGCTGTAAATCAGTATGAACGAGGCATTCTGCAGCTCACTGAAAGATGGCAAAAGGTTATCGAACAAAACGGGCATTATATCATTGATAGATCTATGTTCTTTCTATCAATAAATGACCTTTGCAAAACATGGCTAAAATACGTCATGACTTTTCCGACAACCCAATAGAAAATAATTGGTGCGAGGGGGGAAAAAAAGGGTGTGGAGTTGAATAGTAGAAAAGTAAGGTTTTCTTTTTTTAATTTAAAATAGTATCAGGCTTTTTATGTTTTTCATTGTGCATGCTTATTTGTATGATTTTTTTTTCAGGCTTAAGAATACACACATAACATACAGTAAGGTATTTCAAGAGATTCCTGTGGTTATCAGAAATTCTCACCTTGTGAATGCACTGATGTGTGAACTTGCAGATTTTGTTCCAGAAGAAGAAGGCAACCAGTTCATGGATATGGGAACAGCGTAAGACATTTATATTTTATGTATAACATGTGTTTATGGTATAATTAAGATGGTTTTAAAAATCGTTGTCATGTTGTATCCACTTACAGAGGGACTTTGAATTCTGGCACTGTTTTGACTTCTACTGGTAGTCATTGCTGAATGACTACAGCAAAAGCCGGGATAGTGCTAGAATTCATTTTGCTTTGGTTTTGCATTAAAGTACCGTAATTTTGGGTAAATAAGCCACACTGGTGTATACACCGCAGCGATAAAAAAAAGGGGGGCGGAATTTTAAAAAATCACCAGAAATACCTCACCTCCGTATATGCAGCACCTCGCAGTAAGGTGGGGTAGTACCACGGCGAAGTCTTGAAAACATTACGTAGATAAAAATATAGTACCTGATCTTTCAAATACTAAATAAAAATATCAATTAAACAAGATTTCAATCTCAAGGATAACATTTACCCTACTACCTGTTTTTTTATAAAAATTTACTCCAAGAATTCATAAGGCACTTAAACCAATTATTAAACATTTATACCTCAAGAATTTAAAAAATACACACAACATTCTGAAAATATCTGGTACACATAATTTTTCAATCAAATCCATAAAAATCGGAAACTTCACTATCCGATTAAAAGGTTTTAAAAGCTCATCATCTAAATAAAAAAAACTTTGGGGTCGTCCGCATCACTTTCGCTGTCTTCTTGCGTTTCACCACAGTTTTTAGAATTAATGTTTGCTTCAGTGAAGCCTGAAATAATTGTCGAAGTTTTGATGTTTTTCCAGAATTTGTAAAAACATATTTATTTACCATTTGATTAAAACTAGAAGTATAACTTCTGCGTTTCGTCATTTTACTTTCCATGATAACGTAGAACTACGCGTAGTGTACCCGAGAAAATGCAATTTGGCAAACTGAATGCAGCGAACGCACATGTCACTTACAAAATTTGTATGTCCTGTCGTTGACCAATGACAATCAATGTTGGATAGTAGTCGGATATCCCATTTCAAGAGGGGAGAGAGAGCGTTGTTAGCCTCTTAGCAAAGCTGATGACGTCATGAGTTCAAAGAGAGTTAGTTGCTAGGAGCATGAAACAAGATCGATTCCCTGCAAAGTTTCCCCAGCCACGGATTTTTTCTGAGTTTTATCGGAGTCACCTCTCTTTTGCCTGTCCCAAGTCAGTCCTATAACCTATTATTTTCATGTCTTGTTTTAAGAGGGGGTGGGTGGAATTTATTGCATGTGGCTGTAACATCATTATTCCATTCTCTCTCTATTGAGATATCTTTCCACGGAAAAAAGAATGGAACAAGCCAAAAAGTTTTTTGTTACATAATTTCGCTCCGCCAAAAAAAAAAAAAAAAAAAAAAACTTATAAGCCACACGGGCCGAAAATTTATTTTGAACTCATATACGCTGCGGCTTATCTACTTGAAATTACGGTAAATGTTTCACTTTCCTCTCAAATTGTATTCATATTGATATTATATAGCATTCATTTTCTTTGTACTGAAAAGTCAAGAAATAATTCCCATAAGTACATTTATTAATTAGTAAAGAAAAGAAATGAAATTTTTGCCAGGCAGTAAATGCTTATTTTGGCATTACGTAAAATTTTCTTTTAAAAAAAGAAAAGAAATTAAAAGCAAGAGTATTATTTTTTAGAATTTTGCTTTGTATCAGGAGTACAGTTGAATTGTGAAACATCTTACCAAAAATAATTTTTATTATTTCTTGCTGATTTATGAATTTTGTTCAGAAACATGTCCATTCAAGATTTTATATCATGTTTGAGGAGAATTTTGATTTATAAGTTAGTTTTTCATGTGTCAAATATATTTAAAAGTAATTTGTAATGACTCCGTGTAATAATAATTAGTCAATCATATATAGTTTTGGCCAGTCATTATTCATTGATAAATGGGAATGGCAATTTCTTTGCTCAAGTTTGTGTCTAGACGGACCTTTATAGTGAATAAACACGAAAGATGTGCTAGACATTATATCAAGTTGTCAGTATTGAAACTCATTAACTATTTATTTTGTTTGTTTTTCCATTTCAGAAATAAATTTTTCCTTTAGAGATATATTGGCAGTCATTTATAGAATTCATTGTTGGAGATTTGGAGATAAAGCATGCAGTATGAACTGTTTGCTTAAATATTGTTGAGTGTGTGGTGTATTCAGGAATTGCTACAGCACTATAGATCATATCCATGTACTGGGAGAACTAATTGAAAGAGAATGAAATGAACTCTCACTATGTTATGGATTTTACTGATTATGAAGAGGTCTTTGATTTCATGAAACAGCAGCAGTTTTAATGTCTGAAATCCTGCAATATTGAAGATGCATACATTAATGTTGTCATTAACATCTATATGAAAATTCAAGTGCAAAGTAAGACTGTTCACATAACAATATTTGCAGATTATTATTTTTTTTTTTCCGTTGAATTGAGAAGACAGGGGAATAAAAATTTCCAGTGGAGATTATTTAACCCACCTTCATTTTGTTGATGACACAGTCATTTTTGCAAGCGTGCCCTCAGAGTTGTGAAGTGTGGTCCTGGAACTTGCTGCCAAGAGTAAAGAAAGTGGGCTGAAAAGTGAACTCACAGAAAAAAAAATTGGAATACAAATGCTTTTATCAGAGTGAGCATGAGTGCTTGAAAACCTGGGAAAATGGTGTTATTTTTAAAGCCGTTTTGAAAAGCCTTGAATTTTGAAATTAGTGCTTAAAAATATATGAAATTTCTTTTAGGAAATCAGTGTTACCTCTTTTTTAGCACATCTTTTGTAAAAATGATTGTGCTTCTATCACCTGTTTGTTCGTCCAGAGACAGACTACAAACCGGCGATCTCTGCAAATATTAGTCCCATTTGAAAAATTATTTTTCCATTGGAAAGCTTGAAATGTGTGAATGATGATCCTTGCATTCCTTTTTCTTTTTTTTTTTTTTTTACGGTGCGTAATTTTGCCGCTAGAGGGCATAAATGCAGACGACATTGAATTCAAAATAAACTTGATGTTCCATATAGTTGCTTCCAAACATCCGATTGAAAAATTATTTTGTCTTTCGATTCCATTTATGTCGAAAACTATTTTAGGTACAGTCAATTTTTCAAGTTACACATAGATTTTCTGCTAGGGGGCGTAAAGGTAAATTGTGTTTTCCCCAATATCTCTGCTTCTAAAACTACGATTTGAAAAATTCTTTCTGTGTGGGATACAGCTCCTGATGGGAAATGTTTTGAACATCATTTCTAATAGTTGGTAAAGAATGGTTTAGCCACCTGGGAGGTAAGTGTTTATTATGTTTATTTCTGCTTCAATATATTTGCAATAAAATCTGAGTTCCTGAAAGCTCAACTGAAAAAATTCTTTCATGGACCGATACCGCTCACCTTTTTTTTTTTTTTTTTTTTTTGCTATCTCTGCTTCTGGAAGACGTATTTGAAAAATTATTTTTCCTTAGCATAGCTTTTTTCATGAACGTTTCATCTAGTTTCAACTTTTCCATTATTCTCAATTCTTCCACTAACAGGAGTAGACTTATATCATGTTTCCTTCTATATTTCTTCTTTTAACTGATTAGACGTGTGCCCCTTCCCATTCTTAAATTCTGGGTCTGTCCTTGCTTTATTCTATAATAATTTCAATTGTTATCAATAATAGACTGATTACGTGGGAAGATAGTGCAGAATAGTGATGCAGCTAAAATGACTGATTGAATTAATCGTTTTCAGATTGAGGGAAAGGATTTTCTGATAAGCCTTGTGGTAATTGCACCGCCATGATTCAGTTTTGCATTATTGGGTAATTCTCCATTTCGAACATTAAAGACATGTAATGAGTAAAAAAGCACACTCATCAATTTACATCTTTCATCATTTTTATTATTTAAAACCGAAATTACTTTAAAATAAATAATTTGATAATGGTACTGTAAAGCGTAATAATCATCCTGGAATTTTTCTGTATATGTCCTGGAAAGTCCTTGAATCCCCCCCCCAAGTGTATAAGCCCATTTTATATGAACTGAAGATTTTGCAATTGATAGATCAAATCTCGAATTAACCGATACCTGCACTTACCTTGGACAACCGATATCAATCAAGCGAGGGCCACATCGAAGAAGAAATTAATAAGTGTGTAAAACTTCATTGGAAAGCATTTGGAAGAGACAGTAAGTAGGCTACAATTTTCAAGAGCAATTTGCCATTCTGTCTTAAAAGAAAAGTGTTTATTCAATGAATCCTTCCACTTCTTACTTAAGGATCAGAGACTGAAATCTTGACTAAAACAGACATGTAGAGGTGCGTGCCCAGGAGCAGAAAGTACTTAAAACTGCAGCGTGCGTTGCAGAACATTTTCTTTTTAATTTTAGATTTCAATTTCCTTGTAGGATACTTTTATTTGTAGAACATATTGTTAAATCTTAAATTTCAGTCCCTTGCAGAACATTTTCTTACCTTAAATTTGCGAGAGCAGCGCTCGCTTACGTACTCCGATCTGCCGATAACTCCTCTTTGTCTACACTCCCACCGTCTGCCCAGAGCACCACACAATTCCCCTTCAACCACACATCCATCCACCCACCCCTACCATTTGGGATGGTAGCTGATTGTTTCTCCCTGCATTTTTTGAAAGACCCCCTCCCCGCTAGTATGTTGTAAAAGTTGGAGGAGCCAAGCCGTGCTAAACCACATATTGCTGGGGAGAGTGTTTGTTAGGTGTCCACTAGGAAAAAATTACCTCAAGTCAACAACAGCAGAACATGCGGGATTCCCGCCCCAAAGTATTAAACTCCTGCATAAATAAAGTTGCTAGGAAGGAAAGGAGTCTCCTGCCTTAGAAAATCTTAATGAAAAAAAAAAAAAAAAAATTTGACCACTCACAAAATTCGAGCTTTAAAAACGTATATTTCATAAAATTATGGGCGTTAAAAACGAATCCTTCCCTGAGTTACGAAAATGCAGTCAAATACATCATTCATGTCGGGAATATAATCTATGGACACGTGAATCGGCTTCCATACGTAGTAGCAGCCTTGACAATTCATTTTGCATGTCACCAACTGTTACAAATCAGGCACGAGATTCTTTAGCTGAATTCCGCATTTTTTATTATTATTTGGGATCGATACACAAATTTAAAGAGAATTTGGGGAGAGGAGATTAATATGTTTGTGTGGGTGGGGGGGGGGTTGTTTCCCGTCTGGGAACAGTATTATTCCGTTCCTCAAAACTTAAAAAAATTCCCATAATCTTTTTCTTCTTGCGAAGTTGCCTTTGCGCAGTATTGTCACTTAAATATCTGTCTATTGCATAAATGTTTGTATTTCAGCTTGAAACTGTAGGCAACAGTTTTCCAAAAAAGTAAATTCGACGGGGCGAAAATTTCCCTCTAATCTTTAGGCATAAGTTTTAATCATGGATTCAGGAAATTTTGCCTTTGTTGTCATCATTTGTGTCATTCTCGAGATCGAAGAGAATTGGGAAGGAAGGAGGGTGCGTTGTCTGGCTGTAAACGGAATTCCGTCTTCCGAAAACGGAAGCTAGACAAAGTGACGATTTCACCCGTAATTGCGATTTTTTTTTCTTGGTTCTGCCTGTTCAGTATTAATGTAAAATATGATTTTGTTCAATAAATGATTGTGTTTCAGCTTCAAAATAGAAAAATTTCCAAAAATGGAAATTGGACTGAACGAAAAGTTCCAAAAAACTTCACTCCACTCAGAATAACTTTGACATAGCTCCCTTATGTTGTGATATTCAATAGATAACAGGCTACATAGCTGATCTATTGAATAATAAAATGTATATTTTGAAAATGAGGCAATTGTTGACATAATTATAAGAAGAGCAGGTATTTTAATGAATTTTGAATAATTAACATTTCCAAGAACTCATTTAAGTTCTGAGCAGAAGAAAGAATTTGGAAGATCTTTCCAATTTCATTGAATTTGTAAAGGTTTTTCTGTGTTCCACACTCTGAAGGAGGGGAGGGGAGATTTATTCTTTGAGTACACTGTTTTTGTCACTTGGATCTATAGAAATATGCAAAAAAGTAGGACAAGTGGAACATTTTTTCCAAGTTAAAGCTCTCTTAAAACAAGCTCTAAATGAAATGAAAGTAGAGATTCCAAAATTTATTAAGTAACGTGCTTTTATGTTTTCTTTGCCTGCCTCAGAGGCAATTTGTGAATCCTGGGTTTCAGCAATTGACATATTGTATAAGTAAAAGACCCAATACTGATGACGGAGATGATGTTATAATTGGAACAAATGATAAATGACTGTTTATAATGTCAAACAGAGCACAGTTTGGACATCTGTCCAAAAAATACTGAAAGATGCCCTAGTTTCAATGTATGGACCAAATTACCACAAACACTTTGTAAATAATTCATGTGCAAGTGCAACAATGGCACACTATTTAACTTCAAAAGTTCTTAACAGAATATCAAATTCTAAATACATACCCAGGTTCTAAATAAATGTATTTGATTTAAGTAACAGGTTTATGTATTGTTATATTTAACAAGGGGTTTCAACTTATGGTAATTTTTAAATGTTTGTTTTACTGTGATTTATTGACTTAATTTTTTTTAATGAAATTTGGTCAAAGTGTTTCGCACTTTGCCCGCAGAACATTTACAATCTTTGGAAGTCATGTTACAGAACACTGAACATAGCTCTGCTCCTGGGGGTGCATGCACGCTTGGTGTAACCAGGAGAGATAGGAAACAAAAGGAACTTTTGGGTCAGAAAAATGATGGGAGTGTATGACATGCTCAAAGTGTCAAGTTCTTGAAGTGGCAATGAGATGGACATATTGCAGGAACTGACCATTGTTGGATAACTGGAATATTAGACTGCAGGGGTTGTGCTGCAGTCTAATGTCGCATTCTTCACAATTTACAAAAAAAAAAAAAACGTTTTGGCAATGGAAAAGAAGTTTTGGTGAAAATATTGGCAATTACTTTTTTGTGTTATTATAACACTTAGGCAGAAAAAAATTAATTTGACAAAGCCACAGCAACCGCTGAAACCAGATACCAAGGAACTGGAAAGGTCCTAGAAGACCAAGTAGGACATGGGTAGATGAAATTTAATAGCATACCAGAGTGACATAGTAAAGAATGGCTCAAGACATAATCATGGAAAAGACTTGGTGAGACCTTCATCCAGCTGTGGCTTGAGAACGGTTGAGGATGGAGATATATGGGATTAAATTATAATCATTTGCTATTGGGTTTTTCAGCTGTCCTGAAAAATCTAATGAAAATTTTATTGTGTAAGATATTATTTTATTAGGATAAAAATGTTTATGTGCATTGTAAGGAATAGTAAGGAATTTTTTTTTTTCTATTATGTTGAACTAGATTTTTGGCATATATATTTTTAAAACATGGAAAGGGAGTGTATAGCAACAACTTTTTGGGTGGTGGAAGTGTGTTACTGTCAGTATTGTTTTTGTCTTTTATGCTTGGAAAATCATATAATACAACATTAAATTCCACCATATCCTTAAAATGCTGTAAATAAAAATTATTTTGTGAAACATTTAATGCGTAGGAAGGATAATTATGTTTGTAAATCAGAAGGTGTGTACCAGAATATGTATGTGAAAAGTGAATTATGTATGTGGACCATTTAGTGTCAGAATGACCCAGTACTGTTTTGTAACACTGGTGTGGGCAGTGCCGGATTAAAGATTTCAAGGCCATGGGTGGTTACAATGTGGAGGCCCTTAAAAATAATTGCCAACTGGATCACAAAATTAAGTCTTAAATATAAAGTGATATTACTGTATTCTTCTTATTGGAGTTTAATGTTTTCTATTTGATTAAGAAATTAATGTATTGAATTTGCATTTTCAGTTTTATTTTTGTGATTCAAAATACACATTGCATATATTAATTTTTTTATTCAATTGGAGATAGAATATGCATTACGACACATTACAAATTCGACTGGTCCAAAGTCAAGATTCCCTTTGGTACCTCACAAAATTTATTAGTCAGTCCTTTGTGGAGGCCTCGGGACATTTTATTATTGGGGGCTGGCCCAGGATGTGGGTGTCAGCAGGAAAAATATACCGTATCAGCGTTCGAATTATGCAGTGGTCTGCTGGCCATTGGCCAGTAAAGCTCCGTCGGACCACTGTATTAATGATTTTACTGGCCCAGATGGCTAGTACGGGTTTTTTTTTTCTAAGTTGTCACAAGTAAAAAAATAAATTTCTATTTCTTTTACCTTGCTGTACAGTTTTCTTTTCAGGCTGGAAACTAGTGATAGTTTCATGAAATGCTATTGGACAACAGCTTTTTTTTTTTTTTTTTTTATCCCTCATGATTTGTAAAGAGTGGAAGAAACTGCTAATACAGAAAGGCAGTTTCCCAGTCTTTGTCTTGTAATGGCTGCAGCCATTTTTTATTACCTTCACATACTGTAGTGAATGTAGCAGATGCTGACACCAGACACAAGCCAGCTTTTGTTACTGGCCCAAGAAAACACACTAGTACAGAAGGTCAATTGGATTCGTGAAGGTAATTTTTGTAAAAGAGCAATTCACATAAAACGATTTTAAATGGGGGACTAAAAATAACTTCATAGGAGGTAGCAGGGATGAGCAATAAAACTAAAAATAAGGAAAGGAAGCTAAACCCTAAACAATAAAACATGTACAAGAGGCTACTAATGTAAAATAATTTTTTTGTACCCTTGGAGTCTCCTTGTTCCTACTTACTTAAAAACAGATCAGGAATGCACCTTACTTTGTTATGTCACGAGACTGTCAGGATCTTATTCTAGAAAATTCTTTGTCCTGTCAGTTGCACTTTCAAATTAGATGCTTTAAAAACAAATATTGGAAATAATTCCATTAAAATGACACAGTATTTTCTACATAAGTTGTAAATGTTTTTTTTTTTTTTTTTTTTTTTTTTTTAAATGGGCCAGTGGGCATTTTGGTGGACTAGTAGTTTGCAAATTCTAGTGGTCCCCTGGGCCAGTAGAAGATTTATTTCTAATTCTAACACTGCATATTTTGAATGCCATAAAGGCAAGTGTTTGGTTGTATCTGCAAGAAAAATGTTAAAAATACTTTATATTTTTCGGCTGTGTACTATGGAAGTGTTTGTAATGGTAAAGTGCATCAAATGAAAGGAATTTTGGAAATGACTTTTTGATGTGCCCTTACATTCTGGGGAGAGTGAGGAAGTATGCCTTTTGAACTTAAAAAAAGTGCTTTTCTCGAATAGCTCATGGTAGTTAGAATAATTTTAAACATTATTATAGGATGTGTTACAGAAAAATCTCAGTTTATAATGATAGGCTCATTTCTAACTTGTAATCACATTTAATTCCATTTGAAAAGCAATGTCTTTTACTTTTATATCGCTTCTTGTACAGAGGGAAGATAGTCATTCAGAATTCTCAAATTCTGAAATCAGTGGTTCAATGGGAAAACGCTATTCAACTGTCACAAGCTGGCTACTTTGTTGTAAATGTTGCAATTCGTTTCAGGGGATCTTTGTTAAAGTATTAAGTTGGAGATAGATCACTTGTTGAAGGCAATGTGTATTACTTCCTGTGGAAAAGAATGTGCATAGGTAAACTAATTCCATGCTCATAATAGAAGTAATTGCAGAACTGGAGAAACTCTTAAATTGCAAATGATATATCATTGCATATTGAAAAAATGGGCACAAGCTACCTCACTCTTCAACCTGAAAGTAACGAATTGGTGCATTGAAAATTTATACATTTGCATTCATGATTAGATTTATGAATCTGCTGGTCTTCTACCCCAGCCAAAATTATGAAAAGTAAAAGGGTTGGGGTGACCATTCTCAGAAACCAAGCAACCTTTGGTGAAATCAGCAGTGTGCATGAAAGATACCATTATCAATCCCATCTAGAGTTGAGTGGCCAAAGATGCACAAATGGCAAAAAGGTGAAGGAGTGACTCACAGATGTTTACCAAACCACTAGCTGTGGTTCATAGAATAGTTATCACTAATTGATATAATTTTCACAAGTGACACTTTGTTTATTTGGCATTGTTTTTATCATGATAACCCAGTTGTTTAGTTTAAATAAAAATACTGCTTTTAATTTTTACCTGTTTCTTCAAAAATTTCTTCAGTTTTAATGAAGAGAGGCAGCATAAGTGAATGCCATCCCACCCACCCCTTCTTTATCTTTTCTCAAAAGTGTATTCTTTTTATGCTTGATGGTTTTCTGCTTTACTATGTATCTGTACATACATTTTACTGTAACCCATTTATAGGTCGATCCTTGAAAAGAACTTACAAGCTCTTATGGAATGTGTTGATTCTATTGGTCAAGAAACAAATAAGCTGACAAATTATCAACGACAAGTGATCAAACAACAGCAAGCCAAGAATCAGTATCTTCAGAAACGGGTATGCTTTTTATAAGTAATATATTCCCTTCAAGAGCTTTCTGTATTTTGTTTACTGATTTGCATTTCTTCCGTTAAGAATTTTTTGGAGCTGCTATAGTTTAAATATTGCACTTGTGTTGTCTTTTGCATGATGAGGCTGTCCTTTTGCTTTCCATCCACCAACAAAATAAAAAAGATTTATGCTCACTCTTTACTTTTTATATAATTACTAATTCAAAGTTCAGATATTTATTATTATAGTTTTTGATTGGCAAGTGCATGCTTCATGGTGGAAGCTCGGGGTTATTCTACTTACTGTTATACTAAAATATTCTAAGTCAAGAAACATTAGTTAGTCCAAATAAAGGTAACTTGATCACGCTAGTTACGTTAACTGAAAACTTTTACAAAAAGTTCGTAAGTTGGAAGCTTTCGACCTTATCTTAGGTCTTCATCACACCAATGGAGGACTAAAATTGTTGCCAGATTCTACATTTGAATTTCTCCTATTTTTGTTGCCAAAACTTAGAATTGATCTCCAGATCAACGGAATGTAGAGAGGAGATTCGGAGTTGCAAGTCATTGAATTGAAAATAATTTCTATGCTTTCACGGTAACGGAGGGCAAAACGATTGTCAAAAGAAGCAATTCATTTTGCTTCGTTCCAGTGGGGAACTGCAGATGTGTCTTCCATTGTCAAAATAGACAAGGCAGTATTGGGATTGGCTTTCGAAACATCTTTTCTATGTTCTAAAATTCTATGGCTAATGCTCCTGTATGTGCTTCCAATGTATAAGTTATCCCCAGTAGAAGAAGAGATAGGAATGCAGTAAACTCCTGGGAGGTTCAGGCTTTCAACTTTGTCCCTATCCCTTTGTAGAAGTTTCAAGATGTTTGGGGTAGATTTAATGGCAAGATGGTAACCAAAACTTCTGAAAAGAATCTGTAACTTATAAGCATAGGAAGGATGGTTAAGGAACAGAACCACAGAATTTCAGGTCTTCTTTCTTGTAAGGAAGGAGGCATTTACGAACTTTTTGTAAAAATTTTCAGTTAACGTAACTAGCGTGATCAAGTTACCTTTATTTGTTAATATTGTTACGTGTTTTGCCCATAATCGTCATTAGTTAGTCCCTTTCTATTTAAGCTAAGTTGACAGGAATTCTTGTTAAAACATCAAATATGAAGTAATTGGATTCAAAATTTAGTAATAGAAAATGCAATTTAGAAATTCATTTTGTGGTTGGATATACAAAAAGATGTTTTTAAGATGCAGAGTGGTAAAGTAATAGATTGTGATGAGTATACAGCACAATTAAGGATAGTGTAGTGAAAAACAATTTTCTTTTGTGAAAACGGCACCCCATGTAAGTTTTTTTTTTTTTTTTTTTTAAAGCAATAAAAATGAAATTCATGTTCAAGTTATATAAAAATAAGAATGCAATATAGAAGCTTTTGAGTTATATCTTCCAGTTTCTTCAATCAAAAAAGAAAATTGAGGTTCTTGCCAGATTTCTATTCTTGTAGATGGTTGCCAGAATATGTTCTGAGTCTGAAAAGACAGTTCCGATTCAGGCAACAACCTAAACATTTCCAACCAAAACTTTGGTCGAAATAGGCTAGAGATACACTGCCAGACAATTGCTAAGGACGGATGACAATAGCAACAATAAAATGGAAGGCAGGAAAATGTGGAAATTAGCATAAGTGCTAGATACAGTAAGACGTGTTGTGCGTATGCAAATTTTGGATTGTCGAACTTGTTCGTGACGTCATAGCGCTGATAAGAGATGTAACGGACAAATTTTGAAGATGACAATCCGATGAAAATGGCGTAATCCCGTATTTCTTTCATGAGATATAAAGGATTTGATGCATATTGATCATTGTTGTTCAAACGCAAAGTTGAAAGGGAAAGAATCAATTGACGAACCTGCAATTTTCAGTATGTCTTCCCGACATCACCTAGATGATTTTATGCGTGGCCATATTATTGGCAAGATTGAAGAAGAGCGAAAAATAACAGATGTTGCCAGAGAGTTCGACATCAGCCACAGTGTTGTTTCAAGGCTTTGGAAATCATTTCAAACAAATGGAGAGTGTAGCAAACGTCACGGGGAAGGTCGTGTTCGCAGTACGACACCTGCAGAAGATCGGTACATAGTGCTATCAACAAAAAGACACCGGCGCAGCACAGCTAGTGAGGTAGCAAATCGGTTTCTGGCTGCTACTGGCAAGCGGATCTTCCGAAAAACTGTCGCCAGACGTTTGCATGAAGGAGGACTATACGCCCGCCTTTCTGTTGTGTGCATCCCATTGTCCAGACGTCACCGTACCACCCGTTTGCAATGGTGCCATCAACATCGCAATTGGACTGATAACGACTGGCCGCCCCGGTGGCGCAGTGGTCTAAGGCGCTGGCATCTGATCATTCGTCCGTAAGGGGTCCGGGTTCGAATCCCGGTCAGGCATGGGTGTTGTGTTTGTCTTACGGCACTGGCTCTCTCCCTTCCCTGGAACCAGTGACCCTAAATTAGGGACGGGCGACTGCTTATAGCCCATTGAGTTGCTCACGGTGGTCGTTAAACCTCCACTCAAAAAAAAAAAAAAAAAAAAAAAAAAAAAATGACTGGTCTGCTGTCCTCTTCTCAGATGAGAGTAGATACAGTCTATCGTCTGATTGTCGACGACAACTGATCTGGCGTGATAGTGGTACTGCATATTGTCCAGCAAACATACAGGAAAGGGACCGATATCCAACACGTAGTGTCATGGTATGGGCTGGCATCATGATCAATGGCCGTACGTCCCTCTATGTGCTTCCAACTGGGACTATGACTGGCCAACGATACATTAATGATGTTCTGCTACCTCATGTTCGCACGTTCCGTGGTGCTGTCGGTGATAGATTCATTTTCATGGACGACAACGCAACATGTCATCGAACAGTCGCTGTCCAGGAGTGTCTTGAGAGTGAGGATATTCAACGCCTCGTATGGCCAGCACGTTCTACAGATCTGAATCCCATTGAAAATGTGTGGGATGCTTTGGGGAGGAGTCTTGCTGGTCACCAATGCCCTCCAATAAACAAGGACACCCTCATCCGTGCGCTGACAGAGGAATGGGATAAATTACCCCAACAGCTGCTTGATAATGTTGTGCAAAGCATGACACGACGTGTGGAATCTTGCATTGCCCTCCATGGTGGCC
This sequence comes from Macrothele yani, assembly GCA_039090855.1. Lineage (NCBI taxonomy): Eukaryota > Metazoa > Arthropoda > Arachnida > Araneae > Macrothelidae > Macrothele > Macrothele yani. Next base: position 62,100,576 of record CM077029.1, read on the forward strand.
ATATCCCCTATTAACATCTTACGCCGGAACGGCTGCGGACGGTAATTGCATTTTTTTCATGTTTACGTATTCTGCACAAAATGGCCTGTTTGTCCCTTGAACACGTTCCAAAGCCTTCTGGATTTCAGAGCACAATAAATTGTCTTTCTTGTAATCTCCTGGCATTCTGACATTATTTTATTTCACTTGGCATCCAACCACACTTCCTTTTTTATGCGCTATATAGCCGTTTATGATCCGTCCTTAGCAATTGTCCAGCAGTGTATAAGTCAAAGGCTCCCACATTGCATTCTTTTCTTTATTGTGTATTGTTAGTATAATTTATGTATCTGCTATTAAATATACACTATATTATCAAAAGTATTTGGACACTCCCAAATATTTGCTTAAGTGCAAAGAATGGTTGCGCTGAGAGTGTGGTTGTGCGTATATAAAGCTGAGTTGTTTTGTCATGTAATCAGTAACTTCGAAGCCAATATACCATGTGGAGCAGGGTGGCGGACGATTAATTTCCTGATCATGACGTCCGCGCTGACGGCCCTTTTTCCCCGCAAGCTTGCAGTATGATTGTGATTAGAACATTTTCATTTTACTTTTTTTTTTTTTTTTTAGCCAATTTAAAATTTGTGCATGTCAAGTGCCACAGTTTTACGGAATTACGCATTCCCTTAAGTGATTAGCCGTTCTTTGTTTTGGCGAAATAGTTCTGCGGCGACACCCTACCCTCCCTTCCAAAATTTTAACGTACTAAGCCAATGTGCTGCTTTCTCATTCCCTCTCAAAGTTTTCCAGTGTGAATTTTACGCCTGAAGTGGGAGGTGTAACTGTAAGGTTCGTGACTTTGCAGGTTTTTTTTTTTTTTTTTTCTTCTTTCTTTCTCTCCCGTCTATCTGTCTCCCCAGTCATCCCTTGTTTAGTTTCATTTGTTAATACTGGAGTGACCCAGTATTAACCAATGCAACTAAACAACGGTTGCTTCTTCCCTTCACGTGTGACCTTGACATCTCGCACGTGTGATGCCCGCCATAATATTGGCTTCCCGTGCATTACCGTTTTGCGCATGTTTCCTGGCGTCTTTGACGACGATCGTACCTAATGCCGCACATTCTATCTCTCATCTTTTGCCATTTTGCAGTTGAAAATTCTAGATTCTGTGTAACAAGCTGTTTGCTGTGAAAGCAGAAATGTATTTATTTTCTGTATTATGTACATAAAAAAATTCCGGTAAAGTGACTATATTTAATACACACGTATTTCTCGACGTATCGAGATTAAAAAACATGTTTTATATACGTTATTCTTTTTCAGTTAAATCCATTCAATAGTGCTTTAACTGTTGGAACTTTTTACATGTTATAGTTCCTTTGTGTGAAATGCAATTTCCAGTTGGAAAATATTGGTATTTACTGTGAACAAATACCTTGGTAATCAAATGCAATTCAAGGAAAAACTTTTCACATACTTCTCAGTTGTAAGTGGTCGATGTTCGAATCTTTGTATGGCTGTTCTCATCAGGGTCTTGAGTTTAGACTTTTAAGAATTTAGTCGGCACATTTTCTTCACGGGTCCCGAAATCGGATAGACAAATTCATCGAATAAATTAATTTGTCTATCCAGTTTCGGGACTCGCGAAGAAAATGTGCTGATTAAATTCTTAAAAGTCCCATACAAAGATTCGAACATCGACCACTTACAACTGAGAGGTAAGTGAAAGTTTTTCCTTGAATTACATTTGATTACCGAGGTATTTGTTCGCATTAAATACTAATAATTTCCAACTGAGAAATTGCATTTCACACAAAGGAACTATAACATGTAAAAGTTCCAACAGTTAAGTCACTATTGAATGGAAAACTGAAAAAGAATGACAATATTTAAATTCTACGTAGTTGTGGTATTTATACGAGTCTGACGGGTTACTTTCAAATTAGGACGGGTACATTTTTAGACAAACCGTCCTCGAGGACGGGTATAATTTTCGACATTTTTCGTGCACTGATGTAGAGTGAACTTTCCATTCCAGTGTGGCCTGGTCATAGGGTGTCATTTAAATAACATCTCCATACAAAGCATTGCAGCTAAATTAAACATACCAAAATTGACTGTAAGTTATGTTGTGAAGAGACAGAAGCAGGATGATGCAACTATAGCAAAAAAAAAAAAAAAAATGTTCAGAAAGGCTGCACCAACTGACCAAACTTGACAGAGGAAAGCCATGGTAAGAAATGTTAAGAAATCCCACTCTTCCTCTATGCCATTTCTATCGTTGCTGAAGTAGGAAATGTTTGTAATGGCTCATTTAGTACCATAACTATCCACACCGTGTTGTGGTAAAGCACAAGCCACGCATCACTACCATGAATGTGAAGTGCCTTTAACCAGTGTTCATATTTTGTGTTTGTGTCATCGTTTCGTTCTTCAACATTCTCATCATTTTCTCTTACCTATTTTACCAGACACCTCAGTGACCCCAAGTTGTCTTTTAAACAATTGGTGTGACGTGTCTCCAGTGTTGTCATTTTTTTGTGTTACCGGTGTTTTTTGTTCTGTATAGCTTGTTTCTGTTTAATCAGCCGTTTACACCTCTTATATTATTGTTCTATTTTTATCACATCGTAATTTGTTAGCTTTTAATTTGTTTTTGTTCTGTAAATCATAGAATTCTTTGAACCGGTGTTGTTATGTAATGTGTTGTTGTTTTATTGGCCTTTTACACCTGTTGTTCTGTTTTATATCATTCTTATCTTTTAGTTTTGTTTTGTAAACTTTTAAAACTATTGGACATGGTACTTTTTAGCCCTTTGAGGCTCTTGCACTACTAAGCACTAACCAACCAACCAATCATCTGTTGTTCCTGAACTGTGGGCAACTGGAAAGCTGTTCTTTGGAGTGATGAGTCACGCTTTTCACTCTTCCAATCTGATGGACATGTTTGGATTTGGTGACAGCCCGGTGAACAATTTTTAATGGACTGTGTTCTGCCAACTGTTAAGTTCAGTGGAGGCTCTATCATGGTATGGAGTTATTTTTTGTGGATGGAACTCAGCCTGTTGGTTATTATACCACAAACCATGAGTTCTAAATTATACCTTGATGTTCTGGATAATTCTACCCTACCAACAGCTTAGCGGTATTATGGAAATGACCGTTGTCTCTTACAACAAAATCGAGCTCTCTGCCATACTGGTCAGCACGTGCATGACTAGTTTCTTGAAAGTGAGGTGGAATTGTTAGACTGGCCTGCTCAGAGTCAATCTTAATCCCATAGAACACCTCTGGAATGAACTGGACCACTGCCATACAAGCAAAAGGTGGACAGACTAACTACTAATTGTAATAATAAAGCCATTTGTCCCAAAACATTGGTGTCCAAATACTTTTGATAAAATAATGTATTCTTCTATGGATATGTACTGGGTTGTTGCAGTTGAAATGAGTGATTTCATAAAGCAAGCATAAAAGCGGAAACAACATTCCTGATCAATCAAAATAGTCAATAGCAATAAAGTTTTTAAACACCTGGTAAACAGCAGCATCATTGTTGAAGGTCCTCTTGGATTGAAAACTGTTCAGATGCCAAAAGACGTGATAATCCATTGGTGCGAGGTCTGGAGAGTAAGCTGGGTCTTGTATCCTAACTGGTGAAGTTCCTGCACAGTTATTCATGCATCCTGAAAGCGAGCGTTATCTTGAAGCATCAGGACACTGTGTATTGACTAATACTGATTGTTTTCTGCACAGTTTCTTATGCATTTGTTGCAGGTCATTACAATAGTATTCTGCTGTGATAATCTGACCAGGTCTCAAGAATGAATGGTGGATCATCCCTACAGATGGCCACTATGTAGGGACCATCACTTTCTTTGGGTAGATTTACTTTGTCATGTTCCTTGGTGTTTCATTAGCATCCAATCATTGAACAGAACATCAACGATTATCCGCGTAGGATCCACTTCTCATCAGTAGTCACAATGTCAGGGCTATAGAAGAGAAGGGCTGGTCCTTAAAGCCGGCTCCCCTGAAGACGCGAGCTGGAGATGATGACGTAGTCATGCTGCAGCAGCGGTTCGGTACAGGGCCGGCTAGAGTCTACGGGCCTGAGCCTGCCACGCCCCACTGCCGAAAGGAGTCCGATCGCCAAAGATCACAGCGGTATTTTTGCTGCTATAAGCTTGTTTTGTGTCGTCGCTTAGTTAAAATTTTCTCCGACTCTTAAGATTTCTTTTCCAAATAACGGGATACAGTCGACTTATTTCTTTACCTATTACAATTTGAATATGTCAGTATAAACAACGGGAGTAATTTTTACATCGTTTATATAGGTACGAATGTTAACCTAATTTGTGTACCCCCACACAAAGAAAACAAATCTGGAAAATATAACTAAACAGATGAAATGATGTGCATAATCATGCATTGCTTTACTCTTTTCTAATCAAAAACATAATAACAGCTGCGCCTGAGCAATTGATTTTCAGTACGCAATTTTAATATCAGGAATGAAGATAACAAAGTTATCGCACTCAACTTTCCATTCCGTTATTTCCGACTATTTCAGTTGCGAAATAAAAGATGGGGTAATGAAAACAAATTTCAGAAACAGGGGGAAAAAAAAATCAGTATTACACTGATCGTTAGGAATACTTACGATCAGTGTAATATTTAGCATACCAGGACAATAAGAATGCAGGAAAATTTTCTATATTACTTTGTGACCACACACAATTCCTTGCCATGACACAAACTGATTTACTGTTTTACTTTACCTGCAAAGGTCTATATATTTTGAAGCACTTACTAAATGTTTGGACTTCAGAGTTTCTTTCTAGTAGTCTCAAAACAAAGCCACACAAAAGATATTTGAATGACTGTGTTTTTGACGAGGAAAATCCAGTTGATACTGTTTATAAAAATTCAGGTATGACTGTGTATTGGCCCTGGTCGGTAGTGGTGTTCTCAGAAGCCACTGCTCCACGGGAAATCCGAAATAATCAGTTTAAAAGTCAAGGAAAAGCTACATAATTGTAAAGTACTACAGTAAAGGGAATGAAAATGAACTAAACTATCAGCACTGTAGTTAAAAAAAAAAAAAAAAAAAAAAAACATTATTTAAACTTTAAACATATGTTTTTAACATTACAGTATTGGGCATATATACATGTCATTGTGTATTACGCAAAAGGTACAGCGACTAATTAACAGTTGATTATTTATAAAACACAGCATTGGAAATTTTTTCCGAACACTGTGTTTTGCCGGTAAGAAAAATCAAAATGCAGTTATGCAAATGATAATACCTGTTTTCCTTTTGTGCCTTGTTTTCTGTGTGTCACCTATTAAATACATATATATCTAGGGAAAATTTATGCCATTCTAAAGCGCTGATCATAGAATTTAAGTTTTATGTTTTCTACAATTCTGTAATCACATTGTAGAAGATATATCTTATTTCTCTAAAAACGTTTCTAATTGTATTCTTTAATATTTTTTTTTCGTTCTAAGACCACAATTTTTTATTTAAGTAAGTTTATATTTTAGGAGCTTCGAACTAACAAAAATCAGCTTGCATTTCATTTCATTTATTTCATTATGGGGTTACATTTGACTATGTTACATTTCAAAATTAATTTTATAACATATAGTATTAAGAAAAACAACATATATAATGTGCATACTTATGTACAGGGTAACCACAGAACAGGAAATTGAGTAAAAGGCTATATACAGTAAATATAGCCTGAGTGAATCACACTTCCCCTAAAGTACATAGTCAAGTCAAACGTCCTGCACATATAAAATTTACTCATATCTGGTCTGATTAATAAATTTTACCATAGAATGTTATACTTTAATTTGTTAGCAAATATTTCTTTTGTTGCTTTCGAAAATAATTATAATTATTAATATGTGTTAATTGACAAGGTAGGCTATTCCATAACACCAATCCCTGGTAATCAATAAATCTTTTTTGGGTTAAAGTGTTAGGCATTGGTAACAAAAATGCATTTCTATCTCTTGTTTAATAGTCGTGACCTACAGTGTTCAGTTGAATTAAATGTTGATACCTATTCTCTTTTATTCTTTTATACATGAATCCAGATAATCTAAATTACCATAATTTCTCAATATCTAAAAAATCCATACGAATTTATCCGTAGCCACCTATTTAAGTTAATTCCCCTAAAATTATGACCATCCTATTTTGTAATGATTGTAATTTATATAAATTAGTCTTAGTAGTTTGCCCCCATACTAATAAACACAATAAGTCAAACATGGATAAATCGGACTGTAGTACAACATTTTTAATGTTTTAATTGTTAAAGTATTTGAAATTCTCGTAATAAAACCCAATACCCCAGAATTTTGTTTACAATATTTTGAACAGTAAGTAAAAATATCTGGTAGTTTGTATTTCTTTTTGGAACTAACCTCTGAATCTCAGAGAACAGGGTAGTGATATGTGCGTATGTATGTATATCTTTGTTTACTTGAGGGTTAATTATGCAGATCGGGATACATTGTGCCATTTTACAAATATCATAAATATTTTACATGTAAATTCCTTCTGAACCGAAAGTAAAAAACTTTTAGTTACATTTACATTTGCAGCTTGATTTGGGAAGCATCCTTTGTTCGCTAAAAATCAGGTATAGGTTTTCTACCCAGTATTTGAACGTATCCATTTCTGTGTTTTCTGCTGGGCCTTTCTTTGTGATACTAGTACTGCATTTCTGTTTAAAGAGCGAATTCTGATAAACGTTCGCAATCTACAAAATAAGCGAATTGCATCTTTGTTTACTTACGGGTAATGGTTTTCCAGTTCGCGGATTACACCTTTTCCTTTTCGAAAAGTGATGCCGTGAAATGAATAAAAATGTTTTTCAAATTTTTGTACCGTATTCATCCATGAGCACGACGGTAGGCTAAGTCCACCTGAAGACAGTAATTTAATCCAATCGGATTGACTAGGTAAACTATTTATGTACACGCATACAATAGATACATACACTCTTAAACATTCGTGCGATCTATTTGTATCTCTCTCTCTCTCTCTCTCTCTCTCTGTATTACAGTATATACACAAATAAATACTCATATATTGCAAACGATAAAACAATCTTGTACGATGAAACATAACGCGCTAGAAAACTGCTCGCAACGATAGAGCCCCGCAGCACTGGAGGGAGAGCTCCATGCAGCACGGTGACATCACAAATGGTCCCCCAACCTCTTCCCCGAGGACCGTGTCGGCATTCGCTTTCTCAAAGCGATGAACCAGCCCTTCTCTCTTTTAAAGCCCTGTCACAATGTGCTGTAGAAATCCTTCCCATTGAGCAGAGAAAAGCACACTTTGAAGCGTGGTGCCTTTTGTTCCACAGTTAGTGCACGCAGCACCTACTGATCAAGTTTTTTTCACTTTCCCTGTGACTGCTAGATGCAGTGACACTGGTGAATAGTGTATGTTTAACTTCTATGCAACCTCCCATACTGTTTGGCATGGATTCAATTCAACAATTTTCTTCAGTTCAAGAGGATTAATGGTTGTAGGGCTGTGCCTGCACAGTTCAGTTTAGAGAACCTTATCGTCGGACCGGAATTTTGTGAATCAACAGCACATAATCCGCTCACTAGCTGTTCCCTCACTAAATGCTGTGTTTATGTTCCTTGCTGCCTTGGATATGGAATGTCCCGATTTGAACTCGTAGAAAAAAATAATACAAATTTGATTTGGCTCTACGGCCCTCTTGCACTTTATGTTTAGTACCACCAGTAACCACACAACTGATAATCTTATTGCATAGCTCACAGTCCAAAGTGTCACATGGTGTATCACATGTGCATTTGCTGTACAGCACCAGTTAAGCAGAAGCATGTTAAGTGGTAGTATCCTGGAATCTGCCATTTCAACTGCAACAACCCAATATTAACAATACACATCCATAGAAGAAAGTAAACGTGTTTCTGCATAAAGCACATACAAGTTTACTAGTGTATGGTATGGAAATTAGATATTTTTTCATTGTGCAGTACTTATTTGAATTTGATTTATTGAAACAGCTGTAGAGACATTTTATATTGTTCCAGTTATTTGAAGTGGTGACCTTTTTGGCAATGTAATAGTATTTCAGTTGTTCACAAGTATTTATGCACAAATGAAGTAGTGCTAAATTATTTCTTATTTCATGTGTGTCGGGGCTTAATTTTGACTGGTAGTTAGTAGCAAATTCTTGGCAAGCAAATGCATTTTGCTAGTGAGAAAAAGTGGTTCTAGCAAAAGTTGCTAGTGGAAAAATTTTGAAAGTGTGAACTGTAAAGAGCCACTCATTGCATGTGTGGAATATTTTAGACACACACAAAAAGGAACAACTGCTTTCTGAAAACAAATGTTTCTTGAAAAGTACCAACATTATAAAAACATTTTGGCACTAGTAGAAATATCCAGTATATTTCCCTTATCTACTTCTGCATGTGAGGTTGGATTCAGTTTTATGAAAAAAATCCTGGGTGACTGGAGGGACAGTTTAAACTTACAAACATTGAATGCTCTCAAAAGAGTTGAAGTTGAAAGTCCGTCCGAAGACAAGTTTGACCTCGGGCCTGCTGTTTTAAAGTGGTATGAGGAAAAGACCCGAAACCCAGGTCTTAAACCATGTGGAAAATAACTTAAGATTTTGAATAGTGTTTTGAATTTTGTGAATAAAGTTAAATAGAAAAAAGTTTTTTTTTTAATATTTGCATTCAAATTAAATTGTTAGAATTAATATGTCAGGTCATGAAAAAGTAAATTATATCTAAATATTTGTAATCTTACCAGCATCACAATGTGACAGTTACGGGGTGAAATCAAAATTTGTCATAATTGATTAATGGAGGGGGGGACATGTTCAAGTTTCTTTCATATAATGTTAATAAACTTTTGCCAGTAGATAATGCAGTTTGCTAGTAAAAATAAGGCCACTAGCAAGTGTTGCTACTGCTAAAAAAAATCAAGTCCTGGTGTGTGTGTGTGTGTGTGCGCGCTAACACATGCCCAAGGATATGTCCTAATCCACATTTCATACAGTGTATGATGTATGTATTTATGTGATTATTTCTGCTAGTTCACATCTCCAGACCTCATTGTTGCAAACTGGTGTGCAAGAATAGTAAATCAGCAATTTCTTTCAAGAACAAATTTTGCTTAGAAAATTGAATTTGATCCAAGGATTGACTGCTGTTGGTAGACTGGAGGGTGGGATGCAATCCCAAAATAGGTAAGGAATGATGTAGAAAATTTAGGGTGGTTCCCACTTTAGAGCTGCTGCAAAAGCTTCCAAGGGTGTGAGTGTCATAAACAGTTAATAAAGGATAGCATCACTCTCCTCATCTTGCTGGAATCATGTGACCACCTAGCTAGTTTACATGACGTGCTTTTTTTTTTTTTTCAACATTTTTATCTTCCAGCAAAAAATATTGCAGATAAACAAGTCTGAAGAAAGAATTTTGTAGCCAAAGTGATTTTAGAGTAACCGAGGGTTAGACAAATCCTAGGTGCATTGGCATCTTAGAGAATCGGTCCTAGCACTCAATTTTATTTTATTTTTAACTTCAAATTTTGTAATTTGGAATAGATACTGTAATTTTCATCATATAAGTTGCAGATTATCTGTTAAAAAGTTATAAATTTAGGTTCTGCAGATAATATGCCATCTGCAAAAAAAAGTTTTAGTGGCAATTTAAAAAAGTAACATTGTATTATGCATTATTGCATGCAACTCTTTTTCTGTATGTGTTAATGCTTTCTATTTATACAAGGTTTTTGCAGAACATAACCCTTGCATAAACCGAGGACTTACTGTATGTCTGGTTCTATAAAGACATTAACTTTTATTTCATTTCATAATAAATGTTTTGAATTCATATATGACAATTACTTCTTCCTACAGGCACAAGAAAATGCTGCTCGTACATCTAAAGGGGAAGCTGCTTTACCAGAAGATGATATTAACAAATTATTCAAACCTATTCCACCTCCTTCAAGACTAGATGCACTCCTGATATCAGGTCAAATTGACAGTTACTGCAAACAAATATCTCAATTTGCTACTCAGAATATTTCTAAGTTATTTGTATCTGAGGCATTGCAGCCAAAACAAGATAAGAAAGGGACTTAAAATTTGGTCTCTCTAGATCAAGAAATCCGAATTTGTAAAACAATAAAAATAAAGTTGTCCTTGTTACTTTGTCTTCAGTTCTTGTGAAATGTTTTTACCTCCAAAATAATGTATTATTTGGTTTCAAAATGTTAGCAAAAAATGGCAGTGGGTCAAAAGTTAGGGCAAAGGGGTTGTTGAAAGCACAATTACTTTTTCAGATGGTATGTGCCAGTATCGTGTTTGAGCACCGTGTTGGTATGCAAATGTGACTTGTTGCAGAAATGTAATTGAAAATGCTTCGTGCTGCTGAAAAGGGCTCGTCATTTCCTGTTGGTCTCTGAAAATCTCACCTGCAGTTCATGAAACTTAAAAATGTACTAGTTTAAGAGTTTATTTATCAGTAACTTTAAAACACTGATCATGAGTTCAGTTCTGCAAGCACTTTTGTTGGTACCAATTAAAACATTTTGGAAACTAAGTAAAGGCATTGCTTGGTGCTTGCTTCAAAGTGAAACATAGTAATGGTATAACTTTGAAACTAGTTGCATTCATTTGAAAAGGGTTTAAATATACATGACTGAAGTGACATCAACAAAAGAGATCTTCAAATTAGAAACTTTTTGGTTTTCTCATCTCATTGCAAGCCATGTAATATGGTTGAACCTCATTGAACTGTCCCCCTTTAACAACCACCCCTCGCTTTCCACACACTGTTTATGGGTTACAAATATTCTGTTCCACTAAATGAAAATTTTCATGTGTAACCCACCATCTGCCAGGATTATTCTATTTACATTTTATATTTCTTATAGGAAAATATCCAACAGAACTATGTAATACCTTTCCAAACGTTCACTTTCAACATACAATTCTGAACGTCCTATCTTGTCTTCTTAAATGTGTCCCAAAAAGCATCACGGCAGACCCTTATTGAAAGTTGTTCTGTGGAGGGGATAAAACAAAAGCCCCCCCCCCCCACGCACACACACACACCTGTATTCGCCTGAAAGAAAAAAAAAATATTATTGGGTCATGCTATATTTGTTGTCAGCAGTTGAGGGTCTAAGGCAGAATCATCTGTGATTTATATTACATCCAAGAGAAGTGGGATGAATGGTGTGTGTCAGAGCTGAGATGGGCTGAGCCCGAAAGCCCGGAGCGGAGTTCGGGCTGTAGAATATTTACTGCGGTTCGGGCTTGGACGGGCTCGGGCTCTTAGAGAGGGAGAGAGAATTTTTATATAGTCGGTTGTCGAAAAAGTCATGACTTATTTTAGCCGCGTTTTGCAAACGTCATTTATTGATAGAAAGAACAAAGATCAATCAATGATATAATGCCCGTTTTGTTCAATAACCTTTTGCCATCTTTCAGTGAGCTGCAGAATGCCTCGTTCATAGAAGGACCTGTCTTTCATTGCGAAAAACTGTACAAGATGCTGATTTACAGCCCCATCTAAATTGAACGTTATACCACGCAAGGACTGTTGAAGAGAGCGAAAGAAGTGGAAGTCTTATGGCGCAAGGTCAGGCGAGTATGCTGGGTGTGGCAACACATCCCACCGTAGCTCCAATAATTTTTGGCGGGTGATCAAACTTGTGTGTGGTCTCGTGTTGTCGTGAAGGAACACGACACCTTTACAATGAACGAGCTCTGGATGTTTCTGGATGATGGATTCGTTCAAACTATCCAATTGCCGACAGTACACATTCGAATTGATTGTTTCGTTCCGTGGTAGGAGCTCGAAAAACACGACACCTTTAAAATCCCACCACACTGAGACCAGAACCTTCCACTGATGAATGTCTGCTTTGGATGTCGTTTGAGGCGAAGCAGCACGTCGGGACCAAGACCGTTTGCGCAGCACATTGTTGTGCACAATCCACTTTTAGTCACCAGTTATCAGTCGCTTCAAAAAAGGATCGTTTTCCTCACGTTTAATGAGCATCTCGCAGATGTTTATACGCGCCGTCACCTGAGCTTCTTTGAGTTCACGAGGAATCCACACATCGAGCTTGCTTACGTATCCCAGCTTCTTCAGTTGGTCGTGAACGCTTGAATGATGGATGTGCAATGTGTCTGCAATCTCTCGTGTCGTGAAACGAGGGTTTGACTCGACCAATGCCTTGATTTGGTCGTCATCATCACCCTCGGTGGGCCTCCCAAACCGAGGAGCATTGTTGAAGTCAAAATCACCAGCACAGAATTTTGCGAACCACTGCTGGCACTGAGGCTCTTGTAGAGCATTATCACCGTACACTTTATGCAACTTTTCACAAGCTTGACGCACGTTCTTCCCTTTATGGAAGTAAAACAGTAAAATATGGCGAAAATGCGCAGTTTGGTCTTCCATCTTCAACTTGATGTCAAATCAACCAAATCGCTCACTATTCCTTTTAGACTGCAGCTAGAACTGGCACCTGTCAAATGCCATAGCGATAACAGAGCTGCGAATGCCTCTAGTACTTCCAAAACCGCCCAACCGCCGTCGGGTGCCAAAATACGTCACGACTTTTCCGACACTCCAATATATACACTGCCGGACAATTGCTAAGGACGGATGACAATAGCAACGATAGCAACCATAAAATGGAAGGCAGGAAAATATGGGAATCAGCATAAGTGCGAGATACAGTAAGACGTGTTGTGCGTATGCAAATTTTGGATTGCCGAACTTGTTCGTGACGTCACAGCGCTGATAAGAGATATAAAGGATTTGACGCGTATTGACCGTTGTTGTTCAAACGCAAAGTTGAAAGGGACCAAAGAATCAATGGACGAACTTGCGATTTTCAGAATGTCTTCCCGACATCACCTAGATGATTTTACGCGTGGCCGTATTATTGGCAAGATTGAAGAAGGGCGAAAAATAACAGATGTTGCCAGGGAGTTCGACGTCAGCCACGGTGTTGTTTAAAGGCTTTGGAAATCATTTCAAACAAATGGAGAGTGTAGCAAACGTCACGGGGGAGGTCGTGTTCGCAGTACGACACCTGCAGAAGATCGGTACATAGTGCTATCAACAAAAAGACACCGGCGCAGCACAGCTAGTGAGGTAGCAAATCAGTTCATGGCTGCTACTGGCAAGCGGATCTCCCGAAAGACTGTCGCCAGACGTTTGCATGAAGGAGGACTATAAGCCCGCCGTCCTGTTGTGTGCATCCCATTGTCCAGACGTCACCATACCGCCCGTTTGCAATGATGCCATCAACATCGCAATTGGACTGATAAAGACTGGTCTGCTGTCCTCTTCTCAGATGAGAGTAGATACAGTCTATCGTCTGATTGTCGACGACAACTGATCCGGCGTGATAGTGGTACTTCATATTGTCCAGCAAACATACAAGAAAGGGACCGATATCCGACATGTAGTGTCATGGTATGGGCTGGCATCATGATCAATGGCCGTACGTCCCTCTATGTGCTTCCAACTGGGACTATGACTGGCCAACGATACATTAATGATGTTCTGCTACCTCATGTTCGCATGTTCCGTGGTGCTGTCGGTGATAGATTCATTTTCATGGACGACAACGCCACATGTCATTGAACAGTCGCTGTCCAGGAGTGTCTTGAGAGCGAGGATATTCAACACCTCTTATGGCCAGCACGTTCTCCAGATCTGAATCCCATTGAAAATGTGTGGGATGCTTTGGGGAGGAGTCTTGCTGGTCGCCAATGCCCTCCAATAAACAAGGACACCCTCATCCGTGCACTGACTGAGGAATGGGATAAATTACCCAAACAGCTGCTTGATAATGTTGTGCAAAGCATGACACGACGTGCGGAATCTTGCATCGCCCTCCATGGTGGCCATATCCCGTATTGACATCTTACGCCGGAACGCCTGCGGACGGTAATTGCATTTTTTCCACGTTTACGTATTCTGCACAAAATGGCCTGTTTGTCCCTTGAACACGTTCCAAAGCCTTCTGGATTTCAGAGCACAATAAGTTGTCTTTCTTGTAATGTCCTGGCATTCTGACATTATTTTATTTCACTTGGCATCCAACCACACTTACTTTTTTATGCGCTGTATAGCCGTTTTTGATCCGTCCTTAGCAATTGTCCAGCAGTGTATATATACATTATCTACCAACAAGTAATTGGACACCTGTGATAGCAAAGGAAAACGAAGTTTATTCACCTTCAATAGTTGGTGGAGCCTCCACGAGCAGCGATTACAGCTGTGACCCTCCGGGGCATACTCTCAACCAGACGTTGTACGACGGCTAGTGGTATTTTCTTCCACTCGGCTTGGAGACGACAGGTCAGTTCCTTCACTGATTTTGGACGGTGGGGGCACCCTCCAAGTCGATGCTCCAACTCATTCCAGAGATGCTCGATAGGGTTAAGGTCCGGGCTCTGCGCAGCTAGTCCATTCGATTAACCTCATTGTCACCATACCAAGCCATGGTGGACCTCGCAACATGACAGGTGGCATTGTCATCCTGAAAGTAACATGGGTCCGCCCCATAAAACTGCCACAACGTAGGAAGCGCATGGTAATCCAAAATGGTGCAGTAGGTCTCGGCGTTGAGTCTACTAGGAATTGCAACCAAGGGTCCCGTGATATACCAAGAGTAACACCCCCATAGCATAATTCCACCACCGCATAACTTCACAGTTGGCACAATACAATCAGGCAGTAGGCGTTCTCCAGGCAGACGACAAACCCAGACCCTGCTATCCAAATGGTAGATGATGAACCTTGATTCGTCGCTCCAGAGAACCTGTTTCCACTGTCAACGTTCTTTGCACCACGTTAGCTGAGCAGCGCTATTGGACTTGGTGATCAAAGGCTTGTGGGCGGCAGCACGTCCATGATAACTGAGAAGATGGGCTTCCTTACGGATGGTATTCATCAAAAGAACCCTCCCGGATGCCTGTTGAAACTCCTCGCGGATGTTGCCCATCAATTTGGTGCGGTTCTTCCGAATTTCTCTGGCCAGCACCCGTCGGTCTCTAACTCCCAGTTTTGTGGGTCTGCTGGGTCAGGCATATTCCGACAGTCACCTCTCATCTTCCACTTGCCAGTCATCACGTAGGCCACTGTCGATTTTGGGTACTTCAACTCGCTGGATATGTCACGTATAGATCGGCCATTTCTGTGATACCCGACGATTACACCTTTCTCGAAATCAGAGCTCCGAACTGCGTGGCATCTTGCATGCGACTGGTTGCGTTGTTGTTTCCCACACAATATTTAACGGCGGCGGCCGTGACCTGTATCAGGACCACAGATATCGTCGATTGCAGGGGTGTTCAATTATTTGTTGGTAGATAGTGTATATATGTGATTTAGCAAATAGGCACTTTATAGTTGGTAAAGGGAATTCTTCGGCAACTGGTTCTGGTTGGGGAGCGGGCATTCAAGATGGCTATTTATTCTGGGGTTGGGTAGAAAATGCCATAGGCCACACGTTAGTGTGTTTCTGCAGAGAAGGAAAAGTTTTTTTCAAGAACTAGATATTGGATAGTTGATAGCTTGCCAACGATAATACCCGCTATCTAAACACAGTAGCTCCCTGCTAATTCTATTTAGCAGCGTACATATTGCAGCGCATTATGGCACGATAATATTAGCATTATTTGAGCAACATACAATTGTAGCACTACCCTATCATTTTGGATGCCCGCCGCCCGAAGCACTTCAGGTGGAAACGAACAGTCAAAGGAAATCGAAGTGTTACACTGTAAAAATAGATGGAAGTCCCTTCCCCACTCTCCATTTGAGAAATACATTGGTTAATTGCAGGAGGAGATGAGAGTGATTGGTTAATTGCAGGAGGAGATGAGATTGGAAAATGAATTGTTTTTTATTAATGGTTGAACAGGTTAGCCAGTCTTAGGGCTCGGGCTGCGAAAGTTGAGCCCGAACTCAGCTTTAGTGTCGTGTGTTTGTGCATCCCTTCCAAGGGGGAGAGATGTCCATTCACTTTCCAGAAGCAATCCCACCTAATAAAAATCAAACAGCATAACTAAATGGGAATAGGGAGTATCTATCTTATTCACATGATTTTCCTTGTAATTTGACTAAATGGAAATAGCTTAACTGCATTTATGTGGTATTATAAGTTAATTTTCTACTCCAAATTATATGAAAGGGATGATACATGTACTCCAGACATCATGAAATATACCAATACCAGAGTTCTTCCAGTCCTCCCAGCAGAAGTTGCACATGCAATCAAGAACATGAAGCGGGGGAAATCTCCAGGAGAAGATGGAATTACTGTAGAAATCATACAAGAAGCAAGTGGAGAAATCGAAACAGTACTCGCCCAAATTTTCACTCGATGCCTTAATGAAGGGAAGATTCCTGAGGATTGGAACAACGCTACAATGATCTTGCTACATAAGAAAGGTGACATTGAGGATCTCAGGAACTACAGACCTATCAGCCTCCTATCAGTGGTTTATAAAATCTTCACTAAAGTTCTTTCACACCGCTTGAAGGTGACACTGGACATGGCTCAACCAAGAGAACAAGCTGGATTCAGGAGTGGCTACAGCACAATAGATCATATCCACGTACTGAGAGAACTAATTGAAAGAGCGAGGGAATGTGAACTTCCATTGGGCATGGCTTTTATCGATTAAGAAAAAGCCTTTGATTCGGTGAAACCATCAGCAGTTACAATGGCTCTGAAATCCTGCGGTATTGAAGATGCATACATTAATATTATTAATCACATCTATGAAAATGCAAGTGCAAAGATTCGGCTGTTTGAAAATACAACACACATAAAAATTGGAAAAGGAGTGAGACAAGCTGACACCATATCTCCGAAGCTCTTTAACACCACACTGGAAAATGTCTTTCAATCACTGAACTGGGAAAGCAAAGGGATAAAGATTAATGGAGATTATCTAACCCACCTTCGTTTTGCTGATGGCGTAGTCATTTTTGCAACTACCCCATCAGAGCTGCAGAGTATGATCCAGGAACTTGCTGACAAGAGTAAAGAAGTGGGATTAAAAATGAACTTTCAGAAGACAAAAGTGATGTTCAATACTTTTACAAGAAATGAAGATTTATCGATTGATGGAGAAAAGCTGGAGATAACAGACACGTACGTTTATCTTGGACAGCAGATATCAAGTGAGGGTCACATTGGTGAAGAAATTAATTGGCGTACAAAACTTGCCTGGAGAGCTTTTGGAAGAAACAGCATAATTTTCAAGAGCAATATGCCATTATGTCTTAAAAGAAAAGTGTTTGATCAATGCATCCTTCCTGTGCTTACGTGGGGTGCAAAGACGTGGACCTTAACTAAAAGAGACATACAAAGGCTGCAGACAACTCAAGGTGTCATGGAGAGGTGCATGCTTGGTATAACCAGGAGAGATAAGAAGAGGAACTTGTGGATCCGAAAAATGACAAGAGTGGAAGACATCATGATCACAGTTAAATCCCTGAAATGGCAATGGGCTGGACATACTGCCAGAAGGACAGACCATCGATGGACAGCCAAAATTTTAGATTGGATTCCAAGGGACAGGAAAAGACCCAGAAGAAGACCACATGGAAGATGGGTGGATGAAATTCGAAAGTATGCAGGAGTGACATGGAGGAGACTGGCACAAGACAGACCGTTGTGGAGGAAACTTGGGGAGTCCTTCGTCCAGCAGTGGATTAATAATGGTTGACAATGATGATGATGATAAGTTAAGTTTATTTTATTTATATGAAGTCCTTTAAACTACCATCATCTCTTGCTACCAATTAAAGCATGTTAAAACAAATTATGGCAGTTTGAAAAAATTGGAATGTAGATCGATTTCTTGCCTTTTCTCTCACCACCTTGCCTCAAACCTCCATTTCTTGACATAAATGAATTCTAGCACAAGGAAGAGCATGCAAATGAATGGAAATTTTTAAAAATAATGCATGGTTGCTCATCTAACTTTTATTGGGCTTACTTGGAGTAAGGAGGATGCCACCAACTGCTCAGGCATAGTAATCATGCCTATTTGCAAAATAATAATAATAATAATAATAATAAATATATATGCATTTTACATTTATGTCAAACCTTAATGAAAACTGAAGCAGCTGAGATATTGCATCTGTATGATGAGAAATTTTTGCAACTGTGAAACCATTGGTCTTGATTACCTCTAATAAATCTAGAAAAATGTCATCTACAAATGGGACACCCACAAATATAAATGATAATTAGTCGTGCCACTTAGCAGAAAAGCTGTGTATCAAGCAAGAATTGCGCAAAATATAAAAAAATCTTAATACTTACACATCAGATATAGATACAAAGAAAAGTATTTCACTATTTATGGTTCATGGGGAAGTGTCTACAGATGTCTTAACAAAATGAAAATGTAAGTGTAACTTTTTTTTTCTCTTTCTTTTTACTAACGTGTGCATATCAAGTGTGGTAAAAAATTTCCTAATCAAGATCTTGTAACATTTTCTTCAGGTTAAAGTTTTTATTCTGGGCATGAATTCAATCTGCTGACAATAACGGAGAATGAATATCTCGGTACTCACTAGAAATGTGTACTGGAAGAACAATTCCAAAAATTCCCAGTCAAAGTGTTATAAACATCCAAAACTGGGATGTCCATAGTATTTTGTGTGAGAAACATTGAAAACAGTACTTGCCAGTCTCTAGTGAAACAGCACTTCTTTTTATTGTTTAAAATACCATAAAAACTACAAACCATTTTTTAAATATTGTTTATTAAATTTTTGCCATTTTAATGCATTTTGACGGCCTCAGTTGTGCTACTGTGCCTGCAGTGAGAGCTCAGAAGCAAACTTTATTTTATATTCATAGAAGAACAGCATAATTTTGCCGCGTCGGTGGCACAGTGGTTCTAAGTTCTGGCAGTTTTCTTGACATTTGCATGAGAGGTTCTGGTTTCAAGTCCCAGATGAGGCTTAGGTGGTGTGTTTGTCTTATGGCACTACCTGCTCACTTCCTTACCTGGAATCAGTGACCCTAAATTAGCGGTGGGCGACTGTCGGTGGTGCTGTGGTCTAAGCTCTGGCTTTTGGCCATTTTTCCAGGGTCCAGATTCAAATCCTGATGAGGCACAGGTACAGTGTTGTGCTTGCACCAATCTCGGGAATGTACCTCAGTTTAAGAAGTAGGTGTGGTTAAATCATTATTATTTATTTATTTTTCATTTTTGCAAAACAGTTTAGATAGATGCATGGGTATTTAAAATTATATCTGTATAATTTTTTCCACCTTTTGGAGAATTACGGGTGAAATTTGGGCACAATTACTCGAGTACAGACCTGGAAGAGTAATGGATTTGCAAAGGGGAAGGGGGTCTGGCATGAAATCGGTACACATTGAATAGACAGCACAAAAAATGTTAAATTCCCAAGATGTAAATCAGACATAGGCTAAGCACACCAAATCAGCCTAATCCCAGGCTTGGGTACTTCCCAATGGAATTTAGCCCTGGAAATTGGTACAAATGTTCTAAGCATAAAGTAAACAGATGCAAAAATGCTACGCCGCCCCGGTGGCGCAGTGGTCTAAGGCGATGGCCTCTGATCATTCTTCCGAAAGGGGTCCGGGTTCGAATCCCGGTCAGGCATGGATGTTGTGTTTGTCTTACGGCACTGGCTCTCTCCCTTCCGTGGAACCAGTGACCCTAAATTAGGGACGGGCGACTGCTTATAGCCCATTGAGTTGCTCACGGTGGCCGTTAAACCTTCAATCAAAAAAAAAAAAAAATGCTACTTTCTCAATAGTTTTAATCATGCCTGGGATAAGCTCTTAGAAGGCCTAACCGCAGGCTCGTGCATTTTCGAATGATGTTATGCCATGGAAATGGATTCAAGTGCACTGCACATGAAGTAGACAGACAAAAATGTAAAATTCGAAATTTATATATATATATTAATGGAGATTATCTAACTCACCTTCGTTTTGCTGATGACGTAGTCATTTTTGCAACTGCCCCATCAGAGCTGCAGAGTATGATCCAGGAACTTGCTGACAAGAGTAAAGAAGTGGGATTAAAAATGAACTTTCAGAAGACAAAAGTGATGTACAATGCTTTTACAAGAAATGAAGATTTATCGATTGATGGAGAAAAGCTGGAGATAACAGACACGTACGTTTATCTTGGACAGCAGATATCAAGTGAGGGTCACATTGGTGAAGAAATTAATCGGCGTACAAAACTTGCCTGGAGAGCTTTTGGAAGAAACAGCATAATTTTCAAGAGCAATATGCCATTATGTCTTAAAAGAAAAGTGTTTGATCAATGCATCCTTCCAGTGCTTACGTATGGTGCAGAGACGTGGACCTTAACTAAAAGAGACATACAAAGGCTGCAGACAACTCAAAGAAGCATGGAGAGGTGCATGCTTGGTGTAACCAGGAGAGATAAGAAGAGGAACTCGTGGATCCGAAAAATGACAAGAGTGGAAGACATCATGATCAGAGTTAAATCCCTGAAATGGCAATGGGCTGGACATACTGCCAGAAGAACAGACCATCGATGGACAGCCGAAATTTTAGATTGGATTCCAAGGGACAGTAAAAGACCCAGAAGAAGACCACATGGAAGATGGGTGGATGAAATTCGAAAGTATGCGGGAGTGACATGGAGGAGACTGGCACGGGACAGACCGTTGTGGAGGAAACTTTCGGAGACCTTCGTCCAGCAGTGGATTGATAATGGTTGACAATGATGATGATGATGATATACCTGCCAACTACTATGAAATGTCTGTAGTTTCTACGGATTTTGTTGTCTGTCAAAACTACGAATTCCACAAATTTTCATTTTGTTTAATTTTTTTTATTTTTATTTTAATTTTGCTATTATTTTGATATACATGAGATTCTGAAGTGGTTTCGCAGAATTCCACCTTTTTTGTCATCAGTTAGATTGTTGTCACTCAAGATCGATGCAAAACTGAAGAGAATTTCAGGGGTTGGTGTTGTTTTCCGTCTGAGGGATGAAATTTCGTGTTTCAAAACTTTCCAAAACAGTTGTTAAATGGAGTAAAAAAATTGCAGTAATCGTAATTTTTTTTTTCTCCCAATGTTGCCTTTGTGGCTAGTATTCTTGTTAAATATCACTTTATTGCATACATGTTTGTATCTCAGCTTGAAACTGTAGGCAACAATTTGCAAAAACGGAAGTTAGACGGCGCCAAAATTTCTCAATGATCTTCAGGCATTGCGCATCAGGTGGGAGTTCACGAATTCGAGGAATTCTGCCATTTTTGTTATTATCTTGGTCATTTGTGAGATTGCTGTACAATTGAACAGAAATTGAAGGGGTAGATGTTCATCGGAGGACGGAATTCCATTTTTACGAAACTTTCTAAAATGGAAGTTCGAAAAAGTTAAGATTTTTTCAGTAATCGTAATTTCTTTTTCTCACAATGTTGCCTCAGTGTTAAATAACATTTTGCTGTATAAATATTTTTTTACTTCAGCTTGAAAATTTTCGAAACCGATAGTTGAACAGAACAAAGATTTCTCTCGTAACCTCTCCCTCTCCATTTCCTGCAATGTTCCTACGTTTTTAGATATCCCTGGTCCCATGAGTTTTTGCATTTAAGCTTGATGAGGGAGGGCGGAAATTCCCAAAAACGGGAGTAACGTAGTTTGAAAATTTGTTAAAATTGATACATTTTTTACAATCTGTCTGGTGTTGTGGAATACTGAACTCATCCGACTGATTTTTACTGGTGGAAGTTTCAAACTTCAATCTCGCAATGGTACC
Source organism: Macrothele yani (assembly GCA_039090855.1). Classification (NCBI taxonomy): domain Eukaryota; kingdom Metazoa; phylum Arthropoda; class Arachnida; order Araneae; family Macrothelidae; genus Macrothele; species Macrothele yani. The sequence continues at coordinate 62,122,439 of CM077029.1, forward strand.
TATCATGCCTTTGCCAGGGGAATCAACTTTGTGTTTAGCATGTGTTAAGTCTGTTTCATTAATGTCCTTGTTTGTTGAGGCACTTATTTCTTTTTCACAAAGAGATGGATCGTTTTGTAAGAATGCGTCTATGTGTGCCGTGCAATAATACTAGTTACTACTGACAAGTTTCTTGTCAATGTTTGTGACATTCTGAAGCTTTTGAATCAGATCTAAGCAGGCTCTCCATGCTTGATTATTACCTGTGCCCTACTAAACCCATACTTCAAAAAAAAAATTTCCAAGGTTCACAAACAAGATGAACAATATGATTTCGACTACTGGAGTAGGTGTGGCAAGCTGCTCCAAAAAATGATACAAAACACCATATTACATCACTGGATGTTGGGTCTGTCTTACGGAATTGGCCGTCTCCCTTCACTGGAACCAGTGGCCCTAAAATTGGGATGGATATCTGTTTATGGCCATTGAGTTGCTCATAGTGGACATTACCTCCCACTCCCCAATGCATATAACCCATAGTGGTGATCTTTAAGCCCCTCCCCCCTTAACAAAACAAAGTTCAAAGAGTGTATGAATACGCTATTTAAGTCACTAAATAACCTCACATCCACTATAAAAGTACAGATGTTCAGAAACTCATACATTTTATTTAGTTAATAAGATCTCAATTTTCTCCAGAACCATCTATAGTTGTCACTTATAGCTGAATGAGAGTTCAAGATAGTTTCAAAAATGGGATGTAAATATACTCAATACTTGACCAATTTATCAACACTTGACAGGAACACTGTCACAAGTGCAACAGTGCTGCCATGTGATTGCAGTTATATGAGGCATGTGATATTGGATCAAGATTTAGCTAATGTGACTTGGCAAAAGCAGTGAGTCTGATATAGTTTGTAAAATGGTTTTCATTCAACACTGATTAAGAGTTTAATGAGATTCCTGCAAGAATTCGGGTGGTACAGTCTCGCTGGTGTTCCCAGCATGGCAGGGAGCATGCAACAGCAGAGTGAGGAAAAAAGTCAAGGGGAAAAACTTACAGGACAGAGAGGTGTAGATTGGCTCAGACCAGTGTTGTTGTTGTTTTTATACTAGAGAAAAAGGTACTGGAATTCTTAAAAATAAGTGGCTGTAAAAGGTGGATCTAATAAAAAGCAAATAAATTTCTTGAACATTGTTCTTTAAGCCTTATCATGTTGCATGGTACTAAATGCAAAAGCGTAATTTGTGTGATCATATATTAAATTATTGTATTTAAAAAACATTCCATTACAGTTTTATAATACATAGCAAATGCTGAAATTAAAATCTCGTGTAAGTAATTAAAAAAAAGAGAGAAGAACACACAGTAATTAAAAATTTTAGGCAAAAAACAAAAGAGAAACTAACTTAACCATTCAGTGTTGTGTTTTGTTGAATTTAATTCTTAAATTGGATGCGTAGTTAAATAGTTAATACCAACACCAACTGGTTCGGTATGCAGTAGAAAAGAAAAAGGTCTTTCGGTATACCTTAATTGAAGGCGAAAGAATGTGTGTTTAACAATAATAGAGCAAAGAGCACTTCATACTAGTAACAATAAAATCATATACCGACCTGAGTTGTATGCAAACAAAAAAAACTTTTAATTATATTACAAAAGATGATATGTAGACACAGTGATATCCAACTTGATGTGATATGTTCAAAACATGTAGATGCTCCACAATAACACATTTCTTACTGACACCATGTTTGTTGTAGAAGTTGACTTCAGCCTTGCCACATAATTGTGTCGCTGTTGGAGAGAAGCACTTGCTTAATGATAAGAAATACACATCTACAAAATAGTATGAAACTGAGTTTAATGATCGAGAACATTACATTCAATAAAGTCGCTTTCTTTATTCAGGAGCAGTTAGTTATATTGACGAACAACACACACCGACATCATCGAACACACGACCTTCACAAGCATTGACCAGAGCACAAAGAGGGTTTTCACAACCGTGCTCACAGCAGAGAGTGGGAGAAAGACCCAGATGTGTGGTTTCGTGGTACACGTAGTTCCTCTCATTGGATGAATAACAGCTGCGCCTACCACGCAGTGAGGTCGTAATCCTTCTGGAGTGGCTGCAAACCTTGTCTGACGATCTGCGGTTTGTTTGCTTTTAGTGCTCAGACGCTATAATTCCAACACATTTCCCATTGCATTAGTTAATTCTGTTAGCAGTGTTAAATAAAATTAATTTAAAAAGTGAAAGGGAAAATTAACTTTAGCCCGGATCCTTTTCCGGCTTTTTGTCATAGCCCAGGCCCATGCTCATCTCTAGAAGGAACTGCATTTTGATCTTAAGATACTATTCAGATTTTGTTTAACTCTCAAAATGCCATGAAACTGCAAGAATTTGAGTGGTACAGTCTCCTGTTGCGTATCCGCTACCAAATGGTGTCTTCAGTGGAGCCACAATTTGACGTGTTCTGTAGGGTCAAACTGGCTCAGTGGAGGCCCACCAATTTTTATGAATACTGATGCTGCAACTGAAAGAGAAAACCTTACCTGGGGTGATTAACAAATTCATCTGAGAAAATCTCTGTTCACATTCTCTTGAGATGCAGCAGTGGTTTGCAAAGTTCCCTTCAGCTGAAAAAAGTTCCTTGGGTTTTTCTTTTCCTTTTGAAGTTGTAGATATTATCTTAAACCATGAATCATGTCTCTTTCTCTAAGTTGGAAGCTGTTAGATAACTTCCTGATGCCGCCCCGGTGGCGCAGTGGTCTAAGCGATGGCCTCTGATCATTCGTCCGAAAGGAGTCCGGGTTCGAATCCCGGTGAGGCATGGATGTTGTGTTTGTCTTACGGCACTGGCTCTCTCCCTTCCCTGGAACCAGTGACCCTAAATTAGGGACGGGCGACTGCTTATAGCCCATTGAGTTGCTCATGGTGGTCGTTAAACCTCCAATTAAAAAAAAACAAAAAACTTCCTGATTTCATAGTAAATACTGATAAGCCATTACATTATGATCACCTACCTAATAAGCTGTAGGATACCCTTTATCCTGCAAAACAGCTAGCACTGGACGAGGCATCGATTCAATGAGGTGGTGATAGGTATCCTGGGGTGTCTAGTACCATAATGTCGACTGCAGCCCTCCAGTTCCCATACATTTCGGAGTGGTGGTAATTTAGCTAAAACCCGCTTTTCCAAGTCGAACCACAAATGTTCGATTGGGTTCATGTCAGGTGAATTTCGAGGCCAGGGCATTAAAAAAGGTCACCAGCATGTTCCTCAAACCACTCCTTTACGATTCTGGCAGTGTGGCATGGGACATTATTCTGTTGGTGATGGTCATCACTAGCAGGGAACACAGTTACCATGAATGGGTGAACTTGGTCTGCAACAATGTTCAGGTACCTGACAGCTGTCAGTGGTTGTGCTGTTAGGATAATGGGGCTTGAAGTGTCCCAAGAAAACATGTGGAAACACCCTCTACAAGTCAATATGATGAAACCATTCAAGGGTGAACATGAAAGGATATCGGAGAGAATTACAATTTCCGCTGTAGTAGAGCGCGCAGGGTAGTGGAAGACGCATTCGGGTTACTATCTGCTGTAATCCGAGTGCTGAGGAAGCCTTATGCATCTACATCCTCATAAAGCAAGCACCGTAGTTGTGTAGGTAAATGCAATGGCTTGCATTTACCTACACAACTTCTTCAAGAGGAGCAAAACTTTAAGCCATAGTTACTGCCTTGCTGGTATGCTTGATGAGGAAGACTGTTACGGAAGAAGTGGTACCTGGACTGGAAGAATCAAGAGGGAACTACGTCTCTGGCATCTCTACGAAGAGTGGCAAGGAGGGCTTCTGTGGATGCGTGATGAGTTTGCTGATTACTTTTGTTCGTCTGAAGGTGGACTAGGTCGGCAAGCTGTTTTTGAGTGATTGGAAATGCATGATCACATGCATGTAATCTTTACCACATGAAAATAAAAGACCTGTTGTTTATTAATGTGCACTCGTGAATAAATTTATTGAACCCTACAAATGGTTATGGGTACTTATCCGTGATCCGTCAGGCAGTCATTTTTAGGGACTCGTTTTCCAAAAACGAACCCCTTATAGTGCAGTACACTCGTCTGTCTGTCCACAGGCTCACGCCCATGTAACCTGTATTTAAAAACGATTGAAAACACAGAAAGCCAACTGGCCGACGGATGAACACCATTTTTTTTAGGTTTAACGACCATCGTGAGCTACTCATTGGGCTACAAGCAGTCGCCCGTCCCTAATTTAGAGCTACTGGTTCCAGAGAAGGGAGAGACCCAGCGCCGTACGGAACACAACACCCATGCCTCTCCGGGACTCCAACTCGGACCCATCTCGGGCGAATGGTCATAAGCCAGACACTGCGGCAAATACCATTTTAGGATGCATAAGCGGATTTCAAAACAAAAGTTTTAAAATTGACAATTATAAAATGATAAATTAAGATTCTTATTTCATTCCTAAATCAGTCGTTTGGTGTGGTTTCCCCTTATCGCGAAAAAATAACAACTCTTGAAAGTAAACCATCTGCACTTTCCGTCGTCAGGTACGCCATCTCCAGAAGACTCACCTTCTTCATTTCTCGTTGAAACTGTTCAATTAACGTTTTCATTTTCTTCTTGGCTTCCACCCATTCGCAGTAAAAAATTTTCCCGATTTCCTTAAACGCATCTCTCCGTCTTTGTCCTTGTAACTTGAAACCAGTGGCTCCACAAGCATTCGTGCTAACGGTACTCTTCTGTAAGTTTAATACATTTTTTTTCACTATTCTATCCTCGAGCTGCGCGAATATTATAATCACGTGCACAGATCAGCGTACGAACGTTCTATACTGTAACCACAACAAAGTCGATTGTGCATGTGCCCGAGACGAAGCACTGAAATGTTATACACATGTGATTAACAACTTGTTGCCAGATAATGTCAGTAACATTTTGCTTTCAACATTTTTTGATCTAGACCGCTTCCAGACGGATAGCAAAATATTTGCTACTGACAAAGGTATCAGCATGGCATTAACAAATAAAGGAAAAATATAACAAATGCTAACAGCAAATGTTTTTAGCAAAATGTTACTGCATTTTCCTGTACATATCCACATGTTAATCGCAAATGTGATCAACAATGTTGATAAAAATGTTACTCACATATTTTAGGCCAGTTGTCAAAGTTTGTAGAAACATTGCTATTAGCAATGTTACCTCCGGTGTAAAGACACCTTAAAATGTGATTAAAAATATCTATGGGTCGGAGAGACGTGCGGTTTGCAGGTTAATATTCACCGAGGTGCGGGATTTTGTATGGCAACAAGAAAAAAAAGTTCAAAATCTCGACAATAGAGAGCGCTGCTGCAGAAATTGCTGCATAAGTGACGTTTGTACTTTACTCGCACTAAGCAACGCTAGGGTGAGACGTTTAGCGCCGATCGTCTATTGAGCAGGCATAGTGCACACGAAGGGCCTCCTTGATCTCCAGAACTCACACCCGCTGATTTCTGGTTGTGGTGCTACTTGAAATCCCGTGTATATAGAGGTAATCTCCAGACCATACCATCGCTGAAAGAAGCCATATGGCAGGAGGTATCAGCCATTCCCGTTAACATGTTGTTGAATGCTGTATTAGGTGCAATACCACGACTGCACGCAGTACTGGAAGGTGGTGGTGGACACATCGAGCACTTGCATTTGTAGATCATGCTGAAATAAAGTAAGTTTCCCGAATTTAATGTAGATCTCATTTCACGATTCTCACCTCGTTGTTTTCTCTGCAGCAGCGTCCTCTATTGTCGAGATTTTGAATTATTATTTTTCTTGATGCCATACAAAATCCCGTACCTCAGTGAATATTAATCTGCAAACCGTATGTCTCTCCGACCCATAGATCTTTTTTAATTGCATTTTACTTTTCCACCGAACTTTTGAATCAGCCGGTATACCATCGATGGTCGTACCAACGCCCAGAGATTAAGCGGTGGCCAACCACACGCCATTGATGACCGGGGTCGACGTAGATTATCCATGCCCGTACTGACCGACCGCTTGGTAACGACGGCGCAATAACATGCAGGTTGAATGTCGGGAGGCCCAAGCAGCCTCAGCGAGCGAACGGTGCAACACACGCTGCATACCATGTGTCACGGAAGTCAATGCCTTACTCATGTCCCACTGTTGACTGCTCGTCATCGGAAATTACGACTCGCCCTGTGCGTGGAGCATCAAAACTGGGCTTCTGCAGAGTGGTACAGCGTCGTGTGATCAGATGAATCCAGTTTTCAGTTGTACGGAGTTGACGGGAGGGTATGGGTGTGGCGTCGACAGCGTGAGGCCATGGTCCCGTCACCCCAGGTTTGTTCTGTTCAAAGTGGCGGTGGCTCCATGACGGTTCGGAGAGCCTTCTCATGGGATACAATATGTCCCTTGTGTGTCTGGAGAGGTCCTTAATCGCTATGCGCTACCAGCCTGTGCTGGCTTATCACCTACACGCTTTCATGGCCTTCTGCGCATCCTGCGGCCAATGGTCGGTTTTAGCAGTACAATGGGCCAACTCAGATGAGTGTTCCTCGAGCCATGCAAGTACCCATGTATGGCTCGAGGAACACTCATCTGAGTTTGGAACCATCCTGTGGCCCCCAAGGTCGTCCCCGGATTTAAACCCTGTAGAAGCTTACTGGAATTCCGTGAAGCTGAACATCAGATCCATGGGTCCTGCACCGACACGCTGCGAGTTAAGTAGGTATCTCTAATGTTTTGTCCATTGAGTGTATAATACACATTTTGTTCAACTCTTGAGATATTTCTACCGTTCTCATCCGCTCATTTTCGTATCCAAGGAACCATGATCGGCAGTACTTTGTGGTACCAAACTGGGTTAGCGAAGGCCCAAAAATGTTTATGAATAATAATGAGATTATTGCTGTGATTGAATCAGACCTAGCTTGGTTGGTCATCGGATCATCTGAAAAATCCCCTTTCACAGTAGATAGAAATTACAGTACCTTCCCTGTGGCGCAGTGGTCTAAGCGCTGCGTTTCTGAACATTCGTTGCCTACCCGGTGACGCAGTGGTCTAAGCGATGGCTTCTGATCATTCGTCCGAATGGGGTCCGGGTTCGAATCCCGGTGAGGCATGGAGGTTGTGTTTGTCTTACGGCACTGAATGTCTCCCTTCCCTGGAACCAGTGGCCCTAAATTAGGAACGGGCAACTGCTTATAGCCCATTGAGTTGCTCACGGTGGTCGTTAAACCTCCAATAAAAAAAAGACAGTTGCCAACTAGAAAGTGTAAGAAAAGTTTCGTGTGTAAAATCATACAAATATATGTTTAAGAAAGAAAAAGAAGGAACTTCTCTTTCTCAGTGCCAGAGCCCCAGAATATATTATGCAGCTTGAACCTGCCCGAGCCTGGTTCGGTTTCGGTTTCAGGCTTTCGGGCTCGGAGCTTCTCAGCGCTGATGTCAGCACGTCTTCTGATGGTGACTTTGGGTATTATTCAATAATTGCACAGCCTAACAACAACAAAAAAAATTTCTGGTGCCTCGGAAGTTAGATTTATTCCTGGGTATATTTGGGGCGCTGATTCCAAAAATGGCATCAGTTTTGCCCTATCAGCTCTAGTTTTGGAGATAGAGCATACCCGCCCTATATGCTGATGTGCAGAAATACTGTGGTTTTATGTGCGTAAAGTCAGTGTATATTGTTATTTTATGAGTATAAAGTCAGTGTCTGTTAGTCTAATTGGGAGTTTGTGAAGAACTATACAACCAGATAATCTAATGTGATCTAATTTTGTTTGCAGATTGAGTAGACTCCATGGCTTCCCCACGAAGAAGTTGCTTGAATCATCCAGATGTCTTTTGCTACATTTGTGGTAAAGTACACCCTTAAAGAAAGTAGGAAACCAATTTCTGAGTTTGTGAAGAGGGCATATCTTGGTTATTTTGGTGTTCAGCTTGGAGACCAAGATAGGTCGTGGGCTCTCCATATTGTATGCAAAACTTGCACGGATCATTTACGGCAGTAGACAAATGGAAAAAGGAGCTCTCTGAAATTTAGAATACCAATGGTGTGGAGGGAACCTAAAAACCACCATGATGACTGTTATTTTTGTCTTGTCAACATCAAGGGCATCAATCGAAACAATCGAAGCAATTGGACATATCCTGACCTCAATTCAGCAAGACGACCGCATCCACACTCAAATGAGGTACCCATTCCATCTTTCATCCACCTACCAGAGCTGCCAGATGATGAGGAATCAAGCGTGTCTGATCACATACAAGATAACAGTAGTGGGGAAAGTGACAGTGATTTCGTAGGAACTTCAAGTGCTCAACCTTTCAACCAACATGAACTGAGTGACCTCATCAGGGATCTGAACCTCTCAAAGGAGTCTTCAGAATTGCTGGCAGGTTGAATGAAAAGAATTTACTTCAATCTGGAACCAACATTACGTTTTACAGTAGCAAAGAAAAGGGTTTGCTGCCCGTTTCTCTAAGGACAACAACCTAGTGTTCTGCAATGATGTCAGTGGCCTTCTCAGGAAAATGGGTCTATCGTCATACATGCCAAATGAATGGCACCTTTTCATTGAGATCTCCAAGCGGAGTTTAAAATGTGTTCTTTTACACAACGACAACATATATGACACAATTCCAATTGGTCACTCAGCCAGTATGACAGAGACGTACGAGACAATCTCTCTAGTCTTGGAAAACCTGAAGTATCAAGAACATTAATGGATGATTTGTGTAGACCTAAAGATGGTGAACTTTCTCCTTGGTCAGCAAAGTGGCTACACAACATATCCGTGCTTTATATGTATTTGGGACAGCAGAGCCAAACACGACCACTGGACAAGGAAAGTGTGACATCTCAGAAAAGATATGGTAGTTCGAGAACAAAATGCCATTAAGGAACCTTTGGTAAGCAGAGACAAAATCATCCTGCCACCTTTACATATCAAGCTAGGACTAATGAAATAATTTGTAAAGGCGTTGACACTGAAGGTTTGTGCTTTGGCTATTTATCACGTACGTTCCTTGGACTGAGCACGGGAAAACTGAAAGCAGGGATTTTCGATGGTCCCCAGATAAAGCAGTTTATAAACGATGCATATTTCATACATTCAATGGACAACATTGAGTCTTGTGCCTGTTCTAGTTGTCAAAAACTTTCTTGGCAAACATAAGGCAGACAACTACTCTGAATTAGTTGAGGACATGCTGTCCCATTTTAATAAGCTCGGCTGTAGCATGAGCATCAAGGTCCATTACCTACACAGCCACCTAGATCGCTTTCCAGAAAACCTTGGTGATTTAAGCAAAGAGCAAGGTGAAAGATTTCACCAGAACATAAAAACTGTGGAAGACAGATACCAGGGTAGGTGGGATACCCACATGATGGCAGATTACTGCTGGAACCTTCAGCTGGACTGTCCCCGTAGATCTCACTCTAGAACAGGGATGGCCAATCCCAGGCCCGCAGGCCAAACATTGGCCCGCCAGGACATTTTGAATGGCCCCCAATAGCCCAAGCACTAACTTTGTTTTTCAAATTTAACTCTTACTGACAATAATAATTATTTTTATTTTATTTTATTCTGGATTAATTTTATTCCTTTTTATTTTCATGTAATGAAGTCAACAGTTTTAAATTGAAGTTGAAATTGTTTTGTAGCAATTTAGAGCAGGGCAAACTTGATTATTTCCCAGTCGTTCAGCAAATCTTAAGTAAGTATAGTAATTTTACCGTGGATCATTTAAAATACAAATCAGCTGTTATATCTTTGTACGAGTCATTCCTAACTCGATTTTCTGCTTTTGAATCTGAAAGGAGTAACATAGACTTATTCACAAATCCATTTTGTATTTCAGAGTATGATATACATAAATATACCACATCAAGACAAATCAAAATATTAGAAATCCAAAGCTACTCAGGACTTAGTCTTAAGTTTAAAAAACAATATGAATCACCCACTGCTCCTAATTTGATTGAGTTCTGGAAATACGTCCCAAACCATTGGCACACCCACGGAGGGGGCTTTGGGGGTTAAGCCCCTCCAAGGAGATTAAAAGCGACGTACATCACAAATCAAACATTCCAAAAATATTATTTTACATGTTCAAAAAAGTACATTGTGTCTTCTTCCCAAAGAGATTAAGAGCGACGTACGTCACAACCGTATATAAACTATAGGCGTACACTATATACGTAGTGCGATCAAAAAGTTCCGAGACTAGTTACGTAGCTCGCCAACAGATAGCAGTACGCAGATGCTCGAGCAGCGGTCGAGGGCAGGGACCTTCATGAGTCATTGTGCCAAGTAGCGTTGTTCTGTGAACATCGAATTGTGTTACACGATATTTGGTGACCACGTGCAGGACACAGCTGCGATTTCGGTATGGACTGCAAACTAGAGCAGCGAGTGAACTTCAAATTCTGCGTGAAACTCTGCAACGGAGACGCATGAAATGTTGCGGCAGGCTTATGGCAATGAAGCTATGAGTCGTGCGAGGTGTTTTGAGTGGCACTCGCCCATCAAGAGCGGCAGAACGGCACTGGAAGACGAAGAGAGGTCAGGGCGACCGCCCACGAGCAAAACCCCGAAAATGTGGACAAAATTAGGTAACTGGTGCATGAGGATCGTCGGAGAACCATTCAAGACATTGCTACCATCGTCAGTGTGTCATACGGAATAGTGCAAGAAATTCTGACGTCGGTTTTGAACATGCACCGCATTGCCGCAAAGTTTGTGCCAAAGGTTCTGAACCCGAATAGAAGGCGCTCCGTGTCGAACTCTGTCAAGAACTTCGTCAGCAGGTGGTGAATGATTCAACGTTCCTGTCGCGGATCATCACTGGGGACGACACTATGCGGGTTATCACTGGAGACCAGACTCATGCGGGTCATCACTGGGGACCCTCTGCCACTTCTTTCTGTTCCGGAAGATAAAGCTGAAGCTCAAAGGTCGCCGTTTTGAAATCGTGGACGAGATCCAGCGCGAATCGCAGACGCACCGTCTGCGATTCGCGAACATGACTTCCAGGGAGCGTTCCAACAGAGACAAAACCGCTGGCAACGGTGTACCGCTGCGCTTTGAGGGAGATCATAGCCAGTCATAAGTAACGTAAGTACTTTGTTGTATAGCGGCCTAGTCTCGGAACTTCCAGAGAGCGTTCCAACAGTGGCAAAAACGCTGGCAGCGGTGTATCGCTGCCCAAGGAGACTACTTTGAGGAAGATCATAGCCAGACTTAAGTAACGTAAGTACTTTGTTGTATATCGTCCTAGTCTCAGAACTTTTTGATCGGACCTCGTATATACTGTATATGTACACACATTGTGTACGTATACTATATATATATAGCCCCCTCCAACAGGAATTCCTGGGTGCGCCACTGTCCCTTACGAACACTTTCCCGAGCTTCATGACTTTGCTCTGAGGTTCATTTGCAGATTCGGATCCACATATACATTTGTGATTTGTGAACAAACATTTTCATCCATGAATGTTGTAAAAAATGAATTTCGTTCAAATATCATAGATGCACACCTTAGTGATATGTTTTTTTTAAGTACATTGGGAATTACACCCAACCAGGGCCAGCCCTAGGCGTGAGCGACGGGGGCACAAGCCTACGTCGGCGGTCATATGGAGGGCGGCTGGCCGGTAGACTACCCTTATTTTGCTTTAGCTTTTTTATATAAATATATATATTATGTTTATATGATAATGATCTGAAATATACTGTTTCATAAAATACATATTATTTGCCCTTTTTTCTTTGCGAATTAATCGCGTTTGTTTCATCCGTATTATTACATAAAAGCGAATTCCTAACTGCCATATTTTATAGCAGTTCTCATTCTCTGCCGTTCTTCTAAGCCAGTATATTTAGCCTTTCTATTTTTGAAGTCTGTATCTTTGTGGCTCTTCCTGGACCTGAGACAACATTACTCGCCTTGAGGCTACAGTCATGAAAATGTCTCCAAAGTACGATTGTCACTCGCTTCTTGATCAACCCCCAACCCCTTGTTTTGCAAAGCAGTAGGCCAGGAGCAGGACGGAAACAATCCTAGGCGCTCTATCCGTTACCCTACCACTATAGCACGGTGTCATTTTCAAAGTGACCGCATCCGCAAATTAAACTAATTGCCCCATAAAAGGGAGGACGGTATGACCGCTCCGATGGGAATACTTGTTTTCAGAGTGAATATTTGTCTTCCTAGGACCGAGTAGGAAATCGGCATGTTTGGTTGGTACAACATGTGATTTAGCAATTCTCATTTTACCCCCGTATGAGGTGAAGAGACTGAATACAAAAAAAAAAAAAAAAATACTCTAATCATTTAGAGCAAAAAAAGAAAATTACGATTTCAGTGGGGAAGGAAAAACGTTTTTTTTTTGTTTTTTTTTCATTTTCGAAGGATTTCGAATTATTTGTTTTAACTTAATTGCTAATAAAATCCGGATTGCTAATATAATAAAAAGAGAAACTAAATAAAAATGCGTACACTACAAAATTCAGGCAACACCTTAATCCCTGTTTTTCTTTAGATACCTCCTGCTTCGTACATACAGTGCTATCTTAATGGGTTGGTCTCGAGCCTCGCATTAATCAAGGGACTCCAACTTAATGTTTTAATCGAAAGGAAAAAAAGAAATTTCCTGAGAACTTTAAAGTGTAAAAACAGTATTTCGGAATTTTCCATGTAAGTTAGTTTGACACCCCCCCCCCCGATGTATGAAGGAATCATACCCCTTCGTCATTTCTGATATACATTCCACAGTCGGTTTTCAATATTTCATTTTTTGTTGCCTGTTCTGAAAGTTTTTGGAAGTATTATTTTTCCTGATATGTATTCTTACAGGATTCTCCCTCGAAATACAAACCGGCAATTTGTGCAGGTTTTCATTGAATTTTTGGAAGATAATTTCATAATTCCACAAATAATGCTATCACTATGTAGACTGCGTGCCTCAAGAAAAGCGTGTGTGTTTGTGGAGCGGGGGCGGGGGGGGGGTGTAAGTGTGTAACAAAACATCTTAATTTCATCTAAAGGGGGCCAGACCTCCACCTTGCTCACGCATGAACAATATCACGGCCCGGCCGTGCACCCAACATTGACAAATTCTTACGTGAAAAGCAGGTTCAAAAACCACAATAGTGTTTCAGGTGTGTATAAAGTTCATAGGAACTTTAATTTTTTAATTACTTTTGTCTCTAATTTCTTGTAAAAAAGAAAGTTTCATTATAACAATCGTGTTTATTTTTTTTTTGCATTATAATAATTTTAAAATTATGTGAATGATTTAATTAAATGACTGTTTAAAAATATATATAGGTTTCAATACTTTACAAAAACATATAAAATAACCCCATTTTCAGCTGGTAATAGTTGCCAATATTTAAGTTAGTTACGGTGGCCCTTCAAATGATTTCTAAGAAGTTACTGGCCCAATTTAAAAAAAGGTTGGGCACCCCTTGTTCTAGAAAGTCCTATAAAAGACGTTTCTCATATGTTGAATGACTGATCAGTTTATTTTCTCTTTTGTTGAAATATACAGATTTAGTAACATGTGCTTGTTTCAATAGCATGTTATTTAGTATCAATATTTGTCAAGATCATGTCAAAAACAGTCTTATAAAAGACGTTTCTCATATCAAGCAAAGATCTTCACTCTTTCCACGTTTATAAGTGAGTCACGGAAAAATTCTCATTGGCCGCCACCGGGAGTCGAACCCAGGGTCTTCCAGTTACGCGCCGGATATGCTTCCGCTACAACACAGCGACTCCCGGTGGCGGCCAATGAGAATTTTTCCGTGACTCACTTATAAACGTGGAAAGAGCGAAGATCTTTGTTTGATATTGATGTTTCTCATATGTTGAATGACTGATCATTTTATATGCTCTTGTGTTGAAATATACAGATTTAGCAATATGTGCTTGTTTAAATAGTATGTAATATTAATAGCATAGTATGTAATATTAATAGCAACTCTTAAAAGAAAAGTGTTTGATCAATGCATCCTTCCAGTGCTTACGTATGGTGCAGAGACTTGGACCTTAACTAAAAGAGACATACAAAGGCTGCAGACAACTCAAAGTGTCATGGAGAGGTGCATGCTTGGTGTAACCAGGAGAGATAAGAAGAGGAACTCGTGGATCCGAAAAATGACAAGAGTGGAAGACATCATGATCAGAGGTAAATCCCTGAAATCGCAATGGGCTGGACATACTGCCAGAAGGACAGACCATCGATGGACAGCCGAAATTTTAGATTGGATTCCAAGAGACAGGAAAAGACCCAGAAGAAGACCACATGGGAGATGGGTGGATGAAATTCGAAAGTACGCGGGAGTGACATGGAGGAGACTGGCACAAAGACCGTTGTGGAGGAAACTTGGGGAGATCTTCGTCCAGCAGTGGATTGATAATGGTTGACAATGATGATGATGATGATTAATAGCATCAATATTTGACAAAATCATGTCAAAAATAGCAGATCATGCGATGTAGGATCCTAAATTTTGACGGATGACCGGTGGAATCAGCAGTGGGTATGTATGCCCTATCTCTAAAACTAGAGCTGATAGGGCAAAACTGATGTCATTTTTGGAATCAGCGTCCCAAACATATATCCAAGAATAGATTTAACTTACAAGGCACCAAAATGTGTGTTGGGCAGTGTTTATATGTATATGCGAAAAGGCTTTTCTGGCAGATTTCTACCCTGCAGGAATTGTTTTGCATGCGGAACATGGGCGCCTGCAAGAAATTTTTTTAAGGGGGGGGGGGGGGGGGTTAAGTGTAATTAATTAAGGTTTGTCTAATATGTAGAAAACAGTAATTCGCGAAAATGAAAGATTATTACTATTACTACTACTTACTTACTACACTAGAACACTACTACTACTATTATTATTATTATTAATTGATGCTGCTCTCGAAGAAAGTATATGTTAGTGACAGTCATGTATTATCATGTACATTGGTAATTATTTTCAAAATAATGAATAGTGTCGAGCAGGGCCACGCTAAACCTTTTAAGTTCAGCACACACCACCCTTAGCGGAACTTGTTTGGGCGTACTACCTTACGGTTTGCTACGTTTTCCGCTTTCACGTTATCGTTTTCCGCTTTCCTACGTTATTCCAAATTTCCAATAAAATTGGGATATTAAATTAAACGCCCCAAACTCCATCTTTCCTTGTGGTCCAGTTTTGTGAGTGTAAAAGTAATAAATAAAACAAAATAAAATGAAACAAAGGGAAAAATAATTCTAAGGGGGGTCAAGTGGCCCCTGTGACCCCCCCTCTCTGTCGGCGGCGACCATGATGCGGAAAAAAATTCAGTGTAAAATAATTCCCAAAAACGCTTTAATTCCTCCAAGCTGACTTTTAACGCGTGTATTTTACAAACAACAAATCTAAATTTACACATTTTTTAAGCCCTGTGCTTAAAATAAATTATTCGGCCATTAAGGATGATAAGCCCTACTACTTGTTCCTCAGAATATGCTAAAGTTTTTGAGGGTAGCATTTTATAAAATACAGTCCAGCTTCCTCCGCATGATGGACCTGGTCTGGCTGCAGCTGTTCAAATTCGATCAACAGAAAAAATGTGGTGATAAAATTGTTGGCCGTTTCCATTTTGAGAAGCAGCTTCTCAGCGGGAATTGCTAAACATCGGATTACATGCCTTTATTTTCCAATCGTTGACTTGCTGAAAAATTTCCTTCTCCAAGCAGTTATATCCAAAATGATTGCCTTTTTCTTCAAAGTGGATGATCAAGAGAACTCCACTTCATCCAGATCATCACTCTTAGACTTTTTTTGATTTTTTTGAGCGTAGACCGTTTGGTTAAAGTGTCCTTATATTCATTCAGATTTGTCATAGAATCCTCCGATTTCCACACAGTTTCATTTCCAATCTCGAGCTGTCTTCTCCCGTACATCAAAGTCTAAAGCTGTTTTCCCTTTACTGATTCTGTCTGTTTCATTCTATTTATCGCTTTTAGCTTTTTTTCCCCTCCATGATACGACCTCTTTTATGTTTCGTTGAACACTTATTACGGCTAGCCATTTTGCCCATTGGATGAAAGTTACAAGGTTAGTCTAAAAGGCATCTACAACACACTGTCACACCGAAATACTCTGCAGTGGCGTAACTAGAGCAGAGTAAACATCTGCAACCGGGACCAAAAAACCTAGTGTCCCTCTGGTCTTTTCGCGAGGTCCTAATTATGTATTATTATGTTTTAATATTTTAATTTTTCACCCGCGGAATTTGATGATTTTCGAAACAAAAACGCTTGAGTGTTATAAAAGCTCCAATGCTAAAACACTCCGAGCAGCAATTTCACTCATATTTCGTTTTAGTATTCATAGATGTGTAAAATGCTAACGGGAACACGTGGGTTACGATTTTTCTACTCCGAGTGATATTCTCCTTAAGTATCAGTTTCAATGTTTCTTTCATAAGATTTGAGAATAATTAAAAACTTCTTGAAGTTTTTTACGTAGACTTATGTAATTGCATACAATACACATTCTATAAAATAAAAAGCCATTTCATGTTGTTGTTTTTCTTTTGTTGTCACTCCGTCATGATTTTGAATTTCATCCATCCATCTCCCACGTGGGAGATTTTCGGTTTTTTCCTGCCCCTCGGTATCAGTCTAAAATTTCTGTTATCCATCGGTGGTCCGTTCTTCTGGCATTATGCCCAGCCTATTGCCATTTTAGGGATTTTACTCTGATCATGATGTCTTCCACTCTTGTCATTGGCCGCCCCGCCCCGGTGGCGCAGTGGTCCAAGCGATGGCCTCTGATCATTCGTCCGAACGAAGTCCGGATTCGAATCCCGGTGAGGCATGGATGTTGTGTTTGTCTTACGGCACTGGCTCTCTCCCTTCCCTGGAACCAGTTACCCTAAATTAGGAACGGGCGACTGCTTATAGCCCATTGAGTTGCTCACGGTGGTCGTTAAACCTCCAATAAAAAAAAAAAAAAAAAAAAAAAGCTCTTGTCCTTTTCCTGTTCCACGAGTTCCTCTTCTTACCTTTCTTGGTTACTCCAGGCTTCTTTCAGTTGTCTGCAGTCTTTGTCTTTTTAGTTAAGGTCCATCTCTCTGCTCCGTACGTAAGAACTGGATGGTGTAAACAAGTGCGTAACTTAAGAACAGATGCATTGATTAAAAACTTTTCTTTTAAGATATTGCTCTTGAAAATTGTACTGTTTCTTCCAAA
Organism: Macrothele yani; assembly: GCA_039090855.1. Classification (NCBI taxonomy): domain Eukaryota; kingdom Metazoa; phylum Arthropoda; class Arachnida; order Araneae; family Macrothelidae; genus Macrothele; species Macrothele yani. The sequence goes on from CM077029.1 coordinate 62,139,719, forward strand.
AGCTCTCCAACCAAGTTTTGTATTTCTTTTTTTTTTTTTTTTTTTTTTTTTTTGGAGGTTTAACGACCACCGTGAGCAACTCAGTGGGCTATAAGCAGTCGCCCGTCCCTAATTTAGGGCCACTGGTTCCAGGGAAGGGAGAGAACCAGTGCCGTAAGACAAACAACATCCATGCCTCCCCGGGATTCGAACCCGGACCCATCTCGGACAAATGATCAGAAGCCATCGCTTAGACCACTGCGCCACCGGGGCGGCGTTTTGTACTTCGATTAATTTCTTCATCAATGTGACCCTCGTTTGATATCTGTTTGCCCAAGATAAATGTAAAACTGGAATCTTAACGCTGCAGTCTATAATGACATTCTCGACAATTCTGTTTTTTTTTTGTTTTTTTTTTTATTGGAGGTTTAACGACCACCGTGAGCAACTTAATGGGCTATAAGCAGTCGCCCGTCCCTAATTTAGGGTCACTGGTTCCAGGGAAGGGAGAGAGCCAGTGCCGTAAGACGAACACAACACCCATGCCTCACCGGGATTCGAACCCGGACCCCAGACGGACGAATGATCAGAGGCCAGCGCCTTAGACCACTGCGCCACCGGGGCGGCCGACAATTCTGTGCTCCCAACATTATGGCAACAATTCAGTGAAGGCCCTTTCATGTATCAACACTCAATGTCCCCGTCCATAAAACGAGATCTGGGCAGGAATGATTTGATGAGATGGGTGTGGAAGAACTTGACTTGCCTGCACAGAACCCCGATCTCAACCCCATGGAACACCTTTGGGATGAATTGGAACGCCGACTGCGAGCCAGGCCTAACGGCTCGGCATCGGTGACAGACCTGACTAATGTTCTTGGTGCAGAATGGAAGGCAATTAATTTCCCCAGCAACGAACCAAAATTTAGTGGAAAGACTTTCCAGTAGAGTGGAGGTTTTGATGCAGTAAACGGTGGACGAATTGTATATAATTCCTTTTCTATTACAGAAAGGTTATAGATAGTCCGGATAGAGGCCTGCACGGGCATTATTCGGTGAGCCCGGCCCGGCTGAAGCCCGTGCGTAAAGGCCTGGCCCGTTTCAAATATAAGACACTCGGACCGGTACGGGCACGTCAATTGCTGCTGTTATTTAGGCCCGGCCAGCCTGTGATGTGCTATTTGGTATTGTTTTGTCTTTCTATTGTGTTTCATTAAATTGTAAAAATTAAATAACGAAATGAGATATTATTGAAAATATTTATTTGAATGCACGGTGCATGTATGATAGTCAGGTGGCACGACTCTGGAAACAAAAATCGTCCGTTAATGTCACTTGTCACTAGATGGCGCGGCCAACGTGTGGGCTGATGACTAGACACAACCTATGTTTTCTTATGGAAGGAAGAGGAAGAAGTATTCGTGTTTTAAGAATGCTATTTTGCTTAGAATTGAAAGAAGAAAACCTGAAACACTTCGTAAACATGCACTTTCGTGCCTTCCAGGTGGGATGTCGTCAATTATAGTGATATATATATGCATATTTGTGTTTGATAATCGCACTGATTAGTAAGCACGTATAGCATTTCATGTTTTCACACCTTTATGCAGGGTAATTTCATTTTTCATATGTAGAACAGTAAGTTTAAAGCGGCGGTCAATAGTTTTTTCCATCGTGAAATAGCTTTTTTAATTTGAAAACAAAAAAAAACCCTGTAATGTTTATCTATGTGCGATTGCTATGGTTTCATGCGGGTCGCCATATACTTGAAAATGGCGGCGCTCATGTATAACGTAATCAACGTACACTGCCAGAGTTCTGTTGATATCAAAGGATAAATTAGTGATAAATTTTCATCTGTGGAGCCTTTAAAAGTTGATGCACGTTATAGGCGCAAGGTGAATCTTGCCCCTCTAATAATTTTGTTGGGGTGGGTGGGCGGGGGAGGGGGTGTGCTTACCCCAAAATTTTCGGTTCCGTTTAATAAAATAATCGCTTTAGCATCATAAGGTGAATCAAACTCCACCTTATGAGGCCAAATCGATTTATTTCCAAAATATTAATAAATAACAAAATAAATAAAAACATTTTTCCCATTCTCAACATTGCTCATTTGATAAGAAACTGGATTGCCAGGCCAGTATTAATAGTGTTTAACATGTTCTCGTGACATGTGGTAAATGATTAAAACAATTTTATCATAAGTAAAATACATAAACGTATAATCTAGCGCCTTCATTTAACTATTTTTTTTTTTTTACCCTTCTTGTTCTTTGTTTGAGTAACTCAGCTAATTTCTCATACTTTTTACTAAACTTTGGAAATAAAATCTCTCTGAATATTTTTATAAAATCACAGGCTGAATTTCATTTTTAAAAATATTAATATTCAGTGAAAGAATATGTGTTTCCTTGTTCATTTGCTGAGGCGCATTTACAACTGCGTTTTAAAATATGCGTCGAATCTCGTAGTTCATCTTTTTGCCCTCCCTCCTCCCTTTATTTTCCTCCTGACAATGGAAGAGACATACCCCTCCCGCGTCTGATCTCTTCACGCCTGCCCCCCGCCTCCCCGCCCAATAATTTGGAGAAGTTGGCGCCCCTGATGCACGTTCTTTACATGTCGAATAATCTGTCCGATAGTTCGATACAAAACGATTTCGCCCCATATCAAAAACGTAAAAATTGAACTGATCCTAGTCCGAAACACACAGCTGAACCATAAATTTTAGTCTCCTTCTAAATTAAAAAGAGTTGAAGTGCTTTAACTTCTTCAACGTTTCTGGAATTTTAATACCACACAACTACACAATGTAATTAATAAAGTGATAAACACAGATTTAGCACTGATGAAATCGTAAACGCTATGTATTCCTATGAGGATTAGGGAAAACAATCCGCCCACGACTCCTGCACGCCCCCTGGCGAGCTATGATATTAACGATCCATTTTTCCACCTGTTAACTCTATGGAGAAATATATCACCTGACTATCGTACACCGTGGCTGAATGCAAACCTAAAAATATTGACTAAACTATGACAATGATCGAATAATATAACTTTTAAAGAGAGAGAGAGAGAGAAAACAACAAGACTAAGCGCTTTTAGGATCTCCGTTTCTAGCTAGTGGTAACTCTACAAAAGTCAATCCCTATACAGATTAGGGATAGGAGAAACAATCGATATCGTCCCACTCTCTCATACAAATTCACACATACACACATACCCCACTCCACTGCAGACACCCCCAGTCCCCCACTCCACACAACACAGACACTCGCTCGGGGTTGAATCTTTTTGTTGTCAACAAACCCCAAAGTAGCTTTACCATCTTAATACCTACAGATGGTAAAAACACTGTGAGTGCCTCTCCTTGCTTTTGTGATTACGCCCTGGGCTATGTCATGGAAGTAAGTGAAGCCAGCAAAACAGTTAAACAGACCAGGAAATCGGAGAACACGACTTGTTTCTTTCTTTACCATTACGATAAAAAGAATGGGTCGACTTGGCCCGGACCGGTCGTAAGTGTCTGGGAAAAAGCCCGGCCCGTGCAGACCTCTGAGTCTAGATACTTTTGATAAAACAGTGTGCGCCCTAAACGTTGTGGGGAAAATGTGCTTTACAAAAAAATTGGAAATTTTACGCAAAATATTTTTCTTCATGAATGCTGTTGATAGGAAAAAGAATTTTTAAATCGGACTTTTGGAAGCGGAAATTCAGGAAAAATATTATATAAATTTAAACCCATGGCGGGGAAATGTGCATTAGTTGAAGAAGAAACTGCATCTTAAAATAGTCTTCGTGGTAATAGGTATCGAAAGAAGAAAGAATTGTTTCAATGGGAGTTTTAGAAGCAAAGATATGAAGTAAAATACACTTTGAATTCGACGGTATGTATCTCCATTTCCGCCCAAAGTGCAGAGACGACGCCAAGTGTGGGCGAGGGTGGGCTTACCCACACTGTAAAAAATTGCCGTGAATTGTCAGTGTTTCACCCGGATTAAGACGGTTTACAGATTGTAAGCACGCCACCTTGCGGTCAACCATAAATTTTTGGTAGATAAACTACACGTTCACGGTGATTAGACTGTTTGAACTGTTACTGTATTTTAACCTTGAAAATCTAACAACGTTCTTCTTAAAGTGGTTACATACCTGTTTTTTCATGTACAATCAGTCGACTGGCAACTCTATGGGCAACACGTTTATATTTCCCGGTCAGTAGACATATTATTTATTCCCGGTCATTAAACATGTTAATGAACATTACGGCATTAGATGTTTTTATTTCCCATTAGACATGTTAATGAACATACATGTATTATTATTTATTTGTCATTAGACATGTTAATGAACATTATGGTCATTAGACGCTCTAATTTTCCGGTCATTAGACATGTTAATGAAATTACGGTATGGTACTGTAAAATTACGGTTTACTGACTGGCCACTCAGCTGCCGGTGTATCTACCGTAATTTGACACTGCAAATTTTTACAGTGCACACTGTCACTCACGCAGTCCAAAATGTGCCATTTTTTAATATATATAACTTTAAAATATAATCTGGACTTTTCCAAGTAATAAGGCTTGTGTTTTACATCATGTAACCCTACGCATTTCCCCCTAGAATGTGCGTTTACGTTTTCGTAGAAAGGTTATCAAAATAGCATCCGAAGGGCCATGAAAATTCAATTATTCTCCACTTTTCCAACTCCTTAGTTTAAGCTTCTTTTTCATTTTTACATGGCCAGAGGGCTAATGAGGAGGGTGGATAGGAATTCACTAAAGGAGTCACCTCTAATTGCTCTGCTGTTTGTTTTCTTTACAAAATAGGGGATTTCAACATAGAAAGTGGAGTCTAAAGCTACATCGGCGCTCTTAAGACTTTTCCGAGACAGTGAAAGTGAAGGAAGTGGCCGAAGACTGCTTTGTAGGAGAGGAGTGCAGGATAAAGTCGCTGGCTTGAAGGAAGGGAGTTAATGAGAGAGGAGGTGTTGTGTCTGCGTGCCATGACGTTAAAATTTGATTTCGATAAACAAAAATGGCATTTTCCTTTAAATTGTTCAAGTACAGTACTATATTCGCAAGCAAAAAATCTAAATCTTGAAAAGCAATTTAAGACAAAGCATTCAGAGCAAATAAAAAGTCGAAGGCGACATTCTAAACACTTGTATCTTACACCTGTGGCGTAACTAGTCAGATCCGTGTATATATGTGTGTGTCCAGGTCGATAGTGTGAGGATTGAACGAATTCCTTTGTAGCGGGTAGTGAAACACATTAAAAATTAGTTCCTTCAGTGTTCCACAAACAAAAAAGGAGTTGGTATCAAGCTTGCCCCACCAAAAATAATGCGCACCCACCCGTCGCCCGTCCTGATTTCGAACTTTAGCGACGTCCCTGCCAAAGTGGAGAAGCTATACTTCAAGGGAAAAAAGACCAAAAAGTAGTGGATCCTCATTCTCATAGTTCAGGCTTTCCAGTACAGACAGAATTCTTCAAATGATACTAATTGGTGCTGACATGGTGTCCACAGACCGACGGGCATAGTGAAAGCAAGCGGACTTTTTTTCTTTCTTTCTTTTCTTATCCCCCTACCCTTTTTTTCCAAACGGACGGCTAATAAAAAGCCAAAATTATTGTACAGTATTATAGCCGATCAGAACAAGAAAATAACCCCAATTTCATAATTTGTTTTACCGTCAAAAGCAGAAGGACAAAACAAAAGAAAATTAAAAAAAAAAAGAGAGTGAGCAGATTTTTTTTTTTTTTTTTATGTGTGACAAACAGAATTATGAACACTAAACAGTAAAAGGTGGCGTGAGTGTTATACTCGTGCGCAGTAAAAGGCGTGGGGACATTAATCGTTTAAAAAGCAGTCTGAAAAATTGTCTATCGATTTCTTTTTTTTTTTTTTTTTTTTATGATACATAAATATTTTCCGGGACTTTCTGGGGAACTGATTTTAGTTCTATGATATATGAAGTAAAATACAATTCTTTTATTTTAGATGTTCGGAAAATTTTGGTGGAACAAGCAAAAAAAAAAAAAGAAAAAAAGAACAGCGATTCGGATTTCTGAATCCACTTTCAGTAAATAATAAGCTGCCCCGGTGGCGCAGTGGTGTCTAAACGATGGCCTCTGATCATTCGTCCGAACGGGGTCCGGGTTCGAATCCCGGTGAGGCATGGATGTTGTGTTTGTCTTACGGCACTGGCTCTCTCCCTTCCCTGGAACCAGTGACCCCAAATTAGGGACGGGCGACTGCTTATAGCCCATTGAGTTGCTCACGGTGGTCGTTAAACCTCCAATCAAAAAAAATAATAATAATAATAATAATAAAAAAAAAAAAGAGTGCGCTGATCCTCCGTCACAAAAAGGATCTTGAGCAGCACAGGATCAGTGACGCATCCAGGATTTCTTAATTGGGACGGCCCAAAAAATTGAAGACGCGAATAAAAATACCCTGGAAAAAAAATTCCCCAATATTGGGAAGCGATAAAAAGTATCTCCTCCATATTAAAGCGCGTTTCTAATGATTCGTTAAAAACATTTTTAAAAATAAAAAGCCAGTAACAAAGAAAGAAAGACCGAGTGATACCTCATGGGAAGGGCCTGGCCCTGGTCCCCTGTAACAAGCCCCACCCCCACCGAGTGGCCCACTGCACAGGATGATGTAGGTTCTACATTATTATATTCTTGTCTAGCAGTTGAGGTCGTGGAAATATTAATTCTCTAAACAGTAACCTTGAAAAAAAAAATTTGAAATCACTTCAGACGCCATTTTTAATGGTAATTATTCAACACCTGCGGTGATTCTATTTAGATTATATGGTATATAACATGCGAATTTCCCTTTCTTCGGATGTGATCAGAAAATGTGAGGTATTCCTGATCCATTCGATAAAAACATATTTTTAAAATGCACCGATTTTTTCCTTTTTTCGGAAACAGAATAAGATGGCGTAGATTTTATGTGCATGCGCAGTAAAAGTCTTTATCAATGAATGAATTATCCCTCTTAACAGTAAGGGAAAATGCGGTATGAATAATAAGAACGACTGGGGCAGATCTTTTTGTTCAGTGGATCGAAGGCTAGCTGCGATACGGTAGAGTAAATATTTGATTTATATGTCGGGGAGTTATGGCACCTCCACCAATTCTGGGCGAAGCGATAAGCAAGCTGTTTGGGCCGCGCAGCAGATGGCAGCAAGCTCGTCACGCCATGCTGGTAGGCAACCAGACTACGAACGTCCAACTCCCCACCCGCTATCCCAACTTTCGGTTTCAGAGCGGCAGATGTACACAGCCCCGCACAATTATTATCAGACACACACACATACACATAGAGAGAGTAGGCTGTCGAATGCTTCCGCGACAGTCGAGCAAGGGAGTGTCATTGCAGTATGCGGGTGGCTGCTGATTTGCAGGTGCCCCGTCCACAGTAATCTGTCCCTTCTCTGATGTATTTCGAACAGGGATGAATCAGCTTTCAACCAATCTGGAGCACGTAATCAGCATGGGATTACGGACCAACAACAGTGTTTCTATACACGGTACACGCATCTCCATATCCATCACAGCACGCCAAGCTTGAGTGCTTAATACAGAAAATATACGCCCTTTGCTGTTCTCAATCAAATTGCGCGTAAAACCGAGTTTTCGGTTAACAATCAGCTTCAGTTTTGTGCTTTACATTTTCCCTTCCCCCTCTCTAGGAATTTCCTAGAAATAGGGGCGGTGTGCTAATTCGTTCCACCGTCCAAATGTTTTAACAGGGCAATTGTAATGGGAAACATTATGCATAACTTCATACGAAATTCAAGCACTACAGATATTGAGAAGACGAAAAATAATTATTTTTCATTCTAATGTATTCTTAAATACTAAATTTTTCATTCCGTGATTTATCTTATCTTCGCTGCCCCGGTGGCGCAGTGGTCTAAGTGATTGATGGCTTATGATTATTCGTCCGAAAGGGGTCCGTGTTCGAATCCCGTGAGGCATGGATGTTGTGTTTGTCTTACGGCACTGGCTCTCTCTCTTCCCTGGAACCAGTGGCCCTAAATTAGGGACGGACGACTGCTTATAGCCCATTGAGTTGCTCACGGTGGTCGCCAAACCTCCAATAAAAAAAAAAAATTGTCTTATCTTCCAGAACAAGGCTACACACCCCGGTGGACGAATGGCCAGAAGCGCCGGCCTATGACATGAGATTGGCGCGTTGCTCTCGTCCAACGGTGTACATTGTACAATCGTAGGTGGACATCTTATTTTTCTTTTTTTAAGTTTTTCCTGAATTAAAAGGCAAAATTCCTGTTATGGGGAAATCCGTCTTAAAAAATTTGAGGTCTACGTTCTTGGGATCAAACTCACATTTCCCTCAGCGCACTGTTTCTCTCGAAATTGCTTTTTAAAATCATACTCCGGCTATGAGTGTGCTTTTGAATATACATAGTAAAGCAGATACTCATTGTGTGTGGGGGGGGGGGGATGAGAAGGTTGAATCAGTTATCCATTTGTGAATCCACTGCTGGATGAAGGTCTACTTTTCTGTGAAATATTGGTTGAGGAAATATATCGCGAAGATAAGATACAAAGACCTCTCTACCTGTCTATACATAAGATCAGAGCCCATTTAAGGAGAGGGCTAGCGGGGCTGCAGCCACGGGCCCCACATTTTCAAGGGGCCCCAGAATTATGCAGGATGCTTGAAGAATTGACAGAGCTCCGCAGTTTTTTTGCAGGTAGCACAACTAAAACTATACGAAACTGCCTTGTAAAAAACTTCTATTTCTTTCCCATTTTTTAGGAAACCGTAAAACTTCGTCTCCCCAGTCCATCCTTAAATACCTTCGAAAACATTACAGATGTTTTATACACATCTGTAATTGGAGGAAATTTTCCTACATCGCTTGAATTACGATGTTTGATTCATATTATTTTGTCCACTACTTTGATATAGTTCCAAGAAGAAACTGAAGCTTGGGGTTAAGGCGGACCTGAACTGGTATCCATTTTTCAACCATGCAATTTTAAATTTGTTTCAACACTGGTTTGCCCATGAATCACGGGATGCACACTTCAAGATAGCTGGGTAATATTTTTATGGCTTCCTCATATTTTGGAGATGTTTTCTCCGGCGTATTTTCATTCGTATTTTCAATATTTTCGGCCTGCTATAGTGAAATCCTGGGGTCCCAAAATATTGCCCAGAAAATTCCTACATCGAATTTTTCAAATGAAATTTTCCTACATCGTTTGAATTAAGATGTTTGATTTATATTATTTTGGGATGCACTTTAGATTTCGGCCCCTGTCGTCTGCTTCAATCAACGCGCTGCTGGAATCACGGGAAAAACGTTTCGCGATAGGTGGGCTGCAGCAGCGTCGGCGTTGTTTGTTCCTTTGCTGCGTGCATTACACAACCGGCGTGTGGCTTGTGCGGGACGAGTGTTAAGGGCGTGAAATATGCGGCGTGGGTTATTTTTTAAAGGAATGGGTTTATTTGGTAATATGGCTGGCCCTGAAAGGAGCCTTTGCACTACTTTGGCATAATTTCAACAAGAAGCTGAACCCTGGGGGGGGGCAGAACTGAACTGGAATCCATTTCTCAACCATGCAATTTTACATTTTTTAACAGTAGTTTGCCCATGGGCCATGAATCACGGGATACGCACTTCAAGATGGAGGGGATATTTTTTATGGCTTCCTCATATTTTGGAGATGTTTTCTCCGGGGTATTTTCAATATTTTCGTCTTGCTATAGTGAAATCCTGGGGTCCCAAAATATTGCCCAGACCCCGGGCCACCTGTGTTCTTAAATGGGCTCTGCATAAGTTACTTTAATAATTCATCATAATACAGAATTAATAGAATTTTATAATCATATAATTGTATGAACTGTTGTTAGCACGGCCATACCTAGGTCCTAGACCCGGGAAGGAGGATGAAGAGTTATATGGGAGGCTCGGTGTTCAACTACAAACTAACTTTTCCCACTAATACACACGCAAGTTTATCTTTGAGTTTTCGCATCTTTTGTTAATTTACTTCACTTAGGAATTATTTTTACACGGCAAAATGGTAAAAACAGTAAAATAAAGTACAAAATATGAAAAACGAGGGGTGAAGGAAAACTGACCTCTTTCGAAATATTAAAGAAATCAATTCTCTGAATTTACTGGAGTTTGGTTGAGTTACAGGTTCCTTGTTGTTGGATAAACTATTTAAGTTTTTAGTTTACTATTCTTGCCCCTTTCCGTGGATCGCGTGATAGCATCGAGGAGTTATTGATGTCGTATTTTGATTTTTTACAAACTTTCTATCACTCACTCTCCTTAGCTGATGCTCGGAGATCGCCTCTTCTTACCGTGGTAAATAGCCAAATCCCCTCCCACACACACGCATCGTAAAACTACTGTTACTGGCCCCAAAGCTATGAATAGGAAGTTTAAAGTGCTTTCTCACTTTCTCTTTCTCTTTCACACACACACAAGAATTTCCCTTAAATACTAGTTTCTAACGCCTGAGGGATGCGCATTTAGTCACCGTCCACATCCCCTCCCCTCGACATAACTTTTTCGCAAGCAATGAACTACGTGGGAGTTTCTTAACAGCAACTTTGCATCTCATAGTCACTAGGTTTTGCAAGATTTCTGTTTTCTGTGGCAAGCAATTCTTACTGTCCTCGCAACAGGTTTTCCGGGTCTAGCAAGACTTTTGGTTCCTATGATAAGCACAGTTCTGCTGCCTTAGCAACATTTTTGCCGGGTCTAACTCAGAAAATTTTCCGCTACAGATAGTTTTTCAGCAAATAAACATTGCTACTTGAGCAAAGATCACTAGCTGTTTTAAAATATACTTTTTAAAAACTAAACAAAAATACATTCATTTAGGTGGATCCTATTACCATGTAGTAAAATTAAATGTCTTTCCTATTCCTGCGATTGTTATTAATGCGATTAATTTTCAGCTAAAAGTTATACAAATCACATGAAGATGTCTTTTTGCTGAAACGTGAAATATGTACAAATATAGGCCTAATCATTTTCGACAACTTTCAATACAATATTGCAAAAAATATTCAGATTTCTTCAAAAACCTCAAAAACCTGAAATATGTACAAATATAGCCTAATCATTTCGGAAACTCCGAACACAATATTGTAAAAATTATTCAAGTTTGCTTCAAAAAATCAACATAAAATGTATTTGGACTTACCCACTTTCAAATCTCGGAATATTCTCACTTGGAAGATCCCAGCTCTCTGTTGCTGTTACATTTGACACAGCTCTAGTATTTTAAAACTCCATCATTGTATAATGATACGAACATAACGAACAAACAATCCCCAACCCAGCCTGCAACTCCAACATGAATGCCGCGCTGACCTAGTGTTGCACGTGGGGAAATGGGATGGCAATGCGTACAAGAAAGACAAAGGCGTATGATCATGGATTGTATGTACACTGCCGGACAATTGCTGAGGACGGATGACAATAGCAACGATAGCAACCATAAAATGGAAGGCAGGAAAATGTGGAAATTAGCATAAGTGCGGGATACAGTAAGACGTGTTGTGCGTATGCAAATTTTGGATTGCCGAACTTGTTCGTGACGTCATAGCGCTGATAAGAGATATAAAGAATTTGACGCGTATTGACCGTTGTTTTTCAAACGCAAAGTTGAAAGGGAAAGAATCAATTGACGAACACTCAATTTTCAGTATGTCTTCCCGACATCACCTAGATGATTTTACGCGTGGCCGTATTATTGGCAAGATTCAAGAAGGGCGAAAAATAACAGATGTTGCCAGGGAGTTCGACGTCAGCCACAGTGTTGTTTCAAGGCTTTGGAAATCATTTCAAACAAATGGAGAGTGTAGCAAACGTCACGGGGAGGTCGTGTTCGCAGTACGACACCTGCAGAAGATCGGTACATAGTGCTATCAACAAAAAGACACCGGCGCAGTACAGCTAGTGAGGTAGCAAATCAGTTTATGGCTGCTACTGGCAAGCGGATCTCCCGAAAAACTGTCGCCAGACGTTTGCATGAAGGAGGACTATACGCCCGCCGTCCTGTTGTGTGCATCCCATTGTCCAGACGTCACCGTACCGCCCGTTTGCAATGGTGCCATCAACATCGCAATTGGACTGATAACAACTGGTCTGCTGTCCTCTTCTCAGATGAGAGTAGATACAGTCTATCGTCTGATTGTCGACGACAACTGATCTGGCGTGATAGTGGTACTGCATATTGTCCAGCAAACATACAGAAAAGGGACCGATATCCCACATGTAGTGTCATGGTATGGGCTGGCATCATGATCAATGGCCGTACGTCCCTCTATGTGCTTCCAACTGGGACTATGACTGGCCAACGATACATTAATGATGTTCTGCTACCTCATGTTCGCATGTTCCGTGGTGCTGTCGGTGATAGATTCATTTTCATGGACGACAACGCAACATGTCATCGAACAGTCGCTGTCCAGGAGTGTCTTGAGAGTGAGGATATTCAACGCCTCGTATGGCCAGCACGTTCTCCAGATCTGAATCCCATAGAAAATGTGTGGGATGCTTTGGGAAGGAGTCTTGCTGGTCGCCAATGCCCTCCAATAAACAAGGACACCCTCATCCGTGCGCTGACAGAGGAATGGGATAAATTACCCCAACAGCTGCTTGATAATGTTGTGCAAAGCCTGACACGACATGTGGAATTTTGCATCGCCCTCCATGGTGGCCATATCCCGTATTGACATCTTACGGCGGAACGCCTGCGGACGGTAATTGCATTTTTCACGTTTACGTATTCTGCACAAAATGGCCTGTTTGTCCCTTGAACACGTTCCAAAGCCTTCTGGATTTCAGAGCACAATAAATTGTCTTTCTTGTAATCTCCTGGCATTCTGACATTATTTTATTTCACTTGGCATCCAACCACACTTACTTTTTTTATGCGCTATATAGCCGTTTATGATCCGTCCTTAGCAATTGTCCAGCAGTGTATAATGATACGAACATAACGAACAAACAATCCCCAACCCAGCCTGCAACTCCAACATGAATGCCGCGCTGACCTAGTGTTGCACGTGGGGAAATGGGATGGCAATGCGTACAAGAAAGACAAAGGCGTATGATCATGGATTGCATGTATATGTAGCAAAACGTATTTGCTTGGAGGAGTTTCCAGTGTTACCAAGTCTGTTGCGCCTAACTAAGTACCTAGCTAAATATTTAGCTACATGTTTGCTGCAGTTGCAAAAAATTTAATGAAAGTAAACATGGCATACGCAACTAGTGTATTTAGTTGGTTCAGCAAAGTGAATTGTACAATTTACATATTTTCGGCTGCAAAAACAAAATTATGAATAGCTAAAAAATTGTTCATACAGTTGAATGCGCTTTGCTATAAAAACGAATTAAAAGATGCTGCTTGTTTTTGCAACTAAGAGTATTGCTTAATGTGAAAAAATTAATACAGTAATGTATCTCTTACTGATGCAGCAAGGCCTTTTTTTCCAGCATAGGAGGCTTAAATAAGTGCTTGTGTGCGTGTGCGCGCATGTGTGTGTGTGTGTGTGCGTGAGAGAGAGAGAATCAAACCGAATAAGGCTGGGAAATCTTGTGCGTGCTTCTATATATTCGGTCCAAAAATTAGTTTTACAATCTGGGTTCTACATAGCTTGTACCAAAACAACTGAAAACGTTTTTATAAGAAAATGTGCAATAATGCGTTCGACCTTGGCACTAGTCTCGAAAAACCGGTAGACATTGTAGTAACCATAGCAACAGGCCACACCTATTTATCACGCATGCGTCGTCTGTAGTACGCAATTTAATAAGCGTTGGGTCGTTAATCCCTAACAGGTGTTTTCGCTCTGTGACTTTTCGAAAATATGAATGTGAAAGAGGAACCAAGATGCTCCATTAAATTTTGCTGTGGACTTAAGAAGTCTGTCGGACAGATGTCCCCGTCTTATGCAAGAGGCTTATACAGATGAATGTCTAGGAAAATTAACAATTTACAGGTGGCATAAAGAATTTATGGATGGTCGTGAGTCGGTGGCTTTTATCGCGCATGGAGGAAGACCTTCAACGAGTGTTACAGAGGCAAACATCAATACAGTAATTATAAATATAATGATCCGATTTATTGGTGTCTAAAGTAAGAAATCACACAAATTTCACCCCGCAAGCTTTCTCCGTCAACGGACGGCTTCATCAGGCGGTTACATAGAGAATATAGAATCAAAATTGTAGACAGAACGTTAATTCTAATATGACAAATGAAATCCTGCGTGAAGACCGCGCGCATAAATAACGAACGTGGTGAATACAATATCTTAAAAGTTAATGCAAAAGCAAACAATGTAAACTTTAGGAAGAAACTAGAATCATGAAGTCCATCTTGCGATGCCTAGCAGATGGTTCCAAGCTACCGGTAGTTCGAAAGAGACATCGGTGTTGCATACATCCTGCCTTGTTAATATCTCAACTGTTTCCCTTATGGCAGCTGTTCTTGCGTCGCCATATGGTGCGATCTTCGAGATATTCTGCCATTGGGGTTGAGCTTGATGGTTAGCTACTTCTTTGGCAAGTGACGCAGAAAGTTTCTTTTGTGCAACGTCCCTCTTATGCTCATTCATTCTCTCCTCAAATGACCTTTTTGTGAGACCTACGTAAAATTTAGTTGAGGAGTCTGGGTATAACAATGGGATGCAATAGATGCCCGCATCTGTGAGCTTCAAGGTACTATTACTTCTTACTGTGCTGAGGACGGTTGCCATGTGTTTAGAAGCTTTAAGGCCAACATCCAATCCTTTCTTCTGAAAGTGATTTTTAATAAAATAAGATATTTTTGGGATGTACGGGATCGAACCAACAAATTTTAAAGGTGCTCTTCTGTTCGGTGTAGCAAGTCAGATTTCAAGGTGCAAAAATCTTTGGCTCTTTTAGCCCGGTATTTGAATAGAGCATACTCGTGTGTTGTTGGGTTGGCTGATACTGGTGGAATAGGGTTAGGTACGTGCATGGGTTTATAGTAGACTTTGGTAGTGAGTGTACCTGAAATCGATTTCTTCACAAGTACATCTAAATATGGTAACTCTCCTTGATTTTCTTTTTTTATCGCAAATTTAATGTCTTCATGTATATTTGTTTATGTCTACCATAAAGTCTTGCAAGTAGGCTTCTCCGTGCTCCCAGACAAAAAAGATATCATCTGCATAGCGCAGCCATACTCTTGGTGTCCTGGGAAGAGTGGTGAGTATGATCTCTTCAATAGGTCTCATGATGGCTTCAGCGAGTATTGGAGACAAGGCTGAACCCATCGGGACTCCCTTTGATTGCTTGTAGACGTGGGAGCCATAGGTAAAGAAGTTGGATTCTACAGCTAAGTCAAGAACAGCAAAGATATTTTTCAGAGCTTCTTTATCATAAAGGTTAGCTCCAGCCAGGGTTCGTTTGATGTTTTGCGTTGCTTCTGGTATTGGAACAGAGGGGTAGAGGGAGATAACATCAAAGCTGCCAATAAGTTCATGTTGTGCAATGGTGATACCTTTTAGCTTGGAGATGAAGTCATTCGAGGATCTAAGGACTCTGTCTGTGTTCGGAAGGAATGGCATAAGAAAAGTTGCCAGGGCTTTTTTCAAAGTGTGTTGATGGTGCTTTCTTCCTTGAAACGATCGGTCTGATTGGGTTGCCCTCTTTATGGTGCTTTAATCTCCCGAATAATTTGGGTATGGATGCCCCAGGAGGGAGTTTCGCTGCTCGCTTGATGGCGTCTGGAAGGGCTTTAAAATTAGAAGCTTTCCTGACTCTTGCTTTCCATCTGTTGAGAGCTAAAAGGTATCACCATTGCACAACATGAACTTATTGGCAGCTTTGATGTTATCTCCCTCTACCCCTCTGTTCCAATACCAGAAGCAACGCAAAACATCAAACGAACCCTGGCTGGAGCTAACCTTTATGATAAAGAAGCTCTGAAAAATATCTTTGCTGTTCTTGACTTAGCTGTAGAATCCAACTTCTTTACCTATGGCTCCCACGTCTACAAGCAATCAAAGGGAGTCCCGATGGGTTCAGCCTTGTCTCCAATACTCGCTGAAGCCATCATGAGACCTATTAAAGAGATCATACTCACCACTCTTCCCAGGACACCAAGAGTATGGCTGCGCTATGCAGATGATATCTTTTTTGTCTGGGAGCACGGAGAAGCCTACTTGCAAGACTTTATGGTAGACATAAACAACATACATGAAGACATTAAATTTGCGATAAAAAAAGAAAATCAAGGAGAGTTACCATATTTAGATGTACTTGTGAAGAAATCGATTTCAGGTACACTCACTACCAAAGTCTACTATAAACCCATGCACGTACCTAACCCTATTCCACCAGTATCAGCCAACCCAACAACACACGAGTATGCTCTATTCAAATACCGGGCTAAAAGAGCCAAAGATTTTTGCACCTTGAAATCTGACTTGCTACACCGAACAGAAGAGCACCTTTAAAATTTGTTGGTTCGATCCCGTACATCCCAAAAATATCTTATTTTATTAAAAATCACTTTCAGAAGAAAGGATTGGATGTTGGTCTTAAAGCTTCTAAACCCATGGCAACCGTCCTCAGCACAGCAAGAAGTAATAGTACCTTGAAGCTCACAGATGCGGGCATCTATTGCATCCCATTGTTATACCCAGACTCCTCAACTAAATTTTACGTAGGTCTCACAAAAAGGTCATTTGAGGAGAGAATGAATGAGCATAAGAGGGACGTTGCACAAAAGAAACTTTCTGCGTCACTTGCCAAAGAAGTAGCTAACCATCAAGCTCAACCCCAATGGCAGAATATCTCGAAGATCGCACCATATGGCGACGCAAGAACAGCTGCCATAAGGGAAACAGTTGAGATATTAACAAGGCAGGATGTATGCAACACCGATGTCTCTTTCGAACTACCGGTAGCTTGGAACCATCTGCTAGGCATCGCAAGATGGACTTCATGATTCTAGTTTCTTCCTAAAGTTTACATTGTTTGCTTTTGCATTAACTTTTAAGATATTGTATTCACCACGTTCGTTATTTATGCGCGCGGTCTTCACGCAGGATTTCATTTGTCATATTAGAATTAACGTTCTGTCTACAATTTTGATTCTATATTCTCTATGTAACCGCCTGATGAAGCCGTCCGTTGACGAAGAAAGCTTGCGGAATGAAATTTGTGTGATTTCTTACTTTAGACACCAATAAATCGGATCATTATATTTAAAATTAGTTTTCTGGTGTTGACGTCTCACAAGCTATCAATACAGTAACTGTTATTACACGGGAAGACAGACACTTATCAATTAGAAATATGGATGTTATGGTTCACATTTCTTAATCATCAATTCACAGAATTTTAACCAAGCATTTGGGCATGAAACGAGTTTGTTCAACTTGGGTTCATTATTTCTTTTCATGTGCGGCCCAACGCAAGAGCCCGCACGGGGATAACTGGTTTTCCAGTTATTTGGGGAGCAGCGCCCCCACGGCCCGAGCTGACCTTGTGACGGAACATCTTACTTTTTCGTTATGCACGATTATGTTACCGAAGGGGCAGCTTTTCATACAGCTGCTGGGGGATGGCGTCCCCACGGCACGAGCCAACATGTACTATATGTGATGCTTTTCACATATTTTATGTTTTCTGTTTTTTTTTCACTTGACACGCACCCGCCTCAGTTGTAGGTTGCTGAGGTTGTGATTATGCGCCAGCCTAGGACTTTTTCCCACGAACCAACAGCCAAGCGAGGTAATGAGGAAGGCTCGTCCCCTTCCGCAAAAAAACACATTCCTGATTGCTCGAATGCTCGTTTTTTTTTTGTTTTTTTTTGTGCACTCATTGGACCCTTTAAAGCCTTTGAATGCCAAAACTCCATTTTGGATAAACAAAGCACTTCAATCCATAGCAAGCTCTCCTAAGAGCGTAAAGAAGCTCCAATCTGGAGATTTTCTTGTAGAGATGTCCACTGTGGCCTACAGTTCCACACTTCTCAACACAACCACGCTACTTGAGACTCCGGTCAAAATAACACCTCATGGATACCTAAATTCATCTCAAGGTGTTGTCTCCTCTCAGGACCTCGTTGAGTATACTGATTAAAGAACTACTTAAAGAACTGAGGAGTCAACACGTTACGGGTGTACGGCGTATTCTCTTCAGGGGGAATGGGCAGTCCGTCCCATCCCGCAACATCATTTTAACATTTGACAGCCCTTCCCTGCCTACGTCCATCAAGGCAGGCTATCTTCACCTTGAGGTACGTCCGTACATCCCTAACCCTTTGAGATGTTTCAGGTGCCAGTCGTACAGCCATTCTCAGCAGTCGTGTTCCATCAAGAACAAGGTGTCCCTCAAGGCAGCATTCTATCGGTGACTCTGTTCATCCTCCTCATAAACTGTCTTCTCAAAAATCTTCCTCCGGCGGTTTCGGCTACTATTTATGTTGACGACCTTCACATCTTCTTTTCGTTGTCAAGCATGCATTTCGTTGAAAGGCAGCTGCAGTCTGCAATTACCCAGATTGTTATAGCGGCTAACAATAATGGGTTTGTTGTTTCTCCCGACAAGACAGCCTGTGTCCATTTCTGCAGATTAACGTTTTAAAACTTATTTAAAAAAAAAAAAAAAAAAGACGGGGAAGAAAAACGATGATAATAATAATAGTAAAAATAAATAAATAAGAAAAATCTGTATATATATATATAGATTGGATTCCAAGGGACAGGAAAAGACCCAGAAGAAGACCACATGGAAGATGGGTGGATGAAATTCGAAAGTATGCGGGAGTGACATGGAGGAGACTGGCACAAGACAGACCGTTGTGGAGGAAACTTGGGGAGACCTTCGTCCAGCAGTGGATTGATAATGGTTGACAATGATGATGATGATGATGATATATATAAACCTAATTAACTAACTAGTCCTCACAGCTTTCGTTATTCTCTTTTCTTACCTTTACCAAGTCTGTCTGCTATTAATCATTTCACCATAGCCCATTGAGTTGCTCACGGTGGTCGCTAAACCTCCAATCAAAAAAAAAAAAAAAAAATCATTTCACCCCGCTTTTAAAAATCTTTAACTGATAGCTCTCTGTGTCTGGCGCTCTTTGGCCAAACCTGGCCCTTGCGCCACTAAAATCAACTAACTAACTAACTAACCAACGCACGGCTGTAAATGGCCAGTTCTGTCGCTTCTTATTTGGAGAAAATCAGGGGCGTACTGATAGCGGGCTCACTGCTAAGAGGGCCTCAGTAAAATTATTTCATAATTTTAGGGGGGGGAGAATTCGTGCGAAACTGGTTAAAGAAGCCCCCCCATTCTATTCAGGTACCTTTGAACGAAGTATTAAAAAAAAAAGCAGTTTTTGCTTTTTCTTTTTAGTAAATAAGTAAAATCTTTAGAAAATATTTTCGTTGCTAAGTTCATAAAAACTGCATGACGGGAAAGCAGCAATTCCAGGCGACTTGAGGCCCTCTTTTATAGTCGTTGGAAAAGTTCCTATGCATGTATAATATCAACAGAATGTGGGAGAAATATCAGTTTAATGAGTGGAATTTTTATACCAATGAGGATAAGGTGTTGTACACTATCTACCAACAAGTAATTGGACACCTGTGATTGCAAAGGAAAGCGAAGTTTATTCACCTTCAATAGTTGGTGGAGTCTGCACGAGCGGCGATTACAGCTGCGACCCTCCGGGGCATACTCTCAAACAGGCGTTGTACGACGGCTAGCGGTATTTTCTTCCACTCTGCTTGGAGAAGACAGGTCAGTTCCTTCACCGATTTCGGATGGTGGGGGCACCCTTAAGTCGACGCTCCAACTCGTCCCAGAGGTGCTCGATAGGGTTAAGGTCCGGGCTATGCGCAAGCCAGTCCATTCGATTAACCCTATTGTCACCATACCAAGCCATGGTGGACCTCGCAACATGACAGGTGGCATTGTCATCCTGAAAGTAACATGGGTTCACCCTGTAAAATTGCCACAACGTAGGAAGCGCATGCTCATCCAAAATGGTGCAGTAGGTCTCGGCGTTGAGTCTACCAGGAATTGCGACTAAGGGTCCCGTGCCATACCAGGAGAAACACCCCCATAGCATAATTCCACCGCCGCCGAAGTTCACAGTTGGCACACTACATTCTTGCAGGAGGCGTTCTCAAGACAGACGCCAAACCCAGACCCCGCCATCCCAACGGTAGAGGGTGAACTTTGATTCGTCGCTCCAGAGAACCTATTTCCACTGTTCAACGGTCCACTGTCGTCGTTCTTTGCACCACGTTAGCCGAGCAGCGCTATTTTACTTGGTGATCAAAGGCTTGTGGGCGGCAGCACGTCCATGATAACCGAGCAGATGGGGTTCCTTACGAATGGTATTCATCGAAAGAACACTCCCGGATGCCTGTTGAAACTCCTCGCGGATGTGGCCCATCGATTTAGTGCGGTTCTTCCGAATTTCTCTGGCCACCACCCTTCGGTCTCTAACTCCCAGTTTTGTGGGTCTGCTGAGTCGGGGCACATTCCGACAGTCACCTCTCTTCTTCCACTTGTCAATCACGTAGGCCACTGTCGATTTTGGGTACTTCAACTCGCTGGATATGTCACGTATGGATCGGCCATTTCTGTTATACTCGACCGACGATTAGACCTTTCTCGAAATCAGAGAGCTCCAAACTGCGTGGCATCTTGCATGCGACTGGTTGCGCTGTTGTTTCCCACACGATATTTAACGGCGGCGGCCGTGACGTGTATCAGGACCGACGATATCGTCGATTGCAGGGGTGTCCAATTACTTGTTGGTAGATGGTGTATATTACAGATGTTGGCACATAACTACACATGCTTTAGAATATAGTGAATTAAAAGGTGTTTCTCGCGGTAACGAAATAGCAGAGAGCTGTGCCTTTTTTTTTTTTTTATGAGATAATTTAGAACTGTTTTACTACGTACGAAACAGCGTCACATTATGTTAAATGTGTTTTTGTTTATAATCAAGAATAAATATTTTAGATAGTTTTACATTTTTTGTGTCACAATCCTTAATTGTTATTTATTTATTTGCTTACTTATGCTTTGTATTTTCGTATAAACCGGAAAAGGTCATTAAACACCGCCACACGGCAGTTACATGTTTTGTGTGTGTGATTATGGGACATTTCAAAAAGGCTGGTCTTAGTTCCACAAAAGAATAAAATTTGCATGATATGATTAATTTTGACGTAAGCGTTTTAGAATCCTTTGTATCCGTCTGAAACTTTTATTTACCACGTAAACAGATCAGATCAGATCGTATGTAGAGGATTTCAGGAAGGGAGTGTCTGCTCCCAGGTCTTAAACAACCCTTAGAATTAGGAAGCTAGGAGATTTGGGCAAGAGTGCCCGATAGGAAAGTGACACGGAAGCGAAGTAGAAAGGGGGAGGAAGGTTGGTTGGTTGGTTGGTTATTTTATTTTAATGGCGCAAGGGCCATGGTTGGCCAAAGAGCGCCAAACAAAAGACATCAAAACAAAACAGGGGGAGGAAGACGTCCTTATTTATTACCGGGGGGGCAGTATCCGGGGTCCGACGGCTTAACGTGCCCATCCGACGCACGGCGGGTATTTAGTGGTTCGAACGTTCGTACCAGCCCAGGATCGAACCCGAGGTCTTCTCCGTGGCAATCACGAACGTTGACCACTAGGCCACCAGCGGCTTTTATTATGTAAACATTTGCGTTTCACGCAGTAAAGTGTAATAATTTTGATTTTATAGTAGCAAGTTTCAAAGAATTTGATTGATTAGAGCTCCCGTTAAGCCTAGTTAATGATCTGAAAGTTAAAATTTTTAGTGATTGAAGGTTAATAGATTTTCGCAAAAGGGCCGCAATTTTTTTTGCGGGGGAGGGGGATGCGATTGTTTCCTGTACGCCACTGGAGAAAATGAAAATTAAGTTGATGCCCCATCGTGCTGTGACGTATATTCTAGATTAACTTTCCTTTTTTAGTTTCTTTCCCTATGTAAATCTTGAGTTTATTCTCAGTATTCTTCACGCTTAACGAAATATCTTTTCCTTCAAACGAATACGTTTGGCAACACAATTGAATTTGAATGCACGTGACGTATGCATGTAATAAGATAAGAACAAGAGCTAAAAAGCGACGACTGATCTGTTGTCAGGGAGGTGTTGATATTATTGAGAGCGATTATTGAGAGGTGTTGATATTATTGAGAGCGATTATTGAGGTGTGTTGATAAGAGCGATTATTGAGAGCTATTATTGTGAGCGATTATGATGAGCGTTGTTAAGAAAGTGCTTGCTGTACGAGAGAATTGAACAGTGTTGAGATAAATGTGTGGAGAGTGTTGTGATTCCATTCCGAATAAAGGACTGTTTCCGTAAGTTGACTTCTGGTTATATGTTTTGTCTGGCCGTTAAGGTTTGTTTCATTTAGGAACACTTTATTAGTATGTTGATATTTTAAGTTAGCGTAAAGGTCAAGACTTCCTTTACGCCACAGTGCATATAGTCCAGACTTGTCACCATGTAACTTCTGGTTGGTCCCAATTTTATTTTATTTTTTTAATACATTACGGGGAAGACAATTTGAGACTGATCAACAACTTATTAAAGCTGTGCAGGGTGCTTCAATAGCATTTCAGAAGAATTCCAGAAGATATTCAAAAAATAGGAAGAACATTGAGACACTTGTATTTGATTCAATGGACAATATTTCGAAAAAGGTGACCATGCCGTTGATAATTAAGGTACACATATTATTTTTTATAAAAACATTCTGTTGTTTTGAGACAATTCTTGTAGAAGCAGGGATTTTAATATTCTGCTTCTAGTAAAATTGATATTAACATACACGCGTTAATATCAAGTATAATATTAGAAAACTGGTCACAAAGAGGAAAGAAAAATATATGCCTGACTTCATGCAAAACAGAGGGAATTTTTCAAATCTGAGATCTGGAAGCTGAGCTATTGCGCGCTGGGACGGATTACTTAAACAATTTTTTCTACACGACATGCTCGTTCGTCACACACGACGTGAAGGTCATTCTGAAAAAAAAAACTCCTAAAATTTTATTATAATTTCCCTTATATGCCAAATCGTTTTACACTTTTATTGTGATATGATGAGAAACGGCGTAAAACCTTTGCACTTTTGCCTTGAAAACTCTGCTACTGCGCAATTTTTCCTCTCTAAGAACAATAATTTAGAAATTATCGCGATTTCAGTTTGACTTCGCATAGAATAAAGTGATTTTGCTCTCCATAAAAGTCCTGTTTGATGGGCAGTTATAGCTTGCAGTTCTCAAAAAATAGAAATCGTTTGCCCCCTCTCGGTTCAAAGTTCAATTTATTCGCATATTGCTCTCTTTCTCTCTCTTGGAGTGAGAGGTTGAGTAACATGGTGAGGGAAATTTTATCAAAACGCATGCGGTTTATCGGAACAATGACATCACCAGTTTAGTAAGGGGGGTAGAGAGAAGGGTGAGTTATGTGTGTGCGGCAAAAAAATAAAAAAATAAAATCGCAGCGCTGAATGCATGCGCGTTTGACTCATAGGCTCTAATGCTGATGATCCCAATGCCTGCACGATCGATCCGTCTGGTGAGGGAGTAGTGAGTGCTGCAGGGAAAGCACCAAAAAGGGGCGAGACAGTCTGCTCTGAAAAGTCTGCCTTGCAGGAAAGAGGCCGCCATTGTTGGTGGATTGAGCTGTGATATGAAATGAAGGAATTCGATGTTGTGCGGCGAAAGACCCTTTCAACTTATGCAAGTTGTACAGGTTTCTGCAGTAAGTGTTGTCATGCTTCTTTAAAAATATAATTTATCTCGAAAGGCAGAAAATGCTTTTAATATAAGTTTAAACAGAAACTGAATTTTTGCCTTCAGTCAAGTACCGGCAAAACCTGCTGCCGGTGATACCCTGATGCCATACATGTTCTTTGTTCGCGGATGAAATTGAGGAAGCAAAAGAAAAAAAAAGGGGGGGTCTTACCAAATGCGTTTAACGAGGATATTAAATTTGCATTCACTTAGGTGCTATTAATGCGAATGAAGGCGTGCTCAAAATGCATCTTAATACATATTTCATTTTGTATCCTGTTGACATAGCAAATGCGTGGTATAATGCACATGCATTTTTTATTTGCATAATATTTTTTTATATGAGAAAATATATAAATTCGCTCTTCTCATAGAGAATTTTAGTAAAGTTTGTTTTATGAATATTACTTCCGAAGTACTTTTCGTTTGAAACTAAAATAAGTAAATTATCAGAATTAATGTGGCGCTAAATTAAAGTAAATGAAATTTAAATATCTACTATGACCATTCAGTTGATTAATTGCAGAATTTATTTATGAAAACGAAGCAGTCTCAAAGCATTTTCTTGAAAAAAATTTGCAATAAAAATGAAACTTTCCAAAAAAGTATGTTGACAAATATTATTTTCCCTAATGAATTCTCTAGTGATCTGTTGTATCATTACTGGGGGAAAAATTAACAATATTTACTTCATTTCGCTTTGACATTATGTATGTTAAGTTATTTAGCTATTTCAAACATTTCATTGCTATAGTGTGATGGTATTCAAACATCTGTAGCAAAATTCTGCAATTTCGGAAATTGCAACTATGACGCAGAAAACTGCCAATGATTTTATCTGAAGCATTCAAATGTTCATCGGATAAAAAAATACAGAAATTTAAATCATCTTCAGTAAATAGATTTTCTCCTCATTTTAAATTAAGCAGGAAACAATGCTGTACCCTACAAGATGTGTATTAAGCAGAACAACTCACTTAATCGCTGGTTTATTTGTTTTCTGTTTAAACCAAATTCAGAGACATAACTTAAAAGTAAGCAAAAAAAAAATAATTCTTATGGTATTGATTTAATCTCATTCATAATGGTTTGGTGCACACTCTGGTTTGGTTGTTCCAGAATCATGGGTGCCGTCCAGGAATTTATACAATTCTCCAACCCTTCAAATTTTCTTGCCCTCACAAAGAATCTCAATACCCATGTGCGGCGGAAGGTAGGGGACATGGAAGTCCCGACCCCCTGGAATTTCATGGTCCCCTCATTGGGGTAGGGTTTTCGTATCAAACATCTTAAAAATTTGTGGTTCACATATGGCATAACTTTTTTAATAAAACTTTCCTAGAGACCATCACCACCACGTTTCGCAGTTTTCTGAAAAAACGCTTCAACTTTGAAAAATAATTTCGCACAGATAAATTGAAAAGTTAACTCACCAGTGTGTTTTTCATTTTAAAGAAGATCGTTAAAGAATTCTCAAAGGGCAATAGGCTGGATATATTGCTAGAAGAACTGACCACCGTTAAACAACTGAATTACAATACTAGATTGGATTTGACCAATGGGCAGGCAGGAGAAGACACAGAAGCAGACAATCTGAAGATGGGTGGATGATATTCGAAAGCATGCTGGAGAGACTTGGAAAAGATATGCTGAAGAAAAAAGTTATGGAAGAGACCTTCATCCAACAGTGGATTGATAATAGTTGATGATATTTTGTTAGAGTACTTGCACGTACAGCCTACGCTTTGGAAGAGATATGCTGAAGATAAAAAGTTGTGGAAGAGATCTTCATCCAACAGTGGATTGATAATAGTTGACGATGATTTGTTAGAGTTCTTGCATATACAACCTACTGTTTGGAAGAGATATGCTGAAGATAAAAAGTTATGGAAGAGATCTTCATCCAACAGTGGATTGATAATAGTTGACGATGATTTATTAGAGTTCTTGCATATACAACCTACTGTTTGGAAGAGATATACTGCAGATAAAAAGTTATGGAAAAGTCCTTCATCCAACAGTGGATTGATAATAGTTGACGATGGTTTGTCAGAGTACTTGCATGTATAACCTACTGTTTTTTCTTTCTCTCTCTCTCTCTCTTTTTATCTCCAATCTCCTGCTGAAATATAAAATCAGACTATAGAATGCTTATATTCTACCAATAATAGCATATGGTGCAGCAGTTTGGAGGTACTGAGCAAAGTTACACATAGATAAGCTACAGAAATTTCAAAATAAATTCATCAAATTCATACTTTTTCCGCCGAAATGCACAAATTTATACAAATTAATGGACAAATATAATATCCCTGCGGTTGATGAAATTTTGTTAAACTTAGCCATCAACTACTTTGAAAAAATCAAAACCATCAAAATGCATTAATCCTAGAAGCATTAAACTATGATGAAAACGTTAAACAAAAGTATCTCAGATCCAAACATATGATAAATATACTCAAAGACAAACTCAGCACAAAAGGCAAAACATTTCTCCCTAAAAAACAATTGGTTAAGACAAAAATGCAAAAAAAAAAAAAAAAAAGAGAAAGTGTCCGAAAAATAACACAATAAATAAAATGACAATTAATCGATAAATAAAATACAATAAATCAATGACAATTAATCCAAATACACAAATGAAAAATCTCATTCCCATTAGAATGCAAACAAATAAACAAACCAGGATTTTTTGACCTTTTTTGAGAGAGAGCTAAGGGGAAAATATCGGTGAACCAATTCAAACAAGCAGAAGTGAGGAGTGTTTCTCCTCCAACGAAAAAAGCTCAAACTTGCCCCAATACTGTAAGTAACAAAACAGGTCCTAAATAAATTAGATGAGAATGATAAAGGTAATAAAAAAGTAATAGAGATCAACAATGATTATATATAATAACGCAAGGAACTGTACACGAACTATATATAAGATAGTACAACTATACTAGTTATCCGAATTTATTGGCGTATATAAAATCAAGGTTTCCAAGCTTTCGCACATCAACCAGATGGCTTTCTGGTTGATGAATTTCTTGAGAAAGCCATCTGGTTGATGTGCGAAAGCTTGGAAACCTTGATTTTATATACGCCAATAAATTCGGATAACTAGTATAGTTGCACTATCAACTATACTAGTTAATAATGATAATGATTATATAGCTGCGCAATACAAACAAATTATTAACTCAGTGAAACGGACTGTTGAAAATCAAGTCAAAAATGAATTAAATAATATTATTGGCTTAGAAGAACTCAATGACTGCATTAAAAGAAAACTGGATGAAAACGTCAAGGCAAGAAAAAATAATAAGTACAATTAATTGTAGGAAAAAAATGAGCGGCCCTAAAAACGGAAAACTAATACAAACAACTAACTATTGGTAACAATGCGTAAATTAAATCAAATTAAATAAAACTAAATCAAACTAAAAACAATTTAAATCTCACAGGATGTTCCTGCAATACAAATCAAATATAGCATATCAAATCATAACAAATTAAGTTAAGAAAGCCTGCATTAACCATTAATAAAAAAAATTTGGTGACCATATTCAACAACAAATGCAGCTACTCATTACTCTTAGCTCATATGCGTATTTTCTACAGCTCTACTACTTCATCACTTTTGCATTCTGAACTTTCTTAACTGAACACCTGTTCGTTCCTCCTTTCAAGATGGTTGGACTTATACGGCGTCACGTCTTTCACATCTTTAAAGGCGCTTAGGAAGTTTGGGTATTGGCGACTAAGCCTGTTAGGGAACCAGTAATCTGGAGGACTTATTTCAGAATTGTGAGGTGTGTGCCTCATCAATTTTGAACCTTAGGTTCTTGACCGTCTCTGTCTGTCTCTCTCTTTTATTGCTTTAACTGTCGTAGACAGTGGCGTAGCCAGAGCGGGGGAGGGGTGAACTCCCCCCTCGAGGGGAGACTGAGCACGAATTTAAAGCGATATATATGTGTATACGAAGCTTTCACCAATGAACCAAACCCATGGACCCCCTCCCCTTCCCGAAATTATCAGGTTCCGCCACCCATGTCAATAAACCTCCATTTAAAGGTGAATAGCAGACACCGATATGTACTCCTATTTATGTATAAATATGTACTTCTTAATGTTTAAGTATTAGCCTTTTTTTTATATTGCACTGTTATCAATAGCAGTTTAAATGCCTCGGCTTTACTTTGAAGTATTTTATCAAAATGCAATTATTTTCCTTTTCTTTTTTAAATTTCGAGTCTATGTAAATGTATATGGCAATAGTATTGTTTATTTATTTTTTCTTGTTTAAAGCGTATGTTTAAAATCACTTATTGAAACTACAAAACGTATGTACACATCCCTTCATTTTATTTTGTTGTAAACATTGCAGGTGTGCTTCTGAATCATTCCAGCATGCACAGGATTTGTGAAAATAACAATAATTAACAACCTACGTTATTACGTAGTTTCTTTTGTCTTGTTTAATGAAGAATTTATGCATGAGAGGTTAAAAAAATAAAAACAGCACAAAGCTAAAATAACCGTGTGTAACTTTGGAGAAACTTTCTCGGTTTTAATCATTGTTAACTATAAAAAAATTCAACAGTTCTCTATTTTTGAAGTTTTCCAAATTTTTAATCCTAGGTTTAAAGCCTTAAATATCACACTATAAATGTTCACCCATTGAAAAATTTTCTTTCACCCAATTTTTTTCACCGCCAATTTTTCCAACCCCCACAACTTTTCACTACAGTCCCCAAACTGAAATTCATGGATAAACCCCTAGTGCCTTTGGTCCAAATTTTGTTCTTATGGACGATAATGGCCTACCTCGTTGAGCTTATTTGCTCGACAATTTTCTCGAAGAGGAAGATATTCGGCGAATGGAGTACCCCTTCCTTCCCAGATCTCCTAATGTCAGTCTCATTTATCATATACTCGTATGGGACGTTTTAGGGAGAGCACATTGGAGCTCACCAGTCCACTGCCAGAACATTTGAAGAACTCAGAACAGCTCTTGTTGAGGAGTGGTCTTTAATTCCTCAAGACCCCATCAGCTCTCATAGACAATATGAGGAGTCTTTGCTTGAGCTACATGATAGTCAGGGGTAATTATACTCCATATTCGAATGCCACATGTCTTGAGCAAAAAACCTTAAATATTATTCCGTATACTGCTATTTAATGTAAATTACAAAATTCCGATATTAACGCATGCAAATTATAAGATTATGATTTTCCTTGTGCTTGAGTTACATAAATAATATACCATAACTCTTTACCAAATTTCATTGAATTTTCTCATAAATAATTATAGTTGTATACGAATTCATAAACGATCCTTTACTTTTGAGCACCAGTGTATTGTACCCTGTCAAATTTGTTCTTGTTGTGGTTAACGTATAAAGTTGTCATTTCATATGCACTATACATGTGTTTCGACATTCACGCCAACATATATGAATCTGTTTTAATGACGAGTGGTGAAAGTATGTGGGAACGGTGGGGGACGGCGTGACCTTAAGAAATTGGTAAGGGGAACTGCGTTCCTTTAAATAGTAGTGAACAAAAGTACTCAGATATTTGAAAGGAAAAAAGAAGAATATGCTACTGAACTATATCGAGGAAATTTTAGCTCGCAGTTTATTTATATCTATGAATTCTATTCATAATTTGTGTAAGATTTTTACGCTTCAAGATTTTGTTTCTGATTTTGCAGTTTTCACAGCTTTTGCTCCTAGACAATAAATTTTGTCCTTCGGACTCTTAGCTAAAGGCTCATAGCTAAAGGGGTTGCTCGCATTCGATTGTCTTGTTTTCGGGCGGAATGTTGAACTAGTAAACAATGTCGCAAGCTAGACTCTGAACAAGGTTAATAGAGTCTACTAACCTTGGTTTTAGAAGACCAAACTCAAATTCATTCATAGTAACAATACGATACATAGCAGCTGATCAGGACCGCAGTGATTTCTGATGTCGTAAAAATGAACACTTTCTAAGGTATTCTTCTCTTTAGTTAAAATTACCGGGATGTGTAGTTTTTGTCGTTTTGATACTCGTCGAGGAACTGAATATGCTCATTTATTACGATAATTACTATGTACTATTATGCAGTAAAACATTGAGGGAAGTTCCAAATGTTTTCATTGTTTTTCAGCTGCGCAATTAAGAAAAAGGAAACTCTTGCACCTGACGCGTGTAGCCTGCTCTTTGTGATGTAGACAGTTTTAGTTGAATTACAAAACTGTTAGGGTTCATTTTTTTTTTTTCATTATAACATTTATTAGGTTTTTTATTTATGTGTATGTAAAAGAACACAGATGTATAAAACGTGTTATGCATAAATCCGCCCAGAATTTAAACACTAAACATTCCGTTCCCCCAAAACAAATCCCCTACTTTCCCCACCGTTAATGACACAACTGCTGTCCACTTTATTTGACTTCGTTATAACTGCGGAAAGCAGTACTAGTAGATGATAAGATTATAATTATCGATATAAGAGCTGAAGGTAAGTACTGTCCTTTAGGGATCTTGAACCAGAAATACCTACATACCTACTACACTGCAAGAATATGGGATCTTACAATTACTGCATATGTTCTGTGTCTCACAAATTCAGCTCCTAAATTTGACTTAAGCAAGAGGGACAGAGAAATAACTGTCTGTCTTGATTCGATACTGTGAAAGTATAAGCCAGGGCATGGAGGGGGGGGCTCTCCCAGATTTTCAGAGTCGGGGATCCCCAATGTAAAGGACCCCCCCCCACACACACACACACTCACCCACCCAAATTTTTCGGGAATATCATGATATAATGCACACTTTTTTATGATGTGAACCAACTAAATTTAATAATGTAAGATTGTAATTTTTCGTAGAATGCAAACACGTGTGTAATGTGTACTTAGTTAAACAGCTATATCGTTTCCTAATAAGCAAAGTCAGTTCTACAACTTTGTAATTTACATTTCTGCCCTATCTGTCATAGTTTTACAGTTGTGTTCGCTAAGTTCGACAATTCGTCAACATAGGCGCCTATGTCGTGCCCGTTAGATAGTGCCTCAGCAACTGCTTTGCTCCTGCGTGTGTATGTGCAGGGGAGGAGGGTCCCAAACTCTATCTTATACAGTATGTATATAATATTGTATATACAGTATATGTATACATACAATGTATGTGTGATCTGACCCCCCTCCTCCCCAGATTTTGAAACATGGTTACGCCACTGAACCAGTGGTCGGCAACCTATGGCACACATGCCACGCAGAGAGCATAGACAAACAAAAGCAAAAAATAAAATAAAATTAAGCGATGGTGAGTAATCATAACACTTTGTAGCCAATGTTTAATACTTCACATCATACTTTTTCTTTAAAATAAACTTACAATACTTAAAAAAGAGGTTCGTTTAACCCTTTCGCTGATGAATTTGGGGTTGACGCCATTTTTCTGATGGCAGCGAAGAAAGTTGCATTTTAGTTTCTTTCAGCTTTTGGATCCACATACGTATCTGTGAGTCAGTGACGGATTTAGTATTACCGGGACCCTGCGCCAACATTGGTTTGGGGACTCCCCCCCGTCCTCCCCTCCCTTCCCCACTTTTTCTGCCATCCTTAAAAAATAATTTTTTGGGTTTTTTTTTTCCCTATTGCATGCAATACTTTCTCGCCGACCCGGTGGCGCAGTGGTCTAAGCGATGGCTTCTGATCATTCGTCCGAAAGGGGTCCAGGTTCGAATCCCGGTGATGCATGGATGTTGTGTTTATCTCTTACGGCACTGGCTCTCTCCCTTCCCTGGAACCAGTGGCCCTAAATTATGGACTAGCGACTACGTATAGCCCAGTGAGTTGCCCACGGTGGTCATTAAACCTCCAAAAAAAAAAAAAAAAAAAAAGACTTTCTCATACTAATGCATAAGAAAATATTGTAACCCCCCCCTCCTCCCCTCAAGTCGACTTCGAGATTTCAGTTGAAATACACGTTCTGGGTTCCCCTGAACATGATTTGACTATTTTCACTGTGTGTGCGTGTTGCCGCCGTAACTCAAAAACTATTATATCTATTGACACTAAAATTAAATTTTCGAAGAGTTTTGCGCGGCACCCCGATGGGAAAGAAATACCGAAGTTACAAATGAAGAAGCTTTTGTTAAGGTAAAAGAGTTGGAACCTTTTGAAGGATAATCACTGATGCACAATACGAAATTTAATTTTTCCGGTGATGCGAAAGAAATAGTGGGGAAGTATGACATACGGTTAATTTATAGCACTGCTTGTATTGATATTTATGTTACATGTAGTGTAGGACCTGCTGTCGCATAACGTCACATTTCACCCTACCGACAGTTTCCCAAGGAGCATGGATGACTGGCATGCCTTGTTAAAACAGCTTCTTATATGATAACTGACTTGTGATTGCCTCTTAAACTGGACTGACTGAAATAAAAGGAATTTGAAGGGAAAGATGGGCGGTCATATTAAATACCGAATAAAAGAGCGAAGTATTCATCATATTCTAAGAAAACCTGCCTGATATAACTCATCCCAGTCTCTGAGCACAGTTTCATTTTAACGAGTGTGAAGTAACATTATTCTCAAAATGTGTGCTTTTTAGTCATCTTGCATTAAAACTAAAAAAGTAATCTTCATAGGTAGAATACTTCGAGTTCTGGCGGAAACGTGCTTCCAAAACACTGCACTCTAAATTTATCCCTCATTTTGGGCCCCTTTTCTTTTTTTTTTTTTTTTTTAGAAGCAAAGTGAAAAAAGAAATAGATAAATAAAAAGTCGTTATTTCTGGGACCCTCCAGCATCACGGGGGCTCAGCGCCTGGGTTTCGTTGGCTTCACTGTAAATCGGTCCCTGCTGTGAGCAAATATTTTCACAAGTAAAGATCGTTTTTATTCCACATCGAAGCAGACTAACTATCGCACAATCAAAAGCCTGTGTTTAACTTACCAGTTATCTCCTGAAGTAAGGGAATTGGCAAGGTAAAGTAATAACAAGGATCCCACAAAGATCTTTTCTTCGATACAAAAATAGTGTATTCTTTCTCATTCATTTGAATTGTTATTATTTATTTTATAAACATTTGCATCAGGTGTTAAATTGCGAGTAATTGAAAAACTCCATTAAAAGGTAAAAACAAAGTCATCATGGCTACTTTATTTGACTTTCATATCATACCAATGAACTTCAAAATACGAGGGCTGTACCGAAAGTAATGCAAAAGTGGGCATAACTTTTTCCCTAACTGACAGAGGTCATTCAAACTGCACATGTTGGTAGAGTAACTCTTTCTCTACAGTAGCACCTTCTTCTCCATTGCACTTAAATAATGAATTCCAAGCAGAAGCAACGTGCCGTCATTGAGTTCTTGATGAATGAAGGGTGCAGGACTGTCCGACATCCACAGAAGGCAACAGAATGTTTACGGAGATGACCCCATTGACAAGAGTAATGTGCACAGATGAATGAAGAAGTTTAAAGAAGGGGAAACCAGCACTGAAGATAAAGACCTCAGTGGGAGGCCATCATCTGCGACCACTGATACGAATCGTCAGCTACTGGATGAATTAATTCGCGCGGAGAGACGAGTCCCAATCCGTGAGCATGTTGCACAACTGGACTGTGAAAACAATGTCATACAGAAGATGGTGGAAGACTTAGGGTATCGGAAAGTGTGTGCAAAGTGGGTACCTCGACAGTTGACACCCGATTTAAAGGAGAGAAGGATGGAAGTTTTCTCTGATATGCTGGAAGTGTTTGAAGACAATGAAGACATGCTTTTTTACGATCTGATGACAGGGGATGAAATGTGGGCGTACCTATACGATCCGGAAACGAAGATCAATCCATGGAATGGCGTCACATCTCTTCAACAAGGCCTAAGAATTTCAAGAGCCAACGATCAGCACAGAAAGTCATGGTTCTTCCTCCTTATGGCTTCTCTAAGACATAAGGAGGAAGAAACCGAAAAAGAATCTGAAAAGGATCCACATTCACCGTGACAATGCGAGACCACACACATATTTGGCCACAAATCAGGACGATCAGCAAATTAGGCTGGTCGGTGGTCCCCCCATCCACCGTACAGCACAGATCTGGCGTCCTTCGACTTCCACCTGTTCGGTCCAATGAAGGACAGTCTCCGGGGACAATAATTTGCTGACACAGACGAGATGAAAGTGGCTGTGAAGAAGTGGGTACAACAGTGCACACATGAATTTCTTCAAATAGGATTCGAGAGTTGGGTTCAACGATGGCGCAAATGTATCGCTTGTGATGGAGACTATGTTGAGTTGTATCTTTGTATAGAGAAAGAGTTACTCTTACCAATATGTGCAATCTGAACGAACTCTGTCAGTTAATAAAAAGTTATGCCCACTTTTGCATTATTTTCGGTACAATCCTCGTATATAACTCATTTGCAGTTTTTACATGATTCAAAAAAAGTGTTAAGTTTTAAAACTATAGAGTGTCCTGAACATGCTGTGCGTTGTGCAAGTGGTTGTTGTATGTATTCTAGATCATTTGATTTATTCTACATCTAAATGCAGTGAAGCCTTTGAATAATGGTCACTGCTCAGACCGGGAAAAAGTGACGGTTGTAGGGAGGTGGTGTTCTTTTGATAAAAGTAAAGACCCTCAAAAGGAAATGGACTTGACACATTGCTGGTTAATTCAACCATCGTTGGAAACATTGGACAGAATACCAAGGGACAGCAGAAAAGCCCAGAAGAAGACCATGTGGGAAATGGACATGCATCAGAAAACTTGAAAATTATATCGTCCTGGAACAGAAACGAACCCGCATCTCCCGATTTATGTTTGAGTATGTTATCGTTATAAGGACGATGTAATCTTCAAGTTTTCTGAGGCATGTCTACGTGCTTGTTTAATTTCGCACCCATTTGCCTGCAACATCTATTTCTGTCTATCATAAGCTTGAGTAAAATTCGGAAGCATACGGGAGCGACAAAGAAAAGAATGTCTCGTGATAGGGTTGTAGAAGAGATTTCATAGGAAAGGAACATACATCGATGAGCCAATCCATTATGACCACCCCAGCCTAGTGAAATGAGCGCGCCTGGAGACCGAACGGTGGCGCAGGTGAAGTTCACAGAGCAGTATACTTATATACAACCCGAGGGCCGGCTTTCGTTTAGTAGAGTATTCGGAGTCAAAATGGGAAAAAGCTGCCGATTTATCGGAGTTTGATAACGGACAAATTCTAATGACACGGCGCCTCGGAACTACGATCTCGGAAACGGCGCGGCTTGTGGGTTGTTCACGTGCTGCTGTAGTGAGTGCGTATCAAAAGTGGTGCACAGAGGGCCAAACGACGAACTGTCGACCAGTCGTGTGTCGTCCGCAGCTCGTTGATGACAGAGGGAGAGGATACTGTCGCGCTTTGTTCACAACGACCTCAGGGCCACAGTGCGGCAAATTACCCGCAGCTGCAACAGTGGTGATCAAGGCAATGTGTCACAGAACACAGTTCATCGCAGCCTTCTGCGCATGGTTCTGCATAGCCGACGGAGACCCAGCTGGGTCCCCATGTTCACTGTACGTCATCGCCAACAACGCATGAAATGGACCCAAGATCGAGATTGGACCGTGGATGATTGGAAGAAAGTGGCTTGGTCTGACGAATCAAGATTCCTGTTGCATCACGCATATGGCCGAGCGCGGATACGCCTATTACCAACGGAGGCTATGGCACCTGGATGCATTGTTGGGCGGCGGCGTTTTTGTGCTGTGGGCGATGTTTTTTTCTTGGGACATTTCAAGTCCCATTATTCCAACAGCACCATCCCTGACAGCTGTCAGGTATCTGAACATCGTTGCACACCAAGTCCACCCATTCATGGCAACTGTGTTCTCTGCTGGTGATGGCCATTACCAACAGAATT
Organism: Macrothele yani; assembly: GCA_039090855.1. Classification (NCBI taxonomy): domain Eukaryota; kingdom Metazoa; phylum Arthropoda; class Arachnida; order Araneae; family Macrothelidae; genus Macrothele; species Macrothele yani. The sequence goes on from CM077029.1 coordinate 62,175,461, forward strand.
ATGCGCCATGCCACACTGCCAGAATCGTCAAGGAGTGGTTCGAGAAACAGGCTGGTGACTTTCTGTTAATGCTCTGGCCTCCTCCAAATTCACTTGACATGAACCCAATCGAACATTTGTGGTTCGACTTAGAAAAGTGTGTTCTCGCTAGATCACCAACACCCCGAAATGTACGGGAACTGGAGGACCTACTGTTGGCATTATAGTACCAGATACCCCAGGATATCTATCGCCACCTCATATTTGCGGCTAAAGGGGGTCCTACAGCTTATTAGGTAGGTGGTCATAATGTAATTGCACATCGGTGTAGATCTTTATTTAAAAAAGACGTTCAGAGGCTGCAGATAACTCAAAGAAACATGGCATAACCAGGAAAGACAGGAAAAGAAACTCATGGATCAGAAAAATGACAAGAGTTGATGACATCCTGATCAGAGTAAAGATCCTGAAGTGGCCATGGTCTGGTCAGATTGCTAAAAGAACTGACTATAGTTGGATAATGAAATACGCGACTGGATACCAATTTAATAGAAAAAGAAGAAGGCCACGTGGTAGATGAAATTCGACAGCATGCCGGAGTGACAAGGATTAGTTGGTTGGTTGGTTGATTGATTTTTATGGCGCAAGGGCCAGGTTAGGCCAAAGAGCGCCAGACACAAGACCATCAAAGAAAGATAGTTAAAAACGTGGTAGAAGAGTTAAAAGCAGGATGATCTCGTAAAAGTGAAAAATGAGAATGAGAAAAAGTTTAAAAACTAGATAAGTTTTAAAAAGTCAATATGTTTTAAAAACGACAAGACGGAAGATATATCACATTGGTCACTCAAGATTCTCTGCAGCGTGGCTGCGCTGTCGTCTAACAAATGGGATTGAAAATGATGAAAGCGATGATCACGAAAATGAACACAACAACATAGAACATGAGTGACAGTGAGTCTGCAGTCGCATCGCGGCAGTGTCGTCACACAGCAAGAAGCGGTGGATGAAACAACAATGCCCAATGAGGAGACGCGCAAGTACGTATAACTTCATAACTTCCCTATAACTTCATAACTTCTCGTAAAACTTCCTCACGACGGTTTAGTAGAAAACTAGATGTCCATAGTCCCATCTGCTGTTTGATGGAGAGTTTGTTCCTGCCCTGTTGAGACCAGAGGGACTGCCACTCAGCCATGATGAATTGGTGAATGCCAGGACGAAAATCTCTAAAATATAGCGGCAGTCGAGTGATCGGCATGAAAGTGCCACGGATCTGGCAGAGGCATCCGCGAGCTCATCCGTGGCAGTCGAGTGATCGGCATGAAGGCGACGGATCTGGCAGAGGCATCCGCCAGCTCATTCGTGGCAGTCGAGTGATCGTCATGAAGGCGACGGATCTGGCAGAGGCATCCACCAGCTCATCCGTGGCAGTCGAGTGATCAGCATGAAGGCGACGGATCTGGAAGAGGCATCCACCAGCTCATCCGTGGCAGTCGAGTGATCGGCATGAAGGCGACGGATCTGGCAGAGGCATCCACCAGCTCATCCGTGGCAGTCGAGTGATCGGCATGAAGGCGACGGATCTAGCAGGTTCATCCGTCAGCTCATGCGCCCAACATGGCCAGGAACCCAACAGAATTGAACCAGGAATCCAGCACCAGTCAAAGTCCACAGGAGGGGACGAACATTACAGGTAACTGGATAAACATTGCCCTCCGGAGAAGATAAAACTTGGATGACTGACTGAGAGTCAATGCAAAGCATGACACGACGAAGGGGCCTACACTGGATATGACCCTCTGCCGAGAAGACTGTCGCTTCCGGAGGGAAGCCTTTTAGCAGAGATCTCATTACCACACACAAATGCTGAACCTAAAACATCACCGGATTTCGAGCCATTGGAGAAGACAGGCACGGAATCAGGATGGGGCGAAAGGTGCTCGGCAAAAAGCTGCTGGTACACCTGCTCAGGCGTGAAGGACTTAAGCCACACAAAAAGAGAAAGATCAGCAATTGCCTGAACTGACTGCCAAGGTGGATCAGTAAAAGCACTTATCACACCAATCAACGACAGGTCAAGGCCAGCATCTCACACCATGTTCGACAGACGAATCCCAAAAGTGAGAATACAAGAAGGGCGGCTCTGATCATTCGTCCGTAAGGGGTCCGGGTTCGAATCCCGTCAGGCATGGATGTTGTGTTTGTCTTACGGCACTGGCTCTCTCCCTTCCCTGGGACCAGTGACCCTAAATTAGGGACGGGCGACTGCTTATAGCCCATTGAGTTGCTCACGGTGGTCGTTAAACCTCCAATCAAAAAAAAAAAAAAAAAAAGAAGGGCGGTTGGAAAACAAGCAAACCCATCATGTTTAGAAGACGGGAGCATGCAGTGGATGATCAGGGAGAGATTTCAGCTTGGTGAAGAACAGGAGTGACACTTGCTGACGGCCAAGGCATAACGGCAGTCCATTAGACTCGGCATAAAAACTATGCACTGGAGACGTACGGAAAGCTCCGATGCAAAGACGCAGAGCCTGGTGATGAACGGGATCGAGAAGTTTTAAGACAAGGCAGGGCTTATCCGCATGTCACACAGCCATAGTCCAACCTTGACCGGACAAGAGAGTGATAAATGCGAAGAACTGATAAGCGGTCAATCCCCCACGAGGTACCGGAGAGGACCTTCAGGATACTGACAAAGATTAGACTAGGACAGAAAGTTGTGGAAGAGACTTGGGGAGGCCTTCATCCAGCAATACATTGATAATTGTTGAAGATGGTGATTTATGCAGTTCAATGAACAGTTGAATTTATATTTCGGTATTTTAAGCAGATTAGGTCATGTTTGGCTTGTCTTCAGTGCATTTCTTTTCAGGAAACTGCTGTTTCAAATGTTACACTGACTATGAGTGTTCTTTTCCGAAATGTATGAATATGAGGATGTCCCCAACGAAGTAGTCACTAAATTTGGCAGAAGTATAGCGAGTCGGCAAACAGCACCTCAAGGAGAGTACTCGTATATTTCATTCATTTTTTTGCTGAAGATAAAACCCTATTTTTTTTCTTTCTGGTTAATTCCATTCATTATTAATCTGCTCAGCGTCAGGTTATTTCTTTGCGAACGTTATTGACTGAAACTCACATATCGAAGAAATCTGATTAGTAGAAGTACACAGAAGCCATGGTTTTACATATTCACGGATTATCTTCTACAAATGTATTCAGAATTTAAGATAATTAACTGTTGGCTTCTTTTCAACATAGATTTGGATTTTATTTGCTCTTATGTTTGAGCTGAATACACGCGAACGTAAAAATTAATAGGTTGTCGGAAATTTCTTAGGAGATTATCGAACTTCTAAAATTTTTGCAGGTTTTGGAATCAATATGACTCAGTGCCGTTCAGGCTGGCATTTTAAAAGAGAATAGATCATTAAAATATTAATTTCTTGTAGAAACCAAATGTGTGTAAGTACGCAATCAATGTCAAATATAAAAACGCAACTAAGACTTTTTTCATTTTTAATATGTGCTTGGTTTCTATGAGATATTAATACTATTTTAATCATCTACTCTCTTTTAAAATGCCAGCCTGAACAACATTGAAATATATTGATTCCAAAGGACAGAACATGCAGAAAGTTTTGAAAGTTCGATAACCTTCTGAGAGATTTCGACAACCTATTAAAAATCATTTCAATATTTAGTCCGGCATACAACCGTGAATTCCTGTTTGTTGAATGGAAATTAACATAATAGGAAAATTGACTTCACCGAAGCATCATGAGCGCTTCACAAACGAACACAACAGAACTTCTTCGATAGTCTCTAGCTAGAATTTAAGAGCCTTGAACCCAAAATTTGAAGCCAATACATGAACTAATTAATACCATTTAAAGTAAATAACGGTTATGACATCGCATCCTTACTCTTCTTTCCTTTTACCAAACTTATTTCGACACATTTAACTGCATTAGCAAAAAGCTATTTTTTAAACAAGCTCAAAAAGTTTTAAAACCTCAGAAAATTCTTAATTCGTCACCACAGTTTTTTCTAAATTTCTAATTTGAGGAAAAGGTACTTTGCTACAAAATTTTAGTTAAGGTTCCATTTCGTACTTATGCAAAAAGGATTTAGTTTTTGGATTTATTCTGCACTATATGTTATATACTGCCGAGCCATTCCCCCCCCCCCCCCCCCCGATACATCCTTATATTATGTCTGTAGAAAAGTGCGATTATAGAAAGCGTAGCATTTTAAATTACTCTTTTGCGAGAAGAAAAGCCTTAATGACAAGTTAAGCTTACATATAGAAAGCGTCCCAAATATGCCGTCAATTATTCATTAAATGTCAAGAACATAGGAAATGAAACTTTTGAGAGTTATTTCTCCAGAATATAAATAAATTTTCTTCTGATATTGGACTAGAGAAAACTGTCGCCCACCTGCGTTCGCATTTGTATAAAATTCTCGGCTGGCAATGATTTCGATGTTTTTATTTTATTTTCATGAAATTCTGAATCATAATGTGTGAAGCAGCTGGCTCAAAATATCTGAAGAGAAAAGATCGCCTGCAGCTGTTATTTCAACATTCCTTCAGTTACCAGCTTTCATTCCCACAGAATGATGTAAGGACTGTTCTGCTAAAGTGGCCAGGCGGAATATAATAATAATAACAACAATAAGGCTTTGTCTTCTCAAGAGTCTCTGAAGGCCTGCCGCTCAAGCAAGTCTTCCCCATTTTGTTTATTGTCTAATGGCATGTGTATTCCCCCTTTTTGCTTTGATTTCTTTCATATCCTCTACTATTTTACCCTGACCATCTTTCTCCTATGGTTTATAAAGTTCTTTGGTTGTGTCTCATTCTTCAGTTTTATAAAGTTCTTGCCTTCTTCTCTTGATTAAAAACGTTCTTTGGTTATGTCTCCTTCTCCTGGTTTGTACAGCTCTTTTTGTTTATGTCTTCTTTTCCTGGCTATAAAATTATCTGGTTGTGTCTTCTTCTGGTTTATAAAATTCTTTGGTTGCGTCTTACCCTTGTCCATTAAGTCTTCTGCTTGTGTCTTTTCCTGGTTTATCAAGTTTTTTTGGCTGTGTCTCCTCCTAGTTTATCAAGTTTTTTTGGCTGTGTCTCCTCCTAGTTTATCAAGTTTTTTTGGCTGTGTCTCCTCCTAGTTTATCAAGTTTTTTTGGCTGTGTCTTCTGTCTTATAAATTTCTCTTTGGCTGTGTCTTTTTCTGGTTTATAAAATTCTTTGGTTGTGTCTTCTCCTGATTTATAAAGTTCTTCGGTTGTGTCTTTTCCTGGTTTATCAAGTTCTATGGTTGTTCTCACAATAGTATAATTATACTAAAAATCCGAAAATTCTTGGCGTAGAACACAAATAAAATTTTCTAAGCTTTCGCACATCAACCAGATGGCTTTCTCAAGGAAGGTAGACAGTTTATGTATTCTCTTCTCCTGTTACTATATCTTTGATCGGTTCAAATAATTCGTTTATGATTTTATTTTCAAAATATCGTAGGAAATTTTGGTTACTGTCCGTAAGATTCGTACTTATAGAAGGCAGTAGCTCAGTAATTTTTCATGTATTTAATCTGATTATGCAGGATAAGATTTTAGACGCTGTAATAAAGAAAAAACTCCATCTGCTGCTCGAAGCCTGGCGTTTATTTCGTCCTTTATTTTGTTAGTGGCAGTACATGAAAAGGTCGTTAAACCTCCAATCAAAAAAAAAAAAAAAAAAAGTACATGAAAAGAAATAATAAGTTTGATGAATACTACGAAAGGACGAGGGATGGGGGGAGGGGGATTGCTACCGTAGCTCAAGCAACAAAGATAACAATCAAAAAGTTAATTACTTGAAAGCTGAGCAAAATTTGCAATTATATTTTTGATCCATTTTCATACCCATTCAAGGATTTCACCAGAAAATGTATCTGTCTTCTACTGATGGAATTTTAATGGATAGAATAGAACGGCTGACAAATTTTTGGATTCAAACCAAGCCAGGACTATAGTCACCAAATTTCGGTTGTAATGAGTCTTTTCTGACAAAAAGTTTAAATGTTTCAGATATGATATCGCGAAGATATTTCAAAAGGTAGCATCAACAACTGCGTAAAAAATGATAATTTCATATATCTTTTATTTCACTTTCGGGAAAATACGAACATATGTTTATTCCATCTCGCGATAAATAAAACCGGGAAACATCTCAGTAATCTTGGTCATAAATATACGTAGATATTCATTCATAAATGAAAATAACTCAAAACTATTTTCTTTAATAGACAGAACACATCGTTCGTCATCGTCATGCAAAAATGGCCTATGCTATGTACCAAGAAAACTGCATCAAAGAAATCGAAAAATATCTGAATAATATTGACTGCAGTTGCTACTACAAGATACCAAAATGAATTTTTAATTTAATATTTTCGGCAGCAGAGCTTACGCTACATACGGGGAGCTGCTTTACCGGAAAAGCAACAAAATAAACGAAAATATTTGGTCATAGTTCCTGCTATCTTACGGTAAAAGAATTTCCTATTCGACTTGTAAGAGCAAATACGTCTTGTCAGACGTAAATATATACAGGGTAATTGTAAACTCTTTCAACCAAACAAGAGGGGTGATAGTACACATCAAGACGAACAATATTTGCAATGGAACCTAAGGGCCGCATTCCACTCCTAGTGCCAGAACAGAGTAAAGTTACTTATTTACGTTGAGCCTTCAAGAGTGAAAACAAAGGGACATACCTAATTTATGAGTTGCACAATTCAGAGAAAGGCTCAAAGAAGCTGCTCAAACTGGCGTCCAAGGGCGCCGTTGCACAGCCCACACCAGCGAATGAAGGACTGTCGCACCCTCCCGTAGACTCCCGGTGTGGTGTTGATCTCGTCCGCAGCAACAGCGATTCGTGTGACGAGATCTTCCAGGGAGTCCACAGGTGTCTCGCACACCAATGTTTTCATGTGTCCCAGAAGATGAAGTCCATTGGATTAAGGTACGGGGAGCGTCGAGGCCAAGCCACAGGTCCACCGCGTCCAATCCCCCGCCCGAGATATGTCGTATGTGTAGTCCTCCATGCCCTTCACGAATACGTCAATTCTCATGTGATGTTCACACGGTAATATCGCTGAACGGGTTCGGCTGCGTTTTTAAATGTTTGCTCCTCAACGTCTACGCACGTGTTCAGCGCACCTGATTTGCATCTTGTGCTTCTCATACACGAGTTGGAACTCCGTGTGCCTGCTGGACGTTTTTCGAACGTGCTGTTTTCTGGCACTATGAGTGGAATGCGGGCCTAGGTTCCATTGCAAATATTCATCAAACAGAGGTCGTCGCTCTTTCCACGTTTATAAGTGAGTCACGGAAAAATTATCATTGGCCGCCACCGGGAATCGAACCCAGGGTCTTTCCAGTTACCCGCCGGATATGTTTCAACTGCACTCTATCGGCCTCGAATTCCCCCAGACTCACACACACTAACTGCCAAGCCAATTTGGCAGGTTGCTTCTTGAGCCCCCCCCCCCCCGCACAATGCTGGGGATTCACCAAAGATGGTAATCAGAAACTGAACAAATAATTAGAAGGCAAATGAATAATTAATACAGACATTTGACGAGGACCAATAACATCAACATCAGAGGTCATCGCTCTTGAGAAGTTTTTCCGTGACTCACTTATAAACGTGGAAAGAGCGATGACCTCTGTTTGATGTTCCTGGTCCACGTCAAATGTCTGTATTAATTGCAAATATTGTTCGTCTTGATGTGTACTATCACCTCTCATGTTTTGTTGAAGGAGTTTACAATCACCCTGTATATACACCGAGTGATAACTGAATTATGACCACCCCTATATCAAAAGTGGATGCTGCCCGTTGACCACGTGATTTCCGAGAGGAGTGATCAGTCGACCAAAGTAGCATATAAAAGGTGTGAGTGGAGCAGTAGGTAGTAAAATTCGGAGCGTGATGGGTAAACGGAAGGATTTAACGGAATTTGAGAAACGACAGATTGTGGGAGCACTGAGAGTGGGTGCTTCGATTTCCCAAACCGCTGAATTGGTGGATTGTTCGCGAGTCGTTGTAGTCAAAGTGTATCAGGACTGGCGTGAAAATGGTCAAACAACAACCCAGAGGCAAAATTGGCAAAATTGCACAGGATAGCGAAAGGTTGATGTGAGAGATGAGCGCCTGGTCCGATGACTCGTACAGGTCAACAGACGCAGTACTTACTGTTCAACAGTTGACTACCCAGTACAACAGAAGTCCACCCGCAATAGTATCTTTCATGACCATACGTCCCATGCTCGCACGTATGGGTCTATACAGCAGACGAACCCGGCGACATCCTCTCCCAATCATGGTTCAGCGGCGCGAAAGACTCGCCTTGTGCAAAGATCTTGCAGGTTCGGGGTTAAATGACTGGGAAAAGTGTGCTGCTCTGACGAGTCCCGTTTCTTACTCCACTCAGTGGATGGCCGTATACGTATTTGGCGCAAACAACATGAAGCACTCGATCCTTCCTACATGGTCTCCACAGTGCTAGACAGTGGAGGAGAGTTGTATTGTGTAGGGCATGTTTACCTGGCAGGAACTTGGACCCCTGGTGAATGTGAAACAATGTGTGACTAGTGCCTACTATCGTGAATTGCTTGTTGATTCTGTACACCTGCAATGTTGTACTTTTTCCCGAATGGCGACGGTGTCTTCTAATGACAGTGCGCCGAGTCACAGGTCCAACGTTGTGCAGGAATGGTTTGAGGAACTTCCAGCATATCGATTGGCGTCCGAATTCTCCTGATATCAATCCCATAGAGCACTTGTGGGACACTATGGAACGGTATATCAGGCGTATGGATACAATAATCATCTCCATACCTGCACTGAAGTCCGCATTACACACAGCTTGGTTGGACATACCTCCCAATTGCTTCCGGCATCTTATTGAATCAATACCACGTCGGATAGCTGCTGTACTGAGGGCGAAAGGAGGATCTATATGAAGTATTAGGTAGGTGGTCATAATTTATTGATCACTCAGTGTATATCCCACGTGGTCTTTTTCTGGGTTTTCTTATTACCCTTGATATCCAGTGTACTATTTCAGCTGTCCAACAGTGGTCAGCTCTTCTAGCAATATGTCCATCCCATGGTCTCTTGACAATCTATATACTTTGGTCATAATGTCATCAACTCCTGTCATTTTCCTGATCTATGAGTTCCTTTGGGGGGGGGGTGTACTGAATGAAAAAAATTATAATTGTGAAATGATTAGGCTTTAAACCTAAGATTAAAAATGGGGAAAACTTTAAGAAATGGAGAACTGTTGAATATTTAATAATTAAGCATGGTTGATATTTATTTTCAGTAAAGTCTGAAACCTGGAATCTGTTTTTCCGGAACTACTCACATTATTTGCTTTATTATTTAGTTTTCGTGCTGTTTTTATTTATTTTTTATCTCTCAGGTCTGTCTTAATGCTTATATATACACTGCTGGCCACCCAAAATGCAACACCAAGAAGGACACGAGATAGCAAAGTTAGATTTACTGGACACATAACAACAGATACAAAGATGAAACGATTCAGCTTACAGGCCCGTGCGACTTGCGGAACACGCAGACATCAATAGTTCGTGTGGCCCAGATGGATGGCAATAACGGCCGCTACACGCCGCGGCATCGAACGAAAGAGGCTTTGGATGTGGGCTTGGGGTATGTCGGTCCAGGCTGCTTCCGCACGTTGCCACAGTTCATCAGGCGTAGCCGCGGGTGGTGCTTGCCGGGCCACTCGGTTGCCGATCAGCGACCAGACGTGTTCGATGGGCGACATATCGGGAGAACAGGCGGGCCACGGTAGCAGTGACACCTGGTGGGCCGTAAAGAATTGTTGCACGAAGCGTGTCACGTGCGGTCGCGCATTGTCCTGCTGAAACGTGGCCGCTGGCAGGTCCTACAGGTAAGGGAAGACTACAGGCTCCAAAGCGTCGGAGATGTATCGGTGGCTGTTGAGTGTACCGGCGATGCGTACCAGAGGGGTGCGGGTGCTATATCCAATTGCGCCCCAAACCATAACGCGAGGCGACGGACCGGAATGGCGATGCATAATGCAGACGTCATACAGTCTCTCGCCGCGGTGCCGCCACACGAGGATCAGATCATCGTGATGTTGCAGGCAGAAGCGGGATTCGTCGGAGAAGACAATGTCGTGCCATTCCGTAGTCCAGGTTCGGCGTTCAACGGCCCACTGCCGCCGCACTCGCCGGTGGTGTAACGTCAATGATAATCGGAGCAATGGGCGCCGTGCGACAAGTCCCCGCTCCTGCAGACGACGTCGAACGGTACGTGCTGACACAGGTTGTTGCGCAACACACCCTAATTCCTGCGCTAACGTTCGTGATGTGGCGGTGCGGGCCGCCAATGCCCGCCACACAACATTGCCGGTCCTCTCGTTCGGTGGTATGCCGCGGCTGCGACAATCACTCACGTCGGTCCGTCCGTCCCTCCTGCACCCACCGAATCCATACTCGCCTCACTATGGCTGGACGTCGTCTCACACGGGCGCCGATGTCTTGGTATGATAAACCGCTGTCACGATAAGCCACTATTCGTCCTCTGTCGAACTCCGAAACGTGCTGGAATGACTGCAGTATTCTGCGACGAGGCATCAGGAAGCTTCCCACGCACAGGTCTGGCAGCACAACACACTTCCACTACTTACACCCCGTCTTCTGTGTACCCTTCTTATAGCGTTTCTCGGTGGCGTGCCGGGCGCACATGATTTTCATATGCCTTGCAATGCTAATCGTTTGCATGTCCTCTCGCGGGCGATGCATGCTGCGAATTTCAGGCCAATCGGATGCTTCCGTCTTGCTGTTGCATTTTGGGTGGCCAGCAGTGTATATACACTAAAGAGCAATTGAATTAGAGACAGCTGGCGTTATGCAAATGTGGCCCTGTTGGCGGCCATGTAAACGGAAACGACATGACGTATGCAGCGATCCGACAATATAAGTAGTGATGCGACGGGAATCAGTAAGAGTCGGACGCAGTATGGGTAAGACGAAGGATCTAAGCGCATTTGATCGTGGGCAAATTGTCGGGGCCCGACGAATGAGTCACTCCATCTTGGAAGTCATGCAGGCACTGGGATGTTCACGAGCCACTGTGCCACGGGTGCACCATGAGTACATCGAATCCGGTAAAACCATCCCTGCAAGGGCCAACTGCCGTGGACAACAGCGTGTAGATGAGCGAGGTCATCGACGGCTAGCTCGCATTGTAACAGCGAGTAGACGGGCCACAGTGCAAGAAATCACTCGGCAATTTAACGCTGCTGCACAAAAACGTGTAAGTAGCCACACCACCCAGAACCATCTCCTCGCTATGGGATACAGAAGCCATCGTCCCACGAGGGTACCGCTGCTGACCGTACATCACAGGGTGCAAAGGTTAGCATGGGCGCGCGAACATCGCCACTGGACCCTAGACATGTGGGAAAAATGTTGTCTGGATTGATGAGTCGAGATTCACGTTGGTACATGCGGATGGCCGGATACGAGTACGGCGCAAACCACATGAAGCGATGGATCCTTCTTGCCAGCAGGGCACTCTTCAAGCTGATGGTGGAGGTGGCATTTCGTCTGAGGACTGTTTGCGTGGACTGAAATGGGACCCCTGGTACGTGTGACATCGTCCCTCACAGGTCAACGTTGCCGGGATATCCTGGACGACCATTTGCTCCCGTTTATGCGTTTTCAACATCCCACTTGGGACCTCATCCTGCAACAAGACAATGCACCGTGCCATCGCTCCCGAATTGTATCCGAATGGTTGGATGAACACTCCACCGACGTGACCTCGCTTCCTTGGCCAGCTAGGTCACCTGACCTCAGTCCCATCGAGCACATCTGGGATGCCATCGAGAGAGATGTTCGAGACTCTGATCCCCCTCCATCAAATATTCGTGAACTGTGGGAGCTTGTTCAAGGGTCGTGGATCCGTATGGCCTCCCAACGCTTCCGGTGTCTTGTCGAGTCCATGCCGTGACGAATCGCCGCCGTCATCAGGGCAAAAGGTGGTGCCACACGTTACTAGACAGGTATCTCTAATTCAATTGCTCTTCAGTTTATATATATATATATATAGTATGTGTGTCAGTGGCGTAGCCAGAAATTTCTTAAGGGAATAAGGGAAGGGGTTTCATGGACTTGGTTCATCGGTGAAAACCTCCCGGGAAAAAATACTCCAAGTGAGAATAAGCCGAAATATATATACATATAAAAAAAAAAAAAAAAAAAAGACGGGAACAACTAGGGTGTCCGGTCCCGAGAACCCCCTTAGTTATGTCTCTGGTGTGTGCACAGGGACGTCGGAACTATTTTTTGCCAACGGGAAAAGATGTCAGGATATGCATTGTTTATTTATTTTGGAAAGATCATAAACTCGTTGTGCTGTTGTAAAACATGGCTTTATGACGTCATTAGAACATGCTACCGATAAAGTGATTACACTGATAAAATCTAACTCAATTTAAAACTTGAATTTGAAATCTATAATATAAGATTTCTCGGTATAAAACATTTTACTCGTGTTATAAACTATGTAAAATTTTATTGATTTCGACATCTATACATTAGTATGGATTCCACAAGAACCCTTACATTATACATCAAACAACATACATATAAAGATATATTTTATTCCTTTCTCCCTTCCCCTTTCATTTTCTTTCTTTAAAGAAATACTGATTTTATTATATACTTTAATGAAGTGGAAAACGTTCTAGCTCTTCTTATAAAAGAACAATGTCTTTCAGGCAGTGGTGCACAGAGGTTTCTTTACGGGGTGGTCCAAAATATTGAAGACGCAAATAAAAATACATAGGAGAAAATATCTTACAAAATAATGGGAAGTAATAAAAATATGTCAGCTATATTAAAGTGCGTTTCCAAAGATTCGTGAAATATAAATTTAAAAACGTATATAAATAGATTTAAAAATTTGTAGCCAAAAACAAAGCATGAATGACTAAGCGATACCTCATGAAAAGGGCTCGGGCCCCTCGGCCACCCTCACTGAGTGCGCCATCACTGCTTTCAGGATAATTGGCTTTTTTTAAAAAGTGGCTTTTTTAAAAGTGTGCCATCACTGCTTTCAGGATAATTGGCTTTTTTTAAAAAGTGGCTTTTTTAAAAGTGCGCCATCACTGCTTTCAGGATAATTGGCTTTTTTTTTAAAACAAGGCTGGTGCTGCTTGAATTGGGTTTTCTTTTTCTCTCTGTAATATTAATAACTATGAGGGAGGTACTGCGAGAATTTTTTTTTAATTCTCATAATAAACAAGCGAGGAGAATTTAAGCCGTGTCTCAGTAAAGGCATTAAAAAAATCAGTTCTTGATGGTTAATAATAATTAAAAAAATAGAAAATCATCTTCAGTTTTTACGAAATAAATTTTAAATGAGAGGAAATAAAAAAATCCAAATATTTGTCCAATTGCCGATAATTAAAGAGCAAGAAAAGTGAGGGGGAGAATGTGATATTTCGCCCCTTCACGCAAATGAGTACGGGAAAATAGCGGCGCGTTGTGTTTACTCCTTTTTTTTTTTTTTTATGGGAGAGGGATGTCTGAGGATATTCGGGGATTATTCGGAGGGTGGGGGGATATAAATCGCTGATCCCGAGTGATAAAAATAAATCAAATGTAGTCGGGTCGATTTGATACTTCCAGTCCACCCCTGTTGTTATAGCTGATAAAGGAACGAATTGACCTTGGTGCAGAAAGTAGCAACATTTGGAAAGTGGTCCAATAAGCCAAACCCTGCTGCTCGCATGAGGAAACTTGAAGTATGTAAGTATTTAAAAAAAAAAAAAGCAGATGGAGTGCGTAAAGTTCGAGAACCCGTGAGCTGGTTAATTGAAAGAAAATGGAAAGTTTCTTTTCGTGGCATAACAGAGTTAGTAATGTGTGGCTAACATTTCGGAAATCGCAAACAGCAGGAGGAGGTGAGAGCGACATGCAAGAAGAATGTGTCACGGTTTGCTTCAGCATGGAAGCCATTCAACGTCGGTCGTCTGCCGCGCTCAGTGCTCTGCAAACACCTATGGCTTGATACGACCTTTTTCCATATCTGTTGATGCCAGATGTCACAGCACTTGCAGCGACTTCCGAAGCCTCTTCAAAGCACGGCAGAAAACTTTCCCAGACTCGCTGTTGCCTGTTGACAGTTACAGATCAAAGCCCTGCGAAAGCGGAACCCATCTGTCACACACACATACGCACACACAAACGAAAATCAATTGCCAATCTCTGATTCCATTTAGCTGATTTAGTATAAAAAAACAACAACAAAAAAACAGTCGTTGCATTGGTATCTACGACAGATGTGTAAAACAATATATTTAGTGCTTTTATACAGTCACAGCCCGTATGGTATATCAGGGAGAGATTAGGACGACAAACCAGGCCGAGAATTTTAGTCTTGCGGTCCACTACAAAACCATACGTACCCATAAGCAACTAAGCGTAGCCAGAGAGGGGGTCTCGAGTCCAGACCCCCATACCCTTGAGAGTGGATTGAGTACGAATCTAAAGCGATATATATGTATATGTGAGGCTTTCACCAATGAACCAAATCCATGAGAAATTTCTGGTTACGTCATAGCACGTACCTACAACGGAACGCCTCAAAAATTCCCTCATGAAAAAAATTCTGTTGGATCCTGGATGAAGAGAACTATTGAAATATGCACTGTAAAACTAATTCAATCGTGCGCAAATTTTAACAATTTAACGATTTTTTAAAATTCGCTCACGATCATGGATGTAGCATCAAAACACTCTCAAAACAGGGTGTTGTACCCAGTAGCGTAGCTAGAAATTTCTTAAGGGGGTGGGGGTCCATGGGGTTGGTTCATTGGTGAAAGCCTCGCATACACATATATATCACTCTAAATTCGGGCTCAGTCTCCCCTCAAGAGGGGGGTTACGCCACTGGTTGTACCAGATATCACTATTTACCGTTGAAAAATTTGGTTTTGACTTAAAAAAAAGAAATTAATGGAATAACTAGTCCTTGTGACGTATCTACGTACCTACCTCAGAGGAGACGCACATGTGAAGACGGCAAAGTTGCAGCGATAAACTTCATTGGTGTAGCTTAATTGGCAAAGCATTCGGCTCCGGAGCAGAAGAATGCGACTTCCGGTCTCGCCACCGGCAAATTCGGCTTTCACATTGGCCTCCGAAAGTAAAAAGTGGATCTACGGCCGTAAGGTTCTTCGAAAGATATGCGATGTTCCTTCCACACAATGTCTGGTATTAATATGAATTCCTTCTTTGCTTCGAAAAATGCGTGATGCTTCTACCACCCATCGTCTGGAATTAATCAGAATTCCTTCTTCTACAGTTAACTCTCCTTCAAGCGTGGTTTGCCGGCTGATCCGGAAACCTGCGATTCCGTTCTAGATATTCGCTCAGAGAACACCTTCCCTTTTACGAAATAGTACAACACTAAATTTAACAAAAAAAATTAGTTTGTAAAACAAAATTCATGTGAATCATAGGCGCCGACTATGTGGGGGAGCAAGTGAATCTTGCCCCTCCAATAATTTTACTGAAGTGGGGTAGTGTCCCACCTAATATTTTTCGTCATGTTTAATTTAATAATCACTTTGCTCTCATAAGGTGGACCAAGATTCACCTAATAAGGCCAAAGCGATTAATTAAAAAAAAAAAAATGATAAATAACAAAATAAATAAAGTTTTTTCCCATATTCAGCATTGCTCATTTGATAAGAAACTGGATTGCCAGCCCCGTATTAAGCGTCTGACATGTTCTCGTGATATGTGGAAAACCTTCAGAACAATTATCAAAAATAAAATAAATAAAAATGCAGAAACGTATGATCTCTAGCGCCTTTGTTTATTTATTTATTTTTTACACTTATTGTTCTTTGTTTTGAGCAAGCCTGCTAATTTCTTATTTTTTACAAAAAAAATTTAGAAATAAAATCTCTGGATATTTTTATAAATTCCAGGCTAAATTTTATTTTTAAAAATATTAATATTCTGCGGAAGAATGTTTCAGATTCTTTGTTCATTTACTGAATAGCAATTACAATCACGTTTTAAAACATGCGTCCAATCTCGTAGTTTATCTTTTTGCCCCCACCCCTTTTTTTTTTCCTTCCTGATAACGGAAGAGACGTACCCCGACCAAGTCTGATCTTTTCACCGCCTCCCCCTTCCCTCCCCCAATAATTTGGTGAAGTCGACGCTCCGGCTGTGAATTTAAAAAAAAATTGTTTAAGTAACCTAAAATCGTAGATGGCTGCACTCGCCATGTATTCTAACTTCTGAAATATTTTGGGTGGTTTAAAGGGGGGTTCGAAGAAAAGTTGGGTAGGCTGAAGCCCACCCTAGCCCACCTGTAGCGTCGCGCTTGCCTGTAGTACTGCGCTTGACTAATTTTTTTTAAAAATAAAGTTATATTTATTTACCTAAATCAAATTTTAACTCCGTGACATGCAGATACAACGCTTCCTTACTCCTTAAATCCCTTCCTTCAAGCCAGTGACCTTGCCTTACACTCCTCACTTCCAAAGCAGTCGTCAGTCATGCCCTACTGCCTCACTGCCCCTGGGAAATCTTAAGAGGTCTGGTACAGCTTTAGACTCCACTTTCCTTGTTGGAATCTCCTATTTACATAGTTGCACAAACAAACAGCAAAGCAATTACTAATGACCTTCCTCAGTGAATTTCCATCTACCCTCTTCATTCGCTCCAAGCCACACTAACACGAAAAAAAAAAAAAAAAAAAGGATTAAACAAAGGATTTGGAAAAGTGGAGAACAACTGAATTCTCATGGCCTTGCGGGTGCTATTTTGATAGCACTTCTACGGGGAAATAAACAACGCAGTTCCTAGGGGGGGGATACGTAGGGCTACACGACAAAAAACGCCAGACTCGTTATTACTGGCGAAGTCCAGATTATATTTTAATGTGAAAAAAATTGAAAAATTGCACATTATGAATTGGGTACGCAAGAAAAAATTCAGACCTCGGCGACGCCTCTGCTAATAATGTTCCGAAATCAGCCCATGCATATCCCAAAACAAGGTTAGCAAGATGTTTGTAACAAAGGAGACACTTCTGAACTTTGGGGGGGGGGGAATGAAAGGTGTTTCCATAGGAGACAATTCTGAACTTTTTCTTTTTTTTTTTTTTTTGTCTCAAGGTTTTATGGTCAAAATGGTGCACCCAGGCTTCGTTCTCCAGGGATAATCATTTCCATTATACCTTGTTATTTCTTACAAGGCTGAAAAAACTGGGTAGAAATTTCTATAGCTGTTGCTTGTGTTGATCTGTCAGCTGTTTCGGAACTCACCTGACACACACTTTCCGGTATCCTAAGTCATTATACACCATCGCATGCGAAGAATCATAACTTATGTGTAACATAACAACTGCACACACAGTAATCCTTTAGTCTCTTTGAATGGGAGAATTTACACGATCTACACGGTCTTGAGTTCGTAACGTCAACAGGCGCCCTGATCGAGCTTCGTCATTCGTGCTTGTTCTGCCAGATTTACTTTATATCCATTCGTAAACTTTTCGTAGTAATAAAGGATGACATGGCTATTCGTAGAAGTCATTATTCAAATTTTTTTAAGTATAAAAATGGGGTTTCCAAGTAATATACGTGGGTTGACCGAAAGTAATGCAAAATTGGGCATAACTTTTTAATTAACTGACAGAGGTCGTTCAAATTGAACATGCTGGTAGAGTAACTCTTCTTCTATAGTAACCCTTCTTCTTCATTGCATATTTGAAGGATAGAAGGGTGGAAGTCTGCTCGGACCTGCTGGAAGCGTTTGAAACCAATGAAGACATTTTTTCCCCCGATCAGGTGACAGGGGATGAAACGTGGGCGTATCTTTACGATCCGGAAACGAAGACCAATCCATGGAATGACGTCACACGTCTTCACCAAGGCCTAAGAAGTTCAAGAGCCAGTAATCAGTACAGAAAGTCATGGTGACTGTTTTGTTGGGATGATACGGGTGTCATTCTTCTTGATTTTCCTGAACGTGGCTCTACCATGACCAGCGAGCGATACATTGAGACACTCAGGAAGCTTAGAGAAGCCATAAGGAGGAAGAAACCGAAAAAGAATATGAGAAGGATCCATATTCACCATGACAATGCGAGATCACACACATATTTGCCAACAAATCAGGTGATCAGCAAATTAGGCTGGTCAGTGGTGCCCTATCCACCGTACAGGTCTGCCGCCCTACAACTTCCACCTGTTCAGCCCAATGAAGGACAGTCTCCTGGGACAACGTTTTGATGACACAGACGAGGTGCAAGTGGCTGTGAAGAAGTGTGTACAACAGTCTACACCTCAATTGTTTTCAAAGAGGATTCGAGAGTTGGGTTAAACGATGGCGCAAATGCATCGCTTGTGATGGAGACTATGTTGAGTAGTTCCTTTGAATACAGAAGAGTTACTCTACCAACATGTGCAATTTTCAAGACCTCTGCCGGTTAATAAAGAAAAGTTATGGCCATTTTTGTGTTACTTTCGGTGCAACCTTTGTATTATTTTTCACTCGTCAAATTTTTCAAACTGTAAACCTTCAAGATTAGTAGGTATTGCCAGTACCATTATAAAATCCAATCCTCGTGATCATGCAAAGTAGTTACTCTTCTTCTCTCTACTTCTAGACCTGCTAGTTCTCTTTAAAAAAAAACTGCTGATGGTGTACCAAAACTTCCACGTAGTTCCAAGTCCCTTTGTGCCCTGCATTTTGTACATAAAATGTAAACGTTGTCTCAGCTATGTGGGAGAGACGGGCAGGCAATTTAAAACAAGAGTCGCAGAACATAAGACTGCAATTAAGAACATTTCAAACAAACAGGTATGTACAGACTTGTTCAAAAAACTGGAAACAGTGTGATTTGACACTCTATGGAACCTGTGTCACCAGCACTTTCTTAACCCTTTAAGCGGCCGATGATTCTGAATCAAATGGTGCCCAAACTTTTCTAAGCTTCCTAAACAGAAATTGTTCACATAGCAGTGGCGTACCCGGAGGGGGTGGGGTCGGGTTTTGAACCCCCCCCCCTCGAGGGTAGACTGAGCACAAATTTAAAGCGATATATACACTGAAGAGCAATTGAATTAGAGAAACCTGTCTAGTAATGTGTCGCACCACCTTTCGCCCTGATGACGGCGGCGATTCGTCTCGGCATGGACTCGATAAGACACCGGAAGCGTTGGGAAGCCATACGGATCCCCGACCTCTGAACAAGCTCCCACAGTTCACGAAGATTTAATGGAGGGGGTCAGAACCTCGAACATCCCTCTCGATGGCATCCCAGATGTGCTCGATAGGATTGGGGTCAGGTGACCTAGCTGGCCAAGAAAGCGAGGTCACGTTGGTGGAGTGTTCATCCAACCATTCGGATACAATTCCGGAGCGATGGCACGGTGCATTGTCTTGTTGCAGGATGAGGTCCCCAGTGGGATGTTGAAGACGCGCAAATGGTCGTCCAGGATATCCCGGTAACGTTGACCTGTGAGGGACGATGTCACACGTACCAGGGGTCCCATTTAAGTCCACGTAAACAGTCCTCAGACGAAATGCCACCCCCACCAGCTTGAAGAGTACCCTGCTGGCAAGAAGGATCCATCGCTTCATGTGGATTGCGCCGTAGTCGTATCCTTCCATCCGCAGCATGTACCAACGTGAATCTCGACTCATCAGTCCAGGCAACATTTTCCCACATGTCTAGGGTCCAGTGGCGATGTTCCCGCGGCCATGCTAATCTTTGCACATTGTGATGTGTGGTCAGCAGCGGTACCCTCGTGGGACGATGGCTTCTGTACCCCATAGCGAGGAGATGTTTCTGGATGGTGTGGATGCTTACACGTTTTCGTGCACCAGCGTTAAATTGCCGAGTGATTTCTTGCACTGTGGCCCGTCTATCCGCTGTTACAATGCGAGCTGGCCGACTATGACCCCGCTCATCCACTCGCTGTTGTCCACGGCAGTTGGCCCTTGCAGAGATGGTTTTATCGTATTCGCTGTACTCACGGTGCACCCGTGACACAGTGGCTCGTGAAAATCCCAGTGCCTGCACGACTTCTGAGATGGAGTGACCCATTCGTCGGGCCCCGACAATTTGCCCATGATGAAATGCACTTAGATCCTTCGTCTTACCCATACTGCATCCGACTCTTACTGATTCCCGTCGCATCACTTCTTATATTGTCGGATCGCTGTATACGTCATGTCGTTTCCGTTTACAGGGCCGCCCACAGCGCCACATTTGCATAACGCCAGCTGTCTGTAATTCAATTGCTCTTCAGTGTATTTGCATACGAGGCTTTCACCAATGAACCAAACCTTTGAACCCCCCCCCCCCCTAAGAAATTTCTGAGTACGCCACGATCACATGGCGACTGGATTCTACGAAAGCTGCGAAAAAACAATACAATTACCCCTACTACCACACCAGTACCGAACATAAATCTGTCGCTAGTATAACATCTCGCTTAGTCCACTGTACTCTACTACATGACTCTAGACATGATCGGGGGCGGCTTGTTCCCCTGACAAAGACAACGTGCTACTGGGTAGAAACAAGTGACTCAAACATCTCTCTTTCGTTTCTTAGATTAGTCAACAGTGTTCTCGGGCTTTTAGCAGATAAGCAGTTAGAACGGATTAGTGACAGTCATTTTCCTAAATGACCACTTTGAAAAACAAAGTGGTCATTTTGTTGTGGTCGTTTAGTGTCAGTAATCCCCCTAAATGACCACTTTTCGTAGCTAAGGAGAAAGCATCGCTCCCTGACGAGCAAGTTCACTCATTTGAGACGCGTTCGACACACTTTTTAGACAGCGAAAATATTCGTTCGAGCTGATTGAAGCCAGTCCTGCTAAACCCGAGTTAATCCGTTCCAGCCGGTTAAAGGGTTAAAAGAAATACTATGAATAAAGAGAAGAACAAGAACTACTTTAAATGACCCAAAATCTTGGATTTTGTCACAGGAGTGACAACACCTCCTGATCCTGAAGGTGAGTAGGTTTACTGCGTGAAATTTTGAGCTGTGTTGAAATAATATATTCTTAGAAACCTTATTTTATACTTAAAATTTATAAACAACTTTTTTTCGCCCATAGTCTTACAGTCTGTATTTACCATACTGTGCTGCCATTCTGATTGGTGCAACTTTTACACCAATCCAAATACACTGGTGGAAAGTGAAAAAAGAACACCAAGAAGGAGACGTCTGATAACAACGAAATTTATACAGAATAATAACGGAATACAGAGGATAACGTGATCAAAACATTATGGCAAAATACAGCTGTATTTGCTGGTAAACCCAAAAATAACATTTCCATGTAACATGGTTAGTACAAGGTTGAACCGCCATGAACTGCGTCACACTGTGCAATTCTGGCATGGAGTCTGTCGTGCAGATGTTGGATGTAAGTTTGGGGTATTGAGTTCCAAGCATCCTCAACCTGGACGCGTAAATCGGGGATGGTCGTGGCTGGCCGTGGAGACCGAATAAGTCGTTGTCCCATAAAATCCCACACGTGCTCAATGGGGGACAAATCCGGTGAACGTGCAGGCCATGGAAGTTGCCTTACACCCTGAAGTGCATGTTGCGTTGCACGTGCCGTGTGTGGCCATGCGTTATCTTGCTGGAAAACACCACGATCGACCGACCTTACAAATGGCACAACAACGGGCTGAATGATGTTGTTGATGTAGGAGGTGCTGTTTAACGTACCCGGTACAAACACTAGTTGTGTACGGAGTGATAGCTGATCGCTCCCCACACCAGGAGACCAGGTGTAGGCCCTGTGTGTCGCTGGCGGATGCAAGAAGGGTGAAGACGTTCCCCTGTGCGTCTGAGAACACGCATACGGCCATCGGAGGCTCCCAAGCAGAATCTACTTTCATCGCTGAACACGACAGATCGCCATTGCGTTCTCCAGTGCAGACGCTGGCGACACCACTGCAGCCGTTCCTGGCGGTGGGCTGGAATCAGAGGTACACATGCCAGAGGCACACGTGCACGTAGTCCTGCATCCAGTAGACGGCTGCGGATTGTTCGCACAGTCACCTCAGGTGCAACGACAGCTCGGATTTGCGTCGCAGTGGATGTTCTGCTTGACAACGCCGCTCTTCTTATGCGTCGATCGGTCCGCTCATCAGTCCGTCTGTGACTGCCGGTTCCACGTCTTCTCGTGTGGGAATGTTCCTCGGACCATCTACGCCACCATCGTACCACCACCGATACTTCCCGTCCAATTCTCTCCGCAATACGACGATACGACCACCCGGCCTCGAGAAGTCCGACTAGACAACCTTGCTCAAAGTCCGATAACTGCTGAAATCATACACGTTTTCCATGTCCAGGCATTGCAGCTTCTTCAGGGTCTTCGCACGTGTCCGTACGCCGACGACCGATCACAGTTACTTGGCCGTACTCCTTAAATACCACCGACAATAATTTGCATATTATGCCGTGCTGTGGCGTAAGCGCTCACCGGTTGGTGCCGACATTAACATCACACCTACGTAATCTCGACCCCATTAACATATGTAAATTTCATGGTCGTCCGCCAATTCCTTCTTGGTGTTATTTTTTCACTTTCCGCCAGTGTGCAAAATCTCAATCGAAAACTGCACTCATGTCGAGAAATTAAGGATCAACGACAAAAGGCTATAAATTTCGGATTCGCAAGTCGTTGGTTTAACAATAAAAACATCGTGATGGCATCGAATCCCGTAAGGGCAAAGTATGTAAGAATGTCTGGGCACATACAAATTGTCAGGAATCACATGACAGCTGCGTACTGCCGATCGGGGATAAAAGCTGAAACGTGAGCGGGAAGAAATTGTTTGTTTTGTAGGTGTCGAAGGGTGGATCTGCCTTTTTTTTTTTTTTTTGTTATGGCTATACTTATACGTCTAAACGAACTCATTTGAATGATTTTACCCGTGGACGAATTGTTGGTAAGCTGGAAGAAAGACGGACGACGAGAGACAAAACGAAAGAGTTCGGAATTACCCAGAGCGCAGTACCACGGATCTGGAAACAATTTTATGAAAAGTTTAGTAGCGTCGTGATTCTGGACCCCCTAAAATTATGGGAGTCTAGGCCCAGACCTTGTAAGCCTCTGCGTAAATAGCCTTGAAAGCAGTAAAAAAAAAAAAAAAATGCTTAAGAGCCGTGTGGCTGTAGTGCCCTCATATCTAGTTTTAAAAAGAAACAAGTAAATCCTGCCCTTTTTGTCTTGCGCAATGAAAATATAAAAAGACAAGAAAAAAAATGTGAATAACCTAATAAATACACAGTTGACGTGGATTAGGAACATCAAATAGAAGGCATCGTTCTTTCCACGTTTATAAGTGAGTCACGGAAAAATTCTCATCGGCCGCCACCGGGAATCGAACCCAGGGTCATCCAGTTACGCGCCGAACATGCTTCCACTGCACCACAGCGGCCTCGAAATTATCTAGACTCACAAACGACAAACTGCCAAACCACCTGGCAGGTTGCTTTCTTTGGAGCCCCGTACAATGCTGAGGATTTAGCAAAGAAAAAATGGAAAGAGCGATGACTTCTATTTGATGTTCCTGATCCACGTCAACTGTGTATTTATTATTCATTCGCCTTCTAGTTATTTGTTCAGTTGCTGCTGTTCATTTTTGGTGAATTCCCAGCATTGTGCGTGGCTCCAAAGAAAGCAACCTGCCAGGTCGTTTGGCAGTTTGTCGCATATGAGTCTAGAGAATTTCGAGGCCGCTGTGGTGCAGTGGAAGCATGTGTGGCGCGTAACTGGAAGACCCTGGGTTCGATTCCCGGTGGCGGCCGATGATAATTTCTCCGTGACTCACTTATAAACGTGGAAAGAGCGGTGACTTCTATTTGATGTGAATAACCTGCTTTACAAATTATTTAAAAACATCGCAGTTATCAGTTCAGTACTAACAAACCTTTTCCCAAAAATTCTTATTCTTTTATATTATATTATGTTCCAGGCACACATCAACTATGCCATACTAACATGGGGACAGACAACAAAATATAATTTTAGAAAACTTGAAACTTTGCAAAATAAATATATTAGATTAATTTATCTTAAATTCAATACAAGCACACAGTTATCATTATACACCAACACAAAAGTTTACCCGAATAAATCTATTGAGTTGGTGCGAATGAAATGTTCGGCGCGAAGAATCAGTGGAGACAGGCCCTCACCACAGCTGAATGGAACCGCCCACAGGTGTTGCGGTTATTACTTCACAGAGTTACTATAAATAATAGGCCTAGTTGTAAGCGTTCGTGACTGCCACGGAGAAGACCTCTGGTTCGATCAAACGCAGATACGAACGCTCGAACCACTAAATATCCGCCGTGCGTCAGATGGGCACGTTAAGCCGTAGGGCACCGGGCACTCCCCCCCCCGCCCCTGGTAATAAATAAGGGCGTCTTCCACCCTCATGCTATCTCGCTTCCGTGTCAAGATGATCATATGTAAAGGATTTTTAGGAAGGGAGTGTCTGACCCCAGGTCTTAAACAACCCTTAGAAATAGGAAGCTAGGAGATTTGGGCTAGAGTGCCCGATAGGAAAGTGACACGGAAGCGAAGTAGAAAGGGGAGGAAGACGCCCTTATTTATTACCGGGGGCCAGTACCCGGGGTCCGACGGCTTAACGTGCCCATCCGACACACGGCGGATATATAGTGGATCGAGCGTTCGTACCTGCTGGGATCGAACCTGAGGTCCTTTCCGTGGCAGTCACGAACGTTGCCCACTCGGCCACCCGCGGCCTCGCTTCCGTGTCACTTTCCTGTCGGGCACTATAGCCCAAATCTCCTAACTTCCTATTTCTAAGGGTTGTTTAAGACCTGGGGTCAGACATATCCCTTCCTAAAATTCTCTACATCTGATCTGATCTGAAGAACAAGGTTCAGGCGTTGTTTGTTTCGCAGCAACGTGGCTTGCAAAGGAAGCATGTAGA
Source organism: Macrothele yani (assembly GCA_039090855.1). Lineage (NCBI taxonomy): Eukaryota > Metazoa > Arthropoda > Arachnida > Araneae > Macrothelidae > Macrothele > Macrothele yani. Next base: position 62,200,522 of record CM077029.1, read on the forward strand.
CGCCGGATTTGAGAGTCATCTTCCTGTAGGAATTTAAACTGGGCTATTCTGCAGGAATTGCCGCTCGAAACGTTAATAAAGCGTTTGTGGAGAATACAGCCAACGAACGAACCATTCGGCGATGGTTTGTGAAGTTTCGAAGCGGAGATACGGACCCGCAAAACGAAGCATGTGGTCACCTACCTGTTGCTGTTTTTGACGATGTTCTGTTACGTGTGGTTCAAGTGGACCTCCAAAAAACGTGTCGTGAGATAGCGGCAGAGGTAGGTGTTCACCACACGACAGTTGTTCAGTGTCTGGCTGCGCTGGGTAAGGTCAAAAAGCTGGACATGTGGCTGCCGCATGAGTTAACAACTGCGAACAAGACTAGGCGTTTGGAAGTCTGCACGTCGCTGCTTGCCAGGAATAAACAGGAACTTCTACTGCATCGAATCGTCCCCTGCGACGAGAAGTGGGTTCTTTATGAAAATCGGAGACCATCTGCACAATGATTAAGCAAGGCACAGCCTGCTGGATGGCACCCTAAGCCACCCCTACACACCAAGATGATGCTCCTTGTCTGGTGGTCAACAGCCGGGATAATTCATCAGAGTTTCTTGGCAAGAAGCCAAACCATCACTGCAGAACGTTATTGTGCTGAATTACACCAGATGCACCAGAAATTGCTGCAGAAACAACCGGCTTTGGTCAACAGACATGGTGTTCTTCTGCTCCAGGACAAGGTCCGCTCTCATGCCGCACAACGAACGATGCTGACACTAAGCGCCTTGGACTATGAAGCACTTCCTCATTCTGCCTATTACCCGGACTTGTCTCCGACAGACTATCATCTGTTTCGTCGCCTGGATCACTTCCTGTCCGGGCAACAGTTCACGACAGACAACGAGGTGCAACGTGCAGTTGATGACTTCTTTGGGTCCCAGCCACAAGACTTTTTCGTTCCGGGATCATGGCCTTGCCGGACAGATGGCAACTATGTGTCCAATGCGAGGGGGATTATTTCGCCTAGGTAAGTTGTCCTACTTTTCCGTTCTCGCCGTCCACGTGTGCTGGCCCTTTGCCGGACGTTTCATTTGCACCAACCCAATAATATTCTTGCAATCAACCAACTTTAATATTTTAACATTGGAAAAATCATGTTCAAGGGAATAAAAAATAATCTACACACTGATATAATAAAAATTATTCCACAGACACACCGTCTAAACTACACTGGCCCTCATTACTGGAATTCACTACCAACGGAACTAACACTACTAAATAATTTTAATCTTTTTAAAAAGAAATAAAAAAGTTACATAATGAATCACAATTACTAACCCATTAATAAAAAAAGAAAAAAATACTAGTTTCAAAATAAACTACACGTTAACCTACTAATCTCGTTTTACTTGCATTTCCATACACACCACTGATCATGCTTTGTGCTTTGACTTGTCTCTATTCTTTTTATGTACTTTTTTCTTTTTTGCGCTTTCCAACCGTATTTTGAAGAAGCGTATATGCTCCAGCTTTGTCCGTCAGCACGATATCTCGCGTAAAAATGGCTCGATTTCGATAAAATTTTAGTATGTGGTAGGGAACCACCTGGGGACGAACCCTATTGAAAATGGGTGAAATGGGGTCAAAGGTCCACGACATAGGAGCGGGAGCCATTCCATTGCTCTTATGCGTCATAATTTGCGTAAATATGGTTCGATTTCAATGAAATTTCAGTATGTGGTAGGGAACCACCAGGAGACGAACTCTATTGAAAATGGGTGAAATGGGGTCAAAGGTCAGGACATAGGAGCGCGATGCATTCCATTGCCCTTATGCGCCACAACGCGTAAAAATGATTAAATTTCGATGAAATTTTAGTATGTGGTAGGGGACCACCTGAGGCAAATCGTATTGAAAATGGACGAAATGCATGGGATCGAAGGTTAGGATATAGGATAGGGATTTATTCCATCGCCCTTATGCGTTATAACTTACGTAAAAATGCTTCGATTGAAACAAAACTTTATCATGTTGTTCCGGAAGTATACTTTACCGGTTCTGTTGAACATAATCGAAATGGGGTCAAAGGTCAGGTCATAGTAGTGAGATTTATTCTACAGCCTTTATCCTCATAACTTGAGTAATGATTTCTGGTATGTTGGAAAGCGTATCATGATAAATGCATTGCATGATTTTACTAACTTGTTTATTTAACACTGCTGTATAGGGAGCTCGGGTTTTGTCAGGAATTGTTGGGCTTTTCCCTGGCAATGCTCAGCAAAACAAATAAATGAAATGAAAAGATGACACCGAATTTTCGGTTGTAATGAGCACGTCTTTTGAATCCTTTCCGACGCGAATAAAATTTTCCAAAGTCATTCGAAGTCAATGGAACTGGTTCCGAAAAAATTCTACCGGATTTTTACATACAATCGATAAAACATTAATTCAGATATAGAAATAGCTACTTACTGCCACCAGCGGCCAAAAAGTATGTTACAAAAATTAACAAATGGTGCACCAAAAGTTTCTCATAGCAGAAGGAAGTACCAGAGATAAAGAGATTTTCAGATCGAACAGTTAAAAGAAGAAATGTAGAAGAAAACGTAACATAACTCTACGCCTTCACGCATAAGAATTTTGTATAGTGAAAAAGTTGAAAATAGGCGAAAAGTATTCTTCATGGCAAAAGCTATGCTAAGGAAGAAAGAACTTTCCAAATACGTCTTCCGGAAGCAGAGATAGCGAGAAAAAGGTTTAGACCTTTACGTCCCCTAGCGGGAAAGCGGTGCATTATTTAAAAAGGATAATGCTCCCCATCTTTATTGTAGCGAATGACATAGAGTAAAAGAAGAAATTTTTCAATAGTGTTTTTAGATGTGGAGATGCAGCTACAAACAGAAGTACACAAACACCACCCAGTGACAGAACTGTGAACTATTAAACTCCTCAAATACAAATCTAAAGTGTTCCACATGGTAAATGGTATCCGATGGCAAAAGAACGTTTTTAAATCACACATTTAGGAAAAGAGATATTGCGTAAAACATATTAAAAATTTGCGTCCCCTAGCGGAAATTGTGCATTATTTTGGGGAAAAAACACACAGAGAGTTTTCATAGTTAATAGTATCTGACGGAGAAAGGATTTTTTTCAATACGGTTTTTAGTCCAGCAGATACTGCTGTAAACGTAGTGGCACAAATGACGATTATTGATGAGCAGCAATCTAAAATAGATGCGTAAAACACATAATGACGCACGTGATCACGCATCTTGCTTATATTCTGCGTAAGTGACGCTTACGGTCATATACGTAAAGGTATATAATTCAGCAGCAGTTGTGTGTATATATACTATATATGGCGTGAGAGTCGTGTGCATGGGCCGCGGGTGGCCTAGTGGTCAACGTTCATGACTGCCACGGAGAAGACCTTGGATCCGATCCTAGGCAGATACGAACGCTCGAACCACTAAATGTGCGTCGGGTGGGCACGTTAAACCGTCGGGGCCCGGGTACTGGCCCCCAGGTAATAAATATGGGCGTCTTTCTACCTCGCTTCCGTGTCACTTTCCCATCGGGCACTGTAGCCCAAATCTCCTAGCTTCCTATTTCTAAGGGTTGTTTAAGACTTTGGGTCAGACACTCCCTTCCTAAAATCCTCTACATATGATCTGAGTCGTGTGCATTAGAGATGAGTTCGGGCTCAATTTTAGGAACCCGGGCCCAGATTCTTGGAAAATTTTGCTTATCAAGGCTTGCATTTATGCATTATACACTGGCCAAAGATATGGTCCAATCTTGATTTTTAATAAAATGAAAAAAATGGGAATGTGATTTTTTCCCAGTTTTTCGATACCAGACCTCCTTAACCTAATCCTTGCTTGGGCCATAGGTTTGGACAATGCATAAATGCAAGTCTTGCTAAGCAAAATTTGTCTTGCAATGGCAGCTAGCTTAAGAAATTGAAAATCCTTCCGCCATGGTAACAAATCCACAATGAAATTCAACACGTGTAATTCAACCGGGCTCGGAATTACACGTGTTGAATTAATTACAGTAATGAAATTCAAGACGTGTAATTCCGAGCCCGGGCCCGAGTGTTTCGGTATTTAATGAATTCTGAGCCCGTCCGAGCCCGAGCTCATCTCTAGTGTGCGTCACGTGACATCACCAACGCTATATATTGTAGAAGGATTTTGTTTCGATGTGGGCCTTACAATTTTTCTGGCCCTGGGTATCTCAGTCAGGCCCTAATCGTGTTTAGTTTTGGAAAAAGATTTTCGATTTTAAACATTCTTAAATATTAAATATAAGAAAAAAGAATCAGCAGTTCTCAATTCTTTTAAATGTTTCCTATTTCTATTGCTAGGTTTACAGCCTGAATATTTCACGATAAAATTCTCAGCCTTCGAAAACTTTGCTTTCATCCACCAAAACACAATTTTTTTTAATCACTACCCCAAATTTTTTCATCACCCCCATTTGAAATTCCCGGATAAATCCCTGCATTATTTTGATTATTTTGAATGATTCTAAGCGTTATTTTGAGCTGTTTGCTTATTTGGGTAAATCGCGAAATGTGTTTATGTGTTCTTCTCATTGCTTCTATTAATTTTTTTTGCTCTCTTTTTTATTTTAATAGCTGTCGACGGTGGAAGAGGATAAAGGATCTGTTGAAGGAGAAGCACGTGGACGAACGTGTGCTGCAAAGAGGGGGCCAGCAAACAGCCTCCAGGAGGTGAGACAGCAGTAAAGATTCAGGTTGGAGGGAGCAGACGAAAGAGTGAGAGGGAAACAGTGTTTGTGTCTGTGTGTGTATACGCGTGTACCTCAGACTGGGGGAGCTTCGTGTGTTGCCAACCCCCTTTCTCTAACAATGCGATCTCCTGGTTCTGTTTGGTACTGACAATGGCTTATCCTGACAACGGCTGCCGCTCGTCTAACGGGCCCCAGGTTCCCCTTGGTCTGCAGAAACCCCCTGAAAAAATGTCGGCCTCGTTTATTTTCCACACTGCTTGCGCCTGCCTTCGGCCGAGATGAAGAAAATATCGAATAATATTTGCACAGGAATACATTTTCCCGCCACCAGGTATGGATAATAAAAACAGTGTCACACCGAAGAAACCGGAGAGCAGAAAAAGAGGTATTATTATTATTATTATTATTAATGTTGTCTCATTAGCTGCTGTTGTTTGTGTTGTCAGAGAAGGCTTTGGATTATATTATTGAAGTTATCTACAACTAATCATTCGAATTGAAAATCAAATTCTTAATTCCTTTGGTAATTTAAAATTAAGAAATTCCATCTGTGTTTGCTTCTTGTTTTGCACATACACAAACTTAAGAATTTCATCTATGGAAAAACAAGAAGCACAAAATTAAGAATTTCATCTATGGAAAAACAAGAAGCACAAAATTAAGAATTTTCATCTATGGAAAAACAAGAAGCACAAAATTAAGAATTTCATCTATGCAAAAACAAGAAGCACAAAATTAAGAATTTCATCTATGCAAAAACAAGAAGCTTTGGAACAAGATGTAATTCTAAATGAAAAAAGAAAAGGCGCCCAGTAAACATTCAGTGTAACCAGTTTGCTGGCTTTCTTACGATTTTGAAAGGGTAAGGTAACAACATAGAAAAAAAAACGAGCTTGAAGTTTTTCAAAAGAAATTCGAAATCTAATTTACCGTTGTTGTTTTTTTTAACACTTTTATCGGAATTTACAGTAGATTCCGGTTAAATGGGCCATTGATTAATCGGGGGCAGCCGTTTCTTTGGGGCAATTCTTTAAGAACATCCCAAATTAGCTCTTCGGAATAAAGGTTTCCACAATTATGGCAACAGCTTAATTGGAACAATGTATTCAAGTTCCAATGTGACACCATTAACTGAAATCTTCTGCATTGATGAAAACTAGAAGATAGGAAAAACAATAGCAAACATTCGGTGTGACCAGTGAGCTGGTTTCCATATGATTTTGAGATGGGTGTTGGACATTCTTTGCCACACAAACTTGAGCCCCAAGATGTCCTCGTCCTAGTTATTCGGAAGCCCGTGGTAAAAGTAAATGGGTTTCATATTAAAAATAATAATAATAAAGTACGTAAATAATTTTTTTCATTGCTGGCACTGTCTATGCTTACTTCCTTGCGTCCATTTTGCGAAGTGACTGAAAGGTTCATTTAATTTTCAACTTTAGAGAATCACGCAGGGGAAGTACTTCTCCATCATCATCATCATCATCATCATTGTCAATCATTATAAATCCACTGCGGGATGAATGTCTCCCCAAGATTCTTCCACAACGATCTGTCTTGTTCTAGTCTTTTCTATGTCCCTCCCGCATTGCTTGCAAATTTCAACCACCCATCTCCGACGTGGTCTTCTTCTGGGTCTTTTCCTATCCCTTGGAATCCAGTCTAAAAATTCGGTTGCCCATCGGTGGTCCGTCGTTCCGGCAAAATGTCCATCCCATTACCATTTCAGGGATTTTACTCTGATCACGATGTCTTCCACTCTTGTCATTTTCTTGATCCACCAGTTCCTTTTCTTATTTCTCCTGGTTACACCAAGCATGCACCACTTTATGCTTCTGTCAGTTGTCTGCAGTCTTTGTATGTCTTTTTTAGTTAAGTTCCACGTCTCTGCTCCATGTGTGAGCGCTGGAAGGATGCATTGATTAAACACTTTTCTTTTAAGACATAATGGCTTACTACTCGTAAAAATTGTACTGTTTCTCCCAAAAGCTTTCCATCCAGGTTTTATACGCCGATTAATTTCTTCATCAGTGTGCCCTCTCTTGATATCTGCTGTTCACGATAAATGTAGGTATCGGTTATCTCCAGCTTTTCCCTGTGATTGATAAATCTTCATTACTTGTAAAAGCATCGTACATCACTTTTGTCTTCTGAAAGTTCATTTTTTACCCCACTTCTTTACTCTTGTCAGCAAGTTCGTGGACCATACTCTGCAGCTCTGAAGGGGTAGTTCCAAAACTGACTACATCATCAGCAAAACGAAGTTGAGTCAAATAATCTCTATTAATCTTCATCCCTTTGTTTTCCGAGTTTAGTGATTGAAAGGCATTTTGCAACGTGGCATCAATTTGGGAGATATGGCGTTACCTTGTCTCACTCCCTTTCCAATTTTTATTGATGCTGTATCCTCAAATAGTCGAACCTTTGCACTTGCATTTTCATAGATGTTATTGATAATGCTAATGTATGCATCTTCAATACCGCCGGATTTCAAAGCCATTGTAACTACTGATGGTTTCACAGAATCAAAGTACTTTTTATAATCAATAAAAGCCATGCATAATAGGAGTTCATATTTCCTCGCTCTTTCAATTAGTTCTCTCAGCACATGGATGTGATCTATAGTACCGTAGCCATTCCTGAATCCAGCTTGTTCTCTCGGTTGAGCTACGTCCATTGTTATCTTCTATCGATGTGAAAGAACCTTAGTGAAGATTTTATAAACCACTGATAGGAGACCTGAACTTGTAGTCTCTAAGATCCTCAATGTCACCTTTTTTATATAGCAGGATCGTTGCAGCACTTACCGATACTAGGTATAATATCTTTTTTTAAAAGATCTTGATTTCGATACATGGAGACAACGCAGCAAATATGTACCGAAGGTACAATGGTATGCGAAAAAAAATAAGAGAAATAAATCCGTTAGCGGCTTATATATCATGTGCTGCGCATTCTTTGAACTTACTGGGTTATTGGGCTTTTGAATGTGGCATGAAACGCAAACATTTTTTTTTTTTTTTTTTTTTTTTTTTGGCACCTTGCAAAAGTTATTTAGTTTTTTCAGTGTATCTACGCATAGATGGTCGATAATAGATAGATATTTTGGAGCACATGATTTAGTTTTAAAGTTTCTCCCTGAGACTAGATAGTTTGCTAGGCATGATGCTGCAAAAGCTTTGTCAAAATATTGTGACAATATTCTTTAAGCATCGAAATGTTTTACAAGCGATGATCAAAAAGCGGAAACACGTTGAGAAGCCATTAATCTATTTGAGCACTTGTCTTTTTTTCGAATTGGTGAAAACACAAACGTTGCTGGTGGTGGGACTCCAAGCAGTATTCTGCTGCTCCGCAGCCGAGTGCTTTCTCAATAAAGCTACACCGACAAGTGCTTAACACTGATACTTGCCATTCTGACATGTGCATCTTCTCTGTAATGCGTCACAAGTCTTGATATTAAACTCAAGATAAACGCCATAGAGTAGAACCAGGCAAATGAGTTTGGGTATTTAAGAAGCATGTTTGTCACTTACAAACATTTGTCAGGGAAAACAAACTTAGTAGTGAAATCAGTAGGAGAGTGAGTTCAGATTTGAAGCTCATAGCTGACTTAGGTGGATTTCACAGGACTCTGTTGCGTTCTCTAAAAGGTTTCGAACGAGTTTATATATGAAAGCTTAAAATAGTATTAGTGGTCCGAATTTCTTGGCGTAGAATATAAATAAAAGTTTCCAAGCTATCGCACATCAACCAGATTGGTTTTTCAAGGAAAGTAGACAGCTAAATGCAAACTGGAACACTTCAACAATTTGAACGTGGTGACTTGATTAGACAATAAATGAATAGGCGCAAATGTGATCAGACATTTGAAGAAACGAGGTCACGTTGGTTGGGCGCGCGGTACTGTCGTACAAAACACAGCATTACTTGAAGAATTGATTCCAAATGCGTGGCAACTCGAGAGAGACGCTAACATTACAAGCCTCGCTACTGGTCAAGATTTCCAAGGTTTCGCGAATGGCAGTAGATTTAGGCATGGAGTAGGAAGCTAATTTCTTGATATCATTCCACATAGGATCAGCGGACTTGAACTTGACCTCTCTTGATAGGGCAGTGGTTATTTTTACCATCTTTTGTATCCCTTTTATGTTCGTTGATTCTAATTCCAAACGACCGTTTGGTCATTCCGATCTAGTATAGCCTCGAGCCGTCCGGATAGTGTAGTGGGATTGCTTAAACACCTGCCTCATTGAGAAGAGGGGTTTGTCAATATTTCTCTTAAGCATCGTATATAAAGATGCCGGAGACCTTATGCCGACACCGAATCTCATCCTCCTGAGCGCGTTTAGCGTGACCTCGTTTCTTCGAATGTCTTATCACATTTGCGCCTATTCATTTATTGTCTAGTCAAGTCACCACATTCAATTTGTTGAAGTGTTCCATTATCCAGTTTGCAGTTATCTGTCTACTTTCCTTGAAAAAAGCCAGCTGGTTGATGTGCGAAAGCTTGGAAACTTTTATATATATTCTACGCCAAGAAATTCGGATCACTAATACTATTTTAAGTGCAATTGGTGTACAGTTCTTTGTTATTAATTATATGAAAACGTAATTTTCCCTATACTATGATGTGCGGCAATGAAACCTGGATGCTGCAAAAGAGACATTGTGTGCTGCAGAGACGCGTCACGGTGGGTTTGTGGCAAGACACGTCCTGATCTTGTGAGGAACGACGATGTATTGCAGATGTGTAAGTCGAAGCAAATGTTGTTATAGTAAATGGCGACAAATATTCTGAGGTGGTTTAGCCACCATGTTGAAAGAATGAATTAGGTAACCAAGAGAATTCATCCCAAAGCGGCAGCGAAGGAAGAAAGCAGAAGACCAAGAAAATCATGGTACTATCGTATATAGTGGAAAACCTGAAAGAGAAAAAGATAATTAATATGAAATACAAAGCGTTTCGTGTGATATGTGTAATGGATGTCAGTGAAGCTCGAGTTGTGTGCCAAGATCGCTGTAAATGACGACGTCTGATACATCAGCAGTAAGTAAAGTCTAACATCATCAGTAATTTTCATCTGATTTTGATCTTGCTCTCTTTTTTTTTCAAGGTGTCAACTTTTGTATCTCAAAAAAAGAAACAGCTTAAAAAATGTTAATGGGTAAACCGTAATATGTGGTGTATTTGGGTACTACTTACGTACGACAGATTTATTAAGAAAGTAGGTAGAAAGACTAGGTCAAAAAAATTTTGCTGGAATTTTTTTCAGTGTTTCGGTAAATCGGAGGATCGGATTCTGTATTAAAACACATTCCCGGATCCAGGAGCTGATATATCGTCAATTTAGGCGCGTGCGGTTCCCTGCCGGAGCTTTTCCCGCCTCTTTGTTCAACTCCGACTTGCTCAAAAACTAAACTGCAACTAGAAAAGAAAGAAAGGTAATAAAAAAAATGTGGAACGCCGGAATACCTAAAGAATGAAGTAGCAGATTATATAAATGCCGTCTACATTCGAACGCATCCTGTTTTACGTTTTCCTTCTCGATTTTTTTTTTTTTTTTTTTTGCAGCTTACCCACATACAGATCGGCATCACAACCACGGGCGATGAAGTAAAACCTGGAGTGAGTGAGCAAAGGAAAATAATAAATCGCCGGAAATATTTTTGGATAAGTAGACACCGCGTTGTGAATGATATGACGGTTTCTCTCCCCTACTCACCTCTTCAGAGGTGTATGCGAGTTGGTTGCAGTAGAATGGTTAAGAGGGAGGGCACAATGCACCCCACTGTCCCCCCTCCCCTTGAGACCATTCAACCTCAGTGCCCGTATGCGGAGAACAGCTGTTCAGTTTTGTTGTGGTGTTAGTCGAGAGTGACGTAGTTCGAAGGTAAAAGGGAATCTGGCACTTTCCATAAGGAATAACAGCTGATTTGGTAACCCCCTAAGGTATGAAGAGATCGGTTTCATTTTCCCTACAGCAGCTGGAGATTTCGCTTATTTTTAGATTTGTTTACCTCTTTCATTCCTCATAAATGGCGATATTTTAGAGATATACGCGCATACCTATCTGAAATAATTAAATAGAAAAATGTAGAACCACCGGTATTTTGACCACATTATTTCATTTTTATTGCGCAGGAAATGGAATGTTTAATTTTGTGGAAGAAATATTCTTCTCATAATTGGGGGAAATACATCAGAATTATTAACAGAGCAATCAAACATCTCTGAATCGTCTGTATTTACTGTTCATCACATAACATCAATCACATCAGGAAACTTGAAAATTTTATCGCCCTGGAGAAGAAGCCTGATTGTCCGACGTATTTCCACATATTATGAGAAGAATATTTCTTCCACATATTTGCCTACCTGGTGTGTAATTAAATAAAGCAGACAAGAAGGAGAATTTGCTTCGATTGGCGAAAATCTAAGAATGTTCTGATTCTTAACATTCAGATACTTGGGACTTCATCGTACTGGGAGGTGGAACTCATAGCACACCTGAAAGGAAATCGGGAGATGTAGGTTCGATTTCCACTCCAGGGCGATGAAATTTTCATGTTTTCTGCGTTGTGATTGATGTTACGTGATGAACAGTAAATACAGGCAGTTCAGAGATGTCTGATTGCTGTGTTAATAATTCTATCGAGTATTCAGGATCAGGTGTTACAGAGATTTTATACGGGGTTTTAGGATTTCATATAAAATCTCAAAATGCAACTTTTATTCCATCTCGTGCTCCACTCCCTTTGTCTCTACAAAGCGGGAGAGAAATTTCTCAGAGTCAGTTCCCCATTAGACACCGGATGCACGGTTGTTTACTAAGACGACATTTTGTCTATACGTAGTATTTGCCCTTTGTATGTTGAATGGAGATTAACTCTATCGCGCCTCTTTTGATGCTTTTCAGGTTTCAATTTCAATGGTGCCGACTAATGCATTAGCCCTCACATTTTACTTTGAAGCTTAAGATTTACCGAGAGCAGTGTGGTTCCTTCTTGCGGGGAATTTTAGGATATGCTTAAGGGGATTTTTTGGAGACGAGGGAAGGAGGCGAAAGACACAGTTGTCTCTAGGTTTAGGAAGGAGCGGTCACGAGAAAGTGCGACGTGGTGATTGCCCCAGGGTAGGTCTTAGGTGGACCGCCAGGTCAGGGGATTTCACGACAGCAGGAGAGATGATCGAAAGCGGGACTTAAGAAAAGGAGAATTGGAGTTAGAAGGGGAGCAGTTAAGAAACAGCCCAGTTAACGGACAACCTTTGCAGGCAATTAAATGAAGAAAAGAATAAAAGTTTCTTAGACATGTTTACGAATCGCAAGAATTATTTGCATACAATTTTACTATGATCTAGCTTCAACTATATAAGAATTAGCAACTCAACCACGCAATGTTTATGAAGTTAACAAGAACAAAGATAGCAAAAGAACTTGTTAACACAGAGCTGGATAAAGACCTTAGTGGGCCTCTAGGCCCGTTTTGGTAAATTGTGGTGAGAGCCACGGGTGGTCTCCAACCCCGTAGGTAAATTGCAGCTATAGCTTGGTAAATTGTGGCGAGAGCCACGGGTGGTCTCCAATCCCATAGGTAAATTGCAGCTATAGCTTGGTAAATTATGACGAGAGCCACGGGTGGTCTCCAATCCCATAGGTAAATTGCAGCTATAGCTTGGTAAATTATGGCGAGAGCCACGGGTGGTCTCCAATCCCATAGGCAAATTGCAGCTATAGCTTGGTAAATTGTGACGAGAGCCACGAGTGGTCTCCAACCCCATAGGTAAATTGCAGCTATAGCTTGGTAAATTGTGGCGAGAGCCACGGGTGGTCTCCAACCCCGTAGGTAAATTGCAGCTATAGCTTGGTAAATTATGGCGAGAGCCACGGGTGGTCTCCAACCCCATAGGTAAATTGCAGCTATAGCTTGGTAAATTGTGGCGAGAGCCACGGGTGGTCTCCAAACCCATAGGTAAATTGCGGCTATAGCCTAAGGGAAGGGTAGACGACAGCGACTTAAGTTCTACCCGCAACTCCATATCGGCTAAATGTTTATGGGCAAAACACAATAGCCTACATCTTTATAGTAAGGAAAATCAACTAATATTTCCAAGTTAAATATCTGTTTATATGGTTGCTATAAGAGGAATAAAAAAACCTTTGCATCGCGGATACCTCTCTACTTTATTATGTTTTTAAGGAAAGCTGAATATATATCATTTCATTTCTCCTTCAGGATTCAACCTCAGCTTACCCCAAAATCAATATTTTGAAAAATATGATGCAAATTTCACCAAGTCAAGTCTGGTTATACATCCTCCTCTATAATCGCTTATTTTCTTAGACAACATTTCTTTCCTTTGCAGGGCAGTTTTGGATTTCCTTCTGCGAGTGACATCACCCGAGCTTTGGAATGTAATATACGTTTGAGTCCGAAAAAGTTTCAGAACTCGTATAAAATTATATAAGCTTGGATGGGGATGATAAAAGTTAGTATTAAACCGAGCGTGAAAAGACTGGCATGCATTCGCCGTATGTTTTGTTGCTGCCTAGCATTCAGCATTTGTTTACCTCAAGAAATATCCTTTTCTGTGAGTATCTCCAAAGCGCCAGAACTTTCTTCCACAGCAGCGTTTATTATCTTTGATGAACGTTCAGAAATATCCTCTTCAGCATTTCGCCGCAATTTTCTTGTGGGGTTGTAATGACCTAGGCCGCCCCCGTTGGCGCAGTGGTCTAAACGATGGCTTCTAATCAATCGTTCGAAAGGGGTCCGTGTTCGAATCCCGGTGAGGCATGGATGTTGTGTTTGTCTTACGGCACTGGCGGTCTCCCTTCCCTGGAACCAGTGGACCTAAATAAGGGACGGGCGACTGCTTATAGCCCCTGAGTTGCTCACGGTGGTAGTTAAACACCCAATCAAAAATAATAATAATAATAATAATGACCTAGAACGTCTAAAGATTAAAGGGGATTATTTAGCCGCAATTTACCTACACCCCTCTATGCTAACACATCTGAGTGGGGCCTCAAAGAACTTATGATGAGGAATCATTAGGAAGTCCGTTAAAAGCACGAAACTGTTGCAATATGTTTGTGATAATTAATACGTAGTGCATTCTTCTAACTAATAACTTATCAGCAAAGTTTTCATAATATGTCATTGCATTTTCCATTGTTCTCATAAGAACATTTAAGAGCTTAAGGTTTCTAGATGTTGTCTAAGATTTTCTAATGATTTAGTATTGAACAATTAATTGTCGAAGCCACAGAGGACTTCGAAAATTAACTGTTCCAAGTGCAAATTGGGAGGTATGAGTGGATGGATGGTAGTGAGCCAGCTGAAACTGCCTCGACGACCCCACTGTACACAGTGACATGAAACCTTAACTCTTAGTGAGTCACTGCCTTGAAATCTGTTCGTCTTGCGAAAACCCCAGACAGCTAGCACATTAAATCCTTAATTATGAACTGAGCTAAATTAGGTAACCTAACTGCCAGAAAAGAGTCTTTTTAACTTACGAAATCAATCTTTTATTAGCATCCAAGTCCTTCAGTCCAACAATACATCGAAGATAATCATCATCATCATCAGCATATAATATAGTTAGCAACTCTATACTTCACAATGAAAGCCACAAACTGAACCTCTATGTCTTGAGGCTCCAAGAGATCTCAGAACAAATTCAACTTCTTTACATATCTAATCGTGAAAGTACAATGTAAAAGAACGTTATTCTAACCAAAGTAAATCAACGTTATTCTAACCAAAGTAAATCAACGTTATTCTACCCACAGACACCACACTTTTTGATGCTCGCTCCACACATTATGTAGATCATTCTTATCTTATCAACACACACACATACGTCATCATTCACCCTCACACCAAGATTGCTCCCACAAAAAAAGGAAACTCAATATTAAAGTTAAATTAGAGTATAGGTCATATACTCCCAAAATTATTCTAATTAGACAGCATTTAAGCCAGTAAATTAATGCCTGTAGATGACACACTTTTAATTTGGCCTGAAACAAGCTCCCAAAATTCAGTTTAGAACAGCGAATCTTCATTCTGTGTGTGTGCGCGTGCGTGTGTGTGTGTGTGCGTGCGCGTGTACGTGATTAAAAATTAAAAAATCTTCATTTCGGGGGCCTTCCATCACCGCGGGGTCCCGAGCCTAGGCTTCGTGGACCTCCCTGGCAAATTGCCAAATCGCTTTTTAAAAATATACTGTTTCTTCCAAATGCACTCCAGTCAACTTTTATACACCTATTAATTTATTCTTAGTTGCAGCCCTCGGTTGACATTTGTGGTCTAAGTAGATGTAGGCATCTGTCACTTCTAAATTTGCACCGTTGATACTAGATTTTCTGTTTGTTAATCCACCAGGTTAGTTTATGTAGTCCTATCTGTAGACAGATTAAAGGAAAGGAGATGCTGTCTTTCACTCCTGCAAAATATATAATAATTTCATAAAAATATTGACTTTGAAATAGAAGAAATTCACTAAAAAATGAATGCTCCCAGGTACCATCAGTGCCAAGTTTTTACAAAGTTGATGTGCTGTACAAATTTTTTATTTAATGCCTGTATTTTTTCATAAAATGAATATTTTTTAATATAACTTGAAATCATATATGCAAACAGACATAAAAAAATAGACGAAAAGCTTTGCAATTTTCTTTGTTCCTCAACACTGCCTTAAAAAACGTTTAAATGAAATTTCAAATTTTTAATTACTATTGTATGGCCCAGTGGCCAACGTTCGTTACTGTTACGAAAAAGTCTCAGGATCGATCCCAGGAGGGTGGAGCGCTCGAGCCACTAAATATCCACCGTGCCTCGGATGGGCACCTTAAGCCGTCGGACCCTGTGTGCTGGTCCAACGGTTGTAAATAAGGGCGCCTCCCCTCAATTTCAACCTCGTTTCAGTGTGTCTTTCCTGTGGGGGCCTACGCCAAATATCTTAGCTTCCTACTTCTAAGGGTTGTTTTAGACCTGGGGTCAGACACCCCCTTCCTGTACCTAAATTTCAAAATACTTTTTTAAAAATTTTGAATGACTCCAAAAAGAAAAAAATAAGAAGCTAGGGGATGCTCGTAATTTAGATTACATGTAAGAAATAGATACATGTGTTATATAGATTTAACACAAGAATGTTTAGGCAAAAGTATTAAATCTCATTCGCAACTATACTATTTCGCTTCCGTGTTCCATTTCCTTTGTTTCCACGATGCGTGAGAAACTTTTAGCTTTGTCACCCCAGTCAAGAAATAACAGGAAATACGGTTTATTTAGAGACTCCCGGCTGTTGCATTTTAAAAGTCTTGGCTTTGTATTTAGTAGCGGCATTTGGTACTGTAAAATTCAATTTGCACCTTTCGGCTCTATGTTCAAAGGCACCGAAGGTTATGCAGGAGCGACAATCCTCAGCTTTGAGATTTTTATCTTGGAACGCGGCTCTTTTAATTCGTGGGAGAGGAAGTATCGCTGTGTGTGTTAGAAGGGGTTGGTGGTCTTTCGCTTGAGGGTAAGGTGCAGAGATGGAAACGGGTCACGGGTCAACGGGTTGAAAATTTCTTACGGGTTCAACGGATCGGATCAAGGTGTTCCTGACCTGATTTTGACCCGGTTTTATTCCCGTTTTACTTTTGAAAAGAGAAAAATATATTCCAAAGAAAAATGCGCGTTGTGGAATTCTGTAGTCGATACTGGTGCCCGCGGAGTGAATAATGATTTGCCATGCAAAAATATTGGTGTCTCTTTCTTAAAGCAACGAAGATTTCCACCGACCGACGTCAGACAAAACACCGACTCCATATCGTAAAAAGATCCTTCCTTTGCGTTCTTTTACAGTGAGATTGTCCAGGGCAAGGTACAGACAAACGCCATTCGCCTGCTTCTCAGCTGATTCACTCTCTCCTTGCGAAGTTCACTGTATGACTAAGAGTTATTTTTCACATCACATCTTTTACATTGAGTATTCAGAAGTTTTCGATTGATGTGCTAACATCCCGTTCCCATGACATGTCATGTCGAAATTAGTATGGATGGATTTAATATTAAGGAGGTTGAGAAAAGCGTCGAGGCCAACAAATACGTGCTTGTTGAAAACCACAAGAGGAAGAGTGAGTGCTGGAAATTGTTTCGTGTCATTAAGGAACCGGTGAAAAATTCTGTGTTGTTTGGTCTTGCTTGTTGTTCAAAATGTGGAAAGTGTATAATTACAACGAAAGATGTCGACGGTGTAATAACAGATTGTGGAACCAAAAATCTAATGGGCCATATGAAAATATGCGCATCTCCATCAAAGCGTGGAAAAAGCGAGCAATCTAAATACATTTAAAAGAAAAATGCATTTGTGTAATCGTAAATAATGATCACGGTCATAGTCAACAATTATTCTGGATTACGCAAAATATTGGCACTAAAATTTAGCAAGTAACCAAATTTTATTGTTAAACAATAATTTCAGTTATTAAATATCAAGCACTTATTAAGGGATGAATACATATATTACGTTTATATGTACATATATATACATTGAGTTTCGAATTCATAGTTCAAAGCAGATTTTTCCGGGGCAGTTACGGGTCCGGGTCGGGTCGAGTTATAGGACGACCGGGTCCAGGTCCGAACTTGTTGACCCGTTTCCAACTCTGGTAAGGTGGTGAAGGGAAAGGGTAGTCAACTCGGAGAGATAGAAGGGGCGAGTCGTGTAAGAAGCCTGAGTGCTTTGTTCTCGGGCATAAGTTTCTTAGCAGTGGGGAAAAGAGGGTTTTTTCCGATGGCGAGAAGAAAAGGTGTAGAATGTTATTGGTAGCGAGTATCCATAGGGAACGGAAATATTTTACAGGGGCTCGCAGCAAGCCGGACAGTGGAAGCATTAGGACAACCTTTGCAGAAGTAAATAAGAAAAATAAATCGTTTTTATAAGGTACAGAAGTATTTCATGAAATAGTGTAGCGTCCTCTTTACAATATTTAGCTTTTCTGTTGTTTCCATCAGATTGCTGTTTGCGTACCAAACACTAACTGCGAACCCCGAGATGAAAGAATGTATCATTTTTATCGTCAATTACGTAGAATCGTGCTCATTATTTTACAACTTTGACCTGGAAGAACAAACCAAGTTAACACATTATAACGAAGTAAATTTCTCCGTCATTTTTATCCGCGCCAGGATTCGAACCCGGGTCCCCTCATTCCGGAATAAGTTGCTCTACCAATTGAGCTACGCGGACGTTTTTTTATTCTGATTCCTATCTGCCTTTATGTCGTGTGCGTCCTTCTGGCAGGTACGTCACATCTCCTGGTACGTTACATCATCTCCCCTTATTTTTTTTTATTTATTTATTTTTTTTTTTTTCTGAAGTGCTGGAGAAGGGATTCTCTGATTTTTCCTATCTCGCAGTGTGGAAATAACATCACACCATTGCGAGATTTTGGACGGTCGGGTCATCCGGATAGTTCGGGCGCCATTATAATAACGAAGTAAATTTCTCCGTCATTTTTATCCGCGCCAGGATTCGAACCCGGATCCCCTCATTCCGGAATAAGTCACTCTACCAATTCAGCTACGCGGACGTTTCATTCTGATTCCTCTCTGCCTTTATGTCGTGTGCGTCCTTCTGGCAGGTACGTCACATCTCCTGGTACGTTACAACATGAATGCTACCTTTATACCTATTTTGATTTTTGCATTAATTTTTTTCTTCTGAACTCATCGTAAAAACCAGGTTAAGAAAAATTCTGTACGACCTCATGTTTTCAATGCATGAAAAAAAAAGAAAAAAATACTTTCCTTTGAAATACTAGATAGTAAATCCTAGTACGATTTTGTTTCATAATCAGTAAGTACCCCTATTACACAATCTTTAGATAAGCATTGCTCTTTACAAAGCAGTTTGCCCACTGGTTGATTTAGCATTATGTCGAATAAAATATTCATTAATCTGTACTTGTTTGAAATTCAGAGAAAATTGAGAACTGCATTAGTAAAGTTTAATAGAATCACCTGTTTCACGGCTGCAAAAAGACGCCGTCTTAATTCTCTCAAAGTTGTGACATAAGTATACCGGGTTACCTACAACAGGCACAAAGAAATCTGTATTTTTGATATTCTGAAATTCAAAATTTAACGTGTAATCGCAAAAAGTATATAAATGAATTACGTATAAACGAATTAAAAATGCGATAGCAACTATAGCAAAATATCGGGACTAGCACATAATTACGTTATAATGAATTAGCTTTGTTTATCTTTTTGCTAAGCTAATTATTATGAATGAATAATGCTCTAAGCTTCAAAATAATGAATTCCCAAAAGGGTGTTGTTACTCGTTAATTATGAACTTAAACAAAGTCTCAACGCTGGTTATTTATATTAAGTAATCAAAGTCATAAACCTAACAGCCAGACAGAGGTCTGACAAAACTAAGAATTGAGAAAGACTGAACTTACTGACAAACTTGTTTATTTCCAAAGACTCTTGGTCAACTAAGGCACTCATATATCTTGTACATAATAATGAATAAACTTTCCTCTTACAACCAACACAACACAACACAACTCAACCTCAACACCACCTCAACACCAACTCTCGATGAACGCGCCTATATACTAGCTACCACCACGTCATGACTTACACTCATTGCCAGATCTCATTCAGCGGGTGAAATAATATTTCGTTCAGTAGGAAGATAATTTTCATAGTAAAATAAAATAACCAGAGATAGTAAAATCAAAAGGAAAGTGAATATAGAGTATACGTTACAACGTATAAAAGTGAAAAACGTGCGACCGAGGTTCCACTTTATTTCTGCATTTCATGGTCCATATTTTTGGTAATGTAGGCCTACTAAAGAATGTTTCGACAACCAATAGGTGAAGAGGTTTGGGATTTCGTTGTTAAGGAGGTATTGACTTTGAACATTATAAGCAAACCATGAGAAATCTCTAAACAGTCTGTGAATGAAATTTTTATTAACGATTCTCGAAAAGGATGGAGTTTGGATTACAAGAACGTGGAGCTACTTTTGAACAGCAGTGAGATCGTTAAACTGATGACGTTGTCAGAGATCCAGATTTCTAGACAATAAGTGAATACTGATAGAGTTGATCTTTGGCCATTATTTTTTAAAGGTTGACCAAATATTTTCTATTGTCAAATTCCTCGTTCAACAATTCAGTACAACTTTTGAAGGTTGCTGTTCTTTGGAGTCACATCCAACTTTTAATAACTCATATTTTTAGTTTATGAACTTATGACGTATTCTCTAAATTGACGATCATTTTTAGTTTGTCTTTCTCTATGTAAATTTTGAATTCATTCTCTTTTAACGTTTCAACCTTAATGTTATATTTTCTCACTCACTGAATGTTAGCAGCAGTCTTATGGAATCTGTCTTGAGGTCAAGAGTGAATGACGTGTACCTATTTGACGAGCTAAGAACGAGATAATGTCTGGAGATATCAGACAAGGTGTGATGCGTTAGTGGTAGTTGTGGAAGCTGTCCTAATCCGTAAGCGATAGCGTCTGCCAATCTGTGGTGTATATATACTTTTTTCTGCTAGTCTTTTAAACTACTATTGTGTTTACTGATTCACTTTAATTCGACTAAGTGCTTATTGGTGCTATTGGAGCTATGATTTGAAATTTTCTTCATTAGTGAAGTGCGGTAAATAAAAGACGAACTGTAAGTAAATCTTTCATGAACTTTATTTGAGTGACTCTGTTTCACTTAAAATGAGTGAATAAGAAGAACAAACTTTACGTAGTGTTTGTTCCCAAAGCCCAGGGGCGGATTTCCGGCTAGGCGCTGTAGGCGCGCGCCTAGGGCCTCACTGTTTGAGGGGCACCGAAAACATATAATTGGATTTTCAGTTTTGTTTTGGTTTTCACAGGCAGAAGCAAATCAATCCTTAAAGCGACTACATTGTATTGTCAATTGATATTTTACTTTCTCATATTAGTAATAACATGTTTTTTCTTGCTGTTGCTGATATTTCAAATTTTCGAGTTCTTATCGATGTACTTATTTTGAAAGGAACGGTTAAAATAATTTTGAGTCTAAAATAATTTTGAGTCCCTTTTAGTAGTAGGTAAAGGAGGTATTCACGCTTCCCACACTTTTCATTATTTAAGGCGAATTCTTAACTGGCCTGCTGTGCTATAAATTGCTTTCATTCTACTTCCAGCCAAGGGAAAACATCTGTGTTGTTGAAACCTTTCCCCCGAGTTGAGATGTGGAGTGCTTGTAAAAAACTTTCCTCGGGGGTGTTTGCTGTTAATTGTTTTTTTCCTGGGTGGTAGGCTAAACAATGAAGAAAGAAATGTTCTTCATAGGATAATTCTTCTTAGGACAATCAAGTTCTTTATCAGTCTTCTAAACCATCTTAAACCAAAAGAGTTATTAATATTTAGGCTGAAAAAGTAAAGAAATTTGAGGATATCCCACTATCTATCTTATTTAATAGCGTTAAAAGTAATTTATATTGTATTGCGACAACATTTTTTTATTACTTTGCTCCTCTGGGTTAATACTGATAATTATCATGTATTCTCACCTTTTCTATTCCTTAAATCGACTTAAAACTCGCTTTTGAAAATGCTATAAAAAGTTTCAATGATACTCTTACTCAAAAACCTGCAGTTTCTACTTTTCCATTTTCAAACTGGATCTTTTGCATTTAATTCGTACTCTTCCGTTTCTGATAACTGCAGTGCAGATATAAATGGGATACAGGTATTTAAAGTGCCAAACTTAACATCCATTGATTTCCTACTAGCTGCAAAAATAATTTTTGAAATATCTCTCAAATCAAAAAGTTCGATGTGCACGGACAGACAAAATTATTACACTATAGCACTGTTTCTTACAGAATGTTCTAATAATAGGAAGATATAATGGCATTTGAAAAAGTGTAAAAACCTTTTTCTGGACCCTTCCCCTTTTTTTGTTAGTCTGACGGATAAAAATTTCTGAGGGGATAAGAAGGCGGAGGGGGGGGTGAACCTTTTAGCGCCTAGGGCCCCAAAAGATCCTAAAGTCGCCGCTGCCAAAGCCACATATATACACATTTCAGATAGTAAAGAACTCTACTAACTGTATGATAATATTTTACATTTTCGTCTGCTGTGAAAACGAATTAAATATTCTGCTTCCCAATATGTAATTCTAATGAATCTGAAACTAGGTTTCTTACAAATTGTCACATTAACACGGGAAGAAGGTGAAGTTTACAGTAGCTCGGATTAAGTGTTTTTGCCTAAAACTACAGCCTTGGCGAATCGTGCGGATGGGACACATCTGACTTGAGGGGGAAAAAAAGAAAGAGAAAAAAAAAGAAAACTTAATGGGGAGGGTATGGAAACTTGTGGCGGTACCACCTGGCAATGTATCCCCCCACCCCAGTGGGGAAGGCAGAAAGACGCTCTGAAATTGTGCAGGAAGAAGTTCTGGGATGGGGGGATTGGGGGATGACAATAAGGGAGCGAGCTTAATGTTATAGGGGCATCACAATCAGGTGGCAGTTCTGGTGACGTCACGCCCGGCACGCGCTGCAAAACCGTCTGTCGCGTGTTCCGTTATCTTGGCACGCGTTCGCTTTCCGCAGCTGGCCAATTAAAAGCGGGTCGGTATGGCACAACTGGGGGACGATGAACGGGGGTGAAGCAAGCAATACTAAGGGATAAGCGCGTGCAGTCGGGAAAAAATCCAGATATCCCTCTTTCCACCCCAGTGATGGCAACGGACCCTTAGCTTGGAGGACGCAGATTGAACACCCGGACGACAAAAGGTGTGCGATTCGAATTCGTGGGGCAGCAGATGTCGATCGACTTCAATCCTCGTCGGTTCGGCGGCCAGATTTCAGCGCGCATTCATTCGATGAGGCGGCCACCGATCTGCGTACCCGACTAAATGAAGTTTCGCTACGTAACCTCCAATTTTGCGTAGGAACTACGAAGCTACATGGTGGCATGATGTGTCTCAGTGCATTACTTGACAGACGCTTTCCTCATAGCTCGGAAGAAAAGGCTTGAACAGCACTACCATGAAAATTGCGTTATGTTCTAAACTTCGTCGTGCCAACCGACACAGCCAACTTGTAAGTGAAATCATCTTAAAAAATTTCAGGTATGTATGTATTTTTATGCAGGAAAGATCTTGTAAATGCTTCTGTTGATTCGTTACTACCAGAGTTTCCCTTAGTGATATTATGAAATTTTAGTATTTATAATAAGTAACGATTCCTATTAGAGCATCGTCTGTCGAAAGATGGGGATGGATTTTCTGTTGTTTCGAGAGATGTGATCAGTTAAATACTACATTTTCTTTTGTTATGTGAAACTAATATTAATATTTTATTTTAATTAATTGCTGCATTTTGACAAAAAGGATTTTTTTTTTTTTAGAATTTCGAATGTCACTTTGGGTTGATAATGATTTTTGAAATACATTTTCATGAAAAAAAATGGCGAAGAAAAGGAAAAAAAAAAAATACGAACTCTGAGCCCGAAATTAGTCGTAGTCATTCGATCATCACACTGCAAGAACCTGCAAATTTTTGCAACACGCATTTCTAAATTTTAATTTTGTGTATCGACAAAACTACGCTAAAGAAAAAAACTGACGAAAAGCCTTTTTTCTATATATATCACGAATATAATTATTCTTCAAAAATAGAATGCATCTTAAAAACATTTTTAGACGACTGAATTGTTCTATTTTCTCTTTTTTCCTATTCAAAACTTGTTGAAACAAAAAAAAAAAAAAAAATAGAAACGGGGAAGCTACCGCAATTCTCACTAATAGGCAATTCATTTTCATGATCTCCCTGTAGTAGAATACCGGGACCTCAATCACATGAATTCAAAAGAAAAAAGAATAGTACTTAGGCTGAGGACCGTAGCAAGCTTTTCTTATCTGGGAAGGCCAGACTTGGAATTACACCCCTTCGAAGTGAAACTCAAAGTACGAAATGTGAACACACCCCTTCGAGTTCAAAATTATGCCCCTTGGAGTTACACTCAAATAATACGTGATTTTTACTTTCTCACACACTGCCGTTATAGGAAAGTATTATAATCGTTCGAAAATTGCAGGTTTTTGACATAATTTTATTAAAACTGAAAAACTAGGTAAACACCCAAGAACTACATGCACGTTGCAAATTCCAAGTAAAGCGTAAACGTTATGTGAACGACAACACAACACTCCATAGAAATGCAGAACGAAAAACCCAGAGCTGAACATAATGAATATCGGATAGTGAAAGCAACAATAGAAAGGAGCTTTAGGAGTAGGGCTTGGAAAAATTCCGTTCAAGATTAAACGCTCAGAGAATTTTGTGCGACAGAGCCCAAATGATTAATTAGCTCTTCATTTCAACGACGTCTTCAGAAAGGTCATAGAGCTTAGGCATATCAGCATGTTGTTTTCTATGCCTCCATTCACTGTTTTGGAAAATTCCCTTCATGGCTATGAGTTGTTCACACCTCATAGTGCATATTACTCTGTACCCTGGTTAATTGCATGGAATACTGTATGAGAGTAACTAAAGTATTTAAAAATAATATACTGAAGGGTGTAACTTTCATTTTTAGTGACAATTTCTATTTTTTACATTCCCCAGAGCATGAATATACGCCCCTGGAATAACCATTCTGGGAGGGCAACCCTCTCCCGGTAGCTACGGCCTTGCTTAGGTTAAACTTATTGATAACAGGCACGACGCTACTGGTGGGCGCCCACCGAACTTTTCTTTGAGCCCACTCTTTAAGCACCTTAAAATATTTAAGCAGATGGAACACACATGACGAGTGCAACCAGCTAAGATTTTAGGGAACTTCAATAAGCATATGTAAATTTTTCGAATTCATAGAAATGTATTTTATGTAAAAAGAATGTTTTGTTAAATTTGGTGTTGTACTATTCTGTGAAATGGAGGGAGTCCTCTGAGCGAATATCTGGGAGAGTAGCGGAAAGACGCCATTTTTGTATTTTATAGTTTAAAAAGGTGATAGTGAAAGAGATATATTCCTTGTCAAGTTGCAAAATAAAAATAATTCATGACAGCAAAGATTTAAAAAAAGTTAGGTAAGTAAGCTAAAGTGAAAATCCTTTAGTAAGCTAAAATTGCGAATAAATAGTAAATTGTTAAATGACGTGGAGATTTGTACCCATTGTTCCCTGTACTGCATAGAGTATGTACTTGAAAACTTTTTTTTTTTTTGTTATTACTGGGGATAACAACAGCGTATGGTAAAATCTACATGAACGGGATTTTTAGGAAAAATTTCTGTCAAGTACTTCAAAATTTGTGCTGCGTCCCTCCCGTAGTCCCGTACGATACTTTGCTGCTGACGTGGTTACTGTTTGACAAGTATGTGTGTTAATTTTTATGCTGGGGGAGGGAGGGGTGGGGGGGGTTAACAACCACCATGAGCAACTCTAAGAGCTATAGATATTCGCCTTTCCCTATTTTGGGGCCACTGGCTCCAAGAAAGGGACAAAACCAGATCCGAAAAACAAACATACCACCGATGTTCCACCTCCGACTGGAACACGGGCTCAAGTTGGACGTAGTACATACTAACTTTGGTACATACAGTTGAAATAATTTTTAATTCAACCCAAATGGGTTCAACAATATTATTTCAACTCTTACCGTTTTGACTACATTTAGCTACTATTTATTGTAAAATGGACAATAGACCTGATAAATTGTATTTGCTGGGGTAGACCTGCCATCACTAAACCCCATCACTTCCATATTTTTGGCTACCAACCACATCATCCATGCGGCGATCACAGAAAACTAAAAAATTGCGTCATCTTGTCAGTCGCGCACCCAGAATTTCTTTATAGTTGCGGCCCAAAATAATGAATGAAGATACAAATAAAAGTACGCTTCATGGTTGTAAATGCCAAGCGCCGCATGTTATTATTCAATTTATACACACAATCCATAGAGTAACTGTGCTTAAAAGTAACGTCTGAGATTTTCTGCAATTCCATTTGGCGTAATCGTGCCGTAGACGAGTGTGTGTTAGGGTGTCGTGTCTTTTGCGGACGTGCCACTTGCATACAGTGTCAGATGCAGACAGAGCAATTCGTAACGGAATGTTTTGAAAACGAAAGAATTAGGAGAACCGATAACGAAACGGAAGAAAATGTATGTGAAACTTGATGAAAGAATTGAAAATATTATTTCAACATTTGAAAATACACAAACAAGGATTTAAAAAGGTGCTTAAAAGCTTTACGTTTTGTACCAAATTTTGATTAAATTTTTAAATTTTTTTTATAGTTTTGTAACATTTTTGAGTTTTGTAAAATAATTTGAAATTCATAACATTAAAATAACATAGGGAATTATTCTCCTGCAATTTTTAAACCGCCAGTGTGAATTGTCCGCATCTTGCACCACGAACCCTTCCGATCTATTCAATTTCAGTTTGTCCGCAACTGGCACGTCCGCAAAAAGCACGTGACCTCTGTAAGCGCGCCGAATCATGTAGTGCAGAGCAGCCATTTATACTTCATAGAATGGGAAGATCTATAATTTATTGGATCGATGAACCATCTTCCTTCCAATAAAAATACTCCGGAGAAAACGTCTCCCTAAATATTAGGAAGGGATAAAAATATGGCCGTATTTAAGAGCTTTTCCAATTATTCCTAAAATATATATTTAAAATAATATACAAACATATTTAAAAATAAGCAGCCAATAACAAAGAGCAAATCACACCACACGGGGAGTAGGTCATTCCCAATAAGGCCGTGCGCCACTGCATCTTGCCATGAATCGCGCTGGGGTCGCCTAGTTTCCGTTAGTGTACGTTAACTGTCACGTCAGCCTGCGTGTTTTGACACAACTAACGTATGTGAAGTTGTTGTTTCAGGTTTGGTAACTTTAAACTTTGAAGCACTTACGGTTGAACGAATAGTTTACATAAAGAGTAAGTACTTGAAATGAGATTTGTGAAGCTTAAAAATTCTTCAGTGCTTG
Organism: Macrothele yani; assembly: GCA_039090855.1. Taxonomy (NCBI): domain Eukaryota; kingdom Metazoa; phylum Arthropoda; class Arachnida; order Araneae; family Macrothelidae; genus Macrothele; species Macrothele yani. Next base: position 62,227,290 of record CM077029.1, read on the forward strand.
CAAATGAAACATTTCACAACTAAAGGATTTTTATTCTTGCTCTCTATCAGATGTGAAACGCTAGCAGAGCTTAACTATTTTTCAAGCAGTTTATTTTTATAATTAGCTTTATAGAATTATAAAAAGAATTAATTACTCCTAGTTATATATATATGAAAAAAATGATGCACTTCTTTTGAAATGGTATACATTTTATCTATTTTGTTCTCGGAATAAATAATCATATATTTTCGGAAATCATCACTTGCAAGTTGTTGTCCGTCAAATTTCAAATCTCTCTCTCTTTCTCTCTCTCAAAAAAAAAAAAAAAGTGAAACTTTGGTTGTTTTCTCCTGTCCATATAACTTTGGTCACCATGTAAAGCGAAAGCTGAATACTTTACAATATTGATAAATCAATGAAATCCGATGGAAAAATCCACATTAAAAAAAAATCGATACGATGTCGCCTCAGAATAGTTCAGTGTGATACTTTCTTTTTTGAATTCTTATCACTTGCGTCAAATTTCTGATTAGAAACATGCATGATTTAAGCTTTGCATTCGCATTTCAAGCATCTTTTCCTTTAAAAAGTTAAAACCGTAGCTGATTTTGCTTTTTGTTCATTGGCATAGCGAATGAATTTGAGACGAAAGTCAACAATGATCTACGCAGCAATTGACGTGTTGTTAAATTCTGAACTTTAAACAGGAAGTTAAAATTAACGTTTGAAATCACAGTTATGTCCATATCGAGAAATAGAAGAAATATGTCAAGTTTTGCCGCTTCAAAACAAATTTTTATGAAAAATTAGCCTGAAGTTGTGATGCAGAATTTTTCCGTTTTATTTGATGTACGAAAATGTAATTATGATTTACCACTCTGCAAGAACATTGAAGTTTTAACTTTTTAGAGTGTTTACCTCAAACAGCCTTTTTATTATTATTATTATTTTAATAATCTGAGTTTAATGAAGCCTGCGTGTCTTTCCAATATTAAAAATTAAAAAAGAAACAAAAAAGCGCACGCTCCAAGGTTAATTTTGAGCATTCAGCGAATTCGTTCAATGCCGTCTTGATTCGTTCAAACAATGACCCTGAGGTGGTTACAGAAAACGGTCGTCAATGAACAAAAGTATAATTTTTCTAATGCGTAGTTTTCTCGCTAGGCTCTGTAAGCGTATTTTCATGTAAACACGATTAGACCTTCGAAAATCCTATTACAAAAGTATATGTTCTTTAGTGAGAAATACCAGCTAAACTTTCAAGGAATTCCTGGCTCTGCACGATGCACAAATATACTGCTGCATGTCATAAAGCAATCTTTCTTCGAATAAAATGTGTTTGTATTTTGTACGATATATCTGTTGCTGAAAATACGAATTGAAAACCTTACACTTTTGCATTCGATAGCTGTAACTGCTACCAAACATTTTCAGGAATTTCTTAACTTTGTCTGATGTAAATAAATTATGTTCTTGTGGGGCGTGAATTTTGAGTTTTTAGTTTCAGCGACATCGTTGTATCTACTGTAGGACTGAAAAAAATCTCTCAAGATCAGCTAGCTTACGTGATGGTCATGATGCTGGCAGAGTTTCTTGATGCATTTTTTTGTTTTCGTTAAGGGATATGCATTGCCTGTATATTTTTACTTGTGGAGCGGTATTAGCGCCTGTAAAAGTTCATTACTATTATTGCCATTATTATTATTTTCCCATCCGACTGCTGGTCATTTATTATCATTTTTCGTTTATTTCTCTTGCAAAATTTATCTGTAAGGTGGCTTAAAATTAGATTTTTTTTTAAATTAAAATAAGCCTGGTGTGCACGGTTTAAAAAAAAGAAAAATGCCCCAAATTATATTTAGTGCTACAGGCTTTCGCCAAAGCATGATGTCTTTGCACCCGAGATTTCGGCGCTATCTTGATTTCGAATACTAACAGTGTATTTAACTCAGTGGGAATGGCCCAGAAGCCCGGAATTTCCCCATGAGGTATCACTTAGTCTTTTGCTCTATGTTATTGGCTGCTTATTTTCAAATGTATTTGTACATGCTTTTAAATACGTATTTTACGAATAACTGGAAACGCACTTTACGAATAATTGGAAACGCACTTTACGAATAATTGGAAACGCGCTTTACGAATAATTGGAAACGCACTTTACAAATAATTGAAAACGCACTTTAATGTGCGGGAAATGTTTTTACACTTCCTCGCAATATTTAGAGAGATGTTTATCCAGGGTATTGTTATTTGCGTCTTCAATATTTTGAGTCACCCCCATAACATAAACTTGCTGGTGGTGGAATTTGAACTCACGCCTCTTCGCCCTGTAGCCGACTATTCTACGGACTAAACTACACCGACGGAATTTAACGATGCAGACTTGCCTTCTTGACATGTACTTCACCTCTGAAATACGTCACAAGAAATCCTAGGTGCTCCATCGACTTAACTCCTTGTAATTCGCCCTGATTTTTGGATTCATGAAACTTAGTCCCTATTTAAGGAATCAAATTAAATTAAATATATATATATATATTCTATAAAGAAGATACCTAAGCAAAAAAATACATATATAATTTTGACTCACACCTAATACAACATAGAAAAGGTTATGTATCTACCTGTGTGAGTAAAAGGAGAAAAGATAAAAAAATAAAATAAAACAACTGAATGTAGAAGGTGTCGAGAATACTGAGCCTTGGCTTTATCAAGGACCAGCAAAAACTCTGCATTTTCTCACTTCCACAAAGACCTAGTTGGAAATGGGTTTCTGCAAGGCCATAGATGCAAGTAACATTCCCACCTAAAATAGTTTAAAAAATATATATATAAGTCATGTCCTCCGTAGAGTAGCATGACCTAGCACTAGTTAACAATTTCGCTTGCATCCATTAACCTTCATGGCCCGACCCATGCTCTTCATCTGTTACTATTAAACAGAGAGAAGAAGATTAAAGAGAACTCAAGCTGTGAGAGTGACATAATAAATTGAAATGATTTTCAGCTATAACGAAATTCCAAGTTCGTTTGAGAGAGAATTTAAACCTGAAAAACAATGCAAAAGAAATCCAAATTTTACATTGCAATTAAAAAAGGAAATGTTAATTTATAACGAACAGATTTTTGAAAGAAAACTTGAGTCTAAAACCCCCTACTCTACAACTTATGACAGCACGAAAACGAGAATAAGTTAAAGATAATAATTAACTAAAGAAAACTTTGTGAAAGTTATATACCTTAAACAGTTAGTTGCAATATGTACAAAGTATTTCAGCAGTGCTTTAAGTGCATAATTAATTAGTTATTAAGAACTTAACTACTTTGAAAAAACAGCGCATAGACAGCGCATAGAAAAGGAACAAGCTTAGCCTTCTTCTGTTCCTAGGTACCCCAAAAGACGCTCATTCTTCAGTTTTGCTCTTAAGTATATATATATATATATATATATATTTTTGCTTTTGAAGTTGGCAGGGTTACTACCTGAAACTGTCTTTGTGCTGCACTGTGTATCTAATAAATTATTTTTTCTGGAGGGTAAATTTTTATTTCTCGCATCAAGATGAATATCAATTCACTTTTCTTTAAATTCGAATATTAATTAACTGTCAGACTACATACCTTTTTTTATTTTATTTTCTTGATTGGAGGTTTAACGACCACCGTGAACAACTCAATGGGCTATAAACAGTCGCCCGTCCCTAATTTAAGGCCACTGGTTCCAGGGAACGGCGAGAGCCAGTGCCGTAAGACAAGCACAACATCCATGCCTCACCGGAATTCGAACCGGGACTCCTTTCGGACGAATGATCAGAGGCCATCGCTTAGACCACTGCGCCACCCGGGCGGCCTACATACCGTTACAATACGCGTATATATAATCATTGTCCATCGTCATCAATCCACTGCTGTATCGATGAAGTCTTTCTTCCACAACTATTTGTCTCGAGCCAGTCTCCTACATGTTATTTCGCCCATCCATCTCCCGTGTGGTCTTCTTCTGGGTCTTTTTCTGTGCCTTGGTATCTCGTCCAAAATTTCGGTTGTTCATTTTCTGGCAAGATGTCCAGCCGATTGCCATTTCAAATATTTTACTTTGATCATGACGTCTTCCATTCTTGTCATTTTCCTGATCCACGAGTTCCTCTTCTTATCTTTCCTGGTTACACCGCAAGCATGCATCTCTCCATTCTTTCAGCCTTCTTACGTCTTTTTAGTTAAGGTCCATGTCTATGCTCCGTACGGAAGAACTAGAAGGATGCCTTTATTAAACACTTTTCTTTTAAGACATAATGGCATATTGTTCTTGAAAATTGTACTGTTTCTTCCAAAAGCTCTGCAACCAAGTTTTATAATCCCATTAATTTCTCCATCAATGTGACTCCCACTTCATATCTGTTGCCCAAGGTAAATTTAGGTAACGGTTACCTCCAGCTTTCCCTCATCAATTGATAAATCTTCATTTTTTCCCAGGCACCCTTTGGCTGCTATGATACCTCTTATTATGAAGGGAAGATGAAATTTGGAACTTAAGAGAATCATAAAAAAGAAAAAGGAAGAGAAAAAAATGAAAAATCGAAAGTGTAGTTTGAGAATAGGGTAAAAGAAATAAACCTAATACTCTTCCTTTACCAGAAGCTAACTTTATACTGCAAATTCTCGAGAACTCAGTCTTCTATACTCGTTATTATATCTCTCTTCATACCTGCTACCTTAGATGACGGAAATACTTTATCAATTTATTCCTTTTCTCGGGATTTAATCTCAATGTGGCGGCTTCGCTCAAGCGAGAGTTTCAATAAGATTTTAAAAAATAACTGTTACGACAGGCTTTTTAGAACAGTTAGAAAGCTGGCCCGTTATTCATCTTACACCCCGTTCTCTATACTTCACTTTCTCCGTACTCGAACCCAGCTCGATTAGTGCAGACCTCTACCTTAAACCATAAATATTTACATTAATTATAATTTGCAAAAACTCATGTTTAAATGATTTTCTTTCCCGATTATTTAAGAATAATTAATGCTTGTGGTATTGCAGAAAGCTATCTACAGTATCTATAAAATGCATATTTGCCGCCCCGGTGGTGCAGTGGTCTAAGCGATGGCCTCTGATCATTCGTCCGAACGGGGTCCGGGTTCGAATCCCGGTGAGGCATGGATGTTGTGCTTGTCTTACGGCACTGGTTCTCTCCCTTCCCTGGAACCAGTGACCCTAAATTAGGGACGGGCGACTGCCTATAGCCCATTGAGTTGCTCACGGTGGTCGTTAAACCTCCAATCAAAAAAAAAAAAAAAAAAAAATGCATATTTAGACATTTCATGGAGGGGAGTCCCGACCCCCCCCCCAGGTTTCTCCCCCTGGATATGTACCTGGTGACGTTTGTTCTTAAATTGAGAATCTCGCGAACTTTCATCAAATGCGGCAGAGGTGTGGGTGTTTTGGTACAGTGTTTGGGGAATATATGACGATTTCTACCTTCTCGTACGGAATGAAAGAAAAATGAAATGACAGCTCGTTGTCTGGTGCCAACACCTGACACCGCTACCTTAGGCTACGCTTAAAGTAAGATGTTCGGAAATGTCTGGCAAAAGTTTATCTCAAGGTCGGCAGCGAAGACAATCCCACCATCTGCCAAAAAATCTGAAGTGACAGATAGATACTTCTGCCGTTTCTCTGATCTGCGCTTCGGAATTTTGCTTCTGTGTGTGTGAGTGTGTGCGCGCGTTGCATGTAATTCCTCACAAACTTAGGAACAACTATGTAATTGCAATGCACAGACTCAGGTTATTAAAAACTGTCCAACGACGGAAGGACAGTAATAATTTACATACCTTTAATTTTTGCATTTCTTATTTTCGGAGAGCCGTCTTGAGAAATAATTTCCAGTTCTTACTGTTTTCATTTTAAATCTGGTCTCAGCTGATGTAAAACAATAACGAAAACGTAGTGGGAACTAAGTGCAAGCCCAGACATGTGTTTTGTCATCCCGGTAGCGTAATGGTCTAAGCGCTGAATTCTGACCTTTCATCCGAGTGGGCCTGTATTCGAATCCCAAATGAGGCACGGGTGGTGTATTTGTCTCACGGGCCTGGCTTTCCCTTCCCTGGAACCAGTGGCCGCCTAAACTAGGAACGCGGGTGAATGCTTAGAGTTACTCTCGGGGTCGTCAATTCCCCCACCCCTAAAAAAAATCGTGTTTTAAGTGAGAAACTGAATGCTTTGCCTCATTTTAATTTTTAAATGTTGTTGTTTTTCTTTTGAAATGAAAAAAGTAAGCTCGGATTACTATGTCGTTTCTTTATCTGTAGACACGATGTATTCACATCTTATCCGAAAAAATTTGTTTCTGCACAGTATAGTGTACATATACCATGAAATTTTGAAATCTTTCACTTCCGAATGCGAAGAGATATTATATTTGGCACTATATAGCCACACTTCTAAATGTCGGATCGAATAAATTCTTTTAGTGCTCTAAAGTTGAAAAACTGCTCAGGTATCAGTTTTTTTTTTGTTTTTTTTTTTAATCTTTGCAATGTAAACATTACCACTGGGTAATGCAAATACATGTATTTCCAGTGGCGTAACCATGTTTCAAAATCTGGGGAGAGGGGTCCGAAAACACATGCACAGTGATCGGATTATATGATATATATGTATGTGTACATATATACAATAATATATACATTCTGTATAAAATACGCAGTTTGGGATCCCCTCCCACACATACGCACACAGGAGCAAAGCAGTCGCTGAGGCGCGATCTAACGGGCATGACATAGTGCATCTGAAAATGTTGGCAAATTGTGGAACTTAGCGAGCAAAACCGCAAAACTATGATCGATAGGGTAGAAATGTAAATTACAAAGTTGTAGAGCTGACTTTGCTTATTAGGAATCGATATCGCTGTTTTATTAAATACACATTATACACGTGTTTGCATTCTACGAAAAATCACAATCTTATATTATTAAATTTAGTCGGTTCACATCATAAAAAAGTGTGCATTATATCATTATATTCCCGAAAATTTTTTTTTTTTGGGGGGGAGGGTTCTTTACATTGGAGATCCCCGACTCTGAAAATCTGGAGGGGTCCTGACCCCTCCCCCCAAGTTGTTACGCCTATGTGTATTTCTACGGGGTGACGTAATTGCATGTTTACATTTTGCACGATAAACTACGCTTCAAAAAAAGTCCAATTTGAAAAATTCTTTTTACATCCAGTCGCTGCAGTAACGACCATTTTTTTAGCCCCACACTTCCTTTTGAATGAAGTGCTCCAGCAAGAGGGCATAAAATTAGATCTTTGACTCAAAAATATATTCCATTTCTAACTACCGTATTAAAAAACTATTCTAACATCGTTCAGCCTCAGCCGCGAACATTACAACGCTCATGCTGTTTACATTTTCAGATGCACTATTTTTACGATAAGAAATGCCGTGCGCCATCCCTGTGCCCGAGTGATCAGAGGCGTAAGTTTCTGCCCAGTCGTCGGAGCTGGGTCTATGTTCGAATCTCGAATGAGGCACGGGTGGTGAGTTTCTCCTATGGCGCTGGCTCTCTCTCCTCCTCGAAGATAGTGGCTCCCGATCAGGAACGGACGACTGCCTATATTCCTTACAACTCCTCACGGTGGTCGTTGCTCCTTCTCCCACCCTCGAAGACAATAAGTGCTGCGCAATATTTCATTAAGGAACTACACTGCTCAAAATAATTTCCGCCCCGATGGCGCAGTGGTCAACGCGATGGCTTCTGATCATTCGTCCGAAAGAGGTCCGGATTCGAATCCTGGTGAGGCATGGATGTTGTGTTTGTCTTACGGCCATGGTTCTCTCCCTTCCCTGGAACCAGTGGCTCTAAATTAGGGACGGGCGACTGCTTATAGCCCATTGAGTTGCTCACGGTGGTCGTTAAACCTCCAATCAAAAAAAAAAAAAAATAAAAAAAATTAGGGGAGCTTGTGACTTAGGGGACATTGTGGAAGCCAGTCGTGTAATATCTTACCTAAACTGGGAAAACGCAAGTCGAGTGTGACGTAGACAGCCGAATCATGCATTTCCATATGCAAAGTGGCGTCTGCGACGTCAGAATACATAAACCACAGATTGGAGTGTTTTTTCGGAGTTTCCTTATTCTTCCGCGTTGATCGTGACGTTTCGTTTCTTGAAGTCATCGGTTCGGAAGATGTCTCAACAACATGATTTACCGGAATCAATGGCATGGAGAGCTATTGGCACTCTGGAAGCAGGTTAGACCCAGCGGGTGATAACATAAGCCATTGGAGTGTCAGGAAGTGTCATTTTGCGACTTTTGACAAGATTCCAGCATACGGGAAGTCTTCGAAGAAGGCAAGGTCAAGGCCGTTCACGAGCAACTGCAGCAAGGGATGACCGTTAGCTATTGTTAACAGCCCGTCGGAATAGGCGGCAAGACACTACTCAGCTCCAGCATGGAATGACCGTTAGCTATTGTTAACAGCCCGTCGGAATAGGCGGCAAGACACTACTCAGCTCCAGCGTGTGATTCTCATGTCAACAGAACGCAAGTTGTCAACCCAGACTATCAGCAATCGCCTTCACCAAGGTGACCTTTCTGTACGTAGAACATTAGTGTGTGTCGCTTTAACTGCACGACACCGTACAGCCCGTAGAAACTGAGCTGAGGAACATCGTCTCTAGGAACAGGACGAGTAGAATCAAGTTCTCTTCTCTGACGAGTCGAAATTCAGTCTGAAGTCTTACAATCGACGAGTTCGTATCTAGAGGGAACCCAGCTTTTGTGTAGGAAACTTCACGTTAAGGCGAACATCGATTGATGGTCTGGACAAGCATAAGCATTGGTGGACGTACGGACCTGTACGTCATCCGAAACTGTAGTCTGATGGCCCAGAGATATAGAAACGAGCTTCTCAGACCTACTGCCATGCCGTATACTACAGCTGTCGGTGATTCGTTCCTTTTCATGAATGATAACGCTCGATCTCATAAAGCTCGGGTAGTGGACAACATGTTTCAAGAGGAAGGAATCGAGCGAATGGAGTGGCCAGTATACTCCCCTAACTTAAATCCGATTGAGCATGACTGGTACGCACTTGGCAGACGCATTGCATCTCGGCCGGCACCTCCGTTTACTCTTCGTAAACTGGAGACTGCCCTGATTGAGGAGTGGCGAAAATAACCCTAAAACCTCCTCGATAACTTCCTCAATTCCACGTCATACAGGTGTGCAACGGTCTTAGCCGATCGAGGGGTCTGCACACCGGAGGTCAGTTACCACCTTCAAAAAAGTCATTTTTTTCTTGTTATACATATATGCATATTGTTGTGAAGCAATCGTATCATGAGGATTAAATGATAATATTGCATACAAATTCACTTACCTGCTTCTTCTTACCCATATTACTGAATATTCTGCTGTATCTTACATAAAAATAATATTTCACGTTCGACAACGCACATGATTTGCCTTACAATATCTCTTGTTCCCCTAATTCCTTTGTACAGTGTACATGAGCGCTTCGAAGGACTTTTTTGCGTCAGATTGCCGTGGCTATTGTCACACTTTTCCGAGATCTAATACAGTTTCTTGCTTGATGGCATTTTTTTTTTTTCAATGATGCCTATCATCTGCAGACGAATTGGAAAATAATATTTTCGCTCTCGTCACATCTAATCGCAATCACTGTTTTCTTCATGTATCCTCATCAGGAACAGTACACTGTTCCTGACGTAGCACTTTCGAACTTAAGGGGGTTGTAAGATTGCGTTTGAACATGTGGCCTTACAAGAGCTTCTTAAAAAATTTTATTTTCAAAATTATTTTTGCATCCCCCACCACAATATTCATGCCTTTTTAGCTTCTCTACTGCCAAAATTATCCCGCTAAGTGACGTGACAGTACCTTTGCTTTTCACACTGCATCTGCGCTTTTTAACTGTCGTGTTTCCTCCTTTAACCACGGCAACTATATTCTACGCATGTTCTACCTTTTCGAAACACAAAGTTGCTAAAATTTAATTTTTTTCTTAGAATGCTACAGATTGCACAGTTAAAAAAAGTCTAAAAATATCTTTAGTGTCTGGGTTTGAGTATTTCGTCAAAATAAGAGCTAATTACACCCGAGAACACAGTGTCATCCTTCTTGTTAACTATTTTTCAAAAGACTTCATGTTGTCAGATGCGCGGGATTCTGGCTAATCGCCAGAGATGTTCCCGTGTTCGAATACTGGATGATACTGGATGAGTCCAAGCGTTGTGCTCATCATAGGGTTTTTGTTTTCTCCTCTTTTTTTTTTTTTTTTTTTTTTTTTTTGTTGGGGTTTCACGACTACCTTAAGCAACTCGATGGGCTATCGGCTGTCACCCGTCCCCAATTAATTTGGGCCACTGGTTCCAAGGAAACGAGAGAGAACCAGTGCCGTAAGATCCATGCCACAACGGAATTCGAACACGGGCCCCATCGCGGACGAATGATCAGAAGCCAGCTCTTAGACCACTGCGTTACCGGGGTAGCATTACCTCCTTTACCTGGAACTAGTTTGTTTGTTTGGAGTTTTAACGACCACCGTGATGAACTCAGTGGGTAAGCAATCATCCGCCCCTAATTTGAGGTTACTGGTTCCAGGGAAGAGAGAGAGAGCCAGTGCCGTAAGACAAACACAACATCCACGTTTCGCAAGAGGATTCGAAAGCGGACACATCTCGGGCGAATGATCAGAAGTCTCTTGTCGCTTAGACGACTGCGCCATCGCGGCGGCTCCTGGAACAATTGGCCGTACATTAACATGGACGTTCAACAATTTCGGGTTACCGATGGTGTATGCAGTGCTTTGGGTCGTAATTGTTGCATTAAATACAGAGGCAGGAAGTTTTATAAACACTTCGGATTTTGTAGAACAGTATTATCGAAAACTGAAACATATGCATTTTTCTCTTTGCCGCACCGGTGGCCGAGTGGTCAGACGTACAGGTTTTGCTAGCCGGCTGAGCCGGGCCTGTGCCCCGGATGAAGCATGGGTGTTGCGCTTGCCCTAACCTCTCTCTCCTCCCGGGAATGAGTGGCTCCAAATTAGGGACAATATACTGATTATAGCCCTTACAGTTGTTTGGTGGTCGTTCCTCCACCTCCGTCCCCCAAAAAACCAAGATTACTTTTTCTCACAATTTTTTGTTTGTTGTTTATGTCTTTATTTCAGTCGGAAATTTTGACTTGCTTATTTTGTGGTCGAGGTTTAATACCAGAAATCACGTACAGTTACAGGAAGCTGCTCTCGAGATGGTTATTCACTACAGAAACTATAATAGTTTCATACCTCATTCCAAAAAAAAACGTTAATTTGAAGAGCAGAATCGCTTGACATGGCTTTCTGATTTAATTTCTGTACCACATAGCAAAAGACCTATCGTATTTTTCTTCGTATAATCTGCAGGCCATGAAATTCAGGGGGGAAATATCGCCGTATAATACGTACCAGCAATGTTGATCCCAAACTGTAATTTCGCACAAAAAAAAATCGCGATTTACGAGATGACCCAGCAGTCGAAAGAAACGGGGCGATTTCCTTATTTGAAAAACCTTTCATTTTTAAATGTTTTTCTGTTGCTTTCAAGTGAATAAAGAGCAAACATTATGAGTTTTTTCAGCATCACCGCACTTCCGTGAAAAACCTGCGTCGCCCACTAACGTGTGTGACGCTGAGCTTCTCAGATCACGTGATAGTCCACGTGCGCAAATTGCATCGAGTGATCACTGAATTATATATTTATTTATTTTTTTTATTCGAGGTTTAACGACCACCGTGAGCAACTCAATGGGCTATAAGAAGTCACCCGTCCCTAATTTAGGGTCACTGGTTCCAGGGAAGGGAGAGAGACAGTGCCGTAAGACAAACACAACATCCATGCCTCACCGGGATTCCAACCCGGATCCCTTTCGGACGAATGATCAGAGGCCATTGCTTAGACCACTGCGCCACCGGGGCGGCAATCACTGAATTATGATCACCCTTATCAAAAATGGATGCGGCCCGTTAACCACGTGATTTCCGAAAGGGCGCGATTAGTTGACCGACGTAACATATACAAGATGTGTGTGGAACAATAGTTAGTAAAATTCAAAACGTGTTTGGTAAGCGGAAGGATTTAAACTGATTTTGAGAAAGGACATATTGTCGGGGGATCAGAGAGAGGGGGCGTCGATTTCCCAAACGGCTGAACTGGTGGGTTGTTCGCGAGCCGCTGTAGTTAAAGTGTATCAGGATTGGAGTGGAAATGGTCAAACACCGACCCTGAGGCAAAACTGCGCAGGACAGCGAAAGGTTGATGTGAGAGGTCAGCGCCTGGTCCGATGACTCGTACAGGTCAACAGACGCAGTGCTGTTCAACAGATGACTGCCCAATACAACAGAGGTCAACCAGGAACAGTATCTGTCATGCCCATGCGTCACACGCTAGCACGTATGGGCTATAACAGCAGACGACACCGACGACATTCTCTCCTAACCACGGCTAATCAGCGCAAAAGACTCGCCTGGTGCAAATATCATGCAAGTTGGACGTGGGATGACTGGAAAAAAAAAGTGCGTTGGTCTGACGAGCCGCGTTTTTTACTTCACTCAGTGGATAGTCATGTATGTATTTGGCGCAAACAACATGAAGCATTAGATCCGTACTGTATGGTCTCCACAGTGCAAGCTAGTGAAGGCGCACTGAGAAAAAAAAGTGTGTTTGAAACAAAAAAAGTTTTGTTGAGCTGTTTTGTCGATTTATTTTGTTGCTTTAGCCAAACTCCATCGGAATTGCTTTGTTGGCAACACAAAATTATTCCGTTGGCTATATTTTGTTAATTCAACTAAACGTTTTATCACGATAACAATAAATTTTGTTGAATCAACAATAATTTTCAGCAAAATGCATTTGTAAATTAAACAAACATTTTTGTTGACTGCATATCGACAAAAAATTTTGGTTTATTCAACAATTTTTTTGCCGAATTAACAAAACGTTTTTCTCAGTGTGGTTGTATGGTGTGGGACATGTTTACCTGGCAGTAACTTGGACCCTGGTGCATGTAGAACAACGCACGACTGGTGCTCACTATCGTGAATTGCTTGCTGACTCTGTACACCTTGTTGCACTTTTTCTCGAATGGCGACGGTATCTTCCAAGCTGACAATGCCCCAGGGCATGGGTTTCAATGTTGTGCAGGAGTGGCTTGAGAAACACAGTTCAGACTTCCAGAATGGCGATTGCCATCCGAACTCCCCCGATGTCAGTCCCATAGAGCACTAGCAGGATACTGGGACACTATGGAACGGCGTATTAGGAGTCTGACCCATACGCCATCATTTCGGATTGTATGCCCGAAAACCTGTGCAGTGTGTTCCATTGACCCCAGCAAGCAAAACAACTCGCCATCGATTGTGTCATGAACACTCCCCATGGAAAGAAGAGCAATGGGCCAATGTTCTATTCACAGGCAAAAGCCGATTTTGTTTTTCGTCAGGAATTCTATGCGGCAATATATACGTATCTAGCGAAAACTCCCCACTGCCTATTCAGCCAGAAGCATCGTAGAAATTGACCATTACAGGGATATTGAAGTAATGGTCTGGTCTAGGATTGTGATCAATGAACGCACAGAGCTCCTAGTGTTGGAGAAACGGTCAATGATTGTCCAGCGTTATTGTGAGGAGGTCATTCTAGAACATGTAATGCTGTTTCCTGATGCTGTGGGAAGTTCTTTCGCTTTTATGGATGATAACGCCAGTCCTCATTGATCATCATATGTTGATGAACTGTTTGAGAGCGATGGGATCTGCCGAATGGAGTGGCCGGCGTATTCCCTCGACCTGAATCCAATCGAAAATGCTTGGGAAGCTCTGGGAAGTCGCAATACTCAGGCCGATCCCCCACATGGTACCAGAAAACACCTAGTGATGGCGCTGAAAGAAGAATAGAGAAACCCCACTTAGGTATTTCTGGACAATCTCGTGAAAAGCATAACCCACAGATGACAATCATGCATTGCGGTCAAGGGTGAACTATTAAAATGATCCAAATATCTGTTTTTCACTTTATTAATTTTTTCTGTCAATTTTAGTTATCGTGAACCAATCTCAGAATGGTATAACCAGAAAATCTTTCATCGATTTTCTCTATTAATACATATGTCCTTTTCAACTTTGTTTACTCCTTATTGAAATATTATTTTCATCCACATTCTGCTGAAAGGAAAAGTAAGCTATGAAAATATAAGTGATCCTTAATTTTTGGACATGAGTGTAGTTTGGTCAGAGAGACACAATCCTATCTTTCAGCAAAACACAGTGCTAAGTTTGCTTTCTACTTTATCAATTCACAACTATTTACAACGTCGTGTTACGAGACAGTATAATCGTAAAATATCGCCAACGTTCGTCAAACAAGTCACACTCTAAAACAAGGAAACACGAACATTCAGTGAGAGCATGAGTTACTATTCAAGTCAACGTGAATACGAAAAATTCTTTAAATCAAATCCCTCGAAACATTTTAAAACAATAATTTTTATCGGATCCAGAGTGATTGATCGTACCCTGCAAAGTTGTGCACACACAGTTTTATCCCTGTTCAATTTTTGATGTTCGAATTTCAGTCTTCAGCATCAGTTTCATCGCTTCTAATTATTCCGATGCATTTCCCCCCTCCAAATCGGTAAATTATTACGTAAATTGAAGCAATCACTGCATTTGCGTGAAATTGAAATTCAGAAAACCCGTACCCGGAAGATTGTTACCCAGTGAATTCTTACTTTTCGAGTTAATTTCCACCTGTCTAGCCATATACTAATCGCATGAAAGGACGATTGTTCCTCTTTGGTGATTGTCATTGTTGATAACTGTATCCTGGGTGGGGGAGGGGGTTAGTAAGTGGCCGCAAAAGAGTTAGGGGCGTTCTAAAAATTGCATTTTTATTTCTTCGTGTTCACTTTCACGTTGAAGGACCACAAAACCGTTAGGGACTTTATTTTGTAAGTGACGAGGATATTTAATGTACACTTCAGATTTACATAAAAATTGCAAATTTTATACCACTTGTTCTAAACTCGTTTAGATATGTTAAGGAGGCAATGAGCTGTCATTAGTAATGCAGTTTGTATACGCTCCCGTAATAGCCCAGCAACATCGTTGACTTCGAAGGATACCAGTCTGCCTTGTACCTGTTTCCCAGGTACGAGTTTGCTGCGTACTAGTTTTCCGTGTAAGAGTTTGCCGTTTCTCACTCTTATCATAAGCTTTCGCATACGTCACTGTACTTGACTTTTTGTCATTTATTTGTTAAATTCGCCGAGAGAGGAAATGTAGCGTTCAGACCAAGGAGGTTATATTACTGGAGACACCACTGGCTCTGCCGCCATAGGTCACAGCTAATCTGTGATGTGACGTCACAAGCAGGCAAAAATGAAATAAATTATACCGTTGATGAAACAGTAAGCTTGTGTATCATTGATAAAGATTATTGAATTACTCATTTTATCTGTTTATACGCTTAGAAGCTTTTGTTCCATTGGTTTCCAAGCAGCTTCTCTTCTGCTGCTGCGTCGTGCCTGCTCATGACGTCATTTGCAGCACAGACGATGACTTATGGCGGCCAATGCTGCGTGGATAGGAGTGGTGTCTTCTGTAATATTACCTCCTTGGTTCAGACTGCAAAACATTTAAGGAGAACAAACCCAAATTTACATAAGACGACAGGAACTGAAAATGAAGGTTGAATTAGGGTGTACGTCACACGGTGCTAGTGCGAATTACTTGAAGGATGATGGAATGATATTTAATTAGTTACTTGAAGAATGATGGAATGATTCTTCAAGTAACTAATTAAATCCTCATATAGAGTTCACATATGAGACTGAAAATAATGGGTGCTTACCGTTCCTTGATGTCCTTGTGTCACGCTCTCAAGGATCCTTTAGTACAACAGTTAATCGAAAACCATTTGCTGTTTCCTTACCCCCTCATGCAAAATCAAATCATCCATGGAAACAAAAGATCTCTGCCTTCTTTACATACGTATATCGTGCAATACATATCTGCTCAACTGAGGATTCCTTACAGAAAGAGCTTGATTTTCTTAAACGAATTGCAGCACACAGAGGATACAGCCCTTCCGTTATAGACAAAGCTGTCCAAAAATTTAGGAAACCAAAGCCTGTCTGCACGCTCATGCCTATAGACCTCCCAATACGAAAGAATTAGGCAGTTATCCCATTTGCTCCTCAGATTTGCTTCGGAATTTCAAAAATCCTTAAAACTTTTAATTTCAAAGTTATTTTCAAACCCATAAACAAGATGAATTTTTACGGATCAAAAGACTACGTCGAAGACTTAAACTGCTGGGGAATTTATCAGATACTTTGTGAATGTGGACTTTCATATATAGGACAGACCCGCAGGGCTTTAAGTTTCCGTGTGAAGGAACACAAGACCTATGTATGGAATTGTGAACTGAAGAAGTCGTCTATAGCTCAACATTGTCACGAGAATAACCATAAGTTTTTGTTTGGAAACGCTACGCTTATTATAAACCGGACTCGACTATCAAGCTTAATATATTAGAAGCTTTCCACATATACCGGAACTCATCACGGCTTGTCAATGACATGACGTCGACTCCATTTCTTTCAAGCGCGTGGAAACAACTCACCAAAACCCGTGACAGTCAGAATTCTGATGATGTCACAATGATTTGAATGTTTACGCTTCATTCGTCCTGAGGAAGCAGAGCCAAACGCTTTGCGAAACTATAGTCGATGTATAATAAACATTTTATTGTGCGAAACGTTGTTATTATTATTATTATTATTATTATTATTATTATTCTAGATTATTTATTTGTTAAGTTATGTGTTTTGCATAAAGGCAATGGATTAGTTTAATATCATTCAAATAAATAATTTCTTGTTTTTCTAGCCATGAGCTCGCCGGAGAAGCAACCCTTGCAGAGCGGATGCTCCGACAACTGGGCCTGGAATCGACGAGATAAATCACACGAAGTTCGACTGTATGGACCTGGACTACGAACCGCCCACTTTCACCCCAACTGGAGTAACGGCACCGCCGGAGTAAGAGGAACGAGAGCGCTGAATAGGGGACGGTACTACTGGGAGATCAACGTGTCTCAGCGCGTGTTCGGAACGAGCATGATGTTTGGCGTCTCCTCGAAAAAAGCCCGACTCCACATTGATGCTTTCGTGAACATGCTCGGAGAAGACGAACACGGCTGGGGGTTGTCACACAAGGGACTCCTGTGGCACAACGGGAAATGGAGGCAGTACACGAAGCCCTTTCGTGAGAACGAGGTTACCACCATAGGAATTCTATTCGACGGGTTAAAGGGAACTCTCTCCTACTACAAGGACGGAAACAACCTTGGGGTTGCCTTTACGGGTCTTCATTTAGTCCAGGATGAACTGTATCCCGTTGTGTGCTCCACGGCTGCCAAAACTGAGATGTCCTTGGGGGTGATGAGGAGGGAGTTTGGCAATCTTCAAGACCGGTGCAGGGCTGCTATTCTTAGTCTCTTGCGCAACGAGAATGGTATCGACGAACTGCGTCTCCCCAACAGGCTGAAGGCGTACATTTCAGAGGGAACTGACAAAGTCCAGCCTTGGGAGAAGTCGTGGAAGGGAAACAACCATCATTCCTACTTCATGAGATCCAGTGGTTATACCTCGCAGCGACTGGGCAGTGCAAAGAACTGTCTTTATGTCTGACCACCTGATTCACTGCTATTGCGCAGGTAATTATTTTTCATGTGATATGAACTGCTAAGTCAATTTCAAAGACATCGCCAGCAAAGCAAGTTACGATGCAACTCCTTCACGGAAAGATACGAGTGCCGTTTCGTGCTGCGTGTATGTGTGTGTGTGTGTCTGAGAGAGAGAGAGAGAGAGAATGCGTGTGCGTGGGTGTGTGTATGATGAGAGAGAGAGAGAGAGAGAGAGGATGTGTGTGTGTGTGATGAGAGACGAGGCAAATATCAATATCATGAACATTCAATGCAATTTTCTGGACAATGTAACTCCTCTTTTTCTACAGGTCGCACTGTACAGAGAGCAAGATTTTGTGTACACACTGCATCTCTTTAACGGAACACTTCAAAATGTAAGCCAAAATAATCTCGTCTACCGTGTGCATAGTGTGTTTCGTGTTTCCAATACCGTTTTGCTTTACCGAACTTCAGAATTTTTACTGGCAGATATGCTACAGGATTTTGTGCTTCGGCACGTTCCATTTAAGTGTACCAGATAATCACTTAGATAATTCGTAGGGTTTTTTTATTTTTTTTTATTTTTTTTGTCATCTGTATGCACTACAAGATTCAGGAAATACATGAATGTGAAACAGTGCCATCTGTAAAGTTCTTTTTTTTTTTTTTTTTTTCAAATCTCCAAGAGATTTTGTGTGTCAATATTTTTTTTTTCTTAAATGTTTACATATTTTCAGTGAACGTATAATTTCTTCACAAATTCGATGTATATAGTGAAATATCGACACGATTTACCTACGGGCCATAGAATTTGTACCTTCTGCGGAAAGCAGGGTATTAAATAAATAAGCATGGCTGGGGGAGAAAAGCTAAAAAAAAAAATCACTGCATTTTTACTTTACGAAAAAGGGCAATTTAAAAAAATTAAAAACTCGGTTGAGATGGGTCCGGATTCGAATCCCGATGAGGCATGGGTGTTGTGTTTGTCTTACGGCGCTGGCTCTCTCCCATCCCTGGAACCAGTGGCCCTAAATTAAGGGCAGGCGACTGCTTATAGCCCACTGAGTCGCTTACAGTGGTCGTTAAACCACCAACACACACACAAAAAAAGAAGAGTTTCGTAAATTCTTACATGAATAAAGGGAAATAAAATTATTATACGTATATTGTTTACTGTCTAGAATAAATAGAATAAAACTATAAAATTTTTTTATCTGGATTTCTGAAATCTATGCACATCCCTAAATTAAACATGAATTTTAACTATTATTAAGACATCTAAATTCGACACGAAAAAAACAAAAATAGAAACGATGCTCTAATCCAAGTAATTTCTGATTGATATTTCACTATATATATCGATATTATATATTTTTTTTCATGTATTTATATATCGATATTTAACTACATGTATCGATATTTAACTGTCTCTCATTGTTCTCAAAGAGATCAATTTTATTTCAATCTCATTTAATGTGACTATAAAAAAGCAAATTTTCTTAGATATATATAGTGAATAGTGAAGGAGTTGTAAATTTGCATTTTGTTCAGGGAGTTGTAATTTTCAATAACCAAAAAGTTTCAGTATTTTAAAAGAAGTTTCTGTCTCTCATGGTGATTAGGTTATTTTGTAAAATAACCTCTTAATTCATTTTAAAAGTCACCTGAAATGGGAAAAAAAAAAAAAAAAAATTCTGCTCATTTAGATCATTCATTTCATTGCCATCCAGTTCACTAATCCAGGAGGACTTGCCATTTCATTGGGATTTAAATAGAGTGAACAAAAAAGTTATGAACTGACTAGCTTATGATATTCTACAGAAAACATGATTTTCTTCAGATGAAATTATGGTTGTATTTCGACAGGACTTCACTTCAGTGTATGCCTATAAAGAGTTATTGTACCAAATCTGTCATCATCATCGCTATCTCACTATCATCATCTTCCGGTATTCTATGGAAGATTTTCTTTCTATTTCTTGTGCTTTTCGTGTCATATTTTTCGTTTATAGTTGAAACCATTTTTATGATCTTCTCTCGTTCTCTCGCAAGTGTGTCCTGGAGTTACAGATGAAGTTTGTAAAGGTTTGGATAAGTAGTGTATGTGTGTGTGTGTGTGTGTGTGTGTGTGTGTGTGTGTAAATTAATTTCTCCCCCAGCCCCCTTAGCTGACAATTGTTGTATCTGCAGCGCCAGTGGTTTGTGGTTTCTCCGAATTTTCTCCCTCACCCTTTTTCTAAATCCTGATGGTTCCTTTCATATAATTTCTTTTTCTCGCTTATAATTGTTTCATTGACTACATTAGTGCTTTCTCCGGATCTCTACACTTTTTCTTTTCCCTGATAATTCTATCTGCCGTACTTTTCCATTTTTCTCTATCGCTCCTTCTTCTCCTTTTTTTTTCTTTTTCTTCTTGTCTTAAAGTTGCTGTGTCCTCCACTCCTGTGCTTTCTCCGAATCCTTATGTGTCTTTCCTTTCTTTCTTTTTCCTTTTTAACTCATAACTCCCCCTGTAATGCTCTGCTTTTTCTTTCTCTTTCGCTTATAATTGTTGCATCTCTTGTACCAGTGATTTCTCTTGATCCACCTGCCTTTTCTTCTTTCTTTTTTTCTTTTTTTTTTTTTGTAAGTCATAACGCTTCCCCCTCCCCCTTTTATACTTGTTGCATCCGCTGTGCAGGTGCTTTCTCCGGATCTGATCTGCCCTTTCTTTTTTTGAGCTCTAATTTTATCTCCTGAGCCAGTACTTTTCCGGGAATCATCTGTCATTTGTTCCTTTTCAATTTTCTTTTCCAGTCGTGTTTTACCCTAGTTCAATGATTGATGAATGTGCTGCTCCAATGCTTTCTCTTTAACTCCTTTGATTGTTTATATATATATATATATATATAATCTCTTTTGAGGCATCCACCAGAATCTTGGTTTTGTTTAAATTCTAAATTGGTTCACTTTTGACAATAATTTTTACGTGCCAACTAAACTTTTTTCGCGTGCCACCTTGAACACTTTTTCGCGTGTCACCTTGAACCCCAGCCCTGCAAGCTTTGCTTTCATTATACATCTTTCACTCACACACACACACACACACACACAAATTATATTTGGTAGGGTGAATGGTATATAAAAAAACAAGCGTTTCAAGTATCATTCTTCCTAATTTGGAATTTTAAAGGAATAACGGCACCTTCCTGTTCTGTGAATACTTTTAGCAAAATTTTATGCTGCAATTTCTACAATACGTACTGTTCGGCATTGTAAATGTAGCACGTAGAAGTTAGTTTATTGACATTTTTAATCTCTGCCTTCTGTACTATGACTTCTATTGTAAAGGGCACTGACCGACTTATATGTAATTGTAAATAATATGCCACCAAAATTTTATACCATTAACTATCGAAATCGTATCGTCTTTTTTTTTTTTTTTTTTGAGAAACAATTATTTAGCAGCTGCTGTATGTCAACAACAACTACCAAATGTGCCTGAAGTACTGAGGTAAATAAAAAAAGGTCTGCCAAATATATGTACGCTATGATAAAACCAACAAAATATTGCTTTTGAATAACAGTTTGGTGCGAAAGTTACTCTGAATAAATAGTTTAGGCTTATGAAAAATGCATCAGCTTTAAGGC
Source organism: Macrothele yani (assembly GCA_039090855.1). NCBI lineage: Eukaryota > Metazoa > Arthropoda > Arachnida > Araneae > Macrothelidae > Macrothele > Macrothele yani. The sequence goes on from CM077029.1 coordinate 62,248,660, forward strand.
ATTGCAGAAAATAAAACGGCACCACAACATCTAGATATAAAAGATCAGTTACGTATCAAAAATACTGCAATATAGAAATTAAATATATGTTTTTATATAAGATATTTTTTCTATGATAATATCGTTAAAGAATGTCTGTTCGTTAAGGAGATTCCATAGGGTAATTATCTTTCTGATCTTAGCAAAATTCAGTGCAGTAAGTTTAAACGCAGATCGACGGTGAAGTTACAGCCTCTGCCTTAACCTTTAAACTCCGGATTCAGATTTCCCTAAGCTACACTAGCAGACCCATTTAATTTCGGGCTATTTAAACTTATCTTTCGAATGTAAAATATTTTGCGTTCCCTGAACAATTTATGTAAAAAGCATTTTACAGTCAGTTCTTGGGAAAATACGGAGTAGGATCTGAAAGTTCGGGATCAGCGCCTACCCGTGAAAACGCAAGCATGTAGTTAAAGTTACGGCGTCTGAAATACATCCCGCCATTCCTGCCCTCCGTAGTCAGAATGGTTTTGCCCATGGAAAGTGATTGGAATGCGCGCGCAGACGTTTACTGCTGTGGTTAGTCGTCTGTCTTCTGCGATGTGAGAAACGTGGCTTTTGAACAAAAGGATGAACGGATGCGGATATCGGGCGAATTAATCGACAAAGCCGATAGCGATCGTACGTTTTTGGAATACATCATCACAGGTGATGAAAAGTGGTGCTACTTGTTTGATATTCAGTCAAAGAGTGCTTCTTCAGCATGGAAATCACCGTCTTCACCGCGATCAAAGAAATTCAGGCAGGGTCACAGCAAAGTCATGCTGGAGGTGTTTTTATTCTCGTGGCATTGTCCACTCAGAATTTATTCTTGAAGGCACAACAGTTAACAAGGAACGTTATCTGGACATTTTACGTCGCTTACGGGAGTCAATCCATCGTAAACGGCCGGAGATGTGGCGAAGTGGACAATTGGACCATCGCCATGACAACGCTCCTGCAAATCAGTCCCTACCGGCCACGGAGTTTCTCGTCAGAAATCGTACTAATGTGCTTCCACATCCCGCCTATTCACCCTACTTAGCCCCGTGCTATTGTCACCTCTTTTCATTGATGAAACAAAATCTGCAGGGGCGTCGTTTTGTGTCAACAAATGAGGTAAAAACAGCAACGCGGGAGGCATTACGAGAGATTGCAAAAAAATGGCTTTCATCAATGCTTCCAGAAGCTTTACGAGCATTGGCAAAAGTGCATCGTCGTCCAAGGGGATTATTTTGAAGGTGGTTGTGCAACGATATTTTAAAGCATTCAAGGTAAGGAAATATACGCCAAGTCCCCGAACTTTTGGATCCTACCTTGTAACAAGGCGGTAGATACACAGCAAGCAACAAAATCCCAGACCTCGTGTAAATATATAATTTAGCCCTAGTTATAGTAAAATTCTGTTAATACTTTTCAAGCTTGCTGTTTATGCTATAACTTGAAACTCAATTCTAGTACTACACTGCGCATTTAGTTGTGCGCAATATTGTTTCAAGCATCAAGTTACACCATGTCTTGAATGTTTACAATATATTATTTAAAACCGACATAGAGAGTGTTGTCCCGAAAATTCTCCGAATTTCGGGCACATTCCTTTAAGGGTCGAAAATTGCCAGATTCGTAAATTACCAGAACTCGTTAGGACTCGTTTGAAACACAAAGCGTACACGTCCCAACCATGAGACTGGGTAGCCGAGCCAAGAAAACCCAATATCATCGTTTCCACTATTTGACGATATAAACTAGGGTGGAAATTATGCCCCAAGTTTTCAGACGAGACTTGCTGCGTAATAAGAGTATTATTACTTCCAATAGATGTTACACTTTTCCTTTAATCTGATGCTTTTGTTTTACTTAATTTTAAGCGAAAAAAATGTGTGTGAAGGATTATAATACGTTGAAGTTTTAACTTCAATTACCGTAACTCCCCACTCATAAAATCGTACCAACCGCGATATTTTTCAAGAAACATAATTTCTCCTTGTATTTTAAGTGGATTCTGGGTAAGAATTGCAGTAGTGCCTGACAAAGCTACGAAAACAAGAACATTGTGCTCTCCGAGACAAAATAATAAATAATGTTTCTCATATTCATGCAATCGGTTTTCTCAAAGTTCTTAAATATAAGTCGGGAAGTTGCCCTTACTGCCAACATGTATCTTCTGTGTGCTGATTAAGTGTAAAGAATGGTCCGCATTCAGCACTGGTTCTATCCACATCTTGATATTCGAACATGTTTTAATACTCTTTTGAACTAGAGTTTGTCTGCAGTTGTAGAAAAAATGTGAAGCAATTGATTTTCATGTAACCGTTTGATATAAATTGTGTTTTTTGTGAATGTGTGCTCTGTAGTGTTAGTCAAATGTTGGATTCAACATAAAGGATGAGTCATCTAGTCATTAATCAAATGCCAGTGGTCATACTGGTCCCAAAACTGGCCATGTAAATAGAGCAAGCACTTGTCACTTTTCTAAGCTGTATAATCACCGTTAAGCTCACAATGTTATGTCATCATTCACTTTGTATCATTCATGTAAATAGCAACTATGTCATAACTTAAATTTGTCTTATGCTCAGAGCATATCGACTGTTAGCGTTAAGAAGATCGTGTGTTTATCGAGAGAATGGTGTGCTCTTATTTATAAATACATATTATATATATTGCAGTGTATAGTCACATATTTATTGCATCTTTCTGTACTTCACTCCAGTCGTCATATGAAAACCGAATGTCATGATGTCGATCAGAAACATCAGAATGTCATGATGTCGATCAGAAACATCAGAATGTCATGATGTCCATCAGAAACATCAGAATGGCATGATGTCCATCAGAAACATCAGGATGTCATGATGTCCATCAGAAACATCAGAATGTCATGATGTCGATCAGAAACATCAGATCTTTTTTCAATTATTTAGATGTCGGTTTCAAAGACAGTGTGCGTAGTTTTGTTCATGGTGGAACCAGTGTCATGTTTCTTAAAAGCAAAGTGCATCTGCCAACTATGTTAAATGCTCAAATAGTATTAAAAAACAAAACAAAAAGGATAATTAAAACTCAACACAAGTTTAGTCAGAAAAGCCGAAACTAAAAAAACAAAACCGCAGCATTAAAACTTCATTTTTAAGTTCATTAAAATAAAAAAATAATGATTAACAAAATAGAAAACGTGTCTTTTTCAGAAGATAGATAAAAATGCAAGTTTAGATCAGAAACGAGGTAAACATGTAATTCTGTTAGACATATAGAGTTCGACATCTTTCTGTCGTGTAATAAGGTATACTACTGGTGTGATCATGTCCCTCTAACAATTGTATATTATTTTCGATAAGCTCAAGAAGGAACTTTTTGTGGGAAGAAGGCACTAAAGCAGGCATACAAAAAAGTGCTGTCACTCATTGGTAAAATGTAGATGAGGTATTACAGCCCCACTAACTTGCAGCGGCTGTATGGAGAGTAACATGCTTTGAGAAAGCTAAAATTCTCCCTTCGTGGTGGTCTCGATCACCTGAATTGAAAGTTTCATTGAGCCATAAGGGCACTAATGGAAATGGGGTAAATGACGTTTGTAATCATGAATAAGATTTATTTATTTTTAGTAAAATTTCCATGAAGGAGTTTTCGTTCTTTTTGCAACCAGTAGAGGTGACATTGCGTGTTATGTACTACTTAATTAAAAAAAACAAAAAAAAAACAAGAAATTCTACCCTATGTCCTCACCAAGTTTCACTAAGGCTTTGATGATTTCCTGTATTTCCCCATTTTTGTTTCGTGATGTGTAAAAACCTCAGTATGAGTACCACGGAGAAGGCGTTCTCTGTTATACTGGTGCTAATAATTCCAAGGCTTTATGGAGCTCTATGAAAGAATCCCGCACACGCGATGCTAAGGAACTTCAGTTCCCCAAATTTTCACTGAGCCACCCACCTGCCCTTTATGCCTCCTAAAAATACCGAAACATTTAGAGCACATGGCGAATGCAACGTCCTTAAATTTTAAGGAACCTGGATGTGGTTCATATCGAAAAATATCGGAAAATTTTATTCTCTCATTCGATTGACCTAAATGAATACATATAACAGTGTAGTTTGTTGCCAAGGACAATTCCACAAACCCTAGAGTGTTCTGAGGTCACGTCGTTTCTTTGTAATTCTTAAAGTTTGAAACATGCAGTTCAGCTTGGCATTGGTCGTTCGTCGCACCCCAAAAGAGATGCTGCTTTTTCCTTATGTCAGCTAGTGACGCCTCAGAGATACCCCGATAGGCCAAGAGAAAAACATATGTCATACTTCTCTCTTTTTCCTTCGGAACTGTGGTGACACCGTAAAGAACAGCAAAAGCCTTTTTGGGTAGTGGCTAATTTCTTTTTTCTTGCTAAATATGACGTTCTGATCGGTGTCCGTCTGTTAAGTAGCATTTCAATGTTCTTCTGTCCCTAGTACTGCATTCGTGTTTTGTTTGTTTGTTTTTTACCTCTGAGAATGGAACAGTAGGTAAACAGCTTTTCAAAATGCTGCCATTATCATTCAGCTGATAAGGGACATAAAGTGAAGGAAAAGGCGTCTTCTTTTCTTTTTTTTCTTCTGGACTTTGTGGATCGCAGTAATGAGATGAAATTTATTTTCCAAACGTAATCGACAAGGCATATATATATTCGTTTATATAAAGTATGTTTCTGGAATTGGACTATGTGTGCGATTTGTGTTTCACATAACATCAACGTCTGTGAAAACACAATTCTGTCCGTAACCCCCCCCCCCCTCACTCCGGAGTAGATTGAATCCGCAACCCCCTCTCACTCCGGAGTAAGTTGCTCTCCCAACTAAGCTACACGGACAGAACGTACCGCTGCATATTTGTCGTCTTGACACGTGATTCACCTCTGTAGTACGTACACGTTGGGTTGGATCTATATAAAATGGAAGTTTTGGGCGAAATTTCTGCCAAGCACTTCAGAATCGCTTGCTCCCCGTAGGACACTTAGCCTGTAATTAAGCACCTTCCAACTCCCAGCTTTGGAAATTGGACCGCTACGATGGCCACTGCTTTCCAGAGACTGCAAGTCATTCTCAAAAGTACAAAGCTGGTCCACCAGCAAAAATCCATTATTCCTCCGCTACTTTCTAAGCTGGGTCGTTTACCTTAAACATAATTTTTTTAATTATTCTTTTTTTTTTTTTTTTTTTCGCTATTGGGTATCGCTTTCAACTTACTTTGAGGGGGCGGAGAACATGGTTTTCCGGAGAGAATATCACGAAAGCAGTCTGTTACGCCTGGTTTGGGTTTGTAATTATTCAATTCAGATGGTGGCACTTTTTTTCTGGGGTAACGAGGAAGTAGAAAACCAGTACGAACACATAAAAGACCATAAGGAGTTGCCCGCTCCCATTTTAGAGATACGGATTTCAGTGAAAAGACAGAGCCACCCCTTAAGGCAAACACATCAACCATGCCTCATCAGGGGCTCCGAAGTTCACGTCTCTGACACTGGGCCACTGGGATTACATCATGGAATTCCGAATATGGCTGAAGTTTTAAGACACCGAGCTCCTTCTGCTACTTTCCGACATAACAGCGCTTCGTGCGTCCTTCTATCATATAAAAGAGTTCATTGTCTTTCAAAATTAAAATTTTGATTGAACGGCTTCCGCCCCGGTTTCTTTGAGGTCTGAGGTGCTAGCTTCTGTCCATTCGTTCTAGACGGTCGCGGGCTCGAACCCCAGATGAGGCATGATGGGTGGTGCGTTTGTCTGGTGGCATTGGCTCTGTCCCCTCCCTGGACTTAGTACCTCCAAATTAGGAAGGACGGCAGTTTATAGACTTAACAGCTGCTCGTGGTCGTCGTAAAAGCTAAAAAAAGTGACTATCTCTTCACGTGTTTATTGCTTAAAATGCTTAGAAGTCTTTGTTTGGTTTGTTCATTGTTATAGGAAGAGCTTACATAGGCTAAGATAATATTCAAAAATCCCAGATAGTTACTGCTAAGCCTTGTGAAACTAGTGAACATACCGTTCTAATCGAATTACAGCTCAAATCTCATGAGTGAGTCCATGCATGAGATTCTTCCACTTTCTTTTGTCATCATTTGGGTCATGATTGAGATCGATGCAAAACTGAAGAGAATTTTGAGGGGGAGGATGCCGTTTTTCCAGCAGGGTACGGTTTTTGATCTTTCAAAACTTGCAAAAACGGAAGCTAAACAGAGTGAAGATTTCCCCCACAATGGTAATTTCTTTTATTCGCGATGTTCCCCTGTCCAGTATTGTTGTTAAATATAATTTTATTTCATAAATATTTTATTTCAACTTTAAAAATTAGAGGAAAATTTTCCAAAAACGGAAGTTAGACGACGCGAAAATTTCCCTGTAATCTCCAGACACAAGATTCTTCCAAGAATTCGAGGAATTCCGCCATTTCCATGATCCTTCCTGTGGTTCTCGAGATAGATGCATAACTGAACAGAAATTTTTGAGGGATTGGTGGTGATGGTAGGGGTCGTTTTCCGTTAGAAGACGGAATTCCAGCTTTCAAAACTTTCGCAAACGGAAGTTGGACGAAGTGAAGATTTCTCCCGTAATCGTAATTTTTTCCCTTGCGATATTCCTTCTAACCAGAATTGTTGTTAAATACCATTTTAGTCCATAAATATTTGTATTTCAGCTTGAAAATGGAGTAAAAATTTCTGAAAATGGAAGTCGGAAGGGGCAAATATTTCGCCTGTAATCGTGTTTTTGCCCCCCACGATGTTTCTCTGTCCCGTGTTCTTTTTGTTAAGTGTCAGTAATGTTACATTTGATGTGCTCCATTTTAATATTTACATAAACTTCAGTGAACAATTCTGTCTTGCATTATTATATTCATACTTTCTCGCGGCGCGTTCCGATTTTTCACCCGGTGAAAAAGTTCAGCTTTTTCTTTCATCAGTCTCATGTATGCCGAGTTATATTTTTCAAATGTGAAACATATGTTTCCTTATAGACACTAAGATTTCGCTCTGTTAAGAGTAAGGAAAAAGTTTTTTGTTTCAGAAATTCTCCTCTTACTGGGTTTGTTTCGTAGCTAGTTGTTTGATAATAATCTGTTAACCAAACACGAAATCTGTCTACGAAGTCAAGGCTATATAATCATAAATGGAAATACAAACCCGCTGAAACGTAATTGGCTAGAAACGAGTAAAAAATAGTAATAGATCCCTCTTAAAGAAAAAGCACGATCATCGAAATAACCTCAGATATATATACTTTTCAGGAAAATATCTTTAACTTACGAATCAAACAGTTAAGCACTAAACACGAATAAAGAACAAAATTAGTTTCGTGGTAATCATACCAAGCAGAATTTCTTCTGATGTTCTAAAACCCCAATCGATTACTGTTGATTTTTAAGAACTACAGATATCCAAGATATTTAACAAGGTTCTCAAAAACAAAACAGTCGTTCATACAGGATAACTCGGTTTTGGGAAATCCACTCATTTCTTAAAATATGAAACATTATATTTCGCATAACATAAAAAAACACGAAATTAAATAAATGTATGAAAATTGAAAACTCAGAGATGCATCTTCATAGTGAAAACATGCTGAATTTAGCCATCTGGCAGAATTTTCGCGGTAGAATGAGTACGAATAGGTATCTAAGCACAGCACTAATCGAAAAGTAAGAAACAGAACTATATCCCGACTTGGTCCACAGATATCACACAATACTGTAAATTCGTAAAAATGAGTGTGATCAACTCCAGCATTAAACCAAACCATTTAAAGCTTATGCTAACTTACAAGGCAACTGCGTTTTCTGTCCATTTGCTTTGTGCGTCAAAATATTTTTCTTGATCCATATTTTCTTGAAAAAAAGAAAAAAGTCTCTTCAAAGGACAACAGAAAAACGTCATAGATTATTTAAATTGAGGTTCATTGCGGAAAACAGTGTAGTGCCCCCAAATTTTAATTCTTGAAGAATTTTGTAGAAAGAAATGTAAGTATAACATATTGAAATATTCGGTTCAAGGTAATACGTATGTGTGTTGCATCTCGCAAGCAGTGCTGAGAAAGAAAAAAACTGTAGGGTTTGCCTCGACCTCCCTCATGGAAAATTCATAAAAAAATAAAAAAAAAATGGGGCGGAGGTGCACATAGATCGCAGGAATTCTGGTGATCCTGCACGCATTACAACCCCAACAAAGCGTTGTCATCGCGACATCCACGTATGATATTTCCCAATCCGATTATACTGCGTAGGAAATTTGTGATATTTGTTGCGTTTTTCGTTGGAATCGTGGAAGAAATATTTAATATGTATACGAATACCATAGTTTGTTTTTTTCTATTGGGAAAATATGAAAAAAAAGTTGAAAATGTATTTATTGTTGAACAGCTGTATTATTAGTCAATGCGTCAAACAGCAGGACACGGAGGCTAGATTTACAAAGGAGTAGCCAGTTTGAGTGGAAAGTATAGATATTTTACTGCGCATGCGTCTGATCCTCTGCACAGAGCACTTGCTGAACCTTTCTCTGAGATACTGCCATTTGACGGTTCTGCTTACACCAATGATCGCCGAAAATAAATAATAAACTCTGTCATGGGAGACGTATTACAAATTTTGTTTCACTTCAGCCAATATAGTTAACAGGTTTAAGTACTGTGACTTCACCTATTTCTCAAGTACAGTGGTTACCGAAATTAATCTATTCTTTTTTTTTGTTTTGTTTAAGTGTGTATATGTGTGTGATTTGTATACGTTCTGGAATGACATTCAAAATATCTTACTCTGTTTGCATTTCTATTTGTCATCTCCAGAAATTTTGTGTTTATTCTGTAGTTGCCACGATAAATAAGTGATGTTGTCATTCATAGGTGATGAATGACAACATAATACGTGATGTTGTCATTCATAGTGATTAAATTATGGTAGCAACCATAGATAAGATGAACATTTCACAATTAACGCCTCAGTATCTTAAAGAAAAAGAAAATACAAGATGTCAGCAGACATCTTTTACTCATTATTCTGTACAGAGAATGATGCCATTACTATTTATTCTTATATTTATTGCATTGCCGACAATGTCTGGTGTAAAAGCAAATAAAATTTCATATTATATCTGACTCTCGCGTTTTGCTATTTCTTTCCTAAGAGAATCTGTTTCAGTTCATTCGTCCGCGACATCTTACACTCAAAAAAAAAAAAAAAAGAAAGAAAATGAAAATAACTGAGAGCATTAAACAAAAACTTAAAAGAAGTACAATAAACACGTTAAAATAAAAAAAATCTTTTTAATAAATAAATTCAGTATTCAAGGTAAGTAAATACAATAAATAAATTCTATAAATACAGGGTGGCGCACAAAAAACTGGCCCCACGCGCGGCTTGGGTAACAATTGTAAAGTTATATAGGTAGATCTCGGTATATGCGGTTTCGTTATGCGCGTTTTCGGATTTACGCGATTCAGTAGTGCCATCGGTTAACACTACGAGGTAACAATAATTCACGATAATGAGTTTGCACATCATGACGCGCATCTTTCGATGTTTTTGTCAAGACGTGAGTGCTCGCTCATCAGATCAGATAAGTAGAGCTACGTGTGAGAGGATCTACGATGTCACGATGTCAGGCAAAAGGAAAGAAAGTGTGTCTTTCGAGGGGAAGAAACGTGTACGGAAGTCGTATTCGTTAGAAATGAAGTTAGAAGTTTTGGATGGCTGTGAGAAGGTGAGCGTATTGTTTGTTGACATTCAGCGTGCTTTGGGACTTGGTGAATCCACTGTGAGAACTATTCGTGACAATGCGGAACCAATTCGAAAAAGTGTTCAATCTTCAAAAAATCTCGCTCAGAGGTGATAGAAAGAATGGAAGAAACCATTGGATTGAGCATTATAACCAGCAGCACATGCCTCTTAGTGGAGCAGCTATTCAAGCTAAATCTAAGAGTTTCTATACAGATCTGACGAAAGAAGAGGACGATCCAGCACCTTCGTATCTTCAAAAATCTATCAGAGGAACTGGACTGACTGCAACATCATGAAAATCTTCTGGCCGCCCCGGTGGCGCAGTGGTCTAAGCGATGGCCTCTGATCATTCGTCCGTAAGGGGTCCGGGCTCGAATCCCGGTTAGGCATGGATGTTGTGTTTGTCTTACGGCACTGGCTCTCTCCCTTCCCTGGAACCAGTGACCCTAAATTAAGGACGGGCGACTGCTTATAGCCCATTGAGTTGCTCACGGTGGTCGTTAAACCTCCAATCAAAAGAAAAAAAAAATCTTCTGATGTGATGAGTCCTTATTACTGTACTTAAGATGTAAAATTGGACTTTCTAAAATTACAGTGGACTGTTACGTTACACGTGTATTCAGCATTAACATTACGTAAGTACTGTACGTACACATATTTTCAGGGTACTACGTACATATTTACATAGTACGTACGTATTATATTTTGATTTTCTGCATTAAAATAAATTTTCAGAAATATTGTTTGTTTGCAATCTAAATACTATAATAACCCGATTATTTTAAACTGAATTTGTGAATAAGTGAGAACCTAACCCTATATGGTTCGTATAAAGTGCCTCCCGTTTTACGCGAATTTGGTATACACGGCGATTTCGCGGAACCTATCTATCGCGTATACCGAGATCTGCCTGTATTTCATAGTTTGCCGCTGGAAGCTATTCCAAGGTTAACAGACAGTAAGGTTTGCTCATCCCGTCTTCCTCGCAAAAGAATAATCGTGACGTCACTGAGTGACATCACCGTCCTAACATGTGAATCGTAAATCCGAACTGTAGTTATGGATGAAGATGACTTAACCACGTATTCAAAACCATGTTAAACCAGGTATTACCATCTACTCAGATCAATGGAAAGGATATGAACATTTGTCAGAAAATGGTTTCACTCATTTAGTAATCAGTCATAGAAATTTTTTTATAGATCCTGACAGTGGAGCTCATACTCAAAGTATCGAATCCAATTGGAGAGCTCTCAAGCAAAATCTCAGGAGTCATACTAACAAATCGGAAGAACTATTGGCAGACAGCCTAAAGGAATATTTGTATCGACGATTTTGTATAAAAAAAAAAAAGTTAGATCCGTTTGAATAGTTTACTAAAGTTCTTTGTTCTACCGAGTAGAAAAAATGAATGTTTGACACATTAATTTCATGAAAAGGAAGTTGCATTTTACTTTATCGGAATTATGATGCATAAATCTGGGATATGAAAATAAATGTATTATTATTTTCCATAATAAAATAAATGCCTATAATGATTTCCATTAAAATAAGATTTATTTCGATGAAAATAGTAAAAAAAAATTCCGTATGTTATCGTGAACTACTTTCTTTCACGTTGGGTGTGATCAGGTTGTATGTAAACAAAACGGAACGATACACGGGAAATCGGGAACTACTTGAAAGAGTTCTGATTCAGTAGGACAGCTGAATTTCTTTATGGGGAATAGGAAAAGCATCCCGGAAACATTCCCCAAACTTCTTAAACTAAAAATTGAAAACATTATGCATTAAAAACTCTGATAGAATATATGAAGATTATTCTAGCTGGTTTACGAATAATAATTCCGACACGCTGCTATGGTGCAAAAACAAAGAAACGTGGCGATTAGGTAGCCTTGCGGTGGCGATTTGAACAATGACGTCACAAAGCAATCGCCGGAAGAGCAGGATGCGCATAGCTTTGAGCTATTCGACGCTGTCGCGCATGCGCATATGAGTTCAGTAGTTTCCCCGATCCTGGAGACAGTCGGCGGCTGTCTGCATGAATCACGCCGTATTTAATTGAACAACGCGTTTTTATTGTTGAGGAGGGCCGCGTATGGTATACTGATCAACGTTCGTGACCGCCACTGAGAGGTCTCAGGTTCGATCCCAGGCAGGTACGAACGCTCGAACCACTAAATATCCGCCGTGCGTCGGATGGGCAGTTGGGCACCTTAAGCCGTCGGACCCCGGGTACTGGCCCCCCGGTTATAAATAAGGGAGTCTTCCTTCCCCTTTCTACTAAACTTCCGTGTCACTTTCCTATCGGAAACTCTAGCCCAAATCTCCTAGCTTCCTATTTCAAAGGGTTGCTTAACACCTGGGGCCAGATACTCCCCTCCCAAAATCCTCTAAATATGATATATGATCTTATTGTTGAGGAGAATGTTCGCACATGTTATTTCGCTTTGGTTCTTGAACGATTTAAAGCGTAATATCCTGGTGGTAGTGTTCCTGCGAAATCAACGATCCGGAACTTAGGAAACAAAAAGGGGGTGCGTAAAACTGGTTCTGTAATCAACGCATCACAGAGAGTGCAACAACGAACTGTACGCACCCCGGAAGCGGTCACCGACGTAATGAATCGTATCGAAACAAGCCCCAACAAGTCAAAACGTTGCTTATCCCATCAGACAGGCATTACTCGCAGGCGAATTCAGCGTACATTTCATGATTTAAAAATGACGCTTGTCGTGTGAGAGTAGCGCAGGAATTAAGAGCACTTGATAAGGGAAGATGTATCCATTACTGCCAGTGGCTCTTGGAGGTGGTTTCTGAAAGACTGTGCTCGACCCATTTTTCTTCATTTCAACAGACAAAGTTTGGATTCACCTTTCGGGGTATGTCAGTTCGTAGAACACACACACACACACACACACACACATGGGTGCCCATAGGGAGGGGCAAGAGGGGACATTTGCCCTTCCCTGGAAATCTGATTATACAATATCTGGTCTTAGAAGGTATTACAAAGATTTTTGCGATGACATTATTTCTGATTGCTTATTTTCCTGCTAAACTTCTGAATGCTTATGTATATGCAGTAAAAGTAGAAAAAACGTTGTGAATGTACAATAGAAATTAATAATATCAAATTTTTATATTGAATGTTAGGCAACAGCTTAGATACGTACACCAGGAAAGGCGAAGGAATGAAAACGTATGATATCATTCTCTGCAGCAGCCGCACTCACTGCTTGACAAAGATCTAAAATTGTTTCGAGAACTTTTTTTTAAGGGTATTTTTTTCTTGGAGCAGCTAAGCAGGTTCGCCAGAGTAAGGCAAGGAGAAGGTGGAAAGGCATGAATTGGCTTTTTGGAAAGAAAGAAAAAGTTTCTGGAAGTACATGAGCTTCAGGAAAAGTAGGGAAAACAAAGTTGTGTGAAGAATATGATAGGAAAAATGATATGGGAGCCCAATGAGTTAAGTGAAATATGGGATGAATACTTCTGTAAGTTATTAGACCAAGAAAGCAAAGGTGATTCTGAGGCAGAAGCAGATGATGTCACAATGAAGGATGGAAGCAAAGTAGGGATCTCAAGAGAAGCTGTGTATAAAGCTTTAAAATTTCTTCAGAATGGTAAGGCTCCGGGAGTTGATGGCATAACTGCCGAGATGTTGAAATATGGTGGTGACTCTGTAATTGACTGGTTAACTAAAATTTGTCAGTTGTGCTGGGAGTTAGGATTGATTCCTCGGAAATGGAGGGATGCTGTCATTGTTCCCTTGTATAAGGGAAAAGGTGATTAGACTGACTGCAAGAACTATCATGGTATTAGCCTGCTAAGCGTGCCAGGGAAAGTGTTTGGTAAGGTCATTATTGAAAAAGTACGAGGTCTTACATCAGAGAAAGTGTGGGATGTTCAGAGTGGTTTTATGCCTGGTAAAGGCTGCGCTAACCAAAGTTTTGCATTAAGCATGATGTTTGAAAAGTATCTGGCTGTTAGTAAGAAAGCTTTTGCTGCTTTCACAGATTTAGAGAAAGCTTACGACTGAGTAAATAGGACACTTTTGTCGAAGGTATTGAATAAATATGGTGTTACTGGAAATCTACTTAATAGTGTAAAAGACATGTGTGCTGGAAGTAGAGCTTGTGTTCGAGTGAATGGTGTTTTATCAAATGGTTTTCTATTGGTGCAAGAGACAGACAAGGTTGTGTAATGTCACCATGGCTGTTTAATACATGTATTTATGGATGCGTGCATGCGTGATGCCAAGATGGACAATACTGGTTTATGTCTTCGCAATATCAGTGTGTGTAGATTGATGTATGCTGATGACACAGTCCTGTTGGCAGAGAGCAAAAGTGAGTTGCAGAGTATGTTGTCCCGGATGTACGAAGTTTGCATGAAATTAAAACTGAATATAAATAAGGGAAAAACCTAAGTTATGGTTTTTGAGCGAGAAACTACACTACTCAAAACAATTAGAGGAGATCGTAGTTTTGTATGAAAACTGTGAGTGACGGAAAACTTCGGTGGTTGGAATAGGAACTACATGCATAGTACGCTATGTGAGAACAAAAACATGGCCGAAACAATTAGTAATTTAAATTTAATAATTTTTGAGTAGACGAACGTAAAAATGCATATTTACGAACATATCATAAAAATGAAAATAAAGGTAAATTTTTTGCCAGAAAATTGAATTTAATAGGATGTATGGTTTCCCTTGACAGAAAGCAATGTTGCACACTTGTGAGACATGGAGTAATCAGAGTATATTAATGAGGGATTGGGGAGTTCCATCCCACTCCTGCAGAAGAGAACTTTCCAATTGCTAGACTGTTTGTGGAGGGGTTAATCGAGCAGCAACCCTTCTCCCCAGAACGTCCCAGACATGCTCGATGGGGTTCATGTCTGAAGAACATGCTGGCCAGTCCATTTCGGTGATTCCCTCGTCAAACTGAAAATCGTCCACACATCGAGCGCGATGTGACCTGCAATTATCGTCCACGAAAATGAGTTCATCTCCGATTGCTGCAGCATAAGAGACGACTAAGGGTCTATACCGTTGAGCATTAAGTGTTCCATTTCTGATGATGTACAGGTCGATTTGACCATTGATAGAGATACCGGCCCACATCATCACTCCGCCTCCTCCAAATCGAACACTTTCTTGCACAAATAACGGGTTGTTACGAGTACCTCATTCCCTCTAAATGATGAATCGCTTATTGTCAGGATGTACAGTAAAGCGCGACTCGTCTGAGAAGAGAACATTGCTCCATTCATTTGTTCTCCAATCGTCATGGTCCTGTGCCCAAAGTCTGCGGGAAGCACGGTGGCGTGCGACTAAACAAACACATACCATAGGTCGTCGAGCATACAGACCAACACTGTGGAGTTGGTTCCGAACAGTTTGAGTTGAAACGTTTGTGCCAATAGCCGTGCGGAGTTCGCGTCGCAGTAGAGTGGAGTTCATACTCCGGTTTCTCCTGGCAATCAATGTTAAAAACCGATCCTCATTTCTTGATGTTGCTCTCCTACGACCTTGCCCTGGTCTTCGCCTTACATTTCCGGTAGCTGAAAACCGATTCCAAAGTCTTGAGATCAAGCTTTGAGACACTCCAACTCCAATGGCTTTTTTTCTGCTTGCGACTGGGCTTGACCCGCTTCTAAGCTACCGGTAGCTCTCCAGGCTACAGACTCGGGTAAATCCCGTTGTTCGGACATCACACACATCAGTAAGACACATTCAAAACATGTGAGACATTTTTATCCTGGACTAAACGGTAGTATGATACATGTCACTTTTCATTCGCTGACGGAAACACGCCCTTTTTAACGTCACACACAAAAAATTTGCTTACTGAGATGTTTGTAAGTGTGCAAAAGTTTCATTCTAATCACTTTCCTTCAATTTCTCTTAGCATACAAACAGTTGATGTCAGTAGTTCATATCAAAACTACGATATTCCCTAATTGCTTTGAGCAGTGTATAACCGAAATGTACGGTACATTATGACCAAATAAAACTGTAACTGTCTTTTGCATTTTGGAACCTATTTTATGTGCGCCACCCTGTAAAAGAAAATACGAACCATGAATAAATAAACATATAAATACTTCAATTAACATCGAATTAAATGAATTATCATACTGTGTTAAAAACAAAGTAGATGTGTAACGTACCAGGAGATGTGACGTACCTGCCAGAAGGACGCACACGACATAAAGGCAGATAGCAATTAGAATCAATGTCCGCGTAGCTTAATTGGTAGAGCAACTTATTCCGGAATGAGTGGACCCGGGTTCGAACCCCGGCGCGGATAAAAATGACGGAGAAATTTACTTCGTTATAGATGTGTTAAACAAAATAAGAGATAACTTGATTTGAAAATTTAAATTAGTAAAGCATATGAAGTTAGCAAAGAAAAACTACGTAAATGACATGAAAATAAATGAGTTACTGATGACGACGTTGAACCAGTCAGCGCAAACGTTTAAAAAACATTGAAATGCGTGAAACACATGCGTTAAATCAAAATTAGTAAATGCATGTTTACCTAGTTTTAATAAAGCGATGAACTTTAAAATATAATTAGTGAGGAACATAAATACAAGATTCAGTCAATAATTATCAGCAAACAAGTGTAATTACTTTCCGGTTGGCTGTAGTACTTGCTGTGCGCTCATGCGTAGACGTGTTATCACTATGGTGGAGGTTTTTGACCTTCATCGGTTATTTCTTGTGTTGTTGTCGTGCTCTTAACGTGGTTCTTCCGCTTTCCGTATGCACCAAAGAAGAACAGCAAGGAGTGTTCCGTTTTTTTGTAAACTGACTATGTAGCAGGGACTGGAATATATTACATTACAAGTTTTTAGCAAAGTATGATAAGGAGCAGATGGCCCATCCATGGCCACTGCTGATGGCAACATTGAGCAAGTCCGTGTCTTGGTTTTGGCAAGCAGACGGCTCATCACATTGACGAAATGGCAAATCATATGTAAATTAGTCATGGTTTTGCCTATAAAATCATCGGCAACACAGTTAACTTTCCTAAAGTCCATACAACATGGGTCCCAAAACTTCTCACGGATATGCACAAACACGATCTTTCAAGCACCTGCCTACGCCTTTTGAACCGCTATGATAACGAAGGTGTCCCCTTTTTACGAAAGAATCATTCCTGAGGACGAAACATTACGAGCCAAAGAGTAAATGTTACAGTTTGGAAAGGAAACATCCAGGAGCATCAGTCCAGTAGCGAAAGTAGGCAGGAACGGAGTTCCCCTAAAGAGTGTTGAACTATAAAATACACAATATCTGAACAAAAGAAAAAAATGTGCTGCAGAACTATGCCGAGGAAATTTTGGCTCGTAGTTTATTTATATCTATGAATTCTATTCGCAATATGTGTAAGATTTTTACGTTTGAAATATTTATCTCTGATTTAGAAGTTTTCAGAGTTTTTAACCGGAGACAGTAAATTTCGTCCTTCAGACTCTTTGCTAATGACTCCTAGCTAGAGGATATGCTCGCATTCGACAGTTTCGCTTTCGTATCATTTAGTATGTCATCCCGCAGGGCAGAATGTTGAACTAGTAACAATGCTCAGGCTTGATTTTAGAACAAGATAAATAGAGTCTACTAACCTTTGCTTTAGAATACCAAACTCAAATTCATTCACAATAAAAATTCGGTATATAGCAGCTGACCAAGATCGCCCTGGCTTCAGGAAGAGACGGCATCCTGTAATTGTTTAAAGTGGTGTCTGACAATAGTGGTTTCTTTGGCAACTTAAATTTAGAAAACAACATTCTCGGAGTTGTTTCTCTCTAAGTTTAAATTACTGGGTTGTGTAGTTTTTGTCCTTTTTGATACTTCATAACGTCTATGAACTAAATATGCTTATTTATTTCGATAATTAATAAGTACAATTAGGTAAGAAAACAATTAGTGAATTCTAAATGTTTTCACTATTTTTCAGCTGCGCAATTAAGAAAAACGAAACTCCTTCAGCAGACGCGTAACTTACTAAATGTTATAGACATTTTTAGCTGAATTATAAATTTGTTAGGGTTTAGTTTTTGTTCACTGTAATATGTTTAATTTAAAAATTTGCATAGCTGCTTCCGTGACATACACCTTCGCCGCACACTTCCACCTACTGGAAATGAATTTCCATTGGAGCAACATCCCTTCAATTAACGTTTTATGCGGCCGACGTACCTGAATCAAAAGGTGCCCAAAGTTTTCTTTGTTTCCCAAACAGAAATGTTCACATAGGGCTGGGTTTTACGAAAGTTACGGCAAAACACTTCCTTTCCCGCTCTCGTCTCTGCAGTAACAAACACAAGCGTGTTCACAGGTCACATGCGACCATATTAGTACTTTTTTCTGTGCTTAGTGGTTAGTGTTTCAGACTATCGATGCTGGGTCCCCAGGTTCAAGCCTGGGCTGATCTTTCAGAGATGGTGTGATTTACTAACAATCGCTGAATATCCGCCGTGCATCGGACGAGCACGTTAAGTGACGGCCCCCAGGCTGGACCCACTGGTTAAATGGGTATCCTTTCTATACCCCACCTGAAATTCTCTCACCCCTCTATGTGCAATATCGCACTTGTACGGTGGCGCCATCTACTGTACTCTAATCTCACTACAAACTGTTCTGTCAAAGTCGCTAGACTTGCTCTCATTCCTTCCGTTTCTGTGTCCTGCCCAAAAGGCGATCTCGCTGTAGGTGGCTGGGACCTAAACTCTACTATCTGTGGACGGAAGTCCTACAAGAAAATGACGCTGAGAGAGTATTCCATGACCCAAGGCACGATGGGAAAAGGCCAGTACCCGTGACACGGACACCTTGCCACTAGGTAGAAACAAGAGACTCAAACATTGTCTTTCGTTTCTTAGGTTCGTCCCTACTGTCATAGCATTTTCAGCAACTGATCAGTTAAAAAGTATTTTTGTCAATCTTCCCCCTAAATTACCACTTTGAATAAAACAGCTAAGAGGGAAGCAACGCTTTGCGATGCGCAGGTCCACTCCTTCCAGTCAGTTTGGTCCATTCCTAAACAGCGATGGTCCACTCCTTCCAGTCGTTCGAGCCGTTTTCAGCCCAGTTTACTAACCCCGATTTATTTCGTTCCAGCAGGCCAAAGGGTTAAGAAAGCCAATTGCGCCATGAACTTCCTCTTCTGACTATGTTGAAAATAACGCAGCCATCTTTCAAAAGCCGTTCTTTGTAAACGAATGGACGCAGAGATCTCTAGTGATGTAGTAGTGTTCCTGGTCTTCGCATGTGCCCACACTCTTTATCTTTTATTGGCGCATTAAGGATCTTCATTCTGGACATCAGGTTACGCCGTTCCGGTGGCACAGTTGTCTCGGCTTTGGCTTTTGACAGTTCGTCCGAGATGGGCCCGAATTCGAATGAGAAATGGATGTCGTGTTTGTCGTATAACTCTGGCTATCTCCCCTCCTTGAATCGAAGCCAGTGACCCAAAATTAGGGACGGGTGACTGCTTGCATCCCATTGAGTTGCTCACGGCGGTCGATAAACGGAAAAAAATAAGTGCGGAGGCTGATTAAGTTATACGGCCCTATTTTTAGAACTCAGTGGAATATCATATACCTCTCCTCTATCTAACATCAATCGTGATCTATCTGGCATACCTGTAGCGCAACACAGCCCTACGCGTATCTTCTACGGTAGTACACTAGAATACCCATTCAGTCGCATCCCTTTTTAGAACCCAGTGGAATATCATATACCTTTAGTCTACCTAACATCAATCGGGATCTATCTGGCATACCTGTAGTGCAACACAGCCCTACGCGTATCTTTTACGGTAGTACACTAGAATATCCATTCAGTCGCATCCCTTTTTAGAAGCTTTACATTTGACGGAAGGCCATTTAAATAACTTGACGCCGCGTTCTGCAGCATATCATTTGAATCTTCCAAAGTCGCTGGTGGTTGCACAGATGGTAGATAAAGTTTGCAAGAGAGAATCTACCTAATTTTAAAGTTTAATGAACTTATCTGTTGTCTCAGAGAAATGTGTGACACCATAAGCGAGTGTTTTACGTCATATTGCTGCAAATGCTTCTTTCAATATCGCGCGTCACATCGTTTCCACTTCCATTACGTTTAGAAACTGTGGATGTACAGGCTCTCTGTAAATCGAATTTGAGTCTTACTGGCAGGGGTTGTCGAGTTCCTAGCTTCTTCCTAATGTGGGCAGTAAGTTCCCGAAGTAACGAGGCGTGATAAAGCCGTAGATGAAGCATTCATTTTAATGTTGTATTTGTGTTCCGAAAACCGCAATTTCGCCGCCCCGGTGGCGCAGTGGTCTAAGGCGTTGGCCTCTGATCATTCGTCCGTAAGGGGTCCGGGTTCGAATCCCGGTCAGGCATGGATGTTGTGTTTGTCTTACGGCACTGGCTCTCTCCCTTCCCTGGAACCAGTGACCCTAAATTAGGGACGGGCGACTGCTTATAGCCCATTGAGTTGCTCACGGTGGTCGTTACACCTCCAATCAAAAAAAAAAACCGCAATTTCACATTCCTAATCGTAGAACCCACATCATCTGGAGGGGGGGGGGGGCTCTGGGTCCACTGGCTTCAGAGGTATCTTGTACACACCAGATGGCTCACTGGATCTCTCTCTCTCTCTCTCTCTCTATGATCAAAATCAAGGTTAGTGTTAGTTCTAAGACCGAAATCCAGGTTGTTCCGACATATGTTTTTTAAAATGTTTGTGACTCCGGGGACTAAGTCCATAGAACTTACGGATCGATATTTAGCTTGATCTCTCCTCAAAGTGGTAAATGCCAATCTTCTAGTTTTTGCTATGATCCTGTTGACAGTACGATTGGGATACCCGAACGTTACAGCAAGGTCAGAAATCCACTGTAATTCTTGCCCATGATCACATAGTTGAAAAACTCACCACTTTGGCAGTTTACCCGGATGAGGTTGTCGAAGCTATTTTAATGGCTCTTCGCCTTACCCACCGCAGGACTTTTTTCCGATTCAACGGACAAATCTTTAGGCAACTTGAGGGTGCCCCAGTGGAGTCACCCCTCTCCCCATTACTGGTAGAAATTGTGCAACATTAGGAGCATTCTGTTTTGGCATCTTGCCCCATTAAGTCTCTGTTATTTTTACGCTACGTGGACGTCGTTCTCGTTCTATGGCCCGACTCCTCGGATAATTTGTCAAATTTTGCAGATCTAATGTCGTCCTTTCTTCCATCCATTAAGTTTACGGTGGAATTAGAGTCCAACGGATCGCTTCCTTTTTGGATTTTCAGCTTCGCAGGCATCCGGATTCCAATCATTTAAGTTTTTCCGTTTATCTCAAACCTTCTTTTTCACCGGCTATTATTCCGTTTTCCTCTGCACATCCTAACAACTACAAACTATCTACCTTTTACTTTCTTGTCCGTAGGGAATTCACTCACTCTTCTAATCGTGCGCTTTTATCGGCAGAATTACAGTGGATTTCTGACCTTGCTGTAACGTTTGGGTATCCCAATCATACTGTCAACAGGATCACAGCAAGAACTAGAAGATTGGCATCTACCACTTTAAGGGGTGATCAACCTAAATATCGATTCGTGGGTTCTATGGACTTTGTCCCCGGAGTCACAAACATTTTAAAAAACATATGATGTAAGAACAACCTGAATTTCGTTCTCAGAATTAACACTATCCTTGATTTGTTTCGTAAAGACAGAGATCCGGTGAACCATCTGGAACGATTTGGTGTGTACAAGATTCCTCTAAAGCCAGTGGACCCACAGGCCTTCCCAAAGATGTATGTGGTTCTACGATTAGGAATGTGAAATTGCGGTTTTCAGAACACAAATACAACATTAAAATGCATGCTCCATCTACGGCTTTATCTCGCCTCGTTACTTCGGGAACTTGCTTCTCACACTGGGAAGAAGATAGGATCTTGACAACTCCTGCCAGTAAGACTCAAATTCCTTTTACAGAGAGAGAGTCTGTACATCCACAAGGTTCTTTAATATGTGTTGCAACGAGGATTCACCTACCTAAGTTTCTCAGGCTTGGAAAGCCACTGTACTTGTTAAAATTAAAGGAACTTCTACTCCACCCTGAAGTCTGGAACAGTGTTTGTCCCCTCCTTACGTGTGTTTGGTGCAGACCATCGGTATGTAAATTGCTTGACTTTTATTTGCTTCTGTGAATTCCATTGTTCAGTGGCAACGACTATGTTATTTATATGCCATTACAACCTTTTATGCGGTCATTATTTTTTTACCTGATGAAGGACTCCAGGGGAGTCCGAAAGATCTTATGAGTGTCATTTTAATCTCTGTTTATAGTTAGGTGCAAAGACCTTGGAGTAGAATAAACTGGCAAATACCTAGCTACTTTCGCCAGCTTTTGAAAACCGGATGTTCCACCATTAGCGAGGACTGAAAGCTGTTCATGAGTATATGCCGGTTGCATGCGTGTTGCAAATCGTGCTTTAAATTGTTATAAATAGTAAATATGGTCAGGTTTGGGTCATGTACTATGTTAGATATGGATGTAACACAAAGGCGAATGCGACCGACATAAAAAAAGAAAAACATTTCACAAGTTCATTGTTGTTCATAATGTCTTTGGCTGTAATTGCATAGGTGAGGATTTTTACCAGTATGAAGGAATATATGGGCATTACATCATGTTCAAAATATAATATTTATCTACAGAACAACGTTTTTTGGTTTGAATATAGGACTGTTAACAATTGTTGAACACCCTCTCTTGTTCATTTCAATTTTTCGTATTCCATGCTCAAAAAATCAAACATCGAAACACATGTTCGACATCCAAATAGTCACATCTGGGGGACTAAGGATTGTTTGCAATAGAGGTTTTCGAACATGAGATACTGAAAATATCAAAAACTGTGTGTTTCGAGGCATCAGAATTTCTGAATTGTGCCCAGGAGCACTAGAAATGCAAATACAGTTCCTCGACAATCACCCCTGTGAAAAGTGACATGCTGTTCCTCCCCTGTGGAAAGATGAAATACATTTATTGCCTTACATTGTTTTTTATTTGCTGAAAAACACCAGGTGAAAACTATGATTTCTCCTATGGATTTAAATTTTTAATCACATTTTTTGAATAATTTTGCCCAAAACATGATGAAAAGCCTCCAAGGCTTTCTGCGTAAACATCTTTTGTACGCTCCATCTCCTTTGGAAGGGTTATATAAATTATTACCTAACTCTAACACTGTTTTTTTTAATTTGGCGAAACACACCAGTTAGAAACTAATATGAATTATGGATTCAAAAATGTTAATTATATTTTGAATAAAATTGCCAGAAACGTGGCGAAAAAACATGCGGAACTTTCTCCGCTTCTCTGGACAGTGTATTAGCAACGTTCATTGAACATTTCAAAGTTCGTCTTCCCTCGGAAGCTAGAAATACACAGCATTTGTGACTTTTGAAAGCTAATTCTTATGTGACGTGCAAGATCATTTGATTTAATAACACAGTATGTCAGGCTTGTAAGCCTATGTGACATGGTGTTCAAGTAACGCTGAGCCACTGCACAATTTTAAGGTGTCAGGGTGTTAACATAACAATTTCAAATGGAAGGTGTGGTCATGTCAAAGTGTCAGGTGGTCATGTAATTCTCATTTTATTCGATCACAGCTACGTGAAGTGAATTTTGTATTGTATAACAACCAGAAAAAATTCAAATGGAAAATGTGTTCATGTCAAAGTGTCACACAATTCTCATTTTATTAGATCACAGCTGAGAGAAGTGAAAATTCTCTAAATACATGGCATTAGTAAATTAATAAATACATCGCTCTTTCCACGTTCCAGAAACACACAGCAGCCGAAAAATTGTTTTCAGCCACCACTGTGGAATTGAACCACAGAACTGTCGATAACTAGCCGAGCGCGTTACATTTGCACCACGGTGGCCAACAATCCACGGTGGTATGTGTATTTTTAAGTCAGCTACTGGCATCATAAATCCGTAAGATGGGCTCAGCCATCTGAGACGTCTCCATCTGGTGGGCATTAACGGCACTGGCTATATACATATTATAGCAGTTAAATCCAAAGGGCGAGATCCAATGAGAAAATCCTCCAAATACGTGGCATCAGTATCAGTCGGTTGCTGTGTGTTTCTGGAAAGTGGAAAGAGCGATGTATTTATTTATTTACTGTGCCACGAATTTGGAAGATTTTCACCTTGGATCTCGCTTTTTGGATTTAACTGCTATAATATATATTATAGCCAGTACGGTTAATGCCCACCAGATGGAGACGTCTCAGTAGCTGAGCCCATCTTACGGATTTATGATGTCAGAAGTTGACTTAAAAATACACATAGCACCGTGGATTGTTGGCCACCGTGGTGTAAATGTAACGCACTCGGCTAGTTATCGAGAGTTCCATGATTCAATTCCACAGCGGCGGCTGAAAAACAATGTTTTGGTTGCTGTGTGTTTCTGGAAGGTGGAAAGAGCGATGCATTTATTTATTTATTTATTGAGTGAAGTAAATGTTCTATATTTTCACCCATTCAGTTTGCTGTGGTTGTGATTAACACAGCTATTCTGTGCCGGCTTACAGCACACAATCGTTGAATACAAGGTGCTAATGAATAACAACTTGACGAAGTGAATTTTGTAAAATGTTGCTACACAATCGTTGCACACAAAGTGTACAATTGAAAATATCCCAGCACATTCTCAGATTGTGTATCGAGAGAAACTTTCTACAATCTCATCGGTAAAAGTTACAGTCATGGGGATCGGCATGTTCTGTGCTGAGTGGGTCAAAACACCTCTTGATTACAAAACCACTTATCTGTGTACAGAACAGTTTGTTGACATTCAGTTCATATTAAAGCTAACATTTGACTAAATCATGGAAGGAAAACAAAGCTTATTTACCACTGTTTCAGTGCCTATATCCTGTGCTATGTTCTCCTTTTTGATCTTTTACAAGATAACTTGAAAAAAATGTTTATATAGTCAGCCTTTTTTAGCAAAAAAAAAAAAAAGAAAAAAAAACAGTTCACACAGGTCTGTAGTCAAAGAAAAAAATAAGGTCAGAAAAGGATTTGTGTATGCATGTATCAGTTAGAGGGAGTGATAAATTATCAGTTAGAGGGAATGTATTAATTATATGTATCAGTTAAAGGGAGTGTATTAATTGTATGTATCAATGTATCAGTTAGAGGGAATGTATTAATTGTTCACTTGCTTCATAAGAACATACAGTGTTTACTGAGGTATAGAAGTGCCTGGTTAGAAACAGTGACGCCGGGAAGGGTGTGCGGAGCGTGCGACCGCACAGGGACTCGCGCTGGTGGATAAATAAGATAAAATAAAACAAAAGAGAGAAAGAAAGAATATAACATTAAATACACAGACAAAAAGAAAAATCCAACAGTTCAAACCACATGAATTACCATCCCAGTTCTCCGCTAGTCTGCATACACAAACATCACAGTGATGACGTCATACCTACGCTAACTCTTCCTGATTCAAAGTGCAGCGCCGAGAAAAATATATTTTCTTCTCGCCGCTGGAAACTCTGTGATTGACGGGTGTGAGTGGATATCACGTCGCAACATTCTTTGAGTTTTACCGTCTATCTTGGGATTCACTTTTTGTGGATTTTCCCAAAGCTGTTTTTCCAAAGCAAAAACAGTTGTGTGTGTGAAGTCAACTGGACGCTGTGTTGGGCGATCTATTAACTTTCTTTGGTTCTCATACGTACTTGTTTTAGCGTTTTAACTAGGTTCACTTCTCTACTTCGAATGTAACTAATAAACTTTTTAAGAATAGAGTTTGCGTTAAGTGAGTTGAGTTGAGATGTCAAGAGAACGGGATAAGTTCCGTAAATTCGAATCAGGTTATCAAAAAGCAAAGAAAAGGGAAAGACGAGAAATGTTTTTACGAAGTAAGGAAGGTGCCTTCGATAAATTTTTACTACCTTCAGCTTCAGTTTCTGTGGCCAGCAGTTCATCGTTTGTTTCAAATTGCATTGAAGATAAGGAATCAGTTATAATAATGTGGATGTGGTTCAAGTCAGAGCAAATGATAACAATGTTGCAAGTGTCTCTGGCCAACTTACACGAATGTCTGATGTGAAGGAATGTGATTCATCATTTCAAACAAGTGAAGAATTTGTTCTACTGGCAGATCCAGGTGAGTGGTCGCCTGTTTTAAACAACACACAGTTTGATGTAATCTTGCAAAAGGGTACGAGTTGTGTGAGAAACTATGATTACCCAAGTAATGACAAGAAGCGGCACTTTTCCCCAGAACACTATATGCGTATTTTACACAACGGAGAAACAGTAGACAGGAGGTGGTTGATTTACTCAAAGAAAAAAAGATAAAGTTTTCTGTCTTTGCTGTAAATTAATGAGAAACACAAATGGGGGCATGTTAGCACATGAAGGGGTTTGCCACTGGAGACATTTAAGTCATAGGTTGAAGAGTTATGAAATTTCCCAAAATCATGTAGAATGTATCAAAAGGTGGAATGAGTGCGAGCTCAGACTTGCGAAAAACCTCACCATTGACGACAAACTAGGGTCACTCAATTTTAAAGAAAAGCAAAAAGCAGTATTGGCACGAAGTCTCGAAACGCATTTTATATGTTATTCAGTATTTGGCTGAACATAACCTTGCATTTAGAAGTAATAACAACACTCTGTACTCACCCAACAACGGCAATTTTCTTGGGTTGATACAAATGATTGCAAAATTTGACACTGTTTTACAAGTGCATTTAAGACGCATCAAAAATAGCGAAATTCACGACCATTATTTGGGTAGCCAAATTCAGAATGAACTCATTAATCTATTGGCATCTAAAGTAACAAAATCAAATGTAGACCATGTTAAGAAATCAAAGTAATTTTCAGTTGTACTAGATTGCACTCCCGATTTAAGTCATCAGGAGCAAATGTCGTTGGTTGTTAGATTTGTTAATATTTCAGAGAAAAATTTTAAAGTTGAGGAACACTTCATTAAATTTATAGAAACTGTGTCATCTACTGGAAAACACCTCTCTGACCGTCTCTTGGTAGCCCTGGATGAGCTTGGTTTGAACTTAAATGACCGCAGGGGCCACGGGTATGATAATGGCGCTAATACGAAGGGTGTAAATAATGGTGTCCAAGATCGAATTCTTCAGTTCAATCCTACAGCATTGTTCATGCCATGTACATGCCACAATTTAGATTTAATCTTAGGACACATGGCTAAATGTTCTGCAAAGGCGATTACTTTTTTTGGTGTAATTGGAAGAATCATTCTATATTTGTAGCATCACCTACTCGATGGAACATTGTGCTCAAATATGTTCCTTATATTACTGTTAAGAAGTCCTGTGACACTAGATGGGAAAGCCGTGTAGAAAGTATTAAACCCTTCAGGTACCAAGCAAAAGAAGTAAGGGACGCACTTCTTGAAGTTGCGGACACAGTAAATGATCCTAAAATCAAATGTGAAGCTCACTCATTGGCAGTAAGTGAACTTCAGTATTATGAATTCTTATTGGGTATTGTTATATACACTGCTGGCCACCCAAAACTCAACACCACGAATGACACGAGATAGCAAAGCCAGATTTACTGGACACATAACAACAGATACAAAGACGAAACGATTGAGCTTACAGGCCCGTGCGACTTGCGGAACACGCAGACATCAATAGTTCGTGTGGCCCAGATGGCTGGCAATAACAGCCGCTACACGCCGCGGAATCGAACGAGAGAGGCTTTGGATGTGGGCTTGGGGTATGTCGGTCCAGGCTGCTTCCACAAGTTGCCACAGTTCAACAGGCGTAGCCGCGGGTGGTGCTTGCCGGGCCACTCGGTTGCCGATCAGCGACCAGACGTGTTCGATGGGCGACATATCGGAAGAACAGGCGGGCCACGGCAGCAGTGACACCTGGTGGGCCGTGAATAATTGTTGCACGATGCGTGCCACGTGCGGGGGAGCATTGTCCTGTTGAAACGTGGCCGCTGGCAGGTCCTGCAGGTAAGTGGGGACTACAGTCTCCAAAACGTCGGAGATGTAGCGGTGGCTGTTGAGTATACAGGCGATGTGTCCCAGAGGGGTGCGGGTGTCATATCCAATTGCGCCCCAAACCATAACGCCAGGCGACGGACCGGTATGGCGATGCATAATGCAGGCGTCATACAGTCTCTTGCCGCGGTGCCGCCACACGCGGATCGGGCCAACGTGGTGTTGCAGGCAGAAGCGGGATTCGTCGGAGAAGACAGTGTCGTGCCATTCCGTAGTCCAGGTGCGGCGTTCAACGGACCACTGCCGCCGCACTCTCTGGTGGTGTAACGTCAATGGTAATCGGAGCAACGGGCGCCGTGCGACAAGTCTCCGCTCCTGCAGACGACGTCGAACGGTACGTGCTGACACTGAAAGCTGTTCATGAGTATATGAAAAGCTGTTCATGAGTGGTTGTTGCGCAACATACCCTAGTTCCTGCGCTAACGTTCGTGATGTGGCCGTGCGATCCGTCAATGCCAGCCGCACAACATGCCGTTCCTCTCATTCGATGGTGTGCCGCGGCTACGGCAATCACTCACGTCGGTCAGTTCTTCCCTCCTGCACCCAGCGAATTCACACTCGCCTCACTGTGGCTGGATGTCGTCCCGCACGGGCGCCGATGTCTCGGTACGATAAACTACTGTCGCGATAAGCCACTATTTGTCCTCAGTCAAACTCCGAAACGTGCTGAAATGACTGCCGTATTCTGCGACGAGGCATCAGGAAGATTCCCACGCACAGGTGTGGAAGCACAACACACTTCCACTACTTACACCTCGCCTTCTGCGCACCCTTCTTATGGTGCTTCTCGGTGGCGTGCCGGGCGCACATGATTTGCATATGCCCTGCAATGCTAATCGTTTGCATGTCCTCTCGCGGGCGACGCATGCTGCGAATTTCAGGCAAATCGGATGCTTCCTTCTTGGTGTTGCATTTTGGGTGGCCAGCAGTGTAATATGACATACTCTTTTCTGTAAACAGTGTGAGCAAGACACTTCAATCAGAGAGCATGCAGCTTGACATGCCAGAAAATATGCTTCAGGGGGTTATTAAATTTTTAAACCAATTTCGAAATGAATGCTTCAATTCAGCAATTCTGGCTGCTCGTGAAATTTGTGAACAGTTAGGTGTTGAACCAAAATTTTCTGAGCATAGATTGGCTAAAAAAAGAAGAATCTTTGGTTAGGAAGTAGACGATGAGCTCTTGAGAAATACAAAATCTACAGAGGAAGTCTTCAAAATAGAATATTTTATTCTATTATAGACACTGCTTTACAGTCTCTGAAATCTTATTTTGAACAATATAAGGAGTTCAATGAAAAGTTTGGATTTTTGTACTCTCTACCGAAAGTGAAATAAATGAATGACGAAGATCTAATGAAATATTGCAAAAACCTGGATTTGACCCTTCGTTCAGGAAATTCCCGCGATATATGCGGAGAGGAGCTATTCACAGAATTGAAAATAGTCAGAGAACTAGTTCCGGACAACATCAATACTGCCATCCAAGCATTGCAATTTTTAAACGGAATGCAAAATCCCTTCCCTAAAAGCTATTGCGTACAGAATCATGTTAACTGTGCCGATAACAGTCGCGAGTGCGGAAAGAAGTTTCTCTCGCTTGAAAGTAATCAAATCGTATCTGAGGACAAGAATGTCTCAAGAAAGGTTAACTGCACTCGATACATTGTCAATAGAACGCGATGTGGCATCAAAACTAAATTACGATGATATTTTGCTGGACAAAAGGCAAGAAAAGTCTCCTTTGCGTGACAGGTAAAACGTGAAGTTTTCCTTTTACGTTCATACCAGTATATTCGTGAAATACGATGACTGTTTCTCAAACTTTTCAAGGACATTTTCTTAAT
The DNA here is from genome assembly GCA_039090855.1 of Macrothele yani. NCBI lineage: Eukaryota > Metazoa > Arthropoda > Arachnida > Araneae > Macrothelidae > Macrothele > Macrothele yani. The sequence goes on from CM077029.1 coordinate 62,278,362, forward strand.
GCGTTACAATTCACTAGGAAATTGATGTACCTATTTAAAACATTTTTCCTTTTGTTCCGCATAAGTTCATTTTTAAAATACACAACTATTTGTATACGCGCGCAAAATACCGTTAGCCAGGTTTATTTTAGCAAAAATTATGAGTCAGCCAGAGGGCCTCGCAGGGAAAGTTCGTACAGGGCCTCGCGTAATCTTGCGGCGTCATTGGTTAGAAAATTAGATGAGATAAAGTGCTGTGCTATTCTTTCAAATTATACGTAGGAATAGCTTTTATAATTAGTTTATTGAGTATTATATATACAACACTGCAATTAATAATAGATATAAAGAGCCCTGCATGTCTGAGGAAAAGCAGTAATAGTTTTGTAAACATGATATCTGTAGACCCCCTTTTTTATTTTATGCGATATTCATTTTCCATGAGCTCGTGGCAAAAATATTTTCCAATTGTACAATTTGAGGAACAAAATCGGGTGATTAAGGGTAATACGAAGGAACGATAATGCGGTATATTTAAATTCGCATTGCTGCAACTTCACGTATCAGGTGTTCGTTGTATGTAGCGGCGTATTTTCTGTTTCATAGCTGATTTTCATCGAAATTGAAAACTTGCTAATTAAATTTTGATCCAGAAATTTGTTGGTTCGCATGTGCGCCCGAATATTCCTTCTGCGCTGTTTATACGATATATTGCTTTGAATCAAACACTGTGTGTACCTTTCCAATAGCTATGTATTTCTCACCAACTCTTTGCGGTTACAGATGGCGCTGCTATCTCAATTGCTGCTCGTTGCCTTACGTTTGCCAGTCTATTCTCCTCCAAGGTCTTTGGTTAGGTGTGATTAAATGTAATTTTACGAAGTACATATGTCATCTTCGGACTTTCTTTTAGTCGTGCATAACACAGCGTTTTTACCTGATCATTGAATTTATTCTGCATGTATCGTCATAATCCAAAGACCTTTAAGATACATAGACTGGAAGTTCTTGTGTAAATGAATGTCAGCAGCTGGCGACATTTTTTTTTTTGATTGGAGGTTTAACGACCACCGTGAGCAACTCAATGGGCTATAAGCAGTCACCCGTCCCTAATTTAGGGTCACTGGTTCCAGGGAAGGGAAAGAGCCAGTGCCGTAAGACAAACACAACATCCATGCTTGACCGGGATTCGAACCCGGACCCCTTACGGACGAATGATCAGAAGCCAACGCCTTAGACCACTGCGCCACCGGGGCGGCCGACATTTTGATCGCAGAGCTTGTACGGCAGAAACGGTACGTGTCCTATGTAAGCAACGTTAATTAAGCTCTTTTACCTGCGCGAAAAAAGAAATTTTACGTTGTTTTAATACTGCGTATTGATTTTTTTTCAATGGGGTATAAATTACACATTGCGCCTTTTAACTTACGATTAAAGAAAACATCATTATCGTAATTTTGGGGGATATGAAATAACTGAAGGGAAATGTTGCTTGTCCTACGTGTAAAATATATTTCGGCTTCAGTTGCTTGCAAACTGCATGATCTAGTTGCATGAAATTCGTATTTCACACCCTAAGTAAAGTCAAAAGTCATTTTACTGTGGCCATTTGTTTATTCCTAAGAGAAATTGCCGAGAACAAAACTGTTAATTTCGGTAGTTTTTCCAGCAGTATTATGAGTTCGTAATAGCCACTGAACGGGAGAAAAATAAGTAAAATTAAATATGATAGAAAGAAATTCCTTCTTCATATGATTTAGAGTTTAGACAATTACAAATCTCTAGGATGAAAAGTCTGGAAAAAAACACGTGTTAGCAAACCATGTGTAGGTTTAACCAGAAACCTTCACTTTAGAGCCATACACAGTCTGGTGAATGACACAAGGGTCTAGTAAAAAGTAAGTCAATCAATTAAATATTTAGATATCAAATAAGTGCAAAAGGTTACTAGTATTACTAAAACACCTCTTTTATTTCCAGAGAAAGATTAGAAAAGGAAGTGAGAAACCTAGATTGAAACTGCAAGTAACGGCAACATTGCTGTGACTAGCGCTTAAATCCGGATGAAAATATGAATATGTTTCCTTTTTTTCTCACGCTGTTTTTTCTTAGGGATAACTTGGTCGTCGCACTTCTCTTTTCTGTTTCCAGACAGGGAATACCGGTACAGTGTGGCCGCAAAAACGTGTGATACCCCTTGCTAAATGGCAATCGTCAGATTTTGGCTTGGATTTGCTTCGCTTCCAGTTAGCACGTCTTAGAGCATTTACCCACTTCTCCAAAGTATCACAATTATTATGAGGAAACCTATGAAATGAAAGTGTCTGCTAAGCAGTTGTTTGTTTATTGGTGCATCCGTACGCTACGCAAGACATAAAAATTTTAAAAATCTGTTTAGCTCATTAAATTTGGCTATATTATTTTCTTAAATACTTTACAATATATACATACTATTTATAAAAACAAAATATAATAAATCTCACTGGTCATACATATGAAAAAAAATGAATGTAACTGATATAAAAACGCGAACGCCTTTAGTAAACAACGAGATGGGACAGATTCGTGCCGTACAACCCTGGACTTTAAATGTCGCCAGGTTAACTTACGGTTTTCCAGTCTATGTATCGTAAATGTCTTTGTCATAATCATTAAAGAAAAAAAGACTTTTTAAAGGTGGTAACTGATCTCTAGTAGGGTGTGCATGGCCGTCTTAAGGGGTAGGCCAACGGGGCCGGTGCCCAGGGTCCTTACCTGAACTGGGGCCCCCAACGCCAGAAGAGTCTTATGGGTTTACAAAAAATGAAAACTCTTTCACCACTCACCAAAAAGCTATTTTTTTTACTTAAGAAAAAAGAAGAAACACCAATGCAGAAAGTTGGAAGGTCTTCCGCCTTTTCGTTTTTAAAGCATTGCTCGTAGCTTCGATTTTTCGAGGTGGTACAAGGAAAGTTAGGAGTTAGGATGGATCTTTTGGGACAAAATAAGAAACACAAAGAAAGCCGACCCCCCCCCCTGGTTGGTGAGGCTTGAGCTTTCAGGTCTATGCACAAATCGTGTTTTTTCAAAATATTTGTTTTCCTTTTAAACAGTCGTTATTGTTGTCTATCAATACAAATAAGTACCCGTATGTGTATCATTGGGGTTTTCCCACCTGGGCTACTTATATATATATTCAATCTTCGCTGTTTAACTGAATAGCAATGAAGGGGGCCGCATATAGCCATTTTTGTTTGGGGCGTCATATTGTATGAAAACGGCGCTGATTAGTTTATTTCTTCCTTCTGTTTTAATTTTAGTTTCGTTGAATAATTTGCAGAATGGGGAAGAAACATATTCTTCAGCACCTATTTTCTTGCAATTTACTAAGCAATTATGTGTGGGTGCACCTGGTACACTTCATGGAGTTCTACAATTTTTGTCATGTACCATTTTTCATTCAAGTGGTATTTAAAAAGTTACTGGACATTGAATGTTACAATGCTGAAATGATCCTGCTACATAAAAAAGGTGACATTGAGGATCTCAGGAACTACAGACCTATCAGCCTCCTATCAGTGGTTTATAAAATCTTCACTAAAGTTCTTTCACACCGCTTGAAGGTAACACTGGACATGGCTCAACCGAGAGAACAAGCTGGATTCAGGAGTGGCTACAGCACAATAGATCATATCCACGTACTGAGAGAACTAATTGAAAGAGCGAGGGAATATGAACTTCCATTGTGCATGGCTTTTATCGAATACGAAAAAGCCTTTGATTCGGTGAAACCATCAGCAGTTACAATGGCTCTGAAATCCTGCGGTATTGAAGATGCATACATTAATATTATTAATAACATCTATGAAAATGCAAGTGCAAAGATTCGGCTATTTGAGAATACAACACACGTAAAAATTGGAAAGGGAGTGAGACAAGGTGACACCATATCTCCGAAGCTCTTCAATGCCACATTGGAGGGTGTCTTTCAGTCGCTGAGCTGAGAAAACAAGGGGATAAGGATTAATGGAGATTAACTAATCCACCTTCGTTTTGCTGATGACGTAGTCATTTTTGCAACTACCCCATTAGAGCTGCAGAGTATGATCCAGGAACTTGCTGACAAGAGTAAATAAGTGGGATTAAAAATGAACTTTCAGAAGACAAAAGTGATAGGGCAACGGCAACAGAATGAAACTTCAGTAGGTAAATTCGGTCACGGCAACAGAAACCAGCGTGGAAATACTCTCGTTGAGTTTGCAGAGGCAGAAGGGTTTTTCATCTTGAACTCCTTCTTCAAGAAAAAGCCACACAGGAAATGGACATGGAGACATCCAAATGGGACGACAAGTGAAATTGATTTTATTATGTGTAACAAAAAATTCGTCATAGAAGACTGCAGTGTGCTAAACAAGTTCAACACAGGTAGTGACCATAGATTGGTGAGATGTAAGATGCACCTCAACACTAAACTTGAACGTGGCAAGCTCATAAGACAAACAAAACCTATTGACATAACCAACCTTAAAAAACACCATAATACCTTCAAGTTGGAACTGAAGAACAGGTTCTCTGCTTTGGAAGGCCTAACATCGGAAGAAGTGGACATCTCTGAAGTTAACAGAAAAGTAACCAAAGCTCTTATGGAAACAGCAACAAAATTAGCTGGGTCTAAGAACAAGTTGCATGTAAACAAATTATCAGGAAAAACGAAAATGTTGATGCAAAAAAAGAAGAGAGATGAGGACAACTAAAGAAGATGTGACTTCCAAAGTGGAATATATAGAGCTATGCAAGACAGTAAGAAAAAGTATCACTGAAGACGTAAGAAAATTCAACTGTGAACTAGTGAGGAAAGCAATTGAAAACAACCAAAGCCTAAAGATAGCAAAGGGACATCTCAGTAAGGGAAGAAAACAGATTATGGCACTGAGAAAAGAAGATGGTTCTGTAACAAGAAATAGAGGCGAAATTTTGACAAGGGTGAAAGATTTCTACTCCAAATTATATGAAAGGGATGATACATGCACTCCAGACATCATGAAAGATACCAGTACCAGAGTTCCTCCAGTCCTTCCAGCAGAAGTTGCACATGCAATCAAGAACATGAAGCGGGGAAAAGCTCCAGGAGAAGATGGAATTACTGTAGACATCATACAAGAAGCAAGTGGAGAAATCGAAACAGTACTCGCCCAAATTTTCACTCGATGCCTTAATGAAGGAAAGATTCCTGAGGATTGGAACACCGCTACAATGATCCTGCTACATAAGAAAGGTGACATTGAGGATCTCGGAAACTACAGACCTATCAGCCTCCTATCAGTAGTTTATAAAATCTTCACTAAAGTTCTTTCACACCGCTTGAAGGTAACACTGGACATGGCTCAACCGAGAGAACAAGCTGGATTCAGGAGTGGCTACAGCACAATAGATCATATCCACGTACTGAGAGAACTAATTGAAAGAGCGAGGGAATATGAACTTCCATTGTGCATGGCTTTTATCGATTATGAAAAAGCCTTTGATTCGGTGAAACCATCAGCAGTTACAATGGCTCTGAAAACCTGCGGTATTGAAGATGCATTCATTAATATTATTAATAACATCTATGAAAATGCAAGTGCAAAGATTCGGCTGTTTGAAAACACAACACACATAAAAATTGGAAAGGGAGTGAGACAAGGTGACACCATATCTCCGAAGCTCTTTAATGCCACATTGGAGGGTGTTTTTCAGTCGCTGAGCTGGGAAAACAAAGGGATAAAGATTAATGGAGATTATCTAACCCACCTTCGTTTTGCTGATGACGTAGTCATTTTTGCAACTACCCCATCAGAGCTGCAGAGTATGATCCAGGAACTTGCTGACAAGAGTAAAGAAGTGGGATTAAAAATGAACTTTCAGAAGACAAAAGTGATGTTCAATGCTTTTACAAGAAATGAAGATTTATCGATTGATGGAGAAAAGCTGGAGATAACAGACACGTATATTTATCTTGGACAGCAGATATCAAGTGAGGGTCACATTGATGAAGAAATTAATCGGCGTACAAAACTTGCCTGGAGAGCTTTTGGAAGAAACAGCATAATTTTCAAGAGCAATATGCCATTATGTCTTAAAAGAAAAGTGTTTGATCAATGCATCCTTCCAGTGCTTACGTATGGTGCAGAGACGTGGACCTTAACTAAAAGAGACATACAAAGGCTGCAGACAACTCAAAGAAGCATGGAGAGGTGCATGCTTGGTGTAACCAGGAGAGATAAGAAGAGGAACTCGTGGATCCGAAAAATGACAAGAGTGGAAGACATCATGATCAGAGTTAAATACTTGAAATGGCAATGGGCTGGACATACTGCCAGAAGGACAGATCATCGATGGACAGCTGAAATTTTAGATTGGATTCCAAGGGACAGGAAAAGACCCAGAAGAAGACCACATGGGAGATGGGTGGATGAAATTCGAAAGTATGCAGGGGTGACATGGAGGAGACTGGCACAAGACAGACCGTTGTGGAGGAAACTTGGAGAGACCTTCGTCCAGCAGTGGATTGATAATGGTTGACAATGATGATGATGATATATATATACAGCATATATGTGTGACGGCCTAGGGCCCCCAAAAGTATTAAGACAGCACTGAGGGTGTGTGGCTCCTCGGACCACTAAGACCGCTGAATACCTGTGTGTCATGAAATGTATGAGTTATAGAGGAGGTTTTGATTTGAGGGTATTCGCGGTTCCTCAACGAGGGCAGTCCCCAGTTCACGAAGAGTCATCGGAGGTTCCGGCCGAACTGCAGTGCGTCTGCCAAGTGCCTTCACGCATGCTCAAATGGATTTAACTCAGGGAAGCATACTGGCCACACCATACTTTCGATTTCTTCCTCTTCAAGCATGCTGTCCACTAGTCGATTTCTATAAGATCGAGCGATGTCCATGCTGCGGCCTCACCGGCATTAGAACCCAGTGCTATTTTTTTTTTTTTTTGATTGGAGGTTTAACGACCACAGTGAGCAACTCAATGGGCTATAAGCAGTCGCCCGTCCCTAATTTAGGGCCACTGGTTCCAGGGAAGGGAGAGAGCCAGTGCCATAAGACAAACACAAAACACAACATCCATGCCTGACCGGGATTCGAACCCGGACCCCTTACGGACGAATGATCAGAGGCCAGCGCCTTAGACCACTGCTTCACCGGGGCGGCGAACCAGTGCTTATATGTGTCCCTCAAAGACATAAAGATCTTTGGTTTCCCTACCCAAAAATGTCCCTTAGTGCTATCATCTGATAATGATCTCTAGAAAGACCGTGCCGCCCCGGTGGCGCAGTGGTCTAAGCGATGGCCTCTGATCATTCGTCCGTAAGGGGTCTGGGTTCGAATCCCGGTGAGGCATGGATGTTGTGTTTGTCTTACGGCACTGGTTCCTTCCCTTCCCTTTCCTGGAACCAGTGACCCTAAATTAGGGACGGGCGACTGCTCATAGCCCATTGAGTTGCTCACGGTGGTCGTTAAACCTCCAATCAAAAAAAAAAAAAAAAAAAAAAGACCGAAAGTTCTTACGGCTTAATGTTTAACCTTTTAACTTATACATTAAATAAGTACTTCACTTCATCCGAAGCTTGCATACCGTTTTAATTATCGTACCTTAAACTTTTATGATTGAAATTGGCTATTATTACTGTACGCTTGAGTTTCCCCAATTCCTATATTCTAGCGACGCCCATCATGCATACTAAAGCCTTTAAAAAGAAAATACTGAATGGTATAACTTTTGTTTTTTAGTTACAATACAACTTCTATTTTTTACATCCCCCAAAGCATGAATTTACGCCCCTGGAATGAACATTCGGAAGGGGGTGGGGGCAACGCCCTCCCTGGAACTATATAGTGGCCCTAAATTAGGAACGGGCAACTACTTATGGCCAATTGGCAACCTCAATGAACTATAGGGGGCACTGCGCAAACGTAAACAAACTTCTTTTAGTACGGATAACGTCGCACGTGTTCCCGTGAAGTCGTATGTAGGAATGGCTGGTTAAACCCTCTCAATCCTTGAGATTATGCAATTTGTGGACGTTACAAAAATTTCACGATGCATCAAGGAAGGGGAAGCGATTCTTAATGCAGGTCATATAATTTCATGTGAAATTAAGGAGGAAGATAGGAAAGAAATACACATAGTTTCGCATTGCATTCAATCTACCGCAATAATGTCGTCGCCTCATTCGATCAACGGTGTTTTAGATAGAAATAATTGTGAAATTTCACTAGCGTCTCGCGACAGCGATATCCACATGTATCGAGTAATCTCATTGGCAGCAATAAAACCGGCACCCACCAATTGGCGACAGACACTGAAACGGCACTTGCTGTTTTTTTTTTTTTTAATTGGAGGTTTAACGACCACCGTGAGCAACTCAATGGGCTATAAGCAGTCGCCCGTCCCTAATTTAGGGTCACTGGTTCCAGGGAAGGGAGAGAGCCAGTGCCGTAAGACAAACACAGCATCCATGCCTCAGCGGGATTCGAACCCGGACCCCGTTCGGACGAATGATCAGAGGCCATCGCTTAGACCACTGCGCCACCGGGGCGGCCACTTGCTGTTTACAGCGGAACGCTAGAACAGCTCCGCGAGCAATCAACTGTTTTCGATCTGGCAACGCTCAGTAAATATTAAGTTGTCCGTCCATATTACCCTTCGATAGTATTAAAATTCCATGAAGTTGTCGTTGATTTGGTCTGTTGTATTTTATAATTCCTCAATGGAATTTGTAGTCTCGTTAACGATGTCGTACGAGATAGAAAAACATGCATATCATGGTGTAAAAGATATGGTTCGCAACCCACCCTTGAAATAATAATTAATCACGAATGGCAATAAATATCGCTGCTTTTCTTCTTTAATTGTCTTTTTCTATATATTTCTTAGTACGAATTAAAATACTTACTGTAAATACGAAAGTATAATTTTTTATCAGTCTCCCAAAGTATATAGCAGTAAGATCGTTCATTTTTTTTAGTTCTTTTTCAACATCTCAGTTATAGTTTTCATTTAGTACACGAAATATTTTTTTGATGAAACAAACGTTAGTCATCATGATGAATAAAAAAATAAGAACAGAATGCAAAGATAACAACTAATAATGTTTGCATTCGAATGTAAACAACAACAGATGCATTGCCAGATCGAAAACGGTAGATTGCTCGCGAAGCTGTTCTAGCGTTCCGCTGTCTTAGCTGTGAGAAATGAGGAATGCGCCCGTTTGTGGAAGAATAGCCATTTTTATATTTGGATGTATAGGCTACTGCAAACAGGTTAAATTGTTCGATTTGTGCCGACAGCCGCCAATGAAGAAACTAATGTTAACTAAGATGTAAACAACTTGTGTCACGACTTCGACGACGTACACGAACTACAAGTGCTGTTTCAGTACCGGTCGCCAATTGGTGGGTGCCGGTTTTATTGCTGCCAATGAGATAACTCGATACATGTGGATATCGCCGTCGCGAGACGCTAGTTGAAATTTCTGTAGTTTTTTGAGTGCTCTTGTAAAGCAGGCAGAAGTGGAACCCGTAAGCACTGTGTACAAGGGCGGGTTTAAGCATTACATCGCCCTGAGCCAAGAAAAATCAGACGCCCCTAAGTAAACTTATTGTAAGAAATTTGAGGTAGATTAGAATTTCATATTTAAATTACATATATTACATATAGATTTTTATCATACAAAGAATCAACATTCTCAAGAACAACCTAACCCAGTAAAATTTTTAGCACAGGTATTATTTAAAACTGGGCATTAAAATAAAAATTTATAAATGTCGTTTTCTCACAAGTTTAATTCGCATAATTTTAAAACATCATTTCACAGAAAATTTTTGTATTTACAAATGAAATTGTTTTTTTAACACACTTCTGAAACATTTGCTTGTAAAATTTTAGATTTAAATTTACAACGTATGCAATATTAATTTTAGAATTAAAAAAAAATAATGATAGTGCTGCTACCAATGTTTATTGTATATCGATTAAGTGACTGAGAGATAGAAGAAATGAATGAACATAACTTATATACAGTAAAATTACTCACTGCTAAAAGATTTTTTTTCTCGATTTCTTTGTGGCAAAATCCTCTACTATATCATCAAATGTTAATGTTTCTACAATGTTTGAATTAAATAACAAAGTGTTCAATGCACTTGTTCTTTCTTGAGAACTAGATGTCCTCAAATAATTGTGGATGATTTTCAAAAGAGAAAATATTCTTTCTCCAGAAGCATTAGTGATGTATATACATAGGTAAATCCTTAGGATAACATAAATGTTCGGAAAAGTTGAATCAATTCCTTTTCCCTAATCAGTTTCATCATATCCTCAACAGGAACACTAACACTTCAATCTGTCACTGCTTGTCTATCTAATTTATTCCAAAATTTCTGGAAAAGAAGACATTCTTGTTCAAATTCTGGGCCTAAATCTTTAGGATAAACTGTCAGTAGATTTTTTGCCTTTTGAGATGCTGTTGTCTCATCAACATCTGCTAATTGCGTTAGAAACCAAAACATGCTCTCCACATCGGAATACGCATCACGTCGACGTTTCAACTGCTGCACCAAGGTATCAATGATCGTATGGAAAACGCATATTCGCATATGTTCCTTTCCAGTGAAAACAGTTTCTTTATTGCCATTCATCTTTTGAAATTGTATTTTTCTCCGACGGATTCTGGTAATATTCTTCTTATATTCGTCGCACTGAGACAAAAGTTTTCGTCTTCCTCATACTTATCAAATTTATTCCGGAAATCACTTAAATATTTAATAAGTGAATCGTACTGTTCTAAAGCAACTGAAAGGTCAATATTAACTTTCTGCAGTGTTTTATTGCAACTATCAATTCTTTGTAAAATATCACTCCAAAGCTCTAAGAGAATGCCCATTTCTGACAAATTCGTCTTACTTAATAATCCTTCTGTTTCTACTCGTGCTGGTAATTTTTCACAGGTGTTTTCTGCAAAGTCTTCAAGGTTATCTCTAATGCAGGAATAACTAGATCGTAAGGCCTTACATGCATCAACCTTTGCTCCATCGGGTTTCACATAACGTTTTTGGGTACAAGAAGTGGAGATTGTGATCAAATTAGCTGTAGAGCTTATAACTATCTTGAAGACTTGTCTTCAAGATTTGCCACCTATTTGATGAAGATGACCAAAAGTTGTATATGTCCTGTACGAACATAAAAAAAATGTAGCTTCAAGGCAGCATCCCGCTGCGGATTTCCCAACCAAATTAAGAGAGTGTGCTGCGCATGGAATACAGTGGGCTAAACTGTTATGACTTTTTAATCGAGCTTGGAGACCTGAATATTCACCAGACATATTTCTCGCATTGTCATAACTTTGGCCTCTGCAGTCTTTAACATCTATTTTTAAATCTTGTAACAGCTTCAATAAAGCCTTCTCCATGTTTTCTGCTTTATGACCAGTGTTGGGCAAGAAACAAATAAATCGTTTCACTGGTTGTCCATTTTCCAGAACTAACGAAAAATAACAGTCAAGTGGTCAACTTTTGACAAATCTTGAGTGGAGTCTATAATAATAGAGTAATATTTGCTCGACTTCAACTCTTTAACTATTTCGTCAGTGACTGATAAGGCCATTAATGAAATGAATTATTATTATTTTTTTGATTGGAGGTTTAACGATCACCGTGAGCAACTCAATGGGCTATAAGCAGTCGCCCGTACCTAATTTAGGGTCACTGGTTCCAGGGAAGGGAGAGAGCCAGTGCCGTAAGACAAACACAACATCCATGCCTCACTGTGATTCGAACCCGGACCCCTTTCGGACGAATGATCAGAGGCCATCGCTTAGACCACTGAGCCACCGGGGCGGCTTTGAATTATTCACATACATCCTTCGAAAGGTATGAAATGCCGCCCCGGTGGCGCAGTGGTCTAAGGCGTTGGCCTCTGATCATTCGTCCGTAAGGGGTCCGGGTTCGAATCCCGGTCAGGCATGGGTGTTGTGTTTGTCTTACGGCACTGGCTCTCTCCCTTCCCTGGAACCAGTGACCCTAAATTAGGGACGGGCGACTGCTTATAGCCCATTGAGTTGCTCACGGTGGTCGTTAAACCTCCAATCAAAAAAAAAAAAGGTATGAAACATTTCCACTTCCCTTATTTCCAAAATTTTTCAAATGTTGCTGCAGAAAAGGGTCAGATTTTCCTATCAGTTCAAGGATACCTAGATAATTGCCATTATTATTATTATTCCCTAACTTGTCGTTCGCTCCATTTCTACGAAATGCTAATCCACGGGAAGACAGAAATTTAATGACTTCGATAATCTGTAAAAGTACTGCTTTTTAATAATTTTTCTCATTCATCAGTTGCGTAGTTACAGCAGAATCAATTTTCCCACTATTCTCTGCACGTGTTATGAAACACTTTACAGACTCTACATGCTCAAATCAAGCACTATGTGCTAGAATAAGGTTTTCGTGTTTCTAATCATTGAAACCTATACTTTAGAAAGAACTCTTTCACTTAGCAAACAGTTTACACGGTAAACAAAAAACGCGTCCAGTTGACTCAGAATATAATAGCCATTCTGTTCTTTTAATTTCACCATTTTGAAGACGGTTATAAAGTAATCCTTTTGAGGCAGATCTAAATCGATCACTGTAAGATCTTTTTGAAACTGTAAAATCTATTTCGTTTAAATTTTGATTCGGAGGATTTTTTGTAATATAATCCAAAAATGAATCTTCTACTTTCCATTTAGCGGAATCTAATATCATATATGATGTAACAAAAGTTCATTTCCTTCAACAGCTTGAAAATTTCCTCCAAGATTTGTGTCAGACTTACAATCCTCACTATCGGAAGACTCACAAATTTGATCTTCGCCATGAGCCCTTAGTTCTTGTTCAGTTGGCTCCTTCACTTCTTCATCGGTAGATCTTGCAACCAAACACTGCATTTTCTTTTCACTTACTGTGTCATCTTCTTCCGGTTTAAAAAGTTTTTTAGTTTCGGTATTTTTTTAACAGTTGCCCTTCTTTTTCAATCTTTTTAAGCTTTCTTTTCCTATTTTGCATCCAGAAAACTTCGTAGTCGACATTTTCGCTGACGGTGATGATTGATACACTGCTGGCCACCCAAAATGTAACAACAAGAAAGACACGAGATAGCAAAGCCAGATTTACTGGACACATAAAAACAGATACAAAGATAAAACGATTGAGCTTACAGGCCCGTGCGACTTGCGGACCACGCAGACATCAATATTTCGTGTAGCCCCCATGGCTGGCAATAACGGCCGCTACACGCCGCGGAATCAAACGAAAGAGGCTTTGGATGTAGGCTTGGGGTATTTCGGTCCCGGCTTCTTCCACACGTTGCCACAGTTCATCACGCGTAGCCGCGGGTGGTCCTTGCCGGGCCACTCGGTTGCCGATCAGCGATCAGACGTGTTCGATGGGCGATATATCGGGAGAACAGGCGGGCCACGGCAGCAGTGACACCTGGTGGGCCGTGAAGAATTGTTGCACGATGCGTGCCACGTGCGGGCGCGCATTGTCCTGTGGAAACGTGGCAGCTGGCAGGTCCTGCAGGTAAGGGAGGACTACAGGCTCCAAAACGTCGGAGATGTAGCGGTGGTTGTTCAGTGTACCGGCGATGCGTACCAGACGGATGTGGGTGTCATATCCAATTGCGCCCCAAACCATAACGCCAGGCGACGGACCGGTATTGCAATGCATAATGCAGGCGTCATACAGTCTCTCGCCGCGGTGCCGCCACACGCAGATCCGACCATCGTAGTGCTGCAGGCAGAATCGGCATTCGTCGGAGAAGACAATGTCATGCAATTCCGTAGTCTAGGTGCGGCGTTCAACGGCCCACTGCCGCCGCACTCGCCGGCGGTGTAACGTCTATGGTAATCGGAGCAACGGGCGCCGTGCGACAAGTCCCCGCTCCTGCAGACGACGTCGAACGGTACATGCTGACACAGGTTGTTGCTCAACACACCCTAATTCCTGCGCTAACGTTCGTGATGTGGCGGTGCGAGCCGTCAATTTCCGCCACACAACATGACGTTCCTCTCGTTCGGTGGTGTGCCGCGGCTGCGGCAATCGCTCACGTCGGTCCGTCTGTCCCTCTTGCATCCACCGAATCTATACTCGCCTCACTGTGGCTGGATGTCGTCCCCACGCGAGCTCCGATGTCTCGGTACCATAAACCGCTGTCGTGATAAGCCACTATTCGTTCTCTGTCGAACTCCGAAACGTGCTGGAGTGACTGCCGTATTCTGCAACGAGGCTTCAGGAAGCTTCCCACGCACAGGTCTGGCAGCACAACACACTTCCACTACTTACACCCCGCCTTCTGTGCACCCTTCTTATAGTGCGTCTCAGTGGTGTGCCGGGCTCACATGATTTGCATATGCCCTGCAATGCTAATCGACGCATGCTGCGAATTTCAGGCTAATCAGATGCTTCCTTCATGTTGTTGCATTTTGTGTGGCCAGCAGTGTAGTTATGATTTCCCCTAAAACAGCAAAGCGAGAATGAAAACACACATGTAAACTGACGGGATGGCGGAGGTGGAATCCCAAAGCAGGCAGCTGGTGTCATAAGCTGAATTGGAATGTATTTTAACCAGTACTCTCTTGTCACCCGCAATACCCTGGGGCCTTGACCTTGAATTCATGGAGTCCGATTCCGGTCTTTCAATCCACATCCCAGGGCTGTCCTCACGCTGAGATTTTTCAGTGCCTTGTAAAAACTATTCACCAGTGCAGTGCCTCTCCCTTAGCCCCCCTTTTGTTCCCCGTTGTCTGCGAGCTCAGTAAAAGAAAGGCTCACCCTCTCCGCCCTCTTCTGAGTTTGGACCTTGCCAGGAAGCAGGAAGAAATAACTTCCTCGGGGGCTCCTGAATCTTACTGAACTCACTTTCAAAATGAATTAAGATTTTCAATAATTAAACACATCGAATGTACTAACACCATATAATATTTTCTTAAGCATTAAAGGTATTATACCACTCAGTTTATAATGTGTAAAAATGAAAGAAAAATCCCATTTCATTCTCTTTTTTTGGGGGGGGGGATGAGATAAAACGTCTTGCATCACATGTATTCTCAAAATTTTGGTGCCCCTCTATGTGAAGCGCCCTGGGCAATGGCCCAGGTTGGCTGAATGGTAAACCAGCCCCTGACTGTGTAGCAGTAATGCTTTACTGTAACAGGTAATTTTTGTTTTTACATTTTCAGACAAGTGATATTGTAATACCGACAGGGGTGACATTTCGGCAAATGTCTAGATTAGCGTCCTAAATTATTCGTCGGAAAAATTTTAGTCCCTAGAAAAAGTGTGACGTACAGGTTTGAAATTATGGAATTTAATGGCAAATGGTACAAAAATTTCACGTTTTAAATTTTTTTTAAAGATTTTTATCGTAATATTTACCTGTAAGTTTGATGCTGTGAAGAGACGCTGCTGTAGGCCTAACGCATCGGTATCACGACAATGTCAATCGTTTGCTGGGCCTACTTTTGGTTCTCCTGTCAATACTTTCTTGGCAGGTCAGTTTCTATCTCACTGATTCGTATCTTTTGCAAATCAAAGAGGTTTTTGCCGGGTTTTCCTGTTAACAATGTACAAGATACAACAAAATAAAGGGTTGATCGCCTAGGCCTATTTTCTGTAGCATATCACTAAAACATTTATCGCTCTCCTGCCAACAACGTAACCACTTTCTCTTGTACCTTTCCGCTCGTCATTTCGGTGCAGCAACAAACCTTCCATGACATCGTGCGGTAGCGATTCGTTAGGCCTACCGGGGCATTTCTTAACACCATCGCACTTATAGGTAAATATTACGAAAAAATATTTAAAACATATTTAAAATATGAAATTTCTGCGCCATTTGCCATTATTTTCCATAATCTGTACGTCGCACTTTTTTCAGTTACTAATATTTTTCCGACAAAATAATTTAGAACGTTAATCTACACATTTACCGACATTTCGTTTCACTTGACGATTTCCGGGATCCATTTCAATACTCTGTCAACAATAACAAATTTGTAATTTTTGAACATTCTATTCCGAAACAGTTTTTGAATTGGTAATTGGTGATCATCATTCTGTTCTCAGTGTTTTTGAACTGGTGACTGTTGACAGAACATTGCAAACCTCTTTCCTTAATGGAATTTAAATTTATATCGATAACAGCAATTACTTGTTTTCAAGAGCAAGTAGAAATACGGAATTTCAAATTATTACTATGCAATAAAAATCCTGTCTTGTTTATTATGCATTCAAACACGTTACTAGGTTAGTAGTGTTTCACTGGAAGGATTTCAAATGCAAGGCACAAGCGTTTATACTAACTTGTGAAAAACATAGCTGGAACCTTAAGAACGACACTGCGGGACGCAACAATATGAATTGTTCTGTTTCACAGAATTCTCCATTATACTATTCTCTAATTCCAGAATGAATGCAAAAATACCCCAAAACAAGCCAACCGAACCTAGGCAACGATCTAACAACAGCTAAGAATGTTATCCGTATTATAGTAATTCTTCCTTTCGCCGCTAGAGGAAGAGCGTTAAACTTTATAAATAAAAAAAGACAGCGTGGTCTGCCTTTGATTGGTGTGATTGGTGACCTTTTGTAATTTGCCAAATTATTTGGATACCTTTCGTCCTTTGCGTTTTTAAAATTACATCCATTTTACGTGAGAATAAGAAAACTCTATTTCCTGCTGATTTTCTCAGATCCTTTCAACTTTGTCCGGTGAATTTTGTTTATGGACTTCAGGACGCACCCGAGTTTGTTTAAAAGGGTACCTCAGTTGTGTTGTTGTGCTTTCAAGTTTGTCTAGCAACTGGATTTTGCTGTTTTCAGCGTGACTTTTCGTTGCGTTGAATTCAACATGGCTGGTCACGGGCATAGTCATGGCTCATGCAGTCACTCTGGCGACGACCATGTATTGGATTTGGGTGTGCAATATAGTTTATTTCAAAAAATTGATATTAATAATGTTCAGTGCCTGAATGAAGCAGTTGAAGGCTCTGGTAAAACTGTATTTAAACCATGGGAACAGCGTTTGGATACGGAACAGGTTGGTTGAGATTAATATGGACTGCAGATGACAGCTTAATTAATTTTGAATATCTGGACGTTTTTAGTAAGGCTCTGCAACACATTTTTTTTACATCTAGTTCTTTAAAAACAGCACATAATTTTTTGTATTTTTTGTTGCCCGGAATTAATAGTGGAGAGTGTAAATGTTTTGAGTGGTGGATATACTAAGTGTTAAACAATATGTAAAATACGAGATGAAGTAATTAGTTAAAGAATTGCTAAGATTTACCTGAAGAAAGGCTAAAACAAGATATCGGTGTTTCTTAATAAAACAGCAAAAAGCAGTAATAACGCGATTCTAAATTCGGGCGGTACTTGCAGGAGCGAATTCTGTATTTCGTAAAGAGGAAATGAAAGAACGAAATATTTAAAAATAGAGGTGCAGAAGTCGCGACATTTCAAATCTGATTTCACTCAAGGTGTGCGTTTCGTGTGTAACTAAAAGGTGGTTGATCAATGGAAAATCACTGGTTATCCACTGTCTTAAATATGTGTATTGGTGTGTTTGTAAAACCAGTTTTTATTAGTTGGTAGTTGTGTTCCAAAAATGGACGCACCAATGGGATATTTTTTAAACGACACAATCAGATAATTTGTTTCAAATGTATGTTTAAACAGTGGTCTCAGGCTATAGCCTCTGATCATTCGTCCGAAAGGGGTCCGGGTTCGAATCCCGGTGAGGCATGGATGTTGTGTTTGTCTTACGGCACTGGCTCTCTTCCTTCCCTGGAACCAGTGACCCTAAATTAGGGACGGGCGACTGCTTATAGCCCATTGAGTTGCTCACGGTGTTCGTTAAACCTCCAATCAAAAAAAAAAAAAAAACAGTGAAAGAATGTTGTTTGCTTTAAGTTTTTGTTCTGAACTAACTCTGGAACATTTTGGAACACTTACTGGGGTACTGCAGCACCCCAACTTTTAAAAATCGTTTGATATAAAGTTAATGGAATACTCAGCAGTTTTATAAAAATGAAATATTGGGTTGGTGTGAATGAAATATCCAGCAAAGGACCAGCACACTTGGACGGCAAGAACAGAAAAGTAGGACAACTTGCCTAGGCAAAATAATCCCCCTCAGCATCGACACATAGTTATGTCTGGCAAGGCAGATGGCAACTATCATCCCAGAACAAAAAAAGTCTTGTGGCTGGTCATCAACTGCACATTGAACCTAGTCTGTCGTGAACTGTTTCCTGAACAGGAAGTGATCCAGGTGACGAAACATGATAGTCTGTCCGAGACAAGTCTGGGCAGTAAACAGGATGAGGCAGTGCTTCATAGCTCAAGGCACTTAGTGTCATCGTTTGTTGTGCAGCATGAGTGTGGCTGTTGTCCTGGAGCAGAACACCATGTCTGTTGATCAAAGCCGATTTGTTTCTGTAGCAGTTTCCAGTGCATGTGGTGTAATTCAGCACAATAACATTCTGCAGTGATGGTTTGGCATCTTGCCAAGAAACTCCGAAGAACTATCCTGGCTGTGGACCACCAGCCAAGGAGCATCATCATCTTGGTGTGTAGGGGTGGCTTAGGATGCCGTCCAGCAGGATGTGCCTTGCTTAACCATTGTGCAGATCGTTTCTGATTATCATAAAGGACCCACTTGTTGCAAGTGATGATTCGATGCAGTAGAGATTCCCATTTATTCCTGACAAGCAGCGACTTGCAGACTTCCAAACGCCTAGTCTTGTTGGCAGTAGTCAACTCTTGTGGCAGCCACATGTCCAGCTTTTTTACCTTACCCAGCGCAGCCAAATGCCTTACAACTGTCGTGTGGTGGACACCTAGCTCTGCCGCTATCTCACGACACGTTTTTTGGGGGTCCGCTTCAACCACACTTAACAGAACATTGTCGGAAACAGCAACAGGTTGGTGACCACACGCTTCATTTTGCAAATCCGTATCTCTGCTTCGAAACTTCACAAACCATAGCCAAATGGTTTGTTCGTTGGCTGTAATTGTCCCCAAACGCTTTAACATAAACTTCGAGCAGCAATTCCTGCAGAATGGCCCAGTTTAAATTCATGCAGGAAGATGACTCTTAATCTGGTGTCTGCACATTTCCTTTTCAAGCCATGTTACGTCTAAACAAATCACGCCTAAACTTTGTTCTTCACACACGTGCTAGCTATTTATAACAACTGTGACATAATACCGGCAACACTTGTGGGTGGTTCTATTCCGCTGCGGTGGGGTCCTGTCTCCACTGCTTGATTGCGCCGGACATTTCATTCACACCAACCCAATATAATCGGTAGTTTTAAAGACCTGTGGGGAATCTTATAACCCTGATTAGTTTTCCAGGGTTAATGAAGTCATGGTAACTTTAGCAATAATACTGTTAAAATTTGTTTTTCAATTTATGGAGTAATTATTTAAATTAGGTGTTCAATTACTAGGATAAAGAATGAAGCACTTCCCTTCTGCCTAAGAGGCAAGGGTGAGAAAAAGACAGCAAGTCAACTCAAAGAGTCGTCCCAGTGGCATAGTGTTCTGATCATTCATTTGAACTGGGTCTGGGTTCGAATCCTAGAGAGGCATGGATGCTGTATTTGCCTTATGGAACTTTCTCCCTCCCTTCCCTGAAACCAGTGGCCCTAAAATTAGGGACAGGCGACTGCTTATTGCCCGTCGAGTTGCTCACGGTGGTCGTTAAACCTCCAAAAAAACTCAACTCAAAGACAGTTGCTTGACTTGTAATCAGGCCTACTGCAGGCACTCTTCAACAATTACACTATGTGCAAATGGAGAATATGGATAAAGAGGGTTGGCTGCCCCAACCCTTATGTATGTCCTCCATTTGCAATAAGCCAGTGCTTTTGGTCTTCCAGTGCCTTTTGGTCTAAGCACTGGCTTATGACCAAAAGACACTCTGCTATTGTCAGTACTTAGACCACTGCACTTGGCACAGTGGTCTAAGCACTGACTTATGACAATTCGTCCGGGTTCAAATCCCGGTGGCCGCCCCGGTGGCGCAGTGGTCTAAGGCGTTGGCCTCTGATCATTCGTCCGTAAGGGGTCCGGGTTCGAATCCCGGTCAGGCATGGATGTTGTGTTTGTCTTACGGCACTGGCTCTCTCCCTTCCCTGGAACCAGTGACCCTAAATTAGGGACGGGCGACTGCTTATAGCCCATTGAGTTGCTCACGGCGGTCGTTAAACCTCCAATCAAAAAAAAAAAAAAAAATCCCGGTGAGGCATGGATGTTGTTTGTCTTATGGCACTGGCTCTCTCCCTTCTGTGGAATCAGTGGCCCTAAATTAGGGACAGATGACTACTTATAGCCCATTAAGTTGCTCACGGTGGTCGTTAAATCTCCAATAAAAAAAATAAAAGGGGGGGGGTGAGATATCCATCAAGCCCCAATAAATATATCACCCCCTTCCAAAAAACTTTCCATGAAATCCCTATTTCTTTTTCAGGAGTCATGAAATCCCTATTTCTTTTTCAGGAGAAGTTTTTTCCGCAATGTTGGTGACCAGATTAAATGGATTTGCCAGCTTGTGTGGTGGTCAGTCAACGTTTTCACTGTTTGACAAGAAACTGGGTCATTCCGTGTCAAGTGATCAAAAATTTTAACATTTTTTAACCTTACCATCGTGGATTTTTTAAAAATTTGCCTTACCTAATTAATGTACCCTAAAAGATAAAAAAATCTAAATTTTTAGATTTTTATCAGCTGTAATTTTTAAGTTATAGCCTGCTGAAATCTTTTAAAAAAAAATGCAATTTTCATCGGACATGTAATTACAAAATAAATGATTACTCAAGCTAGAAATGAGATAGAAAGCTGGGGTGAAAACCATTCTGTAAGTTATTTTATAAACTTTCATATGATATGTAACACGACTAGTTTTGGACAGTTTTTTTAATTTCAAGGTCTACTGAAACTATTTATGTCCTTGAATTTCTCAAAAACCTAATTTTTAAAATTTTGAAAAAAAAAAAAACCCACACAAACATATATTTTAACAGTATTTGTGGAAAGTTTCATAATGGGATTGCAGTGCGATCATGGTTTTGTGGATTTTTAAAAAATATGCAAAGGAAAACCCATCTGGATGTAAAAGAAAAACTAATTTTAATTCACAATTTTTAATTCCTTTGGACAAGGTTTTTTTTTTTTTTTTTTTTTTTAGAACAGTGCTATTATACACTGCCGGACAATTGCTAAGGACGGATGACAATAGCAACGATAGCAACCATAAAATGGAAGGCAGGAAAATGTGGAAATTAGCATAAGTGCGGGATACAGTAAGACGTGTTGTGCGTATGCAAATTTTGGATTGCCGACCTTGTTCGTGACGTCATAGCGCTGATAAGAGATATAAAGGATTTGACGCGTATTGACCGTTGTTGTTCAAACGCAAAGTTGAAAGGGAAAGAATCAATTGACGAACTTGCAATTTTCAGTATGCCTTCCCGACATCACCTAGATGATTTTACGCGTGGCCGTATTATTGGCAAGATTGAAGCAGGGCGAAAAATAACAGATGTTGCCAGGGAGTTCGACGTTAGCCACAGTGTTGTTTCAAGGCTTTGGAAATCATTTCAAACAAATGGAGAGTATAGCAAACGTCACGGGGGAGGTCGTGTTCGCAGTACGACACCTGCAGAAGATAGGTACATAGTGCTATAACAAAAAGACACCCACCGGCGCAGCACAGCTAGTGAGGTAGCAAATCAGTTTATGGCTGCTACTGGCAAGCGGATCTCCCGAAAAACTGTCGCCAGACGTTTGCATGAAGGAGGACTATACGCCCGCCGTCCTGTTGTGTGCATCCCATTGTCCAGACGTCACCGTACCGCCCGTTTGCAATGGTGTCATCAACATCGCAATTGGACTGATAACGACTGGTCTGCTGTCCTCTTCTTAGATGAGAGTAGATACAGTCTATCGTCTGATTGTCGACGACAACTGATCTGGCGTGATAGTGGTACTGCATATTGTCCAGCAAACATACAGGAAAGAGACCGATATCCGACATGTAGTGTCATGGTATGGGCTGGCATCATGATCAATGGCCGTACCCTCTATGTGCTTCCAACTGGGACTATGACTGTCCAACGATACATTAATGATGTTCTGCTACCTCATTTTCGCTTGTTCCGTGGTGCTGTCGGTGATAGATTCATTTTCATGGACGACAACGCAACATGTCATCGAACAGTCGCTGCCCAGGAGTGTCTTGAGAGCGAGGATATTCAACGCCTCGTATGGCCAGCACGTTCTCCAGATCTGAATCCCATTGAAAATGTGTGGGATGCTTTGGGGAGGAGTCTTGCTGGTCGTCAATGCCCTCCAATAAACAAGGACACCCTCATCCGTGCACTGACAGAGGAATGGGATAAATTACCCCAACAGCTGCTTGATATTGTTGTGCAAAGCATGACACGACGTGTGGAATCTTACATCGCCCTCCATGGTGGATATATCCCGTATTGACATCTTACGCCGGAACGCCTGCGGACGGTAATTGCATTTTTTTCACGTTTACGTATTCTGCACAAAATGGCCTGTTTGTCCCTTGAACATGTTCCAAAGCCTTCTGGATTTCAGAGTACAATAAATTGTCTTTCTTGTAATGTCATGGCATTCTGACATTATTTTATTTCACTTGGCATCCAACCACACTTACTTTTTTATGCGCTATATAGCCGTTTATGATCCGTCCTTAGCAATTGTCCAGCAGTGTACTACCATGCTACAATAGGCTTAATAAGTTAAACTCAGGGGAGGGGTTAACTGAGGGTGAGGTAGGTAGCATCAAAAAATACAAAACATTCTTTAAATAAAAGCTAATTTATTGAAATTTAAAACTAATTACATGCCTTTTAGTATGTTAATATTGTCACCATCCCTTCCACTTTAACAACTTCAGCAATCCCTTGCATGGTAGTTTTGAAGTGACATGGTTGCTGCATCCATCTCTTCATTGGCAAGGTAGTATGTGTGGCCAGTGAAACATCTGGGTTCCACCATGTTCAGGATTTGGCAGATGGGCACTTCAAGTTCGAAGTCCTGTGGGTATGTGAAGAATGGAACAGGACCTTCAGGGTGCAGAAACTTCACTTCCACCATCTCAGTAGTCTCATTTTTGTTCAGAACTACAACAAGCCACCATTTATTGTCATACTCACATGTTATGTATCCTTTAACTTCTGGTAGTGAGAGCTTCTAATTCAAATGTCCTGACAAAGAAAACTTGTATGATTTCTCACTCTTTGAAAATACCTTTGTCAGTATTACTTTATCTGACACAGGGAGGAAACTGGAAATTTGGGGTGCCTGGTATTGGTTTTGCAACCCAAAATCACTCTTCAAGCACTTTCTTTTCTTTGTGTTTGTTATTAAAAAAAGAACTCCATGCAAACGGCTGTGATGGCGTCATAATTTGTTCTTCATAGGGTCATTGGAGGCTTGCCCTTGCTGCAAGTAGTTTCACTGTAACGCCCAGACCATCATGTACATATGTTTTTACTGTGGGCTGTTGCATAGAAATGCCATTCAGCTTTGATTCCAAACTAACTTTCATGGTGGCATATACACTGCTGGACAATTGCTAAGGACTGATCATAAACGGCTATATAGCGCATAAAAAAGTAAGTGCGGTTGGATGCCAAGGCAAATAAAATAATGTCAGAATGCCAGGACATTACAAGAAGGACAATTTATTGTGCTCTGAAATCCAGAAGGCTTTGGAACGTGTTCAAGGGACAAACAGGCCATTTTGTGCAGAATACGTAAATGTGAAAAAAATGCGATTACCATCCGCAGGCGTTCCAGCGTAAGATGTCAATACGGGATATGGCCACCATGGAGGGCGATGCAAGATTCCACACGTCGTGTCATGCTTTGCACAACATTATCAAGCAACTGTTGGGGTAATTTATCCCATTCCTCTGTCAGTGCACGGATCTGGGTGTCCTTGTTTATTGGAGGGCATTGGCGACCAGCAAGACTCCTCCCCAAAACATCCCACACATTTTCAATGGGATTCAGATCTGGAGAACGTGCTGGCCATACGAGGCGTTGAATATCCTTGTTCTCAAGACACTCCTGGACAGCGACTGTTCGATGACATGTTGCGTTGTCGTCCATGAAAATGAATCTATCACCGACAGCACCACGGAACATGCAAACATGAGGTAGCAGAACATCATTAATGCATCGTTGGCCAGTCATAGTCCCAGTTGGAAGCACATAGAGGGACGTACGGCCATTGATCACGATGCCAGCCCATACCATGACACTACATGTCGGATATCGGCCCCTTTCCTGTATGTTTGCTGGACAATATGCAGTACCACTATCATGCCAGATCAGTTGTCGTCGACAATCAGACGATAGACTGTATCTACTCTCATCTGAGAAGAGGACAGCAGACCAGTCGTTATCAGTCCAATTGCGATGTTGATGGCACCATTGCAAACGGGCGGTACGGTGACGTCTGGACAATGGGATGCACACAACAGGACGGCGGGCGTATAGTCCTCCTTCATGCAAACGTCTGGCGACAGTTTTTGGGGAGATCCGCTTGCCAGTAGCAGCCATAAACTGATTTGCTACCTCACTAGCTGTGCTGCGCCGGTGTCTTTTTGTTGATAGCACTATGTACCGATCTTCTGCAGGTGTCGTACTGCGAACACGACCTCCCCGTGACGTTTGCTACACTCTCCATTTGTTTGAAATGATTTCCAAAGCCTTGAAACAACACTGTGGCTGGCGTCGAACTCCCTGGCAACATCTGTTATTTTTCGCCCTTCTTCAATCTTGCCAATAATACGGCCACGCGTAAAATCATCTAGGTGATGTCGGGAAGACATACTGAAAATTGCAAGTTCGTCAATTGATTCTTTCCCTTTCAACTTTGCGTTTGAACAACAACGGTCAATACGCGTCAAATCCTTTTTATATCTCTTATCAGCGCTATGACGTCACGAACAAGTTTGGCAATCCAAAATTTGCATACGCACAACACGTCTTACTGTATCCCGCACTTATGCTAATTTCCACATTTTCTTGCCTTCCATTTTATGGTTGCTATCGTTGCTATTGTCATTCGTCCTTAGCAATTGTCCGGCAGTGTATTTGAGAAATTTTTTGGGTTTTTAAACTGTGCAGCTGAACCATCAGAGGCCACCCTGGTGGCCTAGTGGTCTAAGCAATGGCTTCTGATCATTCGTACGAGATGAGTCTCGGTTCGAATCCCGGTGAGGCATTCTGCATGAATGTTGTGTTTGTCTTACGGCGCTGGCTGTCTCCCTTCCCTGGAGTCAGTGACGCTAAATTAAGGACGGGCGACTGCTTATAGCCCACTGAGTTGCTCACGGTGGTCGTTAAACCTCCATTAAAAAGAAACCTCCCTAAAAGTCTTTTTTTTTTTCTCGGGCATAAGACGAGTAATATCACCGTTATAGAAACTGTTAACTTTTTAAATTACAGATTCATTAAAAACCTTTCCAGGCTTTGGATTAGGTATTGCCAAAATACCATTTTCTTTCACCACAGTTTTTTTGGGGGGGATGTCTAGCTTTTTTGGTAGTACTGTTAAAATTTGGAATTTTTCACTGACTTTTAGGTTTTCTTAGCTTGAAACGTTTCTTCCAGGTGACTTAGCATTTCACAATTAGCATTATTTCCCATACTTTCATGAACATCTTCACTAGATCCTATCAGTACTTTTTCAGTTAAACATTTTTTTATCACAGTATGATGGTTTATTCAATCTATTTTTAACTATAGGGGACTCTTAAAAGAGTGGCATGATACTTGTTGAGGTACTCTAAACCAACGTTTAAGCCCACAAGGTCTTCATCTTCATGACTAGGGTCTGGCAGCATGTTACTTGCTTACAGTACTGAGATGTCTTCTGTCTCCATTTTTTGATCTTTCATCAGATTCAGCTGTTTCCTACAACTACCAAAAATTTTCATACCCTTTTCAATAATGTTTGATGCACCACACATCCATTCTGTAACAGGCCTGAGGCTTTTTGAAACACCTTAGTGTCTGTTTTTGTTAAAAGGGTTACAACAGAAAATCCCAGCAGTTTTACTAAGTACTTTTTCAGCCATGTAGTGGAAAATATATACTCACACAACACCATAGGCACCAACTTTCCAGAAATCCAATGGGTGCTCAAGCCCATAACCAAGACCAATGACATGGAGCATGAGCAGAGAAAAGATGGAGGGGAAGGGGAGGGGGTTAAGGTATGAAAATACAATACAGACTAATTTTTTTTCAAAAAGTTTCTATTTAACCTAGATTTTGATGCTCTTAGATAGATCTGTCCCAAATGCATCAACGTCTTGTCGAAGACCAGATGACCATAACATTTTCGGCAGTTATTTTGTTTCCTTTCCTTTTTTTCCCCCTGAATTTTGGGAAACCAGGGGTTTTTCAAAACACCTGAGCATGAAGATCAAAATTTTTGATTTTTTTTTTTCTGAATTATTATTTGCTTTCTCCAATCCCATGGCAGTTCAGATTTGTAAAAATAATGTGAATAAAAAAATTCTTGCAAAAGACGCAAAACTTTCAATGGGTGCCTCGCACCCATTGAAAACATTTAATGGGTGCGCAGGCCCCGGAGCCACTCACACAGTCGGCACCCTTGCACAACACACAGTCCTACTATATCTACTGTGTACACAACTGAACTTACTGACTTTTATATATGGATTGTAATTCAAAGGTTGTTGCCAGTGACAAAATACAAAGGTTTAACTGATACCACTTTTTAAATACTAAAATAACTAATGTTGCCAGTTTTTAAATACTAAATTAATTTAGTATTTAAAAACTGGCATCACATTTAAACCTTTGTATTTTGTCACTGGCAACAACTTAAAAAAAAAAAATAGGGTCCTTGTCCAAAGGAATAAAAAATTGTGAATTAAAATTAGTTTTTCTTTGGTATCTGGATGGTTTTTCCTTTGCATAATGTTTTTAAAAATCCACAAACCCATGATCCCACTGCAATCTCATTATGAAATATATATAGTTTGTGTGAATTTTTTAAAATAAAAAAAAATTAGGTTTTTGAGGAATTCAAGGTCAAAATTTGCATTGTATGACCTAGAAATTAAAAACTGTCCAAAACTAGTCATGTTACATATCATTTGAAAGCTTATAAAATAATCTACAAAATGGTTCTTGCCCCAACCATCTATCTCATTTCTAACTTGAGTAATAATTTATTTTGTAATTACATGTCAGCTGAAAATTGCCCTTTTTTAAAGATTTCAGTGGGCCATAACTTTCAAACTACTGCAGACAAAAATCCAAAAATTTGGATTTTGTACCATCTCTAGGGTTACATTAGGTTAGCCACATTTGAAAAAAATCCAAGAGGGTATGGTTTTTCATTGGATTACTTGACACCCAACTGGAAAAATCACTAGAAAGTTTTCAAATAAAAAATAACATCAGCTGCCACTGGTCACCAACATTTTGGAAACAACTCCTGAAGATGAAAGAAATTCATTCAGAAATTTGAGGTAAAATACCAAACTTCCATTCCTCTTAATACTCCATAAAAATTAGTTATTGGTCTAAATTATTTGTGAAAAAATTATTGGGAAAAATCATCGCATCTTTTTTAATATAAATTAATATAAATGCTGTGAAAATTGTAAAGTTTTTTTTCATGAAATTTACTTGCAGGCACAACTGTATCGGTGAAGTCTGTGGCAAGCATCCCTCTGCTACATAGGAAGAGTGACTGTTGTCTGTTTAGCCTGTACCTGTTTACTTAACACATTACAATGATGCTTTAGCAACTTTACCTTTTGGTAGAAAGAGGCCTCTGCAGGTGGCAAACTGTTTCCATGTGGTCATGATATTCTGAGTATGGGTATCATGATCTCTTGGATCCGTGAAATGCGTGCAGTGGCTTACAGCAGACTGCATGTAGATGTCATTTTGTAGATTTTATGTATCACTGTATAGAGGCAAGCATCCTTCCAGCATTATAGCCAACTGTGAATGAGCCTAGCATAGAAGCCAAATGGACACTAATCATCTCTCCCATGTAGCTAAGATGCTTGCCGGTAAAATTTGTGTATAAATGTGTTACAATGATTTATATACATTTGTGTATTTAAAGTAATTTTTTTCCATGAATACCCACCAGATAATTTCAAGTGCTATAGCATAGGTTTCCTATTGCAAGCACTACATGTATGGACTTTCAGGACATGGTGGCAAACATATGCCTTTGGCATGAATGAGTTATATTTCATTTGTATTGGTCAATACTAATTTTGTAGAAAGACTTATTGGTACACCATGAATGGGGAAAAGCGACCTCATAATTTTAATCCTGGTGTTTCATATTATAGATTCTTTATTTTTTGCTCAAGAAAAGCATTTTAGGGAATAGTATGTAAAGATTTGTAAACCGAACTTCATCTTTTACAGTTCGTTGAAAGTGATGTTGATGAAGAGCTGCTGTTTAATATCCCGTAAGTACTGTTTCTATGTAAATTTTGTCTGATTTTTATGTACCCATGCTCTGAAAATATAGCTTTTAGCATGTTTTTGCATCTCTTTACCCTTATTTTAACATCTTTGGAAGTAGCATTATTGTCACATTGTATGCTGCTTTTCAACTGTGATATTGTGAAAGTCTCTCTGAAAATTTAGAAGTAACTTTTACTTCTTTCATCAAAAATTTGCTAGTAATGTTATAGAAGCTAAAGTGTTGAGCTGTCCCATTCAGGTATTTAAACCCCAAGTATGTCAGTTGCATCGAAGTTCTTCAGAACATAAAAATAACTAAACCAATTATATACAAGGGTTCATTTCAAAAGTTTTGCACACTATGGGTTATCTTTTTAAAAAATGAATTTATTTCACAACATACCTTTTCAGGCTTTTGAAGTAATCTCATCAGAGTTTCTTTATGACAGCAACCCAACATTTTGGCAAGTCTTGTATTCCAGTCAGGACACCTCCATTGTTGAGGCATCGGATTACTCTTGTCACCTCATTAGAAGCATCCTGAATTGTACTGAATCATTTTCTGTGGAGTGGCTTCTTCAGTTTTGGGAACAAGCCATAGTCTGGTGGGCTCATGTCAAGACTATATGATGTGTGGGGAAGCTATTCCCATCCATACTTTTTCAGAATGTCTCTTACTGTACAGGAAACATGCAGTCCTTTGTTGTCGTGCAAACTGACGACACCAGCTTCGAGCAAGTCGAGCCTTCTTTGGCGAATCTTTGGGTGCAAAACATTTTGCAGAAACCTTCTGTAGTATTCTACTGTTACAGTGGTGCCCTCGGACACTTTGTCTGTTGCTATCACTCCAACCTTGTCATATGCCATAATCATAATCAGCTTAACCTTAGATTATTGGCGGCGGAATGTTTTCTGGTGAGTTGGTTCTGGATGTTTCCACTGAGCGGACTGAGATTTCAGTTCTGGTTCAAAATCTCTTATCCAGGCTTCCTCTATAGCAACAGTTGTGTCCAAAAACTGTTTGCCTTCTGCCTTGTACCACTGAAGCAATTCTTCTGTGACCCCTTTGCAAACTGCTTGCTGCTCGTAACTCAGATTATGCTTAACCCATTTGGCAGCTACTCTTCTCCTCTGTAATTTTTCAGTTAGGATTCTGAAAACAGAAGTGGTTGGCATGTTTGCTTCATATGCAATCTTGTCACATATTTTCTGTCTTCCAAAATGCTGTTGACGATAATACCGCTGCATCTGATGGCTGGCCACTTGTTGGGTCATCTTCAATGCTTTCCTGACCTTGGCGGAAACGAGACGTCAACTTTGACACGATCCACTACACTAACCCCACAAACTTCTCACAAAGCTTTATGAATTTTGGTAGGGGATTTTCCTCACAATGTTTCAGTTTTAATGTAGGATTGCTACACGAGATCTGACCTGATTTATTTTTTTCCTTCATTTCTAGGCAG
Source organism: Macrothele yani (assembly GCA_039090855.1). Taxonomy (NCBI): domain Eukaryota; kingdom Metazoa; phylum Arthropoda; class Arachnida; order Araneae; family Macrothelidae; genus Macrothele; species Macrothele yani. Next base: position 62,308,404 of record CM077029.1, read on the forward strand.
AATTTTTTGGACCGGGAAGAAATTAGCCAGCAAGCGTAGACACAGTTTTGTATATTGAAGTCTGACTCACAATTGGCGCAGTGATTTGGGCGATTGCATCATCCTACGGGTAGCGCCTGCGCAGTGTGCAAAACTTTTGAAATGATGTGTGTATATTTTCCTGCTTATTTGCATTGCCTTTCCATTTTTGTTTTTATTCGTCCTGTTTTTTTCCATTTTTGTCTTTTTTCTCTTCTTTGTTTTTTGTGTCTCCTGTTTCCTGGCTCTGTATTTTTGAAGTCTTTTTTGGTTTTATATGTATATAGTGGTAGACCAAACCCCAAAATGTTGAGGTTCCAGCCCATTTCTTTCAAGACATGTAAGGAAAAAACAATCTATTTAAAAAAAAATAATAATAAATAATAATTCCAGCATTCGTCAAAATGAATGTATTTCATAGATATTCAAAAATTCAGTGCAATTATCACAACTAAAGCTAATAAACCATGTTTCATTTTCCGTGACAAGAACGCACGTTGGTAAAACTCCGGAAGTTGGTCATCACACCACTCCTGACACACGCAATGAGTTCTGCGTAACTCTGGAATGCCTTCAGATGATCAAACAAATAAAAATCTGATGGTGCCAAGTCTGGGCTGTACGGTGGTTGTGGCACCAGCATCCAGCCCAGTCGAGTCACTTTCTGCACTGTCATCTGTGCAGTGCGCGTCTCGCGTTATCGTGATGCAATTTGATGTCCTCAGCTTGCAAGTGTGGTCTTTTAGTTCTGATGACACGCCTGAGCTTCTCCAAGGATGGACAATTACGCTCTTTGGTAATGTTGTTCCCATTTTCCAGGAAGTTGATGAAGATGACGCCCTGACGATCCCAAAAAATGTGGCCATCAATTTGTTTGATGACCTTGAAAGTCGTGGCTTCTTCCGCGGTTATTCCACATGCTTCCACTCCATTGACTGATATTTGCTCTGTGGGTCATAATGAAACAGCCATGTTTCATCACCTGTTATCACACCATGAAAACATTGTGGAAAGTCACCCGCGAAATGTTCAAGCAGATCGTCACACACCTCTTTATGAATTATCTTCATCTCTTTTGTGAGGAGCCGTGGTACCCAACGAGCACAAATTTTCTGGTATCTTAAGTGTTCTACCACTGTTGCATAAAAACACTTCCCTTTGACATGCCTAGGCGGTCCATAAGTTGGGAAGAGGTGATGCATCTGTTATACTGAATCAGCTTCTCAGTGGCTTCCTCAGTTGCAGTGGTTGTCACAGTGGTCAGTCTGCTGCATAGTGCTTTATCCTAAATGCTAAAATCACCTCTCCGAAACCTCTGCAACCATCACTGCACATTACTGCAATCCATTGTTTTCTCACCATACACTGGCAACAATTGTCTGTGGATCAATGTGGCCAAGCTATCTCCAGATTTGTAGAGAAACTCCATTACCGACCATTGATGTAGTAGGATGTCCATTTCACCATCCAATACGCTTCACCTGCAAAGAGAAAAAAACAATTGTTAATGATTATTTGGAAGCTAATAGAATGAAGGTCCTACCCACCAACTTTCATGATGCTACCTTTGAAAACTGGGGAGTTACCGGTGATTGGGTGTTAATTATTGACCGACCTTTGTATTAATAGTTACATTTCAAAATAGGTTTTAATTTCAGAAAGTTCAGCTTTGTATTCTGGTGTGTAATGTTCAAAACTAGTACTGAATAAGTACATTTGCAAGCACCTTTTGAAAAATCAGTGCCATATCTACAGACATCTGACACCTACTGTGCATGTATCTGTCTTGGGCTGCACTGTAGAACTTCAGTGTGCTTCACTGCTGCTAAATATTGCTGCAGAATGCATAACTCTGCTGGTAATAGTGTCAAAAATATTAGCATGTCCATTCTGATTTTATGGTAGGTATTCTACAAAAAAACACAAGAACAGAAAAAATCCATGTACAGTATTTGTTGCTTTATTAAGGAGTTGGAAGCTTCATATGGAAATCCAAATTTTGAAAAATAAAATTTTCAGTATAGAATTTGAAAAATTGAGCAAGTGGATGTTTCATCTGTGCTGTGTGTGTGTGCATGGGCACCCATAACTTAGTTTTCAGAAGAGGGCAAACAGAAATCGTAATTATGAATGGCATACACATATGCAGATTTTCACTGTGCCTTCTTATATAACCATTTTTATCATGCAAGTTTAATTGAGGACCAAATTTTACATAAAAAGGATGGATAAATGAATTAGACAGCATGTTAGGACAATAACAACATTTCTTTGTTATTCTTTTAATCTTTTTTTCATCATAACAAAATTTCTTTGTCATTCTTTTAATCTTCATCGTAACAAAATTTCTTTGTCATTTTTTTAATCGCTTGTTTTACATGCATCACAAAACACCAGAGAATTGTTCAAGAAGGAAAAACACCCTCAAGACAAATTTCTTAGAAAATTTTCGAGAGACCTTTGTATATCAGTGAATAGATGCTCAAGAGGCTGATATATTTTTTATTTCTTCACCTTTCATATTTTTTCATACTGTATGTGTATGTACGTTGTTCTCCATGTGCTGGGAAATTTCATTATTGCTCTCAGTTTTAAATTTCTGCTCTTTCAACTGGAATTTCCTAACATTTTTTTCTATTTTTACTGCAGGCACATGCGTTTTACAGAAAAATCGGGAATCAGAATGAGTGTTATCACAAAAATCTCTGTAGTACCTTCCAAGAACAGGAAGGGCATGGTCTGATTGATTTCCAGGGGAGAGTAATTACCACTTCTTGCCCCCTCTCCATATGGTAGCCCATGTGTGTGTGCATGTGTGTATTGCACATATATATAGTATAACCTATGTGTAATATACACTATATTGACAAAAGTCACCAGACACCTATAACAGAAACAAAACATAACACTTATTGACAAACATCAGCTCACCTTTGGCCTTAATGCATGCACTGACCCTTCAAGACATGCTTTTGACAAGGTTTTAGAACACAGCGATAGGTATGCGCTTCCATTCAGTACATAATGCTGCGGCTAACTGTTGCTTGGTAGTAGGCCTTGGTTCCAAACTTCTTATGCGGCGCTCAAATTCATCCCATAGGTGCTCTATGGGATTAAGATCAGGGCTCTATGCTGGCCAGTCCATACACGATACAAAATTATCGTCGAATCACGCTGTAACAGTCTTTGCTTTATGGCTCGGTGCATTATCCTGCTCTTACCAACAAGGCTCAGTTCCATAGTATTGCCAGAGAGTTGGTAGGGCATAATTGTCCAGAATATCGAGGTAGACGTGCTGGTTAATAGGTTTGTCCACAATAACCAATGGGCCGGGACCATACCACGAAAAACACCCCACACGAGTAGACTGCCAGCTCCGAACTTGACCGTAGGAACACTACACTGTGGTAAATAGCGTTCCCCCAGCTGCGGCCATACCCACACACGGCCATCAGACTGATGGATCGTGTATCTGAATTCATCAGTCCATAGGGCCCGTTTCCATTGATCTATGGTCCACGATAAATGTTCTTTACACCATGCTAATCGACGAGTAGCATTCCGAGTGGAGATGAAAGGCTTATGAGCAGCCGCACGACCACAGTAACCCATGGAATGAAGTTCTCTGCAAATGGTACGTGTACATACCGAGGTTCCAGCATTTTTACTCACCTGTACACTGAGGTCTTGTGCAGTACTCCGTCAATTAGCTGTAACTACTCTCCTGAGGCTTCGACGTCCTCTATCACTGCTTTTCTTTGGTCTGCCGGTACGTTTTGCTTCTTCAGGCACGCCATGTGTCTTTCACTTATTCAATACATCAAAAACAGTTGACTTGGGTATGTTTAAATGCCTTTTGGTTTCTCTTATCGACAACCCACTAATATAACGTCCAACAATCTTTCTCAAAGTCAGTTCTCTCCTGCTGCAACATTTTCACTCAACCTCACAGTACGTTATGATCACGGTCAGCTGCAGGCTTGTTTTTATATCGTTTGCAGCTGTACCGTGCATTTTAACAATGCAGCGGATCTGTTCATGTTCTTTTGAAGGAGTGTCCGGTGACGTTTGTCAATATAGTGTATATTATATGTATTAAACACGTACACAGTATAAAGTGGATAAAGTTTAACCCTGCCTATTTTTGTCAAAATATTTTATTCTCAAACGTAAAAACATTTTCATAGATATAAGTTAATAATTCATCAATCTGCAGTTTGGTCAGCTGTTTTGAGTTAATTCAGTTATTAAATTTATAGCCCAGAGGTATGGAGTACTTTTAATATACCCAAACTTGCCATTGTACTGAATAAGGTGATGCTGTATCTTAGCTGATTAATGAGCACAAAACTGATTTTAAAGTACATTAATTTTTCTGAATAACTGTGTCAAATAGTTTATTTATTTATTTATTTATTTTATGTTTTTTGGAAGTCACAGGTGAATTTTGTTTAGACACTATTCCAAGAACAAGTTTTTATTTTTGATGAAATAGTGTCTCCAACTGGTGAATATGTGTTAGTAATCACTTTTGGTAAAGAACTGTGATTTCTAATGTTAAATAAAAAACAAATATGTTGTTCTGTTGATCATCTCTAATTCATTTAACCTGGCTATCTCTTCATTTTCGCGTTGTATTCTGAAGCATTAAGTATGAAAGCAAAAATCTGGATATTTTTCATATCAGAAGAATGATTGAATCAAAAGTGTTGATTATGTGAATGCAAACATCTCGTGGTGCTCACAAATAGATTTTTTTTTTGACCTGAAAGGCAGCATGTACAAAAATAATAAACCAAGTGACCCTTGTAGTGCTAAAACTTACACATGATGGTGTGAGGTCAAGATTTATTCCATTTTTTGTGAATGAAGTGGACTCCTTCACAATTGAACTCTTTTGAAGTTTGAGTGTGTGGAATCAATCTATAAAACAAAATGCAGATAACACAAGTTTTGGTATAGTCTTTCAAAACTTTGAAGACCAGTTTTGTTCAAAAAATAAAGGAGAAGATGCAGACATAGAATATTCACTATTCAGGCACGCAGCTGTAAAGAATGAAGAGTATATGTGCAAATTTCCAGTTTTGTAAGAGTTTTATAAGCAACCATCTGTGCACTAGTTTCTATTAGTTAGTGTCAAAGGTTCTGCAAGTAGGTCTTGTGTTGCCTTTAACAAGTGCACCATGTGTGAACGTGGCTTTAGCACACAAAAACAGAATTAAGTCAAAATTTAGAAATTGAGCAACAAAAATCTCAATGCAAACTTCTGATATTGGGCCAAATAAATTTCAAAAAACAGCTGATCAAAGCTGGCCAACTGTGGCAAGGAATGAAAGACAAATAATTCAGGTACAGTTTTATGATATCAGTGTACTGCAATGCAAACAATTCTGTTTTTGTAAAATGAATCATTCAGTTATTAGATTGAATGACAGTGATATTGTTCACTTAATCCACTTGTTTGTTTTAAAAATTAAGTATAGCTTATATTGTTTAGAAAATTAGTGCTGTTTTCTAGAATAGTATTCATAGTCACATAGTCAAAACTCCCCACCAGAATTTTTGAATCTCCTCCATTTACAAACATTGGTTGGGAGACTCCCTTCCATATCAAATTGGAATGTTAAGCTCAGTGATAGTAAAAATTATTTCTTTTTGCTCTTTGAAGATCTGGGAAACCAGGTAAAAGAATTGAAGTCCTCTAACCCTGTAGAGCCACCTTGTAATAGTGAGTCCTCACAGTCTCACAACTTGCCTGCTCTTTCAGTAACGCACCTAGAGTGGAATGATGTTTTGTTTTCTGCATGTACAATTGATGCCTTGTTAAAATGGGCACCAGATGCTGTGTTTTGAAGAAATGAAGGTCTTCTTTGTAAAGCTTGTAGTTCTATTCTTTAATATGACTTTACAAATGAAGGCTCCTCTTTTACTGATGACCTATTACCAGACTCTTTCTGACATTTGAAATATGACTTAAAATGGCTCCTCAATTCAAGCAAGCATAAAACAAAATGCAAGGAACTAAAATGACTGAAAGAACAAGATTTAAAGTTAAACAAAATCGGAAAAGAAACAGGAATCAATTGTGCAGCAGTTGCTTATTTAACTCACAAAGTGGATGCATCATATGCAAATTATGAAAGTTTTATGGCAGAATTTCACAACTCGGGGAGTTTGGTAGGACAGAAAAATCACTCAAAGGAATTTCCTGAATTGTTTCTTCCACATGTGTATTCGGTTTTACGTAAAACCATATCTTCCTGTATTTTGAATGAAAATCTCCCGAATGGAATTGTTGCAGATAAAATGACTGTAAATCACAGGACTTGTAACATTGTAGGCATTAGAGTTCCTATTATGATGTGAACCATAATACATTATTTACAAGTGCCTACTTAAAACATCATTTCTACACAGACATTACTGGGAAAAGTCTATGTGAAATTATTTTAAGTTCGCTGGAGAAATTTGGGATATCGATACTCTATTTACGGAACTATTTGGTAGGCGTAGTGGTGGATGGTTAGTACATTGTTATGTGCTGTTGAACATTTGAGAAGAAAACTTGTCAGGGAAGATATACCTGTATCCTGAGATCCTATGCATAAGCTGGAATTGGCCCAGACACCTACCTGCAAATACCCCACCAGTTGTTCAAGAAGCTGTGGCATTAGTGAATAACTGTATGAAAGAATTCACGTGGGGAAAAATCTTTTGAATGTCTTAGTCTATGCTCTCAAGAAGTGGACATATTATTTTATAAACCCAAAGTTTTTGAAACACTTAAATTTGTTTCACATTGTTGTGTTGTTTTCCACACTTTTATTTGTGATTACAAAGCACTAGTAGCATCTTGTGAAAGAAGTGGAAATGACAGGCTTTGTGATAAACTACTTTGCAAGAGAAATATATTCAGTATCCTTGTAGTTGTAAGTTTCCCTTATTGCTTCCACTTCAAAATGTGTACAGTCATCTGAACTCATGCCTTGAGAATATAACAACTACGTATGCAATCTTAAATTTGCTCTAGGCATAATGGAATATCATTTCTTTGCTATTTCCAATTCTGGAAGTATAGATAATTTTCAGTAAAACATAACTACCTTTCCTTCATGTTATTTCCAAAATACAAAACTTTTTTCAGGGAACACATTTCAGCGAAATCCTCTTCCCTCCTTCCTGTGAGTTTGAAAAACTATGTTCCACTCAGAATAACTCTGACATGGCTCCCTTATGTTGTGATATTCAGAAGATTATAGGCTACATTGATTTTCTATTAGAACAATATGGGGTATATTTTGAAAAGGAAGAAATTGTTAATATACTTATAAGAAGAGCAGGTATTTTATTGAATTTTGAATTCTTGATATTTCCAAGAACTGATGTCAATTCTGAGCAGAAGAAAGAATTGGAAGATCTTTTTTTATTGATCTTCAAATTTGTAAATTTCCTTTACAAATTCAGTTTCGTTTAATTTGTAGTTTTCCATGTTGTTTTTCACACTCTGAAGACAAAAAAAAAAAAAGTTTATTCTTTCAGTTTTTTGTTTTTGTCACTTGGTTCTATAAAAGTGTGCAAAAAAAGTAGGACAAGTGGAACATTTTTCCACATGGAGGCTCTCTTAAAACAAGCTGTAAATAAAAGCAAAAATCCCAAAATTTATTAAGTTTGCTATTTTTATTCTATATGTGTCTGTCACTGAAGCAATTTGTGAATCCTGCAGTTCAGCAATTGACAAAATTGCTAGTGAAAGACCCAATACAAATGATGGAGATGTTACAGTTGGAACAAATGATAAACAAATGTTTATAATTCTTTGAATAAAGCCATGTTGAGAATTGGCTTCCTAGTTCTTTAATTCAGTTACTAATCAAAAACTTCTATTATGGGAATTCTTACTTGGAATTTTTTTGTTTTCATAGTAAGAATTCCATAATAGAAAGTTTTGATTAGTAATTGAATTAAAAAACTAGTAAAATGGTTAAAACAGTTACGGTTATGAAAAATAAATATAACTGTCGAGGATAGCTGTAACCGCAATAGTGACTGGAAAAGTGACAACAAATAACGGTCGAGGTTAACCGTAACCGCGATAGTGACAGAAAAAAGTGACAATAAATAACCGTCGAGGTTAACTGTAACCACAATAGTGAGGGGGGGGGGGGGTTGACAACAAAAGACAGCATGAACAAAAAGAGTTTTCTCTGAAAATTTGCAATTAGTAAGAATTCCCATAATAGAAGTTTTTGATTAGGAATTGAATGTTTATAATGTCAAATGGAGCATCATCTGGACATATGTCAGTCTGAAAAATATTGAGAGCTGCCCTAGTTTCAATGTATGGACCAAATTACCACAAACACTTCGTAAATAATTCATCTGCATCAATGGCACACTATTTAACTTCTAAAGTTTTTATTGACAAAATATCAAATTCTATGCCTGGTTCTAAATAAATTTAATTGATTTAAATAAAAAAAAGTAGATTTATGCATTGTTATATTTAACAAGGAGTTTCAACTGAGGGTAAGTAGTTTTTAATGTTGTTTGTTTTATTGTGATTTATTCACCTGATTTGTCCTTTAATTGAAATTTGGACAGTGTTGCGTGCTTTTTGCCCGCAGCACATGTACTATCCTTGGAAGTCCTGTTGCAGAATATTGAACATAATTCTGCTCTTGCCTCCCCCTCTCATGGTAGATACAATCTATCAGTGTTTCCTTGACATTTGTGTTTTCACCCATCTTTATGCAGAATGCCTGTGGGTAGTGGGAAAGGATTGAAAATATTTGTTTGGGCATGTCAATTTCCGGGCGTCCAAGTAAGAACTGGTCTCTGTTCTAAGACTTAGTCGTTTGACCCAGATATGTAAAATTGTGATAACTCTTCTTCTTCAGGCTGTCTTCTGAATGGCTGTTTCCCTCCCAGGTGTAATTAAGCATTCACATATAGACTAGCTTATCTGATTTTCAAGTTTGGTTAGCTCCAAATCATAGAGGTTATCAAGATTTCATCAATACATAATATAGCTTATAGGGATTTCATAGTAAACATGCAAAATCTTTGGACACACTTTTTAAATCATTTAAGAATCTTATGATGGTCAGATGAAAGAATTTTAGCATGATTTACACTGTAAAATGCTTCATACTTTGCATTTGTGAAATGGGAAGAAATTTTCCTATCACAGCATCTTCTTAAACTGTTTAGTCCAGCACCTGCAATTTGGCAGACAAATGGTACAAAACAACAAACTCGCTTTGGAATGCACTCTCTTCTGAATTTTAGTCGACAGGTGATAACATTAACCTTTTCAGTTGCATCCAACATTTTCTAATATTTGTTTGCAGTCTAGTGTTCAGGTTCGATATGGAATTCTGTTAGAAAATGAAAAGATCTACTAGCAGTTTAGACTTTTTTTTTTTTTTTTTTTGGAAAAAGTAGTCCATAAGCCTGTTGTTGTTCTTGGGGACAAATGCATCTCACTCACTGACACTAATAAGTATATGTTATGAACAATTGCAAACTTATATAGTCAAGCCAAACATAAACCATAATATTGTGGCATACCTTACAGTTGAATCTTCCTGAAACATGTTCTAGTTGAATCTGTTCCAGTTATTTTCATACATGATCTCAAATAGGTGACTCCTGTTGGGGTACATATTTAAGAGATGTGTATCCACTTATACATAGTTAAAAGAATTCCAATCTGAATGTAGTATTTACAAAATGCAATGGCAAGATGACTGAATACATTAACAGGGGGGAGAAGAAATGTGTGGGTTATGAATGGTAAATTAAATTACAAAATAGCCCAGAATAAAGCATGCTGAAATGGTAATGTCTGAAATAAATAGCTTAGAGTTCAACCACAGAATAAGAGAGAACGAAACCACGAACCAGAGCCCATAATTTATGAATAAGGGAGAACTGAACTATGAACCAAAGTAATATAGCAAATACCAACACAAGAGAAATGAAACATATAGATGTTAAAATACCAATGAAAAAAAAAGATCAACTTCAAAAAGACCTTACTGTGCTAACCTCAAGAATCGCCCAACAGTAAAACTTCAAAGACAACTAACGATGTTGGACTCAGTAGCAATGGTGTTAAAAACTTAATGAAATAAAATACTTGACGACAAAAACAAAATAGAATATAAAAACATAAAAAAATTCCATGAGAGAAAGGCAATAGTCACCAAACATAATAGGACACAATAGTTGAAACGTCTTATGCATTTCGGCAACGTATGGTAGCCATCAGGAACTATGTCCATTTTTTTTTTCCTTGCGATTGCCGAGACACTGACACATAACTTGAGTCTATTATCTTATCAGTTGCCTTGGAGGTTTAACGACCACCGTGAGCAACTCAATGCCCGTCTCTAATTTAGGGTCACTGGTTCCAGGGAAGGGAGAGAGCCAGTGCCGTAAGACAAACACAACATCCATGCCTGACCGGGATTCGAACCCGGACCCCTTACGTACGAATGATCGGAGGCCAGCGCCTTAGACCACTGAGCCACAGGGGCGGCTTCAGTTGCCTGTACTGACAAGTCATCATTTCATTCAGTTGCCACTCTCACAAAGTTCTTTAGTGTACCTTCATAATCGATTATAATTGAAAATACAAAGGACAACTGCAACATTAACAGCCAGTGGCGTAGCCAGAAATTTCTTGAGGGGGAGGGGGTCCATGGGTTTGGTTCATTGGTGAAAGCCCCCATATATGCATATATATATATCACTTTAAATTCATACTAATTCTCCCTTCGGGGGGGGGTCCAGACCCGAGGACCACCCCGTTGGCTACGCCTATGTTAACAGCGGAATAGTTACCAATGCCTTGGAAAATTTTGATTAAAGGAGAAAAACAACAACAAAAAGAAGGTACACTAAAGAACTTCACGTATGAGAGTGGCAACAGAATGAAATGACACATCACTACAGACAATTGATAACACTCAAGTTACATGGCAGTGTCTCGGCGATTGCAAAGAAGAAAACAGCAGACATAGTTTTCTGATGATGGCAACCATGTGTTGCTGAAATGCATAGTATGCGTCAACTATGGTGTCCTACTACATTTGGTGACTGTTGCATTTCTCTCATGGAATTTTTTAATGTTTTTATATTCTATTTTGCTTTTGTAGTAATGTATTTTATGTCAAAAAGTAGGGAAAATGAGGCAGGTGTTTATGCCATCCCACTAAAATATCCGGACGGCTCCAGGAGATACGTCGGAATGACCAAACGTTCGTTTGGAATTAGAATCGGCAAACATAAAAGGGATACAAGAGACGGGGGAAATAACCACTGCCCTATCAAGAGAAGTCAGTTCAAGTCCGCCGATCCTATATGGAGTGATGTAAAGAAATTAGCTTCATACTCCACACCCAAATCTACCGTCATTCGCGAAACCTTGGAAATCTTGACCAGCTGCGAGGCTTGCAATGATAGCGTTTATCTGAAATCGCCACGTATTTGGAATCAATTCTTCAAATAATGCTGAGTTCTCTACCATTGTACCGCGTGCCCAACCAATGTGACATCGTTTCTTCGAAATATCATGTTTGCTCCTAATAATTTATTGTCTAGTCAAGTCACTGCGTTCAAAGTGTTGAAACGTTCTATTATCCAGTTTGCAGTTAGCTGTCTACCTTCCTTGAGAAAGCCATCTGGTTGATGTGCAAAAGCTTGGAAAATTTTATCTTTATTCTATGCCAAGAATTTTCGGATTTTTAGTATGGTTATACTATTTTGAGTGTATTTTATGTCACTACATTTTTAATGCCATTGCTATTGAATCCAACAATATCGTCGGTCATCCTTGAAGTTTTACTTGTTGGGCAACTCTCGAGGTTAGCACAGTAAGGTCTTTTTGAAGAGGTTGACTGTACATTTTTTTCCCATGGGTATTTTAACGTTTGTTTAATTTTTTTGTGTGTTGGTACTTGCTATATTACTTTGGTTCGTGGTTTCATTTTCCCTTATTCATAAACTACGGGCTCCGGTTCGCGGTTTTGTTTTCCCTTATTCTGTGGTCAAACTCTAAGTTATATACTTCAGACATTATTACCATTTCAGCATGCTTTGTTCTAGGCTATTTTGTAATTTAATTTACCATTCATAAGATATATTTCTTCTTCTCCCCCCCACCCCCACCCCATTTTTATGTATTCAGTCATGTCGTTCTGTTTTGTAAATACTACAGTCAGATTGGGATTCTTTTAACTGCATGCAAGTGGATACACATCTTTTAAATAAGTACCCCAACAGGAGTAATCTATTTCTACAGCACAGATCATGTATGAAAATAACTCTCAGATTATCAACTAGAACATGTTTTGGGAAGATTCAACTGTAAAGTATATCACAATATTATGGTTTTATGTTTGGCTTGATTATTTAAGTTTGCAATTGTTCATAACATATACTTATCAGTGAGTGAGTGAGATGTGTTGGTCGCCAAGGATAACAACATGCAGAAGGTGGTTGTACGGAAGCTTTTCGAAATAGCTTTTGCCTATTTATTATATGCAAAGACATACAAGAAATATGTGAAGTGGAGTGTTTAGATGTAGTTAATTTTCAACAAAATGTATTCCTTTAAAATGAACTGAAATTGTATATATGTGCTTAATTTTCAGATTTTGTATTTTTTCACTTTTAAAATTAGCTGTCAGTCGAATTTTTGCCCCAAAGCATTCATTTCAGATGAACCGAAACAGGTATAAATACTAGGCTTAATTTGTATTTTTATGTCTTTCATTTTTCACTCACAAAAGTGTTAGTGTATTTTTAAATCTAAAGTATTTTTTTAAATTGAATTTGTAAGTCTAAAAGTGAAATAATGAAACAAGCTAAAAAGTTCAGATATAAATAAAATTTGATACATGTGAAGGTGCTATTTTTCTTTAAAACATATTTTTAAATAATTTTGCCTATGAGCACCAAAAGTGAAATGAAATATAGATAGACTGAAAAAACAAAACAAAAAACATATGGCATTAAAGCTAGGTAAACCGCTTTTACAGGTGTGTTCATTCTGGCCAAAATGTGCAAACCAAGAAAAATCATTATTTAAAAAATTGAGAAAAAATCATCAGTATTGAACATTATTATTCTATTGACACCAATACTAACATATGCTTTTTGGATAATTTTGAACCTTAAATTTAATTTTACTGTTATGTACAAATAAGTACAGCAGCAAGAGTCTGTATTTTGTCTTATATAACAGTCGTGTAGATTTTTACTATCCAAATATTTTTAAGAGCTCTGTCGCTATTTTCATTTCAATTCAATAACTAATTCTGTACTACAATTTAGATTGAGAATAATGAAACCTACTCCACTATGGAATGTCCTTGTATTGTGTGAACTTTTCTTAAAAAAAATACAGAAATTGTTTTAACAGTATAAAAAAAATCAACAAATATGAAACCATATATAAAATTTTATTAAAATATTAAATTTATGGTGCAACTTACCACAACTTTAAAAGCTCTAGTCTGTTCCATAAATTTTCTGCTAAAAATTGTCAAACTGCTTTTTCCTAAAAATTTGAATTTCTTGGGAAAACGTTTAATTTTTATGGTTGAAATATGCACACATTCAGTCAACACGCTCAGATATATTTATGTACATATATGAGCTCTTCCCAGTTTCATGTTCTTAGCTGCATGGACAGTTTCTGCCAAAAGTTCCTTCAGTACTCTTGGCAGAAGTTGCCTATGCAATTAAGAACATGAAACAAAGGAGAACTCCAAGAGAATATGGAATTACCATAGACATCATACAAGAGAACCCAGTGGAGAAACAAACTACCCTCAACCAAGTTTTCACTATGTGCCTCAGTGAAGGGAAGATGACTGGAACAATGAGACTGTGATCTTGCTGCATAAGAAAGAGGGCATTTGCAACTTCAGGAACTACCATCAAACTCGTGAGTTGTTTTCAAAATCTTCACTAAGGTGCTGTCATGTTACCTGAAGGAATCACTGGACTTTGCTCAAACAAGAGAAGCTGACTTCTGGAGTGACTCCAGCACTGTGATCATATCCATGTACTGAGAGAACTAATTGAAAGAATGAATGAACTTCTACTATGTATGGCATTGATTATGAAAAGGCTTTTCATTCTGTGGAACCATATGCATGTTTAATACTTTGAAATCCTACAATAATGAAGATGCCTACATTAGTATTATTAATATCGTCTATAAAACTGCAAGCGCAAAGGTTCGACTGTTGAAGAACATATCACGTTAAAAATTGTAAAGGAAGTGAGACAAGCTGACATCGTATCTCCTAAGTTCTTCAATGCCACATTGAAGAATATCTTTCAATCACTGAACTAGAAAGACAAAGTGATAAAGATTAATGGGAATTATTTAACCCTTTTTAATTTTGCTGACGAGTCTTTTTTGCAAGTATCCTTCAGAGCTAGTGTTCACGATCCAGGAACTTGCTGGCAAGAGCAAAGAAGTGGGTTTAAAAATTAACTAAAGACAAAATTGAGGTAAAGTGCTTTTACAGACACTGAAGGTTTAAAGTTGATGGGTTAAATGTAAAAGTAACCAATGCTTACATTACCTTGAACAACAGATATCAAGCAAGGGCCTCATAGAAAAAATAAATAAATAGGAGTGTAAACTTGGTTGGATGTCATTTTGGAAACAGTGCAATTTTCAAGAGCAATTTACAATTATGTTTTAAAAGAGAAGTGCTTTATAAATGCATACTTCCAGTTATTTCTTATGAATCAGAGTCATGGACAGTTATGAAAAACAACATTCAGAGCATGTAGATAACTCTGAAGCATGGAAAGGTGCATGCTTGGTGTAATTAGGAAAGGTAGGAAGAACAGCACATGGGTTAGAGGAATGACAAGAATTGACTACATCATGAAAAGACCCTTGAGTGGCAATTGGCTGGCCATATTACTGTATGAAATGTCTGACCATCATTGAACAACTGAGATATTTGATTCGATACCAAGGGGGTGAGAAAGACCCAGAAGACCGCATGGGTGAATGAAATTCAAAAGCATACTGGTGTGATTTTGGAAGAGATAAGCTCAGGTCCAAGTTCTGAAAGAGACTTGGGAGACCTTCATCCAGCAGTGAATTGATAATGGCAGCTGCTGCTGATGACATTAACAAACATATATCGTATGGTTCTCACATTTGTTTTCATTGTTTTAGCTCTCAGAGAAATTGGACCCTGAACCCCCTGAAATTATTAGGTTCCATTGTCTGTGCATGTACTCCATTGGCTGGTGGGAGGAGTGGCATTTCTCTGTGATGTCTTGATAGCAGAACAATCATATGTGCCAGTTATTCAGTTATATGTAGCTGTGCCATTTGTTCCCAATGGGAAGCACAGCTGAGTATGCAACTGACAGGTCAGAAAACTATCGCATAGTGACTGCAGAGAGCCTCAGCCTAAAACTTAAATCCACCGGCAACTTCCATGGGAGAATTCACATAACACTTTGGAAGTTTAGCCCTTGATGCTGTAATGTGGCATTCAAGGACATAGTCTGAGCAAAGCAGAGACAAATAAGGGTGCTTCCTAAGATTGAAATTCCCTGGTTTAAGTTGTCAGATGTGTGCAAAACTTGTACCCTATAAATAGCAGTAGAACAAGTAAAATTTAATGACTTGAGTGCAGAAGAATATGTATATATATATAGCAACTGAAATACAACAAATAGTTTAGACAGTATTCAGAGGCACCAAATGGCAGTAGCGGATCTAGTGTGGTGACTGGGGCGATAGTCCTTTCTAAAGCAGATTTTCCCTTTTTAAATGGCCAATATCTAAATAATGCATTTATTTTTGTAAACTATAGTAATAAATCCACAGGTTTTCGTAACTAAAACTTACTGTAAATTTCGAGGTAAAATGTTTTGTTCTAGTTTCAGCAGGAAAAAAAAAAAAAAAAAACCCAAGAAAACTAGAGGTTCAGTAGCAAAGATGAGAGTGGAATTGAAAAGATTTTGACTGATCATCAAAAGCAATGGGTGAGCTCTATTCTGTATTTTTTTTTTTTTTTAGTATTGTGTGGTGGTAGTAATTGGGAGCAGTGAAAGTCACTGTGTGGGATAGACTGTGAAGTGTGGGCGAGATAGTGTAGGTGGCAGAGCGAGGTATGTACCTTGATTGGGCCATAAACGAAAACTAGAAACAAATTTCCAAGCTGGAAATCTTTCTATTAAATTAACCAATCTGAGTAGAAGAGATCAAACTTTATTTTGAAAGGTTCCATCCAGACATGAGATTTAAAAAGCATCAAGTTGGTTTCCTTGAAAAGCAATTGAACGCCATAAAAATGCTGTTTTTATTTTTAGTTCTTGTTCATGATTTAAAAATTTAAAACAGTTTTTAATGGAAATTGTTAAAAAGCCTTGCAATGTTAAGAAGTGGCAGTGCTGCAAGTTTAGTGTGTGTACCGTCCACAAAGTCCCTTTCTGTTTTAGACCAGAGCTACCCTTTCCTCTCCTAAGATGAGCTTCTAGATCTGCTTCTGCTAAATGGCTGTGGTAACATCCTCAATGTTTTCAGCGCTCTACAAAGTATCTTGGACATTAAGGAATTTGCAGTTCTCCAAGGTGACACACAGAATTATTAGAAAGGCAAATACAACTTGTGAATTTTGACTGAATGCTGTATCATTGGCAGATCATTTCTACAGAAAACTATAATTGGTTTTTAAGATCCCACCTCAGCAGAAATGGAAGAATTTGAAACATATCAGATTTTTATTGTGAAAATGAAAGATTTTAGATATTTTGTTGTAAAGCTCATTCTATGTTGAAGAGGTAGTATGTAACCACATTGCAATTTTTCAGAATTTCTAATATCTATTCCTATCAAATGTGTGAAAATTATATTTAATGCTAACATATGCATGCATAAAATAAACAAATACTAATTTAGGGTTATGAAATTACATTTTAGAATGTTGTGGAATAATTTCTGTGGTCAGGCAAAAGTGTGTGCCTCTCTGGAAAGCTTTAATATTTACTTGGAAGAATCTATATATACTAGGAACTTGTTCATAACTGAAAAAAAATTTTAGACCCTTGAAATTCTGTTGTGACAGGTTTTATTGTACTATAATAAGTACTTCATATGTAAAACAATGTTGCACCTGAGAATGTTTTGACTGGAATAGCATAAGCATCTGGCAATTCAAGGGGTTTAATTGAATAAGAAGTTGTAGGGCAGGTTGTAACAGCCAAATTACAACCAAAATATTGTTCTCAGTTTATGTGAAATAAGAGTTGTAAGGCATACAATGTAAAAATTGATAGGTTGTAGATTTGGAGAGTAAAAAAAATATTACTCATTTTTTTTAAATGAGTAACATTTTTTGCTCATTTTTTTTTCTTGAAAAAAGGTCACTTGTTTAGGCGATTTGAATAGTAAAAGGTTACCCGTTTATTTTTGAAAAAAGATCACTTGTTTAAAGAAGGTTTGTTTGGATAGTAAAAAGTTACTTGTTTACTCTCCAAACCCATCACTTTGTAGGTTCTGTACTTTGCAGGGTTCGTTAATTTAAATCACTTGATTTAAATCATTATTTAAATCATAAATAAAAATAATTGATTTTAAATCACATAGAAGTCCATTAAAAATTAAAATTAGTCTGTTCAAAATCTATTTTGAAAATAGTATCTGAGGTGTTATTGTGAAAATAGTACTCTAATAACAGTGCTAAATTTAAGTAATAAATTTAGCACTGTTACAAGTTAGACAAAATCAACTAGCTGAAACTAAATAAAATATTATTATTAACCATGAAAGTTAAAATACATTTTTATAGCCACAGTATTTAACTGCGGCTATAAAAATGTATTTTAACTTTCATGGTTAATAATAATTCATGGTTAATAATAAGCTTTCATTTTGGCTCTTGAATTGGTGGGAAACGTCTATCTAGAAAAAAAAAAAAAAAAAAAGGCTTTTCAGCCATTTGGGACTTCCTAATTACAAACAACAATATTTGCTTTGGCTGGAAGTGAAATTTTTTCTCAATTTAACATTGTGCATTCTAAGTTAAGAAATAGGTTAGGAATTCAAAAAGCAGTGAAACTTGTGTATTTTTGTTCAAACTGCTGAACAAATAGTTTCTCTCATCACTTGCTTTTTACAAAAAAAAAAAAAAAAAAATCATTTAAAATTTACTCAGGAATTCATGTTTTTCAATCAATATGATTTTTGAAGCTCTCATGATTCAGATTTAATGGGTAAGTTATAGATTTTTTTAAACTAAAGCAATATTATAATGACTAACACTTTCTGATTTATGCATTTTGTGCACATTGATTTATTTTTAAATGTATGAAAAATAAATCTTTTTAAATACAAAACATTGAAAAGTTTAATAGACATAAATTAGTAAACATAATGCATGACATTAAGAAATGCCACCCTTTTTGTTGCATTCTCATTCATTATTTGTTATGCAGTTACTTAAATTTTAAAAATATAAACCATCAAGTCCATCATAGAGAAGGATGTTGTTTCATGTTTGCATTGAAGAATGTAGAGGTATTTTAAAGTTGATCTGAAACACCCCCCCCCCCAAAAATCTCATTTAAATCAAATTGGATTTTTTTTAATGTAAAAAATCATGATTTTTTTTCAAACCCTGGTACTTTGTAACCTTATTATTTTGCAAACTGTGCACGATCTAAAATTTTTGGTTACATGTTGGTTGTCACAGCTCTCCCATAACTGAAACTGATTCTGAAAGACATATTCAATTAAACCAATTGATTCACCAGATTTTTATGCAATTCTGGTCAACGCCTCCACAGGTGTGACCTTTTACGTTGGAAGTACTTGTCATGGTGTTAATTGAAGTATAGTGGAACATTTTTCTAATGTAAAGAAAAATATCTATTCACTTTATTTTAATTATTAACCATCAGTAATACTTCTACTGTATATTTGATTGGGAAAAACACAAAACATGTAGCTCCTTTCATTAATCAGAAATCTTTTTAAGCATCATGAAAGTGTTAAAGTTTATCTTCCCAGTAATACTTTTAATACAGACTTACTGTCATATTTTTATTATTTGGAAATGCATTCTCAAATCTGGCAGACTTTTAATCTCACATGTTTCCACCATGTTTTTATACATTCCATGGCTGACTTAGGTAATAGTTACTACCAAAAGGTTTTTTGTGGTTAACTTTTTATCATGTACCTTAAGCACAGTTTAATTTCTTATGTTGTGAGTATTTCATGAATCTCTATTGTCATCTTATTTGGATATCCACCATTCCTTGACATTATGCACCTACAGTCTTAAAATTTGCTAGAATATGTAAATTTTAATTTATTATTTTCATTTTACCAAAATTTAGTTCATGTGTGAAGCTGTCTGATGGAAAAACTTAAAGAATCAGTTTTAAGTGCCTACTTATGAGAATGTTTATGTACATTTATATGAAATGTTATTTTAATGTCCTTCACACTTTATTTTGTTCCTAGTTTCACTGGAAATGTGAAATTAAAAGGTATCATCATTATTGGTGGTGAAGATGAGACCCATCCTTCCATAATGAGGCTGTACGTAGCATTTTCTTTGTACTTGTTATAGTGATTTGTAGTATTTTTCTTATGCTCTTTAGTATGACTAACATAGGAGTAGTATGTATTTTAGTATAAGTGGAAAGCATCTTGTTTTGTTGCGCAGAAATTTGTCAGCATGTCAGAACTCTTCTCATAGAACTAGAAATTATATTGTGTTCTACACAGTAGATGGCAGTTGTTGTAACAGCATTTCAATTCCGTAAATGTACCGTGTGTGTGAGTGAGAGATAATAACCACGCACATTCAGAATGAATGTTTCTACATTGATTCAGAACTAAGGTATAAATCCCACTTCTAAAAAAAAATAGAAATTATGACATACTCAGGTCTCTGGCAAAGTGAGTGTTGAGCAGCCAGAGCTGTAGCTAGGTTCCAAAAATAGAGGGGAGGGTTGCCTTGCAGGGGAGGCTGAGCCCCCTGTTAGATATGGACCTGTGAGCTGCTTGCTCTGCTTTTTTCCCTATGGATCCTATATTCAAATCCATAGGTACCTGCAAAGCAGTGAGAGCACGCAGGACACTGGCGTAAAAACTCTGCTTATAACCCATTGGGTTGCTCACAGTGGTTGTTAAACCTTCAGTAAAAAACTAACTGGGAGTTGATGTATTTAGTAACAATTTTGATAGGGGAAGGCTACATATTATATATATATATATATATATATATATATATATATATATATATGTTACCGCTAAAGCTCGAAAGACGTTAATGTGCACATTACCTAGCTAATCTGCAGATTAACTGATTTGCTCCATTGACGTGCGGAATCAAGAGTTTTCCGTATTTTACCTAGGTAATATGCACATTAACGGCTTCCGTATCGTTAAAGTTCAAAAGTTTGTTTCTCTCATTTCCTTTCCCAACCCTTCCCCCTCTCCCTCCACTTTTAGTTTGGTTTCACCTGTTTTTCTCATTTCCTTTCCCTACACCTTCCCCCTCTCCCTCCACTTTTAGTTTCGTTTTGCCAGCGTCTAGTCGTCGCAGGTTGTTTTTATTTCTCATAATTGGCGTCGGCTGCCAGTGCGTAGCATAGCTAATTCTGTTTTCAAATTCGTTTCTGCCTGTTAATGCGTGAATTTGTGTTGTGATTTTTTTTAAAGCAGATAAATTTAACTCCTAGTATGCAAGCAAGCACCGAATTGGTGAGTAAAATGAAGAAAAGATTCTTCGAAAACCTCTTTAGCAAAGATTCAAAATATAATAGTGTTTTAATGACAAAATGAAAGTATGATTGCATAATTGAAGATGTAAAGCGAATAAAAGTTTCCAAGAAGAAAGAATCCTCGAGATTATCGAATAATTCAAAGGTATGATGTGTTGACTGTACAAGGCTGTGAAAAACTCATTGAGCCGTTGTCATATGCACGAGAAAGTGTTATATATATATATATACTTAAGAGCAGAGCCGAAAACATAAGAAAAACTTAAGAATTTAAAACGAAAGTTGCAAAATAACCTGAAGATCAAAACGCGCAACGCAGCAGTTATTTAGAATTCACATTCTATTAAGAAGAGACTGAAGCAAAAAAATTTTTGACTCGTACCAAGTACAACATAGAAAAGGTTATGTATTGACTGGTGTGAGTAAAAAGAGAAAAAAAGAGAAAAACTGAATGTAGAAAGTGTCGAGAATACTGAGCCTTGGCTTTATCAAGGACCAGCAAAAACTCTGCATTTTATCGCTTCCACAAAGACCTATTTGGAAATGGGTTTCTGCAAAGTCATAGATGCAAGTAATAAGCCCACCAAAAAATTTAAAAAAAATATATATATATATGTCATAACCTCCACAGAGTTGTATGACCAAGCTTTAGTTAACAATTTAGCTTGCATCCATAACTTTCCTGGCCCGACCCATGCTCTTCATGTATTACTAATAAACAGAAAGAAGATGATTATAGAAAACTCAAGTTGTAAGAGTGACATAATGAATCAGAAATAATGTTCAGCAATAACAAATTGCCAAGTTACCTAGTCGATTAAGAGAGAATTTAAACCTGAATAGCAATACTAAAGTACTACAAATTCTTAAACATTGCAATAAAAAAGGAAATATTAATTTTTTTCTAAAGCACAGATTCTTGAAAGAAAACTGGATTATAAAAACCCCTACTCCACAACTTCTGACAACACAAAAACGAGAATAAAATAAAGACAATAATAAACTAAAGAAATGCTTTGTGAAGGTTATATGACATAAACAATTAGTTGCAATATGTACAAAGTATTTCAGAAGTGCTTTAAGTGCATAATTAAGTAGTTATTAAGACCTTAACTACATTGAAAACACATCGTAGGCTACAAGAACAATGGAACGGCCGGCTGCTTAGCCTTAGTGCCCTAAAAAACGCGCAAAGTTACCAAGAAAAGAAAGTTAAAATCCGCAAAAAAGTTAATAGACTTGCTAGTGCCTAAATGCTTAAAGCAAAAAACAGAAAAAATGTTCAAGAAGTTCAAACATTGAACCTGGAAAACCTAAAACCCAAAGACAATGAAGAGAGCTTACCTCTTATGCAACTTAACTTCTTCCACTCTTGAGGAAACATGGCCGACCTTTTACCCCAAACTTCCAATCACCCCTGCCACTCCCTAGTTGCTGCGGGGCAGTGTGGGTGGGGCTGAAGGCCTCCACACACTGAAAAAAATCCTATATACTAATCTGCCTCTATCAGATATAATCACTACCTTTAAAGAGCTGTGTGCAGAATTTAAACTTAACCAATTTGTTAATGTAAGAGCCTGGAACTCTTATCTCAATTGCTGCATAAAAAATAACCATATCTTATATAATAATACTCTCTATAAGCAAGTAAATTGTATCCCTATGGGAACGTCAACATCCACAAGTATTGCAAATCTATTCCTGTTCTTTAAGGAATATAAATTCATTAAAAATCACTCCACTTGCTCCGATAACTACCTTTACACATTTAGATATATTGACTATCTGCTGTGTATAAATAAATCAGAAGTTATAGAGAGTGATTTTGATAATATCTATCCTAGCTCTCTTAACTTATGTAAAACCAACCACAGTAATCAGGAACTAGAGTTCCTAGACTTGAGCATTAAACTCAACAGAGGTAACCCATCTATTAGCCTCTTTGATAAAAGAGTTAATTTTCCTTTCAAAGTAATTAAATAGCTACACTGGAATAATAACATATCAACCAAAGTAATTGAGAATGTACTAATTTCTCAGGTGCTTAGAATTTCAAGAATTTGCAGCAACAATTTGGACTTCAATTACCACATTAATATACTATTAGACAGTTTTCTAGAGAACAAAATTCCTACTTCTTTCATCAAAAGAACTTTAAGAAAAATTATTCTGAATAATAGAGTAAGGTTGTAAGGTTGACAGATCTGCTTTAATTTTCTACACAGTTAATAATGATTCTGACCAATGAAAGCCTTTTGGAAGTTGGTCTAGAGGATGCATATTAACTACAAAAAGGAACCTTAGTGCTATGGATAAGGTCCTATAAAAAATTAAATAATATAGAGAAAATCACAAAAAAACCTTAAAAATCTGTTTATAAAAGAAAATAAATATAAAAGAAAACTAGTTATTCACTCACTAGAATAGCTATACTAAAAATAGTAAAACTAACATTAAAATTAATAGGATTTTGAATAGTCTACAGAAGCTCATCAAGGTGATTAAATATATGCAAAGATTATTAAATACACTACTTGTGTATTTCATAATATTTCTCATGTATTCTGGAGAGTTAATTCTGCTCTTTCTGATCAAACAGGTCCACAATCTTAATTATATTTTTCTCTAGTTAAAATCTCAGCGAGTAAGATTTTTTTCAGTGTGTGGAGGCCTTCAGCCCCACCTACACTGCCCCCCAGCAACTAGGGAGTGGCAGGGGTGATTGGAAGTTTGGGGTAAAAGGTCGGCCATGTTTCCTCAAGAGTGGAAGAAGTTAAGTTGCATAAGAGGTAAGCTCTCTTCATTGTCTTTGGGTTTTAGGTTTTCCAGGTTCAATGTTTGAACTTCTTGAACATTTTTTCTGTTTTTTGCTTTAAGCATTTAGGCACTAGCAAGTCTATTAACTTTTTTGCGGATTTTAACTCTTTCCTTTCTTGGTAACTTTGCGGTTTTTTAGGGCACTAAGGCTAAGCAGCCAGCCGTTCCATTGTTCTTGTAGTCTACGATGTGTTTTCAATGTAGTTAAGGTCTTAATAACTACTTAATTATACACTTAAAGCACTTCTAAAATACTTTGTACATATTGCAACTAATTGTTTGTCATATAACCTTCACAAAGCATTTCTTTAGTTTATTGTCTTTATTTTATTCTCGTTTTTGTGTTGTCAGAAGTTGTTAAGTAGGGGATTTTTATAATCCAGTTTTCTTTCAAGAATCTGTGCTTTAGAAAAAAATTAATATTTCCTTTTTTATTGCAATGTTTAAGAATTTGTAGTACTTTAGTATTGCTATTCAGGTTTAAATTCTCTCTTAATCGACTAGGTAACTTGGCAATTTGTTATTGCTGAACATTATTTCTGATTCATTATGTCACTCTTACAACTTGAGTTTTCTATAATCATCTTCTTTCTGTTTATTAGTAATACATGAAGAGCATGGGTCGGGCCAGGAAAGTTATGGATGCAAGCTAAATTGTTAACTAAAGCTTGGTCATACAACTCTGTGGAGGTTATGACATATATATATTTTAAAAAAAAATTTTGGTGGGCTTATTACTTGCATCTATGACTTTGCAGAAACCCCTTTTCCAAATAGGTCTTTGTGGAAGTGAGAAAATGCAGAGTTTTTGCTGGTCCTTGATAAAGCCAAGGCTCAGTATTCTCGACACTTTCTACATTCAGTTTTTCTATTTTTTTCTCTTTACTCACACCGGTCAATACATAACCTTTTCTATGTTGTACTTGATATGAGTCAAAAATTTTTTTTGCTTCAGTCTTTTCTTTATAGAATATATATATATATCATCATCATCATCATTGTCAACCATTATCAATCCACTGCTGGACGAAGGTCTTCCCAAGTTTCCTCCACAACGGTCTGTCTTGTGCCAGTCTCCTCCATGTCACTCCCGCATACTTTCGAATTTCATCCACCCATCTTCCATGTGGTCTTCTTCTGGGTCTTTTCCTGTCCCTTGGAATCCAATCTAAAATTTCGGCTGTCCATCGATGGTCTGTTCTTCTGGCAGTGTGTCCAACCCATTGCCATTTCAGGGATTTAACTCTGATCATGATGTCTTCCACTCTTGTCATTTTTCGGATCCACGTGTTCCTCTTCTTATCTCTCCTGGTTACACCAAGCATGCACCTCTCCATGCTTTTTTGAGTTGTCTGCAGCCTTTGTATGTCTCTTTTAGCTAAGGTCCACGTCTCTGCACCATACGTACACACTGGAAGGATGCATTGATCAAACACTTTTCTTTTAAGACATAATGGCATATTGCTCTTGAAAATTATGCTGTTTCTTCCAAAAGCTCTCCAGGCAAGTTTTGTACGCCGATTAATTTCTTCACCAATGTGACCCTCACTTGATATCTGCTGTCCAAGATAAATGTAAGTGTCTGTTATCTCCAGCTTTTCTCCATCAATCGATAAATCTTCATTTCTTGTAAAAGCATTGTACATCACTTTTGTCTTCTGAAAGTTCATTTTTAATCCCACTTCTTTACTCTAGTCAGCAAGTTCCTGGATCATACTCTGTAGCTCTGATGGGGTAGTTGCAAAAATGACTGTCATCAGCAAAACGAAGGTGGGTTAGATAATCTCCATTAATCTTTATCCCTTTGTTTTCCCAGTTCAGTTATTGAAAGACATTTTCCAATGTGGCATTAAAGAGCTTCGGAGATATGGTGTCACCTTGTCTCACTCCTTTTCCAATTTTTATGTGTGCTGTGTTTTCAAACAGCCGGATCTTTGCACTTGCATTTTCATAGATGTTATTAATAATATTAATGTATGCATCTTCAATACCGCAGGATTTCAGAGCCATTGCAACTGCTGATTGTTTCACCGAATCAAAGGCTTTTTCATAATCGATAAAAGCCATGCACAATGGAAGTTCATATTCCCTCGCTCTTTCAATTAGTTCTCTCAGTACGTGGATATGATCTATTGTGCTGTAGCCACTCCTGAATCCAGCTTGTTCTCTCGGTTGAGCCATGTCCAGTGTCACCTTCAAGCAGTGTGAAAGAACTTTAGTGAAGATTTTATAAACCACTGATAGGAGGCTGATAGGTCTGTAGTTCCTGAGATCCTCAATGTCACCTTTTTTATGTAACAAGATCATTGTAGCGTTGTTCCAATCCTCAGGAATTTTCCCTTCATTAAGGCATTGAGTGAAAATTTGGGCGAGTACTGTTTCGATTTCTCCACTTGCTTCTTGTATGATGTCTACAGTAATTCCATCTTCTCCTGGAGCTTTTCCCCGCTTCATGTTCTTGATTGCATGTGCAACTTCTGCTGGGAGGACTGGAAGAACTCTGGTACTGGTACCTTTCATGATGTCTGGAGTACATGTATCATCCCTTTCATATAATTTGGAGTAGAAATCTTTCACTCTTGTCAAAATTTCCACCTCTATTTCTTGTTACAGAACCATCTTCTTTTCTCAGTGCCATAATCTGTTTTCTTCCCTTACTGAGATGTCCCTTTGCTATCTTTAGGCTTTGGTTGTTTTCAATTGCTTTCCTTACTAGTTCACAGTTGAATTTCTTTACGTCTTCAGTGGTACTTTTTCGTACTGTCTTGCATAGCTCTATATATTCCACTTTGGAAGTCACATCTTCTTTAGTTGTCCTCATCACTCTTCTTTTTGCATCAACATTTTGGTTTTTCCTGATGATTTGTACACATGCAATTTGTTCTTAGACCCAGCTAATTTTGTTACTGTTTCCATAAGAGCTTTGGTTACTTTTCTGTTAACTTCCGAAATATCCACTTCTTCCGATGTTAGGCCTTCTAAAGCAGAGGATCTGTTCTTCAGTTCCAATTTGAAGGTATTATGGTGTTTTTTAAGGTTGGTTATGTCAATACATTTTGTTTATCTTATGAGCTTGCTACGTTCGAGTTTAGTGTTGAGGTGCATCTTACATCTCACCAATCTATGGTCACTGCCTGTGTTGAACTTGTTTAGCACACTGCAGTCTTCTATGACGAATTTTTTGTTACACATAATAAAATCAATTTCACTTGTCGTCCCATTTGGATGTCTCCATGTCCATTTCCTGTGTGGCTTTTTCTTGAAAAAGGAGTTCAAGATGAAAAACCCTTCTGCCTCTGCAAACTCTACGAGAGTATTTTCACGCTGGTTTCTGTTGCCGTGACCGAATTTACCTACTGAAGTTTCATTCTGTTGCCGGTGCCCTATTTTTGCATTGAAATCTCCCATAATTATCTTCAAGTGCTGCTTACCTTTATTATTTAGATCACGAATTTCCTCATAAAATTCTTTAATTTCTTCTTCAGGATGACTTGTGGTGGGTGCATAAGTTTGAATAATCTGAGCCTGGTATCTTCTCGAGAGTTGGATAACAAGTCGTGCAGCTCTGTCAGAGGAACTTTCAACTTCTACAACTTTATCCTTCAGTTTCTTGTTTATTATAAATCCAACACCACTAGTTCTGCCAGTATCAGTCCCACGATAGTAGAAGAGATGTCCACTTTTCAGTTCAATGAGATCTTCTCCTTTTCTCCTTACCTCACTTAGCCCGACGATGTCCCACTTGATCCTTTGTAGTTCCTCTTCCAATTCAAGAAGCCTTGAATCAGAAGATAGGGAGCGTCCGTTATACGTAGCCAAGGTCAGCATCAGATGGCAGCCTAGTCCGGTCCTCCGGGGATTCTTAGCACCCTCTGCCTTCATGTCGCACTGGCCGCTGCCTTGGCCAGGTACATTCCAGCTGCCGGAGACTGAGGGCCAAGATTTAAGTTGTGGAGTCATTTTGAAGGGGTTTGGCCATAACTCACCACGCTGGCCAAGCGGGTTGGTGAGTGTGGGATAGCATTTCCTCTAATCCCGATGGTATAGTTATACCGCTATTGGCGGTCGTCAGAGCCCCTTTAGTGGGAACAGGATGTACCACGAGAAGGCGGGGTTGACATTTGTCAAGGAGAGGCTGTGATATATATATATATATATATATATATATATATCTTTCTATCTTTCAAAGGGACATCTCAGTAAGGGAAAAAAACAGATTAAGGCACTGAGAAAAGAAGATGGTTCTGTAACAAGAAATAGAGGCGAAATTTTGACAAGAGTGAAAGATTTCTACTCCAAATTATATGAAAGGGATGATACATGTACTACAGACATCATGAAAGGTACCAGTACCAGAGTTCTTCCAGTCCTTCCAGCAGAAGTTGCACATGCAATCAAGAACATGAAGCGGGGAAAAGCTCCAGGAGAAGATGGAATTACCGTAGACATCATACAAGAAGCAAGTGGAGAAATTGAAACAGTACTCGCCCAAATTTTCACTCGATGCCTTAATGAAGGGAACATTCCTGAGGATTGGAACAATGCTACAATGATCTTGCTACATAAAAAAGGTGACATTGAGGATCTCAGGAACTACAGACCTATCAGCCTCCTATCAGTGGTTTATAAAATCTTCACTAAAGTTCTTTCACACCGCTTGAAGGTGACACTGGACATGGCTCAACCGAGAGAACAAGCTGGATTCAGGAGTGGCTACAGCACAATAGATCATATCCACGTACTGAGAGAACTAATTGAAAGAGCGAGGGAATATGAACTTCCATTGTGCATGGCTTTTATCGATTATGAAAAAGCCTTTGATTCGGTGAAACCATCAGCAGTTGCAATGGCTCTGAAATCCTGCGGTATTGAAGATGCATACATTAACATTATTAATAGCATCTATGAAAATGCAAGTGCAAAGATTCGGCTGTTTGAAAATACAACACACATAAAAATTGGAAAAGGAGTGAGACAAGGTGACACCATATCTCCGAAGCTCTTTAATGCCACATTGGAAAATGTCTTTCAATAACTGAACTGGGAAAACAAAGGGATAAAGATTAATGGAGATTATCTAACCCACCTTCATTTTGCTGATGACATAGTCATTTTTGCAACTACCCCATCAGAGCTACAGAGTATGATCCAGGAACTTGCTGACAAGAGTAAAGAAGTGGGATTAAAAATGAACTTTCAGAAGACAAAAGTGATGTACAATGCTTTTACAAGAAATGAAGATTTATCGATTGATGGAGAAAAGCTGGAGATAAGACACGTACGTTTATCTTGGACAGCAGATATCAAGTGAGGGTCACATTGATGAAGAAATTAATCGGCGTACAAAACTTTCCTGGAGAGCTTTTGGAAGAAACAGCATAATTTTCAAGAGCAATATGCCATTATGTCTTAAAAGAAAAGTGTTTGATCAATGCATCCTTCCAGTGCTTACGTATGGTGCAGAGACGTGGACCTTAGCTAAAAGAGACATACAAAGGCTGCAGAGAATTCAAAGAAACGTGGAGAGGTGCATGCTTGGTGTAACCAGGAGAGATAAGAAGAGGAACACGTGGATCCGAAAAATGACAAGAGTGGAAGACATCATGATCAGAGTTAAATCCCTGAAATGGCAATGGGCTGGACATGCTGCCAGAAGGACAGACCATCGATGGACAGCCGAAATTTTAGATTGGATTCCAAGGGACAGGAAAAGACCCAGAAGACCACATGGAAGATGGGTGGATGAAATTCGAAAGTATGCGGGAGTGACATGGAGGAGACTGGCACAAGACAGACCGTTGTGGAGGAAACTTGGGGAGACCTTCGTCCAGCAGTGGATTGATAATGGTTGACAATGATGATGATGATATATATATATATATATATATATATATATAACATTATTAACATAATGTTATATAAATAAATAAGATTATGTTAATTTAAGCGTACAGAAATGTTGCTGTTGTTCCAGCAAAGATCTTATTTTCACTTTAACGAGTGCCTAGTAGGTAATGTGCAGATTATCTAGGTAATTTGCAGATTACTTAGGTAATTTGTGCAATGAAACAATTTTTGGCACTTTAACGGATCACCCTAGTTAATATGCACATTACCTAGATAATCTGTAGAATAATTGATTTCTGCACTTTAGCGGTAACATATACACACACACAGTTGAGTCACATTATTGGGACCACCTCCTACTTTTGATGTCAACAGCGTGTAGCCAATGAAAGAAGGCGTGTGTCGTAAACTGGCTTAGAGGGTATATGAGGTGTACTGTAGGCAATCTGAGAACATCACTTGTTGCTGTCATGGATAAAAGGAGCAATTTATCAGATTTGCAAAACAGGATGATTATCGACTTTCGGGCCAAGAGTGACAGTATGTCTGAAACAGCACCGTTTGTGAACTGTTCACGAATTGTTTTGGTTAAAATGTATCGTGATTGGAGAAATGGCATCATTGCAAATAAGCGACGTGGAAATTATGGAGCACCACATGCCATTGAAAGATTTAGTATAATTCACAATGTATATGATGATAATTCACTATTTTCCATTTGTGATACATGGGTAACTTTGGCCCTCTTTTAATTCTCTGTACTAAGGTGCAGAAGCATCTACTGTATCAGGATGACCTCGATGTTTACAAATTCTGTTTCAGAGCCTCACTCAGACACTATTAGCAAGCAATGGAAGGCAAATCCCCGTAACAATTAATTCTTCACAATTATAAAATTTTGCATTCTTAATCCCCTTAATTTGCTGGAGGGTCTGTTGTAGTATACAGTAAAGATTGCTTACTGATTAATGTTCTCTAGTGAGAAATGGGTTTGCCTTCACAGGGCACTCCACCTGGTAATGGCATGAACAACATCAACAATGGCCTCTATGAAGCTGACACAAAAATTAAGTTTCAGTATAAATATTGTTGAGGTACCATCTAGTTCTGTGTGACATTGGCCAAAAGACTCCAACTCACTGGGTTTTTGTTTCAGAACTCAGTTTGGTGGTTTAGCTGCAAGCAGATGTCTCATACTAATGTCATTTTATAATTTGTAGGACTCAACTGTGGGATATGGTAGACCTACAAACTTGAAGGCTGGTCCACTATGGAATCAAATTTGAACTAACAAAAACAGTGCATGAGAAAGATCTTGGCTGAGTGAATGCAAGATTGTGAATGCAAGATTGTGAATGTATATATATAGTATGGAATACAGTAGAAATAAATGGAAAGATGAATGAGGTGATTGAAGAAATCGTAGTGAGAAAAATTGACAGTGAAACACACACAAAATTAGAATAATTCTTGATATCATATCACACATAAGTTACATTAAAAATTATAAGTGGTGGAACGTTTCGGTAGTGACTTCTACCTTCAATCAGCCATGGGATGAAACACGTGGAGCATCAGTTGTTGCCAGATTTCAAAATAGCTTTCCAAATGATAGGGATGTGAAAAGGTGCGTCTGTATTAAGGTAGATTTCAATGCTTTTGCGGTACCAGAGGGCTTTCCGATTGCTGAACGGAGTGATACATTTAACATTTGCCAATCGGGAATCGCGGAAGTATCGCTGATACTTAAAATTGAAAGGAAGGTGGAATGGTTGCCTTAACATCGGCGATATGTTCTATCAATCGCTGGAATGCTTTTAACATTGGATGAAAGATCAACGATATGTTCCATCAAATGCTAAACGTATCGCTCCGTTCAGCAATCAGAAAGCCCTCTGGTACGACGAAAGCATTGAAATTTACCTTATCCCCTAACACCTGCAGTACAGATGCACCATTTCACGTCCCTATCATTTGGAAAGCTATTTTGAAATCTGGCAACAGCTGATGCTTATACCACATGTTTCATTCCATAACTGATGAAGGTAGAAGTCACTACAAAAATGTCCCACCACTTATCACACATAAGTTATACTAAAAATTATATGATATCAAGAATTTTTCTAATTGAAGAAATTAGTAAGTGTGGATTGGATGTACTAAGTGAAACTAAAAAAAAAAAAATGCAATAGAAGTGAATAGAATAGTGAAGGTATGGGCTGGAGTGTTGCATAATGTGAGAGCAAGTTAGTGTAGATATGATTTTAAGTGAAAAGATGAACAATTTGATTCACTGTAGGTGCTTAAGTGAGAGAATTCTTCAGATTTGTTTGAAAGTGAAACTTCAGAGAATGGTAATTGTTTTAGTGTGTGCTACTTGTAACTAGGAACCTTTTGATAAAGAGGAAGTTATTAGTGGAGGGAATTTAAATGGCAGAGGTGGTGTTCAAAATGAAATGTCTGATAATGTTATGTGCAAGTTTAATGATCCCTACGTGTATGATAATTGTGAAAGATCAATTGAATTTTGTATCAAGAAACAGGTTGTGTGTATCTAATACATTTTTCAACCTCAAGTAAATCCACACACATGCTTGGGAGAATTTTACTCTGGGACAAAAGAGTAATAGATCTTGTTTGCGATCAGTCTGAAACAGTTGACACTCTTGTGATGATAGGTGCAGATGTTGGGTCTGATCATTACTGTTAGTGTTATGAGTGAAACTGAATGTAGGCTGGCAAAAGAGGGGTAATGTCCTAATACAGACAACTTTAAATTCACTGGGAGATGCAGCAAAGTGCTGTGGCAAAGGGAGCAGTCGGACACTGCTGCTATCTTTGCTGATGACTGTCAACTCTTGGATCTGTAAGGGGCCTGTCTTCAAATTACATTTTTAACAGTAACCTAGGAAACAACCAGGATTGGGCCCGTTTTTCTCTTTTAAACAAAGCACAAATAGGTATAATGCAGTAATACCAAAGGTAGCATGTACCATAAAATACATGCATGCTGATTATGAAATCCTTAAGTTGAAAGCTAGCTTTATTTTCTCTAGTTGTCTCACTGTTTTACCTGCTGTCAGGGTAATAACATTTAATCATCATCATCATCATCATCATTGTCAACCATTATCAATCCACTGCTGGACGAAGGTCTCCCCAAGTTTTCTCCACAACGGTCTGTCTTGTGCCAGTCTCCTCCATGTCACTCCCGCATATTTACGAATTTCATCCACCCATCTCCCATGTGGTCTTTTTCTGGGTCTTTTCCTGTCCCTTGGAATCCAATCTAAAATTTCGGCTGTCCATCTATGGTCTGTCCTTCTGGCAGTATGTCCAGCCCATTGCCATTTCAGAGGATTTAACTCTGATCATGATGTCTTCCACTCTCGTCATTTTTCGGATCCACGAGTTCCTCTTCTTATCTCTCCTGGTTATACCAAGCATGCACCTCTCCATGCTTCTTTGAGTTGTCTGCAGCCTTTGTATGTCTCTTTTAGTTAAGGTCCACGTCTCTGCACCATACGTAAGCACTGGAAGGATGCATTGATCAAACACTTTTCTTTTAAGACATAATGGCATATTGCTCTTGAAAATTATGCTGTTTCTTCCAAAAGCTCTCCAGGCAAGTTTTGTACGCCGATTAATTTCTTCATCAATGTGACCCTCACTTGATATCTGCTGTCCAAGATAAACGTACGTGTCTGTTTTCTCCAGCTTTTCTCCATCAATCGATAAATCTTCATTTCTTGTAAAAGCATTGAACATCACTTTTGTCTTCTGAAAGTTCATTTTTAATCCCACTTCTTTACTCTTGTCAGCAAGTTCCTGGATCATACTCTGCAGCTCTGATGGGGTAGTTGCAAAAATGACTACGTCATCAGCAAAACGAAGGTGGGTTAGATAATCTCCATTAATCTTTATCCCTTTGTTTTCCCAGTTCAGTGATTGAAAGACATTTTCCAATGTGGCATTAAAGAGCTTCGGAGATATGGTGTCACCTTGTCTCACTCCCTTTCCAATTTTTATGTGTGTTGTATTTTCAAACAGCCGAATCTTTGCAC
The DNA here is from genome assembly GCA_039090855.1 of Macrothele yani. Classification (NCBI taxonomy): domain Eukaryota; kingdom Metazoa; phylum Arthropoda; class Arachnida; order Araneae; family Macrothelidae; genus Macrothele; species Macrothele yani. The sequence continues at coordinate 62,341,940 of CM077029.1, forward strand.
TTGCATTTTCATAGATGTTATTAATAATATTAATGTATGCATCTTCAATACCGCAGGATTTCAGAGCCGTAGTAACTGCTGATGGTTTCACCGAATCAAAGGCTTTTTCATAATCGATAAAAGCCATGCACAATGGAAGTTCATATTCCCTCGCTCTTTCAATTAGCTCTCTCAGTACGTGGATATGATCTATTGTGCTGTAGCCACTCCTGAATCCAGCTTGTTCTCTCGGTTGAGCCATGTCCAGTGTTACCTTCAAGCGGTGTGAAAGAACTTTAGTGAAGATTTTATAAACCACTGATAGGAGGCTGATAGGTCTGTAGTTCCTGAGATCCTCAATGTCACCTTTTTTATGTAGCAGGATCATTGTAGCATTGTTCCAATCCTCAGGAATCTTCCCTTCATTAAGGCATCGAGTGAAAATTTGGGCGAGTACTGTTTCAATTTCTCCACTTGCTTCTTGTATGATGTCTATAGTAATTCCATCTTCTCCTGGAGCTTTCCCCCGCTTCATGTTCTTGATTGCATGAGCAACTTCTGCTGGGAGGACTGGAAGAACTCTGGTACCTTTCATGATGTCTGGAGTACATGTATCATCCCTTTCATATAGTTTGGAGTAGAAATCTTTCACTCTTGTCAAAATTTCGCCTCTATTTCTTGTTATAGAACCATCTTCTTTTCTCAGAGCCATAATCTGTTTTCTTCCCTTACTGAGATGTCCCTTTGCTATCTTTAGGCTTTGGTTGTTTTCAATTGCTTTCCTCACTAGCTCACAGTTGAATTTCCTTACGTCTTCAGTGATACTTTTTCGTGCTGTCTTGCATAGCTCTATATATTCCACTTTAGAAGTCACATCTTCTTTAGTTGTCCTCATCTCTCTTCTTTTTTGCATCAACATTTTGGTTTTTCCTGATAATTTGTTTACATGCAACTTGTTCTTAGACCCAGCTAATTTTGTTGCTGTTTCCATAAGAGCTTTGGTTACTTTTCTGTTAACTTCAGAAATATCCACTTCTTCCGATGTTAGGCCTTCTAAAGCAGAGAATCTGTTCTTCAGTTCCAACTTGAAAGTATTATGGTGTTTTTTAAGGTTGGTTATGTCAATACATTTTGTTTGTCTTATGAGCTTGCCACGTTCCAGTTTAGTGTTGAGGTGCATCTTACATCTCACCAATCTATGGTCACTACCTGTGTTGAACTTGTTTAGCACACTGCAGTCTTCGATGACGAATTTTTTGTTACACATAATAAAATCAATTTCACTTGTCGTCCCAATTGGATGTCTCCATGTCCATTTCCTGTGTGGCTTTTTCTTGAAAAAGGAATTCAAGATGAAAAATCCTTCTGCCTCTGCAAACTCAACGAGAGTATTTCCACGCTGGTTTCTGTTGCCGTGACCGAATTTACCTACTGATAACATTTAATAACTTTTTTAATATTAGCCCAGGGTCCACTCTGCCAGTGTATACAGATAGCAATTCTTCTAAGCTTTCTTTAAAACAAGTGGTGTTACATTTCTGTATCTCCCTTAGTTCAGGAGATAGCCCTTGGTAACAACTCTTTTGTTTTTTCTACATTGACCATTGGATTTCTAATTTGGGCTCTCACTCATTTTCTACATGCTGCTTTTGTTATTAGTGTATTATACCTATTTGTGCTATGTTTAAAAGAGAAATATGGATCCAATCTGGACTGTTTCCTAGATTACCAGTATAAATGCAATTTGCAGGACAAGAGTCCTTAGAGGTCCAAGAGTCGACAACCGTCAAGAAAGATAGCTGCCATTCAGTTTCATATTTTGTTGTTGTTAAAAGAATTTTTTACCTTCATTGTAAAAATTAATCTTGTTCAATTTTATCTGGTGCAGGTTTTACAATATCATGAATTTTATTTTTTAAACTTCACAAATGAAAAAAGTTCACATTCTTCGCACGAGTCAGATAGTTACAGCAATATCTTGTGAATAAACACATTACAGGCATTCATAAGAAGCCCCGACAGCCACTACAAATATAGTAAGTACATATATAGTTCATTTTCTTGATATTAATTGCAGATATTATGCACCATACGTATCTAACATCATTTAATAATATCCCGATTGCCGAACTTGCATAACGTGTGAAACAATAATGACGGACTTTTAATGTCAATCAAGTTTATTATTGTAGCCACGTAAAAAGTATGTTCATCGCAAATCAGCGAAATTTGAACAACGATGTATTTTATGTCTACCACATTACAGGCATTCATAAGAAGCCCCGACAGCCACTACAAATATAGTAAGTACATATATAGTTCATTTTCTTGATATTAATTGCAGATATTATGCACCATACGTATCTAACATCATTTAATAATATCCCGATTGCCGAACTTGCATAACGTGTGAAACAATAATGACGGACATTTTAATGTCAATCAAGTTTATTATTGTAGCCACGTAAAAAGTATGTTCATCGCAAATCAGCGAAATTTGAACAACGATGTATTTTATGTCTACCACATACTCAAACATCATTGCAGATCAGATACATTCTTTCATGGCAACGTATTCTCCTCTTATAGTGCCTTTTTTTTCTCAGTAGGATAATGTGCCATACCACACTGCTTGGATTGTTTAAAATTGTTTAGAGAAACGTTATGAAGACTTCCAGGTATTGCCCTGGGCTGCAAATTTCCCAGATTTACCCGGATTCTGTCCGGTTTTGAAAATATTTTTCGGGAATCCGATTTTTCTACAAAAAATCCGGTATTGTGATTTTTTAATTTTTTTCCTATGTATATTTTTTTCTCATTAATGTTATCAGTCATCATTTTCATCCAGCTTCAACTGGGAATTGGTAACAAATGGAAACAAATGTGCTGTTACTCCACAGCACTTGAGCGCCAAGGTCGTGTACCCTGCGATGATGGCAAAACAGTCGGAGGCTTGGAAAGTTGAAGTACTGGTTTATAACGTCACATCCACGGTGCCACTGGCTCGTAGCTCCAGTTGGCTGTGCACAGCTGTGGCACGGCACTCGCGCTGAGCCTCGTGGGAGTGGAAAACCATTTGTTTGCTAACACTCAGGTTGAATGCTGATTCCGTACTTAGTTTGATTCTTTAAAACCAAAAAAGTTGTGTTGCAAGTTATTACTTATTATTTCAGTTCACAGCCCCAGAATGGGGCCTTAAACATTGGGACCAAAGATTTTTGAAAAAATACTCCGAAGAATTTGACTTTGTAAAACCATAACGTAAGGGTGAGTTTCGTGCATATTGCACTTTGTGCAACATTTATTTCTCTGTTTCTCACGCTGGTTGTACAGACATCATCAGACATGTTGGAATTAACAAGCACGTAAAAATCTTGATAGCTCGAAAAGTGTGTGCAACCTGGATCATTTTGTTTTAGGGCCAAATGATTTTCAAATGATTCATGCAGAAGTTCTGTTTACCAGAATTTTGTTGAAGCACAACATACCACTAGCGGCAGCTGATCATGTTTCCCGATTGTTGTCAGCTGTGCTTCCTATCTTCCCAGAAGACAGTAAAAAGATGTGCATAAATGCCAACTATCCGTAATTTTACGGATTTTTGGTTGCTGTTACGGAAGTACGGAAACACCGCTGAAATTACGGAAAATCGCCATTTGATTTAATTTTCTGAGATAGAAAGCAAATTTTCATCAACTTAAAAATTTTTGTTGGTTCTTCAAGTTTTTCTGGGGGAAAAAAAATTAAATGCTGCATTCAGGGCTGCCAGACCTGCGCCAATCGCGTCAAAACGTTGTTCTTGCGCCATTCTGCTAAAAATCGCCATTTCGACGAAATCTGCGCCAATTTTGCGCCAAAAGTTAAAATTTACCGGTCATCGATATTTTAGCGTTGTCTTACGACATTCGAAATCGATTCAGCTGTGAATTCGTACGTGAGATTCTTCCGCAGATTTGCGGAGTCCCCGCCGTTTTTTTTTGTTTTTTTTTCCGAGATCGATGCAAAAGTGAAGAAATTTTTGGGATATGTGCAGATTTTTCCCGTAAACGTATTTTTTTTCTCTCGTGATGTTGCTTCTGTTCAGTACTGTTAAATATAATTTCATTGCATAATTTCAGCTTGAAATTGTAGGCAACGATTTCCGAAAACGGAAGTTAGGCCGCCCGAAAATTTCCCCGTAATCTTCGGCGACGAGGTTCTCACGTTGATTTGAGGAATTCAGCCTTTTTGTGTTATCATTTGGGAGGATTGGTGGCGGAAGCGGGGAGGGGTGGGGGCGATCGTTTTCTCCGTCGGAGGACGGAATTTCATCCTTCAAAAACAAAAGTAGACTGAGATAAGATTTCTCTGGTAATCGTAATTTTTTTTCTCGCGATGTTTCCTCTACCCAGTATTGTTAGATATCATTTTATTCCATAAATATTTGTATTTCAGCTTGAAAATGTTGGATAAATTTCCGAAAACTGAAGGCTTGAAAAACCGTTATTTCAAGCCATGTTTCCCGATTCAGTGATCGCAAAAAATATTCGTGTGGAAGAACCAAGGCTACTGCACTAATTCAGCACATGGCCAGTGTTTCTACAAGTAACATCGTATCTGAAGTTAAAAAAAACCCCTTTTTTTTTCTCTATCTACGGACGGAAGTAATGATGCTCAAGCAAATAAACTGTATCTCATTACAATAACATATTTTGACGAAAAAATAGGGAAAAATTCAACTGTTTTGTTATCATTGGTTGAATCAAGTAATAATACAGGTGAAGGAATATTCAACGTTTTGAACAATGTTTGTTAAAAAAAATATCTCATGGAGCAACTGTGTGTCATTTTCCTGTGACAATGCTAACACTATCATAGGTCAAGTAAAAGGTGTTGTTTCTCACATAAAGAAGGTTCAGCCTGCAATCATAGTGCAGCGATGTTCATGCCATTTAGTAAATTTAGCTGCACAGAAATCTGCTACACAACTGAAAGGATTTAATGTTGAGCAGTTTCTGATACAGTTGTATTTTTTTTTTTTTTTCAAGAAAAGTTCAAAGAGGAAACACAATCTAAAACTGAGTCAAGCTGTTTGTGGTACTAAACCACACAAAATTCTAAAGCATGTCAATACTTGCTGGTTATCACTTTTGGAATCCATTGACAGAATTTTAGAACAATGAGAGGCTCTAGAACATTATTTTAGTGACAATGAAGAAGCTAATTCACAGTATAAGAACCTTGCAAGTATGATTGGAAATCCTTCATCTAAACTTTGCCTTTTTTTATCTGCTACTCTTCCTTTGTTTACGTGTTCTTGCAGCAGGAAGCTCCACTTGTGCATGTATTAAAAAAAAAAAAAACTTCGTAGTCTGTTATCTGAATTGCTTGTACAATTTATTAAGCCATCGGCATTTAATGTGACAGCAACATCTCTTGCAGATGGAAATTTTGAAAGGAGAAGAAATCAAAAAGAAAACTGTGATTTCGTAATTGGGTCAAAAGCGAGATCTTATATAGGCACAACTGCAGATCTGAGTGAAGACACAGTGGCTACTTTTTATTCTGAGGTAAGGGAATTTTACAAGGCAGGCTGCAATTACATTTTAAGAAAATTTCCACTTAATGATGAATTTCTGAGTCGTGCTGAAATAGCAGTTGTAGCATTAAGGCAAAGTGTTTCTTTTGCATCAGTCCAATATGTGTTCCCTGTTTCCAGTTTTGAAACCAGAAGAATCTGACAAGGTGGAATCTGAATTTACTCACTACCAGTTTGAACATTTTAACTGTGCTGTTACTTCTGGGAGAATGGATGAAGTGTGGCACAGAATTTCTTTAATGAAAAATGAAAGTAGCCAGTTAAAGTATGAATGATTAAGCAAAATTATGAAAATGATTTTAATAGTCCCTCATAGCAATGCAAGTACAGAAAGAATTTTCAGTATTGTGAAAAAAAAAAAAACATGAATGAATTCAGACCTAATTTAAGCAGTCATGTGCTGTCTTCTTTATTAGTAGAAAAAATAAACAGCATTGCACACAGTGAACTATGCTATCAGAAGTTTTTGCAAATTGAACTAAGGAAGACCAAAATGGCAACTACAGCCAGTTTATCATAATAATTTGGCAACATTCCAAGGAATAATTTTTCTTCATGTCTGGAGGTCATTTATTATATTTTCCTGGTAGACAGTATTTAAAATTTTCCCACTAACAAATTATTTTTTATTGTATTATTATTATTATTTTGTTAATAGTTCTGACAGATTAAAATTTGTTGCAGTGTTAAATACCCAAATTTGCCACTGTAGACTGGATTACTGAAAATTACTGAAAAAAAAATTCTTACTGAAAATTACTGAAAAATGAACATGTTGGTTACTGAAAACTACTTTTAGAGGTTGGCATCTATGCATGTGGCAGAACAATAAACTTCGCATATTGTTCAAGAAATGGCAAAATATCATTCAAAAAATGTCCTCTGTGCTATTAAAAGTGGACCATTTTTCTGTCACAGCATCATTACTGCCACATTACAGTGGCATCATTACTGCCACTGTAATGTGGCAGTAATGATGCTGGCAATCAACTTTATCCAATTGTAGTTACGTACTTTGATAATCATTGCAAGCAAGTGAGATGCACGCTGCTCTCTTTGCGATGCCTAGAAACCAGTTCCACAGGTGAAAATACTGCCAAACTTGTGTCCGAAGAATTTCAGTATCATGGTATTCCGTGGATGAACTGTCTTGCCTTATTGTGTGATAACACTCCTGTTATGGTGGGGAGAAGAAATGGTGTCTCATTCTCTAAAAATGAAACTCATTAACAAATTTTGTTAATCTTATTTTATACTTAAATACTATTTTCTTGTAAATATTTCTTTATTTGTATTAAGTAATTAACTGTAATAAAAAATTGAGGAACATGTAATATATAATTTTATTATTTATAAACATTAATTGTAAATATGCGCACCTTCGAACGCGCGTTGAATGTCTCTGTTTTTGATTTTGAAAAGTTGGCAGCTCTGGATCCGTGGTGGCTCAACCACATAACTTTCAAGTACTAAAGAGTCTGCTGGTAATGGGTTGGTACTAGATACCACAAGACACCTTTAGAAATATAGTAGCATCTATGCCTCACCAGGTTAGAGCTGTTTTGGCAGCACGTGGAGCACCAGCATCATATTTGGCCCATAGTCATGTTTTTGCTCTTCGGTATAAAATTGTTTCAGGAAAGTGAATGGGAAAGACTGCAGCCATAAGTTTTATGGAATTATTTTATATAGCATGTAAAAAGCAATAATGAAGAAATTGTATGTATTGTTGCATTAAATGTATTCAGGTTTTGGGATAGCAGATGTGAAATATCAAATGAAAAATTTAACTGTTCTATCATAATGCTTACTTGAAACATTTAAAGTTTGTGTGTCATATGGAATTGCCCTGTTGCTTCATTTTCTTTATTAGTAGTTATAAATCAGTAATAAGAGTTCATTAAAAAATCTGCTTGTTTGTATCAACAAAAGTCCTCAATATTCTACTATAAAGTAATATAAATTCATAACATTTTGTTTCAGTTTCAAAAATAGGCCACGTCTAAGTTTTGATGAAGTTGGTGCAGTAGCTGATCAGGAATTTGAACTTCATCCTGACACAACTGGAACGGTTGAGTATGCTACTAAGTAAGTTTTTCTACTTTTGTATATACTGAATGATTTCTTGTGTAAAGTTGAATGGGACGCTTGAAATGTTCCCTTTCTTACAAGAAAGTTTGGAAAATGTTTAAAGTTGCTACGGAAAAGCTTTCTTGGCAGTTGACTAAAGGCTTAATCTTGCTATTTCTTAAATGAATATCCTTTTCAGCCCGTAAAAAAGTTAATTCCATAGAAAATGTTTTTCCCTAGGAGAAAAAAAAGTTAAAACTGGATTGAATGCTTTCAATTTTCCACATCACTATCAACCAGATTGGTCACCCCTCACCCCAGAAAATCAGAAGTGTAATTTTAAACTTTTTTGGTTTATGTGATGTATAGGTAGGGCTTGGCAAATTTTCTATTTGGCAGTGATCTCACTAGTGCCACCCTTTGTTTTAAAAGCATTTCCACAGTTGCTGATTGCAAAACAGTTCATGTAATGTAGAGTATGCAAATTAACAGGACTACAGTATTGCACAGAAAACTTTTTTTTATTGTACTTTTGGCTTCAAAAGAATATTGATATTATAAATAACCATGCTACAAACTTTATAGTTCTACATCTCTTAGAATTGTCAGTTACGTGCTTTAGAATTCTTGAACATGTTGAATCTTATGAATTTTCTCATACCGGTTGTCAGTGACTGCTTGAAGACCAAGATCATTAATGTGTACATTATTAAGACATCCTTTTGAAAATCAAATTTGTGTGTTAGTATTGAGGCAGTTTCTGTGTAGCTTTGTTTAATCCATGTCTAAAATAAAGTGGATTCTCAGTACACTGTAGTTACTGGCACACTAGCTACGAGATGTCTCACATGTCTGCACAAGCTTTAATTTGGAAAGCCTGACCTGGCTGAGAATTTCCAGTTTATGGCCTGGTCTGGCTGAGAATTTCCAGTTTTTGGCCCTGCCTGGCTGAGAATTTCCAGTTTTTGGCCCAGCCTGGCTGAGAATTTCCAGTTTATGGCCTGGTCTGGCTGAGAATTTCCAGTTTATGGCCTGGTCTGGCTGAGAATTTCCAGTTTTTGGCCCGGCCTGGCTGAGAATTTCCAGTTTTTGGCCCGGCCTGGCTGAGAATTTCCAGTTTTTGGCCCAGCCTGGCTGAGAATTTCCAGTTTTTGGCCCAGCCTGGCTGAGAATTTGCAGTTTATGGCCCGGCCTGGCTGAGAATTTCCAGTTTTTGGCCCAGCCTGGCTGAGAATTTCCTGTTTATGGCCCATCCTGGCTGAGAATTTCCAGTTTATGGCCCAGCCTGATATGTTTTATACTATCGTCAAGAGTTCTCAGCCAATTATTGCAAATGACTTCTTTCTTGAGAGCCAGGGGTCTTCAACCATTGGCCCATGGAGCACTTTTTAGTGGCTCAAGATATGCTGTTCACAAAGGAAATTCTAAAATGGAGGAAAATGCATTTTAGAGGGAATGTCGTGCCGTGGCTTAGAGGGAATGTCATCACAGAGAAAAGACATTTGTTGTAAGATTACTCTCATGGTTGTGGTTTAGGTCTTACAACATACTTCTGCTGCAAATGTATGAGTTTCCTTTTCTACACTTAAATATAAACAAGGTAGCCCTTGTTCTCTAAATGTGTAAACAAATACTTCAAACTTTCTCATCTCCACTGTAGGAACAAATGGCACCAGTAGTTAATTTTGGTTTCGATTTTGAGAAGCTAACTCTGTTCATTTAAGCATTTCTTGTAAAAGCAAAAAAGCCGCGTGTGTTAGTTGCTAAAGCCAACAAAGTGAAAATGGAATTTGATTTTAGCCTTAAAAGAAATAAATCTTCCCATTTCAGGTTTTCATCTTACAGTCAGATTTCTTGGTTTAAGCTGTAATTAATTATTGCATCCACTGGTGTATTTGTTTCACTCAGTGAAATTTGCAATTGGATTACATTTAGCATGTGAGTCTTAGTTTTGTGAGATGAAAAGAGCGAAATGCTAAACTTTCCAGTACAGGCCTGGCCCAGAGCCCAGATATTTTTTTAACTGATGAAACAAAAAAAGAGCCAGATCCATGCAGAACTCTTCTAGCAACAGCTTGGCATGAATTTTAATAAAGAAGAATAAAAAATGTAAGTATCACTTGCTATTTTGTAGATGCAGTTAATTTTTAATTAATCCCTTTTAGTGATTAATACAGTTAATACAGACTTAATACAGACATTTGACGTGGACCAGGAACAGCAAACAGAGGTCATCACTCTTTCCATGTGGAAATAGCGATGACCTCTGTTTAGTGTGGTGTGCCCTTTTAGTGAAATGTTGGTTCATGAGTTCATGAGTATAATCAAACTTTTTGCTAAAGTAAGCTTTAAAAGTGATTTTTCTTTTTTCTTATCAATGGACCTCCCACATGTATGGCGCACGCTCTTGAATATGCGTGCCCTTAATCACACATCTTGAATATGACAGGTGCGTTCTATAACATCTATAACAAACGTCTATTTTTGAATACATAACTGGAACTCTGTTTTTGCTTTTGAATAATACTTCTGCCTGAAGAAGCCGCATGTCGTTCTAGTTTTTCGTAGTATTACACCAAAAAAGCGGATTTCAGTGTGTTGTTAACATTTTTTTTTTTTTTCAAAGCTGTGCGGTGTGTAAATTCTGTGCTGCTTTTCTCAGGCCTAATTTTAGTTAAAGACCGATTGTTACAAATAGTTCCTTTTGGAAATCAGAAAACACGGATTTAATTTTTCAAGGTAATCTAAAATGTAAGTTGTATTTGGGGTTGGGACATGGTAAGTACCAATGCTCGAAGCAATAGGTCACCAAACCATTCCTTCATCAGAAGAATTCTGCAAATGTAAACCCAAACATTCTGTCTCGGTAAGTATATTTTAACTACCTATATAGAGGACATGAGAGTAAAAATGGGAGGTACACAGTGTAAGAAGTGTTAAAAATAAGTTAATTTTGTCATGTCTCATTTTAACATTTGGTGTGTACTGCAGCTATTTTCTTGTTAAGACATGGCATATGAGGAAGAATCAAAAAGTAAAAGCAACATACCCTCTAATATCAGTAACTGTGAGCAAATCAACATAACAGTTCTCACTTCTCCACATAGTCCCCCTGCAGGTCAGTCGATGCACTACTTGTATGAGTATCTTCCACTAGCTTCATTCCTTGGGAGAAGCTTTTCAGCTGCTCCCAAATCAAGGTCTTCAATGCTTCATTCACCTCATCAGAGGTAAACCTGCAACCATGTAGAGACTCTTTAAGTGGACTGAAGATGTGATAATTGCATGGCACCAGATTGGGGCTTGTAAGGGGGATGTGAAAGATGTTCAAAACGCAGTCATTGCATTTCCCTATCGTTGCTGCCGCTACATGGGGATGTGCATTGTCGTGGTGTGCAACAGGACTGTTTTTGACAACATTCCTCTTTTGCTGGGAATTGCAGGTTTGTTTCTTTCTAAGTATAGCACAGCACGTTGCTCTGGTCACTGTTTGTCCATATTCCTGAAAATGCACCAGAATAGGACCCTTCATATCCCAGAAGGCCAGCATGATTTTCTTGGTGGAGGGCTGTCATTTAAATTTCTTTACTGGAGATGACAGGTGTTTCCATTGCATGCTTTGTCTCTTGCTTTCCAGTTCACAGTGACAAACCCATGCCCCTTTGCTGGTGACAATCCATTCCAAAACACTCAGGCCGCCCCGGTGCCGCAGTGGTCTATGCGATGGCTTCTGATCATTCGTCCGAGTTTGAATCCCGGTGAGGCATGGATGTTGTGTTTGTCTTACAGCACTGTCTCTCTCCCTTCCCTGGAACCAGTGACCTTAAATTAGGTAAGGGCAACTGCTTATAGCCCATTGAGTTGCTCACAGTGGTCGTTAAACCTCCAATAAAAAAAACGACACTCAGATCGTCATAATGCTTAAAGAATTGGGTTGCAACCAACACCTACTGTTGCTTATGCAGATCAGTAAGCTGTTTGTTTACCCATCTTGAGCAAACTTTACAGTACCCCAAATCATCATGCATTCTGGCACATGTGGATCGACAGTTGATATGCAGATGTGCAGCAACCGTGGGCAACATAATCTGTTGGTTTTCTCTGATTAAGCCAATCACCATGTCAATTTGGGCTTGTGTGCACAATGTTGATGGCTGACCAGATCAAGCTTTGTCGGTTAAACTTGTTCTTCCCGTGCTTTAAAACTTTCTACCCATTCATAAACATTTCTTGAGAGTTGTGATGTTTTCACTTCCATACTGATTCAACATCCTTTGGGGAATTTCAGCAGGTTTCACTCCCTTTGCCCAAAGAAATCTCACTAAAGCGTGTTGTTCAACAACAGTACAAACCCGCATGTTTGATCTTGGCTTGAATTAGACTGATGGCAGAGTGCTTTGCTGTGTGTGTTCAAACCACCATCAAGCCATTATGAATGTGGGGTATTGCGTCAGCTTCTATCCATTGCAGTTACTGCATAATTTTCAAATTGCTTTTACTTTTGGATTTACCTATGTGTTAACTAAAAATGCTGGTCTTTGATAGTATACAGGTACATTTTTTAAATAGGATGTTAATACTTGCTTGTTTTTATTTCAAAACTTAAATTTCAGTCATATCAGTTTGGAAAACACTATTTTTATTTTATTTGTTTTAGGGTTGTCAAATTCTCTAGTGTGCATTGTCTCTCTATTCATTTTCCAAAGAGTTTTGGAGCTGAAGTATCCAAAGTTTATTATATTGGATTGAGGGGTGAATTTACAGAGGTAATGAAAAAATTTAAATTTCCTTTGATTTCTATGGTGTCATTTTTAAAACTAGATTATTATAAACAGTATTAATAATAAGAACATAGAAGTATGTGATCCTCAATCAGTAAGTGTGAGTTTAAGAAGGAAAAGTTATTTGCTTTACAAACCAAATTTCTAGACTACAACCTTAACTTTCGGCAGTGCCATTGGCTCTGGTGATGGCTTGGATGTAGTCTTAAAATTCAGTGTGTAAGTAAATAATCTTACTTTAATTGAACCTGAATTATTTTAATTTTCTAATTAGTTGTTAAATTCTCTTTATAGTGGGGCAGATAAGTGATAAAACCGTTCACATGTGGATACAAGCGCTGAAATTGGTGTGGTTATCAGTCATGGTCCAGTAATTTGAGAAATCACATTAGCCACTTAAATGTCCAAGATGGCCACTATATTCCAACATGGCTGCCATTCCCAGTATATCTGCCATAGAATTAAACCAACTGGACTTGTTTCAACTACTTTTATTGACTCCTTTGTTTTTCACATAAATGGGGAAGTTAAATGTACAACTATGTATAAAACATCTTAAGTTTCTTTGTTAAGCAATACAATAATTTTAGCAATGCACAAACTAATATAATTGCACCAAGCATGATGAAATGAAATATGTTTGCATATGTCTAATGCAAATCTAGTTACATTTAAAGTTATGCTGTATGCAGCACCTAGTCCTTGCAGCTGCATAGTGATGTGCATGTAAGACCAAAGCTGAAGCATTTGCATCTTCTACAGCATTCAAACTTGCATCTGCACTTAGTAAGCTGCTGACAACTTTCCGCAGTCGGTGAAAGTTCACTCCACATGTTCTGCCAGAAATCACCATTTTTTGTCCATCCCCATTCAGCAGGACTCTGTATATCTGGATGGCATAATGTTGACTGACCCTATATCCAGCCAACCTGGTAGGCTGCACACTTCACGTGCTGCCGTAGAGAAGCTCTAGTAGGAGCTTGTCTACTGCAGCATGTGAAGTAGTAGAGACGCTCTAGTAGCTTTTCCTTGCAAATGTGTCCAATCTTGCATCATTAACCCCTTGAAATGCACTTGACCTATCATACATCAGGACCCCACAGGTCTCCAAGATCCTCTTGCCATTATCATCTACAGTTTTTGGGGTATGGCTGAGACTGATGAAAACATCAGATGCCTCATCATAAGCATTCCCTGTTTTGCCAAGCTGTTTTCTTCCCTTTACCATGGAATGCTGAAACAACATCACAGCTGGTGAAGGCATGGAAGAAGAGAATTCCTCTGCTCTTCTCCAGTCCAATAGAAAGATAAAGGTCTTGTACTGCGATCCACCTCAGGTTCCGTTCTTGGCCAAAAGCCATCCACAGCTGCTATAGACAGAACTCCCGAAGGGCTGGAAGCACACTGACTGCTATAACGAGTACATCTGTGTCATTGGTTTTAATGATGAGGACTTGGCTGCCTTGCTCTGCTGCATGCCTGGCATGCATGAATATCCTTGTGTCAGCCTCTTCATGAATAGGAGACAAGACATCTAGACTGATGAAGTGGGCACTGAGAGCATTTTCTTCTTTTGTCACAATGACCATGTTTGGTGTTGACAGGTGAGTGATTTTATCAGCAATGTAGTTGAACAGTTCAGTTTTACTGTCATTGTTTCTAAGGAAGTTCTGCCAGTTTGAGGGAATATTGCCCTTTGCTTGTGACCCTGTGTCTGGCCCCATGTCCTCGCTTGGACCTAGCTTCAACCTTCAGGCTTGTATAATGGTATACATCAAATACGATGTCTGTTCTCTTATACCTGGCAAAATATGATTCTATTGTGGGGAGGACTTCATTTACTACATAGTCATCAAACATCTTTGATGTCTAAGGTGGAAGACTGTTCTACAGTGCAGAACCATCAATGATGATGCCATCTGCTTGTGGATTGTAACAAGCGATTCAAAGACAGAAGTGAGTTGGGATTTCTAACAGTTGTGGAGCTTTCCTGCCATCACCACTCAGGGCAACAGGAAAAGGGTTTTTCTCATGACAAAAGAATTGCTTCAAATCACATTCTCTGCTCTGGCATTAGATGAATAGTTTGGAGAATACTGGCACTCTTCCTTCAGTACTTCATTCCTTGAGGAGGTGGTAGAGGCAGATTGTATCAGGAAAAAGTCCATCTTTGTTTCTCTTTATTGGTTTGTGGAATATAGATTCCTCTTTTTCTAATTGTTTCGTGAAATCCTGGTAACAGGCTTTACCCCTCTTAGTGTGTGCTAATTAATGCAGCTACGCTGGAGTCTGCAGTATCCTTCGTGTCCAGTGAAAGTAATCCCGATTCTCTTCCTAGAAAGGATTGCCCATGCCTGCGATTGCCTTGAAGAACTTCTCAACATTTTCTAGGAACACCTTCTGGACTCGTTGTGTCTGTTCATGTTATGTTTTGTGTTGACCCTCATTCACTTCAGATGCGGCCTCGTAATGTGCAACCAATGGGCTAACTTCAGGACCAGCAACCATCCACCTTCTCCGTGCTGATTAATCCTGTCACACCGATAGCACTCCCATCTGCCTTGACAACATCATTTGATTGCTCATGAGCTTGGTCTGTGGCCATAGCTGAGAACTCTCGCATTGATTTGTGCACAACAAATCTTCCATTCTCGAACTCCTGGGTCACCTCAGGGTGTTTGTTTCAACGTCAACATGTCTCTGAGGTGAATGGGTGGCCATCTTGCATAGTTCATGTTGTTGGAAAAAAAAAAAGTATGATAGCAGCTCAGACAGACAGTGAGTGACGGTACAGGCTGAAATTAACTTCCCTGAGTGACCGAATGAATAGTAAGATCACCAGTTCCACTGACAACACCAAAGTCCAGAAATAAAAATGTGGGCTTTGTAGTTTACGAATTTCACACCGATTTTCAAAGCTTAGTTTTTCCTCAGTGTTGCCAACTGTTTCATTACAGTAGCCAGAGTAGGATTCCTTTTTTTAAAGCCTTGTACAAAGTGCATGCTGTTACTTGGTGCATCTTCTGTGTTCTAGTTACACTGGAGGCTGTTGAAAATTATTTTGCAGTTATGGGAGATGTGCTCTTGTTGAAGCAGGCATAACCAGTCCAACCGCTGCCCTTCAGTATAGTACCGAGTGACTTCAATGCAGTTATCTCTATATGTAGGTCTCCAAACATTATGACAAATTTGTCTTCCCTATAGTTCTCAGGCCAGTGCCACCGAATTTATTTGGCTACTGCATAGATGGGTTCAAACATGCAATGTCATCCTTTAGCTCATGTGCAATGGCATCTCCATTAATTACTTTTGAGAGAAGCTTTCCATCATTATTAAGACTGTGGGCACATTCTTTCAGTTTTTGATTAAGATGCATTTTCATGACTTGTCTCAGTTCGGATGTTGAAGCTTTTTTCACATAGGAAGCACTGAGATTTTTGTTGTTCATGGCTACATCTTGTGAGCTTTCTGCTCCGTCCTTCATCTTTAGTACTGCTCTCTGCATGTATTTTTCTCTTTCTTGCTCGATCAAGTTTGGTGTTGTTGAACAGAAGATGGCAGCTCTGGTGGTACTGGGCTTCGTTCCTTTTCAGTGTTTCTTCTATACCACCACCTTCATCTAGTCTTCTAGGATCTAGAACAATGGGTAAATCATGTATGGCATGAAAGAGAGGAACCTTGATTGCAATCATTTTGTATCCATCATTTTCACAGTTAAAACATGTTGGTGGTGATTTCAGTTGTTTGCTCTTGTCCTTTTGGCACGAACAGCATTTGGTCCAGTCAGTTTGCCTTGTTGGAGTTAACAGTGAAGAATTCGCCATGTTCTTGATTTGTAAATCTTTCACTGTCGAGGATTTATTCTTTCACTACCTGGAACAGAAGATCACAATTGAAGTTTCTAACATTAGAAAGAGGAAAATAATAAAAACATTTATTGTGATTTTTAAATGTTAAATGTGGAGTACTCTCCTCATAAAGGTGTTGGCCATATTGAAAAAGGTCATCTTGAATTTTTGATTGGCTAATGGTCTACATAAGTGTGATTTTCAATGATAAAGTTTATTACTTGCATAAATAGAACGGTTTCATTGAAATATTCGGTTATGTGTCGGCCATCTTGAATTTCGAGTGGCTAATGTTTTATATGAAAAGTGCGATTTTCAATGAGTATGTGTGCCAACTTTGGTACTTGTATCCACATCTGAACAATTCATTTGAAAATATACACTTATCTGCCCCACTGTTAGGGTAGTTCAATCGTACACAAAGTATGTGTTCTTGGAAATACCCATGACATGGTGTTTTTCAGAACATTATTTTTTAATGTAATTTTTCTTTTATATGTTTTCACATATCTGAATATTTTGTCCTGTGATCACCAAAGGTCAGTGCTTCAGGCAATATTTATTGAAAACACACATTATGAAGCATTCCTTTGGGGTCTACAAATTGCAAGTACCATCTTGACACATGTTGAGGGAATAATTTCCTTTTCATTTTCCCAGTTGCCATTATTGCTATGTGCCACAGAATCATCCCTCTTCTGAGAAATTCAAGAAATTCTTCTTGATCAGCTATTTAACAAACACCCAGAATAATTGATCTCTTTGTTGCCCAAATAGTATAATTTATGATTATGCATTTGAGGGTATCAGGTGTTCAGTCCATGGTCTGTCAGAGGAGCATACCTTGAGTGCACTTTCAGTCAACTTTTGCTGATGCAGTAAGTTGCAGTTATGGTTGGGTGTGGAGTGAGAGGGAGGGATTTGCTCAACCAGCACTTAAACGTGTTCTGCGACTGACAAAAATTCTTCTACCATCCATTGTGTTATCATGTTTCAGCCAAATGGCGATCATTCTTTTCCCATGCAGAAACAGACATCATCATTAGAGAGTGAGCATTCCTAGATTGTACCCTTCACTTTTCTGTTGATTCTATCCTGAATATGGGAGCAGTTCCTTATGAAAATTATCCTAAATTGAACTTTGGCATTTGCAGAAGCCTGCCTCACATTTACAGAATTCTACCCCTCTGTATAAGGCATGCTAGAGATATGTCTTAAAGTTTCAGTTGCATGCTTAACATAAATGGCAACAGCTCAAAATATGTTTCACTACAGTTTTGAGACTTGCTTTTGGGTTCAAGTGTACGATTTTTTTGTTTCGTTGTTTCATAACTGACATTTTCTTCGCATTCCTTGTTGAAGTGATGTTTGTACTGCAACATACTTGTGCTCTTCTTTCATGTTTGTACTGCAACATACTTATGCTCTTCTTCCATGTTTGTACTGCAACATACTTATGCTCTTCTTTCACAGTTTCAGTTTTGCTCTTCATGGGTGTTTTACAAGTGATGAGGTTTTTAAATGGGCATCTGCATTACATGCAGTGGTATTGAAATGAAACATAAGAAAGGCACCTATGATTAAATTCTGGTGGAACAAAGCCTGGTATATAAAAGACCTAACAGAACAGCAGGAAATGGAAAACAGTGAATAAACTCAGAACTTTAGCCAAATGTGATTCAGTGTTAAAGTATCGATCCAGTATTCAAGAAATGAGAAAAAGTCAGTGAACACAATATAGGTAATCCACGAAGTAAATATATGCTCAGTGCAATTATGTGCTCTATCCTTTGCATCAGTGTAAGCTCAGAAAGCAGCACCTACCTGTTGGACATGGATTTTACTGTTTTAGAAAACAGTCAAATTAACCGTGTAATGCCCCTGTTAAGTACAAAACTGACACACAAACCAGGATATTGAATTGTCTCTGTCATCATAGGGCTGTGTTCTTGTGCTGCCATCTTTTGGTTAGATTCTGCTGAGTTTTTTTTTTAAATTTTTATTGGTCGCTTATGTTTTGGGAAAACGTAAGGAAATTATCCCATATGTTGTTAATTTTGATGGATGGATCCTTGTTGTAAGCTTGATATAATTGATTGAAATTTCGATAGATTCATAGATAAGTGCATTTCCATCCTGCGTAATTTGAAATGACTTTTGCTTCTTCCCAAATAGGTGTTAGCACTTCATCAGTAACTGTTTTAACTAGTTCTGTTGATTTTTTTGTGTATACAGTGTATTTAACATTTCATTTTTGTTGTTTAAATTACACAAAAATCTAAAATTCACTATGGAAATAGAACAGCCAAACCCACAACTTATGTGGATATATGAATTACTAAGAATAATCAAGAAATCAGCACCACAATATTTAGAAAGCACAATTGGTTCCCTGATATTATTCTGACAAAATCTTACTCACTTGGGTCTTGCAAAAAAGCAGTTTTCTGATCTTACGTAAATTGTGCCAATAATATTATAAGTGACTTGAAACTGAAACATGAAATTCTAGAGTTAAAAGAAATTGCTTTACTCAATGGATACAACGCCTACATTATTGCCAAACTCTGTAAATACTTGATTCTATTTTGCTGTTATAAAAAATAAGTACACCGAAGAGCCATTACATTATGACCACCTATCTAATAAGCTGTAGGACTTCCTTTAGCCCGCAAAACAGCGGCCATTTGACAAGGAATTGATTCGATGAGGTGGCATTAGGTATCTGGTATCATAATGTCAACAGCAGGTTCTAGAGTTCCTGTACATTTGGGGGGGGGCGTGATTTAGTGCGAGCCCGATTTTCCAAGTCGAACCACAAATGTTCAATTAGGTTCATGTCAGGTGAATTTGGGTGAACTTGGTCTGCAACGATGTTCACATACCTGACATCTGTCAGGGATATTGATATTGGGATAACGGTGCCTAAAGTGTCCCAAGAAAATATCGCCTACAGCCTAACACCGCCGTCGACGGCCTCTTTCCGCCCAACAGTGCATCCAGCTGCCATAGCCTCCACTAATAATCGGCGTATCCGTGCTTTGCTGTCTACGAGATGCACCAGGAATCTTGATTCGTCCGACCAGGCCACTTTCTTCCAATCATCCATGGTCCAAATCTCGATCTTGGGGCCCATTTCATGTGTTGTTGGTGATGATGTGCAGTAAGCATGGGGACCTGGCTGGGTCTTCGGCTAGGTAGGCCCATGCGCAGAAGACTGTGATGAACTGTGCGCTTTGACACATTGCCCTGATCACTACTGTTGTAGCTGCGGGTGATTTGTTGCACTGTGGCCCTGCTATTGCCGTGAACAATGTGTGATACTCTCTGGCATCAATGAGCTGCAAACAACACACAGCTGGATGATGGTTTGATTTTTGGGCATCTGTGCACCACTTTTGATATGTACTCACTACAGTGGCACGTGCACAATCCACAAGCTGCACCGTTTCCGAGATCATAGTTCTGAGGCACCGTGCCATCACAATTTGTCCTTTATCAAACTCCGATAAATCGGCACCTTTTTCCATTCCGACACCGAACACTCTACTAACTGAAAGCCGGTCCTTAGGTTGTATATATATTGCTCTGTGAACTTCACCTACGCCACCGTTCAATCTCCAGGCATGCACATTTCTGTTGGCTGGAGGTGGTCATAATCGAGTGTCTCATTGGTGTGTATAGGTTTTATTCGATATGCACCAGCTATTTCCAGCTGGATTCAAAAGAAGCTCAAAAAGAAAATATCAACATAGTCATCAGTCAAGGACCTTCAGTTGCACAACAACTGAGGAAGAATAAAGACCCATCAAAAACAGAGAACAAAAAAAATGGAGTGTAGTTTATCTTTTTACTCAACAGGTGGTTGCACTAAGAAGAAATACATAGGAATGACCAAAAGAGCTTTATCAACCTGCCTTAAAGAACATAAACAAAATGTTATTAATTCACAAACTGCAAATCTAATTAAAACAGCTATTGATGAAGAGTTTATACCTGTTTGGGAAGAAGCAATAGTCATCTCAAATTATGCAGGGCGGAAATGCATTCTTACCCATGAATCTATCAAAATTTCAAATTATCAAACTTGCAACAAGGAGACCCATCCATTAAAATTTACAATATCTGGGATAATTTTCTTAAGTTTTTCCCAAGTATAAGTGGCCAATCAAAATTTTCTGAAAATTCAGCAGAATCCAGCCAAAAGATGGCAGCACGAGACCACAGCCCTATGATGATATCAAAAATTGATCAAGAACAGAACATACACAATTTCATGGCAGAGAGCCCTAGCAGCTGAAACCATGGTCCCATTTTAGTTCACTGGCATTTGTTTTTGAATCATAATCTTTGATTCAAAAACAAATCTATGCATGATAAAATACCATTAGCAATTTCTGATCAACTTTGTTATATAAGAGGGTTGTACTGAAAGCAATGCAAAAGTGGGCATACCTTTTCTATTAACTGACAGAGGTCATTCAAATTGCACATGTTGGTAGATTAACTCTCTCTATATACAATATGCTCAACATAGTATATTGTATATAGAGAGAGTATATATATATATGGGATGTAAGGTCAGGTGATGCGTAATATCACAGCCTCTCCTTGACAAATGTCAACCCCGCCTTCTCGTGGTGCATCCTGTTCCCACTAAAGGGGCTCTGACGACCGCCAATAGCGGTATAACTATACCATCGGGATCAGAGGAAATGCTATCCCACACTCACCAACCCGCTTGACCAGCGTGGTGAGTTATGGCCAAACACCTCCAAAATGACTCTACAACTTAAATCTTGGCCCTCAGTCTCCGGCAGCTGGAGTGTACCTGGCCAAGGCAGCGGCCAGTTCGACATGAAGGCAGAGGGTGCTAAGAATCCCCGGAGGACCGGACTAGGCTGCCATCTGATGCTGACCTTGGCTACGTATAATGGACGCTCCCTATCTTCTGATTCAAGGCTTCTTGAATTGGAAGAGGAACTACAAAGGATCAAGTGGGACATAGTCGGGCTAAGTGAGGTAAGGAGAAAAGGAGAAGATCACATTGAACTGAAAAGTGGACATCTCTTCTACTATCGTGGAACAGATACTGGCAGAACTAGTGATGTTGGATTTCTAATAAACAAGAAACTGAAGGATAAAGTGGTAGAAGTTGAAAGTTCCTCTGACAGAGCTGCACGACTCGTTATCCAACTCTCGAGAAGATACCAGGCTCAGATTATTCAAACTTATGCACCCACCACAAGTCATCCTGAAGAAGAAATTGAAGAATTTTATGAGGAAATTCGTCATCTAAATAATAAAGGTAAGCAGCACTTGAAGGTAATTATGGGAGATTTCAATGCAAAAATAGGGCAACAGAATGAAACTTCAGTAGGTAAATTCAGTCACGGCAACAGAAACCAGCGTGGAAATACTCTCGTTGAGTTTGCAGAGGCAGAAGGATTTTTCATCTTGAACCCCTTTTTCAAGAAAAAGCCACACAGGAAATGGACATGGAGACATCCAAATGGAACGACAAGTGAAATTGATTTTATTATGTGTAACAAAAAATTTGTCATAGAAGACTGCAGTGTGCTAAACAAGTTCAACACAGGTAGTGACCATAGATTGATGAGATGTAAGATGCACCTCAACACTAAACTCGAACATGGCAAGCTCATAAGACAAACAAAATGTATTGACATAACCAACCTTAAAAAACACCATAATACTTTCAAGTTGGAACTGAAGAACAGATTCTCTGCTTTAGAAGGCCTAACATCGGAAGAAGTGGATATTTCTGAAGTTAACAGAAAAGTAACCAAAGCTCTTATGGAAACAGCAACAAAATTAGCTGGGTCTAAGAACAAGTTGCATATGAACAAATTATCGGGAAAAACCAAAATGTTGATGCAAAAAAGAAGAGAGCTGAGGACAACTAAAGAAGATGTGACTTCCAAAGTGGAATATATAGAACTATGCAAGACAGTACGAAAAAGTATCACTGAAGATGTAAGTAAATTCAACTGTGAGCTAGTGAGGAAAGCAATTGAAAACAACCAAAGCCTAAAGATAGCAAAGGAATATCTCAGTAAGGGAAGAAAACAGATTATGGCACTGAGAAAAGAAGATGGTTCTGTAACAAGAAATAGAGGTGGAATTTTGACATGAGTGAAAGATTTCTACTCCAAATTATATGAAAGGGATGATACATGTACTCCAGACATCATGAAAGGTACCAGAGTTCTTCCAGTCCTCCCAGCAGAAGTTGCACATGCAATCAAGAACATGAAGTGGGGGAAAGCTCCAGGAGAAGATGGAATTACTGTAGACTTTATTTTTTAAATACACCACAGTTGAATAATTACGAAACGCATATAGCGTATGAAATCCGTTTATTTTCGTGGTGTAGTCAGCACAAATATTTGCCAAGCTTTCGCACTCCACTGGGAGGCTTTTTCAAGGCAATGATAGACACAAAAAATGCAGAGAATTGGAACATGTAAAGAACGAAGATGATTTTTGAAAATAACGCGGGTGACATCACGAGCATATTACATGAATTTTTTATCACATAATTATACAGAGCGCCATGATGTGTTTTCATCTTTTAATAATGCATGCCAAACCATTGGTAGTTCCGTAGAGATTATATCATTGCATGCCACTTTGTTGGATAGGATTTTCACTGTTTCCCTGATGGCAGTCTCTTTGAAATTCGTGTAAGGGGCAATTCTTCTAATATTATTCCATACAGGAGTGGCTGAGCAATGCATGACTTCTCTGGCGAGGGCTGTATTCTGCATGCCTTGCTTCACACTTCATACGTGTTCTTTGCATCTAGTGTCCAAGGATCGCTTTGTCATTCCGATATATACCTTTTCCGTGTTGTCAGGATATACCAACGGTATAGCGTACTCACCCGCCTTTTCTTTCTCACACTGTCTATCCTTGCAGCTTGATATTATATGTGATAACGGGGTCGGGGACTTCATTGCTATTAATATGCTGTATTTGCGTAATAAATTCTTTAACCAATATGTAAAGCCTGGGATATATGTGATGGATCCTGCGTATCTCATTGTCCTACTAGGTGATTTTTCTATTGCTGATATTATACGATTTCTCACAGTCTTATGTACTCTGTCTATATCATCCTTCTTATATCCAGCCTTTAGACCTTTGCTATAGATATTCTATCTGAATAATAAAGAAGTTGAGATTATCTATAGCAAAGGTCTAAAGGCTGGATATAAGAAGGATGATATAGACAGAGTACATAAGACTGTGAGAAATCGTATAATATCAGCAATAAAAAAATTGCCTAGTAGGACAATGAGATACGCAGGATCCATCACATATATCCCAGGCTTTACATATTGGTTAAAGAATTTATTACTGAAATACAGCATATTAATAGCAATGAAGTCCCCGACCCCGTTATCACATATAATATCAAGCTGCAAGGATAGACAGTGTGAGAAAGAAAAGGCGGGTGTGTACGCTATACCGTTGGTATATCCTGACAACACAGAAAAGGTATATCGGAATGACAAAGCGATTCTTGGACACTAGATGCAAAGAACGCGTACGAAGTGTGAAGCAAGACATGCAGAATACAGCCCTCGCCAGAGAAGTCATGCATTGCTCGGCCGCTCCTGTATGGAATAATATTAGAAGAATTGCCCCTTACACGAATTTCAAAGAGACTGCCATCAGGGAAACAGTGGAAATTCTATCCAACAAAGTGGCATGCAATGATATAGTCTCTACGGAACTACCAATGGTTTGGCATACATTATTAAAAGATCGAAACACATCACGGCGCTCTGTATAATTACGTGACAAAAATTCATGTAATATGCTCGTGATGTCCCCGCGTCATTTTCAAAAATCATGTTCGTTCTTTACATGTTCCAGTTCTCTGCATTTTTTGTGTCTATCATTGCCTTGAAAAAGCCTCCCAGTGGAGTGCGAAAGCTTGGCGAATATTTGTGCTGACTACACCACGAAAATAAACGGATTTCGTACGCTTATATGTGTTTCGTAATTATTACTGTAGACATCATACAAGAAGCTAGTGGAGAAATCGAAACAGTACTCGCCCAAATTTTCACTCAAGGCCTTAATGAAGGGAAGATTCCTGAGGATTGGAACAACGCTACAATGATCCTGCTACATAAAAAACGTGACATTGAGGATCTCAGGAACTACAGACCTATCAGCCTCCTCTCAGTGGTTTATAAAATCTTCACTAAAGTTCTTTCACACCATTTGAAGGTAACGCTGGACATGGCTCAACCGAGAGAACAAGCTGGATTCAGGAGTGGCTACAGCACAATAGATCATATCCACGTACTGAAAGAACTAATTGAAAGAGCGAGGGAATATGAACTTCCATTGTGCATGGCTTTTATTGATTACGAAAAAGCCTTTGATTCGGTGAAACTATCAGCAGTTACAATGGCTCTGAAATCCTGCGGTATTGAAGATGCATACATTAATATTATTAATAACATATATGAAAATGCAAGTGCAAAGATTCGGCTGTTTGAAAATACAACACACATAAAAATTGGAAAGGGAGTGAGACAAGGTGACACCATATCTCCGAAGCTCTTTAATGCCACATTGGAAAATGTCTTTCAATCACTGAACTGGGAAAACAAAGGGATAAAGATTAATGGAGATTATCTAACCCACCTTCGTTTTGCCGACGACGTAGTCATTTTTGCAACTACCCCACCAGAGCTGCAGAGTATGATACAGGAACTTGCTGACAAGAGTAAAGAAGTGGGATTAAAAATGAACTTTCAGAAGACAAAAGTGATGTTCAATGCTTTTACAAGAAATGAAGATTTATCGATTGATGGAGAAAAACTGGAGATAACAGACACGTACGTTTATCTTGGACAGCAGATATCAAGTGAGGGTCACATTGATGAAGAAATTAATCGGCGTACAAAACTTGCCTGGAGAGCTTTTGGAAGAAACAGCATAATTTTCAAGAGCAATATGCCATTATGTCTCAAAAGAAAAGTGTTTGATCAATGCATCCTTCCAGTGCTTACGTATGGTGCAGAGACATGGACCTTAACTAAAAGAGACATACAAAGGCTGCAGACAACTCAAAGAAGCATGGAGAGCATATATATATATATTCTTCGTGTTAAATTCTAAAATTTTTCCTTAGTCTTCAGTTTTGCTATTAAGTATATCATCATCATCATTGTCAACCATTATCAATCCACTGCTGGACGAAGGTCTCCCCAAGTTTCCTCCACAACGGTCTGTCTTGTGCCAGTCTCCTCCATGTCACTCCCGCATATTTACGAATTTCATCCACCCATCTCCCATGTGGTCTTTTTCTGGGTCTTTTCCTGTCCCTTGGAATCCAATCTAAAATTTCGGCCGTCCATCTATGGTCTGTCCTTCTGGCAGTATGTCCAGCCCATTGCCATTTCAGGGATTTAACTCTGATCATGATGTCTTCCACTCTTGTCATTTTCGGATCCACGAGTTCCTCTTCTTATCTCTCCTGGTTATACCAAGCATGCACCTCTCCATGCTTCTTTGAGTTGTCTGCAGCCTTTGTATGTCTCTTTTAGTTAAGGTCCACGTCTCTGCACCATACGTAAGCACTGGAAGGATGCATTGATCAAACACTTTTCTTTTAAGACATAATGGCATATTGCTCTTGAAAATTATGCTGTTTCTTCCAAAAGCTCTCCAGGCAAGTTTTGTACGCCGATTAATTTCTTCATCAATGTGACCCTCACTTGATATCTGCTGTCCAAGATAAACATACGTATCTGTTATCTCCAGTTTTTCTCCATCAATCGATAAATCTTCATTTCTTGTAAAAGCATTGAACATCACTTTTGTCTTCTGAAAGTTCATTTTTAATCCCACTTCTTTACTCTTGTCAGCAAGTTCCTGGATCATACTCTGCAGCTCTGATGGGGTAGTTGCAAAAATGACTACGTCATCAGCAAAACGAAGGTGGGTTAGATAATCTCCATTAATCTTTATCCCTTTGTTTTCCCAGTTCAGTGATTGAAAGACATTTTCCAATGTGGCATTAAAGAGCTTCGGAGATATGGTGTCACCTTGTCTCACTCCCTTTCCAATTTTTATGTGTGTTGTATTTTCAAACAGCCGAATCTTTGCGCTTGCATTTTCATAGATGTTATTAATAATATTAATGTATGCATCTTCAATACCGCAGGATTTCAGAGCCGTGGTAACTGCTGATGGTTTCACCGAATCAAAGGCTTTTTCATAATCGATAAAAGCCATGCACAATGGAAGTTCATATTCCCTCGCTCTTTCAATTAGTTCTCTCAGTACGTGGATATGATCTATTGTGCTGTAGCCACTCCTGAATCCAGCTTGTTCTCTCGGTTGAGCCATGTCCAGTGTTACCTTCAAGCGGTGTGAAAGAACTTTAGTGAAGATTTTATAAACTACTGATAGGAGGCTGATAGGTCTGTAGTTCCTGAGATCCTCAATGTCACCTTTTTTATGTAGCAGGATCATTGTAGCATTGTTCCAATCCTCAGGAATCTTCCCTTCATTAAGGCATCGAGTGAAAATTTGGGCGAGTACTGTTTCAATTTCTCCACTTGCTTCTTGTATGATGTCTATAAGTAATTCCATCTTCTCCTGGAGCTTTCCCCCGCTTCATGTTCTTGATTGCATGAGCAACTTCTGCTGGGAGGACTGGAAGAACTCTGGTACCTTTCATGATGTCTGGAGTACATGTATCATCCCTTTCATATAATTTGGAGTAGAAATCTTTCACTCTTGTCAAAATTTCGCCTCTATTTCTTGTTATAGAACCATCTTCTTTTCTCAGAGCCATAATCTGTTTTCTTCCCTTACTGAGATGTCCCTTTGCTATCTTTAGGCTTTGGTTGTTTTCAATTGCTTTCCTCACTAGCTCACAGTTGAATTTCCTTACGTCTTCAGTGATACTTTTTCGTGCTGTCTTGCATAGCTCTATATATTCCACTTTGGAAGTCACATCTTCTTTAGTTGTCCTCATCTCTCTTCTTTTTTGCATCAACATTTTGGTTTTTCCTGATAATTTGTTTACATGCAACTTGTTCTTAGACCCAGCTAATTTTGTTGCTGTTTCCATAAGAGCTTTGGTTACTTTTCTGTTAACTTCCGAAATATCCACTTCTTCCGATGTTAGGCCTTCTAAAGCAGAGAATCTGTTCTTCAGTTCCAACTTGAAAGTATTATGGTGTTTTTAAGGTTGGTTATGTCAATACATTTTGTTTGTCTTATGAGCTTGCCACGTTCCAGTTTAGTGTTGAGGTGCATCTTACATCTCACCAATCTTAAGTATATATATATATATATATATATACTTAAGAGCAAAACTGAAGACTAAGGAAAAAATTTTAGAATTTAAAACGATTCTATATGTATTTTTTTGCTTA
Source organism: Macrothele yani (assembly GCA_039090855.1). NCBI lineage: Eukaryota > Metazoa > Arthropoda > Arachnida > Araneae > Macrothelidae > Macrothele > Macrothele yani. The sequence continues at coordinate 62,369,631 of CM077029.1, forward strand.
GGTATCTTCTTTATAGAATATATATATATATATGTATACTCAACATAGTCTGCATCACAAGCTATATACTCAAGATAGTCTGCATCACAAGTGATGAATTTGCACCATCGTTGAACCCAACTCTCGAATTTTCTTTGAAAAAAATTTGGGTGTGGACTGTTATACCCACTTCTTCAAAGTCACTTTCACCTCATCTGTGTCATCAAATCGTTGTTCCCGGAGACTGCCCTTCATTGGAACGAACAGGTGAAAGTTGGGGGCATCAGATCTGGGCTGTACAGTGGATGGAAGTCCATCGGCCAGCCTAATTTGCTGATCGCCTGATTTGTTGCCAAAGATGTGGGTGGTCTCACATTGTCATGGTGAATGTGAATCCTTTTCAGATTCTTGTTCGGTCTCTTTCTCCTTATGGCTTCTCTAAGCTTCTTGAGTGTCTCAATGTACTGTTCGCTGATCACAGTTGGGCCACATTCCAGAAAATCAAGAATGACACCCCTGTCATCCCCCAAAAACCAGTCACCATGACCTTTTGTGCTGATCCCTAGCTCTTGAACTTCTTAGGCTTTGGTGAAGAGGTGTGATGCCATTCCATAGATTGATTCTTCATTTCTGGATCATAAAGATATGCCCATATTTCATCCCCTGTCACCAGACTAGAAAAACATTTCTTCATTTGCTTCAAATGCTTCCAACAGAACAGAGCAGACTTCCACCCTTCTCTCCTTTAAATCAGGTGTCAACTGCTGAGGTACCCACTTTGCACACACTTTCCAATACCCTAAGTCTTTCACCATCTTCTCTATGGCATTGTGATCACAGTCCAGTTGTGCAACAAGCTCAGGGATTGTGACTCTTCTCTCTGCGCGAATCAATTCATCCAGTTGCTGACAATTTGTGTCATTGGTCACAGACATTGGTCTCCCACTGTGTGGTTTGTCTTCAATGCTGGCTTCCCCTTCTTTAAACTTCATCCATTTGTGCACATTGCTCTTGTCAATGGTGTCATCTCCATAAACATTCTGTAGTCTTCTGTAGATGTTTGACATCCTCCACCCTTCTTTCGTCAAGGCCTCAATGACGGCATGCTGCTTCTGCTTGGAATCAATTATTTACCTGCAGTGAAGAAGGGTTACTATAGAGCAGGGGTGCACAGCCCGCGGGCCGCTTGCGGCCCTCAAAGTCAGTTTATGCGGCCCGCAGATAAATATTTTATACTATTGAAAACGTGAATATATATATTGTGAATGATGAGATTTTTTTCCCATTATTTGTAGGCCCTAGTTGAAATAAGAAAATTATAAAAATGTTTCGTTAACTAGCAAATTTTCCAACAATGAAAAGTTTTGTTGAAAGTTCTGAATTCCATGTAAATGTGGCTAAATATGCATCTCTTGTAGTGGACCTTCACAATGAGTTTAAAAGACGATTTGAAGATATAAGAAAATTCGAGGTTTTGTTTGATATGTTTTCTCTACCATTCACTACTGACGTTGCGTCAGTGCCACTAGATTTCCAGATTGAATTAATTGATCTTCAGTGTAACAATGAGTTAAAAACAAAATACTCTGAAGTTTCTCTCCTCGAATTTTACAAAAATTACTTACCGAAAGAAATGAAATTGCTCAAAGATCATGCTTTAAAAACGGCAACGTTGTTTGGAAGTACCTACTTATGCGAGCAATCGTTTTCTTTGATGAAACAAATAAAGTCAAAGTGTCGTTCCCGTTTAAGTGATACACTATTGGAGGGAAACTTGCGCATTACCATCTCTAACATTGAACCTGATATTGACAGACTATTGAAAAATAAACAATGCCAAGCATCTCATTAGGAGCATTAGGCTACTACTTGATTTGATGGTCAGTTTGACGATATACTGATTTTAATTTTTTATATACTTTGATGTTAAGAATTCTGTTTTTTGTAAAAATAAAAATTTTACAACCTTGTGATAGTATTTTATTTTATATACCCCTAAACCTTTTCCAATTAGGAGTAAGTTGATTGTAAATCAGTAATTTGATAACTTAATAACACAATTTGCCAAAAAACTTCAAAAATGGATTTAAACCATTTAGAGGACACAAAAATGGTATTGAAACACATTTTTTGTCTGCTGGTAAAATAGGTTATTCGGATAATAGTAAAATTAGCTTTAGCGGTAGGGTTTGGCAAGTGCCTATGTGAAAAGGTAACTTGCGGCCCGCCACTTATTATGTAAAAATAAACTTGGCCCCCACTTATAAAAAGGTTGTGCACCCCTGCTATAGAGGAAGAGTTACTCTACTAACATGCACAATTTGAAAGACCTCTGTCAGTTAATAAAGTTATGCACACTTTTGCATAACGTTTGGTACACCCTCTTAATTATCACCCTGTTGATATTTGTAGGGTGTTAAAAATGTTTGAGGAAATCTTGGCCACATCTGTGTTTCATATGGGAGATAAGACTTTTGAGGTATTACATACAGCAAATGCAGGATACGGGTTTTGCTTTACCCCAGGTCTTGTAGGTGTGACAAAAAAAAAAAAAAAAAAAAAAAAAAAAAAGATTTTAGTTTTTGAGCTTAAGATGGTCAATTTTATGCTATTGTTTTAATTTCCTGATAAGTTCAGTGAATTTATTATATCTTTGTTTCAGCTGTGTTAGTCTTAATAAAATATCTTCATTGTGCAAAGTATGCCTCATGGTTTCCTGGAGCAGTTTGCCTATACAAATACATTCCACTGAGGTGCTTCTTTAAATTCTGGAAGAAAACAAATCGCTAGGAGTCCGAGGTGTGGAGAATGTGGAGGGCAGTGCAGCTGGTGAAGTATATATTTCTGAACAGCAGTCTCAGAAATGACTTTTTTTTTTTTTTTTTTTTTGCTGGAGTTCTCAGTGAGAAATAACACTACTGAACTCAATCTCTCATAATACTTTTCTGCAATTGCCTTCTCAGTCAAAGTAATGGGCTGGTGTAATATTGATCAGTTATAGTTGTCATATGCAGTACATAATCAGTAGCAGCCTGTCATTATACTGTAATATTGCTACTGTTATTTCATTTGGTGATAGTTGTCTCCCCCCCCCCCAAATCGTGTTGCACATGACATGTTTCATACTTTCATTTAGAATCTTAAGTCGTACAAGCCCAGGCTTATCACCTTGCTTGGTAGCTAGAATCTTAAGTTGTACAGCCCAGGCTTATCACCCTGCTTGGTAGCTCAAAAGACTATTATGGAAACAGTTTCTATTAGTTCAAACAAAGGCAGTTATGCCAAATTTGTTTATTTAATATAAGTGTATTCAACATTGGGAAGGTATGAGTGTAACGTGACAGATGTTTTTGAAATGAACTTGTTTTTGTAATAATTTCTAAGGGGTGTATTTATTGCAGTTGAAGGGTTATAAATACAATACTTTATGCACACTTAACAAAAGGCATACCATGATTAATGTGTGACAAAAGCTGATCTACTTGGTCTATTTATTTAAACTAGCTATGAACATAGGGAATTCAAATGAAAAACTGTCCAGAAATGTCTGCAAATTCATTCTTTTGACTAAGAATCTAATCTTGCAATCAACAGTCCTCAACAAAACCACTAGTGCAATTGTCTGATACATGTTATCTTTGTACACCAACTGGGAGGACTTCTCAGTTAAGTTTGGGCAGCTTTTGCAATCAGTGTAAGTAGAGTCACCTACATGATGTAGGTTGTGTGGTAGTGTATACCCTCTGTCCCAGCCAATAATGCTACAGGAAATCTAAAAATGTCACGTGATTTTAAGATTATTTTTTTCACTTTTTTAAAGTAGCCCGATTTCTAGTATAATTTTTTTTTTGCTGGAAGCCACCTTATTTTGTAGCATGCTACTGCTGCAACTACATTTTTTATTTGTAGTAATTCTACATGCCACACTGCTGCTGTAACAGCATTTTGTTTTATGTGTAGTGATTCTACAATGCATGCTACAACTGCATTTTTTTTTATTTGTAGTGATTCTATGTGCCATGCTACTGCAAAAGTAGCATGTTACTTTCAATCAGTGTTACTAACCCTGTAGTCTGTAGCTAAATGAACTTTTAGGCAGATTTCGTCCCCTGATTACTTCAAGAAACCAATCCTGAGAAGGATGATCTTCAAGTGACCTTCTACCACATTTACAGAGAAGTGTTGACTCTGAGTTGTGTAATAACATCGTGTAGAATCCCCATTGACTTAAACCGTGCATTTTTAAATACTGAATGACAAATTTCTTCCATTCATTAAAAATTCAGTTGGGGGCATAGTGCTTCACATTGACTGTTTTCCATTTTGTTACAAACTAAGACAAATGATCTTGCAGAAAACTTCAGCATTTGATATCCAGTAGCTGTTGTGTCATTTTTACGCTGCTCAAGAATGATGCATTGCTGATAAACATTATCAACCTCAATATGTTATGCATCATATTATTTCAGAACATATTGATGTCTTCTGTAAATGACTAATTTTGGAATGAGACTTCCTGAACTTAATTTACAAATCCAAAAGTTAAGTAAAATGTTTGACAGTGTTTAGATTGGTTTCACTTTTGATTTATCAGTTGTGCCTCTGTTCAACTAATTTCATTCCCCCCACCTTCTCTTTTATAGGCACGTCGCCAAGAAATTGCTCTATGTTCATATGAATCAGCACCTAATCCAGCTGACCACGTAACTAAGGCATTTAATCCTGTGACTCATGAAATACATTGAGGGCAGTTGTAATGAATTGTAAATAACAGAATTATTATATTAATTTAATTTTGCTAAATAAAGTTTTCTTATTGCTCGCAGTACATCTTTGTTTTTTTTTTTTTTGTTTTTTTTTTACGAAGTTTGGTATTTCAGCTCTTTGTTAGAGATTCCTTAGTTTCCTGTACCATGTTCATTAAAATTTCACAAGATTTTAATCAGAATGAGTTAAACTGAAATTTTATCAACTTTATCTCATTTACCATATTTTTTTAAAGGAATTGCCATTTTTATGTTAAATCCAAATATTCATTTTCTAGTATTTAGTAATAGAAAACAGGTTATTTTACTGGTGTGTGGCCCTTCTTGAAGTCAATTAGCACTTGTTATAACATTTTAGACCCTAATCTATCAAAATGTAATTTTCTTTGAACATTTGACCATTAGTCCTACTTTGGTGGCGAAGTGGAAAGAATGCTTGCCTGTTTTAATTGTGGAAACCTTTCCTCAACCTATATTTTGAGGTTACTCACCTTTATTCCCTAAATCTTTTAGGAGGTTTTCGTCTCTACACATTTCCAACCCGTATTTTTCTTATTTACATCGTGGTTCGAGGCCACAAAAAATAAAAATAAAATAAAAATAAAAAATCATTTTCAACTCACGCAAACTTCACTCCCTTCCCTTCTTTTCACTATGACCAAATTCAGATTCAAAATAATCTACCATAAATATACACAATTGAACTCCCTAAAACACATTAATCTAATTAAAACATCCATCAATAAAAACCTATTTACACATTTCCTAAAACGTCAAAGTTAAAAAGCTGTAACCCAAAATTATTTACAATTGCACATCAGTGCCCAATTAAAATAAACCCAAATACCTGACACAACCACTATATTCAACACTCACGGACCTCTCTCCCCTCAGAAACGAGCATAACAACCAAGCACTTTCAGCCACTGCCCTGGCCATTTTCAAGGAGCGGACGCAACAGATGTACCACCTGTCACCATCCATGAAACGTAGCGAATGTTCCAGTGCTCGCGCGGCGGCGTCTCATTTTACATTCTCTTTCCTCAACCATTCTACTTTTTTTCTTTGTTGTAATGTTCATGAGACACTGGACATCACAAACAAACAGAATACCGGGTTATTAAAAGATATGTTTTATTTTCCCCTGTCATTGATAGGCTTTCACCTAGTTATCATATAATACTTGTCTGAATTGTGAATGTAGTACAGTAAAACCTCCTTAAGGACACCTCTGACTAGCTTACCCCTCCATTTAGTGTAAGGTTTTGTGATGCCCAGTCTCTCTAAGTATGTTCAGTTATATATATTTACTTCCAAATAGCAGACCCTCCAATCTTTGTCATAAGATAGTTTAAAACTAAAACATTTAAGGGGAGAGAAAATTGGAAATTTTTTTCTGCTAAGATTTTCTTTAGTTTCTGTGGGCAGAAACAAGGTGACTTTTGTCCTCCAGATCCCCATTACAAATCTACTAGTCTGTTGTTTCAATATGGCAGATCTATTTTTACAGAAGTGGATCTAAACGTCTTGGTGTCTGCTCAAAAAAGAAACTTTTCAAACATACCCAATGGATGCTTCTGGTCAACACGTCAATAATTATTTTAGTGTAACCTCTGTAGCCCCGACTTCACTGACTTATATTCACTGACAACATGACCATTACGGTATCTCGGTTATGGCATTTATTAAAAGTACTAGAAAAAGTTTTAAAGTAACATACCTTGTTATATTCAGGTCAGCAAATAAAAAATGTAGTATTCTTCAACTCCTGTATTGGAGGTTGTCACTTATAAACCACGTAAACATATAATGCAATGTACATATGTATATATTGATAATCCCTCGTGAAGAAGTGGATCTGTGTGTCAAAGAAGCAACAAACAGTTTTCTTCCAATGTTTGCAAAGCTTGTAACAAAAGGGATATGGAGGGATTAGCACTACTAAAGAATTTTTAAAAATACATTTTGAAAAAAAAAAAGCTGAGTAGCAAGAGACGTTTTTATCAGATTTTTGCATCCAAAAATTTGATTTAATTAAATAGTGAGCGGTAAGTTTGTACATTTAAAATTCAGGGTGTAAACATACACTGGGGTCAAAAGTTAATCCTAATGAACAAAAAAAGTATTAAACTACAAAAATGAGGAAGCACAAGGAAATTGGCTGTTTACTATACAAAGATACTGTAGTGAGGAATTAAATGTGCAGTATACAAATCATATTAAAAAAAAATGAACCAGGAAAATGTACCAACAGTTCAAAATGGTGAAAGAAGGAATTTTCCAGAGAAATTTCTGATTTTGTACAATGGTCTAGTAAGGCGTATGGTGACCTCTTACAGTGATGCCAGTGTTGCGCCAATATCTTGTTCTGCTGACAAGGGAAACAACTCTGTGGCAGCAAATTACACTCCTAACAAGAGCAGATAAGACTTCTGAAAGGAGTTTGATGACTTGCAGTACGTCTCCCCAATGTATCCCTCACATGTGCTATTGGGTTGAGGTCTGGGGAATGTGCTGGCTGTGGCACACTGTGGATATCTTCACTTTCCAGTTAATCATAGGCAATAGCAGCTCTATGAGGTCTTGCTTTTATCTCCCATGAACAGGTAATTGTAACCAAAGCACCCTGCAAAAGCTTCTCGTTTTAATCAAGTATTTCTTCTCTGTGTATCTCCAGCATGTTAAAGTTCCATCAGAATAGACTTGGAGCTGTGTGTGCCCATTGGACACAATGCCACCCCAGACAAGCTCACCCCACCTCTGTAATGGTGCACTCCTTGGGTATTTGTGGGGAAATGACTGGTTCCAGGTTCTCCCCAGATGAGAACACGGTGGGTATCGCTCTAAAGACTGAACCTGGATTTGTCGGAGAACAGGACATTGGTCCGTTGATTTTAGTCTGTCTCAATGTTATCTGCACACAGTGCCCTGGAATTTCTTGCTGACAGTGAGTGGGATTCAAACTGCAGATTGCATCTCTCATATGGTCCTTGTTTGTTGAACCGTCTGTTTACTGTTTGCCTTGAAACAGCTAGTCCATCAGCGCAGATACCTCTAGAGCAAGCACTTTCGCTGACATCAACCTTTTGCATCTCGCTGTTAAGTAATGTCACATTCCTATCATCCTGAGCTGTAACATGTGAACAGCCTGCCACAGGATCTTGTATCCTGGTATCTTCTCAATGGATTGATTCACGCCAGTGGCTCTGGCAACATTACTCTGTCTGGCTGGATTGCAACATTCCGATAATTTGACCACATATAAACTTATCCACTTGCCACCTTTTTGACATAGTTTTAATAAATTCTACTTCTAGGGGGCATGATTACAAGAAATGTCACTTTTTGAATTTTTTGCAGCTCTTTCTCAACTTCACAAATGTGCTGCTTCTCCTTTTATTCCAATTACACTAGTTAACAAGGTTTTTGCCACGTGGATGGAAATACTTGTACAATATTCTAGAGGATAATGCTTACCTTGGCATTCCTTTCTAGCGACGAGAAACATTTCACACACGTGTTTTCCGGTCTTTGTTGCTGTTATTGTCCTAAAGTCCGTTGTATGAGATGAAATAACTTTACTTCACACACTTTTCACTGGGGACCTTCGCTTTAGGATTCAAACACACCAACTTTTACCGTTCTTTATGCTCGAAATTTTCGCCCAGTCTCTGGGCATCCTCAGGAGCATGACTACTTTTCCACCAAAGTTCGTGGTTAACTTCGCGCTAATGGAGTCAGATACTCCTTGTTGCCATTCGTCGGATATACTTTCTTGGATACATTTCGTTATCAAGCCCGGCTGGCGCCATCTGTTTCATCATAAAAAAAGTTTTTTCTTTTTTTTTTTCCTATCCCGTTTTTTTTTCTTTTTTGTCGGTTTTTCTTTTGTTCTTTTTCTTGTCTTATTAGTTCTTTCCACAGGCTAGAAAAAAAGTTTTTTATGATGAAACATAGATGGCGCCAGCCGGGCTTGATAACGAAATGTATCCAAGAAAGTATATCCGACGAATGGCAACAAGGAGTATCGGACTCCATTAGCGCGAAGTTAACCACGAACTTCGGTGGAAAAGTCGTCATGCTCCTGAGGATGCCCAGAGACTGGGCGAAAATTTCGAGCATAAAGAACGGTAAAAGTTGGTGTGTTTGAATCCTAAAGCGAAGGTCCCCAGTGACTAAAGCGAAAGTCCCCAGTGAAAAGTGTGTGAAGTAAAGTTATTTCATCTCATACAATGGACTTCAGGACAATAACGGCAACAAAGACCGGAAAACACGTGTGTGAAATGTTTCTCGTCGCTAGAAAGGAATGCCAAGGTAAGCATTATCCTCTAGAATATTGTACAAGTATTTTGAAATAGAGCACGCAAAAGAGAATAGTAGAATGATTAGTGCTATATAATAGTCAGAATTAGAACTACTAATAGGAATGGATGGAAATGTGCGTCTGTAGTCAATTTTTATGTGCTGCTAATGAGCTATCACATCATTTTGTAAAAGAAAAGTGGAAAATAACATTAAAAAAAGCCAAAGATTTGCATAACTTGGTTATGGACCCCAAAGGCTTCACTGGAAATGCTTCTCAGTATATCTCCAGGCAAATTTCCACTTTATGATAATTTTTTATGGTAAGGCGTGAATTATAAGTCGCTGTGCTGCATGCACATATGCCTTTGTTTACGTTGAGCATTCCCCCTTGTTTGCAGGTGCCAGATCAGCACAGACCTGACAACTGTTACGATTTTATCGTATTTAGTACAATAAATCATACTGCATTACGCTAATACTATTTTGCAGCTAAAAATACGATTTTTTTTTAAATAGTCATGTTTTCCCCCCATTGTTTCCCTTTTCAGACAGAAGCCTTGTAGCAGAATCGCTGAGATTTGTTTTGGTCCTGCAGACAAAAATGACGTCCCCAAAACTCTATTAAACCACCTTGAAGACTCCCTATCATAGATGCAAGCTTTCCGCCTTTCAAAATTTCAGAAAACGGAAGTTAGGCGTGGTGAAGATTTCTTCCGTAATCGTAATTTTTTTTGTCGTGAAGGACTATGCACGTCGCAGAATTACTTTGTACTCATCCCCGTAGCAGAATCGCGTCTTCTGCTGACTAACATCGCAGATTTATTTTGTACTCGTCCCCGTTGAAGAATCGCGGTGACATACGTTGCAGGTTTATTTTGTACTTATCCCCGTAGCAGAATAGCGGCGACGGCTGACGTACATTGCAGATTTATTTTGTACTCGTCCCTGTAGAAGAATTGCGGCAACGTACATCGCAAGTTTATTTTGTACTCGTCCCTGTAGCAGAACTGCGGCGATGGCTGACGTACATTGCAGATTTATTTTGTACCCACCCCCGTAGAAGAATCGCGGCGACGGCCACTGCACATCGCAGATTTATTTTGGTCCTGCAGACAAAAACGACATCCCCAGAACCTGATTAAACCAGCTTGCAGACGCCCTAAGATGAAAGTTTTCCACCTCTCAAAATTATTTTGAGTGTCACAAAGGTGACAAAGACAAAATATAGGCTCCCCACATATATTGCATAACATGTTACACAAAATAGTATAACTATATCAGTAATCCGAATTACTTGGTGTAGATTGCAAATCAAAGTTTCCAAGCTTTCACACATCAACCAGATCAGATGGCTTTCTCAACGAAGGTAGACAGCAAACGGCAAACTGAATAATAGAATGCTTCAATAATTTGAACGCGGTGACTTGACAATAAACAAGCAGATGCTAAGTAATTATTCATTCAGAGACTTGAGGCGTCGTGCTCATTAACACGTGGAATCATAGAAGAAAACGAAATGCATTTACTATGTGAAGAACTGGTTCCAAACTCGTGGCAACTCCAGTGAGAGGCTGTCATTGCATGATTTACTGTTGGTGATGATCCCTAAAGTTCCGCGAATGGCAGTAGATTTTGTGGTAGAGTAGGAGGCTAATTTCTTTACGTCATCCCACATAGGAGTAGCTGACTTGAGCTGGACCTCTCTGGATAGGGCTATTGTTACTTTACAGTTCTTTGTCCCTTTTTTGCTCGTTGATTCTAGTTCCAAATGAACGCTTGGTCATTCCAATGTAGTATCGCTTGGAGCCGTCCGGATATTGTAAAGGGATGGCATAAACACCTGCCTCAATAAAAAGCGGGGACTTGTCAGAGTTTCCCTGAAGCATGGCATATAAAGATGTCGGAGACCTGATGCCAACACCAAGGTTCATTTTCTTGAGCGCGTTCTGGAGCTGATAAGAAACATTTGGTATGTATGGAATTGAGCCCAGGTAGCGTAGTTGCGGCGTAGAAAGATTAGTATGACTGGTTTCGACTTTCTTGACATAGCTATGTACCAGGTCCGGGGTGTATCCTGCCTCAGTGGCCAATTCGATAACGTTCTTAAATTCACGTTGTCTGAACTGCAAAGGCTCTTCTATTCGAGAATGGAAGAAAGCTGTCTTGTAACTAGCAGGGCAGCATGAGCTGCGGAGCATCAAATTGATGAGGGATGTGGATTTATAGTAGACTTGGGTACGAAGGCAATTTTCAGGCATCTTGCTCAGTAATACATCCAGATAAGGCAAGGCAAGGCACCATTGTGTTCGAGCTCCATAGTGAAATTGATCGTGGAGTGAATATCATTAATTTTATTTAGGAAAAGCGGCAGAGTTTGATTTCCGTGTGGCCATATGAAGAATATATCGTACGCATATCTCAGCCAGGTAGTAGGCCTTGGGGTGATGTTGGAGAACATATATTGCTCGATTGGGCAAAGTATTGCTTCCGCGAGAATGGCTGAAAGAGAGGATCCCATCAGAGCGCTATTAATCTGTTTGTAAATTTTTCCTTGGAAACTGAAATAGCTGGAACTTGTAACTCTTTCAGCCATTCTTGCGGAATCAATACTTCGCCCAATCAAGTAATATATATTCTCCAACATCACCCCAAGGCCTACTACCTGGCTGAGATATGCGGACGATGTATTCTTCATATGGCCACATGGAAATCAAACTCTGCCGCTTTTCCTAAATAAAATTAATGATATTCACTCCATGATCAATTTCACTATGGAGCTCAAACACAATGGTGCCTTGCCTTATCTGGATGTATTACTGAGCATGATGCCTGAAAATCGCCTTCGTACCAAAGTCTACTATAAACCCACATCCGTCCCCAATTCGATGCTCCGCAGCTCATGCTGCCCTGCTAGTTACAAGACAGCTTTCTTCCGTTCTCGAATAAGAAGAGCCTTTACAGTATCTTCCAATGTTCTTTCCAGACAACGTGAATTAAAGAACGTTACCGAATTGGCCACTGAGGCAGGATACACCCCAGACCTGGTGCATAGCTATGTCAAGAAAGTCGGAACCAGTCATACTAATCTTTCTACGCCGCAACTACGCTACGTGGGCTCAATTCCATACATACCAAATGTTTCTTATCAGCTCCAGAACGCGCTCAAGAAAATGAACCTTGGTGTTGGCATCAGGTCTCCGACATCTTTATATGCCATGCTTCAGGGAAACTCTGACAAGTCCCCGCTTTGTAATGAGGCAGGTGTTTATGCCATCCCTTTACAATATCCGGACGGCTCCAAGTGATACTACATTGGAATGACCAAGCGTTCGTTTGGAACTAGAATCAATGAGCATAAAAGAGACATAAAGAACTGTAAAGTAACAAGAGCCCTATCCAGAGAGAGGTCCAGCTCAGGTCAGCTACTCCTATGTGGGATGACGTAAAGAAATTAGCCTCCTACTCTACCACAAAATCTGCCGCCATTCGCGAAACTTTAGAGATCATCAACAGTAAAACATGCAATGACAGCCTCTCACTGGAGTTGCCACGAGTTTGGAACCAGTTCTTCAAATAATGAATGCATTTCGTTTTCTTCTATGATTCCACGTGTTAACGAACGAGCATGACGCCTAGAGTCTTTCGATGAATAATTACTTAGCATCGGCTTGTTTATTGTCAAGTCAAGTCAAGTCACCGTGTTCAAATTGTTGAAGCGTTCTATTATTCAGTTTGCAGTTTGCTGTCTACCTTCATTGAAAAAGCCATCTGGTTAATGTGCGAAAGCTTGAAAACCTTGATTTGTAATTTACACCAAGAAATTCGGATTGCTAATATAGTTATACTATTTTAAAAGTGTGATTGGTGTACAGTTCCTCGTTATTATTGTTACTCAAATTTGATTAAGTGGATGTATGGAGATAAACCATGGTGTATGCCATTTGCAGTTCTGATGGCCTGGTGCGAGCCTATTAGCCATGCAGAGGACTTATTTATGCCTTGCTGAAATCGAGAGATTTTCAAAGTAAACAAGATGCAAAGTAGAACACACCTTACTATTCCATCTGCAATATGTACTATACCACACGTCCCTGAACTTCCTGTTCCAGAGCCATCTTTGTAATCGGAAGAATTCACCCTTTCAGAAGAAGAAGCTGGAGGAGAGAATGAACCATCAATGTTCTTTGATCCATCCTACAGTTTCTGATATAACACAGCACTGCATCTGATTTATCAAAGGAAACCAAATGACTTGGAGACCTTAATCTTAACAAACATCAAGCTGAATTTTTTGGGTCTAGGTTGCAGCAGTGGAACTTACTGGCCCCAAGCAATATAATTTCATTGTACAGCTAGAGGCATGAACAATTTTCAGTGTACTTTACAAAGCAAAATTCCATGTGTGTGTGTGTGTACAAATATTGACTGATTAATGACAACTTGGTTTCCAGCATATCCCTCAGGAATGGAGGCTTTTCATACATTCCTCAAAAACAAGTCTACACAATGGCAACCTAAACCATCGATACCAGTTAATACATTCGGTATATATGAAAGAAACTTACGAGAGTATGTTGCTATTATTAAGTACTATCCAATACAACAAGTACTGCTGGCAAGTGTGTGGGAACTTGAAAATCATTGCCTTGCTGCTCGGATTTCATGGTGGATTTACGAAATACTTGTCTTAGTGGGACAGTAAAGCAACCGATGAACACTATACTGTGAAAGACTGGCCTCACAGAGAGAATTAGTTCTGTGCCAACATAATAAGTGTACCTATTTGTTAAACTGAAAGAATATATTGCTGTCCCCCCTTTACATATAAATTTGGGTTTGATAAACTTTGTGAAGGCTTTGGTCAAGAGTGGAGAAGGTTTCACATACATCAGGAGCCAGTTCCCAAGTGTAAGTGATGCAAAAGTGAAAAAGGGAATATTCATTTGACCCCATATCAGGAAACTTGAAAGATGAGAATTTAAAAAATAATCAGTAATGATGGAGAGGGTAGGGGATAAGATATGTAGAGTAATTTTTTTAATAACCAGATATTTTTGTTTGTGGTGTCCAAATGTGAAAGTATATTTCATGAACATTACAACAATACAAAAAAAATAAATAATGCATTGGTTGAAGCAGGGATTTGACAATTAAAACAGGCAAGTGCTCTTTCCACTTTACCACAAGGAAATTATATTGTTTGTGATGTACATATTTAGTACAGTTTTTTGTATTGAGAGTTTTTAGGTATGCTCAGAAATCAAGTTCCCAAATAGTGGACAAATGTTGAGGGTGCCCCTTATTCAAAGGGTATTATCTGTTTAGATGTGCATTTATGCAATTCAAAAATCTGTCCCATGTTTTCCTAATTGCACTGTCCAAGTAGAATTATTTCATTTAGATATGCTATTTAGTCTAATGTATTTTAAAGTGGTCAACTGGATTTAAATTATATTACATCCAGTGCACCTAAAGAGGATGGCAGTGATTTTAGTTCTTGTTATACATTGCTGTGTGCTATGGAAAAACTGCTTTATGGTTACTTCTTCCTCCCAAATTGGTTTCAGAAATCAGTGGTAAGTATGGAAATTTAGTGTGCATTCAGTGTAGCTGCTGCACTGAAAACATTTTGAACCTTTATCATGAATCCTTTCTGCTAGATGACTGCACATGTTAGTGATCCATTCAGTCATTGATAGTTTTTACAGAATTGAATGCTAATGTAAGTAAGAGCTTGTTTTTCATTGTGAAAATAGACTTGTTTATGGTGTTAACATTTCTCAGCAGTCTAATTGAAAAAAAAAAGTACTGTGTGTTTGGTGGGGATATGGAATTTTATAGAAGTATCCTAAATGCCATGTATTTCGTAAAGCAACATTTCATATTTATTCTAAAAATAAAGTTCATGTTTTCAAAAACAGGCATGGTAGTTCTGTTAAATTTAAAATTGAATTGATATATTACATGGGATTTTTAACTACAACATTTATTCTGAAACAATGGTGGCGAATTTTTAGAGAAAGCTGTTCTTCAGGCACACTTTTACTCCACTGCTATCGTAGTTATGGTTAAGCTTGATGGTTATTTTCCACAAGATGTTGCTAGATGCTAGCTATTGATAAACAATCCTTTTTATTTTAAATTTCAGGTCCTTTTTATTTTATTTATTAGGTGTTTTGTAAACTGATTACTTTTCGGGAAACACAGGCCATGACCAGTTTTTTTTTAACATGCCCTTCTAAACCTGTTTTATTGGAGCAATTTTTATTGCTGCTTTTTATGTCTTCTATTAGAGTTTCTAGTCTATGACCTGTTTCTCCTGTGTAATCTGGATATCTTTATGCTTCATGTATTACACCTTGCATCTTTAAAATATTTTCCTCACTTTTAATTATCTTTGAGAAATTTTTTTTTACTTTGTTTTCTAGTCTTGTATTACAGCTTTCTGCTAATTCTCTATAAAAATTCAAATAAGCTTTTATAATAAGTTATTTTCCTGTTGAAAGGATTTGGTCATCAGTTATTGCATGGGCATGTCAATAGCTGACATATGGCAAGACTGCAAAATAACAGTAACTTGGAATCTTAACCATAACTGCAATAGTAGTGGGGGTGAGTGACGACAATACCACCTGAAGTTTTCTCTGCAAATTAGCAAAATTTGTTTAAGAGTAAATATCCTAGTTAAAAATTTCATGTAATACACCGATGAACTATTACATTATAACCACCTACCTAATAAGCTGTAGGACCCCCTTTAGCCCACAAAACAGCGGCCACTCGGTGAGGCATCGATTCGATGAGGTGGCGATAGGTATCCTGGGGTATCTGGTACCATAATGTCAATAGCAGGTCCTCCAGTTCCTGTACATTTTGGGGGTGGTGGTGATTTAGTGCAAACCCACTTTTTCAAGTCGAACTACAAATGTTCGATTGGGTTCATGTCAGATGAATTTGGAGGCCAGGACATTAAATGAAAGTCTCCAGCATGTTCCTCGAACCACTCCTTGCCGGTGGCGCAGTGGTCTAAGCGATGGCCTCTGATCATTCGTCCGAAAGGGGTCCGGGTTTGAATCCTGGTGAGGCATGGATGTTGTGTTTGTCTTACGGCACTGGCTCTCTCCCTTCCCTGGAACCAGTTACCCCAAATTAGGGACGGGCGACTGCTTATAGCCCATGGAGTTGCTCACGGTGGTCGTTAAACCTTCAATCAAAAAAAAAAAAACACTCCTTGACAAATCTGGCAGTGTGACATGGCACATTATCCTGTTGGTAATGGCCATCACCAGCAGGGAACACAGTTCCCATGAATAGGGAACTTGGTCTGCAACGATGTTCAAATACCTGACAGCTGTCAGGGATTTGGCTATTGGGATAATGGAGCCTAAAGTGTCCCAAGAAAACATCACCGCCGCCGGCCTGTTTCCGCCCAACAGTGCATCCAGGTGCCATAACCTCCATTGGTAATCATTGCATCCACCCTCGGCCCTATAATGATGCCCCAGGAATCTTGATTTGTCAGACTAGGCCACTTCCAATCATCCATGGTCCGATCTCGATCTTGGGTCCATTTCATGCGTTGTTGGCGATGACGTGCATTGAGCATGGGGACCTGGCTGGGTCTTAGGCTACGCAGGGCTATGCACAGAAAGCTGCGATAAACTGTTTGCTGTGACTCATTGCCCTGATCACCACTGTTGTAGCTGCGAGTGATTTGCCGCACTGTGGCCCTGCTGTCGCTGTGAACAATGCACAACAGTTTCTGCTCCCCTTTGGCATCAATGAGCTACGGACGACACATGGCAGGATGACGATTCATGGCTTGGCCATCTGTGCACTACTTTTGATACGTATTCACTACAGCGGCACGTGAACAAGCAGCTCCGTTTCTGAGATCGTAGTTTTGAGGTGCAATGCCATCACAATTTGTCCTTTATCAAACTCCGATAAATCGGCAGCTTTTCCCATTCTGACACCGAACACTACTAACAGAAAGCCGGTCCTCGGGTTGTATACAGGGTGATTCCTAAAGTCCTAAGTCACCTCAATAACTTGGGAGCAAAGACAGAAAGGCCGCCTCGGTGGCGCAGTGGTCTAAGCGATGGCCTCTGATCATTCGTTCGAACGGTGTCCCGGTTCGAATCCCGGTAAGGCATGGATGTTGTGTTTGTCTTAGGGCACTTGCTCTCTCCCTTCCCAGGAACCAGTGACCCTAAATTAGGGGCTCACGGTGGTTAAACCTCCAATAAAAAAAAAAAGACAGTAAGAGCTATGGAGGTAAGGTATGGTATAGTAAAACCATGCGCTATCAGAAGAGAGTGACTGCAGCGCCCCTAGTGACAAAATGTGGAAGTTAGCACTCCTATCTCGGAAACCATGAGCGATACGAGAAAGAGATCAATTAAAAACTTGTAGAGCATCAACGAATTAGTAGGAAACGACATATAGTAGAAACGGCTGGGATAAGTAGAAGGCTAGAAACGCGAATTTGTGCGGAGCCGGTTCGTGTCGATGTCGCGGTAACAGTCTAGCAGAGAAAGATGTATGAGCCGCCCCGGTGGCGCAGTGGTCTAAGCGATGGCCTCTGATCGTTCGCCTGAAAGGGGTCTGGGTTCGAATCCCGGTGAGGCATGGATGTTGTGTTTGTCTTATGGCACTGGCTCTTTCCCTTCCCTGGAACCAGTGACCCTAAATTAGGGACGGGCGACTGCTTATAGCCCATTGAGTTGCTCACGGTGGTCGTTAAATCTCCAATCAAAAAAAAAAAAAAAAAAAAAAAAAAAAAGATGTATGACGTATGCGACCGCACGCCTGTGAGTGTCGTATGCAAATTCTGGTGTGACATAACGCCTCGCCTGCCGTATCAGGTGCGGCGTAGCAATGTATAAGGATCGTCGGTCAGGAGCTATGTCATTCGTAACGTGAGTATCGGGTAAAGAACGAGCATGGCAGGCTATTCGAATGAACAGCATTGCGAGATGGTACTGCTATATGGAGAATTCGGACGCAACGCGAGGGAAGCGTCATGCCAGTATGGCTTACGATTTCCGACCTATCCATCGCCGACAGCGTGGACCATCAGTCGCCCCGGTTCGACGGCTACGAGAGACAGGCAGTATTGCAGCGCGTCCCCGTTCGGACCGACCCACCGGAATGGGCAGGGATGTGCAACCAGTCGATGTTCTGGCATACGTTTTGGCCAACCCACACACCAGTACGAGGGAAGTCAGCATGGCATGTGACTTATCACAATTCCGTGTGTGGAACATTTTGCATCAGCATGGTGCCTACCCATACCGTGTAGTACCGCTGCACGTACTGATGCCAGGGGATAACCAACGACGTCTAGATTGGTGCAATTTTGTAATGAACACCGTAGAAGAAAATGCGGCCTTTCTATCAAACATCCTTTGGACTGACGAGGCTCAATTCACACGCGTCGGGGTGCTGAACAAACAAAACACCCATTACTGGGCAGTTCAGAATACATGTTTTGCACAGCACGGGAAATGAGGCATCAGGTGCGCTGGTCGATCAATGTCTGGTGAGGCATCTGGAAGGACCGACTTGTTGGGCCTGTGTTCTATGAGGGCGCATTAAATGGACGAAGATACCTGCAGCTGTTACAAAGCACATTACCTGAGTGGTTAGATGATCTGTCTCTGCAAGATGTACGCTCATTGTGGATTCAGCACGACGGCGCTCCGGCACATCAACCAACAGCGGCGGTACAGCACTTCCTGTCCGACACTTTCGTGCAACAGATCATCGGTTATGGTGGTCCCGTAGCGTGGCCTCCACGATCCCCGGATCTAACTCCCATGGATTTCTTCCTCTGCGGTTACCTAAAGGATCACGTGTACAGGGTGGAACCGACTGCGTATCTTTTTTTTTTTTTTTTTTTTTTTGATTGGAGGTTTAACGACCACCGTGAGCAACTCAATGGGCTATAAGCAGTCGCCCGTTCCTAATTTAGGGTCACTGGTTCCAGGGAAGGGAGAGAGCCAGTGCCGTAAGACAAACACAACATCCATGCCTGACCGGGATTCGAAACCGGACCCCTTACGGACGAATGATCAGAGGCCAGCGCCTTAGACCACTGCGCCACCGGGGCAGCCCGACTGCGTATCATCGCTGCGTGTGAGAGCGTGACACCTGTTATACTGGCGAACGTACAGCTGGCAGTTCTGTCTCGCATTCAAATGTGTATTGTGGCAGATGGTGGCCATATTGAACCCTATTTACGTTAAACGCAACTTTATGTAAGCACCGCTGTTGCATTAAATACGACCAATGTACTCCATTTGTATTCATGCCTGAGTATAATAAACCTTGTGTTTCCAGCTTTCTACTTACCCCAGCCGTTTCTACCATATGTCATTTCCTACTAATTCGTTGATGCTCTACAAGTTTCTAATTGATCTCTTTCCCGTATCTCTCATGGTTTCCGAGATAGGAGTGCTAACTTCCACATTTTGCCACTAGGGGCACTGCAGTCACTCTTATCCGATAGCGCATGGTTGTTTTACTATACCATACCTTACTTCCATAGCTCTAGCTGTCTTTGTTCCCAAGTTATTGAGGTGACTTAGGACTTTAGGAATCACTCTGTATATACTGCTCTGCTGTGAACTTCACCTGCACCACCGTTCGGTTTCCAGGCGTTCTCATTTCTCGAGGCTTAGGGTCGTCGTAATGTAATGGCTCGTCGGTGTATATCGACTCGGTTTCTAATTCATGCTAGCCGCCCCGGTGGCGCAGTGGTCTAAGGCGTTGGCCTCTGATCATTCGTCCGTAAGGGGTCCGGGTTCGAATCCCGGTCAGGCATGGATGTTGTGTTTGTCTTACGGCACTGGCTCTCTCCCTTCCCTGGAACCAGTGACCCTAAATTAGGGACGGGCGACTGCTTATAGCCCATTAAGTTGCTCACGGTGGTCGTTAAACCTCCAATCAAAAAAAAAAAAAAAAAAATTCATGCTAGTCTTAATGTTTTTGTCATTTTTAAATTAGGGTTAAACCTATTTATCATGTTAATTAATCAACACTGATTAAATTTTCTCATTTACAAGTTTACTGAAATTGTCCCTTTGCCACAATAGAGAACAGGGCTAAAGGAGATTTTCAGTTAGAAATACCCCCACCACCAAGGCTACATACAAACAGTGGCAAAAACACGTCCCCCAGTGGCACAGTGCTTATGACCATTCATCCGAGAAGAGTCCGGGTTCGAATCCCGGTGAGGCATGGATGTTGTGTTTGTCTTACGGCACTGGCTCTCTCTCTTCCCTGGAACCAGTGGTCTTAAATTAGGGACGGGCGACTGCTTATAGCCCATTGAGTTGTTCATGGTGGCCATTAAACTTTCAATAAAAAAGAAAGACCAAAACCACACAGAGAAACAAGGTTTAGGTGTTCCTGAAACGCATTTTTCTCGAAATTCTTAAACTTACAAAGTTGGGACATAATGCAGTGAAAAAGAAAAATGAAGTTAAATAACACTGCTAAAGTGGAGTTATTTAACTTTGCTTCTCATTGTTTAACAAAAAAGAGGAACAGTAAGAAGTCATAAACTTCTCTGCATTCCACAAATACTAGAGAAAATAGTTTCCTTAAACAGCCTCCTAGCAGGTTCAGAAAATATCTTCTGTAACCTCTCTGCCAGTGGTAAAAAAAAAAAAAATGCCATCATGATTGGTAATAAATCACGAGTGAATGTGAGAAGTCCAGAACTAGCCCTTTTAACTTTAAATCTGTAGCAAGAAAGCCAGAAACTTAGAGACTGGAGTTGTATGCCATAATGTTTCACTTCTGTGTTATTCGTAACTTGCCTCACTGTTGGCACTAGTGAAGCCTCCCACTTGTCCTATAAATTTATTTCTTTAAGCTGAATAAAAATTGAAACATTTGTTTTTCAACTTAATCTATCCCCATGTCATCTTTCAGTCAAGTTGCCTCTGCCGTGGGCATGCGCACTTTGCAACTTTATATTCAACTCTCGTTGACACTTTTGTTTTCTGGCCAGATTAGATGAAGACGGTAGTTGATAAGTGAAGTCTTGTCTCTGCTGAGCCCCTAAGTGCTGCAGATCTGCTCCATTGCTGATCAGGAATAAAAACAGCCAACTAAATATTAATACAATGAAAGGCTTCAAGTAACTGATAATTTAATTCAATGAAATGTTCAGACATGCACAAAAGGTACAAAACGGATGCACAATATGAATGAAAGAATTTTGTTCAAAATTTCATTAAGAGCAAGACTCCACAGTGACGCATTCATTTATCTTCTCGTCGTACACCATGTAATCCTGGCACACACATCCGGGAATGCACGACAGACGGCAGATCTTCGGAAATGGTACACGACACGTTCGCCTACAGCCAGCTGTGCATTCTGACCACGTAGCACCAGTTGGACAAGCTAAAAATTAGTAATAAATGTATGAATTTGTCACACTGTATAAAATGTCACACAGTTTTTGATAAATAAAGCAGGGCATTTTGATTTATTTTCGGTTTACAAGCACATAAACACACATGTTAAATGTAACCTGCGAGTCCTTTCTTCCTCAAAAATATGGTAACATTACCGTATGTTTAGCCGCCTCGGTGGCGCAGTGGTCTAAGTGATGGCTTTTGATCATTCATTCGAGATGGGTCTGCGTTGGAATCCTGGTGAGGCATGGATGTTGTGTTTGTCTTATTGCACTGGCTGTCTCCCTTCCCTGGAACCAGTGGCCTTTAATTAGGGACGGGCAAATGCTTATTTATAGCCCACTGAGTTGCTCACAGTGATCATTAAACCTCTAATCAAACCATATGTTTCTTTTGTGCAATCTGCAGACTTGGAATTCCGAAAAAGAAAACAATTCCTTCGTACGTATAATGACACTTAATCCACTGGTTTTGAAAATCTAGGGGGATCACCCTATAATTCGTACCTGCGGTGTTTATCCCGAACCGTAATTTCTTGGAGGAAAGGCGGGACTCGTAGGATGAGCCAGCAGTCGAAAAAAAAAATTGTATTAAAAAAAACAACTTATTTTTTAATGCTTTTCTGTTACTTTCAAACGAATAAAGAGAGCAAAAATGTTGGGCTTTTTTTAGCATTACCGCAGGTGCATAGTTTTTTTTTTTTTTATTGGAGGTTTAACGACTACCGTGAGCAACTCAATGGGCTATAAGCAGTCGCCCGTCCCTAATTTAGGGTCACTGGTTCCAGGGAAGGGAAAGAGTCAGTGCCGTAAGACAAACAACATCCATGCCTCACGGGATTCGAACCCGGACCCCTTTCGGACGAATGATCAGAGGCCATCGCTTAGACGACTGCGCCAGCGGGGCGGCCGGTGCATAGTTAAACCTGCGGCTCCCACTGTGTGAAGCTTAGATTTTTTAATTTTTTTTTTGGAGGTTTAACGACCACCGTGAGCAACTCAGTGAGCTATAAGCAGTCGCCCGTCCCTAATTTAGGGCCGCTTACTCCAGGAAATCGAGAGAGACAGTGCCGTAAGACAAACACAATACCCATGCCTCACTGGGATTCGAACCCTTACCCTTCTCAGACGAATGGTCATAAGCCAACGCTTAAACCACTGCGCCACCGGAGAGGCACTGAGATTTCCACAGCACAAGGTCGTGCGCGGTAGCAAAAAATATCGCCTTTGTTGCATTGTGTTTTTTGTCAAACTGCTTGTAAGTAAAAAAGAAAAACTGGAACTGTTTGCGAAAAACTAAAAACTGTCTTACAAAAACTTTTTTGATTATATGTTTAACGACCACCTTGAGCAACTAAATGGGCTATAAAATAGTCGCCCGTCCCTAATTTAGGGCCACTGGTTCCAGGGAAGGGAGAGAGCCAGTGCCGTAAGACAAACACAACATCCGTGCCTTACCGGGATTCGAACCCGGACCCCTTTCGGACGAATGATCAGAGGCCATGGCTTAGGCCACCGGGACGGTCGGTGCATAGTTAAACCTGCGGCTCCCACTGTGTGAAGCTTAGATTTTTTTTTTTTTTTGGAGGTTTAACGACCACCGTGAGCAACTCAGTGGGCTATAAGCAGTCGCCCGTCCCTAATTTAGGGCCACTGGTTCCAGGGAAGGGAGAGAGCCAGTGCCATCGAGACAAACACAACATCCGTGCCTTACCGGGATTCGAACCCAGACCCCTTCCAGACGAATGATCAGAAGCCATCGCTTAGACCACTGCGCCACTGGGGCGGCAGAAAAACTTTCCAACTGTTTGCGGATATTCCATCTTCGTGTTGCATTGCGCTTTCCTTTCATTAACGCGTTTCTAGTAATTTTCAAAATATACCACCTCTCCTGACAATTGTGACGCAGATTTTTAAAAAATCGAAAACACTGTTTTAAAGCCGTACATTATCTGCATCGGCACACAATCAGCAGAATCTAAACTGATAATTTTTTAATTCATAATCCTCAGATTATATGACTAAAAATACGGTACATTAATAATATTTAAATGCACCTCTCACCTTTTTCATCCACTGAAGCCATTGACAGACCCAGTGCTAAAACAAGCACTAGCACTACACACACTACACAAGACTTGGTCATGATTGTTCTTTTAAGATTTGGGAACTTTCTGAAAAGTAGAAAAAAATCATAGGATAGAATAAAAATTCATTAATTCACGAGAGACACAAAAGGTAAATTTATGATGCTAAATCACTGGCATCCCGAAAATTAAAACGCAGTGTTTACTTTAAAGTTCTTTTTAAAATGGCTACAGAAATACAATACAATAAAACCTGCTCATAAGGAGCCCGTGTTTTGCGAGATCCTGGATTTAACGAGCAAAACAGAAAAAATTCTTTTGGACTAATATTAGTTAAATATTGTTAATTAATATTGCTAAATAATGTTAATTGAATATTGTGAATTATTATATTATTTGGCATAATGTTATCTTTCTTAAGGAACAAAGTTGAATAAAATTCCGTATTTAACGAGGCAGAGAAAATCTGCTAAGCAGTGTTCTGGAATGGAGGTACAGAAATAATGGCATAAATGTGAAATTAAAACAGCGCAAGGGAAACTTGGTGTGCCAGTGGAAGACTGTTGATGGAAAAGCAGCAGGAGGAAGTTCATCAAATGTAGAACAGGCGACTTGTGGAAAAGACCCCGCCACCCACTCCAAGGGGCTATAAATTGGGGGTATCGTGTCAACAGAGTTAAAAGGCCACAGATAGCCTAGTGGTCAACGTTCGTGACTGCCACGGAGGTTCGATCCCGGAAAGGTACGAACGTTCGAACCACTAAATAGCCGTGCGTCGGATGGGCACGTTAAGCCGCCGGACCCCGAGCACTGGCCCCCAGTAATAAATTAGAGCGTCTTCCTCCGAGCCCTTTCTGCCTCGCTTCCGTGTCGGTTATATGTCAATTCGTCGCGCGTCAGTTCGTCGAGTGCAAATTCATCGCGAGCAAATAATAAACGAAAAACAAAATTTATGCACATATGTGTACGTGTATTTTTTCGCACGAAATAAGCGCAAAAAAGACTAGGGGTTCGAGGAACCCACAACAAAATCATTGGGGGTTCAAAAAGTGTCTCGAACCAAAGAAGTCGGTGCCTATGCCGTGAAACGACGGAGACTACCATCCTGAAAGTATGACAGAGACAGCAGAGATCGAACATGATGTATGCTGTATGATCAAAAGTAGCCAGAAACTCCTTCTGAATAGTGGAATTGTTCATATACTAACAGCAACTGCCCAAACTGATATAAAAAAGACTCTCCTGGCCTGGCAAACATCACAGACAAGCATGAGGAGTAGAATGAGCCGTTCAGCAGTGTTCGGTGACTTTCAGTGTAGCACGGTCAAAGCATTCCATCTTAGCAACATGTCAGTTCGGAAAATATCTGCCCTGCCGCAGCTGCATCGATCAACCATAACTGGGGTTACTGTGAAGCCAAGACACCTAGGAGCAACAACAGACAATCGCTACCAAGTAGGGCACATAAAATGACAGGGCGCGGCCACCGAGTGCTGAAGTGGATGGTGCGACAAAATCGCCTGTCCTCGGTTGCAACACTCACCACCACCAAGTTCAATAATGCCTCTGGAAGCAAAACCAACACCATAGCGGTTTGTCCAGAGCTGAAGAGAATGGGTTTCTATGGCTGAGCAGCTGCACACAAGCTTAACATCAGTAAGATCAACGCCAAATGTCAGTCGGAGTGGTGTTAATCTCCACGCCATTGAACTCTGAAGTAGTGGAAACGCGTTCTGTGGAGTGATGAATCATGCTTCACCATCCGGCAAACCTACGAACGAGTCTGGGTTTGGAAGATCCCAGGTGAACGCTACCTGCCCGATTGTGTTGTGCCAACTGTGAAGTTTGGTGGAGGAGGCATCATGCTGTAGGGCTGTTTTTCATGGTTCGGACTGGCCCCCACTAGTTCCTATGCCCGGGAATCTTAACTCTGCTGCGTATAATGACATTCTCTATAACTCTGTGCTCCCAACAGTGCGGCAACGTCTCGGCGAAGGCTTTGTTGTTTACCAACAGTACAATGCCCCCGTCCACAAAGCGAGGTCCGTGCAGGAATGGTTTGACGAGATGGGTGTGGGAAAACTGGACTGGCCTGCACGTAGCCCTGACCTCAACCCCACAGAACATCCTTGGGACGAATTGGAGCGCCGACTGCGACCCATGCAGAACCGTCTGATATCGGCGATCGACCTGAGTAATGCTCTTGTGGTAGAATGGAAGGCAATTCCTTTACAACACGTACCAAAATCTAGTGGAAAGCCTTCCCAGCGGAGTGGAAACTGTGATAGCTGCAAAGGATGGGCCAACTCCATATTCCTTTCCTATTGCAGGGAGTTTGTGGATACGCAAGTGTCCGTGCACTTTTGATCAGGAAGTGTATTTCATCAACGTGCAGTGTTTTATGTATGCAACGTGCCTGCGTCTCTGTGAAGTCTTGACGTGAATGCCTGTGTGCGGTGTCATGGGTAAAGCTTTTTAGGGTTAACAGCCACCATGAGCAACACTTAGGGCAATAAGCAGTCGCCCGACCGTAATGTGGGGCCACTGGTTCTAAGGGAGGGAAATAGTCAGCGCCATAGGCCATAGGATGAACACACGAACCATGCTTCATACCAACCAGAATTCGAATCCGAACACAACACAGACGACAAGCCAGAAACCAGTGCCTCAGCCCATTCGGGCACTGTGGCGATTCAGTTTATTGAATAGCGTTCAGTGACTTATTTTTGAGTTAATAGCGCTCTGATCACGTTTAAATAGTGTTTTGATGATGCTTTTGTCCTTGTCATGTGAATTCGTGTACTCAGGAGACTTATTTTTAAGTTAATAGTACTCTGAATACGTTTAAACAGTGTTTTGATGATGCTTGTGTTCTTGTAATGCCAATTCGTGTACCCATGAGAAATGATTTGAGGCGTTGTAGTGAATATCGCATCTTTTCAAATTGCATCAGCCTGGCGTAGAGTTTTAGAAATTTCTTTAATTGTAGGGCTCCGTGCTATCTAATTTAAGTGTAATTTTTTTTTGGGGGGGGGCTCAGAATAGGCCCAGATACGTAATGATTCTTGCGTATGGCACAGTGCTTACCTAACAAATACACTGGCGGAAAGTGAAAAAAGAACACCAAGAAGGAATTGGCGGACGATCATGAAATTTACATATGTTAATGGGGTCGAGTTTATGTAGGTGTGATGTTAATTTCGGGACCAACCGGTGAACGCTTACGCCACAGCACGGCATAATATGCAAATTATCGTCGGTGGTATTTAAGGAGTACGGCGAAGTAAATGTAATCAGTCGTCGGCGTATGGACACGTGTGAAGACCCTGAAGAAGCTTCAATGCCTGGACATGGAAGACGTGTACGATTTCAGCAGTTATCGGACTTTGAGCGAGGTCGTCTAGTCGGACTCCGCGAGGCCGGGTGGTCGTATCGTCGTATTGCGGAGTGAATTGGACGGGAAGTATCGGTGGTGGTACGATGGTGGCGTAGATGGTCCGAGGAACATTCCCACACGAGAAGACGTGGAACCGGGAGTCACAGACGGACTGATGAGCGGACCGATCGACGCATAAGAAGAGCGGCGTTGTCAAGCAGAACATCCACTGCGACGCAAATCCGAGCGGCCGTTGCACCTGAGGTGACTGTGCGAACAATCCGTAACCGTCTACTGGATGTAGGTCTACGTGCACGTGTGCCTCTGGCATGTGCACCTCTGACTCCAGCCCACCGTTAGGAACGGCTGCAGTGGTGTCGCCAACGTCTGCACTGGAGAACGCAATGGCGATCTGTCGTGTTCAGCGATGAAAGCAGATTCTGCTTGGGAGCCTCCGATGGCCGTATAAGTGTTCACAGACGCACAGGGGAGCGTCTTCACCCTTCTTGCATCCTCCAGCGACACACAAGGCCTACACCTGGTCTCCTGGTGTGGGAAGCGATCAGCTATCACTCCTGTACACTACAAGTGTTTGTACCGGGTACGTTAAACAGCATCTCCTACATCAACAACATCATTCAGCCCGTTGTTGTGCCATTTGTAAGGTCGGTCCATCTTGGTGTTTTCTAGCAAAAGATAACGCACGCCCACACACGGCACGTGCAACGCAACATGCACTTCACGGTGTGAGACAACTTCCATGGCATGCATGTTCACCGGATTTGTCCCCCATTGAGCACGTGTGGGATTTTATGGGACAACGACTTATCCGGTCTCCACAGCCAGCCACGACCATCCCCGATTGACGCGTCCAGGTTGAGGATGCTTGGAACTCAATACCACAAACTTACATCCAACATCTGTACGACAGACTCCAAACCAGAATTGCACTGTGTGACGCAGTTCATGGCGGTTCAACCTCGTACTAACCATGTTACATGGAAATGTTATTTTTCAGTTTACCAGCAAATACAGCTGTATTTTGCCATAATGTTTTGATTACGTTATCCTCTGTATTCCCTTATTATGCTGTATAAATTTCGTTGGTATCAGACGTCTCCATCGTGGTGTTCTTTTTTCACTTTCCGCCAGTGTATATTTTTTTACACACTTAAACACATAACGGGCCGCCTCTGTGGCGCAGGCTTATCACCATTCTTCCGAGAAGGGTCCAGGTTCGAATTCCAGTGAGGCATGGGTGTTGTGTTTTGTCTTACGGCACTGGTTCTCTCCCTTCCCTGAAACCAATGACCCTAAATTATGGACTGACGATTGTTCTAGTCCATCAAGTTGCTCACGGTGGTCGTTAAACTTTCAATAAAACACACACACACACACAATGGCCAGTTATTAGACGCATAGTTCTATTATTTATATGAAAAAGAGCACTAAGAGGTGGAATAACTACTGAAATTCCCTAAAAGCCATATCTGTGCATAATTGAACCAGGCGTATTCTTCACAGAACATTCAAATTTAACATAATTTATTAATTGCATCTCAAGAACGTAAAACTGAAGAATAGAATTTTTTATCCGGATCATAACCATCCATCCATCTACACTGGTAAAAATTTTGTGGTAGGTTGTACCAAAAAGTGGTGAACATCAGCTGCACCACTTTTTAGGAAAAGATAAACCACTGTGTGGTGCAAACAAAACCCAACAACATGATGCAAAGTTGGGCCATAATGTGGTTCAACCTTGTACCATAACGTGGTGCAAAGTAAAAGCATAATCATGCAGACGGTCGTAATGTTTATGCTTTTACTCACGTAGCACGAAGTCTTCTGCATTGGTGCAAAGTAAGTTGCTCTATGTTGTTGGGCTTTGTTTGCACCACACAATGGTGTATCTTTTCCCAGAAAGTGGCGCAGGTAGTGTATGTAGCACCCTTTTTTAGTGCAATCTACCACAAAATTTTTAACAGTATATCTCGTCAGCCCATGGCGGGTTGAATCCCACAAAGACGACTATATGCGCCCTTGAGGGTTGCTAGCAAAGTAATGCAGCCGGTTTTCCATTCCTCTGCTGCATACGAATAAGGAACAAAGTGCGTTCGGGACCGACTTCAGAAGGAACCATCTACGCATTCGCATTCCCAACCACAGGGAGTCTGCGGGAAACCCCGGAAAAACCGCCGGATCGTAATCCTATTCCAAAATTGTATTTAAATATAGGAAAGCAGCGAAATTATTATTTGTAATAGTTCAACTTAATGCTTAACCGGCGCCATATTTCGGTCCGTATGTCAAGTGCAACTGGTTTTTTTTTTTTTTTTTTGATTGGAGGTTTAACGACCACCGTGAGCAACTCAATGGGCTATAAGCAGTCGCCCGTCCCTAATTTAGGGTCACTGGTTCCAGGGAAGGGAGAGAGCCAGTGCCGTAAGACAAACACAACATCCATGCCTCACCGGGATTCGAACCCGGACCCCTTACGGACGAATGGTCAGAGGGCAGCGCCTTGAACCACTGCGCCACCGGGGCGGCGCAACTGGTTTTCAGCGCGTTTTGCCAATGTAACTTTTTACTTAAAATGTTACCTTTCTTACCAAATCCTGTATACAGTCGAACCCGTTTATATCGAACCCAGATACAACGAATTATTGCGTATTTCTAACTTTTGAAAACCACTGTCAAAATAGCCTGAAAATAACGTGCAACGCGCATTTTCCTATATCGAACGAGTTGAAGTAGCCTTATTGTATATATCGAATATTTCAAATAAAACTCCTCGCAAATTTTCTCGGAAACAAATCTTGTCAAGCAATATCACTTTTTTTTTCAGTGTAAGTGGGAGCTCGTGACGCTTCCAACGTTTCCAAACTAGAAGCAGTCTTTTCTTCCATTATTCACGAGACCCTCTCTTTTTCGAACTTTTCAACGAAATGCCCCCCCCCCCCCCGCCTTCCGTCCCTGCCTACCTCCTACGAAGCACACCGAGGCGAAACGGAAAGAAGGGTAACTTTGTGAACTTTCGGCTGGGTTGATAAGAGAGAAAGCTGCTGTAGGGTGGACAATTGACAGTACCGGATACCCTTTGATTGGCAAAATCGAACATGTTGAAAACAGCATTTCGACAAATGCAATGACTTTAAAAAAGCAGAAAAAGATGCCTGATTATTTTATGCCCTAAAGCATCGATGCTGGTAAGACTTCATTTTCTGTCATATTGCTGTGTATCCTGTCTTTAATTTGATCATGTAATTCTATTCGCAATTCATAACACAGAAGTAAATGATCTTAGTTTTTGTGTGTTCACCTATTGTATACATCCGAACACCACTGAGAGTGGTAAGGCGGTAAAACCCGTATATCGAATTATTGTTTTTATCGAACTATCGAATTCTCCCATTCGAACTCGATATAAACGGGCTCAACTGTATATTCTTCCCAAAATAATATATGCGGGATTTGGTTATACATAATGTTCGACACACACACACACGCACACACACACACACATCATTATGATATTACAGACGTGCCAACTCTCCGGATTTAGGGGGAGACTACGGATTTTCAGCCATTCCTCCTGCCCTCCGGATAAATGTCAAATTCTGCTGATTTTCGCCGATAATTAGCCGTTACGATGGTCGAAATAACGAAATTCCATCAACCGGCACCTGGGATCGACGCAGAAGAAAAGATTTCGAACCGCGTGTGAAATCTTTTTCTTTCTGCGTCGATTCAAGACGGCATTTACAGTCATCAGTATCGTACTTTTCCTATCCTCATATCTGCAAAAAGAAAGCCACCCCGGTAGCGCAGTGGTCTATTTTATGTTGGTTACAAACACACTCGCGCGCCAGCTGTGACCTACTTATCGTTTCACGTCTCCCCGCTCTTAGCTGTGAGCTCTGTTTGTTTTCTTCAGTTTTGCGGCGTGCTTTTCGGTTTTGTTTTACTGTGGAGATTTTTAATTCTTGTTTTGCACCATATTTGTCTCTTCCCTTCTTCGTCGCATTTTGTAGAAGATTAATGTGCTCCTTTGTTCATCTCTAATTGCGAATCTGTTATTGTCAGCTTTGTTTTATCTTCTATTGTAGCGTTTTGTGTACACTTAGTTTGTGAATTTTTTTTTTTTCTTATTCCTTTCGCTTACTTTTTGCGGAAGATTTTTCCTTTTGCATTACGCCACTTTGGCAGTTTTTAATGTTTTATTTTATGTCATATCTTTGGCAATTTGTTTCTTTACATATTAGCTGTTATTGTCTTTGCTGCATAATAAAGTTGTGAAACTGAGCGCCGGCTTTCGACAGATTGTCCGAGATAGGTCCGGGTTCGAATCACAGTGGGGCTTGGATGTTGCATACTTGCTAACTTTTACTGATTATCCGTAAAATTTACGGATTTCTGCATAATTTTACTGATTTACGGTTAGATGTCTTTTTTTTCTTTACGGATTTTTTACGCTTTCCAACCGTAGGTTGAAGAAACGTATATGCTCCAGCTTTTTCCGTCCGTCTGTCGGCACGATAACTCACGTAAAAATGGTTCGATTTCGATGAAATTTTAGTATGTGGTAGGGGACCACCAGGGGACGAACCCATTGAAAATGGGTGGAGTGGGGTCAAAGGTCACGCCATAACAGCAGGATCCATTCAATTGCCCTTATGCGTCATAACTTGCGTAAATATGGTTCGATTTCGATGAAATTTTAGTATGTCGTAGGGGACTACCAGGGGACGAACCCTATTGAAAATGGGTGAAAGTGGGGTCAAAGGTCACGCCATAAGAGCGGGATCCATTTCGTTGCCTTTATGCGTCATAACATGCGTAAATATGGTTCGATTACGATGAAATTTCAGTATGTGGTAGGGAACTACCTGGGCACGAACCCTATTGAAAATTGGCAAATTGGGGTCAAAGATCAGGCAGGGCATAAGAGCGGGATTTATTCCATTGCCCTTATGCGTCATAACTTGCGTAAAAATGGTTCGATTTCGATTAAATTTTGGCATGTGGTAAGGAACCACCTGGGAACGAAACCTATTGAAAATGGGTGGAATGGGGTCAAAGGTCAGGACATAAAAGCGGGATCCATTTCATTGCCTTTATGCGTCATAACATGCGTAAATATGGTTCTATTTCGATGAAATTTTAGTATGTGGTAGGGAACCACTGGGCACAAACCCTATTAAAATGGGCGAATGGGGTCAAAGGTCAGGCAGGGCATAAAAGCGGTATTTATTCCATTGCCCTTATGCGCCATAACTTGCGCAAAAATGGTTCGATTTTGATGAAATTTTAGTCTTTGGTAAGGAACCACCTGGGGACGAACCCTATTGAAAATGGGCGAAATGGGGTTAAAGGTCAGGGCATAAAAGTGGAATCCGTTCCATTGTCTTTATGCGTCATAACATGCGTAAATATGGTTCGATTTCGATGAAATTTTAGTATGTGGTAGGGAACCACCTGGGCACGAACCCTATTGAAAATGGGCGAAATGGGGTCCAAGGTCAGACAGGACATGAGAGCGGGATTTGTTCCATTGCCCTTATGCGTCATAACTTGCGTAAAAATGGTTCGATTTCGATGAAATTTTTAGTATGTGGTAGGGAGCCACTGGGGACGAACCCTATTGAAAATGGGCGAAATGGGGTCAGAGGTCAGGACACTGGAGTGGGATCCATTCCATTGCCCTTGTGCATCATAACTTACCAAAAAATGTTTCGATTGCGACAAAACGTTATCATGTTTTTCCGGAGGTATAGTGAACCGGTTCTGTTGAATATCAACGAAATGTGGTCAAAGGTCATTGCACAAAAGCAAGATTTATTCCACAGCCATTATTCTCATAACTTGCGTAAAACTCCTTCTTTTGCGATAAAACTTTAGTATGTTATTCTTGAGGTGTACTGAACCGGTTCTGTTGAATATCATCGAAATGGGGTCAAAGGTCAGGACACAGGAGCAAAATTTATTCCACAGCCATTATCCTCATAACTTGAGTAATAATTTCTGGTATGTTGGAAAGCGTATCATAATCAATGCATTGCATGATTTTACTAACTTGTTAAATATTTCGATTGCTCAATCGAAATATTTCAATTGTCTGCAACCATCCACATACATTTTCTACCGGACCTTACGAGCGCCGTGTTACGCGATGATGTCATCTTTGACTCGCTGGCTTTGTGCGGAGCCATCAAGTATAACGATGGCTCCGCGTCGTGCGGTAGCTCTCTCTCTCTTTCTCTCTCCACGGTAGTGCTCAAGTGACGTGCGGACTAGAGTTCTCCAAAATGCGTAATCTAATTACGCGTCTAGTACGCATCGAAATTTTATCAACGCGTAAAAATACACATCGGGAATTTTTCTCGACGCGTAAAAATACACGTCGGGAATTTTTCTCGAGGCGTAAAAAATATGCATCGTGAATTTTTCTCGGCGCGTAAAACTACTCATCGAAAAATTTTACCAATTCGTAAAAATACGCATCGGGACGGTATTTCGTCTTTCAAAGACGGAAGTAAACGAAATAAAGATTTTTTCCGTAATTGTAATTTCTTTTTCCTGTGATGTTGCCTCTGTGCAGTATTGTTATATATCATTTTATTCCGTAAATACAGCATTTGTATTTCAGTTTGAAAAGGTAGGAAAAATTTCCGAGAACGGAAATTTGAGTGCGAAAAAAAAAAAAAAGCTATTAATTGTATCTAGTTGGCAACTATTTTCACTATGCTTTTTATTTTGCATATAAACATACAGTCTGCATTTAGAATAACTTTTTAAACATTAAAAATGCTATGTACCAATAATACTACTTCTGGAAAATTGCTCCTGCATCTGAAAAATGTCGATAAAAAAAATAGCGCTCATGTGATTTTATGAGCTGTAAAAAATCTCCTGATTTTTAGATTTTGAAGGTTGGCACGTCTGATATTACTATCGATTTACGGGATGTCTCGAACCATTAGACATTTTTCTATGCTAGTAAGAGCAAAATCACTGCCATCCAACAGCTTAATAAGTAATCTTCGCGATATTCTACATCCAAACGATATGAAAATCTTTCAGTGAAAAAAAAAAAATTAGGTACGTGGCAGAAACCATATAATGAAGGAATACAAAGTCAGTGAAGGTTACATGTCCACTATAAGTGAGTGAAAGCTACTTGAGTGCTGTGAAGTAGTAGCTTGCGCTTTCATTCACAATGTACGCACGTTGACATCACGGAAGATAGTTATTTATGAGAGTAACCTTGGACATTTTTGCTTTCAAAGTATATTGAACTTTATGACAGAACAAAATACAGGGACCGTTGTTCTTTGTTATGTAACCTTCAGAAATTGATAAATAGACAACAAATAAGGAAAGATGCCGCAATATAATTGATTTTAGGAAGTGACAGTAGAGATTCCGTGAAAATGAAAATAAACTCATCATTTGTTTGCACCAAGGATTTCAATGGGAAGGCCAGCTATAAACAACAGAACAAAGACATCGTGAACAAATGAACAAATGTGATTAGTTCTCATATCATGGGAAAAATCGTTAATCCTAGAACACAAATGCTAGTGGTTTTCGTACATACTCTTGAAACGCCAAGACTATCATGATAAAGGAAAATCAAAAGTCCTTTGCCGGTGATTATTTTTTATTAATTTATTGCTTTTATTTTTAATTTTATTTTTCAACATTAAAATACCGTGGAAAGACATGGATACCAAATGTAAAAGAATTAAAAAAAGATACAGGTTTCGCATGGAATGGTAGAAAAAATAATGTTAGGCATGGAAAATGAAAAAAGAAATAACTGGATAAGACAACAAATGAAAAAGACAATATCCATTAATGCATATGAAATGAAAGAAATGCCGCCCCGGTGCTCTGACCATTAGTCCGTAAGGGGTCCGGGTTCGAATCCCGGTGAGGCATGGATGTTGTGCTTGTCTTACGGCACTGGATCTTTCCTTTCCCTGGAACCAGTGACCCTAAATTAGGGACGGGCGACTGCTTATAACCCATTTCGTTG
Source organism: Macrothele yani (assembly GCA_039090855.1). Lineage (NCBI taxonomy): Eukaryota > Metazoa > Arthropoda > Arachnida > Araneae > Macrothelidae > Macrothele > Macrothele yani. The sequence goes on from CM077029.1 coordinate 62,404,618, forward strand.
CTAACGGTGGTCGTTAAACCTCCAATCAAAAAAAAAAAAAAAAAATGAACGAAATGTTAAAGAGAAAACGACATCTTGTAAAACTTTGAAAATGGAACTGAAAAAAAGGAACACCCAAACGGAGATATTTGGAGAGAAACAAAGCAGACCCTTTTCCAGCGGTTGAACCAAACTAGGCTGGCATCAAAACAATTGTTTTATCACGAACGTATCACAATATGTAAACTAGAGATGAATCGTTAATGTGGTTTTGCGTGTGTTTTTCGGTAGGTCGCAGCACTGCATCTGCTGTTACGTCCTTCCAAACATAACGTCTCCTCCGTTCCAATCAGCGCCGGAGGATTAAGCATTGTGTCAATATCTTTCAAGAACAAGCGGATTCCGGTTTGAAATGACATAATAGTCACAACAGGACTACCACCAACCGAAACAAAAATATTTTAACATATTGAAGATTCATCCTTCACTTGCATATTCTGAAATGCTCACAGTAGTGTGATGTGTCAGACAAAAAATAGCAAACACTGTTTGATATATGCTTGTACAGTATGTAAGTTCAGTGTTCTTAACCAGTGAAGTGAAATGCTGATGAAAAACACAATTCCTGGCGATTGAGAATCACAAGATTAATCATAGTTTTTTTTTATTTACTTTTTCATTGGAGGTTTAATGACAACCGTGAGCAACTTAATGGGCTATAAGCAGTCGCCCGTCCCTAATTTAGGGCCATTGGTTCCAGGGAAGGGAGAAAGCCAGTGCCGTAAGACAAACACAACATCCACACCTCACCGGGATTCGAACCCGGGCCCCTTTTCGGAAGAATGATCAGAAGCCATCGCTTAAACCACTGAGCCACCGGGGCGGCAAACATAGCTTTTCCATAATATTTGTGAGAAGCAGACAACATTAAAAGTCAGGAAATGTGTTTGCTTTTGATTTAAAGTGATGAACGTGCAAATCTACGCTAAAAGAAGTGTGCAAGCGTCGAAAATTTGTTAGCCTAAGAAATAGAAAACTGGGATGGTCATTTATTTAATAACGTCGCAAAGACTGTGGTTTAGATGACTCATTAAGGTGGTATGCCATTGGATCACTTGTTAGTTTCGTGATTCCTAAGTATATCTGAATGGTTATCATCTTCTAGAGTCAGTTTCAGGATACATTTTACTGGAAGATGCTCACTTAATAATCGAAGATTGTAGCACTCTTTCTTGCCAAGTTTCTCGATTTAATTTCGAGACTTTGTAGAGCATTTCTAGTTTCCATCTTGCTTCGCCTTCACGAATGAGGAATTAGAAGTGAACTTAACACTTTCCTGAAAAGTCGAAGGAAGTAGAGGATTTCTATGTAGAGAGACGTGGGGTATGTGTCCTTCCGTTTCTCACGGAAAAGCATTTGAATAGGTCTCAGCAACATTTGCTGGGTATTCCTGAACGCCGGAGGAATATCGGTTTTACAGATGAGTCCAGATTCTGAAATAGATTCGTTTTTACAGATGAGTCCAGATTCTAAAATAGATTCGTTTTTTACAGATGAGTCTAGATTTGGAAATTCTGAAGTTAGCTCAATGGTCTAATGGTTTTGGACACGAGCTTCTGGCTGTTCGTACTGTTGGGTTTGGGTTAAGATCTCAGGTAAGTGTTACAGGACTGTTTACTGGGTTTTTTTCAGTTTCTTATCGCGTATGTTCGTCAGACCTTTCGGAAGAAACTAAACAGTTCTGAGCTTTTAGCTATAAGTGAAAACTCGCTCTTCTCGCGTTGGTGCTCTTTAATCAATGATATATATGAGAAAGCTCACGTATGAGCTTTGTTCTGATTTATTTCTTCTTCTTTTTTATTATTTAAACATTGATACGTTCCTGCTTATTCTGTTATCTTCCTCGGTTACGTCGCTGCTAAGTTTCTCTTTCCAAACTTGATTCCTGCTTCGATTTCCTATCTTGGCATCGGACATTCTCCCAAACTTTATTTTCCCCTGTCTTTCCTTCCTTTCTCGGGAGCCGAAAAACTTCTTCCCTCGGATGAAGAATCTTTGAAAAGCTCTCTTTTCAAAAGCTAGATCAAGAAACCCTTCATTTCCCCCTGCTTACTCTCAGAAAAGCTCGGATTTCTATCCCCCTAGTCCGCTTTGCGTGTCGCCTTTTTTCGGACTAAAAAAACCTAAAGACGTTAGGAAAAGCTATGTGCTCCAGCGTGAACCCTGACGCTATAAAGCGATAAAATATGAGGTTCAATTTATATGTTTCATTTTGTTCCTCTGTGAGTGATACTATACTCACACAGAGCAACAAAGTAAAACATATAAATTGAACCTCATGAGCTCTCGGTCAACAATATTGTTCTTTTCGGACTTCGGAAGCGCAGAGGGGGTAGTTCTCCCTCCCTCATTAAGATCGCTGGTGGAAACTAGTGGAAGGGGACCAACTCAATATCTCCCAGAGAACTGAGGTAAAACGGAAATACCGCCCCGGTGGCGCAGTGGTCTAAGCGATAGCTTCTGATCATTCGTCCGAGAGGGGTCCGGGTTCGAATCTTGGTGAGGCATGGATGTTGTGTTTTGTCTTCCCTTCCCTGGAACCAGTGGCCCTAAATTAAGGACGGGTGACTGCTTATAGCCAATTGAGTTGCTCACGATGGTCGTTAAACTTCCAATAAAATACAAAAAACAAAAACGTAAATGATTTTAACTTTAAGATGACATCAAAAATGGTTATTAGTATCAATTTTCTCTGAAATTAATGAGCCCAGGGTTACATAAGACACGGGTGTTGCGTTCATTCTTATGTCTCTGGCTCTTTACGCTCCTTGGAAACAGGGTTACTACAAGCAGTTTATTTTAACATTAGATGCCCATGAAGATCACCCCTCCCAACTTCCAAAAGAAAAAAATAGGATAGTCTGATGATACATCAAGAGAAAATACCACGATGAGCTGTATGGCTGGGAGAGTCTTCCCTGAATTACCTTCAGCATCGGGAAGAAATAATCGCCTCTTATGTCTGCACATGTGTAGGTTCAGTAGATTTGGAGTAATTCCCGACGATTCGTCCATTGACGACTGGTCCAATGCTGATTTGTCCAAAGAGAAAAATTGGCCCAATGCCGTTTGGCCCCGCGGTACCTCGATAATTTTCGCTAAGTTTTGGCATGTGCACCGAAGAGCCAAAAACTTTATCAGCATCTGTCTAGTTTCATGTCGGTCGTCCACGTGACGCCAAAACAGCTTTCATCCGGCGAGATGTGGATGCTACAATATTTTTAAAGGCGTCTTGTGGTAGTATCTGGTGCCAAAACGTTACCAGCAGATCCTTTAACTTTTGTAAGTTATGTGTTTGAGACGCCGCAGATTGGATTTAATGTTCCAACACAAGATGCTCGACTGGATTAATGTCTGGGAATTTGGAGGTCAGGGCAATGCGTGAAAGTTTTCCTGATGCTTCGCGAACCATTTTCGAACAGTAAGAGCAATGTGGCATGCAACATCATTATCCTACTGAGAGAAGACACTGCTGGAGGGGAATACTGTTGCTATGAAAGATGATGTAGGTGTTAGACATCATAGTTTCGTGAATTTCTGGACCCAGGGAGGGTTTTCAAGGAGAGCATTGCCCCAAAACATTACGCTTCCTCCACGAGCTCGTTTCCGTCCCACGGTGCATCTGGTGCCAACGCTTCCCCAGGTAAACGACGCACACGTATCTGACCGTCAACATGGTGCAACAGGAAACGAGATCCATCGGACCAGACGACCTTCTTCCAATCATTCAAGGTCCAGTTTTGATGCTCGCGGGTCCATTGTGGCGTTGAACCGAGGTTAGTGCACTCGGAGCGTCCCGTGGCTACGCAGCCCCATTTTCAGCAGGGTTCGATGTACTGCGTGTTGTGACACGTTATTCCCGTCACCAGCGTTCAAGTTACCGGTGAGTTGCGTCACAGTATCCCTTCTGTTAGCTCGTACTATACGGCATAGCCTTCGCTCACCTCTATCATCGATGAGCCATGGTCGACACATACCTTGACGGTGGTTCGTGTGGTTGTCCCCTCCTCGGATCACTTTTTGAAGGTACTAAACATGGCTGATCGCGCCCCACAAGACTTGCCGTCTCGGAAATGCCCTGACCCAGTTGTCTGGCTATTACAATTTGTCGTTTGTCAAACTTACTTAAGTCCAATGCCTTTCCCATCTGAAGAACAAGAATAACACTGATTAACAAACTTAGTAAAATCAGATATTATTTACACCGCTTCATGAACTTCACATGCTCCTTTGTTAACTTAGAGATGCTTCGATTTGCATAAACAGGCGCTGGTCATAATGTTTTATTATTTTTTCTATTGAGGTGTTTTTTTTTTTTTGATTGGAGGTTTAACGACCACCGTGAGGAACTCAATGAGCTGTAAGCTGTCGCCCGTCCTAATTTAGGGCCACTGGTTCCAGGGAAGGGAGAGAGCCAGTGTCGTAAGACAAACGCAACATCCATGCCTCACCTGGATCAGAACCCGTACCCATCTCGGGCAAATGGTAATAAGCTAGCTCTCAGACCACTGCGCCACCGGGGCGGCCATAACGTTTTGGCTCTTCGGTGTTTATGGAATATTCATTCAAAATTTATTTTAAGGTGAACGTCTAGTGAATTTGCTTCCTATACTTCCAATGGGCAAACTTCTGAACACATTTTCTTCACAATTAATGCGTTCCCAAGGATGAAAATTTGAACATCGATTAAAATAACTTCATATTATAACTTGGAATACTTAATATTTTCTAAAATATAAAAATAATTAAGCAATCCAACATTTGTTTGTCTACTGACGTCACAATGTACAGGTCGCGCCATCTTTTTTCTGGTCATAACACCATCAAAGGAAAAGTTATTGATTTTTAATATAATTATGGTTATGTTTTAGAAAATACAAAGTATTCTAAGTTATAATATGAAGTTATTTTAATCGATGTACAAATTTTCATCCTTGGGAACGTATTTATTGTGAAGAAAATGTGTACAGAAGTTTGCCCATTGGAAGTATAGGAAATAAAATCACTAGACGTCCACCTTAATGGATATTAGGGTTCTATGTTTCCTTCCACCATAATTTCACATATCGAATATGGGAAAAGTCGGCGCAGTGGTCTAAGGCGCTGGCCTATGATCATTCGTCCGTAAGGGTTCCTGGTTCGAATCCCGGTCAGGCATGGATGTTGTGTTTGTCTTACGGCACTGGCTCTCTCCCTTCCCTGGAACCAGTGACCCTAAATTAGGGACGGGCGACTGCTTATAGCTCACTGTGGTCGTTAAAACCTCCAATCAAAAAAAAAAAAAAAAATGCGGGAAGGAAACCAGTGGGTGGCGCAGTGGACTAAGCGATGGCCTCTGATCATTCGTCCGAACGGGGTCCGGGTTTGAATCCCCCGGTGAGGTATGGATGTTGTGTTTGTCTTACGGCGCTGGTTCTCTCCCTTCCCTGGAACCAGTGACCCTAAATTAGGGACGGGCGACTGCTTATAGCCCATTGAGTTGCTCACGGTGGTCGTTAAACCTCCAATCAAAAAAAAAAAAAAAAGAAAACAGTGAGAGGCAATTCTTTTTTTGCTTTCGTTTTTTTTTTTTTTTTTTTTCTGCAAGGTCGTTGCGGATACGTGTCTGCTCATGACACATACAATAATGCAGCTTTTATCTTATCCTTAACGCAATGTTTTCTTCCAATTATTGCACAAGGTTGAGCAGCTGTTCGTAAATGAACTTTTAATGTCACGCCGCCGGGTAACTTGAAGACTGGATGCTCACTTTCACTCTAATTATCGAAAACAATATTTTCCACATGTTTGAAATCCTACCCTACTACCTACGTTGTCGTTCGTTTTATCTAAAAAAAAACTGTAGTCTTTTAAGGCTTTTGATAATACTTTTTTTGCGATTAGGATGATCAAATTAGTATTCACAGGCCATGTTGCCTGGAATGGCGTCCTACCGTTTCCGAATGTGTAATGTTGTACAAAACTGCCAGAGCGTAAAATATCACACAGCAGAAGACTCAAAGGTAAATCTTCCATAGAGACTCGTGGCAACAATTTGGGCCCGAACATCTCAATAGAACAATGCGCCAGTGGACGGACATTGAACTAAAATGTCGAACCGTAACCGTCTGCTTATTTTTTTTTTCAAGAGTTTACAACTCATATCAAAGTAGATCATATGTAGAGGATTTTAGGAAGGGAATGTCTGACCCTAGGTCTTAACAACCCTTAGAAATAGGAAGCTTGTAGATTTGGGCTAGAGTGCCCGATAGAAAAGTCACACGGAGCCGAGGCAGAAAGGGGGGGGGGCGCCCTTATTTATTACCGGTGGGCCAGTACCCGGGGTCCGACGGCTTAACGTGCCCATCAGACGCACGGCGGATATTTAGTGGTTCGAGCGTTTGTATCTGCTGGGATCGAACCTGAGTTTCTTCGTGGCAGTCGCGAACGCTGACCACTAGGCCATCCATGGCCAAGAGTTTACAACTTTCTCCGTGGTGCTACTTATATAGCCACTGGTAGCGTATCGCGTGATAGACGCTATCGTAGTTTCATGTCTGACTACTGGGGAGCTGTCACAAACACGAGAGTTGGACCTCTGTCTCTCCATCTCTGTGGTACAACATAATCTGAAACGTCAATGCACGCTACAACGATCTTGGCACGGACTCTGTTGCTATATACGGTCTCAGTCCGTCGTGCGAGAAAAGCGTTTAGCATTACAACATCTCTAATAATTCACAAATGTGACAACTTACTCGGGAAAAGCTTTTGGGAACCGCCGCTCGGTTCCTAAAAGCTTTCGTTAGATCATCAGATAGTGTATAGCGGGACTCGTCATTCCACAAGAGAGATCTGTGCACCCCATATTCGGTGCATAATGGCGGTCGAACTTCATTCCTTGGTTTTTTGTTCTTGTACACATCTGACACTGTAACCTGCGCTCTAATTTAACTTCTCTTTTTGGTTCCTATTATCTTATATACATTTTGGTTCACTCTCCTTAAACGTTTTCTGAACTTAAAGCTACATTTTCTCTCTCGCTGAATGTTTTTGTGGGAACCTGACTTGAGATCAAAAGCTGAATGACGTATGTTAACGAGACTGATAAGAGAAATGTTAAGAGAGTGTAGCTTACCTGTTAATGATTAACTCTTTCATGTTGAACATTTGACATCGTTGATATTGAAGCCTTAAATTGTTATTCAGTTCGTAATACTTGAAAGGTATTCTATATATTTAGAATCTGTAGCATTTTGATGTCGAAGTGCTAGACAATTACGCACTAAGTGAATTCTGTTTTGTTGTGCTGAATACCTATCAAAATCCAATAAAAGTTTGAATTCGTAAGTAGACTTGACTTTTCTGGTCGTTATTACTATTAAGTGCTTAATTAAGCAAATTAAGTGTTTAGTTAAGCTATCTGGAACACGACTTAACTTCTCAGAGGGTTTCAGTTCGAAGAGTATTTACACTCAAGTAATGCAAGTAGTGTTTTTGATATAACATAGACCGCGGGCGTATTTAGAGGGGGAGCCAAGGAAGCCTTCCCCGCACGAAATTGTTTCATTTCTTTGTGAAAAGGAGACTTACAGTAGAAAAAAATGTTTTAATGTAATAAAAAATACGTCAACTTACAATAGAAAATAATGCTTTAATTTTTTCTTCTGTTTTTCATTAACTTTTATTTTGTCCTGAAGGATTTCAAACACTTTCATTTTCGGTCGGCTCCCCGGAAAAAAATTCTACATACGCCCCCTGACATAGACAATTGACAGATATCTTCAACCAGATATGAAGTGCGACAATTTAATTTTCGGAATGCACCTGCAGAAAAAATGTGTGCATACCTGTGCATTAGCGGCTACTGTTACCTTCGAAGTAATCCCCTTCCACAGCTATGCATTTAGTTAAATACTATTGCCATTGCTGGAAACATACCTGTAACTCTGTTTCTGGAATACTATTGAGTTCCTGTGCACTAGTGGCTATTGTCACCTTCGAAGTAATTCTCTTCCGCAGCTACGCATTTAGTTAAATACTGTTGCCATTGCTGGAAACATACCTGTAACTCTGTTTCTGGAATACTGTTGAGTTCCTGTGCACTAGTGGCTATTGTCACCTTCGAAGTAATTCTCTTCCGCAGCTACGCATTTAGTTAAAATACTGCTGCCATTGCTGGAAACATACCTGTAACTCTGTTTCTGGAATACAGTTGAGTTCCTGTGCACTAGTGGCTATTGTCACCTTCGAAGTTTTTCTCTTCCGCAGCTACGCATTTAGTTAAAATACTTTTGTCATTGCTGGAAGCATACCTGTAACTCTGTTTCTGGGATACTGTTGAGTTCCTGTGCACTTGTGGCTATTGTCACCTTCGAAGTAATTCTCTTCCGCAGCTACGCATTTAGTTACAATACTGTTGCCATTGCTGGAAACATACCTGTAACTTTGTTTCTGGAATACTGTTGAGTTCCTGTGCACTACTGGCTATTGTCACCTTCGAAGTTTTTCTCTTTCGCAGCTACGCATTTAGTTAAAATACTTTTGCCATCGCTGGAAACATACCTGTAACTCTGTTTCTGGAATACTGTTGAGTTCCTGTGCACTAGTGGCTATTGTCACCTTCGAAGTAATTCTCTTCCGCAGCTACGCATTTAGTTAAAATACTTTTGCCATTGCTGGAAACATACCTGTAACTCTGTTTCTGGAATACTGTTGAGTTCCTGTGCACTAGTGGCTATTGTCACCTTCGAAGTAATTCCCTTCCGCAGCTACGCATTTAGTTAAATACTGTTGTCTTTGCTGCAAACATACCTGGAACTCTGTTTCTGGAATACTGTTGAGTTCCTGTGCACTCGTGGCTATTGTCACCTTCGAAGTAATTCTCTTCCCCAGCTACGCATTTAGTTAAAATACTGTTGCCATTGCTGGAAACATACCTGTAACTCTGTTTCTGGAATACTGTTGAGTTCCTGTGCACTAGTGGCTATTGTCACCTTCGAAGTAATTCTCTTCCGCAGCTACGCATTTAGTTAAAATACTGTTGCCATTGCTGGAAACATACCTGTAACTCTGTTTCTGGAATATTGTTGAGTTCCTGTGCACTAGTGGCTATTGTCACCTTCGAAGTAATTCTCTTCCGCAGCTACGCATTTAGTTAAAATACTGTTGCTATTGCTGGAAACATACCTGTAACTCTGTTTCTGGAATACTGTTGAGTTCCTGTGCACTAGTGGCTATTGTCACCTTCGAAGTAATTCTCTTCCGCAGCTACGCATTTAGTTAAATACTGTTGTCATGGCTGGAAATATACCTGGAACTCTGTTTCTGGAATACTGTTGAGTTCCTGTGCACTCGTGGCTATTGTCACCTTCGAAGTAATCCCCTATCGCAGCTACGCTTTTAGTTAAATACTGTTGTCTTTGCTGCAAACATACCTGGAACTCTGTTTCTGGAATACTCTTGAGTTCCTTTGTCACGTTACGCTGGATGTCAGAAATGCCTGAAAATCTTCGTCCTTTCATGGCAGTTTCTATTTATGGGGATAGTCAGATATCACAAGGGGCTAAATCAGGTGAATAGGGTGGATGATGATTTATTTCGGTCACTGCTTTCATATCCAGGAAGTTGAAAACACTGAGCGTATCATGGTTTGGGCCATTGTCAGGCCACAGTTCAGCTCTCGAACAGAATCTCGTAAGTTTTTTAACACCTGTAAACAGCATTCTTGGCTAACCATTTGCCCCTGTTCAGTGAATTCGAGATGAACTATCCCCTTGTGATCGAAAACATACACAAGCATGGTCTTGAACTGCGAGCATGACATGCATGCTTTTTTCGGCTCCTAGTACTTTTACCAACCTTCACACAGAATTTCATGTTCATGCGTTGCTCTAAATTTCTATCATTCATTTTTACATCAAAGCTCACACACAGACTTGCATTGCTCTCGCAATTGCTTATTCACGAATAGTCCTACTAATCGGCGGTTTACGCATTCACTACTTGAAACATGTTCAGAACCGCAAGACCCGCGATTCTGCCCGCATCGTAACAAGAACGATTCTACACAACCGTTCCGAGAATTAAATTGCCACACCTCGTCCACGAAAAATATTACAGCACAAGCGTTCGTTATAATTCATAGAAACAGCTCTCTGCTTGCTGTGAAAACTCTTACGGGCTTGTTTGTTACCGTTCGCATTTCGAACCTCAGGTTTTATCTGCCGGAGAGCTGAAATCACCCGTTTTCTCAAAACACACCACCTACTGTAACTCAGTGTTTTTTGTCTACTTGGCCATTTGACTTGCAGTCACTCATCTGGACTTCTATATACGAATTGAAAACTATTTATGAATTTGAAAATTCAGAATGTCTATGCCGCAGAAATCTCAGACACTGATATTTTTCTGGTGTAACTAACTTCCCTTTGCCACTCTGCTCTGAAATTCTATTAAGTTTTTCCTCTCGCTCGACTTTCGGCTTTGCTTTGCAAGAGACACAATTTTTTTCCGATGCCCCACAATCAAAATGGATATCACATGACTTCGAATTTTGCGGAAAATGTCATGCTCACAGTATCATTTTGTCCGTGTGTCGCCTGTGAACACGATATTTCCGTACACTACATAAATGGTATGAATTAAACGGAAAATTCCTAAAAATAACGTACAACAAAGTTGCTGGTACGTCTCCAACTTTTAACGAAATTCCCATTTGGGAAAGTTTCCATTTCTAACTTGAATATTTTGACAGATTTTCTGTTTTTTGTTTGTTTGTTTCTCTTTTGTTGTTTTTTCCCCCAGAAACGTTAGTTTCGGGTTTTTCCGTTTTTATACAGAAATTTCTCCAAACTTAGGATTTGACTTTTCCAGTCCTTTCAACAGAGATGTTTTCCTGACGTATGATGTGAAAGAATCCTTTCCTTTTGCCTGTGGTGAGTCGATCCCGGTACTAGGTTCACACCAGCGAAGTGCGCTACGGACTGAGATAGAACAACACTTACCCCTTGGTCTTTTTTTGAAGTAGAAATGAAGATCAAATCGCGCGATGATGATATGTTTTTCGCTATCAATGCGGGCTAACCAGTCATTTTATTTTCTATCGGAGCTTACTATTTTATTGAATAGGTTCAAAATATTATTATTTTTTTCTGTGGAAAGACTTATCATATATTACATTCTTTTTGTCATGATTTTTCGAAGCAGCAGAATATTTTGGAACTCGAGATTTTTTTTTTTTAAACTGAAAATGATTTTCAATTACATTTAAGGGAAGGTAAAATGTAGTGATTCATAGTAGAGGTCTGTACGGGAATGGCCAGCCTGGAATTTTTTTTTTTTTTTTTTTTTTTTCATTGGTTACTTAAAAAATTCTGAGCTGGTGGCCAGGTCTGTACTGGAAGGCTCCTGCATTAAAAACGTCTTTTCGTCTCACAAAACGAAGACTGACGTGCTAAATATACAGATTGCGAAGTTCACTGAATGAAGCGAATCTGCCAGCGGATGCATTGATTAATTACAGCTTAAACCCTTAAGTCCGGCAGCTGTATGATGAGAATCTGAAATGGGATGGTTTATTTCTTTTAATTAGGTTGAAATCTTATTTTGTTTCCACTTCATTGGCTTTAGCGAATAAAATACGTGGCTTTTTTTTCTTTTCCGAGAAATGTTTACGTGAACAGAGTTTTCAGCTCCTCGAAACCCAAAACAAAACGAACTTCTGGCGCCATTCGCTGCTAAGTGGAGATGAGGAATTTCGAACATTTTGTTTACACATTTGGAGATTGAGAGCTACCTGTATTTAAGTGTAAAAGAGGAAAAGCATTTACATATTTGAGCCGTACGTAATAAGGCCTAAACCACAACCATGAGAGGAATTCCTAGTAGAAATTGCACGTCTCTCAGCGTGACATTCCCTCTACAATGTATTTTCTTCCATTCTAGAATTTTCTTTGTGGGCAACGTCTCGTGGACCAATAAAAAGTGCCCCGCGGGCCGTAAAGAAGTGTTCCGCGGACCACGGGTTGAAGACCCCTGCTGTAGAGGAATAATTGCGTTATTTGCAATAAATGGCGGAAAACTCTGGTCCGGCCGGGGCCGTAAACTATAAATTTTGAATCAATAAGGGCTTAGACCGGGGCTGCAAACTGGAAATTCTGGGCCGGTCAGGGCTTAGACCGGGGACGTAAACTGGAAATCTTGAGCCGGTCAAGGCTTAGACCGGGGACGTAAACTGGAAATTCTGAGCGGGTAAGGACTTAGACTGGGGCCGTAAACTGGAAATTCTGAGCCGGTAAGGGCTTAGACTGGGGCTGTAAACTGGAAATTCTGAGACGGTCAGGGCTTACACAGGGGCTGTAAACTGGAAATTCTGAGACGGTCAGGGCTTACACAGGGGCTGTAAACTGGAAATTCTGAGACGGTCAGGGCTTAGACAGGGGCTGTAAACTGGAAATTCTGAGACGGTCAGGGCTTAGACCGGGGCTGCAAACTGGAAATTCTGGGCCGGTCAGGGCTTAGACTGGGGCCGTAAACTGGAAATTCTAAGCCGGTCAGGGCTTAGACAGGGGCTGTAAACTGGAAATTCTGAGACGGTCAGGGCTTACACAGGGGCTGTAAACTGGAAATTCTGAGACGGTCAGGGCTTAGACAGGGGCTGTAAACTGGAAATTCTGAGACGGTCAGGGCTCAGACCGGGGCTGCAAACTGGAAATTCTGGGCCGGTCAGGGCTTAGACCGGGGACGTAAACTGGAAATCTTGAGCCGGTCAAGGACTTAGACCGGGGACGTAAACTGGAAATTCTGAGCCGGTAAGGACTTAGACTGGGGCCGTAAAATGGAAATTCTAAGCCGGTCAGGGCTCAGACCGGGCCGTAAACTGGAAATTCTGAGACGGTCAGGGCTTAGACAGGGGCTGTAAACTGGAAATTCTGAGACGGTCAGGGCTTAGACCGGGGTTGCAAACTGGAAATTCTGGGCCGGTCAGGGCTTAGACCGGGGACGTAAACTCGAAATCTTGAGCCGGTCAAGGACTTAGACCGGGGACGTAAACTGGAAATTCTGAGCCGGTAAGGACTTAGACTGGGGCCGTAAACTGGAAATTCTAAGCCGGTCAGGGCTCAGACCGGGCCGTAAACTGGAAATTCTGAGACGGTCAGGGCTTAGACAGGGCCGTAAACTGGAAATTCTGAGACGGTCAGGGCTTACACAGGGGCTGTAAACTGGAAATTCTGAGACGGTCAGGGCTTAGACAGGGGCTGTAAACTGGAAATTCTGAGACGGTCAGGGCTTAGACAGGGGCTGTAAACTGGAAATTCTGAGACGGTCAGGGCTTAGACCGGGGCTGCAAACTGGAAATTCTGGGCCGGTCAGGGCTTAGACCGGGGCTGCAAACTGGAAATCTTGAGCCGGTCAAGGACTTAGACCGGGGACGTAAACTGGAAATCTTGAGACGGTCAAGGACTTAGACCGGGGACGTAAACTGGAAATTCTAAGCCGGTCAGGGCTCAGACCGGGCCGTAAACTGGAAATTCTAAGCCGGTCAGGGCTCAGACCGGGCTGTAAACTGGAAATTCTGAGACGGTCAGGGCTTAGACAGGGGCTGTAAACTGGAAATTCTGAGACGGTCAGGGCTTAGACAGGGGCTGTAAACTGGAAATTCTGAGACGGTCAGGGCTTAGACAGGGGCTGTAAACTGGAAATTCTGAGACGGTCAGGGCTTAGACAGGGGCTGTAAACTGGAAATTCTGAGACGGTCAGGGCTTAGACAGGGGCTGTAAACTGGAAATTCTGAGACGGTCAGGGCTTAGACAGGGGCTGTAAACTGGAAATTCTGAGACGGTCAGGGCTTAGACTGGGGCTGTAAACTGGAAATTCTGAGACGGTCAGGGCTTAGACAGGGGCTGTAAACTGGAAATTCTGAGACGGTCAGGGCTTAGACAGGGGCTGTAAACTGGAAATTCTGAGACGGTCAGGGCTTAGACAGGGGCTGTAAACTGGAAATTCTGAGACGGTCAGGGCTTAGACAGGGGCTGTAAACTGGAAATTCTGAGCCGGTCAGGGCTTAGACAGGGGCTGTAAACTGGAAATTCTGAGACGGTCAGGGCTTAGACAGGGGCTGTAAACTGGAAATTCTGAGACGGTCAGGGCTTAGACAGGGGCTGTAAACTGGAAATTCTGAGACGGTCAGGGCTTAGACAGGGGCTGTAAACTGGAAATTCTGAGACGGTCAGGGCTTAGACAGGGGCTGTAAACTGGAAATTCTGAGACGGTCAGGGCTTAGACAGGGGCTGTAAACTGGAAATTCTGAGACGGTCAGGGCTTAGACAGGGGCTGTAAACTGGAAATTCTGAGCCGGTCAGGGCTTAGACAGGGGCTGTAAACTGGAAATTCTGAGACGGTCAGGGCTTAGACAGGGGCTGTAAACTGGAAATTCTGAGACGGTCAGGGCTTAGACAGGGGCTGTAAACTGGAAATTCTGAGACGGTCAGGGCTTAGACAGGGGCTGTAAACTGGAAATTCTGAGCCGGTCAGGGCTTAGACAGGGGCTGTAAACTGGAAATTCTGAGCCGGTCAGGGCTTAGACAGGGGCTGTAAACTGGAAATTCTGAGCCGGTCAGGGCTTAGACAGGGGCTGTAAACTGGAAATTCTGAGACGGTCAGGGCTTAGACAGGGGCTGTAAACTGGAAATTCTGAGACGGTCAGGGCTTAGACAGGGGCTGTAAACTGGAAATTCTGAGCCGGTCAGGGCTTAGACAGGGGCTGTAAACTGGAAATTCTGAGACGGTCAGGGCTTAGACAGGGGCTGTAAACTGGAAATTCTGAGACGGTCAGGGCTTAGACAGGGGCTGTAAACTGGAAATTCTGAGCCGGTCAGGGCTTAGACAGGGGCTGTAAACTGGAAATTCTGAGCCGGTCAGGGCTTAGACAGGGGCTGTAAACTGGAAATTCTGAGCCGGTCAGGGCTTAGACAGGGGCTGTAAACTGGAAATTCTGAGACGGTCAGGGCTTAGACAGGGGCTGTAAACTGGAAATTCTGAGACGGTCAGGGCTTAGACAGGGGCTGTAAACTGGAAATTCTGAGACGGTCAGGGCTTAGACAGGGGCTGTAAACTGGAAATTCTGAGACGGTCAGGGCTTAGACAGGGGCTGTAAACTGGAAATTCTGAGACGGTCAGGGCTTAGACAGGGGCTGTAAACTGGAAATTCTGAGACGGTCAGGGCTTAGACAGGGGCTGTAAACTGGAAATTCTGAGACGGTCAGGGCTTAGACAGGGGCTGTAAACTGGAAATTCTGAGACGGTCAGGGCTTAGACAGGGGCTGTAAACTGGAAATTCTGAGCCGGTCAGGGCTTAGACAGGGGCTGTAAACTGGAAATTCTGAGCCGGTCAGGGCTTAGACAGGGGCTGTAAACTGGAAATTCTGAGACGGTCAGGGCTTAGACAGGGGCTGTAAACTGGAAATTCTGAGACGGTCAGGGCTTAGACAGGGGCTGTAAACTGGAAACTGAGACGGCCAGGGCTTGAAATTCTGTAAACTGGAAATTCTGAGACGGTCAGGGCTTAGACAGGGGCTGTAAACTGGAAATTCTGAGCCGGTCAGGGCTTAGACAGGGGCTGTAAACTGGAAATTCTGAGACGGTCAGGGCTTAGACAGGGGCTGTAAACTGGAAATTCTGAGACGGTCAGGGCTTAGACAGGGGCTGTAAACTGGAAATTCTGAGCCGGTCAGGGCTTAGACAGGGGCTGTAAACTGGAAATTCTGAGCCGGTCAGGGCTTAGACAGGGGCTGTAAACTGGAAATTCTGAGCCGGTCAGGGCTTAGACAGGGGCTGTAAACTGGAAATTCTGAGACGGTCAGGGCTTAGACAGGGGCTGTAAACTGGAAATTCTGAGCCGGTCAGGGCTTAGACAGGGGCTGTAAACTGGAAATTCTGAGCCGGTCAGGGCTTAGACAGGGGCTGTAAACTGGAAATTCTGAGACGGTCAGGGCTTAGACAGGGGCTGTAAACTGGAAATTCTGAGACGGTCAGGGCTTAGACAGGGGCTGTAAACTGGAAATTCTGAGACGGTCAGGGCTTAGACAGGGGCTGTAAACTGGAAATTCTGAGACGGTCAGGGCTTAGACAGGGGCTGTAAACTGGAAATTCTGAGACGGTCAGGGCTTAGACAGGGGCTGTAAACTGGAAATTCTGAGCCGGTCAGGGCTTAGACAGGGGCTGTAAACTGGAAATTCTGAGACGGTCAGGGCTTAGACAGGGGCTGTAAACTGGAAATTCTGAGCCGGTCAGGGCTTAGACAGGGGCTGTAAACTGGAAATTCTGAGACGGTCAGGGCTTAGACAGGGGCTGTAAACTGGAAATTCTGAGACGGTCAGGGCTTAGACAGGGGCTGTAAACTGGAAATTCTGAGACGGTCAGGGCTTAGACAGGGGCTGTAAACTGGAAATTCTGAGACGGTCAGGGCTTAGACAGGGGCTGTAAACTGGAAATTCTGAGCCGGTCAGGGCTTAGACAGGGGCTGTAAACTGGAAATTCTGAGCCGGTCAGGGCTTAGACTGGGGCCGTAAACTGGAAATTCTGAGCCGGTCAGGGCTTAGACAGGGGCTGTAAACTGGAAATTCTGAGACGGTCAGGGCTTAGACAGGGGCTGTAAACTGGAAATTCTGAGCCGGTCAGGGCTTAATAGACCGGGGCTGTAAGCTGGAAATTCTGAGCCGGTCATGGCTTAGATCGGAGCTGTAAGCTGGAAATTTTAAGTCGGTCAAGGCTTAGACCGGGACCGTATACTGGAAATTCTCAACCGGTCCGGGCTCGGGCAAGGCCGAAATTTCCAAATTAAGGCCCGTGCAGACCTTTCATTCATAGCATTATTTCACAGAACCCCTAAATATAAAATTTACTATTGATAGCTATAATAGCTTTTGTGTTAAGGGGTTCACAGTCCCATTCGATGCTTTAAGTTCCTGGTTTCTTACGGTAACACAATATATAACAATAGCTGGTAATCCAACGAGGAAGGGGATAGGATGAGGAATATTCGTTGCCACATGCAATTTTTTAGGCACCTTGAATCACACACAATATTCAAAATGATGCTACAAATTTCTTACATGTAGAACGCTCAAAATAAGGGAAAATGCGCCCCGGTGGGCGTTTGGTCAGATGCGCTGATTTCTGGCTGGTCTACCGAGACTGGGTGAGGCATGGGTGGTGCGCTTATTCCACGGCGCAGGAACTCCCCGAAACCAAAGGCCCCAAATTAAGGACGTTCATGTTGGTTGTTAACACACACACACACCAGTGGCGAAGCGTGGTGCTCTGTGTTGGGGAGACTAAGAAAAATTGTTTATATTTTTTGCAGTTAAACTAATGCATATATGGATAGTATGCCATCAAAGATGCATATTATATTCATGTGAATATTTTAGTACCAACATATTGTTTGCATTGTCATTGCTTGCTGTACTGTATCTTTAAAAAAACTGCTACATAAATGCAATTTTTTCTCACAACTTGCGGAACTTAATCACAGATCAGACTGTTAGCATATTAAACTGTTGTCAAACCGATCCTGAAAGCGAAAAAAAAAGGTAATAATTTCCATTTCATACAACTTAAACTTAGACCCACAAAGATTGGTATTTTTTATAACTGCGGATTGTGATATATTTCGATATATTTTTATATTTACTTATTTAAACAAACTAATACTATGCAAATTTAACAAGGGTAAGCAGTACTTTGCCGCCCCTGTGGTGCAGTGTTATAAGCGATGGCTTCTGAACAGGGGTCCGGGTTCGAATCTCCGCGAGGCATGAATGTTGTTTGTCTTACGGCACTGGCTTTCTCCCTTCCCTGGAACCAGTGCCATAAATTAGAGACGGGTGTCTGCTCATAGCCCACCGAGTTGCTCACGGTGGTCGTCAAACCTCCATTCCAAAAACAACAAAAAGACAGTACTTTTGAGGGTTATTTTTGTTTAAAGTTCAAATGATTTGTTCCCATATCCGTGTCCGTAAGGAAAGAAAGCCTTGCTGAATGCTAATATTTTTGTGAGGAAGAGGAGGGTAAAAACAGCTTTGAGATTTCTCGACGTGTCAGCTGTAATGCTTTATGGGCATCACCTTTGCAAAATAGAACTTTTAGGAACATATGAACTACTGCTCTGAACCCGAAAAATGCAGGATTTGATTGCACGCATGCACAATGAAAATTTTGTTAAGCGTTTACCCAAACTTCTAAATATTTAGAGCACTATACATCGTTTAAACACACACACCTAGTCCCTAATAGAAATATTAAGGTAGACAGCGGATTTTCCAGCAGATACTTAACTAAATCAGAAGAATCATGAATTTCTTGTTCGCACGTTGCTCGCTTAAAAAATAAAAATTAAACACACAATACTGACAACACGCTCATTAGTCAGTCATAAGTTCCACTTTATAATAAAAACAAACCCGTGAGCAGTGATTACTGGCTTTCTCTGCTCTGTAGATAAGAGCGGAGATTTCCGACCACAATGCACCGAGGAAGGAGCAGCCAATCAGCAGCGCTTCGTTTGAAACTAGTCTTTTCGCCTCCACAGACCGCCACAGAGCTCTAAAAATAACTTTCCCGCAGAAGCAGCTGTACTTGTATGTTGATCTGTGAGACTCATGATTTCGAGTCTCACTTTTCCTTCCAAAATAATACGATTGAAAGGAAATATTGGACATAACGTAATTTTGCAAATTAATTGTCCAGCATTACATTAATTAGAGATTTCTTTCCATTGTATTTGTGAAAAACTAAATAAATATAATAAGTAATAACAAAATCAGTTTTGGCATTTTACTCTTGGGTAGTCTTAGTCTCAAAGTCTAACCCGACGCTTCGCCCCTGACACACACACACACACACACACAAGAATGGTAATGAAGCTTTTTATGAACTGCGAAAAAATTCCCCCTCTACGATTCACGAACACTGTTTGTGTGTTAGTAACCTCTGGAGGAACAATGAGCAAATATCATACATTTGAGCATACATACCTAGTAACTAAAGAATTTCATCGAAGTTCCAAACTGCAGTTGCACACAGTTTTTTATATTCCTAAATATCAAATTTCGTTTAAACCGCTATAACGGATTTTTAATTATGGCAGCAACAAACCAGGCACACGCACTCGCACGCACACACACACAATGAAATTTGTTTTTGCGCTTACAACTTTCAGTTTTCTTATTTTCATTTAACATTTATTAGCGGATTTAGAGCCTGCACCTCACATTTTACTTCATTCTTACTTTCTTGTACAATAATATGAGAAATTAAAAAAAAATGGGGAGCAGTTATGCAGAACAAAAATCTCTCTATATATTTTTGTTTTCAAGGATGGCGGGGAAAGGAAGGGGGTCTCCAAAACTGACGTTGTGTGTGCAGGCTCTAAATTCGCCACTGAATTTTAAGAAAAAAGTTAATGATCTTACCTGTATATGCAAGAGAAGAAGTTCTGTGCTGTTCGCAGCTTGTAAACGAAGAATGAAATGCCTCGTTTCTGTGATGTGCCCCAAGTTTTAAGGAAAGCAATCGCAGTTTTGACAAAAAACAAGAACGCATCTCTAATCGTGACGATTCCGTCAAGGACGGATAAACGTGGGAGCGTGCTATGTCCTCAACCATGGCCGTTCAGTACACCCCCCGCCCTCTCTCTCCCCTTCTTGTTTCATGGCCAAACACCTGAGAACAGAAATGCCGTCGCTGATCGTTAGTGTAATAAATTACGGACAACAGAAGAAGAAGAAGCGAGTGTTTTTGGTACATTCAATTTGTTGACCCTCGCACAATATAAAAAAAGCCCAAAGCGTTTTCGGTAACCAACAGATAATGAATTCAGTTTCATCGGTATTACGTGCTTCCATGCGAAACAGGTTTTCCCAGTTTTTTTTGTGAATAGAAAATGACGCCTAGCAAGAGGGAAAATTCCTTGAATTCATCAATTTGCTCAATACGAATTAAAAAGTTCATCTTCATAAAAACAGAATATCCTATGAATTCTGAAAACAATACGCAAAGTGGGTACCACGTGTGTGTATTGTATTAGAACAATGTCGAAAGAGAACACGCCTAGTCAGGGTTGCATTTAACAGCTTCGCAAGAAACAATTCATAGAAGACGTTTTGTAGATGATCTGAAGCGCCGATTATGACATCATTTTATTTTATTTTCATTAAACTTCTAGAACACGGGAGTTAAAGCTTTTGAGAATAACATTTGCAGGACGGAACGTTTCGTCCCTATTTCGGCAAACCTTTAAAATTTTTTGTCCAATTATTACTGCCCATGTGATGAATTCACGCAAGAAATAACTTGATTTTCTTTTCCTCATTTCTGTCAGATTTTGGGAAAGAATATGTGAGACAGAACTGATTTAATATTCTTAAGTTAACGCATCTCGGAAATATAAAACAAAAAATGATCATAAATTTGAATGCTTTCATATACAGGGTGATCATAATTAAAGTATCCCTAGTCAACACTCTGTGGAGAGATATGTAGCAGTCCAAACGCAACCAAATTTGGTATGCTGGCAATTGAAGACATGCGGAAGAGATTTCCGAAAAAAAAAAAAAAAGTTCCATAATTCACCACTAGGAGACTTCTGGCGCTGCAAGCTGCGATAATATGGACAATTTTCGGCTCTACGTGGGAAACGGCACAAAAATCGAAGCTGAAATCAACACACGTGTTGCGGTCAAGACGTTTTATTGTCTCCGGTATTTAATTGCACAAGGGAGAGATTGTGCAATTAAATACGGGAGACACCTTAGCGGTGCAACCGGTACTGCTCAATGTGGGCGCCATTGTTAAATTGCAAAACCAGAAGTCGATGAGCACTGTGTTCAACGGCCGAACGTAACTGATAATTGTCTTTCATTTCAACAGTGGAATCTGTGGAAATGCATGAGGATTTTGCAATACACAAATGCGACAGTTATGCGTGTTGACGGTTCCATTGAGGTGAAAATGTGCCTCGTCACTCCGCCAGATCTCCCATGGCCGAGCATCGTCCACTTCCATTCTATCAAGGAAGGTCAATGCAAAGGTCAGTCGGGTGTCCTTGTCACCGTCAATCAACTGTTGGGTGTGGTTGATCTTGTATGGAAAAAATGCAACACCTTTCTCAGTACCTTCCACACGGTGGTGTAGGGCACATCCAGCTTCCGTGAACCTGCGCGTGCATCACTGAAACCTGGTACACATTATCCATGGAGCAATCCACAAGCGCCGTGGTGATATCTTCAACCACTTCTGGAGCTATAGGTTGGCGCCCTCGCCCTGATTGAACACGTAGCCATCCTGTTTCCCCGAAACGAGCAATCATTCTTCTGAGATGACATGGAGTCAATGGACCTTTCTTACGACGTCGGAATTCTCGAAGCGCAGCGGCAGCACTGCTCGCGTTTTCATAAAACAGTTTCACAAGAAGAGCGCGTTCTGGCAAGGTGATACCCATTGCTGTTGATGGAATACGAATGGCATTCAAATGATAATCATATGTAGAGGATTTTAGGAAGGGAGTGTCTGACCCCATCAATCCTTAGAAATAGGAAGCTAGGAGATTTGGGCTAGAGTGCCCGATAGGAAAGTGGCACAAAAGCGAAGTAGAAAGGGGGAGGAAGACGCCCTTATTTATTACCGGGGGGCCAGTACCTGTGGTCCGACGGCTTAACGTGCCTATCTGACGCACGGCAGATATTTAGTGGATCGAGCGTTCGTACCTGCCTGGGATCGAACCTGAGATCCTTTCTGTGGCAGTCACGAACGTTGCCAACTAGGCCATCCGCGGCCCTCGAATGACATTCACCATGCCTAGGACAGTTTTATACCACGGAGTCGCCCGTAGCGCGTGTGCCTTATGCAAATGATACGCTCTCTTGTCACTCATAGCGCCACAAAGACTCATTTCCCTCGTAGAGCCAAAAATTGTCTATATTATCGCAGCTTGCAGCGCCTGAAATACCCCTGTTGGTGACTTTTGGAACTTTTTTTTTTTTATTACTATTGCGGAAATCTCTTCCGCATGTCCTGTATCGTCAGCATACCTAATTTGGTTGCGTTTGGACTGCTAGATATCTCTCCAGAGAGCGTTAAATAGGGATACTTTAATTGTGATCACCTGGTATTTTGTCTGGTTCGAAATTTCTCAAGCACAGTTCGCGTATACGAAATTGTTATTTCAACTGTTAGTTGGCTATTTTTACATAGATTCATGGCCTGTTGCTCCACTACACACTCCGTGTGTCGAAAGTCAGATAACACCGTTGGTCGTTATAAACAAAGGCCATTTAAAACCATTGCGCTGTTTTTATAAAGTGACTTGGCAATGCAGTTTAGTTGCTCCTGTCGTTATCGCACCATGAAATTTGAACATCAGTAATAACATAGAAAGTGATAAACAATAAATATAGCAGTCGTGTAGTAAGCAAATATTTTGGTTATTTTTGGCACTGGAATGCCGAAATCTAGGCCATAGCTATCGGAGGGAAAGCGGGTGAGGTTGCTCTCACAGTTAGGGGCAAAACTTCATATTCTGAGATGCGGGAAAATGCTCAACGTATGAATAGATTTACTGAAGAAGAGAGGCCGCCCCGGTGGCGCAGTGGTCTAAGCGATGGCTTATAATCGTTCGTCTGAGATGGGTCCGGGTTCAAATCCCGGTGAGGCGTGGATGTTGTGCTTGTCTTATGGCACTGGTTCTCTCCCTTCCCTGGAACCAGCGGCCCTAAATAGGGGCGGCCGACTGCTTATAGCCCCCTGAGTTGCTCACAGTGGTCTTTAAACCTCCAATCAAAAAGAAAAAAAGAGAGAGAGTTCAGCATTTTCTTCTTCAAAGATTTCAGTTAGGGAATCTAAAGCTGCACTAGCACTCTTAAGACTGCTCCGGGACAGTGAGGAAGCAGGACGTTGCTGTCGAATGCTTTGGAGGACAGGAGTGTAAGGCAATGTCGCTGGCTTGAAGGAAGGGAGTTAAGAAACGGGGAGGCATCGTGTCTGCGCGTCACAAAGTTAAAATTTGATGTAGGTAAACAAAAATAATGTTTTTCTATAAAGAAATTGTTGAAGCACAGTGCTATTTTCATAAGCAAAAATGCAAAACTTTGAATAAAAAAAAATGTATTCACAACAAGAAAACAGTTGAAGACGACATTCTGCCAACACTTGCTTCTTTACCACTAACCCACTACTCATTGCCATGTTATCTTGTCGATTTACTTGTCGCGGAACTAGTCAGATCTAGGTGTGTGTGTGTGGATCAAGGGGTGATTAAACGAATTCCTTTGTAGCCAATAGTACACTGGTGTGCAAAAATTAAGGACGAAGAGGAGAAATTAGCATAAC
This sequence comes from Macrothele yani, assembly GCA_039090855.1. Lineage (NCBI taxonomy): Eukaryota > Metazoa > Arthropoda > Arachnida > Araneae > Macrothelidae > Macrothele > Macrothele yani. The sequence goes on from CM077029.1 coordinate 62,428,024, forward strand.
AGCGGAACGAGCAGGCAGAACGGACCGAAAGACCACTCAGGAGATAGACTAAGGTCCGGTACGGTAGGGCATGCGCATATATGCAGCATGACGTGGGGGGGGGGGAAGTGTCGGAAAGGTATAAAGCACACGGACTGTGTACGCTCAACAATTCGGTGAAAGCTATTGCACGGTGTACATCGGTTTGAACGACGTCGAGTTGCTGCCACCGTGTGATATGCCGACAGGCAATCCAGTAGACGACATCTGGGTGACTTTACCCGAGGTCGCGTCATTGGGAAGTTGGAAGAAGGTCAAAGTGTGACTAGTGTGGCCGAGGAGTTCGGGATCGCTCACAGCATCGTTTCACGAGCTTGGAGAGCATTTCAAACGACAGGAACAGCTGTCCGAGAATTTAGCAGTGGTCGTCCACGAGCAACCACGGCGGCAGACGATCGGTATATTGTCCTACAGGCGACAACAGACAGAGGGAGAAATCGCAAGGCACATGCAGCAGACAACTGGACGTCAGTTATCGCGTTTTACCGTGGCCAGGAGGCTGCACAAAGGTGGTCTACTTGCACGACGACCAGTACAGTGTATGCCATTAACGTCTGCTCATCGGAGACGGCGGTTTCTGTGGTACCAGGAACACAAGAATTGGACACATCATCAATGGGATCGAGTTCTCTTTACGGAGGAGAGACAATTTAGTCTGATGAGCGATTCTGGACGTATACACATCTGGAGAGAGCAGGGAACACGCAATCACACCTCCAACATCATCGAAAGGGGCCGGTTTGGAGGTGGCGGAGTTCTCGTTTGGGGCGGTATCATGTTTGGTAGCCGTACGGACCTCCACATCTTCCAAGAAGGTTCAGTCACTGGTGTCCGCTATTGTACGGAGGTTCTCCTGCCTCACGTGCGTCTGCTTAGAGGTGCTGTGGGTCCTGAGTTCCTCTTCATGGACGACAACGCTACACCTCATCGTGCAGTGGCTGTCGCAGAGCTGTTGAAGAGTGAAGATATTCAACGCATGGATTGGCCCGCAAGGGCCCCGGACCTAAATCCAATTGAACACGTGTGGGACCTTCTCGGGAGACGCTTAGCAGCACGTCACCAGCCGCCAGCAACGATTCCGCAGCTACGATTGACGCTACAAGAGGAATGGGCCACGATGGCTGAACAGCTCCTTGACAACCTCGTCCTCAGCATGGACAGACGTTGTAAATCCTGCAACGCAGTCAGGGGCGATCATATCCCCTAATAAAGACTGGATTTTTCTTGGCAGCCGCCTGTCGCATGGATGTTTCTGCCTTCTGTCCAGTTGTGCTGGAAGCTACCTTTTCAATAAAGTGCCTTTTTACCCCTTGGATTCCCTGTTTGGACGGTTTTGCTCACTTGTCCCATATTCTTACATCTTGGGAAGCCTATGGTATGATTTGAGTCGATGTGGAGCATTTCTGCACGACGTTACATTCGAAAAACCGTCTCGCCCTTAATTTTTGCACGTCAGTGTATAAAACATTAAATTTTTTTTTTTTAATTGGAGGTTAACGACCACCGTGAGTAACTCAGTGGGTTACAAGCAGTCGTGCGTCCCTAATTTAGGGCCACTGGCTCCAGGTAAGGGAGAGAGCCAGCGCCGTAAGACAAACACAACATCCATGCCTCACCGGAATTCGAACCCGGACCCATCTCGGAAGAATGGTGATAAGCCAGCGTTTAGACCACTGCGCCACCGGGGCGGCAAAAATTCTTTCTTTCAGTGTTTTGTAAATAAAGTTGCTATCAAACTTGCTCCAGTAAAAACAATACATGCCCGCCAAGCCCGTAGCTAGGGGGGCAGGCGATTCTGCAGTTTGCCCACCATCACATTTTCGACACACCCTGAAAAAATAGTCGCCCACACCAACCCCTAGAATCCTCACTAGGGACCTGATGGCCACACGTCGTCCACCATGATTTTGAAATCGACAGACGTCCCTTCATGTGAAAGCACTTCAGGCGGTCCGCGATATGTTTGATATCCCTTGAAGTGGTCGATGATAAGCATGAGAATACTTAAAGTGATCTAAGATAAGAATGAGAGGGTATTTTTAAGTAGTCCCTTCAAGCATGAAACGCTTGAAGTAGAGCACGGTAAGTGTGAGAGCATTTAAAATGAACCGTGGAAATATGAGAACACTTGTGTTGGTACAAGATAATTGTGAACATATTTGAAGTACCAGCGTTAGGCCATGAACCATTGAAGTGTACTGGGCTAGCACGAGAGTACTATAAGCAGTATAACGAAGTAAATTTCTCCGTCATTTTTGGTCTACGCCGGGAATCGAACCCGAGTCAGCTTATTCCGGAACAAGTCGCTCTACCAACTGAGCTACGCAGACGTTCATTCTGACTCCTATCTGCCTTTATGTCGTGTGCGTCCTGCCGGCAGGTACGTCACATCTCCCCCCCCGAAAGAGGGCCGGGGGCATGGCCCACGGGTCAGCCGTGACCATGAATCGTTGCAGGCAGCCATCCACTGTAGAACGTGCACTTGAGAACTCCCAGTCAATCTGGTGTGTGGAATGCAACGTTACACACATTTATATTTCGAAGCGCTGGAGAAGGGATTCTCTGATTTTTCCTATCTCGCGGTGTGGAAATAACATCACACCATTGCGAGATTTTGAACGGTCGGGTCATCCGGATAGTTCGGGCGCCATTATAACGAAGTAAATTTCTCCGTCATTTTTGGCCTACGCCGGGATTCGAACCCGAGTCCGCTTATTCCGGAACTAGTCGCTCTACCAACTGAGCTACGCAGACGTTTATTCTGACTGCAATCTGCCTTTATGTCGTGTGCGTCCTGCTTGCAGGTACGCCACAGCAGTTGGTGGTAAGTATGAAAGTTTTTTTATAATTGGCAAGCATCAAGATGCTTGAAGTGGTACGAAGGAACATGCTAGTGTTTCAAGCGATCCGCGCAAGTACGAGAGCACTCTTAAAGTGGCAAGAGGCAGTGGAGTAGCCAGAAATTTCTTAAGGATAGGGGGGGGGTTCCATGGGTTTGGTTCATTTAGGAAAGCCTCATATACACATATCATCGTCATCATTGTCAACCATTATCAATCCACTGCTGGACGAAGGTCGCCCCAAGTTTCTTTCACAACGGTCTGTCTTGTGCCAGTCTCCTCCATGTTACTCCCGCATACTTTCGAATTTCATCCACCAATCTCACATGTGGTTTTTATCTGGGTCTTTTCCTGTCCCTTGGAATCCAATCTAAAATTTCGGCTGTCCTTCTGGCAGTATGTCCAGCCCATTGCCATTTCGGGGATTTTACTCTGATCATGAGTCTTCCACTCTTGTCATTTTTCGGATCCACGAGTTCCTCTTCTCTCTCTCCTGGTTACGCCAAGCATGCACCTCTCCATGACACCTTGAGTTGTCTGCAGCCTTTGTATGTCTCTTTTAGTTAAGGTCCACGTACAACGCTTTAAATTCGTGTTCAGCCTCCCCTCAAGGGAGGGGTTCAAATCCCGACCCCCCCTCCTCTGGCTACGCCACGGCAAGAGGTAAGCATGAGAGCACTTGAAGTGGCAAGAGGTAAGCATGAGAGCAATTAAAGAAGTCTGTGGTACGTTTGAGAACGTTTAAGTAGTTCTTCCTGGAAACTGTTAATACAGTTTGAAGTTTGACAGTGCTTGATGACGTCCACGGAAAGTGTATGCGCATTTGAAGCGGTCTGTGTGAGCTTGACAATAATTGAAGCATTACGTGGGGTGAGCATGAAAGTACATGGAATGATCCACGATAGGTAGGAGAATTTTTTAAGTGATTACCAGGAAACGGATTTTTAGGTGCTAAAAAAAGAGAAAAATATTAATTTTTTATATCCTAATAATTTCAAAAATATTTGCTAAAATAGTAAAAATATTTTCCTCGACGATAATATGACTAGTTATTTTCTGTGATAAAAAGATAATGTTAGTTTTCAACTTACTTATCACAATTTTCCATCGCAAATCTATGCCTGTTGTAACGAAACAGTGATCGATATCGAGAAAACGATCATTTTCATATCACAGGAAGTCAACCTTCCATATTTTAAGATATGGACTTCACTAACACTTAACCAGGTAATTAAATGGACACTTAAATGTACAAGTTGGCCTTCAAAAACTTGAGAAACTCCACACATAGTTTGAAATACACTGTTTTTTTTTTGTTTTTTTTTCTAACACACTTATTGCAGACTAGACTCAGTCCAAATGATTTTAATATACTAACTATTAAACAATTGCATATCTATAGTATAGGTAAACTAATATTTTTGAGAATTAAAATTGGTTACTAACAAGATTTAATTACAATAAGTACTCATAGCCATGATTACTCCACGAGACAAAAAACAACACTAATCCCCATGTTTCCACTAACAGAACGATTTAGATCATTTGTTAATTGTACTGGTCCTGCATTATGGAATCCATTTCTTACTGATATTGTATTACTTAATAATATTAATATATTTAAAGGAAAACTCAGGCATTTCTTACTGACCAAAAGCTCATAATGTATTATTACTGTTATTAATTGATAGTACCACCCTAGCTGTGTTTGATATTGTGTGGACTTGACTTGTTTATGTTTTTTTATTTTTTTATTTTCATGAAGATTTTGATGCTTTGGGAGAAGATGGCACGTCAGGCCTATCAGGCCTTTTCCCTCCTCATCCCTGTTGTTACAAAAATATATTATTTGTGTTATATATTTATGATTATGTAATTCCATGTCTGTAACAACTAAAATGCAATAAATGAAATGAAATTTGTTTCTCAGGACTTCTACAGTATTTTGGACCCGAAAGTGTGTTAAATTTCTTTTCAACATCCTGCACGTCTTTAACTGTTTTAGGCAGCAGGTTTGTAGTTGTTGTTAAATTTTGTAATGGAATGACACGAGAACACGAGAAACTTAAATTAGCAGATACATATGCCAAGTCTCTTTTTAAACTAGTATAATTCATTAAATGCTGAACAATCTCAATTGAAAACGCATCGTCTTTGTCCAATTCATTAACAATAGATCTGAAGCCCTCAAAATGATCTGCATAATATACTACGGCCTTGAGCCAGATATTCCAGTGTGTTTAATTACACGTGTATGCGGCAGTGGGAGATCGGAATTCTTCTTTATGAAAAGATCAGTCCTTGGGGATTTAACAAACATCCCAGCAATTCGACAGAACTGCACCAACAACAACGACAATAACGTGAGCGGTGTGTATATATACTCTCCGTGTTAGATTTTGATACTTTGTGACGTACTACAGAGGTGAAATACGTGTAAAAACGACAGATCTGCACGATACATTATGTCGATGTAGCTTAGTCGGTTAGAGCAACTCACTCCGGAGCGAGGGGACGCGTATTCGATTACATCATCGACAAATCCCTGTTTCCACAACTGATCCATGTGTTACCTAAGCATTATAAGATATCGAGAACTTCCGATTTTGGTTCTCCCAGCAGGAAGAAATGACATTTGCCAACGCGCTACACTGTTAAAAAATTTGTGGTAGGTTGCACTAAAAAGTGGTACTACACCAACTGCACCATTTTCTGAGAAAAGATACACCATCGTGTTTTGCCAACAAAACCCAACAACGTGGTTCAACTTTTCACCATGTTGTTGGGTTTATTTTGCACCACTTTCAGAATGGTGTATCTTTTCTAAGAAAGTGGTGCAGCTGCTGTAGCACCACTTTTTGGGCAACTTACCACAAAATTTTTAACAGTGCAGCACCGATAAAATGAGTAAAAGAGTCCTCGTGGAGGGAAAGATAACTGTAAATTCCACCAGCGTTATTATACAATGCTTCTCTGCTTCTACTCTTTTTTTCTTTTTCGCTGGGCTTTTATTTTGGGTTTATTTACATCAAAGAAAAAAAAATGGAGAAAGCGTGCAAATTTATGTTTTATTACGGAATTATGGAAAATATGTATTTACATTCAAAATTTTCGAACATATTGTATGTGTTTCTATGTGAAAATACTTATTTACCTAAACATCCGTTGCCTAATGAGCATTGTGTTCACAGCATCAGAGCTCGAAGGTGTACGTGGGTAAGTGTTGGATTGCTTGAAGTGCTCCACGGTTAACATAAAATATTATTTTAAATGGTCCCTGGCAAGTATAAGACCAGCATTTAAAGTGGCGCGGGACAAGAGTGACAGCACTTGCGTAAACATTACAGCACTTGAAGTTATACAACGTAAGTGTGAGATAATTTGAAGGGGTCCGAGATATGGGAGCTTTCTAAGTGGTTGCCCTGCCAACACTTAATTTACGTTCCTGTTCATTCCAGGGGCACACAACGTAACTGAGAGATAATTTAAAAGGGTTCGAGATATGGGAGCTTTCTAAGTCGTTGCCCTGCCAACACTTAATGTGCACACAACGTATATGTGAGATAATTTGAAAGGGTTCGAGATATGGGAGCTTTCTAAGTGGTTGCCCTGCCAACACTTAATTTACGCCCCTGTTCATTCCAGGGGCACACAACGTATATGTGAGATGATTTGAAAGGGTTCGAGATATGGGAGCTTTCTAAGTGGTTGCCCTGCCAACACTTGATTTACGCCCGTGGTCATTCCAGGGGCACACAACGTAACTGTGAGATAATTTGAAAGGGTTCGAGATATAGGAGCTTTCTAAGTCGTTGCCCTGCCAACACTTAATTTACGTCCCTGGTTATTTCAATGGTACACAACGTAACTGTGAGATAATTTGAAAGGGTTCGAGATATAGGAGCTTTCTAAGTCGTTGCCCTGCCAACACTTAATTTGCACACAACGTATATGTGAGATAATTTGAAAGGGTTCGAGATATGGGAGCTTTCTAAGTGGTTGCCCTGCCAACACTTGATTTACGCCCGTGGTCATTCCAGGGGCACACAACGTAACTGTGAGATAATTTGAAAGGGTTCGAGATATGGGAGCTTTCTAAGTGGTTGCCCCGCCAACACTTAATTTACGCCACTGGTTATTCCAGGGGTACACAACGTAACTGTGAGATAATTTGAAAGGGTTCGAGATATAGGAGCTTTCTAAGTCGTTGCCCTGCCAACACTTAATTTGCACACAACGTATATGTGAGATGATTTGAAAGGGTTCGAGATATGGAAGCTTTCTAAGTGGTTGCCCTGCCAACACTTAATTTGCACACAACGTATATGTGAGATGATTTGAAAGGGTTCGAGATATGGGAGCTTTCTAAGTGGTTGCCCTGCCAACACTTAATTTACGTCCCTGGTTATTTCAGGGGTACACAACGTATATGTGAGATGATTTGAAAGGGTTCGAGATATGGGAGCTTTCTAAGTGGTTGCCCTGCCAACACTTGATTTACGCCCGTGGTCATTCCAGGGGCACACAACGTAACTGGGAGATAATTTGAAAGGGTTCGAGATATAGGAGCTTTCTAAGTCGTTGCCCTGCCAACACTTAATTTACGTCCCTGGTTATTTCAGGGGTACACAACGTAACTGTGAGATAATTTGAAAGGGTTCGAGATATAGGAGCTTTCTAAGTCGTTGCCCTGCCAACACTTAATTTACGTCCCTGGTTATTCCAGGGGTACACAACGTAACTGTGAGATAATTTGAAAGGGTTCGAGATATAGGAGCTTTCTAAGTCGTTGCCCTGCCAACACTTAATTTACGCCCCTGGTTATTCCAGGTGCACACAACGTAACTGTGAGATAATTTGAAAGGGTTCGAGATATATGAGCTTTCTAAGTCGTTGCCCTGCCAACACTTAATTTGCACACAACGTATATGTGAGATAATTTGAAAGGGATCGAGATGTGGGAGCTTTCTAAGTGGTTGCCCTGCCAACACTTGATTTACGCCCCTGGTTATTCCAGGGGCACACAACGTAACTGTGAGATAATTTGAAAGGGTTCGAGATATGGGAGCTTTCTAAGTGGTTGCCTCGCCAACACTTAATTTACTCCCCTGGTTATTCCAGGGGCACACAACGTAACTGTGAGGTAATTTGAAAGGGTTCGAGATATGGGAGCTTTCTAAGTCGTTGCCCTGCCAATACTTAATTTGCACACAACGTATATGTGAGATGATTTGAAAGGGTTCGAGATATGGGAACTTTCTAAGTGGTTGCCCTGCCAACACTTGATTTACGCCCGTGGTCATTCCAGGGGCACACAACGTAACTGTGAGATAATTTGAAAGGGTTCGAGATATGGGAGCTTTCTAAGTGGTTGCCCCGCCAGCACTTAATTTACGTCCCTGGTTATTCCAGGGGCACACAACGTAACTGTGAGATAATTTGAAAGGGTTCGAGATATGGGAGCTTTCTAAGTGGTTGCCCCGCCAACACTTAATTTACGTCCCTGGTTATTTCAGGGGTACACAACGTAACTGTGAGATAATTTGAAAGGGTTCGAGATATAGGAGCTTTCTAAGTCGTTGCCCTGCCAACACTTAATTTGCGCACAACGTATATGTGAGATGATTTGAAAGGGTTCGAGATATGTGAGCTTTCTAAGTGGTTGCCCCGCCAACACTTAATTTACGCCCCTGGTTATTCCAGGGGCACACAACGTAACTGTGAGATAATTTGAAAGGGTTCGAGATATGGGAGCTTTCTAAGTGGTTGCCCTGCCAACACTTAATGTACGCTCCTGGTCATTCCAGGAACGTAAATTTATGTTCTGGGGTGATTAAAAATTGAAATCGCAACTAATAAAGAAAGTTAGCCCTCCAGTATTTTCTTTACAAAGACTTTAGTTAGTTTCATATAGTATTCCATACAGTTAATCAGGGTACAGAGTAACATACACCAATACAGTGGCGCACCCAGAAATTCCTGTTGGAGGGGGCTATATGTATACATGTATAGTATACGTATACAATGTGTGTATATATATATCATCATTGTCAACCATTATCAATCCACTGCTGGATGAAGGTCTCCCCAAGTTTCTTCCACAACGGTCTATCTTGTGCCAGTCTCCTCCATGTTACTCCCGCATACTTTCGAATTTCATCCACCAATCTCCCATGTGGTTTTCTTCTGGGTCTTTTTCTGTCCCTTGGAATACAGTCTAAAATTTCGGTTGTCCAATGATGGTCTGTTCTTCTGGCAATATGTCGAGGCCATTGCCATTTCAGGGATTTTACTCTGATCATGATGTCTTCCACTCTTGTCGTTTATCTGATCCACCAGTTCCTCTTCTTATCTCTCCGGGTTACACCAAGCATGCACCTCTCCATGCTGCTTTGAGTAGTCTGCAATCTTTGTATGTCTTTTTTAGTTAAGGTCCACGTCTCTGCACCATACATAAGCACTGAAAGGATGCATTGATCAAACGCTTTTCTTTTAAGACATAGTGGCATATTGCTCTTGAAAATTATACTGTTTCTTCCAAAATCTCTCCAAGCAAGTTTTTTACGCCGATTAATTTCTTCATCAATGTGACCCTCTCTTGATATCTGCTGTCCAAAGTAAATGTAGGTATCGGTTATCTCCAGCTTTTCCCCATCAATCGATAAATCTTCATTTCTTGTAAAAGCATTGTACATCAGTTTTATATTCTGAAAGTTCATTTTTCATCGAACTTCTTTACTCTTGTCAGCAAGTTCCTGGATCATACTCTGCAGCTCTGATGGGGTAGTTGCAAAAATGACTACTTCATCAGCAAAACAAAGGTGAGTTAGATGACCTCCATTAATTTTTATCCCTTTGTTTTCGCAGTTCAGTGATTGAAAGATATTTTCCAATGTGGTATTAAAGAGTTTGGGAGATATAGTGTCACCTCTTCTCACTCCCTTTCCAATTTTTATGGGTGCTGTATTCTCAAATAGCCGAATCTTTGCACTTGCATTTTCATAGATGTTATTAATAATATGAATGCATGCATCTTCAATACCGCAGGATTTCAAAGCCATTGTAACTGCTTACATATATATATATATATATATATATATATATATATATATATATATATATATATATATATATATAGTGTACGCCTATAGTTTATATACGGTTGTGACGTACGTCGCTCTTATCCTTTGTTGGGCTTTGGGAAGAAGACACTATGTAATTTTTTGAACATGCCAAATAATATTTTTGAATGTTTAATTTGTGAGTTACGTCCCTCTTAATCTCCTTGGAGGGGCTTAAGCCCCCAAAGCCCCCTCCGTGGGGGCACCAATGCACCATGAAGTGTGAACATCTCAAAACCATGAAGGGAATTTTTCGAAACAATGAATGGAGGCGTAAAAAACAATATGCTGATATGCCTAACCTTCATGACCTTTCCGAACATGTCGTTGGGATGAAGAGCTAATTAATCATTTGTACTCTGTCGCAGAAAGTTCTCTCAGCGTTTAACCTTGAGCGGAAAATTTCCAAGCCCTACCCCTAAAGCTTCTTCCTATTGTTGCGTTCACTATCCGATACTCATTATTTCTGCGTTTCTGTGGAGTGTTGTGCTTACTCTTTACTTGGTATTTACCACCTGTGGGTCTTGGGTATTTACCTAGTTTTTACATTTTTAATAAAATTATGTCAAAAACCTGAAGCGCCGTTTTTTGAACGATCAAAATACTTTCTTATAACGGCGGTGTGTGAGAAAGTAAAAGCCACTTATATTATTTGAGTGGAACGTGAAGGGGCGTAATTTTAAGTCTTGCCTCCTAGATAAGAAAAGCTTGCGCTTGCTACGTCCTGCGTGAGAGAGCCGTCAAAATACAGTACGAGTTAAGCGTGAGAGTAATTCAAGTGGTACGCACAAGCTTGAGAGCGATAGAGGGTGAACATGAGACATCGATCCAACCGAACATCTGTGGTTGAGTACGGGAAAAAGCAGAATTTTGAAGCTGGGCATCCTGGGATATTCTCCAAAACATCGTTTCGTGTCCAGGAATTGAAGTAATCTGTGGTAAGTATGTGAGTTGTTGAGTGGTCCGTCTTAAACACGGGAGTGCGTGAAGAGGTACGAGAAAAAGCAGAATTCATTAAGGTTTTCTGGCATAATAAGAACTTCAGGGTTTGGAAATCCAAAAATGTTACTGCTTGGAAACAGGTAGATGAGAGTTAATCACATATACACTAGATAAAAACGGGTAGTAATACGCCAAATAACTAAGTAAAGAACGATAATATCCGTTTATTGGCATAAGACAGCAAACAATAGGTTGCTGTCTTATGTTCCGTCCGTACCGGGACTTTCCTATTTCATCCTGAATGCATTTAAGAAGTTAGGGCTTGGAGTTGGAATTTGCCACCCTAAGTCAATATCACAATTCCTTCTTTCATCCGGAAGCCGCAGCACTTTACTTGCTAACGCAGGGGTATATTCCATACCCCTTCGATACCTGGATGGAAATACCAAGTTTTATATTGGCATGACAAAGAGGTCCTTTGCGACTCGTTTGTCCGAACACAAAAGAGACGTCTTGAAGAATAAATCGTTCACTGCCCTATCTAGGGAGGCCATGACATCTTCTGCCGCTCCACAATGGGCCGATTTGCAACAGGTTGCACCATACACTACAGCCAGAGGTTCAGCCATCAGGGAGTCTCTGGAGATCTTGTTTAGCAATGATGTCTGCAACGATGACGTGTCAATTGAGCTGCCTTTGATATGGCGCATGTTCCTGCGTGCTGTACATTCATTTAGATTACTAACGTTGTTCCAAAACCACGTCTAAGCCTGAAGAAGGCACCCGTAGGTGCTGAAAGCGTGCAACCTTTTGTTTGCTGTCTTATGCCAAAAAACGGATATTATCGTTCTTTACTTGCATATACACTGGTTGACAATTGTTAAGAAACAACGTCGTTTTAGAGTGGGACATCAATGAAGCACTCTATAAATATTGGAAAAAACCCAAAAGAAGGCGATAGGTAGTGTGTCTAACCAACCTCAAACATAAATGGACTGGCCTGCCTGGATATTTAAAGGCTAACACTCCTTCCAAGTCAAACCGTCGTAAAAGTCTCGACGATAGCTTATTATTCTTGCAACGAAATTTCGTTGGTGACCGATTGATTTCGTTTCGTTGGGTACGAAACATCTCATCTGTGTCATTTAAGTGCTTATGACCATGGAAGGGTCGTTGGTTTGCTGGAGGCCGGACAAAGAGTAACAACAATTGCTCGAAACATGGGTGTAGGGAAAAGCGTCATATCGCGTTTGAAAAAAGCTATGGAAACCGGAGGAACTGGACTGCGAATGCATAGTGGAGGCCACAGAAAGGCAACAACTGCCCAAGACGACCGATGTGAATCCCTCATGGCGCGATGAAACAGAACTGCTGCAGCAGCACAGCTCGCTGCATGTCTCCGTGCTGCAACTGGATTCCTGGTGTCGAGTCGAACAATCAGTCGACGATTGAACAGGATCAGGTTGTATGCTCGAAAGCCTGCGAAATGTGTCAAGTTATCATTCCAACATCGTGGAGCGCGGTTAATGTGATGTAAAACACATAGAGAGTGGTACAGTTAGAGGTGGTCCACAGTGATGTTCTCCGATGAGAATCGTTTCAGTTTATTGAGTGACTCAGGACATCAGCTGCTGTGGAGAGAGCGTGGAACACGCTATCAACTTCGTAACATCCGTGAACAGCTCAATCATGATGGCCTTGGAGTCCTAGTGTGGGTCGACATAATGATGAATGGACGAACGTAACAGGTCAGTCATGATGGCCTCGGAGTCCTAGTGTGGGTCGGCATAATGATGAATGGATGAACGTAACAGCTCAGTCATGATGGCCTTGGAGTCCTAGTGTGGGTCGGCATAATGATGAATGGACGAACGTCGCAGCATGTGTTCAATGGAGGAACTGTCACTGGAGACAGATATTGCAGAGGTCTTAAAAGGCCATGTTCGCGTGTTCCGTGGCACAGTGGGTCCTAGCTTTATCTTCATGGATGATAATGCTAGACCTCATAGAACGACTCAGGTATCTGAAGTACGGCAGATCAAGGATATTTACGGAGTGGACTGGCCTGCCTACTCGCCCGACCTAAATCCGATAGAACACGCATTGGACGCTCTTAGAAAGCGTATTGCTGTGCGATCACCGCTACGTTAGGGTCTCCAGGAGTTCAAGATGGCATTGAAAGAGGAGTGGGGTAAAATCCCAACATAACTGTTACATACGGTCATTCTAAGTATGCCCAACAGGTGTAATACGTGTATTGCGGTCCGAGGAGGTCATATGGTCCGGTCCGAGGAGGTCTACTGACGATACGTTGTTGATAGTCAATATCGTTTAAAGCTTTTGTCTTGGTCATCGAGTCAAACCATTCGAAAAGCTCACATTGCACTTGTACATATCTTGCACTTGTACATATCTTGCACTTGTTACATTTGTGTTTGTTTAGTTGTCTGTTCTTCAGCGAGAATGATAAATTCATGGCCTCTGTGTTGTTTCTATTTTGATTTTTGCCACAAGAGTTACACCCATTTGTTGTTTTACTCTAAAACGCAGTTGTTCCTTAGCAATTGTCAATCAGTGTATATAGGAAGAGCAAAACATTACGATCCGCGCGTCTTTGTGCAAATAGAAACAACTCCAGATAAACGACGGCGTGTGTGAAGGTCATGAAAAGGTATAAATGGCACCTGATACTGATCTCTATAAATCAGTGTTATTCTTGTTCTTTAGATGGGAAAGGCAGCGGACTTAAGCGAGGTGAGAAATGCCAAATGATAATGGACAGACGTCGAGGTCAGAGCAGTTCCCACATGGCAAGTCTTGTGGGATGCCCACGGTCAGCCGTGGTTAATACCTTCAAAAAGTGGTCCAAGGAGGGAAAACCAGGAACCGCCGGCAAGGTGTGTGCCGACTACGGCTTATCGATGCTAGAGGTGAGCGAATGCTATCCCGAATGGTAGGGGCCAACAGAATGATACTCTGAAAATGGGGCTATGTACACGCAGGCCACTACGATTGTCCATGCTTATCTCGGCTCACGGTCGAAAGAATCTAAAATGGCTATCATCAAATTTGGACCTTAAGTGATTAGAAAAAGGTCGTCTGGTCTGATGAATCTAGCTTCCTGTTGCACCATATGAACTGCCCGGTACGTGTGCGTTTTTACCTGGGTAAGTGTTGGCATCAGGATGTACCGTGGGACGAAAAAAAGCCAGTAGAAGAAGTGTAATGCTCAGGGCAAGGTTCTGCTGGGAAACCCTGAATTCAGTTATTCATGTGCAGGAAAGTATGGTGTTTACCACTTACCTAAACATAATTGCAGATCTGGTACATCCTTACCTCAACAGGAAACTATGGTGTCTACCACTTATCTAAACATCATTGCAGATCTGGTACATCCTTACCTAAACAGGAAACTATGGTGTCTACAACTTACCTAAACATCAGTGCAGATCTGATATATCCTTACCTAAACAGGAAACAATAGTATCTACCACTTACCTAAACATCATTGCAGATCTGGTACATCCTTACCTAAACAGGAAACTATGGTGTCTACCACTTAGCCAAACATCATTGCAGATTTGGTACATCCTTACCTAAACAGAAAACTGTGGTGTCTACCATTTACCTAAACATCATTACAGATCTGGTACATCCTTACCTAAACAGGAAACTATGGTGTCTACCACTTACCTAAACATAATTGCAGATCTGGTACATCCTTACCTAAACTATGGTGTCTACCATTTACCTATACATCATTGCAGATCTGGTACATCCCTACCTAAACAGGAAACTATGGTGTCTACCATTTACCTAAACATCATTGCAGATCTAGTACATCCTTACCTAAACAAAAAACTGTGGTGTCTACCATTTACCTAAACATCATTACAGATCTGGTACATCCTTACCTAAACAGAAAACTGTGGTATATACCATTTTCCTAAACATCATTGAAGATCTGGTACATCCTTACCTAAACAGCAAACTATGGTGTCTACCACTTACCTAAACATCAATGCAGATGTGGTACATCTTTACATGGGAACGATATTCCCCTCTATAGTGCCTTACTTCAGTAGATAATGCATCATGCCACACTGCCGGAATTGTTTGAAAATGGTTCGAGGAAATGAGGGATCTGCTGGAAATGTGTTGGTGCCAGATACCACAAGACACCTTTAGAAATGTTGTAGCGTTCATGCCTTGAAGGGTAAAAGCTGTTTTGGAGCCAAATGGAGGACCAGCATAATAATAGGCAGGTGCTCATAATGTTTTGGTTCTTCAGTGTATGCAGATGGCGGTCTATGAAATAAAGAGGGTGTTTTTGTTTATAAAACTGTTGTAGAGACACAAACACAATACTGTATTCAAGTGTCTCACTGAAATTCCAAATTGCTGAGAAAGTAAATCAGTACCAATTATACCGGGTGGAAAGAAACGACCGCATAAACACCCCAGGGGTGATTCCTTGGGTCAATTCAAGCATAAAATTTTCTATAACATTTTTTTATTTAGGTCTCAGTTTTCCAGATATAAGCCCCCACAGATGCGTGACGTCACGTCCGGAATCGCCTGTTTTTGAGGCTTCAAGCACGACCCGAGGGTCATGCAGGAAAGCTCGTGGCATTCTAACCTCCTTGGGCGGATGCCTGATTCTGCAAGCTCAGTACCTCGGCAGTCATCACGACTGATTTTCATATCGCAATGCTCTCCGAGGCCGTATGTCATGCAACAGGGCGACCAATTCCGTTCGTCTCGACAATTGCGGACGTAACAGGACTAAGGAAACAGGCTGGATGACTGTTGTTGTACTGGGATTGAAGCATCAGGCATCCGCCACGCGCTTCCCAGCACGACACTCGGGTTGTGCTTGAAGCCTCAAAAACATGCGATTCCGGACGTGACGTCACGTACCTTTGGGGGCTTATATCTGGAAAACTAAGCCCTAAATCCAACAATGTCATAGAACATTTTATGCTTGAATCGACCCAAGGAATCATCCGCAGGGGCGTTTAGGCGGTCGTTTCTTTCCACCCTGTATATGGACACTTAACAGTCATTTGCAAAAGTTTAAGACCACCTGTTGGTATTAGAAAGTTTCTACCGATTGCATCAGCTAGTGTCTGTATTACTCAACTTCCTGTCGGTGTTTCATCATCCTACAGCAGCAGCTGTTGATAGAGTTGGGGGGGATGCGTGCGAGCGTCAGTTTGCTTCTTGTTTTTATGCTGAGCGGTTTTGTACGTATTTTCTATAAAGCGTAAAGTGGTCAAAAAAGCGTCATTAAGTGTTACTCGGAGGGCACAAATAGTGATTTTATCTCATGGTCTGCTCCGAAAGTGACATCAGCAGAAAGATGAATGTAAGCAAGACTGCTATTCATAATACGATCAGGAAATATCGAGATACAAGTGAATTTAGCTACCGAAAGAGAAGTGGACGTCCAAGGAAAACCACCCCACGTGCTGACAATACCATAAGGCGAAACGTTATGCGTTCTCCGAGGAGCTCGTGTGAGAAAATCAAGGCCTTTCTCCATTCAAAAGGGTTTGATATTAGTATTAGCACTGTTTCCCGATGTCTTAGCAAAAATTTTGGATTAAAGTCTTATAAACCTGCGCATAAACCTAGACTAACCTCTGTCATGAAAAAGAAGAGACTCCAGTTTGCGAAGCGTCATCAGTCGTGGACTGCTGAAAATTTGAGCCAAGTTCTTTTCTCCGATGAATCAACTGTGTGTCAATTTGAGGAACGTGAAGCACATGGTCGATGACGAAACGGCAAAAGGTTTGATGAAAAATGCACCGTTATATGGGGTGCTATGTCAGCATCCGGTACTGCTTCATTATATCCTTTTTTCCGACAGGCACTACCATGATTGGTCCTTTTTATGTGTAAATGTTGTGTGAGAAGCTGTTAACTCATGTGCAAGTGCACAGATGCACAATCTTTATCCATGATGGTGCTCCATGCCACAGATCAAAGACTAAGTAAAGGACTACCTGCAGAGGAAAAACATAATTGTGCTGGACTGGCCCGGTAATAGTCCCTACCTTAACCCCATCGAAAATTTGTGGACCATTTTAAAAGACAAGATAGCAGGAAAACTGCCATCAAAATCCGAAGCTTTGATTGACGCGATTAAAGTACGTGTGGTGCAAAGACATTTCAAATGACTACTGCAAATCCCTCATTGAGAGTATGCCACATTCGTATTCTGTCCGTTATAAAAAAACAAAGCTGGCCACCTGATTTTGGTCATTTTGTGTTCCAAGAAATGTAAGCATATGGTGTTATTTTTTCAAATATCTGTGACTAGTAATTAGTTTTTTTTTTTTTGAAAATCTTAATTTTCAATAAATTGACTAGTGGTCAAAAACCTTTGCAAAGGACTGCACTGCATGCTATTATAATTTTTTTGAAGCTGCGTATTCTAGGGTGTTTATTCTCCGAAGCGTCTTTTCGAGTTCCAGGAATTTGCGTTAGTGGTATTAGTTATTGCAAATTGGTTCTAATATGTTTTTTATTTTACTTATTTTAACGTGACAATTGTTTCTTCACTGCGATTGGTTGAAAAGGAGGAGGGAGTAGAAAGACATTTCATTGAACCAACTACCTACTCTGCTTTTTAGTCTGTGAGGTTGCGTCCTTGACCGACTCGTTTGCTTCTGCGAAGTTCTTCACACCTGTTCGTTTGAGAATATTATTTCAGACGCGAACAATGTGGGCAATGACAATAAAAAGAATTAACCGTTTGCAAAGTAATTCTACAAATCTGGGACATGATTTTAATTGGAACTCAGCAACTAAACCTCATTCTTCTCGAAACTGTCCCTGACCCATCTTAATTCTCAACACTTTCTCTGGAAAAGTATCTTCGCGCTGAAAAACAATATTGGTCTACTTTAAAGTGGAAAATCTCACGCAACTCTAATGTGGTGAAATCCCTTCTTCACCTGTAGGAATTCTCGCAACAAATCTCAGAAGTCATTTTCGTTAGGGGAGAGAAGAAAGATTTTCAGCTTCTCTTTTCCCAGAAAGCAGATATCAGCTGCCCCCCCCCCCCCCCCCAATTTGTCATTTATACACTGAGCTAGTAGAAAACCGCAGTCGAAGAAAATCCTGCTCTTGTACGATAATATATTCGAAAGTAAAAATTAAATGTATTTTCGAATCAAAATGTCTGTGCCAACATATCTTATTTCACACAGTGAATAGTGAATATTTTTCAGAACATGCAAATATAACACGACTCTAATTAAGCAGAGGCTGATAAGGAGACGACCAAACTGGGGCCGGAATTAAGTCTTGAGCTCCACCATAAAAGCAGATGTACCTGCAGCACCTTATCAATTCGCTCATGCAAGAAATTTTGCTAAATCGTGGATGAAAGAGAGCTGTTGAAATACGCATCGTAAACCGAATTCTGTCGTAAACACATTTTAGCAACTATTTTAATGGTGAAAGTATTTTAAAAATACGCTCATGACAGAATGTAATATCAAACCACCCTCAAAATAGGGTGTTATACTAGATAATTCTTTTCCTTTGAAAAATTTGGTTTCGACAAAAGGCAAAAAAAAAAAAAAAAAAAAAATTCTGAGACTCTTGAAACCCCATTTTCAAGTAAATAATCCTACAGATCGTTTTGAAAGTTGAAACGTACACATAGACATTTTCCTACGCACTTAATTTTTACATTTATTTATTCACTGATTGTGTTTGTGCAATAGCATATACATGTACACTGAAGAGCAATTAAATTAGCGACAGCTGGCGTTATGCAAATATGGAGCTGTGGGCGGCCCTGTAAACGGAAACGACATGACGTATGCAGCGATTCGACAATATAAGGAGTGATGCGACGGGAATCAGTAAGAGTCGGACGCAATATGGGTAAGACGGAGGATCAAAGCTCATTTGATCGTGCGCAAATTGTCGGGGCCCGACAAATGGGTCACTCCATCTCGGAAGTCGTGCAGGCACTGGGATTTTCACGAGCCACTGTGTCACGGGTGCACCGTGAGTACATCGAATCCAGTAAAGCCATCCCTGCAAGGGCCAACTGCTGTGAACAACAGCGTGTGGATGAGCTGGGTCATCGTCGGCTCGCTCGCATTGTAACAGCGGATAGACGGGCCACAGTGCAAGAAATCTCTCGGCAATTTAACGCTGGTGCCCAAAAACGTGTAAGCAGCCACACCATCCAGAACCATATATCTCCTCGCTATGGGGTACAGGAGCCATCGTCCCACGAGGGCACCGCTCCTGACCGCACATGAATGATGACCAAGACTTTTGGCTGAGTCGGTGGGCATCAGTAAGTCTATCTGTCATGAGATTCTACGCGAGGATCTGGGAAAACGAAAACTTAATGCCAGATTGGTGCTCCGCATTCTGAATGATGACCAAGGATTTTGGCTGAGTTGGTGGGCCTCAGTAAGTCTATCTGTCATGAGATTCTACGCGAGGATCTGGGAAAATGAAAACTTTATGCCAGATTGGTAACCCACATTTTTAATGATGACTAAGACTTTTGGCTGAGTCGGTGGGCATCAGTAAGTCTATATGTCATGAGATTCTACGCGAGGATCTGGGAAAACGAAAACTTAATGCCAGATTGGTGCTCCGCATTCTGAATGATGACCAAGACTTTTGGCTGAGTCGGTTGGCATCAGTTAGACTATCTGTCATGAGATTCTACGCGAGGATCTGGGAAAACGAAAACTTAATGCCAGATTGGTGCTCCGCATTCTGAATGATGACCAAGGATTTTGGTTGAGTTGGTGGGCCTCAGTAAGTCTATCTGTCATGAGATTCTACGCGAGGATCTGGGAAAATGAAAACTTAATGCCAGATTGGTAACCCACATTCTTAATGATGACTAAGACTTTTGGTTGAGTCGGTTGGCATCAGTAAGTCTATCTGTCATGAGATTCTACGCGAGGATCTGGGAAAACGAAAACTTAATGGCAGATTGGTACCCCGCATTATGAATAATGACCAAGACTTTTGGCTGAGTCGGTGGGCATCAGTAAGTCTATCTGTCATGAGATTCTACGCGAGGATCTGGGAAAACGAAAACTTAATGTCAGATTGGTACTCCACATTCTGAATGATGACTAAGACTTTTGGCTGAGTCGGTGTACATCAGTAAGTCTATCTGTCATGAGATTCTACGCGAGGATCTGGGAAAACGATAACTTAATGCCAGATTGGTACCCCGCATCCTGAATGATGACCCAAAGTGAGCTCGTTCATCGATCTGTTCCGATCTGCTGGGCACTGCATCTGAGGATCCTGATCTTTGCTGCAGAATTATTACAGGATATGAAACATGGTGCCTGCAGTATGATCCACAAACCAAGGGAGAAAGCGCTGAATGGGGAGGCACTTACAGTATCATGCAGACATTATATCTATCCGAGCAACCGTGACAAACAACTTGCAGACATTCTGGAAAATACCTTCCAGAACTGTTTTCAGGATCTTCAGAAACACTGGACACTGTGTGTTGATTCAGAACGGCGGTATTTTGAAGGTGAGCAGCATTAATTGTGTATGGTACTTCTTTATATTTTTTTTTATTGCGTCAGTCCTGGAAATTTTCGAACGTAGGTTGCATTTTATTCTTGTTTTTGATAAACGCGTACTCATCACTTCCAGGAATTTGATGGAATCATTTTGTTGACTTTCATCAGTGGCATAGGCAAAAAATGTAATGAAATACGGAAAATTGAGTATTTTATGATCACTGTACTTTCGTTATGAACAAATTCCTTCATAGTTTTATGGAAAGAAACCCCAACAAAAACAAATTTGACTAGCTGAATGAACTTTAGCAGTATTTCATGTAATTTCAATACGCCTACAAATAATAGGATGAGAGGTGACAGTTACGTGTATGGACGTCGTTATTTACGTCATTTCCCAGTAAGTCGCCGTATCTGTTCCTGCTTTTAGTAAGCTCAGGCCAGAACACCTTCGTGCTTTAATAGCGTTCAGAATTACCAGGAGCAGTACGTGACAGATCGCAGAAAGCGAACTTCTCGATTTAAAAGATATTTATTTCTAAGCTGAGCTATGCGAATTGTGCTGTTAATAACCCTGACATGCTTGTTTTCGGCTTCCGTTCAGGGATATGTAACGGTTCAAAATGAACAGCCAGGTAACGTATAATATGAGTTTTTAGGTTTCAGTTCAGTATCTTTTTTCTTGTCATTCAGAATTTCTAACGGTAAAAAGGCGAGAAAGAAGGCTCAGCCAATTTCTCATTTGCGAGAAATGCTCACCTATGAGCATTGAGTAACAACTGGTGTTTGGTCCTGAATAACAACTGGTGTTTGTAAAGTTCAGCAATTAACTGAAAGGCATTTTACTTCACCTGGATGTTACGCTTTGGTTTTTCATTTTAATACGAAGCAATAACCTTTCTAATGCGTGTACAATAACTTTAATTTCTACTATAGTTTCGCATGGAATCCTGGTCCAACTTACTCAGGACTACGGCGTGTTGATTTCTCACGACGACGGGTGTTCGTTTCACGTGTCACATTCACATGGTGATTTTCGGTATTCATGAGTGCTTTCCAATCGAGTGGTATGGCGATGATGATAAATCCTTCCCCAGGGAAAGACGGTTTCGAAAAATGTGAACGGATTCTAAAAAGTTCATACATGAATATCCTTAAACCATTTGCTGTTGGTTTACCATCTCATGCAAGATAAAACCCTTCCATGCAGCACAAAATCAGTGCCTTTCATATGTATGTTTATTGAGCTTTAAACGTCTGTCTTACCGAAGAAGGCCTTCAAAAGAATTTTATCATATCAAAATGTGTTGCTATGAATGGTGGCTTCAACCCGTTAGTGTTGGACTCAGCTATCAAAACATTTCAAAAACCTGAACATAAATCCTATTTGACCCCGATCTCTCCAAATTGTTATCGGGGGAAAAGCAATTTTTGTTTACGCCCCCTTGCGGAAAGTTTATGCATTACTTGAGAAAGAGTAAAATAGTGTTCCTAAAATAGTGTTCGATATAAATGGCATCGGAAAGAAAAAGGATTTTTTAATCAGATATTTAGAAGCAAATACAGTGGATCCCACTTAAGAAGTTCCCGCTTAAGAAGTTTTCCCGTTTAAGAAGTTTCATTTTTAGAGTCCTGATTTTTTTCCCATAGTGCTAATGTTAATTTTTTCCACTTAAGAAGTAACGATGTTTCAAGTTTTCCCGCTTAAGAAGTTGTAAGTGTCACAAGTTTCTAAGTAAAAACATACGATTTTGGAACTCGTCCAGCATATAAGTACATGTCAAAGAAGTTGGGAGGAAAGGTTTTTTGTTCTCCCGGTACACGTAGCAAGCGAAGCCCCTGCCGGCTTCCCACGGTCAACGCAGGGAGTCATGTTTACTCCCCTACTTCTCCTGCGCTTGCCCTTTGCGTATCACAATCGCCTTATCTTTGGGGCTGGGGAAAGGCTGGGAAAGGAAACACCTGCTGAAAATTAGTCATTCTGTCAGAGTTAGGCTCAGATGTTGCACCTCGCATACGTGGAGTCAAACGTTTAGTTTTATTGTTGATATGCGCAGCTAGAAATATGGAGTTTAAAGGCATCAAAAGAAAAGCTTTATCTGTGGTTGAGAAACGAAACATTATTACGCAAGTTGATGAAAACCCGCATTTAACTAGGGTGCAGATAGCAAATGAACAAAATTTACCTGTTACAACCCTCAACTGTATAGTGGCAAAACGGGACACTGTGATTGCAAATGCTTCTCATTCATTAAAAATCAAAAAGATTAAGGAGGGTAAATACGAGGATGTCGAAGAAAAACATCTTGTGTGGTTTAAACAAGCAAGAAACGCTAACATTCCGCTCAACGGGACAATTCTTCGTGAGAAAGCAGAAGAGATTTCCAAGAAATCAAATGTTGAATTTAATCCTTCCAATGGATGGATCGACCGTTTTAGGAAAAGAACAGGACTTTACTTATAAAACAGTTTTTGGAGAATCAAAAGGTGTTAACGTCGAAGAAGTGGATGATTGGGAATCTAATGTTTTACCAGAACTGTTATCAGCATACGAAGCAAAAGATGTTTTCAACGCTGACGAGTGTGCTTTGTTTTACAACCTTATTCCTGACAAGACCTACTCTTTCACAGGAGATAGCAGCCACGGAGTCAAAGTAAATAAAGAAAGATTGACAGTTCTGGTAGGAGCTAATATTTTTTTTTTTTTTTTTTATTGGAGATTTAACGACCACCGTGAGCAACTCAATGGGCTATAAGCAGCCGTCCGTCCCTAATTTAGGGTCACTGGTTCCAGGGAAGGGAGAGAGCCAGTGCCCTAAGACAAACACAACATCCATGCCTGACCGGGATTCGAACCCGGACCTCTTACGGACGAATGATCAGAGGCCAGCGCCTTAGACCACTGCGCCACCGGGGCGGCGGAGCTAATATGGATGGAACAGAAAAGTTGCCTTTATTGGTAATTGAAAAATCGAAGAATCCGAGGTGCTTCAAAAATGTGAAAACTTTTCCATGCAATTACAAAAGTAGCAAAAACGCATGCATGGCAGTTCAGATTTTTGAAGACTTTTTAATGGAGTTTCAGAAGAAAATGGCCAAAGAAAATAGAAAAGTTATGTTATTTTTGGATAACTGCACAACCCATCCAAATGAACATGGATCATCTGGAAAATGTAAAAGTAATTTTCCTGCCACCTAACTCGACTTCAATGTTACAACCAATGGACCAAGGAATAATTAAAACCATGAAACAATTCTACAAGAAACGTTTAGTTTATTGGCTATTGAAGAAGCTTGAATCAGACTCAAGTTACACCAGATGTACACTGAAATTGAATTTATTAAATGTTTCTTCCATTTATTATTGTTTCTTCCTGGGAAAAGGTATCATCTTCAACGATCACAAATTGCTTCAGGAAAGCTGGTTTCAACGTTGATGAGCTTAATTTTTTTGATGAAGAAAACAGTCATGACAACAACGAAGCTTGGGAAAGTTTGCAAAAAAAAACTAAACTTCAAATCTTCCTTTGAAGAGTTTGTAAACGTTGACAGAGATGTTCCCACTTTTGAAATGCAAAATATCGACGATATTTGCGACATCGAAACGCAAGAGGACGATGAACCAGAAACGCAAGAAGATGAGTGCAGGCCAATTCCAACTTCAGCAGAAGCTGGTAAAGCATTAAAAACTTTTCGCCGCTCGAACGTGTTCCAACGGACATAATGAGAAATTTGATGGAAATGGACACGTACTTTGTGAATCTAGCGGAAAAAAAGAAGAAACAAACGCTCTTAGATCAGTATTTTTGCAATCCTGTAGCATAATAAATGTAGCTTTCAATCATCACATTCAAGTTTAAATGGGTAGGTTGTAATTTTTTTTTATGTTACTTTAAAATTAACTAAAATGTAATTTCTGGATTTAATCTATGCAACATTTTTATTCGCTAAATTCTTAACAAAACCCAATCAGACACTTCCCGTTTAAGAAGTTTTCCCGCTTAAGAAGTTTTCATCGCTTCGTCCCAACGAAAACTTCTTAAGCGAGATCCACTATATGGAATAAAACGTATTTTTAATTCGATATCATCTGCATTTCCGCCCACTAGCAGTGAAGTTGTGCATCGTAGAGAAAAAAAAACCGAAATGATCATCATTCTCACATTTCAAGCTTCCCAATGCAAAAAGAATTTTTCAAATCGGAAAAATGGTTGCAGAGATATGGTGTCCATAGACAGACGGATGAAGTGATAACATAAGCACAATTTTTTTTTTTTTTTGCAAAAGATGTTCTCATAACCTACTGAGCTTTCTCTGATTCCTTCCGTGTGTGTGTACAAGGGTGCAATCGAGGCCTGGCGGAGCGAGAGTACGTTTTACTTAATTGAATCGGACTTTTTTAGCACGACTTTTGTAAAAAAAAAAAAAAAAAAACGCTTATGTTATCGGTTCGTCCGTCCGTCCGTCCGCCTGTGGAACCATATCTCTGCAAATATTTGTCCACTTTGAAAAATTCTTTTTGCATTGGGAAGCTTGAAATATGCAAATGATGATCTTTCATTTCGTTTTTTTGTTCACGATGTACAATTTCGCCGCTAGAGGGTGTAAATACAGATGATATCGAATGCAAAATACATTTTATTTCATATATTTGCTTCTAAGCATCCGATTGAAAAAATTATTTTGCCTTTCGATTCTATTTATGTCGAAGAGTATTTTAGGTATAGTAATTTTTTCAAATTACGCATAGATTTTCCGCTAGGGGCGTGAAAGTGAATTGTGTTTTCCCCGATATCTCTATTTCTAAAACTCGGATTTTAATTTTTTTTTTCCTTCAGAGCATACAGCTCCCTATGAGAAATCTTTTGCATAAAATTTCTAGTTTTTGGTAAAGAACAGTTTGGCCACCAGGAGGCGTAAGTGTTAATTTCTGCTTCAGCTGTATTTGCCACAAAATCTGAGCTCCTAAAATCTCGTTGAAAAAATTTCGTTCGTGGACCGATTCCACTCACGTCGATAAACCTTTTCGGAATATTTTATTCTTAAAATATTGCCTGGTTTCTCCGCCAAAGGGCGTAGTTTTATATCTTATTTTTTTCATTATCTCTACTTCTAAGGGTCCGATTTGAAAAAAATCCTTTTTTGTTGGATAGCATTTTCTGTGCGAAATGTTTTTCATATAATTTCAAAATTTCCAAGTAACTCATAGACTTTCCGCTAGGGGGCGTTAGGGTAAATTGCATTTCCCCCGATATTTCTGCTTCTAAAATTCCGATTTGAAAATTTTTCCTATATCGCATACAGCTCCTGATGGGAAATGTTTTTCATATAATTTCTAATATTTGGTAAAGAATGATTTGGCCACCAGGGGCATAAGCGTTACTTACTGCTTCTGATGTATTTGCAGCAAAATCTGAGCTCCTGAAAACTCGACTGAAAAACTTCTTTCATTTCAAAAAATTCTTTCTTGGACCGATGCCGCTCACATTGAAAAACCTTTTGAGAATACTTTCTTATTAAAATAATGCATGTTTTCTCTCCAGGGAGCGTAGATGCATATTTTACATTTATCGATATCTCTGCTTCTAAGAGTCCGATTTTGAAAAACATTTCTTTGTTGGAGAGCGTTTTCCTTGCGAAATATTTTTCGTATAAATTCAAATTTTTCTTAACGCACAAGTCTGCAACCAGAGGGCGTAAGATCATGATTCCGTTTACAGTAACATCTGCTGAATTAAAAACCCGATTGAAAAACTTCTTTCTTCGGTCACGTACTAGTGTTTCCCATACCGGTTCCATTGACTTTGAATAGTTTTGAAAAATTTAATTCGCCTCAGAACAGATTCAACAAGAAAGATGACACCCGAAAATTCGGTGTCATCTTTCTTGTTAAATTTATTTATCAAAAATCGCCCAACGAAGTCAACATGTTTTTAACACAAATAATCTTAATCGAGTTTTTTTCATTTCTTCTTTGCTCTCTCTCTCTCTCTCTCTCTCTTTCTCTCTTAATTTTTTCCATGGTGGCTATGCAGAAATCCGTAGACGTTTTTAGTGGCGTAACCAGCACAACGTGTGCCCCACTCCGCAAGATTTACTTTAGCACCCCTGAGCACAGTAATTTTACCAGAATTTGAATACGAGGAAGGATGTGTTCGCGATATATGTGTGTGCTGTGGGTGTGACGTATATTATAATTTAACTTTCATTTTTAGTTCTTTTTCCTATGTAAATTTGAGTTTGTTCTCTTTCGCACTTCCCAACTTAACGTGATATCTTCTCTCTCACATGAATGGAGGTTTGGCAGCACCCTGAAGTCAATACGTAAATGACGTATGCATGTGATAACGAGGAAAGATATACACTACATTGACAAAAGTCCCCGGATACCTAGAAGAGAAACACAACATAGCATTTATTGACAAACATTAGTACGGTGTCGGTCCACCTTTGGCCTTAATGCATGCACTGACCCTACGAGACATGCTTTCGACATGATTTTGGAACACAGCGATAAGTATGCGCTTCCATTCAGTACATAATGCTGCCGCTAACTGTTGCTAAGTAGTAGGCCTTGGTTCCAAACTTCTTATGCTGCCGCTAACTGTTGCTAAGTAGTAGGCCTTGGTTCCAAACTTCTTATTCATCCCATAGATGCTCTGTGGGATTAAGATCAGGGCTCTGTGCTGGCCAGTCAATACACGATACGGAATTATCGTCAAACCAGGCCGTAACAGTCCTTGCTTTATGGCTCGGTGCATTATCCTGCTGGTACCAACAAGGCTCGGTTCCATAGTATTGCCAAAGAGTTGGTAGGGCATAATTGTCCAGAATATCAAGGTAGACGTGCTGGTTAACAGGTTTGTCTACGATAACCAATGTGCCGGGACCACATTACGAAAAACACCCCCACAAAAGTACACTGCCAGCTTCAAACTTGACCGTAGAAACAGTACATTGTGGTAAATGACGTTCCTCCGGCAGCCGCCATACCCACACACACCCATCAGGCTGATGGAACCTGTATCTGGATTCATCAGTCCATAGGACCCGTTTCCATTGATCTACGATCCACGATAAATGTTCTTTACATCATGCTAAACGACGAGTAGCCTTACGAGTGGAGATGAAAGGCTTATGAGCAGCCGCACGACCACGGTAACCCACGGAATGAAGTTCTCTGGGAATGGTACGTGTACATACCGAGGTTCCAGCATTTTTACTCACCTGTACACTGAGGCCTTGTGAGTACTCCGTCGATTAGCTGTAAAGACTCTCCTGAGGCTTCGACGTCCTCTATCACTGATTTTCTTTGGTGTGTCAGTACGTTGCTGCTTCAGGCACCCAAGTGTCTTCCACTTATTCAGTACATCCAAAACAGCTGACTTGGGAAAGTTTAAATGCCTTTCGGTTTCTCTTATGGACAACCCACTAATACAGTATAACACCCAGCAATATTTCCTTCCTCAAAGTTAGTTATTTCCTGCCGCGACATTTTCATTCAACCTCACAATGCAACATGATCGCGGTCAGCCGCTTATCTTAACAACGCTGCGGATCCGTTCATTTGCTTTTGAAGGGGTGTCCGGTGACCTTTTTCTATATAGTATATATACACTGCTGGCCACCCAAAATCCAAAACCAAGAATGAAGCATCCAATTGGCCTGAAATTCGCAGCATCCGTCGCCCGCGAGAGGACATGCAAACGATTAGCATTGCAGGGCATATGCAAATCTTGTGCGCCCGGCACGCCACAGAGAAGCACTATAAGACAGGTGCACAGAAGGAGTGTGTTGTGCTTTCGGACCTGTGCGTGGGAAGCTTCCTGATGCCTCGTCGCAGAATACGGCAGTCATTCCAGCACGTTTCGGAGTTCGACAGAGGACGAATAGTGGCTTATCGTGACAGCGGTTTATCGTACCGAGACATCGGCGCCCGTGTGGGACGACATCCAGCCACAGTGAGGCGAGTATGGATTCGGTGGGTGCAAGAGGGACGGACGGACCGACGTGAGCGATTGCCGCAGCCGCGGCACACCACCGAACGAGAGGACCGGCATGTTGTGCGGCGGGCATTGACGGCTCGCACCGCCACATCACGAACGTTAGCGCAGGAATTAGGGTGTGTTGCGCAACAACCTGTGTCAGCACGTACCGTTCGACGTCGTCTGCAGGAGCGGGGACTTGTCGCACGGCGTCTATTGCTCCAATTACCATTGACGTTACACCACCAGCGAGTGCGGTGGCAGTGGGCCGTTAAACGCCGCACCTGGGCTACGGAATGACACGACATTGTCTTCTCCAACGAATCCCGCTTCTGCCTGCAACAACGCGATGGTCGGATTCGCGTATGACGGCACCGCGGCGAGAGAGTGTATGACGCTTGCATTATGCATCGCCATACCGGTCCGTCGCCTGGAATTATGGAGAGGGATGCGGGTGGATATGACACCCGCATCCCTCTGGTACGTATCCCCGGTACACTCAACAGCCACCGCACCATCTCCGACGTTTTGGAGCCTGTAGTCCTCCCTTACCTGCAGGACCTGCCAGCGGCCACGTTTCAACAGGACATTGCGCGCCTGCACGTGGCACGCATCGTGCAACAATTCTTCACTGCCCACCAGGTGTCACTGCTGCCGTGGCCCGCCTGTTGTCCCGATATGTCGCCCATCGAACGCGTCTGGTCGTTGATCGGCAACCGAGTGGCCCGGCAAGTACCACCCGCGGCTACGCCTGATGAACTGTGAAAACGTGTGGAAGCAGCCTGGACCGACATACCCCAATCCCACATCCAAAGCCTCTTTCGTTCGATGCCGTGGGGTGTAGTGGCCGTTATTGCCAGCAATGGGGGCCACACGAACTATTGATGTCTGCGTGTTCCGCAAGTCGCACGGGCCTGTAAGCTCAATCGTTTCATCTTTGTATCTGTTGTTATGTTTTAAGTAAATCTGGCTTTGCTATCTCGTGTCCTTCTTGGTGTTGCATTTTGGGTGGCCAGCAGTTTATTTAACGACGTAGTTGTTTAGAGATGTTAAATATTTGCTGAGCTTATTGATTATACGAAAGCTAATAACGTACGTGAAGTTATATTTTTATTGCCGTCTGCAGTGTTACTGATTGATTACCAGTTGTGAACGCGCGACGTTGGAATTTATCATACTATATTGAAATTGGATTCAAATAAAAGATTTGTAAGTACCAAAATTGACGTTATTTTAAGTGAACGCCTATTTGATTATTGGCGAACTTGACATTTAGCACATTTAGTATTTACCTAGTCAAAAACTAAGGAATATAGTTGTTACACTACATGGGGAGGGGTCAGGAAGTCAGGAAAACTGTTTGGAAAAGCAGGGGGGGTTCCTAGAGCCCTGTAGTTTTAACTTTTTAAATCATTTTTGGAACAGAAATACATAATGCAAGGGTATCAATCAGCCAATCAGGATAAACACGGTATGCGGACCGATGCGTCAACATGAGTATACATTTTATCGCAAGAAAGGAATTGGGCAAAATATATTTAAATGGTTAAGGTTAATATAATTTATTATATAAGATTTCATTAATCAGCCATTTGAGTTTTACTTGTTCCTGAAGTGTTTAGTTTTTTTACGCTTTCCAACCGTAGGTTGAAGAAGCGTATATGCTCTAGCTTTGTCCGTCCGTCCGTCCGCCCACACGATAACTGGCGTAAAAATGTTTCGATTTCGATGAAATTTTAGTATGTGGTAGGGGACCACCCGGGGACGAACCCTATTGAAAATGGGACAAATGGGGTCAAAGGTCACGACGTAGGAGCGGGATACATTCCATTGCACATATACGTCATAACTTGCGTAAATATGGTTCGATTTCAATGGAATTTGACTATGTGGTAAGGGACCGCCTGGAAACGATCCCTATTCAAAATGGGTGAATTGGGGTCAAAGGTCACGACATAAGAGCGGGATGCATTCCATTGCCTTTATGCGTCATAACGTGCGTAAAAATGGTTCGATTTCGATGAAATTTCAGTATGTGGTAGGGGACCACCTACGGACGAAACCTATTGAAAATAGACGAAATGGGGTCAAAGGTCAGGACATAGAATTGCGATTCCATCGCCCTTATCCCATATTATTAAGGTGGACGTCAAGTAATTTTGCTTCCTATACTTCCAATGGAAAAACTTTTGTACACATTTCCTTCACAATTAATGTGTCCCCAAGGATGAAAATTTGAACATCGATTAAAATAACTTCTTATTATCACTTGGAATACTTAATATTTTCTAAAACATAACCATAATTATATTAAAAATCAATAACTTTTCCTTTGGTGGTGTTGAAACCGGATAAAGAATGGCGCGACCTGTACTTTGATGACGTCAGTAGACAAACAAATGTTGGATTGCATAATTGTGGTTATGTTTTAGAAAATATTAGGTATTCTAAGTTATAAAATGAAGCTATTTTAATCGATGTTCAAATTTTCATCCTTCTGAACACATTAATTGTCCAGAAAAAAGATGGCACGACCTGTACTTTGATGACGTCAGTAGACAAACAAATGTTGGATTGCATAATTATGGTTATGTTTTAGAAAATATTAAGTATTGCAAGTTATAAAATGAAGATATTTTATCGATTTTCACATTTTCATCCTTGGGAAAGCATTAATTGGGAAGAAAATGTGTACAGAAATTTTTCCATTCGAACTACAGGAAGCAAAATTACTTGACGTTCACCTTAAAAGAGCAATTCTTGTATGTATGTAGATTTTATTTTGAAAACGGCTCTAAGGATTTTGATGAAAGTCGTAAACCTACTGTTTTCTGGTACTAGAAATCGATTTAGCTTGATCTCGACGTTAGGAAAATTTGTTCAGTGGGTTAATAACCACCCCTAATTATCACGTTTTTAGTGTAATGTCATGACGTCGTCCGATTAGATGTTGGCGCGCGGTCACGCCTTCTGTCTCATTACGTCACGCGTTGTGTGCGGATCCTATTAAAGTTTTATGACGTCACAGTCTTGCGAGCAGATGGTCGCGACTCCCATCCGCCTCATTACGTCACGCGTTGTGTGCGTGTGTTCGTCCGCACGATAACTCGCGTAAAAATCGTTCGATTTCGATGAAATTTTAGTATGTAGTAAGGGAACACCTGGGAAGGAGCCCTATTGAAAGTGAACGAAATGGGGTCAAAGGTCAGGACACTGCTCTTATGTGTCATAACTAACGTAAAAAAGGTTCGATTTCGTTTAAATTTTAGTATGTGGTAAAGGATCACCTGGGGATAAACCCTAATTAAAATTGGCTAAATGGGGGTCAAAGGTCAGGACATAGGAGTGGAATCACTTCCATTGCCCTTATGCGTCATAACTTACGTAAAAATGTTTCGATTTGGATGAAATGTTAGTATGTTGTAAGGACCTGCCTGGGGACGAATCCTATTGAAAATGTGCGAAATGTGTCAAAGGTTCGGACACAGAAGCGGGATCTGTTCCATAGCCCTTATGCATCATAACTTACGTAAAATTGCTTCGATTGCGACAAAACTTTGTCATGTTATTTCGGAGGTATACTGAACCAGTTCAGTTAAATATCATCGAATTGGGATCAAAGGTCAGGGCACAGGACCGAGATTTATTCCACAGCCTTTACTAACTTGATTTTACTAACTTGTTTTAAAATGACTTCTTCTAAATTTTGAACTGTTGACGTGCTAAACAAATTATGGCGCTCCGGTGGTGCAGTGGTCGAAGCTCTGACATCTGACCATTCGTCCGAGACGGCTCCGGGTTCGAATCCCGGTGAGGCATGGATGATGTGTTTGTCTTACGGCATTGGCTCTCTCCCTTCCCTGGAACCAGGGACCCTAAATTGGGGATGGGTGACAGCTTATAGCCCATCGTGTTGTTCACTGTGATCGTTAAACCCCAAAGCAAACAAACTAATTGAACAAATCATCATTATTTTAATCAGAAATGGTACTTGAGCTTAATTGACACTGTTCAAGAAGAAGTGGTTGAGTTTTGGAAGTTTCTTCGCTGGCGCTCTCCTTCTTTTTTCATTCGCGAATGCTGTGCTCCACTTGGATGCTTTTGTGATATTTTGAAAACGGATGTCGTTCGCTTGTATATTAAATTTTCCACACAGTGAATGAAATAGACATTCTTACTACACTCACGGACAATGAAATTTGCGCACCAAAGAAAACGCGCTACGACCGCGTAACTTTGCAAATAGCTGGAGTGCGTCCTGTTATGCAAATGATCCACGTTTGGAGCGATTGCGCATGACCACACACCCTGTGGTGGCGCTGAAAGCAACCTTATACATCGGCGTGTAGTCGATGCTCCACGAAAGCGAAAAGCACCGGCCGACGCAAGCAAGAGTACAGAGTGACAAGAATTCCGGGTAGACGCCAGAGATGTCGATTTACGCAACTTACGGACTTTGAGAGAGACCTGATCATCGAGCTGAAAAACCACAGGGTGGACGATCCGAAGTATAGCCCGCCACGTGGATCGTTCTGACCATACCGTCCGACTGTGTTGGGAGCAGTGGACACGTGGTGGCGCTGCCATACGGCGGAGCTGCTCCGGACGGACCACCGGTAGAGAGGATCAACGGATCGTGCGCCAGGCACGAACGGATCCCACGGGGACCCTGTCCACTATACAGGCAGATGTAGCAGCTCCTGTGTGTCCACGAACCATTTCCCGACGCCTCGCGGAAGCGAATCTGCGATCCCAGCGCTTCTTACGTGGGCTACCATTAACACCGGAATGTCGCCGGCTCCATGCGCAGTGGTGCCAGGCCAGAGTGACGTGTGGTGTTTAGCGATGAGTGCCGCCTCATTTTGGGGACAGATGATCATCATATCCGGGTGTGGAGGTCTCCGGGCCAACGGCGCAGGCCCGACCTCGCTATCGAGCGCCACACCTCCCCCACTACAGACATTATGGTCTGGGGAGCCATTGCCTACGTTAGCCGATCAGCTCTTGTAGTGGTACGTGGATCATTGACAGGCTAGCGTAATGTGGACGAGATCCTACGGCCCCATTTGCTCCCATTCCTGGCCGGGATTCCCGGTGAGCTATAGCAGCAGGATAATGCCCGCCCGCACACGGCTCGGGTTGCACAGGACTGCCTTCGTCATGTCTAGACACTTCCATGACCTGACCGCTCCCCGGACATGTCCCCTATCCAGCATGTGTGGGACCAGTTGAAACGCCAGCTGCTGCCGTGCCGCAATATCCGCGATTTGGGGTACACCGTCTAGCAGGTGTGGGCAAGTCTGCCGCAGGACAACATCAGGCGTCTGTTCGCCTCCATGTATAGCCGCACCACGCGGTGCGACGCACTATTGAAGATGACCGAATTGCGTGTCACTGATCCATCTGCAATTCGTCCTGAAGCTCTGCTTTTGCCATCATGCGTATCATTCATCTGTATTATTACGTCCGTAAAATTTCATTTCAATCCGCTGCTTCTTTCTTGGTGCGCAAATTTCATTGTCCGTGAGTGCATAAGGGAAAACTAAAATCAATAGCAACGTTTAATTGTTTTGTCCAAAACTAAATTAAATCACTTGAAGAAATCACTCGCTTATGCATCACAGATCTGCAGCTGCTGTGGACAGTGTTGCATTCTGAGAGATTTTTCCGGGGGTGGGGTGCAATTACGAATTTCGAGGGGGCTAAAACCTGTTGACTGTTTATATACATATCATCACAATTTTGTTATTTATATATATATTAATACATATATTTTTTTTAAATACAGCGCAAAAATGTTCTTATGCTCTTATATCGCAAATGCAGATTCCAAGAAATCTACACCTACAAGTGATTAAAAATGTAAAAACTTTGCTTAAATTCAGTAATGGACTACCGATTTCCCCATGGAGTGGTGTAAAATATTTTTTTTTTTTTTTTTTGATTGGAGGTTTAACGACCACCGTGAGCAACTCAATGGGCTATAAGCAGTCGCCCGTCCCTAATTTAGGGTCACTGGCTCCAGGGAAGGGAGAGAGCCAGTGCCGTAAGACAAACACAACATCCATGTCTGACCGGGATTCCAACCCAGACCCCTTACGGACGAATGATCACAGGCCAGCGCCTTAGACCACTGCGCCACCGGGGCGGCAGTAAAATATTGAGGACGCTAGTAAAGATAAGATTGTGCTGGAGAAAATCCCCTCCAAGACATTAGGAGTGGTGAAAATGTCTTCTCCTTATTATAAGCGTGTTTCTAATTAATAAGGAATCATCACAGTGTTACCTGAAGACGTATGGTGTAAGCCATTCCCCTCCCATTTGTTTTCAGCCCCTTTAGATTATTTAAATTAGCAAACAGTAGTAAAAACACAGAAACTAACAAACCGTTTTGATGCCAGTTTGAGGTGTCTCGATTTATTTTTTCGCAGAGTCTAAGCCACCACCGCCAGAAAAAAAAAAAAAAAAACTTATTATGGGAACAATTTCTAATAATTTGCTATTGTTAAAAATTAGGTAGCAGATATTAACAATTTAAAGCTACCGAGACGTTAGTCACGTTAGCTACACTGAGGCTTAACCGTATACATAGAAAGTCGGCATCCAGAAGAAGGAAATTAAACTGAATGCCAGGTTCCAAAATATGATGTATTGCTGTGCAAACATCTCTACTGTGTGGAATTAGGTTTTTATTGCGGAAGTAGTCCCAATTGTCAGTGCTTGAAAAATTGCCCCTCCAGCGAGGACTGTTTCAAATTTTGTTGAAGGATGATAGGAATTTCAGATTGAAGTTCATGTGGATGTTTTATTTATTATTATATATAATATTTTCCCTCATTTTCTTAATTTTTTAAAATTAATATCTCTAAATATTGAGTTATAAACGAACACATACAGACACAATATAAGGGGAGATCGCCCAAAAACCTAGGGGGGGGGGTCATTCATAGATTTTCAGGGGCTAAGCACCCCCGAGAAGATGCCTGAATACATCACTGGCTGTGGATGAATGTAGGCACCTGTCGTGTACATAATCCTTGGTGACGGACTGTTTTCGCACATCCTCTACGGGAAATCCCCATCTTATCTGGCACTTTTCCTCAGTAGCGCAGCGAGAGAGGTCGACTGGAGAGTGATCGTATTATTTACAACCCATTGCAGAGCGATCGTATTATAACCGGTGCCAAAGGGCCAAATAGCTTCAATCTATAGGGCATCCAGTACTTTAAAATTGAAACGTGATATTTATTTAGGCAAAGCAAAGCATATCTTAAGGAAAATATGAATCTTTGGGTTAATTATTTGTTTGTTATTGTGCGTTTTCGGATTTTTTCACAAAACTATAACTGTCAACTGCAATACGCCCCATCGTTACCTGTGTCTAGCCAGCAGCTGCGGGAGTAGTAGTTACGCCACTGGTTCTTTTGTTTACGAAAACCACCTCAGAAATAGCCATACAGGGTGTCCGAATAATTACTGTGCACTGAATGTACGAATTGCAGTAATGTGATAATAAAATTTTTTTGAATGGAATTACAGTAGAAGTAACCCCAGCCAGTGGAAGTGCTCAGTAACCTTCATGTCTCCCCACCCCGAGGCGCAAGCTGCCGTCATTCCCTAGTGCTTGGTCGACGGAGGTAGACGTGTCGATTGAACACTCATCTCGGCGCAAGGACAATGGTGTTGACGGTTGAACAGAGAGTGTTTTTGGTGGACCATGTCTTTTGCCATGACGACAAGTACACGTACGAAGTGTAAAAACAGTTCGCTAGGAAATTTCGGGATAAAGACGTCCTCCACCGTAATGCCGTACGTCAGCTCATAGCAAAGTTTCGGGAAACTAGCAGTGTCCTGGATGCCTCCCGCTCTGTAGGCCATCCACAGCAGAAGAGACCGTGCTGGTTTTCCAGGACTGGATACAGAGGAGTCCACACAAGTCTGTGAGGCTGTTGTCCTGCATCTCCTGTAAAAACCAGTTGGACATGGTAAGTGTTACTTTCAGTGCACAGTTATTTTTCGGACATTCTGTGCACATATATATATCATCATCATCATCATCATTATTGTCAATCATTATAAATCCACTGCTGGGCGAAGGTCTCCCCAAGTTTCTTCCACAACGGTGTGTCTTGTGCCAGTCTCCTCCATGTCACTCCCGCATACTTTTGAATTTCATCTACCCATCTCCCATGTGGTCTTCTGGGTCTTTTCCTGTCCCTTGGTCTAAAATTTCAGCTTTCCATCGTTGGTCTGTCCTGGCAATATGTCCAGCCCATTGCCATTTCATCATGATGTCGTCCACTCTTGTCATTTTTCTGATCCACGAGTTCCTCTTCTTACCTCTCTCCTGGTTACACCAAGCATGCACCTCTCCATGCTGCTTGGAGCTGTCTGCAGCCTTTGTATGTCTCTTTTAGTTAAGGTCCACGTCTCTGCACCATACGTAAGCACTGGAATGATGCATTGATCAAACACTTTTCTTTTAAGACATAATGGCATATTGCTCTTGAAAATTATACTGTTTCTTCCAAATGCTCTCCAGGCAAGTTTTGTACGCCGATTAATTTCTTCATCAATGTGACCCTCACTTGATATCTGCTGTCCAAGATAAATGTAGGTATTAGTTGTCTCCAGCTTTTTCCCATCAATCGATAAATCTTCATTTCTTGTAAAAGCATTGTACATCACGTCTTCTGAAAGTTCATTTTTAATCTCACTTCTTTACTTTTGTCAGCAAGTTCCTGGATTATACTCTGCAGCTCTGATGGGATAGTTGCAAAAATGACTACGTCATCAGCAAAACGGAGGTGAGTTAGATAATCTCCATTAATCTTTATCTCTTTGTTTTCCCAGTTCAGTGATTGAAAGACATTTTCCAATGTGGCATTAAAGAGTTCGGGATATATTTTATTTTATTTTTATTTATTTTTATTTTATCTTATTGCATTTTAGTTGTTACAGTCGTGGTATTACATAATCATAAATATATAACACAAATAATATATTTTTGTAACAACAGGGAATGAGGGAAAAGGCCTGACGTGCCCTCTTCTCCCACAGCATCAAAATTGTCATGAAAATAAAAAAATGCAAAAAAACATAAACAAGTCAAGTCCACACAATATCAAACACAGCTAGGGTGGTACTATCAATTAATAAAGGTAATAATACATTATGAGCTTTTGGTCAGTAAGAAATACCTGAGTTTTCCTTTAAATATATTAATATTATTAAGTGATGTAATATCAGTAGGAAATGTATTCCATAATGCAGGACCAATATAATTAATAAATTATCTAAATCGTTCTGTTAGTGGAAACATGGGGATTAGTGTTATATTTTGTCTCGT
The DNA here is from genome assembly GCA_039090855.1 of Macrothele yani. Lineage (NCBI taxonomy): Eukaryota > Metazoa > Arthropoda > Arachnida > Araneae > Macrothelidae > Macrothele > Macrothele yani. The sequence goes on from CM077029.1 coordinate 62,465,839, forward strand.
GGAGTAATCATGACTGTGAGTACTTATTGTAATTAAATCTTGGTAGTAACCATTTTTAATTCTCAAAAACATTAGTTTAACTGTACTATAGATATGCAATTGTTGAATAGTTAGTATATTAAGATCATTTGGACTGAGTCTAGCCTGTATTTGAAAATTGAGTATTTTGTAGTTTAAATTGTAATAGTCTGTAACGTATACTCTAGATTCAGTTTCCTTTTGATTTTACTATCTCTTGTTATTTTATTTTCCTATGCAAATTATCTTCTCACTTAACGAGATGTTATTTCTCCCGCTGAATGATATGTGGCAACGAGTGTAAGTCATGACGTGGTGGTATGCAGTATATATAGGCGCGCTCAACTATACCAGAGGAGCTTCGTTTTATGTGATAGGTTCTTCTTAATTATTGTTATGCGATTCTACGAAAGTTCGGATATTCAGTAGTAGTGTGATTTGTAGAGTGTGTGTTGGATGATACCAGGAGTTTTCCAATAAAAGGTTTTAAAGTGAGTACGTTTTCTCAGTTCATATTATTGTCAGACCTCTGTCTGGCTGTTAAGTCTCTTTCATTAAGTGTCTCCATTAAGTCCAGGGTATATTGTGTTTACCGCTCTAATAAGGAGCCTTCAAGGTACACTTTAGCTACGTCAAGTAACCTTCCAATAACCCTAACGTGACTTAACGTAAACTTCCCTGCACAACACAACCAGCATAAAACTTTATTCATTATAAGTCTTATGAATCTATTTTGTAACTACTGAAGTTTTTTCATATTGTGTAAAGTAGTCGATCCCCAAACAGATATACAATAGATTAGATGAGACTGAATTAAAGTGTAGTATAATAAAATCATTAATTTTTGGGTTAAATTGGCCACTGCAATATTAATATCCCCTATATTTCTTGAGATTTTATTAGAAAGGTAGTCAAAATGTGAATTCGATTTTAAATCGTGCTGAATAATGATACCAAGATAGTTATGACTTTGAACCACTTCTATAGATGATCCAAGTAAATTAATATTCTGAATTAAGGAGGTGGGGGTTGACGTACTTGAAAAAGTCATTACTTTTGTTTTGTTAATATTAATAGCCAGGTCATTTTTAGTTAACCAATTAGTGATAGATGTAAAACGTACTTGTAGTTGTCGCACCAATGTCTCAATATCATTTCCATATATTAATATGGTTGCATCATCTGCATATAAAATGATATCTGAATTGTGTAAACAGGTACAGAAGTCAGTAATATAAATATTGTATAATAATGGAGCAAGTACCGAGCCCTGAGGGACTCCTGAAATGACTGATTGTAAGTTAGATAGGGTATGTTCAATTTCTGTATATTGCTGGCGACCAGTGAGATAGTTTATAAATAGATTATGTAATGTACCCCGAATACCAATTGCGTACAATTTTGATAATAATAAGTTATGATTTAAAGTATCAAATGCTTTTGATAAATCGATGAAAAGTCCCAATGTAAATTTATTATTAATAGAATTAGATTGAATTTTATCTTTTAAGTGCAAAAGGGCGATTTCTGTTCAGGAATTTGGTAAGAAGCCAAATTGATTTTTGTGCAAAATTTTATATTTTTCATATATATATATCATCATCATCATCATTGTCAACCATTATCAATCCACTGCTGGACGAAGGTCTCCCCAAGTTTCTTCCACAACGGTCTGTCTTGTGCCAGTCTCCTCCATGTCACCCCTGCATACTTTCGAATTTCATCCACCCATCTCCCATGTGGTCTTCTTCTGGGTCTTTTCCTGTCCCTTGGAATCCAATCTAAAATTTCAGCTGTCCATCGATGATCTGTCCTTCTGGCAGTATGTCCAGCCCATTGCCATTTCAGGGATTTAACTCTGATCATGATGTCTTCCACTCTTGTCATTTTTCGGATCCACGAGTTCCTCTTCTTATCTCTCCTGGTTACACCAAGCATGCACCTCTCCATGCTTCTTTGAGTTGTCTGCAGCCTTTGTATGTCTCTTTTAGTTAAGGTCCACGTCTCTGCACCATACGTAAGCACTGGAAGGATGCATTGATCAAACACTTTTCTTTTAAGACATAATGGCATATTGCTCTTGAAAATTATGCTGTTTCTTCCAAAAAGCTCTCCAGGCAAGTTTTGTACGCCGATTAATTTCTTCATCAATGTGACCCTCACTTGATATCTGCTGTCCAAGATAAACGTACGTGTCTGTTATCTCCAGCTTTTCTCCATCAATCGATAAATCTTCATTTCTTGTAAAAGCATTGAACATCACTTTTGTCTTTTGAAAGTTCATTTTTAATCCCACTTCTTTACTCTTGTCAGCAAGTTCCTGGATCATACTCTGCAGCTCTGATGGGCTAGTTGCAAAATGACTACGTCATCAGCAAAACGAAGGTGGGTTAGATAATCTCCATTAATCTTTATTCCCTTGTTTTCCCAGCTCAGCGACTGAAAAACACCCTCCAATGTGGCATTAAAGAGCTTCGGAGATATGGTGTCACCTTGTCTCACTCCCTTTCCAATTTTTATGTGTGTTGTATTTTCAAACAGCCGAATCTTTGCACTTGCATTTTCATAGATGTTATTAATAATATTAATGTATGCATCTTCAATACCGCAGGTTTTCAGAGCCATTGTAACTGCTGATGGTTTCACCGAATCAAAGGCTTTTTCATAATCGATAAAAGCCATGCACAATGGAAGTTCATATTCCCTCGCTCTTTCAATTAGTTCTCTCAGTACGTGGATATGATCTATTGTGCTGTAGCCACTCCTGAATCCAGCTTGTTCTCTCGGTTGAGCCATGTCCAGTGTTACCTTCAAGCGGTGTGAAAGAACTTTAGTGAAGATTTTATAAACTACTGATAGAAGGCTGATAGGTCTGTAGTTTCCGAGATCCTCAATGTCACCTTTCTTATGTAGCAGGATCATTGTAGCGGTGTTCCAATCCTCAGGAATCTTTCCTTCATTAAGGCATCGAGTGAAAATTTGGGCGAGTACTGTTTCGATTTCTCCACTTGCTTCTTGTATGATGTCTACAGTAATTCCATCTTCTCCTGGAGCTTTTCCCCGCTTCATGTTCTTGATTGCATGTGCAACTTCTGCTGGAAGGACTGGAGGAACTCTGGTACTGGTATCTTTCATGATGTCTGGAGTACATGTATCATCCCTTTCATATAATTTGGAGTAGAAATCTTTCACTCTTGTCAAAATTTCGCCTCTATTTCTTGTTACAGAACCATCTTCTTTTCTCAGTGCCATAATATGTTTTCTTCCCTTACTGAGATGTCCCTTTGCTATCTTTAAGCTTTGGTTGTTTTCAATTGCTTTCCTCACTAGTTCACAGTTGAATTTTCTTACGTCTTCAGTGATACTTTTCTTACTGTCTTGCATAGCTCTATATATTCCACTTTGGAAGTCACATCTTCTTTAGTTGTCCTCATCTCTCTTCTTTCTTGCATCAACATTTTCGTTTTTCCTGATAATTTGTTTACATGCAACTTGTTCTTAGACCCAGCTAATTTTGTTGCTGTTTCCATAAGAGCTTTGGTTACTTTTCTGTTAACTTCAGAGATGTCCACTTCTTCCGATGTTAGGCCTTCCAAAGCAGAGAACCTGTTCTTCAGTTCCAACTTGAAGGTATTATGGTGTTTTTTAAGGTTGGTTATGTCAATAGGTTTTGTTTGTCTTATGAGCTTGCCACGTTCAAGTTTAGTGTTGAGGTGCATCTTACATCTCACCAATCTATGGTCACTACCTGTGTTGAACTTGTTTAGCACACTGCAGTCTTCTATGACGAATTTTTTGTTACACATAATAAAATCAATTTCACTTGTCGTCCCATTTGGATGTCTCCATGTCCATTTCCTGTGTGGCTTTTTCTTGAAGAAGGAGTTCAAGATGAAAAACCCTTCTGCCTCTGCAAACTCAACGAGAGTATTTCCACGCTGGTTTCTGTTGCCGTGACCGAATTTACCTACTGAAGTTTCATTCTGTTGCCGTTGCCCTATTTTTGCATTGAAATCTCCCATAATTATTTTCAAGTGCTGCTTACCTTTATTATTTAGATGACAAATTTCCTCATAAAATTCTTCAATTTCTTCTTCAGGATGACTTGTGGTGGGTGCATAAGTTTGAATAATCTGAGCCTGGTATCTTTTCGAGAGTTGGATAACAAGTCGTGCAGCTCTGTCAGAGGAACTTTCAACTTCTACAACTTTATCCTTCAGTTTCTTGTTTATTATAAATCCAACACCACTAGTTCTGCCAGTATCTGTCCCACGATAGTAGAAGAGATGTCCACTTTTCAGTTCGATGAGATCTTCTCCTTTTCTCCTTACCTCACTTAGCCCCACGATGTCCCACTTGATCCTTTGTAATTCCTCTTCCAATTCAAGAAGCCTTGAATCAGAAGATAGGGAGCGTCCATTGTAAGTAGCCAAGGTCAGCATCAGATGGCAGCCTAGTCCGGTCCTCCGGGGATTCTTAGCACCCTCTGCCTTCATGTCGCACTGGCCGCTGCCTTGACGGTACATTCCAGCTGCCGGAGACTGAGGGCCAAGATTTAAGTTGTGGCATCATTTTGGAGGGGTTTGGCCATAACTCACCACGCTGGCCAAGCGGGTTGGTGAGTGTGGGATAGAATTTCCTCTAATCCCGATGGTATAGTTATACCGCTATTGGCGGTCGTCAGAGCCCCTTTAGTGGGAACAGGATGCACCACGAGAAGGCGGGGTTGACATTTGTCAAGGAGAGGCTGTGATGTTACGCATCACCTGACCTTACATCCCATATATATATATATATATATATATATATATATATATATATATATATATATATATATATATATGAAATGGCAATGATATATATATATCATCATCATCAGCAGCAGCATTGTCAACCATTATCAATCCACTGCTGGATGAAGGTCTCCCCAAGTTTCCTCCACAACGGTCTGTCTTGTGCCAGTCTCCTCCATGTCACTCCCGCATACTTTCGAATTTCATCCACCCATCTCCCATGTGGTCCTCTTCTGGGTCTTTTCCTGTCCCTTGGAATCCAATCTAAAATTTACGCTGTCAATCGATGGTCTGTCCTTCTGGCAGTATGTCCAGCCCATTGCCATTTCAGTTATTTAACTCTGATCATGACATCTTCCACTCTTGTCATTTTTCTGATCCACGAGTTCCTCTTCTTATCTCTCCTGGTTACACCAAGCATGCACCTCTCCATGACACTTTGAGTTGTCTGCAGCCTTTGTATGTCTCTTTTAGTTAAGGTCCACGTCTCTGCACCATACGTAAGCACTGGAAGGATGCATTGATCAAACACTTTTCTTTTAAGACATAATGGCATATTGCTCTTGTAAATTATGCTGTTTCTTTCAAAAGCTCTCCAGGCAAGTTTTGTACGCCGATTAATTTCTTCATCAATGTGACCCTCACTTGATATCTGCTGTCCAAGATAAACGTACGTGTCTGTTATCTCCAGCTTTTCTCCATCAATCGATAAATCTTCATTTTTTGTAAAAGCATTGAACGTCACTTTTGTCTTCTGAAAGTTCATTTTTAATCCCACTTCTTTACTCTTGTCACACACACACACATATATATATGTGGGTGGATGGAGGAGACTGGCCCAAGAGATTTCGTTGTGGAAGAAATTTAGGGGAAATTGCCAGAAGAACGGACCAACGATGGACAACCGAAATTTTAGACTGGATTCCAAGTTACAGGAAATGACCGACAAGAAGACCACGTGAGAGATGGGTGGATGGAGGAGACTGGCCCAAGATAGTCCGTTGTGGAAGAAACTTGGGGGAAATTTTAAGAAGAACGGACATATTGCCAGAAGAACGGACCACCGATGGACAACCGAAATTGTAGACTGGATTCCAAGGGACAACAAACGACACAGAAGAATACCACAAGGAAGATGGGTGGACGGAATTAGAAAGCATGCGTGAGTGATATGGAGGAGACTAGCTCAAAACAGAATGTTATGGGAAAAACTTGGAAAGACCTTTATCCATCAGTGGATTGAAAATGGTTGGCATTGATGATGATGAAGATGATGACATATACTTTTGCGCGCACCCCATGCTTTCTGGAGTCGATAAGTCCTGGGCCGGTCTTCGTAGCGCCAGGCCACTTCTTTTATCTGGGCTGCACCACTGTGAGTGTGTAACATAAAAGAAATCTCTATTCACCTCTTAGGAGAAATGGTGTATTAATATGCCTATGTTAGTTGTATCTGCTCAGTACAACTTGTATTTGTGATTCTTAATAGTGAAATCGTGTTGAAAGACAGAGAAGTGTTTATAAAAAATGATTTTCTTAGGATTTCTTTCTTTTATTTTAAATTGCTCCAATTAAGCACATTTAATATAAATTCATGAAAGTGATTGGTAACGAAGATATAATAAAAAATACTAAAAACTACAAATCAGATTTTATAGGGCTTTTGAAAATGTTGAGGTTATTCATCTGTATTTTCCGAATCCTTCCACCTCTTCCGCACTCTTTTCTATTTAAAACTATACCGTTGGTTCCAACTGCAACACCCCAACGGGAGGGTGCGTGTTAGCGTAGGTCACACTGGGCCATGGATTTCAGCTGTCAAGTCGGGGGGGGCGTCACAAGCCTGTGCAGGTGGTGTAGTGTTTGGAGGACGTGTTTACGTGGGCCACCTTTGGTCTCTTTGAACACACTGAGACTACCATCAACGCACAAGGCTATTTTAATGCACCTTCCGACCACCTAGACCGGGTCATGGTTATCCCTTTCCCACAGCTGGGCGCCTTCTTTCAACAAGACAACGCCACATCTCATCTCTCTCGTTCGGCGAAGGACTGATTGGAGGAACATTTCAGTGAGTTCGCAATTGTGGAATGACCCTTTCACTCTCTGGAGTTGAAGCCAGCTGAGCATCTGTAGAAGAAAGTAGAGCGATGCATTGTAGTCCTGAACCGACCATCGGCAACTCCCTGAAATTTATTGGCCGTTGTTCCGTAATTATGGTCCATTATACACATAAACCTTTTCAGCATCTGGCAGAGCCCATATTGCTGCTGTTGTAAGGGAGAGCTAAAGGTAGGCCCCCATGTTATTGTTTTGTGGGCAGAGTCTGCTCAAGTTGGTAAGCAAGACAAATAAAGCAACGGGGGCGCATTTCCTAGGGTGGGGCCATTAATAACGCAACTCTTGGAAATTTTAAATATAGCCTGTGTGGGGAAAATAAAACATTTGTGGGATTCCTATAGTCTCATTTCGTTTTATAGCCGAGAACAAGGAATGGCTTTACTCAAAAGCAGTGCTCCTTCTTTGGCAGGAGGCTCTCTTGCTTTGTCCCACCTGTCAAAGAAGCAAAGCCTGAAGCCTCCTACCAGAAGCAAGGCCTAAGGGCACCCTGCTTTTGCAGTGCTGCATTTCGCATTAAATAAAATAAGCACTTGCTTGCATCGACAGTTAACAGTGGGGAGGATTTTCTTTCTGCAAATATTTAACGAAGCAATTTTTTTTTTCTTTTTTCGCTTGAATAAAATGTAGAGGACATTAAGGAAGTGCTTGCATATTTTTATGTGTGTATTTTGAGTAGGGGGAAGCACCAGGGGCGCCGATTCAGCTAGGTGAATCTAGTACACCCAATAATTTTATGTGAGTGGCAGTTCCTATGCAGTAATTGAATGAAATCACCATTTAACCGGATTTGTGTTACTGAGTACTTGAAAGATAGTAAAACATTTTATCCCTACATTTTTTGGAAGAGGAATGGGGCAGAACAACCAAATCCATACGGGTATGGTAAATTTGAAAACATAATGTAAACTTCCTCCAGAGAAAAGTTCCAAAAGGGGCGCCGAAGTGGCACTTTGTATCGGGGAGCAAGCATGCCTTGAGTCAGGCGCTGTATGTGGGTGTGCGTAATAAATTGTGCTCTAAGTGTGTTTTCGATCTTGTAATTATCAATTGTTCCTTAAAGATCTGCGGATTTTTAGTTTAAAGTTTTTGGTGGGAAACAATTGTATTAAGTTAAGACTAAAACTAAACTTCTGAAATAAGCCAATGTAACTAAAAGTCTAAATATAAGTGATTTGCATTTAAGGTATTTTAAATAATTTAAAAAGATACATTAGTTTCAAACTTTCTGAAATTAAATTTAAATAAATTAATTAACCAATGGAAAAAACAAAAACATTATTTTGTTCCTTCACTTATGAGCTCTAAAGTGGGACCATGAACTAATTACACATGCATATAATGTAAAATGAGAGAAGGCCCAATGAAAATTCGTTGAAAAATCTGCATTGCAAAAGGACTCTCAAATTAAAGGTGGAAAAAGATTTTATGCTGTTAATAAACTTAAAATACTTACATTAAAAATACAAGACGAATTTCTGCTGGTGCTGCCAGTTTGAAACTCGATATTATTTTTCTAACTGCAGCAGAAATTTTAAAATCTGAAATATAGAATAAGAATTAAAAACTTTATTTAGGAAAATGTACTTGAAAACAGGGATGTAAGGTCAGGTGATGCGTAACATCACAGCCTCTCCTTGACAAATGTCAACCCCGCCTTCTCGTGGTGCATCCTGTTCCCACTAAAGGGGCTCTGACGACCGCCAATAGCGGTATAACTATACCATCGGGATTAGAGGAAATTCTATCCCACACTCACCAACCCGCTTGGCCAGCGTGGTGAGTTATGGCCAAACCACTCCAAAATGATTCCACAACTTAAATCTTGGCCCTCAGTCTCCGGCAGCTGGAATGTACCTGGCCAAGGCAGCGGCCAGTGCGACATGAAGGCAGAGGGTGCTAAGAATCCCCGGAGGACCGGACTAGGCTGCCATCTGATGCTGACCTTGGCTACGTATAATGGACGCTCCCTATCTTCTGATTCAAGGCTTCTTGAATTGGAAGAGGAACTACAAAGGATCAAGTGGGACATCGTGGGGCTAAGTGAGGTAAGGAGAAAAGGAGAAGATCTCATCGAACTGAAAAGTGGACATCTCTTCTACTATCGTGGGACAGATACTGGCAGAACTAGTGGTGTTGGATTTATAATAAACAAGAAACTGAAGGATAAAGTTGTAGAAGTTGAAAGTTCCTCTGACAGAGCTGCACGACTCGTTATCCAACTCTCGAAAAGATACCAGGCTCAGATTATTCAAACTTATGCACCCACCACAAGTCATCCTGAAGAAGAAATTGATGAGGAAATTTGTCATCTAAATAATAAAGGTAAGCAGCACTTGAAAATAATTATGGGAGATTTCAATGCAAAAATAGGGCAACGGCAACAGAATGAAACTTCAGTAGGTAAATTCGGTCACGGCAACAGAAACCAGCGTGGAAATACTCTCGTTGAGTTTGCAGAGGCAGAAGGGTTTTTCATCTTGAACTCCTTCTTCAAGAAAAAGCCACACAGGAAATGGACATGGAGACATCCAAATGGGACGACAAGTGAAATTGATTTTATTATGTGTAACAAAAAATTCGTCATAGAAGACTGCAGTGTGCTAAACAAGTTCAACACAGGTAGTGACCATAGATTGGTGAGATGTAAGATGCACCTCAACACTAAACTTGAACGTGGCAAGCTCATAAGACAAACAAAATGTATTGACATAACCAACCTTAAAAAACACCATAATACTTTCAAGTTGGAACTGAAGAACAGGTTCTCTGCTTTAGAAGGCCTAACATCGGAAGAAGTGGACATCTCTGAAGTTAACAGAAAAGTAACCAAAGCTCTTATGGAAACAGCAACAAAATTAGCTGGGTCTAAGAACAAGTTGCATGTAAACAAATTATCAGGAAAAACGAAAATGTTGATGCAAAAAAGAAGAGAGATGAGGACAACTAAAGAAGATGTGACTTCCAAAGTGGAATATATAGAGCTATGCAAGACAGTAAGAAAAAGTATCACTGAAGACGTAAGAAAATTCAACTGTGAACTAGTGAGGAAAGCAATTGAAAACAACCAAAGCCTAAAGATAGCAAAGGGACATCTCAGTAAGGGAAGAAAACAGATTATGGCACTGAGAAAAGAAGATGGTTCTGTAACAAGAAATAGAGGCGAAATTTTGACAAGAGTGAAAGATTTCTACTCCAAATTATATGAAAGGGATGATACATGCACTCCAGACATCATGAAATATACCAGTACCAGAGTTCCTCCAGTCCTTCCAGCAGAAGTTGCACATGCAATCAAGAACATGAAGCGGGGAAAAGCTCCAGGAGAAGATGGAATTACTGTAGACATCATACAAGAAGCAAGTGGAGAAATCGAAACAGTACTCGCCCAAATTTTCACTCGATGCCTTAATGAAGGAAAGATTCCTGAGGATTGGAACACCGCTACAATGATCCTGCTACATAAGAAAGGTGACATTGAGGATCTCGGAAACTACAGACCTATCAGCCTCCTATCAGTAGTTTATAAAATCTTCACTAAAGTTCTTTCACACCGCTTGAAGGAAACACTGGACATGGCTCAACCGAGAGAACAAGCTGGATTCAGGAGTGGCTACAGCACAATAGATCATATCCACGTACTGAGAGAACTAATTGAAAGAGCGAGGGAATATGAACTTCCATTGTGCATGGCTTTTATCGATTATGAAAAAGCCTTTGATTCGGTGAAACCATCAGCAGTTACAATGGCTCTGAAAACCTGCGGTATTGAAGATGCATACATTAATATTATTAATAACATCTATGGAAATGCAAGTGCAAAGATTCGGCTGTTTGAAAATACAACACACGTAAAAATTGGAAAGGGAGTGAGACAAGGTGACACCATATCTCCGAAGCTCTTTAATGCCACATTGGAGGGTGTTTTTCAGTCGCTGAGCTGGGAAAACAAGGGGATAAAGATTAATGGAGATTATCTAACCCACCTTCGTTTTGCTGATGACGTAGTCATTTTTGCAACTACCCCATCAGAGCTGCAGAGTATGATCCAGGAACTTGCTGACAAGAGTAAAGAAGTGGGATTAAAAATGAACTTTCAGAAGACAAAAGTGATGTTCAATGCTTTTACAAGAAATGAAGATTTATCGATTGATGGAGAAAAGCTGGAGATAACAGACACGTACGTTTATCTTGGACAGCAGATATCAAGTGAGGGTCACATTGATGAAGAAATTAATCGGCGTACAAAACTTGCCTGGAGAGCTTTTGGAAGAAACAGCATAATTTTCAAGAGCAATATACCATTATGTCTTAAAAGAAAAGTGTTTGGTCAATGCATCCTTCCAGTGCTTGCGTATGGTGCAGAGACGTGGACCTTAACTAAAAGAGACATACAAAGGCTGCAGACAACTCAAAGTGTCATGGAGAGGTGCATGCTTGGTGTAACCAGGAGAGATAAGAAGAGGAACTCGTGGATCCGAAAAATGACAAGAGTGGAAGACATCATGATCAGAGTTAAATCCCTGAAATGGCAATGGGCTGGACAAACTGCCAGAAGGACAGATCATCGATGGACAGCCGAAATTTTAGATTGGATTCCAAGGGACAGGAAAAGATCCAGAAGAAGACCACATGGGAGATGGGTGGATGAAATTCGAAAGTATGCAGGGGTGACATGGAGGAGACTGGCACAAGACAGACCGTTGTGGAGGAAACTTGGGGAGACCTTCGTCCAGCAGTGGATTGATAATGGTTGACAATGATGACTTGAAAACAGAATGTATTATCACCGATTCTTTTCTGAGGAAAAAATTGCGGGGAAAAAGCAAATAAAAAAATGCTATGTTTTGATATTTTTCAATTTATTTTCAAATGTGTATGAGTTCTTTTGAAATGCCTTTTTATTATTGTTGTTTTCCATTGTTTTAAAGCTTAACGTCAATACGAAATACTTATCAATACTCTCATGATTTTGCATGTGGCGCCATCTATCAATCATAGTGGAAGACTTTGAGTCAGAAGAAAATTTTCTAGAGTCGTGTTGGACATTGGGATTGCAAAATCCGCATGAACCAGGAATAAATAATTTACAGGGTAAACGCTGAGCTGTAGCTTGTATGTAGGGGTTTAAGTGGGAAGGGGGCTTTAAGCCCCTCAGTCAGGCCTAAATTATGTTATGTTATGGCCCTGGGCTGGCACTTAGTTGCGACACCTTTCAGAAAACTTTTCCTATTTCTATAGGTTGGTTTGCTGTCAATAATTTTTTGTGAAACGCATGGCCGGATTAAGGCCATGATGGGCCCCAAGGCTAAGGCATTTGAATGGGCCTCCAAGTGGAAATAATAACTAGGACAAATAATGGACATCATAATGATTCTCCGTCACAAGTTCTTTAGGATAACTTGTGACGGAGAATCATTATGAAGTCCGTTAAAAAAATGAAACTGTAGCAATATGTTTGTGATAATTAATACGTAGTGCATTCTTCAAACTAATAAATTATGTGCATAGTTTTCTTAATAAGTCATTATTTTTCATTGTACTCATTAAGAACGTCGGTTAAATAAACTTAAGATTCCTGCCTTTTTGTCTTGGATTTTCTAATGATTAGCATTGTATACTTTTCTTAGTGTATCTTTTTTTATGCAATGTGGAGCCACAGGGGACTTCGACCATTAACGGTTCTAAGTGTAAATTGGGAGTAGTAGGTGGATGTAGGGTGGTGAAAATGCACTACATTTGAAAGCTGAAATATCTCGCTGACCCCACTGTTCACAGCGACATGAAAACTTTACCCTTAGTGAGTCACTGCTTGAAATCTGTTCAGCTTCCAGCGTCTGTTTGTGACGAAGAGGAATTCATACGAGACAATAGTAAAACAACTTTATAAACCTCTATATCTCTATCTATTATTTGCCAAGCCATGCCTCCTGGGTCCTTGGTAATGGTGGGCCCCAAGGCTATAGCCCCTATAAACCCAACCTTAATCCGGCCCAGGTGAAACGTTTTAAGGTTACCTTTGTTAGTTGGAAGGAGGGATAATGTTATGAGACAGAAATCATTGTATCCATATTACTATTGCTGTAAAATCATAGTTTTTTTTTATTGTTGTATACTCACATTTTATTTAACCTAACTAGCGGCTCGTATGTCGAATGTATTGTTACATAGCCGGACTACCCAAATCAGTCGCTTTTAATTAAAAATATTTTTAAAAACTAAATAAACAAGTTTGTAAAATCATGCAATGCATTGATTATGATACGCTTTCCAACACACCAGAAATCATTATTCAAGTTATTAGGATAATAGCTGTGGAATAAATCTCGCTCCTGTGCCCTGACCTTTGACCCCATTTCGATGATATTCAACAGAATTGGTTCAGTATACCTCCGGAACAATATATTCTAAAGTTTTTTCGCAATAGAAACATTTTTCAGTAAGTTATGACGCATAAGGGCAATGGAATGGATCCCGCTCCTATGTCCTGAGCTTTGACCCCATTTCGTCCATTTTCAATAGGGTTCGTCCCCAGGTTGTTCCCTACAACATACTGAAATTTCATCAAAATCGAACAATTTTTACGCGAGTTATCGTGCGGACGGACAGACAGGTGGACAAAGCTGGAACATATATAAGCTTCTTCAACCTACGGTTGGACAGCGTAAAAAAAAGATAACAACAGTAAGTTTTATACTTGAGTACTTAAATACATTTTCTTAGCTTAGAAAGAAAATTGTTACCGTTAGTATCATGTGAATAAAGCTTTCAGCTTGTAATATAAAGTATTCGTATTTACTTTTAGGTGGCAGAAATGCTGGCGATTTCAGAACATTTTAAGTAAATCTTTCTTGCAAAATTTACTTTTAAGGATATCAGTGGAGGCCCCCATTGAAGTTTCAGCCCGCGGCTTCAGCTTCCCAAACTCCTCTCCCTTTCCTTTAATCAGGTCATGCTTCCAGTTCTTACGTATGGATAAGCTGTGTTAAAAATGTTATCTTCATCTTCACTGTCGTCATGATTTATACCTTCAGGAACATTTTTTGCAATTTTCGCCATGTCACTAAGTAACTTTTCCACTTGTGTCAGCGCTCGAAGAAGGGGAAAAAAAGGTAGGATTTTAGGACTTTCCGGATAAGGGATAGTCAGTGGGCAAACTGCCTCTCTGGTGGAGTGTTCAGCTTTGCTGTTTTTTTTGTTTTTTTTGGCTTGCCGTCCGAGTCGACCCGGGGGTCAGAGTTTCGGATGAAGCATGGGTGGAGAGCCTCTACCACAGCGCTGATCCTTTTCTCTCCTTGGAACCAGTGGCCCCAAATTAGGGACAGGCGATTGCTTATATCCCTCAGAGTTGTTCATGGTAGTCGTTAAACCTCGAAACAAGAAGAACAAAATCTCTAATAAGTAAGTTTTTTTTTTTTAATTTTTTGTCGGTGATGTTCCCAGTTTACGCGTACTCACTGCGATCTATAATACCCTGAAGTAATATTCCCTCTAAGTGGCCGTGGGAAATGCGCGCCTAACCCAATGAGCTGGGCAGGCAGCAGAACCACTTGACCAAAAAATTCTATTTTCTTAGCTTCTCTTACGAATGCAGTAGAAGTTGGAACTTGGACTGGAACCCTTATTTTTTCTAATCCTCCCAGTTTTATCACCGTTCTTTCCCTAATTGATTTTAAATTTAAAAAAATATATTAAAAACATTACATTAATTACAATTTTTATTTTGTAAAAAGTGAGAAGCTCAAACTTGCTTATGGAATAAATCTGCCTTATTATCTGACAAAGTTTGAGCAAAACCCTTTTACCAGCGGTTTACAATTTAACTGACCGGAATGCCTTTCCCCCGCCAACTAGCATGGGTGCATTAGGTAGTACAATGAACTTGGTTACGGTTTGCTGTGATTGGCTGGCGCTGATGCGTTGTTTTGAGAAAAGACTCAATATCTGCCCCTTTCTCGGCGTGGGAAAGTCACTAATCCGCCTTCTCGAGTTCACGACCTTCTCGCACGAGGCTACTTTGCAAGAAGCCTTTGAGAATGAAGAGGACAATGAGACGAACTTAGAAGGCGAACAGCATTTTAAAAAAAGTGTTGTTTTGACTTTTGAGAGCCCGAATTTCATTTGTTTATTAATATTTTTGCGGGTAATTGATTTTCGATTTACGACAATTAATTAGGGATTTGAGAATTTTAATGTAAAATTAGACGAAACCCGTCGGAATCAACGGTAAGTTCTTTTTTTGTTTTTTTTTTTGAAAATAATAAAATCATATGAAAACAAATTTAATATTTATTGGATTGACAAATTCATTCAACCACTTCAGTAAAGACAATAGTCCAGGTCCGTGATTATTATTATTTTTTTTTTGACTGAAGATTTAACGACCACCGTGCGCAACTCAATTGGCTATAAGCCGTCGCCCGTCCCTAATTTAGGGTCACTGGTTCCAGGGAAGGGAGAGAGCCAGTGGCGTAAGACAAACACAACATCCTTGCCTCACCGGGATTCGAACCCGGTAGACGAAACCCGTCGGAATCGACGAATAGTTTTTTTTTTCCTTGTAGACAAAACCCGTCGGAATCGACGATTAGTTTTTTTTTTAAAGAGTAAACTCATATGAAACGTTTATTTACATCTTTACATAATGGAAAACGTCTTACCTACGTGAATAAACTGGATCGAATGAATGTTAAATTGTATATATATACATCACACAGTCCAATGACACAACGCAGTCAGGTCTTCGAGTGTTCGCTGTTTCGATAAGAACTTTCAACCAAATTCCTTCTAGCGTTGTTTTGCACAACAGTTCGCTGAGAAGACAGACTTTGGACTATCTGAGTCCTTCCATACTTCCGCCATCAACAGCGCGTGAGTCAACCGCAGGCGATCGGATATCAACCACACGCTTCTCCCATTTACTTTACATGGGAACTTTGCCGCCGCACAACGCCCGAACCGTTGCCCCAATCTCATTTTTCTCTTCGACTGGCACATCTACATGGTAAGACCTTTATTTTGATACCTCAACCATATTTTTATGTTCAGCCGTTCTCTCAAAATAGGTCTTACAGTAAAAAACCTTATAGAATTAATATATAGATGCTTACTGCGCGGCAGCCTAGAGAGAACAGTGCACTGAAGTAATAAACTATTGGGCAATCAGGCACGTGCAACTCACGCAAGCAAATACGACGTTGAGATGGCTTTATATATGTACAGTTAACCTTAAAGGACTCACACGTGTTCAAAGCATAGATAGAAGTAATACGAGGAAGATTCGTGACTTTAGCGACTTTTTTTTTTTTTTTTTTGATTGGAGGTTTAACGACCACCGTGAGCAACTCAATGGGCTATAAGCAGTCGCCCGTCCCTAATTTAGGGTCACTGTTTCCAGGGAAGAGAGAGTGAGAGCCAGTGCTGTAAGACAAACACAACATTCATGCCTCACCGGGATTCGAACCCGGACCCCTTTCGGACGAATGATCAGAGGCCATCGCTTAGACCACTGCGCCACCGGAGCGGCTAAACGACTTTGAAAGAGGCATCGTGGTGCTTGAAATGGAAATTTTGAAGTGCAGGTATGCTCATATTTAGCTAAAAATTATCCGAAAAAAATACCTTCACCAGAAAATCTCCAAAATTGAAAAATTAAAAAAATCCCTAGAAGAAAAACTACTTGATGTGAAAATGTAATTGCTGATTCCGTGGAATACGGTTGCAGCATAAGTCAGAAAAGATGGCTGTCGATTTCAGTTGGTTGGTTTGTGGATCCAACGGGCACAACTTATGCTACAGCAAGGACTGGGGTTAGACTTGCTTATAACGAGGAGTAAAATATTAACCCGGGACCAACGGGTTAACGAGACTTCTGAACCTCGACTAATCAGTAGTGATTCAACTGGACTTGAACCCCAAATTTTAAGATCCCGAGCCGAGAAGACAGCCCCATTAGAAAAGGAATTTCCATGAAGTCGGGCAATTAGAATGAATATTCAGTCCTCAATTAAAAGCAAACTCACGACCCTCAAAAAAAAAAAAAAAGAAAAAAAATTCATGGACTTGGAAAAGGCTTACGATAGTGTTCCTCGAAAACTACTTTGAAAGGCTTTGAGGATGGCAAATATTGGTGAAGATATAATCAGTGTTATTCAAGAGATATATAGTGACAATAAATGTATTATCAAGTGTGGACAACAACTGTCAGAGGTTTTTGTGAGTAGTAAAGGTATTTTACTGAGATACTTTATGTCCCTTACATTATGTAAGATTTATATTGAAGTTTGTCTCAGAGAATGGTCAGCGAAGAGCAGAAATTTGGGATTACGTATTCATAATGATTTTGTGCACCATTTGCTCTTTGCGGATGATCAAGTAATCCTGGCAGAAAATAAGGATGACGTAGCTTATATGTTTCGTAAAGTGATCTCTGAATATGACCGTTGGGGACTTAAAATTAACGAAAATAAAACTGAGCACTTGTCCTATGATCCCAGAGACTATATTGAAATAACGGATAATATTACATTGAGAACAGTTGAGGAATTTAAATACCTCGGATCCATAGTACAACAGGATGGTACATGTCATCATGGCATTGAATTGCGGAAGTCAGAGAAGCTATTTCTGTTTTGAATCCTATTCTTTGGAGCAACAATGTCTTGCCAAGAGTACAAAGACACATTTTTTCTGCGATTGTACAGAGTACCGTTTTATATGGTGCGGAGACGTGGACTCTGAATAAAAGACAGCAACAACGATTGTTGGCTACAGAGATGGACACTTTTGGAGGCGTTCTGAAAGAAAATCCAGATGAGAAAAAGTGCGTAACACAAAAATTCGAGATATTATGAGTGTTAAAGTAGACATTCTTCAAACTATTGAGGTGCGAAGATTACAATGGTTCGGCCATGTAAGGAGAATGTCATCAGAGAGACTCCCTAAAATTCTGATGGAGTGGGAGACCCCAGGAAAGAGGGAAAGAGGAAGACCAAGGAGAAAGTGGATGGAGGAGATTAAATCAAGTTTAAAAAATAATGGACTGTATGAAGTGATGGCCTTGGATAGAGAGAAGAGGAAGAAAACTCTGACTGGTCGAGGAAATCCGCTTAGTAGTGGAAATTCCCGATGATGATGATGAGAAGAAGTCCGAAGTGGGAAAAGTTTATATTCATTGCTGCAAAGCTAAAATTTGTGTTTAATATATTATTCCCAATTCTCCAATCTATGAAGAAGCTCTGCAAATTGAATATATTAAATTAATGATATAAAAATTATAGACACCTTTAGTGGGATGATCTGGGGCTTAGGCAAAATGTGATCATACACTACAGGTAGCTTCATTTCCATCCTTTGAAGGATTGAACTTATAGCTCATGTGTACAACCCCTCCCTTACGCTTCCCACAGAGCTATTTCTCAAGGGCAAGAGGCACATAAGGCACTGATCATTGTTGCGTTGAGTTGACAGCTGCAAGCTTCTCAGAAACGGCAAACCTTCTCGGTCATGCAAGAACAAACAGTAGTGCGTCAGCCCAAAACAATACCTGTGAGAATAGGCAAGAGGTGACCCAACCAATTCTAAGTAAAAACACAATGTGTTGTAAAGAGGGAAACGTGGTAATATAAGAGGACATGTACACTGAAGTGCCAGGAAAACTGGTACAGACGAGCTTATGCAAAATGCATAGCAACGTCACCTATGCGCGTAATCGGTTGCGTCCGCCAGTGCATATATAAATCGATAGACATCCTTGCCAGCTCTCAGAGCTGTTTTCGGCATGAGAATGAAAAGTAATAACGATTTAAGCGATTTTCAACGCGCTGTCATAGTTGGCGCTCGTAAGATGGGCCATAGTATTTCGGAGGTAGAAACGAAGTTCCGATTTTCACGGACGACCACTGCAAGGGTGTACCGTGACTACTAGAATTCCGGCAAAACCTCCAACCTACGATACCAGTGTGGTCGTAAAAAGACATTGGGTGAACGTGACCATCGTAGGCTGTCAAGAATCGTTTCACGCGATAGGCGTGAAACACTCTCGCAGGTATAATCGAAATTCAATGCTGGCGACTCAACAAGAATCAGCGTCCGGACGGCACGACGCACCCTGCACGATATGGGCTTTGGGAGCCGACGCCCAACTCGAGTCCCCTTGATGGGTGCACGACACAGAGCTATGCGCCTTGTTTGGGCAAAGCAACACCGCCACTGGACACTTGGTGACTGGAAACAAGTAGCCTGGTCTGACGAATCGCGTTTCCAACTGTATCGGGCAGATGGAAGGATTCAAGTGTAACGCAAAGCCCATGAAACCATGGATCCGGCCTGTCAACAGGGAACTGTACCGGCTGGTAGGAGGTCCATAATGGTGTGGGGGGTGTTTAGCTGGACTTCACTAGGACCCCTGGTACGTCTACAAACGTCTGTGACCGGCCAACGCTATGTGCGCATTTTTTCTGACGAGGTACACCTGTTCATGTCCTGCATTCATGCTGATGGGTTGGGCCCGTTCCAACAGGACCATGCACCTCCACACGAGTGTCGGGACACCACATTATGGTTAGAGGAGCATTCATCTGAGTTTGGGGTGTTGCCATCCCACCCAAGTCCCCAGATCTGAACGTGATAGAACACATTTGGGATGCCATGCGACGCGCTATCGAACACAGGAGTCCGAGACCTCGGAATACAACCGAATTGTGGAACACTCTGCAGGAAGTATGGTGTGCAATGTCTACAGCATATTTCCAGAAGATAGTGGAGTCCATGCCCCGTCGAATTTCTGCAGTCCTTCGCTCCCGTGGGGGACCTACCAAGTTTTACACTGGTGTACCAGTTTTTCTGGTACTTCAGTGTACATGGGTATGGACGAAACCCGTCATTGTTCTATAATAGAGTGCAGATGTTGTTGAGCCGATGTAGTAAGTCAGGTTTGAATTTGTAGGCCGCCACTTGAGAATCCTGGCCGTGTTTCCTAGGTTATTTTTACAAACACAATTTGCAGACTAAGGGGTCCCAGAGTCGATGTTCGTCAAAGCTGCCCGCTCTGACCGTGATCTATGCGGCGAGACCTTTCTGCACCGCGGCAGGAGAGGATTGTTCGAGGTAACAGACGAGCCCAATTATATTAAGTGTCCACGCAGCACATGAGTAGTAACGAGAGGAGCGTTTTAGCATACCCAGACCGATGCGCATTAGCACGAATGAGCAGAGGCGACTTTAGACCTTTTGGGGCCCTAGGTGCTAAAAGCTACAGGGGGACTCCTCGCACTTCTTGTCGCCTAAGAAATTTTCATCTGTCAGATTATTATTATTTTTACCTTTTGATTGAAGTTTAACAACCACCGTGAGCAGCTCCATGGGCTATAAGCATTCGCCCGTCCCTAATTTAGGGCCACTGACTCCAGTGAAGGAAGAGAGCCTGTGCCGTAAGAGAAACACAACATCCATGCCTCACCGGGATTCGAAACCGTACCCTTCTCGGACGAATGAGCACAAGACATCGCTTAGACCACTGCGCCACCGGGGCTGCCCGTCATATTAACAAAAAGAAAATAAATACAGTTAAGGAACTTTTTAAAAGTTTTTTTACGCTTTCCAACCGTAGGTTGAAGAAGCGTATATGATCCAGCTTTTTCCGTCCGTCTGTCCGCATAACTGGCATAAAAATGGTTCGATTTCGATGAAATTTCAGTATGTGGTAGGGGACCACCTGGGGACGAACCCTATTGAAAATGGGACAAATGGTGTGAAAGGTCACGACGCCGCCCCGGTGGCGCAGTGGTCTAAGCGATGGCCTCTGATCATTCGTCCGAACGGGGTCCGGGTTCGAATCCCGGTGAGGCATGGATGTTGTGTTTGTTTTACGGCACTGGTTCTTTCCCTTCCCTGGAACCAGTGACCCTAAATTAGGGACGGGCGACTGCTTATAGCCCATTGAGTTGCTCACGGTGGTCGTTAAACCTCCAATCAAAAAAAAAAAAAAAAAAAAGAAAGGTCACGACGTCGGAGCGGGATCCATTCCATTGCCCTTATGCGTCATTGCTTGCGTAAATATGGTTCGATTTCAATGAAATTTTACTATGTGGTAGGGGACCGCCGGGGGACAAACCCTATTCAAAATGGGTGAAGTGGGGTCAAAGGTCAGGACATAGGATTGGGATCCATTTCATCGCCTTTATCCCATATTATTAAGGTGGACGTGAAGTAATTTTGCTTCCTATACTTCCAATGGAAAAACTTTTGTACACATTTCCTTCACAATTAATGTGTTCCCAAGAATGAAAATTTGAACATCGATTAAAATAACTTCATATTACAACTTGGAATACTTAATACATGTATTTTCTAAAACATAACCATAAATACGTTAAAAATCAATAACTTTTCCTTTGGTGGGGATTGAAACCAGAAAAAGGATGGCGGGACCTGTGCTTTGATGACGTCAGTAGACAAACAAATGTTGGATTGCAGAATTATGGTTATGTTTTAGAAAATATTAAGTATTCCAAGTTCTAAAATGAAGATACTTTAATCGATGTTCAAATTTTCATCCTTGTGAACGCATTAATTGGGAAGAAAATGTGTACAGAAATTTTTCCATTCGAAGTACAGGAAGCAAAATTACTTGACGTTCACCTTAAAGGAGCAATTCTTGTATGTATGTAAATTTTATTTTGAAAACGGCTCTAAGGATTTTGATGAAAGTCGTTAACCTACCGTTTTCTGGTACTAGAAATCGATTTAGCTTGATCTCGACTTTAGGAAAATTCGTTTAGTGGGTTAAATAACTATCCCGAATTACCAAGTTTTTAGTGTCATGGCGTAGTCCCATTATTGTTATCCATGCTTAGAAATCTTATGACGTCATATTCTCGCAATTGAGATGTTAGCGCGCGGTCACGCCATCTGTCTCATTACGTCACGCGTTGTGTGTGGATCGTATTAAAGTTTTATGACGTCACACTCTTGCGAGCAGATGGTCGCGATTTCCATCTGCCTCATTACGTCACGCGTTGTGTGCGTATGTTCGTCCGCACGATAACTCGCGTAAAAATCGCTCGATTTCGATGAAATTTTAGTATGTGCTAGGGGAATACATGGAAAGGAACCCTATTGAAAGTGAACGAAGTGGGGTCAAAGGTCAGGACATAGGAGCGGGATCCATTTCACTGCTCTTATGCGTCATAACTAAGGTAAAAAAGTTTCGATTTCGATTAAATTTTAGTATGTGGTAGGGGACCACCTGGGGACGAAATCTATTGAAAATTGGCGAAATGGAGTCAAAGGTCAGGACATAGGAGCGGAATCACTTCCATCGCCATTATGCGTCATAACTTACGTCAAAATGTTTCGATTTGGATGAAATGTTAGTATGCTGTAGGGACCTGGCTGGGGACGAATCCTATTGAAAATGGACGAAATGGGGTCAAAGATTAGGACACAGGAGCGGGATCTCTTCCATAGCCCTTATGCATCATAACTTACGTAAAATTGCTTCGATTGCGACAAAACGTTATCATGTTATTTCGGAGGTATACTGAACCAGTTCTGTTGAATATCATCGAAATGGGATCAAAGGTCAGGGCACATTAGCGAGATTTATTCCACAGCCATTATCTTCATAACTTGAGTAATGATATCTGGTATGTTGGGAAGCGTATCATAATCAATGCATTGCATGATTTTACTAACTTGTTTTTTTTAATGTCGTTCTGTGTTCCTATTATTAGAATGTTTTGTAAGAAACAGTGCTAGTGTAATTATTTTGTCCGAACTTTTTGTTTTTAGAGATATTTCAAAACTTATTCTCTTGCAGCTAATAGGAAATCAAAATTTTTTTCGCATTTTTAAGTTTGACACTTTAAATATGCAAATACTTCAAGAATTTCCCGTTAAGGGCTGTCGAAGTAAAAAATTCAAAAAAATTAAAGTCATGTTATGAAGAAATTATCCGACTTAAAGCGAAAAATTATTTTTGTGCCTCTCAGACTAGGCTTAACTGCTCCTTTTCAATTATTTAAATTTTCCAATTAGTTCATTGATATCCTGCTAGAGCCTCTGAATGCCAAAAAATTTGGTTATCACAGATTTTTCAAAAATTATTTTTGCGAACGATAGGACATAAGCATTCATTAAAATTTTCGCATTTTAAATTTCACTACTAGTTCATAAATTTTCCGCTAGGAGTTCTCAAAGTGGAAATTTAGTAAATGTTAGCTTTACGCCAGGAAGAGACTATTTCAGTAACAGCAAAAGTTATTTCTGAGTTTGATACGATAGGTAAAACTGATTACTTTAGCACCTTTTCAGTTGCAAGTTACTTGACAAATCTAATGCTAAGTGTGCTGAAAATGCAATTTCGCTAAATTTTTCAGTACATTGCGTGTAAATTGTCATAAAATTGTAATGCGTTTCAATTACAAACGTGCTCTTTCCCTTGCTTCAGCTTTGGAAAATCATCTTGTTTTTTACGTTATGAGCAAATTAGTAGGCAATGAAATATGGTATCCAGCAAAAATAAAATACTTGAAGATACTGGCAACGGAAAAGTCCTCCACATTAGTGCACAGTACTTCACTTGAGAAGGGTGGGTGACCTTTCGTGGAGGAGTTTACCTGTGGCGAATAATTCTCTACATCGAAGAGATTCAGCAGTACGAATGCCATGGACCAAGAAAGGTGGACAGTAAAAATTTCGGCAGTCAGTGCAGGAAAGAGAGAATATGATAAGTTTCTTGAAAGCATTTTTTCTTATTATTTTCATCGAAAAACTGAGGTCTGCTTTTTTTTATTCTGTCAAAAAAATGCATGACATTTTTTTAATACCTGCACTACAGTTATCAGAAGCATAATGATTAAATGTAAAAGATCAAGTTTGAAAATGGAAAAATGAAAACCACAGCTTTTCGAATAAGAATATTATTGAAACTTTTACTGCTTTTTCAAATGTTAGCTTTATGTGAATTTAAGAAATAGAAAAGGTGAGAGAGAATACTTGATATTTATTAGTATTAAACCAGAAGAGAAGAAAGTAATAAGAAAATGTTATTGCAATACAATGGAAATTACTTTTAATGCTATTAAATACGAAAAAGATAAATAGTGTGACATTTTCTAATTTCTTTATTTTTTTCAGCCTAAATACCTCTTTTGGTTTAGGCTGGTTTAGGGGGATTAGGGCTGTGAAAGCACTTGATTATCTTTGATCGGTTGTTGCTATCTTGATTACCCTTGATCGGTTGTATGAGAACTTGATCGATTGTTTGCTATTTATTGCCTTTTCCCTTTCGGAAAAGGCAATGAATAGCAAACAACCGATCATCAAGATAGTTTCTACAAGCACTCCTTATTGCAATTCAGGGGAAGGATGTTTTAAAACAGACGTTTTCCTTTGGTTGGAAGTAGCGTGAAAGTAATTTATAAGCAGAAATTAATACTTATGCCTCCCCTGCTGGCTAAACCATTCTTCATCAAATATTAAAATTGTATGAAAAACATTTTCCATCAGGAGCTGTATGCGATACAGAAAGAATTTTTCAAATCGGAGTTTTAGAAGTAGAAATATAAAGGAAAACGCAATTTACCTTTGCACCCTCTGGCGGAAGGTCTGTGATTCACTTGAAATTTTTTTACTTATATGAAAAACATTTCGCACCGGAAACACTATCCGACAAAGAAAGAATTTTTCAAATCGGACTCGTAGTAGGAGAGATATTGACAAAAGCAGGGTATACATCTACGCCACCTGGCGTAAAAACCGTGCATTAATTTGAGAAGAAAATATTCCTAAAAGGTTTGCTTACGTGAGTAGTACCGGTCCACAAACGAATTTTTTTAAATCGAGATTTTAGGATCTCAGATTTTTCTGCAAATTCATCACAAGCGGAAAATAAGCCTTACGTCCCCTGGTGGCCGAATAATTTTTTTATCAAAAATTAGAAATTATATGTAAAGGATTCCCATCAGGAGCTGTATCAGGTGCAGAAAGAATTTTTCAAATCGGAGTTTTAGAAGTAGAGATATCGGGATAAACGCAGCTTACCTTTACGCTCCCTAGCACAAAGTCTGTGATTTACTTGAAAATTTTAAAATTATATGAAAAACATACCACACCCGAAACTCTATCCAGTAAAGAAAGAAATTTTCAAATAGGACCATTAGAAGCAAAGATATTGACAAAAATAAGATATACATCTACGCTAGAAACACTGCAATATTTTAAGAAGAAAATATTCTGAAAAGGTTTATCAACGTGAGTGGCATCGGTCAACGAACGAATGTTTTCAATCGAGATTTTAGAAGCTCAGATTTTATGGCAAATACATCAGAAGCAAAAATTAACACTTACGCCCCCTGATGGTCAAAGTACAAAGTATCCTTTTTTTTTTTTTTTTTTTTTGATTGGAAGTTTAACGACCACAGTGAGCAACTTAATGGGCTATAAGCAGTCGCCCGTCCCTAATTTAGGGTCACTGGTTCCGGGTAAGGGAAAGAGCCAGTGCCGTAAGACAAACACAACATCCATGCCTCACCGGGATTCGAACCCGGACCACTTTCGGACCAAAGTATTCTTTACCAAAGACTAGAAATTATATGAAAAAGATTTTCCATCGGGTGCTGTATCCGCTGAAGAAAAAACATTTCTCAAATCGTAGTTTTAATATAAGACATATCGAGAAAAATGTAATTTACTTTTACGCCCCCTAGCGGAAAATCTATGCGTTACTTGAAAAATTAACAATGCCTAAAATATTTTTCCACATTAATGGAATCGAGAGATAAAAGAATTTTTTTTCCGTCGGATGTTTAGAAGCAAATATATGGAGTAAAATGTATTTTGAATTCGATATCATCTGCATTTACGCCCTCTAGCAGCGAAACTGTACATCGTAAAAAAACAACGAAATGAAGGGTCATCATTCGCATATTTCAAGCTTATCAATGCAAACAGAATTTTTGAAATTGGACAAATAGTTGCACAGATACGGTGACCACAGGCTGACGGACGGACGGACAAACCGATAATATAAGCACGTTCTTTTTTCACGAAAGACGTGCTAAAAATACACTGCTGGACAATTGCTAAGGACGGATCATAAACGGCTATATAGCGCATAAAAAAGTAAGTGTGGTTAGATGCCAAGTGAAATAAAATAATGTCAGAATGCCAGGACATTACAAGAAAGACAATTTATTGTGCTCTGAAATCCAGAAGGCTTTGGAACGTGTTCAAGGGACAAACAGGCCATTTTGTGCAGAATACGTAAACGTGAAAAAAATGCAATTACCGTCCGCAGGCGTTCCAGCGTAAGATGTCAATACGGGATATGGCCACCATGGAGGGCGATGCAAGATTCCACAGATCGTGTCATGCTTTGCACAACATTAGCAAGCAGCTGTTTTGGTAATTTATCCCATTCCTCTGTCAGTGCACGGATGAAGGTGTCCTTGTTTATTGGAGGGCATTGGCGACCAGCAAGACTCCTCCCCAAAGCATCCCACACATTTTCAATGGGATTCAGATCTGGAGAACGTGCTGGCCACACGAGGCGTTGAATATCCTCGCTCTCAAGACACTCCTGGACAGCGACTGTTCGATGACATGTTGCGTTGTCGTCCATGAACATGAATGTATCACCGACAGCACCACGGAACATGCAAACATGAGGTAGCAGAACATCATTAATGTATCGTAGGCCAGTCATAGTCCCAGTTGGAAGCACATAGAGGGACGTACGGCCATTGATCATGATGCCAGCCCATACCATGACACTACATGTCGGATATCGGACCCTTTCCTGTATGTTTGCTGGACAATATGCAGTACCACTGTCACGCCAGATCAGTTGTCGTCGACAATCAGACGATAGACTGTATCTACTCTCATCTGAGAAGAGGACAGCAGACCAGTCGTTATCAGTCCAAATGCGATGTTGATGGCACCATTGTAAACGGGCGGTACGGGGACGTCTGGACAATGGGATGCACACAACAGGACGGCGGGCGTATAGTCCTCCTTCATGCAAACGTCTGGCGACAGTTTTTCGCGAGATCCGCTTGCCAGCAGCAGCCATAAACTGATTTGCTACCTCACTAGCTGTGCTGCGCCGGTGTCTTTTTGTTGATAGCACTATGTACCGATCTTCTGCAGGTGTCGTACTGCGAACACGACCTCCCCCGTGACGTTTGCTACACTCTCCATTTATTTGAAATGATTTCCAAAGCCCTGAAACAACACTGTGGCTGACGTCGAACTCCCTGGCAACATTTGTTATTTTTCGCCCTTCTTCAATCTTGCCAATAATACGGCCACGCGTAAAATCATCTAGGTGATGTCGGGAAGACATACTGAAAATTGCAAGTTCGTCAATTGATTCTTTCCCTTTCAACTTTGCGTTTGAACAACAACGGTCAATACGCGTCAAATCCTTTATATCTCTTATCAGCGCTACGACGTCACGAACAAGTTCGGCAATCCAAAATTTGCATACGCACAACACGTCTTACTGAATCCCGCACTTATGCTAATTTCCACATTTTCCTGCCTTCCATTTTATGGTTGCTAACGTTGCTATTGTCATCCGTTCTTAGCAATTGTCCGGCAGTGTATATCTTACTAATATGAGAAAGTAAAATATCAATTGAAAATACAAATGAAGTGGTCGCTTTAAGGATTGATTTGCTCGTGAAAACCAAAACAAAACTGGTAATACAATTATACACCGTTGGCCACCCAAAATGCAACACCAAGAAGGAAGCATCCGACTGGCCTGAAATTCGCAGCATACGTCGCCCGCGAGAGGACAATTAAACGATTAGCATTGCAGAGCATATGCAGATAATGTGCGCCCGGCAAGCCATCGAGAAGCACTACAAGAAGGGTGCACAGAAGGCGGCGGGGTGTAAGTAGTTGAAGTGTGTTGTGCTTCCGGACCTGTGCGTGGGAAAGTTCCTGATGCCTCGTCGCTGAATACGGCAGTCATTCCAGCACGTTTCGGAGTTCGTCAGAGGATGAATAGTGGCTTATCGCGACAGCGGTTTATCGTACCGAGACATCGGCGCCCGTGTGGGACGACATCCAGCCACAGTGAGGCGAGTATGGATTCGGTGGGTGTAGGAGGGACGGACGGACCGACGTGAGCGATTGCCGGTGCCGCGGCACACCACCGAACGAGAGGACCGGCATGTTGTGCGGCGGGCATTGTGTCATACACAATCAATCCAAAAATGCAGGGCTAGTTTAAATATAGAAAGCTGGTCAAATTCAAACCTAGCAAATAAAAAGCACAGTACCATACGCAAACTAATAAAAAAACACAGTGCAACACAGTAACAGTAATCGTTAAACGGGAAAAACAAAACAAAAAAAGACCACGTGTCCGGCACACAGAGAGGTTTGTAAAAAAACCCACCTGAAATGGAGTATCTGTAGACACCATTTAAAACTTTGGCAGAATAGCATAGCAGTAAATAAACCAAATTACTGTCATAGCCATCAGCAAGTTGCATACTGAAAGACATAAAAAAAAAAAAAACAGAAACGCAAAAGACAAAACACACTCTAAAAAAAAAAAAAACACCAACAAATCAAGGCAGTAAAGGATTAATCGGTCAAATCCGAACCACCTGAACACATGTCGATATTTAAACGACAACCGTTAAATGGGGAAAAAACAACAGCATGAAACACTGAGCTGTATGTCAACAAGCGGCTGGAAGCCGACGAAATATTAAAATTAAGCTCAGCTAATTCAGCCAAGACAGGCAAAAAAACCCGTCACTTTGAACTAAAAAACCCAACAACATAAACACAACATACAAAGCATAGTATATAATTGCACAGGGAGACATGACAAAAAAGAAGCACACCATTCAAACATATAGCAAACCACAGTGGGTCACTGCTGTTAATGACAGATGTGAATACACCCCCCCCCCCCGAAACCCAACATATCATACCCAATTAACCCAAAAATGCATGGCTAGTTTAAATATAAAAAGCTGGTCAAATTCAAACCTAGCAAATAAAAAGCACAGTACCATACGCAAACTAATAAAAAACCACAGTGCAACACAGTAACAGCAATCGTCAAACGGGGAAAAAAAACAAAAAAAAAGAGCACTTGTCCGGCACACAGAGATTTTTATCAACCTACTGCTTGAGGTCGACAAAAAAAAAGAAAAAAGAATCAGCAAACTGGACCGACAAAGAAAAAAAACAAAAAAAAAAAAAAACGGGAAACGTGTGGGCACGGAAAGCAAAAAAAAAAAAAAAAAAAAAAAAAATCCCAAACAACAGAACAGAAGACGTAGTACAGGTAACCTAACACTACAACAGCAAAAAAAAAAAAAAAAAAAAAAAACCCTCAAAAACCTGGCACATTACAAATCACAAAATTCGAAAGGCACATTAAAAACTATTTGAAGGCAATGATACAGTGCAAAAAGACGATGTGACAGCCAACAACACCGGCTAATAATATACAGATGGAGAAGACAACCCGCTGACACAAAACTACAGCATACACTAAAAACCATACACTAAAAAAAAAACTCCACCAAAAAAAAAAAAAAAAAAAAACCCCAAGCTAAGGGAAGAGGGGAACAACGGCAGCAGAAACACTAAACCAGGACAAGAAAGGTGACCAGACAGAGAAAAAGGCAGGCACATCCTGCCGGGCCAGTGCCATGTCGTACTCCAGTTGGAGGACCGACTGGATCGAAGAGCGGTAACGACAACACAGAAAATCCCGGGCAGGATGGTAGCGTCGGAGTGACGGACGGTCAACACACGAATGATAATACAGATAAATAGTTAGCTTGACATGAAAAATAAGAAAAGCACAAACAGAATTATGAACAGTAGCAGCAGAATGGTGGCGACGAAGAATGTAGTAATGGAACATGGTGTGGAGATGAGGGCAAACTTTACCGAGAAAAGAAAACATAAGAGAGAACAAGGGTTGAAGAGCAAGACAGGAATCAAAGGAATGAGAAACGTCCCCCAAAGTCAAACAGAAAAAACAAAGAGGGGATGACAAGTGACGAAATCGATGAAGAGTACGGGGGTAAGAAGCCGGCGATGTAGATGGAGCCAATGAATATCTTTCGCTTTGGGGGACGCCAAAGAAGTACGAGGATCGGCCCAGGTCAAAGGAAGTTCCACAGAGGGAACAGAAGGGATGGTAACCGGAGCCGTGAAATACGTAGTGAAATGTCGGTAAAGGAGCTTAGCAGTAATTTGATGTGTAAAAAAAGGAGAATCATTAAAAAAAAATAATAAACGGAAGACCAAGAGACGGCGCGGAGGAAGAAATAAAACCAGAAGAGTCAAGTAAAGAAGGATAAAGACGACGAAGACTGGATTGGATCAGGCGAAATTGACCACGGTAAAGGGGGTGTCAGCCAAAGAAGGGGAAAGCTGCGAAAAGGACTTCCAACGGGAGAGACGAATCGACAAGTTGATACATCTGCACAACGGCACTTGTGAACCAAGTGGAGAAGTGCAGGTATGAAGAGGTGACGGCTCGCACCTCCACATCACGAACGTTAGCGCAGGAATTAGGGTGTGTTGCGCAACAACCTGTGTCAGCACGTACCGTTCGACGTCGTCTGCAGGAGCGGGGACTTGTCGCACGGTGCCCATTGCTCCGATTACCAATGACGTTATACCACCGGCCAGTGCGGCGGCAGTGGGCCGTTGAACGCCGCACCTGGACTACGGAATGGCACGACATTGTCTTCTCCGACGAATCTCGCTTCTTCCTGCAACACCACGATGGTCGGATCCGCGTGTGGCGGCACCGCGGCGAGAGACTGTACGACGCCTGCATTATGCATCGCCATACCGGTCCGTCGCCTGGCGTTATGGTTTGGGCCGCAATTGGATATGACACCCGCACCCCTCAGGTACGCATCGCCGGTACACTCAACAGCCACCGCTAGATCTCCGACGTTTTGGAGCCTGTAGTCCTCCCTTACCTGCAGGACCTGCCAGCGGCCACGTTTCAACAGGACAATGCGCACCCGAACGTGGCACGCATCGTGCAACAATTCTTCACGGCCCACCACGTGTCACTGCTGCCGTGGCCTGCCTGGTCTCCCTATATGTCGCCCATCGAACACGTCTGGTCGCTGATTGGCAACCGAGTGGCCCGGCAAGCACCACCCGCGGCTACGCCTGATGAACTGTGGCAACGTGTGGAAGCAGCCTGGACCAACATACCCCAAGCCCACATCCAAAGCCTCTTTCGTTCGATGCCGCGGCGTGTAGTGGCCGTTATTGCCAGTCATGGGGGTCACACGAACTATTGATGTCTGCTTGTTCCGCAAGTCGCATGGGCCTGTAAGCTCAATCGTTTCATCTTTGTATCTGTTGTTATGTGTCCAGTAAATCTGGCTTTGTTATCTCGTGTCTTTCTTGTTGTTGCATTTTGGGTGGCCAGCAGTGTATGTTTTCAGGGCTCCTCAAGCTCTGGAAGTCCTAGGCGCGTGCTTGGTGCGTCTTTTCGGAAATCCGCCCCTGCGAATGAGCTAGCATTCATGTACCCCTTGTCTCTGCAAAAATACGTCAAATTCGTCTACAGTGGGTACAGGAACACCAAAACAGGAGCCTTTGAGGACTGGGAAAAGGTCGCCTGATCCAATGAATCACGTTTTCAGTTAATACACGCAGATACACGGGCCAGAATATGACGTCAGCAGCACAAAACGATGAATCCCAGCTGCTTAGCATTAACTGTACAAGATGGTGAAGGCAGCATATAGGTCTGGGGTCTGTTTTCTTGGTAGGCATTAAGAAACCTAAAGCCTACCCAGATAGAGGGAAGATTGCGCAGAGGTTTCCGGAGCGCAACAGTGACTACAAAGTGTTAAAATGGCCCTTAGTCTCCAGGTCTTAATCCAATTGAACACCTATGGGGTGAAATTGAGAGAGCCATTTGTAACAGAGATCCTCGTCCAGCGAACATTCGAGAACTGATGGACGCCATCACATCGGCATAGCTTAGCATACTTGCAGAACGATATCAGCGCTTCAGTTGAATCGATGCCACATCGATTCAAGTCTTTTTGAAGGCAGGCGGGTGACACGCTATATAGCATGTGTTCCTAATAATTTGCTACTTCAGTGTGATTCAGGTTCATATTTATTGACGTGAGGACTGCTAGAAAACAAGTGATAAACAAATGAACACATTACCAACGTTTAGGAGAAAACACACGCGTAGTAGATTTCTGTAAGAATTAATGAACGAATTGCGATTGGGTATAAGTGGAATCCAACAGTCATTTTTCAAACACACACATACAAAGGCGGGATTATGCATTTTTCCACAGTCCTCGCACAGACGCACACCACTCTTTTTTTCGAAAGGCCAAATTTTCACAGATCCTCCATTCCTCACAATGCACGAACCAAACTCCCAAACATTTCTGCCACCGATTGTCGACCAACGCCCGTGCTATTGTTTTTCAGTGCTTCGTCAGTCAGTTAATGTGCGATTGGCAAGCGCGCTAAAGTGGATTCATTCTTCTGATCTTCGTTCTGGTAAGTCAAAAGAAGATGTATTCACGGTGTTGCGACCCTAATTATTTTGAAGGTCCTCTCTCTCTAGGGTTTCACATTAAAATATTTGGCATGCTTTTACGCTGATAGTACAGTATATGAAGGCGTTCCTGTACCATTAAGTATTTTTAAGTGTGGGAGAGAGCATTTCCTCGGTGTTACAAATGACACTAGCGTGTATGTCTTTTTATATGTCTGCGAATGAGTGGCAGTCGCATGCCACATTAAAAATTGCAAACATTTTTTTAACGCAAAGCATCTTTTGTCTTTTCATGCAGCTTGCCCTCAGGACTCTTATTGGTCGGAATGCTACGGGACGTGTAGAAAAACTTGCTTTGACAAAAGGCCGTCTTTCTGCGACCTATCGTGCAAAGGTGGCTGTATCTGTTTTAATCCATACGTCTTCGACGAAGAAAATGATGTATGCGTTCTTGTTGATGAATGTGCTTTTCCTTCCTGAAAATATTAAGTTCAGTGTAATAACTATAACATTTCGCCTGTTGGTAATGCAGACTTCCTACTTGACAAACAGGTGCACCATATTCAAAAAATAAATTTATGCTGCATTTTAATGTCTCAGTTTTTGAAGATTTCATCTGTATTGCGAATGCGTATACATGTATATGTGTATATATATATAGATGTGTGTGTGTGTGTGTGTGTGTGTGTGTGAAACCAATGAGCAAATTTTGAATGAAAGAAAAAGAATTCTGGGAACGAGTAGAAGAACAACAATCACCACTTTCCAACCATCCGAAGCAGGCTAGCTTCAAGCGATGGAAAATTAACGAACAGAAGAATGCAGGGATGCATATTAATGACTGATTCTCTGTTGGCTTCGTCAAGGGCAAGCATTAAGAAAATCACTCAATCTACTGAGACCAGAGAATTGTGGGTTTCTGCTATTTTAGTTTGCTATAAGGACAGATTAAATTTAGGGATAAAACTGTCAAATTGAAATGGATTTCTAATAGAATCCAACCCAGCAAACTAAAACACATTGCCCGACCGCACAACAACCAAGATAATCACACTTAAAATAAAAAGAATGGGAGCGGAGCACCCCCAAAAAACAAAACCAGGGAAGAAATTAGTATTAAAATATCAAGAAAACCCTAACCAATGAAAGGTACAAAAAGGAAATCTTTAAGCTTGTCACAGAAAAGTGATACTTTAATCCTGCCAGATAAAATGAAAAGCAGGAAACAGCAGAAAAAAATAAAATAAACAAAAATAAATTAAAACAAAAGTAGCAACATTACCATTTTGAAAAAGGAAGAACCCCAACAACAAACTTAGGAAAAAGGAAGCAAAAGTTGCTCAAGGAGCAAACAACTTTTGCTTTCTTTTCCTAAGTTTGTTGCTTGGGTTCTTTCTTTTTCAAAATGGTTATGTTGCTACTTTTGTTTTAATTTATTTTTGTTTATTTTATTTTTTTCTGCTGTTTCCTGCTTTTCATTTTATCTGGCAGGATTAAAGTATCACTTTTTCTGTGACAAGCTTAAAGATTTCCTTTTTGTACCTTTCATTGGTTAGGGTTTTCTTGATATTTTAATACTAATTTCTTCCCTGGTTTTGTTTTTTGGGGGTGCTCCGCTCCCATTCTTTTTATTTTAAATGTGATTATCTTGGTTGCTGTGCGGTCGAGCAATGTGTTTTAGTTTGCTGGGTTGAGTTCTATTAGAAATCCCTTTCAATTTGACAATTTTATCCCTAAATTTAATATGTCCTTATGGCAAACTAAAATAGCAGAAACCCACAATTCTCTGGTCTCAGTAGATTAATGAGTGACTTTCTTAATGCTTGCCCTTGACGAAGCCAACAGAGAATCAGTCATTAATATGCATCCCTGCATTCTTCTGTTCGTTAATTTTCCATTGCTTGAAGCTAGCCTGCTTCGGATGGTTGGAAAGTGGTGATTGTTGTTCTTCTACTCGTTCCCAGAATTTTTTTTTCTTTCATTCAAAATTTGCTCATCGGTTTCACATTTCTATTTAATTGATCTTTCTTCTATGCAGCCTCTGGCGCTTTGGAATTCAAATTTGTTTTTGGTTTTTGCTTATTTAACTTTGTATGATTTTGCTCTATATATACATATGTACACACACACAGTCAAGTCAAATTATTGTGACCACCTTCTACTTTTTCTACTTTTGACGTCAAAACTGCGTAGCCAATAAAAGAAGACACGTGTCGTGAGCTGGCTTGAAGGAGATATAAGGTGTGCTTTAGGTAAGCTGGAAACATATCACTTGTTGCTAAAAGGAGCTATTTATCAGATTTTCAAAAAGGGATGATTATCGGCTTTCGGGACAAGGGTCGCAGTATTTCTGAAACATCGCAGTTTATGAATTGCTCGCGTGCTGCTGTGGTTAAAGTGCATCGTGATTGGAGAAATGGCACCATTGTGAATAAGTGAAGTGCAAACTGCGGGGCACCACGTGCCATTCATGTGAGAGGTAAACGTCGGCGTCGAGAGCGCGTGAGGGCCGATCGACACATTGGAGTGGAGCAATTCACTGGTCGAATGAACCAGGGAGCTACCGGAAGTGTGTCTTCAACGACAGTTCAGCGAATTCTGCTGCGAATGGGGCTTCGATGCACACGGATGGTCACTGCCCCTTTGCTAACGAAGGTGCATCAGCAGAAAAGGCTTTCATTTGCACGGCAGTATCGGAATTGGACTTCCGCTGATTGGCACTGGTTTGCTTTCTCCGATGAGTTACGTTTTCTGCTTCATCGAACGGATGGATGTTGGCGTATAAGGCGAGAAACATCGGAGGACAAAAACTCTTCAACCACTGCTGGCAGAACACAAGCTTCTGGGAGCAGCGTTATGGTCTGGGAAATGTTTTCGAAGCATTTTCTGGGTGCAATACCTGTGGAAGGCACTATGGACCGAATTCGTTATGAATCCTTCCTTGGAGACCACGTACACCCATGCATGCTGATTGTCTTACCTGGGGCGGATGGGATCTTCCAGAACGACAATGTGACGTGTCACACAGCTAGAAATGACAAAGAGTGGTTGGAAGACCACGATGAAGACTTCAAAGTACTTCCTTGACCCCCTACTTCCTCAGACTTAAAACTAATTCAGCATCTGTAGGATCGCCTCGATCGTATTGTTCGCTCTATGGATTTTCCACCACGCACCCTCCAGCAGCTGTTAGATGCACTGCAGTCAGCATGGCTTCACACACCTGTGAACACCTTCCATCATCTTATAGAGTCATTCCCTGACTCAATAAAGTGATGGAAAGTGTTGACAAGTATGCATACTGTATATATAATATATATGAATACATATTATATATACTATACTGTATAATATTTGATATTAGCTGATGGTCACAATAATGTCGAGTCACATTATTATGACCACCAACTAATATCCAGAGTAACCGCCTTGTGCAGCGCGGACAGCAGCTAAACAGGCTGGGAGTGACTCAATACGGTGCTCGAAAGTGTTCAAAAGTATGTGGAGTCATGCTAACTGCAGTGCATCTAACAGCTGTTGGAGGGTGCGTGGCGGAGGATCGATCGAGGCGATCCCACAGATGCTGAATTGGTTTTAAGTCTGAGGAATTAGGGGGTCAAGGAAGACTTTGAAGTCTTCATCGTGGTCTTCCAACCACTCTTGGACGTTTCTAGCTGTGTGGCACGTCGCATTGTCGTTCTGAAAAATCCCATCCGCCCCATGGAAGACAATCAGCATGCATGGGTGTATGTGGTTTCCAAGGATGGATTCATAACGAATTCGGTCCATAGTGCCTTCCACAGGTATGAGTGGACCCAGGAAATGCCACGAAAACATTTACCAGACCATAACGCTGCTCCCAGAAGCTTGTGTTCTGCCAGCAATGGTTGAAGAGTCTTTGTCCTCCGATGTTTCTCGCCTTATACGCCAATATCCATCCGTTCGATGAAGCAGAAAACGTGACTCATCGGAGAAGGCAATCCAGTGCCAATCAGCGCATGTTCCATTCCGATGCTGCCGTGCAAATGTAAGCATTTTTCTGCCGATGCACTTTCGTCAGTATAGGTGCAGTGACCATCCGTCAGCACCGGAGTTCCATACGCAGCATGGTTCGCTGAACTGTTGTTTTAGACGTACTTCCAGTAGCCCCTGGTTCATGCGACCACTGAGTTGCTCCACTGTAGCGTGTCGATCGGCTCTCACGCGTCTGCGACGCCGACGTTCACTATTCACATTACTGGCACATGGTGCACCGCAGTTTCCACGTCACTTATTCGCAATAGTGCCATTTCTCCGATGACGATACACTTTAACCACAGCAGCACGCGAACAGTTCACAAACTGCGCTGTTCCAGAAATACTGCGAACCTTGGCCCGAAATCCGGTAATCATCCCATCTCGCAAATCTGATAAATCGCTCTTTTTATCCATGACAGCAACGAGGGATATATTTTTAGATTGCCTACAGCACACCTTATATACCCTTCAAGCCAGCTCACGACACGTGCCTTCTTTCATTGACTACGTGCGGTTGAGGTCAATAGCGCGTAGCCTACACAGTCGAGTCACATTATCGTGACCACCATATTTTTGTCGTCAACAGCATGTAGCCAATGAAAGAAGTAACGTGTTGTGAGCTGCCTTGGACGCTGTATAAGGTGTGCTGTAGGCATTCTGAAAACATATCACTCGTTGCTGTCATGGATAAAAGGAGCGATTAATCAGATTTGCAAAAAGGGATTATCGGCTTTTGGGCCAAGGGTGGCAGCATTTCTGCAACAGCGCAGTTTGTGAATTGTTCTCGCGCTGCTGTGGTTAAAGTGTATCGTGATTGGAGAAATGGCACCCATTGCGAATAAGCGACGTGTACACTGAGGAGCACCACGTGCCATTGATGTGAGAGGTGAACGTAGACTTCATAGGTGATTGAAGGCCAATCGATACGTTACAGTGGAGCAACTCACTGGCCGAATGAAACAGAGGGCTGCCGGAAATGTGTCTCCAACGACAGTTCTAGCGAACCTTGCTGCGTATGGGGCTCAGATGCAGACGGATGGTAACTGCACCTATGCTAACGAAGGTGCATAGACAAAAAAAGGCTTACATTTGCAGGGCAGTATCGGAATGCGACTTCCACTGATTGACAAAGGATTGACTTCTCTGATGAGTAACGTTTTCTGCTTCATCGAACGGATGGACGTTGGTGTATAAGGCGAGAAACATCGGAGAACAAATGCTCTTCTACCATTGCTGCAAGAACACAAGCTGGTGGTGGCAGCTTTGTGCTCTGGGGAATGTTTTCGTAGTATTCCATGGGTCCACTCATACCTGTGGAAGGTACTATGGACCGAATTCGTTATGAATTCATCCCTAGTGACCACGTACACCCATACATGCTGATTGTCTTCCCTGGGGCGGATGGAATCTTCCAGAACGACAATACGACGTGTCACACAGCTAGAAATGTCCAAGAGTGGCTGGAAGAGCGCGATGAAGACTTCATAGTACTTCCCTGGCCCCCTAATTCCCCAGACTCAAACCCATTTGAGCATCTGTAAGACCACCTCGATCGTGTTGATCGCTCTATGGATCCTCCAGCACGCACTCTCCGACAGCTGTCAGATGCACTGCAGTCAGCACGGCTCCACATAATTTTGAACACCTCCGAGCACCGTATTGAGTCACTCCCAGCCTGTCTAGCTGCTGTCCGCGCTGCACACGGCAGTTACTCTGGATATTAGCTGGTGGTCAGAATAATGTGACTCGACCGTGTATATATACACTGAAGAGCAATTGAATTAGAGACAGCTGGCTTTATGCAAACGTGGCGCTGTGGGCGGCCCTGTAAACGGAAACGACATGACGTATGCAGCGATCCGACAATATAAGGAGTGATGCGACGGGAATCAGTAAGAGTCGGAAGCAGTATGGGTAAGACGAAGGATCTAAGCGCATTTGATCGTGGGCAAATTGTCGGTGCCCGACGAAAGGGTCACTCTATCTCGGAAGTCGTGCAGTCAGTGGGATTTTCACGAGCCACTGTGTCACTGGTGCACCGTGAGTACATCGAATCCGGTAAACCCATCCCTGAAAGGGCCAACTGCCGTGGACAACAGCGTGTGGATGAGCGGGGTCATCGTCGGCTAGCTCGCATTGTAACAGCGGATAGACGGGCCACAGTGCAAGAAATCACTCGGCAATTTAACGCTGGTGCCCAAAAACGTGTAAGCAGCCACACCATTCAGAACCATCTCCTCGCTATGGGGTACAGAAGTCATCGTCCCACGAGGGTACCGCTGCTGACCACACATCACAGGGTGCAAAGATTAGCATGGGAGCGGGAACATCACCACTGGACCCTAGACATGTGGGAAAATGTCGCCTGGACTTATGAGTCGAGATTCAAATTGGTACATGCGGATGGCAGAATACGAGTACGGCACAAACCACATGAAGCGATGGATGCTTCTTGCCAGCAAGGTACTCTTCAAGCTGGTGGGGGTGGCATTCTCCTCTGGGGACTGCTTACGTGGAGTGAAATGGGACTCCTGGTACGTGTGACATCGTCCCTCACAGGTCAACTTCAACGGGATATCCTGGACGACCATTTGCTCCCGTTTGTGCGTCTTCAACATCCCACTGGGGACCTCATCCTGCAACAAGACAATGCAGCTCCCGAACTGTATCCGAATGGTTGGATGAACACTCCACCGACGTGACCTCGCTTCCTTGGCCAGCGAAGTCACCTGACCTCAATCCCAACGATCACATCTGGGATGCCATCGAGAGAGTTGTTCGAGGCTCTGAACCCCCTCCATGAAATCTTCGTGAACTGTGGGAGCTTGTTCAGGGGTCGTGGATCCGTATGGCTTCCTAACGCTTCCGGTGTTTTGTCGAGTCCATGTCGAGACGAATTGCCACCGTCATCAGGATGAAAGGTGGAGCTACACGTTACTAGACAGGTATCTCTAATTCAATTGCTCTTCAGTGTATATACACCTTTTTTATGAGTAGTGATGGAATATTAATGTGTCCTGAGGGGAAATAGGGGATGACAATTCTTACAATTATGTCCATTACCTCTTTCACCCTCAAACGAGAGATTGCATTGGGAAGTTTGGTGCTACTTTTGCTTCATGTGTCATTAAATAGCGGTGAATCTCATTGATCCATCAACTAGGGAATCCTAAACTTTTATGAATGACAAGATGTCTAAAAGAAAAGTGTTATCCATAAAATGACAAAGTAGCCATCGTTAGAGAGCTAGAAAATGGCGAAAAAATGTTGCTATGTTACCGTATACTGTATTTTTTTTTTTGAGGTTTAACGACCACCGTGAGCAACTCAATGGGCTATAAGCAGTCGCCCGTCCCTAATTTAGGGTCACTGGTTCCAGGGAAGGGAGAGAGCCAGTGCCGTAAGACAAACACAACATCCATGCCTGAACGGGATTCGAACCCGGACCCCTTACGGACGAATAATCAGAGGCCAGCGCCTTAGACCGTATACTGTATATCGATATGTAATATAAACGTACATGAATATTGCCATGTAGCCGGGCTGGTGGCGCAGTGGTCTAAGCGATGGCTTCTGATCATTCATCCGAAAGGGGTCCTGGTTCAAATCCCGTGAGTCATGGATGTTGTGTTTGTCTTTCGGCACTAGCTGTCTCCCTTCCCTGGGACTAGCTGCCTTAGATCAGGGACAGGCGACTGATTATAGCCCATTGAGTTGCTCACGGTGGCTGTCAAACCTCCAATCAAAAAAAAAAATGAGTTTTTTTACATGATGGGATCTTTGACCCCGAAACGCATTTGGCGAGCGATCGGATTTAACGCGGATTTTCTTCTGTCCCGAGCTCCTCGTTATTAGCGGGTTCTACTGTAGTTCGTAATGCGTTACTGAAGGTCTACCATGAAAACCATATGACCCATACGCGCCGACTATGCTGGTTCTCAGAGGATTGAGCACCTGTTAAAATCACTTTAAAAGTGATTTTAACAGGTGCTCAAGATGTGCATTGAATCCATGTTCGTTTTCACACCACAGAAAATTACGTCTAAAGAGTCGAAACGGAGCTCAAGGATTTGGTTTCTATAATAAAAAATTAAATATTTTTTCAGGAAATACTGTATCGCTGCTGAATGAAATCGTAAGAAACAAGATTGTCAAGCAACAGGATGGTCGGAAAGTTTGGAAGATATTTCTCGCAGGGCTGTAGCTACCGGGACGGCAGGGAGGGCGGTTGCCCTCCCAGAATGGTCATTCCAGGGGCGTGAATTAATGCTCTGGGGGCAATGCAAAAATAGAAACTGTAACTAAAAAAGAACGCTACTGCCTTCAGTATTTTCTTTTTAAAGACTTTAGTTAGTCTCATACAGTATTCCATGCAGTTAACCAGGATACTAAGTAACATACACTATGTGGGGCGAACATCTCATACATATGAAAGGAATTTTTCCAAACAGTGAATGTAGGCATAGAAAACAATATGCTGATATGTCTAACCTCCATGACCTTTCCGAACATGTTGGATGAAGAGCTAATTATCATTTGTGCTCTGTCGCTGAAAGTTTTCTAAGCGTTTAACCTTGAATGGAAGTTTTCCAAGCCCTAACCTTAAAGGTTCTTGCTATTATTACGTCCCCTATCCGATACTCATTCGTTCTGGGCTGGTTTGTTTTTTGTTCTGCATTTCTGTGGACAGTATTGGGTGGTCGGCGTCCACATAACGTTTACGCTTTACTTAGTATTTACCACTTCTGGTTCTTGGGTATTTACCTAGGTTTTACATTTTTAATAAAGTTATGTCAAAAACCTGAAACGTGATTTTCGAACGATCATAATACTTTCCTAAAAAAAGGGGTGTGTTGAAAAGTAAAAACCACGTATTATTTGAGTAGAACGCGAAACGGCGTAATATTGAACATCATCATCATCATTGTCAACCATTATCAATCCACTGCTGGACAAAGGTCTCCCCAAGTTTCCTCCACAACGGTCTGTCTTGTGCCAGTCTCCTCCATGTCACTCCCGCATATTTACGAATTTCATCCACCCATCTTCCATGTGGTCTTCTTCTGGGTCTTTTCCTGTCCCTTGGAATCCAATCTAAAATTTCGGCTGTCCATCGATGGTCTGTTCTTCTGGCAGTATGTCCAGCCCATTGCCATTTCAGGGATTTAACTCTGATCATGATGTCTTTCACTCTTATCATTTTTCGGATCCACGTGTTCCTCTTCTTATCTCTCCTGGTTACATCAAGCATGCACCTCTCCATGACACTTTGAGTTGTCTGCAGCCTTTGTATGTCTCTTTTAGCTAAGGTCCACGTCTCTGCACCATACGTAAGCACTGGAAGGATGCATTGATCAAACACAGGTGTAATTTTGAATTCAAATGGGCGTAATTTCAAGTCTCGCCCTCCCAGATAAGAAAAGCTTGCTATGGTCCTAATTTCTTGTACCGACTTACTAATCATTTAAAGTTGTCAAAGCTACCTCTCTTTTGTAACAATCAATGTATACACCGAAGAACCAAAACATTATGACCAGTGTGTCTTTATGCAAATTGAAGGAACTGCTGGTAAAAGACGATGCGTGTGAAGGTCTTAAAAGTTATGTATAAATAACACCTGATATTGAGCTCTGTTAATCAGCGTTGTCTTTGTTCTTCAGATGGGGAAAGGCAGCAGATTTAAGCGAGTTTGGCAAAGACTAAATTGTACTGGTCAAGCGAATGTGGCAGAGCAATTACGAGCCGGCAAGGTACTATCAGCCGTGGTTAGTACCTTCAAAAAGTGGTCCGAAGATGAAACAAGTTAGTAAAATCATGCAATGCATTGATTATAATACGCTTTCCAACATACCAGAAATCATTACTCAAGCTATGAGGATAATGACTGTGGAATAAATCTCAGTCCTGTGCCCTGACCTTTGACCCCATTTCGATTATATTTAACAGAACCGGTTCAGTATACCTCCGAAATAACATGATAAAGTTTTGTCGCAAAGGAAGCATTTTTACTTAAGTTATGATGCATAAGGGCTATGTAATATATTCCGCTCGTGTGTCCTAACCTTTGACCCCATTTCGTTGACTTTCAATAGGGTTCCTTCTTAGGTGATCCCCTTCCACATATTAAAAGTTCATCGAAATCGAAGGATTTTTACGCTAGTTATCGTGCGGACGGACATACGCACACAACGCGTGACGTAATGAGGCAGATGGGAATCGCGACCATCTGCTCGCAAGAGTGTGACGTCATAAAACTTTAATAGGATCCACACACAATGCGTGACGTAATGAGACAGATGGCGTGATCGCGTGCCAACATCTCAAGCGCGAGTTGTGACGTCATAAGATCGTCCCCAGGTGGTCCCCTACCACATAATAACATTTCATCGAAATCGAACCATTTTTACGCACGTTATGACGCATAAAGGCAATGGAATGCATTCCGCTCCTATGTCCTGACCTTTAACCCCACTTCAACCATTTTCAATAGGGTTCATTCCCAGGTGGTCCCCTGCAATATACTAAAATTTCATCGAATTTTTAGTATATATCCGTTCGTGCCGACAGACGGACGGACGGACAGACGGACAAACGGACGGACAAAGCTGGAGCATATACGCTTCTTCAACCTACGGTTGGAAAGCGTAAAAAACAAAGAATCGCCGCCTGCAATGTGTGGACCTGTATGCTACGTTGGCTTTTACACTGTTAAAATTGGCAAAATTCTCAGTATAAAATTTTATTAAATTAATTACATTAGTATTTTTCTCATTATATCATCCAGTTAATCCATTGCAAGATATTTTACAACATAAGGTGCGTTTCGCAGTGAATGGCAAGAACGGTTTGAGTTCCGATATTTCAAAATTAAGAGTTTCAACACTGGAAGCGGTACTTGACTTTGGAATCTGACCACGGTTCGAAAGTTCTAGAGAGCGAGAGAGAGAAGTCGGTGTCTGTGAAATGACATTTAAAGACTTTAGGCGTGGAATTAGAGTGGGTGCTCGAAGGCAGGGCGGTTGCAAGCTTTTTTTATTTGCGGGAGAAAACTTGAAATTTCTTCCCTTCGAGTTCAAAAGTTCAACCACCACTTAAGTAGTATGCATTTTTTACGTTCTCACACCTCCCCGGGTACTAGTCCCCCGGTAATAAAGAAGGGCGCCTTCCTCCCCCTTTTTACTTCGCTTCCGTGTCACTTTCCTATCGGGCACACCAGCCCAAATCCCCTAGTTTCCTATTTCTAAGGGTTGTTTAAGACCTGGGGTCAGACACTCCCTTCCTAAAATCCTCTACATATGATCATTTGATCGTTCTCACACCTCCGTTATAGGAAAGCACATTTAAAAAAAACCCTGAAATTCACGAGCCATCTATTTCCTGTGATTGCCTTCGGAAATTAACGAATCCTGATACAACGTTTTTCGTGAAACGACGAGAAAAAAAAATCTGAATTTTATGGATTTTTCGTACGCCGCGAAAATTTTGAATATTCATAACTTTCTGCAATTCCTTATTTATATTGACGATAAACAGCCGTTTTCAGGACGTGTTAACGGAAAATTTTGAATTTTTAGACACCTTAACGCAATTCCTTCGGTATATTAACGAAACAACTCAATTTCCACTTTTTCCGTATTCGTACGACGAGGAATTTCATGTATTAGGAGCGATTTGTGGGAATACTTGAGGTTTGATTAACTGT
Source organism: Macrothele yani (assembly GCA_039090855.1). NCBI lineage: Eukaryota > Metazoa > Arthropoda > Arachnida > Araneae > Macrothelidae > Macrothele > Macrothele yani. The sequence continues at coordinate 62,510,036 of CM077029.1, forward strand.
AAACTGATGTTACTCCGGCATGCTTTCGAATTTCATTCATCCATCTCCCGTGTGGTCTTCTTCTCCTCGGTCTTTTTCTGTCCCTTGGAATCCAGTCTAAAATTTCACTTGTCCATCTGTGGTCCGTTCTTCTGGCAACATGTCCAGCCCATTGTCATTTCAGGGATTTACTCCCATCATGATGTCTTCCACTCTTGTCCTTTTCCTTATCCACGAGTTCCTCTTCTTATCTTTCCTGGTTACACCAAGCATGCATCTCTCCATGCCTCTTTGAGTTGTCTGCAGCCTTTGTATGTCTTTTTTGTTAAAGTCCATGTCTCAGCTCCATAGTAAGAACTGGAATGATGCATTGATTAAACACTTTTCTTTTAAAACATAAAGGCTTATTATTGCTCTTGAAAATTGCATTGTTTCTTCCAAAAGTTCTCCAACCAAATTTCATACGCCGATTAATTTCCTCATCAATGTGACCCTCGCTTGATAACTGATGTCCAAGGTAAATGTAGGTTTCGGTTATCTTCAGCTTTTCCCCATCAATTGATAAATCTTTCTTTCTTGTAAAAGCATAGTACATCACTTTTATCTTCTGAAAGTTCATTTTCAGACCCACTTCTTTACTCTTGTTATCGAGTTCCTTGACCATATTTGTATTCTGCAGCTTTGAAGGGGTAGTTGCAAAAATGACTATGTCATCAGCAAAACGAAAATGAGTTAAATAATCTCCATTAATCTTTATCCCCTTATTTTCGCAGTTCAGTGATTGAAATACATTTTGCAGTGGGGCATTAAAGAGTTTGGGAGATATGGTGTCACCTTGTCTCACCCCTTTCCAATTTTTATTGGCGTTATATATTCAAATAGCCGAACCTTTGCACTTGCATTTTCATAGATGTTATTAATAATGCTAATGTAGGCATCTTCAATACCGCAGGATTTCAACGCCACTGTAACTGCTGATGGTTTCACGGAATCAAAGGCATTTTCATCATCTATAAAAGCCATGCATAATGGAAGTTCATATTCCCTCGTTCTTTTCAGTTAGTTCTTTCAGTACATGAAAATGATATATTGTGCTGTAGGCACTCCTGAATCCAGCTTGTTCTCTCGGTTGAGCCATGTCCAGTGTCACCTTCAAGCGGTGCGAAAGCAAGCAAGTATTTGTCATTTTCTTGTAGGACTTCTGTACACAGTAAGTATAGTTTAGGTCCTAGCTACAGCGAGTTCGCCTTTTGGGCAGGACACAGAAACGGAAGGAATGAGAGCAAGTCTAGCGACTTTGACAGAACAGTTTGTAGTGAGATTAGAGTACAGTAGATGGCGCCACCGTACAAGTACGATGTCGCACATAGAGGGGTGGGAGAGAATTTCAGGGTGGCATAGGAAAGGATACCCATTTAACCAGTGGATCCAACCCTGGGGCCGTCACTTAACGTGCTCGTCCGATGCACGGCGGATATTCAGCGATTGTTAGTAAATCACACCATCTCTGAAAGATCAGCCCAGGATCGAACCTGAGGACCTTGCATTGATAGTCCGACTCGCAAGCGGTGCGAAAGAACTTTAGTGAGGATTTTATAAACCACTGATAGGAGGCTGATAAGTCTGTAGTTCCTTAGATCCTCAATGTCACCTTTTTTATGTAGCAGGATCATTGTAGCGTTGTTCCAATCCTCAGGAATCTTTCCTTCATTGAGACATCTACTGGAAACTTGGGCGAGTGTAGTTCTATTTCTCCGCTTGCTTTCTACACAATGTTCAGGATAATTCCATCTTCTCCCGGAGCTCTTCCTCGTTTCATGTTCTTAATTGCATGTGTAACTTCTGCCGGGAGGACAGGAGAAACTTTAGTACTGGTACCTTTCTTAACGACTGGAATAGGTGTATCAACTTTTTTATACGTATAATTTTGTGTAGAAATCTTTTACTCTTGTCAAACTTTCACCTCTATTTCTTGTTACAGAGCGATCTTCTTGTCTGAGAGCCATAATCTGTTTTCTTCCCTTAGTGATATGTTCCTTTGCTTTCTTCAGGCTTTGATTATTTTTAATTGCTTTTCTCACTAGTTCGCTATTGAATTTTCTTATGTCTTCAGTGACATTTTTCCGAATTGTCTTGCATAACTCTGTATATTGTACTTTAGAAGTTAAGTTTGCTTTATTTGTCCTCAGCTCCCTTCTCTTTTACATTAGCATTTTTGTTTTTCCGGATATTTTTTTCATAAGAAACTTTTTCTTAGTACCACATATTTTTGTTGCTGTTTCCATAAGAGTCTTGGCAAAGGTCTTGGTTAGTTTTTTGTTAACTTCAGAGATGTCCACTTCTTCTGATGATAGACCTTCAAGAGCAGAGAAACGGTTCTTCAGTTCCAACTCGAAGCTACACTGCTGGACAATTGCTAAGGACGGATCATAAACGGCTATATAGCGCATAAAAATGTAAGTGTGGTTGGATGCCAAGTGAAATAAAATAATGTCAGAATGCCAGGACATTACAAGAAAGACAATTTATTGTGCTCTGAAATCCAGAAGTCTTTGGAACGTGTTCAAGGGACAAACAGGCCATTTTGTGCAGAATACGTAAACGTGAAAAAAATGCAATTACCGTCCGCAGGCGTACCGGCGTAAGATGTCAATACGGGATATGGCCACCATGGAGGGCGATGCAAGATTTCACACGTCGTGTCATGCTTTGCACAACATTATCAAGCAGCTGTTGGGGTAATTTATCCCATTCCTCTGTCAGTGCACGGATGAGGGTGTCCTTGTTTATTGGAGGGCATTGGCGACCAGAAAGACTCCTCCCCAAAGCATCCCACACATTTTCAATGGGATTCAGATCTGGAGAATGTGCTGGCCATACGAGGCGTTGAATATCCTCGCTCTCAAGACACTCCTGGACAGCGACTGTTCGATGACATGTTGCGTTGTCGTCCATGAAAATGAATCTATCACCGACAGCACCACGGAACAGAACATCATTAATGTATCGTCGGCCAGTCATAGTCCCAGTTGGAAGCACATAGAGGGACGTACGGCCATTGATCATGATGTCAGCCCATACCATGACACTACATGTCGGATATCGGTCCCTTTCCTGTATGTTTGCTGGACAATATGCAGTACCACTATCACGCCAGATCAGTTGTCGTCGACAATCAGACGATAGGCTGTATTGTTGACGACCACGTATCTACTCTCATCTGAGAAGAGGACAGCACCAGTCGTTATCAGTCCAATTGCGATGTTGATGGCACCATTGCGAACGGGCGGTACGGTGACGTCTGGACAATGAGATGCACACAACAGGACGGCGAGCGTATAGTCCTCCTTCATGCAAACGTCTGGCGACAGTTTTTCGGGAGATCCGCTTGCCAGTAGCCGCCATAAACTGATTTGCTACCTCACTAGCTGTGCTACGCCGGTGTCTTTTTGTTGATAGCACTATGTACCGATCTTCTGCAGGTGTCGTACTGCGAACACGACCTCCCCCGTGACTTTTGCTACACTCTCCATTTGTTTGAAATGATTTCCAAAGCCTTGAAACAACACTGTGGCTGACGTCGAACTCCCTGGCAACATCTGTTATTTTTCGCCCTTCTTCAATCTTGCCAATAATACGGCCACGCGTAAAATCATCTAGGTGATGTCGGAAAGACATACTGAAAATTGCAAGTTCGTCAATTTATTCTTTCCCTTTCAACTTTGCGTTTGAACAACAACAGTCAATACGCGTCAAATCCTTTATAACTCTTATCAGCGCTATGACGTCACGAATAAGTTCGGCAATCCAAAATTTGCATACGCACAACACGTCTTACTGTATCCCACACTTATGCTAATTTCCACATTTTCCTGCCTTCCATTTTATGGTTGCTATCGTTGCTATTGTCATCCGTCCTTAGCAATTGCCCGGCAGTGTATTAGAATGATTTTTAAGGTTGGCCATTTTGTTTGATTTATGAGTTTGCCACGTTCCAGTTTAGTGTTGAAGGTATAAATTGAGTTATATATATAAAACAAACGGAGTACGGCAGCGGCATTTCTCGTTGGCAGTACGTGGTAAGAAGTGTTCTAGTGGCCGCAAACGCTTTCGTGGAGAGCGATAGGACAACTAGAAGCGGGCCAGTCTCAGGCCAAGGGCGCAAAGTAAGGTTTGCTTATCCCGCCTTCCTCACAGACAAATAATCGTGACGTCACCGTCCTAACACTTAATTCGTAGTTCCGAAATGTAGCTATGGTGAAATATGTCTTGTCAACGATTTTTATAACTCAAACACAGAACAAAAGCTTATGCAAAAGCACATTTTCATTAAATAAAGAAGAAATTCACAATCATGTGAATATTTCAGTAACGGAGATTTCAAAAATACTTTCCGCACATTTTCGTTACTTAAAGGACGGGAAAACGGTTATACTTTTAAATGCTAATTTAGTTACAAGGGGAATTTTTGATGTTTTTATATAAATTAAGAAGGGAAAACGCACAGCAGGACATATTATTGTCATATAATAAAGAATTTATTTATGAGGAATAGTAGGGAAACGCATCTTAGCAGCATTCCCCAAATTTTTTAAATTAAAAATTTAAAACCTTATGCAATAAAAAGTTTGGCAGAATTTACGATTATTCGAGCTAGTTAGGAATAATAATTACGATACGCTGCTATGGTGCAGATACACAGAAATGTGGCGATTAGGTAGTCTTAAGATGGCGATTTGGACAGTGACGTCACAAAGCAATTACCCGGAGTGCAGGATGGGCATAATCTTGTCATCTACTAATACAGGTCGCAAGGGACTCGGTTATCTACTCCAGAGTGGTTTAACGGTTATGACAGCAATTCAACAACACCGATGAGTGTAACGAAGGCCTGACCAAGGTCGGCCAAGGCGTACGGCACCTCGTGAAAACATTTATGTCGCTTTAACCACACGGCATCATAGGTCCTATACAGTCTGGCAGCTGTATTCCGAGGTCTCCTCTGCAACTGGCACTACGATATTATGGCAAACGATATATTAAAAGCTTAATGCAAAAGTTCCCGGGCGAGTCGAGACTCAGTCTACGAACGGTCTCTCGTCGGCGTTTCATATGAAGGGGAACAGCGAACCCGTAATGATCCTGCAAACGTCCACGAACGACACTTTTTCGGAGGTGGTGGTCGGCTCGCGGGGGATGGCTTTATATTCTACAGTCTCACACCACTCCACGTGTTCGCAGGAGGCAATGCTAATTTTGAGTGCCATGGGAGCAAGATCCTGAAGTCTAATGTCAAACTTTCTCGGGAAGCTGGCACTCGGTTCCTTTTAATGGGTGATAATGCTTGCTCACACACGGCTCAGTTTGTCCATGATTCCCTGCAGAGCGAAGATATTCAGCGAATGGACTGACCAGCCAGATCTCCGAACCGGAACCCTATAGCACATGTATAACGAAGTAAATTTCAACGTCATTTTTATCCGCGCCGGGGTTCGAACCCGGATCCCCTCATTCCGGAATAAGTCACTCTGCCAATTGAGCTACGCGGACGTTTTATTCTGATTCCTATCTGCCTTTATGTCGTGTGCGTCCTTCGGGCAGGTACGTCACATCTCCTGGTACGTTACATCATCTCCCCTTATTATTATTTTTTTCGAAGTGCTGGAGAAAGGATTCTCTTATTTTTCCTATCTCGCGGTGTGGAAATAACATCACACCAATGCGAGATTTTGAACGGTCGGGTCATCCGGATAGTTCGGGCGCCATTATAACGAAGTAAATTTCAACGTCATTTTTATCCGCGCCGGGGTTCGAACCCGAATCCCCTCATTCCGGAATAAGTCACTCTACCAATTGAGCTACGCGGACGTTTTATTCTGATTCCTATCTGCCTTTATGTCGTGTGCGTCCTTCTGGCAGGTACGTCACATCTCCTGGTACGTTACACATGCTGGAATGCTCAGCAACAACAACTCATTCTCAGAACCCTTACCGAGCTACTCACCGCCCTCTTCGAAGAATAAAATTCTTTGGCTCCAAAGTCCATCAACAACCTGGTGATGAGTATATATCGTCCTTGTGAGAGTTGTCTGCCTATAGGAGGTGATTCTTTTCTTTATTAAGACATTTTTATGTTACATTTTTACATTTCACCTTGGAGACATTTTCAGATGTGAACTTGCCCGCAAAATGTTTACACATACAGGGTTGGAAATAATAATGTGAACAAGCTCAGAGACGTGACTTATAATGCAGCTGCGTACGTTGCAATACGCATAGGTATCCACCACTTTTTGGTTGTAATAGCTTTGTTTAGAACCTCAAGGTCCTGTTTAAGGGCATTTAAAGTGTCTTGCTGCAAAATTTCTTTCAGGGTGACGAAGAAATAAACAACCTAACGGCTTCGAAAGAGGGTCAATTGTTAGTGGCCGGCTAGTTAGTGCCTCCGTGACAACAGTCGCCAGAGTAGTGGGGGTATCGAGAGCTACTGTGTCTAGCGTCACGACAGCATGCGTGTGTTAGTGGCAAAACCTCGTCTACGAAACACAACAGCGGCCGGAAAACGACCCTGACTGATAGAGACAGGAGAGCATTAAAGAGGGTTGTTACACGTAATAAGAAGACCACGGCTCCCAAAATGAGTGCGAAGCTCCATCTGCATTTCCAGACTCCAGTATCAACGAAAACAGTACGCAGGGAACTGTATAAACAAGATATTCATAGCAGAGCTGCTGTTGCAAAACCTCTGGTGATTGGGGTGAATGCACAACGGCTACGGCAGCGGTGCCAGGAGCACACAACGTGGACTCCCGATGCATAGAAGCGTTTAATGTTTTCGGATGAATCTACATTCACACTATTCCCTACCTCAAGACGTGTTTACGTGTCGAGAAAGCCATTAGAAACGTACAACGCAGACTGTCTGCTCCCAACAGTGCAGCATGGTGGTGGTTCTGTCATGCTCTGGGAGGTCATATCGTGGTTGATATTCAGCAGGCCCCTTGATCACCTTGAAAGGACGGATGACTGGCATGGCGTATGACACCATTTTGGCCGACCAAGTCCATCCAATGGCATACAAATTGTTTCATGCAGGGGATGCCATCTGTCACGATAATAATGCCCCAATCCACAGAGATCGGAATGTCCAATCATGGTTTGAGGAATATGATGACGAACTTTCACACCTTCCTTGGCCTTCCCAATCACCAGACGTAAACATCATCAAGCCACTGTAGTCTGTGTTGTAAAACAGAGCAAGATCCCGTCATCCTCCTCCTGCATCTCTCAAGGACCTGGGGTAGTTTCTGCATGAAGAATGGTGTAACATCCCGCTAGCCACCATCTAGGATTTGTATGTGTCCATTCCAAGGATTATTCAAGTGGCTTTGAATGCCAAAGGTGGTCCCAAACCCTACTAGGTACGTAAAACCTTCTTTTCCTAGGTGTTCACATTATTCTGTCCAACCCCTGTATATCTGTTGTCATAAAACGTTTATCCCCCTTATGATTGCGTCTCTTTACATGCCAAACGTCTCTAATTGTCGTTACGTATTTTCTTTTTTATCGCTGCGAACGTCTTCCGGACTTAAATTTTAGACACCAATGCATACACTGAGTGGCCACTTTATTATGACCACCTGAAAGTTTTAAGCAAATGAGCTATGGCTGTACGCTGTTGACTCCAGAGGGCGAGGCTAATATAAAAAGGGAAAGCTTAGTGCTTGCGACAGTAGTAGCAGGGATTTTTGGGGGACGAGATGGATAAAAAATGCGATTTGACGGACTTTCAACGTGGGATGATTGTAAGAGCTCGGAGCCATGGAGCTAGTATCGCCGAAACCGCCGCATTCGTGAAATGTTCCAGAGCAGCTGTTGTTAAAGTGTTTAAAGACTGGACTGTCAGCCAAAAAAACTGGGTCGCTACGTGCAACGTGTATTCGTCATCGACTAGTGACTGCTCGTGCGGAAACGGAGAGTGTCCAGACAGGTAACAGACAATAGAAGGGCAACAGTGCAGCATATTACAGACCATCTTAATCAAGGATCCCCTCAAATGATCTCTGCACGCACTGTTCGCCATACACTGCATCGGATGGGATATGGCAGCCGAAGGCCTGTTCGAACACCTTTGCTGTCTGCAGTTAACAAGAGAAAACGTCTCCAGTTCGCACAGGAGCACAAGGATTGGAGAGTGGATAATTTAAAACAAATTATGTGGTCCGATGAATCACGTTTTCAGTTGCACCATGCCGATGGCCGAGTGAAAATTTGGCGGAAACAGCACGAAAGCATGAACCCAAATGCATTGCTACAACCTTTCAAGCTGGTGGAAACAACGTTATGGTTTGGGGAAAGTTTTCCTGGCATGCTTTGGGCCCTTTAATTCGTGTTGATCAACGTCTGACTGGCAGATCACATCTAAACATCGTTTCGGACCAAGTGCATCCTGTCATGTGGATGGTTTATCCCAATGGCGATGGCTACTTTCATAATGCGTCCTGCCATAGTGCTCGTATTGTACAGGATTGGTTTCAAGAACATGCTGGTGAGTTTACTTTGCTTATGTGCCCCCCCCCCCTTCCCCAATCTCCATATCTCAACCCCATTGAGAATTTGTGGGATGAAGTTGAACGAGCCATCAGACAGCTGGATCCACAACCCTGCAATCTCACACTACTGGAAAGTGCTATTCATCAAGCATGGTCTCAGATTCCACAAACCACCTATCAACATCTCGTGAAGTCCATGCTACGAAGAATCGACGCAGTATTAAAGGCAAAAAGGTGGCCCAACGAAGTACTGAAGGAGTGGTCATGATAAAGTGGCCACTCAGTGTATATGAGCGTTATATACATGTACGTATATAAAACTATCAGAGGAACTTTTTGCTGCAGAGCAGAGATGACTGATTGGCTCTTCATCTCTAAATTCGTTTGACACGCTGATAGGTCACGGAGTTATGGTCATTGTTTTATACGCACCTCTCCACTGTTTCATACAATTCCTTTCATGCGTGTGAGAGGTCCACACCGCGAGAGCTACCGATTAGGACAGAAAGAAACGTAATGCATAGTCGTGAACTCCAATAACGGGACAATGAAATGTTTTTCGCGATCAATGCAGGTGAATTCCATTTTATTTTCTGTTGGAGCTTATTATTTTTCTGAATAGGTTTGTAATAATTTTATTTTTGCTATAGGAGGACTTATCACAAATTACATATCTTTATCATCGTGATTTTTCGAAGCAATAGAATACTTTGCAATTCGCGATTTTTTTAAGCTGACAATGACTTCCAATTATGTTTTAAAAAAGATGAAATGTACTGCTTTATGGTATTATTTCACAAAATCCCTAAAAATAACATTTATTCTTGATAGCAAAATAGCTTTCGTCTAATGAAAGCCACAGACTGATATATATACATCATTACAATCACCTGCACAATAATTTAAGTACCCTGTTTCTTACCGAAACACAATGTACAATAGTTGGTGCACAAAATGGGGTAGAAGGGAAGGAATATCCGGTGCCACCATAACAAAAATTTGATGCGATATGCTATCCACAATATCCGATCTCCCTGCAGAACTTCAAAATCAGTTCCTACGACGGACGTTTGAAATTCAATAGGTAATCAGACCTCAAGTATTCCCGCGAATCGCTTCTATTACCGGAAAATTTCCGCCACATAGGTTCCGCAAAAGTGAGAACAGAATTTTCCCGTTAATATATGGAAGGAATTGCTAAAAGATTTCTGAAAATTCAGAATTTAAAAAATTTTCCTGGCGTACAAAAAAAAAAAAAAAAAAATCTGCGAAATCCAGCCCTCCCCCCCTCTTCCAACACCCATTTCAAGGAAAAGGTTGTATCAGAAATATGTTTCGTTAATTTACCAAAGGAATCACACGAAATGGCTCGTGACTTTCAAAAAATGTTTTGCAGTGCCCCTGATATGAACATTCTGGGAGATCAACCACCTCGATGTCCCCCTCCCCTCCCTGGTAGCTACGGCTCTGCCCAGGGGAGTCATGGGTAGTATCAGAAAATCTGCTGCGATTGTGGAATGTGGCAGTAAAACAGGCGTAATATTATATAGAGAATTGTTGACGCTGTAAAAAGCCACTCGTGTTTGAGCGTCTGTGGTCGGAAACGACTAGTCCGCGCCCGAGATGAACGAAAGATAACCAGATTCATACGGGATAACAAAAGCACAAAAATGTGTACAATAACAAAGGATTTGAATCAGAAATATTGCCCAACACAGCCCTCGTACTTTGCACCATTAGCGATTCAACAGCAAATGACCTTTGCGTGCACCACTGATGTGGGAAGCGAACAATACAGAATGTCTGTAGTTGGTTGGGAAGCACCGAAAGTGGATCCTAAATGATTGGAAGAGGGTCATGTGATCTTACATATCGCTTTTGCAACTGGACCATGCAAGTGGGTGAGAATTTAGAGAGAAGGACCTAAGAGCACTCAACCACCTTCGAGACTAGGAGCGACACTGTTGTGGATTAGGCCCTCTTGGTCTTAGTGGATCCACACGTGGATGCTCATGAAAAACTTTGTGTCTCTTGATTTGAGTGGACCCATACCTGGATGTTCATGAAACACTTTATGTCTCTTGATTTGAGTTGATCCATACGCAGATACTCATGAAAGACTTTTATGTCTCTTGATTTGAGTTCACCCACACCTGGATATTCATGAAATTCTCATGATTTGAGTGAACCCGCACCTGGATGTTCAGGAAAGACTTTATGTCTCATGATTTGAGTGGACCCACACCTGGATGTTCAGGAAAGACTTTATGTCTCATGATTTGAGTGGACCCACACTTGGATGTTCAGAAAAGACATGATTTGTGTTCACCCATACTACCTGGATGTTCAGGAAAGAATTTATGCCTCATGATTTGAATGGACCAACACCTGGATGCTCATGAAAGACCCTTGATTTGAGTGGACCCACACTTGGATGCTCATGAAAAACTTTGTCTCTTGATTTGAGTGCACCCATACCTGAATGTTTATGAAACACCTTATGTCTGTTGATTTGAGTTGATTCATACACATATACTCATGAAAAGCTTTTATGTCTCTTGATTTGAGTTGACCCATACACGGATGTTCATGAAAGTCTCATGATTTGAGTGGACCCACACCTGGATGTTCAGGAAGGACTTTATGTCTCATGATGCTCAGGAAAGACTTTATATCTCATGATTTGGCTGGACCCACACCTGGATGCTCATGAAAGACTCTTGATTTGAGTAGACCCACACTTGGATGCTCATGAAAAACTTTATGTGTCTTGATTTGAGTTGACCCATAACTGGATGCTCATGAAAGACTTTACGTCTTATGATTTGTGTTCCCCCATACGCAGATACTCATGAAAGACTTCTATGTCTCTTGATTTGAGTGGACCCACACCTGGATGTTCAGGAAAGTGGACCGACACCTGGATTCTCATGATTTGAGTGGATCCCCACCTAGATGTTCAGGAAAGACTTTATGTCTACCTGGATGTTCAGGAAAGACTTTATGTCTACCTGGATGTTCAGGAAATACTTTATGTCTACGTGGATGTTCAGGAAAGACTTTATGTCTACCTGGATGTTCAGGAAAGACTTTATGTCTACGTGGATGTTCAGGAAAGACTTTATGTCTCATGATTTGACTGGACACACACCTGGGTGCTCATGAAAGACTCTTGATTTGAATGGACCCACACTTGGATGCTCATAAAAATTTTTGTCCCTTGATTTGAGTGCACCAATATCTGGATGCTCATGAAAGACTTTACGTCTCATGATTTGAGTGGGTCCACACCTGGATGCTCATGAAACACTTTATGTCTCTTGATTTGAGTTAACCCATAGCTGGATGTTCATGAAAGTCTCATAATTTGAGTGGACCCACACCTGGATGTTCAGGAAACACTTCATGTCTCATGATTTAGTCTTTCATGAACACCTGTATGTTCAGGAAAGATTTTATGTCTCAATGGACCCACACCTGAATGCTCAAGTGTGTCTAAATATCGCTGCTGATCTTGCTCATCCAACAACGGTCACTTTCTACCCGAATGGTGATCGACGTATTCACAAGGACAGTACACCATGCCACCACAAAGCACGTTTTTTCTCAGAGTGGCATCAGGAACATTACAGAAACTATTCTCTGCTTCATTGACCACCTCACTCGCCAGATCTCAAGATTAAATCAAACGGGACAGCAGTCGTTTGGATTTATTGTCACCTAATCTTCCTGGACGGTAACACCCTATTCTACATGTTTGGACCATTATTACCAAGAAACTTAACCAACATAGCCGAACCAATGCACAGGTGAACTACGGCTGTTCTGAAGCAAAGGGGGATTTTGGTAACCACTATCAACTGTAAATAGTCCCCTACTTGGTGAAGGTCTCCCCAATTCTCTTGCATGTCACTCTGGAATCTCTTGTACTTCACTCACGCATCTCGCACGCGGTCTTCTTTTGGGGTTAAAGGTATTTCTTTCCCCTTAGTACAAGGTCTAGTATTTTAGTTGTCCTACTCTGGTCAGTTCTCCTACAATATGTCTAGCCCATTACCATCTGAGGGTCTTAAATTTGATCATGGCCGCCCCGGTGCGCATTGGTCTAAACTATGGCTGATATTTCGACTGAGATGTTCAGATCCCGGTGAGGCATGGATGTTGTGTTTGTCTTGCGGCACTGACTCCTGCCTTCCCTGAAACCAGTGGCCCTAAATTAAGGACGGGCGACTGCTTATAGCTCATGGAGTTGCTCACGGTTGTCGTTAAACCTCCAAACTAACAAACAAACAAAAAATGATCATGACGTCATCCACTCTTGCCATTTTCTTGATACATGAGTTTCTTTTCTTATCTTTCTTGATTACACCAAGCATGAACCTCTCCATGCTCCTTTAAGTTGTCCGCAGTCTCTTACTCTTTTTCAGTTATGGTCCATTCCTCTGATTAACAAGTAAGAACTAGAAGAATGCATTGATTGACCACTTTTAAGACATCAGTTTAAATTGCTCTTAAAAACTGTATTGCTTCTTCGAAATGCACTCTAGCCAAGTTTTATACGCCTACTAATTTTGGCCCATACTTGATATCTGGAAGATGTAAGCATCAGGTATTTCTAAATTTGCCCCACCAACCTCTAAATCTTCAGTACTTGTAAAAGCATTGTACATCAATTTCGGTTTCTGTAAGTCCAGCTGCATACTCAGCGGCAAAGACTACCTCACGCTAATACCACGTACCATAAATTTCGGGCCGTCCCGGGGAGCGGTGATCTAAGTGATGGTTTCAGACTATTCGTCCGTGATAAGTCCGAGTTCGAATCCCAGTGAGGCATGGATATTATGTTTGCCTTACGGCACTGGCTCTCTCCCTTCCCTGGGAACAGTGGTCCTAAATCCGGACGGGCGACTGCTTATAGCGCATTCAGTTGCTCACGATGGTCGTTAAACCTTAAAAAAAAAAGAATTTCGGTCATGAGTATCTTTTGTACCATAGAGTTCTTTACGATTATTCCTCTACAAATCTAATTTCTATGACAACCGTGTATAACCGCCATTTAGTAGTAATATTTCGCATAGAAAAACAAGAACGGAAAATGTGTGAAAACTCTTGGTGAATCTTGCCCAGCGCGGACTGGGCAGCCGGGACACTGGGAGAATTCCCGGTGGTACGTCTTATTTATGCAAACTCGAAAAAAACAAGAAAGAAGAAAATATATTGCACGAATTCTTATAAATCAAAAAATGTTGCACAAATTCTTTAACTGCAGTTTTGAAAAACGTGTTTCAGGTGCAGTAAAAAATCTTTTTTTTTTTTTGACTTTAAAGCAATTGAATAAAATTCAGTTTCCAATTTTCTGTCACTTTATACGTAAATTTGCACTAAATTTCTTGCAATTCTCGAAATTTAAAATTTTTTCTAGGGGTATTATCACAATTATTCCGTTTTCAGAACTTGGGAAGAAAAAAAAACGATCGGAAAAAAAATTCATTTCGGCACATTTGATTTTCCCTTCTTACTAAAAGTGAAGAAACCTCTACGATTCTGAATTCCGTTATCGCAATAAAATTCGTAAGAGTAGAATAAAATCTTTCAACGTACCTCTCTTAGAGAATGAACCATGTCTTATAGTTTCAGTAAAGAAAATAATCCTGTTTTCTACGCATAGAAAATATTTTAGTAGGGATATCTGATGCTACAGTCCAGAAAAAATGAGTAAAAAAATGTTATTCATTAATTATTTTCCGAATGCAAACGCTATAGCAATCCCTAAACTTGTGTTGAAAAGACGTTTAAACACGAAATGGTGATGATGACATGCCGTTAATTTTAGGGTTGGGGCACCTCGATAATTTTTCCCACGGTATGGGCAGCAAAAAAATCCCCTTCAAGGGCCGTTTATGTAACGCCAGCCCGCCACTGATCTTACCTGTATCAGATAAGAAAATAACTTTGCTGGTATGACTTCAGATATCAGAAGCATCTTCGTTGTTCATCGACGGATTGACGAACAAACTGAAAATATCAGCTTATCATTTTTGACGTTTACAATTGTGTAGCAACAGCATCAGGGACGTCGCCAAGGGGGTTCGAGTGTGGGCTTGAGCTCCCTCTGAAGTTTGTCTTGCCCACCCTGCCGCCCACCCAGTTCAAAATGCGCCGTTTTTCAATATATTTAACTTTAAAATATAATCTGCACTTTGTCAAATAATAAGTCTTGTGTTTTATTTCATGTAACCCCTACGTATTTTTCCCTAGGAAGTGCGCTGTTTACGTCTCCAAAAAAAAAGTTATCAAAATAGGACCGCAGGGCCATGAAAATGTTTGTATGGCCAGGGGGGCTAATCAGGAGGATGGATAGGAATTCACTAAGGGGGGGGGGTCACTACTAATTGTTATGTTTCTTTTCATTACAAAATAGGGGATTCTAACACGAAAAGTAGAGTCTAAAGCAACACTAGCGTCCTTAAGACTGCCAGTGAAAATGCAGAAAGTGGCTGACGACTGCTTTGTATGAGAGGAGTGCAAGGCCAAGTCGCTGGCTGGACGGAAGGAAGTTAAGGAGGGACGAGATATTGTGTCAGCGGGGCACAACGTTAAATTTTAGATAAACAAAAACGACATTTTCTTTTAAATAAATTGTTCAAGTACAGTATTATTTTCGTAAGCAAAAACGGAAATTTTTTGAAAATAAATTTAAGACAATGCATCCAGAGCAAGCAAAAAGTTGAAGGCGACATTCCACCAACACTTGTATCTTACACCCGTGGCGTAACTAGTCAGGTCCATGCATGCATGTGTGTCGAAGTGGAGAGGATCGGAATTGCACGAATTTTTTCGTAGCCGGTTGTGAAAAGCATTGAAACCGCTTCGGTGGTGCAGTGGTTTAAGTGCTGGCTTATGACCATTCGTCCAAGATGAGTCTGGGTTCGATTCCAGGTAAGGCATGGATGTTGTGTTTGCCTTACGGCATGGGCTCTCTCCCTTCCCTGTAACCAGTGGCCCTAAATTAGGGACGGGCGGCTGCTTATAGCCCGTTGAGTTGCTCACGGTAGTCGTTTAACCTTCAATTAGAAAAAAAAAAAACATTAAAAAATCGTTCTTTCATTGTTTCGTGAAAAAGAAAAAAAGTTGCTATCAGGCTTGTTCCAGCAAAAATAATTTTCGTTCATCCTGATTTTAAAGTCTAGCGACGTCCCTGGGCAACAAAGGTGCTAAAGCCTATAAGTAATTGCAAAGTTAAACACTGATGGGCAAATCATAACTCACGGGCAAAATGTGGTAACAAAGTACATATTCAACGAGATAAAAACAGCAACGAAAAGAGCTGGCAGGTGTAAACGCTGCTGAGTGGCTTCGTAATTGGTTGTTGTTGATATCACAACTTGACGAAAAGACGTTGCGCGTGTTTCTGTCTGTAGCTAAAAAAAAAAGGGGGGAGGGGGAAATTAGATGATTCATCAAATGTCTACACTAGCAGAGTGTCCAAGTCCTTACCCCTGTATGGTAGCATAAAATTCTAAAAACCACAGGTATGCCCTTTCTTTCTGTCTCAAGAATTTTTTTTTCTTCTTCTTGGGGAAAAACCACAAGCTTCTACGGAATATCATATGCGGCTGAATGACGATTCGAATCATTGCGTCATAAAGGGTGGTTCGTATAAAGAAAAGTAGTAAGAAAGAAAAAAAAAATGTTGTCTTCAGAAAATTGATTTTTGTCGCCGTTTGAACCTGTTCCTAGAAAGTGAATAGCTGACTAGACCTCCAGAGGTTGGAGCTGAAGGTCAACAGAGGGCGCGACCAGGGTGGCAGGTGGCAGCAACAGGCAGAAGAGTGTTTGTTTCGAGACCCAGAACCGTGAGGGTTACCCTCGGGTAAGGAACTGACTGCACCCACCGATGGCCGTGATGAGAGTTGTTGCCCTGCTACTGGTAAGTAGTCCTTGACTTTCGTTTCATTCCGTCTTTCCTAAAAAGTGCTTTCGACGTTAAACAGACAGATGGGAGAGAAATAAATTTTACGAAATATAAGGGTAAAATTTGCACCCATTCCTCTTTTCTTTTTTTTAAACAGATAAAAATCACTTTTCTACCTGTTTTGTACCAAAATTGGAAAACTCTTCCGCTTTGTGATTGCGAAAGCAGCAATGATATTCAAAAGCCCTGCTGAAAAAAATTCAGACCGTGCGGTAAAATTTCCTATGATTTCTGCAGTCGATATTAAGTCATACAATTTTCTATTTCTAAATATTAACATTTAATTTTGGTCAGAGGCGTAACAAGGCACTGCGCCCGGGGCAAACCACAAAATATTGCGCCCTCTCTTCTACCGAAGTCGTTATAACGAAAAATTCTGGTTCTTGATATATTGTAATCATGCATGTTACATGAGTTTTCAGGAAAAACTAGTCTTCGCACAAATTTGCATTATTTAGTGTCCATATGCATATGCAATTACAGTTTTTCAAAATGACTAACAATAGCCACTGGAAGTTAGTTACCCCTGACATTTAGCTTCACACTGACTTATATATATATATATATATATATGTGTGTGTGTGTGTGTGTGTGTGTGTGCGTGTTCTGTCCTATTTTCTTGTGGTTAATTGATAACTAATAATCATTAACGGTTGTGAAGTAGATTTTCAGAATCATCTGGTGTTTTTTGACAAACCAGAAGAAATCCACATTTGCAATTTTACTGCTGCCCGCATTGCCAATTTCATTGTTGTTTAACAAACTAACGCTTAAATATTTTTATTGGGGATACGATACAGTAAATATGGTTAGGAAATGGGGGCCAGCACTGAGCAGAAGGGTTTCGAGCATTTTCCTTACTCTTACATCAAGGATGTTCTGAGTAGTGAAACCCAGCTGGACGCTGCAAAATACAGAAAGTGAGATTCCTGGTTGCTTATTTGTGTGTGTGTGTGTGTATGAGAGAGAGAGTTTTTTTGAGGTTTAACGACCACCGTGAACAATTTAATTGGCTATAAGCAGTCGCCTGTCCCTAATTTAGGGCCAGTGGTTCCCAGGAAGGAAGAAAGACAGCGCCGTAAGACAAACACAAAATTCATGACTCGCCGGGATCAAACGAACGGTCACAAGCCAGCGCTTAGACCACTGCGCCACGAATGGGAGGGGGAGGTGGCAGGATGCTTCGGAGTTAGGATCTTTGGAATCACATTAAACAGATGGAATGCAGTTTTCAGTACTGGAAGTAATGATTGTGTTGCCCTTAGAGAATCTGCAATAATGTGAACGACATCCTTATGCTCCAACGTACGAACAGCAGCGCCTTCGTTTCTGGTTGTAAGTAGTTAACATCCTCTGTACATGTTGAGGAAGGAATGTGCATTTTAAGCTGCCAAAGCTACCAAAACTGGAGAAAGATGTTATAAGGAAATTCTGTAAATGGAGAAACAACGAAGTATGGCGGAAAAAGTTGTACCAGAAACCAGCGCAAAAGTTTTTAATTTCCCATTTTACTCAAATTGTACGCAGTGATTTTTGCACTTCCTCTTGACCTGCGCCCGGGGCAGCCACCTCTCCTGCCCCGCCCTTGTTACGCCTCTGATTTTGATAATAAACTACGAGATAACTGGCACGTTTGCTTAATTTTTTTTTTTAATTATGATGTTAGTCGTAAAAGCCAATTTTGCTAAACCCAGATGTTGAAAAAAAAAATATTCTTTACGAATCAACTCTTACAGTAAAATCAGGAAAAATAATTATTTGCTTTAACGTTCCAGTGTAAAAGAATAAATACAACTTTCCGAATCATGTAAGATTTGTACGGAATCAGTTAGTATTGGATGCTTAACCGATACAGTAACAAGGGCACCGATTTCACCAAATTGTTGGGGGGGGGGGGCAGGAGTGAAGAGATCAGACGTGGGAGGGGCACGTCTCTTCCATTGTCAAGCGGCACGTAAAAAAAGGGGGGGGGGCAAAAAGATAAGCTACGGGATTCGAGGTGTATATATATATATATATATATTTTTAAATGAAATTATAATTGCTCATCAGGGCCGCGGGTGGCCTAGTGGGCAACGTTCGTGACTGCCACGGAAAGGGCCTCAGGTTCGATCCTAGGCAGGTACGAACGCTCGATCCACTAAATATCCGCCGTGCGTCGGATGGGCACGTTAAGCCGTCGGACCCAGTGTACTGGCCTTCCGGTAATAAATAAGGGCGTCTTCCTGCCCCTTTTTACTTCGCTCCCGTGTCACTTTCCTATCGGGCACTCTAACCCAAATCTCCTAGCTTCCTATTTCTAAGGGTTGTTTAAGACCTAGGGTCAGACACTCGCTTCCTAAAATCCTCTACATAGGATAGGATAGGATAATTACTCATCAGCAAATGAACAAGGAAACCAAAATATTCTTTTACTGAACATTTATATTTTCAAAAATAAAATTCAACCTGTGATTTTATAAAAATATCCACAGAGATTTTATTTCCAAACGCTTATAAAAAAAATATGAAAAATTAGCTTGGTTACTCAAACGCGTCGGATGGGCACGTTAAGCCGTCGGACCCAGTGTACTGGCCGTCCGGTAATAAATAAGGGCGTCTTCCTCCCCCTTTCTACTTCGCTCCCGTGTCATTTTCCTGTCGGGCACTCTAACCCAAATCTCCTAGTTTCCTATTTCTAAGGGTTGTTTAAGACCTAGGGTCAGACACTCCCTTCCTAAAATCCTCTACATAGGATAGGATAGGATAATTACTCATCAGCAAATGAACAAGGAAACCAAAATATTCTTTTACTGAACATTTATATTTTCAAAAATAAAATTCAACCTGTGATTTTTATAAAAATATCCAGAGATTTTATTTCCCAACGTTTATAAAAAAAAAAAAATATGAAAAATTAGCTTGGTTACTCAAACAAAGAACAAGAAGCGCAAAAAATAAATACACGTAGATAAGTGAAGGCGCCAGAAATTATACGTTTCTGCATTTTTATTTATTTTATTTTTGATAATTGTTTTAATCATTTAGCACGTATCACGAGAACATGTCAAATACAATACGGGGCCGGCAATCCAGTTTCTTATCCAATGAGCAATGCTGAATATGGAAAAAAAAAAAATATTTATTTTATTCCTTAATTTTTTTGAAAATAAATCGCTTTGACCTCATTAGGTGGAGCTTGACCTAGCTTCTGAGGCTAAAGCGATTATTTAATTAAAAAGGACGAAAAATATTGGGTTGGCACTTCTGCCCTGTAAAATTATTGGAGAGGCAAGATTCACCTTGCATTCCCCCTCCCCTGCCCCCATAGTCGGCGCTTATGTATTGTAATATTTATTATCTTTTAAATGCGATGTTCTGGGAGTTGGGTATGTGCTAATTTTAAGTAGGAAGAATCCATGGCATATGTATTCAGAATTAGAAGAACGGGAGTGTGTTTAAAAGAAAACCCGCCATAAAATACACTTTCGCATTAGGGGAAAGAAGGAGTATTCTTTGATTCAAAAAGAAGTTTAAAATAAAATATTTACAATAACTATCGATATCACACACACACACACACACACACACACGTTTTAGTGAGATGTTCTTTGCCTTATCTTTATCCTCTTTGCCTTATCTTTTTATTTTATTCTGAAACTTAATGACCCGGATTATGCACTCTCTTTCCAGCACTAAATCGAGACAAACAGGCCAGATGACCATCTGTTCCACTGTTCCTAGTTCTATATCTATTCAATGCCAAGCACGAAAAACGATTGTTCGTAATATTCAGGATTTCGGTGTGTGGTGAAGCGGGCGTAAAGCAAAGTAAACTTTGACCCTAAGGTTTCGTGGGGAGAAAAAAAAATTCTCCGAAGAACAGGGCAGAATAAAAGTTAATATAAGTTCAAAGAAGGCAAAAGAAAAAAACAACAGAGGTTTCCTGAAGATGCGAAGCTGAATCCGTACTTAACAGGAGGAGCTCTGTACTCATGTACCTGCAACAATTACTATCTATAGAACTGAATTCCAGCTTCAGCAGTTGCTAATAATATTACAAGCACATGGACATGGCAATTCACCCACAGGGAACTAGCTTCTTTGACGAAAAACATTTCACCTGATTCGGAATAATTTCTAAGCTGAATCAGATTTAACACTGCATAGTTTCCGAAAATTATTTTTATACCAATCCTTTTTGGTGGCTCGTGCAAGAAAAGAAGACCAAATGGACCTATAAATCCTGTACGTATATGTAAAAAAAGCTAGAATACTTGGAAATATATATATATATATATAATATCAATAAAAACATGCCACTACAAACCACAATTTGAAAAAAAAAACAAAAACCCTAATGAAAAAAAAAGTAATTATGAATACAAAGAGACTCAAAAATCAAAAAAGTATTATAACCAAAAACAAACCTCTCAAACCGATCTCATCAAGAGAACACCCACCGACTCATGGATCATGACCTTTAAAAACTCAGCAAAAGTCGGAATAACCCTTGACACGCTGAGGTGCTCCCGAGGTCATGGGAGACAGCAGATAAAGACCAATCCATTAAATCACTAGAAATACAGACTGATATACAAAGATCTTTTGACAGAAAGCAAAAAACCCGATCACATGGTCCATATCGTGAGGGGAAATCCGTAATCCCATGCAATTCTGTCTCCCATTACCTCAACAGCACCTCAGCGGGTTTTGGGTTATTCCGACTTTTGCTGAGTTTCGAAAGATCATGATCCACGAAGTCGGTGTTCCCCTGATGAAATCGGTTTGAGAGGTTTGTTTTTGGTTATAATGCTTTTTGAGTCTCTTTGTATTAATAATTATTTTGTTTCCATTACGGTTTTTGGTTTTGTTTTTCAAATTGTGGTTTGTAGTGGTATGTTTTTATTGATATTATGTGATTCGTTCCGGATTGCTGCTTTAGCGCTTCTGTGTGAATTCAGCGTTTGTGCATTGTATCATAACTACTTTAATTTGCATCAGTTTTATTAGTATGTATACACTGAAGAGCAATTGAATTAGAGACAGCTGGCGTTATGCAAATGTGGCGCTGTGGGCGGCCCTGTAAACGTAAACGACATGACGTATGCAGCGATCCGACAATATAAGGAGTGATGCGACGGGAATCAGTAAGAGTCGGACGCAGTATGGGTAAGACGAAGGATCGAAGCGCATTTGATCGTGGGCAAATTGTCGTGGCCCGACGAATGGGTCACTCCATCTCGGACGTCGAGCAGACACTGGGATTTTCACGAGCCACTGTGTTACGGGTGCACTGTGAGTACGTCGAATCCGGTAAAACAATCCCGGCAAGGGCCAACTGCCGTGGAGAACAGCGTGTGGATGAGCGGGTTCATCGTCGGCTAGCTCGCATTGTAACAGCGGATAGATGGGCCACAGTGCAAGAAATCACTCGGCAATTCAACGCTGGTGCACAAGAACGTGTAAGCAGCCACACCATCCAGAACCATCTCCTCGCTATGGGGAACAGGAGCCATCGCCCCTCGAGGGTACCGTTGCTGACCGCACATCACAGGGTGCAAAGATTAGCATAGGCGCGGGAACATCGCCACTGGACCCTAGACATGTGGAAAAATGATGCCTGGATTGATGAGTCGAGATTCACGTTGGCACATGCGGATGGCAGGATACGAGTACGGCGCCAACCACATGAAGCGATGGATCCTTCTTGCCAGCAGGGTACTCTTCAAGCTGGTGGGGGTGGCATTCTCGTCTGGGTACTATTTACGTAGACTGAAATGGAACCCCTAGTACGTGTGACATCGTCCCTCACAGGTCAACGTTACCGAGATTTCCTGGACAACCATTTGCTCCCGTTTGTGGGTCTTCAACATCCCACTGGGGACTTCATCCTACAACAAGACAATGCATCGTGCCATCGCTCCCGAATTGTATCCGAATGGTTGGATGAACACTCCACCGACGTGACCTCGCTTCTTTTGCCAGCTAGGTCATCTGACCTCAATCCCATCGAGAACATTTGGGATGCCATCCAGAGAGATGTTTGATGCTCTGACCCCCTCCATCAAATCTTCGTGAACTGTTGGAGCTTGTTCAGGGGTCGTGGATCCGTATGGCTTCCCAACGCTTCCGGTGCTTTGTCGAGTCCATGCCGAGACGAATCGCTCCGTCATCAGGACGAAAGGTGGTGCTACACGTTACTAGACAGGTATCTCTAATTCAATTGCTCTTCAGTGTATATATACACACACATAATTGAACCAAGTGTCAATTAAAAAATAAAAAAAAAAAAGAAAAGAAAAAAAAACTCGCTCCTCTTCCTCTGAGGGGCTACTCTGAATCCAATAAAATAAATGAAAGGAACTCGTAAGTATATGGTTCAATCATTTAATCCACTACCTATAAAGAAATTCATAAATGTGCGGGGGATCAGCTGAATCCATTAATCATAAAGTTAAATTCATGTACGGACAAACGGACAAATGATGGAGTCTAAGCATTTATAAAGCGCCCAAAAATGGAATGTAGGCATGGGTGGCGGGAGGTAGGGGAGTCTGGACCCCCCCCCCTCCTGGAATTTCACGGTCCTTTTCACTGGAGTAGGGTTTTCGTACGAAACATCTTAAAAATTTATGATTAACATATGGCATAACTTTTTTTTTAGTGAGAATTTCCTGGAGACCAATCACCACGTTTAGCAGTGTTCTGGAAAACGCTTTGAGTACAACTTTCGAAATTGAGTTTGCACAAATAAATTGAAAAGTTAACTCATCTTTGTGTTTTACACTTTAAAGAAAATCGTTAATGAATTCTCAAATGGGAATAAGCTGTATATATTGCTATATGAAGTATGAACTGACTGACCACCATTAAACAACTAGAACTACTAAACGTTCCGGGTTAGCACCTAGTATCAACGTAAAATAAACCATCTTTTTCGTTGATGAAGAGGGTGAAATCCGGTTTTAGGAACACAACTTGACAGCAACGACCGAATAGCTTGACTCCTCTTTCTGAGCATGCAGATGTTCATATCACTGCAGACGAAGTCTTTCAGTTCAGATGAAGTCGTAGATGCAATGTCTCTGTCGCCCAAGGTATCCATTTCCCTTTTGCTCTCCAATAGACTATTTTTCTGGTAATTAAAAGTTTCCAAATATTAATGATAGAATGAAACATGAAATGCATTCGTGTTATCGGATATAGAATTAACCGATAGAAGTTCTAGTAAGTTCGCTATATTAAATTCTTTCAATGTAATCTTCTCGAAAATTTTGCCCCAGTTTCTTTCTTTTTTTTTTTTTTTTTTTTTGGTTGGAGGTTTAACGACCACCGTGAGCAACTCAATGGGCTATAAGCAGTCGCCCGTCCCTAATTTGGGGTCACTGGTTCCAGGGAAGGGACAGAGCCAGTGCCGTAAGACAAACACAACATCTATGCCTCACCGGGATTCGAACCCGGACCCCGTTCGGACGAATGATCAGAGGCCATCGCTTAGACCACTGCGCCACCGGGGCGGCTGCCCCAGTTTCACTCCAGGTTTTACGTCTGATAGGAGCAATGAACACAGAAGTCAGTTATTAATCGTTTTCTTTAACCTTATCAGTATTTAATCGTTTAGCAGTATTTGTTTGATGTATCAACATACCATACGAATACAGCAATAAGGTTTCTTCTAGTCCTCCTTTAATCTTTGAATTCTGCGACGTATGACTCAAATGGGCAAGGTAATGGTGCTAAGAAAAGCCTACCGGCGTAGTTCAATTCGGAGAACAGCTACTCCGGAGTACAAAGATGGGAATTCGAAGAAATCTTTTAATTCCTTGACGCAAATAGTACGTAAAATTGTAACTAGTAACACGAGAAGTCTGTTTGTTTATTTGGAGATTTAACGACCGCCGAGACTAACGCAATGGGCTGTAAGATGTCGCCCGTCCCAGATTTTGGGCCATTGGTTCTAGGGAAGGGAGGGAACCAGTGATCTATGGCAAACACACAAACACAACATCCATGCCTCACCGGGATTCGAACCCGGACCCATCTCGTACGAATGGTCAGAAAGCAGTGCTTAGAACTCTGAGCCACCGGGACGGCAAGGAGAAGTTAAAATATAATTCAGTCAGTTGTGTGTTTTAGAACAATTCTTATTTCTAAGTTTTACATTACCTTCCAAAGAACATCCAGTGAATTTCCACTGCATCAGATCACCGTTACAAAGGGCGGAGAGGGGGGTGACGATGCATACGTGCCATCCGATGCACGGCGAGTATTCAGTGCAGTTCAGCCCACCTGAAATCTGGTTGGAAGGTGGTTGCTCTAAACGCTAGGCCACTCGCGGATCGCCAAATTTTTTAGTTTTATGGTTTCTGCATTTATATTAACATGCATGACTCGACAGACGGACAGTCATAATCCCCAAAAAGAAAAACTCATGGCAGTTCACACGTAATGTTCTGTTGAAATCATAACTAGAAGAAACCAAAATCTACGTATTTTAGTGTCAACAAAAAATAAAAAAATAAAACGGAGGTTAAGAAGGCAGTATGCGTCACAATATTTTATATGAAGCTACATTCGACTTTTTTTTTATATATGCGGAAAGTTCACATCAAATTTTATTCTTAAATTAAAGGGCAGTTGCCGCGGGCTCAGTAAATTATATATGTATATTCGTTTCGGAAGCAATGAAAAAGAAACAAATCAGCAATTTAGAATACGATGGCCCCGAATCATTGCTTTTGCCGGCAGTCTCGAAACATTAGAACTGAACAAACATAAAACGACAATTTATGCGGCCTGCGTGTTTCAGCCGCAGAGACCTTGAGATCAACAACCGAGGAATCATGCTGTCACTGTCGTTCAACTTGCAAAGAACGAACGTGTCAAAAGTAACCGAGAAAAAATATATAGAGTCCATAGATAATAAAATTCTTTAAAACGTTCAGTGTGTGACACTGTTGCGATGCACTCCGAATGGAATGTGTTGAGCTCAATAAATTAAATATATATATATACATCAATTTGTTCTTAAACACGAAGAAAATCCAAAAGCTGTAGACTTAAAAATGACGCCAAAAGTTGCATCACTTTTTTTTTTTCTTTCGTGTGAGATAAAATTCTTGCTTTCCTAGTTTTGTACCCAAGGTCGGCCTTCAGCATAGGCGGGCAACTCGGCTCCCTAGGCGCACAATCCCAAGAGGCCGTGCCATACTTTTTTCTATTATTAACACACATTCTGCTTTACCTTAACTAGCAGCTTGTATATTAATTGTATTTTTATTTTTATTTGTTTTACATAGCCTAACTACCCATATCAATCGCTTTTAAATAAAAATATTTTTAAAGACTAAATTAAAACAATGACAGTGCACTGTAAAAAGTTTTTATGAAATTCACGAGCCACTTTCCGTGATTCTTTTCGTGAATTAACAAAGCAGGTTTCTGATACAACCTTTTCCGTGAAATCACGGAAAGAAACCTGAATTTCACGGATTTTTCGTACCGCGGGAAAATTCAGAATTTTCAGAAACCTTCCCGAAATACCTTTCTTATATTGACGGTAAATTACCGTTTTCAAGATGTGTTAATGGAAAATTCTGAATTTTCAGAAACATTTCCGCGATTCTTTTCTTAAGTTAACGGAAAAACTCCGTTCACACTTTTTCCGTATTCACATGACGAAAAATTTCCTGTAATAGGAGATATTCATGGGATCCTGACTCCTGCGAAAGAATTATGTGGCGTAACGGCTGAGAAGTGCAGGTTCTTCGGTTTTTGCGAAATTCCAGTTTAAATACAGAAAACTCTGAAACTGACTTTTCTGAAATAAACGGAATTTCTGACTACGGAAAATCTGGGAAAATACGGAAGCTAAAGTAAACGGGCACTTTTAAAAACGGAAATTTCTGAAAAATATGGGCACCTACTAACAAACTTTCTGCACGTTATTTTCAGAAATTTTCCGTGAATTCGCACCACTTATTTTTTACAGTGTAGTAACTTACATTCAGGAGAATTTAAATACATGTTCTTAATTTTAAAAAAAAAAAAAAAATTCCTAAGTATGGTGTGAACAAAGCTTTCAGTTTATAATATTAAAGTATTCACATTTACCTGGTCTCAGCGATGGCTTCTGATCATTCGTCCGAAAGGGGTCCGGGTTCGAATCCCGGTGAGGCATGGACGTTGTGTTTATCTTGCGGCACTGGCTCTTTCCCTTCCCTGGAACATGTGACCATAAATTAGGGACGGGCGACTGCTTATAGCCCATTGAGTTGCTCACCGTGGTCGTTAAACCTCCAATAAATAAATAATTAAATAAATTTACCTTTAAGTGGGTTTCAGAACATTTTAGGTACATTTCATCTTTCGTAATTTCATATTTGCTAAGTAGCATTATTTTTTACGCTTTCCAATCCTAGGTTGAAGAAGCGTATATGCTCCAGCTTTGTCCGTCTATTTGTATGTCTGTCTGTCCGCACGATAACTCGCGTAAAAATGGTTCGGTTTCGATGAAATTTTAGTACGTGGTAGGGGATCACCTGGGGACGAACCCGATTGAAAGAAATGGGGTCAAAGGTCAGGACCCAGGAGCGGGATCCATTCCATCGCCTTTATGCGTCATAACTTACGTGAAAATGCTTCTATTGCAACAAAACTTTAGTATGCTGTTCCGGAGGTATACTGAATCGGTTCTGTTTAATAACATTGAAATGGGGTCAAAGTTCAGGGCACAGGAGCGAGATTTATTCCGCAGCCATGATCCTCATAACTTGAATAATGATTTCTGGTATGTTTTTTTTTTTTTTTTTTTTTATTGGAGGTTTTAACGACCACCGTGAGCAACTCAATGGGCTATAAGCAGTCGCCCGTCCCTAATTTAGGGTCACTGGTTCCAGGGAAGGGAGAGAGCCAGTGCCGTAAAACAAACACAACATCCATGCCTGACCGGGATTCGAACCCGGACCCCTTACGGACGAATGATCAGAGGCCAGCGCCTTAGACCACTGCGCCACCGGGGCGGCTCTGGTATGTTGGAAAGCGTATCATAATCAATGCATTGCATGATTTTACTAACTTGTTTTTTTCAAATTCCAGTCGATGCAGGACATCCCTTTCAACATACATTAAAGTTAATACATTTAACCTTCTTCAGGCATAGTAGATCGAACCCGTAATTTCGAAAGAGAACGCTTTGTGAAGGTCCGTTCAGCCTGCTAGATACAGGAATTGATAAATATGATCGTAAAGCAATATAAAATTTCAGGAGAAAGGAAACGAAACAACAAAGAATTCTTCTGCACAGAAGACTAGACTGAATTTTCCAATAACTATGTAGATTTTTTAGAGCTCAAACAAGGGGGAAAAATTCATCAACTTGTTATGTTCAAAAGTTATTTTAAATCCCTGTGAAACTTAAGCTTTCGCAAGGCAAGTGTAAGGTAAAAAAAATATTTTTAAGGATATCAATGGAGGCCCGCACTGAGGTTGCGATCCGTGGCTTCAGTCCCAAAGCCTCCTTCCCCTTTCCTTTAATCCTGTCGTGGATGTGAAAGGAAATTAATTGTCAATGATGCCGATTCGCTATTCTTAGTTTCATGTGTTTAATCGGTGCAACATTTATACTGGTTAATATGTATACCCTGAAGAGCAATTGAATTAGAGATACCTGTCTAGTAACGTGTAACACCACCTTTCGCCCTGATGACGGCGGCGATTCGTCTCGGCATGGACTCGACAAGACACCGGAAGCGTTGAGAAGCCATACGGATCCACGACCCCTGAACAAGCTCCCACAGTTCACGAAGATTTGATGGAGGGGGGTCAGAGCCTCGAACATCTCTCTCGATGGCATCCCAGATGTGCTCGATGGGATTGAAGTCAGGTGACCTAGCTGGCCAAGGAAGCGAGGTCATGTCGGTGGAGTGTTCATCCAACCATTCGGATACAATTCGGGAGCGATGGCACGGTGCATTGTCTTGTTGCAGGATGAGGTCCCCAGTGGGATGTTGAAGACGCACAAACGGGAGCAAATGGTCGTCCAGGATATACCGGTAACGTTGACCTGTGAGGAACGATGTCACACGTACCAGGGGTCGCATTTCAGTCCACGTAAACAGTCCCCAGACGAGAATGCCACCCCCACCAGCTTAAAGAGTACCCTGCTGGCAAGATGGATCCATCGCTTCATGTGGTTTGCGCCGTACTCGTATCCTGCCATCCGCATGAACCAACGTGAATCTCGACTCATCAGTCCAGGCAACATTTTTCCGCATGTCTAGGGTCCTGTGGCGATGTTCCTGCACCCGTGCTAATCTTTGCACCCTGTGATGTGCGGTCAGCAGCGGTACCCTCGTGGGACAATGGCTTCTGTACCCCATAGCGAGGAGATGGTTCTGGATGGTGTGGCTGCTTACACGTTTTTGTGCACCAGCGTTAAATTGCCGAGAGATTTCTTGCACTGTGGCCCGTCTATCCGCTGTTACAATGCGAGCTAGCCGACCATGACCCTGCTCATCCACACGCTGTTGTCCACGGCAGTTGGCCCTTGCAGGGATGATTTTACCCGACTCGATATACTCACGGTGCACCCGTGACACAGTGGCTCGTGAAAATCCTAGTGCCTGCAGGACTTCTGAGATGGAGTGACCCAGTCGTCGGGCCTCGACGATTTGCCCACGATCAAATGCGCTTCGATCCTTCGTCTTATCCATACTGCGTCCGACTCTTACTGATTCCCGTCGCATCACTCCTCATATTGTTGGATCGCTGCATACGTCATGTCGTTTCCGTTTACAGGGCGGCCCACAGCGCCACATTTGCATGACGCCAGCTGTCTCTAATTCAATTGCTCTTCAGTGTACGTACTAAATAAATTCGATTCCGATTGAAACTTCGATTCCGTGATAACAATTCAAATCAGTACTGTGATAAAACAAAAGTCGTAAAAATATTCATTCATTGTTAAAGTTCGCATTCTTAATCAAACGTTATTGGCAGCAAGTTGTGTGGTTCAGAGGGAATTTATACCTCGTTGGATTTTATAATCAAATTAAAACGAAGACATTGTTAATAGTACGAAATTAATCGAGTGCAGGATTATAATCAATTCGGTGAGTTTTAACGTTTTACGCATGCTGAGAGTGTGCAGTTTTGCTCTTGATACAATTAATCATTTCCAGTCGAACGAACCAAGTGATTGCTTAAGACAAAAAAGAACTGCGAAAGGAACTAAAGTTCTGCGTGAGGCGAGCTCCAGCTTCCTTATATGTTTTAGTCACCCCCGGGGGTGGTTGTTGGTTCCTGGGATGTTGCCCGTCGGCTGCGGCATCTCCTGGTTTAGTTCCTGTGGGTTCTGTTTCTGTTTTCCGGCGTGAGCTTTTGCTATTTCCTGTAACGTACCCTAACCCTAATCTAAGTTGCTATTTCTAAGGGCTGTTTAAAACCAGACGTCAGACATCGTTTTCCTAAAACACTCTTTACCATGATGCAGTTATTTAATTATTATATTCAGTTTCATTCATCATTCATCATTTCGAGAAAGCATTGCTACCGTTTTCTTGATGCATTAGATTTATACATTTATTCTGCTTTTGTTGAAACGTAACGGGCGAGAAATTTTAACTTAGGCCACCTCCCAACAATGGTCTTTTTTTTTTTTTCTGGTCCAAGTTTTGACCGTAATTCGGAGGTTTCGCTGTAATTGTAAATTAATTGCTCAATTAAGATAATCTTGGGATGACACCTAATCGCCTAATAGTAAGCCGTAACTGAACATAAATACCAGTGGAAAGTTATAAGTGTGCCTACTGCCTTTTTTTTTAGGTATTCTAATTGAGTTTCAAAACAAATTGAACCCAAAGCGGGAGAAGAAATTCCAGCTAACACTTTTACTATTTCAGTTCCTAAGTACGACGAGTTATAGCCATTAGACATACAGAAATGTTGAACTTTTCGAAAATCGAACGCTAAATGAAAGAGTGAACAAATCATTGATTTTTATTTTCACTAACACGCTTTTAGTTATGACGCTCTTAATTTTAGCAATTTGGCAGTTACTTAGTACTTGACAAGATATTTTAAGTTTAAGGCGTGTTGTGACCAAAAGTTGACGTTTCTCTTACTTGGAGTGTTATTTTCCTCTGTTTTAATTTTATAAAGGAAAAATTCTGCCTTCTAAATGAGAAACTATGCGAGATCTGAATAAATCTTCAGAGAAAAGAAGCAAAAGTTAAAGGGAATGAAATATTTGTAACCCTCTCAAAGGGACAAATTCCGTGTACATTGGTGAAGAGACTGAATTCTTTTATGTCGTCATGCCAGCAGCAGAACAAAGACGAAACAGAAGGTCACATGTTCAGTTCCAACTTACATACTAACCCAGATGCTTTGCAGTGTTAGAGAATGAATGTTAGCCGTGTGAATACCCAGTGGCCCACTTTCAGAAGTCGTTCTTAAGTGCCAAGGTGTGTATATGAAATATTTTCCCCACAAGGTTGAAGGCTTTAGAATTTATTTTGGTTAATCGCTACACCTGACCTTTTTCCCTTTCTCCTCTGCGTTCACCATTTTTTTCCCGTCACTCAACAAAACTAACAGAAAAAAAAAAAAAAAATACACAGCGAATCGTTATAACGAAAAGCCAATCAGATGCATTATTCTCACTTTTCATTGCGAAAGTCAAACTCATACCAAAACTTGAACTACGCAGTAAGGCCAATCTGCCTTGATGACCGACAGCCCTGAAGCGCGAGCTTCGAATTTGTCGTCCGAGATGGTTGCTGACTCGAGTCCCGTATGAAGCATAGCTGATCTGCTTGTTGAGCCTCTGTTTTTCCAGTGATTAAATGATTCATTGGCATTTGATTATTATTTCCTCAGCAAAATATAAGCTGTCACGAACATTTTAATTTCCGACGCCGATTTTTAAATGCTTTTGCATCAGCAGAGAGTTTTCGTGATGACACAGTCTGTAACGTACCAGGAGATGTGACGTACCTGCCCGAAGGACGCACACGACACAAAGGCAGATAGGAATCAGAATAAAACGTCCGCGTAGCTCAATTGGTAAAGCAACTTATTCCGGAATGAGGGGATCCGGGTTCGAGCCCCCCCCCCCCCCCCCCCGGCGCGGATAAAAATGACGGAGAAATTTACTTCGTTATAATGGCGCCCGAACTATCCGCATGACCCGACCGTTCAAAATCTCGCATTGGTGTGATGTTATTTCCACACCGCGAGATAGGAAAAATAAGAGAATCCTTTCTCCAGCACTTCGAAAAATAAAAAATAAGGGGAGATGATGTAACGTACCATCAGGAGATGTGACGTACCTGCCCGAAGGACGCACACGACATAAAGGCAGATAGGAATCAGAATAAAACGTTCGCGTAGCTCAATTGGTAGAGTGACTTATTCCGGAGTGAGGGGATCCAGGTTCGAATCCTGGCGCGGATAGAAATGACGGAGAAATTTACTTCGTTATAAGTCTTATAAATAAGGTTGTGCAACCGGTTATGGTCTAGCTTCTCCAGTCCTTTCATTTACCAATGTCTCGTGCATTAATCATTCTGATTTTACGAAATTTATATATTTTGTTGGAAAAAGGTTATGGACAAAATGTCTGTACCTTAACATTACACTATATCTCGTTTCCCATTGATTAACTCGAATGTCGTCGAATAAAGTTAAATAACTTTGATCTCACTACCTTTCAGTTTAGCAGATGAAGCGAAGTGACGATTCCTTAGAATCTTCTTTCAGGCGTGTATCACATAACCATAGACGTAAGCACGGGGGCGGGGTCAGGACCCCCAGATTTTCAGAGTCGGGGATCCCCAATGTAAAGGAACCCCCTCCCCAAACTTTTCGGGAATATAATGATATAATGCACACTTTTTTATGATGTGAACCAACTAAATTTATTAATTTAAGATTGTAATTTTTCGTAGAATGCAAACACGTGTATGATATGTACTTAATAAAACAGCAATATCGATTCCTAATAAGCAAAGTCAGTTCTACAACTTTGTAATTTACATTTCTGCCCTATCTATCATTCACTGGCGGAAAGTGAAAAAAGAACACGAAGAAGGAGACGTCTGATACCAACGAAATTTATACAGCATAATAACGGAATACAGAGGATAACGTGATCAAAACATTATGGCAAAATACAGCTGTATTTGCTGGTAAACTGAAAAATAACATTTCCATGTAACATGGTTAGTACGAGGTTGAACCGCCACGAACTGCGTCACACTGTGCAATTCTGGCATGGAGTCTGTCGTACAGATGTTGGATGTAAGTTTGGGGTATTGAGTTCCAAGCATCCACAACCCAGACACGTAAATCGGGATGGTCGTGGCTGGCCGAGGAGACCGGATAAGTCGTTGTCCAATAAAATCCTACACGTGCTCAATGGGGGACAAATCCGGTGAACGTGCAGGCCATGGAAGTTGCCTCACACCCTGAAGTGCATGTTGCGTTGCACGTGCCGTGTGTGGGCGTGCGTTGTTTTGTTGGAAAACACCACGATGGACGGAGCTTACAAATGGCACAACAACGGGCTGAATGCTGTTGTTGATGTAGGAGGTGCTGCTTAACGTACCCGTTACAAACACTAGTTGTGTCCGGGAGTGATAGCTGATCGCTCCCCACACCAGGGGACCAGGTGTAGGCCCTGTGTATCGCTGGCGGATGCACGAAGGGTAGAGACGCTCCCCTGTGCGTCTGCAAACACGCATACGGCCATCGGAGGCTCCCAAGCAGAATCTGCCTCCATCGCTGAACACGACAGATCGCCATTGCCTTCTCCAGTGCAGACGTTGGCGACACCACTGCAGCCGTTCCTGACGGTGGGCTGGACTCAGAGGTACACATGTCAGAGGCACACGTGCACGTAGACCTACATCCAGTAGACGGTTACGGATTGTTCGCACAGTCACCTCAGGTGCAACGGCCGCTCGGATTTGCGTCGCAGTGGATGTTCTGCTTGACAACGCCGCTCTTCTTATGAGTCGATCGGTCCGCTCATCAGTCCGTCTGTGACTCCCGGTTCCACGTCTTCTCGTGTGGGAATGTTCCTCGGACCATCTACGCCACCATCGTACCACCACCGATACTTCCCGTCCAATTCGCTCCGCAATACGACGATACGACCACCCGGCCTCGCGGAGTCCGACTAGACGACCTCGCTCAAAGTCCGATAACTGCTGAAATCGTACACGTCTTCCATGTCCAGGCATTGCAGCTTCTTCAGGATCTTCGCACGTGTCCGTACGCCGGCGACTGATTACATTCACTTCGCCGTACTCCTTAAATACCACGGACGATAATTTGCATATTATACCGTGCTGCAGCGTAAGCGCATCACCGGTTGGTCCCGAAATTAACATCACACCTACGTAAACTCGACCCCATTAACATATGTAAATTTCATGATTGTCCGCCAATTCCTTCTTGGTGTTCTTTTTTCACTTTTTGCCAGTGTAGTTTTACAGTTGTGTTCGCTAAGTTCCACAATTCGCCAACAGAGGCGCCTATGTCGTGCCCGTTAGATCGCGCCTCAGCAACTGCTTTGCTCCTGCGCGCGTGTGTGTGTAGGGGGAGGGGATCCCAAACTCTATCTTATACAATATGTCTATAATATTGTATATATATATATGTATAAATATAATGTGTGTATGTGTGATCGGACACCCCAGATTTTGAAACATGGTTACGCCACTGCATATAACGACTATACATTAGAAGTACACTATGTGAACAAAATTGATTGGACATTGTAAGTTAAAAGAAAAATAGTATTGTATTTACATCATTAGCGGGTAGGTCCTCCATTTGCAGATATTACATCAGCCACCCGTCGAGGTAAACTGTCCACAAGTCCATAGGGTACAGAGAGTGGGATGTTACTCCATTTCGCCTTGAGTACATCGACCAACTCTGTTAGTGAAGAAGGTCGTGTTTGTCTAGACCTCACCCGTCGTTTAAATTCATCCCATAGGTGTTCATTGGGATTAAGGTCCGGGCTCTGAACAGACCAGTCCATCCGCGAGATCTGATTTTTCTCAAACCACTCCATTGTAGTCCTGAAAACATGACAAATGGCGTTGTCGTCCTGGAAGAAACAATCGTGGTGTCCGTAAACTGCCACAATGTTGCGAACATTGAGTTATTCATGATATCTCTTTACAGCACAGTGTTTGTGTTGCCATAAATAACCACCAGTGGACCCACACCGTACCATCTAAAACAGCCCTATACCATAGCTCCACCGCCTTTGTGCTTCACAGTGGGCATTGTAATACTCCGGAAGCAGACGTTCTCCAGGTAACCGCCAAACCCAGACATATCCATCCGATCAGTGTGAAGCGAGATTCGTCGCTCCATAATAATTGCCGCCATTGCTCCAATGTCCAATTTTTTAGCTGTTGACACCATCGTAGCCGCTTGGCTTTATTGGTCTTTGTGATGAGAGGTTTATGGGCGGCTGCTTGGCCGAGTGAATGGACCTCTCTTCGAAGTGTCTTGGTGGAGACCATACCATCTTATGTCCATCTGGAACTCATTTGTTATAGCGTGCATTGGTTGAAACCTGATTTTACGGATCTCCCTCTACAGCATCCTTTGGTCCCTGGGTTGCAGTTTCGTGGGTCTTCCAGGGTGAGGTGAATTCTTGCAATGCCCCGTTTTATTCCACTTGTTGATAACAAAGGCCACAGTTGATTTAGTGACCTGTCTAACATCAACAATGCTTCTTATGCTCATACCTCCAATAGATTACAATTTCGTGGGTCTTCCAGAGTAAGGTGAATTCCTGAAATGCCCCGTTTTATTCCAGTTGTTGATAACAAAAGCCACAGTTGATTTAGTGATCTGTCTGACATCAGCAATGCTTCTTGTGCTCATACCTCCAATGGATTGCAGTTTCGTGGGTCTTCCGGGGCCAGGTGAAATCCTGCAATGTCACGTCTACTTCCACTTGCGGATGTCAAATGCCACAGTCGATTTAGTGACCTGTCTGACATCAGCAATGCTTCTTATGCTCATACCTCCAATGGATTGCGGTTTCGTGGGTCTTCCAGGGCGATGTGAATTCCTGCAATGTCCCGTCTTCTTGCAATTGTTGATTACAAAGGCCACAATCGATTTAGTGACCTGTCTGACATCAGCAATGCTTCTTATGATAATACCTCCAATGGATTGCAGTTTCGTGAGTCATCCAGGGCGAGATGAATTCCTGCAATGTCCCATCTTCTTTCACTTGTTGATGACAAAGTCCACAGTCGATTTAGCGATCTGTCTGACATCAGCAATGCTTCTTGTGCTCATACCTCCAATGGATTGCAGTTTCGTAGGTCTTCCAGGGTGAGCTGAATTCCTGCAATGTCCCGTCTTCTTCCATTTGTTGATGACTTGACCACAGTCGATTTAGTGACCTGTCTGACACCAGCAATGCTTCTTGTGCTCATACCTCCAATGGATTGCAGTTTCGAGGGTCTTCCAGGGTGAGGTGAATTCCTGCAATGTCCCGTCTTCTTCCACTTGTTGATGACAAAAGCACAGTTGATTTAGTGACCTCTCTGACATCAGCAATGCTTCTTATGCTCATACCTCCAATGGATTGCAGTTTCGTGTGCCACCCAGGGCGAGGTGAATTCCTGCAATGCCCCGTCTTCTTCCACTTGTTGATGACAAAGTCCACAGTCGATTTAGTGATCTGTCTGACATCAGCAATGCTTCTTGTGCTCATACCTCCAATGGATTGCAGTTTCGTGGGTCTTCCAGGGCGAGGTGAATTCCTGCAATGTCCCGTCTTCTTCCACTTGTTGATGACAAAGGCCACAGTCGATTTAGTGACCTGTCTGACATCAGCAATGCTTCGTATGCTCATATCACTAATGGATTGCAGTTTCATGGGTTTCCCAGGGCCAGGTGAATTCCTGCAATTTTCCATCTTCTTTCACTTGTTGATGACAAAGTCCGCAGTCGATTTAGTGATATGTCTGACATCAGCAATGCTTCTTGTGCTCATACCTCCAATGGATTGCAGTTTCGTGGGTCTTCCAGGGCGAGGTGAATTCCTGCAATGTCCCGTCTCCTTCCACTTGTTAGCAACAAAGGCCACAGTCGATTTAGTGACCTGTCTGACATCAACAGTGCTTCTTATGCTCTTACCTCTAGCCTATTATAACGCCCTTTTCAAACTCGTAGAGTTCTCTCCTGCTAGCCATTTTATCATCGATTGATCTGAGCATACTCCCGTTACCGTTTTATACATTATCGACCACGAGTCAGCTGCGGGAGCATGCCATTGTGCCTGCGTGGGGGTGTCCAATCAATTATGTCCACATGGTGTAGAATGATCATGTACGTCCAATAGTAGTATAGAAGTACGTGTGACTTGAAAAATCAGAGAACGTTTTTACTGTGTCTTTTACCTTCGTAATACTGGTGGCTTTTTTAATAAAAAAATATGAGCACAGAATGTGTAAAAAACTTACTGTCACAAATACAGATCCCGTGTGGAGAAAATATCAACAAAACAACGCAGTGCACTGCTGGATGAAGGTCTCCCGAAGTCTCTTCCACAATTCTCTCTCTTGAGCAATTCTCTTCCATGTCACTCAAGTAGGCTTTCGAACTCCATCCACTCATCTCCCACGTGATCTTCTTCTGGGTCTTTCTCTGTCCCTTGATATCCAGTCTAGTATTTCAGTTGTGCAACAGCGCTCAGTTCATCTAGCATTGCCGCCCCGGTGGCGCAGTGGTCTAAGCGATGGCTTCTGATCATTCGTCCGAAAGGGGTCCGGGTTCGAATCCATGTGAGGCATGGATGTTGTGTTTGTCTTACGACTCTGGCTCTCACTGGAACTAGTGACCCTAAATTAGGGACGGGCGACGGCTCATAGCCCATTGAGTTGCTCACGGTGGTCGTCAAACCTCAAAAAAAAAAAAAAAAAAAAAGTCGCTTAAGTCACGAATCTTCCTCGTATTACTTCTATCTATCTAGCAATAGGTCCACCCCATTGCCATTTCAGGGTCTTGGTTTTGATCATGATGTCATCCACTCTTGTCATTTTCCTGATCCATGAGATCCTTTTCCTATCTTCCCTGTGTATACCAAGCATGCGTCACTCCAAGCTTCTTTCATTTTGTGCGCAGGCTCTAAATGCTTCTTTTAGTTAAGGTGTATGTCTTTGATTCATCAGTAAGAGCTGGAAGGATGGATTGATTAAGCACTTTTCATTTAAGAAGAAATGGTACATTTTGCTCTTAAAAGTTGTAGTTTCTACCAAATGTTCTCCAGCCAACTTATGTACACCTACATCCGTAGGCATAGCCAAGGGGGAGGGAGGGCGGGTTCCCGGATCCAGACCCCTACCTCGAGAGGGACTGAGTACGAATTTAAAGCGATATGTGTGCGTGTATACACCGATGAGCTATTCCATTATGACCACCCCCAGCCTAGAGAAATGATCGCGCCTGGAGACCGAACGGTGGCGCCGGTGAAGATCACAGAGCAGTATATATACAACCCGAGGACCGGCTTTCGGTTAGTTCTCTAGGCTAAGCGTGTGTCATAATGGAATGTCTTATCGGGGTATTATATCATTTTTTAACTATTAAATATTTTGGGCTTATTCCCACTTGGAGTATTTTTTCCGGGAGGCTTTCACCGATCAACCAAATGCATGGACCCCCTCCCCTTAAAACATTTTTGGCTACGCCACTACCTATACCTTTCATACATAAGTATGAGTTGATATATCGTAAAATATTTGTTTCCTACCATGCAATTCTTCAGATAGTGCCATTGTTTAACTACACTGAGGATAAACAAGCAAGGGAGCTGGAGTGTTCGATAAAAAAATAAAATAAATTTCTGTAGCAATATTTTCTGAAATGCAATTTCTATGATACAGAGAATCCAAAGAGGCCATGAAATATGCAAGCTTCATGTCACGAAATCTCCACTTTCGCATCCTAGTATTTTTATTTATGCTTAAAGAAAAATCGGCACAGGAGCTGATGATTCAGTGTTTGAATCCCTCACTCGCAGGACGGATTTTCCACTCTTTTCTGAGGATGTTAAGAAGAATAAGGAAGCAATTTCTCATGCAAAGGCTATAGTGGAACCCTAAGCTTCTTTCCTTACACTCTGGCGACGCTGCGAAGATCAACAGCCAAAAATGCATGGTGCTCAGTCTGGGAAAAGCCACCAGAACCACGTAGTGTTATCACTGTTCGGATCTTGGTAAAACCGCAGACATTGGTATAGAACTCCTTAAGCAGTCATCGAAGCGTACGATGCGGTTTTAAACTCCATGTGCAGTTACGTAAATTGTCGAGTTGTGACCGCATCAGAACACACACAAGAAAAAGAAAGAAAGGGGAGATGAATTGCAATTCAAATTAATAGTGCGATTGTTTCAGACGTGTTCTCCCACAAAACGACGGGACTACCGACTGATGGAAAACCGGATTTCCGTATTAATTTTATTGCGAATGTTCATGCGGATACGTAAGTCAAAGAAAAAGAAAAATAGCACCCTTGAGACGAAACGCGGTGGTCTGGGCAAATACTAAAATTTAAAACAAGATGAAAAAGTACAGTACACAGGCGATAGTCTTTTTACTTATATGTGTGCATAACGGTGGTAGATTGTACCTAGTTTTTCGGCAAACAAAATAAATCGAAACGTGATTATGGTATGAATTTGTCATCCGTCCTTCCGTACACAACATACACTGCTAGACAATTGCTAAGGACGGATCATAAACGGCTATATAGCGCATAAAAAAGTAAGTGTGGTTGGATGCCAAGTGAAATAAAATAATGTCAGAATGCCAGGACATTACAAGAAAGACAATTTATTGTGCTCTGAAATCCAGAAGGCTTTGGAACGTGTTCAAGGGACAAACAGGCCATTTTGTGCAGAATACGTAAACGTGAAAAAAATGCAATTACCGTCCGCAGGCGTTCCGGCGTAAGATGTCAATACGGGATATGGCCACCATGGAGGGCGATGCAAGATTCCACACGTCGTTTCATGCTTTGCACAACATTAACAAGCAGCTGTTGGGGTAATTTATCCCATTCCTCTGTCAGTGCACGGATGAGGGTGTCCTTATTTATTGGAGGGCATTGGCGACCAGCAAGACTCCTCCCCAAAGCATCCCACACATTTTCAATGGTATTCAGATCTGGAGAACGTGCTGGCCATACGAGGCGTTGAATATCCTCGCTCTCAAGACACTCCTGGACAGCGACTGTTCGATGACATGTTGCGTTGTCGTCCATGAAAATGAATCTATCGCCGACAGCACCACGGAAAATGTGAACATAAGGTAGCAGAACATCATTAATGTATCGTTGGCCAGTCATAGTCCCAGTTGGAAGCACATAGAGGGACGTACGGCCATTGATCATGATGCCAGCCCATACCATGACACTACATGTCGGATATCGGTCCCTTTACTGTATGTTTGCTGGACAATATGCAGTACCACTGTCACGCCAGATCAGTTGTCGTCGACAATCAGACGATCGACTGTATCTACTCTCATCTGAGAAGAGGACAGAAGACCAGTCGTTATCAGTCCAATTGCGATGTTGATGGCACGATTGCAAACGAGCGGTACGGTGACGTCTGGACAATGGGATGCACACAACAGGACGGCGGGCGTATAGTCCTCCTTCATGCAAACATCTGGCGACAGTTTTTCGGGAGGTCCGCTTGCCAATAGCAGCCATAAACTGATTTGCTACCTCACTAGCTGTGCTGCGCCGGTGTCTTTTTCTTGATAGCACTATGTACCGATCTTC
Organism: Macrothele yani; assembly: GCA_039090855.1. Lineage (NCBI taxonomy): Eukaryota > Metazoa > Arthropoda > Arachnida > Araneae > Macrothelidae > Macrothele > Macrothele yani. Next base: position 62,550,357 of record CM077029.1, read on the forward strand.
TGCAGGTGTCGTACTGCGAACACGACCTCCCCCCGTGACGTTTGCTACACTCTCCATTTGTTTGAAATGATTTCCAAAGCCTTAAAACAACACTGTGGCTGACGTCGAACTCCCTGGCAACATCTGTTATTTTTCGCCCTTCTTCAATCTTGCCAATAATACGGCCACGCGTAAAATCATCTAGGTGATGTCGGGAAGACATACTGAAAATTGCAAGTTCGTCAATTGATTCTTTCCCTTTCAACTTTGCGTTTGAACAACAACGGTCAATACGCGTCAAATCCTTTATATCTCTTATCAGCGCTACGACGTCACGAACAAGTTCGGCAATCCAAAATTTGCATACGCACAACACGTCTTACTGTATCCCGCACTTATGCTAATTTCCACATTTTCCTGCCTTCCATTTTATGGTTGCTATCGTTGCTATTGTCATCCGTCCTTAGCAATTGTCCGGCAGTGTATAATGTGTACGTAAATCGGATTCGAAAAAAAACTTTTTTCTTAGATCCAATAGCTGGAGCGATAAGAATGAATAAATATCCTTCCGCTTTCCGCTGTTTCTGACGAAAAGAATGAATGTCCTTTAACTTTCCACTCTTTTTGACGAAAAGTATGAATATCCTTCCACTTTCCTTTCTTAGGTTCAGGAATTGCACCTAAGACCATTCACAACTCTATACAGGCACTAGACCTTCATACTAACACCTACATGGAACTACAGATGGCAGCTATCCTGAACACTTGTAGGACAGTAAGGAAGCTCCTGGACAACTATAACAATGATAATAATGTGTTATCGTCAGATTTTTTATTAGGTTCTCTTCTCCAAATTCGAAATATTGCGCTTTATTATCTGGCTTCTGAGCACGTGCTCCAGTATAATACAATAGCTGATGGAATTCGAAAAGTGCTTATCGGCAGCAGTCACTAAGCATCAAGTTTTCCCCACCTTTTCTGTTTGGGGATTCCCCGCCCTCCATGAGCATCTAGCACAGGGACGGTGAACTTATGGTGCACGCAAAAAAAAAAAAAAATTTGACACTTGGCATGCAGTGACTCTCATTGTTTCTTTAAACGATAACCATAATAAAAAAATAAATAAATAATGATCATCATTACTGCCAAATGAAGCAGCTGTTACTAAGAAACATTTTTTTTTAAAATATCGGAGATAGCTCAGAGAAGTTTAGTAAGGCCCGAGAATAGGCATTTGTTTCAGTTTAATGCGTCTTTGGAGGGAATTGCCTTAAAGAGGGCTTCTAGCTAGACAGCGAGATGATGTCGTTAGCTGGATTCGTCTGAGAAGGAGAGAGAAAGGATCTGCCCTGGCCGTAACTCGAAGTGACATTAACCCTTCAACAACCATAACGCCCAGAACGCTCGTACATACAAACGGCCATATCAACCCGAAACGCCTGTCTAGAGTGAGTCAGATTTCCTACCCTTGCTTGTTCTTCAATTTTTTCGACTTATAAGGGACCAGCGGAAGTCACCCTCAGTCAATATTGTTGTTATTAAACAAGCAAGTTAACCAACAGACAATTTCGGCCGTTATGATATTTAGAGTGATACAAGATTTTTGGGTCATGGTCGTTAAAATGTTAAAGGACGAAAGACGAGCAGAGAGTTCAATAACAACAGTAGCACTCCCGATCACCCTCTCTCTCCGGACCAGAAGCAAGGGGAACCAGCAGTTGTTTTTTTACCCGCTCCTTTTTAGCGTCAACGAGAACAACGTAAAATGTTCCCAAAAGACGTCTCACTCCTGCTTGGCGTTTGCGAGAACATGTGACGTCACATAACACGTTTTGAAATCCTCGCGCAGCTCATGGGTAATAACTGAAGTAAACGCTTGGCTTTGGTTTCGCTCTGCTTACAGTTCTCTTCTGTTATTTGGAGTGAAAAGTGGATAAATGATTACTGATAATCAGCTAACGAAAATTCCAACGGGCACGAGAGAGAATTTTTCAGATTACCGCCAATTTGGGCACGCTCTTTCAAAAGAATGTGAAGAAGAACAGAAGACATCCTAGATCAAATTTTTCTTCTGTTGTTTGTGAGTGAAGAATAGAAGATCCCCTCTTGATTTAGGAAGTTTTTCTGTTCTTGATTTGTTGCTGCTAGGCCTCATCTGCGGATCCGGCCAATGACGTACTACAGAGGTGAAAACATGTGTCAAGACGACAAATCTGCAGCCAGACATTCTGTCCGCGTAGCTCAGTTGGGAGAGCGACTTACTCCGGAGTGAGGGGAACACGGTTTCGATGCCCGTCGCGGGCAAACTTGTGGTTTCACAGGCCCGTCTGCAGCTGTGGCAATCTTAAGCCAGCGCTTCTTACCACTCGGCAACCGGGGTGGATAATGCGGATTCGTCAAATGTTAAAAAGTGAGTGGCACCAAGAAATGCGTTTTACTTCAAGATTCTCTTCAATGATGGCCCACAAGTTCATACACTATTCGAAATTTTGTGGTAGGTTGCACCAAAAAGTGGTACTGCACCAGCTGCATTACTTTCTGAGAAAAGGTTGTAACGTACCAGGAGATGTGACGTACCTGCCAGAAGGACGTACACGACATAATGGCAGATAGGAATCAGAATAAAATGTCCGCGTAGCTCAATTGGTAGAGCAACTTATTCCGGAATGAGTGGACCCGGGTTCGAATCCTGGCGCGGATAAAAATGACGGAGAAATTCACTTCGTTATAATGGCGCCCGAACTATCCGGATGACCCGACCGTTCACAATCTCGCAATGGTGTGATGTTATTTCCACACCGCGAGATAGGAAAAATAAGAGCAGCACTTCGAAAAAAAAAAAAATAAGGGGGAGATGATGTAACGTACCAGGAGATGTGACGTACCTGCCAGAAGGACGCACACGACATAAAGGCAGATAGGAATCAGAATAAAATGTCCGCGTAGCTCAATTGGTAGAGCAACTTATTCCGGAATGAGTGGACCCGGGTTCGAATCCTGGCGCGGATAAAAATGACGGAGAAATTCACTTCGTTGTAAGGTACATCATTGTGTGGTGCAAATAAAACCAACACATCATGGTACTAGGTTGTACCACATTATAGTACAAGGTTACATCATATTATGGTGCAAAGTTGCAAGTTGCATCATGTTGCATTGGTTTCGTTTGCACCACCCAGTTTTGTATCTTTTCTCAGAAGCGGTGCGGCTGGTGCATCACCATTTTTTTTGTGGGCAATCTACCACAAAGTTTTTAACAGTGTACTCTCATACATTCCGTAAAGTCTTTCGCAAAAGATCCATAATATTTTTTGCCAATGTTAGGTCTTGGTCTGTTCAATCAGGAATAAACCAGCTGCTACGAGAGCAGTAGGTACATTGCTATCCTTTGAAAAAACAACACAATTTTCTTTTTCTGCAAAAACTATAGGAATAATCGTCCATTCATAATTTAAATTAGCGGATTCTAAGAAACAGAATGAACCAGAATTGAGAGGCATACATCTTCCCAATATTTTTCACTATTTTCGACCTGAGGCATTTAAGAGAGAAATGATCTCCGAAAAACAATCAAACATTGGTGCAAAATATTTAATATTAAGAAGCCATCGCTGTACTCATTTGAATGAAAGCATCAAGACCTATAATGAATTAGCTTTATTTACTTTCCGCTAAGCTAATTATTTTGAATGATTCTCTTCCTACCAGCTAGCTAATGATATACTTGTACTAAGCTTCAAAATAATGAATTCAAAAGGGTGTTGTTACTAGTTAATTACGAACTTAAACAAAGTCTCAACGCTGGTTATTTATAGTAAGCAATAAATGTTATAAACCTAACAGCCAGACAGAGGTCTGACAAAAACTATGAATTGAGAAAGACTGACTTACTGAAAACTTCTTTATTTATCCGACTCTTGGTCAACTAAGGCACACACCACACTTGTAGAACAATAATGAATAATCTCTCCTCATAACAACACAAAGCTCCCCTAAGTCTCGATGAACGCGCCTATATACTAGCTACCACCACGTCATGACTTACACTCATTGCCAGATCTCATTCAGCGGGTGAAATAATATTTCGTTCAGTAGGAAGATAATTTACATAGTAAAATAAAATAACCAGAGATAGTAAAATCAAAAGGAAAGTGAATATAGAGTATACGTTACAGACCCAGTGTGATCTACAAAATTATTTTACATAAATGCATTTTATATAAATAACTTTTATAAGGCATTCATGCTTAATTTTATGTATTATTCAGTAATTCGTGCATAAGTTTACATACTGCTATATGGAAGTGTGATTATTTCTTTCAGCTGGTGTTGTTAACAAAAGAAATACATTGCGGGTCAACAGGGATTCGCTTGAAATATTTATCGGGAATCGAAAAGGATTTTGTTTCAGAAAGGGCGAAAGGTAAGGATGAGTTTATTGAGAAATGAAAATTTGCATTAACTTCTCTTGTTAAATTTTTTTTAGTTATAAACGGCCCTATTGTTTCGTGGATCAGGAAAATGACAAGAGTGGAAGACATCTTGAACAGAGTAAAATCTCTGAAATAGCAATGCTCTGGACATATTGCCAGAAGAACGGACCGCCGATAGACATTAGAAATTTTAGACTGGATTCCAAGGAACAAAAAAATGTGCAGAAGAAGACCACGTGGGAGATGGGTGGATGAAATTCGAAAGCATGCGGGAGTGACATGGAGGAGACTAGCTCAAGACAGATCGTTGTGGGAAAATATTTGGGGGACTTCCATCCAGCAGTGAATTGATAATGTTTGACAATGATGATGATGGTGATGATGATATATGCACTCACGGACAATGAAATTTGCGCACCAAGAAGGAAGCATCGGATTGAACTAAAATTTTATGGACGTAATGATACAGATGAGTGATACACATGATGGCACAAACAGAGCTGCAGGGCAATTACAGAGGAATCTGTGGCACTCAGTCCGGTAATCTTCAATAGCGCGTCGCACCGCCTCGTGCGGCGATAACGCTGCAATACGGTCTGGCATGGAGGCGACCAGACGCCTGATGTTGTCCTGCGACAGACTGGCCCACACGTGTTGGACGGTGTGTTCGAAATCCCGGTTAGTGGGGCACTGCAGCAGCCGGCGTTTCAACTGGTCCCACACATGCTCAACAGGGGACATGTCCGGGGAGCGCGCAGGCTATGGAAGTGTCTGGAAATGACGTAGGCAGTCCTAGGCAACCCGAGCCGTATGCGGGTGGGCATTATCCTGCTAGTATAAAGCACCTGGAATCTCGACCAGGAATGGGAGCACATGGGCCATAGGATCTCCTCCACATACCGCTGGCCGCCAATCATCCACGTACCACTACTAGAGCTGATCGGCTATCGTAGGCAATGGCTTCCTAGACCATAATGCCTGCAGTGGGGGAAGGTGTGGCGCTCGATAGCGAGGTTGGGATTGTACCGTTGACCCGGGGACCTCCACACCAGGACACGATGATCGTTTGTTCCCAAAACAAAGCGGCACTCACCGCTAAATACCACACGTGGCTAGTCTACGGCGTTCCACGTCGCTCTGGCCTGGCACCACTGTACACGGAGCCGGCTATGTTCCGGTGTTAATGGCAGCACACAAAAGGGGCTCTGGGATAGAAGATTCGCTTCCACGAGGCTTCGGGAAATGGTTCGTGTGCACATAGGATCCGCTACATCTGCCTGTACAGTGGACCAAGTCCCCGTGGGATCCGTTCGTGCCTGGCGCGCGGTCTGTCGATCCTCTCTACCAGTGGTCCTCCTGGTCCGTTTGAAGCCACTACGCCGTGTGGCAGTGCCGTCACGTGTCCACTGCTCCCAACACAGTAGGACGATATGGTCAGAACTATCCACGTGGCGGGCTATACGGCGCGACGACCGCCCTGCGGTTTTCAGCCCGATGGTCCGGCTTCTCTCAAAGTCTATAAGTTGCGTTAATCGACGTCTCTGGCATCTGCCCGGCATTCTTGTCATTCTGTACTCTTGCTAGCGTCGACCGGTGCTTTTCGCTTTCACGGGGCATCGACTACACGCCGGTTTATAAGACTGTCGGTTTGTGCTTGCAGCGCCATCACAGGGTGTGTGGTCATGCGCTCTCGCACCAAACGTGGATCATTTGCATACCAGCACGCACTCCAGCTATTTGCAAAGTTTTGCGGTTGTAGCATGTTTTCTTCTATAGGTGCGCAAATTTCATTTTCCGTGAGTGTATATACATAATAGTGGGCGTCCTGAGATTTCAACATTTGTCCATAATCAGGAGGTTTCCGCTATTCCTAAGGTAGACTTCTGAGCCCATCTAAGCTCACGTTACAAAAAAAAAACTACATGCTACGTACAATACATAATTTAAATGAGCATACGTACATTCAACACATAATTAAAATGATGTTTTTGATTAAATGTTTTTTTTTGTTGCTAGTATTTAACAGTGAGAAACAGTAAAATACGTGTAGGACCTAAGTATGTTACACCTGAATTTTACAAGGTGCTTACTTACCGCTCATAATTTAATAAAATCAGTCAGCAATCTTTGTCTGCAAAAAAACCTTACAAAAAGTTTTTTTTTCCTTTTACAACTCGTAGCTTGATTTTCAGTATGTATTGCCAAGCTCTTCAGTGGTGCTAATTCCAACAAATCCCCTTCGTTCATAAAAAAACAAAAACAAAATGTGACTCTTCACTATACTGTCGCACACACATGTCGCACACCTGTTCTACAACTACATTAGATTCTTCCTTTCTTCCTCAATCAAATCTTTTTCACTTATTTGCGTTTTGCCTTAACGTTCAGCAAGAATCCGCACATTCCAATTTTGTTTTTCAGCCACATTTTTAATTTTGATTTCTTCTTTCAACGTTAATCGTTTTTTTTTCCGCCATTTTCAAAACCAACAAGTTATATAATCGAAAATTTCGTACATTCGCTACATGCTACGCAAACACAAAATCAGAGTGCAACCAAAAGAAAAGTGACAGTTGACAGTTTGTACACTATCTACCAACAAGTAATTGGACACCCCTGCAATCGACGATATCTGCAGTCCTGATACACGTCACGGCCGCCGCCGTTAAATATCGTGTGGGAAACAATAACGCAACCAGTCGCATGCAAGATGCCACGCAGTTCGGAGCTCTCTGATTTCGAGAAAGGTATAATCGTCGGGTATGACAGAAATGGCCGATCCATACGTGACATATCCAGCGAGTTGAAGTACCCAAAATCAACAGTGGCCTACGTGATTGGCAAGTGGAAGATGAGAGGTGACTGTCGGAATGTGCCCAAACCCGGCAGACCCACAAAACTGGGAGTTAGAGACCGACGGGTGCTGGCCAGAGAAATTCGGAAGAACCGCACCAAATCGATGGACCACATCCGCGAGGAGTTTCAACAGGCATCCGGGAGTGTTCTTTCGATGAATACCATCCGTAAGGAAGCCCATCTGCTCGGTTATCATGGACTAGCTGCCGCCTACAAGCCTTTGATCACCAAATCTAATAGCGCTGCTCGGCTAACGTGGTGCAAAGAAAGTCGACAGTGGACCGTTGAACAGAGGAAACAGGTTCTCTGGAGTGACGAATCAAGGTTCACCCTCTACCGTTCGGATGGCAGGGTCTGGGTTTGGCGTCTGCCTGGAGAACGCCTCCTGCCGGAATGTAATGTGAAGTTCGGCGGCGGTGGAATTATGCTATGGGGGTGTTTCTCTTGGTATGGTACTGGACCCTTGGTCGCAATTCCTAGAAGACTCAACGCCGAGACCTACTGCACCGTTTTGGATGACCATGCGCTTCCTACGTTGTGGCAGTTTTACGGGGTGGATCCATGTTACTTTCAGGATGACAATGCCACCTGTCATGTTACCAGGTCCACCATGGCTTGGTATGGTGACAATGGGGTTAATCGAATAGACTGATCTGCGCAGAGCCCGGACTTTAACCCTATCGAGCACCTCTGGGACGAGTTGTAGCGTCGACTTAAGGGGTGTCACCACCGTCCGAAATCGGTGAAGGAACTGACCTGTCTTCTCCAAGCCGAGTGGAAGAAAATACCGCTAGCCGTCGTACAACGCCTGGTTGAGAGTATGCCCCGGAGGGTCGCAGCTGTAATCGCCGCTCGTGGAGGCTCCACCAACTATTGAAGGTGAATAAACTTCGTTTTCCTTTGCTATCACAGGTGTCCAATTACTTGTTGGTAGGTAGTGTATAACGAGATAGTGGACTAACTGATTCAGATTTCCGAAACGGCTGCTCAGTGGTCAGCCAGCATGTTCAAGGTCTCATGCGATTTCTCCAAAGAAGGGGAAAATATCGGATTACCAAATGAATTCTGCGCCCTATTGGGAGTAACTTGCTGGGTTTGGTAACAAGACCAGTAGATTTGCAATGGGGTTCTTGAGGACAGAAGTCACGCTCAGGGCCCGATTAAGACCTTAGTCGGCCCCTAGGCTAAGACATTTGAGTGTGCCAGCAAAGAACTTATGACTAAGAATCATTACTGAAAACCATTAAAACATGAAACTAACTACTAAATAAATACACAGTTGACGTTGACCAGGAACATCAAATAGAAGTCATCGCTCTTTCCACGTTTATAAGTGAGTCACGGAAAAATTATCATCGGCCGCCACCGGGAATCGAACCCAGGGTCTTCCAGTTACGCGCCGAATGTGCTTCCACTGCACCACAGCGTCCTCGAAATTCTCCAGACTCACAAACCACATGGCAGATTGCTTCTTGGAGCCCAGCACAATGCTGGAGATTCACCATAGATGAACAGTGGAAGCATATCCGACGCGTAACTGGAAGTCCCTGGGTTCGATTCCAGGTGGCGGCCGATGAGAATTTTTCCGTGACTCACTTATAAACGTGGAAAGAGCGATGACTTCTATTTGATATAACTAACTACTAAATTATCTGCAGAGTTTTCAGAATAAGTCACTGCGTTTTTCATTGGCTCTCATACGAACACGAGTTAAAATCTTAAGATTCTTAGATTTCGTCTTGGATTTTCTAATGATTTAGCATTGTATACCTTTCTTAGTGCATATTGTTTGTTATACAATGTGAAGTCATAGGGTACTTCGACCATTAACGGATTCAAGTTCAAATTGAGAGGTGTGGGTGGATGAAAACGTCACCTATTTTCGCAACGCCACATCACGAAAAGCTGAAACTGTCTCGCCGACCCAGTTGTACACATGAAAACTTCACCTTCGTGAGTCACTAACTTGAAATCTGTTCGTCTTCCAGATTCTGTTTTTGAACAAGTGGAAATCATAGGAGACAAAAGTAAAACCGTTTTATAAACTTCTCTCTCCCTCTCTCTCTCTCTCTCTCTCTCTCTCTCTCTCTCTCTCTCTCTCTCTCTCTCTCTCTCTCTCTCTCTCTCTCTCTCTCTATCTATCTATCTATCTATCTACACTGCTGGCCACCCAAAACGCAACATCAAGAAGGAAGCATCCGATTGGCCTGAAATTCGCAGCATGCATCGCCCGCGAGAGGACATGCAAACGATTAGCATTGCAGGGAATATGCAAATCACGTGCGCCCAGCACGCCACCGAGAAGCACTATAAGAAGGGCGCACAGAAGGCGGGGTGTAAGTAGTGGAAGTGTGTTGTGCTGCCGGACCTGTGCGTGGGAAGCATGCTGATGCCTCGTCGCAGAATACGGCAGTCATTCCGCACGTTTCGGAGTTCGACAGAGGACGAATAGTGGCTTATCGGGACAGCGGTTTATCGTACCGAGACATCGGCGCCCGTTTGGGACGACATCCAGCCACAGTGAGGCGAGTATGGATTCGGTGGGTGCAGAAGGGACGGACGGACCGACGTGAGTGATTGCCGCAGCCGCGGCACACCACGCAACGAGAGGACCGGCATGTCGTGCGGCGAGCATTGACGGCTCGCACCGCCACATCAAGAACGTTAGCGCAGGAATTAGGGTGTGTTGCGCAACAACCTGTTTTTTAAGATTGGTCATGTCAATACACTTTGTTTGCTTTATGAGCTTGCCACGCTCGAGTTTAGCATTGAGTGCATCTTACATCTTACCATTCTATGGTCCCTACCTGTGTTGAACTTCCTCAGCACACTGCAGTCTTCCATGACAAATATCTTGTTACACATAATAAAATCAATTTCACTTGTCAACCCATCGGGATGCCTCCATGTCCATTTCCTTTGTAGCTTTTTCTTGAAAAAGGAGTTCATGATGAAAAACCTTTCTGCCTCTGCAAACTCTACGAGAGTATTTCTACGCTGATTTCAGTTGCCATGGCTGAATTTACCTATTGAAGTTTCATTCTGTTGCTGTTTCCCTATTTTCGTATTGAAATCTCCCATAATGATCTTCAAATGCTGTTTGCCTTTATTATTTAGATGACGAATTTCCTCATAAAATTCTTCAATTTCTTCTTCAGGATGACTTGTGGTAGGTCCATAAGCTTGAATAATCTAAGCCGGGTATCTTCTTGAGAATTGGACTAGTCGCGCAGCTCTATCCGAGGAACTTTCAACTTCTAGAACGTTATCCTTCAATTTTTGTTTATTATAAATCCAAAATCACTAGTTCTTCCAGTATCTGTCCCGCGATAGTAGAAGATATGTCCACTTTTTAGTTCAATGAGATTTTCTCCTTTTCTCCTTACCTCACTTAGCCCGGCGATGTCCCACTTGATGTTTTGTAGTTCCTTTTCCAATTCAAGGAGCCTTGAGTCAGAAGATAGGGGGCGTCCATTGAAAGTACCCAAAGTCAGCATCAGATGGCAGACTAGTCCTGTCCTCCGGTGATTCTTAGATCCTTCTGCCTTCATGTCGCACTGGCCGCTGCCTTGGTCAGGTAAATTCCAGCTGCCGGAGACTGAGGGCCAAGATTTAAGTTGTGGAGTCATTTTGGAGGGGTTTGGCCATAACTCCCCACGCTGACCAAGCGGATTGCTGAGTGTGGGATAGCATTTTCTCTAATCCCGATAGTACAGTTATACCACTATTGGAGATCGTCAGAACCCCTTTAGTGGGAACAGAATGCACCACGAGAAGGCGGGGTTCACATTTGTCAAGGAGATTCTGTAATATGTTGCGAATCACCTGACCTCTTGCATCCCATGTAAATAATGTACATATATATGTACACAAATGTGTCTTGAATAAATAATGGAACCTCATATTAATGGAATCCTGAAGCTACTTCAAATAAGGGCATACTTCATTCATTCAACTGTAGAGGATAAAACGAACAGAAATATGGGGCCTGCCAGGAGAAATAACTGCCTGGAACAACGACCGCTGCACCACAGTGTCATGAAATTCGAACTCAGTTTGTTAACCCATATAGTCTAATAGCTTGTCTACACGTTCCAGTGCCTCTCTGCTGCTCATCCTTCCTGTTTCACCTTTATCTACATTTTCTTCTTCCCCCACTTCAACTGGTTCTCCTTCAGTCACTGCTTCCAAAATCTCTTGGTGTCATAAAATCCTATATCTTTCATCGCTGTTGTCTTTCTCCAGTCACTCTTCCACGTCTTCTTTATTTCCATTTTCAAATCCTTGAATACCAAAATGATTTCAACATAGCCCGTTGCTGTTACCTCTTCGTCGGAAGAACCTACCTCCTTTTCGACATCAGGGATCAGTTTTTTCCAGCCATGAATTACTGTTGAGCTTTTAAAAACTTCATTCCAAGCGTTAGCAATGAGATTTACTGCATCAAAAATCGCAAGTTTCTTCCAGAAACTCACAAGTTTTTCATTTTCTTCAAGTACCAATCTCAGAAAAGTTTTTCTGTAACTTCATTCCAAGCGTTAGCAATGAGATTTACTGCATCAAAAATCGCGAGTTTCTTCCAGAAACTCACAAGTTTTTCATTTTCTTCAAGTACCAACCTCAGAAAAGTTTTTCTGTAAATGCATTTCGTTGCTGATATGATCCCTTGCCCTATAGGCTGGATCAGTGACGTCACAATATGAGGAAGAGGAACTTTAAAACGTCTCCAATACTAGAACAAAGATCAGTGGGATGGCATGACGCATTGTCAAGTAGAATTGCTTTTTCTAACCACTCACTTACATGTGGTACACATTTCTTGTTGAACCACCTTGTAGCAAGTCGATACCAATCCAAGTGGATGACTGGGCATTACAATAAACAGGGATTTTATTTCCAAAATTATTTCCAAACCTTCAAAACTCTTACTGTATTTTGGCATTTTATTATTTCTATGTTTTTTTAGCGATGCGCGAATAATCGGGAGTTCAGTGTGTTTATTTTTAATACACTAGCACGCGTCGTCTAAGTGTGATAAGAAGCTGTCATGATCTATTCAAATCACGGAAAATGGGGAAAACTAATTTTTGTTGGAGGAGGAGCCTTAAATATTTCTTCGCAAGGGGCTCCGCAGTTTTTCGCTGCGCCTCTGTTGAAATGTTCACGTCAAGGAGAGAGATGAGTTCAATGAAAATTGTTGGAAAAAGTGCGTAACGGGTAGCTGAGACAAAAAATGTAAAGGTACGTCATTTCTCTATACTGTGCATCTTTCTGTAATTGTGATTGGTGGAAGGCATTAGAAGGTGCCACTTTTTTTAATTTGATTTGTGTCATATCTGCCAGAATGAAGCCGATTTTCTGATTATGTTGTTCATCATTTGTTTTAGTCTTATTCTGTGCCGTGCAGGTCGCAAAGAAAGTGAAACATCTTCTTTATCTATTTTTTTAGAAAAGAAATTAGCTACACTAAAAAGGGAACTCATTATCTGCAGATGGCTATCGTCAGCATTTCTCAACTTCAAGAAATGCTTTCGATAATTTTTTTTTATTTAACCCTATCTTTCTTTTCCCGATCCCGAAGACATATTGCAGAGAATGAGATGATACTGTATATCCTTTTCTGCTTCCTCATTGCCGTGATTACAGGAAATCAAGAAACGTTTGAAACCCATTATGCATACCAATATCTTGGCTTCTCTTGCGATAAAACCAGATGGCATACAGTAGAAAGTTCAATATAAATCCTATGGATTCCTTGAATTAAAAGGTAAGCTATTGATTGAGTTGGTGCAAATGAAATGTCTGAAATGGGAGTGCCACCTGCAAACCCTCATAACAGTCGTAAGCTCCTACCCACAAAGTCAGTGCACACGCATCTGGCCACTGAATTAGAAACCTTTCTGCAAATATACGTAAACGTCACTTATCCAGCGTAGATGCAAAACACGTAGTCACGTGCACCACCACGTGATCTCTGCAACTATTTAAGACTGCTGCTTTTCAGTAATCATCAGTAGTATTGATCACAATGGGAAAAGCAAAGGATCTTAATATTTTTGATCTTTATATATTTTTTTATACTTTAAGAGTTTATTGTGGGTGTCTGTCTGGCTCGAGGGCAACTATTTAAGACTGTATAACGAAGTAAATTTCTCCGTCATTTTGGTCCACGTCGGGGCTCGAACCCGGGTTCCCTCAATCCGGAATAAGTCATTCTACCAATTGAGCTACGCGGACGTTCGTTCTGACTACTATCTGCCTTTATGTCGTGTGCGTCCTGCTGGCAGGTACGTCACAACTGCAACTCGTCAGTAATCATCAGCAGTGTTGATCACAATGGGAAAAGCAAAGGATCTTTTGGAGTTCAATAAAGGGTTTATTGTGGGTGTCCGTCTGGCTCGAGGGCAACTATTTAAGACTGCTACTCGTCAGTAACCATCAGCAGTGTTGATCACAATGGGAAAAGCAAAGGATCTTTTGGAGTTCAATAAAGGGTTTATTGTGGGTGTCCGTCTGGCTCGAGGGCAACTATTTAAGACTGCTACTCGTCAGTAACCATCAGCAGTGTTGATCACAATGTAAAAAGCAAAGGATCTTCCGAAGTTCAATAAAGGGTTTATTGTGGGTGTCCGTCTGGCTCGAGGGCAACTATTTAAGACTGCTACTCGTCAGTAACCATCAGCAGTGTTGATCACAATGGGAAAAGCAAAGGATCTTTTGGAGTTCAATAAAGGGCTTATTGTGGGTGTCCGTCTGGCTCGAGGGCAACTATTTAAGACTGTTACTCGTCAGTAACCATCAGCAGTGTTGATCACAATGGTAAAGGCAAAGGATCTTTCGGAGTTCAATAAAGGGCTTATTGTGGGTGTCCGTCTGGCTCGAGGGCAAGTATTTAGGACTGCTACTCGTCAGTAACCATCAGCAGTGTTGATCACAATGGGAAAAGCAAAGGATCTTTTGGAGTTCAATAAAGGGTTTATTGTGGGTGTCCGTCTGGCTCGAGGGCAACTATTTAAGACTGCTACTCGTCAGTAACCATCAGCAGTGTTGATCACAATGGGAAAAGCAAAGGATCTTTCGGAGTTCAATAAAGGGTTTATTGTGGGTGTCCGTCTGGCTCGAGGGCAACTATTTAAGACTGCTACTCGTCAGTAACCATCAGCAATGTTGATCACAATGGGAAAAGCAAAGGATCTTTCGGAGTTCAATAAAGGGCTTATTGTGGGTGTCCGTCTGGCTCGAGGGCAAGTATTTAGGACTGCTACTCGTCAGTAACCATCAGCAGTGTTGATCACAATGGGAAAAGCAAAGGATCTTTTGGAGTTCAATAAAGGGTTTATTGTGGGTGTCCGTCTGGCTCGAGGGCAAGTATTTAAGACTGCTACTCGTCAGTAACCATCAGCAGAGTTGATCACAATGGGAAAAGCAAAGGATCTTTCGGAGTTCAATAAAGGGTTTATTGTGGGTGTCCGTCTGGCTCGAGGGCAACTATTTAAGACTACTACTCGTCAGTAACCATCAGCAGTGTTGATCACAATGGGAAAAGCAAAGGATCTTTCGGAGTTCAATAAAGGGTTTATTGTGGGTGTCCGTCTGGCTCGAGCTATGATTTTGAAAACAAACTGGTTTCTCAAAAGGTGAGATATTCCGGGTTCGTAAGCAGTGGAAAAATAACGAACATTACTTATCTAAGAGGCGCAACTGTGGTGCGACGATCAATCTGTCAGGAACGAGATTGCGTTGTCGTTTAAGTAGTCTTATACGAAGAAACAGACTTCTCGTGTTCGGCAATTGACCGAAACATACAATAAAGGCTGTTCCAGACCATACCTCAAAGAATCATGCTCAGCGAGTTGACGTGGATCGATATTGGCAATGGCAAGCTTATATACACTGACGGAAAAAAATCCCAACACCAAGAAGGGGTTGTGTTAGATAAACGAAAGTTGGTAGGCTGTGAGAGTACATCTGTAAGATGACGTCTATGCAAATTTCGCGTTCAGCGCATACGTGTGGCGATAATAGCACCCCTCGGAACATGCAAAGCAGATTTGCTTTAAATACGCGCTGTAACGTTCGTGAGCGTTATTTATCGTTGAGATTCGACGTAGTGTATTGATGTTAGTCAAGAATGCCTTTAAGAAGACGAAGAAGCCATTATCAACAGCTCACGGAGTTTGAACGAGGTCGTGTAATAGGGCTACGAGAAGGTGGATTTTCGTTCCGCAATATTGCAGAACTACTTGGCAGGAATGTAGCCACTGTGCATGATTGTTGGCAGCGGTGGTCAAGGGAAGGTACTGCCTCAAGAAGACCGTGTTCTGGCCGGCCACGTGGCACTACTGAGAGAGGAAGACCGCCGTGTACGGCGTATGGCCGTGGCGCATCGTACCGCGTCTGCGGCAGCAATTCGAGCAGCAGTTGCCACCACAGTGACACAACGAACTGTTACAAATCGGTTACTTGAAGGACAGCTCCGAGCCAGACGCCCTGTAGCGTGCATTCCACTTACTCCAAACCACTGCCGTTTGCGACGTCAGTGGTGTCAAGCTAGAGCTCATTGGAGGACGGAGTGGAGATCTGTTGTGTTTTCTGATAAAAGCCGGTTCTGCCTGGGTGCCAGTGATGGCCGTGTGTTGGTTAGAAGGAGGCCAGGTGAGCGTCTGCAACCAACCTGTCTGCGGCCAAGACACACTGGACCTATACCTGGAGTTATGACAGCAATTTCCTATGACAGCAGGAGCACTCTCGTGGTTATCCCACGTACCCTGACGGCACAGTTGTACGTCGGTCTGGTGATTCAACCTGTTGTGCTGCCATTCATGAACAGCATTCCAGGGGTGTTTTCCAACAGGATAACGCTCGCCCGCATACCGCTGTTGTAACCCAACATGCTCTACAGAGTGTCGACATGTTTCCGTGGCCTGCTAGATCACCAGATCTTTCACCAATCGAGCACGTATGGGACATCATTGGACGACAACTCCAACGTCACTCCCAACCAGCATTAACTGTCCCTGTATTGACCGACCAAGTGCAACAGGCATGGAACTCCATCCCACAAACTGACATCCAGCACCTGTACGATACAATGCATGAACGTTTGCGTGCTTGCATTCAACATTCTAGCGGTTACACCGGTTATTAATGTACCAGCATTTCACATTTAAAGTGGCTCTTCTCGCGCCTACATTAAGCTGTGATCTTGAAACCTTAATCGATTAAATATGTTACCTATACAAATGTATTGCCGCCATTTCATTCCTCTACAACTATTTTTTCGTGGTGTTGGGATTTCTTTTTCGTCAGTGTAGAAACCTCTGATTTCTACGAAGAAGCGGAAAGTTCGTCTACAGCGGTGTCAGCTGTACACTGAGAGACTGGAAAACAGTGATGTGGTCCGATTAGTCATGGTGCACCTTGTTCTGAATCGATGGTAGGCAGATAGTTTGGCTGGAGTCCCGAGAAGCAACGATCCTAGCTTGCTTTGTAAACACAACTCAAGGTTCTAAAAGTGGTATGATAGTGTGGGAAGCATTCTGTCGGTATGGAACGGTCCCCTGATATTGCTAGGAGGTCGGATGTCCTGCAAGGCTTATCCGAACATTGTTGCTGAACAAGTCCATCGTGCAATATTGACTTTTTGTCCAGCAGGAGACGGCTGCTTCATGGACGACAATGCTACTATCCATCGTGCAAGACGTGTTCAGCAGTGGTTCAACGAACATAACAGCGACTTCCACGATCTTCCCTGCCCACTACGAACCCCGGATCTGAATCGCATTCAGAATGTATGTTACATGTTAGAAAAGAGATCCAGGAGCAAAGTAATCTTTTGGCAAATCTGAGCCAATTAAAGGACTGCCTGATTAACCCCTGGTATGCCGCAGACGTAAATGCACTCAATTACCTCGTTGAATCTATACCAAACAGCATAGTGTTGTAATTTGGGCTAAATGTGGTCCAACCCTGAATTGAATAAAAGTTTCTAATTCAGTGGTTAGCACTTGTAGTTCTCTTCTGCATCGGTACACTTCTGCCAACGGGTTACGATGCTGTGGATTTCACAGCGATAAAACTCTGGACTCTGTGAGGCAAAGAAGGTGGCAATGGCTCGACACATAGCTTTGTCATTTGGAAAGGTCTTCTCCACCAGAAAATTGCCCAGATGCTAGAAGAGGTGATAAAGCGTGGAAGCAAGATCAAAGGAATATGTAAAGTGCAGCAGAGTTTTGTAGTGTGAATGGTGGATTTGTTGGATGGTCCTTTTGGAGACATGTGGGTGAGTGTTGTCATGCAACAGAAGGACCCCATGTCTCTTGATCAAAAGTGGCTTCTCAGTACGAAACTACTTATTTGCTGATTTGCTGCATTTCAGCACAACAGCGGTTTGAATCGATAATCTCACCTGGTCGGAGAAATGAATGATTGATCAAGCCGGCAGCAGGCCACCATACTAGAGCCAACACTTTCCGCGGACGCAGGAATGGCTTTTGACAGTGTTTAGTTAGTTATATTGCATCCCACCCAATTTTCATTACAGCTTACGACGTGATGAAGTCGTAAGCTGTCGGTCTCTGCCTGGAAAGGAAGGAAATGCACACCTCCGTATCGCGTTTCTTACTGGTGAGTGTCAATTCGTGTGGCATGCAGGCATGCAGTTTTTTCACCTTCTCTAGGGCCACCAGGCGCTGGGAGACCGTCGAATTAGGAACACGGACCTTTGCTACGAACTCGTGATAATTTGATGTGGTCAACTTCCACGTTACAGAGGTTGTTTCACGTTTATAGTGACAAAGTTTGCAGGGTCATACAATTATGAAATACCATGGCGCCAACTTCTGTTGTGTTCTATGTGCCTACCCTGTTCCTTCTGCAGCGCAAATTCCACTGCAGCAGGCTCCTTTGTAGACTTTCAAGATCAATTCTCCCCCACTTCTCTGTGCAAGGTTTTCAAAGGCCGTCAATTGTTTTGGATCGTCTACTTTTGAGAGCTCGTTTAAGTAACCAGAAGCCGCAGAAATCCGTGGCAAGGGCATCTGCAAATTTGACAGGAATTGAGGAGAATGGTATAGCGTGAATCCAGGGCTCACCTTCCATCTTCTACGTGTATGCCACTGTGGACTAAAAGCTATGCCTGGAAGCCTTATCTTGGTGAATACATACATTTGAAACCATAGCATCGTATAAGGATATAATTTCTTCACGATAAATTGGGCCAAAAATGTTTGTCTGATGATCAGCAGGATTAATTTTTGCATTATTCGCAACCTTTTGCAGCTTTAATTTGCCAATATAACAATAGCCTTCCACAACCACAAATCCATATGAAAAACGTTTTTGCATTTACGTACCCATTGTGGATATGCCTTCGCATCCTGTTCTTGATAGTATATTACCCGGATTTTGTTTGTGTCACTAAGATACATTTATTCTTCATCCAAAGTGACCACAAACTTCCACCTGTCCTTTGCTAGGTGTCTCTCATACAGTTTCCTGCAGTTCGTCATCTGCTCGGAATTATGGCGCCGTAGGAGCTTGTGGACGTTAGGCTTAAGTCGCTTTTGTAAGTGTAGCTCAGATTTGATAATGCGGTTTACATTTGCCTGTGAGACACCTATATATTGTGCAATGCATTTTTGCGTTGCTGGATTATCTTTCTTTAAGAGAGACCTGACTGTGCGCACCACCTAGCGGTCCTCTTTGTTTAAGGGTGTTTTCTCCGTGGCGCCCGTGCACCACTCGAGCAATCTGTAAAGTTCTCTTTTGCACGCTTAATTACTTGACATATGCCATATTTAGAAATCGCATAACCATTTTCTTTGCATCTTTTTTTTTTGGATTGCTGTACACGAATAACCTTCTTCGGAAAGAGCAATTTTGTACTACCTCCCAGAAAGGAATCATCCGTGGACACATCACTGTGAAAGCAAAAAAAATTACAAATGCTCTTAAAGCGGAAGGCTGCAATTGCACAATGCCGCCCCGGTGGCGCAGTGATCTAAGCGATGGCTTCTGATCATTCGTCCGAAAGGGGTCCGGGTTCGAATCCCGGTGTGGCATGGATGTTGTGTTTGTCTTACGGCACTGGCTCTCTTTCTTTTCCCTGGAGTCAGTTACCATAAATTAGGGACGGGCAACTGCTTATAGCCCATTGAGTTGCTCATAGTGGTCGTTAAACCTCCAAAAAAAAAAAAAATGCACGATAAACATAGTTACGAAATCGTGACGCACACGATTTGCATATGACGCGCATTTTACTTTGTCACTATAAACGCAAATCAACCTTAGTATTCTTCAGCTCCTTATCCGTTACACCTGCTTAAGGACGACCGCGATACGCATTTGCAAAGGACGTGTCTCCTTCTTGGAATTTTGCAAACCATCGAGCGTACGGCGCGTTCATTGCAGTACCCTTCCCAAACGCTATGTAAATGTTTCGGGCCTCCATGCCAGGGGAATGTCCACGTTAGAACTTATACAGAGAAATTCGCGAAATTGGCCTATCTCTATGGTTCGTTTTGAACGAAGCCTGTGGACACGCGATTGAACTTTGTCACGAAATGAGGCACATATACGATACGATAATTTCTGTAGGTTTAGAAAAATTAAATAATTCTAAATATTAAATTATAGATAATTCTAAATATTATATAATAATTTCACACCTCTTGAAGGTAACACTGGACATGGCTCAACCGAGAGAACAAGCTGGATTCAGGAGTGGCTACAGCACAATAGATCATATCCACGTACTGAGAGAACTAATTGAAAGAGCGAGGGAATATGAACTTCCATTGCGCATGGCTTTTATCGATGATGAAAAACCCTTTGATTCGGTGAAACCATCAGCAGTTACAATGGCTCTGAAATGCTGCGGTATTGAAGATGCATACATTAATATTATTAATAACATCTATGAAAATGCAAGTGCAAAGATTCGGCTGTTTGAAAATACAACACACATAAAAATTGGAAAGGGAGTGAGACAAGGTGACACCACATCTCCGAAGCTCTTTAATGCCACATTGGAAAATGTCTTTCAATCACTGAGCTGGGAAAACAAACGGATAAAGATTAATGGAGATTATCTAACCCACCTTCGTTTTGCTGATGACGTAGTCATTTTTGCAACTACCCCATCAGAGCTGCAGAGTATGATCCAGGAACTTGCTGCCAAGAGTAAAGAAGTGGGATTAAAAATGAACTTTCAGAAGACAAAAGTGATGTTCAATGCTTTTACAAGAAATGAAGATTTATCGATTGATGGAGAAAAGCTGGAGATAACAGATGCGTACGTTTATCTTGGACAGCAGATATCAAGTGAGGGTCAGGTCACATTGATGAAGAAATTAATCGGCGTGCAAAACTTGCCTGGAGAGCTTTTGGAAGAAGCAGCATAATTTTCAAGAGCAATATGCCATTATGTCATAAAAGAAAAGTGTTTGATCAATGCCTCCTTCCAGTGCTTACGTATGGTGCAGAGACGTGGACCTTAACTAAAAGAGACATACAAAGGCTGCAGACAACTCAAAGAAGCATGGACTGGTGCATGCTTGGTATAACCAGGAGAGATAAGAAGAGAAACTCGTGGATCCGAAAAATGACGAGAGTGGAAGACATCATGATCAGAGCTAAATCCATGAAAAGGCAATGGGCTGGACATACTGCCAGAAGGACAGACCATCGATGGGCAGCCGAAACTTTAGATTGGATTCCAAGGGACAGGAAAAGACCCAGAAGAAGACCACATGGGAGATTGGTGGATGAAATTCGAAAGTATGCGGGAGTGACATGGAGGAGACTGGCACAAGACAGACCGTTGTGGAGGAAACTTGGAGGGACCTTCGTCCAGTAGTGGATTGATAATGGTTGACAATGATGATGATGATGATGATTAAATAATACGAGCGGGAAAGAGTGTTTTCTTAGTATTTTTGAGTGTGTTTTTTTTAAGTGTTTTTAAAGAGAATAGTGAAGTAACAGAATCGATGGAGTGTGCTGATTAGGGTGTACACACTGTGTCTGCGCCCTTAAGGGCTTAGTAGAAAATAGTACAACCAAAAAACATTCTAACAATTTTGCCTAACAAAAATAAATAAATCGTGTCCGACGTAGAACGAGCAGCAAATTAAGGGAAAGGAAGGGAAAGATTTAAAAAGAAGCAAAACATTTCGTTTCAAGTGTTGGCAAAAGATGGTAAAGTTAGTGAGAAAATTTTTATTGGGGAAGAAGGGAGGGTTAGCCGCGCTGAGGTAATTAATTCCATGGAGACTTGATGAAGACGCATTGAGTACGCTTTATTTCGTGGTAATTCCTTGGGGCTGGGCTAGTGGCGTGGAAATTATGGAAATATTTGGTAAGAATAAGAAAATGAGGCACACAAAGCGTACACAATATATGTATATCAACCTTATGACGTTGCTGGACACCATTCCGCTGGAGGGGTCGAGCATGTCCACTCGCTGAGAGCGGACGTTTCATCAGCACCGACTCAATAAAAGAGAGAGAGAGAGAGAGAGAGAGAGAGAGACTATGGCTTCTAACACACCATAACTTTCCTTGAGCCAAAATAATTTGTCAGCACTGAACTGTAACTTAGTTTAATTAAAATGGTAGTAAAAAATGTGTTCATATATTTGAGGTAGGATATACATTTGTATATTCCGAAATTTAGAAAAAGAAATTCGAGCACATTTATGTATAGAATGCCTTGAACTAAGAAGGAAAAAAGAAACTATAAATGCAGACGATAAAATCAAACTTCTCACCAGCTCAGATGAAGACCTGTTTTGGTTTTGTTTAGTTTTCCATAAATTTCTGTCTGTTCCTTAAAAGTGAATATTATCATATGATGATCGTACATTGTTAATATTACACTGGCGTGCAAAAATTAAGGACGAGACGGTTTTTCGAATGTAACGTCGTGCAGAAGTGCTCCACATCGACTCAAATCATACCATAAGATCCCTAAGATGTAAGAATATGGGACAAGTGAGCAAAACCGTACAAACAAGGAATCCAAAGGATACAAAGGCACTTTATTGAAAAGGTAGCTTCGAGCACAACTGGACAGAAGACAGAAACGTCCATGTCACAGGCGGCTGCCAAGAAATATCCAGTCTTTAGTAGGGGATATGAACACCCCTGACTGCGTTGCAGGATTTACAACGTCTGTCCATGCTGAGGACGAGGTTGTCAAGGAGCTGTTGAGGCATCGCGGCCTATTCCTCTTGTAGCGCCAATCGCAGCTGCGGAATCGTTGCTGGCGGCTGGTGACGTGCTGCCAAGCGTCTCCCGAAAAGGTCCCACACGTGTTCGATTGGATTTAGGTCCGGGGACCTTGCGGGCCAATCCATGCGTTGAATATCTTCACTCTCTAACAGCTCTGCGGCAGCCACTGTGCGATTAGGTGTAGCGTTGTCGTCCATGAAGAGGAACTCAGGACCCACAGCACCTCTAAACAGACGCACGTGAAGCAGGAGAACCTTGGTATATACAATAGCGGACACCAGTGACTGAACCTCCTTGGAAGATGTGGAGGTCCGTACGGCTACCAAACATGATACCGCCCCAAACGAGAACTCCGCCACCTCCAAACCGGCCCCTTTCGATGATGTTGGAGGTGTGATTGCGTGTTCCCTGCTCTCTCCAGATGTGTATACGTCCAGAATCGCTCGTCAGACTAAATCGGCTCTCATCCGTAAAGAGAACTCGACCCCATTGCTAATGTGTCCAGTTCTTGTGTTCCTGGCACCACAGAAACCGCCGTCTCCGACGAGCAGGCGTTAATGGCACACACCGTACTGGTCGTCGTGCAAATAGACCACCTTTGTGCAGCCTCCTGGCCACGGTAAAACCCGATAACGGACGTCCAGTTGTCTGTTGGATGTACCTTGCGATTTCTATCGCTGTCTGCCGTCTGTCTCTTCTAGCCTGTAGGACAATAGACCGGTCGTCCGCCGCCGTCGTTGCTCGTGGACGACCACTGCTAAACTCTCGGACAGCTGTTCCTGTCGTTTGAAATGCTCTCCAAGCTCGTGAAACGATGCTGTGAGCTATCCCGAACTCCTCGGCCACACTAGTCACACTTCGACCTTTTTCCAACTTCTCAATGACGCTACCTCGGGTGAAGTCATCAAGATGTCGTCTACTGGATTGCCTGTTGGCCATATCATACGGTGGCAGCAACTCGACGTCGTTCAAACCGATGCACACCGTGTAATAGCTTTCTCCGAATTGCTGAGCGTACACCGCCCGTGTTCTTTATACCCTTACGACACCCGCCCCCTCTCCCGTCATGCTGCATATATGCGCATGCCGTACCGTACCGGACCCTAGTCTATCTCCTGAGTGGTCTTTCGGTCCGTTCTGACCGCTCGTTCCGCTGTTATGCTAATTTCCCCTCTTCGTCTTTAATTTTTTCACACCAGTGTATGTTGTTTATGATATGTATATTGTCTATTATCGTATATTGTTTATTTAAATGTATCCACTTGTCATTTACTGAAAATATATTTCACAGTTCCCTTTTTGTTTTATTTTTCAGTTTCCTTGTCTTGCCGTTCTCAAGACATATTGGTTAGCCTGAATTTTTCAGAACCTTTCAGAGGCCTTGTACATGCTGGGAAAAAAGACAGTGGTTGCAGCTTAAAGGGAAATGGAGAAAGTAACTATTTCCTGAGTGTTCCTCTCACTTCCTGTGGGACCATTCACGTGGTACGTCTTTTCTTTTGATTCTCTCCCTCTCTCTCTCTCTCTCTCTCTCTCTTTTATCGGTTTGAATATCTGTTTGTGTCACCTGAACGGTATTACGATCAATGGGATCTATCCATTTAGTTAGAATTTTTGTTAATAAATACCATTATGTTAAAATCAAAATTGCGAAATTTGACGTTTATCTGTTGCTTCTTAGCTATTACTTGCGAAAACAGATGTGCCACACAAATGGAGTCTTGTTTTTGTGAACGAACAAATGACCAACCAAATGAAACATCAGAAAGGCGGGATACCAGCCTCGAGTGACGCACACACACACACACACACACACACTACCTGAATAAGGACGCAGGATCTGGGTAATATTCAACGATGGGGAGAGATCGATTATACACAGTACCGCTTGAAAATTATTTCACTTTGTGATTTTTAAATAAACAAATATTTTCTTTCACTTTTACAGTAGGTACGTTTTTCGTGCTGCAAGTAATACTCATAAAGATGAAGATTCTGTCACACAAAACACGATAATCAACTTGAACAACAACCACGTTTGACCATATGATGAAACATTAAGTTTACACATTTAATCTGATTTTAAATGGTATGTATAAGTTTAAAAGCATACGATAGTTAAAACGCAAGATCTTTCGATCATACTAGTGATCTTCATCAGGCTACACACACAACGGCACAAGGCTCAAATGACATGCAACATATATACGATTCGATGGCGTGAGAGTGTAATTAGAGCGCATGCTCACAAAATCGCTTGTATGACGTGAGAACGGGCTCACACTCAACAGATAGCTAGTGGCACACAACTGGTATAGCTAATGGCATACATATACCCTTATGGGACGATGTCCAAATCCTCACTACTCACAGCAGCAACAGTATGACCCTTTTTGCTGAAAGTCTATATATTCATCATTATGGAGGAATTTGTTGTATAATGATGACATACCATCTCTACTTCCACGTGTATGAACTACTTTAATGGAACATAGTGCAAATAATAATAAACATAGTGGGATCCTTAGCACTCATCTGTTATAATCTTGATTCAGGTTACCCACTGTATTTACTCGTTTTGTCCCTCCGTTTCTCAACAATCTTTGTGAGCATGCGATCTAATTATATTCTCACGTCATCGAATCGTACATACACTGAAGAGCAATTGAATTACAGACAGCTGGCGTTATGAAAATGTGGCGCTGTGGGTGGCCCTGTAAACGGAAAGGACATGACGTATGCAGCGATCCGACAATATAAGTAGTGATGCGACGGGAATCAGTAAGAGTCGGACACAATATGAGTAAGACGAAGGATCTAAGCGCATTTGATCGTGGGCAAATTGCTGGGGCCCGACGAATGGGTCACTCCATCTCGAAAGTCGTGCAGGCACTGGTATTTTCACGAGCCACTGTGTCACGGGCGCACCGTGAGTACATCGAATTCGATGAAACCATCCCTGCAAGGGCCAACTGCCGTGGACAACAGCGTGTGGATGAGCGGGGTCATCGTCGGCTAGCTCGCATTGTAACAGCGGATAGACGGGCCACAGTGCAAGAAATCACTCGGCAATTTAACGCCGGTGCACAAAAACGTGTAAGCAGCCACACCATCCGGAACCATCTTCTCGCTATGGGGTACAGTTGCCATCGTCCCACGATGGTACCGCTGCTGACCTCACATCACAGGGTGCAAAGATTAGCATGGGCGCGGGAACGTCGCCACTGGACCCTCGACATGTGGAAAAATGTTGCCTGTACTGATGAGTCGAGATTCACGTTGGTACATGTGGATGGCAGGATACAAGTACGGCGTAAACCACATGAAGCGATGGGTACTTCTTGCCAGCAGGGTACTCTTTAAGCTGGTGGGGGTGGCATTCTCGTCTGGGGACTGTTTACGTGGACTGAAATGGGACCCCTGGTACGTGTGACATCGTCCCTCACAGGTCAACGTTAGCGGTATATCCTGGACGATCATTTGCTCCCGTTTGTGCGTCTTCAACATCCCACTGGGGACCTCAAACTCCGCCGACGTGACCTCGCTTTTTTTACCCAGCTAGGTCACATGACCTCAATCCCATCGAGCACATCTGGGATGCCATGGAGAGAGATGTTCGAGGCTCTGACCCCTCCATCAAATCTTCGTGAACTGTGGGAGCTTGTTCAGGGGTCGTGGATCCGTATGGCTTCCCGACGCTTCCGGTGTCTTGTCGAGTCCATGCCGAGACGAATCGCCGCCGTCATCAGGACGAAAGGTGGTGCTACACGTTACTAGACAGGTATCTCTAATTCAATTGCTCTTCAGTGTATGTTGCATGTCGTTTGAGCCTTGTGCTATGGTGTGTGTAGCCTGATGAAGATCACTAGTGTGATCGAAAGATAGTTTTTAAACTTGTACATATCTTTTAAAATATGTTTCATCATTTGGTCAAACGTGGTTGTGGTTCAAGCTGATTATCGTGTTTTGTGTTTTTCTTCAACACCAGGACGCCAAGCAGTGGCGTACCGTAAAAACTTGGGGCCTCCCCGCAAAAAAATTTTTCGAGGCCCATTTGCGAAAATCCATTAGCTTTCAATTACTGAAATTTTTAACTTCCATATTATTAACTATGCTTTATGGGTGTTTTAATAAATCAAATTCTTTGGAACTACGAGAATTTTTCATAAAATCAGAATTATTCCACTTTATTGCGTGAAACACAAATGTGTACGTTGTAATTAAAATGATTGCCCTGGTTTTATACCAATAAGAATTACTGCAAAATACTTAGGTCAAACTTAATCATATCATGCAAAATTTATTATTTTAAAGAACTAAGGTCTTCTTTGAAATGCCACACGATTCGTCACAAAACGTACAACTGTCGTGTGACTAATGACTTTTCCGATTTATAAGAAATGTCACAACATAAGTAAAAAAACAACTAAGTGACGAATAGGAACTGTAGCACAAAAAACGTAAGGCTACTTAAATTATATACTCTGAAATATGAGGAACGCACCTGACATAATGCCATAACGTTTTGCCCATAGTAAAAACAAATTCTTTTACACTTATATAAAAAATAACACAGGTCTCTGATTTTTCGTTCCCGCGAAGAACACATTTTAGTTTATTATGTTCTGAAGAATGCGTAGTTATGTGCAAGCAACAGTAATAATACATAACACCTTATCCTCATTGGTATAAAATTTCACTCATTGAACTGATATTTCTTTCACATTCTTTCGTTAACATACATGCATAGAGACTATTGCTAAGGCTGTGAAAAGGGGCCTCAAGTTTTCTTGAATATCTCTGCTTTGCAGTCATTCAGTTTTTGCAAACTAAAGCAAGGAAAATAATTTCTAAAGATTTTACTATTTACTGAAAAAAGAAAGAGAGAAAGCATTGCTTTTCTTTTTAATACCTCATCCAAAGCTGCCTTAATTCTTGACTATTTCTTTAACTAGTTTCATACGAAGTTTCCAAAAAAAAAATATTGAAAAATCTTTCTGCTGAGGCTAGAGGCCATTTTAATCACGCTCCCCCCCTCTAGCGCTGCGGGTGGGGGGGGGACTATCAGTACGCCCCTGTTGCCAAGAAAAATCAACTGAGCACTCGCATCTAGACGACATATGAAAATAAACGCTGAAACAAAGTTTCACTTTAAACAGGTCTCTCTGGTGGAAAGCGTACTTGACTAATCGCTGCCGCTTGGTCAGATGCCCGATGCATGCACTCTCTATGTTGTTTCCCACTCTTTTTTCACAGGTGAATCCCAAACGTGGTTAAAAAAAACTGAAATATCACCTGTTCATCGATATAAACGGAAGCTGATAGTTATTACTGAGCTTTGAGAAGTTGCCGGCTAACCTATCATAAATGTCTAAAATAGGTGTCGAACGTCGAATTTACAAGTAACTAGCTTGAAGAGTGGGATAACCAATTTGTGTTTGGAATTGGTTGAACATGAGCAAGTTTCCAACTTTTTGGAAAGATTCTTGCTGGAAACAACATATAACGAAGTAAATTTCTCCGTCATTTTTGGTCTACGCCGGGATTCGAACCCGAGTACGCTTATTCCGGAACAAGCAGCTCTACCAACTGAGCTACGCAGACATGTATTCTGATTCCTATCTGCCTTTATGTCATGTGCGTCCTGCTGGCAGGTACGTCACATCTCCCCCCCCGAAAGAGGGCCGGGGGCATGGCCCACGGATCAGCCGTGACCATGAATCGCTGCAGGCAGACAACCACTGTAGAACGTGCACTTGAGAACTCCCAGTCAATCTGGTGTGTGGAATGCAACGTCACACACATTTATTTTTCGAAGCACTGGAGAAGGGATTCTCTGATTTTTCCTATCTCGCGGTGTGGAAATAACATCACACCAATGCGAGATTTTGAACGGTCGGGTCATCCGGGTAGTTCGGGCGCCATTATAACGAATTAAATTTCTCCGTCATTTTTGGTCTACGCCGGGATTCGAACCCGAGTACGCTTATTCCGGAACAAGCAGCTCTACCAACTGAGCTACGCAGACATGTATTCTGATTCCTATCTGCCTTTATGTCATGTGCGTCCTGCTGGCAGGTACGTCACAAACAGCTGGACTGAAGACAAAAGATTTCAGAAGACTGCAATGCGATCACAACTTGAGACTTCATTAGTTTAAAGAGATGGAGTACTTGTTTTGTTAAGATGGTGTAGGACTGCTACATATAGGAACAGTTAAAAAATTTAATGAAAGTGTTTAAATTGTGAGGTAATCTTCAATATTTGGGGTAGAGTTCTCAGCAAAGCAGGAGACAAGGAGGAAAGTTTTATTATCTCTTCACATGTTTGTCTAAAACCTGTGGCGCAGTGGTCTAAGCGATGGCTTATATCATCCGCAAGGGGTCCGGGTTCGAATCCCGGTGAGGCACGGATGTTGTGTTTGGCTTACAGCACTGGCTCTGTCTTTTTCCTGGGACCAGAGCCTCTGAATTAGGGACGGGCGACTTCTTATAGCCCATTGAGTTGCTCACGGTAGTCTTTAAACCTTCAATTAAAAAATACAGAGCTGCAGGACAATACAAAAGGATCTGTGGCACTTAGTTCGTTCATCTTCAATATCGCGTCGCACAGATTCGTGCG
Organism: Macrothele yani; assembly: GCA_039090855.1. Lineage (NCBI taxonomy): Eukaryota > Metazoa > Arthropoda > Arachnida > Araneae > Macrothelidae > Macrothele > Macrothele yani. The sequence goes on from CM077029.1 coordinate 62,579,480, forward strand.
GCGATACCTGCTGCAATACGGTCCGGCATGGAGGTGAATAGACGCCTGATGTTCTTCTGCTGCAGACTGGCCCTCACCTGTTCGACGGTGTGCTCTAAATCCCGGATAGTGCGGCACGGCGGCAGCCGGCGTTTCAATTGGTCCCACACATGCTCGATATGGGACATGTGCTGGAAGCAGGCAGGCTATGGAAGTGTCTTGACATGACGTAAGCAGTCGTCAGCACCCCTAGCTGTATGCAAGCGGGCATTATCCGGCTGGTATACCGCACCTAGAATCCCGACCACGAATGGGAACACATGGGGCTGTAGAATCTCATCCACATACTTCTGTCCCGTCAATGATTAACTTACCGCTACTAGAGCTGATCGGCTATCGTAGACAATCGCTCCCCTGACCTTGATTCCTGCAGTAGGGGAGGTGTGGCGCTCGATAGCGAGGTTGGGATTTTGCCGTTGACCCGGGGACCTCCACACCTGGGCACGATGATCATCTGTCCCCAAAACGAAGTGGCACTCATCGTTAAACACCTCACGTCGCCAATTTGTGGCGTTCATCGTCGCTCTGGCCTGGCACCACTGCACAAGGAGCCGGCTATGTTCTGGTGTTTGGCAGCACACGTAAGAAGTGCTGGGATCGCAGATTCGCTTCCGCGAGGCGTCGGGAAATGGTTCGTGGTCACATAGGGGTCGCTACATCTGCCTGTATAGTGGACCAGGTCCCCATGAAATCCGTTCGTGCCAGGAGCTCGATCCCTCGATATTCTCTGTCGGTTGTCCACCTGTTCTGTCCGGAGGCGCTCCGCCGTGTGGCAGTGCCATCACGTGTCCACTGCTCCCAACACAGTCGGACGGTATGGTCAGAACGATCCACGAGGCGGGCTATACGGCGCGCCTACAACCCTGCGGTTTTCAGCCGATAAAACCGGTAAACCGCAATACGTGCTTGGTGGCAAAAATTCAAGAAGACACCTCTCACAAAGTAAATCTTTTCTTCTTTTGCTTTATTGCCGGGAATCAGGGAGGTCAAGTGCTCCTTTTGAGTTCTTCACAAAAGGTCCATCTATATGGATGATGGAAGGAACAGATGAAAACCGGAGATTTGGCAAGAGACAAAAGTGAACAACGACCGTTTGGATTTAATCACTTGCTTGCATTTGTACCCGACTTTGATAAAATCGAATTTTGATTCACACCATGCTGTAAATATTCAATTGAGGAAAGTTGCATTGAACAAGTCAGCTCTTGCGTTTGTTCAAAATGTCGCAGAAAGAAATGAAAACCTCGATTTCAGCAAGAAATGCATCGCCAACTTCGGGGCAACAAACGAATGGATAAATGGAAGGAAAACAAACTTTAAAGAATAAAAAAAAAAAAAACTTGCAGCATAATAATTTTTGAGATCATCCCCCAGGGAAGATTTGAAAGGCCACATACTACACTAGACATTACAAACTTACTTAGTGAGGTTGGCTACAGAAATGCTACTCTGAGGGCATATGTGGTCCAGAAATCATAACAGGCTAATGGAATTATGAGCCCAGAGATGAAACCACAGAAACTGCATAGTTCAATGGGCTTATCAGTAAGGAAGATGTCACTAAGATGAGGTCAGCAGGCACTTACCTCAAGATTTCTTGTTGTAGTGTTATTAAATAGCAGTACGTGGCAGCTTATTCTGCTTAAAGGATGTTTTTTAATACACCACTGAAAATTTCCTTTGAAATATGAAAGCATTCTTTTCGATAAAGTGTATTAACTGAATGTGTGCATATCACTTGTCATTATATCAATGCAATATGATTAATCTTAAAAGCATTTCTAATTGATTTATTGATTTATTTCTCCTTTAGCATCCACAGGATAGTTTTGCCAATACGTTGACAGTTAGATACCATCCTGCCCTGGAACTGGAAGGTGATGAAGTCAAAACCATCCTCTGCCGATATGGAACAGGAAGCATTCAAATTGGATAAGACACTAGCATCAGTAGAAAAGAGGTTTATGGAAAACAAAATGTTAAAATAGCACGATACGAAATGTGTCGACCCTGTCAAAGGGAGACAGAAAAGTATTGAAACCTGACTATCATTTTCAAGGCTAAAATTTCTCTACCGTTCCACGCATCGTATTGTCATGCAGTGTTGAAGCCAGAATCCTGCTTTATGTCGCCCCTTTCTTTAGTAATCGTATCTTGGAATGACCTTGATTAGATTGAAAGCGAAACAGTTGCTTGCCCAAGACAGTTTGAAAATCATTTAAGTGCATGTAAAAATATGTAATATCTTAAGTGCAGGTTATTATATAAAAAAAACTGAGTTATAAACAGATATTTTTACGCATCATAGTGCCATCATCACCTGGTTTCCAACACTCCAAGGACAACGTCTCACGTGACAGTGATAATTAATTAAGCATGTCTACAACCTGTAATCAGAGGCGTAACTAGGAGGGGCTCGCGGGGCGCCTGCCCCGGGCGCAGCTTAAGCGAGGGGGAGCAAAAATTACTTCTTACAATCTGGTTAAAATTGCAATTGAAACCTTTGTAGCAGTTTCTGGTATAGATTTGTAGTGCCATTCTTTGTTATTTACCCATTTACAGAATTTGCTTGTAATATGTTACGCCATTTTTCTTAGCCTTGAAAGGTTAAAATTCGCTCCTCTCCTCTTCCTCAAAATGTCCAGGAGATGTAAGCTGCTCACATTTAAAAACGAAGGCCCGGTTGTATAGTCCGTCCAAGTAAAGAAGATACGTAGTCTTCGTTGACAACAATGAGGTCTGCAGTTTTTTTTAATTGCATGGACTATTCGTACGTTGCAAAATAAAAATGTTAGAAATGTAATTTACAATGTTGAAGATTCTCTGGAGCTATTCGATCATTACTACGGATGCAAGCCACGACTACAAGTTGCATCCTGCTGTAAATCTATACAAACAGTCACACAGTTTGAATGTGTCTCCCGTAAAGAGATGACATTGGAGTATGACGTTAGTTTTGTTTTGTCGAACAGTATAGCACACACACACACACACACTAATATACACTACTACATTATGGCACTTTTGGATATACAGCCTGTCCTAAAAATAACTGTGCACTGAAAGTAACACTTACTATCTCGAACTGGTTCCTACGGGAGGTGTTGGAAATGGTTCCCACCGACATCCAGACATATCTGCACACGCTTCTACATGTTGGTGAAGACCTTTCTTAGGGTATGTGGTGTGATTTATTGGAAGTGGGTCGTTATTGCAGCCTGTAGCTCTTGGAGTGTATGCGGATTACCTGCGTACACCTTCCCCTTCAATGCTCACCACAGAAAAAGTCAGATCCGGTGACCGGGCAGGGTCACAGCCCCCGGGAGATGATGCGATTTCCAAAGAATTCTTCCAGAAGCTGTATTGATGCTCCAGCGGTGTGAGGAGTTGCACTGTCTTGCTGGAACCATCCTTTGTTGATTTCTCGTTCCGTGAGTTCGGATATGAATAGTTGGATAACCTGGGTACTATACCTTTCTGAGTTAATGGTTTCACTGAAGAAAATTAATTGACACAGAACACTACGACGTGGCAGTTCACTTCTACTGTAATTCCATTCAAATTTTATTTATTTATTTATTATTATATTACTGCAATTCGTACATTCAGTGCACAGTCATTATTCGGACATCCTATATATATATTCGCTCTTCTCCTCTAGAAGAAACTTCGGGAGACCTTCATCCAGCAGTGGATTGATAACGATGGTACAGATGAAAGATATACGTAGTTACGCCTTTTCCTGTGATTGTCATACCTAGTAGAAAATTACCTCACTTCGCACTTGTTTCAATTCTAATTAATGTATACTACCTGAAGTTTCATTTCTACATCCGGGAGTCTAGTAGAAGTGTAACAAATATCCATGTCTTTAAAGGCTTTCGTAAATTAAAACATTAATAATAATACCCAAATGAGTGAATAAATAAAGCACCTATGCTTAATTGGGACAGGAGGTAAATAAAAAAAAGTCATAATAACATCTCTGTTGTTAAGATTTCCGTCATGCAAGTGAAACATCAAAGTGTACAGTTTCTGTGACTCATTATAAACGCGTCGTCTATTTTGTTAGCAATCTATCTAGAGAAGCAACAAAGAGTTGTGCAATTTGTGGGGTCTCAAAACTGTTACACCGACACGTTTCTGTGGGAATTTGTACCTAAGTGTCATCTCCGAAAAATGTCATTTGATGGGACATTCTAAATCATCATACCAGGATACACTAATCGGAGAATGAAAGAACGAAGGGTAGGAATCCAGAATAATTTTACAGTTTGTCTTCTCTCTGGCGTGGCTTTGAACAGAGAGACGTCAGGTATGGAATTCGGTAACAACAAATGCAGTTTAGGCAGTTTCAGAGAAAAATTATTGAGCGCTCATCAATAATTAACCTTTGAATTATATATTCTGAGAAGTCTATCACTCTAAAACCGCAGAATGTCAATTTAAAAAAAAATGCCAAATACTTTCCAATTTACGTTCATATAAGTGGAATTTTAGAAAGTTTTATTTCTGTTCTTAATTTTTTAATGCGATTGTAAAGCTAGTACGTTACAGAAATATGTTTTAGGTACAAAAATAGCTTTTCTATTAGCGTAGAATAACATGAGTTTCTGCAAAGGAATTTATTGTACCGGTCAGTATTTTTGTTTTCCTTTTACTTCTTTGTAACATTTATTAACATTTAATTTCCTACATAATAGGATTATGCCCGTAAAAGAAGGCCTTAAACATTTGCATCATAGAATTCGGTAATGATTGCAGCGTTATACCGCTTTTGAAAATAAAGGCAAGTAAAAAATGCATATAACCAGTCTACTATATATTAAGTGAAATTACAACTGCACTTTAAGTAAAAACTTTTTTGATATATACTGTATATTTTTTAACATTTTACCAAATAAAATATTTTTTTCTTGTGCTTTGGCATTTTCATACCTTAGATTTTTTTCTTTGTTTCTGAAAATGTAGAATTGACTATATGTATAACAGCATTCTGATCATCATGAATATCGATTTTCATACATACATATGTACGCGTACAGCGTATGGACAAAATAATCTGAACACCATCTGTATGAACCATGTGCGTTTATTAATACCGTACTGGGCCACTATATGATCTTAATACAGTCTATATTCCTCAGAATGAATAGGAACAAACTGAGCGTAAACTTACACCCGTGGGACCCTCTGGGGCACCCCACGTAAGCAGGGAGAAAGATCTAAAACTGAGACGTTTTTCAGGGTCATATTCATTATTAATATTTGGTAACGTTTGCAAAATGGTGCATACTCTAGGTCTTACACATACCTGATCATTCATAACTTGAACATTTCCACATTTCTGCAGTTGCATCTTAATTTTTGAATTTGTAGTTTACACTAGAATCTTTTTTTTCGGGGGGACTTTACGATTAACAAATCCATTCACAATTTTGTCAAGGTTTATTTTCTTTGCCCTATCGATTTCAGTGGCCAAGAGTGACAAGACACTCAATTTCTCAGCACGCATACTGCTTTTGAGGTAATTTTTTTACGACCTTTAACACTAAAAAAAGACCATTCTAGCACTCTCCACCACACGGCAGGAAGCTTTAAGAAAATTTGCTCAATAGCACATACACACATCTACAAATGCGAGAAAGACTAAAATTACCTATAAGTACTGGATGAAGCACATTTCTTGAATTGATGGTGTTTTCTGAATGATGTATACTAATGACAATTTAAAGGTGACAAATAGCCGATTATAACGACGAGCATGTATCTGTTGCAGTGCATCTGTTTAATATGTGTTCAGTAAACTCTGTGATAACGAGTTGAAAAGAAATTTCAGGCCGACCTGGTGGCGCAGTGGTTTGAACGCTGGCTTGTGACCATTCGTACGAGACGGGCCCAATTTCGAATTCCGTTGTGGCATGGATATTGTGTTTGACTTAAGACACTGTCCCTCTCCCTTCCAGAGTTGGAAACGGGTCAAAAATTTCGAACCCGGTTCTGGACCCGACGTCCCATAACTGGACCCGACCCGATCCGGACCCGTAACTGACCCGGACAAATCTGCTTTGAACCATAAATTCGAAACACAATTTATATACACTGCTGGCCACCCAAAATGCAACACCAAGAAGGAAGCATCCGATTGGCCTGAAATTCGCAGCATGCGTCGCCCGCGAGAGGACATGCAAACGATTAGCATTGCAGGGCATATGCAAATCGCCGCCCCGGTGGCGCAGTGGTCTAAAGCAATGGCCTCTAATCATTCGTCCGAAAGGGGTCCGGGTTCGAATCCCTGTGAGGCATGGATGTTGTGTTTGTCTTAAGGCACTGGCTCTCTCCCTTCCCTGGAACCAGTGACCCTAAATTAGGGACGGGCGACTGCTTATAGCCTATTGAGTTGCTCACGGTGGTCGTTAAACCTCCAATAAAAAAAATTGTCCGAAAGAGGTCCGAGTTCGAATCCCGGTGAGGCATGGATGTTGTGTTTGTCTTACGGCACTGGCTCTCTCCTTTCCCTGGAACCAGTGACCCTAAATTAGGGACGGGCGACTGCTTATAGCCCATTGAGTTGCTCACGGTGGTCGTTAAACCTCCAATTAAAAAATATATATATATATGCAAATCATGTGCGCCCGGCACACCACCGAGAAGCACTATAAGAAGGGTGCACAGAAGGCGGGGTGTAAGTAGTGGAAGTGGGTTGTGCTGCAGGACCTGTGAGGGGGAAAGCTTTCTGATTCCTCGTCGCAGAATACGGCAGTCATTCCAGCACGTTTCGGAGTTCGACACAGGACGAATAGTGGCTTATCGCGACAGTGGTTTATCGTACCGAGACATCGGCGCCCGTGTGGGACGACATCCATCCACAGTGAGGCGAGTATGGATTCTGTGCCCGCAGGAGGGACTGACGGCCGACGTGAGCGATTGCCGTAGCCGCGGCACACCACCGAACGAGAGGACCGGCATGTTGTGCGGCGGGCATTGACGGCTCACACCGTCCCATCACAAACGTTAGCGCAGGAGTTAGGTGTGTTACGCAACAACCTGTGTCAGCACGTACCGTTCGACGTCGCCCATTGTTCCGATTACCATTGACGTTACACCACCGGAGAGTGCGGCGGCAGTGGGACGTTGAACGCCACACCTGGACTACGGAATGGAACGATATTGTCTTCTCCGACGAATCCCGCTTCTTCCTGCAAAACCACGATGGTCGGATCCACGTGTGGCGGCACCGCGGCGAGAGACTGTACGACGCCTGCATTATGCATCGCCATACCGGTCCGTCGCCTGGCGTTATGGTTTGGGGCGCAATTGGATATGACACCCGCAACCCTCAGGTACGCATCGCTGGTACACTCAACAGCCACCGCTACATCTCCGAGACGTTTTGGAGCCTGTAGTCCTCCCTTACCTGCAGGACCTGCCAGCGGCCACGTTTCGACAGAACAATCCGCGCTCGCACGTGGCACGCATCGTGCAACAATTCTTCACGGCCCACCAGGTGGCCCGCATGTTCTCCCGATATGTCGCCCATCGAACACGTCTGGTCGTTGATCGGTAACCGAGTGGCCCGGCAAGCATCACCCGCGGCTACGCCTGATGAACTGTGGCAACGTGTGGAAGCAGCCTGGACCGACGTAAACCAAGCCCACATCCAAAGCCTCTTTCGTTCGATGACGCAGCGTGTAGCGGCCGTTCTTGCCAACCATGGGGCCACACAAACTATTGATGTCTGCGTGTTCCGCAAGTCGCACGGGCCTGTAAGCTCAATCGTTTCATCTTTGTATCTGTTGTTATGTGTCCAGTAAATCTGGCTTTGCTATTTCGTGTCCTTCTTGGTGTTGCATTTTGGATGGCCAGCAGTGTATATATATATATATATATATATATATATATATATTCTATAAAGAAGATACCTAAGCAAAAAAAATACATATATAATTTTGACTCACACCTAGTACAACATAGAAAAGGTTATGTATCTACCTGTGTGAGTAAAAGGAGAAAAGATAAAAAAATAAAATAAAACAACTGAATGTAGAAGGTGTCGAGAATACTGAGCCTTGGCTTTATCAAGGACCAGCAAAAACTCTGCATTTTCTCACTTCCACAAAGACCTAGTTGGAAATGGGTTTCTGCAAGGCCATAGATGCAAGTAACATTCCCACCTAAAATAGTTTAAAAAATTGTAACTTTGAGCGTCTTTTGGGGTACCTAGGAACAGAAGAAGGCTAAGCTTATTCCTTTTCTATGCGCTGTCTATGCGCTGTTTTTTCAAAGTAGTTAAGTTCTTAATAACTAATTAATTATGCACTTAAAGCACTGCTGAAATACTTTGTACATATTGCAACTAACTGTTTAAGGTATATAACTTTCACAAAGTTTTCTCTAGTTAATTATTATCTTTAACTTATTCTCGTTTTCGTGCTGTCATAAGTTGTAGAGTAGGGGGTTTTAGACTCAAGTTTTCTTTCAAAAATCTGTTCGTTATAAATTAGCATTTCCTTTTTTAATTGCAATGTAAAATTTGGATTTCTTTTGCATTGTTTTTCAGGTTTAAATTCTCTCTCAAACGAACTTGGAATTTCGTTATAGCTGAAAATCATTTCTATTTATTATGTCACTCTCACAGCTTGAGTTCTCTTTAATCTTCTTCTCTCTGTTTAATAGTAACAGATGAAGAGCATGGGTCGGGCCATGAAGGTTAATGGATGCAAGCGAAATTGTTAACTAGTGCTAGGTCATGCTACTCTACGGAGGACATGACTTATATATATATTTTTTAAACTATTTTAGGTGGGAATGTTACTTGCATCTATGGCCTTGCAGAAACCCATTTCCAACTAGGTCTTTGTGGAAGTGAGAAAATGCAGAGTTTTTGCTGGTCCTTGATAAAGCCAAGGCTCAGTATTCTCGACACCTTCTACATTCAGTTGTATTATTTTATTTTTTTATCTTTTCTCCTTTTACTCAGGTAGATACATAACCTTTTCTATGTTGTACTAGGTGTGAGTCAAAATTATATATGTATTTTTTTTGCTTAGGTATCTTCTTTATAGAATGTGAATTCTGAATTTTCAAAACTGCTGCGTTGCGCGTTTTGATTTTCAGGTTATTTTGCACCCTTCGTTTTAAATTCTAAAATTTTTTCCTTAGTCTTCAGTTTTGCTCTTAAGTATATATATATATATATATATATATATATATATATACTTAAGAGCAGTATATATATATATATATATACACTGCCGGACAATTGCTAAGGACGGATGACAATAGCAACGATAGCAACCATAAAATGGAAGACAGGAAAATGTGGAAATTAGCATAAGTGCGGGATACAGTAAGACGTGTTGTGCGTATGCAAATTTTGGATTGCCGAACTTGTTCGTGACGTCATAGCGCTGATAAGAGATATAAAGGATTTGACGCGTATTGACCGTTGTTGTTCAAACGCAAAGTTGAAAGGGAAAGAATCAATTGACGAACTTGCAATTTTCAGTATGTCTTCCCGACATCACCTAGATGATTTTACGCGTAGCCGTATTATTGGCAAGATTGAAGAAGGGCGAAAAATAACAGATGTTGCCAGGGAGTTCGACATCAGCCACAGTGTTGTTTCAAGGCTTTGGAAATCATGTCAAACAAATGGAGAGTGTAGCAAACGTCACGGGGGAGGTCGTGTTCGCAGTACGACACCTGCAGAAGATCGGCACATAGTGCTATCAAGAAAAAGACACCGGCGCAGCACAGCTAGTGAGGTAGCAAATCAGTTTATGGCTGCTACTGGCAAGCGGATCTCCCGAAAAACTGTCGCCAGACGTTTGCATGAAGGAGGACTATACGCCCGCCGTCCTGTTGTGTGCATCCCATTGTCCAGACGTCACCGTACCGCCCGTTTGCAATGGTGCCATCAGCATCGCAATTGGACTGATAACGACTGGTCTGCTGTCCTCTTCTCAGATGAGATTAGATACAGTCTATCGTCTGATTGTCGACGACAACTGATCTGGCGTGACAGTGGTACTGCATATTGTCCAGCAAACATACAGGAAAGGGACCGATATCCGACATGTAGTGTCATGGTATGGGCTGGCATCATGATCAATGGCCGTACGTCCCTCTATATGCTTCCAACTGGGACTATGACTGGCCAGCGATACATTAATGATGTTCTGCTACCTCATGTTCGCATGTTCCGTGGTGCTGTCGGTGATAGATTCATTTTCATGGACAACAACGCAACATGTCATCGAACAGTCGCTGTCCAGGAGTGTCTTGATAGCGAGGATATTCAACGCCTCGTATGGCCAGCCCGTTCTCCAGATCTGAATCCCATTGAAAATGTGTGGGATGCTTTGGGGAGGAGTCTTGCTGGTCGCCAATGCCCTCCAATAAACAAGGACACCCTCATCCGTGCACTGACAGAGGAATGGGATAAATTACCCCAACAGCTGCTTGATAATGTTGTGCAACGCATGACACGACGTGTGGAATCTTGCATCGCCCTCCATGGTGGCCATATTCCGTATCGACATCTTACACCGCAACGCCTGCGGACGGTAATTGCATTTTTTTCACGTTTGCGTATTCCGCACAAAATGGCCTGTTTGTCCCTTGAACACGTCCCAAAGCCTTCTGGATTTCACAGCACAATAAATTGTCTTTCTTGTAATGTCCTGGCATTCTGACATTATTTTATTTCACTTGGCATCCAACCACACTTACTTTTTTATGCGCTATAAAGCCGTTTATGATCCGTCCTTAGCAATTGTCCAGCAGTGTATATATATATATAAACGCAATAACTGCTTGATATTTAATAACTGAAATCCATTTTTAATAATAAAATTCGGTTACTTGCTAAATCGTAGTGCCATTTTTAGTGCCACTATTTTGCGTTATCCAGAAGTAATGGCTGACTATGACCGTGGTCATTGAGTATGTATATTACAAACGGAAATTATTATTTACGATTACACAAATGTATTTTTTTAAATGTATTAAGATTGTTCACTCTCTCCACGCTTTGATAGAGATCCGCATACTTTCATATGAAAGTATGAAATGCCGACGGTGCAATAAAAGATTATGGAAGTTGGCCGTTAGATTTTTGCTTCCATAATCTTTTATTGCACCGTCGGCATCTTTGCTTGTAATTATACACTTTCCACATTTTGAACAACAACAATACTAAACAACACAGAATTATTCAGCGGTTCCTTAATGAGACGAAACAATTTCCAGCATTCACTCTTCCCCTTGTGGTTTTGAACAAGCACGCATTTGTTGGCCTCGACGCCTTTCTCAACCTCCTTAATATTAAATCCATCCACATTAATTTCGACATGACATGTCATGGGAACGGGATGTTAGCACATCAATCGAAAACCTCTGAATGCACAATGTAAAAGATGGGATGTAAAAAGTAACTCTTAGTCATACAGTGAACTTCGCACGGAGAGAGTGAATCAGCTGACAAACAGGTGAATGGCGTTTGCCCGTACCTTGCCCTGGACAAGCTCACTGTAAAAGAACGCAAAGGAAGTATATTTTTACGATATGGTTGTTTGACGTCGGTCGGTGGAAATCTTGGTTGCTTTAAGAAACTGACGACAATATTTTTGCATGACAAATCATTATTCACTCCGTGGGCACCAGTATCGACTACAGAATTCCGCAACGCGCATTTTCCTTTGGAATATATTTTTCGTTTTTCAAAAATAAAACTGGAATAAAACCGGGTCAGGAACACCTTGACCCGACCCGTTGGATCCACAAGAAATTGTCGACCCGTTCGCCCGTGACCCGTTTCCATCTCTGCTCCCTTTCCTGGAACCAATGGCTCTAAATTAGGGACGGAAGACTGCCTGCAGCTCATCGAGTTGCTCACGGTGGTCGTCAAACCCCCAAACAAGAATTTGAAATTTCAGATTTAGAAAATTAGAGAAATTTTTTTCTTACTCCTAGTAGGATAGGCTCTTTGAACTCTCGGGCTCCAATGCTTTGCAGCTAGTTTCACCGCTGAAAATAAATCATGAATCATGAACAGACGGCAAGGAGGGCGAAAATATTTCACTTTTCTTTATGGAAACAAGCTTCAAGCTGCGTGAATGAAGAGAGAATCTGCTCTTCATCCTGTTTTCAATAACTACATAAGGTTTCAGGTTTGCGTTTCTGAAAATTGTTTTTTGTAACAATAGTCACTTTAATATTAGCACTTAAACAAATAAGAATACGATTACAGGTCGTTTGATTTTAAACAACTTACTTAAAAATCCAATTACACATACCGGCCACGGAATTAGAAACATTTATTCAATGCCGGGCTGGACCTCCTTTATCCCGAATTACAGCACGTGTGCTGTTTGGCTTAGATTCCACAAGGGGTTGGAGTGCATGTACGTTTACAACATATCAGGCTTTCACCAGACAGTCCTTTACCTGGCTCAGATTTGCCGGAAGAGGACTTAGCTCCCGGTTTTGTTTTCCTAACATGTCCCATACATTCTCAATGGGATTCAGATCTGGGCTTCGTAGTGGCCAGGGAAGATGGTGGAAGTTTACTGTCATACTCGCTGAATCACTGCTAAACACCCTTGCGCGATGGACTCGTTCCTGGACAGTATTGTCGTCCATGATACAGTCGTCCGTCACCTGTTGAATAAAACGCCAACATTGCAGGATAGACTTGGTCGGCAACAATATTATGATAACCCTTGAAGGACACCCGAGCTTCCAGCAATATCAAGAGATCCGTTTAGTACCAACAGAATGTGCCGCGCACCATGACAACACCTCCAGAACCTTGAGTTATGTTCGCAAGGCAAGCTGGATACATTGCTTCACGGGACTCCTGCCGAATTCTCTGCTTACCGTCGGTACAGAACAAGATGTCCCGCTACTCATCGGGCTACATGACTTTTTTACGCTTTCCAACCGTAGGTTGAAGAACCGTATATGCTCTAGCTTTGTCATTCTGTCTGTCAGTCCGTCCATCTCGTGCGCACGATAACTCGCGTAAAAATGGTTCGATTAAGATGAAATTTTAGTATGTGGTAGGGGACCACTTGGGGAGGAACCCTATTGAAAATGGATGAAATGGGGTCAAAGGTCAGGACATGGGAGCGGGATCCATTCCGTTGCCCTTATGCGACATAACTTGCATAAAAATGGTTCGATATCGATGAAATTTTAATATGTGATAAAGGACCACCTGGGGATAAACCTTATTGAAAATGGGCGAAATGGGGTCAAAGGTCTTGCGTAAAAATGGTTCGATTTCCATGAAATGTTAGTGTGTGGTAGGGGACCACTAGGGACGAACCCTGTTGAAGATGGGCGAAATGGGGTCAAAGGTCAGGACATAGGAGCGGGATCCACTCCATTTCCCTTATGCGTCATAACTTATGTAAAAATGCTTCTATTGCGACAAAACTTTTTCATGTAGTTCCGGAGGTATACTGAACCGGTTCTGTGGAATATAATCGAAATGGGGTCAAAGGTCAGGGCACAGGAGAGAGATTTATTCCACAGCCATTATCCTCATAACTTGACTAAAAGTGCTTTTATTACGACAGAACTTTAGTATGATTTCCATGAAATGTTAGTGTGTGGTAGGGGACCACTAGGGACGAACCCTGTTGAAGATGGGCGAAATGGGGTCAAAGGTCAGGACATAGGAGCGGGATCCACTCCATTTCCCTTATGCGTCATAACTTATGTAAAAATGCTTCTATTACGACAAAACTTTTTCATGTAGTTCCGGAGGTATACTGAACCGGTTCTGTGGAATATAATCGAAATGGGGTCAAAGGTCAGGGCACAGGAGAGAGATTTATTCCACAGCCATTATCCTCATAACTTGACTAAAAGTGCTTTTATTACGACAGAACTTTAGTATGATTTCCATGAAATGTTAGTGTGTGGTAGGGGACCACTAGGGACGAACCCTGTTGAAGATGGGCGAAATGGGGTCAAAGGTCAGGACATAGGAGCGGGATCCACTCCATTTCCCTTATGCGTCATAACTTATGTAAAAATGCTTCTATTGCGACAAAACTTTTTCATGTAGTTCCGGAGGTATACTGAACCGGTTCTGTGGAATATGATCGAAATGGGGTCAAAGGTCAGGGCACAGGAGAGAGATTTATTCCACAGCCATTATCCTCATAACTTGACTAAAAGTGCTTTTATTACGACAGAACTTTAGTATGTTGTTCCGGAGATATACGGAACCGGTTCTGTTGAATATCATCGAAATGCGGTCAAAGGTCAGGGCACAGCAAAGAGATTTATTCCACACCCATTATCCTCATAACTTGAGTAATGATTTCTGGCATGTTGGAAAGCGTATCATGATCAATGCATCGCATGATTTTACTAAGTTGTTCCACTCTTACTGGGTCCAGTCACGGTGTCTCTGACACCACTATAGACGTACTTTCCGGTTTTTCGCAAAAATTCAGTGGTTTCCGTACATGCATAAGACTGCCAATACCGATCCTCTTAAATTCCCTGCGCGTAATTCTCTGTGACATGGGTCGAGAACAGCATTCATTGAATGCTACTGTCAATTGCTGCACTCGGGATGTCCTCTTTCTTCGTACAAGCAGAAGCCTTCTCAGACAACTGTGATCTCGTTTCTGACAGATCGTTGTCGCATCACAGTTCGGCCTCTTAGACAAGCAATGTTGGTTATTTTTCCACTAATTAAAGACCCGGGATATCTCATCTTTTGAGGAACCAGTCAGCTATGTTGTTTTCAAAATCGTTGCTCCATCCAAAAGAGCACCCACAGTAAGCGCTTTGTCAAAATCCGAAAGGTCCTATGTTTTCCTCGTTGTGAGCAACACTACTAACGAGTAGCAGTCTTAAATACCTACATAGCTTATCCAAAATGAACTGAGAATGTTTTTTATAAAGATTTGCAATACTGCTTTCGACTTTGGTACGAGTCTCGAAAAAAATGGTAGTCGTTGTAGTAACCATAGCAACTGGCCATGCCTGTTTTTCACGCATGTGTCGTCGTTAGTGTGCAGCGTTGTTTCGTGAGCCCCTAACAAGTATTTTCGCTCTGCGATTTTTCGAAAAACTGAATGTGAGAGAGGTACAAAGATGGACCATTGAAATTTGCTGTCGACTTAAGAAGTATATCGACGAGACTTGACTTTCCGTCTTATACAATAGGCTTATAAAGATGAATGTCTACGAAAAACAACAATTTGCAGATGGCGTAAGGAATGTATGGATTGTTGTGACTCGGCTGCTTTAATTGCGCATGGAAAAAAACCCTTCAACGAGCGTTACGAAGATAAATATCAATACATTAGATGTTATTAAACATGAAGACAGACACCTATCAGTTAGAGATATCGAAGGTATGGTTCACTTTTCAAAATAATCAATTCCCTGAATTTTAACCGAACATTTGGGCATGAAACGAATTTGTTCGACTTGGGTTCCCCATTTCTTTTCATGTGTGGCCCAATACAAAGCCGCACATGGATGGGCAGTTCTGTCATTTATTATTTGGAAAAAATGAATTTTAAGTTGATACCCCAATTTGCATATAGTCCAGACCTGTCACCATGTGACTTTTAGTTTTTCCCTTTTTTAGAAAAGACATTACGGGGACGACAATTTGAGACTGATCAACAACTTATTACAGATACTCACGGGTGCTTCAACAGCATTTCAGAAGAAGCATTCCAGAAGACATTCAAAAAGTCTTCAAACGTTAGGACACCTGTATTCCATGCAATGGACAGTATTTCGAAAAAGATTACCACTTCCTTGATAATTAAGGTACGCGTATTTTTTTTATAGAAACATTATCAGTTGTTTTGGGACAACCCTTATAGTTGCCTAGATCACGTGGTGACCCACATGACTACGTATTTTGCATATACGCTGCGTAAGTGACATTTACGTGCATCTGCATAAAGATTTCTAATTCAGTGACTGGATGTGTAGTCTTTCTTTGCACGACACTTGTCGATGTACAGCTTCGTGATAACATCAAAAACATGCAACAGTACTTATTCGGCGTACAGATTGAACATTTTAATATAAAGATAGCATGCTATCTCCTTACCAGTAGTATATCTCCTCATGTTCACACTACTACCAACACACTCTGAGCGTGGCTTCTTTTTTACCTCTGACTCCCTATCAGTCGTTGCCAAACGGTATCAGAAAACTCGGCTGCCCCTTCGATGGCGCAGAGGTCTAAGCCCTTGGTTCTGACCGTTCGTCCGAATGGGTCTCGGTTCGTGTCCCGGATAAGGCATAAGTGGTGTGCTTGTCTTACAGCTTACGGTACTGGCTGCTTTGCTTCCCTGAAATAAGTGACCCTAAACTGCTGACAGGCAACTGCTTATACCCCTCAAAGTTGCTCATGGTAGTCGTTAAACAAAATTTCGGCGGAGTTGACGTGTCGTTCAGAAGGAAACAACGACTAAGTAACGTAATTTACACGTCAACAGGATCTTAAAAATGATAAAATAATGGTTGATTTAGAGATATACGTCACATTGACCGTAGTGGTTGGATGATATCTAAATCTGGTAACTGGACAGGCATAGTGGAAGGTGTTCACCCTCGTTTTCATTTCTCTAACTGCGAAGTGACATACATTATATTGACAAAAGTCACTGGACACCTAGAACAGAAACACAACATAGCATTTATTACATATATTAGTAGGAACTACAGACCTATCAGCCTCCTATCAGTGGTTTATAAAATCTTCACCAAAGTTCTTTCACACCGCTTGAAGGTGACACTGGACATGGCTCAACCGAGAGAACAAGCTGGATTCAGGAGTGGCTACAGCACAATAGATCATATCCACGTACTGAGAGAACTAATTGAAAGAGCGAGGGAATATGAACTTCCATTGTGCCTGGCTTTTATCGATGATGAAAAAGCCTTTGATTCGGTGAAACCATCAGCAGTTACAAAGGCTCTGAAATCCTGCGGTATTGAAGATGCATACATTAATATTATTAATAACATCTATGAAAATGCAAGTGCAAAGATTCGACTGTTTGAAAATACAACACACATAAAAATTGGAAAGGGAGTGAGACAATATTACACCATATCTCCGAAGCTCTTTAATGCCACATTGGAAAATGTCTTTCAATCACTGAACTGGGAAAGCAAAGGGATAAAGATTAATGGAGATTATCTAACCCACCTTCGTTTTGCTGATGACGTAGTCATTTTTGCAAGTACCCCATCGGAGCTGCAGAGTATGATCCAGGAACTTGCTGACAAGAGTAAAGAAGTGGGATTAAAAATGAACTTTCAGAAGACAAAACTGATGTTCAATGCTTTTACAAGAAATGAAGATTTATCGATTGATGGAGAAAAACTGGAGATAACAGACACGTATGTTTATCTTGGACAGCAGATATCAAGTGAGGGTCACATTGATGAAGAAATTAATCGACGTACAAAACTTGCCTGGAGAGCTTTTGGAAAAAACAGCATAATTTTCAAGAGCAATATGCCATTATGTCTTAAAAGAAAAGTGTTTGATCAATGCATCCTTCCAGTGCTTACGTATGGTGCAGAGACGTGGACCTTAACTAAAAGAGACATACAAAGTCAGCAGACAACTCAAAGCAGCATGGAGAGGTGCATGCTTGGTATAACCAGGAGAGATAAGAAGAGGAACTCGTGGATCCCAAAAATGACGAGAGTGGAAGACATCATGATCAGGGTTAAATCCCTGAAATGGCAATGGGCTGGACATACTGCCAGAAGGACAGACCATAGATGGACAGCCGAAATTTTAGATTGGATTTCAAGGGACAGGAAAAGACCCAGAAAAAGACCACATGGGAGATGGGTGGATGAAATTTGAAAATATGCGGGAGTGACATGGAGGAGACTGGCACAAGACAGACCGTTGTGGAGGAAACTTGGGGAGACCTTCGTCCAGCAGTGGATTGATAATGGTTGACAATGATGATGATGATGATTAGTACGGTGTCGGTCCACCTTTGGCCTTAATGCATGCACTGACCCTTCGAGATATGCTTTCGACAAGGTTTTGGAACACAGCGATAGGTAGGCGCTTCCATTCAGTACAAAATGCTGCCGCTAACTGTTGCTTAGTAGTAGGCCTTGGTTCCAAATTTTTTATGCGACGCTCTAATTATTCCCATAGGTGCTCTATGGAATTAAGATCAGGGCTCTGTGCTGTCCAGTCCACACACGATACGGAATTATCGTCAAACCACGCCGTAACAGTCCTTGCTTTATGGTTCGATGCATTATCCTGCTGGTACCAACAAGGCTCGGTTCCATAGTATTGCCACAGAGTCAGTAGGGCATAATTATCCAGAATATCGAGGTAGACGTGCTGGTTAACGGGTTTGCCCACGATAACCAATGGGCCGGGACCATACCACGAAAAACACCCACACACGAGTACACTGCCAGCTTCATACTTGATCGTAGGAACAGTACACTGTATAGTAAATAGCGTTCCCCCGGCTGCCTCCATACCCACATACGGCCATCAGACTGATGGATCGTATATCTGGATCCATCAGTCCATACCACCCGTTTACATTGATCTATGGTCCACGATAAATGTTTTTTACACCATACTAAATGACGAGTAGCATTCCGAGTGGAGATGAAAGGCTTATGAGCAGCCGCACGACCCCGGTAACCCATGGAATGAAGTTCTCTGTGAATGGTACGTGTACATACCGAGATTCTAGCATTTTTACTCACCTGTGCACTGAGGCCTTGTGCAGTACTCCGTCGATTAGCTGTAACGACTCTCCTCAGGCTTCGACGGTACATTTTGCTGCTTCAGGCACGCCATGTGTCTTCCATTTATTCAATACATCCAAAACAGTTGACTTGGGTATGTTTAAACGCCTCTCGGTTTCTCTTATGGACAACCTACAACTATAACTTCCAACAATCTTTCCTTTCTCAAAGTCAGTTCTCTCCCGCTGCGACATTTTCACTCAACCTGACAGTGCGATATGATCGAGGCCAGCTGCTGGCTTGTTTTTATACCGTTTGCAGCTGTATCGCGCATCTTAACAACGCAGCGAATCCGTTCGTTTGTTTCTGAAGTGGTGTCCGGTGACTTTTGTCAATACAGTGTATTCGGTTATGTATACATAAGAACACTAACATAATGAGAAATTGCATAGTGTCCGATGAACAACGTTTGAACAATAGACGCAGCTCGCCATTCAGAAAGTGTCGATATTCACTGTCTGTAATTTCATCATGCAGTGCAACAGTGTGACTAAAGAATATGCTTATTTGGCTTGTAAAGAAAGTACTGATACCCGACTCTTTGTGCAAGACAGACGGCATTACGCGCTTCTTTTGGCTCTCTGCGAAGAAGAATGTTGCTGAATATAGGAAATAATTTAGATGACGTTTGTCAGACCATAGGAAGTTATACCAATTATTTGATGCCCAATTCTGATGCCACCTTACACCATTTATTCCACTTCAGAGCATTGGCATTTGTCAAAAAAGAAAGAAAGTGGTTTCTCAAGTGCTAACGATGCTGTAATTTGCGTTTTTGTGCATTTTCGGAAGAACTGTTTTGATGGAAACTGGGTAATTTTCAACTACCCAGTTTCTGATTTCTACGGTTATTTTATTGTTGCTTGTTACCCGGTTATTGTTCCCAGTTTCTGATTTCTACGGTTATTGTTGATTGCTATCCCCCATTTCACTTAGCTTGAAACAAACAAAATTCCCATCATTTAAATTTTTCGTACAGCTAAATATAAGTATCCTTTCAAGAAATTCCTAGATAAAATAAAAAATAATGGTTAGCTTTTCATAAACTTGTTTTATTACTATCTAAATAGCATTATCTTATAAGAAATTTTATAAGGAATCTAAAAAACATTCCATATTTAATTAAGGTATACTGACAAGAACAGAAAATTGTAAATTCAATGCTAGCTACTGCTCGTATATGACAAAAATAAAATGGCGTCCTATAAAACTTATGCTCGGTTGGCCAGATGTCTACCCAAGTTGTTTACCCTTCCTTTGGGTATGCCCTAACAGGATCTGAATGGAAAACTCGTCCATCTAAAAATTCCTACGGGTCTTATGGTCTACACTACTCATCCTCACAGACACTGTCTATCTTTGATTTCTGAATTGTACCATGACTTTGGAAACGTTCCCGCCGCCCCGGTGGCGCAGTGGTCTAAGGAGCTGGCCTCTGATCATTCGTCCGTAAGGGGTCCGGGTTCGAATCCTGGTCAGGCATGGATGTTGTGTTTGTCTTACGGCACCGGCTCTCTCCCTTCCCTGGAACCAGTGACCCTAAATTAGGGACGGGCGACTGCTTATAGCCCATTGAGTTGCTCACGGTGGTCATTAAACCTCCAATCAAAAAAAAAAAAAAAAAAAAAAAAACGTTCCCTTTGAAAACATTGAACAATTCATTGTTTCTTTGTATTGTTAGAGGTTTAACCCTTTAACGACCATCACCCAAAAATCTTTTATCCCTTCAAATGCCATAACGTCCGAAACTGTCTGTTGGTCCCCTTCTTTGTTTAGTAACAACAATAGTGACTGAGGGTGACCCTTGCTGATCCCTCATAGGTCGAGAAAAGTTTGAAGAACATGTAACGGTAAGAAATCTGACTCACTCTAGACAGGTGTTTCGGGAGGCTATGGCCGTTTGTATGTACAGGCGTTTTGGGCGTTATGGTCGTTAAAGGGTTAACGACCACCGTGAGGAACACAATGAGCTATAAGCAGTCGCTCGTCCTTAATTTACGGTCACTGGTTCCAGGGAAGAGAGAAATCAAGTGCGATAAGACAAACACAACATTCGTGCCTTACGGGGGATTCGAACCCGGTCCCATCTAGGACAAATGGTGTAAAGCCAGCGCTTAGACCACAGCGCCACCGGGGTGGACATTTAAAAAAAACAGCAGTTTTAGCACTGATGAACAGGAAAACTTGTAAGTAGTGTATGTGTAATTTAATAACAAAAGAGCAATGTGTAACCATAGGAAGTCAATTTATTCGTGCTGAAGGATATTAAGAACACAGTTTGCCGTCTTTACACGATTTAAAAAAAATACAGTTAAAAATATATATACATTATTTTAAAACATGAGCACTTTTAAGTCCACTGTGGACCCGTCATCAGATGGTGTGGTTGCCTTATGCCCTGGAAGGGTATATATATATAGTAAGCACATTGACAAAACAGTATGTTTTGGCATGCGCATGCTCATTACATAATCATGTCGTTTCATTGGAGCTGCCGGTATTGTCTCTTTCGCTGTAGTAGTTACAAAGTAGTTTCCATGGTAACGGTATAATGATAGGGGTATCGTCGTTACGAGATTCTGCCCTATCTTTATGTACCAATAAGCTTTCTGACAAGAGGATAGATGAACAGGTAGTCGGCGTATGTAACATAGTAACATCGTCCCAGATAGGTTGGTGTTGACCCTTCAGGCATAGTCTTGAAAGTGCGGTGGAGGTAGAGCATGTTTTAACAATGTATTTATGTTCAGAGACACGTAAATTAAGATTGCGACGGGTCGAACCTATGTATATCTGGTCGGTTACACCGGCATTCATAGCTTTTAGTGGGATTGCATACACACCGAATTTGGAACCAAGGGGAATCTGATCCCTGTCATTTTTAATATGGGCGAGAATGTTGCACGTTTTTATGCCAAAATCAAAATTAAATGGTCGCATGCGTTTTTTTATGGTATTTGTAACAGCAGGGATGTATGGTAGTTTGCCGACATATGAAGTGGTTGGTCTCGTTCTTGGTAATGTTGAATATGATGCATTAAAGACACGGCGCATTATGGAGTTAACTGTGGTAGATGGATAATTATATAATGCTGCAATATCCATAATTTTTGCAACTTCTAGGTCTCTTTGATCGGTTGAGGATGAATGTGCAACTGCTCGGTGAAACATAAAGTGAAGGGCTGAGAGTTTTTGCCTGAGTGGGTGGTAGGAGTTATAGGGAATCATAGATATTGTTGCAGTTGGTTTTCTATAAACAGAGTGAGTTACTTCGTTCGTATTAGGGTTTCTTTCCAACGAAATGTCCAGATAGGGTAATGCATAATTGGTCTCGAATTCCGTAGAAAATTTTATGGAACTGTATTTTGTAGACAACAAGGTGGTGAACTCGGTAAGGCTTTCAAGGGTGGATTGCCAAAACAACAGCACATCATCCACGTATCTCAGGTATAATAAGGCTTTAAGACAAACAACACATCCATGCCTCACCGGGGAATGATCAGAAGCCATCGCTTAGACCACTGCGTCACCGGGGCGGCTAATAATTATGTACCCTTGATTATACCGTATGTAAAAAAAAAAAAGTTATTTACCCTTAAATGTATAAATAACACACTCAACATAATGTCGCAATGTTTTGCTCACAGTAAGTTTTTTTATTTCTGCACTGTTATGAAAAAAATGACACAGGTTTCTGTTTAATTGCCCCCTGAAGAAAACCTTTCTCTTCATCATATTCTGAATCCGTAGTTATGTGTAAACAATTGTAATACATAACATCTTATCCTCATTGGTATAAAGATTACATTCACTAAAGCGGTATTTCTTTCACATTCCCTTGTTAATATACATGCATAGGGACAATTGTTATGGTTGTGAAAAGGGGCCTCCATTTGTCTGGAATAGCTGCTTTCCTGTCATCCAGTTTTTATAAACCAAAACCGCGAAAAGGATTTTCAAATATCTTATTTATTCAATGAAAAAGAAAAAAGAAGAAAAAAATCACCAAAAATTCCCTTTCTTAATACTTCATTCAAAGCTGCCAGATTAAAATCCTGGCTATTTCTTTAGCCAGCAAATAATTTTCTTGAGGTTAGAGGCCCTCTTAGCCGTGACCCATCTTATAAAGAACTAGCTTTTGCCCACAACTTCGTTCGCGTGGAACTCGGAACATATTATCTATTATAGTTTACCTATGCCACTAAGTAAACAAACAACCAAATCATTGTCACATTCGGCGTATGAGGTACTCTACAGATCTAAGTACCACCATCTTAGTTCACTTATCTTCATCATCATCATCATCATTGTCAACCATTATCAGTCCACTGCTGGACGAAGGTCTCTCCGAGTCTCTTCCACAACGATCTGTCTTGTGCCAGTCTCCTCCATGATACTCCGCATACTTTCGAATTTCATCCACCCATCTCCCATGTGGTCTTCTTCTAGGTCTTTTCCTGTCCCTTGGAATCCAATCTAAAATTTCGGCTGTCCATCGATGGTCTGTCCTTCTGGCAGTATGTCCAGCCCATTGCCATTTCAGGGATTTTACTCTGACCATAATGTCTTCCACTCTTGTCATTTTTCGGATCCCCGAGTTCCTCTTCTTATCTCTCCTGGTTACACCAAGCATGCACCTCTCCAGGCTGCTTTGAGTTGTCTGCAGCCTTTGTACGTCTCTTTTAGTTAAGGTCCACGTCTCTGCACCATACGTAAGCACTGGAAGGATGCATTGATCAAACACTTTTCTTTTAAGACATAATGGCATATTGCTCTTGAAAATTATGCTGTTTTTTCCAAAAGCTCTCCAGGCAAGTTTTATACGCCGATTAATTTCTTCATCAATGTGACCCTCACTTGATATCTGCTGTCCAAGCAGAATATGGTAATCTAAATATTTACATTAAACTATGTATGAAAACCTGACCAATCAAGATTATAATCAAACCTGTGATTTTCCGCTAGGTAAACAAACTAAATCAGTATATCAACTTTCACCTAGTCAGGGCCCGACTAAGATGGTCGGGGGCCCAGGGCCAGGCAAGTCGTGAGGCCCCCCATCAAAACAATAATTTTCATTAATACATAGCGCGTGAGATATGATACACACACACCAAATATATATACAGTGGAACACCGTTTATATGCTTCTTATTTATAAGTCTTTTCCATTTATATGTTGTTCGGCTAAGGTCCCGGTGATCAACATGCTTTTTAATTTTCGTTTATACGACTTCTCGAGTCGGTCTCTTGAAAGGCGTGTATATGGTTTCGTTTCCGTTTATCTATGCAGGGTTTTTGGTTTAATTTTTTCCTCTGTTGTTGGGACGACACGACTTTTCGAGTAGGTCTCTTGAAAGACGTGTATATGGTTTCGTTTCCATTTTATCTATGCAGGGTTTTTGGTTTTTTTTTTCCCTTGTTGTCGGAAAGACGTGTATATGGTTTCATTTCCGTTTATCTATGCCGGGTTTTTGGTTTAATTTTTTCCTCTGTTGTCGGAGGACAATGTGTTGGCGAACTGACAATTTTCTAATTTTACTTAGCAGTGGAATTCTAAATATTTCTTGGTGTTTCCCCTTTCCTTGCCCCCTTTTCATATTTATTCCCGCTGTTTCTATCAAGCGCAGCTCGATAGCTTTTTTTTAATCGAATTTTTTAAGTTCGAAGGCTTAAGTCAAACAGCTATTTTCTAAACAAATGCTGTGCCGGGGAATTGCCGGGGAACAAGGTTTTCGTTTATAAATATAATGGTTAAATATCGTTAAAGTAAGGCATTTGGGGAAAAAGAATTTTAGGGTATCTGGGGGAGAAAATAAAAATCAGGAAAGCTAAGCGTCAGGAGCGTTAAACCTAAAGTAAACAGTAAGTCCTAAATATGTTTTTTTTCACAAAAAGAAACAATGGAAAATGGTAAAAGAAAGTGGGGAAGTAAAAAAAAAACTTACCTGTGTGAAACTGAATGTTCAGTTACCTGTGTCAATTGGAAATATCAGGTCTTCAGCTAGTGAAGTGTATCCAACATCATCAAGTAGTCTGTTAAAAAGTTCCGACATTAAAAAAACAAACTATTGAGCTGCGTCTGATATAGGAATAGCGGGGATAAACATGGAATAGGGAAACACCAAGAAGCATTTGGAATTTCATTGCTAAGTAAAACTAGAATGCAATTGGCGAACCTCCAAAGGATGCAACAAAGCTTTCGAAAGCAGAAACCTTTGAATTCCGTTAGCAATGGTGAACGCTTCTTCTTTGGCTAGTTCAAGTGCAATTGGGTGATTGTTGTTCCAATTTATCAATCTCAACATTTCCGCTTCCTTGGTTTGTCAACTTTGGGAAATAAATACTTTACCATGAAATTTCCCGAAAAACTGGCCCTGCACAACTAAACTGAAAAATTGCCTATATATATTGAATACAAATTATATTTATTTACTATCAATTTCAGATGGCTACAATGAAATGTTTCATTTGTGAAGTGGTTTCACTCTTAATAGTTCAGTCAAAAGGGAGATTAGGTAAAGGTCTGTCACAGCGCTTGCTTGGGTTGGAGTGGGCGGAGACACACACAATTATATAGGTCGCTTTCTTGCCTTTTGAGCTGCGAAACTAGTGATCACATCATCAAAATCAAGTTTGCACGTAAGGTCACTTTCTATTGTTAAAATACTTAGCCCCTGTCAATTTTTCTTGGGCTATTGTTGATCGCATCCTGTTTTTCACTCTTTTCAGAACGGAAAATGAGCGTTCAGTAGTACAGTTCGAGATAGGCATTGTTAACAAAATGTGTAAGGCAATGTCTACATTGGGAAACGTATGAACAATTTGTTTTTCCCGTAAGAATTTTAATTTTTCTTTAGGACACATTTCTTTTGGCAAAAAATAAAAAAACTGGTCGACTTCATCTTCAAATTCATCATCTATGTCATCACTATATATCTTTCGAAAACAATTCGCTGCTTCTCGAAGTACTTCTTTAGAAGCATCTTTTTTCATTAAAAAGCTAAATCGATCATTAATGGTTACATATGCTTGTTTCCTCCTTTCAAGCTCTGAAATCAGTGAATCACATTTGACATAGTGACACTGTGTAATAAAGTAATCTCTATCAGACTGCTGAAGTTCAATAGATGCCCTATCATCAAGCATTTGACTTTTTGGCACTTTACTTTTACGCTTCACTGAATACTTGTTTTCCACTAAATTTTTCGCCTCAAGCTCATACTTGTCAAACTCATCACGCACTGACTGTACAAATATAACTAATGAGGTATACATTGGTACTAGGACTGATATATCCTCAGTAACAGACTGGAGCGTCTTATTAACACTGTTCAAACGTTGCAAAATTGTGTCCCATACAACTATTAAAACAGCAGTCTCAAACTTCTCCATTTTGTGCAGAAGTACTTTTGCTTCGTGCTTTGTAGACATTTTTTCATTGACATCCTCGGTTACATTAAGCAAGGCTTTCATGATGTTTTGATAACCTTGCCGAACAGCTTTACAAGCATCTGCAGCGGTAGACCATCTAGTTCCAGATAATGTTTTTACACGAAGTCCACCAGCTAGTTCTGAAGAAAGAGTTTCCCACCGACGAGGAGAACTGGAAAAAAAATTAAATATGCTCTGCCCTAATCCAAAAAAGGAAATAGCTTGTTGACAGCACTCAACTGCATGAACTCCAACTAAATTTAACGAGTGACCTGCGCATGGCACATATTCAGCTAATGGGCACAGTTCCTTTACCTTGGCCTGTAACCCTGAGTATTTGCCAGACATGTTGCTGGCATTATCGTAAGGCTGTCCTCTGCAATTAATTATATCTATGCCAGGTTGTTTAAGCAAGGATGTCACAGTATGAATTAGATGACTGGAATCATGGCCATAGATTAATACAAATTTCAAAAAGCGCTCAACAGGATCTCCGTTTTCAGTCACATAACGTACAGCTACTGCCAACTGGTCTACATGTGCAACATCAGGAGTAGAATCCACAATTAAACCAAAATATCTGGCTTTCTGAATTTCTGCAACTACTGCATTCAATACTTTTTGTGCCATAATTTGAATTAATTCAGTCACAGTAGTAGAAGATAGGTAATTTGCATTTCCGTATTTTACTAAATGGTCTGCCAAGAATGGATCGAAAAGGCTTACCAGCTCCAAAGTTCCAAGGAAATTACCGTTCTGTAGGGAATGGAGTGTTTCATTTTTCCCCAAACAAAGCAAGTCCACGTAAAGCAAGAGACTTTATTACAGCCACAACTCTAGTCAAAACTTTCCTCCAATAACTGACACTCCTGCTGATATTCCTCAATTAACAAATTATCCACACGTGAAGAGAGTGTAACCCTCTGTGACAGACAGAGTACCGAATTTCTATGAATGATGGAGCTTTTCATGTTCCTGAAGTCTCTCTGCAGTATTTTTCCAGTAGGAAAATCCATCCTTACATAAAGCTTGATCACTGGAATTGAACAGTTTACGCACATAACAAAAAAGTGCACGTTTAGCTGGAGAATATACTAACCACTCTCTGTTTACCAACTCATTATTTTTCTTCTTGCGATAAAAGTTTTGTTCTGTGAGCATGTGTTCTCTTTTCAAAGTAACACGTTTTGAACTAGAAATTTGGCCAATATTCTGACTTGATCTGTTACAAATGAAATGCTCATGAAACTCGTCTGTAATAAAATTAGGCCACAAACCGACATCTACAGGAAATAAATGTTGACATTTTGACTGATCATCATTATTACTACTATGTTGGTTTTCAATACTTGGATTGCTGAATTCACCACGTGGTGGCAAACTTGCACTTTGCAAAGACTGGCATTGTGAATCTGCTGTGTTTATATTTTCTGTGAACGGAGAACTATTGCAAAACACATTTTCAGGCTCTATGTTGCCCCTTTCTTGAGTTTGGGAAGAACTTATACATAACAGT
Source organism: Macrothele yani (assembly GCA_039090855.1). NCBI lineage: Eukaryota > Metazoa > Arthropoda > Arachnida > Araneae > Macrothelidae > Macrothele > Macrothele yani. The sequence goes on from CM077029.1 coordinate 62,607,273, forward strand.
TTGTTATTAAAATGATCTCCTACCTCGAGTTCATCACTAGAATAGTTACCCTGTTCATCCACGGGAACATCTTTTTTGAACTTGTGATGAATTTCTCAATAGCCCCCTTATGAGATAGCAACTGAAGTCGAATATCGTCACTTCTTTTTCTTTTACAAACAACTGAAAGATATTTTCGTGAAGACATTGTAATACTAATATCTCAAAATTCTTAACTGATAAATCCGTTTAGTTTAATTTACAACTCGGAATCCTCTACCACATACGAAACACGATTACAGTTGCAATTTGAAATCTGGCAACTACGGTTGTAGATGATAGCATGAAACAGTCATTACTCACAGGATCACGTGATTCGTCCTTAACGAATTTTCACCAGTGGCAAGCCGTGATACACTTGGTGATACATTTGCAAAGCAAAAATATAATCAGGAGCTGCAACGGTTCGTTTGGCTGATCATTGGTTAGTTTGTGGACTGACAAGAACATGTGACTGCGTTCAGAAGACCCACGATAAATTCCATACGACTGAAAATCGATAGACGATAGTCATACCTCAAACGATCAATGAAACCCCGTAAAATATTACTTTCGCAATAATGATAAGTTCAACAATTATTATAAGTAATTTTTTCCAGAAACAATTTAACAGGGGCCCCATTAAACAGGGGGTCCAGGGCACAGGCCCTGCGGGCCCGTGCGGTAATCAGGCGCTGCGACTAGTTGAAATTTATTACTTAAGCACACGAACGCTCAGATAATAATATAGGTACCTACTCAAAATTAACTAAAAATTGAGACCTTAGCAATCATGGGAGCAATATCACTGCTTACGTCGGCACTACGTGCCGGTTCGTTTGGCTGAACCCGTGACACCCGGAAAAAGGCTGAACCGGCGTGACATGGATATCGAGTTCCCACCTTTCTTACCGGACATGGCACCGGTCCTGAGGGATTTAAAGAATTTAAAAATTCATGTGGATAATGCACTGTATCTTCCAAGTTAACGACAGTATCGACTGATGTGTAAATTCTGTAATCGCTTGGCAGCTTTTGCAAAATAGCATCATTTATTTCATCAACAGATGCATTCATGGACACACGAAAGCTCGTTCACACATCCAGGGCCCGACTTAGGTCAGTTGAGGCCCCGTGCACGTCCTATGTCTGGGGCCCCCTTGATTAAAATTTTCAGTCAAACAGTCGAAAAGAATATTTACTGGGAAATATTTTTCTTGCAAGCAATAAAAACAATAAAACACATCCCACATGCTCTTCAACTTTACAGCCAATGTGGCATGTAATAGACGAGGAGATGAGGATTCACACTGCTTGTACTTTCTCGTACCCGCAGAGCTTACAGCTGTAACGTTAATTACTCTGAAATTCTCTTTTTGTTTTATAGTATCATTTACGGAAACAAATAACTATCCTTCCAGAGATATAATTTAAAGCACCTAGTTTACCATAAATTTAATGGAAACTATGGGCCCATGGTAGTTTAAGCTGTAAGAAGCAGTTCCTCACAAAGTCTGTGACGTACCTGCCAGCAGGACGCACACGACATAAAGGCAGATACGAATCAGAATAAAACGTCTGCGTAGCTCAGTTGGTAGAGCGACTTGTTCCGGAATGAGCGGCCTCGGGTTCGAATCCCGGCGTAGACCAAAAATGACGGAGAAATTTACTTCGTTATAAGTCTTACAGCTGACCACACATATTGTAAGAAATTATTGCGACACTCCATGTTGATTATTACAACAGTCTTTAAATAAAGTAGTGTCAATTAAACTTGTTTTGCATTTTTATTTATGTAAAAATAAACAATACATAATTATGAATATTGATTCAAAATTTTTGTTTTCACAAGACTAATATTAATAATAAAAATATTTTTAGAAAATTATAGATGTTTGGTGAAATGCTTTTCATGTATGCTATACCATATTGCTCCGAATTTAGGCTGTTCCCATTGCATTTTGATTGTTACAAATAAGGGCCAGATTAAGATGTTGCACTGGCCAATCACAGTGCAGCGCAACGCTTGAGCTTTATTATATGAAATAGTAATAATTTGGTTTAAAAAATCTCATCCGAAATTTTGAAACCAAACCATATATTGATTTCGTGCTATAACGAAAAATATATTTTGGTTCTGAAAATTTAAATTATTATTAAGGTAGTTTGGAGGCCCCTTCCAAATTCTGAGGCCCTGTGCACGTGCAGAAATCACGCCCTGCACACATCCAGTTCTGACTTCTTTGGAGCAAATTTTCTGCATTAGGATAAATGTTGTCAACAAATTCATTAATAGATCTTACAATGCTTCTCAGTTTACTATGTACTGGAATCAAACCGTTCTGATTATGTACTTTGCCATCACCGACACGTAGTAACTGAATAGAAAATTGGGTAACTCCGCCTCCTAAACGAGCTCTCGTATTTGTTCGTAAATGGAGCGTTTCGATATTATTCCACACTAGATGAAAGCCCGTCAATAATGACGGGGAAAATAAAATTTATGCAACAGAAATGATTGACATTTATTTAGTTTTTGAGTTCCACGTCAATAGATGGCGACGTTGGCTCACAGCTTTCTGAAAATTTCCCAAGCAGTCGGTTATGGAATTTGATACGACGGGTTATCTGTTATGTGTTTTGTAAAACTTTTAGTCCCTGTTTCGTCAACACTTCCTGGAACACGACATTTTTCGTATACACTGACTATGAACCCTGTATCGATTTCCCCTGTTTTTTTTCATGAACTATTTTTTGCCGGCTCAACGCCATGCAGAGCGACACCATTAATGCTTTCTTGTTCAACTTCATAAATCATTTTGCATGAGTCAGCAAAAGATTATTTTGAGACATGAAAGTGCTTAACTCTTGCATCAGTTGCATTTGCACTGGGCGTTTTCCCTAAGCCTCATTCTTTGATCACCAGCCTCTTCCGGGTCCAACATATACAGCTGAGCAAACTTTCTCTGGTCCCCATTTGCTGGGTGCAAAGCTCCTGCTCGATGGTAAATTTGTCCGTTAATTCGGAAACAACAGGGACCGTATCCAGGAGGCGGAGCAATGTTAGGTCCCATGGACGCAAACACCAAAACGCTATTTATTGATCTTATATTGTCCATGAAATTTTTCGAATGTTGATGCTGTTCTTTCGTTAACTGCTGAATCACAGGGGCTGACCTTATAGCATCTAATTTTACTTTGCCTTTATGACAGCATTGCATAAAAAGTTTGTCAGATGGCTGTTCTGCCGCAAAATGTTTTGCACGACAAAATTCGCAAATACTGTCCGTGGAACCACAGTTACATTTGGTTCTACAACGTTAACTGCGTCAACAACAGCTTGGTTTCTGTTCGTGGATTTTGTCGGCGGATTGTAACACCACGTCTCTGGCGTAATATTTGCGATTGTGACATGTCTGCAACCTGATGTCGTTCGCGACCTTGCGCGATTTGTTCTGACGTCATGTTTGCAATTCGGTGTCGTTCCCGACTTCGTTCATTTCGCTGAGGAGTTATATTTGCTACGCGATGACGATTCCGATCGCGTTCTCTTTGCACAGCAGCCATACTTTCCCAACGGACCCTTTCTTGCTCCTCCTTTCGTCTTTTTGCTGCTTCCTTCTGGAAAGCTACTTCCTCAGCAGATTTTTACCGTTTAGGAGGCATATTTGCAGTGTTGTTAAAACTCACGCAAAACAAAGTCGATGTTTTGAGACCAGTGAACCACAATATAAATTAAATGACTTCGAATCGCACACACCCGAAAAACGACAGAAAAAAAGGATAAAAAAAAAAGCAAAAAAAAAAAAAACATTAAACAGGAACGGTTACGGATAACACAGTTTGAACATCGGAATATAAATGTTCGTCTTTTTCTGTTAAACAGCGTAATAAACATATCAAGGGTATATAAATAATAATAATAATAATATTTAATTTTATTTTTTGCTGTTACATTGTAGGCTGCGAAAAATAAATTTATTATTATTATGCTTTATATACCCTATATGAAATAGAACCAAAATTCCTGACGTAAAGTTTTCGAATCTCTAAAGAGTTGACCGTGTGACGTAACGCATCTCTGACGTTCATGAGATCTACTTAAAATCGATCTGATTCGGAAGTACTGCCAAAAACAATAAAAAAAAATAATAATAATAATAAAAAATAAACGAAATAGCCAAAATCCACCGGAAGGAATAAGCTTCCCAACGGTGCAGTAATTGTGCTATTTTCTTTCACGTTGGGTGTGATCAAGTCGAATGTGAACAAAGCGGAAAGATACACGGGAAATCGGGAACTACTTGAAAAGGATCTGAATCCGTAGTTCAGCCGAAAATTATAAAAAATAATAACAAAATAAGAATAAATAAACAAAATAGCCTATGTCCACCGGAAAGAAATACGCTTGCCAACAGTGAAAGTATTATCCAAATCAGTTCAGTAGTTTTCGAGATTACCTCAAACACGCAAACAAACTTTCTCTCTTTATACGTATATTAGTATAAATAATACATTTCTATAAAGGAGAGAAATGAATTTTTTGCAATTAGCACTGCACACGATAGCCTGATTAGCATGGGAAAACATTTTTTTCTCTATAGAAATATTCCAACTTATGCATTTCGAAAATGAAACAAAAAGATAAACATATTTAATTAAACATGACAAAAAATGTTCCAGTAAAAATATTGGGGAGCAAGATTCACCTTGTCCAACTCCCATAGTTGGCTCCTATGCATGCGAAGTAATACTATAATCATACCTTTTTAAAACACAAGCATGCAGGCAATGTGCACACGAAAACAGGTAAGATAAACCCATGAACATTCCTTTTTTCTTGAATTTTTAAGCATTAGAACCGATTTTTAATCTGTCTGATGCGCTGTGAAAAATGAAAATGCTACGCACAGATAAATGATAGAGAAAACAAGTTCCAGCATTAAGATAAAAGATCGCATGAGAATAGCCAAATGAAATGCAATTCGGTTAAAAAAAAAAAAAAAAAATGTGTGTGTGTGTGTGTGTGTGTGTGTGTGTTTGCGTGTGTGTGAGGCAGCTGTTCCGTTCGCAGCAAAAGTGGTGAAAAAAGTGAAGGCCGAAATAATGATTCCTATTCCCCGCCCCTCCATTTTACAATCGTAAATTGCGCATTTCACGCTGCTAGTTATTAACATGAACAAAAGCTGATAATTCACGAAGCAGTTTCATGAGCGTGTGATATACGTTGTTAAAATACTAGACAGATAAATAAAAAAGCAAGCGATAACTGTTCCGCTTAGAAAAAAAACTCAGATTAAAAAAAAAAAAAATCATGATGTAAATAAACTAATAATGAACGAAAGCAAAACGTAGGTTCCACCGAGATTTGAACTCGGATCGCTGGATTCAAAGTCCAGAGTGCTCACCATTACACCATGGAACCTCACTTCCCAACCCGGGCCGCCTGGGTGAAAGCCAGGAATCCTAACCACTAGACCACATGGGAATGCGTTCTGATTGGCCAGTCACACCTTAAAGAAATCTTTAAATTAATCGTTCGATAATTCATGTATTTAGTTGTTGATGTTTACTTTATAAGAAATTATAAAAGACAAGAAGGCATGAAAATAGTGTGAGAAACAGAGAGGGTAAAGAAATTCCATTGGAACTTTTAGAAATGTTTTACACAGTTTCAACCGAAAGGGTTCGATGATTGTTAATGAATCTAGCTCGCGACTAATTTATAAAACAATAAAATAATAAAGACTTTTGTTTTCTTTTTAGGTTGTTTATTTACTAAAGCTCTCTCATCCCAGTTTAGTGTTAATGTAAGGTGGGAACGGAGTAATACGCAGCCGTAAAAATACTAGTAGCAAATGGAAAACTTGCCCCCACTAGGGTTCCATTTGCCTGCCCCCCGCTAAAAAGTCCTGAAAGAATCACTGCCTAGAATTAGGGACGGGCGACTGCTTATAGCCCATTGCGCTGCTCACGGTGGTCGTAAAACCTCCAATCAAAAAAAAATATATATTGGTTTCTTTTTTTTTTTGGAGGCTTAACGACCACCGTGAGCAACTCAATGGGCTATAAGCAGTCGCCCGTCCCTAATTTGGGGTCACTGGTTCCAGGGAAGGGAGAAAGCCAGTGCCGTAAGAAAGACAAACACAACATCCATGAGTCACCGGGATTCGAACCCGGACTCCATTCGGACGAAGGATCAGAGGCCATCGCTTAGACCACACTGGCTTTTTGTTTTTGGAGGTTTAACGACCATCATGAACAACTCGATGAGCTATAAGCAGTTACCCTTCCCTCATTTAGTGCTGCTGGTTCCAGGGAAGGTAGAGAGTCAGTGTCGTAAGACAAAAAGCAATATCCATGCCTAACCGGGATTCGAACCCAGTTCCATCTTGGACGAAACGCTTAGACGACCGCCCAGCCATTGTTTTGCTGCTGAGCCTGAGTTTTAAAGTACCTTTTTCTCCGGATTATGTGCACTTTGAATTCTAATGTAACGCTGAGTCTGAAATAGATTAAGAACTTCCCTTTGATGTAGCGGGAACGAAAAGATTCATTGGCCTTTGTTGTCCGCTCAGCAAATGCGCCGCCGACCCGGTGGCGCAGTGGTCTAAGCGATGGTGTAACGTTCCAGGAGATGTGACGTACCTGCCAGAAGGACGCATAAAGGCAGATAGGAATCAGAATACAACGTCCGCGTAGCTCAATTGGTAGAGTGACTTATTCCGGAATGAGGGGATCCGGGTTCGAATCCCGGCGTAGACTAAAAATGACGGAGAAATTTACTTCGTTATAATGGCACCCGAACTATCCGGATGACCCGACCGTTCAAAATCTCGCATTGGTGTGATGTTCTTTCCACACCGCAAGATAGGAAAAATAAGAGAATCCCTTCTCCAGCACTTCGAAAAAAAAAAAAAAAAAAAAAAAGGGGGAGATGATGTAACGTACCAGGAGATGTGACGTACCTGCCAGAAGGACGCATAAAGGCAGATAGGAATCAGAATAAAACGTCCGCGTAGCTCAATTGGTAGAGTGACTTATTCCGGAATGAGGGGATCCGGGTTCGAATCCCGGCGTAGACTAAAAATGACGGAGAAATTTACTTCGTTATAATGGCACCCGAACTATCCGGATGACCCGACCGTTCAAAATCTCGCATTGGTGTGATGTTCTTTCCACACCGCAAGATAGGAAAAATAAGAGAATCCCTTCTCCAGCACTTCGAAAAAAAAAAAAAAAAAAAAAAGGGGGGAGATGATGTAACGTACCAGGAGATGTGACGTACCTGCCAGAAGGACGCATAAAGGCAGATAGGAATCAGAATAAAACGTCCGCGTAGCTCAATTTGGTAGAGTGACTTATTCCGGAATGAGGGGATCCGGGTTCGAACCCCGGCGCGGATAGAAATGACGGAGAAATTAACTTCGTTGTAATGGCCTCGGATCATTCGCCCAAAAGGGGTCGGGGTTCGAATCCCGGTGAGGCATGGATGTTGTGTTTCTCTTACGGCACTGGCTCTCTCTCTTCCCTGGTACCAGTGACCCTAAATTAGGGACGGGCGACTGTTTATAGCCCACTGAGTTGCTCACGGTGGTCGTTAAACTCCAATCGAAAAAAAAAATGGGTCACGTTCAGCCCACATAGTAGGCGGAAAAGGCGGTTAATTGACGTTGTAATTTTCTACCAAGTAATCAGCAATCAGCCATTTTCATGATGTGTGGAATTCTTTGCACGCAATAACAAGCTGTGGTTGGGGGGGGTAGTTGTGGCTCGTGGTAAGTTGAGATATGAGGGGGTTGAAGTAGAAGCTCGTGGTAAGCTCAGATGGGAGGCAAAACTTTGGCCTCCCATCTAAGCTTACCACGGGCTATCAAAAATTTGGCCAAAAAATTGCGTTCATGTAGATTTTACCTGACGCCGATAATGATATTCCCAGTAAAATAAAAAGTTTCAGATGTATAATGTATGCAGTATTTATTAAGTGCACTGTTGTAGTACTGGGAGCCATGGATACGAACCTCCGTGGGCTTTAAAAAACTACTATTATAGTTTTAGCTCGCTACTTACGTCTTTTTTATTTTTTTTATTGTTCTCTTTTTTTTTCTACATTGCTGTAATAAGGCTGGTTATGAATTTTGGTTGGTAATCTGACAAATAATCTCTCTCTCTCTCTCTCTCTCTCTCTCTCTCCCTCCCGTATCTTTTAAAACTAGAATTGCGGAAACTGTATCTTTCTTGTACTCTATTAGACATCGCTCAGAGGATTCCCTCCGTTTCACAGGATGATACATTACAAAATTTAGCAAAAAAATCATTTTGAATAACAAACTTCTGTGAATTCCAAAAATTCACATACGTTTATCCAATCCAAGTTCACTAAAATCTTACATGGTTGCACTCGCCGTGTGTTCTAACAGCTTAAGTATCTTAGGGGGGACTAAAGGTTGAGCACAAAGAAAAGTTGGGTAGGCTGAAGCCCTCCCTTAGCGCCGCGCCTGGTTGATGTGTCTCAGTTCTGTAGATATATCACTTCTAAATATAAATTACTCTGAGCCTATTAGTGCTCTAAAGCATTCTTTTTTTTAATAGTCTCTGCTATTAATACATACAGCGAACTGTTTTAGTGGATTTATAATGTGAGGGTATTGAACAAACGAAATTGTGGCATATAAAATTCAAGCTCTTAAAAAAAGTACCAGTATTGCTTTATTCCTTAGACCTACTGTTTTCTTTTACTCCCCTATCATGAAGAAAATTGATTTTTTGGGCTTATTTCTAACTAACTGAGTTGTAATAATCGTAGCAAGGTATGCCGTTTAAGATGCAACCTGTATACTCTTATTTTTGCTACAGTGAACGATTGTGTTATGAGCTCCCCAAGAACCCCTAGTCACGAATTATATTAGTACTGTATGTGTACAAACGTTGTTAGAACTGCAGTAATAATATTTTTGAAATTCATGAATACAGAAAATTTTCAGTTCTAACACTTCTTTTCAAACTAAGTTAATCATTTCTCCATTAGGTGATGAATTGTTGCTTATTTATTTATTTATTATTATTATTATTTAGATTTTTTTTCATGTTTTCATGGATTTAGCTACAGTCACGAGTTTGTTCCCCTTTTCTGAAGGAGCGTAACGAAAATCGAGTTCAAGAAATACACCACGCATGTTTTTATGAACCTTAGGTAAAATAATTTATCCCAACTCGAGGCCGTTGGTGAGACCCTGCATGCTTCGTGAGAGTGAGCTCCACTCGTGACCACTAAAGATTGCAACCACCGATGCAATAGCAACGCCAATTAAAGGAATCCTTTTTTACGCTTTCCAACCGTAGGTTGAAGAAGCGTATATGCTCCAGCTTTGTCCGTCCGTCCGTCCGTCCGTCTGTCCACACGATAACTGGCGTAAAAATGGTTCGATTTCGATGAAATTTTAGTATGTGGTAGGGGACCACCTGGGGACGAACCCTATTGAAAATGGGACAAATGGAGTCAAAGCTCACGACGTAGGAGCGGGATCATTCCAATGCCCTTATGCGTCATAACTTGCTTAAATATGGTTCGATTTCAATGAAATTTTACTATGTGGTAGGGGACCGCCTGGATACGAATCTTATTCAAAATGGGTGAAGTGGGGTCAAAGGTCAGGACATAAGAGCGGGATGCATTCCATTGCCCTTATGCGTCATAACGTGCGTAAAAATGGTTCGATTTCGATGAAATTTCAGTATGTGGTAGGGGACCACGTGGGGACAACCCTATTGAAAGTAGACGAAATTGGGTCAAAGGTCAGGACATAGGATTGCGATCCATTCCATTGCTCTTATCCCATATTATTAAGGTGGACGTCAAGTAATTTTGCTTCCTATACTTCCAATGGAAAAAATTTTGTACACATTTCCTTCACAATAAATGTGTTCCCAAGGATGAAAATTTGAACATCGATTAAAATAACTTTATCATAACTTGGAATACTTAATATTTTCTAAAACATAACCATAATTATATAAAAAATCAACAATAACTTTTCCTTTGGTGGTGTTGAAACCAGAAAAAGGATGGCGCGACCTGTACTTTGATGACGTCAGTAGACAAACAAATGTTGGATCGCATAATTATAAGAAAAAAGATAAAAAAAAAACATTGAACAGGAACGGTTACGGATAACACAGTTTGAACACCAGAATATAAATGTTCGTCTTTTTCTGTTAAACAGCGTAATAAACATATCAAGGGTATATAAATAATAATAATAATAATATTTAATTTTATTTTTTGCTGTTACATTGTAGGCTGCGAAAAATAAATTTATTATTATTATGATTTATATACCCTATATGAAATAGAACCAAAATTCCTGACGTAAAGTTTTCGAATCTCTAGAGTTGACCGTGTGACGTAACGCATCTCTGACGTTCATGAGATCTACTTAAAATCGATCTGATTCGGAAGTACTGCCAAAAATAATAAAAAATAATAATAAAAATAATAAAAAATAAACGAAATAGCCAAAATCCACCGGAAGGAATAAGCTTCCCAACGGTGCAGTAATTGTAGTAATTGTGAACTATTTTCTTTCACGTTGGGTGTGATCAAGTCGAATGTGAACAAAGCGGAAAGATACACGGGAAATCGGGAACTACTTGAAAAGGATCTGATTCCGTAGTTCAGCCGAAAATTATAAAAAATAATAACAAAATAATAATAAATAAACAAAATAGCCTATGTCCACCGGAAAGAAATACGCTTCCCAACAGTGAAAGAATTATCCAAATCGGTTCAGTAGTTTTCGAGATTACCTCAAACACGCAAACAAACTTTCTCTCTTTATACGTATATTAGTATAAATAATACATTTCTATAAAGGAGAGAAATGAATTTTTTGCAATTAGCACTGCACACGATAGCCTGATTAGCATGGGAAAACATTTTTTTCTCTATAGAAATATTCCAACTTATGCATTTCGAAAATGAAACAAAAAGATAAACATATTTAATTAAACATGACAAAAAATGTTCCAGTAAAAATATTGGGGAGCAAGATTCACCTTGTCCAACTCTCATAGTTGGCTCCTATGCATGCGAAGTAATACTATAATCATACCTTTTTAAAACACAAGCATGCAGGCAATGTGCACACGAAAACAGGTAAGATAAACCCATGAACATTCCTTTTTTTCTTGAATTTTTAAGCATTAGAACCGATTTTTAATCTGTCTGATGCGCTGTGAAAAATGAAAATGCTACGCACAGATAAATGATAGAGAAAACAAGTTCCAGCATTAAGATAAAAGATCGCATGAGAATAGCCAAATGAAATGCAATTCGGTTAAAAAAAAAAAATGTGTGTGTGTGTGTGTGTGTGTGTGTGTGTGTGTGTTTGCGTGTGTGTGAGGCAGCTGTTCCGTTCGCAGCAAAAGTGGTGAAAAAAAGTGAAGGCCGAAATAATGATTCCTATTCCCCGCCCCCTCCATTTTACAATCGTAAATTGCGCATTTCACGGTGCTAGTTATTAACATGAACAAAAGCTGATAATTCACGAAGCAGTTTCATGAGCGTGTGATATACGTTGTTAAATTACTAGACAGATAAATAAAAAAGCAAACGATAACTGTCCCGCTTAGAAAAAAAAACTCAGATTAAAAAAAAAAAAAAAGGGGGAATCATGATGTAAATAAACTAATAATGAACGAAAGCAAAACGTAGGTTCCACCGAGATTTGAACTCGGATCGCTGGATTCAAAGTCCAGAGTGCTAACCATTACACCATGGAACCTCACTTCCCATGCCGGGAATCGAACCCGGGCCGCCTGGGTGAAAGCCAGGAATCCTAACCACTAGACCACATGGGAATGCGTTCTGAGCGGTCAGTCACACCTTAAAGAAATCTTTAAATTAATCGTTCGATAATTCATGTATTTAGTTGTTGATGTTTACTTTATAAGAAATTATAAAAGACAAGAAGGCATGAAAATAGTGTGAGAAACAGAGAGGGTAAAGAAATTCCATTGGAACTTTTAGAAATGTTTTACACAGTTTCAACCGAAAGGGTTCGATGATTGTTAATGAATCTAGCTCGCGACTAATTTATAAAACAATAAAATAATAAAGATTTTTGTTTTCTTTTCAGGTTGTTTATTTACTAGAAGCTCTCTCATCCCAGTTTAGTGTTAATGTAAGGTGGGAACGGAGTAATACGCAGCCGTAAAAATAGAACATTTCCTTCCCTTTTCCCCCGCTTGTCTCTCTCTCTCGGTACAAAAACCTACTTCAGAAAAAATATGAGAATTGACTTTCCATTTTTCAAATGAAGTTTACTTAAAGTTGTTGGATTTCTCAAAATTAGTTCCTTAATCTGTTATTTTCACCATTTCCATTCTTATAATTGAGAATTCATAAAGTAAACTGTATTTCAGCGGTGCTAAATTCGCTTCTGTTGCAGGACTAATGCAGGTGCATCTTGTAATGAATATGGATAGATATAGATTCAGTAGGGCATCAATTGTAAATAATTTAAGGGATGAAAGCTGAAAACGTATGTGAGAGAAATTAAGAGCGCTTAAGTATAGAATTGTCCCAATTATAAAATCTTGAAACCAGGTATACTTCCAAACAGGGACGTAGGCACTATTTTTTGATAACGGGGCCAAAATATAATGATACGCATTCTTTGGTCAGATCATAAAACGGGTTGGGCGACTGCTTATAGCCCATTGAGTTGCTCACGGGTCGTTAAGCTTCCAATCAAAAAAAAAAAAAAAAAAAAAAAACGGTTTGCGGTGTCGTTAAATAGTCCGCAATGACGTCATTTGTAATGTTTTAGGATATTTTGACCGGGAGTGCAAATGGTATCTCGGGAGGAGGGGAGGCAAGTTTTCCATTTCATATATACACACTTTTTAACTACTACAGTATATCTACATAAATGTAGTAATTACTTCTTCAAACATTTCAAGAACAAACTTTATTCAGTTAAACGAAGGGTGTCGGGCTTTTTTGTTTGTTTAACGACAACCGTGAGCAACTCAAGGGTTATAAGTAGTCGCCCGTCCCTAATTTAGAGTCACTGGTCCCACGGAAGGGAAAGAGCCCGTGCCATAAGACAAACACAACATCCATGTCTCACCGGGATTCGAATCCGGACCGCTTTCGGACGAATGATCAGAGGCTATCGCTTAGCCCACTGCGCCACCGGGGCTGGGTTGGTTTCGGTAGGCTTTAAATTCTTATCTATTAAAATAAATCCAACACACTCCTGATCCTAAAACACGGTTTTCTGACTATAAGGTATGACTTGTTTACTTATATTTAGAAGAACGGCACGCGTCTTAAAGCAAAATAAACTATTATACTTGAACAAATATTTAAAAAAATTATAATTGGAGAAATATTTGTAGCATCAAAAGAAACAAAACTTTCTTTTCCATTATAGCTTGAATTTATTAACATTTGGCTCAGTAACAAAGAATGTTTCCGGGAGAGGTGGAGGGAAATGGTTGTTTCCAGGAGGGCTTCGCCCCCTCCCTTCTGGATGTATGCCTGAAAGAAACACTAGCCATTTGAGCATGCTACAGATAGAAAGGTTATATCAATAGAGTCTAAATTAATATAAAACTTGAATTTCATATTTATATAATAAGGTTTTTTTTTATATGCAACGTTTTACTCACATTACAAACGATGTCAAACTACAATGGCCGACCCAATGACGAAATGGTCTAAGTGATGGCCTCTGATCATTCGTCCAAAAGGGGTCCGGTTTCGAATCCCGGTGAGGCATGGATGTTATTTGTCTTACGGCACTGGCTCTGTCCCTTCCCTGGAGCAAGTGACCCTAGAATCAGTGTTTCTTTCAGACATACATCCAGGGGGCGAAGCCCTCCCGTAAATGACCATCCCCCCAGCTCCCGGAGACATTTTAGGATACCGAGTCAAATTTAAATAAATTCAAGCTATGGTGAAAAAGGAAGTTTCGTTTCTTTTTATGCTACAAATATTTCTCCAATTATATTTTTTAAATATTTGTTCAAATGGTACTAGTTCTAGTTTATGTTATTAAAAAGTGTATTATGACGCATGGTATTCTTCAAAATATAATAAGTAGATTAATCATACTTAACTGCCTAGGAATCGTGTTTCAGGATCAAGATTGTGTTGAATGCATTTTAATAGATGAAAATTTCAAGCCTGCGGAACCCCCTCTCCCCATCCGTCCTTTAGCTGAAGAAAGTTTGTTATTCCTGAAATGTTTGAAGAAGTAATAACTATATCAAAGATGTATATTGAATTTTTTTTCGAGGGGGGGGGGACGAAAATAGGAAATTTTTGGAATCCACCATCTGGAACAAAATCAAAGTTAATGAAAAATTGAAGAAAAATTAAAGCATTTTTTTTTCAATGTAAGTCGATACATTTTTATTAAATTAAGACATTTTTTCTAATGTAAGTCGCATTTTAACCAAAACACACACAAACACAAACACACACACAAAATGACACATTTTCCAGGGGGGGGGGGGGGCAAGGCCCTCTCTAAATGCGCCCCTGTGCCAGATATATAGTAATTACTTCTATATCTATATATAAATATAGTAGTTAAAATTATATATATCATCATCATCATCATCGTCAACCATTATCAATCCACTGCTGGACGAAGGTCTCCCCAAGTTTCCTCCACAACGGTCTGTCTTGTGCCAGTCTCCTCCATGTCACTCCCGCATATTTACGAATTTCATCCACCCATCTCCCATGTGGTCTTTTCTGGGTCTTTTCCTGTCCCTTGGAATCCCAATCTAAAATTTCGGCTGTCCATCTATGGTCTGTCCTTCTGGCAGTATGTCCAGCCCATTGCCATTTCAGGGATTTAACTCTGATCATGATGTCTTCCACTCTCGTCATTTTTCGGATCCACGAGTTCCTCTTCTTATCTCTCCTGGTTATACCAAGCATGCACCTCTCCATGCTGCTTTGAGTTGTCTGCAGCCTTTGTATGTCTCTTTTAGTTAAAGTCCACGTCTCTGCACCATACGTAAGCACTGGAAGGATGCATTGATCAAACACTTTTCTTTTAAGACATAATGGCATATTGCTCTTGAAAATTATGCTGTTTCTTCCAAAAGCTCTCCAGGCAAGTTTTGTACGCCGATTAATTTCTTCATCAATGTGACCCTCACTTGATATCTGCTGTCCAAGATAAACATACGTATCTGTTATCTCCAGTTTTTCTCCATCAATCGATAAATCTTCATTTCTTGTAAAAGCATTGAACATCACTTTTGTCTTCTGAAAGTTCATTTTTAATCCCACTTCTTTACTCTTGTCAGCAAGTTCCTGGATCATACTCTGCAGCTCTGATGGGGTAGTTGCAAAAATGACTACGTCATCAGCAAAACGAAGGTGGGTTAGATAATCTCCATTAATCTTTATCCCTTTGTTTTCCCAGTTCAGTGATTGAAAGACATTTTCCAATGTGGCATTAAAGAGCTTCGGAGATATGGTGTCACCTTGTCTCACTCCCTTTCCAATTTTTATGTGCGTTGTATTTTCAAACAGCCGAATCTTTGCACTTGCATTTTCATAGATGTTATTAATAATATTAATGTATGCATCTTCAATACCGCAGGATTTCAGAGCCGTGGTAACTGCTGATGGTTTCACCGAATCAAAGGCTTTTTCATAATCGATAAAAGCCATGCACAATGGAAGTTCATATTCCCTCGCTCTTTCAATTAGTTCTCTCAGTACGTGGATATGATCTATTGTGCTGTAGCCACTCCTGAATCCAGCTTGTTCTCTCGGTTGAGCCATGTCCAGTGTTACCTTCAAGCGGTGTGAAAGAACTTTAGTGAAGATTTTATAAACCACTGATAGGAGGCTGATAGGTCTGTAGTTCCTGAGATCCTCAATGTCACCTTTTTTATGTAGCAGGATCATTGTAGCATTGTTCCAATCCTCAGGAATTTTCCCTTCATTAAGGCATCGAGTGAAAATTTGGGCGAGTACTGTTTCGATTTCTCCACTTGCTTCTTGTATGATGTCTACAGTAATTCCATCTTCTCCTGGAGCTTTTCCCCTCTTCATGTTCTTGATTGCATGTGCAACTTCTGCTGGAAGGACTGGAAGAACTCTGGTACTGGTACCTTTCATGGTGTCTGGAGTACATGTATCATCCCTTTCATATAATTTGGAGTAGAAATATTTCACTCTTGTCAAAATTTCGCCTCTATTTCTTGTTATAGAACCATCTTCTTTTCTAAGAGCCATAATCTGTTTTCTTCCCTTACTGAGATGTCCCTTTGCTATCTTTAGGCTTTGGTTGTTTTCAATTGCTTTCCTCACTAGCTCACAGTTGAATTTCCTTACGTCTTCAGTGATACTTTTTCGTGCTGTCTTGCATAGCTCTATATATTCCACTTTGGAAGTCACATCTTCTTTAGTTGTCCTCATCTCTCTTCTTTTGCATCAACATTTTGGTTTTTTCTGATAATTTGTTCACATACAACTTGTTCTTAGACCCAGCTAATTTTGTTGCTGTTTCCATAAGAGCTTTGGTTACTTTTCTGTTAACTTCCGAAATATCCACTTCTTCCGATGTTAGGCCTTCTAAAGCAGAGAATCTGTTCTTCAGTTCCAACTTGAAAGTATTATGGTGTTTTTTAAGGTTGGTTATGTCAATACATTTTGTTTGTCTTATGAGCTTGCCACGTTCCAGTTTAGTGTTGAGGTGCATCTTACATCTCACCAATCTATGGTCACTACCTGTGTTGAACTTGTTCAGCACACTGCAGTCTTCGATGACGAATTTTTTGTTACACATAATAAAATCAATTTCACTTGTCGTCCCAATTGGATGTCTCCATGTCCATTTCCTGTGTGGCTTTTTCTTGAAAAAGGAATTCAAGATAAGAAAATCCTTCTGCCTCTGCAAACTCAACGAGAGTATTTCCACGCTGGTTTCTGTTGCCGTGACCGAATTTACCTACTGAAGTTTCATTCTGTTGCCGTTGCCCTATTTTTGCATTGAAATCTCCATAATTATCTTCAAGTGCTGCTTACCTTTATTATTTAGATGACGAATTTCCTCATAAAATTCTTCAATTTCTTCTTCAGGATGACTTGTGGTGGGTGCATAAGTTTGAATAATCTGAGCCTGGTATCTTCTCGATAGTTGGATAACGAGTCGTGCAGCTCTGTCAGAGGAACTTTCAACTTCTACCACTTTATCCTTCAGTTTCTTGTTTATTATAAATCCAACACCACTAGTTCTTCCATTTGCTATATATATATTGTATATATGTATATATATATATATATATATATATACATATATACAATATATATATAGCAAATGGAAAACTTGCCCCACTAGGGTTCCAGTTGCCCCCCCCCCCGGCTAAAAAGTCCTGAAAGAATCACTGCCTAGAATTAGGGACGGGCGACTGCTTATAGCCCATTGCTCTGCTCACGGTAGTCGTAAAACCTCCAATCAAAAAAAAAAAAAAAAAAAATATTGGTTTCTTTTTTTTTTTTTGGAGGCTTAACGACCACCGTGAGCAACTCAATGGGCTATAAGCAGTCGCCCGTCCCTAATTTGGGATCACTGGTTCCAGGGAAGGGAGAAAGCCAGTGCCGTAAGAAAGACAAACACAACATCCATGCCTCACCGGGATTCGAACCCGGACTCCATTCGGACGAAGGATCAGAGGCCATCGCTAAGACCACACTGGCTTTTTGTTTTTGGAGGTTTAACGACCATCATGAACAACTCGATGAGCTATAAGCAGTTACCCTTCCCTCATTTAGTGCTGCTGGTTCCAGGGAATATAGAGAGTCAGTGTCGTAAGACAAAAAGCAATATCCATGCCTAACCGGGATTCGAACCCATATCCATCTCGGACGAAAAGTCATGCCTAACCGGGATTCGAACCCAGTTCCATCTTGGCCGAAACGCTTAGACGACCGCCCAGCCATTGTTTTGCTGCTGAGCCTGAGTTTTAAAGTACCTTTTTCTCCGGATTATGTGCACTTTGAATTCTAATGTAACGCTGAGTCTGAAATAGATTAAGAACTTCCCTTTGAAGTAGCGGGAATGAAAAGATTCATTGGCCTTTGTTGTCCGCTCAGCAAATGCGCCGCCGACCCGGTGGCGCAGTGGTCTAAGCGATGGTGTTACGTACCAGGAGATGTGACGTACCTGCCAGAAGGACGCATAAAGGCAGATAGGAATCAGAATACAACGTCCGCGTAGCTCAATTGGTAGAGTGACTTATTCCGGAATGAGGGGATCCGGGTTCGAATCCCGGCGTAGACTAAAAATGACGGAGAAATTTACTTCGTTATAATGGCGCCCTAACTATCCGGATGACCCGACCGTTCAAAATCTCGCATTGGTGTGATGTTCTTTCCACACCGCGATATAGGAAAAATAAGAGAATCCCTTCTCCAGCACTTCGAAAAAAAACAAAAAAAAAACGGGGGAGATGATGTAACGTACCAGGAGATGTGACGTACCTGCCAGAAGGACGCATAAAGGCAGATAGGAATCAGAATACAACGTCCGCGTAGCTCAATTGGTAGAGTGACTTTTTCCGGAATGAGGGGATCCGGGTTCGAACCCCGGCGCGGATAGAAATGACGGAGAAATTAACTTCGTTATAATGGCCTCGGATCATTCGCCCAAAAGGGGTCGGGGTTCGAATCCCGGTGAGGCATGGATGTTGTGTTTCTCTTACGGCACTGGCTCTCTCTCTCTTCCCTGGTACCAGTGACCCTAAATTAGGGACGGGCGACTGCTTATAGCCCACTGAGTTGCTCACGGTGGTCGTTAAACTCCAATCGAAAAAAAATGGGTCACGTTAGTAGGATGGAACGGGGGATACGAGAACAAAAGAGAGCCGAGAGCAGCGAAGCTGCTCTCGGCTGGGTGGGTGATAAGGTGGGTGATATCGGCTGGGTGGGTGATCTCGGCTGGGTGGGGAGATAACGCGAGAGGAGAGAGAGCGCGCTGTCGGAGTTGCTTGCGTGACGTCACGTGCCTCGGGCAGTGGTGGACGGTGACAGTGAACTTTATCGTTTGTGTGTTATAATTATTTTACATTGATGGGGATCCGGGAACAAATAGAGAGCCGAGAGGAAGGGATTTAGATTTGGGCTCATGTTGATGACAGATTTTCATTGAGCGTTAGGACGCAACTTTGATGGGTGGAAACAAATGTCCGCCGAAATTTCTAAATGCTAGAGAATAAATTAGGGATCATGCTGTATTTTTGCTCTTTTTCTGTATAAGTCAGATGAATTTTTTCCAACGAAATGTGAGAGATGATTTTTTCCAACAACCTGTATAATTTGCTATTAAATTCCCAGATGACTTTCACCATTTATTTAAATGTGATATTTTGATTTGTATAAATAACTAGAATTGTAATTTCTTGATAAAATAAATTCTCGAAACTATGAAAGTTTCATAGAACAGGATGTGATATGGAACAGTATTGAAGTCCACCTTTTCCAGAAGTTGAAATGATTATATGTTGAATTTTGAATTCAGTAATAATAATAACCGAAGGAGAATCGTGATTATGTTTAAAGATAGATAAGGGGGAATTTAACAAATGTTGAAATAACTACAATATTTGTTACTAACGCTATGCTTACAGAATTGGGGTTACTTTCCTCAGATATTCGATAATTTTGGGAATTTAACGATTTTCGTATGTTGTTGTTTTTGTCTCTTTCCGAAAGAAAGTTAAATTTGTATGAACGAAGAGTTGAATGTGGTGAAGATTGTGTTTCGAAAGACGTGATGAATTATTTTTCTAAATGTTATGAGTAAGGAAAATGCGTCTTTTTTTCCATTGCTTTCATTCTTAAGATCTGCCACATTCCTGTGAGTAGAGAGAAATGCTCACGTGGAGTCCATTCACTTAACATTATGCTCGTCACGGTTGTTCCTCGCGGGGACAGCAGCAGGGAGGGAGGGGCAGATCTCCTCACGATGTGCTCCTCACGATGTGCTCCTCACGCCAACAGGAATTTTCTTATCTCGGGAGATAACGTATTTATTAAACTTTGACAAAATTTTTGAGGAAACGAAGTCTTTCAACCCTCCAATATCTTTTTTGCTCATAATTTTTCGTGTCCTATTTATTCTCTCTCATTTATTTTACAAAACTTATATTTTAGAAATTTCCTGATGTGTTACGAATTTTTATAGGCGTTGTATATCACGAAATCTTTTTTCGTTCGAGAACATAAAAATGGTCTGATGGTCCCAGCGAGATTCGAACTCGCAGTCCTTCGTTCAGAAAGACGACGTTCTATCCACTTAACCGTCGGACCATTGGGAAAAGATGCTTGAAAGAAGATGATGGTTGTTCATGGTGTTAAAATGTTTTGGGGGACTTTTCTTGGAATTTAATTTAAAATGGAGTGTGAGGGGGAGTGAACGTTATTTGAGTTGTGAACGAGTTGGTGTGAACATGAGTTTTTCTGTTACGGTGGATCATCTCTCGTTGAACTGTTGTAATGGAGGAAATGATGAAACAGACATATCACATGGCTCAGAAAGTAGGAAGTTTTGGTGGTCTCGATGCTTTATACCGTGCTGTCCGAAAAGAAGGCGTCAAGAAAAAAGACGTCATAAAATGGTTGAAGGGGGAGAAAACGTACACACTTCACAAACCGGTGAGACGGCATTTTCCGAGAAATAGAGTTATGGTTAATAAAATAGACCAACAGTTTCAAGCAGACCTAGCCGATGTCTCCAGTTTGAGTCGACATAACAATGGATTTCGTTACTTGTTGACATGCATTGACATATTTTCCAAATATGCGTGGGTGATTCCCTTAAAGCAAAAGTCGGGATCCCATATCGTTCAAGCATTTTCCCAGATATTCAAAGAGAGAAAGCCGATAAAGCTTCAAACAGACAAAGGAACTGAATTTAAGAATAAAGAGTTCCAAAAGTTTTTAAAACAGCACGGAGTACGTTTCTTTACGACGAACAACGAGACGAAAGCAAGTGTTGTGGAGAGATTCAATCGCACGCTCAAAACTAGAATGTGGCGCTACTTTACAAGTCAAAATACGTTTAAATTCATAGACGTGCTCAACGATTTAGTTCATAGTTACAATAATTCTCCACATCGAAGTATAAAAATGAAACCTGTAGATGTAAACGAAGATAATGAAAAGCAAGTGTTTCTCAATCTGTATGGTGATCTCAAGTGGGAAAACCCCATCTTCAAATTTCAGGTGGGTGATCACGTAATGATTAGTAAAGCGAAATTGACATTTGAAAAGGGATATGTATCAAATTGGACGGAAGAAGTCTTTGTTGTGAGCGGTCTTGTTCCAAGATCCCCTCCCGTCTACAAAGTAAAAGATTTATTGAACGAAGAGTTGGAAGGAACATTTTACGCCGAAGAGCTTCAAAGAGTCACTCTGTCCGAAAACTTTCCTGTGGAACGTGTTCTAAAGAAACGCAAAAGGAAAGGAAAAATTGAATACTTTGTTAAATTTAAAGGATGTCTCGATAAATTTAATGCCTGGATCCCTGCGGAAGACTTGACCTCACTATAAAACAAACATTTTTTTAGATGAAGCGTCATTCGTCAACATGAGTTTCTATCTGACACTACCTAGCGACAGCTCTCTCCGCTACTTTTCAGACAATAAAATTTCTCATTTCATCACGCGTCTTCCTTCCCCGATTGAACTCAATGGAGACTGGGAAGTGGGACTCGTCGAACTCATATACCCTCATTCCTGGTTTAATGTTAATGTAAATTCAAATTCCTTTTCTTATGGTGTCGGTCCAGGTCAACTGAAAGCAGCAAAAATCCCTGCTGGATATTATGATTCGGTGGGAGACGTGGTAAAAGCCATGTCCCACCATTGGTCGAAAAAAATTACAATGTTTTTTAATAAAACCACGAGGCGGGTCAAAGCAGCTTTAACTAATGGTTCTCAGCTGCAGTTATTTCCCGGAATAGCTGAAATTCTAGGTTTCCAACCTGCAGTGTATTCGGCATCAGAAGGGAGTGATGTCACAATTCATGGAAATTTCGTAGCCGATCTGAACACGTCCCTTTCACTATTGTATGTGTACAGCGATATTGTGGAACCTCAACCTGTGGGAGACATGGTTGCACCTCTCCTTCGCATCGTTAAAGTCAGCGGAGAAGACGGAGATGTGGTGAGCGCCTTATACGACCGCCCTCATTATTTGCCGCTCGCAAGAAAACATTTTCAAACCGTCGAAATCATTATAAGGAATCATTCAGGGCAATTAGTACCATTTGAACGCGGGAGAGCGATCGTGAAACTTCATTTTCGTCTCAAGGCTCTGTAGTCATGTACAAACCATACCGCTGTTGTACAAAATCCTTCGAGGATTATTATGTCAACCAAACTGGAAAAGGTTTAGTATACTATCAAGGAGCTCCATTTCAAAAAGGGTATGGACTTGGAGGACTTTTTCGGTCGTTATTTAGAGCGGCTGTGCCATTATTTAAACAAGGTGCAAAAACGTTTGGAAAACAAGTCTTTCGAACGGGTGTGGACCTGGCTAATGACGTCATCCTCGGCAAGGACGTGAAAACAGCAGCCAAACAACGCGCTAAAGAAGCAGGACAAATACTCACTGACAAAGCAGCTAATAAAGTGAAGAAAATGTTGGGAGGAAGCGTTAAAAGAAAGAGAAACACGAAGAAACGCATCATTCATTCAAAGAAAGCCAAGAGAACAGCACACGATATTTTTGATCCATAAACTATGGCTCTGATTCACAGTCATTCTTCCGTATGTTTAAAATCTGAACTTGATTTATTTGCTTTGCCGCCTACCCAAACGAGCATAGAAAAAGGTCAATGGATTGAATATCACCCCTTGGCCAACATTCGAGATGGAGGACCTCTGGAATTTAATATTTCCGGGAGTGGAGAAGAATACATGGACTTATCTTCCAGCCAACTCTATGTGAAAATCAAAATTGTGAAAGCTGACAATTCTGGGCTATCTGATGAGGAGCCCGTGGGCCCCATTAACTGTTTTCTTCATTCTCTGTTTTCCCAAGTTGACATCAGTTTAAACGAAAGAGTGATTTCATCATCAAGCAACACATACCCCTACAGAGCTTATATTGAAACTCTTCTGAATTATGGAGAAGAAGCAAAGAAAACCTATTTAGCATGTGAAGGGTTTTTGCAAGGATACAGCGGGATATCTACATGAAATTAATCCCACAAATGCTGCAACGAACAAGGGATTACATCAACGCTACGAGCTCGTGAAAGACAGCAAAACGTTGGATATGATTGGAACCTTGCACTGTGATTTATTTTTCAAAACAGACTGCTACTCAATTTAGTGGACGTGAAAATTAAACTGGTTCGAACCAAACCAGATTTCTGCCTCGTTTCCTCCTCCGAGGCCCCCAATTACAGAGTTCTCATCGAACACGCTTCGATTTTTGTGAGAAAAGTGAAAGTCAGCCCTGGAGTTGCAATCGGTCATGCAAAAGCTTTAGAAAAATCTCCTGCCAAGTATCCCATTGACCGTGTTTTAAGCAAAGTGTATTCCGTCTCTCAAGGAAGTATGTCCTTCGTGCAAGACAACGTATTTGTAGGACAAATGCCCAAAAGACTGGTTATTGGATGTATAGATAACGATGCTTTAAATGGTACATATAAATCAAACCCCTTTGAATTCAAGCATTATGATGTCAATTTTTTCGCCGTGTACGTTGACGGACAACCAGTTCCTCATAAACCTCTAGAACCCAATTTTGAAAAGGGAAGCACAATTCGTTCTTTCCATAGTCTGTTTCAAGGAACTGAGAAACTGGGTCAAGACCGTGGAATATATATCGATCGAGAGGAATTTTCCAAGGGATACACTCTTTATGCATTCGATCTCAGTCCGGACCTGTGTGATGGAGGACATATGAACCTGATCCAACAAGGAAATTTAAGAGTGGAAATCAAATTTGGAAAAGCTTTGCCTAAAACTATTTCTGTTCTCATCTACTCAGAGTTCCAGAACATTATTGAAATTTCAGTCTAGAAACATTCTCTGTGATTTCTCCAATTGAAGAAATGAACAGTGTTCAAAGTACGAAGTCTCTAAATCAAGATCACGTGACACGACCATCCTTCCTCGGAGTGTTTGCCTGTGACCGACTTCCCAAGAGAATTGTCAAGTTCCCAGCATGCCTTGTTGTGAATACGGATCGGCATGGAAATCCTGGGAAACACTGGATGGGTATGTATATGGCAAACCCAAAAACAATCGAATTTTTTTATTCTTTCGGACATTCTCCTGAATATTTTCAAGGACCTATTACACGATTTGTCTACAAGTTTGACACTGTTAATTTTAATGATGTGCCGCTTCAAAGTTCGTTTACGGCCGTGTGTGGGCAATTTTGTATTTTCTTCCTCTATTCTAGATGTCGCGGAAAAAGCTTGTTCTCTATTGTAAGAAATTTTCGATGGAAATCTGAAACAAATGATGTGCGTGTCTTTCATTTTGTTCGAAATAAATTTGGAATTGTATCAAAATTTAGAATTTAAAATAAAAATTGATTAAACTAAATTCTATGCGTCTTTTCTTCAAATTGTTTTGTACCTTTTTAATGACCTCAGTTGACAACATGCAAGTGTCCAGACTACAACATCCTTTCACAGCTCTGATAGCGGGTCCTACGGGCTGCGGGAAGACTCAGTTTGTAAAACACTTACTTCAGCATCAGGGTGAAATCATATCCCCCCTCCCGAACACGTGGTGTGGTTCTACGGGGTTCACCAAGCACTGTATGATGAAATAGAAAATGTGACATTTGTGGAGGGTCTCCCCTCTAATTTCCGTGACTATGTGAAAGGAAGAACACTGTTTGTCATTGACGATCTCATGACTGAATGCGGAAGCGATAAAAAATTAACTCACTTGTTCACTAGAGGGAGTCATCATTTCAATGTGTCTGTGATATGCATTACTCAAAATTTTTTTCACAAAGGCAAAGAAATGCGAGAAATTTCCTTGAATGCTCATTACTTGTTTCTGTTTAAATCACGAAGAGATGTGAATCAAATCATTCATTTAGGAAGGCAGTTGTACCCTAGCAAACTTAAATTTTTTCAAGAAGTTTATATGGATGCCACAAAATCCCCTTACAGCTATTTATTGATTGATCTAAAACCCGAGACAAAGGAAGAATTAAGATTACGCTCCCAGATACTTCCGGGGGACATTCAAGTAGTATATCAACATCGGTGAAAATAAATAAGTCTCAGTTTTCATCATGATGTTGTCTAAGCAACAGATCCAACTTTTACGCATGCTTCAACACTGTCCAAAAAAAGTATTAAAAGACCTATTTTCAAATTGTAGGAAAAACGGAATTAAAGCTGTATGTGAAATTTGTATGAATACGTTAAAAGGAAATGTTCCGCTTACTCCAGCTCAGAAACATTCATTGCAACGACATAAGCACACCTTGCGTGCTCTGTCTCGAAAAAAAACGCCTCTGTATAAAAAGCGGGAACTCCTTGTTCAAAAAGAGGGGTTTTTAGGTGTGTTGATTCCTGCAGCTCTCAGTGTGTTAACGACTCTGCTTACGAAATAATGGAATTTGCCAAGAAAATGGTTCTAATTCCAGAAGAACGGTTTTCCCGACATATGCCAACCGATGAAACGTTAACGGACTTAGACAAAGAAATGAAAAAAATTCTACTAAGCAAAGAGTCTGACGAAGTCAAAGTGAAGTTATATAATCAAGTCTTGAATAAACGTATTCATGTATCCAATTTTAATCCTCCAGTTACATCTCATGAAACATCATCGAGAATAGCAGAATCAGAGAAAGAAGAGCATGTTAAAGACGAGAAAGTGAAAGATGTTGTAGAAGATCTTATCGTTCAATCTGTTCCTACTAACTTGAAACGCTATGCAAGAAATGTGTTGGACGTCTTTAAAACGAACTCTGATATTATTGGATGGGGCCCTAAGGCAGAACTTCAGGTCCGAGGACGCATTGTAAAAAACACGAATATTATCGACCTCATAGACTCTATGTTTCGAAGCAAGGGATCTAAGCTGCAAATACCTCCTGAATTTGTAAAAGCATTAAAGGACATAAATTTGCCCACAAAGTACATTAAAAATAAACAAATGTTGAAAGTCCCTGTACAAGAAGGAAATTCTGTTGTAACTCCTAAAAGAAAAAAGACAAATACTAAGAAAATGTGTAAAAATCTCAACCCTGTTCGTTGGATTCACTATTAAAAATTTAGATGTAATGAAAATAAAGTCTTTTTTCTTTGAATTAAAAATATTTCACTTGAAAGTTCATTATCGACAAGGAGTGTTTTTTTTTTTTTTTTTACAATTTGATTTTAGAAAAATCGGTTTGGGAAAGTTAATTTTCTCACAGGTTTAAAATATGCCACTTCATTTTACTTACAGGATACTTTCGGGAAAGACGAATTTGAAAAACATGGAAAATTGCGTAGAATAACATGGCGAAATCATATGACTTAAAGGAGCATTTTCAAACATGTTTGAAATTCAAAGAGCAAAATGGTTCACTTGAAAGTGACATAGTATGTTTTGAAGTTCTTTATTCTCAAGGATGGTTCTTTCAACTTCATTTTAGAAAAATTAGTTTTGAGAAAGTTAATTTTCGTGTAGGTGTTAGTTTTTATCAAAGAATATGTGTCAAGGGAAAGAAAAGTGAAATCCCACACACATTTTTTACACACTGAATCGAATATGTATGCTACAATAATTGGTAATATATGTTTAAGAGAATGATGTTCTTGGGAGAAATATGTTATGTATGGTGACTTTTTTTTTAATTATTTCTCCGTTTCCACATCACCCATGAGGTAGGAGTACCGATGCGTTTTTTTTCTACGAGGTTTTCGCCAAAATAACCCTACTCCTCGACTTCCTTTCTTCAATTAATATTTAAGCCTGCAAACATATAGAATTTATGTCATAGAAACCATCATTTCCCGTATTTCAGCAAATAGTTCATTTCCTTTGATTCCTGAAAAGAACTCTTTTGTAACTTTTGCTTTGTCACATGCTTCGACAAAAGCTTTAGGGTTGAGGGTTGCCACTGCATCTTCAAAGCATATAACGACTTTAGTGCCCCACTCTGTGCTCATGCAAGTGTGCTGCATTTGGTTGTGAGCCACGTAATTCAATTCTCCTGAAATACATTCAGGACATCTGAAGGTCTTCATTACACCATTACTAATTAAAGTTTTTAAGGAGTCAATTAATCCTGTTCGTGGTTCCCAGACGTCCAGTGTTGTATATGGTACACTCAGCGTTTCGGTAAGCACAATTTCTTGGAATTCTGTTCCAATCATCAAATCTTGAATACCGCTCCAAACGTCATCTAAAATATTTTGGAGTTTTTTAAACTGTTTCTTATTAATTGCTACTCCACGTGTTAAGTTGTAATTCCCTCTAGCATCAGAATACTGCTTCTGAAAGCGAAAGAATTCACCATCACGGGAAACTGACATGAAAATTTCACTGCCGATACTGCGTGTCTTTCCTCGCTCACCTAGCTGAAAAATACTCCTTCTTAAGTCCAAAAAACAGCTCGCCGACATTGTAACTCCACATGTTGTTGGGATGAACACTCCCCCAATCCATTTGAATGCTCTAAGGTGAATTTTTATTACTGAAGAAAACACAGATACAGTTATGAAACGGTTTCCTCCTAAATGAAAGTAATTTGTCGGCATTTGCTCTAGAGTGAATCCATTGGGTGTGCTTGCAGGATGAGCAGGTTACACCTCAGACAAAGCAGTACTAAGATTAGATGATCCCACACTAACATTTGAGGTGTCGCGGGTGATCGATGATACACTTCCGTCGTCATTTGAAAAAACATCCGAAAGTCTTGATTCAGCTTGAGTAGAAACACAGCACTGCTTTTTACCATACTGAGTAGCTTCACAGGACCGCTTCATGATGACCTGATAGCAATTCTAAGGAGCAAAGAAATATAATACTAGCCTTAACAAACTTTAACTAAATGTTGCTATATTCGAAGAAATCTCAGTCTAAGCTGTTGTGAGAAATGATGTCTAAATCCTCGGAAAACTTAGAACTGAATGCTGCCGTACGTTCAAAGCAACGCTTTATTTCGTTTCTTAAGATTAGATGCAGAAAGAGGGGCTGGAAAAATCTCTTTGTGTGAGAGAATAACGCCATCTCATTGGTCTAATAGTACGCAATAATCTCCAACACCCCCCCCCCCAAACCCCCTCCTCATCATGGTACGGAAAAGCAACACTTCTACAAATACATTCCCTTTTATCTCATGTCGAGCATACACAGGATATGAGAGTTGGAGCGTTGCCACTTATTATAAAATATTTACACAAATAAGATTGTAGTAGCTCTTTAACAAAGCATTTCCTTTATCTTAATACACACATCTCGTTGAGAAGTGACCTTTCAAACAACCATGATATGATGTGTTTGTATAGATAAATGGAAAGGCAGGGGAATCGTTACTATTCCTTAAACTTGAGACCGAAATACTTATCACCCACTGACCAGATCAGTGAAAATCTCTGATAAGGTGTATTTGTGTAGATAACGTTGCAGTCTCTGTTGAACAAGGCGTTGCTTTTAAACTTAAGAATGAAATACGTACATGCGAATGATATCAGATCGCTACAACCCCGACCTTAGATAAGGGGGTGGTATGGGGAACTAATGCATTTCTTTAAACTTAAGATCAAAATATTTGCATACTATTACCAACTGACCACTTCAGTGAAAATCCCAGATAGTGTGCGTTTGTTTACTTAGATAACGTTGGTGGGTCTGTTGAACAAGATACTGCTTTTAAACTTAAGACTGAAAGGCGTGAGCATTCCAAGGGCAATCTTCAACCTTGATACGCTGTGTTTGCATAGATAAGGGGAGGGACCGGAAACTAAGGCATTTCCTTAAATTTGAGAGAAAAATGGTGTGGCGTCTGATGAAGAAGCATTTTCCTTTAAACTTTCATGTTATTCGTATGGGATTTAGATCACGTTCACGTCATTTAAAGGAAGAATCCATGCTTTCAGGAATGTAAAATGGATACTGCTGATGTCAACGACAATGAAAAAGTAAGTAATTTGCTTATTTTTTTAATGAGTAGGGCCTTTCCCCGTGTTAAATTAACAAATCTTGTAATGTATAAGTTCGGAGACGCTGATATTTGCAAATAAATTCAACTTTAAAAGCGACTTGAGCTACAAACTATTTTACATTTTTTTTTCTTTTTTCTTTCACAGATATTTGATTCCCAATGGGAAAAGGATCTTATTTTGATCGGAAATTTAGAATTTGTGGACCATTTTGGGCAATTCCCAAGTTCCCAAGATCTTTCCGATGAGTTCGTTCCGGATGCATCTATCATCAGTACAGTCCCCCAACAACGAATATCAAATCCTAGCCTAACATGTAGAGAATGTGAAAAAACATTTTCAAAAAAGTTTAACTTAAACCGGCACATGTTAATTCATACTGGAGAGAAACCCTATCAATGTGAAACATGCAGAAAAACTTTCCGACAAAAATCGCACCTACTGGGTCATATACGTAAACTCCATCTTGGGACAAATGCTCGTTCACCACATTTGTCGCCAAAAGCAGAACCTTCTCGTGTAAATGTCCGAAGCAAAAGAAACAATCAACGAACGGATTCTCCACCACCAAAAAGAAGTAGGAAAGTACGTCAACCCTGTGAAATACAAGTTTTGCATGAGCAACTATTCCATCCAACACCCGAAGTAGAAGGAGATTTACTATCATTTCTTAACAACATAGAAACTAATGTTCTCACCACCTTACGTAACCAAATTTCTTTACAAAGATCAATAAAGTGGTATGTAGTACTAAAGGTACAGTACTCACGCGTGAGGGGAGATGAGGAAGAAACTGAATATTCTACTATGTATTTCCGTAGTAGATGCATGGTGGAACTAACTTTAGATACCACACCGGAAAATTTGACTTCTGCATTTGAAAAAATAAAGACATGTAGTGAAGAATTCGAATCTATGGGGAGTGGGTGGGTGCTCGACAAAATATTGAACCTAGAACTTAAAATTGGACGATATGAATCATTAGCTGCATCTTCATATTTTCCATTACCTCCTAAACTTGCTAGGAAAAAGCAATTATTAATATTCAAAATAACGACCAAAAGTGTTTCTTGTGGAGTGTTCTTGCACATATTCATAATGTAGAACACAATCCACATCGCGTTTCCCATTATACACAATTTCAAAATGAACTGAATTTGGAGGGCATCACCTTTCCTACACCAATCACACAAATAAGTAGGTTTGAAGAAAAAAATAATATTTCAATAAATGTCTTCGGATATGAAGAAGAAGTTTTTCCGTTATATATATCAATCCACAAATGTGAAAGACATGTAAATCTACTTCTCATTACAAATGGTGAAAGACAGCACTACACTTTAATCAAAAATATGAGTAGATTGCTTAGCACGTTGACCAGACATAAAGAAGCAATATTTTACTGTGATAGGTGTTTACATGGGTTTTCAAGGGAGAATCTGCTGCAAGAACACATAGTGTACTGTCAAATGCATGACGCACAGAGAGTTGAACTCCCTGAGGAATGTGACAAATGGCTTAAATTTGAGCGATACGACTTTCAACTTCCTATTCCATATGTTGTGTATGCAGATTTTGAGTCATTATTGGTGAGAGTTGCGAGTTGTGATACTGACCCGGAGCAAGCATCATCATCCTCTACTCCTACCGCAATTCATGAACCATGTGGTTTTTGTTACGTTATCGTCGGACCACAAGGTCGAAGTGTTAAACCGCCTACTGTTTATCGTGGTGAAAACGCTGTGGATAGGTTCCTCCAATGCTTATTGAAGGAAGAACAATTCATTAATGATCTCAAAAAGGTAAACAAAACAATGGTCATCACCCCCGAAGAAGAAGCACAGTTTCATCTTGCCACTCACTGTCACATTTGTCAAGGATTGTTGAAAGCTGACCGTGTGAGAGATCATGATCATTTAACATCAAAATTTCGCGGTGCTTGTCACGCTGCATGTAATCTGAAATATAAGTTCAGTAGGAAAATTCCTGTCATATTACATAACCTTAAAGGATATGATGGTCATCTCATCATGCAGGGTATCGGTAAAATAAAACATAAAAGAATTAATGTAATTCCTATTAATAGCGAGAAATATATTTCTTTCATGCTGGGGAACTTGCACTTCATTGACTCCTTACAATTTATGCCTGAGTCGTTGGAAAAGCTCGTACTGAATTTGTGTGAAGATCAGTTCAACATTTTAAAGGAACATGTCAACGAAGAACATGCTTCATTATTATTAAAGAAAGGAGTATATCCATATGAGTATATGGATTGTCACAAAAAATTTGAAGAAACACAACTACCCCCAATAGAAGCATTTTTCAGCACTATAACAAATGAAAATTTAACTCAACAACAATATGACTATGCACAAAAAGTTTGGAATACTTTCAACGTGAAAACATTGGGAGGGTATCATGACCTGTATGTCAAAAGCGATGTGCTATTACTAGCAGACGTGTTTCAAAATTTCCGGAAACTTTGTCAGGAGCATTATGGATTGGATCCTTGTCATATGTATACATCCCCCTCATTAGCATGGCAAGCTTGTTTAAAGATGACGCGGGTTGAACTAGAACTTCTTACTGATGTAAATATGTACCTATTTGTAGAAAAGGGGATAAGAGGGGGCATATCTGTAATTTGCAACCGCTATAGCAAATCAAACCATCAATACCTTGATGATTTCAATCCTAATACACCTCTTAAACATATTATTTACTTAGACATGAATAATTTATATGGGAATTCAATGTGTGAAAGCAATTTGCCCGAGAGAGAATTTTTGTGGAAGACCAATATCAATGACTTTGATGTCATGACGATATCTGATGATTCTGAAACTGGATATATTCTTGAAGTTGATTTAGAGTACCCTGAAGAACTACATGATATACATAGTGATTATCCACTTGCACCAGAGAAAATTAATATAACCGCTGATATGCTTTCACCATATTGCAAAAGAATCCAAAATAAACATAATCTAAAATTATCTACAAAAGGTGTTGAAAAACTTGTTCCAAACCTGTTCAACAAAACAAATTATATAGTACATTACAGAAATCTAAAATTATATTTGTCCCTGGGAATGAAACTTAAAAAAATTCATAAAATACTTCAGTTCAAACAAAGCAAGTGGTTAGAAACATACATAAACTTCAACACAGAACAAAGAAAACAGGCAAGCAACAATTTTTCGAAAAACTTTTTCAAATTAATGAACAATGCCGTGTATGGTAAAACTATGGAAAATCTCAGAAACAGAAGAAGAATTGAATTGACTAATTGTGAGAAGAGAAAAAGAAAATTAGTTGCATCTCCAGCTTTTCACGCATTTCAACTTTTTAATCACAATCTGGCAAGCATTGAGAGGAAAAAGACGAAAATTATACTAAATCGTCCAATTTATGTAGGGTTTGCCATTCTGGATATTAGCAAACTACTCATGTACAAATTCCACTACCTACATATACTGCCCAAGTATGGACGAAATGTAAAATTATTGTTTACTGACACAGATTCTCTGTGCTATGAAGTGAAAACTATAGACATCTATGCTGATATGGCAGAGGATAAGCATCTTTACGACACTTCTGAGTATCCCATCGATCATCCACTATTTTCTCTTGAAAATAAAAAAGTTTTAGGGAAAATGAAGGATGAACTATGTGGAAGCCCTGTTCTAGAATTTGTAGGTTTGAGAAGCAAAATGTATAGTGTGTTGACATCTTGTAGTGCGAAAACAACTGCGAAAGGAATACCAAAAGCAACTGTGCGACATAATCTGAAACATGCCAATTATAAAAGATGCTTATTCGACAACATTGTCACTCATGTAGCATATTCAAGGATTGAGAGCAAGAAACATCAACTGAAAACTCTACAATGTAAAAAATTAGCTTTATCATCATTCGATGACAAACGCTACATCTTAAATAATGGTACTGACGCTCTAGCGTATGGTCATTACAAAATCGATGGAGAAAACTAAAGTCGGCATGTAAATCTCTACCTATATTGTATATATTTATGTATATGTGGTTTATAAATGTTGAAAAATATGGAAGAAAAAGAAACCGAGGAGTAGGGCTATTTTTGGCGAAACCTCGTAGAAAAAAAACGCATCGGTACTCCTACCTCATGGGTGATGTGGAAACGGAGTAAACAAAAAAAAAAAAAAAGAAGTCGTCATACATAACATACTTATAACATAATCACGAACATGTATTGCACACGAATGTGGCAGATCTTAAGAATGAAAGCAATGGAAAAAAAGACGCATTTTCCTTACTCATAACATTTAGAAAAATAATTCATCACGTCTTTCGAAACACAATCTTCACCACATTCAACTCTTCGTTCATACAAATTTAACTTTCTTTCGGAAAGAGACAAAAACAACAACATACGAAAATCGTTAAATTCCCAAAATTATCGAATATCTGAGGAAAGTAACCCCAATTCTGTAAGCATAGCGTTAGTAACAAATATTGTAGTTATTTCAACATTTGTTAAATTCCCCTTATCTATCTTTAAACATAATCACGATTCTCTTTCGGTTATTATTATTACTGAATTCAAAATTCAACATATAATCATTTCAACTTCTGGAAAAGGTGGACTTCAATACTGTTCCATATCACATCCTGTTCTATGAAACTTTCATAGTTTCGAGAATTTATTTTATCAAGAAATTACAATTCTAGTTATTTATACAAATCAAAATATCACATTTAAATAAATGGTGAAAGTCATCTGGGAATTTAATAGCAAATTATACAGGTTGTTGGAAAAAATCATCTCTCACATTTCGTTGGAAAAAATTCATCTGACTTATACAGAAAAAGAGCAAAAATACAGCATGATCCCTAATTTATTCTCTAGCATTTAGAAATTTCGGCGGACATTTGTTTCCACCCATCAAAGCAGCGTCCTAACGCTCAATGAAAATCTGTCATCAACATGAGCCCAAATCTAAATCCCTTCCTCTCGGCTCTCTATTTGTTCCCGGATCCCCATCAATGTAAAATAATTATAACACACAAACGATAAAGTTCACTGTCACCGTCCACCACTGCCCGAGGCACGTGACGTCACGCAAGCAACTCCGACAGCGCGCTCTCTCTCCTCTCGCGTTATCTCCCCCCTCCCGTCACTCACCCACCCAGCCGAGAGCAGCGAAGCTGCTCTCGGCTCTCTTTGTTCTCGTATCCCCCGTTCTATCCTACTCACGTTCAGCCCACATAGTAGGCGGAAAAGGCGGTTAATTGACGTTGTAATTTTCTACCAAGTAATCAGCAATCAGCCATTTTCATGATGTGTGGAATTCTTTGCACGCAATAACAAGCTGTGGTTGAGGGGGGGGTAGTTGTGGCTCGTGGTAAGTTGAGATATGAGGGGGTTGAAGTAGAAGCTCTTGGTAAGCACAGATGGGAGGCAAAATTTGGCCTCTCATCTAAGCTTACCACGGGCTAACAAAAATTTGGCCAAAAAATTGCGTTCATGTAGATTTTACCTGACGCCGATAATGTTATTCCCAGTAAAATAAAAAGTTTCAGATGTATAATGTATGCAGTATTTATTAAGTGCACTGTTGTAGTACTGGGAGCCATGGATACGAACCTCCGTGGGCTTTAAAAAACTACTATTATAGTTTTAGCTTGCTACTTACGTCTTTTTTATTTTTTTTATTGTTCTCTTTTTTTTTCCACATTGCTGTAATAAGGCTGGTTATGAATTTTGGTTGGTAATCTGACAAATAATCTCTCTCTCTATCTCTCCCCTCCCGTATCTTTTAAAACTAGAATTGCGGAAACTGTATCTTTCTTGTACTCTATTAGACATCACTCAGAGGATTCCCTCCGTTTCACAGGATGATACATTACAAAATTTAGCAAAAAATTCATTTTGAATAACAAACTTCTGTGAATTCCAAAAATTCACATACGTTTATCCAATCCAAGTTCACTAAAATCTTACATGGTTGCACTCGCCGTGTGTTCTAACAGCTTAAATATCTTAGGGGGGGGGGGTGGAGGGACTAAAGGTTGAGCACAAAGAAAAGTTGGGTAGGCTGAAGCCCGCGCCTGGTCGATGTGCCACAGTTCTGTAGATATATCACTTCTAAATATAAATTATTCTGAGCCTATTAGTGCTCTAACGCATTCTTTTTTTTAATAGTTTCTACTATTAATACATACAGCGAACTGTTTTAGTGGATTTATAATGTGAGGGTATTGAACAAACGAAATTGTGGCATATAAAATTCAAGCTCTTAAAAAAAGTACCAGTATTGCTTTATTCCTTAGACCTACTGTTTTCTTTTACTCCCCTATCATGAAGAAAATTGATTTTTTGGGCTTATTTCTAACTAACTGAGTTGTAATAATCGTAGCAAGGTATGCCGTTTAAGATGCAACCTGTATACTCTTATTTTTGCTACAGGGAACGATTGTGTTATGAGCTCCCCAAGAACCCCTAGTCACGAATTATATTAGTACTGTATGTGTGCAAACGTTGTTAGAACTGCAGTAATAATATTTTTGAAATTCATGAATACAGAAAATTCTCAGTTCTAGCACTTCTTTTCAAACTAAGTTAATCATTTCTCCATTAGGTGATGAATTGTTGCTTATTTATTTATTTATTATTATTATTATTTAGATTTTTTTTTCATGTTTTCATGGATTTAGCTACAGTCACGAGTTTGTTCCTCTTTTCTGAAGGAGCGTAACGAAAATCGAGTTCAAGAAATACACCATGCATGTTTTTATGAACCTTAGGTAAAATAATTTATCCCAACTCGAGGCCGTTGGTGAGACCCTGCATGCTTCGTGAGAGTGAGCTCCACTCGTGACCACTAAAGATTGCAACCACCGATGCAATAGCAACGCCAATTAAAGGAATCCTTTTTTACGCTTTCCAACCGTAGGTTGAAGAAGCGTGTATGCTCCAGCTTTGTCCGTCCGTCCGTCCGTCTGTCCACCCGATAACTGGCGTAAAAATGGTTCGATTTCGATGAAATTTTAGTATGTGGTAGGGGACCACCTGGGGACGAACCCTATTGAAAATGGGACAAATGGGGTCAAAGGTCACGACGTAGGAGCGGGATCATTCCAATGCCCTTATGCGTCATAACTTGCGTAAATATGGTTCGATTTCAATGAAATTTTACTATGTTGTAGGGGACCGCCTAGGGACGAATCTTATTCAAAATGGGTGAAGTGGGGTCAAAGGTGAGGACATAAGAGCGGGATGCATTCCATTGCCCTTATGCGTCATAACGTGCGTAAAAATGGTTCGATTTCGATGAAATTTCAGTATGTGGTAGGGAACCACCTGGGGACAACCCCTATTGAATGTGGACGAAATGGGGTCAAAGGTCAGGACATAGGATTGCGATCCATTCCATTGCTCTTATCCCATATTATTAAGGTGGACGTCAAGTAATTTGCTTCCTATACTTCCAATGGAAAAACTTTTGTACACATTTCCTTCACAATAAATGTGTTCCCAAGGATGAAAATTTGAACATCGATTAAAATAACTTTATCATAACTTGGAATACTTAATATTTTCTAAAACATAACCATAATTATATAAAAAATCAATAACTTTTCCTTTGGTGGTGTTGAAACCAGAAAAAGGATGGCGCGACCTGTACTTTGATGACGTCAGTAGACAAACTAATGTTGGATCGCATAATTATAAGAAAAAAAGATAAAAAAAAAGGAAAAAAAAAAAAAACATTAAACAGAAACGGTTACGGATAACACAGTTTGAACACCAGAATATAAATGTTCGTCTTTTTCTGTTAAACAGCGTAATAAACATATCAAGGGTATATAAATAATAATAATAATAATATTTAATTTTATTTTTTGCTGTTACATTGTAGGCTGCGAAAAATAAATTTATTATTATTATGATTTATATACCCTATATGAAATAGAACCAAAATTCCTGACGTAAAGTTTTCGAATCTCTAGAGTTGACCGTGTGACGTAACGCATCTCTGACGTTCATGAGATCTACTTAAAATCGATCTGATTCGGAAGTACTGCCAAAAATAATAAAAAATAATAATAAAAATAATAAAAAATAAACGAAATAGCCAAAATCCACCGGAAGGAATAAGCTTCCCAACGGTGCAGTAATTGTGAACTATTTTCTTTCACGTTGGGTGTGATCAAGTCGAATGTGAACAAAGCGGAAAGATACACGGGAAATCGGGAACTACTTGAAAAGGATCTGATTCCGTAGTTCAGCCGAAAATTATAAAAAATAATAACAAAATAATAATAAATAAACAAAATAGCCTATGTCCACCGGAAAGAAATACGCTTCCCAACAGTGAAAGAATTATCCAAATCGGTTCAGTAGTTTTCGAGATTACCTCAAACACGCAAACCAACTTTCTCTCTTTATACGTATATTAGTATAAATAATACATTTCTATAAAGGAGAGAAATGAATTTTTTGCAATTAGCACTGCACACGATAGCCTGATTAGCATGGGAAAACATTTTTTTCTCTATAGAAATATTCCAACTTATGCATTTCGAAAATGAAACAAAAAGATAAACATATTTAATTAAACATGACAAAAAATGTTCCAGTAAAAATATTGGGGAGCAAGATTCACCTTGTCCAACTCCCATAGTTGGCTCCTATGCATGCGAAGTAATACTATAATCATACCTTTTTAAAACACAAGCATGCAGGCAATGTGCACACGAAAACAGGTAAGATAAACCCATGAACATTCCTTTTTTTCTTGAATTTTTAAGCATTAGAACCGATTTTTAATCTGTCTGATGCGCTGTGAAAAATGAAAATGCTACGCACAGATAAATGATAGAGAAAACAAGTTCCAGCATTAAGATAAAAGATCGCATGAGAATAGCCAAATGAAATGCAATTCGGTTGCTGTTCCGTTCGCAGCAAAAGTGGTGAAAAAAGTGAAGGCCGAAATAATGATTCCTATTCCCCGCCCCTCCATTTTACAATCGTAAATTGCGCATTTCACGGTGCTAGTTATTAACATGAACAAAAGCTGATAATTCACGAAGCAGTTTCATGAGCCTGTGATATACGTTGTTAAATTACTAGACAGATAAATAAAAAAGCAATGGCCCGCTTAGAAAAAAAAACTCAGATTAAAAAAAAAAAAAAAGAATCATGATGTAAATAAACTAATAATGAACGAAAGCAAAACGTAGGTTCCACCGAGATTTGAACTCGGATCGCTGGATTCAAAGTCCAGAGTGCTAACCATTACACCATGGAACCTCACTTCCCATGCCGGGAATCGAACCCGGGCCGCCTGGGTGAAAGCCAGGAATCCTAACCACTAGACCACATGGGAATGCGTTCTGAGCGGTCAGTCACACCTTAAAGAAATCGTTTAAATTAATCGTTCGATAATTCATGTATTTAGTTGTTGATGTTTACTTTATAAGAAATTATAAAAGACAAGAAGGCAGGAAAATAGTGTGAGAAACAGAGAGGGTAAAGAAATTCCATTGGAACTTTTAGAAATGTTTTACACAGTTTCAACCGAAAGGGTTCGATGATTGTTAATGTATCTAGCTCGAGACTAATTTATAAAACAATAAAATAATAAAGACTTTTGTTTTCTTTTTAGGTTGTTTATTTACTAAAGCTCTCTCATCCCAGTTTAGTGTTAATGTAAGGTGGGAACGGAGTAATACGCAGCAGTAAAAATAGAACATTTCCTTCCCTTTCCCCCACCTGTCTCTCTCTCTCGGTACACAAACCTACTTCAGAAAAAATATGAGAATTGACTTTCCGTTTTTCAAATGAAGTTTTCTTAAAGTTGTTGGATTTCTCAAAATTAGTTCCTTAATCTGTAATTTTCACTATTTCCATTCTTATAATTGAGAATTCATAAAGTAAACTGTATTTCAGCTGTGCTAAAATCGCTTCTGTTGCAGGACTAGTGCAGGTGCATCTTGTAATGAATATGGATAGATATAGATTCAGTAGGGCATCAATTGTAAATAATTTAAGGGATGAAAGCTGAAAACGTATGTGAGAGAAATTAAGTGCGTTTAAGTATAGAATTGTCCCAATTATAAAATCTTGAAACCAGGGATACTTCCAAACAGGGACGTAGGCATTATTTTTTGATAACGGGGCCAAAATATAATAATACGCATTTTTTGGTCAGATCATAAAACGGGTTGGGCGACTGCTTATAGCCCATTGAGTTGCTCACGGTGGTCGTTAAACTCCAAACGAAAAAAAAAAAAATGGGTCATGTTCAGCCATCACCCCCTAATAGCTTAACAGGCCCACGCACCGAACACCGGAAGCTGCGTGACGTAGGGGAGAGTAGGCTGATGTCCGTGGTGGGTGGTCGAGCATGCATGAGCTCGCTCACTCTGTGTAAGCGTGACTGTCGATCTGCGTGGTTGTCAAATTGTCAACTGAATTTATTTTCATAGAGGAATATTAAAAGTATTCAAATTCCCTACTAATGGGGAGGTTCTCAGAAAATGGATTACAGCAATAAAGCGTGAAAAATTTCAACTCTAAGGTACGTGGAAGCCTTTTGTTAACCTTATTTTAAACTACTCGTAAAATAAAAATTTCGAACTAGAAAATTTAAATTTGACTAATTATATAAACTAATGCATCTCACAGCGGGAAGTCAAAGCACTGAAAAGATTTTTGAAAAATGAAATTTATGTTTGTAATGGAAAGAATAGATTACTTGTGTTGTTATAGTAACCCATAGCAAGTTTTTGCCAATGTATCAAATAAGTTCAAAGTAAAACATTTATATTTAGGAAGCGATTTTAAACTTTATTATGGACACAGAATAATAAGGGCTGCATGTTTTTGATCCCAAGAGTAATATGTTGATACATTCGTACTTAGTTATTTAAGTGTTTAGGCAGCGCCCGATTAACTTTTTTGGGGTCCCTATTTCTGGGCACAAGTGCTTGTAAAATACCTATATCCTATACGAAATATATGTATGTCATGTACACATCTAACATGCCTATGTCCTTTATATAAATGCTAAGGCCTTGTTGCCATGTGAAATACATCTTTTGTGTTTGCAGACATGGAGAGTTGCATTGAATTATCATTTTTAATAGTTATTACTAAAGGAACACAAACACTGTGTATATAACAAATACAACTTCCATTAATTACAACAAATAAAACTTCCATTAATTAACAATGACATGAAACACGACATGTGATGACTGTCTTTTTTTTTCTTGTGTAGTAGGAAATTTTATTACAAACTTTTTTATTTTAAAATTTAGTTACCATGCACAGGCAATTAGATGTTTTATTTACCTGCCCAGACGAATGATTTACATGCTCTGGGCATCTCGGGCATGGTATTTTTAAGTATTGGATATTGTTATTTTTAAGAAAAAAAAAGTACGTGGATCGACATGAATCCACATATTGTGGAAACTATGTTCTAAACAAACAAGATTTTTAAAATACAAGTAGAAATATATACTCGCTTCTTTTTTTTTTTTTTTTTTGAAAACATTTGCTTAAAATGAGAAATCAACTTTTTATTCATATATCTAGACTTATCTGTTTCCAGACTTCCTGCACTGTGTCTTCACAAGCTACAGCAATAATTACTGGAACTAATATATCTCATATTATCCGATAACTACTGGAAAGTGTGCTTCCAAACGTGGGGGTGGGTGTCAATTTTTGTATGGGGAAAACTTCTTCAATCCTTCATAGAATTTATTTTGAAACCAAAATCATAAAAAAAGGAAAAAACAATCTTTTTCAATAGCTTTAGTAATGACAAAACATTTGTGCAAAATTTTATACCATTGCTTTTTGTAGTTTCTGAAGAAAATGGTACATCAAGTTAGTCAATTTATAATGAAACATGTACATCTTTTAAAATACATCCTATAGTACCAAAACAATCGCTTAGATTTATTCAGTACGATAACTGCATGTGCATTTGTCAGGTTCTGAAAAAATATAATAATTATCTGAAAAAATACGTTAAGAAATTATTGGAACAAATTTCAGATTTTCTTAGAAACGTGTCTTTGAAATTCTTCAAGGAACAGCTAACGGACACATAATCAAATTGTGTTTGTGATACACAAAGAACTACACAACCATAATTATTTGTACATTGGCAGTTTTCCTGAATACTTCTTGAAAATCAAATTTCAGGAAATTTCTGCCAATAAGTTACTTGTATTTTTGCAGATAAAAAGAAATGCTTATATTGTGGTTCCAAATAGTTTTGCTTAATGCTACTAATATACTTAATACAGATGTGTTGAACTTTGACAAGGTAACTTTTTTGAAATAGTGCTCTGGAAGACAAAAATTATAAACTTTACATTTGCTTATCAAAATGAAGTTGTCCAAACACGTAACTAGATGGTACTAAAATTAGGAAAACTTGTTATGTCATTATTGTACGTTTAATAATGTAGCAATTGCATAATTTTCTTGAAATCTTAATTTATTTGATGCAATCAGTGGATCAAGCAGCAATTCACTGTATGTATGTTAAAACGTGTTTTATTGAGCCTTTGGTAATAATTAAAAAACACAGAAAAAAATTCCGTTTTTCTTTACCTTTTTTTATATATTAGTGATCACGGATTGCATATAAAATACATTTTCACTAAAGGAATTATTTCATTATTAAAATTTTCATAGTCATAAGTTTGCAATGAATGAAAAATCTGGTTCCTTAAATATGTCAATCGACATCTTTTGAAACGACGGCAATACTTCGTAATGGACCCTCAAACTAATCTTTCAAGTACAAGAACGATTTGTTCACAAGTACAGGAATCGTTCGGCTAACTATAAAGACACTATAACTTCAAATGAAACTACGACAACAGTTTATAATTTCGATTATAGGAATGGTTTATCACTTCCAGTGAAATGACAGTGAAGCTTTCATTAAGTTGATGAATCTGTCTTGCTTACCCTTTCAAGTCGAAATTATTGCTACGCTAAATTTTACGCTGTAATTTCTTTTTCTTCTGTATTTTAAAAGATTATTAAACAAACTTGTTAACTCTGCAGTTATTTGAAAACTAACACACAAGTTCTTATTTAAATGCAGTGAAACTAAAAGAACGCACGACCTAGTTAGTTGGTGTACGTAAAGACGCGTTCGTTCGCACATCGACGTAATGCTCCTCTCCGCGACTACGGACTACTCCAGTGACGTCACAAATCAGTGCGCGGGCCTGTTAAGCTATTAGGGGGTGATGGTTCAGCCCACATAGGCGGAAAAGGCGGTTAGTTAACGTTGTAATTTAATGCCAAGCAATCAGCCATTTTCATGATGCGTGGAATTCTTTGCACGCAATAATAAGCTGTGATTGGGGGGGGTAGTTGTGGCTCGTGGTAAGTTGAGATATGAGGGGGTTGAAGTAGAAGCTCGTGGTAAGCTCAGATGGGAGGCAAAACTTTGGCTTCCCATCTAAGCTTACTCCGGGCTAACAAAAATTTGGCCAAAAAATTGCGTTCATGTAGATTTTGTCTGACACCGATAATGTTATTCCCAGTAAAATAAAAAAGTTTCAGATGTATAATGTATGCAGTATTTATTAAGTGCACTGTTGTAGTGCTGGGAGCCATGGATACGAACCTCCGTGAGCTTTAAAAAACTACTATTATAGTTTTAGCTCGCTACTTACGTCTTTTTATTCTTTTTATTGTTCTCTTTTTTTTTTCCACATTGCTGTAATAAGGCTGGTTATGAATTTTGGTTGGTAATCTGACAAATAATCTCTCTCTCTCCCTCCCGTATCTTTTAAAACTAGAATTACGGAAACTGTATCTTTCTTGTACTCTATTAGACATCGCTCAGAGGATTCCCTCCGTTTCACAGGATGATACATTACAAAATTTAGCAAAAAATTCATTTTGAATAACAAACTTCTGTGAATTCCAAAAATTCACATACGTTTATCCAATCCAAGTTCACTAAAATCT
The DNA here is from genome assembly GCA_039090855.1 of Macrothele yani. Classification (NCBI taxonomy): domain Eukaryota; kingdom Metazoa; phylum Arthropoda; class Arachnida; order Araneae; family Macrothelidae; genus Macrothele; species Macrothele yani. The sequence goes on from CM077029.1 coordinate 62,650,468, forward strand.
TACATGGTTGCACTCGCCGTGTGTTCTAACAGCTTAAGTATCTTAGGGGGAGGGACTAAAGGTTGAGCACAAAGAAAAGTTGGGTAGGCTGAAGCCCTCCCTTAGCGCCGCGCCTGGTTGATGTGTCTCAGTTCTGTAGATATATCACTTCTAAATATAAATTACTCTGAGCCTATTAGTGCTCTAAAGCATTCTTTTTTTTTAATAGTCTCTGCTATTAATACATACAGCGAACTGTTTTAGTGGATTTATAATGTGAGGGTATTGAACAAACGAAATTGTGGCATATAAAATTCAAGCTCTTAAAAAAAGTACCAGTATTGCTTTATTCCTTAGACCTACTGTTTTCTTTTACTCCCCTATCATGAAGAAAATTGATTTTTTGGGCTTATTTCTAACTAACTGAGTTGTAATAATCGTAGCAAGGTATGCCGTTTAAGATGCAACCTGTATACTCTTATTTTTGCTACAGTGAACGATTGTGTTATGAGCTCCCCAAGAACCCCTAGTCACGAATTATATTAGTACTGTATGTGTACAAACGTTGTTAGAACTGCAGTAATAATATTTTTGAAATTCATGAATACAGAAAATTTTCAGTTCTAACACTTCTTTTCAAACTAAGTTAATCATTTCTCCATTAGGTGATGAATTGTTGCTTATTTATTTATTTATTATTATTATTATTTAGATTTTTTTTCATGTTTTCATTGATTTAGCTACAGTCACGAGTTTGTTCCCCTTTTCTGAAGGAGCGTAACGAAAATCGAGTTCAAGAAATACACCACGCATGTTTTTATGAACCTTAGGTAAAATAATTTATCCCAGCTCGAGGCCGTTGGTGAGACCCTGCATGCTTCGTGAGAGTGAGCTCCACTCGTGACCACTAACGATTGCAACCACCGATGCAATAGCAACGCCAATTAATGTAATCCTTTTTTACGCTTTCCAACCGTAGGTTGAAGAAGCGTATATGATCCAGCTTTGTCCGTCCGTCTGTCCGTACGATAACTGGCGTAAAAATGGTTCGATTACGATGAAATTTCAGTATGTATTAGGGGACCACCTGGGGACGAACCCTATTGAAAATGGGACAAATGGGGTCAAAGGTCACGACGTAGGAGCGGGATCATTCCATTGCTCTTATGCGTCATAACTTGCGTAAATATGGTTCGATTTCAATGAAATTTTACTATGTGGTAGGGGACCGCCTGCGGACGAATCTTATTCAAAATGGGTGGAGTGGGGTCAAAGGTCAGGACATAAGAGCGGGATGCATTCCATTGCCCTTATGCGTCATAACGTGCGTGAAAATGGTTCGATTTCGATGAAATTTCAGTATGTGGTAGGGAACCACCTGGGGACAACCCCTATTGAATGTGGACGAAATGGGGTCAAAGGTCAGGACATAGAATTGCGATCCATTCCATCGCTCTTATCCCATATTATTAAGGTGGACGTCAAGTAATTTTGCTTCCTATACTTCCAATGGAAAAACTTTTGTACACATTTCCTTCACAATTAATGTGTTCCCAAGGATGAAAATTTGAACATCGATTAAAATAACTTTATCATAACTTGGAATACTTAATATTTTCTAAAACATAACCATAATTATATAAAAAATCAATAACTTTTCCTTTGGTGGTGTTCAAACCAGAAAAAGGATGGCGCGAGCTGTGCTTTGATGACGTCAGTAGACAAACAAATTTTGGATTGCATAATTATGGTTATGTTTTAGAAAATATTAAGTATTCCAAGTTATAAAATGAAGCTATTTTAATCGATGTTCAAATTTTCATCCTTGTGATCGCATTAATTGTCCAGAAAAAAGATGGCGCGACTTGTATTTTCATGACGTCAGCAGACAAAAAAATGTTGGATTGCATAATTATGGTTATGTTTTAGAAAATATTAAGTATTCCAAGTTATAAAATGAAGTTATATTAATCGATGTTCAAATTTTCATCCTTGGGAACGCATTAATTGGGAAGAAAATGTGTACAGAAATTTTTCTCTTCGAAGTACATTAAGCAAAATTACTTGACATTCACCTTAAAGGAGCAATTCTTGTATGTATGTAAATTTTATTTTGAAAACGGTTCTAAGGGTTTTGATGAAAGTCGTTAACCTACCGTTTTCTGGTACTAGAAATCGATTTAGCTTGATCTCGACTTTAAGAAAATTTGTTTAGTAGGTTAAATAACCACCCCGGATTACCAAGTTTGTAGTGTGGTGTCATTGCGTCCCCCCATTAGATGTTGGCGCGCGGTCATGCCATCTACCAGTAGTATAAGACTACGCTTGATAACCCTTTTCTGGCCATCCCGGTGGCGCAGTGGTCTAAGCGATGTCCTCTGATCATTCGTCCGAAAGGGGTCTTGGTTCGAATCCCAATGAGGCATGGATGTTGTGTTTGTCTTACGGCACTGGCTCTCTCCCTTCCCTATAACCATTGACCCTAAATAAGGGACGGGCGACTGCTTATAGCCCATTGAGTTGCTCACGGTGGTCGTTAAACCTCCACTCGCCGCCCCGGTGGCGCAGTGGTCTAAGGCGCTGGCCTCTGATCATTCGTCCGTAAGGGGTTCGAATCCCGGTCAGGCATGGGTGTTGTGTTTGTCTCAAGGCACTGGCTCTCTCCCTTCCCTGGAACCAGTGACCCTAAATTAGGGACGGGTGACTGCTTATAGCACATTGAGTTGCTCACGGTGGTCGTTAAACCTCCACTCAAAAAAAAAAAAAAAAAAAAAAAAAAAACTTTTCGGTATCAACACTTCCGGTGGGCGGGTCCGTCCGGTCGCCTCTCGGCGCGAGGGAGGAAGACGATGGCCGCGCCCTCTGGTGGTGGTTCGCGAATATTTACAGCGCCATCTGTCGGCACTTTTTGAAATTAATTTTCCATATGGTGATTTTTTTATCATCGATGTTGACGAAGCCACTTTTAATTCTGGGAAATTTCTCCGCCATTTTTTAGTTTGTAACTGTTTTTCAACGAGATAGAAATACGTAGAGCGCTTACGTCGGGGAACGGACGAAGCCACCGGAAACAAGTGGTAGCCATGTTTGATGAGGTACAGAACGATTTACGTTCCGTGTTAAGAAAGGGAGTTTTCGTAATATATGGTTTGTTGTTAAATAAGGATATAACTCAGAAATGTTGTTATAAACACCTAGGGGGTGAGACTAAAACTTTAACGTATCAAATAACGCTTTTCATTGTTAGTTGGCGGCAATAGTGTTTTAAAAAGAAAATATTTTAATGGATGCAGCTTGCTCTCGTTGAATAAAATCTCATGCCGTAATTTTTTGACATTTCACAAATTTGTTTGGAACAAATTTTCAGTGAAATATAAGTCAGCGGTAATAGAGTAAATGAAAAAAAAAAAAGAAAAACTACAGTTGCAGTCAATCCGCAATTTCGGTAAAAATCCTAGATATTCGTGGGTCATCACCATGAGAATGCTGAATCATCCCACAGCTTATCACTCCAAATACACAGACGCCAAATATTTTATGAGAGTTTTAAATGAAAAAAAAAAAGTTCGAAGAAAAACGGAAAACAAACAATGAGTTTACACAGCCGAGAGGTACCAATATTAAAATACTTTTACCAACTGCCCCTATCTTATATAATCAGAAGAAAACTACTACTTACCTGGTTTTTATTTAATAAAAATTAAAAGTCCTAAGCACTGGGCATGTTTCTAATCTGTTTGTTAGCCTTGACATTCGACAACACAGATCTGTAAGCCTTATTCGTGGGTAGGCAAGGCAATTGTGGTAACTTGACCATAATAAAGGTATCTCCCAGCACATACACTAAATACTTCACACAATATAATTCTCTCTCTCTCTATGTATATATAAGACCCAGAAGAAGACCACATAGGAGATGAATGGATGAAATTCGAAATCATGCAGGAGTGACACGAAGGAGACAGGCTCAAGACAGACAACTGTGGAAGAAACTTGGGGAAGCCTTCATGCAGCAGTGGATTGATAATGGTTGATGTTATACATTTATCAGTAAAAAGAAGTAAAGCACACTCATGTAGTAATTAGACCACGTCAACACTGCACCTTGCTGCAGGAATCAGACGTAGTAGAAATAAACATAGAATTCACCAGAAGTAAGCTACTTTCATGGTTCTAAACAAAAATGACATGGAATAAAACAACTCAGGAACCCCAAACCACTCTTCAGGGAAAGACATCTGGAGCCCCGAAGTTAAATCATAGCTTAGGCGTTACAGAAAAAAACCCAGAAGACCCCATGGGAGATGGGTGGATGAAATTCGAAAGCATGTCGGAGTAACATGGAGGAGATAGGCTCAAGACATACAATTGCGGAAGAAACTTGGGGAGACCTTCATCCAGTAGTGGATTGATAATGGTTGACAATGATGATAATGATATATATATATTGATTATATACAGTATATATATATTGTAATGATAATAGTTGTCAATGATGATGATATATATATATATCATCATTGTCAACCATATATATATATAGCATAATCATTGTCAACCATATATATATAGCATAATCATTGTCAACCATATATATATATATATATATGGTTTAATGATGATATATATACCATTATCAATCCACTGCTGGACAAAGGTCTCCCCAAGCCTTTTCCACAACGGTCTGTCTTGTGCCAGTCTCCTCCACGTCACTCCCACATACTTCCGAATTTCATCCACCCATCTCCCATGAGGTTTTCTTCTGGGTTTTTTCCTGTCCCTCGAAATCCAGTTCAAAATTTCAGTCGTCCATCGGTGGTCTGTTCTTCTGGCAACATGTCCAGCCCATTGCCATTTCAGTGATGTCACTCTATCTCTCTCTGTATATATATTCTTTGAGTTGTCTGCATTCTTTGCATGTCTTTTTTGGTATCAAGAGAAAAATCTTTCTATATATCCTGCTTTTCTTTTTTAGTTAAGGTCATACATACAGTATATATATATATATATATATATATACTAAAGAGCAAAACTGAAGACTAAGGAAAAATTTTAGAATTTAAAACGAAGGGTGCAAAATAACCTGAAAATCAAAATGCGCAACGCAGCAGTTTTGAAAATTCAGAATTCACATTCTATAAAGAAGATACCTAAGCAAAAAAATACATATCTAATTTTGACTCACACCTAGTACAACATAGAAGAGGTTATGTATCTACCTGTGTGATCAAAAGGAAAAAAAGATAAAAAAATAAAATAAAACAACTGAATGTAGAAGGTGTCGAGAATACTGAGCCTTGGCTTTATCAAGGACCAGCAAAAACTCTGCATTTTCTCACTTCCACAAAGACCTAGTTGGAAATGGGTTTCTGCAAGGCCATAGATGCAAGTAACATTCCCACCTAAAATAGTTTAAAAAATATATATATAAGTCATGTCCTCCTTAGAGTTGCATGACCTAGCACTAGTTAACAATTTCGCTTGCATCCATTAACCTTCCTGGCCCGACCCATACTCTTCATCTGTTACTATTAAACAGAGAGAAGAAGATTAAAGAGAACTCAAGCTGTGAGAGTGACATAATAATTAGAAATGATTTTCAACCATAACGAAATTCCAAGTTCGTTTGAGAGAGAATTTAAACCTGAAAAACAATGCAAAAGAAATCCAAATTTTACATTGCAATTAAAAAAGGAAATGTTAAATTATAACGAACAGATTTTTGAAAGAAAACTTGAGTCTAAAACCCCTACTCTACAACTTATGACAACACGAAAACGAGAATAAGTTAAAGATAATAATTAACTAAAGAAAACTTTGTGAAAGTTATATACCTTAAACAGTTAGTTGCAATATGTACAAAGTATTTCAGCAGTGCTTTAAGTGCATAATTAATTAGTTATTAAGAACTTAACTACTTTGAAAAAACAGCGCATAGACAGCGCATAGAAAAGGAACAAGCTAAGCCCTCTTCTGTTCCTAGGTACCCCAAAAGACGCTCAAAGTTACAAGGAAAAGAAAGAGTTAAAACCCGCAAAAATGTTAACAGACAAACCAATGCCTAAAAGTTGAAAAGCTAAAAAACGACAGAGAAAAGGTACATGAAGTACAAACATTGAACTTATAAAACCTAGAATCCAAAAACAAGGAAGAGAGCTTACCTCTTGTGTTACAAAAACTTTTCTCCTCACAAGAGAAGAACATGGCTGACCTCTTCTGCCACTCCCTAGACGCTGGGGGCAGTGAGGGTGGGGCTGATGGCCTCCTCATACAGCAAGAAACCAACGCGCGGAGATTTTAACCAGAGAAAAAAAATATATAAACATAAGACTGTGGATCTGTATGATCAGAAAGAGCAGAATTAACTCTCCAGAACGCAGAATGGAAATATAATATAATCAATAGCTTCACCGGTGAGTTGGCAGGTCTGGACTTTTGTTTCGACAGAAATCTCTTTTTCTCTGGAGAAGCTAAAAGGTCACTCTCCAAGCTGCAAGACCAATTTATTTTTACCACTACGGATAAAGCTAGCAATAATTTTGCAATTATCTGTAAGAAGTTCTATTTTGAATTGTTAACTATGGAACTCAATAATAGAGTAACATACGAGCCCGTAAGTTATTCTACCAAGCAGTTAGAAAATCGGTTTAAGGCATTCTTCAAGAAACTTAAAATTCCACAAACTAGAAGATATGAGCCTGAATTTCCATTTCTTTTTGCAACGGTTAAGTTTCATAAGGATCCTGTGAAGTTCAGGTTCATAGCTAGTGGAGTAAGGAGTCATAAAAAGAAAATAGATCTTGCTTTTGAAGATGTCTTAAAGAAGGTTTTGAAACACATTAGAAACTGTTCAAACTTGATGTACAGAGATTTTTGGATAATTAATAATAATGCAGAAGTAATTTCTACTATACTCAAAGTTTGTCCCCTAGATATTAATAGTTATGATTTTGAAAACCTATATACTAATCTGCCTCTATCAGATATAATCACTACCTTTAAAGAGCTGTATGCAGAATTTAAACTTAACCAATTTGTTGATGTAGGAACTTGGAACTCTTATCTCAATTGCTGCATAATAAATAACCATATCTTATATAATAATACTCTCTATAAGCAAGTGAACGGTATTCCAATGGGAACATCAACGTCCACGCATATCGCTAATCTATTCCTGTTCTTTAAGGAATATAAATTCATTAAAAATCACCCCACCTGCTCAGATAACTACCTTTACACTTTTAGATATATTGATGATCTGCTGTGTATCAATAATTCAGAAGTTATAGAGAGTGATTTTGATAATATCTATCCTAGCTCTCTTAACTTATGTAAAACCAACCACAGTAATCAGGAACTTGAGTTCCTAGACTTAAGCATTAAGCTCAACAGAGGTAACCCATCTATTAGCCTCTATGATAAAAGAGTTAATTTTCCTTTCAAAGTAATTAAATATCTACACTGGAATAATAACATTTCAACCAAAGTAATTGAGAATGTACTAATTTCTCAGGTCCTAAGAGTTTCAAGAATTTGCAGCAACAATTTGGACTTCAATTACCACATTAATATACTATTAGAAAGTTTTCTAGAGAACGAAATTCCTTCTTCTTTCATCAAAAGAACTTTAAGAAAAATTATTCTGAATAATAGAGTAAGGTTGGCAGATCTGCTTTAATTTTCTACACAGTTAATAATATGATTCTGACCAATCAAAGCCGTAAGGAAGTTGGCTAGAGGATGCCTATTAACTACCTAAAGGAACCTTAGTGCTATGGATATGACGGTCCTATTAAAACAAAAAATTAAATAATATAAACAAAATCACAAAAAAAGCTTAAAAATCCGTTTATAAAAGAAAATAAAAACAAATAAAAAAGAAAACTAGTTATTCATCACTAGGATAGCTATACTAAAAATAGTAAAACCAACATTAAAATTAATAAGATTCTGATTAATCTATAGAAGCTCACTAAGGTGATTTAATACATGCAAAGATTATTAAATAAACTGCTCGTGTATTTTATAATATTTCTCATGTATTCTGGAGAGTTAATTCTGCTCTTTCTGATCATACAGATCCACAGTCTTATGTTTATATATTTTTTTTCTCTGGTTAAAATCTCCGCGCGTTGGTTTCTTGCTGTATGAGGAGGCCATCAGCCCCACCCTCACTGCCCCCAGCGTCTAGGGAGTGGCAGAAGAGGTCAGCCATGTTCTTCTCTTGTGAGGAGAAAAGTTTTTGTAACACAAGAGGTAAGCTCTCTTCCTTGTTTTTGGATTCTAGGTTTTATAAGTTCAATGTTTGTACTTCATGTACCTTTTCTCTGTCGTTTTTTAGCTTTTCAACTTTTAGGCATTGGTTTGTCTGTTAACATTTTTGCGGGTTTTAACTCTTTCTTTTCCTTGTAACTTTGAGCGTCTTTTGGGGTACCTAGGAACAGAAGAGGGCTTAGCTTGTTCCTTTTCTATGCGCTGTCTATGCGCTGTTTTTTCAAAGTAGTTAAGTTCTTAATAACTAATTAATTATGCACTTAAAGCACTGCTGAAATACTTTGTACATATTGCAACTAACTGTTTAAGGTATATAACTTTCACAAAGTTTTCTTTAGTTAATTATTATCTTTAACTTATTCTCGTTTTCGTGTTGTCATAAGTTGTAGAGTAGGGGGTTTTAGACTCAAGTTTTCTTTCAAAAATCTGTTCGTTATAATTTAACATTTCCTTTTTTAATTGCAATGTAAAATTTGGATTTCTTTTGCATTGTTTTTCAGGTTTAAATTCTCTCTCAAACGAACTTGGAATTTCGTTATGGTTGAAAATCATTTCTAATTATTATGTCACTCTCACAGCTTGAGTTCTCTTTAATCTTCTTCTCTCTGTTTAATAGTAACAGATGAAGAGTATGGGTCGGGCCAGGAAGGTTAATGGATGCAAGCGAAATTGTTAACTAGTGCTAGGTCATGCAACTCTAAGGAGGACATGACTTATATATATATTTTTTAAACTATTTTAGGTGGGAATGTTACTTGCATCTATGGCCTTGCAGAAACCCATTTCCAACTAGGTCTTTGTGGAAGTGAGAAAATGCAGAGTTTTTGCTGGTCCTTGATAAAGCCAAGGCTCAGTATTCTCGACACCTTCTACATTCAGTTGTTTTATTTTATTTTTTTATCTTTTTTCCTTTTGATCACACAGGTAGATACATAACCTCTTCTATGTTGTACTAGGTGTGAGTCAAAATTAGATATGTATTTTTTTGCTTAGGTATCTTCTTTATAGAATATATATATATATATATATATATATATATATATATATATATACACACCTGGTTATGATGTAGCCCACCCTCTCTTTTTCTCTCTCTCTCTCTATATAAAACATTACGTATAGACATTACTTACCTTTTTCCTGTATTTTTTATTCTGTCAGTTTACTTTTTGATGTATTTTAACAGCAGGAATAGTGACCTTTTTTTGATGAAAATTATTTTATTTATGTATCTACATATGTTTATTTGCTATGTATTATTTAACTATCTTCCAAGGCTTATCCGTAAGAAAAAGAATTGAAAATAATTATTCTTAAGTGCAGTTTAAATAAACTTGGTGACCTAATATATGTTGTAGTCAGAGATATATATGTATATATCACTTCTGTAACTACCCTGTCACCTAGGTATAGACAGACATTGGGGCAATATGATGCTCCAAATGGTATTTACAGTTAGCAACACTAGTACCGAGTAGCTAAAAATAGTTTTATGTACTTTTTCAACCTAAAAAGACTTATAATTTTTGGTATCAAAAGAAAAATCTTTCTACACATCCTGCTTTTAATATCTGGGCAAATAAATTTTCTCTGGGCATGTATTATTTTAGATATTTTTCAAGCCCTGGGCTGAGTGACCAAAAAATTCAGATTATGGACTTTAATTTTTTTATGGGACAAAAAATTGTCTTTTCTTTTTGTTTCAGTATTAAGTATTTAATATTTTTTATTTGCACTTTCATATTTTACTTTTTTTTAAGAAGCCTAGTTTTTTGTTGTCCCAAAGCTGAAATTTTGTAGTTTTCACCTGATATTTGTACACATTTGGGCAATTGTTAAGATGTACTGCACATAGTTTTTTTTTTTTTTGTTTCAATTTTAAGAGCACAGCCTCTTATTATTATGAAGTGAGAAATTAACAACTACTGATTTGCATTCATGGTGTGCAAAAAGTTTGGCGAACAAATGTTTATGTTTTGTGTTGTTATTTTGTGGGTTCCTTCAGCAGTCTTGCTGGAAATACAACAAGTGTGTCTGATTTGTATTTTAGAGAAATACAGACACAACTTGTTCAATTCAAAGAAAGATTGATTTACGTGAGTGATATTTGTTCAATACTAACTTCTCATATATATGGTTGATGCAAAAAGAATAACTGGCAATTCACACATGGACATACTGACTGTACATTCATCATGAATCAGAGGTCACATTCTTAAAAAAAAAAAAAAAAACACCACCTATCACGCAAAAATCAAATGCAAGTAGTTATTACAAAATGCTGCTAGTCCCTTTCTTTTGTATTATTCCAAAATTTTTTTTCAATTGTCATTTCATAATCGTTTGTGCCAGTTTTCATAAATATTTTATGTTGTTTGCATTTTTGAGGTACCATTGTACTCCCTGTTTCCTATTTTCAGTTTTAAATCAATATTGCCTGTATTTTTGCTACCCAAAAACCACACACATTATACTAACACATTCACAAATAAAGAGTATTCTGTCAAGAAATTTCCAAGCTCCCCACTCTCACTTTGTTGAAGTAATACTACAGATTAATCACTAATCAGAGACAAATGCCTAGAACACAAGCTGGGTGACCCTGTGCTTTCAGATAAAATACTAGATTGTTTCCTGACAGGTGTCAGCAAGCAATGAATTTATATTACCAATCACAATTATTACTTCTGTAATTTAAGTAACTATAAATTGGCTGCTTTACAAGTATTTGCTGTCTAATGGGCATTAGCCATGGGTACATGATCTTTATCACATAAAAAGAAATTGCTGCTTCCTAAGATTTTGAAATATTTGTTGTCTTGTCAGACAAGTTGCATGTACACTGTACAGATTCTAGTATATGCAAATGCCATTTGCAAAACATCCTCAGTATATGTAAAAAAAAAAAGACACTTACATAAGTAAAAATTGTTCCCGAAAAGCCTCAAGTTGGTAACTCACAATTAACCTCATCTTCCCATAAACATGATTCAGTGTTCACATTGAGTACGACTGTTTACAAAATATAAGGAATAAAAAGCCTTAAGATAACACAGATATTGAAATGGTTCATCTGCTGGTTTAATCACCAGCTACACGGATTAGAGGTCTTATTTTCTGTGTTTGATTAACTGAGCATTTACAGCTCAACCTTATTTAAAAATGCTTACTTGTGAAATGTAGGGCTAACCTTCCAATAAGTGGAGTAAATGGCATTTTGTTGTTGATTTAATTATCCAAAAGGTGCTGATAATTGTGAATATTCACAAAACTGTAGCCTAAAGTTTGTCAGCAGCTCGGCGATCGTGTTGACTCCTTGACACACGCAGAATTTGTACCTCATCAAAGATGGCGCTCTCCCCACGTTGGCTTCAGCTCCCTCAGCAGAGAACCAATCACAGAAGCACTCTATGTATTTCTATCTCGTTGCTGTTTTTAATGTGGTGGTGGGAAATTTTATTGTAAGTGGACTGGGGAAATTTTTTTAACCCAAGGATTTATGTTCGGAAAAAAGCGAAGAAGGAGTTTGGAACTGGTTGGCTTCGAAACTGGGCCGTTTATATTGCAGTCCGAAGCTCTACCGATGTGACTACTGAGACATTGCTTGGGTTGGTCAAGGAGATTAAGACATATGATTCGCGTAATGGAGGAAGATTGCCTGAGGAATTTTCTGTTGGCCCTCTTTAGATTTAATGCAGGGAGGAGAGCGTATGAGCTTATTAAATATTTTTTCATGACGTATTGTTCTTCATAATCCTAAACATACTCTTTTTCTTCACGAATTTTCAAATGTAAGGCGTTGTTTAAACTTTTTTCCCTGACGTGATTCATACGCGTTTAATCTGGTTCACACATTTTCTTATGAAATGAAGGACTTTTTTTCACATTTAGAATTATTTTTTCTGTAGGGGTTTCTTGTAATTAAATTTAATCAGTCAGACGACCTGTGAAATCTTTTTTTTCATAACTTTTTCTACGCAACATGTTTTCAGTAATTGAGATTTTTTTTTACCGTATTTTTGTTCATGTTTTTATCTTGCAAAATGAAGAATTTGATTTATTTTTTCTCTTCATGGGTTTATTATATTTTATTCTTTCTAAAAGAGGACATATTAAATATTTTCGTTATTTATTCTGCGCAACGTGTCTTCAAAAATTCAGATTTTTTTTGTATCCCATTTATGTTCGTTCTTGTTCTTTTCTCTTACAAAATTTTGGGGGAATTATTTTTTCTTTCACGTTGCAACAATTTTTCGTAGGGTTATTATATTTTAATTTTTCTGTAGAGGGGCTAAATTTAGTTTTTCGTGCGTAATTTTTCTAAACGTTACGTTATGCTTTGAGAACTTAAAATTTTTTGATATGTTACAATCGTGTTTAAGTTCGAACATGCTTGTGACCACGTGTCCGTCATTTTATAAAACGAGAGCTCATTGAGAAACAACGTGCCCCCCCCCCCTACGGCTGCCGGGTTAGGGGGGCAGTCTTAACGTAAGGGTGTGGTGAAACGGCTGACGAAGATAGTATATTGACCGGTGGCAACGATGAGCGTGTAGCCACGTGTTTGCTTTTTTTATTTTTATGACATGTTGGCTTTTGTGTGACTCATATTCCGACTTGTTGGCTTTGTGTGACGTATAAAAAAAAGAGTAGGAGGCAATATGATTTCATTTTGAACTCCACATGGGAAGGTGACAACATGAATTTTTCAATTACTGTGGAGAGTCTTAAATTTGAATGTTGTAATGGAGAATGTTCTGAAACAAGCGTATCTAAATCCCGGCCGAGAAGGAAGTTTGGCTGGTGTGAATGCCTTATTCCATGCTGTCCAAAAAGAAAAAGTAAAGAAAAAAGTTGTCGAAAAATGGCTGAAGGGGGAGAAAGCGTACACTCTGCACGAACAAGTGAGACGCCATTTTCCAAGAAATAGAATCATAGTAGTGGGAATCAATGAACAGTGGCAAGCAGACTTAGCCGATATGAGCAGTCTGAGTCATCATAACGATGGATTTCGTTACTTGTTGACGTGTATCGATATATTTTCCAAATCTGCGTGGGTGATTCCCTTAAAACAAAAATCAGGGTCCCACATCGTCCAAACCTTTTCCAAGATTTCTGGACATAGAAAACCATTAAAACTGCAGACAGATAAAGGAACAGAATTTAAGAACAAAGAGTTTCTAAAGTTTTTAAAACAGCAAGGGGTGCATTTCTTTACGACGAATAATGAGACGAAAGCAAGTGTGGCGGAAAGATTCAATCCTACGCTCAAAACTAGAATGTGGCGCTACTTTACAAGTCAAAACATCTTCAGATTCTTAGACGTGCTCGATGATTTTGTTCATGGTTACAATCATTCCTTTCACAGGAGTATAAAAATGAAACCTGTGGATGTGAATGAAAGCAATGAAAAGCAGGTTTGGAACAACCTGTACGGAGATCTCAAATCGGGAAACCCTCCTATAAATTTCAAGTCGGTGATCACGTACGTATTAGTAAACTCAAATTGACGTTTGAAAAGGGGTACGAATCAAACTGGACGGAAGAAATATTTGTTGTGAGCAACCTTATTCCAAGATCCCCTCCCGTGTACAAAGTAAAAGACTTATTGAACGATGAGCTGGAGGGAACATTTTATGCCGAAGAGCTACAAAAAGTAACACTCTCTGAGACCTTTTCTGTGGAACGTGTTCTAAAGAAACGCAAAAGAAGAGGGAAAATGGAATACTTTGTTAAGTTTAAAGGCTATCCCGATAAATCCAATGCATGGATCCCTGCGGTGGATTTAACATCTCCATAAAAGCCACACGTTTCTTCGGTGAAGCGTCATTGGTCAAGATGAGTTTCTACCTGACGTTACCGAGCGACAGCTCTCTCGGCTACTTTTTGGACAACAAAATATCTCATTTCATAACGCGTCTTCCTTCCCCAACCGAACTAAATGGAGACTGGGAAGTGGGACTCGTCGAACTCATCTACCCACATTCGTGGTATAATATCATGAAAAATTCCAATCATTTCGAATACAATTTAGGAACGGGCCAGTTTAAGACGGGAAGAATCTCTCCAGGCCATTACGAGTCTATAGCGGACATTGTTGAATCCATGAGCAATCACTTTGCCAATAAAATCTTTTTGAATTATAATAAAGCGACTCAAAAGGTCAAGTCAACTCTTCTTAAAGGTATTCGCTTGGTTTTGCCCCCAGGGATTGCAGAAATCTTAGGATACCAACCCATGCAACTTTCGGCTGTGAGTGGAGCTCTCTCTGTAAAAGTGAATTTATCGCAGTTCTAAACCGCCGGTTTTCTCTGTTGTATGTGTACAGTGATATTGTGGAACCTCAACCGGTGGGAGACATGGTTGCTCCTCTCCTTCGCATCGTTAAAGTGAGTGGTATGGATGGAGAGATGGTGAGCGCTTTGTTCAATCGACCTCATTATTTGCCTCTTGCAAGAAAAAATTTCCAAACCATCGAAATTTTTATAAGGAATCACACAGGTCAATTAGTGCCATTTGAACGTGGGAGAGCAATAGCGAAACTTCATTTTCGTCTCAAACACCTGTAATCATGTATAAACCCTACCACTGCCGTACGGAATCATTTGAGGACTATTACATCAACCAAACTGGAAAAGGATTAGTCTATTATCAAGGAGTACCACTGCAAAAAGGTTATGGACTTGGAGGACTCTTTCGTTCGTTATTTAGAGCGGCGGTACCATTATTCAAACAAGGTGCTAAAACGCTCGGAAAACAAGTCTTACGAACGGTAATGGATCTCGCCATGGATGTTATTCAAGGAAAAGATGTGAAGATAGCAGCCAAAGGACGAGCTAAAGAAGCTGGACAACTACTCACCGACAAAGCCGCTAACAAAGTGTAGAAAATGCTGGGTGGAAGCGTTAAAAGGAAGAGAAAAATGAAGACATTCATCATTTGTTCGAAGAAATCCAAGAGGACAGCACACGATATTTTTGATCCGTAAAACCATGGCTCTGATTCACAGTCATTCTCCCGTATGTCTCAAGCCGGAACTGGATTTATTTGCTTTACCGCCCACACAAACAAGCATAGAAAAAGGACAATGGATTGAATACCACCCCTTAGATAACATTCGAGATGGCGGACCTCTGGAATTCAATATTTCTGGGAGTGGAGAAGAATACATGGACTTATCTTCCAGTCAACTTTACGTGAAAGTCAAAATGATAAAATCCGACAATTCCGCCCTGCCCGACAAAGAGCCCGTGGGGCCCATTAACTGTTTTCTTCATTCTCTGTTTTCACAAGTCGACATCAGTTTAAACGAAAGAGTGATTTCGTCATCAAGCAACACATATCCCTACAGAGCTTATGTTGAAACTCTACTGAATTATGGAGAAGAAGCAGAGAAAACCTATTTAGCATGTGAAGGTTTTTACAAGGATACAGCCGGACATCTGCATGAAATTAATCCCACGAATGCTACAACGAACAAGGGATTGCATCAATGCTACGAACTCGTAAAGGACAGCAAGACGTTAGACATGATTGGAACCTTGCATTGTGATTTACTTTTTCAAAATAGAGTGTTGCTAAATTTAGTTGATGTGAAAATCAAACTAAATCGAAGCAAACCGTTTTTCTGCCTCGTTTTCTCCTTCGGGACACCCAATTACAGAGTTCTCATCGAGCATGCATCAATTTTTGTGAGAAAAGTCAAAGTCAACCCAGGAGTTGCCATCGGTCATGCAAAAGCTTTAGAAAAATCTCCTGCCAAATATCCCATTGATCGTGTTTTATGCAAAGTGTATTCCATTTCTCAAGGAAGTATGTCCTTCGTACAAGACAACGTATTCCTCGGGCAAATGCCCAAATGACTGGTTATTGGATGTGTAGATAACGACGCTTTTAATGGTACATATAAATCAAACCCCTTTGAATTCAAGCATTACGATGTCAACTTTATCGCCGTGTACGTCGACGGACAGCCAGTTCCTCATAAACCCTTAGAACCCAATTTTGAAAAGGGAAACACTATTCGTTCTTACTACAGCTTATTTCATGGAACCGAGAAACTGGGTCAAGATAGAGGAATTTTCATCAATCGAGAAGAATTTTCCAAGGGATACACTCTTTATGCATTCGACCTCAGTCCCGATCTGTGTGATGGAGGACAAATGAACCTGACCCAGCAAGGAAATTTAAGGCTGGAAATCAAATTTGGAAAAGTTTTGACAAAAACCATGTCGCTGCTAATCTACGCCGGGTTCCTGAACATTATCGTAATTTCCACGTCCAGCAGTATTCTTTGTGATTTCTCTAACTGAAGAAATGAACAGTGTGCAAATAACCAAGTCCCTTAGGCTAGATCACGTGACCCGACTTTCCTTCCTTGGAGTGTTTGCTTGTGACCGACTTCCCAAGAGAATTGTCAAGTTCCCAGCATGCCTTGTTGTGAATACGGACCGGCATGAAAATACTGGGAAACACTGGTTGGCTATGTATATACCAAACCCAAAAACAATCGAATTTTTTTATTCTTTCGGACATTCTCCAGAATATTTTCAAGGACCTATTGCACGATTTGTCTCCAAGTTTGAAACTGTGAATTTTAATGATGCTCCTCTTCAAAGTTCGTTTACGGCCGTGTGTGGACAGTTTTGTATTTTTTTCTTTTATTCTAGATGTCGCGGGAAAAGCTTGTACTCCATTGTAAGAAATTTTCGATGGAAATCTGAAACAAACGACGTGCGTGTCTATCATTTTGTTCGAAATAAATTTGGAATTGTACCAAAATTTAGAATGTGAATAATAAAAATTGATTTATCACTATTTTATGCGTCTTGTCTTTAAATTGTTTTGTAAGTTTTTAAATGACCTCAGTTGACAACATGGAAGTACCCAGACTACAACATCCTTTCACAGCTCTCATAGTGGGTCCTACGGGATGTGGGAAGACCCAGTTTGTAAAACGCTTTCTTCAGCATCAAGAGGAAGTCATCTCTCCCGAACACGTGGTGTGTTTCTATGGGGTTCACCAAACACTGTACGATGAAATAGAAGACGTGACATTTGTAGAAGGCCTCCCCTCTAATTTCCGTGAATATGTGAACGGAAGAACGCTGTTTGTCATTGACGATCTCATGACTGAATGCGGTAGCGATAAAAAATTAACTCACTTGTTCACTAGAGGGAGTCATCATTTCAATGTGTCCGTGATATTCATTACTCAAAATATTTTTCATAAAGGCAAAGAAATGCGAGAAATTTCCCTGAATGCTCATTACTTGCTTTTGTTTAAAACGCGAAGAGATGTGAATCAAATCATCCATTTAGGGAGGCAGTTGTACCCTAGCAAACTTAAATTTTTTCAAGAAGTGTATATGGATGCCACAAAATCCCCTTACAGCTCTTTGTTGATTGATCTAAAACCTGAGACAAAGGAAGAATTAAGATTACGCTCCCAGATACTTCCGGGAGACATTCAAGTAATATATCAATCTCGGTGATATGAAATAAGTCTCAGTTTTCATCATGACGCTGTCTAAGCAACAGGTCCAACTTTTATGTATGATTCAACACTGTCCAAAAAAAGTATTAAAAGGCTTATTTTCAAAATGTAGGGAAAATGGAATTAAAGCTATATGCGAAGTTTGTATGAATACGTTAAAAGGAAATGTTCCGCTTACTCACGCCCAGAAACATTCATTGCAACGGCATAAGCACACCTTGCGAGCTCTTTCTCTAAAAAAGACGCCTCTGTATAAAAAGAGGAAACTCCTTATTCAAAAAGGGGGATTTTTAGGCATGTTGATTCCTGCTGCTCTCAGCGTGCTAACGACTCTGCTTACAAAATAATGTAACTCGCCAAGAAAATGGTTCTGATTCCCGAAGAACGGATTTCTCGTCATATGCCAACAGATGAAACGCTAACGGACTTGGACAAAGAAATGAAAAAAATTCTGCAAAGCAAAGAGCCTGACGAAGTGAAAATGAAATTATATAGCCAAGTCTTGAATAAACGCATTCATGTATCCAGCTTTAATCCTCCGGTAACATCTCATGAAACCCCGTCGAGAACTGAAGAACCAGCGAAGGAAGAGCTTTTCAAAGGAGAGAAAGAAAAAGTATGTGGAAGATCTTGTCATACAGACCGTTCCTACTAAATTGAAACGCTATGCAAGAAATGTGTTGGATATCTTTAAAACAAACTCTGACATAATTGGATGGAGCCCCAAAGCAGAACTCCAAGTCCGAGGACGCATTGTGAAAAACTCGAATATTGTTGATCTCGTAGACTCCATGTCTCGAAGCAAAGGTTCTAAGCTGCAAATACATCCTGAATTTGTAAAAGCATTAAGGGATATTAATTTGCCAACAAAGTATATTAAAAATAAACAAATGTTAAAAGATCCTGTGCAAAAAGGAAATTCTGTTGTAACTTCTAAACGGAAAAAGACAGAAACTAAGAAAATGTGTAAAAATTCGAGTCCTGTGTCATATCGATGGATTCCCTATTAAAATCAGATGAAAAGAAAATAAAGTGTCATTCTTTGAGTTGAATTTTTTCTCATATTTTTTTAAAAAACTAGTCATTAAGCCAATAATTCTTTCCTACATAGTTTTTTCATAGTTCATTTCGTTCCTTAGACATTTTTAGAACATTCCATTTTCCACCTGGTCTATTTTCAACTTTTACGGAATCGACCTCTTAGAGAATTTTCCTTGTTTCAAAACAGCCCTTTTATGCATGGTAGTTTTCCCATGTTATTCAATGGGATTTTTGCGATTATAAGAAAATGGAATTTAAAAAATATTCTCTTAGTGAAAACAACAAAACCATTTTTTGTCTTGTTAAAATTTATGCGATTCAGAAACGAATTTTATGAAAAATGAACGATTCAAATATTGACTTTTAGTTGGATAGCAATTCCCATGTTATTCTATGTGATTTTTGCGATTATAAGAAAACGAAAATTTAAAACATCGCCCTCTTAGTGAAAACAACAAAACCATATTTAGACGTTAAAATTTATACGATTCAAAAACGAACTTTATGAAAAACGAACGATTCAAATATTAACTTTTAGAAAAATGAACGATTCAAATATTGGCTCCTGGAAAAACGAACGTTTAAAATATTGACTATTAGAAAAATCAAAGATTCAAATACCTTCATAAATGCCTTCTGAAAGATTTCTATTAGCTTGCTCTCACAACATCGAAGTTAGTGGGAGCAAAAATACCATTTCAAGACTTTAATCAAAGCAACATTTTAAAACAGACGATTTTTTTTATTCTTGTGTGAATTGTGTAAATGTGTTTTTTTCTTTTTTTTTTTTTTTTATTCCGTTTCCACATCACCCAAGAGGTAGGAATCCCAATGCGTTTTATTTTTAAGTGGTTTCCCGCGTAAGCCTATTCCACTGTTTTTTGTTGGTTTATTTGTTTGTTTTACTACCTGTTTACGTAGATAGCTCTAACCTCATTCAGTACCGCTTTTCCTTTAAGAGAGTTCAGAAATATATCTGGAATGTGAAGTTTCATTTCGTTAGCTTCTGCAACAAACGACTCGGCGAGCAATCTTGGTTCTAAGTAGGGAACTGCGTCATCTTTGTAAAATACCCACTTGTCTTCGCTTGATGTCTTAATACAGTCATGCGCTGCTCGGTTCGGCTGTTGGAGTTCTAGAGGTAATCTACATTCATAGCAAACACTTTTCCGATACATTCCTCTACTGCTCTGGCGACAGTCTTTTTGAAAAAATTACTAATAATGTATCATCTTTTGACTTGGTGCATTTATTCTGGGGAGTCTCGTGTTTTTTAACCGAAGTTTGAAAGGCTCCGCCAAACAATAACTCTGCGACGGAATCTGCCACGATATCACAGACATTTTGCAAGTTTTCAAATTGTTCTTTGGGGAAGATGACTCCTCCCGGAGCAAAACAGAACTTTCATTTGTTTCAACATACATTTTTTGCCACTTCACTTGTAGTCCTTTGCGAGGAGTGAAGGTGTAAGGCATAAACAGTTCTTTATTAAATCCTATTGCTATCTCTTCTCCTGAGATTATGTTTGAAATTTTGGCTTTGAGTTTGTAGAACGTTGCTGGTGTCATTGTTACTAATGTTTTTGATGGCTTGTATGTAACACCGCAGGAATTATATTTTCTGAAATGAATTTTTATTCATTTCAGAAAATATAAAAATAAAATCACTCACAATTACAAAGCTAAAAATCACTCACAATTACAAACCTCCCTCCACCAAGGGAAAAATCACTCACAATTACAAACCTTCCTCCACCAAGGGAAAAATCACTCACAATTACAAACCTCCCTCCACCAAGGGAAAAATCACTCACAATTACAAACCTCCCTCCACCAAGGGAAAAATCACTCACAATTACAAACCTCCCTCCACCAAGGGAATAATGGTGCTTCGGAGGATCCTCTTGAAATATTTGTCCTGAAGGTAACACTGTTTCCACCACTACAATTTCACTGTCCTCAGAATTTCTAGACTGAACGACTAGTAAAATATCCGACGAAACACAGTTCTTAGAAATATCAACCATTGAATGATTTTTCGGCTGTGTTTCAGGAAGACCATCTTCTGTTTCTTCAAAAAAAAAAAAAATATATATATATATATATATATACTTTCTTGTTAGCAGAACCTGATGCTTGATTTTCAGCTCTAATACATCCAAGATAGTAAAATGATCGTTTCATTTTGCAAACTTAAGGAACAGTGAAGAAACACTAAAATTGACTTGGAAAAAACGCACGAAGAAAAACCCAAGTGTAGCTGAACTCCGTCTGAACAGTAAATGAGGGTGTCAGCATATGTCAGCGATAAATAACGACACGTTCTTGCATTTCTTTGTCCTTAAACACGTGCTTACTTGCACAGAACATGTTTTGAGGATTAACAAATATCTTTTTTACCCTACTACAAGCAGCTACCGTATCCCCCTTAGCGTTTCTCTTTGTCTGCCTGTAAACACGTACTTTCTCCCAAGGGGTTGGATCGACGAGCAAACAATTTGTAGAGATTATGTAATAGTTCCGAAACCTACCTACACTAATACGTTGATATGTAGCCGTTGTTCCTCTTTGTGTTAGTTTGACCACATATTGTTCTACAAAGAGCTTTAGGGGAATAACCAATAGTCACAATACTCTTGTGCATGTACCTACCTATTCTACGAGTTAAGAGGATAAACAAAAAACTGGAATCCCACCCGCGTCATGTGTTTCTTTAGCACCACGTGGCTGGCAAGATCTTTATCGGTTGCAAACATGAATAGCCTTGACGAAAGTGTGTTGCCAGGTCGGTGAGCATAGCACCTCTAGGGTGATGTGGAAACGGAATTAAAAGAAAAAAGATCATATTTGCACAAATTCAAACAAGAAATATTTTCAATTATCAAACAAACAAACAAAAATCACTGAGTTGATACATTTGATATGTTGCCTATCAAAATGTATCAAATTATGGTGATTCATATCAAAGACACTGTTTCTCTTAATACATATAACTTTTAAAAATTATGCTAGAAGTTCAAAATAAAACATGAAACTGCTACATAATAGCCCACATACACACACAAATGTAGAAAAAATGTACGATTATGATAATCCTTTTTGATAAAATTGTGTGGCCCTTAAAAGGGCCTGTGATTTTTTTCTTTTCTTCTTTTGTGTAGATGCTTGCTTTACGTACGATTTCTTATTCAAAGTCACTTTCACGAATTTCTGTCTTGATCATGCTCAAAATAATTTGTAGATCTATTGCTTGTAAAAAAGCATCCGTTACAAACGATAGCAAGTTTCTTCTTTTTAGGGATTCGAGATATTTTCCCGCAATTTTACTACATTCAATTCCTAAAAGGGCTCTGCAGAAATGTTCGTTATCACAATACACTTCAGATAAATCTAAAGACTTTGATCTAGATGTTTCTTTCAAATACTCAACTACTGCATTTGTAAGAACCATTTTCAGTTCGTTAATCAGCATTTCACTTTGCTCTGGTGATGTGAAATTGCTAGTTAGGGTTTGTCCATTCGATTGTATCTCTTGCTTGAATATAGTATGAAAAGGTATATTTCGGTAAAATTCTATTACCACCTGATGCCATACACTGAAAGAAATATGAAGCAATTCTTTCCACAGATTTTCAGAGAGAAGAATATTCGACTTGTACATTTTCGCAGCTTTCCAACTATAAATTTCTTTACTGATACTGATTTAACGAGTTTGTGGCATAACTTTTACCTTCAGAAACCTCGAGAATGAAAAATTAGGAGCCGATATTCCATAGGCTAGATAACGTGATATAGTTTCCTTCTCATCCATCATTTCACGCCATTGATCTAAAGACATACAAATACCAGATTTGTTTGGATAGCATTGCTTGCCATAGCATTGAAATTCTCTGATGTGCACGCTGACTTGATGAGCACATGAAGATACGTAAACGAAGATATTATCTCCTAGATGGAAACAATTTTGTGGCAAATTATCCATATACAGCATCATCGAAGAACTTCCAATAGATTTTACATCTGCCATGATAACAAAATATTGAACAAAACAGGAATTCCAGGAAGGCTAGAAAGTTCTGCATCGATCGAAGACAAATACTGAAATGAAATGATTCCCTGGAGTACTCATGTTTGAAAACAAAACAGCCAATCAAATGAAAGAAATGGATCAGCTGACTACCCTCGGGCACTATCCTCTGGTCGCTAGCAACGGATGGGAACAATGCATGAGACGAGAGTCGGTACAAGCACGAACACGCACAACACCAGCTGACACTTGTATGCAGCCTTAACGAGTATGATGTCAACGCAGAAATACATGTATCACGTGCTCCGACCACGTCCATAACCCCTACTACATTGGTAATACTTTTGTCGCACAAAGCCAACATGTCATTAAAAAAGCAAACACGTGGTCACACGCTCATCGTTGCCACCGGTCAATATACTATCTTCGTCAGCCGTTTCACCACACCCTTACGTTAAGACTGCCCCCCCCCCCTAACCCGGCAGTCGTAGGGGGGGCACGTTGTTTCTCAATGAGCTCTCGTTTTATAAAATGACGGACACGTGGTCACAAGCATGATCGAACTTAAACACGATTGTAACAGATCAAAAAAATTTAAGTTCTCAAAGAATAACGTAACGTTTAGAAAAATTACGCACGAAAAACTAAATTTAGTCCCTATACAGAAAAAATGAAATATAATAACCCTTCGAAAAATTGTTGCAACGTGAAAGAAAAAATAATTCCCCCAAAATTTTGTAAGAGAAAAGAACAAGAACGAACATAAATGGGATACAAAAAAAATCTGAATTTTTGAAGACACGTTGCGCAAAATAAATAACGAAAATATTTAATATGTCCTCTTTTAGAAAGAATAAAATATAATAAACCCATGAAGAGAAAAAATAAATCAAATTCTTCATTTTGCAAGATAAAAACATGAACAAAAATACGGTAAAAAAAAATCTCAATTACTGAAAACATGTTGCGTAGAAAAAGTTATGAAAAAAGATTTCACAGGTCGTCTGACTGATTAAATTTAATTACAAGAAACCCCTACAGAAAAAATAATTCTAAATGTGAAAAAAAGTCCTTCATTTCATAAGAAAATGTATGAACCAGATTAAACGCGTATGAATCACGTCAGGGAAAAAAGTTTAAACAACGCCTTACATTTGAAAATTCGTGAAGAAAAAGAGTATGTTTAGGATTATGAAGAACAATACGTCATGAAAAAATATTTAATAAGCTCATACGCTCTCCTCCCTGCATTCAATCTAAAGAGGGCCAACAGAAAATTCCTCAGGCAATCTTCCTCCATTACGCGAATCATATGTCCTAATCTCCTTGACCAACCCAAGCAATGTCTCAGTAGTCACATCGGTAGAGCTTCAGACTGCAATATAAACGGCCCAGTTTCGAACCCAACCAGTTCCAAACTCCTTCTTCGCTTTTTTCCGAACATAAATAATTGGGTTTAAAAAATTTCCCCAGTCCACTTACAATAAAATTTCCCACCACCACATTAAAAACAGTTACAAACTAAAAATGGCGGAGAAATTTCCCAGAATTAAAAGTAACATCGACAATAAAAAAATCACCATTCGGAAAATTAATTTCAAAAAGTGCCGACAGATGGCGCTCTATATTTTCGCGAACCACTACCAGAGGGCGCGGCCGTCGTCTTCCTCCCTCGCGCCGAGAGGCGACCGGACGGACCGTCACGTGACCTAAAGTGTTGCCACCGAAAAGGGTTGTCAAGCGTGGTCTTATACTACTTTTCACCTCATTACGTCACGCGTTGTTTGTCGATCCTATTAAAATTTTATGACGTCACACCTTGCTTGCAGATGGTCGCGATTCCCATCTGCCTCATTACGTCACGCGTTGTGTGCGTATGTTCGACCGCACGATAATTTGCTTAAAAATCGTTCGATTTCGATGAAATTTCAGTATGTGGTAGGGGAACACCTGGGAAGGAACCCTATTGAAAGTGAACGAAATGGGTTCAAAGGTCAGGACATAAGAGCGGGATCCATTCCACCGCTGTTATGCGTCATAACTACCGTAAAAAAGAGGTTCAATTTCGATTAAATTTTAGTATGTGGTAGGAGACCACCTGGGGACAAACCCTATTGAAAATTGGCGAAATGGGGGTCGAAGATCGGGACATAGGAGCGGAATCACTTTCATCGCCATTATGAGTCATAACTTACGTAAAAATGTTTCGATTTGGATGAAATGTTGGTATGTTGTAGGGACCTGTCTGGGGACGAATCCTGTTGAAAATGGGCGAAATTGGGTTAAAGGTTAGGACACAGGAGCGGGATCTATTCCATAGCGCTTATGCATAATAACTTACGTAAAATTGCTTCGATTGCGACAAAACTTTATCATGTTATTTGGGAGATATACTGAACCAGTTCTGTTGAATATCATCCAAATGGATCATAGGTCAGGGCACAAGGGTGAGATTTATTCCACAGCCATTTTCCTCATAGCTTGAGTAATGATTTCTAGTATATTGGAAAGCGTATCATAATCAATGCATTGCATGATTTTACTAACTTGTTGCTTTTTACCGATGCAGAGGTGACATTTTAATGCTGGTGCCAATCGGAGTGCACACACATTCAATGTTATATAGGTGTTCTCAGGTTTCTCTCTGGGCAGGCACGACTGTGCGGCTGGGCTAAGATGGGCTTTTCCTTGAGCTTACCCTTCAAAGCCCACTTCCCCGTCCAAAATCTTTAAGCAGTTAGAACCCATGGCGAGTTAAACCACCTATATTTTGAGAAACTTCGATAAACGTATGTGAATTTTTCGAATTCATTTGTGTTATACAAAATGAAGTTTTGTTAAATTTATTGTTTAACTATTTTGCAAAATCAACCTCTACTGCTTCCTCCACCAAATTTCATCGTTGGCACAACACAGTCGAGCAGAAAGCGTTCACCTGGAATCCTCCACACCCAAGGTCGTCCGTCGTACTCAAGGAGGTTAGAATAAGATATCTGGAGATGCCCTTGTTAATAGAGCAGTAGCACTTTGCGTGAAACTAATAACCGCGAGAGACAGACGTCAAAATGTGAGAAAGCTGATGGTTTCCAATGCTATTGCAATGCATTGTGTGTTGACCAGATCGCCTTCTTTCGTCGCAAATGTTTCGAATTTCACGCCATAACTTATTTCCGATGTGTGAGAAAATGCTAAATTTATAAAATTCTTAATTATTTTGAAGCCCCTCCCCATTTTTATTTTAAATTGAAATATACGAACATTAGTGCGAATTTAAAACAAAATATAACATTAAAGTTGAAAACTTCACATGTCTATGAAGCATAATTCATTCCGGTTTGATATTAACACAGTTTCTTCAACCAAAAATCCCCGCAATTCCAAAATACACCCGTTGAAATTACATAGGTGTTATGTAAACAACGTCAAATTCCCACACCTGGCGGCTTCATGGTTAAGAAACTCATGGCATCTCAAGAAGTATTATTCTAACCTCCTTGGTCGTACTACCAGCAGATGGTGAAGCGTATTTCATCATTCCCGAGAAGGTGTTTCCACTAAAGACCTTTAAAATACATACATACAATGGACGTTCTTGTGTAAATGAGTGGCAGCAGTAGGCGACATTTTGATCGCACAGCTTGTACGGCAAAACGGCATGTTTCCTATGTAAACAACGTTAATTAAGTTCTTTTATCTGCGAGAAAGAAGGAATTGGTATCAGTGGTCTCTAACTGAACAAACTTCTCCCTTACTTGCTCCTTTATTTCTCGACGGAATCTTCTAAAAGTGGCATGGATACAAACTTCAGAACAGAGGAATGAAGCATCACACAAAAAAAATTGGAATAGAAAGCTTTTTTATCTCGTTTTAGCGCTCCAAAGTAAACTCACTCTCAACGGCAGCGAACGCTAGCCGCCATGTAAAGTTCCCGCTGTCCGTAAGTTGCTTTGGTATCAGTAGTCTCTAACTGAACAAACTTCTTTTTTATCTCGTTTTAGCGCTCCAAAGTAAACTCACTCTCAACGGCAGCGAACGCGAGCCGCCATGTAAAGTTCCCGCTGTCCGTAAGTTGCTTTCACCGCACAACCTGCCTAGTGTCGTCTGCTAGGAAGAACGGTGTGACGGAAGGGGAGTAAAATGACGAAACTTCCTGTGACGTCAAAGCTCCCTGGCTGCTCGGTCGTGTTAGGTAAGTAGGTTTTTCACGCGAAAATGTTGTTCCGGAAAGGAAGCAACATCGTCTGACCGCGGCGGTTCCGTTAGTTTTCGTGATAATCTTCGGGTCTGTTTCGAGACTATCATTTTCCCTCACGATGACAAAGCATTAAAAAGCAATAAATACATTTGTGCTTTATCGATAAACACATTGTTATAATACTGCGAATTAATTTTTTTTTCAATGGGGGATAAATTGGACGTTGCACCTTTTAATTTACGATAAAAAAAACCCTAGCATTTTCTTAATTTTGGGGGATATGGAATAACTGTAGGGAAACGTGGCTTGTCCTACGTGTAAAATATATTTCCTCTTCTATTTCTCGCGAATTGCGTGATCTAGTTGCACGAAATTCGTATTTCACACTCTAAGTAATGTCAAAAATCATTTTAATGTGGCCATTTGTTTATTCTTAAGGCTGTCTTTCAATGAGTGTTAGGCTTCATCTTCTGCGATAGATGGCGCCAAATATCACTCCTTAGGCGTAGCTTTTACGTCTTGAGGAATTGTCCCAGAAGTTGGCGTCAGCGAATGACTGAAGACCTTACCATATTCAGAATGGAAGCGCTCTCTCGTTGGCTCCACAATGAAAAGACAAAATACGCGTGGTTACGTTTTAACCAATGACATTATTTGCGGGTGGAGCTTAGTGGGGAGGCGTGGTTTCTGTCTCAAATTCAAGTGTTTTCCGGTAATGTACACATTTTCTCTTCAAAAAATGAACGTACAGTGGAATTTAAGATGATCTATAGAAGACAAGATTCCAATCTCACTTCAGGGCCCATTCTTTGATTTCTATTTGGCCCAGAAAATTAAAAAAATCAGATAGAAATGAGAGGTTTCCTTTCTTCCGCATAGGAACATTGCCAAGCTAACTTCTGGCGCCATCTAGCGCCTAATCCGAATACTTTCGAGTCAGATAAATTGAATTTTAAAAACAATCCTAACAATTTTTTCGGAAAAATAACTGCGACAGGTATTAGCTATGGGTCGTTTTTATTTGTGCTCAAAATTTCAAACTTTACAAAGTAATAGTTTTCGAGAAAAATGTGTACAAAAGAATTTGCATTATAGATATAAGAAATAATTTCTGTTACACTCATTCAAAGACAGCCTTAAGAGAAGTTGCCGAGGACAAAACATTTTACTTGGAGGTTTTTCCCGCAGTATTATGAGTTCATAATAGCTACTCAACTTGAGAAAAAATAAATAAAGTTAAACATGATAGAAAGAAATGCCCTCTTCACATAATTTAGAATTTAGACAATTTCAATTCTAGGGGATTAAAAGTCTAGGAAAAGAGAATTGTTTAAATTAAAAAAAATGTAGCTCATTAAAACGTTTTGTTTAATTGAAAATTTGTTTAGGTCATTAAATCTGGCTATATTATTTTCTGAAATACTTTACAATATATACATACTATTATAAAAACAAAAAATAATAAATTTTACTGGTTATATATATAAAAACTAGATGTAACTGATAAAAACACGCGAACGCTTTTAGTAGACAACGAGATGTGACCGATTCTTGCCGTACAACGCTGAACTTCAAATGTCGCACGGTTAATTTACGGTTTTCCAGTCTATGTATCTTAAAGAACTTTGGTTTCCACTGTTCCAGAATCCAGTAGCGCCGAGGTTTACACCACTCTGGCCGAAGTTTGTTTTGATTTTGCTGATGTCAGACTTGTGTGCAACCGTTCCCTTCAGATATCGACGAACGTGTATGGTGCTGGCGTTGCTTCCAGGGGCATTTTAGAACTCTGTGGTGAGTGCTGCAATCGCGAACAGGTGATTTTGCCGCACTACTCGTTTCAGCACCACGAGGTTTTGCTCTGTTATTTTAGTTGACCTGCGAGGTCGCGATTGCGCTGTTGTTGCTCCTAGGCTTTTCTACTTCACCCCTTACGGTTAATCGCGGCAGCTGCAGCTGGGCAGAAATTTCCCTACCTAACTAATTTGTTGCTAAGATTGTATCCTATGACCGTGCCACGTTGAAAATCACTGGAATCTGCCGTACGGGCCATTCCACTGTTCATACTTGTCTATGAAGTTTGTCAGGCCACGTGTATCTTTTTATACCAGTATGGGCTATGGCTGTGAGATGTATGGACAAATCTACAACTCAAAAGGAGTGCCTGAATACTTTTGATCATGTAGTGTATGCAACTCAAAATGTAGACTATTCTTCCATCTTCTCGAAACGTAAAACGTGTAGGTTTCTGTCTAGTCGTCCGAGCTGGGCCAAAGTTCAAGTCTCGGATAAGACTGCGCCTGTCGTATGTTGCAGGCTCTCTCCATCCCTGGATCCAGATGCCCCAAACGGGAACATCAGATAAAGACAAATAGCCCTAAGTGTAGCTTATAGTGGTCGTTACACTTCGAAAGAACAACAACAACGACAGCAAAACATGTGGGGATACTGTTCTTTCATAGGGTTCGAGGAAAGTGGAAAATCAAACAAATGATCACCGCGGATACTTGTTGAAGGCTAGATTATTACTAGATTATTACAGTCTTTACATCAATCAATAGGAGATTCTCAGCAATGTAAATAATACGGCGTTCGCCGAATACGGCATTTCTTAAAAATTGAATTCCGGATTTTTTAAAGAGGTAATATTACTTCGTTTAAAATTCAGAAAACCAGATATTTGTATTACATTTTGTAGATATATCTGAATCTGAATAATTACGTACATGAAATCAGTCCTAACTGAAATATACGCTCACGTACATGAAATTTCTCTAATTGAAATGTACACTCACGGACAATAAAATTTGCGCACCAAGCAGAAAGCATCGGATTTAACTGAAATTTTATGGACGTAATGATACAGATGAAAGTAGTATGAAATGACGGGTCCGGCCGGAGGATGCATCCTTCTAGGAGAAGGATGGGGGGCGTGGCTTGCGGCAGAAGGATGAGGGCGTGGTAGGTGGCGCTAGTGTGTAGGGTTGATGCTGCCCCCTAGCGGTGCTTTTTGGAACTTTCGATTGATCTTTGAGAGATGGCAACGACCGAGTCGGGGAAAGGAGATGTGCTGCCCCCTGGCGGTGCTTCTTGGAACTTTTAATGGACCTTTGTTTTTGAGAGATGGCAACGACCGAGTCGGAGAAAGGGCGTGGCAGATGACGCTAGTGTGTTGGGCCGATGTGCTGCCCCCTAGCGGTGCTTTTTGGAACTTTCGATGGATCTTTGAGTGATGGCAACGACCGAGTGGGGGAAAGGGGATGTGTACGTTGCCCCCTAGCGGTGCTTTTTCGAACTTTTCTCGGGAGATTTATTGGACGTTGACAATTTTTTGAAGGAAGTTTTTTTTGTCGTATCCAATTTTTTTACTCGTATCTTTTTGTCCTATTTTTTCTCTCTAATTTATTTTATTAAATTTATATTTTCAGGAATTCCCTGAGGTGTTATAATTTTTATAGACGTTGCATTATTTTTTTAATTCTTATATTTGTCCTCCTTCCAATTTTAATTTAGGCGAGGAAAGGCTTTGTTTGAAAAGATTTCGTTCCCGTTGATTCATGTTTCGCCATTTTAGTTTCACCACGTTGTCATTTTGTGAGCCATGTGTTTTGGGATGAGTCACCATTTTATCTTTGACTCAGAAAATTTTGTATGACACGTGTTTTGGGACGAGTGACTATGATGGGTGACGCATGTCGTGATAGCAGACATGACATCAGCCAACGCCATTTCCTCCGCGGGGTCGGCGGTTGACGTCCTTTGAGATTCTGTAGACACATTAAGTTCCAAGACTGATTTTTTTTTCAATAACTTGATCATTTTGCAACGAATTTATTCCTTATTTTTTCCTCATAATTTCCCATTTTATATTCATAATTTTTTAACGTAACGATTTTTTTATTTTCTTTGAGGAGACTTCACGCATTTTCAACGGACGTTCCAACATAAAAACGTTTTCAAAAGTTTT
This sequence comes from Macrothele yani, assembly GCA_039090855.1. Taxonomy (NCBI): domain Eukaryota; kingdom Metazoa; phylum Arthropoda; class Arachnida; order Araneae; family Macrothelidae; genus Macrothele; species Macrothele yani. The sequence goes on from CM077029.1 coordinate 62,681,443, forward strand.
GTGCTGCAGACATAATCTTAAAACACGATTGTTTATTAACGTATTTACGTGTTCATGACATTCTCTGTTACATTTTTTTACGTTGTACCTTTTTCCAACGTACAAAGCCACAATTTTTTATGCATAGTTAAAATATATATATTTTTTATTTTTTCGTATTTCTTCATGATTAATCAGTACCTTTTAATGCATTATCTTAATCTTTTTGTTCTAAATGCTTGCGTACTCCTTAAACTTCTTGATGTACCAACATTATTTTATTTTCTAACTTTTTAAACTAACAACTACTTTTATCGAGGCTTTATTTTTTCTGATTCAAACAAGCAAACGTTTCTTCATTATTATTTCCGTTACCTATACAAACAACTTGTCTTACTTGCTTTTAATGTATGACTTAATCTGGTTTTCTATATAGCTGTTTCATGTTTGTGCAAGAAATATACAGATCTATAGCAACTAGCTATACATAACATTCGTTCGTAACAGTATCTTTTTTTTTTCCAGATTTAAACCAACACACGCTTCTTAACGACTTGATATCGGTTTTCTGGGGAACTTTTCTTTTTCCTTTTTCCTTCGTTCAATTTTATTCCAGATCATGAGACGAGGAAATGCTTCTTTAGAAACGATTTCGTTCCTGTTCGCAGTAATTATTGGATTTTGACAAATTTTTTGTGAAATGACTTCATGCTAATTCTGAGTCTTTCGCCTTTACAATATTATTTTCTCGTAATTTTTTCGTGTGTTCAAGAACTCTACAGGTCTTTCACAGTTAAAATTCTCGTGAAACAATATTTTCTTACTTTATTTAGCATATTATTATAGCTTCCCAATTTTCGCTATTTTACTTCATCTTTTTTGAAATTTAGTAAAACTTTTCAGTATGTCAGTAATTTATTTCTTACTTGGCCAAACTTATGACTCCTTTTATTTAGACTATTTTTTTTCATATCATTTCAGCAAAATGATTATTTTAGATGTAGCAAATCATCAGGTTTTTAGTTTCCTTATATATCATATTTTCCAACTTGCTTTTAAAGTATTTCTCAAAGCTTGCATGTATGTCAAATACGCATTTTTTTAATCCTTCCCTAGTTTGCTATACTTTTTCGTGGACTGCCCCAACAGCAAAGCATTCATTGTCAAGGCATGAAATCTAAAACCTTTTTTCTTACGATAAAATTTGTATTCTTTGGGACATATTTTCTGTATATTGTTCTGTCTCGTCCGAAAAAAACATTCATTCTGGAGGCAAAGCGAGTAATTCCGTTCTTCCACTGAACATCATTTTTTTACGTTTTACTAACTCACCACCCCCATAGCGAAAATAAAGAAATACTTACTCTGTTCCCTACATATCGACTCAATCTATTTCTTTTCGAAATGCTGATCATGACATTTCAACTAAAATTTCATACTTTCACCAAAAATCATATTCTTAAACGAGCTATTTTTAACACAATTATTTCATGTAAAACTAAATTTTTGTTGTTTACTCACCTCGTAAAAGTCAATAAGAACTCCCCTAATCTCATTCCTTTCCCTCATTTAGTTCGCTTAAATTGAGATGTTTCAAAATTTCGCGTATATTTCATTCCCTTAATGTCCAGTTCTCCCGTGTCTGCCCCTTCATTTTTAACTTCTGTGCATGCTGCATTTTATCTTTAGACGTTTAGTTTCATTGACCTTTTCTTTCGTTTTAATTAGGTTTTCATTATCGTATTTTTTATTCATTGTCTCAGCAGAAAAATCTTTCATTCTGGAGACATAGCGACTAAGTCCGTACTTCCTCTAAACATTTTTTTTTTCACATTTTACTAATTGTTCAGAAAAGCAGTTGTTTCCAAACTCCCATAATGAAAATATCGTATTCCCCTTATAGTACTTATTATATTTTTCCTTCTGTTCAGTGTTGTATGATTCTTCAAACTTTGGTTTATTTTTATGAAACTTCTTTTTTTTTCTTTGTTTTTTTTTCTGATTCAAACTTTCAATCTTTTCCTATCGATTTAATTACTCTTATTTCCCATTCGACTTTACTTTTGAACAGAAATGTATCTAAAATCTTCAGATGTATTTTAGTCTACAAGGCCGATTCTTCCCTGTTTCAAATAAAGTCATTGTAGGATTTTAGTGTAAATGCTCCTAAATCTTTAGAACTTACTTTTCATAGTTAGATACAAATTCCTCGAGGTTTACATTAAAACATGAAAGAAGATTGTTTTTACGCTCTCTCCAGTGTGTGAGCTTTCCCAAGAAATTAACTTTGAATTCCCCCCTGTTTCTGTCGGAAACTGACAATCTCCTGCGACTGTTTTCACGCGTCTCTTGCTTACAGGAAAACCTCATATGACATGAAATCACTTTGCATGGGAGATTAAACTAAATTCTGGTTTTGAACTTTGATGCAAACTCAAGCTCGCAAAAGCATAGTTTTCTGAGCAAACTTAAACTGTCTAAGAAGACAAAAATCTAAAACTGCTGACTCAATTGGACAGAGCGTTTGAACTTTGCCGTTCATTTAAGATTTAAGAGATCCGTAGTGAACCGCTACAAGGGAAATAAGCAGACCCTGATTTAGTCCACTGTTTCCAAGGAAGGTAGAAAGCTAGCGTCGTAATTCAAAAGCTCTTAACTCAAGCCTCCCCAGGATTCAGTTTCGGACGAACGAATACTCAGATGTCCATGCTTAGACATTGAAAAATTGCTTCAGACAAATATTTTCTTACTTAAACTGCTTCAATTCAGAATTTGTACTATTTAAGATTTCCCTTAGTCAATATTTTTTTCTATCTTAAAAACTTCTAAAGGGTTGATTTTGAAAAAAACGAGTTCTCACAAAAATATAAAGTTTCCTCAGATTGTATGAGGAACCAAAAAAAAAATTGATGAAGCTTGGACGTTAACCATTCCAACCATTTCTTTCTCTTCCTGTTTCATTCCATAAGCTTTCTTCAAATTCCTATATATCCAAGAATTTTGTTAAATGTCCAAGTTCGACTCCCCCAGAAATTTTCTGAAAATGATATTCTGGAATTTGTTTAAAAGAGAAACTAAGAATCCCTTCACTGTAACAAGAAATTCATATTCAAAGCATTACATCCCTCTTTTTACTTCAAATACTCTATTTGTAAATCTAAGGAGATATTTTTTTTAATATTCATATATTTTTCCCTCTAACTTTAGAAGATATTGTCCCAAAATGTATGTACATATTACGATAGTAAAATATCTTACTACTTACTGCTTGATGTTCAATTCACTTCACCCTGTCTTAGGGAAATTCGTTCATTTTCTCATAACACATAGACATGTTATTTTTCTTTCCATTCACTTCAAAGACTCAATTCAGATCAACCTAATGGAGTCCTTTGAGAAAAACTTTTATAGGAAAGCATAAATTTGCCTAAAAAGTACATTAAAAATAAACAAATGTTGAAAGTTCCTGTACAAGAAGGAAATTCTGTTGTAACTTCTAAACGAAAAAAGACAAATTCTAAGAAAATGTATAAAAATGTTCGTTGGATTCCATATTAAAAAAATTAGTTAAAGAAAAGTGTCATTCCTTTTTTTTTCGGAACAGTTCATTCTTTCCTAGGGTTAAAAATGGAACACTTCATTTTTCTTAGTAGACAATTTTGAGAAAACACATTTCATTTAAAGCAGGGAAATTCCCATAGAATAACATGGGAAAACTAGTATGCATAAAAAGACTGTTTCGAAACGAGTAAAAATCTGTTGAAGTTCGTTTTCGAAAAAGTTGGAAGTAAAAACAGTCACAGCAAGTTCCTGAAAGTTGAAAATTGGATGTACTAAAAATGTCTTAGGAAAGAAATTTTTATAAAACACAGACTGTTTAGTTTTTCCAGGCTAGGGGGTCTTCAGTGACAGCGCTTCTTTTTTTCAACTCAAAGAATAAAGCGAGTCAGTTTGAAACATTTCAAACTCCCCGAAATTAAGCTGTGTACTCTGGTTTCGACTCAATACTGTAAAGCATTGCTCTCAGACCAGTCGGAATTCCGCCCCGATTGGTTGCCTAATGGAAAACATCAGACCCCTTTCCAATAACAATCCCCAAATATCCTTAAGAAAAGTCTAGCAAAAAAGCACTAGTTCACCATTAAAACGATTGGATTCATTCTGTTACTGTTTTAAACATTTCAAAAAAGAAGTTTACATTCTCACTTTTACTTTAAAAATCTTGAAAGCTTAAATTTTGACCCATTTAAAAAAATTCACTTAAAATTTAATTTAAAAAAATAATAATTACTCTTTAAATTTATGTCTTAAAACTAAAAAATATTTACGCTTAATATTTCAATAAATAATAAATATTCACAAACTCACCTTCTACCTTGCCCATTTAAAAAAAAAATTCTGAATTTATATAATCGAAATCATTACTTCTCCAAGTAGTTCTTTTCCCCTGATTGTAGAGAGGAACTATTCTGAAATCTTCACTTTTCCACATGTGTTCATAAAAGCTTGAGCTACTTCCTTAGGATTCAACAAGGCCACAGCGTTCTCGAAACTTGAAATCGCTTTCCTGTTCCACTCAGTGGTTAGGCATGGAGGATGCATCTGAATAGGTGGAAGTACTTCAGAAATGCATTCGCGACATCTACATACCTTCAGGATGCTCTCCCCGATTAAATTTTTTAAACATTCAATTAAATTGTGTCTAAGTTCACACTCCTCAATCGATGTACTTTGAAACTTTCGGGATTCTCCGAGTACGATTTTTTGGAATTCTGAACCCATTAACAATTCCTGGATGCACACGCCATCCAAAATAATTTGGAGTTTCTTAAACTGCTTTCTGGTTAATGCAACTCCTGTTGTTAAGTGAAAAATCCGGAACCAGAATTTGAAAGACTTGAAGACTTCTTACTTTATTCAAACTTAGAACAGAACTAAAATTCGCTCAGCGTTTCCTTTGCATACTGTAACCAACACCTTATCACCACGTGGTGATTGATGTGTTACGATGCGTCAGCACACTAACTGCACGATGACTGTTTCCTTATCTGGTCATCTCGCAACGAACATGCTATTGATTCTAATCAGACAAAGCTAACTTCAGCTTGAGAGATAAACGAAAGGATTTCATTATAACTTTCATATCTTGAGAGAATAAACTAAAAAAATCTTCATAGAGTACATAATAAGCGTAAAGAAATTCTTCAAGGCTGAATTTCCGCTAAAATGATGGTGGTATACGGAAAGCGTGAGAATTTAATCAGACACCTTCAAAGAATTCATCTTGGAATTAACGCTGCTTTTGAAAAACGAGTGAACTATGAAATTCTTTGTTCTCTACACAGGAAAATTTCAGATTTCGAAATCTCGCCGTTCTGACCCACTTTTTCCTGAGTGAAATTTAACACATGGTGGAAATCTCCACTTACGCATTCCTTTGAGTGGGGAATAGCTCTCATGAAAGGGGTCAACGGTTCCAAACAACATTGATTAAAACTGGAGAGAGGAAAAATATATGAATTAAAAAAATAATGCATAAGCAGGATTCCCAAAAACATAAAAAATTATAAGTTTTATATAAAAAAGAAATTCCAGGAAAAATATTGGAGGGGCGAAAGATTTCCCATTCTTCCATTCCCACAAAAATTCAACGAAGTCCAATAAATCTCTCGAAAAAAATTAAACAAATACTTGGACTGACAAAGAGAGAACGACACGTGACGTCAACCTATCCCGCGGCTAGTAGTAGGAGATACACTGTTCCCCCGTCTGACATCATTTTTTTTCTATGCGAACAGAAATTTACTTGAACAACCGTCTTAGAAAATGCCTCTTCCACGTTTTTCTTCCCAGCCATGCAAAAACAATCAGATTGCCTTTTCCCACCAAAATTTCTAGCAAGAAGGAGCAGGAGACGCCGGAACGAAGCCCGAAGGAGCCGAATAACAAGAGGGCGAGACAGGGAGGGAGCTCCTTCGGGCTTCGTTCCGGCGTCTCCTGCTCCTTCTTGCTAGAAATTTTGGTGGGAAAAGGCAATCTGATTGTTTTTGCATGGCTGGGAAGAAAAACGTGGAAGAGGCATTTTCAAAGACGGTTGTTCAAGTAAATTTCTGTTCGCATAGAAAAAATGATGTCAGAGGGCGGAACAGTGTATCTCCTACTACTAACCGCGGGATAGGTTGACGTCACGTGTCGTTCTCTCTTTTGTCAGTCCAAGTATTTGTTTAATTTTTTTTTCGAGAGATTTATTGGACTTCGTTAAATTTTTTGTGGGAATGGAAGAATGGGAAATCTTTCGCCCCTCCAATATTTTTCCTGGAATTTCTTTTTTATATAAAACTTATAATTTTTTAAGTTTTTGGGAATCCTGCTTATGCATTATTTTTTTAATTCATATATTTTTCCTCTCTCCAGTTTTAATCAATGTTGTTTGGAACCGTTGACTCCTTTCATGAGAGCTATTCCCCACTCAAAGGAATGCGTAAGTGGAGATTTCCACCATGTGTTAAATTTCACTCAGGAAAAAGTGGGTCAGAACGGCGAGATTTCGAAATCTGAAATTTTCCTGTGTGGAGAACAAAGAATTTCATAGTTCACTCGTTTTTCAAAAGCAGCGTTAATTCCAAGATGAATTCTTTGAAGGTGTCTGATTAAATTCTCACGCTTTCCGTATACTACCATCATTTTAGCGGAAATTCAGCTTTGAAGAATTTCTTTACGCTTATTATGTACTCTATGAAGATTTTTTTAGTTTATTCTCTCAAGATATGAAAGTTATAATGAAATCCTTTCGTTTATCTCTCAAGCTGAAGTTAGCTTTGTCTGATTAGAATCAATAGCATGTTCGTTGCGAGATGACCAGATAAGGAAACAGTCATCGTGCAGTTAGTGTGCTGACGCATCGTAACACATCAATCACCACGTGGTAATAAGGTGTTGGTTACAGTATGCAAAGGAAACGCTGAGCGAATTTTAGTTCTGTTCTAAGTTTGAATAAAGTAAGAAGTCTTCAAGTCTTTCAAATTCTGGTTCCGGATTTTTCACTTAACAACAGGAGTTGCATTAACCAGAAAGCAGTTTAAGAAACTCCAAATTATTTTGGATGGCGTGTGGGACAGCATCCAGGAATTGTTAATGGGTTCAGAATTCCAAAAAATCGTACTCGGAGAATCCCAAAAGTTTCAAAGTACATCGATTGAGGAGTGTGAACTTAGACACAATTTAATTGAATGTTTAAAAAATTTAATCGGGGAGAGCATCCTGAAGGTATGTAGATGTCGCGAATGCATTTCTGAAGTACTTCCACCTATTCAGATGCATCCTCCATGCCTAACCACTGAGTGGAACAGGAAAGCGATTTCAAGTTTCGAGAACGCTGTGGCCTTGTTGAATCCTAAGGAAGTAGCTCAAGCTTTTATGAACACATGTGGAAAAGTGAAGATTTCAGAATAGTTCCTCTCTACAATCAGGGGAAAAGAACTACTTGGAGAAGTAATGATTTCGATTATATAAATTCAGAATTTTTTTTTAAATGGGCAAGGTAGAAGGTGAGTTTGTGAATATTTATTATTTATTGAAATATTAAGCGTAAATATTTTTTAGTTTTAAGACATAAATTTAAAGAGTAATTATTATGTTTTTAAATTAAATTTTAAGTGAATTTTTTTTTCAATGGGTCAAAATTTAAGCTTTCAAGATTTTTAAAGTAAAAGTGAGAATGTAAACTTCTTTTTTGAAATGTTTAAAACAGTAACAGAATGAATCCAATTGTTTTAATGGTGAACTAGTGCTTTTTTGCTAGACTTTTCTTAAGGATATTTGGGGATTGTTATTGGAAAGGGGTCTGATATTTTCCATTAGGCAACCAATCGGGGCGGAATTCCGACTGGTCTGAGAGCAATGCTTTACAGTATTGAGTCGAAACCAGAGTACACAGCTTAATTTCGGGGAGTTTGAAATGTTTCAAACTGACTCGCTTTATTCTTTGAGTTGAAAAAAGAAGCGCTCTCACTGAAGACCCCTAGCCTGGAAAAACTAAACAGTCTGTGTTTTATAAAAATTTCTTTCCTAAGACATTTTTAGTACATCCAATTTTCAACTTTCAGGAACTTGCTGTGACTGTTTTTACTTCATTCCATTTCCAACTTTTTCGAAAACGAACTTCAACAGATTTTTACTCGTTTCGAAACAGTCTTTTTATGCATACTAGTTTTCCCATGTTATTCTATGGGAATTTCCCTGCTTTAAATGAAATGTGTTTTCTCAAAATTATCTACTAAGAAAAATGAAGTGTTCCATTTTTAACCCTAGGAAAGAATGAACTGTTCCGAAAAAAAAAGAATGACACTTTTCTTCAACTAATTTTTTTTAATATGGAATCCAACGAACATTTTTACATATTTTCTTAGAATTTGTCTTTTTCGTTTAGAAGTTACAACAGAATTTCCTTCTTGTACAGGAACTTTCAACATTTGTTTATTTTTAATGTACTTTTTAGGCAAATTTATGCTTTCCTGTGAAGGTTTTTCTCAAAGGACTCCATTAGGTTGATCTCGATTGAGTCTTTGAAGTGAATGGAAAGAAAAATAACATGTCTATGTGATATGAGAAAATGAACGAATTTCCTTAAGACAGTGTGAAGTGAATTTAACATCAAGCAGTAAGTAGTAAGATATTTTACTATCGTAATATGTACATACATTTTGGGACAATATCTTCTAAAGTTAGAAGGAAAAATATATGAATATTAAAAAAAAAAACTTCCTTAGATTTACAAATAGAGTATTTGAAGTAGAAAAAGGGATGTAATGCTTTGAATATGAATTTCTTGTTTCAGGGAAGGGATTCTTAGTTTCTGTTTTAAACAAATTCCAGAATATCATTTTCAGAAAATTTCTGGGGGAGTCGAACTTGGACATTTAACAAAATTCTTGGATATATAGGAATTTGAAGAAAGTTTATGGAATGAAACATGAAGAGAAAGAAATGGTTGGAATGGTTAACGTCCAAGCTTCATCAATTTTTTTGGTTCTTCATACAATCTGAGGAAATTTTACATTTTTGTGAGAACTCGTTTTTTTCAAAATCAACCCTTTAGAAGTTTTTAAGATAGAAAAAATATTGACTAAGGGAAATCTTAAATAGTACAAATTCTGAATTGAAGCAGTTTAAGTAAGAAAATATTTGTCTGAAGCAATTTTTCAATGTCTAAGCATGGACATCTGAGTATTCGTTCGTCCGAAACTGAATCCTGGGGAGGCTTGAGTTAAGAGCTTTTAAATTACGACGCTAGCTTTCTACCTTCCTTGGAAACAGTGGACTAAATCAGGGTCTGCTTATTTCCCTTGTAGCGGTTCACTACGGATCTCTTAAATCTTAAATGAACGGCAAAGTTCAAACGCTCTGTCCCATTGAGTCAGCAGTTTTAGATTTTTGTCATCTTAGACAGTTTAAGTTTGCTCAGAAAACTATGCTTTTGCGAGCTTGAGTTTGCATCAAAGTTCAAAACCAGAATTTAGTTTAATCTCCCAAGCAAAGTGATTTCATGTCATATGAGGTTTTCCTGTAAGCAAGAGACGCGTGAAAACAGTCGCAGGAGATTGTCAGTTTCCGACAGAAACAGGGGGAATTCAAAGTTAATTTCTTGGGGAAAGCTCACACACTGGAGAGAGCGTAAAAACACTCTTCTTTCATGTTTTAATGTAAACCTCGAGGAATTTGTATCTAACTATGAAAAGTAAGTTCTAAAGATTTAGGAGCATTTACACTAAAATCCTACAATGACTTTATTTGAAACAGGGAAGAATCGGCCTTGTAGACTAAAATACATCTGAAGATTTTAGATACATTTCTGTTCAAAAGAAAAGTCGAATGGGAAATAAGAGTAATTAAATCGATAGGAAAAGATTGAAAGTTTGAATCAGAAAAAAAAACAAAGAAAAAAAAAGAAGTTTCATAAAAATAAAACAAAGTTTGAAGAATCATACAACACTGAACAGAAGGAAAAATATAATAAGTACTATAAGGGGAATACGATATTTTCATTATGGGAGTTTGGAAACAACTGCTTTTCTGAACAATTAGTAAAATGTGAAAAAAAAATGTTTAGAGGAAGTACGGACTTAGTCGCTATGTCTCCAGAATGAAAGATTTTTCTGCTGAGACAATGAATAAAAAATACGATAATGAAAACCTAATTAAAACGAAAGAAAAGGTCAATGAAACTAAACGTCTAAAGATAAAATGCAGCATGCACAGAAGTTAAAAATGAAGGGGCAGACACGGGAGAACTGGACATTAAGGGAATGAAATATACGCGAAATTTTCAAACATCTCAATTTAAGCGAACTAAATGAGGGAAAGGAATGAGATTAGGGAGTTCTTATTGACTTTTACGAGGTGAGTAAACAACAAAAATTTAGTTATACATGAAATAATTGTGTAAAAAATAGCTCGTTTAAGAATATGATTTTTGGTGAAAGTATGAAATTTTAGTTGAAATGTCATGATCAGCATTTCGAAAAGAAATAGATTGAGTCGATATGTAGGGAACAGAGTAAGTATTTCTTTATTTTCGCTATGGGGGTGGTGAGTTAGTAAAACGTAAAAAAATGATGTTTAGTGGAAGAACGGAATTACTCGCTTTGCCTCCAGAATGAATGTTTTTTTCGGACGAGACAGAACAATATACAGAAAATATGTCCCAAAGAATACAAATTTTATCGCAAGAAAAAAGGTTTTAGATTTCATGCCTTGACAATGAATGCTTTGCTGTTGGGGCAGTCCACGAAAAAGTATAGCAAACTAGGGAAGGATTAAAAAATGCGTATTTGACATACATGCAAGCTTTGAGAAATACTTTAAAAGCAAGTTGGAAAATATGATATATAAGGAAACTAAAAACCTGATGATTTGCTACATCTAAAATAATCATTTTGCTGAAATGATATGAAAAAAAATAGTCTAAATAAAAGGAGTCATAAGTTTGGCCAAGTAAGAAATAAATTACTGACATACTGAAAAGTTTTACTAAATTTCAAAAAAGATGAAGTAAAATAGCGAAAATTGGGAAGCTATAATAATATGCTAAATAAAGTAAGAAAATATTGTTTCACGAGAATTTTAACTGTGAAAGACCTGTAGAGCTCTTGAACACACGAAAAAATTACGAGAAAATAATATTGTAAAGGCGAAAGACTCAGAATTAGCATGAAGTCATTTCACAAAAAATTTGTCAAAATCCAATAATTACTGCGAACAGGAACGAAATCGTTTCTAAAGAAGCATTTCCTCGTCTCATGATCTGAAATAAAATTGAACGAAGGAAAAAGGAAAAGAAAAGTTCCCCAGAAAACCGATATCAAGTCGTTAAGAAGCGTGTGTTGGTTTAAATCTGGGAAAAAAAGATACAGTTACGAACGAATGTTATGTATAGCTAGTTGCTATAGATCTGTATATTTCTTGCACAAACATGAAACAGCTATAAAGAAAACCAGATTAAGTCATACATTAAAAGCAAGTAAGAAAAGTTGTTTGTATAGGTAACGGAAATAATAATGAAGAAGCGTTTGCTTGTTTGAACCAGAAAAAATAAAGCCTCGATTAAAGTAGTTGTTAGTTTGAAAAGTTAGAAAATAAAATAATGTTGGTACATCAAGAAGTTTAAGGAGTACGCAAGCATTTAGAACAAAAAGATTAAGATAATGCATTAAAAGTTACATTTCACTGATTAATCATGAAGAAATACGAAAAAATAAAAAATAAAATATTTTAACTATGCATAAAAAATTGTGGCTTTGTACGTTGGAAAAAGGTACAACGTAAAAAAAATGTAACAGAGAATGTCATGAACACGTAAATACGTTAATAAACAATCGTGTTTTAAGATTATGTCTGCAGCACAAAACTTTTGAAAACGTTTTTATGTTGGAACGTCCGTTGAAAATGCGTGAAGTCTCCTCAAAGAAAATAAAAAAATCGTTACGTTGAAAAATTATGAACATAAAATGGTAAATTATGAGGAAAAATAAGGAATAAATTCGTTGCAAAATGATCAAGTTATTGAAAAAAAAATCAGTCTTGGAACTTAATGTGTCTACAGAATCTCAAATGACGTCAACCGCCGACCCCGCGGAGGAAATGGCGTTGGCTGATGTCATATCTGCTATCACGACATGCGTCATCCATCATAATGACTCATCCCAAAACACGTGTCATACAAAATTTTCTGGGGTAAAGAGAAAATTGTGAGTCATCCCAAAACACATGGCGGACAAAAGATAGCCGAACATGAATCAACAGGAACGAAATCTTTTCAAACAAACCCTTTCCTCGTCTAAATTAAAATTGTAGGGAAGAAAAATATAAGAATTAAAAAAATAATGCAACGTCTATAAAAATTCCTAGTTAAAAAAACGTAACAGAAAATGTCATGAACACGTAAATACGTTAATAAACAATCGTGTTTTAAGATTATGTCTGTAGCACAAAACTTTGGAAAACGTTTTTATGTAGGAACGTCCGTTGAAAATGCGTGAAGTCTCCTCAAAGAAAATAAAAAAATCGTTACGTTGAAAAATTATGAATATAAAAAGGGAAATTATGAGGAAAAAATAAGGAATAAATTCGTTGCAAAATGATCAAGTTATTGAAAAAAAAATCAGTCTTGGAACTTAATGTGTCTACAGAATCTCAAATGACGTCAACCGCCGACCCCGCGGAGTAAATGGCGTTGGCTGATGTCATGTCTGCTATCACGACATGCGTCACCCATCATAGTCACTCGTCCCAAAACACATGTCATACAAAATTTTCTGAGTCAAAGAGAAAATGGTGACTCATCCCAAAACACATGGCTCACAAAATGACAACGTGGTGAAACTAAAATGGCGGAACATGAATCAACGGGAACGAAATCTTTTCAAACAAAGCCTTCCCTCGCCTAAATTAAAATTGGAAGGAGGACAAATATAAGAATTAAAAAAATAATGCAACGTCTATAAAAATTATAACACCTCAGGGAATTCCTGAAAATATAAATTTAATAAAATAAATTAGAGAGAAAAAAATAGGACAAAAAAAATACGAGTAAAAAAAATTGGATACGACAAAAAAAACTTCCTTCAAAAATTTGACAAAGTCCAGTAAATCTCCCGAGAAAATAAAAAAAAATAAATAAATATTGGAAAGACTTCCCAAAAAATTGTCAACGTCCAATAAATCTCCCGAGAAAAGTTCGAAAAAGCACCGCTAGGGGGGCAACGTACACATCCCCTTTCCCCCACTCGGTCGTTGCCATCTCTCAAAGATCCATCGAAAGTTCCAAAGAGCACCGCTAGGGGCAGCACATCGACCCAACACACTAGCGTCATCTGCCACGCCCTTTCTCCCACTCGGTCGTTGCCATCTCTCAAAAACAATGGTCCATTAAAAGTTTCAAGAAGCACCGCTAGGGGGCAGCACATCTCCTTTCCCCGACTCTGTCGTTGCCATCTCTCAAAGATCAATCGAAAGTTCCAAAAAGCACCGCTAGGGGCAGCACCGACCCTACACACTAGCGCCATCTACCACGCCCCCATCCGTCTGCCGCAAGCCACGCCCCCATCCTTCTCCTAGAAGGATGCATCCTCCGGCCGGACCCGTTATTTCATACTACTGATGAATGATGCACAATTTGGCAAAAACAGAACTGCAGGACAGTTACATAAGGATCCTTGGCACGCAATCCGGCCATCTTCAATAGCGCGTCGCACCGCCTCGCGCGGCGATACATGCTGCAATACGGTCTGGCATGGAGGCGAACAGACGTCTGATGTTGTTCTGTGGCAGACTGGCTTACTCGTGTTGGACGGTGTGCTCCAAATCCCGGATAGTGCGGCACGGCACAGCATGCTCGATAGGGAACATGTCCGGAGAGAGGGCAGGTCATGGAAGTGTCTGGACATGACGTAGGCAGTCCTGGGCAACCCGAGCCGTGTGCGGGCGGACATTATCCTACTGGTATAGTGCACTTGAAATCCCGACCAGGAATGGGAGCACATGGGGCCGTAGGATCTCATCCACATACCTCTGACCTGTCAAAGATCCACGCACCACTTCTAGAGCTAATCGGCTATCGTAGGCAATGGCTCCCCAGACCATAACGCCTGAAGTGGAGGAGGTGTGGCTCTAAATGGCGAGGTTGGGATTGTGCCATTGACCCGGGGACCTCCACACCCGGACGCGTAAATTGCATTTCGACATGTAATGCGCTTTTACGCTCTCTAGACCAATCACACGCTAGCCAGAGATTCAGGATTTCGTTTAAGGGGCGGAAATAGAAACTGGGATCACGTGCAATGATCACCGCCTGCTCCGTGCAAAGCGAATGGTTTTCTTGCCGTATTACTCCGCGTCACAGAAAAAGGCTTCTGGGTGAAATCCTTCACAGATAAATTTTAGTATTATTACTAAAAAAGAATCTGTGACACAACATCAATAATAATGCTGCTTACGTTTCTTAAAATAATTGAGAAAAATATTCCTGGTTTCATTCCTCCTTCTAAGCCAGGTCCAAGCTTCAGCATTTTCCACTAAATGGCTATGGTTATGATTTACTTCTATGATAGCAGTGAGGCCTTCTTTAACATATGCATCTCCGTAGCGAACATCTTTACTATCCCGTTTTAATCTTATGAATAAACTTGCTTTGGAGTATTTATTTTTATTTTTCAGCACTTAATCCTTGTAAAGAAGAAACAGATATTATTATATATATATATTTTTCTATTATTATATATTTTTATTTATTATTATATATTTTTATTTATTCTTATTATTTACTTTTCATTTATTAAGGTGACCAGACGTCCTCATTTTCTGGGGTTAATCCTCGATTCCGTAAAAATTGACCTAGGACATCAAATGTCCTCAATTTCTTATTTTTTTGACTCAATGTTTAAAATTTACCCCCAAAACTGAAACTTTCAGGATGCTCAGAGAAGTCGGAACATCATTGTCACTAACTTCATAACACGCAATATTCATGGGAGACATGCCGAACATCGTACAAAGTCATGTCAATAATTGTGGTGTTATTTTGTTTCTAACAACTGGATTTAACTAAAATATTTATAGGATATAGAATAAACCTGATCTTTTTTTAACATGCACTTTCTGGCAATTAAATAAATTATTGAATTTGGTAGATTCCATTGAGAGATCTACAACTTTTGCTGAGTACATTTTTTCATTGAACTATTTCTTCAAGTGAAGTTATTGGACTTGAAACATGCCTTCTCATAGAGATAACATACAAGTATCCCATGTTTTTTGTCAGCGTGCAGTAATTTTCTGCTTCAGATATTTTTTCCTGTGCAGAATCACAATGAAATTTCAATACAGAGTCAAAATGTAATTTCTATTGCATGTGCTGTCCCCTATGAGTGACATTTAGAATTTATCAAAAGTAATATTCAACATGATAGTATTTTATTGCTATTTTATAATTATTTCACATGAAAATTATCCTTTATCGTATATTTTCCCATTTAACTGGACAATTATGATACAGCATTCTTTGCTAATCTTCAGTTTTGCGATAATGTGTCAGATGTTGTCCTCAATCATGTACTCATTTTGAAACGAAATTGTCCTCAATTTCGGATTGAAATTGAGGACAACGTGCCATTTTGTCCTCAGTTTCGTTCTCTGAAATCTGGTCACCTTACATATATTCTTATTTTTAACTTTTTATTTAATATTATTATTTATTTTTATTCATTATTTTTTAATAATTTTTTTTAGTGAATACCGAACCCTTAACTTTCTATATTTTCCATGTGCTGAATGCTGGCCGGCATAATCTCTGTTGAAAACAAATTTTGATGCTTCACTGCATGCAACAGCGTTCCTCATAATCCAAGAGGTATGAGTATTGTCTGCAAAATTCTGAAGCCACAATTGAAAATTAATGCCATTCTTTAATTCAACGCGCAGCTTACATATAAAGCTTTCATCAGAAACTACCTTACATTCTATTATTTTATGCTTAAATGTTTGAGGCAAAACATCTTCCAACGTTTTACACGGCGTCACTACGTCAGAACAACGTACATGCTAGGTGGCCACGTGACCCCAGTTTCTAGCTCCGCCCCTTGAACGAAATCCTGAATCTCTGGCTATCATCTGTACCCGAAACGAAGCTGCACTCATCGCTAAACACTACACGTCGACAGTCTGTGGTGTTCTTCGTCGCTCTGGACTGGCATCACTACACACGAAGCCAGCGATGTTCTGGTGTTAATGGAAGCACACGTAAGGGTCACTGGAATCGCTTCCTCGAGGCATCGGGAAATTGTTCGTGGGCACACAGGAGCCGCTACATATGCCTGTATAGTGGACCGGGTTACCGTGGGATCCGTTCGTGCCAGGCGTACGATCAGTCGATCCTTTCTACCGGTTGTCCTCCTGGTCCGTCTGGAGCCGCTCCGCCGTGTGGCAGCACCGTCACGTGTCCACTGCTCCCAACACAGTCGGGCGGTATGGTCAAAATGATCCACATGGCGGGCCATACGGCGCGACGACCACCCTGCGGTTTTCAGCCCGATGATCAGGCCTCTCTCAAAGTCCATAAGTTGCGTAAATCGACGTCTACCCCGAATTCTTGTCACTCTGTACTCTTAATTTCGTCGGCCAGTGTTTTTCGCTTTCATGGGGCATCGATTACACGCCGATTTATAAGGCTGCCGGATCGTGCTTGCAGCGCCACCACAGGGTGTGCGGTGATGCGCACTCGCACCAAACGTGGATCATTTGCATACCAGCACACAGTCTAGCTATTTGCAAAGTTTCGCGGTCGTAGCATGTTTTCTTCTAGGTGCGCAAATTTCATTGTCCGTGAGTGTATTTGGAAATTTTACCGTAAGCATTTTTAATATGCCGCTCAGACGAAACCGTCTCTACACGATTGGTCTTTCCGACCCTCCCAAGAGTGTAACACAGGTGAGGGTTTTTTTTAGTTGGGGGTTTAACCCTTTAACCGGCCGGTCTGCGGGAACAAATTGTCGCCAAAATCACCCGAAGCTTGAACGCGTATTGTCTCCAAATTCCCTTCTTCTTCCGAAAAAACTGGTCCCATTTCGGCGAAATTTCAGCTTTCCCAACATAGCGATTGCTGTCCCCCTTCTCACCTCAGCGGGTGGAACGCAACCCTGTGACAGGGATTAACGATGCCATCAAGTGTCCTTTATGCTCCGTTCTATGACCCAAGGCGAGAACAGGAAGGCCAGTCTCCTCCAACACAATTCTTGCTGAGTCGGTCGGAAGAAAAAAAATTAAAGGAAAGAATTAACATGTAAAGACAGTGATGCCCACTACATTGAAAAAAAAAAAAAGAAAACAATTTTACATCCGCATACATTGGATTTAACCATAGGGGTTGAATCGTATGTAGACGGGAACACACGTTCCCCTTAACTTCCGTTATCGAGAACACCCCCTGAATTTTTGAATAAAGTTTTTCACATAACATATTACTCTTTCCTAATTTTTTTATTTCAAAACTTTGTATGTATAAAATTTCAATATTAATTCAAAATAATTGTGTTCTATATTTTTCTAAAACCAAATATATCGATATGAAGTTACATTTGTTTTCATACCACTGTGTGTTATCAGTGGCGCATACCCGGGCAAAACCCATAAGGTCCGTCCCCTTTCCCCACCCTTCCAAAAATTCTTGTCCATTGCTCAGATGAAGGAACAAAAATTACCTTATTCCAACGGATCCAGGAAATCTCGTACACTTTCTCATGCCGCTGAGAAAAGTGCAAAGGGCGGAAAACTCATACACCCTTTCAAGAAAGATGATATACACAAATTGCGTTTCGGTCCGAGATTTTGACAAAGTGTACGAGTTTTTCTAGCTGAACAAAACGGAATGTACCAGTTTTCCTAGGGATCTCAATGGGTATGTAAGATCAAAATGGCTCAAGGTTTATGTAGAACGTTTCTGACTCCTTTAATCTTGAGTTATGATTTTAATATCTCCCATGTGATAACAAGCAATAAAGGCTAATTAACAGGGGCTCAACGAATCGATATTCAGGTGCTGATCCTTTTAGAAGATTTTAAATTACAACCTTGATATTCCGTATTTTTAAACATTTTATAAAACCTAATAAAAGGCACTCAATGGATCACAAGCCACCTAGGCCGCGGGCCCTTTTAGAAGATTTTAAGTTACAACCTAGAAATTTCGTATTTGTAAACATTTTATTGAACCTAATGAAAGACACACAAAGTCTCACCTATTTACAAGCCACCTAGTCCGCGGGCCTTTTGAATAGATTTTAAGTTGCAACTTAGATATTTCGCATTTGTAAATTAAACAGTGACAAACGGTATTGATTTGGACATGTCTGCTGTAGTATAAATTCCACAAGAGCCGTAGCTCTTAGATTATGCAAACGATGTACGTGTAAAAATATCTCATTCCCTTCGTCACCTTCCCCTTTAATTTTTTTCTTTAGTGAAGGAATGATGTTATTGTACCTTAATGAAAAAGAAACAGTTCCAACAGTTCTTACGAAACCACAGTATACATTTCAGGGAAACTTTTTTTTTCTTTTTTCTTGTCGGGGGGGGGGGATTAATCTCTAGTGGGACTCCGAAGTGTAGGGGGTACCCAGGATTCCCTACCACTCATTACCTATGCTCTTTTTCGGGAAACGATCACACCATATCATATCGGTAAACGGTAAAAATACCCCCGGGGAAAATAGCCCCCCTGAAAATACCCATGAAAATTTAAAAGCGGTAAAGGCAATGTTCCGGTGAGGCGATTTACCGGCAATCCTGCCACACCTCTTTCAGCAACTTGGAAAATTTCCACAGAAGAAAATTGCCACGTTTTTCATTAAAGGGTCGGGTACAAATTGCTGTTCCTCCGAAGAACACTTTGTTTCAAAATATACTTTATTGGCAAAAACATAGGGAATACAGGCGTACCACATATGGCAAAATAAACAACAAAACAATGAGCGACACTTTGAATGTGCGACAATTTTTCCAGTGGGGTAGTTTTCTAAATTCCCGAGTTATGTGTGGCAGTTTTCCAAGGTACCTAAAGAGGGGAAGGAACTCTTTTGTTTGTCTGAATTTTTATGCGGGTTCATACGTGTTTAGGGCAACTGGCCACAAGAGTTCAAGGGGGGGGGGGCTATAAAGATTGCAGTTTCTGAACCTATATTGAGAACTTAATTGGGAACTCCAAACGAATTTCGAGAAAACGTTCCATGTAAGCCGAGCGAGAATTGTACTTTAATTTGAAGAAATAAATTGCCGAGGATTCGAGGTACACTTGGTTTGGGAGGGGCTCTACCCCCAACTTCCGTAATATTATATTCTTGGCCGCTGGAGTTTGTCAGTGTATCCAGGATGTTCCTCTTGAAGCGTCCGCAAGGTCCGTGGGCTGGGGGGGGGTTACCACAAAATGTTAGAATGGACGTAGAGCTCTAAACATCAGTACCATGTTTTATATAATGATTCTGTACACGACCACGAATTTTCAGGAGGGTGGGGTAAATTCAGCCTCCCCCTCATGTGTCTAAGAGCTCTTCATGGATAACATCGAGGATACACTGACCGACTCTAGAGGTCCAGAATATAAAATTACGGAAGTTGGGGGTAGAGCCCTCCAAACCAAACACCTCGTATCCCTTTTACAGACTTCACCAACTGACCGGGGCAGCGGGGAAAGGCATACATAGTCTGCCACTAAACACAACATGAAGTATAGAAATTGCGAGCAAATCCCTTACCTTGAACACCTGTTTGCACTCTAAACGGCCCAGAATATAATATTACGGAAGTTGGTGACCCCCCCCTCCTCCCAAACTAAGTGTACCTCGGATCCTCGGCAATTTATTTCTTCAAATTAAAGTACAATTCTCGCTTGGCTGGCATGGAACGTATTCTCAAAATTCGTTTGGAGTTCCCAATTCAGTTCTCAAAATAGGCCCAGAAACGGCAATCTTTATAGCCCCCCCCCTTGAACTTTTGTAGCCAGTTGCCTTAAACTCGTAAGAACCTGCATGGAAATTCAGAAAAATAAAAGAGCTTCTTCCCCTCGTTAGGCACCTTGGAAATCTGACACATATAATTCGGATTTTTTTTACTGTCACGTATAAATCGGAATATATTTGGAATTTGGAAAACAACCCCATTAGAAAAATTGTCATACATTCAAAGTGCTCTTCGGAGGAACAACTATTTGTGCCCGGCCCCTTAATGAAAAACAGGGCAATTTTCCAAGTTGCTGAAAGATGTGTGGCAGGGTTGCCGGTAAATTGCCACACCGGAACACTGCCACACATCAGTGTTCCTGTGTGGCAGTTTACAGTGAACAGTTTGTTCTGGGGGTATTTCCTTCGAGGTAACTTTTACCACTTTTAAGTTTTGAGGGGTATTTTCCCCGGGAATATTTTTTTAGGGGGTATTTTTACCCACATCCTATCATATTATATGCAGAGGTTTTTAGGAAAGGAGTGCCTGACCCCAGTTCTTAAACAACCGTTAGAAATAGGAAGCTAGGAGATTTGGGCTAGAGTGCCCGATAGGAAAGTTACACGGAAGCGAGGTAGAAAGGGGGAGGAAGACACCCTTATTTTTTTACCGGGGGTCCAGTACCCGGAGTCTGATGGCTTAACGTGCACATTGACGCGTCCGTGAAGGGCTCGGGTTTAAATCCCGCCCGGTGAGGCATGAACGTTGCGTTTGTCTTACGGCACTGGCCACATTCTGATTTCTTATCTATTCAACACTGGCATGAGATCATTCTGATTTCATGCCACTGTTCCCTTCCCTGGAATCAGTGGCCTTAAATTTGGAACGGGAGACAGCTTGTAGCCCATCGAGTTGCTCACGGTGGTCGTTAAACCTTCAATCAAAGAAAGAAAGAAAAGAAAGATCAGAATTATCTTTTTTTTTTTTCGTTGTAATTTACACTTTTAGGACAAACGGCATAGTAATAACACAGGAAAAAGAACTGAGGAAGAGTCTCACATCTCTATAATACACTAAATATCTCAATTAAAATCAACACAAAATTATGAGGGTCGTTATGACTCACAACTGGGAATGTTTACATGGAGCAGTCAAATGGACGATTATTATACGGTCCCTTTATATATTTGTGTTCAGTTCTCTGGGTGGCCAATCTCCGGTGGCCACTTCTCTTGCACCTATATCATCATTGTCGACTGTTATCATCCACTGTTGGAAGAAGGTCTCCCTAACTTTCCTCCATAACGATCTGCCTCAAGTCAGTCTTCTCCATGTCCCTCCCGCATGCTTTCGAATTTCATCTATCCATCTCCCATGCGGTCTCCTTCTGGGTCTCTTCTAGTCCTGTGGAGGTCCAATCTAAAATTTCAGTTCAGCGTCGGTGGTCCGTTCCTCTGGCAATGTATCCAGCCCATTGCCATTTCAGGGATTTTGCACTGATCAAGCTGTCTTCCACTCATGTCATTTTCTTCATTCTCGAGATCCTCTTCTTTTCTTTCCTGGTTATATTAAGCTTCTTTTCAGTTGTCCGTATTTTTTTAAGCCTTTATTCGTTAAGGTTCACGTCTCCACTCCATATGTAAGCACTGGAAGGATGCATTAATTAGGCACTTTTCTTTTAAAACATAATAGCATATTGCTCTTTAAAAATTCACTGTTTCTTCCAAAAGCACGCCGATCAAGTTTTATACGCAGATTAATTTATTCATCAAAGGGACCATCGCTTGATATCTACTGTCGAAGGTGAATGTAGGTATCCGTTATCTCCAGCTTCTCCCTATCAATCAGTAATTCTTTATTTCTTGTAAAATCATTGTACATCATGAATGGAATACAGGATTACACCATACAATACAAATCTGGAAAAGGTGAATCCGTTTTTTAGTGTAAATATGGCATGGATGATAAGTCAGATAGTATCCGAAAACTTGAAAATGTCGTCGTCCTGGAGCGGGAATCAAATCCGCATCTCCCGGATAGACTAGGGCGCTATTAGGGTGACGCGGGTTCGATTCATCAGGAAACGCGGGTTCGATTCCCGCAGCAGGACGACGAATTTTTCAAGTTTTCGGATATTATCTGACTTACCACCCACTTCGTATTTACACCAGAAAAAAAAAATCATATCTTCAAAATTTGATTTGTACATCAGTTTTTTCTTCTGCAAGTTCATTTTTAATTCCACTTCTTCACTCTTGTCAGCAAGTTATTGGAACATACTCTGCAGTTTTGAAGTGCCAGTTCCAAAAATGACAACGTCTTCAGCAAAACGAAGGTGAATTAAATAATCTCCATTGATCTTTATCTCTTTGTTTTCCCAGTTCCGTGACTGCATGACATTTGCAATGTGGCATTAAAGAGTTTGGGAGATACAAACACCTGATGACTGATATATTGTTTCAAACATCCGATGACTGATATGTTGATATCCATTTACCACTTTTTCTTATTTATTTAAATATATCAAACATTATGATTGTAACAAAAATTCTGCTGAAAAAGCCTATGGAGCTTTGCACGAGTTTCATGTGTAGCACAATTTTTTTATTGGTAATTGTCATTCGTATACAAAAATGAAATATCAAGCATTTAACGGAAAACGTCGTAAAAAGAGCTTAGAACTTTTTGTTCATGCAGGCATCTAAGGATTGATGTACTACTTCTCCTATCCCAATTTTAGAATGTATATTTGAATACACCTCACCTTAAAACTCCAATGTAAAAGCTAAATTTTGTTGAAAAGTCCAAGGCATAGGAATTTTGTAAGCGTTTTAGGTTCAGTCCGTTCTTGCTTCTTAATAACATTTGACTGCAAGTTCACACTTACGAGATATTAAAATTGCTGAGTTTCTTCGAACAAGACTGTTGTGAAATTTTCAGAACTGTTCAATTTCCTTGTAACGCTAGGTAAAGTTCTGCCGCTCAGCAGAGGAAATGATCTGACTAGTTTTGTCGATTGCTTAGTTTAAATCAAGATATTTCTTAGTGAAATTAAAAATGACCTTTTGTTTCTAACAGACGTAAGAAAACAACACACATCTGAGTATTATCTTATTTTCAAGACGTGGGCATTTTTTTCTTATTTTAGAGGAGTGCGATTTTTTCTGTGAGCAATATTTCTGTGTGCATTCGTTATTCACATCGGATTAAACATAACAGACACGAGATTGTGCATTAGGAGGCGTAGGCTGTTTTTAAAATAAATGCAAGTGTTTACAAGACTGTATTTATGAAAAATTAATCCTGTCTGATCTCGGGTACTGAGAACTGGCCACCGGAGAACTGGCCACCGAAGAACTGGACACCGGAGAACTGGACACATTGCAATTTCAGTGCCATAAAATTGTTCTGCATAAACAAATTTCGTGTGGCTATATTCCCCACTACTTGAGCAACTTCTGTTCATAATTTTTTTCTTTTTAACATTTCATTTTCAGTAAGAAATTTAGACATTTCCAAGATTTTCGGAGCTAAGACTAAGCTGAGAACTGGCCACCGGAGAACTGACCACCGGAGAACTGACCCCGGAGAAGTGGCCACCGGAGAACTGGCCACAAAATTTTTCCGTTGCCACGTCTCCCCGAGATTGGTTATCTGACACACATAAAATGTCCGTAATTTCGTATTTTCTTATTCACGATATTTTTCTATAAACTACTACTAAACAAATTCTCTGCGAGTATGAGCAAACCCAGGAAACTTGTCGGGTGGGGGTGGGGGACTTAAAACCTAAAATATGAAATATGAAGAATTTCTTTTTCGATCGGGAGATTTCCAGCCATTACAAGCTACAAAGTAATCGAATTGTCTGAGGGCATCTGCTGCCTCAGGAAACTAGTGGGGGAGGGGGCAATACCAAAAGCGTAAAATATCAAGAATTTCTCATTTCTTTTCCGATCGGGAGATCTTCAGCATTTACAAGCTGCAACACGACAAATTTTCTCAGCGCATGTGCACTCTCTGGAAACCTGTCGGCGAGATGGGGTTAATACCGAATGAAAAGTTCCTCGTCCGATCAGGAGATTTTGAAAAATTCCTCGTCCGATCAGGAGATTTTGAAAAATTCCTCGTCCGATCAGGAGATTTTTGGCATTTACAAGCTACAACTCGACACATTATTTGAAGGCATGTGCCTACTCCTGTGTATGTGGAGGGGGGGGTAGAAACCGAAAGCATAGAATATGAAGAATTTCTCGTCCGATCGGCAGATATTAACTATTTACAAGCTTCAACTCGACTAATTTTCTGTTCTGAGCGCATGTGCCTACGCAGCAAACCCGTCGGGGGGGATTTCAAAAGTGTAAAATATGAAGCATTTCTCGTCCGATCGGCAGATTTTTGGCAATTTACAACTCGACACATTATTTGAGGGTATGTGCCTACTCAGCAAACCTGTGTGTGGGGGGTACCAAAAGTGTAAAATATGAAGAATTTCTCGTCCGATCGGAGTTTTCAGCATTTAGCAGCTACAACTCGAGACATTATCTGAAGGCATGTGCTTACTCAGTAGACCTGTCGGGGGGGGGGGGGCTTGTAAATGCTGAAAATCTTCGGATCACACGAGAAATTCTTCATATTTTACAGTGTTTGTATTCCCCCCCCCCCCCCACACACACAGGTTTCCAGAGTAGGCACATACTCTCAGATAAGATAATACGTCGAGTTGTAACGTGTAAATGCTGAAAATCTACCGATCGGACGAAAAATTCGTCATATCTTACACTTTTGGTATCAATCCCCCCCCCGAAGGGTTTGAAGAGTAGGCACATGTCCTCAGATAATGTGTCGAGTTGTACGTAGCTTGTAAATGCTGAAAATCTCCAGATCGGACGAGAAAGTTTTCATATTTTACAGTTTTGGTATGACCCCCACCCCTCCCCCACGACAGTATGCTGAGTAGGCACATGCCGTCAGAAAATTTGCCGAGTTGTAGCTTATAAATGCTAAAAATCTTCCGATCGGACGAGAAATTTTTCATATGTTGCACTTTTGGTATAACGCCCCCCCCCCCGGACATGTTTCCAGAGTAGGCACATACGCTCATATAATGTGTCGAGTTGTAGCTTGTAAATGCTGAAAATCTTCGGATGGGTCGAGAAATGCTTTATATTTTACACTTTTGGACCCCCCCCCCGACAAGTTTCCTGAGTCAGCACATGCGCTCAGATAATTTGCAGGCTTGTAGTTTGAAAACAGTGAAATCTTCTGTTGAAATGTAGATCATAAACATTTTTTATAAAAAAATTACATTAATTATCGCAATTAAGAAAAGACGAAATTACGGAAACTTTATATGACTCAGATAACCAACCTCTGGGGGTCGTGGGCATAAAGCGGTCAAAAACGCAATTTTTATACGACCCCTTAAAAATTTTGTGGTCAGTTCTCCGGTGGCCACTTCTCCGGGTGGCCACTTCTCCTACACCCGTCTGATCTCGCTCCTCAAAATATGTAGGTTCAAAAAATCCAACTATGGGCAACTCGATATTAAGCTTTCTGATAAGCATAGCTTGTAATATTATTGAATTCTAAATAACATACAATGAATGATAGTCTGACTGGACTTCTGCAAGGATAGCGCGATTTTTTTCTAGCAAACCATTTTCCATCTCTGTGAATCCGAAATCATATGTGTTCAAAAGAATTAGATCAACTGTCTTCGTACAAAGCATGCTGATTGACAACCGACCAACTATTTCCTCCTGTTAAATTAAAGAAAATCGCTTTTGTGTCTTGTGTGTTTTATGTACTTTTTATTGCTCACACTTATATCTAACTATCTGTTCTCACTAATAGTTCAAATCGTTGCTGTTTTCATTTAAAATAGCAAAGCACTTTTGAAAAATCCTAAAATAAAGTAATTTTGGAAATTTAAATTTTGTTTTCATTACCACCTAATCAGAAATTTCACGTAAAAAAAAATCATGTCATATTATTTCAATTATTTTTAGGTTGCTGTTGCAAACCGAAAAATCAGTTTCACAGTGGATTTCCTATTTCTTTAAATAAAATTGCGTTAATTAAGTATTTTAAAATTAAAAGATTGTGTTCCCGAAAGTAAAATTTTTTCTTGCCAAGTTGATTACAGAGAATTACTGAAATACTCTAAAGTTTTCCTTAAGTTTTAATTGTCGCATAACTACAGTTCAAGCTTCGTGAATTTATCTTTCCAAGACAAATGTAGAAACTGCAATGACATCCAAACGTCTCTCCCTTTAGATTCAGTGCCATTGTCCGAACCCTTTTAGCAGGTAATCAATCAGAAAGGATTAGTGTCAACAGTCCCCGTAAACGAGCAGTTTGAATAACAAAGCAAAGGGGGAATGCAATGTTCACTGTTAACCGGAGTTCGAGGTCACTCGGGTGAGCTGGGCAGTGGACAGATTGCGTACCCCGAGTTATTTCGTGCCAGCCGTTATGGGCCACTGAAACGTACCCCGAGTTATTTCGTGCCAGCCGTTATGGGCCACAAAAACGTACCCCGAGTTATTTCGTTCGAGCCGCTTAAAGGGTTAACGACCACCGTGAGCAACTCAGTGGGCTATGAGCAGTCGCCAGTCCCTAAATTAGTGCCACTGGTTCCAGGGAAGAGAGAGAGAGAGAGAGAGAGAGAAAGCCAGTGTCGTAAGACAAACACCACATTTATGCCTCACCGGGATTCGAACTCGGACCCATCTTGGACGAATGGTCAGAAGCCAGCGCTTAGACTACTACGCCCCCAGAGTGGCAGCGAGGGCTTCGCAAACTGGCAAAAGAAACAGAGTTTTTTCATTTATTGGGGGTTTAATTACCACTGTGAGCAATTCGATGGCCTACAAGCAGTCCTAATTTAGGGCCACTGGTTACAATGAAGGAAGAGAACAAGTGCCATTAAACAAACATAATATCCATGCCTCACGGGGATTCCAACTCAGACCAATCATGGACGAATAGTCAGGAGCCAACGCTTGGACCACTGCGCCATCGGCGCGACAGTAAACAGATTCTGCTACATTCGACCTGGAATGGAAATATCAGAACGTTACTTCTTCATTTGCTTACCAGAAATTCATGGGATATTTATTTATTTAATTTTTTTCGGGGCTTAACGACCACCATGAGCTTTAAGGGGTGCAAGTACTGGCCCATCTGTAATTTGTATATGTGCTGAATTAAAATCAAATTGCACACTAATGAAGTAATTGCCAGTGACTTCTTCATTCTGTAAAAGTTTTTGGAGGAACTCATAACAAATACAGTAAAAATTTGGCCAACGCCTCGGTGGCGCAGTGGTCTATGGTGTAAGCGCTGGTTTCTGACCATTCGTCCGAGATGGGTCCTGGTTCAAATTTCAGTGAGGCATGATGTTGTGTTTGTCTTACGGCACAGGCTTTCTCCCTTTTCTAGGGTCAGTGGCCCTATATTAAGAACGGGCGACTTCTTATAGTCCACTGAGTCGCTCACGGTGGACGTTGAATCTCTAATGAAAACAAAATTTGACCGTCGCAGTGATGCAATGCTCTTAGTGCTGGCCACTGACCATTTGTACAAGTTGGTACGGTTTCGAGTCCCGAATGAAGTCTGAGTGGTGGTGAGTTGGTCTTACAGCACTTGCTCTCTCCCTTTCCTTAGAATGAATGTCCCCAAATTAGGTGACTGTCAGGGGCGTAGTCAAAGGGGGAAGGGGAAACTGAGCACGAATTTAAAGCTATATATATGTATATACGAGGTTTTCACCAATGAACCAAACCCATTGACCCAGCCTCCCCTTAAGAAAATTCTGTCTACGTCACTGGTGACTGCTTATAGTTTTCAGAGTTGCTCACGACGGTTGTTAAAGAAAAAGTCACACACAATCAATTTGCTTTTACAAGAAGCATATTGGAAAAGCAGTACAACGAAAATTATTTTTAAGAACATTTTTCAGTAGAAATCTAAAGAGCTAATGAGGAGGTGCAAATTCGAGGACACTTGAGGGTAAACATCAAAATCTAAGGATCATTTGCGTCCCCGAAGGCATGAGTTTTGGGGACAGTAAACTACTAAATTCGAAGAATGCCCTTAAGAATTCAGGACTTCTGGTCAGCTTAGTTTAGGACCACTTTTTCCAGGAAAGGAAGAGAGCCAACGCCGCGAGACACCCGCACCGCTCATTGCCAAGGAGGCATGGTGTATGTTAGTCAGGTGATACGACTCTGGAAACAAAAATCGCCCGTTAATGTAACTTGTTACTAGATGGCGCGACGAACGTGTGGGCCGATGATTTTATACAACCTATGTTTTCTTATGGGAGGAAGCGGCAGAAACATTCGTATTTTACGAATGCTATTTTGCTTGGAACTAAAAGAACAATAACCGGGAACGCTTCGCAAACATGCACTTTTGTGCCTATCACATGGAAATCGTCAAATAAGCGTTACATATATATTTTTCGCCACAGAGTGAGTACTCTAACGTGAAGATTTCTGAGCTGACGATGCTGAGTTTTTTATTGAGGCAATAGAGAATAGACCCTTTATCATAAAAAAAATTGTACTTCTTGTAAAATGAGATGGTGCTGTACATTCGGAGGAGCAATTTCAACATGTAATATCAGTTTTTGCGTAAGTCATTGGAGCATCGTTAACGGAAACTGCTGGTTTTGAAAACTTACAGAATTTTTCGCAAAAACTAATTTTGATTATACTTCCGCTCGAGAAATCATTCACTATTGATGTTTTCATTTAGTAATGAACAATATTTTACACATTTGTTTTATTTTTGTACCTAATCATTCTAATGAATAAGGCTCTCCCTCCATCTGTGCTGGCGATGACGACAGAGAAGGTGCATCGCGGCAAAATGGCTGCTTTTTCTCGGCGTAGATTTCCCCGACCTACGTGCATATATGTAGTACGATGAACATATTTGATATCAAGGGATAAAATTTGTGATCTTACATTGAAACAATGGTTAATGCTCTTAACGTAAACTTTTTCCTCATTGCAAGCTATGGAAAAATGTATCACATCCTAATGCTTACCGCCAATTTCCTAACCCTGTTGGGTCACTAAAGGTTGATAAAAATTCTTTATATGTCGCATAACCTGTCCGATAACCGATAGTTCGGTACAAAACACTTTCCCCCATACCTAAAACAGAATTGAACAGATTCTAGTCCGACATTTAGCTACGCTATAAATTTATATCCTGTTAAGTAAAAACAGAATTGACGTACTTTACCTTCTGTACAGAAACTTCAACGTTTCTGGAACTCCATACAATATAATTACACAAAGTAATAAATAAAAATACTCAAGATAAATACCTATTTTGCATTGATGAAATCATAAACACCATGTAATCCTGTTATGGCCGCCCCGGTGGCGCAGTGGTCTAAGGCGTTGGCCTCTGATCATTCGTCGGAAGGGGTCCGGGTTCGAATCCCGGTGAGGCATGGATGTTGTGTTTGTCTTACAGCACTGGCTTTCTCCCTTCCCTGGAACCAGTGACTCTAAATTAGGGACGGGCGACTGCTTATAGCCCATTGAGTTGCTCACGGTGGTCGTTAAATCTAAAAAAAAAAAAAAAAAAAAAAATCCTATTATGGTTAGCGTGAACGATCGGCCCACAACTCCTGAACGCGCCCTGGCGAACTGTGGTATTTTTTCAAACTGTTGCCAATACGGAGAGTCGTATCACCTGACTTATCATACACCGTAACCTCCTTGATACACCGTGCCAAGGAGGCAGTGGCGGTCAGAGACCAAAATTGCTGGGGAGGCAAACTACTTTTCAGCCTGGATTCAAATAAATTTATTCAATTTAATACCATTTTTTTCACATAATTTTTTTATTTACTTTCTCATGTGCGAAGTATGAAATAAGTAACGTGACCCGTGAAAATATTTATAAATATTTTACCGGAGAAGCACGTTTTACATGCCTTTGAGACCAACACAAAACCTGTTTATATAAATAAGATTCCAGCCCTTCGCCTAAATATATTTTTTCTCAGTCTGAATTGCCCTCTTGGACTATTTGGGAACTGTTAAGCCAGTTTGAATATGAAATATATTGCATCGAAATAGTTTTTTATTAAAGAGATCAACAGAAGATAAAAAGCAAGACTGAACTGTACATATTTTTCACCTCAAATGAAATTCTATATACACTTCTACCTTCACTGACGCCAAAAGAAAAAAAAACTTTTGAAAACTTCTGCACACAGCATTTACCTACACAGCAAGAGAGAAAGTGTCCTGTATATGAGGTCTATCTTGTCTTGTATATGAGGTCTATCTTTCGTTCTTTCTGTTTGGCAAAGTGATTTATTATATGGTCATACCATGTCTGCTCTGCTTCGATCCTCTTCACAAGCGCCTTCTCGTTGGACAGAACTGATAAATTTTGCAACCTTTCTTGCCCAATGGAGTTTCTCTTGTAGTTTTTTATCCTCTTCAGGCACGAAAAACTGCATTCCACAGAGTGCCGATCTTGCAGGAATTGTTACTGGGAGGGAAAGAAGTCCAAACAACTCTGGCAGTGCCTGTGCTAGATTATTACTGTATATGGCAGATAGAAGTTCTGTTGTAATTTTGGCATTATTCCACAGATCCGTCTGAATACAGAACCAGCTCACTATGCAGTTTGGTGCTGTCAAAATATTTTTCATAAATTTGAAGCTGAGTTCTAAAACAATGTTCAGGAAAAATTCTAGAATGAGCTTCGACACAGTGTGCATCGACCAGCTGAAGAAATTTTAATTTCTCAATGTCAGAAAACCGGCATTTTAACTGAGTTGTAACATTGTCTATTACCTCATAATACAGTCTTCTGTATTGCACGGTGGGTGGAATATCATTGCTTTCTTTAAATCTTTTATTTGGAGAACCAACTTTACTGTACACGTTATGATAGAGATCATCAAACTGTCTCTGATCTCGAATAAAACAATTTTTCACATAAGCCAGTAATTCGTTTGTTACAGAATGTAACATCGTAACTATTTGATTGCAGTACAGAGAAAGTAACCTCAGTTAAATCAAATATTTTTTCATATGAGAAGAGAAGAAAAACGAAATTAAAATCTTTAAACCACCGTTTTAGTTCTGCTGCTTCGTGAATTGTTTCATCATCATAGTTGGAATCATCCTCAATTTTTTCAAATACTTCAATTAGCAGCAACCTGTGCTCAGGTAGACACTGAACGTGATTTGAAGTTCCTCCTGTTCTGTGATACACGAGGTGGTCTGGGTCCAGCAACAGATTCTAGTAAATGAACACGCTTATCGATTTGGAAAAGAATGCACAAACTGCATTTAAATTTGCTAAAAAATACGTGATTATTTCAACACTGACGCTGCTTTGCTCAAAACTAAGTTCAGCCTGTGTGCGTAGCAATGGACAAATAATGCTTGAGGGGCATCACACTTCACTTTTGCTTGCAATCCATTCAGCTCTGATGTCATCCCTGCTGCGCCATCATATGTCGGTGCAACTAGTTTTTCTTTGTAGCTAAATCTTTCCAGCTCACGATCCAGTAATTCTTTAAGCGAAGTAGCACACCAATAATAACTTAGGTCAAAAAATCCCAAGAATCTTTCTACTGGTACTCCATCTTTCACGAATCGAACTATAATTGATACTTGTGCATGGGAGCTAATGTCTGTCGCTTCATCAATCTGCCAAGAAAAAAACTGGGCAGTTTCAATATCTGCATTGATTTCATTCTTAACTATATGACCAACTGATTCGATTAAATCATTCTGTATTGTTTTTGAAGTTCCTGAAAATGTTGTACTATTCTCCATAAACACTCTCAATGTTTCGTCACTCTTGGAGAGTAAATCAATCGTGTCGAGGTAATTTCCCTTATTTTCAGAGACTTCGCACTCATCGTGTCCACGAAATGGGAGCTCTTGCCGGGCCAGTAGTGTTGTAATATCAATCAACTTCTTCATTACATCACGATACTTTTTTACTTTTTTCATTATGACGTAAGTCATTTGTTCTCTTCGCTTCGTTGAGAGAGTAGCTTATTCTTGTTTTGCCCAGCAACTGTAATTTAACAACTGCCAGAATGTGATCTTTACATTTTTGTGCCTGTCCAAAGCACGTGGTGTAAGTTTTTCAAATAATTGAAGCCTTTCTCTTGCCAGACTTCATTGCCACTCACAGGAAACAGCAAACATGGCCAACAATATAGTTTGTTTGTTAATCCACTACCACTTAGCCATTGTTCTTTTCTGTACCAGTCAATAATAAAACCTCTGAAGTTTTGCCCTTTGAAGTCATCTTTTTCATTTCAGGTGTAGACCTACCATAATTTTTAATTTGATTCTTTTCTTCAAAATCTCTCCTACTGAAAGGCTTTTCCAGTAAGTTGTCCACCATATTAGATATGTTTGAAGCAGAGGCCGCCGCCCCGGTGGCGCAGTGGTCTAAGGCACTGGCCTCTGATCATTCGTCCGTAAGGGGTCCGGGTTCGAATCCCGGTGAGGCATGGATGTTGTGTTTGTCTTACGGCACTGGCTCTCTCCCTTCCCTGGAACCAGTGACCCTAAATTAGGGACGGGCGACTGCTTATAGCCCATTGAGTTGCTCACGGTGGTCGTTAAACCTCCAATAAAAAAACAAAAAAAGCAGAGGCCATGGTCTGACAAACAACTCTTCATAAAACATAAATAAAATTAGTTACACAAATATTAGTGTGGAAAAAAAGAAACTAGGAAGAAGGCGCTATGTAATGCCGCTCGAAACTGTCAGGATGAGGAGTTAACACAGTGGAGCTGCCTGCAGGGAAACAGCCGTTCCCGTGAGGCAAGATAACATCTGCCTCACAGGAAGTCCGTGGTGCCGCCCCGGTGGCGCAGTGGTCTAAGGCGCTGGCCTCTGATCATTCGTCCGTCTGGGGTCCGGGTTCGAATCCCGGTGAGGCATGGATGTTGTGTTTGTCTTACGGCACTGGCTCTCTCCCTTCCCTGGAACCAGTGACCCTAAATCAGGGACGGACGACTGCTTATAGCCCATTGAGTTGCTCACGGTGGTCGTTAAACCTCCAATCAAAAAAAAAAAAAAAAAAAGAAGTCCGTTGTGTGCGTGCGCTCTTTGTGTTCGCCGTTTCACCGCCCACCCTTCGGATCTACTGATTTAGTGGAAGTAAACAGGCTTGGCGCAAAATCTACGAGCGGCATTTCGCTTCATGCCTCACGGACAGAGGTCGCAAGCTAAGGACGTTTCGGAATTACGCGCTACCGATTGTTTTCCAAAAGCGGCGACATTTAATTCAAAAGAGTTAACTAGCATAAACCGTTGCTCTCCTATATCCAAAAGTACTGAATGAACAAAACGAATAATTCTAACTAAGAGTCTTGAAATTCTGAGGAGGCAGTGCCTCCCTTGCCTCCTCCCAAAAGCCGCCACTGCAAGGAGGTTAGAATAAGATATCTGGAGATGCCCTTGTTAATGAAGCAGTGCCATTTTGCATGAAGCCTATAACCGCAAGCGACGGCCGTCAAAGTGTGGGAAAGCTCATGGCTTTCAAGGCTATTGCAATGCATTTTGTGTTGGCCGAATTGCCTTCTTTCGTCGTAAATGTTTCAAATTTTGCATCTTAACTTGTTGCCAATGTGTGAGGAAATGCTGAATTTATAAAATTCTTAATTATTTTAAGGCTCCTTCCCATTTTTATTTTAAATTGAAATATTTTTTTTTTTTGATTGAAGGTTTAACGACCACCGTGAGCAACCCAATGGGCTATAAGCAGTCGCCCGTCCCTAATTTAGGGTCACTGGTTCCAGGGAAGGGAGATAAATTGAAATATACGAACATTAGTGCGAATTCTAAACAAAACACAGCGTTAAAATTGTAAACTTCACTAGTGTAAGACGTATAATTCATTTCGGTTTGATATTAACACGATTTCTGCAACTATAAACCACGCAATCCTAAAATACAAACAGTTGAAATTATACATACTTATCATGTAAACAACAACAAATTCCCACACCTTGCGGCTACACGGTTGAGAGACCAGGCATCTCCAGAAGTATTATTCTAACCTCCTTGCACATTGCTTATAGCTCATCTCGGCTACC
The DNA here is from genome assembly GCA_039090855.1 of Macrothele yani. Classification (NCBI taxonomy): domain Eukaryota; kingdom Metazoa; phylum Arthropoda; class Arachnida; order Araneae; family Macrothelidae; genus Macrothele; species Macrothele yani. The sequence continues at coordinate 62,715,522 of CM077029.1, forward strand.
AGGGAGACGGAATGGAACGGATGCTCAAAGCATAAAATTTAACACCAGTCATAGGCTCTACATTTTGATCATTTGCTTTCGTTGGGGTGGTTAACGACCGCCATGAGCTACTCTTTGAGCTATGAATAGTCAGGCGTTCTTCTTTACACTGATTTCAGAGGCAACACAGACCACAGCATCCATGCCTCATCTGGAACTTGAACACGGGTCCATCTCGAACCAAGTATTAAAAGCCAGTGCTTTGGGCCACTCGCTGGGCCATTTCCTCATGGCATGCTATGACGCACATAAGATAATGCAAGCAGTATTGCCAGTATACATTATCACGAATATACAACTCAAAACTCTGGCATCTAGCATAATAAGAAATGAAGTTATAAATGCGCTGCAAAACGCTACACTAGTAGGAATCTTGCTTTTACTTACTGTAGCCGAAATGGTTTATTATCCCAGTCTGGAAGACATTTCGGTTTTGAAGGAATTAAAAAAAACGTGTGTGTGCTGGGGGAGGTAGTGCAGGGGCTGTTGTAAATTTCATTGCGAAGTAGTAATGCCACCCTACTGACCATTTCCAGAATTTTTTTCGAACCTCTTAAGTTTATACATTAGGGGAGAGCGCCATAGGCCCATAGCCCATTAATCATTAGGCACATTTTCATCTGAAGTTTATTTTGACCAACCACGAGATCAGAGCATATGTCGTAGCAGACGATTCTGAAACGAATCTTTCTTTTTAAATTCACTTTTGTGAAGTCAAAGAAGTAGAAATGGCAACAATACAAACTGACAACAAACAGAGGTTTTTATTAGGAGATGAGTATTTATCGATTTAGCGGAACTGGGACCTTTAATTAACAGTGGTATGTCAAAATAATCCAAACATTTGTCAAATGTTTTGATGAAAACCCCTGCTGGGATTAGTTAGAGCCTGAGATTTCAATGCAGAACTTTTAAAGCTGTTTTGTGTACGTTTCCCTCCACTTTTTATGTTTTTTTTTTTTTATGCTGAGATTTTTTTGTAAAGCCTGGCGATTTCATATCATACTTAAGGGTGAATAGCGGGTTTAATTACTAGACGCATTTAAGAACATGACATCATTTTAATGTGGTGCTCAGTTTACAACTCAACACAATTTGGAAAACTGAACTTTCAGCAATTTGTGAGAGCAGGTGGGTTTATTAACCAGAATATTACCTCTTCACAGTCCCATGCAGTAATGTAGACTGTAAAACGAGTTTTATTTACTAAATCCACGGTTTTACTAACTCGCGATTTCAGAAAAAAATTAAATCAGTTTTTATTGGTATATTAATTATTTGAGTAGAGGGATCATAGAAAGTAAGCATTTCAATTAATGACTGATAACTAGTTAAAATTTTATTCAGTCACATACAGAACATGAAAAGTCTTCTGAGCTCGTATTTTGCAATTACTCAATATTACTTAAATAACAAGAGCTGTAAATTACAATGGCTAATTAGTTTTTTTTTCCCAAATTTTATTTGCATGTCATGCCAGTTCTGAAAAATTAACTTTAAATGATCGTCACCGCTGTTTCATTATTCTTGTTCAAATGATGCCACCATTTATAACTGGCATCTCATCCTAATTTTTTGGGTTAATGATCTATTCTAATTGTATCAGACCTGCAGCTTGAATGGGTGAGCTAATCATTCTTATTCACCCCAAAAGATTATTTTGGGCATTGGTGTAAAACAATTATATGTAAGGTGACCATACTTCGGGACAGTCTAGAACTTCAGGATTCTGCCCCAGTGTCGTGAAAAAATAATAAAAAATCTCGAATTTCATCTTGATTTAATTATTCACATATAAGGCGGGATCAAATGAAACCCATTCCAGTGGCTATATTAAGGCAAATGAAAAGGTAGGAAGAATTAAAAAAGCAATTTATATAAGGAAGCAATAATCACCACTCGCTGATTGACCTTGGATGGATTTAATAATTTCTGTAGATCAGAGAAATTGTCATTGAAAATTGAATGTGTTAAAGCCTTGTTGATCATCCAACTGAATCAGTCATAGCCTTGTATAGAAATGTATGAAAAAATAAAAACAGGCAAAGTGCTCATAAAGAAGTTGCCTTCATCAGAGAAGTACGATTGGTACACACTGTCAACGTCGTCAGCCACTTCAACAGAATGAGCACTTTCTAGAAACTTTAATGAAACTAATTCTTTTGTAAGTAATCATCTTGATTCAAACTACCTATGATTATTATTTTTTATTGTTCAATTTAGAGGTAAATACATATAGTTACAAAAGTCAAGTGTGCTGTATTTCAAACCCTGTCTCAACCCCTATCCCAACCCAGGGTGAGGGGGGGATATTTTCAACCACCTGATGTGACACATTCATCTGTCCCGAATTTGGACTCAGGAAATATGGTTACTGTAATTATATGACATACAGGTTTTGTTATGAAATTGAATAAATCTGAAATTTGCTTATGATTTTTTATCTTGCCCATGTTAATGTATGAAGAAAATGCTTTGAAAAGGCAGTTTGAAAAGAACTTTGTATGGATGTTGTGTTTGTCTTATGGCACTGGTGCTCTCCTTTCCCTGGAACCAGTGTCCCAAAATTAGGGACGGGCGACTGCTTATAGTTCATTGAGTTGCTCACTGTGGTCGTTAAACCTTCAATAAAAATAAAAAGAAATGAACTTTTTCTGTTATGAAATTGAAATAGCAAACTTTTCTGTATATGTTTTTTTTTTGTATTGTTATATAACATTATTTTTAAATGCCAGATTGTAGGGCTGGCTGGTCCACAGGAACAACTGTGGTGGTCACTCCGGGCCCCTCAGTTTAGGAAAAAATCATTTTGAGTCGAATTTTTTACAATTATTATTTTGTGTGTGTGAAAAAGATATTTTTTAAAGGTTTTTTTGTTGTTTCTTTTTTTGTTTCCAATCCCCCATTTTTTAATAGGTTATCACCCTTTGCCGTACAAATACTGAGGTTTGCAGATTTCAAGTGATTATTATAACCGCCTTAATATTTTCTGCATTCATGAAATTGCAAATTAAATTTCATCACTTTGTGGTTCTCATTTTTATGTATTTAACAATTTGCGTACAAACCGAACACCTCATTTTAAAGAAATAAAAATAAAAAATATCAAAGTTGGGTTTAGGTTCATATGAAGGCTATTATTCAGTGACTTTTTAAAAACATTACTGGAAACTGAAAAAAAAAAAAAAAAAAAAACAGTTTTCATGTATGAGCATGTAAAAAAGTTTAAAAAGTCACTAATTTGTCAATTACGCCACTTTCTGTTACAAATCAATCACTAAAAGATGTAGCAGGGAAAAAAACTCTTAATACAAATTTATTTTATAAGGTTCTTATTTTCTGCACAAAAATATTTGCAATCCAAAATTTTCGATGTGAAGGAATCTTTTTATCGTTTTGTGAGGGTTTTTATTAGTCATAATACAACCTCAACCCCATCTCCTTGGAAAGAAAATCGCAGATTTTAAGAGCTTGCTCTCTCTCTCTCTGTCTCTCGCTCTCAATCATATTATGGTATCTTTTTGTTAAGCTTGAAGTAAATACTTTTTTAAGATAATCATTTTGTCTTTATGACAGTTTTTGTTATGACATACTACAGAGGTGAAGTACACTGACGGAAAAAAACCCCCCAACACCAAGAAGGGGTTGTGTTAGATAAACGACAGTTGGTAGGCGGTGAGAGTACATCTGTAAGATGACGTCTATGCAAATTTCGCGCTTGGCGCATACGTGTGGCGCTAGTAGCGCCTCTCGGAACATGTAAAGCAGGTTTGCTGTAAATATGCGCTGTAACGTTCGTGAGCGTTAGTTATCGTTGAGATTCAACGTAGGGTGTTGATGTTAGTCATGAATGCCTTTAAGAAGACGAAGAAGCCATTATTAACTGCTCACGGAGTTTGAACGAGGTCGTGTAATAGGGCTACGAGAAGGTGGATTTTCTTTCCGCAATATTGCAGAACGACTTGACAGGAATGTAGCCACTGTGCATGATTGTTGGCAGCGGTGGTCAAGTGGCACTACTGAGAGGGAAGACCGCAGTGTACGGCGTATGGCCGTGGCGCATCGTACCGCGTCTGTGGCAGCAATTCGAGCTGCAGTTGCCACCACAGTGACACAACGAACTGTTACAAATCGGTTACTTGAAGGACAGCTCTGAGCCAGATACCCTGTAGCGTGCATTCCACTTACTCCAAACCACTGCTGTTTGTGACGTCCGTGGTGTCAAGCTAGAGCTCATTGGAGGACGGAGTGGAGATCTGTTGTGTTTTCTGATGAAAGCCGGTTCTGCCTGGGTGCCAGTGATGGCCGTGTGTTAGTTAGAAGGAGGCCAGGTGAGCGCCTGCAACCAACCTGTCTGCGGCCGAGACACACTGGACCTACACCTGGAGTTGTGGTCTGGGCAGTAATTTCCTATGACAGCAGGAGCACTCTCGTGGTTATCCCATGCACCCTGACGGCACAGCTGTACGTCGGTCTGGTGATTCAACCTGTTGTGCTGCCATTCATGAACAGCATTCCAGGGGGTGTTTTTCAACAGGATAACGCTCGTCCGCATACCGCTGTTGTAACCCAACATGCTCTACAGAGTGTCGACATGTTTCCGTGGCCTGCTAGATCACCAGATCTTTCACCAATCGAGCACGTATGGGACATCATTGGCCGACAACTCCAGCGTCGCCCCAACTAGCATTAACCGTCCCTGTATTGACCGACCAAGTGCAACAGGCATGGAACTCCATCCCACAAACTGACATCCAGCACCTGTACGATACAATGCATGAACGTTTGCGTGCTTGCATTCAACATTCTGGCGGTTACACCGGTTATTAATGTACCAGCATTTCACATTTAAAATGGCTCTGCTCGCGCTTACAATAAGCTGTGATCTTGAAACTTTAATCGATTAAGTATGTTACCTATACAAATGTATTGCCGCCATTTCATTCCTCTACAACTATTTTTTCGTGGTGTTGAGATTTTTTTTTCCGTCAGTGTATATGTCAAGACGGAAATGTTACAGCAATAAATTCCGGCGGTGTAGCTTGATTGATAAAGCATTCAGCTGTAGAGCAGAGGTATGCGGATTTATTTACGTTACTAGCAAATTTGTGAATTTCACGTCATATGTTTTTTTTTTTTTATGTACATTTTTTACGTAATGACTTTTTTTTAAAATATGAGATTTATTGTCTAGTTCCAGCAATGAAATTTTGCTCCTGGGCCCCACAGTGAAATTTTGCTCCTGGCCCCACAGATACTGCATCCGGCCTTGCCAGATTGCAGGCTAAATGGTCATCAGAATAGGTTTCTAGCTAGATGACTGAACTGAGTGCAGGTTTGAATCCCAGATAAGGTATTGGTGATGTGTTTATCTTACGGTGAAATCTTGTTCCTCTTCCTGAAACCAGTGGCCCTAAAGTAGGGATCTAGGTGATTGCTCATAACCATTTAAAAGTTTCACATGGTGGTCGTTAAACCTTGAAACAAAATAAATAAAGATCAGGTAAATAAATAAACAGTTCGATTCAAGATTAAACTTTGGGGTGTTTAAATTTATCATTCTTTTCAACTTAAAGTGCTGCATGTGTTTCCTGAACTGTTTATAACATCACATTAAATTGAAAAATAAAAAATATATACAGAGTGGAAGAAATATTCTTTTCATAATACGTGGCAAATATGTCATGATAATTAACACAGCAATCAGACAATGCTAAATTGACTGCAATTACTGTTTCACACGTGAATGCAATCACATCAGAAAACTTTAAAATTTCATCGCCGTGGAGCGGGAATTGAACCCGCATCTCCCGATTACCGTTCGAGCATGCTATCCGTTGCATCACCCACGACGGCAAATTCGCAAGTATCTGTGTGTTAAGAGCTTTGAAATATTCTCTGACCACATTCTTAATTAATGCCGATAAACAGGAGCTTACCATATTAAAAAAAAATTAAATGTATTGAGATATACTCGGTGCTTTTTTCAGCCAGTATGCACTGGTACGCATACAGGTAAACTTTTTTAATGAAGGCACTAAAATTTCTTAAAACTTAGCTAGGCTAGCTTTAAGCAGCAGAAAGTTAAATCGGCATACAATCCCATGCCAATTGAGCCAATTTGATGTGCTGTACTGCAAAAAATCATGGATGTCTGCAGAAATTCATTTAACCCAGCATATCATTGGTGGGGCTTTTTCTTTGGAGAGGGAGGAAGGGGGAAGGCACACTGAGCAACTCAGTGGTCTATAAGCAGTTAGTTGCCCGTCCCTAATTTAGGGCTACTGGTTCCAGGGAAGGGGGTGGGTTAGTGCTGTAAGACGAACATAATATCCATGCATCGGCAAGATTCAAACCTGGATTCTTGGATGAATGGGCACAAGCCAGCGCTTAGACCACAGTTCTACCAGGGTGGCCTGGTGAGGCTTTGTATACTCTAATGTTTTTTAATATAGTTTGTACTTGCCCATACAGCACAAAACTTTTCAGATATGTATCAGTAATGTTACAATCTCTCATTTTTGTTACACTTTCAGAGATATCTTACAATTATGTTTCAGCAACATCTATTTTGGAACATAATGCTTTGTACATTACGGTTATGTTAAAAATAGCGTTCACCGATACTACTGCTTTATAGTTTCCATTGTACATAATTGTTACCTTGGTGTTACATTTCGGTGATATTTAAGATTTTTGATTTGGGAACAGCGTGGATGCGCATGCGCATTTATGCCATTTCATTGAAGCACTCTCATACTCGTTCCACATGCTACTGGGATATTCTTTGGTGATACTGTCATATTCTAGTTAGCAGGGTGTAGGAGAAGTGGCCACAAAATTTTTAAGGGGCCGTATAAAAATTGCATTTTTGACCGCTTCGTGTCCACGACCCCCAGGGGTTGGTTATCTGAGTCATATAAAGTTTCCATAATTTCGTCTTTTTTTAATTGCGATTATTAATGTAATTCTTTATAAAAAATGTTTGTGATCTACAACTCAATGAAAGATTTCAGGGTTTACAAACTACAAGTCTGCAAATTATCTGAGGGCATGTGCTGACTCAGGAAAACTGTCAAGGGTGGGTGGGGTGGGGTAATACCAAAAGTGTAAAATATAAAGAATTTCTGGACCGATTGGGAAATTTTCAGCATTTACAAGCCACAAGTCAACAAATTATCTGATAGCATGTGCTGCCTCAGGAAACCTGTCGGGGGAGGGGTAATACCAAAAGTATAAAATATAAAGCATTTCTGGTCCGATCAGCAGATTTTCAGCATTTACAAGCTATAACTCGACACGTTATCTGAGGGTATATGCCTACTTAGCGAACCTGTCAGGGGGCGGGGGCACCCGAAAGTGCAAAATATAAAATATAAATAATTTCTGGTCCGATTGGGAAATTTTCAGCATTTACAACCTCCAAGCCAACAAATTATCTGAGTGTATGTGCTGCCTCAGGAAACATGGGGGGGGGGGAGATTTTCAGCATTTCGATCGGGAGATTTTCAGCATTTACAACCTACATCGCAACAAACCCTGTGAGGGCATGTGCTGACTCAGAAAACCTCTCGAGGGGGGGGGGGCGTATACCTAAGATATAAAACAGTATTTCTGTTTGTAAATGCTGAAAATCTCCCGATCGGACGAGAAATTCTTTATATTCTACAATTTTGGTATTAATCCTGCTCTCCCAACAGGTTTTTTGGGTAGGCACATGCCTTCAGATAATTTTTTTTTTAAAAGCTGTAGCTTGTAAACGCTAAAAATTTCTTGATCGGACAAAATTCTTTATATTTCATATTTTAGGTTTCAAGCACCCCCCCACCTGATAAGTTTCCTGGGTTTGCACATACCCGCAGATAACTTGTTTAGCTGTGTTTATATACCTTGAAAAATATCGTAAATAAGAAAATACGAAATTACGGAAATGTTATGTGTGTCAGATAACCAATCTTGGGAGACGTAGCTACGGAGCAGTCCAGAACGCAATTTTTATATGGCCCCTTAAAATTTTTGTGGTCAGTTCTTCGGTGGCCACTTCTTCGGTGGTCAGTTCTTCGGTGGCCAGTTCTCTGCTTTGTCTTTGGCCCGAAAATCATGGAAATGTCTGAATTTCTTAGTGAAAATGAAATATTAAAAACAAATATTTTATGAACAATAGTTGCTCAAGTAGTGGGGAATATAGCCACACGAAATGTGTTTATGCAGAACAATTTAATGGCACTGAAATTCCAATGTGTCCAGTTCTCTGGTGGCCACTTCTCCGTACCCGGAGTTAGCTAGCTAGTGTACACTAGTGTCCTTCCTTAAGTTTTGCACACCAGTGTAATCTTAGTATGTTTGTTGATTTTGAATCAGAAAAAAAAAGTATCAGTAAAAGTAGTTTTTAGTTTGTAAAGGTAGTAAAAAAAATATTGATATATTGAAAAGTTTAACGACTACACAAGTTTTGAAAAAAAAAAGAGGGAGGTATGCATTAAAGGTACATTTCGTTGATTAATCATGATGAAATTTAAGTCATCCTACAGAAAAATAAAATGTTCGATAAAAAAAATGTATTTCTATTAAATAACATATTCACAAAGCATTTAGAAAAATAGATTAAGATATACATTAAAAGGCACATTTCATCGATTAATCATGAAGAAATTTAAGTCATCCTACAGAAAAATAAAATGATCTATGGAAAAAAAGATAATGTATTTCTATTAAATAATGTATTTGCAAGGCATTGAGAAAAATTAGATTAAGATATACATTAAAAGGTACATTTCGTTGATTAATCATGAAGAAATTTAAGTCATCCTACAGAAAAATAAAATATATACATTAAAAGGCACATTTCGTTGATTAATCATGAAGAAATTTAAGTCATCTTACAGAAAAATAAAATGATTGATGGAAAAAAAATGTATTTCTATTAAATAATGCATTCGCAAAACATTTCAAAAAATAGATTAAGATATACATTAAAAAACACATTTTGTTGATTAATCATGAAGAAATTTAAGTCATCCTACAGAAAAATAAAATGATCTATAGAAAAAAAGATAATGTATTGTATTTGCAAGGCATTGAGAAACAATAGATTAAGATATACATTAAAAGGTACATTTCGTTGATTAATCATGAAGAAATTTAAGTCATCCTACAGAAAAATAAAATGTTCGATAAAAAAAAATGTATTTCTATTAAATAACATATTCACAAAGCATTTAGAAAAATAGATTAAGATATACATTAAAAAACACATTTTGTTGATTAATCATGAAGAAATTTAAGTCATCCTACAGAAAAATAAAATGATCTATAGAAAAAAGATAATGTATTGTATTTGCAAGGCATTGAGAAACAATAGTTAAGATATACATTAAAAGGTACATTTCTTTGATTAATCATGAAGAAATTTAAGTCATCCTACAGAAAAATAAAATGATCCGTTGAAAAAATAATGCATTTCTATTAAACAACGTATTCGCAAAGCACTGGCCTTCTCGTTAGTTTCTACAGAACGCTGTAATCGCAAGGCGTCCCATGGTCGAGTGGGATAATGCATCTGCCTAGAAACCCACTGGACAGAGGTTTAAACCTGGCGTGACTTTGAGGATTTGTATTTCCTTGGAAAGAAAATTTCCCTAGCGTCGTGACGTCACACCGTAAAATTTCCTGATGGGGAAAAACAAAAAGACATGCAAAAGATATCGCTAAGACCATGTGGGGAGGTCAAAAAAAAAAAAAAAAAAAAAAAAAATTGGCGAGAAAAACATGTTTGGTAGGACCACGTGGCACACAAAATGTTATGGTTGAACACAAAGAGAAAATGGCAGACAAAAGATGGCCGGGAAGATCGCAAGGAAAAACAATGGCTGCGACTGCTGTCATGATTAACCAGGAATCGACCATATATGCAACCTTGAGGCAGCATTTGGAATGGTTCCTTTTTACAGAAACCCCCTATTATCACGTAACAGTAATGTAACGAAGTTACAAATATCTTTCAAACTCGTAACAGTAACATGAAGTTGGTATCTTGAAGTTACAAAGACCTTTCACTGTAACATATCAGTTATGTTTCAAAGTTATGTAACATTTGCGGACATTTTGACGTAACCATAAGGTTTCTGAAACATTACTGTTACATTGCGCAACATATCTGAAAAGTCTGAATGTTTCAGTGTTACGTACCAGTAACATCATCATCATCATCATTGTCAACCATTATCAATCCACTGCTGGACGAAGGTCTCCCCAAGTTTCCTCCACAACGGTCTGTCTTGTGCCAGTCTCCTCCATGTCACTCCCGCATACTTTCGAATTTCATCCACCCATCTTCCATGTGGTCTTCTTCTGGGTCTTTTCCTGTCCCTTGGAATCCAATCTAAAATTTCGGCTGTCCATCGATGGTCTGTTCTTCTGGCAGTATGTCCAGCCCATTGCCATTTCAGGGATTTAACTCTGATCATGATGTCTTCCACTCTTGTCATTTTTCGGATCCACGTGTTCCTCTTCTTATCTCTCCTGGTTACACCAAGCATGCACCTCTCCATGCTGCTTTGAGTTGTCTGCAGCCTTTGTATGTCTCTTTTAGCTAAGGTCCACGTCTCTGCACCATACGTAAGCACTGGAAGGATGCATTGATCAAACACTTTTCTTTTAAGACATAATGGCATATTGCTCTTGAAAATTATGCTGTTTCTTCCAAAAGCTCTCCAGGCAAGTTTTGTACGCCGATTAATTTCTTCACCAATGTGACCCTCACTTGATATCTGCTGTCCAAGATAAACGTACGTGTCTGTTATCTCCAGCTTTTCTCCATCAATCGATAAATCTTCATTTCTTGTAAAAGCATTGTACATCACTTTTGTCTTCTGAAAGTTCATTTTTAATCCCACTTCTTTACTCTTGTCAGCAAGTTCCTGGATCATACTCTGCAGCTCTGATGGGGTAGTTGCAAAAATGACTATGTCATCAGCAAAACGAAGGTGGGTTAGATAATCTCCATTAATCTTTATCCCTTTGTTTTCCCAGTTCAGTGATTGAAAGACATTTTCCAATGTGGCATTAAAGAGCTTCGGAGATATGGTGTCACCTTGTCTCACTCCTTTTCCAATTTTTATGTGTGTTGTATTTTCAAACAGCCGAATCTTTGCACTTGCATTTTCATAGATGTTATTAATAATATTAATGTATGCATCTTCAATACCGCAGGATTTCAGAGCCATTGCAACTGCTGATGGTTTCACCGAATCAAAGGCTTTTTCATAATCGATAAAAGCCATGCACAATGGAAGTTCATATTCCCTCGCTCTTTCAATTAGTTCTCTCAGTACGTAGATATGATCTATTGTGCTGTAGCCACTCCTGAATCCAGCTTGTTCTCTCGGTTGAGCCATGTCCAGTGTCACCTTAAAGCGGTGTGAAAGAACTTTAGTGAAGATTTTATAAACCACTGATACGAGGCTGATAGGTCTGTAGTTCCTGAGATCCTCAATGTCACCTTTTTTATGTAGCAAGATCATTGTAGCGTTGTTCCAATCCTCAGGAATTTTCCCTTCATTAAGGCATCGAGTGAAAATTTGGGCGAGTACTGTTTCGATTTCTCCACTTGCTTCTTGTATGATGTCTACAGTAATTCCATCTTCTCCTGGAGCTTTTCCCCGCTTCATGTTCTTGATTGCATGTGCAACTTCTGCTGGAAGGACTGGAAGAACTCTGGTACTGGTACCTTTCATGATGTCTGGAGTACATGTATCATCCCTTTCATATAGTTTGGAGTAGAAATCTTTCACTCTTGTCAAAATTTCTGCCTCTATTTCTTGTTATAGAACCATCTTCTTTTCTCAGTGCCATAATCTGTTTTCTTCCCTTACTGAGATGTCCCTTTGCTATCTTTAGGCTTTGGTTGTTTTCAATTGCTTTCCTTACTAGTTCACAGTTGAATTTCCTTACGTCTTCGGTGATACTTTTTCGTACTGTCTTGCATAGCTCTATATATTCCACTTTGGAAGTCGCATCTTCTTTAGTTGTCCTCATCTCTCTTCTTTTTTGCATCAACATTTTGGTTTTTCCTGATAATTTGTTCACATGCAATTTGTTCTTAGACCCAGCTAATTTTGTTGCTGTTTCCATAAGAGCTATGGTTACTTTTCTGTTAACTTCAGAAATATCCACTTCTTCCGATGTTAGGCCTTCTAAAGCAGAGAATCTGTTCTTCAGTTCCAATTTGAAGGTATTATGGTGTTTTTTAAGGTTGGTTATGTCAATACATTTTGTTTGTCTTATGAGCTTGCTACGTTCGAGTTTAGTGTTGAGGTGCATCTTACATCTCACCAATCTATGGTCACTGCCTGTGTTGAACTTGTTTAGCACACTGCAGTCTTCTATGACGAATTTTTTGTTACACATAATAAAATCAATTTCACTTGTCATCCCATTTGGATGTCTCCATGTCCATTTCCTGTGTGGCTTTTTCTTGAAAAAGGAGTTCAAGATGAAAAACCCTTCTGCCTCTGCAAACTCTACGAGAGTATTTCCACGCTGGTTTCTGTTGCCGTGACCGAATTTACCTACTGAAGTTTCATTCTGTTGCCGTTGCCCTATTTTTGCATTGAAATCTCCCATAATTATCTTCAAGTGCTGCTTACCTTTATTATTTAGATCACGAATTTCCTCATAAAATTCTTCAATTTCTTCTTCAGGATGACTTGTGGTGGGTGCATAAGTTTGAATAATCTGAGCCTGGTATCTTCTCGAGAGTTGGATAACGAGTCTTGCAGCTCTGTCAGAGGAACTTTCAACTTCTACAACTTTATCCTTCAGTTTCTTGTTTATTATAAATCCAACACCACTAGTTCTGCCAGTATCTGTCCCACGATAGTAGAAGAGATGTCCAGTTTTCAGTTCAATGAGATCTTCTCCTTTTCTCCTTACCTCACTTAGCCCGACGATGTCCCACTTGATCCTTTGTAGTTCCTCTTCCAATTCAAGAAGCCTTGAATCAGAAGATAGGGAGCGTCCGTTGTACGTAGCCAAGGTCAGCATCAGATGGCAGCCTAGTCCGGTCCTCCGGGATTCTTAGCACCCTCTGCCTTCATGTCGCACTGGCCGCTGCCTTGGCCAGGTACATTCCAGCTGCCGGAGACTGAGGGCCAAGATTTAAGTTGTGGAGTCATTTTGGAGGGGTTTGGCCATAACTCACCACGCTGGCCAAGCGGGTTGGTGAGTGTGGGATAGCATTTCCTCTAATCCCGATGGTATAGTTATACCGCTATTGGCGGTCGTCAGAGCCCCTTTAGTGGGAACAGGATGTACCACGAGAAGGCGGGGTTGACATTTGTCAAGGAGAGGCTGTGATGTTACGCATCACCTGACCTTACATCCCAGCTGGACAGCACTGGTTAAAACAATCTGCATTTACAGAAAAAAAAAAAAAACCAGTAACATATACAAAATATTCTGTGCTGTGTTTGTGTGAGGTGATTTAATATATCTTTTTGCACTTGTGAGGTAATGTAGGACAATTCTTCATTAAGTACATGGCATTTTCTGAAAAAAAATAAAATTCTGTAACTAAAAACAAAATCTCAAGAAAGAAAAAAAATTTAAATTAATTCCAAAACTTAGAAAATAAGCAATAATCAACATTTTTATCAAAATTATCCAACAAAAAAAAAAAAAAAATTAGTTAAATTTTTGCTACTAAGTTTTTTTTTTTTCTGTAAATGCAGATTGTTTTAACCAGTGCTGTCCAGCTGGCAACCCCCAGGCTATATGCAGCCTGTGGATGAAGTTTGTGGCCTGCAGAAGAAAAATAAACCACATTTCACCGCCCCGGTTTCACAGTGGTCTAAGCGATGGCTACTGATCATTCATCCGAAAGGGGTCTGGGTTCGAATCCCGGTGAGGCATGGATGTTGTGTTTTGTCTTACGGCACTGGCTCTCTCCCTTCCCTGGAACCAGTGACCCTAAATTAGGGACGGGCGACTGCTTATAGCCCATTGAGTTGCTCACGGTGGTCGTTAAACCCTCAATAAAAAAAAAAAAAAAAAACACATTTCATTTTTGAATGCTGTTTATTTTATTATCCTTTCTAGTAAAGCCATACATTTTCTGCTTTTGCAGGCAATCATCCACATGGTATAGTTTCTCAAAAAAGTTCATTTTTTTCCTTTCTTCCATTTTCATAAACTAGGGGCTGTGCCTCTAGGCTCACTACGCTCGTTTCCAGAGTAGCGCTTGGGCCCTGCAGCTTGATCTATATATATCACAACGAAATGAAAATGTTCTCCCAATTGTTCAATACTTTTTGCGCTGTCTCAATTCCAAGATGGCAGCTTGTTTACAGTTTTTGTTTCCTACCTGGTGAACTTGCTGTTGGATTTTTATGCGGAACTTTTTTCAGTTTCCTTCTATTTTCATTGAAGGACTTTGCTCCGCTGCTATTCTGAAGTTTCCAAGTTTTTTTACTGTCGTTATTTTTGGAAGGGGGGACTTTTGTCGTTTGAACTTATAGCAATTACTAAATTTACCACTAAGAAAAACAAATGCGGTCCAAAAAGCATTTCCGTAAACCATTATGCTAAACCATTAATCAACCGAGATAGCCTTACCAACAAAACATATGCATAACAAATTCTCTGCGTCACCATGGCAGCAAGTCACGGAACCAGAACGTTCCTCTGTGATTATCATGAAGACAGACCAGCCGTTCGTTTCTTTCCTTTGCTTCTTTAAAAAATGCTTAAAAATCAGAAAATTACTTTTTCTTAATTCTTTTTGTAGAAAAGGGATGATAGTTGTAAGTTTATGCTGTAAAAATTGCAATGGGTTATGATTTACAGTTTGCCATACATCCATTTTTTTTAATGGATCCCATTGTGAAATAGAGAATTTTGTGAAATTGAATTTCTCGTAATCTAAATCAAAATTAAAAAAAAAGGGCGACAAGGTGCAAAAATTTGGTCATGGCACTACATGCCTACAAAGTTTTGTGGTTCTGTTGCAGTTAGTGAGTGTGTCCGGAACGTGACCTGATAGCACTTTTTTTGCTTACCTTAACTTTGAAATACAATAACTCTTGGAGCGTCGCCAGAATCAAAAAACGATTTATTTCAGCGTGTTCTCCAAACAATTCTCTACATACGATGTAAATTTCATATTTTTGTGTTCAATAAGTTTTGCGCTGCGAGCTAGGAAAGCAAGAGTGTCGTGAAATTTCTAAAACAGCGTCAGCAGCTACTCTTTTTTAGAATAGAGAGATGTATATATACCAGTGGTGTCACATGCCCATTTAGGTTGAGTGTGCGCTGTTACAGGGAAAAAACATGCAAAAATTTTATTATGTATCCTAAGCTGAAAAATTCATGCACTGATTTTGAACATACAAAAGCATTTTTTTTTATTTAGCGGTGATTTAATAAAAAAACCAACGGATTTTTGTTGTCCCAATGTATGTGGATAACAAAAATTGAAATTCTGTTTTTAAATCTGTGCTCATAAACACATTGATTCACACTGTGATGAAAAGACAGAAAAACTGCAGTTCATGGCAGAACATTGTTATGACTCCATGCGATTCCAAACGCAAATGTATGAGCAGTAGTGGTTTTTTAGGTGAGCACACTTTGGGTACTTTAGTCTCTGCATTGAAACCATAAGGAAATAAAAGCATGAGCTGCAGTGCCATCTGGAGAGTTTTGTATCACAGCTGCTTTACATGCCTCTGGTGTCCACTGGCCAAGCAGCACACCTACGGTGGCGAATATTACTTACTATGTTTTGTTTACTCAACGGAGCAACAAACCTTCTACACTTTACGAAAACACTGTATAAGGGAATTAATTTTAGCCACCATGCAAAGCCTTAGGACAAACTTTGGTGAGTTTTGCTATTCAAAAACATAATAGCCGCCCTTGTGGCGCAGTGATATAAGCGATGGCTTCTGATCATTCGTCCAAAAGGGGTCCGAGCTCGAATCCCGGTGAGGTATGGATTTTGTGTTTGTCTTACGGCACTGGCTCTCTCTGACCTGGAACCAGTGATCCTAAATTAGGGATGAGCGACTGCTTATAGCCCATTGAGTTGCTCACGGTGGCCGTTAAACCTTCAATAAATCCCCCCCCCCCCCAAAACCCCATAATATAACAGCAGCTCGTATCACAATGTTGAATTCATGCTCCATGAGATCGCAAGCAGTGCTCTATTCAGCTAGCACACCCTGAGAGATGAGCTGTAATGTTTGAAACCAGAGGGAAATAAAAATGTGACCTGCAGCGCCATCTAGGGAGTGCTTGTACCCAGTTGCTGAGCATCGTCAGATGTTTTGTCATGAAACAGCACACCCGAGGAACTTCACCCACATTGTCCTTTTCTGTTGGGAGAAAAGGTACCTGTCTTCCTAAACCCCTTTAAAATCATATTAACAGTACCCAAACCAACATCACACTCATTGGCAGTTTGCCTTTGAGTCATGGATATGTGCTGCAAAAGAGTACATATTTCTGAAGGCTATCTTGGAGCTGTATCCATTTTGTGTCTACGTGTTCACACTAGAAAAAAATGGAAAGCACTATTAAGAAACATCGTAAAACCACACTGAAACTAGCCAAAACTAACATTATTGCAAACTAAAACAACAGCCAAGACTCATAAACCGGAACAAAAACTGAAGTTATTGTGAAATAAAACAAAAACCAAACCCAAACCAAAAGCTTGACAAGAATTTCTGCTTGTTTACATTAATTTGTTTGCTACTGTATTTTTAACAGATGTTGCATATTTATTTACCATAATCTTTTTTTACTGTAATTAACTGTAATTTTGTTTTACTGGATTATAGGTGAAAATGTATGGCAGACTGTAATAAGTTTAGTGAAGATTTGTTTCTATTAGCCTGCATTCTCAACAAGATCTTCAGTTGATCAAGCATGAATTACCGAACCACAGGGTTCCTGTGGAATTGACAGTCCTTTACAGATGTCAGATGTCAAGGAGCAACTTTACTTACCTCCATTTGCAGCGTCAGCTCACACTCTCACATTGCTCAAATGTCAGGATTTTCTACTGACTTAAGAAAAAGGTAAGCACAGTTCCCAGTCTTCAGATTGGAAAATGGTAAAGCTGGGCAAGTCACAAATTGACATGTCCAGTCTTACCAGTAAACCATTACCAGTTTTACAATTACTGTAAGAAACATAAGGTGTGTGTGTGTGGCAAGTAGTGGGAAAGGAAATATCTTTCCAAGTGGTGCAACTTGCCCATCTCAGTAGTGAACATGAATGCAATTAAAAAAAAAATAGCCATTCATTGGAAACCTATCCTAAAAAAAGGGGGGAGGGGGTAATTGCCTTGGAAAACGAATGGCTGAATACTGAAGAAGTCATAAGTATGAGAGAAAACACATAACTTTAATGGTCTAATTTCATACAATTTTTTTGTACAGTAGTTCTTTTTTTGCCAATAGTCGGTGCCTTATTCCTCTTCAGCCACAGGAAGTAATGTTTCAAGTTTTTTAATGATAATTTTTTTCATACGAACTCACTTCATGTATGTTGAAAAATTACAGTATCCTCAGCTGGAAAACCAACATCCACTTTATTTTCGCTCATACAACTGTCAAAATCACTGATTATCATAGGCTTCAGTTATCAGCACAGCTGCCCTCTGGCACCTAAATGGGGGACGAGGGAATCTGGCACAAGGTCACAAAATTATTGCGTAATATGTGGACCGAACCCAGGAAAAGGGAATGTTTTTTCTGCAGCCACACTGTCATGATTTACAAATCCTCCTACTGATTCACTTATATGCAATAGTGAAAAACATCAAATATGAAAGTTTTGTGACCTTTTGCTTGTTATATCACAACTATACTCCCCCCCCCATGGGAAGGTGCAGTTAGGAATAGCTTTAGCACTTGTCCCAGTGCGACAATATTTGTTGACACCCCCACAAGCTTTGGGGGGGGGAAGGTGACCACCCCCAAACTCAGTGAGATATAAACAGTGGCCTAGGAGGGGAGAAACCCGGTGCCGTAAGACAGACACACCATCCATACCTCACTAGGTATTTGAATTCAGACCTATTTCTGATGAATGATTAGAAGCTAACTCTTCATACCACTTGGCCACCAGGGTGTGCTGGATTGCATATTTTTTCAGCCACAAATGAAATATGTACAATATAACTTAATAGTCATGAGCATTGATCCCAAGGTAAACACCAAAAATAGCACCCTTTCCTCACACTTAATAGTAGCAGTACTCTATTGTGAGGATTTGGTTCAAATCATTATAGTCATTTGTTGTGAATTTCAATACTCGCAGGGTATTCTTTTGTTTCATATACTGTACCACACACACAGAAAAAGTTCAGCTTTGTGTCCCCTTGAACTTGGTGTCTGGGGTAGCAGCATTGCTTGTACCACCCTATATCCAGCCCTGGGTGCAGTGTCTGGGGTGGCAGCATACTTGTACCACCCTATATCCAGCCTGGGTGCAGTAATGGGTAATAACTATTACTGTGATAATCAGTTGTTTTGTTTGTCATATGGCCATAAACAAATCGGATGTTGGCTTTTCAGCTGAGCATATTGTTGCTTCTGTACATTCAAGAAACAGCAAAAAAGCCTTTGAAATATTATTTTCTTGATGACCAATTAAGCATAGACTGTCATAATAAAAAGAGCATTCTCATGCATAAAAAAAGCCTGAATGAGTATGTCCAACTTGTGAACAATCACCTAATTCCTACATGCAAAAATGTTGCTAGGGTGGGGGGATAAACTCATCATTTTGGGAGCTAGAAATGTTGTCATCATAATCCATATAGCCATCTTTGAAAATTTCCACATCCTTCAGTGAAAGGTGAACCAGCATCTCTTGATTATTGTCTAAATACTCAATTTGAGAATGAATAAAAAAAACAAAACAAAACAGGAGAGCTATCAAAAGAAGATCCAAATCCAAAGTGACCAGATTGAAAAGCCCCAAACAGAAAGTAACCTGAGTAAGAAGCTGCTGTGAATCATCAAAGCAGAAGAGAAAGTACATGACAAAAAGGTGCACAGGAGTTTTAAGGGAAGAAAAAAGTTAACAAGAGGCTACAAATGCTTATGTTTAGATCTTTTGGAACATACCATTACAAAACAGTTTAGTCCCAGTTATAGTATGCTTGTGGAACAAAATATGAAGAGTATTTAACACAGTGGTAAATTTTTACAAGTCAGATGTACCTTTTTCTTACAATGTTTCTGCTCGAGAATGTTTTTTTCTTTCTTTTATGTATAAAAGTATGTAGTGCCTTCTTTTCATTTCTTATGCTGGAAATAATATTGTATTGTTTTTTTTTTTCTATTTGCATTTTTTGATCTATGTATATGGATTTATGATACATGCATCAATGAGTCTGTGGCATGCTTAAGGGGAAAGCCCAAGGTATATAGATTAGAGAGAGGTAGGCCCGTCCGCAAGTCAACTGGTATTGGCTGACCTCCACGGCACACCCGTGACGTCAACGGTGCGCTGGATCGGAGCAGGACTAGTCCGACTGACCTGAGAGAAGTTTCTGTAAAAACGTATTTACAGCACCACGCAGTTTACCCCTAAAAATTTGCATTTCTTCTGAGTGATTAAAACAAATTGCATAAATGAAATAAAAAGGAAATGCAGTAAATAAAAATAAAAATATGAAATAAATAGGGGATGTAGTAAATAACGCCCAGAAGGAATCGCGACTCGTTCGCAAAAAAAAAAAAAAAAAAAAAAAAATAACCAGTTTCATTCTGTTGATAGCTAGCCAAAGTTTTTGATTTGATGCCATGTCTATTTAGTAAATAATCAAATGGCGGCAACAACTACTCATCGCCTTTTTTAGTTAATGCTTATTTTTACTTAATTAACTTTTGGACAATAACACTAGTGTAATGAAAGTGAAATTGTAATGAAAATAAAACTTGTTTAAAGTTTCCGAAAAGTTTGAGTAGTAAACAATATAAATGGAAACGTACCTTGAATAAGAATTCTTGTTTTTCCTCGTGTACTTTGTTTCTCATTCACTAAAGCTGCACTTTTCATCCACTGTTTGGCCTTTTTCTTTGTTTTATTTGCCACTTGCGTTTTTAAGGTCTGATTTAAGAACTTCACTCAGATGAAAATTCGAAGCCTTGAATACAACTTTAAAGCTTTCTCGTCAACATGAGGATACAATTTTTTAATTCTTCGAATAAGCATTTAACTATTCCGTTTTGTTTTTTAATTTGACTCCGTGAATTATCGTAAAGTGCTCCTCAAAACGTTTGATTAGTTCAAACCACTGATTAGATGGCTCTGTAAGTCCTCTGTTCACTGCTTGTAACCATGATGATTTATCTTTCTCTTCAGTTGCTTCTTTAGCCAGTAAGGGTAATTTAACGTGAAAGGATATGTATCCTGCTATGTATTTCAAAGCATCTTCCTCTTCCCCCCCCCCAGTGCCACATCCTGAATGCATTCGTTACTTGTTTGACCATTCATATTTACAAATCCCAAGTCAGTACTTTCGGGAAATTCTGTGGCGACGTTTTGTTTCAAGTCAGGTTGCAAACCTTTTAAACAAAGAGTTGTCATGAAAGTTCCGTCGCTATTTTTTACGTTTGAGTGTGGAGAAGGCCCAATGAGTTTGCCACTCAGTATCAAAAGGCGCAATCTATACTTAAATTCACTGGGCAAAGGATGATCATATGCATGTCCCATACCTCTGATTTGTGAAAATAAATTTTCCAGGCAATCTTGGCTTAATCTAGTGGTGAGGAGGAAATGAATGCCTACACCACTTTCAGTTATATGCTCATAAAGGCTGATTAGAGATGTTATGGAAACAATAAAACCTTGCTGAAATGGCAAAAGATGTTTTTTTTCGCACACTCGCATTTGCGTTATCGAAACTTTCATGCTTTCCAGAATGTTTTTCTGTTCCTGTATATTAGTATCATAAGGTCGCCTTAGACGAACACCGAGAATTTAGTACGTCAAATGAGTCATTCACAAGTTGAATGAAGTTTGCTACTTCTGTTTCATTTGGGAAAATGTACCTAATCGCTGAGGCAATGTGATGCGAAAAAGTTGGGCGGCAAGTGAAATGTTCATTCGTTCAACACCTCTAACATTGACATAAGTAATACTGAATTTAGGGCACAGTTTCAGTTCTCCCTTTTCTTTCTCAAGGAGAGTTTGGAAAATATTTTTATTGATGACAGTTCCCGTTTTAAGCTTTATCCCACTGTTGAGTAAGTGGTTTCATAACAGCTTTAGAAGATGAGGCACATCAGCAAATACAAATATAGGCCTTGCATTATCCACTGGGTTCAGAAAAGAAGTTTTGTATAAGTTGATGCCAAGTGTTTTCCACAGTGACTGGTTACTGCCACCCAAATCCGATGTCATGGCAGCAATCTGGAATCCAATTTTTTCGATTTCTGTAATGATGTGAAATAAGATATCTTTCATCATTCTGCAAACAAAATCATAAAAAACAGGTTGTTTCCATGAATATGTCAAGCCCCTTATCATGACAACTTGAATAGATTTATGAGGACCCATGACTGTATCTTCAGCATGATCGCACACCATCTTTCCATCAATACTCATTTCATCCATTAATAAAACGCAAAATCTTTCAAATCAAGTTAGATTTTTGGCATTCACAGCCATTATTTGGAGGACTTCCCAGAGAAATCCTGGAGCAAACTTAACGTGATACACCCATTTTTTTAAAGTACTTATACTAGGCAATGGAATATGCATTTGGCTCCGAATGAAAGAATATGAATGCTTTGAAAGCCGCGCAGAGTCAGAGCCCTAACTATATATCTTCTGGTGCCCAGTTAGTTCTTTTTCTCGTTAAAAGTGCTCGCACTTGAGTTTCAGAAAAACTCCCCATAACAGGGCATTTACTTCATTTGAAATCATTTTCTTTCCTTCTGCTGTGTTATTTTTCTTGGGTTTTATCTGTTGTAATTTGGAAATTCTAGAAGACATCGTACGAATCTTCATATATAAATGTTGTGCCCTATTTTGCCAAAATATACACTGTTTCCTTAAACTGCCATTGGATTTAGTGAGGTCATTTACTCGGGCATTCAGTTCAGCAATTTCCTGGTTATTCATTTCAATATCCTCTATTGATAAAAATGGCAGATTATTACTATTATCTACTTCAGGCTGCACATCTTCTGTAGGCGAACATAACTTTAGTCTTTTTGGAGGAATATTCTCAGTAACTTCTACCGCATGACGTTTTAGTTCTCTGTTGTGAAGCCTCTTCATTCGTTTCTTGCATTCTGGTACAAGCGGTGAAGTCGTTTTGCAAATACTTACATGAGGTACAACACCTTTCTTCAATCATTTCTTACTATTACCTGCCAATAACTCACTTTTCAGATCTCTTATAAAGTCTTCATCCGCGAAATGCGATGAACATATTCTTGCATTTTCAACATTGAAAACATCTTCACGACAACACGCATTCAACCACGCCTTTCTTTGAAGCACATCTTTCGGAAAACGATGATATGTAACACCCGAAGCAGTTTTTTCGTGGTTTTTACAACTTGCAACAGCGCAGCCTGGCATGGCTTTTAGAAAACGTTTATTTTGTTATCCAAGCAAACACGTACTTACACTATACGTAAGATACAATGTAATTAAATATATTTTAACTACACGTTAAGATAACTATTTACAAAGATGTACAAAGAAAATTTAAGCAAAACCACATGCAATATGTGTGTGTTAGCAAATAATCAACACGGTAACAAGCCAACGAGCAACGAGTATGACTAAACACAATGAAACACGAACGGCGATCTTTTGCTCCCAGCGCACCGTTGACGTCACAACAACAGCGCTCCCTCACCACAAGTTGCCACTGCATCCTGAAAACTGGTTCTCTGGCCTACCTCTCTCTCTACATACCTTGGGGAAAGCCAGCATCTAGTTTATTTATGTTTGTTTCCGTAGCGAAATTTCATTGTAGCAAAATTTCGCTTTCTTTTCTTACCTGCTATTGATGACAGATTTAAAATGATGTGTCCAGGGCTCAATTTCGACCAGTAGTTAGTAGAAAATTGCTAGCAAGCAAATGCATTTTGCTAGTGATAAAAAGTAGTTCTAGCAAAAGGTGCTGGTGGAAAAATTTTGAATGTTTTAGTGTGAACTGTAAAGTGCCACTGCATTGCACGTGTGGAATATTTTAGACACATACAAAAAGGAACAACTTTTTTCTGAAAATGGATGTTTCTTGAAAAGTACAAACATTACAAAAATGTTATGGCTCTGGTAGAAATATCCAGTATATTTCCCTTATCTACTTCTGCATGTGAGGTTGGGTTCAGTTTCATGAAGAGAATGCAGGGTGATTGGAGGGGCAGTTTAAACTTACAGACATTGAATGCTCTCCTGAGTACTGAGGTTGAAGGTCTATCCGAAGACAAGTTTGACCCCAGGCATGCTGTTTTAAAGTGGTATGATGAAAAGACCCGAAACCCAGATCGTAAGCCATACGGAAAATAACTTAAGATTTTGTATAGTGTTCTTAAATTTTGTGAATAAAGTTAAATAAATTTTTTTTTTCAAATATTTGCATTCGAATTAAATTGTTAGAATTAATCTGTCAGGTCATGAAAAGGTGAGTTACATCTAAAATATTTGTAGTCTTTTCAGAATTACAATGTGACAGTTACAGGGAGTAAAATCAAAATTTTTCGTGATTGACTAACGGAGGGGGACATGTTAAAGTTTTTTTTGTATAATGTTAATAAACTTTCGCTAGTAGATAATGCAATTTGCTAGTAAAAAATAAGGCCACTAGCAAGTGTTGCTACTACTAAATAAAAATGAAATCAAGTCTTGGATGTATCTCCCATCAATAGCAGGTATGAAAGGAAGCAAATTTTGCAACCCCATCGAAACACAATGGGATTGTAATCTGTAGATATCCTAGACCAAAAGTTACCAACCCCCTCACTAACACATCTGCAATTCAGCTCTTCTTTCAATCTTGAGGTCACATTTTAGCTTGCGCAGTTGAACTTTCATAGCTACCGTCTATACTCGTGTATAGGTCGACCCCCGATTTTTATCTGAATATTTGCAGTTTTTGTATATCCCGTGTATAAGTCAACCCCCAAATTTTTATGTGAATATCTGCAGTTTTTGTATACCTACCTATCTTGTGTATAAATAAAAAAATAAAAAATATTTTCCGAGGATGCGCCCGCATGCGGAAATATGAACCTACTATTTATTGTTGTAGCTGGCTCTCGCAATGTTGCTTGCGGCAGTTTCCCGCAAAATGTGGGTGGAATTGAGGCACAATTCTGGGAAGATGATAGGGCTAACCACCCTGATTAGAGAGTTTTCAGTGGAAGGTTACACACTTTAACAATATATGAACCCACTTTTGCACATTGCCCCCCCCCTTCTCCCACTTTTTTGTGAGCGAGTTTTCTGCAGTTACTTCATTCATGGAGAGTAAAGCATTTGCTCCCTGCAGCAAACAAATCGTGATGCATTTACCAAACGTCGTAAAGCACATCGTTATTTAAAAAGAAAAAAAGAAGAAAAAAAAACACTTCCTGAAACATATTTAGAAAGCATAAATAGGTCTTGATGTCAACCTGATAGTTTTTTTTATCCCATAAAGAATATGCATGCTGTAAAAAATAAATGTTTAACTTTTGAAGTTTTCAATGGATCTCTTCAAAATTTAAAATTAATCTTTATTTTGATGTATTGTGGACACTGTAAAATTTGCACACAACTATTTAAAAAATTGAAGAAAATTTGTTCTATAAAATTTTCTCCCACACCCTGTGCAGCGTAGCAGCTATCGGTCGACTGTTGAGCTGGACGAGTGTGTGATTGACAAAGAGGTCATTTATCTACTCCCGATTTTCATCCCCCTCTCCACCGTGTTTGTGACAAACAATCGGCTTTAGTGACAAAACCAAACATCGCCCCATTCAGTAAAGATGCAATCCTTTTTGCTTGCTCTTAATCTTTAGAAAAGGTTACTATTTGTTTGATTTTTTAGAGCTGGGGCATATGCAATTTAATAACAAACATAAGTAGGTTGTTAAACTAATGCACTTTTTTACTATCAGTGGCAATGTTATTCTGAGCGATTGGCCAAGTTTAAACACTTTCATTTTCAGGATGCATTGATCAAGTTACCACTGTTCTGTAGATTTTCACCCCTCTCTTCTCCGATGTCGCTAAGCAGGGGCAGTGGTCTCCTTTTTCAATAGTCTGTTCTTTTCTCTCTTCATCCCCCCGTCGAGAATTGAGCACAGTCGTAGGTCACGGCACGGTGCAACTTAAACTACTGGCTGACGTGTTCACCTCCTTCCTCTGGATGATTTACCAGCAGGGCAGTCAAGGCCATATTAACAGATCTAAAATGGACTTTGAGACATCCTTGCGAAATGAGTCTTTCTATTAGTGAATAAAAAATATTCGTATATATAAAATCAAGAAAATTCTTAGCAATAACTTTCTTCTGTACCATTAACACCTGAAAAATGACTAAATATACAACTGCAAATGAACTGATGGCGCAAAGGGCTAAGTATGCGCATTTCCATAAGGCATCAATATTTTGGTTTTCAACCTATCAGAAATATTTTCCGTGTGTAGTTCGGCCCCCTAAGTCGACCCCCTAAGTTCGACCCCCTAATTTCGACCTAAATATTTCATTAAAAAAAGTCGACCTATACAAGAGTATATACGGTATATCACATTTCATTGGTGTCAGGGTCGTTTCTTACATTCTTCAAAATTTGAATATGTAAGAATAATAAAAATAAATATTATTTATGAAAAACTAAACAGTTGAAATACTTACTATTGCTGCTTCCATAGTTTAGTAAACATTTGCTTCTATGGCTCACATATATTGTTTCATTGGTTTTATAACAAAAACATTCATTAATCCACCTACCTAAGTACCACTCAATGTTAGGAATAAGTAAACTTTGCTGTTTGTTGTTATGATGTAATTCCACTTAGTATTTACTAGATTGTGGCTTGGTGTGGTCATGAGTGATGCAAATAAATACAATGTGTTGTATATAAATAAATGTATTCTCTAGAATCACTCATTTTCAGTGATGCAGGTCTAAGAAAAAAAGTGCCTTAGCGGTAATGTTAACACGTTCGTTGCTATATCTTGGTTTCCTGTTGTTAACATGTTCATTCTTCTCTTTGTTTCCTGTTGTTAACATATTCATTCTTATCTTTGTTTCCTGTTGTTAACATGTTCCTATTTACTTCATATTCATAAATATTGCGTGGTTGAGTTGCTAAGTTTTATATGGTTGAAGATAGTAATTAACACGTAATAAGCAAATAATTCTTGCGATCCGTAAATATGTCTAAGAAACTTTTATTGTTCTCTTCATTTAATTCCCTGCAAAGGTTGTCCGTTAGCTGTGCTATGTTTGCTTGCTGTTCCGCTTAAAACTTCCAATTCCTTTTTCTTATGTCCCTCTTTCGATCATCTCTCCCGCTGTCGAGAAATCCCCTAACCTGCCGGTCCACCTAAGACCTCCCAGCCTATCCTGGGGCAATTCCTTCGTCCTGCTATGTGTGACCGCTCGCTTTCAAAGACCAGAGACCACTCTCTTCTCGCCTCCTCCTCCCCTGTCTCCCAAAACTGCCCTTAAGCAATCCGAAAGTTCCTCGTGAGAAAGAATGACACCTCCCTCAGTAAATCTCAAACCTCGGAAGTAAAATGTGAGGGGCTAGAGCATTTGTCGGCAGCATCGAAATTGAAATCTGTAAAGCATCAAAAGAAGTGTGATAGAGTTAATCTTCATTCAACATACAAAGTGCAAATACTAAGCTCAGACACATTGTCATCTTAGCAAATTAACCGTGCATCCGGTGTCTAATGGGGAACTGACTCTGAGAAATTTCTCTCACGCTTTGTGGAGGCAAAGGAAGGGGAGCACGAGATGGAATAAAAGTTGCAATATTGAGATTTTATATGAGATACTACAGCCTAGTATAAAATCTCTGTAACAATACTTCCTCTTTGCGAAAAAAAAAAAAAAAAAGAAGAAATGAAATGAATGCAATTCGTGGCACTTTTTAGCTCAAAGTCTAACTCCTGCCCTGTATTCGATTCGATGCTAAAGCTGAGTTTAGGACAACCTTGTGATACATAAATTCAATTAATGTACACATTACATAGCTTTTTACCTACATGCGGAGGTTTATCAACACAGGATATTTTTGAAGTTTGGCAAATTCATGTCTCATATTTACATTGCTGAGATACTGCAGGCCAATTCCTTTATGACAATTGAATTAAACATTACTTGATACGTAAGTGAAATAGATCATATGAACAAATGGTTTAACAAATCGTTTTCAGTAATAAGAAAGGTGTACTAGCCGTTGACGGGTTTCAGAAAAATTTCCAGCATTACACATACGCAAATTGAATTATTCATCACAGTTAAAATAATATGAAATAACACATTTCAGCAAATTGTTATACACTTTCTATTCTACACGATGCCTTGGAAACTTAGATTACAAAGGGGGGGGGAATAATAACGCTTTCATCTTTCTTCAAGTTACATATTTCTCTGAAAATTATCTTTAACTCTCTCTATAGCTAATAAACTTACATTAACCCATAACATGATTTCTCTCGCTCCACTGTGAAAATTATTGAACAACCTATGCTTAAAATTATTCCAATCACTTACATGCTTAAGAGTGCATTTTAAGTACTTTGTACCCATATACACTGTTTCTCACGTTATAATTAAACATATATCAACGGGTCAATCCTCCAATGCCTCCCGTCAAAATTTCAAACCATTCATGATAAAAATTATAAGTTGTAATAAAACATCTATTAAAAACAGAATCTTTAAGCATAACTTACGTTATTGGATGCATATTGCTGATTGATAGTCTGATAAACTCGTAATCCTGTTCAGGCTGTAATTTCATTGTCTGTCGTAATGCAATGTCTTTTCAAATTTTGTACCTTTTCCAACATGAAGTCAGTAAGGTCATTTTGAAGTCAAACATGAAGAAAATTGAAGATAGTGACAAAGAAATTAAATTTCGAATGAACAAAGGAAGTTTTTTTAAAACATTCTAAAAAGGACAAAGCGGGATAAGCTCGACGGTAGAATTTATCGAAGTATGTTAAAATCAATAAAATCACATGAAGTAGGCTTATATTGTACTTATGCTTTCAACTTATGTAGGTTGACTATTGAAATATCTTAAAGAAAGTTCAAAAACACAATAAAAGAACCTGTCATGAAGCAAGTCGAAGTACGATAGACCCTAAAATGCAAAAGGGGAACAATGGCGGGAGTTGACATCGATAACACATACGTTCCTTTCCGACCGGTTTTGATTGTATAAACTTCAGTCATTATTAAGGTATGTCATCCAGTGCATCTGCACCTGTTCATCGATGTTTGATTAGGCCTTACGTCCGTGTTTCTACATGTCGGAGAGATCGCGCACGCACATGGCGGAATATGACATTTTGGTCTAAAAGTGCCATCGTGTTTTTAAGGTCGGTTTGGTATTCTTTAGATATTATTTTCTTTCCTTTCCTTTCTTTTATCTTCTTTTTCTGAGTTAGTCCTAAAATTCTTTATTTTTTCTGTTTTCTTTCTTTTCTGTTTTTATTTCCTTTTCAATAAGATATTTCCATGCATAGCATAAATCGATCAGTGTATTGTAATTACAATTTTTGCTCTTGGTCTTTTCAATTATCACTGCTTCTGAAGTTAATATTTGCTGGTGGGTCTTTAATGTTGTTATTAATTTCATGTTCTCCCAGTCAGGATAAGCTTGGTTCTGTATGCAATGCTGTATCAGTGCCGTCTTCTCTTCACGCTTGTTCCAATTTGAGATATGTTCATCAAATCTTGTACCTAATGGTCTTCTGGTACTACCTGATGTATAACTTATCGGGACAATTTTCTTTTTTTTTGTTGCAGTTGCATAGACACCTGCTTTGTTTAACGTAGATCCCATTTCATGGCTTTTTGTCAGGTCTTTTGAAATATAATTTACTGTCTCAGCAAGAACCATGTGATGCTTCTGGCATTCCCTCTTAAGGATATCTGATATTGGTGGAGTATATGGAAACCTTCCTATATATTTTTTATTATTAATAGTAGTTGTTTTATTTATACTATTATTCTGATCTTTTATTTTTTTTGTGAATTGACATTGTAATTAGGGATTTCTTATAGCCAAAATTAGTAGCCAAGTTTATTATCCATTTTAGTTCTTTCTTTTCAGATTCTCTTTCAGATGAGTGTGAAATATCTCTACGAATATAAAAATAAAATGCCGAAACTTTATATTTCTATGGGTGGTTGGAGTTACATTGTTGAATGATAGCTGGAACATAAGATGGTTTTGAAAAACGGAGTATTGTATTTTAGAGTTCTTATTAAATAAAGACATATCCAAGAAATTTAATTGTTGATTTACTTCTTTTTCTATTTCCATGCATTTACTTCTTTTTCTATTTCCATGGGATGGGTTGTGCTGCAGATTTGGTAAGCCATGAAATGGGATCTATGTTAAACAAAGAAGGTGTCTATGCAATTCCAACAAAAAAAGAAAATTGTTCCAATAAGTTATACATCGATAGTACCAGAAAACCATTAGGTACAAGACTTATTGAACATATCTCAAACTGGAACAAGCGTGAAGAGAAGACGACACTGATACAGCATTGCATATAGAACCAAGCTTATCCTGACTGGGAGAATATGAAATTAATAACAACATTAAAGACCCACCAGCAAATATTAACTTCAGAAGGAGTGATAATTGAAAAGAACAAGAGCAAAAATTGTAATTACAATACACTGATCGATTTAAGCTATGCATGGAAATATCTTATTGAAAAGGAAATAAAAACAGAACAGAAAGAAAAGAGAAAAAATAACAAAGAATTTTAGGACCTACTCAGAAAAAGAAGATAAAAGAAAGGAAAGAAAATAACATCTAAAGAATACCAAACCAACCTTAAAAACACGATAGATGACACTTTCAGACCAAAATGTCATATTCCGCCATGTGCGTGCGCACAATCTCTCTGACGTTTAGAAACATGGATGTAAAGCCTAATCAAACATCAATGAACAGGTGCAGATGCACTGGATGACATACCTTGATAATGACTGAAGTTTATACAGTCAAAACTGGTCGGTAAAGGAACGTATATAAGTCATCGATGTCAACTCCCGCCATTGTTCCCCGTTTGCATTTTAGGGTCTATCGTACTTTGACTTGCTTCATGACAGGTTCTTTTATTGTGTTTTTTAACTGTTTAAAGATATTTCAATAGTCAACCTACATAAGTTGAAAGCATAAGTACACTATAAGCCTACTTCATGTAATTTTATTGATTTTAATGTACTTCGATAAATTCTACCGTCGGGCTTATCCCGCTTTGTCCTTTTTAGAATGTTTTAAGAAAACTTCCTTTGTTCATTTGAAATTTAATTTCTTTGTCACTATCTTCAATTTTCTTTATGTATGACTTCAAAATTAACTTTATTGACTTCATGTTGGAACAGCTACAAAATTTGAAAAGACATTGCATTACAACAGACAATGAAATAACAGCCTGAATAGGATTATGAGTTCGTCAGACTATCAATCAGCAATATGCATCCAATATAAAATGTAAGTTATGCTTAAAGATTCTGTTTACAATAGATGTTTTATTACAACTTATAATTTTTATCATGAATGGTTTGAAATTTTGGCAGGGAGGCAATGGAAGATTGACCCATTGATATATGGTTAATTATAACGTGAGAAACAGTGTATATGAGTACAAAGTACTTAAAATCCACTCTTAATCATTTAGACCACGTATTGGATATATGTCATATATTATATAAACATATACTGTTCAAAACACTTACATGCTGTCTGTCTGAAACACTAAATGTCTCTTACGAAAGGAATGATTTCTAACTTTCAAATACGTTGACTACTAAATAACCTGGGTGACCTTACTCATCACCTGAACCATGAAATACATAAAATAAACCAAAAAAATCAAAATGAGATATCAAGAATTCGAGCATGCAAAAGTTCTTGTATGAAAACATAGAGAGTTCGTATGTGCTGAGTAAAAGTAACCGTTTCGTAATCAGTTCAGTGCATATTTGCATTTTTTAAAAGTTTTGTGCTACTAAAGTTTCAAAATAGTATCATTGTAGATCACAGTTGATATACCAGAAATTGTCTGTTAAAATCGTGCTCGTGAGTTCATGTATTGACCAATATACATATTGTTAAACAAAGCTCATTTAAAAAAAAGGTGTGTCTGATATAGTTTATCAAGACGTTCGCATAAATGCATAAGTTCTCTACTGTTTGCTGATAAACAAGAGTTTATTTTCAGCTTTTATGAGCATTATATTTTGCATGGAATTCACAATAGAAATTAATATAGTAGCACCTGTGTGAAATCGAAGATCACGTTTCATCTGCATGAAATTTTTTGCATTATACACATACACACATGATAGGATAATACTGTGTTCATTGTCCTTTTCCGTTCCTGTAATGTTCTGAGTTAGCAAATTTCACCTGTATGAATGATTGGCTTGGCGTTATTTTGGTTTGTATTTGACTTTTGTCATGTTCCACATCATGAACTGCACGAATTTAAGGGAAGTTCGCATGTTGCAGTGTTTGGTAATCTGGGCTCATTTGAGTTGTAAGGAAAGAGGATTGCATAGATGATCTGTGATTTTTGTTATGAGTTTCACAATTCAGTTCACCTAAGAGTGATTTTTTATTTTTCACATTAGGAAGAATTTCATTTACAGTTTTGGGTTTAACTGATGACTCATTTTCAACACTTTTGTCTAGATTAGAATTTTCTGTTAGGGATTGTTCACTAGTGGATTCATCTTTCACGCAGTCAGCTTCAGCTTTGTGCTGATTTATCTTAGAAAGATCAGGAATGATTTCTGTAGGCTTCACATTAATTATCCTAGAAATACTTGTAGGAACTTTGTCATTTTCCTTCGAATCCTTAGAAACATTATTCCCATCATCAGAAGTATTTTGAGTTTCATGAGTGATAGTTGGAATAACAGTTTCAGGCAAAATAATTTTCCTATCAATTTCTGTCGCTAGTGGTTCATTAGTAACAAATGCAGGTATACTATTAATGATAGGAAGAGCACTTGTGTTTGTAGTTTCAGAATTTTCACTAGAGCATGCTTTACTCTCTTCTTCCAGGCATATACTTCACGCATCTGCCTTGTTACATGGCGGGCTTTGCAGAGGGCCATTTTCATATGCGTTGAAATACGGGGAGGGAGAAGTTGTATCCATTACGACGGAATTCAGGCCCATGAACGCCGTCGGTCTTAGTTTAAATCCTGCTGGTTTCTAAAGTTGGCTGACCGCCCCGATTGCTGTGCCTCTGTTCTAAGTCGCTGCTCTTGCGAGTGCGGGGGATATGAAATTGGATCAGGGATGATTTCATAGTGTTGGATGTGATTAGGCCTAGTTTCATGATGCTCATAACGCCTGGTTTCATAACGACCTGGATATGATTTCTCAGTACAGTCATGTTGGACGCGCCG
Source organism: Macrothele yani (assembly GCA_039090855.1). Lineage (NCBI taxonomy): Eukaryota > Metazoa > Arthropoda > Arachnida > Araneae > Macrothelidae > Macrothele > Macrothele yani. The sequence continues at coordinate 62,748,215 of CM077029.1, forward strand.
AAAAGAGCCACCAGTCCAACATTCTTTGTTGGCTTTATATCTGCTTCTTCAGTTATCTGACCAGTAGCGCTCCATTGGTTCCGAAATTGTATCATTCTGGCCTATATATTTGCCTTGTTTTCCGAAGTTGCAAATCCTTTAATTCCTCCGACAAGATTCTAACGCTTTCGTCCCTTTTGTCAATTTTTCTCAAAATTTTTTCGAGCAATACATCTTTCCTGGAAACTGGCTGGGATGATGTGTAATAAGATTCAGCTACTGGGATGGGTTGTGCTGCAGATTTGGTATAACTCTCTTCGTTAATAGCTCTAATTACTGCTGTTGCAGAATCCTTGGGGATTCGAAGATAATGCCCATCTCCCGAGATCTGGTCTCAAACCTTGTAAGAATAGGCCTAATTTCGTTTGATCTTTGAAATGCCGCAATTGCAGTGTATCATCCAGAGTAACCTTTAAGTAACTATCAGCAAGAGCACTGAATCTCACTGCAAATTCCTTAACTGTTTCATCTTTTCTTTGAAAACAGTTAGAGAGTACCGATAGATGCATAGTTAAAGACTCTTCATCGTCAAAAAGCGCTCTGTTAGTGTTGCTTTAAATGTATCGTAACTGTTTGTCATACACAACACGGGATTTGAACATAAAAAATCAGCTGCGGCTCCTTGCAATTTCGTCCGCGCAATAATTATTTTCTCCATATCTTTCCATCCTGCTAAATTTCTTATATCCTCGATGGTTTGGAAAAAGTAATTAATTTTAAGACTTATGTCTGTAGGATCGTAGTTAGGTATTAGAGATGCAGCGCCTGCAATGAGGGCTGGGATACTATATGGATTCGGTCCAACTACTGGAATTGTTTTGTTTGCCATATCAAAATGATGTGTCAACACTTGTGAAAAAATGAAAATGGAAAGGAAAGTACTTACATTTGGATCCCTGCAACAAACCTTGATGAGTGATTAATTAAGTAGTTTTCCATAGTCCTTTGATGCACAAGTAGAAGTTCATATCAAGCACAGATTTCAAACCTGTATGAAAAGATCCCGCTCTTCGGCTGGCTATAAGCGGCGGTAGAGTCTCTGAGTCACTTAATCCAAAGGCTTGGGGTAAACCGAGTTGGGCGCCAATCGTTAACAAGTTCATTCTTATCTTTGTTCTAGTTGTTAACTTGTAATTCTTAATAAGCCTGTAGTGGTTGGTGATGATAGTAATCAACACGTAATAAGCAAATGATAATAATTGTATGAAAATATGTCTAAGAAACTTTTTTCTTCTCTGTTAATTCCCCACAAAGGTTGTCCGTTAGCTGTGCTATGTTTGCTCGCTGTTCCGCTTAAAACTTCCAATTCCTTTTTCTTATGTCTCGCTTTCGATCATATCTCCCACTGTTGAGAAATCCCCTAACCTGCCGGTCCACCTAAGATCTCCCATTCTATCCTGGGGCAATTCCTTCATCCTGCTATGTGTGACCACTCGCTCTCGAAGACCAGAGACCACTCTCTTCTCGCCTCCTTCACCCCGTTTCCCAAAACTGCCCTTAAGTAATCCAAAAGTTCCCCGTGAGAAAGAACCACACCACCCACAGTAAATCTCAAACCTCGGAAGTAAAATGTGAGGGGCTAGGGCATTTGTCGGCAGCATTGAAATTGAAATCTGTAAAGCATCAAAAGAGGTGCGATAGAGTTAATCTCCATTCAACATACAAAGTGCATATGCTAAGCTCAGACACATTGTCGTCTTAGCAAATTAACCATGCATCCCGTGTCTCTGAGAAATTTCTCCTTTGTGGAGACAAAGGAAGAAGAGCACAAGATGGAATAAAAGTTGCAATGTTGAGATTTTATATGAAATCCTACAGCCTAGCATAAAATATCTGTAACAGTAAACTGGTGAGGTGAAACAAGCCCAGAAAGAAGGCCCTTAAAATTTTCAAAAGAATTTGATTTGTCTGTTATTAGTAGTGTTATTAAAGTTTTATTACTAATTATTTTTATCAACTTTTATTAAAATTGCTTAATTGGAACAATTTAAATAAAAGATAAACATTACGTGGTAGTTAGATGTTATGAATATTAAGTTTCCTTTTAAATACTGTTCTGTCATTCTGTATTGATCAAAATATTGAGTGTAATTAATATAAATCAGTCCCACTGAATTCATGTAACTTATGTGCAGCTCTTGTTAAGATTATGAGGTGGGGGTGGCAGCCAGCACCCATCTTGAGCTACTGCAGGAAGCCAGTGCCTCTGACCACATGGACCCAGGAGCTTCCTTTTGCATTACTCATAAAGAATCATGGAATGGGCTCAGGGGATACTTTTGTTGCAGCCAGTGGTGAGTTTAGATGAAATGCCCTTCTCAACAATAAAACCCTTTCCCCCTTTTTTCGCAGAGAGGGAAAAGTGTTTAGCAACCACTATGAGGAACTTTAAGTGCTATAAGAAGCTGTTCATCCCTAATTTAGGGCCATTGGCTCCAGGGAAGGGAAAGAAAGCAGTGCTGTAAGACAAGCACACTACCCATGTTTTGATTGGAACTCGAACTCATACCCACCCAGACGAACAGTGAGAAGCCTACGCCACTGTAGGGGCCACTTGTCACTCTGTCTACATTTGTGTTTAACTGTTCTGGGTTGCTTTTCCTCATAGCAGTCAGATCCCTCTTACTGTGTGATCCAGCAATTTAGTCTTGTCCTTTCAATACCAACATTCTGTTAAGGTATGAGTGCGCTTTCATGTAAATCAGTGTTCTTTTTACGTGATCATCTAAAACAATTCCTATGCCCTGCTTTACTTCCTAACTAACCAGGAAAAGTGTCTTAGTGCTGCTAAGCCAAGCTAAGGCTCTTCTACACCACTGCTCATTTTATTTCACACCCACAAAGGTCTTGGGGTACAAAAGATACATAGCATGAATTACCTACAAAGAGTACCCTCTCGATTTTTTCCCTCAGAATAGGCGATAGAAGAAGTTTCCAAAGTTTTGCCAAACATTTAAAAAACATATTGCTTTGTATGAATCTTGAAAATGATAAGCAATTATTGTACTGCCAGTTCTACATGGTACATTAGTATAAATATCTTAAAATTATGTTTCTGTTCTTCACATATTGTTTCGGTAATAAGTTTTACGAATCACTGATGCAGAGATTTCATAGCAGTATCATGATAGCTCCTTCTTTTTGCAATGTTATTGGAGTGGCATTCCAGTACTTAATACTGGGTGTCCGAGAATTGTTGGACACATTACAAAATTATGTAAAAAAACAAACTATGAGCATTGTCTGTTTTTCTATGTCGCGTATTACTAACACAGTTTCTATATTTTTGTTTTGCAGAATTGTTATTCCCAGAATCCGATAGATGGCGCTAGGTGTGGCCTGATGAGGAATGTATGAGAAATGCGCAATCAGTAGTCATGTCATCCGCACAGAAGAATGCGATGTGTGTGTGTGTTATGGCTTGCGAAATTAAAGTCTGTCATTAAAGTTAAAAGACAGTACCGTTTAGAGTATGGTTGTAATCCTCCATCAACGAATTCAATTAAGCGGTGGATGAAACTGTTTAAAGAAACTGGCAATGTAGAACATTGTGGAGGAGCCGGAAAGGCATAGCGTTAGCGGTGAGACAGTTGAGCAAGTAAATGAAAGTTTCTGACGAAGCCCCAGGAAATCCGTTCGTAAAGCAAGCAGAGAACTGTGCATTCCGAAATTGACAGTTCACGATATCTTGCACAAGAAACTAAAGTTTCATGCTTATAAAATTCAAATAGTGCAAAAGATGCATTTAAATGATCACGCTCTGCAATACGATTTCGCTGTGGATATGCTGAATCGAGTGGAAAAAAGACGAAAACTTTCTCAGTACTGTAATTTTTGGTGATGAATCCACATTTCATGTATCAAGTATTGTGATTCGTCACAACTGTAGGACACTGCCCCATATCCTACAGGCCCAGTGATGTATTCAGGCATCTTCTCGGGGGTGCTTAGCCCCCCAAAATATTTGAATCCCACCCTGTAGGATTTTGGGTGATCTCCCCTTATGTTTAGTCTAATTGTGTTCGTTTATAACTGAATATTTAGAGAAATTAATTTTAAAAATTAAGAAAATGAGGGAAAATACTATAAAAATAAAAAAATAAAATAAAAAAATGTCCACATGGACTTCAATCTAAAATTTATATCATCCTTCAACAAAACATTAAACAGTCCTTGCTGAAGGAGCAATTTTTCAAGCACCGACAACTCAGACTACTTCCACAATAAAAACCTAATTCTGCAAAGTGCATCATATTTTAGGAGCTGCCATTCAGTTTTATTTCAGTCTTCTGGATGCCGACTTTCCATGTATACGGTTAAGCCTCAGTGTAGCTAACATAAGATTAGTGCTTTGAATACAACAAAATATTTGCTATCTAATTTTTAACAATAGCAAATTATTAGAAATTGTTCCCATAATAAGGTTTTTTTTTTTTTATGGGGGTGGTGGTTTACACTCTGTAACAAAAAAAAAAAAAAAAAAAAATCGAGGCACTTCAAACTGACATCAAAATGGTTAGTTAGTTTTTTTGTTTTTTTTACTACTATTTGCTAATTTAAATAATCTAGAGGGGCTGAAACCAAATGGCAGGGGAATGGGTTACACAATACGTTTTCAGGTAACACTCTAATGATTCCTTAATAATCAGAAATACTCTTGTAGTAAGGTGAGGACATTTTTACCACACTAATGTCTTGGAGGGATTTTCTCCAGCACAGCCTTAACTTTACTGACATCCTCAATATTTTACACCACCCCACGGTGAAATCCGTTGTCCATTACTGAATTAAAGCAAAGATACAGCATTTTTACATTTTTAACCACTTGTAAGTTTAGATTTCTTGGAATCTGCTTGCGATATAAGAGCACAGGAAAAGTTTTGTACTCTATTAAATTTTTTTACTTATATTAATATATATGTAAATAACAAAATTTTGATTATATGTACATAATAATCAGTCAACAAGTTTTAGCCCCCTCGAAATTTGTAATTGCCCCCCCCCCGGGAAAAAACAAAAAATTATTTGAATGCAACACTTGCCAGGCCTCAGTCTCATATAGTATGATGCTCTTAACAATACTGTTATAAATACCCCATTTCCTTTTTCTGATTATTTCTTCATTCCACTAGATTCCATTCAGGTGTTTAACAGCTTTTCTACCCTATGCAATTCCATTTCTTAATTCCATTGTATCTCTACCTTCTTGTGTAATTTTGACACCAAGGTAATTATAATGTCACATCTTTCAATTTCTTCATTATCTTCTAGCTGTAGGTTTGTTTCATTACTTCCAATGCATAAATATTTTGTTTCATTTAAACTCATACTTATAATCCCCATTTTTCAAATTTTGCTTTAATTTTTCTAGGCATATATTCTGAATCATATTTATCTTCTGTGAGAAGAAGTACTTGTTCCTCAGTAAATTGTAATGTAAATACTATTCTTCCATTTAAATTAATCCCTAATTCCTTTTCCATTATTTCAAAGCCTGTTTCATAAAAATACAATAGGTCCGCACCCTATTTCTTGTAAAAACTATGTCCTCACCAGAAAACTCTAAGAAATATCAAACTTTCATAAAAAATAAAAAATATATGTACAAAAATTTGATGAGACAATATTTATTTTCCAGTAGGGGCATAGCAGTGCCCAACTCCAGCACTGTTTCGTATGTGTCTCCAGCAATTTTTAAGATGTAGGCCTGAAACTCAGTTTCTAAATTATTATCTGTAGTTAAACCATATATGCTTTTAATCCACTATTGATTTGTCCAAAATGCTTATACTATCATGTGCTCTGTAATTATTAAACAAAATATCAAATATTTATTCTATGTCTTTTTCAGTTTGTTCCAGAAGAATATCTGGGGTTATGGATGAGAATCTTGGTAAAGAGAGCACTTTTTGTGCCCCCCCCCTCAGAAATCTGCTGATTTAGATTGACATTGTATCATGACATAAGTATAAAATAAATCATTTGAGAGCTTTGTACATTCCAAGAACATCGAGAGAATAGTTTCACCATTATATCCATATTATGTAAGCTTGTGTGGCCACTACGGTACTAGATTTTTTTTTTTTGGAAGTTTACACATTAAAATACTACCTTACAGGATTATGGAACTTATATGGTATTTGCCATAAGCATGTGTGCTTCTTTAGAAGAAGTGAAGCAGTAATCACACTATAGGAATAAATCATTCAAACATTCCATGCTGATCATGTAGCTGCATTATTTCTTCCAGCTTCACAGATGGCTTGAAGTGCTAAAGCAGGTACGTAATGGAGGAACTTTCTTCAAAGATTCCTCTTTTGCCATGTTAGGCAAATCAGATGTCCATTTGGGCTTTGCACCTCATTATGGTCTTTAGTGAAAATTCTGAGGTGACCTTTGAAAATGTGAATACTTTAGGAAATGCATGTAATAGCATTGAAAGAAATCCTACATTCTGCAAAGGTGTTCTTAATACTGAATTCGAAAATAGTGATGTTGCTTATAAAAATCTCCAGAAGATGAAAAATCTTTTGCAGAAAATAATACTTCAAGTAATGTTGCAAGCATGCCATGTGACAGAGAGGAATCTTCCAGTGACACTATTATTAGTTTAACTTTTCAGCAAAATGATGTTTTGAATGATGATGTTTCCACTGATGAGTTTTCAGTGTATGAATGTGATGTGTGCAAACAAGCTTTTACCGAGGTATACGAGTTGAAACTTCATATTGCATTGCACTCTAGAGAGGAGACTCTCAAATGCAAGTCTTGTGCACAGATGTTTGCTTCAGAAGCAGAATTAGCTAGTCATTCTCATACCTGCACAACTGACAAGCAATTTGCATGCACAGTTTGCAAGAAAACATATTCAACAGTCCTGGACTTGAAGCACCATGAAAGGTTTCACTTGGAAGGAAACCCTTACAAATGTGGGAAATGTGTAAATTCGTACACAACAATGGCAGCTTTGAGACAACACTCTCTTTCACATACAGGAGAAAAACCGTATCAGTGTGAAGTTTGTGGGGAATCATTTTCAAGGTTTGCATTGTTGAGGGAACACATTCTTGGACATGCCAGGAAAAATCTCGAGGCATGCCCAGTATGCCAGCAAAAGTTTCCAGAAAGTGCCAAGTGGAGAGATCACATGATTGCCCACATTAAAAAGAAGCTTTTCAAATGTGATTCTTGTAAGAAGTCATTCAGCCAATTGAAGCTCTTGAGAGAACACATGTTTGCACACACCGGAGTGAAGCCGTACAAGTGTGATATCTGTAAAAGGGCATTCCGACTGGAGAAGTACCTGAAAAGTCACATGTTTAATCACACAGGGGAGAAACCATATCATTGTGAAGTGTGTAAGAAGTCTTTCATATTTGAGACTTCGGTTAAGAAGCACATGAGGACACATACAGGAGAGAAGCCATACACGTGCCAGGTATGTAAAAAATCTTTCACGCAGTCGGGAAATCTGAGCCATCACATGCTTAGCCACACAGAAGAGAAGCGTCACGAGTGCAGCATATGCAAGAAATCGTTCAAACTGAGTGCTTACTTGCGTAGCCACGTACGTACACACACTGGCGAAAAACCGTACAAGTGCAAAATATGTGAAAAATCATTCACCCAATCAGGCCACCTCAGTCATCATGTTCTCACTCATAGTGAAGAGAAAATGTATCAGTGTGACATATGTAAAAAGTCATTTGCTTTGGCATCTTACTTGCGTACCCACCTGCGAACTCACTCTGGGGTAAAACCATATGAGTGCAAGATTTGCTTGAAAACATTCACACAGTCTTTTCACCTAAACAGTCACATCCTTTCTCATACAGGAGAAAAGAAACACCAGTGTAGCGTTTGTAATAAAATGTTTAAGCTGGCGTCATATTTGCGCAGTCACATGAGGAAGCATGCAGTTGTGAGGCCACATAAGTGTGAGATCTGCAAGAAGACTTTTGCACACCACAGCCAGTTGAATCACCATGTTTTGACTCACACTGAAGAAAAGCACTTCGAATGTCAGGTGTGTAAAAAGACTTTTACACTGGCATCTTACTTGCGCAACCACTTGCGCACTCACAGTGCCGAGAGACCGTACGAATGCGATGTCTGCCAAAAGACGTTCACACTTCCTACATACCTCAACAATCACAAGCGCACACATACTGGGGAAAAGCCATATGAATGTAAGGTGTGTAAGCGGTCATTTGCGCAGTCCGGGCATCTGAGTCATCACATGCTTACGCACACAGGAGAGAAACGTTTCGAGTGCCCCATCTGCAAAAAGTCATTTTCGAGATCTGACTATTTAAAATATCACATTGTTACTCATGCATCTAAAAAAATGTGGACTACAATAACGACACTTTAAAAAAAATTTCATTTCGGATCAGGTAACACTTTTTACTGGTGAAGTATACAAAGCTGGTTTTATTTTGTAATTCAAATGTAAATGAGTGTACAAATGGTAAAGTGCTCCTGCACTGAGTGATCCACTTAAAACTGAGCTAAATTAAAGATGTGGTATTTTGTGTTTAACTGGACATGAAATGTAAATGAGTAATAAATAAATGAATGAACAAACTCAAACAAAATGTGTTGGAAACATAAAGCATGCTTGTGCTTTAATGAAATGATAATTAGTGCTGACCTGCTGCTTAGAAGCACAGTGTGCATCTCATGAAGATGAAACCTTACTTCTGTTGAAATGTGTAGTTTGTAACGGCACGAACTTTGGGGTTGGTCAGGGTCTTGAGCGCCCATTTTCAGGGGTGCTCACTGGCACATATCCAGGATTTCTGTTTGAAGGGGTGGGGGTGGGAGTGAAAACAACATCAACACAGAACCACAGTGAGATTTAAAAAAAATAACTGTTATGGCACAATTTTTAGCATAATATATTCAAAATGCTAGCCTATTGAACTACTTTTCATCTTCCATCTTGGTTTATTATGCTTCACTTTCTTTATACCCGAACTTTGCTCAGTTAGTGCAGATCTTTACATCAAATCATAAATATTTACCTTAATTTAATAATTTGCAAAAGCTCATGTTTAAATACATTGTTTTTGTGATTATTCATGAGTAATGCTTGTGCTTCTGCAAAAGTAAAAATTGGAGTGATGATCCGCAATCCCGATATGCTTCAATTCTCTCCCCAATCGAAGTCAGAAACCTGCTGGTGGGGCTGCTGTCGTCTTTGACGGGCATGTTGGAGCTGTGCATAGCCAGGAACGGTGAGCAAACACTTCGAGTGCTTAACACGAGCTCCTTGTTCACCTCTCATATACGACTTCCAGGGGTGTTACTGTCCCATATGATTTCCATATGTGCTGCCCGGTTAATCATTATCATGTGCACCCATGTTCTGCCCTTCTGCCAACTTCTAGCCCCTGGGATGTGGTCTTTCTGGTGTTGCACTTTTAATGGCCTGCAGTATATATATATATCATCATCATCATAATCAACCATTACTAATCCACTGCTGGATGAAGGTCTCGTATATAGATACATATACTCTACGTCAAAAAAATAGTTGCACCCAGAAGGAAGCAACCGATAGGAATGAAACTTGGTGCGTAGGTTTGACATGGTGAGACATTAAAATGATTCAAGTATCATGCTTGACCACGTATGTGACGCAACAAAGGAGAGATCGTAGCGCTGTGCCTAACCGGCTATATAAGGTCGTGCCGTTACTCGTGCTTGCCATTCTCAATCGTGCTGTTGTGCTGGTTGCATCCATTGCAAGTGAAGCATGTCTCGGAGAAACATTCGGAAGCAGTTCGAGCAGTCGGAAGAGTTTGAGAGGGGCTGCATCGTCGGGCTCCGGGAAGCGGGATGGTCTTATTGCCGTATTGCGCGCCATACCGGTCGTGATGATATCACCATAACAAGCTGTTGGCAGCAGTGGATAGAACAAGGCACGCAGCCGTGCCAGGAAGGGTCTGCGAGACCTAGATGAACCACGGAGAGAGAGGGTTGTTCGACATGCGGGGAGTGACCCAATAGCCATGATTGAGGATATTCAGCAAGCAGTAGTACCCTCCATGCATCCTCCGATTAGTACCAGCACCATTGGCAGACGGTTGCACGACGTACGACTACACACATGCAGACCGTTGCGACAATTGCCCTTAACACCATTGCATCGTCGCCAAAGACTGCAATGGCGTTGTGCCAGACTGTCATGGAGCCACTCATAATGGCAGCGAATGATCTTCAGGGAGGAGTCCTGCTTTTGTCTTGGAGGATACAATCAGTGAATCTGTGTGTGGAGGCGCCGTGGTCAGTGCCAGGATGAACAATTTGTTGTTGAGCGTCACAGGTGTGGAAGGCCTGGTGTCATGGTGTAGGGTGAAATTGCCTATGATACCAGATCAGTTTTGGTGTTCATTACAGGCACTTTGACAACACAATGATACATTAATAAGGTACTGTAACCAGTGGCCTTACATTTTCTGAACGCTCACTTCTGTGCGATTTTTCAACAGGACAATGGTCGTCCGCATACTGCTGCTGTCTCGAGAGCTTGCCTCAAGGCACTGACACCCTGCCAAGGCCAGCTGCATCACCAGACCTATCACTGATTGAAAATGTGTGGAATGCTGTTGGACGGGCTATCCACACTACATCCCTACCGCACAATCTGTAGGAACTGCGTGAGAAGATTCAAGCTCCATTAGATGACTTATCGCAGGACACCATTAGAAACCTGTACAACTCCATGCCAAGACATCTGGCATGCTGTGTGAGCAAACCTGGCGGGCTGACACCATACTGAGAAACACTACTTATTAGTGTGTAGCTCAATAAATATTGCTCATGTCAGTCTCAGTGCTTAAGTATTTATTGTTCCTGGTAACCTTTACCTTCCTCCCGAATAGCATTGTAATTCGACATTTCCTTCTGGGTTCAACTAGTTTTTGACGTAGAGTGTAATACACACACACACACACACACACACATTGCTAGACAAAACAAAATTAATGCCACATCCCAATGTTATCTATTCTATGAGGGAGGCACAGTCAAACTGTGGCCGTTGGTACTGCTTGTCCCAAATACTTTGGATTTCAGAATTTTAGTACTATGTCAAAAAGACCGAATACAGTTGGAAGTCATGGCTCACATTCGTAGTAATGGTCAAATAGTCCCCAGAGAATCTTCAACAGTATGAACTATGAACTGCCTCCTTAACTTGCAGCATATGTAACACTGTGCCTTCATTTCTGAATGTGAGCAACTAACATATTTTGAGCATTTTGAGTAAGAAATGCAAATTTTGAGCTGATCAGGCTACCAAAACTGAAAAAACATAGGAAATAAATAATATAGTATGTCATTTGTCTGTAAATAGACAAATTACAAACTGTAGCGTGAAAAAAGCTGTACCAGAAACTGTTGAAAAACTTTCAGTTCCAATTTTAATCAGATTGTAAGCAGTGATTTTTGCTCCCTCTCTTGAGCTGCACTCAGGACAGCCACCCTGCCTGCTTCACAGTAGTTATGCCTAACCTGTTCAATGGCATTGCAGATTTGGCACGAGATGAGAGTAGGGCCCAGTACTCCATTTTGTGCAAAATATATTATGTGTGATTATCATTCATACACACTATGTCAATATATGGTGAGGAATCATACTGAGACATCAAATGCAAATGAAAATTCATCCTAGGTGCAAAATTTTCAGTATAAAATTTGAATTAATAAATTGCATTAAAATTTTCTCATTGTACCATTCAATTAATCTCTGTGAGATGTTTTGCAAGGTAGTTTGTTAGGTGTGTTTTGCAGTGAATGGTAATAATGGGCTGAAAACTGATATTTAAACATTTAAAATGCCAACACTGAAAATAGTACCTGCCTTTTGAATTCAGGCACTTCTCAAAATTTATAGAATTTTGCACCTGTGGTAGTGTGTTCATGTAAATCAGCTCCTGGATATTTTGCCAGATGAGATTTTACTGACAATTAGTGTTGGACTAGCACCTCCAACACTACTCCACCTCCAGCACTACTTGTGAAGTAGTATTGGAGGTGCTAGTTCAACACTAGTTGTCAGTAAAATCTCATCTGGCAAATAGAAAGTAGCTCCTTTAAGCTATGAGAATAGTAAAATTGGACTGCATCCATGAAGAACATTTTGCTTAAAAAATGCCTGTTCTTTTGATGAAACAATGTTTGAACTACTTACAATATTGTAATTTCTTTTTTAAGTTGTCACTGTAATATCTTTTTCAACATTGTGCGTTACACGTACGCATGTACATTAGGATTGGAATATCATATACTGCCTAACTGTTTATTTACCAACCACATTCTCAGGGATTAATGTGAAGATTATGACAAGCTTGACTCTGTAGTGTTTGAAGTCCCATTTATGATTGCACTGATGCAGCAGTTATAGTTTTGGACATTTCTGTTGTAGGTTTGATGATTCTCAGTGTGTTTGAATTATGTATGTCATAAACATGCTGTTTACAATGTTATATGTAACATATTTTGTGAAAAAGTTTTAAAAGATAAGTTTTCATTTAAACGTTATACAGTGTTGCCAAACTAGGTTGAACTAATGTGTCTTAAGGTAAAAATCTCTAGTTGGGGTTAATCTAATGGAGCTACACATATTGGCCACTGAATTAGAAACTCTTATTCAGAAGTTGGACCCCCTTAAGCCTGAATTACAGCACATATGCTGTTTGTCATAGATTCCACAAGGTGTGGGAGTGCATCTACACTGAAGAGCAATTGAATTAGAGACAGCTGGCATTATGCAAATGTGGCACTGTGGGCGGCCCTGTAAACGGAAACGACATGACGTATGCAGCGATCCGACAATATAAGGAGTGATGCGACGGGAATCAGTAAAAGTCAGACGCAGTATGGGTAAGACGAAGGATCTAAGCGCATTTGATCGTGGGCAAATTGTTGGGGCCCGACAAATGGGTCACTCCATCTCGGAAGTCGTGCAGGCACTGGGATTTTCACGAGCCACTGTGTCACGGGTGCACCGTGAGTACATCGAATCCGGTAAAACCATCCCTGCAAGGGCCAACTGCTGTGGACAACAGTGTGTGGATGAGCGGGGTCATCATCGGCTAGCTCTCATTGTCAGCGGATAGACGGGCCACAGTGCAAGAAATCACTCGGCAATTTAACGCTGATGCACAAAAATGTGTAAGCAGCCACGCCATCCAGAACCATCTCCTTGTTGTGGGGTATAGAAGCCATCATCCCACGAGGGTACTGCTTCTGACCACACATCACAGGGTGCAAAGATTAGCATGGGCGTGGGAATATCGCCACTGGACCCTAGACATGTGGGAAAATGCTGCCTGGACTGATGAGTCGAGATTCAAACTGGTACATGCGGATGGCAGGATACAAGTACAGTGCAAACCACATGAAGTGATGGATCCTTCTTGCCAGCAGGGTACTCTTCAAGCTGGTGGGGGTGGCATTCTCGTCTGGGGACTGTTTACGTGGACTGAAATGGGACCCCTGGTACGTGTGACATTGTCCCTCACAGGTCAACGTTACCGAGATATCTTGGATGACCATTTGCTCCTGTTTGTGCGTCTTCAACATCCCACTGAGAACCTCATCCTGCAACAAGACAATGCACCGTGCCATCGCTCCCAAATTGTATCCAAATGGTTGGATGAACACTCCACCAACGTGACCTTGCTTCCTTGGCCAGCTAGGTCACCTGACCTCAATCCCATGGAGCACATCTGGGATGCCGTCGAGAGATATATTCGAGGCTCTGACCCCCCTCCATCAAATCTTCGTGAATTGTGGGAGCTTGTTCATGGGGGTCGTGGATCCGTATGGCTTCCCAATGCTTCCGGTGTGTTGTCGAGTCCATGCCGAGACGAATCGCCGCCGTCATCAGGGCGAAAGGTGGTGCTACACATTACTAGACAAGTATCTCTAATTCAATTGCTCTTCAGTGTATGTCACCAGCATAACAGGCATTCACTGAACAGTCTTTAACTGGCTCAAATTTGATGGAAGAGGACCTTACTTCCTGATCTGTTTTTTAACATGTCCTGTGCATTCTCAATGGGGTTCAGATCCTGGCTTTATGGTGGGCAGAAAAGATGGTGGAAGTTACTGTCATGATTGTTAAATCACTGCTGAACATATCTTGTGCGATGGACATTAGCATTGTCGTTCATGAAACAGAGTCACCTGCTGGATAAAAAGTCAGCATTGCAGAATGGACTTGATGGCCAACATTGTCCTGATAATCCTTGGAGGACACCCGATCTTCCAGCAATATCAGAGGAACCCGATTTGTATGAAATGAATGTGCTGCACACCATGACACCACCTGCAGATCCTTTGTGTTGACAAGGCAAGCTGGATATGTCACTTCATAGGGCTCCTGCCGAACTCTCTTCCTCCCCTTTGGTACAGAACAAGGTGTACTGCAACTCAAAGGACCACATGACTTTTTTCCATTGTCCAGTCATGGTGTTCCTGATGCCACTGTAGATGAATTTCCCAGTTCTTTGCAGAAATCAGTGGTTTCCGTGTAGGTATGCGACTGCCAATATTGATCCTCTTCAATTCTCTGTGTATAGTTCCCTCAGATATGGGTTGAGAACATCCTTCATTGAATGCTTCGATTAATTGCTGCTCACAGGAAGTCTTGTTTCTCTGTACAAGCCTCCTGAAATGACGACAATCTCGTTTCTGACAAATTGTGATTGCACCACAATTGCCCCTCTTAGGCAAGCAATGTGGGTTATTTTTCCACTGATTAAAGACCCGGGATATCTCACCTTTTGAGAAACCAGTCAGTTCTGGTGTTTTCAGAATAATCATTCTAGCCAGTTGGGCACCCGAAATAAATCCTTTATTGAACTCCAAAAATCCTTTGTTTTCCCTGTTGTGATCTACACTACTATTACTGATGAGCAGCTGTCTTAAATAGTGGCCTAGATCACATGGTGATGCACATAAGCACTTTAAATCAATGAAGGAAGAAATATTCCTCATAATACATGGGAAATCGATAGAATATTCAAAGCAAACAGAATATAAATTCTGAATTTGCTTGTAACACTTACTGGTCATTCAAGTAACACCTCTCAGAAAACTTGAAAATTTCATCGCCTTGGAGTGGGTATTGAACCTGCATCTCCCGATTTCTGTTCGAGTATGCTAACCCTTACACCACCCAGGACAGTGTCTGAGGATGTTCAGATTCCTAAGCTACGTTTGTTTAGTCTCAGTTGCCTGGAACTTCACTGTCCTGGGTGGTGTAACGGTTCAATTCCCACTCCAGGGCGATGAAAATTTTCAAGTTTTCTGAGAGGTGTTACATGGATGACCAGTAAATGTTACATGCAAATTCAGAATTTATATTCTGTTTACTTTGAATATTCCATGACCACTTTTTTATTTTTTTGCATATACATTGTGTAAGTGACGTTTACAGGCATCTGCATGTAGGTTGGTAATTCAGTGGCTGGTGTGTGTGCTTTGAATCATTTTCTGAATAATTACAAAACTCCCAGCACATTTTATCAATGACCATTCATTCATCTTGTTGCTGTTCAATTATGTTTCTTATCTATTTAGGAAAAAAAAGTTGATTAGGTATAATTTTAAATGTTTCAAATCACTTTGTAGCCTAAACTATGGCCACTGAACAGTTATTTATTTGTTTTTGTGAAATTAAGTTACCAATACTAGTTGTGTGGGTCCAAACTACAATAAGTTGCTCTTTGAATTTGCTGCATGGCAGTCCTTCATCAAGGTTTTTAGAGTGTTTTCCAGCATTTTTTTTTGTTTGATCTTATGTATTTCAGAAAGTATAAATGAAAGATCTATCTTGAAATGTATTTTTATCATACTTTTCAGATGGTAACATTTTATTTATGTAGTGGTATGCTTTTCTAAAATTTGCGTTTCTCACACTTGTGTCTAAGCTGGATACTATAACATATGTGATTTTTGCTGAAAGAATGCCCACCAAGGAACATTTGCCAATGAAAACCATTTGGTGTTACAGTGATGAATCGTACAAGTCACACAGTGCATTGTTGCTCTTGTAACTTAATCATGAACAAAAAACAGAATGCTGTAACAACAGATTTCAGTATTATGAACTTTAGAAAAAAAAACCCCAAAAAAACTGTTTATGACGGGTTTCAACAGTCCTCTATTACTTGGATATTCTTAACAGTACAGTATCTTATATATAAAACACAAAACGTCTGTTTGTCTGAAGCAGCAAAAACTCTTGAACGCCGAACTGTGGCATCAAGAAATTTGCGTAGTTTAATAATATTGGAATTTCTAGGTCAATGCAACAATTTTAAGATCTCTATGTTGTTCCATTAGCGAGTTATGAATTAGTTAATAAGCTAATCAATAAAGTCGGCGTTGCTTGCTACGTCATCGTTCGAAATCTGAAAGCACGTGACTGCATTCATCACCGCGGCATATCCACAGGTGTTTCTATTTGAAAACTGTGCATAAAAAATGTAAAAATGGACTTTGCGAAATCTTAACGAAACGAGCAGAAATTTTTATCAACAGAATAAATTGGTAATAAGAGGAGTCCCTCAAAATTTCACTGGAATCCGGTCAAAACTTTTAAAAATAGGCATGGAATTTTTAATTCATTGATAAACAAAAGTATATATACAGAAACGGTTAATAAAATTTTGACGGCTAATTTAAAAAGTTATTTACCGACTCAGGCGAAATGCGGAGGTCATGTTCCTATTAACCATTTATGGTGTTCATTAAAATTTCAGCCAGTTTCATAAAATATTTGCAAAGATACGTTTTTAACTTTTTTATCCTAGTGATTCGCCCCTCAAATATGTCTGAAACTGAAAGCATGTGATGCATTTGATCGTCAATAACAAATTGTTAGCGAATTTTGTTCAGTCAGTGTTCTAATGCTGTGTCTCCTGGATGCGTGTTAAATTATTCGTAACGCTTTTGGTCCATTTGATTCTACAGACAATGTCAAGAGCAAAGGATCCAACAAAATTATATATTGTCGCTGATGAAGGAGAAACCAAAAATGTTGTGTTCGGCCAAGTGCTGAAATAATCACACTATGAATAAATAATTTGTAATGACCGAATTTGTGAAATTAGCATTTTTCTTTCTTGCAAGCATAAATTTTTTCCCCAATTTTTTCAGTGACATATAAGGGAAAATGAAATTAATAAGCCTAAATCCCGGGCAAAGTCGGTTAGTAAAGCTAATATTAAATAAAAAGAATTGCTAGAGCTGTTGATGAATTGTTAGGGCTGTTTACAAAGAGAGCTTACTGTAAATGCAGGATGGAAGAATTGTCATCCTGATTGGCTGGTCAGTTTTTTTCATAACAAATAGTCATTACTGAAATGAATCAGGCTGTTGGAACTGAAGATTAGTTTATTTTATTTAGTCATGTTATAATTAAATATTTTTTGGCATTTGGCTTATAAAACAGTAAAGGCATTTTTAATTAATTTTGAGTATTTTTGGCTCAGAATGGTGATTCCACATTTTATTACTTGTCATGATCTGGGATATCATGTATTTCATATCAGCTTCCCAGTGGACCAACAGATACGTACAAGTTGTTGCTTCAAGTTTTGTGTTTGGTCATAATTTTTCAAACTACTTCATTCATGTACTTTTGAATATCCTATAGTTGCCTCTACTGCAGATGTGTTGATCTGTGTGACAATGTCATCAGCATGTTGCAACATCATGAAAAAGAGAGAGATGTTTCTGGAAACCCAAAGGAGAAAACAAGAGCATAGTTATTCAAACCTCTGCAGAAATTTTACCATCTTGGAAGAATTTCAAAAGTAATCCCTTTGAATGAAAGGTTTTTATTTTTAAAATAAATATGTAAAACAAAGATGAATATATGTCTTTAATTCTGGATAAGAAACTGGGATTTGCTGGTAGCAAACTTTTGAGAGCAGCAATAAATCCTACTTCCCCTGAAAAAAAAAAAAAAAAAAAAAGCAATGAAAGGACGTTAAAAACCAGAAAGATATACCTTCATGGGAATACTTAGAATGGCATTTTTTGAAACGAAAAAGTTTTTCTTTTCCGGAAATAATTATCTCTTTAGTATTTGTGTTAATTATCAATTCAGGGTTAAATATGGCTAAAAAATTATTGCGTACAGGTTATGCTGAAGCCACAAAGGCTATAAGATTAAATATATAGTTCATTATGGCCACAACAATGTCATTCCTGATTAACTGATGTTCCAGTGAATTTATTGAAGATGGTTCCTTTAAGAATTTTAGAGCAAATGCAGGGCAATTACAGATCTCAGTTGTTAATGCTTATCTAATCCCTATTAAAACCTTTTAAGGGTCTTCCAATTTAAAACAGATCAGGGCAAGTGTGAGAAGACACAAATATAATTCATTATATGGGATTATTATAGTGTTGCATGAGAAATTTTCATGCTATACATAGTTATCCAGCAAATCATTTTATTTGGTATTTATTGCATGTGATATTTTTAATCTAAGCAAACAAATGTTTGCCGCCCCGGTGGCGCAGTGGTCTAAGGTGCTGGCCTCTGATCATTCGTCCGTAAGGGGTCCGGGTTCGAATCCCGTCGGGCGTGGATGTTGTGTTTGTCTTACGGCACTGGCTCTCTCCCTTCCCTGGAACCAGTGACCCTAAATTAGGGACGGGCGACTGCTTATAGCCCATTGAGTTGCTCACGGTGGTCGTTAAACCTCCAATCAAAAAAAAAAAAAAAAAAATGTTTGGCTGGAATAGTAAGTGTATTTCAGAATTTTCTGAGCATTGTAAATTTTCATCATGTATTATGAAAGGAAATATTTTTATTTTACTTCATTGAGAATTTATATGCTATTTTTGTTAGAAAAATGTACGACTCCTTTGATGTTTCTGTTCTGTATTTTCTATGAGCCTTTAATTATAAAATTATCCTTGAAGAGGTTTGTAACACATTAATTTTGTTAGATTTTTTTAATCACTCACTAAGTCTATAGCTCGAAATATATTGAAGTTGTTGGAAGTAAATGTTTTGCAGATTCAGGTTTTCAATTTCAGTTTTGGTTTGATAATGTAGGTTTCCTCACACGACAGTAATCTGTTATAAAGAATCTTTTATGTTCATTTTTTTTTACATTGCATGCAGTTTTGCCTTAACATCATCTGGACAGAACGGTCATACATAGTAAATTCCTAGTCAAACGATGTATATCACTTTGTTACTTAAAACGAGCATTCACTTAATTTGAGTCATGCAGTACTAAAGTATTCCCTGCCCATTTTGGTTGCATGCACAAATACAATGAAACCTTGGTTATACGTTTTTCTAATGGATGGCCTTCAAAAGCATATAAACAAAATTTCAAAATGTTGTGAAATATATGCTTTAAAAGACTGTAAAGTGCTCTTTAGTAATGACTTATTTAAAGTCGAATTGGCGATGAAAGAAGAAAAAATCACTCTTGCATCTCACTACTTCCACAGGTCTAGTGACCAAGCCTGGTGGATTTGCCATCCAGCATGGTCATTGATGTTGCCACCTTGTGTCTTGTAAATTTCCAGGGATTCCTCTAATTTCTGGATAATTGTGTGTTTGATCACTTGTAAGGAGTCCCAGTCCATTTTGTGGCCAGTTTGTTGTATGTGCCTGTCTAATCCTGTTTTATTTGAAATGTTCCTTATTGCTGCTTTGTGTTTCTTAATTTTCGTGGTTAACCTTCATCCTGTTTCTCCTGTGTATGGTAAATCACATGGACACTCGATTTTATAAATGATTGCTTTCTGGAGTAAAGCATTTTCTTCTCTTTGTTTTAGGGATGGTAAGTATTTTTTAATTTTGTTATTTAAACCTGGAGCTAACCTAATTTTATATTTAGTGCTGATTTTCTTTAGTTTTTCAAACAGTCCCTTGTGGTAAGTGACTTTTCTTGTGAATAAATATTCAATTTTCTCTTTACTTTTGTCTGTAGTGCCAGTTCTGTTCCTAGTAGGATTTTCTTCCAGTAGTTCACGAATTTCTTTAGAAGTTTAATCATTTTCTAATAAGATTGATTTTAACTTATTTTTATGTTTTTCCTTAGCATCTGAAGATGAATTCAGCTTTTGAACTTTTTCTTTAAATTGTAAAGCTACTTTTTTCTTTATATAATTAGGGTGATCTGATTTATAATTTAAAAATTTTCTAGTATTTGTAGGCTTCTTGTATAATTCTGTTTTAAGATATTTTCCTTCCCACTTCAAAGTAATATCTAGGTAATTTAGCTTATTTTCGTTTTGCTGTTCTAAAGTGAATTTCAGGAATTCATCGTGGGACCTGTGGAAGTAGTAAGATGCAAGAAATCCTGACGAAGATCTAGTGTATAGATTGAAAATTTGAGAGGTAATGTACCTTAATAAATTTATCCTCAATAATTCCCGTTAAATATTTATAATACTGAAAGTAATTAGAGGAAGCCATGAAGTCATTAATTATTAGAAGAAAATGCATTACAAAGTATAATGTATTTTATCACAGTACAAAAATCATGAAGCCTATGAAAATCAAACTTCTGTTTTGATGACTCTGTCTATAAAAATCCTGATTCTAGATTAAGTGAAAACCTCACAACTAAGAATCAGAGACCAGTGCTGCAGTATGGAACTCATGAATTAGCAGCATTTTTTCCACGGATCCGGAGTGCATCCATTTGAATACGGAATGATTAATATTAATGATGCGTCTAAGATTCTATTTTACTACACCACAAAATAGGCAAGCCACAAAGTTATGTCCCCAGGATTTATCAATTTTAAATCGCATATGTGAGCCATGAAAAACGAAGCCAATTTTTTCACATAACCGAAAGCAAGTAACATACCCTTCTCTGATGGGACCAAAGTTCAACTTTGGCCAGGACCATAGCAAACTTTTCTTATCTGGGAGGGTGAGACTTTAAATTACGCCCCTCCTGCAACCAAAATTACGCTCCTCCAAGATCAAAATTACGCCCTTTTGAGTTGCACTCAAATAATATGTGGTTTTTACTTTCTCACACACTGCTGTTGTAGGATAGCATTTATAATCATTACAAAATCGCACTTCAGGTTTTTGACATAATTTTTTTTAAATGAAAAATCTAGGTAAATTCCCTAGAAACACAGGTCGTAAATACCAAGTAAAGTGTAAACATTATGTGAATGCAGACAACACAACATTCAACAGAAATGCAGAACGAATGAGTACTGGATAAAAACGTATCAATAGGAAGAAGCTTTAGGGGTTGGGCTTGGAAAAATTCCGTTCACCGGCTTGGTGATGCAGTGGTCTAAGTGATGGCCCCTGATCACGTTCTAAGATGGGTCTGGGTTCGAATCCCAGTGAGGCATGGATGTTATGTTTGTCTTACGGCAGTGGCTGTCTCCCTTCCGTGGAACAAGTGGTCCTAAATTAGGGATGGGTGACTGCTTATAGCCCAATGAGTTGCTTACAGTGGTTGTTAAACCTCCAATCAAAAAAAAAAAAAAAAATCCATTCAAAGTTAAACTCTCGGGGAACTTTTTGCGACAGACCACAAATGATTAATTAGCTCTTCATCCCAAAGACATGTTCAGAAAGGTCATGAAGGTTAGGTAAGTCAGCATATTGTTTTCTACACCACCATTCACTATTTTGGAAAATTTCTTTTGTGGATGTGAGATATTCACACCTCATAGTGGTTAACTGAATGGAATGCTGTTAACTAAAGTCCTTAAAATGAAAATAATGAAGGGTGTAACTTTCTTTTTAGTTACAACTTATATTTTTATACCACCCCCAGAGCATGAATTTATGCCCCTAAAATGACCATTCTAGGAGCACAACCACCCTCCCTTACAAACCGGTAACTATGGCCCTGATTTTGGCAGCACCAAGAAGGAACACAACAATGCTGTCCAAGTTCTCTCTAGAGTTGTAACATACCAGCTTACTTATGAAAGGACCATGAATTTTTATAATTTGAAATTCAGATTTTAAGGTATAATCACAAAAAGCGCATAAATGAATTACGTATAACCGAATTAAAAAACTATTGGAAACTACAGTAAAATAATGGGTCTAACACAGAGTAACATATATATAAAAGTGAGAAATGTATAATTGAGGCACATATAATGGAAGTTCCACTGTATCTAGAAAGACATTTCAGAATTATTAAGGTTATTAGAACATATAATTTGTATAGTTTTAATACACTCTGTATATAATTACATGTACTACCTGTTTGTCTGAGCAGCAAAAATAACTTGTAAAATAATTTAGTAGTACATAACTAAACTCTCGGGTTATTGATTATTTTATCATGTAGTTAAAAGCAAAAGACCTAACAAGGGTTGAATTACTATATGGTCATTAGTGAGTGAGAACCACATTGACCAAATAGTGAAGAATCAGTTGTCAACTGTAGTAGTGTTTTGAGTCTTGGGTAAAGTGAGGTTTTTTTTTTTTTTTAGATTGGAGGTTTAACGACCCCTGTGAGCAACTCATTGGGCTATAAGCAGTCACCCGTACCTAATTTAGGGTCACGGGCTCCAGGAAAGGGAGAGAGCCAGTGCTGTAAGACAAACACAACATACATGCCTCACTGGGATTTGAACCCGGACCCCTTTTGGGCACTGACTTGACACTGTGCTACCCCGGTGGCACAGTGTCAAGTCAGTATTAAGTCATTAAAACTGCGGCCACAGTTTTAATAACTTAATACTTTTTGAATGCCGATCCAGTAACACAGTGGTCTAAGCACTGGCTTCTTACCATTTTTCCGAGAAGGGTCTGGGTTTAAACCCTGGTGAGACATGGATGTTGTGTTTGTCTTATGGCACTGGCTGTCTTCCTTCCCTGGAACCTATGACCCTAAATTAAGGATGTGCATCTGCTTAAAGCTTGTTGAGTTGCTCATGGTGGTCATTAAACCCTTAACCAAGAAAGGAAAACCTCAGAGTTAGATTACCACAAAAAAAAAAAAAAAAAAAAAAAGAAAAGTGAAGAAAAAGATTAAAAAAAAAAAAAAAAAAGGAAAGAAAATGTTTTACTGGTAAGGATTTGTGGTCCAAGTTTCCAAACTGAGTAAAACACAGAAAATTTACCATAAAATTTAGAAACCTTGCTGGTAATGAGGGCAGAATTAAATTGCATGGTTCCAAGAAAATGAAACTTAGTTTTTATAATGGGCAACAATTTTGCAATAAAATCTACAGCAGTTTATGTGTTCTGCATGTATAACAGACAAACCTATTAAAAATTTGTAAAAAATTTTACCTAGAAACTCAAGGCAATAGTAAATATGTTTATCGATTATTAGTTACTATCTATGACCTTCAAGCTTATAATGGCTGTCAGATGTCTTTGATTAAGTATGAAAAGAAATATGCCACTTTTTGTGTATTTTGGTGTCCTGACATTTCTGGTTTTACTTTGTTCTAAGTTATGTCTGTTAAATTTCATTCTGCCTTATACAGAGTCCTTGTAACCTTTGTGTTTTTCAACACAGTTAACTTGTAAAAATTAGAGCAGACAACATCTGAAGTGTTGTTATCTATATGAGAATAGATTTTAATGGTATGTTTTTATGCAGAAGTAGATTTTAATGCTGTAAATGTAAGCACAAGTAGGTTTTATAAAAATGGCTTTTTCCATTGTTAATATTATTGTTATAATTATTGTTGTTTGTGTACTCGATGTTAAGTTTGTATTATCTCACGGTGATAATAAACATTTTTGACAATATTCTGTATGTGTTTGTTTCTTAAGAATCATGTTTTTCAGTTATGGTACATTAATTTTAATTTTTGTGGTGTGAAGTAAATAAAAAATATTGATAAGTGCTATGTCCAGAAAATTTGGCTAAACATAACTGTAATGTGTACAATTGAACCTGTATTATAAAATGTTCTGATGGTCATGGTCTTGGGTAAGTACTTTCCATGTGCTTGAAAGAAGTGCAGTTGATGCCATGTTGTTGACAAGTCAAGTGAACAATGGCATAGTCAACAAAACAGCATGTTGTTCAAAAGTCAACAACAACAAATCTCTAACTAAGGTTTAGTATCGACCATTAGAAAACCTATGAACAGGTCATGACATTTAAGAATGCTGTAAGAGCATAGGTTATAGCACTGGAATTAACGAACAGGCGGATCTTGATAGAAGGCGAATAGAAAGCAGAGGGAAAATTATAGTTGAAGGGACAGACGCTGAAGCGTTAAGATGGGTGAAGTTATAAGATTTTAATTCTTGCAGGCATAGTGGATATTATCCATTTATAGAGCAGTACTTATATGTATATGAGAATAGAAGGCGAATGGAACACTCACCAACACTCACCAACCCGCTTGGCCAGCGTGGTGAGTTATGGCCAAACCCCTCCAAAATTATTCCACAACTTAAATCTTGGCCCTCAGTCTCCGGCAGCTGGAATGTACCTGGCCAAGGCAGCTGCCAGTGCGACATGAAGGCAGAGGGTGCTAAGAATCCCCAGAGGACCGGACTAGGCTGCCATCTGATGCTGACCTTGGCTACGTACAACGGACGCTCCCTATCTTCTGATTCAAGGCTTCTTGAATTGGAAGAGGAACTACAAAGGATCAAGTGGGACATCGTCGGGCTAAGTGAGGTAAGGAGAAAAGGAGAAGATCTCATTGAACTGAAAAGTGGACATCTCTTCTACTATCGTGGGACAGATACTGGCAGAACTAGTGGTGTTGGATTTATAATAAACAAGAAACTGAAGGATAAAGTTGTAGAAGTTGAAAGTTCCTCTGACAGAGCTGCACGACTCGTTATCCAACTCTCGAGAAGATACCAGGCTCAGATTATTCAAACTTATGCACCCACCACAAGTCATCCTGAAGAAGAAATTGAAGAATTTTATGAGGAAATTCGTGATCTAAATAATAAAGGTAAGCAGCACTTGAAGATAATTATGGGAGATTTCAATGCAAAAATAGGGCAACGGCAACAGAATGAAACTTCAGTAGGTAAATTCGGTCACGGCAACAGAAACCAGCGTGGAAATACTCTCGTAGAGTTTGCAGAGGCAGAAGGGTTTTTCATCTTGAACTCCTTTTTCAAGAAAAAGCCACACAGGAAATGGACATGGAGACATCCAAATGGGACGACAAGTGAAATTGATTTTATTATGTGTAACAAAAAATTCGTCATCGAAGACTGCAGTGTGCTAAACAAGTTCAACACAGGCAGTGACCATAGATTGGTGAGATGTAAGATGCACCTCAACACTAAACTCGAACGTAGCAAGCTCATAAGACAAACAAAATGTATTGACATAACCAACCTTAAAAAACACCATAATACCTTCAAATTGGAACTGAAGAACAGATTCTCTGCTTTAGAAGGCCTAACATCAGAAGAAGTGGATATTTCTGAAGTTAACAGAAAAGTAACCAAAGCTCTTATGGAAACAGCAACAAAATTAGCTGGGTCTAAGAACAAATTGCATGTGAACAAATTATCAGGAAAAACCAAAATGTTGATGCAAAAAAGAAGAGAGATGAGGACAACTAAAGAAGATGTGACTTCCAAAGTGGAATATATAGAGCTATGCAAGACAGTACGAAAAAGTATCACTGAAGACGTAAGGAAATTCAACTGTGAACTAGTAAGGAAAGCAATTGAAAACAACCAAAGCCTAAAGATAGCAAAGGGACATCTCAGTAAGGGGAAAAAACAGATTATGGCACTGAGAAAAGAAGATGGTTCTGTAACAAGAAATAGAGGCGAAATTTTGACAAGAGTGAAAGATTTCTACTCCAAATTATATGAAAGGGATGATACATGTACTCCAGACATCATGAAAGGTACCAGTACCAGAGTTCTTCCAGTCCTTCCAGCAGAAGTTGCACGTGCAATCAAGAACATGAAGCGGGGAAAAGCTCCAGGAGAAGATGGAATTACTGTAGACATCATACAAGAAGCAAGTGGAGAAATCGAAACAGTACTCGCCCAAATTTTCACTCGATGCCTTAATGAAGGGAAAATTCCTGAGGATTGGAACAACGCTATAATGATCTTGCTACATAAAAAAGGTGACATTGAGGATCTCAGGAACTACAGACCTATCAGCCTCCTATCAGTGGTTTATAAAATCTTCACTAAAGTTCTTTCACACCGCTTGAAGGTGACACTGGACATGGCTCAACCGAGAGAACAAGCTGGATTCAGGAGTGGCTACAGCACAATAGATCATATCCACGTACTGAGAGAACTAATTGAAAGAGCGAGGGAATATGAGCTTCCATTGTGCATGGCCTTTATCGATTATGAAAAAGCCTTTGATTCGGTGAAACCATCAGCAGTT
The DNA here is from genome assembly GCA_039090855.1 of Macrothele yani. NCBI lineage: Eukaryota > Metazoa > Arthropoda > Arachnida > Araneae > Macrothelidae > Macrothele > Macrothele yani. The sequence continues at coordinate 62,774,602 of CM077029.1, forward strand.
ACAATGGCTCTGAAAACCTGCGGTATTGAAGATGCATACATTAATATTATGAATAACATCTATGAAAATGCAAGTGCAAAGATTCGGCTGTTTGAAAATACAACACACATAAAAATTGGAAAAGGAGTGAGACAAGGTGACACCATATCTCCGAAGCTCTTTAATGCCACATTGGAAAATGTCTTTCAATCACTGAACTGGGAAAGCAAAGGGATAAAGATTAATGGAGATTATCTAACCCACCTTCGTTTTGTTGATGACATAGCCATTTTTGCAACTACCCCATCAGAGCTACAGAATATGATCCAGGAACTTGCTGACAAGAGTAAAGAAGTGGGATTAAAAATGAACTTTCAGAAGACAAAAGTGATGTTCAATGCTTTTACAAGAAATGAAGATTTATCGATTGATGGAGAAAAGCTGGAGATAACAGACACGTACGTTTATCTTGGACAGCAGATATCAAGTGAGGGTCACATTGGTGAAGAAATTAATCAGCGTACAAAACTTGTCTGGAGAGCTTTTGGAAGAAACAGCATACTTTTCAAGAGCAATATGCCATTATGTCTTAAAAGAAAAGTGTTTGATCAATGCATCCTTCCAGTGCTTACGTATGGTGCAGAGACGTGGACCTTAGCTAAAAGAGACATACGAAGGCTGCAGACAACTCAAAGGGGCATGGAGAGGTGCATGCTTGGTGTAACCAGGAGAGATAAGAAGAGGAACACGTGGATCCGAAAAATGACAAGAGTGGAAGACATCATGATCAGAGTTAAATCCCTGAAATGGCAATGGGCTGGACATACTGCCAGAAGAACAGACCATCGATGGACAGCCGAAATTTTAGATTGGATTCCAAGGGACAGGAAAAGACCCAGAAGAAGACCACATGGAAGATGGGTGGATGAAATTCGAAAGTATGTGGGAGTGACATGGAGGAGACTGGCACAAGACAGACCGTTGTGGAGGAAACTTGGGGAGACCTTCGTCCAGCAGTGGATTGATAATGGTTAACAATGATGATGATGATGATGACTTATATGTAGATATACATATAAATTTGTTACTGCTAATTTTACCAGCTGTTTCTTATTTACGTATAATTTATTACTTAATAATTAACTAGACAATGTTGTAATATATTTAATTACTGTGGTTTTTTTATTTATATTTTACCTCCCACAAATGATGTATAATTTCTTACCTTTTTAAATGTGGTCTTAGACTACAAGGATCAGTAGCAGGTTTAGATATTCAAGTAAGGTTAAGTAAATGATATCTACACCTATCATTTATTTAACCACCTAGGGTTAAGTAAATGATCGTACACCTCAGGGCCAGAAAATTTTTAAAATTGTAACATGCCCATTTGGGCATGGGAAAAAAAAAAAAAAAAAATGCCCGAACCATAGAATTTTACATGCTTGAATAATACATTAGCTGCTCCAGTGGTGCTTAACACATTAGCTGCCCCAGTGGTACTTGATAACCCATTAGCAGCCTCAGGCGATGCTCCTCCTCTAAATACTAAAGAGGAGTGTATTTCTACATAACACTCATCCCTGGAAAACTTTGCATTTTATTTTCATTTCAGAGTTTTCTCTCTCCTTGTGAAACTAATCAACCTCCAATTTTCTATCCCCAAATCCATAAATTTCGTTTGGTCGGTTTGTTATGTGTGTTCGAGTGGATGCAAATTCTTATCAATGCTAAACGTCCTTAAATTTAGGGGACAGTAGTTAAAAAAAAAAACAAAAAAAAGTTACATACTGAAACAACTGCTGGCTCCATAGCAAGAGGCGGGATTAAATTTTAGACGCCCGTTATGTTAAAAATTTACTTCCAATTTGAGTTTCGAATTTAAATTACATATAGATTTCTTTATGACAAAACAAATCAGCATATTCTCAAGAACAGCTCTGTAGCATTTTTACATGTGTTATTTAAAACTGGGCATTGAAATAAACATTTTAAACATCGTTTTCTCACAAATTTACTTTGCACAATTTTGAAACTTCTTACACCGTCGATTTTCATATTTACACACAAATGCAACCACTTAATTTTAACATACTTATAAAACATTTCCCTGCAAATTTTGCATTTAAATTTAAGCAACACTATTTTTTTTTAAATATTCATATACACTAGTAGACAAAAGATTAGAGATAAGGATGATGGGTAGTTGACACGGACATCCCGTACACAGAGTGGAACAGACCCAGACCGAACGCAGTCGATAAATAGGCGGACAGTAGGTTTTTCCAACAGTGTATCGCAATCTACGAACATGGGTAAACGTGGTGATCTGAGCTACTTTGATCATGGACGCATTGGCACAAGACAGATGTGTTTTTCCATCGCCCAAGTGGTAAGAACCTTAGGGTTCCCGAGGGAACCATATCAAGGGTGTGCCGCGAGTATACCATCGACGGACGTACCAGCGCCCAGAGAGTATGCGGTGGCGGGCCACACCCATTGATGGCGCGGGTCGACCAACACCCCCTGAAACAAGGCCCAAACACCTCCTGCCCTCCGACGCCTGACGCCACTACAGGAAGACCTGTTGAATTTGACGAACTACCATAACCATAGTTAGCGTGTGTGATCTTGTGTGATTATTGTAGCGTTGCTCCATGAGGTTGTTCTTGCAGTTGATTGATTCATATTATTCCACTCTTTTTAATTTATTTCACAGTGTTAAAATTTTTTTGCAGTTCTGATATGCCTTCACGTTGTTGTGTACCAAATTGCCATAGCAATTACTACACAGGTCAAATTTCCCGAGAATGAAGAACTAAGCTCCAAATGCATTCTTTTTCTTTTGACAGTGTATAATAAAAAATTGGACATAAAATGTTCAACAGTTTCTAGCTATCATTGCTAAGGTATTTTATCTGTTAGTAAGACTTCAGGCAGATGGGCTGAAAATTTAAATCTCTGCAGTATTTGTTAGGTTTTTATTACAAGTTAAGTCCTTATTGCTCATTAATTGTGGATCTGAGTTGTACTGATAAGGCTTCAGTTAGTTGCAAAAGAATAAAACAGCATCTATCTTCTTTTAGCATACTGTCTGCCAGCATTTGTTTCAGTTGGTGTTAAAAATCTCTGCTTTGGTACATTCTTCTTCGTCACTGGTAATTTTTTAAGTTTTCATATTGTAAAAATACCAATAACATTTTATTGTATGCACACAAAGGATAAGATTTTTATCATTGCACCTGCTTTTATGTTGGTCAAAAATATTGGGGGGGGGGGACATAATTGTTTTTTGTTAATTCTAGGGCTGTACATTTTTCTATACACTAGAATCGCACAATTTCAAAATGATTCCTTCCTTAAAAAATGCTAAAAACTCTAGTTTTTGTACATTCTTTCGGTGCACAATTTTTTTTTATTCCTTCAAAAAGGAATAAAAAATGTGAAAACTATGAATTGTTTTTAGTATATGGAATTGACCTTAAAGTTCGCTTAAACAAATCAAAAATCCTTTTTTAACATTAAAAAGAAACTTTTGGCACGATTTAGTTTTTTTACGGTAAATGTTACATTTTTCGAAGGACATACATGAAAAATCTATAGCAATTGGATTTATCCCCCCCCAACAGGGTGTCAAAACTAAGATTTAGGTAATGCTACTATTTATGGCACACTGTTGGGCCAAAAATGAGAACACTTCGAACTATTAAACTGACTGTGCAAAAAGATTTCTTAACTGAAGATAAACCACTTTTGCATCTAACATATTCAGAAAAATCTTTTGTTTAACTTGAATGCCCTAGATAGTGTGTTGCAACTTTGCAGCAAGGGTACATATTAGTGATAGTAAGAAAAAAGTATTTGTGCTGAATAAATAGAACAAGATCTGTAAACTCAATGCACCAAGGTTGTCTTATGTATAAACTTTTTTTTGGTGGAGGGGGGGGGGATTGTTTTTACAGTGCAAGTGAGAAAATTAAAACGGAATTAACGTTTTTAGCCATCAAAATAGCAGCTTAAAATCTAGTTGTGAAACAGTTCCACACAAACCCCTAAGTTTCATTGCATTTGTCTTTTGCTAACAGAATTAACATTTTGTATCACTTGAATTGGAAAAACAATTTCCCCACACCAAAAAATAGTTAATAAATAAGACAAGCTTATAAAAATACCAATAAAGATATTGTAAAAATTGTGTCACATTTTGGCAATATTTTGTTGTATTACAAGCTTCTGATTTATTGACTTTTTTTTTTTGGAGGAGGGGGGGGGTCCAGTGCAAGTGGAAAAATTAAAACGTAATTTCCATTTTTATTTAGCAATCAAAATAACAGCTTAAAATTGAGTTGCGAAACACAACCTCCTAAGTTTCATTGCTTTCAATAACATAATTAACATTTTGTATCACTTGCACTGGAAAAACAACCCCTCTCCCCAAAAGTTAATAAATTAGACAACCTTATAAAAAAATTGTATCACATTTTCATAATATTTTATTGTATATCACAGGTTATCTTATTTATTGGCTTGGGAGGAGGGGTTCCAGTGCAAGTGGAAAAATTAAAACGGAATTTCCCTTTTTATATATCTACATAGGTAGTACTAAAAGACGACTGAAAACAAGAATAGAAGAACACAAGAGAAATTGGAAAAAGGGTGAGCAACGAACATCTCTTATTACATATTGCATTAATAATAATTCTATCCCCTTGTGGGAAAATGTAAAAATATATACTACGCACAACACACATAGAAAGATATTATATTCTGAGTCCCTTGTGATAGAAAAACCAGAGGATTTAACTGCAATGAACAAGCACCAATTGAATTGCCGTTTGCCTGGCGATACATAATAACAAAAGAAAAAGAAACTGAAGAAAAGTATATAAAAACTAAATTTGTTGAAAATATCTCAACCAACAACGATTATCAATGAAATTACGGGAAAAAAAAACACCAGATGGTGCAACAATAGCAAAAAGTTGTAAATCACATGATTAACCTACGCACGGATACAGGACCAATGAGCGATGAATCGACTGGTGACAAGGAGGTAATCAGCACAATAAAAGCATACGGATGTCTCATACAACCGACCGCTGAAGATGGGCACAGTATTGCCAGAAACATGTTCGGTCGATCGAGGAAGGACTTGTTGACTTCTTTTAACATTTTTTAAAGTTTTAAATCTTTTAATCTGGATACTTCATAGCAGCTTGGCATAGAACAGCGAAATGTTTCACCTGTTAAAATTCTGGCCGCGTCAACGTAATCTTATCTTGACAGTGATCTCAAAATTATTTTAACTCATCACCCCTTCTTGTAGAATTGTGCAGATGTTCGTATTTGTGTCGAAGTTTGAACGCGGAATATCTTCAATGACGTGGTACAGCACCAGACAAGAAGCATGATCGATTGCAAGCCAGAAGAATTGAAACCGGAGTAAGGTGAGCGCAATACGCGTTGCTCCATTTGCTTCATTACGGTTTTTATGTCTCACTAAATATAACCTATGTTAGGATTCAACATTTAAATACTGTACATAAATAAATAATCTTAATTTCAACTATAAATATTTCATTACCATTGAAGTCAACTTGTCTATTCGAAACTCATACTACGTGTGTAACAGTATTATAAAGGACCTTGTCCTAATATACATTGCCTATTTCCCACGTAATTTGGTGTTCAGGTGTATATATTTATAGATTGAACTTCTACTAAAATTGGTAGGGTTTGTTCCCGTTTTTGTTAATATTTCCCCCTAACAATGGAACTGCTAAAGTTTCGTCTCCAGTCCATGCAAAACCCATGAATGTCATTCTAAAGGCGCCCTTTAAAAAAAAAAGGAATTGCTTATGTTATCCCTATGTCCACCTGTGGACACTACATCTCTGCACCTACTAGTAAAAATTATTATTTCATTGGAAACGTTAAAATGTGCAAACAATTACTTTTACCTTTCATTTTTTCCCACGACGCATAACTTCTCCGGCGCAAAATTTAAAATATGCTTTAATTTGATCGTTGCCTCTAAAAATTAGGTTGGAACAATTACTTTTCCGTCCTATACCTTTTAAAACAAAAAGCATTTGGCGTGCAATTTCTACTTCAAATAATACACAGTTTTCCTTCAAGGGAGAGTAAATATAATTGCATTTTCCTCAATATTTCCGCTTCTAAAAGTTCGAATTGAAAAGTTCTTTTTGTGTCGGATTGAGTTCGAGGTAAAGAATACTTTGTTTATAAATTCTAATTTTTCCTGACGAACAGTTTTGCCTGTAGCAGACATATACACGGTCGTATCAGAATAACATGACCACCTACCTAATGGAATAACCACACCCTTGGCCCGGATGACAGCGGCGAGATGGTGTGGCATAGACGCAATAAGGCCCTGGAAGGTTGCCCGAGGCACACGTACCCATTCGTACTGCAGCAGAGCACGGAGGTCCTTGAGATGACATGGTTGTGTGTCGGCACGTCGAATCTGTCTATCCAAATAGTCCCACAAGTGCTGTTTGGGATTGAAGTCGGACGATTTCGCCGGCCAAGGGAGAACTGAGACATTGCTGTCGTGTTCGCTGCAACCAGTCACGCACCCCATTAGCGACATGGCAGAGCGCATTGTCCTCTTGGTAGACATCATCACCACCAGGGTAAACGTCCAACATGAACGGATGCATGTAGTCGGGGAGGATGGGCAGGTAGCCATTGGCAGTGAGGACCCATCCAGTGGTACCACCAGCGGTCCTTGGTCATACCTGGAAAATATCCCCCAGACATGCACACTGCCACCGCCGGCCTGTACTTGATCGAGAAGCGTGTCCGGGTGTTGGTTCTCGTGTGTCTGACGTCATATCCGCCACTGCCCGTCACTTATGTGGAGTAGAAACCTCGGTTAGTCGGAGAAAGCTACCTTTCTCCACTGTTCAATGACGGTTGTCTCATGCGAACTGCAGGCGTTGTTGCCGATGGATCTGGGTTAACATGGGCGCCTTGACGCAGCGTCAACTCCGGAGACACATGCGTAACAGAGTTCGCTCTACTGTTATCGGGGACACACACCGGCGTACCCCAGCGTTCATTTGCTGCATTGTTGCGCGTCGATTGCCCTTTACAAGTCGACGGAAGGCGACGTTCTCCTCTGGGGTCGATGGCTTTTGGGACTCCACAGTTATGACATCAGGAGGTACTCGGTGTGCCAGAGATCCATTCTTGGTACACTCTTACTACAGCACCTCGCGAACAGCCCACGGATTCTGCTGTTTCTGAGATGTTTCCAAACTTGGCGCGGTAGTCGATGACCATTCCTTTTTGAACGTCCGTCAAATCACTACTTCTTCCCATTGTGTTCACGGGACGCACTATGGCTGGCCGGCAGCTTATTTATATCTCTGTGTGGTCGACGTTGTCACGTGCACTGTGTGACGCGCCTGGGGTGGTCATATTATTCTGATACGACTGTGCATCTGTTTCAGGTGTATTCGCAGCAGTATTTCGCTGTGAACACGTCGTCAGCTGCGGAATTTCTTATAATTTGTTGGCTTGTTTGTTTCGGCGTTTTAAGTATCTAAGCCAATATGAAGCTTTCTCTCCCAGTTTTAGAGAAACTGGTTCCAGGGAATGGTCAAATCTGGCATTGTGGAACAAAAAATAAAAATAAAGAAAACACTGCCCATGCCTCATCCTGAACTCCAACTCAAGCTCAATTCAGACGATTAGCCAGAAACCTTGTCTCTGACAAGTCACTACACGGCGACTGGTCAAATTGGGGACAGTTGCAGAGATATGGTGTCCACAGACGGACGGACGGACAAACTCATAACATAAGCAAGATCTTTTTTACAAAAGACGTGCTAAAAAAGAGATTAAAAAAAATGACGGAAGTGAGCTGAAAGTGCGAATAGTAATTTGTTGGAAATTCAGTGAAATACATAAATATTAAATATTTCCCGTACTACACATACAGTATGCATACCTGAAAACTTTTTATTTATTTTTTTACTGGAGATAGCATCAACATCGGATAAAATCTACATAAATGGATTAGTTCTGTCAAGCACCTCAAAGTAAGTTTGTGCCCCCGTATAATAATTATCCATCCTAACAGCTGCCCTTCCTCCCAGTTCAGAATTGCTGGCATCACTACTGTAGAGCAGTGACCGGGAAGCTTTTTAAACTGAAAGCTAGGTAATAATATTAATATCGAAATGAACAAAATTCAGAATTTTAAGAGCAGCAAATTATTATATACAATTACACTATCTACCAACAAGTAATTGGACACCCCATGCAATCGACGATATCTGCGGTCCTGATACACGCCACGGCCGCCGCCGTTAAATATCGCGTGGGAAACAACAACGCAACCAGTCTCATGCAAGATGCCACGCAGTTCGGAGCTCTCTGATTTTAGAGAAAGGTGTAATCGTCGGGTATCACAGAAATGGCCAATCCATACGTGACATATCCAGCGAGTTGAAGTACCGAAAATCGACAGTGGCCTACGTGATTGGCAAGTGGAAGATGAGAGGTGACTGTCGGAATGTGCCCCGACCAAGCAGACCCACAAAACTGGGAGTTTAGAGACTGACGGGTGCTGGCCAGAGAAATTCGGAAGAACCGCAACAAATCGATGGGCCACATCCGCGAGGGGTTTCAACAGACATCCGAAAGTGTTCTTTCGATGAATACCATCCGTAAGGAAGCTCATCTGCTCGGTTATCATTGACGTGCTGCCGCCCACAAGCCTTTGATCACCAAGTCCAATAGCGCTGCTCGGCTGATGTGGTGCAAAGAACGTCGACAGTGGACCGTTGAACAATGAAAACAGGTTCTCTGGAGCGACAAATCAAGGTTCACCCTCTACCGTTCGGAAGGAAGGATCTGGGTTTGGCGTCTGCCTGGAGAATGCCTCCTGCCGGAATGTATTGTTCCAACTGTGAAGTTCGGCGGCGGTGGAATTAAGCTATGGGGGTGTTTCTCCTGGTATGGCACGGGACCCTTGGTCGCAATTTCTGGTAGACTCAACGCCGAGACCTACTACGCCATTTTGGATGACCATGCGCTTCCTACGTCGTGGCAGTTTTACGGGGTGGACAAATGTTACTTTCAGGATGACAATGCCACCTGTCATGTTGCGAGGTCCATCATGGCTTGGTATGGTGACAATAGGGTTAATCGAATGCACTGGCCTGCGCAGAGCCCGAACCTTAACCCTATCGAGCACCTCTGGGACGAGTTGGAGCTTCAACTTAAGGGGTGCCCCCACCGTCCGAAATCCGTGAAGGAACTGACCTGTCTTTTGCAAGCCGAGTGGAAGAAAATATCGCTAGCCGTCGTTGAGACCCCGGAGGGTCGCAGCTGTAATTGCCGCTCGTGGAGGCTCCACCAACTATTGAAGATGAATAAACTTCGTTTTCCTTTGCTATCACAGGTGTTTTTTTTTTATTGGGGGTTTAACGACCACCGTGAGCAACTCAATGGGCTATAAGTAGTCGCCCGTCCCTAATTTAGGGTCACTGGTTCCAGGGAAGGGAGAGAGCCAGTGCCGTAAGACAAATACAACATCCATGCCTCACCGGGATTCGAACCCGGACCCCTTTCGGACGAATGATCAGAGGCCATCGCTTAGACCACTGCGCCACCGGGGCGGCTATCACAGGTGTCCAATTACTTGTTGGTAGATAGTGTATATGCCTATGAGATTTTGTATTGAAAATGACAAAAGAAACAAAAAACAATGCGGTTTTCAGTTATTTATATTGAAAGAGTCTTAAGATAATCTTTATAGTATATGCACTATATTGACAAAAGTCACCGGACACCCCTTCAGAAGCAATAATAATATTGTAAGATGAGCGGTACAGCTGCAAACGGTATAAAAACAAGCCTGCAGCTGACTGCGATCATATCACACTGTGAGGTTGAGCGAAAATGTCGCGGCGGGAGAGAACTGAATTTGAGAAGGAAAGATTGTTGGGCGTTATATTAGTGGGTTGTCCGTAAGAGAAACCGAGAGGCGTTTAAACATACCCAAGTCAACTGTTTTGGATGTACTGAATAAGTGGGAGACACATGGCGTGCCTGAAGCAGCAAAACGTACCGGCAGAACAAAGAAAATCAGCGATAGAGGACGTCGAAACCTCAGGAGAGTCGTTACAGCTAATCGACGGAGTACTTACTTCACAAGATCTCAGTGTGTAGCTGAGTAAAAATGCTGGAACCTCGGTAAGTAGACGTACCATTTTCAGAGAACTTCATTCTATGGATTACCGTAATCGTGCGGTTGCTCATTAGCCCTTTCATTTCCACTCGGAATGCTACTCGTCGTTTAGCATGGTGTAAAGAACATTTATCGTGGACCGTAGATCAATGGAAACGGGTCCTATGGACTGATGAATCCAAATACACGATCCATCAGTCTGATGGCCGTGTGTGGGTATGGCAGCAGCCGGAGGAACGTTTTTTACCACAGTATACTGTTCATATGGTCAAGTTTGGAGCTGGCAGTGTACTCGTGTGGAGGTGTTTTTGTGGTATGGTCCCAGCCTATTGGTTATCGTGGACAAAGCTGTTAACCAGCACGTCTACCTTGATATTCTGGACAATTATGCCCTACCAACTCTGTAGCAATACTATGGAACCAAGACTTGTTGGTACCAGCAGGATAATGCACCGAACCATAAAGCAAGGACTGTTACGATGTGGTTTGACGATAATTCCGTATCGTGTGTGGACTGGCCAGCACCTGATCTTAATCCCATAGAGCACCTATGTGATGAATTAGAGCGCCGTATAAGAAGTTTGGAACCGAAGCCTACTACTAAGCAGCAGTTAACGCCAGCATTATGTACTGAATGGCAGAGACGAATAAGCGATTTCTGCCGAAGAACCTCAGAGCATTTGTTGATAAGAGTAGTTACGTCAATACTCTTCCCGGTGAACTACTGTATATAGAAGACCAAGAAAATAAAACGACGTAGCGGTCTCGTTGGAATTTCATAAACATTTGTTTAAAAAAAATATTTATATGATTTGTGCAAATAAAGCGCATTTATTTAAAAAGTAAAGAAATTAACATCAGCGCACGTTGAAAAATGTATTATTCAGAAAACAAAGAAATAAAATACTTCTTTGACCAAGACAATAAAAAGGTCAGGGAACTGAATATGTATAACATATACATATAACGTATGTATACCATATGTTAAAAGAGTACATAATTCGAATCATAAAACGAACGCTTCGTTTCGTTTATGTAACTTAATCGTACTATGTTAAACATAGTTCGTTGTTACGTATTAATTTATTGAGAACTTCTTTTCACGAATTATGTACTCTCTTTTTGAAATTTTACTCTGCAAATAATTTCGTGAAGTATTATCTACTTCAATGATCGTGAAGTACTAATATGTACTTCTTTGCTAGGTTTGCTCAAGAATTTTGGGTAAAAAGGTCGGTTAACTGAAGAGCCATGTGGCCTCTTGAGAGATATAAAACGCCAGGACGGGGTGGCGAACGTTTGTGAGAGTTCCTTCCCAAATTTCCTATAATCTAAAAACTTGTTTTGCCTGTCCACTCAAATTTTGAGCAGCAGTTTACTCCTTGCTGATGACATAGTTCTGCTGTTTGACAGTATTGAAAAGTTGCTGTGTAACTTCAGTACGCCGAGTATGGTTTGTGAAAAACTTGGGATCAATATCCTTGATAAATATGAAACAGTGTTTTTTAATATAACCCAAATATCACTAGTTTTGCAGTACAGGGAACGCATAACAACACAACAGCAAACGGGGTTTAATTACACTGTTGGCCACCCAAAATGCAACACCAAGCAGGACACGAGATAGCAAAGCCAGATTTACTGGACACATAACAACAGATACAAAGATGAAACGATTGAGCTTACAAGCCCGTGCGACTTGCGGAACACGCAGACATCAATTGTTCGTGTGGCCCCCCATTGTTGGCAATAACGGCAGCTACACGTCGCGGCATCGAACAAAAGGGGCTTTTGATGTGGGCTTGGGGTATGTCGGTCCAGGCTGCTTCCACACGTTGCCATAAATCTTCAGGCGTAGCCGCGGTTGGCGCTTGCCGGGCCACTCGGTTGCCGATCAGCGACCAGACGTGTTCGATGGGCGACATATCGGGAGAACAGGCGGGCAACGGCAGCAGTGACACCTGGTGGGCCGTGAAGAATTGTTGCACGATGCGTGCCACGTGCGGGCGCGCATTGTCCTGTTGAAACGTGGCCGCTGGCAGGTCCTGCAGGTAAGGGAGGACTACAGGCTCCAATACATCGGAGATGTAGCGGTGGCTGTTGAGTGTACCGGCGATGCGTACCATAGGGGTGTGGGTGTCATATCCAATTGCGCCCCAAACCATAACGCCAGGCGACGGACCGGTATGGCGATGCATAATGCAGGCGTCATACAGTCTCTCGCCGCGGTGCCGCCACACGCGGATCCGACTATCGTGGTGTTGCAGGCAGAAGCGGGATTCGTCGGAGAAGACAATGTCGTGACATTCCGTAGTCCAGGTGTGGCGTTCAACGGCCTACTGCCGCCGCACTCGCTCGCCGGTGGTGTAACGTCAATGGTAATCGGAGCAATGGGTGCCGTGCGACAAGTCCCCGCTCCTGCGGACGACGTCGAACGGTACGTGCTGACACAGTTTGTTGCGCAACACACCCTAATTCCTGCGCTAACGTTCGTGATGTGGTGATGCGAGCCGTCAATGCCCGCCGTACAACATGCCGGTCCTCCCCTTCTTATAGTGCTTCTCGGTGGCGTGCCTGGCGCACATGATTTGCATATGCCTTGCAATGCTAATCGTTTGAATGTCATCTCGCGGGCGACGCATGCTGCGAATTTCAGGCCAATCGGATGCTTTCTTCTTGGTGTTGCATTTTGGGTGGCCAGCAGTGTATATTGTTGTGATTATGTTGATGAAAATAAAGCCCAGAAAGCTGGGCCGTACCAACCTTTTCTTATCCGAGAGAGCAAGACTTGAAATTACGCCCCATAGAGTTCAAAATTACCCTCATTCGAGTTCAAAATTACGCCTCTTCGAGTTCCACTCAAAATGTGGATTTTACTTTCTCGCACATTATACGGCAGTTTTATGATCGTTCAAAAATCGCACTTCAGGTTTTTTATATAATTTTACTAAAAATGTAAAAACTAGGTAAATACCCAATAGCTACAAACGGGTAGTGAAGGTAACAATAGGCAGAAGCTTTAGGGGTAGGGCTTGGGAAACTTCCTTTCAAGGTTAACGCTCAGAGAACTTTCCGTGACAGGACAAATGTTTAATTAATTTTTCATCCCAACGACATGTTCAGAAAGGTCATGGATGTTAGGCACATCAGCATATTGTTTACCATGCCTCCATTCACTGTTTTGGAAAATTCCCATCATGGATATGAGATGCTCACACCTCATAGTGTATGTTACTCGGAACCCTGGTTAACTGCGTGGAATACTGTACAAGACTAACAAAAGTCGCTAAGAAGAAAATACTGAAGGGTGTAAGTTTCTTTTTTAATTACAATTTCTATTTTTGTACATCACTCGGAGCATGAATTTACTCCCTCCGGAATGACCATTCTGGGAGGGCAACCGCCCTCCCTGCACCCCCCACCCGGTAGCTACTGCCCTGCGCGAAAGAGTCTTTTATCAGCAGTGTAACAATGTTTTCACTCAGAGGTCGAATGAAGGATGCTGGATAGCATTTTACGAAGGAAGTATCTGACCCCATAGGTCTTAAACATCCATTAGAAGAAGAAAGCTTGGAGATTTGTGCTAGCGTGCTCGACAAGAAAGACACATGGAAGATAGGAAGAGAAAGCTAAGCACTTGTCAGTCAGTTCTGTCTTCCGTCCAGACGTTAAGAGATAAAAGGGTCTTGATTATAAGTTGCTTGGTGAACAAAAAAGGAAACTCTGCAGGCAATGGAGCCGGAAAAGAGAGTCATTTCGCAACCTAAGTGATACGTCTTATACCTCTCGGAGACATGGTGTCTAACGAAGGATGGATAAGGAGCCAGGCAATCGAATCAGCAAAGGCATGACAGTCTTTTATCAGTTGCATAAATGTGTTTTCGATCAGAGATTGGCAAATAAACATAACATATATACTGTAAAAGTGCACCGTTTGGTCCAATCCTTTATTATCGCAGGGAAAGTTTGTGAAAGGGTAAAGGGCTGTTAATAGTATGTCAGAAGCTGGGGGTAAGGGGAGAATGAAAAATTAGGAGAATTAGATGATCCAGAGGCAAAACAAAATTACTGATACAGATATCAGAATTGGGTACTTCTTTTGCTAGAGAGATTTAATGAGAGTATATTGAGGAAGTTTGAACATGTGTGTGGAATGGGAAATGAAAGATTGTCTAAGCAGGAGTCAACTTCAGTGTTAGAAAAAGAAACCAGAATACCGGAAGTTGGGAAATGAATTGATTTGGGGGACAGTATATGTTAGAGGAAGGAAATCATGAAGCGAACAGAAAGGGATGGAAAATTCATTTCATATGAGTACTAATTTTTATATATATCGTATGTATTGTGACGTACTGCAGAGGTGAAACACGTATCAAGTATCAAGACGACAAATCTGAAGCGATAAATTCCGTCGGTGTAATTTAGTTGGTTAGAACAAGTGGCTCTGAGTACGTTCTCCGTCACAGGCAAAAGTGTATTTTCACAGTATCTAATTATATTTCCGTATATTTTTAAATAGTCTGAGGGGGAAAAAAAAAGGACAGAAAGAAATTCCAAATATGGTAGTCGAGCACAGGCGTGAGATGATGTTGTAATTTCATTTACCATGTCCTGTTTTCAAGATAGGTGCACCTATTCAGTTAGGCAGTAGTGTTGTCTAACGTCCACCTCTTATATGGTTTACCCACCTATTTTACCTGAAATAAATTGTTGCTTCCATAGTGAAAAAAAACAACTTAATAAAAGAAGAGATATCTAAAAACTTCGACGACAGAATGTACAATTAGCCCAGATGTCGAGTCATCAGAAGCTGGGGCTTCTGTCGTTCTGTACTTCCGGGCCTGAGTTCAAATCCCGAGGCACTGTTTGTCCTTCCACTGCTCGTTCCCTCCCCTCTCTGGAGCCAGTGGCAGCAAATTACGCAAGGGAGACTCCTTATAGCAAAAAAAGAGGAGTACCCGGAAATCAGGTACAATATGTAAAATAAAATTATGGCGCCCAATTGAATTGCGAAATGCTGACAAACGGCGTAGTCAGCTGTATTTGCAAGTGCGTTGGGTATTAACATCTAACATTTCGGAAAAGTTCTCTCACGAAACGAGATTAGGATTTGTCCAGAGAGCAGATCTGTTGTGCATGTCTAACAGATGTCATTCATTGTAACTGCAAGTTGTTTAGCTGCAACAGATCTGCACGGATCTTAAACTGGGAAGCCTGGCGCGGCCCACAACCGGACGTTTTAAGCACTGCCCTTGATTCGCACGTTTCAGAATTAAAAATTTATGGCCCGGCCAGGCACGTTTAAGACTTTCAATTTATAGTTGGGTCATTTTAAGACTTTCAAAATGTAGCCCAGACCAGTGATTTCAGTTAAAATTGACGAACGTGCTTAGCTCGTGTTCCAGCCATTGTCAGATAACACCACGAAAAGACGTGCACTCTAAAAGAATATAAACTCGAATCCACATGGATTCCAGTTTATATTCTTTAGAGCAAGATTTTGTCCTTACATGAAGTGGAACATCAGCACTCGAGAATTCTTATTTATTGAAAACAGCCTAATATGCACGTGCCACACAAATGAATTATTACTTGTATTTAATATTTAGAATAAACTGAATACAGTGAATTTGTGCGACAAGAAACTGAGTTGTCATTTGAGGGCTGCTAACTTTTTATTATACCTGACTAAGTGGTGCGAACTAATTTCCGGTCTCGTCCTTGGCATTGCTTCAAAACTGTTCGATAATTATTTTTAACGAGAATTTTGGCCAGATGCCATGCAAAACCAGAAGAAAAGATCTCACAGTCAAAACAAGATTTCGTTTCAGCCTTTCAGAATTCAATTGTCAACTGGATGAGAACAGGGGTATGGGGTGATGGTAATTAAGAAGACAGACTGTAAGCGACGTTAATATCTTTTTTAAAAATCTGAATGGCATGTCTCTTGAAATAGATGCATTTCGAAGAAATCGACTTTCGAGTGTAAATTAAATTTTATTTTGCCTTTTTGGTTATCAAATTTGGTTTCATTTCATTTGCAGATTTGAATCATTAGTTTCGGGAGACCAAATAAGAGGTACCTGATTGCGTCGAAATTCAGCCACCGTTTTGCCATCCTACATGCTTTTTCTTTAATTCAGCTGGAAAATATTAAACAGGATGATGATGATGGTGATGATGTGGTATCCTTGGGATGTCGGGGGAAGCGCGCTCGGCTGCGGAGAATGATGATGTGCCAGCCTGATGATGATGCCGGCGAGAGCGCGCTCGGTTGTGAAGAATGACGATAATGTGGCAGCCTGACAACGACGGAGACAGCGCGCTTAGCTGCTGACAATAGTGATGTTGTAGCAGCCCATTGATGATGGTGACAGCGCGGTTGTCTCTGGAGAATGATGGTGTGGCTTCCTTGTAGTGCCGACGACTGCGATCGACTGCGGAAAATGATGGTGATGTGCCTGCCAGATGATGATGTAACTTCTCGAAAATGCCGGCGACAGCGCGCTCTGTTAGAGGTCTTCACGGGTCTCATCCAGTCCAAAAATTCCGAACCCGACCCGGCCAGTTTGCAGGGCTGGGCTTTCCTTTTCGTAAATTAAAAGGAAAGATTCGGCCTAGGGCAGAATGTGGCCTGATTTAAAAGACTTAATATTTTGTTGCTGCATTAAGGTGAAAAACATGTGCTCTGACAAAATACGGACTGATTTGTGACACAATCAGTTGTACCTTACATTTCTTCCCCATTGACATTAGCAAATAAAATGAAACCTCATTTTTTTCGTAAAAGAAAAAATCAAATTATATTTTCACTCGAAAGTTGATTTCCACGGTATAGGTATATTTGAAGAGACATTCCATTTATATTTTTCAATGGAAATATTAGAGTCCTACAGTCTCTCCTTTCCCCATTACCAACACACATGCTCCTGTTTCCACCCAAACAAAAAACTGAAAATCTGAAACGTTGGAATGAAATTTTGTTTTCACTATTGTGATTGTTTCTGCTGTCTTTAATTACCCGTAAGAAGATGTAGAGATTACGAAGATCCCAGAATAAAACGGAAGACGTGGAGGTAGAACACGAACTGAACTCGTTCATTAATTGGACCTAAACTTATCGAGCCGGGCAACAAATTGAAAGACTTAATGGGCCGGGCTATAAATGGTAATTAAGAGACCGACGAGTCCAAGTTTCCCGAATAAAGGCCTGTGCAGATTGATGCATTCGACGGCAGACAGTGATGATGTTGTGTCCATCTGGCGATGTCGCCAACAACATGCTCTCCTGTAGAGAATACTTTTTTAAAGTTCAAATAAAGCTACTTACAAAACAGCTAGTGAAATAAAGAGTTGCATAAGACCAGAGTAGGGCCAGTTTAAAACTTTTTATTTTATTTTGCCGACAATGAGATTTGAAAGCTAATCCCATCTTTCTATATTGGAACGGCTGTTCTCCCAATTGAACTATGCCGGCAGGCTTATCGCTGCTTCGTTCTCCATTTGATTCATACGCCATATATTCTAGGTACAATACAACAAAACTGAATATAATAAAAGGAACGGTTTATAACATACTAGCTGTAATGCCTGCTGAGATAAGAATACAACGTGTTCTAGGAATCATTTATTGCTATTCAAGCGTTTATTACTATCTTTTGACGAGTCATCGTAAATAATGAGCGTGCATTGAAATATACCCTTGACGTGTTTCCTTGTTCATGCATAGAAATACAATATACGGAGGCGTTTGCCGGATGATAATCCTCCCTTGGTAAGGGACGTGGACTCCCTTTCGCGTGCTATCCCATGTTTTTTTTTTTTTTTTGTGTGTGATTTTTTTTAGCATTTTTCAATTAAGCCAACGACGTCGGAAGATATCTTTGTACACGATATTTTTTGTAAATATCTTTTCGGAATCTGGAAGTATTTTTCCTTTTTCTGGCCCATGGACTACTTTAACTGCGACATCATCAAACCGTCGAACTCTTGACAATGCAACATAAAGTTGTCCATGGCTAAACACTGGTTCAGAAAGGTAGATACCTACTTTCGCGAGTGTTTGACTTTGAGACTTATTAATGGTCATAGAAAAGGAGAGTTTTCATCTATAACGTTTAAAGTCACATAACGTGTAGCATTCCTTTGTTGTCGGTTCGTTAATCGCCTCTGAACCTCTCGAGCGCAGCGTTCTTTCCTTAGTTCGTGGATCATATTCTGTGCCTCTGCAATATGAACATTTCTCATGCGTTGAGATTCAGCTTCAATCTCTTTATCTAATGAAAGAGGTAACTTTTTTTTTCTGACGCGGCATAGGCGAGGTTTAAAACAACAGTCGAGTTCGCGAAGGACAGCAACGTTCGTCATTGCCTTGCTCAGTGCCAGTAAAGTAAAACATCTTTCAACCTGCAAATGTGTGCATCCACTTCCATCGCACGCGAAAAAGAAAAAAAAAAAACACTTTTAACTGTATGCTTCCACTCCACCGCACCTAAAAGAAAAAAAAGAAACACTAACTTCGAACGAAAGAAAAAAGATGTAAACAAAACATTAAACAGGAACGGTTACGGATAACACGGTGTGAACACCGAAATATGAATGCTCGTCTTCTTCTGTTAAACAGCTTACGTAGTTGTTTGTTTATGGTTAAAAAGTGATCCACGTCGTCGCAAGTCTTGCCTCTTATAAAGTAAGATGTAGCTGAAGAACATAATAATAACGTGCACCGTAAGGAACTACCTCAGCAATTTAAACAAATCGAGACTCACAGAACTGGGTCCGAACTATACAAAGCACCAAATCATATAACACACAATCTCAGCAAATAAAAATATACAAAAATACAAATAAATACACAGTGCAAACAGAACTCAAAACAGAGTAACCCTGTACAATAATCTGTAGTGAAATATGTAAAAGAATATCAGAGTTACTAACTGATCAAACGAGTCGCTCCCAAGTCTGAAAAAACCGTATTATAATGCGAGTTAAAACAGCATACCGGCAATCAGCTCGAAGACGTATCTAAAGATAAACTATTGAGAAAAGTGTTCATCTGGCGACTGAACCGGAAGTCTATAGATGTTGTCAGAAGTATAGATAACGTCCCAGCAAAAACACAAGTGCTGGGAAACTGCTGGCCACCAGCCGGCAGTGATGGGTCACTGCTGGCTGAAATCTGCCGCTCACGGCCCGGTAGTGGTCCGTTGGTGGCAGCGCTGTCAGTTGGCGAGCCATTGATGGCCCTGCAGCATCGCCGTGAATTGTGGGCCTCCAAGCAAGTGCACTAGTGGCCCGTTACTGGCAACCAATGCAACCCCCCAACAGCAGGTGGAAGCATCGCGACTGCGCATGCGCAGAAACAACACTTGCTGTGTCTCTCATGGTACCAGCTAGGTGAAGACGACGCTATTGCCATCGTGTTATTTTAGTGGATGTTAAGAAAAAATCCATATGTGGAGAGGCGAATTAATTTCCTAATGAAATTTTACGTCGACGAAGATATCAGATTAAGCAGTGAAATACTAGATTACAGCCATGAAATACACCCACTCCATTCCCATGAATAACAATTCATGGAATGGAGTGGATGAATAACAAGAAAAATGTGAAACCGCTTGAAACACATATCCTGGAAATCCATTAAAACAGCGTTTGTTGGGAAAAAAAAATAATTATACGCGTACAAAATTTATTAATTATTTGAAAGAAAAAAAAAGCAACACTATGTGGTGTACTCATCCATGGGTTGAATACACAAGACTGGGAGGAATTCGCTTCTAAAAATAACGAAAAGTAAAATAAAATATCTTTTACTCTTTAAAACAAATGTAGCTTCGGACAACGGAAAGGAAAGACACAACGTTAAAAATGTAACAGAATATGACATGAACCCGGGTAAATATATATTTATTCAACAATCTCTTTTCAAGACGGCAAGGATAGTGCAAAACTTTGGAAAGCGACTCTAAGTATGTACACGCCTTGAAAATGAGTGAAGTTCCCTTAAGGTAAAAAAAAAAAAAACTATTGTTACGTTGAAAAATTTAATTTATCAATTATATGAAACTGACTTTTATGAAAAATACCTCTCAATATTGTAAAATGAAAGAGGGAAGCATTCGATTACAAAATGCATACCAAACAGATAGCTTCCAGCACGTGTCTGAGCGTAGTGAATTAGTCCGTTCGGTAGCGAGCGCGGCTTCCACGCACAACGACTCAGGATCAAATCTAGTCAGATGCAGAGGGGCGTTTTTCTGGCCTGTTGAGAAAATTTCACCAGTGCTGTGCGTTAATTCACAAGCTTCGTAAGGGTAGAAAAAAATTGTAGCTTTGGGAAACTGCGGTTATCCTTGCTCTTTTTTTATTATTATGGCTACTACAGGGAAATTAGCGGACAAGATTCGGCAAGCCACCAGTTACGTCACGTGGCTGCTTGCTGCCACTAACGGCGCAGTAGCGGACCACATTAGGCTAGCCATCATTTCTGGCACATGCTTACAGGGCCACTGAAGGGCCACTTGTGGCAGCTACTGCCTGTGATGGACCACTGATGGCCCTGTTGTGGCATATGACAACTGATGGGGTGCCAACTGTTGGCCAGCTGTTGGCCTGAACTGCTGGCCCTTCTGTTGGCCGCCCGGACATTTTATTGACTGTTCGGCAGCGGCAACATAGTGCTGGGCCATTGCTGGTAGTGCTGGCTGCCAGCAATGGCCCAGTGCTGGCCCAGCGAGACTGTTTTTGCTGGGGTGTTTCGGGCCGCCGGTCAACGTTCGTGACTGCCACGGAGAAGACCTCGGGTTCGATCCCAGTAGGTACGAACGCTCGAACCACTAAATATCCACCGTGCGACGGATGGGCACGTTAAGCCGTCGGGCCCCGGGTACTGGCCTCACGGTAATAAATAAGGGCGTCTTCCTCCCCCTTTCTACCTCGCTTCCGTGTCACTTTCCTATCGGGCACTCTAGCCCAAATCTCCTAGCTTCCTATTTCAAAGGGTTGTTTAAGACCTGGGGTCACACACTCCTTTCCTAAAATCCTCTATTTATGATCTGATCTGATATAGATAACGTGCTTCACCAGAACGAAAAAAATGAAAGCTTATCGGTGGTAGATTTGTGATGCTTGGGGGTAAAAATATTCAGTATGGGTGTGCTGATACGTACAAACATAAGATAAAACTGTTCAAAGCTAATCACATGGAAGATCTAATAACATACACCGAACGCACATGGGCAGAACATTTCCAGGTTGACTGCAATAAGGGAACAAAGGAGAGGAAGTCTTGAAATGGAATAACACTGGAAGAATGCGGAGCTTGCCATGCAAAAATCGCCATTGCACGTCATTTGCAACGTTTCTGATAATGCAGCACAAATATTCCCCCCAGACCGGACGGATGGAAATCAAAGATACACCTTCGATCGAGCGAGGGGGATATCGAACAAGCAAGAGTTCTTGATACCAGTCAAGGAAAAGAACAGTGCTTAAACAACGAGGTTGAAACATTGAAGAGTAAAGGAAGGGAACATCTGGTAAAACCGTTGGGTACAATGGAATCCCCGTGTCAGTTACTCAGTCAGGATAAAGTGTAGCTACGTAGAGCCAGCTGTAATTCGCGTGGCTTGACGACGTTAGTTTCCACCCTGGCAAGGTAGAAGAAGCATCACTTAATGACTTTCATCGAAGGGACGGAATTACAAGTTGAGAGATAATCCCCACACCAGCAGAGATCCATGTAGGGTAAGCAAAGTACGGGGGATTCGAAGGGTGAACTCGTGAGTCATACTAAACAGGTTCAAGTAATGTTTTCGCCAATGGAATAGGAAGTAGTTTAGTAATAGGTATAACCGGCGACGGACAGAGAGAAAAAATTTGCAATAATCACTCTGCGTTGGAGGAATCGAGCTACAGTGAATTTAGTGATCCGTCTTGAGAAAGGTATGGATGGTAAGATAATGGTTCCGAAGTGCGATCGTTGGGTCAAAAGGTTTGGTTGGCCATGACGGATGATCCTGAAGAAAACTGAAGAATTCACGAAGAGGAAAAGACTCGACCCCATCGTTGAGAGAAACCAAGTCCTTGACCTCCAAAATCCTGCGAAATCACCAGGTCAGGGACTGCAATCCAATGGGTGGTCCAGATATATTACGAGAAGAGGTATTGAAAGTGATGTGAAAAGGTGGCCGGTAGTGGAACCATTTTATCAACATGCCACAATAGCAACGAAAGAACTGTCTTAGTGATGACAGTCCAACCGCGGACAAACGAAAAGGACTTGAACTTCCTCCATTTATTCAGCATTGCAATTATTTTAATAGAAATGATAATCCAATTATGCAAATGGCTGGCTACGGCAATCTCTAATTAGAAGGCAAGTTATTGCTGTTTCTCAGAGGACCATGGTTGATTGAGACAACCTCTCCAGACTCCATACCAGAACGCTATGCACCGATGACTCATTAAATTATGACTCATCGGTGCATAGCGTTCTGGTATGGAGTCTGGAGAGGTTGTCTCAATCAATATGAGTCTGAGAGGTTGTCCCTTTAGCCCGCAAATCAGCAGCCACTGGGCGAGGTATCGATTCGATGAGGTGGCGATAGGTATCCTATAGGGTATCTGGTACCGTAATGTCAACAGCAGGTCCTCCAGTTCCCGTACATTTCGGGGTGGTGGTGATTTAGCGCGAACCTTCTATTCCAAATCGAACAACTAATGTTTGATTGGGCTCATATCAGGTGAATTTGGAGTTCAGGGCATTAACAAAAAGTCACCAGCCTGTTCCTTAAACCTCTCGTTGATGATTCGGGCAGTATGGCATGACCCATTATCCTGTTGGTAATATCCATCACCAGCAGGAAACACAGCTGCCATGAATGGGTGAACTTAGTCCGCAACGGTGTTCAGATTCCTGACAGCTGTCAGGGATTGTGATATTGTGGTGGGGTCTAAAATGCACCAAGAAAACATCGTCCACAGCATAACACCGCCGCCGCCGCCTGCTTGTTTCCGCCCAACAGTACATCCAGGTGCTATAGTCTCCGTTGGTAATCGGCGTATACGCGCTCGGGCGTCTACGTGACGCACCAGGAATCTTGATTCGTCAGACCATGCCACTTTCTTCCGATCATCCACAGTCCAAACTCGATGATCTTGAGCCCATTTCATACGTTATTGGCGATGACGTACAGTGCGCATGGGGACCCGGATGGGTCTTTAGCTACGCAAGCCGATGCGCAGAAGGCTGAGAGTAACTGTGTGCTGTGACACATTGCCCTAATCCCCGCTGTTGTAGCTGGGGGGTGATTTGTCGCACTGTGGTTCTGCGGTCGCTGTGAACAATGCGCGATAGTCTCCGCTCCCCTCTGGCATCAATACGCTGCGAACGACGGTTCGTTTTCTGCCATCTGTGCACCACTTTTTATACGTACTCAGTACAGTGGCACGTGAACAAGCCGCGCCGTTTCCGAGATCGTAGTCCCGAAGCACCTTGCCATCACAATTTGTCCTTTATCAAACTCCGATAAATGGGCATCTTTTCCCATTCTGACTCCGAACACTCTACTAACCGAAAGCCGGTCCTCGAGTTGTATATATGCTGCTTTGTGAACTTCACCTGAGCCACCGTTCGGTCTCCAGGCGCGCTCATTTCGCTAGGCTGGGGGTGGTCATAATGGAATAGCTCATCGGTGTACATTTTTCTTTATTCACACGAGCACCGGAGGAGGAGGCATATACGTAAAACGATTGATCCGCTGAGGTAAATTCGTCAACATTTCTGATAAAAATCGTAATATCATAAGCATAAACAGAAACAACATGTATTCAGGAGATGACAGCGATCAGAAGGACAGAGACCAGCCTCAGCAACAAAGAATCATGGGCGATGATGCCGGAGGCAACGCCCTCAACGGTTGAGAAATATGATGTTGTAGCTTCCTGACGATCTTAGATACAGAGCGTTCATTAGCAGAGATCGATGTTGATGTTTCTGATGAACGACGCCGGTCAAAGGACGCTTGACAGCAGAAAAGGATGATGCCGACGATGGAGGCGTCAGTGTGCTCGGCAAATGGGAATGATGATGTTGCGAGATAATCATCAATGATGATGACAACAGCGCGTTCTATTGCTAAGGACAAAGACGGTGTATTTGTACGATGATCCTAATAAAAATTTACCAGAGCGGTGAAAGACATGTTTTGTATCGTGTTGATTTGAGTAAAGTATATGCGTCCTAGCAGTTATAGCTCTTCCTAAAGTGTTGATTGAAGATTATTATTTTTTAATAATAATCTTCAATTTTTCGGATATTTTTTTTTGGCACTTGACTATAATGGAATCGCTCGATTTTGGGGGTTCAGCAAGCACTTCCCGGGTCTAAACAGATGTGATTTGCAGCATGAAAGGAGCAGACCAAGGGTTCCTTAGTAATCTCACCCTAGGGCGGAATTCTTGTGGAAAGCTTGGCAATAAACATTGGTTGAACTGAAAGACGGAAGGGTAGAACTGAACATTGGTTGAACTGAAAGGCGGAGGGGTAGAACTGGTTGAACTGAAAGGCGGAGGGGTAGAACTGGTTGAACTGAAAGACCGATGTCTCTTAAGTGATTCTTCTTAAGGGAACAGTGAGATCTCTCTCCCCAACGAATATGTCCCCAGCAAGCAATTGAGACAATGCGGGAGGCAACAATGGAGTGGGTGGGGAAAAACCAAAGTGTGGGACTGCCGTGGAAATTGATCTTAAAATGTTATCCCCGCAGGGAACAAGTGACTGGAAAAGTTTCCACCTGTTGTAATTGAGCATCGAAAATCGTCTCCTTCGACATTACGCACTCAAAATGCTTGCACCCCCAAAAATAGGCGATTCCATTATCATCAAGTGCCAAGTCAAAAAATTCCGACTATACTTATGCGAGAAAGTGCCGTTGTACTAGCACGGTGTTATAAATTAATAAGCCGAAGCTAAGTACAATTAGCCGCCCCGGTGGCGCAGTGGTCTAAGGCACTGGCCTCTGATCATTCGTCCGAAAGGGGTCCGGGTTCGAATCCCGGTGAGGCATGGATGTTGTGTTTGTCTTACGGTACTGGCTCTCTCCCTTCCCTGGAACCAGTGACCCTAAATTAGGGACGGGCGACTGCTTATAGCCCATTGAGTTGCTCACGGTGGTCGTTAAACCTCAAAAAAATAAGTACAGTTAGATGCAGATCGTTGAACTTGGGGCCCAGGGTCATTGATATGCCCTACCCTCCTTTTGTAATTTTAAAGAAGAAGACACTAGTACCGATTGTGATGGCTCATTATTCCCACACTCTTCTAAATTATATGAGAAACATTTCGCACCGGCAACGTTCTCCAACAAACAAAGAAGTTTTCAAATCGGACGCTCAGAAGCGGAGAGATCGACAAAAATGAAATTTATATCTACGCCCCCTGGTGGAAAAACTATGCAGTATTAATAGGTTTTCCGAAGTGAACAGTATCGACTTATGAAAGAATTTTCTCAATCGAGTTTTCAGAAGCTTAGGTTTTGCTGCAAATACCAGAAACAGAAATTAGCACTTTCACCCCTGGTGGCCAAACCATTCTTTTCCAAAATATAAAAATCATATGTAAAACGTTTGCCATCAGGAGCCTTTACGCCTCCCGTCCCCTTGCGGAGAATCTGAATCTATGCATTACTTGAAGAAGAGGCTGTACCTAAAATAGTCTTCCATATTAATGGAATCGAAAGGATAAAGAATTTAGAAGAAAATATTGTGTATATAACATAAATGTATTTTGAATTCGATATCATCTACATTTACGCCCTTTAGCGGCGAAGTTGTGCATAAAGAAGACAAACAAATGCAAACCCCCGGAATGTGAGGATCAATATGCTTACATTTCAAGCTTCCCAATGCAAAAAACAAAAAAAAAAAAAAAATCTTCAAATCGGACTAACAGTTGCAGAGATATGGTGTCCACAGACGGACGGACGGACGGACAAAGTGAAACACGGTCTTTTTTTAAAAAAGGCGTGCTATAAAGACTGATGTTATACGCCATCAAACCTTAGAAATATAAATTTTCCTAAAGGTTTCCACAATTTTGGCCCCTAGTGTACATAGCAGTCTGTTTCTTAGTTAGTTTTCCTTGTTTAAAGCATATGCGACCACAAAACGCGTGTACCTATCTCTTCATTTTAGTCTGGTATAAATTTTGGAGATATATTTCTGAATGACTTCAGCATGCACATGAGTTGTGAAAAAATACATATCTACTACTTCAGCAATCCATGTTAATGTTTCTTTGCTTCAGCTTTGTTCCTCAGGGAATCATTCAGATATTAGAGGAAGAATAAAAACAACATAAAAGCAAAATGGCGGTGTGTAGTTTTGGAAAAAAAGAGATTCTTGTTTGGTTCTGTTGTTTTTTAGGGATCGGGGGAGGCGGTCAAGGCGCACGTGACTACCGTGAGCAACTCTAAAGACTGTAAGCAGTTGTCAGATTCTAATTCTCGGCCACTGGATCCACGGAAGGAAGAGAGCCAGTGCCATAAGACAAACACACCTCACATGCTTCATTGAGAGTTACACCACTTAACCATTATTAACAATAAAGAATCACAATTGCAGCGCCATCTAGCGGCCAACTTTAGAACCTTCCTGGGAAGTATCTAGGGAAATTCCCTGAGTAAACTTCAAAAAGCAGATTTAATGTTCTGAAAAAACCGCTACCAGTTTTCAGTGCAGACCAAAATACTAAAATGCTCCTCCTGGGAGCAGGGAAATTTTATCTCTTCTCCCAAGAGTTCAAGGAATATTATATAACCTAATCAGCAGCATTCCTCCCAAACCTTTAAAATTTAAGTATTACTATTTTTTTGGCTTTTATTTTTATAAATGTTTTTAAGAAATTTTTCTTAGGGGTTTTATGCTTTTTTTGTGTAAATTTTTTAATATAACCTTTTTTTTTTTTTGACAATCAAAGGAGAGGGAAATAATATTGTATTATAGGTTCTTTAATTGATTGTTGACAACATCATTACCTAAACCTCTAAAAATTAGCTTTAATTTAGACAATTCATTCGGTCAACAAGATTTAAATTAAATTAAAGTTCGCTTTGGCCACGCTTCAAGTTTCCCGTGAAACTTTTAGTAGCATTTTGTGTTCCTTTGTAGGTTTTACAAAAGTTTATTTTAGTGGTTCTGAGCCTTCCTGTGGGCTAAAAGATTAGTACAATATTTTGTAAATATGTGAACTTGTAACAGCAAAGCAACACCTAACATGTAATCTCATCTTTTAACTGTATGTAAGTTGTTTCTTTTCTTTTATTATTTTTGTAGGAATAAGTGAACTTTCGTTTTTTATAAATTTTCACTAAACTTAATTTTCTATGTTTTCTTGTGTGTCTTGGGTATACAATTTGCTTCTCTGTGACTTGCATCCTAGCACTTTGGTATTAAACTTTTATTTTTCTAAGGAATTTATTATTTTCTTAAATAATTTTTTGCTGTGGGTATTGGGCATTTACCTTGCCATTCTGAGACATGTAACTTGGTTAATTGGGTTCACTCTCGGGATTTGCAACTGTAAATTGCTCCTTGTGCAACTTTTGCTTCCTTTTTCCCTAAATTTGTTGCTTGGTTCCTTTCTTTTTCAAAATTGTAATGTTGCTATTTTTGTTTTAATTTATTTTCGTTTATATTTTATTTTTTTCTGGTGTTTCCTGTTTTTCTTTTTATCTGGCAGGATTAAGGTTTCACTTTTTCTGTGACAAACTTAAAGGTATCCTTTCAGTACCTTTCACTGGTTGGGTTTTTCTTGATTTTTTTTTAATATTAATTTCTTACCTGGTTTTATTTTTAGGGGGGCGCTCGGATCCCTTTCTTTTTATTTTATGTTTGATTATATTGGATGTTGTGCGGTCGGAAAACGTGTTTTAGTTTGCTGGGTTTGAGGTTTTTTTTAGAAATCCCTTTTATTTTGACAGTTTTACCCCTAAATTTAATAGGCCCTTATAGCAAGCTAAAATAGCAGAAACCCACAATTCTCTGGTCTCAGTAGATTAATGAGTGATTTTCTTATTGTTTGCCCTTGACGAAGCCAACAGACAGTCAGTCATTAATACGCTTCCCTGCATTCTTCTGTTCGTTAAAAAATTTCCACCGTTTAAAGCTCGCCTGTTTCGGATGGTTGGAAAGTGGTGATTGTTGTTCTTTTTTTTTTTTTTTTTTTTGATTGGAGGTTTAACAACGACCACCGTGAGCAACTCAATGGGCTATAAGCAGTCGCCCGTCCCTAATTAAGGGTCACTGGTTCCAGGGAAGGGAGAGAGCCAGTGCCGTAAGACAAACACAACATCCATGCCTCACCGGGATTCGAACCCGGACCCCTTACGGGCGAATGATCAGAGGCCAGCGTATTAGACCACTGCGCCACCGGGGCGGCGATTGTTGTTCTACATGTTGTTCCCGGATTTTTGTTTTTTTCTTTGTTCACAATTTGCTTTTAGTTTTACATTTATATATATATATATATATATATATATATATATATATATATATATATATATATTCTATAAAGAAGATACCTAAGCAAAAAAATACATATATAATTTTGACTCACACCTAATACAACATAGAAAAGGTTATGTATCTACCTGTGTGAGTAAAAGGAGAAAAGATAAAAAAATAAAATAAAACAACTGAATGTAGAAGGTGTCGAGAATACTGAGCCTTGGCTTTATCAAGGACCAGCAAAAACTCTGCATTTTCTCACTTCCACAAAGACCTAGTTGGAAATGGGTTTCTGCAAGGCCATAGATGCAAGTAACATTCCCACCTAAAATAGTTAAAAAATATATATATATAAGTCATGTCCTCCGTAGAGTAGCATGACCTAGCACTAGTTAACAATTTCGCTTGCATCCATTAACCTTCATGGCCCGACCCATGCTCTTCATCTGTTACTATTAAACAGAGAGAAGAAGATTAAAGAGAACTCAAGCTGTGAGAGTGACATAATAAATGGAAATGATTTTCAGCTATAACGAAATTCCAAGTTCGTTTGAGAGAGAATTTAAACCTGAAAAACAATGCAAAAGAAATCCAAATTTTACATTGCAATTAAAAAAAAAAGGAAATGTTAATTTATAACGAACAGATTTTTGAAAGAAAACTTGAGTCTAAAACCCCCTACTCTACAACTTATGACAGCACGAAAACGAGAATAAGTTAAAGATAAATATTAACTAAAGAAAACTTTGTGAAAGTTATATACCTTAAACAGTTAGTTGCAATATGTACAAAGTATTTCAGCAGTGCTTTAAGTGCATAATTAATTAGTTATTAAGAACTTAACTACTTTGAAAAAGCAGCGCATAGACAGCGCATAGAAAAGGAACAGGCTTAGCCTTCTTCTGTTCCTAGGTACCTCAAAAGACGCTCAAAGTTACAAAGAAAAGTAAGAGTTATAACCCGCAAAAATGTTAACAGACAAACCAATGCTTAAAAGCTGAAAAGCTAAAAAACGACAGAGAAAAGGTACATAAAGTACAAACATTGAACTTATAAAACCTAGAACCCAAAAACAAGGAAGAGAGCTTACCTCTTGTGTGACAAAAACTTTTCTCCACACAAGAGGAGAACATGGCTGACCCCTTCCGCCACTCCCTAGACGCTGGGGGGCAGTGAGGGTGGGGCTGATGGCCTCCTCATACAGCAAGAAACCAACGCGCGGAGATTTTAACCAGAGAAAAAAATATATAAACTTAAGACTGTGGATCTGTATGATCAGAATGAGCAGAATTAACTCTCCAGAATACATGAGAAATATTATAAAATACACGAGCAGTTTATTTAATAATCTTTGCATGTATTAAATCACCTTAGTGAGCTTCTATAGATTAATCAGAATCTTATTAATTTTAATGTTGGTTTTACTATTTTTAGTATAGCTATCCTAGTGATGAATAACTAGTTTTCTTTTTATTTGTTTTTATTTTCTTTTATAAACAGATTTTTAAGCTTTTTTGTGATTTTGTTTATATTATTTAATTTTTTGTTTTAATAGGACCGTCATATCCATAGCACTAAGGTTCCTTTAGGTAGTTAATAGGCATCCTCTAGCCAACTTCCTTACGGCTTTGATTGGTCAGAATCATATTATTAACTGTGTAGAAAATTAAAGCAGATCTGCCAACCTTACTCTATTATTCAGAATAATTTTTCTTAAAGTTCTTTTGATGAAAGAAGAAGGAATTTCGTTCTCTAGATAACTTTCTAATAGTATATTAATGTGGTAATTGAAATCCAAATTGTTGCTGCAAATTCTTGAAATTCTTAGGACCTGAGAAATTAGTACATTCTCAATTACTTTGGTTGAAATGTTATTATTCCAGTGTAGATATTTAATTACTTTGAAAGGAAAATTAACTCTTTTATCAAAGAGGCTAATAGATGGGTTACCTCTGTTGAGCTTAATGCTTAAGTCTAGGAACTCAAGTTCCTGATTACTGTGGTTGGTTTTACATAAGTTAAGAGAGCTAGGATAGATATTATCAAAATCACTCTCTATAACTTCTGAATTATTGATACACAGCAGATCATCAATATATCTAAAAGTGTAAAGGTAGTTATCTGAGCAGGTGGGGTGATTTTTAATGAATTTATATTCCTTAAAGAACAGGAATAGATTAGCGATATTTGTGGACATTGATGTTCCCATTGGAATACCGTTCACTTGCTTATAGAGAGTATTATTATATAAGATATGGTTATTTTTTATGCAGCAATTGAGATAAGAGTTCCAAGTTCCTACATCAACAAATTGGTTAAGTTTAAATTCTGCATACAGCTCCTTAAATGTAGTGATTATATCTGATAGAGGCAGATTAGTATATAGGTTTTCAAAATCATAACTATTAATATCTAGGGGACAGACATTGAGTATAGTAGAAATTACTTCTGCATTATTATTAATTATCCAAAAATCTCTGTACATCAAGTTAGAACAGTTTCTAATGTGTTTCAAAACCTTCTTTAAGACATCTTCAAAAGCAAGATCTATTTTCTTTTTATGACTCCTTACTCCACTAGCTATGAACCTGAACTTCACAGGATCCTTATGAAACTTAACCGTTGCAAAAAGAAATGGAAATTCAGGCCCATATCTTCTAGTTTGTGGAATTTTAAGTTTTTTGAAGAATGCCTTAAACCGATTTTCTAACTGCTTGGTAGAATAACTTACGGGCTCGTATGTTACTCTATTATTGAGTTCCATAGTTAACAATTCAAAATAGAACTTCTTACAGATAATTGCAAAATTATTGCTAGCTTTATCCGTAGTGGTAAAAATAAATTGGTCTTGTAGTTTGGAGAGTGACCTTTTAGCTTCTCCAGAGAAAAAGAGATTTCTGTCGAAACAAAAATCCAGACCTGCCAACTCACCGGTGAAGCTATTGATTATATTATATTTCCATTCTGCGAAGGCCTCAATAGGCTGATTGTACGTCAAACTGGTTTTTACGATGTACTTATTTACATCTTGAGTGAAGCTCTCAACAAATATCGCTAATCTATTCCTGTTCTTTAAGGAATATAAATTCATTAAAAATCACCCCACCTGCTCAGATAACTACCTTTACACTTTTAGATATATTGATGATCTGCTGTGTATCAATAATTCAGAAGTTATAGAGAGTGATTTTGATAATATCTATCCTAGCTCTCTTAACTTATGTAAAACCAACCACAGTAATCAGGAACTTGAGTTCCTAGACTTAAGCATTAAGCTCAACAGAGGTAACCCATCTATTAGCCTCTTTGATAAAAGAGTTAATTTTCCTTTCAAAGTAATTAAATATCTACACTGGAATAATAACATTTCAACCAAAGTAATTGAGAATGTACTAATTTCTCAGGTCCTAAGAATTTCAAGAATTTGCAGCAACAATTTGGATTTCAATTACCACATTAATATACTATTAGAAAGTTATCTAGAGAACGAAATTCCTTCTTCTTTCATCAAAAGAACTTTAAGAAAAATTATTCTGAATAATAGAGTAAGGTTGGCAGATCTGCTTTAATTTTCTACACAGTTAATAATATGATTCTGACCAATCAAAGCCGTAAGGAAGTTGGCTAGAGGATGCCTATTAACTACCTAAAGGAACCTTAGTGCTATGGATATGACGGTCCTATTAAAACAAAAAATTAAATAATATAAACAAAATCACAAAAAAGCTTAAAAATCTGTTTATAAAAGAAAATAAAAACAAATAAAAAAGAAAACTAGTTATTCATCACTAGGATAGCTATACTAAAAATAGTAAAACCAACATTAAAATTAATAAGATTCTGATTAATCTATAGAAGCTCACTAAGGTGATTTAATACATGCAAAGATTATTAAATAAACTGCTCGTGTATTTTATAATATTTCTCATGTATTCTGGAGAGTTAATTCTGCTCATTCTGATCATACAGATCCACAGTCTTAAGTTTATATATTTTTTTCTCTGGTTAAAATCTCCGCGCGTTGGTTTCTTGCTGTATGAGGAGGCCATCAGCCCCACCCTCACTGCCCCCCAGCGTCTAGGGAGTGGCGGAAGGGGTCAGCCATGTTCTCCTCTTGTGTGGAGAAAAGTTTTTGTCACACAAGAGGTAAGCTCTCTTCCTTGTTTTTGGGTTCTAGGTTTTATAAGTTCAATGTTTGTACTTTATGTACCTTTTCTCTGTCGTTTTTTAGCTTTTCAGCTTTTAAGCATTGGTTTGTCTGTTAACATTTTTGCGGGTTATAACTCTTACTTTTCTTTGTAACTTTGAGCGTCTTTTGAGGTACCTAGGAACAGAAGAAGGCTAAGCCTGTTCCTTCTCTATGCGCTGTCTATGCGCTGCTTTTTCAAAGTAGTTAAGTTCTTAATAACTAATTAATTATGCACTTAAAGCACTGCTGAAATACTTTGTACATATTGCAACTAACTGTTTAAGGTATATAACTTTCACAAAGTTTTCTTTAGTTAATATTTATCTTTAACTTATTCTCGTTTTCGTGCTGTCATAAGTTGTAGAGTAGGGGGTTTTAGACTCAAGTTTTCTTTCAAAAATCTGTTCGTTATAAATTAACATTTCCTTTTTTTTAATTGCAATGTAAAATTTGGATTTCTTTTGCATTGTTTTTCAGGTTTAAATTCTCTCTCAAACGAACTTGGAATTTCGTTATAGCTGAAAATCATTTCCATTTATTATGTCACTCTCACAGCTTGAGTTCTCTTTAATCTTCTTCTCTCTGTTTAATAGTAACAGATGAAGAGCATGGGTCGGGCCATGAAGGTTAATGGATGCAAGCGAAATTGTTAACTAGTGCTAGGTCATGCTACTCTACGGAGGACATGACTTATATATATATATTTTTTAACTATTTTAGGTGGGAATGTTACTTGCATCTATGGCCTTGCAGAAACCCATTTCCAACTAGGTCTTTGTGGAAGTGAGAAAATGCAGAGTTTTTGCTGGTCCTTGATAAAGCCAAGGCTCAGTATTCTCGACACCTTCTACATTCAGTTGTTTTATTTTATTTTTTATCTTTTCTCCTTTTACTCACACAGGTAGATACATAACCTTTTCTATGTTGTATTAGGTGTGAGTCAAAATTATATATGTATTTTTTTGCTTAGGTATCTTCTTTATAGAATGTGTATTCTGAATTTTCAAAACTGCTGCGTTGCGCGTTTTGATTTTCAGGTTATTTTGCACCCTTCGTTTTAAATTCTAAAATTTTTTCCTTAGTCTTCAGTTTTGCTCTTAAGTATATATATATATATATATATATATATATATATTATTAGTTCTCTCAGTAGATGGATATGATCTTTAGTGCTGTAGCCACTCCTGAATCCAGCTTGTTCTCTTGGTTTGGCCATGTCTAGTGTTACCTTCAAGCGATGTGAAAGAACCTTAGTGAAGATTTTATAAACCACTGAAAGGAGGTTGATGGGCCTGTAGTTCCAGAGAACCTCAATGCCACCTTTTTTATGGAGCAAGATCATTGTAGCATTATTCCAATCCTCAGGAATCTTCCCTTCATTAAGACATCTGGTGAAAACTTGGGTGAGTGTAGTTTCAATTTCTCCACTTGCTTCTTGTATAGTGTCCACGCTAATTCGACCCTTTCCTGGAGCTCTTCCCCGTTTCATGTTCTTAATTGCATACATAACTTCTGCAGGGAGGATTAGAGGGACTTTGGCACTGGTACCTGTTTTAATGTCTGGAATAAATGTATCATCCTTCTCATATAGTTTTGAAATGAAATCTTTCACCCTTGTCAAAATTTCGCTTCTATTTCTTGTTACAGTACCATATTCTTTTCTCAGAGCCATAATCTGTTTTCTTCCCTTACTGAGATGTCCTTTTGCTCTCTTCAGGCTCTGGTTGTTTTCAATTCCTTTAATTGGATTTCCTTATGTCTTCAGTGATACTTTTTCTCATTGTCTTGCATAGCTCTATATATTCCACGTTGGAAGTTACGTCTTTATTTGTCCTCATCTCCCTTCTCTTTTGCATCAACATCTTTGTTTTTCCTGAAATTTTCTTCATATGTAACTTGTTCTTAGAACCACATATTTTTGTTGCTGTTTCCAGAAGAGCCTTGGTGAGTTCTCTATTAACTTCAGAAATATCCACTTCTTCCGATGTTAGGCCTTCTAAAGCATGGAATCTGTTCCTCAGTTCCAACTTGAAGGTATTATAGTGTTTTTTTCAGGTTGGCTATGTCAGTACATTTTGTTTGTCTTATGAGCTTGCCACGTTCGAGTTTAGTGTTGAGGTGTATCTTACATCTCACCAATCTATGGTCACTCCCTGTGTTGAACTTGTTTAGCTCACTGCAGTCTTCGATGACGAATTTTTTGTTACACATAATAAAATCAATTTCACTTGTCGTCCCATTCGGATGTCTACATGTCCATTTCCTGTGTGGCTTTTTCTTGAAAAAGAGTTCATGATGAAAATCATTTCTTCTTTTGCAAATTCTACCAGAGTATTTCCACGTTGATTTCTGTTCCCCTAACCGAATTTACCAACCGAAGTTTCATTCTGTTGCTGTCGTGCTACTTTTGCATTGAAATCACCCATAATGATCTTCAAGTGCTGTTTGTCTTTGTTATTTAGATTCCGAATGTCCTCGTAAAATTCTTCAATTTCTTCTTCAGGGTGACTTGCGGTGGGTGCTTAAACTTGAATAATCTGGGCCTGGTATTTTCTCGAGAGTTGGATAACGAGTCGTGCAGCTCTGTCAGAGGAACTTTCAACTTCTACAATTTTATCCTTCAGTTTCTTGTTTATTATAAATCCCACACCACTAGTTCTGCCAGTATCTGTCCCACGATAGTAGAAGAGATGGCCACTTTTAAGTTCAATGAGATGTTCTCCTTTTCTGCTTACCTCACTTAGCCCGACGATGCCCCACTTGATCCTTTGTAGTTCCTTTTCCAATTCAAGAAGCCTTGAATCAGAAGATAGGGAGCGTCCGTTGTTAGTAGCCAAGGTCAGCATCAAATGGCAGCCTAGTCATGTCCTCCGGGGATTCTTAGCACCCTCTGCCTTCATGTCGCACTGGCCGCTGCCTTGGCCGGGTACATTCCAGGGAGACTGAGGACCAAGATTTAAATTGTGGAGTCATTTTGGAGGATTTTGGCCATAACTCACGAGCTGCAGAGTATGATCCAAGAACTTGCTGACGAGAGTAAAGAAGTGGAATTAAAAATTAACTTTCAGAAGACAAAAGTGATGTACAATGCTTTTACAAGAAACGAAGAGTTGGCGATTGATGGAGAAAAGCTGGAGATAACCAATACCTACATTTATCTTGGGCAGCAGATATCAAGCGAATGTTACTTGATGAAGAAATTAATCGGCGTATAAAACTTGCCTGGAGAGCGTTTGGAAGAAACAGTATAATTTTCAAGAGCAATATGCCATTATGTCTTAAAAGAAAAGTGTTTGATCAATGCATCCTTCCAGTGCTTACACATGGTGCAGAGACGTGGACCTTAACTAAAAAAACCTACAAAGACTGCAGACAACTGAAAGCAGCATGGAGAAATGCATGCTTGGTGTAACCAAGAAAGATAAGAAGAGGAACTTGTGGATAAGGAAAATGGCAGGAGTGGACGACATCATGACCAGAGTGAAATCACTGAAATGGGAATGGGCTGGACATGTTGCCAGAAGAACGGATCACCGATGGACAACCGAGATTTTAGACTGGATTCCGAGGAACAGGAAAAGACCCAGAAGAAGACACCATGGAGATGGAAGGATGATATTCGAAAGTATGCTGGAGTGACATGGAGGAGACAGGCCCAAGACAGACAATTGTGGAAGAAATTGGGTAGACCTTCATCCAGCAGTGTATCGATAATGGTTGTTGTTGTTGATGATGATGATACATTATAAGAATGTATAAATTTTTTAATGAATGTTGGCATAAATCAACTCTGATGTGCACAATGGTTAACAAAATTAATGTTTCGAATAAACAAAACAACTTTGACAACCAGTGTAACATCGGAAGGCGTATAAAAAATAACTAACGATCATTACGAGAGCAGGAGAGTATTTAGAGGGAGGGCAAGGGGGCCTTGCCCCCGAAAGTGTTTAATTTCCTTGTGAAAATGTGACTTACATTAGAAAAAATGCTTTAATTTAATAAAAATGCATGAACTTACAATAGAAATAATGCTTTATTTTTTTCTTCTGTTTTTCATTTGAAAACTTTTATTTTGTCTTAACGGATTTCAAAGACTTCCATTTCAGCCCCCCCATTTTTTATATGTACGCCCCTCATAACGAGAATGTTAAATTTACAAAACGATGCGTAAAAATATTTTTTTAAATCTAGCCGTAGTCGGTTGGATTGATGTATTTTCGAAGAATATTCGTTTCTTTCATCTGATGAATCAAAGGCATTCTTGTTTTTGTGTGTGGGGAAGGGGGGATTTGATCCTCCCGTAAGTGCGTGACTACGTCCGTTATAGCCACCGTTGCTTTAAGCAAATTCGAATATTTTAATAAAATACCCATTCCGTAACGAAGCAAATGATGTATTGTATCCTATCCGTAACGAAGCAAATGCTGTGCTGCAGCAAATCATTCCCAGAGATTTACAAAGCTATTATTCCTATTTAGTACGCTTAATTTGCCTCAGTAATATCGCTTCGTATATCAAAGGAGCAGAAAATATATCCTTCCTTTATGAATATAACATTATTGATCAAATTTTACTCAAATAGTTAATATACTATAAGTTTGACCTCGTTTCTCGAAGCGCCGCTGGTGTAGTGGCATCATGCAAGATTCCCATTCTTGCGACCCGGGTTCGATTCCCGGGCGGCGCATTTTGTAATGTTTTTTTTTTTTTCTGGGCAATGATTAGAAACAAATTTCTTGTCCGATTTTACAACAGGAATCCAAAATTTTTTCTCTTTGAACCGAAATAAAATGTTACTATGCGTCTCTCCGGAGAACATATCTTCATTGGTAGCCTTGTAGCTTATTCTTTAACGTTTTAATTTCCATTGTGTAAAATTGTTCTAATACTAAACTTTAATTTTGTGAAGTGTGTAAAAAATGTGAAAAATTAAAAAAGGTGCTTTTTAATCAAATTATGTAGTAATATGGAATGTTTAAATCACGTATTTTATTATGGCATACAGTACTGATCCAATAAGCTCGTTTTCCTTCAAAAAAACAAACAAAAAAACTAAATAAGTTTAATCTGCAGTCCAAATTTTATTTCTACTTGTGCTAAATTTACTTTTGGTGTTAATGCACTTACAAAGAAATGCCAGTCACAATTTCTTCAGATGAATAATTTATTTTACGGAACAAGGAAAAACTGATTGAAATCTTAGGAAAAAATTGGCGTTTAGTACTGAGAAAAACTCTAGGAAGACCATTTCGTAATAAAAATTTGTTCACCTTTTATGGAAAGATATAATGTTAATATCTTCTTCTTTCATTACCTTTCAACAGTTCCCTAATGTTTTATGCTTTGTTTGTGTGCAGGGACGTATACAGAATTTTTCTTCCGGAGGAGCCGACGAAAAATGAAAATTTCTTAAATTCACCACAATACAATACAATGCTAATTAAATATAAAAGAAAAATTCAAGAACTTTTTTCTAATGTAATTTTATTAAATTAAGAGATTTTTTAAAATGTAAGTCGCATTTTAACCAAAAGCAAAAAAAAAAAAAAAAAAAAGAAAAAAATGAGAATCACTTTCGGGGACGCCCATGTGAACGCCCATATCCTGAGAATGTGTGCTCTTATTTCGAATCTAGCCATTATCACTTTCGTAAAATTAGCAGGTAGAAGTACAAGTACTAAGTAAGTTATATATGAATTCCAGCTGTACTATTTAATTTTCTGTTGGAAACAAATAAATCCTTTAATCGCTCATAAAATACATATCTTCGGGTTCTGGAAATCTTATTTACAGCAGTTAAATATATTACCCTTCTTTTCCCGTAGCATCGGAATTTACGTTTGCCTAGCGCCGATAGATGACGCCACCTCCGTTTCTGTTATAATGCCGAACATGAAAAGAATTGATAACAATAAGCGTATGAAACATTGATTTCTCAAGGTATTGCCGAATGATGCGTAGCAATACAACGGAATATTTTTTTAACGAAAAAGATACACATCAGTTTAAACTGTAAACCGTAAAAATAAGAATGAGATATGAGGACACCATATCCATACATTTTTATAGCGCAACAGCAACTTAAAAAGGATAAAAAATACTATGCGCAACAGTACTAGTAGCAAAAAATAATTCGGAAGTACGAACAATAAAGAAGGGACAGTAGTAACCCTTCCGCAGGAATGGTATAACAATTTGATAACAACCAGTTCGTGTGAACAGCAACATATATGCATGTTGGCAGGGCCCGACTTAGCTTGTATGGGGCCAAACATTTAAAATTCTGAAATATTTTTGCAAATAATTTTTTATTTATTTGCATTGATACATTTCTAAAACAGAGCTTAAAACTGATTTAATCTTGAATCCTGGCTTCGTTGCCTTTAACGTACATGAAATTATCTATTTGTAAAAGTTATTTTTTCCTTCTAATCAATGATTTTTGTTATATTGTAGAAATTAAAATGTTACACAAATCTTTATCTTACAAAATTACACTACATACATTCACGTGCTAAGCAGCGTGTCTGGTTTCATGGGGAAACGTACGATGAATCTGAAGGATGATTTTCATGATGTAAATCAAGTGAGGGTCACATTGATGAAGAAATTAATCGGCGTACAAAACTTGCCTGGAGAGCTTTTGGAAGAAACAGCATAATTTTCAAGAGCAATATGCCATTATGTCTTAAAAGAAAAGTGTTTGATCAATGCATCCTTCCAGTGCTTACGTATGGTGCAGAGACGTGGACCTTAGCTAAAAGAGACATACAAAGGCTGCAGACAACTCAAAAAAGCATGGAGAGGTGCATGCTTGGTGTAACCAGGAGAGATAAGAAGAGGAACTCGTGGATCCGAAAAATGACAAGAGTGGAAGACGTCATGATCCGAGTTAAATCCCTGAAATGGCAATGGGCTGGACATACTGCCAGAAGGACAGATCATCGATGGGCAGCCGAAATGTTAGATTGGATTCCAAGGGACAGGAAAAGACCCAGAAGAAGACCACATGGGAGATGGGTGGATGAAATTCGAAAGTATGCAGGGGTGACATGGAGGAGACTGGCACAAGACAGACCGTTGTGGAGGAAACTTGGGGAGACCTTCGTCCAGCAGTGGATTGATAATGGTTGACAATGATGATGATGATGAAGTATAAAACAGTAATAAAATACCATCATGCAAAATATAACCAAGGAACTTCTGATGAATTCTAAATGTTACTCATAGGGAGCAGCACATGAAAACATGGCTACCTTTTTGATTTTGTACTGAAATTTCATTGTGATTCTGTACAAGAAAAAATATCTGAAGCCATAAAATTAACAATACTCTGAGTGGACAGAAATCATGGAATACCTGTATGATATCTCCATGAGAAAGAATATTCCAAGTCCAATAACTTCACTTGGAGAAACAGTTTAATGAAAAGTGTACTGAACAAAAGTTGTAGAACTCTCAATGGAATCTACTATATGAAACCAAATTTAGCCTTATTATTTAATTGCAAGAAAATGGATGCTGTAAAAGACGAGATTTATCCCCCTTCCAATAAATATTTTAGTTAAATTCAGTTAAATCAGAAATGAAAAAACACAAGTCACAACGATTATCGAGATGACTTTGTCCGATGCTTCAGCATGTCTCCCATTAATATTGCGTGATTTCTAACTTAATTCAGGGGGAACTCATCCGCTTTAGAAAATAGTTCCCGACCTTTATGATTCCATTTCCTTACAATTAAATAAGTAATTGATACTAAATTTGGTTGCATTTGGTAGATTTGATTGAGTTATACGACTTGTTTAGTACATTTTCCTCTATTTCAATTTTTTGGGGGTAAAATTTCAAAAATTGGGAACAAAAAGTAAGAAATGGAGGATATTTGACGTCCTCAATCAGTTTTTACAGAATTGAGGACGAAGCATTGAAATTGAGGACTGTACCCAGAAAATAAGGACGTCCGATCACCTTAATCTATAATGTCATTATAATCAACCTCCTCAGTATATCACCATTTACGCAAAACAACAGAAGCTTTGACAGCTTTTTTTGTTGTTGTTTCAGATATATAGGTTTATACCATCTAAGAGACGATTTTAGCCTCTTCAATAATGAAAAATACTTTCTCCCTGTACAACTGGAAATAGGAATGGGTAAAAATATTCTCAATGCGGTTTCCCCGTCAGCAAACGCTGGCAATAAATTCAGGTCATTAAATGTTTCGAACATATCTGTGCCTCTCTCCTATTGTATTAACTGTTGCTCTCGAAAATTTCTACATCCGTTCAGTTCTACATAGAGATTTCTGTAGAACTGAACTGATGTAGTTCATCGGATTCAGCTTGTTCTAAATCTGTTGGGTAACATTAAAATACATTTTTTTTTTGGATCTTTATGTAATGAAATGCTGTAGAAGAAATTTTCGAAAACAACAGTTAATACAGTTAAGTTGGAGGGGGGTAGCTGCCCCACATACCCCTGTGATAATCAAGAATTGTATGTTGGTGGAAGGTAAGTGTGACAGAACAGGCAAACATCACTAATAGAAATTAATTGCGGTTCTTAAATAATTATACGTTTTGTCATTAACGGAATTTTTTTTTTCTAAAGTTTAGTGTTTGCTTTAGACAGGGCCCAAGCTGGGGACGTACTGATAGCACCAGAAACTTTCGCACTGGGAGGAGAGAGATGTGGGGGGTAGGGAGAGGGGCTTACGACTAAGGCTCTAGCCTCAGCAAAAAGATTTTAGAATTTTTTTGCCGAAACTTCATAAAACTGGTTAAAGAAATAGTCGGGAATTTTTGACCGCAGCTTTGAATGATGTAGCAAAAAGAAAAGCAATCCTTTGTTCAGTAAAAAAGTAAAATCTTTAGAAATTAATTTTAAGGTTTCAGTTCATAAAATCTGGATGACGGGAAAGCAGCCATTCCATAGGACTTGTGGCCCTTTTCCACAGACATAACAATAGTTCCTATACATTCTGTTCCCAACCATCAAATTTACGGGCCCCAGTATAAGCACCTGAGCGGGCATTCGGTCCTCTCTCTTGAAATGTCAATAGACCCCCTACTATGAAAGGGAAAACATTTTGTGCAATCAAATTAAAGGAAAAAATTATATAACCATGGTTTTCTGTTCACTGTGGTTTCATGCAAGCATAAAAGATAAATAAAAGCATTACGATATTTTTGCGCAGTTAAAATCA
Organism: Macrothele yani; assembly: GCA_039090855.1. Lineage (NCBI taxonomy): Eukaryota > Metazoa > Arthropoda > Arachnida > Araneae > Macrothelidae > Macrothele > Macrothele yani. Next base: position 62,816,719 of record CM077029.1, read on the forward strand.
CCGAGATCTAAACACAGGCAGTGTTTTCTTCAGGACATTTTGGCTGGAGGGGGGAAAATGCAACCTAAGAGGGAGAAAGATCATATCATATCATATGTAGAGGATTTTAGGAAGGGAGTGTCTGACCCCAGGTCTTAAACAACTCTTAGAAATAGGAAGCTAGGATATTTGGGCTAGAGTGCCCGATAAGAAAGTGACACGGAAGCGAGGTCGAAAAGGAGAGGAAGACGCCCTTATTTATTAATGTGGGGCAAGTACCCGGGGCCCGACGGCTTAACATGCCCATCCGACGCTCGGCGGATATTTAGTGTTTCGAGCGTTCGTACCTGCCTGGCAGTCGAGGTCTTCTCCGTAGCAGTCACGAAAGTTGACCACTAGGCCACCCGCGGTCCTTAGAGGGAGAAAGTTTTCCATGTGCTATATATATACTGCATATAATTTTTAAGTACTGTATTTACATATATAGACGCAGTTAACATACATATATTAATTACTTCTTCACTTCAAACATTTCAAGAACAAACTATCTACAGCTAAACGAGAAGAGGTAGATTTAAAAATATTGCAAGTTGAACTACCGTCACAAAATCTCATTCCGAATACAATCAATCTCGAATAAAAAATATATAATAATCTAATGCTGCTACATAAGTGGAAACTAGGTTAAAATGCGAAGTTTAACGTGCCAATTTTCTATAAAAATTATTCTGTTCTCACCAACAGAACTTTCAGAATAGAGCAGTGCTGTAAAACAGTTTTTTTTCACATGATCTAATAATTACTATTTAAAATGCACATGTGAAATTAAAACTGTAGAATCAAAACCTCACTTGGGATGGGTAGTCTACAAATGGTTTAGTATCTACATAAATAAATTCAGCATAGGAAATAATCTATGAAGTTTATAACGCTATATTCATTTAATCACTTTCACTCAGTTACACTGTTGTTTTTTCGTTTTGTTTTTTCACGTCCGTTACACTGGATGGCTTGAAATTCTCATTTTTTAAAATGCATTTAACACACTCTTGATCCTGAATCGCGGTTCCTTGACTATGAGGTGTGACTAGAATACTTATTATATTTTGATGAACGAGATGTATCTTATTACATTTTTTAGGTGAAGTACTAAACTATAATATTTGAACAAACATTAAAAATTATATATAATTGGAGAAATATTTGTAGCATCAAAAGAAACGAAACTTCCTATTTCATTATGGCCCGAATTTTTTAACATCTAGCTCAGCTAAATAAAATGTTCTCGGGGGCATCGCCCTCCCGGATGTATGCCTGAAAGAAACACTGGATACAGGTTTCACCCGCTATCCAATAGTAGAGTGTTCCTATGAAACCTTCCGTAAGCCGAAATGATGTAAAGCGAAGAAGAAATTACCATTAATTGAGCAAAGCGAGGCCGAAGGCCGAACTGAGCTCTCTTTATGTGACTCGAGACAATTAGTTGTTCGGGCATAGGTACGAGATGACACATCCGATCACCGTGATGTTCTCGCATGCGATTGGACATTGTCAGGTTTTGACACCTTCCGAATCCCGAAATTTCATGTCATTGAGGAATAATCGCCCAAAACTTGCATTTTTGAGCGAAGCGAGGCCGAAGGCCGAGCTAAGCTCTCTTTACGAGACTCGAGGTAATTAGTTGTTCGGGCATAGGTACAAGATGACACATCCAATCACCGTGATTTTTTTGCGTGCGATTGGACATCGTCCATGGTCAGGTTTTGACGCCTTCCGATTCCCGAAATTCCGTGTCATTGAGGAATAATCGCCCCCAAAACTTGCATTTTTAGGGGTTTTTCAGGGTTTTGAGAAGGGGTCGTTTGTTACCTATCTCCTCCAAAGATCTTCAGCCGATCGCGGTGACAATTGCCACAGAGAAAGGGAAGGGCATGCTGAGTGACATGGAGTTGGTATCATGGTGATTGGACGTGTCGTATAAAAATAATGACTATTAAAAACTGACCAATTTTAATAATAATTGAAAAAATCCGCTCTCTATACGAGACCCAGGACAATTAATTGTTCGGGCATAGCTACGACATGACACATCCGATTACAGTGTGCTTTGGCATGCGATTAGACATCATCCATGGTCAGGTTTTGACGCCTTCTGATTCCCGAAATTCAGTGTCATTGAGGAATTTTAATTAAAACTAAATGGCTTTTTACTTGAACCGTTTCATGAAAGTCGTCTCACTAACATTAATTTAAAAAAATCATTTGACTTGAAAAACGAAGAAATGGAAAAGCTCCGTCTGTTAGCTCAACACTTGCTTAATCTATAATAATAAAAGGAAGTTTGTGTGTGTGTGTGTGTGTGTCTTTCGGGATACAAAATGAAAAACGTGGTTCCCGATCTGAGTGTGTCTTTCCGCTTTGTTTACAAGCAACCTGATCACAACCAACGTGAAGGCGTGAAGGAAAGTAGTTCATGATAAATTTTAGGCATTTCTTTTTTAGAATGTTTCGTAATTTTGTTCTGGAAGTCATAAATTTCACGTGCTCGTTTTTTAGAATTTGTTATAATAGACGCCTCAATGTGCTTAGATTTTGCAATAGCTTCGCTCAAAATTTGCCAACTGTACCCAAGTTATCGGTTACCGTTGGCGGCTTGTCCTAAGTTTATATAGGAAAATTTTTTGAGCATTCCCAGAACAAAAAATCATCTACCAAATCACACCAAATAATACATAAAACCTATAATAGCATTAACAGAGTGCAAGCAGGAACGATACGATAAATACACAACCTATACAGTACTTGAAATGGAAATTTTGAACTGCGAATATGCTCATATTTAACTAAAAATCTTCCGAAAAAATTACCTTCGCCAGAAAATCTCCAAAAATAAAAAAAAATAAAAAAATAAAAAACAAATATCTGGAAAAAAACTACTTTGTGTGAAAATGTAATTGACAATTCCGTGAAACACTTTTGCAGCATAAGTCAGAAACTAGGGGAAAGGGGGGGGTTCCAGTTGGTTGGTTTGTTGATCCAGAAATTTAAGGTACCGAGCCAAGAAGACTTCCCCTTCCAATAGGGACTTTCATGAAGTAGAAAGTCTTTCAATCAGAATGAATGTTCAGCTTTAAAGTACAGTGCAACTCCAATTAACATGACTAATAGGGACCAGGATCGACCCGGATATTCAAAAATCCGGATAACTGGATTTTCAATTCAAATCTGGTGCAAAAAGGTAAATGGTAAGCACATCTAAAAAAAAAAAAACCAGAAAAAAACCCTATTATATTTATATCTGTATGCACATTTATATTTAAAAGAAGTCAGTTATTATTATTTTGATTTTCTGTTTCGAGGTGCGACATCGCTTCCTAGCTGCCAAGTCGCGAACTCTTTTAACATGAAGCAGTTGGAAAGCGTTGCACTCTTCTTGATTCTCCATCCACGCTAATGTTAGGTCCAAAGCATGAAATGCACCATTCTGAGATGCCACGTCGCACTCTTCTGGTTTCTCCCTCATTTTCACTTTCCCCTTCCGATGCATCCACAATTTAGAAGCTGTCCACAATTTCGTCGAGGTTGACTAAAAGGGAAAGATCTGGTACAAAAGGATTTTTCATTTTTCGGAGGGACTAGTACTACCGTTGCTATGGTGATGTAAACAGCTCTGACTTCCGGTAAAAAGGTCTTCGCTGGCCCAGTGCATCACCCCCTAATAGTGGCGCTGTACTCTAAGCGCTGGCAACTGACCATTCGCCCGATTTGGGCTGGGTTCGAATCATGGTGAGGCATGGATGTCGTGATTCTCTTACGGCCCTGGCTTTCTCCCTTCCCTGGAACCAGTGGCCCTAAATCAGGGACGGGCGACTGCTTATATAGCCCATTGAGTTGCTCACAGCGATCGTTTAACCTCCAATAAAAAAAAAAAAAAAAGGTCAGAAGGTCTTCTTAACTTGGGCGCACGATAAGCTGTGCACGTGTCTGTTTTCGAGGAAGTGTTTGTTGTTCAGAGGTGGGTAGTAGGATTTCCGAGGTATCATTCCGAGAGCCGTGGCTGCAAATTTTTTTTTCGCAGTTCCTGAAAACTGATCCAGATAGTCTGATAACCGTATAATCCGGATAATTGGAATTGCAATGATAATTGGAATTGCAATAATTGGAAATCCGGATAATTGGAATTGCAATGTAACAACAAACTCACCACCCTAAAAAAAAAAAAAAAAAACCGGTCTGAAATGGAAAAAAAATTATACTCATTACCGCAAAACTAAAATTTGTATTTAATCTATTACTCATAATTCTTCATTCTGTGAAGATCTTCAAATTGAATATGTTAAATTAATGATACAATAAAAATTACAAATATCGTTAGTGGAATGATCTGGGACTTGGACAAGAAGCAGGGCCGCCAACCACGAAATTATTGAGGGGGCAAGCGTGAAGAGATCAGACGTAAGAGGAGCACGTCTGTTCCGTTGTCAGGAGGAAAATAAGAAATAAAGGGGGAGGAGCAAAGAGATAAACTACGAGATTCAACGTATATTTTAAAACGCAATTGTAATTGCTTATCAGAAATGAACAAGGTAACAGAAATATTCTTTTGGTGAATAATATTTTTAAAAACAAAATTCAGCCCACGATTTCATAAAAACATCGTATAAGAATTCGTTTCCAAACGTTTATAAAAAATATGAATAATTAGCGCTGTTACTCAAACAAACAACGAGAAATGCACAAAATAGATACACAAAGGCGCTAGAGATTATACATTTCTATATATATATATATTTTTTCCAGTTTTCGTTATTGTTTTAAGCATCACGAGAATATGTCGAACAAAATACGGGGCTGCCAACCTAGTTTTTTATCAAATGAGCAATGCTGAACATAGGAAAAGCGGTCTAAGCGAAGGCTTCTGATCATTCGTCCGAAAGGGGTCCGGGTTCGAATCCCGGTGAGGCATGGATGTTGTGTTTGTCTTACGGCACATTTTCTCTTTTTCCCCTGGAATCAGTGGCCCTAAATTATGAACGGACGACTGCTTATAGCCCATTAAGTTCCTCACGGTGGTCGTTAAAATCTCCAATAAAAAAATAAAAAAAAAGAACATGAGAAAAAAGTTTACTTATTTTGTTATTTATTAATTTTTTGGAAGTAAATCGTTTTGTCCTCATAAGGTGTAAGGTGGAGCTTAGTCCTCTTTATGAGGCCAAAGCGATTATTTAATTAAACAGTACAAAAAATATTGGGTGGGCACTGCCCTCTAGTTAAATTATTAGGGGGCCAGATTCACCTTGCCCTCTATTGACGGTTCCTATGGCAAGAAGTGATCATGCGCTACGGGTAGCTTCATTTCCATCCTTTGAAGGATGGAAGTTACAGCTCGGTGTACAACACTCTCCTACCCTTTACGGTTTTTACACAGCTATTTCTCATGGGCACGAAAAGCACGTAAGGTTTCTATGTTTAAGAATGCGCGCTCGTAAGTCAGGGAAGAAAAAAAAATCGTTTTTGCAGTTCCCTTCATTTAAATTAGTGCCAGTATGTAAACTCCGAGTAAAAAAAGTGCCTGCATGGAATATTAGGAAAAAATATGAGCCGGTATGTCATACCAGCGTATACCGCCCATTTCGAGCACGTAGCCTATATAAAGTAGAAATAATGTATGTACACCCAACAATTCACTCAAGCAATAATAGGCTTTCGATTTTATCCATTACTGGATACAGATTGAAAGATACCACTTTGCTACTAGTAGAACCAATGTTAACAGCTTTCAAAATTCTTTCTGTCTGCGTGCAAATAGCACGAATGGTGAATGAAGCAAGTTCAGCGCACGCACAATGTCTTTATTTTGTTCACCACGATCGAAACGCTTAATTACGTCGAGTTTTACTCTAAGCGTAACACACTTACGATATCTCTCAGGCTTATCTGATACCTTACGACACATCTTGCTGACGGATGCACAAAATAAATCGATATAAAGCACAAATGCTCATAGACGCAGTTCAAAGCTATGGCGGCTTGATGCTGAGTGTAGTTCCCGGGGAAGTAGCTTGGCGGCGCCACTCTCGCTGCTTGGGGTGCGCGCTGACTCTATAGCGGCTCGCTGCAAAACATACGCCGAACGCCCTTTTTTTTTTTTTTTTTTCGCAAAAACCGAAAATCCTCCGGAATTCTTTCGGTTAGCGAAAACAGGAAATAACGTACATGTTTCGCAAAAGCGAAGTTGCGTAAAGCGAACTTTCGAAAAGAGAGGGATACCTGTACCATTAGCAGTGGCGCCGAAAAACATCAGGTGATGAACATTTTCTTGAGTTATATACATACTTTTCCCACTACATATCTTTTCCCCGATATTATGTTGCGCATTTTTGCTAGCTTTGCTCCTCACTATGACATATTTTATTAGTATGCAATCAATTAAATTTAAACAAACAGAATACATGCTGTTAAATGTTTCCCCCAAGTTGCATAGTGTGAGTGGCCGCGTGTATTTTGAAATTCTCCCGAGCAGGGTGTAAAAGGTTTGCAGTTGAATAATTTTTTTCCTTGCAAGATAGCAAGGAAAAATTTCAAAAGTGATAAAAATGTCTTTTCCAGAGAAAAAAGAAAAATGAGATTTCTGCAATAAACGCCAGTCGTCTTCAACGCTACTAGCATGACTTTTTCACCAGAGAAATTTAATCTGCACGCAAAATGTGAAATTTAGAGGGAACACTGTTATTGGTTAAAAACGAATGCATATTCACCTGATCTTTGTCAAACTTTTTTGGGTATCACGGAAAAAATACCCACTGCCAAAACATCCACAGAAAAGTGCCCAGATCTTGAAAATGTGCAAAAATCCCCATAGCATTCGTTTAGCTTCGATTCTTGTCCTGGTTCACTAGGTACAATGTCGTTTTAGTTTTGGGGATGTAAATCGCTTACAGGTATTGTTGTTTTCTTCACAGTAACTGCCGTTGTTGATAAAATATAGCAAAAAAAAAAAAAAAAAAAAGATAGATTTGCGATATAAGTATTTTGAGAAAAGCGTGACGCATGCGTGGCAAGAGATCGAAAAATTCTGTGAGAGAATCCTAAATTTTTACGTGTTAAGAATTTTGCAAATGCGTGCAATTACCACACGTTACAAAACAATCGGAAACATGCGTACCATATTATGACACCTAGGTAGTTAAAGTTATAGAAACGTTATTTGACTATGCTAGGTCATTAAAATGTGTTAGCGAAGATAAAACTGACTAGCAGTGGCTAAATCAGAATTTTATTTCAGAGGTTCGACAATGCATAGAATATTTCTTGCAAATATTATATACTATAAATATATACACTCTAATAATATAAATATAAATACACTATATTGACAAAGGTCACCGGACTCTCCTTCAAAAGCAAATGAACGGATCCGCTGCGTTATTAAGATGAGCAGTACAGCTGCAAACGGTATAAAAACAAGCCTTCAGCTGAGTACAGACAGCTGAAGGCTTGTTTTTGGACAACGTTCGTGACTGCCACGGAGAGGACCTCAGGTTCGATCCCAGGCAGGTACGAACGCTCGATCCATTAAATATCCGCCATGCGTCGGACGAGCACGTAAAGCCGTCGGACCCCGGGTACTGGCCCCCCGGTAATAAATAAGGGAGTCTTCCTCCCCCTTTCTACTTCGCTAGCGTGTCACTTTCCTATCGGGCGCTCTAGCCCAAACCTCCTAGCTTCCTGTTTCTAAGGGTTGTTTAAGACCTGCGGTCAGACACTCCCTTCCTAAAATCTTCTACATATGATCATTTATGAGTACAGCTACAAACGGTATAAAACAAGCCATGGCTTAGTGGTTAGTGACTCAGACTACTGATGGTGGGTCCCCAGGTTCAAGCCTGGGCTGATCTTCCAGAGGTGGTGATATTTACTAACAATTGCTGAATATCGGACGAGTACGTTAAATGACGGTCCCCGGGTTGGACCCCTCGGTTACGTTGGGTATCCATTCCTACTCTCCCCCTGGACTCTCTATGAGTAGCATCGTACTGTACGGTGGCGCCATCTACTGTGCTCTCTCGCACTTACAAACCGTTCTGTTAAAGTCCCTAGACTTGCCCTCACTCCTTCTGTTTCTGTGTCCTGCCCAAAAGGCGGACCCGCTGTAGTGGTTTGGGCCTAAACCTTCTCTGTGGACGAAGTCCTATATGAACATGGCTGTCTTTCACAAGATGTCACCGCGATCATATCGCACTGTGAGGTTGAGTGAAAATGTCGCAGCGGGAGAGAACTGACTTTGAGAAAGGAAAGATTGTTTGGGTGTTATATTAGTGGGTTGTCCATTAGAGAAACCGAGAGGAAGTGAAGTAGTTCCTATTAAAAAAGTTCCTTAGCTGTGAAGTGATTAAGTAAAAACGCCTTGGAAGGAAGACTGAAAGTTTTTAAAAGCATTGTGAATTTTGATTTGCTATTTTTATGGTTCAGTATATTTTATAAAATATTTGCTACTAATTGTTTTTATTTAAATCGCAGTATTTAATAAAGGAAAAAAATGGTTGTTAAGTCGCATCGTAAAAATATGGAGTTTTTTTTTATAAGTAACGCTGTCATTTCTCATGATTACAAATGTTTAGTATGATTATTGCTTGACCCACACTGAATAGCTGTAACTAATATATTCACATTGAATAAGTGTAAATAATATAGCCATTCTACAATGTGACAAATACGCTTTTTTCCTGAGGTTCTAGGAGATTTCTATTGTGTTATTCTTAAGAAATAAGAGAAAGAGTAGCTTAGTAAAAACATGCTTCGTACGAATGAAACGTCTGTCATTTAGCCTTGAAGGCTGCATAATTTTTCTCTGTAGTTTTTTCTCCGAGAAATGAAATAATTTTGAGGACTACCGTGAAGACAAATGGACTTTACATTCTCTTTACGCCGTCCCGGTGGGCGAGTAGTCAAAGGTGTAGGCTACTGGTTAGTGGTCGGAACTCCACATGCAGCATGGATAGTGGATGGTGCGCCTCCCCGCCCTAAATCAGGGATGGCCAACAGCATATAGCCCTTATAGCAGCTCACGGTGAAAGTTGATCCCACACAAACAAACAAACATTCTCTTTGCCCTTATGATCCATGAGATGTCCTATTGTGTGATCCGAAGGTTTAATCTCATCCTTGAAATACGAATATTTCCGTTATGATTGTTCGCTATTTTTGAATGTACGATCATCTAAAAAAAAAAATCTTTACCCATCTTCTGCAACCGTTTACCAACGAAAAGTACCTTAGCGCCGCTAAGCCACGCTAAGGCCCTTCTGTCCCCCTGCCGAGAGGCGCTTAAATATACCCAAGTAAACTGTTTTGGATGTACTGAATAACTGGAAGACACATGGCGTGCCTGAAGCACCGAAACGTACCGGCAGACCAAAGAAAATCAGCGACGGAGGACGTCGAAGCCTCAGAAGAGTCGTTACAGCACAAGACCTCAGTGTACAGGTGAGTAAAAATGCTGGAACCTCGCTATGTACACGTATACCATTCGCAGAGAACTTCATTCCATGGGTTACTGTAGTTGTGCTGCTGCTCATAAGCCTTTCATCTCCAATCGGAATGCTACTCGTCGTTTAGCATGGTGTAAAGAACATTAATCGTGGATCGTAGATCAATGGAAACGGATCCTATGGACTGATGAATCTAGATACGCGATCCATCAGTCTGATGGCCGTGTGTGGGTATGGATTCAGCAGGAAGAACGCTATTTACCACAGTGTACTGTTCTATAACGAAGTCAATTTCTCCGTCATTTTTATCCGCGCCGGGGTTCGAACCCGGGTCCACTCATTCCGGAATAAGTTGCTCTACCAATTAAGCTACGCGGACATTTGTTCTGATTCCTATCTGCCTTTATGTCGTGTACGTCCTTCTGGCAGGTACGTCACATCTCCTGGTACGTTACATCATATCCCCCTTATTTTTCTTTTCGAAGTGCTGCTCATATTTTTCCTATCTCGCGGTGTGGAAATAACATCACACCAATGCGAGATTTTGAACGGTCGGGTCATCCGGATAGTTCGGGCGCCATTACAACGAAGTAAATTTCTCCGTCATATTTGGTCTACGCCGGGATTCGAACCCGAGGCCGCTTATTCCGGAACAAGTTGCTCTACCAACTGAGCTACGCAGACAATTGTTCTGATTCCTATCTGCCTTTATGTCGTGTGCGTCCTGCTGGCAGGTACGTCACATCTCCTGGTACGTTACAGTTCCTACGATCAAGTTTGGAGCTGGCAGTGTACTCGTGTGGAGGTGTTTTTCATGGTATGGTCCCGTCCCATTGGTTATAGTGGAAAAACCTGTTAACCAGCACGTCTACCTCGATATTCTGGACAATTATGCCCTATTAACTCTGTGGCAATACTATGGAACCGAGCCTTGTTGGTACCAGTAGGATAATGCACCGAGCCATAAAGCAAAGACAGCTGCGGCGTGGTTTGACGGTAGTTCCGTATCGTGTGTGGACTGGCCAGCACGGAGCCTTGATCTTAATCCCATAGAGCACGTTTGGGATGAATTAGAGCGCCGCATAAGAAGTTTGTAACCAAGGCCTACTACTAAGCAACAGTTAGCGGCAGCGTTATGTACTGAATGGAAGCGCATACCCATCGCTGTGTTCCAAAACCTTGTTGAAAGCATGTCTCGAAGGGTCAGTGCATGCATTAAGGCCATAGGTGGACCGACACCGTACTAATGTATGTCAATAATTGCGATGTTGTGTTTCTCTTCTAGGTGTCCGGTAACTTTTGTCAATATAGTGTATGTGTGTACTGAATATACTAACCATACTGATAGCCGACAGAAAGAAAAAAGAAAGATGCTTTGAGAAGGAATTACATTTATTAATGATAGATATAAAATCTAGAGGGGTGTTTTATTTTTACTTTTGAGCCAACAATGCAAAATAAATAAATAAATCCTTTTTTTGCCAGCATCATCATCAACTAATGGTGGTAGTAGACATTACTGTGTTGAGGTTCCAGTGAATTTTTTTTTTTTTGAAAAGTATCATTGGAAGCGATTATACTCTCCAAATATGCCAAAAATAAATGTTTTGTTGAAGAAAATAATTAAATAAAGGACGATTTCGTTGAAATTATGCAAATACTGAATAGTCATTAATATAGCAGCCACTCATGGTGATTGGACCTGCATCTGTTGAACTGATCGAACACAAGAAGTCAAAAAACAGGTTTGCAAGCTATTTTTAGGTTTGAGGACGGTAGTGAAAGAGTTACAGATTTTAATTCATCGGCCAAAAATAGATCTTCCACTCTCATTGATCGATCTACCTAGAACAGCATCCGTTTAACAGCGAAACCACATGCAATTTATCAAACAAACTTTGTTCAGGAAGTTAAGCGTCTTTTCCAACGATTAAGGATCTTGAATTAGCCGCCGTATCTCTACATCTCAAATGACAACAAAGGAGTTCTGCTGAAAAAATAAGAGCAGGTGAAAAGACCAGTAAAACTCTTTAATTAACAACACCTGAAGTTATTTATATTAACGAAGTGTATGCTGAAAATCAAAGCAGCTTTTGCACATATGAAAATCAAAAGAACAGTCATTTGCGTGTTTATTTTTATTATGGTAACTACTGCAGGTTTTTTCAGTATGTTTTGATGAAAGTTATTGTCTTTCCATGGCCTTTACTGCTTATCTTTCTTCGTTCCTACCCCTCTTTATTTTATTTATTTATTTGTGAAAGCTTTTAGTCTTCCAGATTCCATTTCTCCTTCCTTGTTTCCTTTTGTCTTCTTTCCCTGCGTCGGCAGCTAATGTTTTGGGATTTTCGATAGCTACCTATTTTTTGTTTTTAGGAATATTGGTTTAGGATTCTGTATTCCTTCTTTCAGGAGATCTTGTCTCCTTTCTTTTCCGTTCTCCGCCCCTTTTCCTTTTCTTTGTTATTTCTTTTACTTCCCCCGAAACTTTTAAAATCTGTCATTCCTTTTTTCTCCATTTTGTTTTATTACTTTTTTGGAAGCCAGCAGTTTATTCAGGAATTTCAAATTAGGGGTGCTGAAAAAGTCTGAGGTGAGGGAGGGGTGAAAAACAATCTTTCGAAAGCTTTAAATTTTATAATGAAATATTTAGGCTTTAAATAGGAGCAAATGCGGGGAAAACTTCAAAAGATAGAGAACTGTTGATTTTTTTCATAGTTAAGAACCGTTAAAAGAGTGAACTTTTTAACTTTCCGTGTGTAGCAACTATAGACGGTTATCTTGTTCTTTTGCTGTGATGTTTTTATTTTCTCGTGTCTAGATGATTTCCTAAACAATGCCAACTATCAACATGGGTTACTGAAACAGTAGGTATTGATATTTTCACAAAACTTGTGCACGCTGAAACGCAGGGACACGCCAAGCAGGAATTCAAGAACTTTACAGCATCCGGACGCCAGATTTCGGGAGGGGGGGAGCCCCAATCAAATTTTACAGTTAATAAATCAATATAAGTGACGTGCGACATATTAAGAAAAAGTTTTACTTTGAGAAGCCGCAATGCTACGCGGCACGTTTATTTTTTAGTAAAAACAATTCGTCGTACACTGAAGAGCAGTTGAATTAGAGACAGCTGGCGTTATGCAAATGTGGCGCTGTGGGCGGCCCTGTAAACGGAAACGACATGACGTATGCAGCGATCCGACAATATAAGGAGTGATGCGACGGGAATCAGTAAGAGTCGGACGCAGTAAGGGTAAGACGAAGGATCTAAGCGCATTTGATCGTGGGCAAATTGTCGGGGCCCGACGAATGGGTCACTCCATCTCGGAAGTCGTGCAGGCACTGGGATTTTCACGAGCCACTGTATCACGGGTGCACCGTGGGTACATCGAATCCGGTAAAACCATCCCTGCAAGGGCCACCTGCCGTGGAAAATAGCGTGTGGATGAGCGGGGTCATCGTCGGCTAGCTCGCATTGTAACAGCGGATAGACGGGCCACAGTGCAAGAAATCACTCGGCAATTTAACGCTAGTGCACAAAAACGTGTAAGCAGCCACACCATCCAGAACCATCTCCTCGCTATGGGGTACAGAAGCCATCGTCCCACGGGGGTACCGCTGCTGACCGCACATCACAGGGCGTAAAGATTAGCATGGGCGCGGGAACATCGCCACTGGACCCTAGACATGTGGAAAAATGTTGCCTGCACTGATGAGTCGAGATTCACGTTGGTACATGTGGATGGCAGGATACGAGTACGGCGCAAACCACATGAAGCGATGGATCCTTCTTGCCAGCAGGGTACTCTTTAAGCAGGTGGGGGTGGCATTCTCGTCTGGGGACTGTTTACGTGGACTGAAATGGGACCCCTGGAACGTGTGACATCGTCCCTCACAGGTCAACGTTACCGGGATATCCTGGACGACCATTTGCTCCCGTTTGTGCGTCTTCAACATCCCACTGGAGACCTTGTCCTGCAACAAGACAATGTACCGTGCCATCGCTCCCGAATTGAATCCCAATGGTTGGATGAACACTCCACCGGCTTGACCTCACTTTCTTGGCCAGCTAGACCCCCTGACCTCAATCCCATCGAGGACATCTGGGATGCCATCGAGAGAGATGTTCGAGGCACTGACCCCGCTCCATCAAATCTTCGTGAACTGTGGGAGCTTGTTCAGGGGTCGTAGATCCGTATGGCTTCCCAACGCTTCCAGTGTCTTGTCGAGTCCCTGCCGAGACGAATCGCCGCCGTCATCAGGGTGAAAGGTGGTGTTACACATTACTAGACAGGTTTCTCTAATTCAATTGCTCTGAAGTGTAGAACTCAATAGAAAACGTGAAAAAGTTTTATTGTTTTGTTCAGTGACGGATGGGTCAAAGGATTAACAAGCTTTTTTTTCAAAAATTTTTAAATCGTGAAGATCTCAGCATTCTTAATATTCGTGGCTAGGGCTGCAATAATGGAGACAAGATGAAGGGAAAACACAATGGACTTTGAAAAACATAATTTTTCGACTTAAAACTCTAGGGCATTTTAAACTCTACGTTCAAAAAGTTCCGGAACTTTTTTAATATTTGCAAATGTCAGTGAATTACGTCATTCCCCGTTGAGCAAGCGAAGAGCATGATGTGACCCACCAGCCAGAACTGGTTTGATCCAGTTCCAACACGTACAGCGTATGTGCGTAGTTCGTGATACAAGCATTCGAGGCTCTCCGTCGCGAGAACAACGATATCGAATTTTAAACAGCGTTCAAGTGTAAAATTTTGTGTTCTGCTCGGAAAATTTTTCACTGAGAGTTTTCAAATGATTAAGTCAGCGTACGGTCAGAGTGCAAAGAATCGAACTAGAGTTTATGAGTGGCATCGACGATTCGAAAACGGGCGACAGAGTATGGAGGACGTTGAGAGGTCAGGTCGACCTTAGATTTTTCCTTTGGAAGCTGACCGCTCCAAAGAAAAGGTCTTGCTAACAGTTTTCTTCGATTGCAAGGGGGTCGTACACAAGGAATTCCTTCACCATGGTCATACAGACACTAAAGAAGAGTATGTCAACGTCCTGAAACGTCTCCGAGAATCAGTGAGATGCAAGCGACCCGATCTTTGCAAGACCAACTCGTGGGTGCTCCATCACGATAATGCGCAGGCTCACAGATCCCTCCTGGTGTCCGATTACCTGTCCAAACATCACATTCCCGTTGTTCCACAACCTGCTTATTCCCCTGATCTCTCCCCGTGTGACTTTTTCCTTTTTCCCCGGATGAAGAATTTGCTTAAGGGGCGACGCTTCTCAAGTTCCGAAGAAGTGCAACTGAAGGATGTGGCAAAAGAAGGTTTGCAATCTGCATTTAAATCTTTGTATGAGCGCTGACAAAAATGCATCGTTGCACAGGGTAACTACTTCGAAGGAAACACCGCATAAGCAGGTATTATCTGTACTCATACTTTTTTAATATAAAAAGTTCCGGAACTTTTTGAACGTATACACTTTGAGTGGCTTATACTTAAAAAGATTTGGTCGTTAATGACGACGAAAAACTTTCTCTAGAAATTGTGAACTTTTCACAATTGCTCAATAAATATATATTTTCTTTTCTTCATTAACTTACTGTTGGCAAATTTGAAAAAAAGATCTTCCAACAATGACCGTAAAACCGAGCTCTGAAACAAAATAGGAAGGTAGGATCGATGCTATACGGGTATTGAGGACTGCCGTAAAATTTGGATCCAAGATGCATTGTATTAGCATTTAACGATTCTTCTAGATATAGTGATACCCGAAATTTTGCCAATTTGGAAAAAAAGAACAGAAACAAAAACAAAAACAACAAAAAATAGAACATGCACGTTTATTTGTTCCAGAAAGATTTGGTACACTATTTCCACGAAAGTTAATGTTACTAGCAAACTGATGCCAAAATCTGTTGTACTTATACGAACCATAATAGAAATGTTAAAATAAATAAATTTCTATTTAAAAAGAATGTAGATCACATGGCATGTTAACAATTGCCGAGAAAATCGATTTTCTGAAGAAGAGTTTTACTAATTTTTTTCTTGAGTTTTGTATGAAACATTCGTGTTTTATAAAAGCTCTTGATTTAAGAGAAATAGAAAAGGATGTTTCTAAAGATATTTATTTCATGTAGAAACGAATAAAATTTTAAAGAATATTCTCGTGCAAGTGCCCTTGGCGAGCCCCTGCTGAAATGATTCAGAAGTATATTTGCAATATCTGTAACAGACTAAGTGGAGATGTACATACATACCTCTTGTGGTTGTAATAACTAGACTTCAAAACATGCTTTATACCAGAAAAAATGAAAAAAGGAACATCAGACTGCTATATGTATATATAGATATAGGTACGTGAAAAAAAAATGTTTCATTATGGTAGAAGATTCTTCAAAGTAAAGCTGGGGAATTTATGTAAATGCTAACTGCTATTGACAGATGTGCTGTATGAAAACAAAAGGGACTAATTTAAAAAAAATTAAAAAGAACATACACATACGTGTGTGGCATACACCTTCTGGTGGAGGGGTGTTGAGAAATTTTATGGGGGTGTCTGAGGAAATTTGGCGCGGTGTTAGAAAGGTGTTGATATAATCCCTGTTAGAAGCTACTGGTGTGTTTCTCTCTCTCATTCCCTTATTGAAACTTCCTTTATTCTATTTTACCTTCAGGTAACCAATAGTTTCGGAAATTTTCCTTTTCTATTTTCTTTTCCGTTTTATTAAATGTTGGTTTTGGACATTTTCTTTTCTTTTTCTTACATTTTCTTAAAACTAAAATCTGCATTTTTTGGGTGTTCCGACTCATTCTCGTCCGTCCTTTACTGCGAGTTTTGAGAGTTCCGTGTATCTTTGCTCTTTTTCCCCTTTTAATTTTTTTTTTTTTTGGAAAATTTTGATTTTTAGATATTGTATCTTCTGTGACGTACTACAGAGGAAAAGCACGTGTGAAAACGATAAATCTGCAGCGATACATTCCGTCCGTGTAGCTTAGTTCGGAGAGCAACTTACTCCGGAATGATGGGAGGTTGGTTCGATCCCCTTCATGGACAAATTTGTGTTTATATATTAGCGCCCGTCCGTATAAACAATAAAATTGAGAGGGAGATGATGTGACGTACCACAGAGGCAAAAGCACGTGTCAAGACGATAAATATGCAGCGATACATTCCGTCCGTGTAGCTTAGTTGGGAGAGCAACTTGCTGCGGAGTGAGGAGGCGCAGATTCGATCGCCGTCATGGACACATTTGTGTTTTCACACTTCTTCCTTTGCTGCAAGCTATTGATTTGGTATTTCCCATTTCTTCCTTTATCGGGGTACTTTTTTGATATTAACTCCATTCTTTTTTCTTGTCCTGAGCAAACAAATTTGGACTATTTTTTTCTTTTTCATTATTTTTTCAGTGCTTCTTCTATTTGTTTTTATTCTTGTATTCCTATCTACCCACTATTGCTTAGTATCTGCCAATTTTTTATTGTTTCAAAGCATTATTGTCTAGGGTCAATTGTATGCTATACAAACTTTTTTGTGCCGGTGGTGAGTTTCGATTGCGCATCTTCCAGCTCCGGAGCAGGATATTCTTCCGGTAGAACTACGTCGGCAAGGCTTACCTCTGCAACTTGCCGATTTGACTCGTGCGTTACCCATGTGATACGTCACATACAGTATATTCTCGCCCCCCCCTTGAGAAAGGCGGGGACACGAAATCGGAGGTTTCGGGTCCGCCGACAAACCATGCGTGAAGGAGTTCACTGTAGAAGAATTTTTTTTAATTCCAGACGAAATGTGGAACAATCATCACACAATTTTTCGAACCTCACTGCCAAGAGGTTCACTGTTATGTTTTAGTGCCAATATAGCGTATAACCTTTTACTGCTCATTGTGGAATTCGAACTAACATCTTCCAACTTCGGAGCGAGATGTTCTCTCCATTGAACTATGCCGCAGGCTTATCGCTGCGACTTACCGGTTTCACTCATGAGTCACCTCAGTGGTACGCCTCATGATTTAAGAAAGTTATGCAAAGACAGATAGCACATTTTGAGCTTCAAGGTGACATCGCAACGCATTCTTTACTTTGACCGTTCATTTTAAAGTGAATGCTAAGAGTAATGCTAAGAGTAGTTGAATTACATAAATGCCCTTTATATCAAACGAAGTTATCAGTATATGATCACATCAGTAACATCAACAAATCACATTTTTTGTTTAATGAATCGTCAGTTCCGAATCAACACTATCAGATGAAATCAGAAATGAAGAAATCATCACAAAACTTCCCTGTAGTTCAAAATCACCAATCTATTTATCCGGGCACAAGCGGATGGAACTTTTGCGGGGCCCTGGGTGAAATTTCATAGTTGGGCGCTGACCAAAATTTCACTGTGGGCCCAAGAAAGTACACCTCATATTTTAGTAAAGTACTTACATGAAAAATGTCGTCTCTAAAGAACGCACACGAAAACTATCATAAATATAAAATGATTGACTCAAAAAAGTGTTTGCTTTAAGTTTAAGAAAAACACATGGATATGGATTGAAATTTCAGAGAGAGAGAGAGAGAGAGAGAGAGAGAGAGAGAGAGAGAGAGAGAGAGAGAGCGACAGACAGAGAGGGAGAAAGACTGAGAGACAGGAGAGCGACAGAGGCAGAGAGAGAGACAGAGAGAGAGAGAGAGAGAGAGAGAGAGAGCGACAGACAGAGAGGGAGAAAGACTGAGAGACAGGAGAGCGACAGAGGCAGAGAGAGAGAGAGAGAGAGAGAGAGAGAGAGAGAGAGAGAGACAGAGAGAAAGAGACAGAGAGAGAGAGAAACGCAGAGAGTCAGAAAGAGACAGAGAGAGAGAGTCACAGAAAGAGAGGCACAGAGAGAGAGAGAGTCACAGAAAGAGAGGCACAGAGAGAGAGAGAGAGAGAGAGAGAGAGAGAGAGAGAGAGAGAGAGAGAGAGAGAGAGAGAGAGAGAGAGAGAGAGAGACAGCGAAAGACAGAAAGAGACAGAGAGAGAAAGAGAGAGTGTGGAAAAGCGTCAAACTCAACGATTTCCTTTCGGGGAAGAGGGAGTTGAGGTTGCATGCGATAATTATAAAAACTTTCTCGCCATATGATAAAAAGATAACTTCAACTAATCCGCGTAGCGAATATTTTTTCGTAGAGAATAAGAAGAATCCTTCTAAAATCATCATCATCATCATCATTGTCAACCATTATCAATCCACTGCTGGACGAAGGTCTCCCCAAGTTTCCTCCACAACGGTCTGTCTTGTGCCAGTCTCCTCCATGTCACTCCCGCATATTTACGAATTTCATCCACCCATCTCCCATGTGGTCTTTTTCTGGGTCTTTTCCTGTCCCTTGGAATCCAATCTAAAATTTCGGCTGTCCATCTATGGTCTGTCCTTCTGGCAGTATGTCCAGCCCATTGCCATTTCAGGGATTTAACTCTGATCATGATGTCTTCCACTCTCGTCATTTTTCGGATCCACGAGTTCCTCTTCTTATCTCTCCTGGTTATACCAAGCATGCACCTCTCCATGCTGCTTTGAGTTGTCTGCAGCCTTTGTATGTCTCTTTTAGTTAAGGTCCACGTCTCTGCACCATACGTAAGCACTGGAAGGATGCATTGATCAAACACTTTTCTTTTAAGACATAATGGCATATTGCTCTTGAAAATTATGCTGTTTCTTCCAAAAGCTCTCCAGGCAAGTTTTGTACGCCGATTAATTTCTTCATCAATGTGACCCTCACTTGATATCTGCTGTCCAAGATAAACATACGTATCTGTTATCTCCAGTTTTTCTCCATCAATCGATAAATCTTCATTTCTTGTAAAAGCATTGAACATCACTTTTGTCTTCTGAAAGTTCATTTTTAATCCCACTTCTTTACTCTTGTCAGCAAGTTCCTGGATCATACTCTGTAGCTCTGATGGGGTAGTTGCAAAAATGACTACGTCATCAGCAAAACGAAGGTGGGTTAGATAATCTCCATTAATCTTTATCCCTTTGCTTTCCCAGTTCAGTGATTGAAAGACATTTTCCAATGAGGCATTAAAGAGCTTCGGAGATATGGTGTCACCTTGTCTCACTCCCTTTCCAATTTTTATGTGTGTTGTATTTTCAAACAGCCGAATCTTTGCACTTGCATTTTCATAGATGTTATTAATAATATTAATGTATGCATCTTCAATACCGCAGGATTTCAGAGCCGTGGTAACTGCTGATGGTTTCACCGAATCAAAGGCTTTTTCATAATCGATAAAAGCCATGCACAATGGAAGTTCATATTCCCTCGCTCTTTCAATTAGTTCTCTCAGTACATGGATATGATCTATTGTGCTGTAGCCACTCCTGAATCCAGCTTGTTCTCTCGGTTGAGCCATGTCCAGTGTTACCTTCAAGCGGTGTGAAAGAACTTTAGTGAAGATTTTATAAACCACTGATAGGAGGCTGATAGGTCTGTAGTTTCCGAGATCCTCAATGTCACCTTTTTTATGTAGCAGGATCATTGTAGCATTGTTCCAATCCTCAGGAATCTTCCCTTCATTAAGGCATCGAGTGAAAATTTGGGCGAGTACTGTTTCAATTTCTCCACTTGCTTCTTGTATGATGTCTATAGTAATTCCATCTTCTCCTGGAGCTTTCCCCCGCTTCATGTTCTTGATTGCAGGAGCAACTTCTGCTGGGAGGACTGGAAGAACTCTGGTACCTTTCATGATGTCTGGAGTACATGTACCATCCCTTTCATATAGTTTGGAGTAGAAATCTTTCACTCTTGTAAAAATTTCTGCCTCTATTTCTTGTTATAGAACCATCTTCTTTTCTCAGAGCCATAATCTGTTTTCTTCCCTTACTGAGATGTCCCTTTGCTATCTTTAGGCTTTGGTTGTTTTCAATTGCTTTCCTCACTAGCTCACAGTTGAATTTCCTTACGTCTTCAGTGATACTTTTTCGTGCTGTCTTGCATAGCTCTATATATTCCACTTTGGAAGTCACATCTTCTTTAGTTGTCCTCATCTCTCTTCTTTTTTGCATCAACATTTTGGTTTTTCCTGATAATTTGTTTACATGCAACTTGTTCTTAGACCCAGCTAATTTTGTTGCTGTTTCCATAAGAGCTTTGGTTACTTTTCTGTTAACTTCAGAAATATCCACTTCTTCCGATGTTAGGCCTTCTAAAGTAGAGAATCTGTTCTTCAGTTCCAACTTGAAAGTATTATGGTGTTTTTTAAGGTTGGTTATGTCAATACATTTTGTTTGTCTTATGAGCTTGCCACGTTCCAGTTTAGTGTTGAGGTGCATCTTACATCTTACCAATCTATGGTCACTACCTGTGTTGAACTTGTTTAGCACACTGCAGTCTTCGATGACGAATTTTTTGTTACACATAATAAAATCAATTTCACTTGTCGTCCCAATTGGATGTCTCCATGTCCATTTCCTGTGTGGCTTTTTCTTGAAAAAGGAATTCAAGATGAAAAATCCTTCTGCCTCTGCAAACTCAACGAGAGTATTTCCACGCTGGTTTCTGTTGCCGTGACCGAATTTACCTACTGAAGTTTCATTCTGTTGCCGGTGCCCTATTTTTGCATTGAAATCTCCCATAATTATCTTCAAGTGCTGCTTACCTTTATTATTTAGATGACGAATTTCCTCATAAAATTCTTCAATTTCTTCTTCAGGATGACTTGTGGTGGGTGCATAAGTTTGAATAATCTGAGCCTGGTATCTTCTCGATAGTTGGATAACGAGTCGTGCAGCTCTGTCAGAGGAACTTTCTCAACTTCTACCACTTTATCCTTCAGTTTCTTGTTTATTATAAATCCAACACCACTAGTTCTGCCAGTATCTGTCCCACGATAATAGAAGAGATGTCCACTTTTCAGTTCAATGAGATCTTCTCCTTTTCTCCTTACCTCACTCAGCCCGACGATGTCCCACTTGATCCTTTGTAGTTCCTCTTCCAATTCAAGAAGCCTTGAATCAGAAGATAGGGAGCGTCCGTTGTAGGTAGCCAAGGTCAGCATCAAATGGCAGCCTAGTCCGGTCCTCCGGGGATTCTTAGCACCCTCTGCCTTCATGTCGCACTGGCCGCTGCCTTGGCCAGGTACATTCCAGCTGCCGGAGACTGAGGGCCAAGATTTAAGTTGTAGAGTCATTTTGGAGGTGTTTGGCCATAACTCATCACGCTGGCCAAGCGGGTTGGTGAGTGTGGGATAGCATTTCCTCTGATCCCGATGGTATAGTTATACCGCTATTTGCGGTCGTCAGAGCCCCTTTAGTGGGAACAGGATGCACCACGAGAAGGCGGGGTTGACATTTGTCAAGGAGAGGCTGTGATGTTACGCATCACCTGACCTTACATGATACCTTCGTTTAAATAGATTTTCTCCCCTGATACATGCTTTAGAGATTGATTTTTGATGCACGGTGAAGAAACTGACAAATTGGCGACATTTTAACTTTTATATTTTTCCCCCTGATACATGCTTTAGAGATTGATTTTTGATGCACGGTGAAGAAACTGACAAATTGGCGACATTTTAACTTTTATATTTTTTCCCCTGATACATGCTTTAGAGATTGATTTTTGATGCACGGTGAAGAAACTGACAAATTGGCGACATTTTAACTTTTATATTTTTTCCCCTGATACATGCTTTAGTGATTGATTTTTGATGCACGGTGAAGAAACTGACAAATTGGCGACATTTTAACTTTTGTATTTTTACCCCTGATACATGCTTTAGAGATTGATTTTTGATGCACGGTGAAGAAACTGACAAATTGGCGACATTTTAACTTTTATATTTTTTCCCCTGATACATGCTTTAGTGATTGATTTTTGATGCACGGTGAAGAAACTGACAAATTGGCGACATTTTAACTTTTATATTTTTCCCCCTGATACATGCTTTAGAGATCGATTTTTGATGCACGGTGAAGAAACTGACAAATTGGCGACATTTTAACTTTTATATTTTTTCCCCTGATACATGCTTTAGAGATCGATTTTTGATGCACGGTGAAGAAACTGACAAATTGGCGACATTTTAAATTTTATATTTTTTCCCCTGATACATGCTTTAGAGATTGATTTTTGATGCACGGTGAAGAAACTGACAAATTGGCGACATTTTAATTTTTATATTTTTTCCCCTGATACATGCTTTAGAGATTGATTTTTGATGCACGGTGAAGAAACTGACAAATTGGCGACATTTTAACTTTTATATTTTTTCCCCTGATACATGCTTTAGAGATTGATTTTTGATGCACGGTGAAGAAACTGACAAATTGGCGACATTTTAACTTTTATATTTTTCGCCCTGATACATGCTTTAGAGATTGATTTTTGATGCACGGTGAAGAAACTGACAAATTGGCGACATTTTAACTTTTATATTTTTTCCCCTGATACATGCTTTAGAGATAGATTTTTGATGCACGGTGAAGAAACTGACAAATTGGCGACATTTTAACTTTTATATGCGCAAATATATGAAAATTGCCTTTTCCCCCAGTACTGTTTTAAAAGTCCCTGAACATTTGACCTCCATATATAGTCCAAAAACAAGTTTTACATTGTTCTTTTCACTTTTTTTTTAATAATTCAAGTGTCTAGTTTACACACAAATCGTTCAACTCACAAAAGTTGAGAACCACAAAATGAGGAAAGTTAATTTGCTATTTAATGAATACGGAAAAGTTTAAGGTGGTTGTAATATTCATTTGAAATCTGCATATCTCAGCGTCTGTGCAACGAAGCACGGTGACCTTTTTGAAAGTGTATATTGGAAACTAAAGAAAACACGTTATAAAAATATATTTTTAAGGGCCTCGCCCCCCAAAACTTAAAGAAATAAAAATACAAAAAACTTACCCATAACGATTTTGTTTTTATTTCCCAAACTGCGGGGCACTGTGAAGGCGCAGGATTTATGGGCGACCACCCCGATTTCCTCTATAGTCCAGCCGACCCCGTATCTGGGGGCTCCCTACTGCGAAATCAGACTGTATCGTCTCATACGTACCGTATTTGTTTTGATTATTTCTGAGTTTAACGACCACCATGAGCAACTCCGATTACTATAAACACGTGCCCGTTCTTAATTTCGCGCCACTGGTTTCGGGGAAGGGACAAATCCAGCGCCACTGACCACGTACAACACCCAGATCTCCGCCTGGACTCGAACCTGAGCCCGACAAGAGCAAACAGACCATTCGGCCTCCGGCGTGCATCTTTTAATATGAGCATTCGGTTAAGATAGTTGCTTGTTTGCATTCAGAACACAGATATCCATATTTTTGCATATGTAGACATCTTAAAAAAATCCTTAGCCCAGTTCTCTTAAAAGTGCTGTGTCTGCGCTGAGCAGTGGCGGCTCGTTGGGTGGAGTGAGTGAAGTGTTAAACAAACAAACAAAAAAACAAACTTTGAATTATTTAGCGGATTCTTCAAATTAGTAAATTTTACCTTTACTAGAATGATTTCATGAAAATCCTGTGGCTTAGAAACGAAAGATCTCCCGTTTCTAAAAGCAAACTGGAAGTGTGAAGTTCCAAATGGCAATGCGAAATGATGAACAGACAGCCTTGTAACTGCACGCATTCCATGCGAAGAGATAACAGCTGCAGTTGCAAATCACTTCACTTCGGGACCGTGAAGACCGCTAAGGTGGGAATATGTTCTTCACTGAGTAAAACGGTTCCTATGGCAACCAATGACGTCAGTAATCGAGGTGAAGGGATCAGCCGCTACTTCCCTGCAGCGCGATTTTGAGTTAAGACGGTTCTCCTGATTCGTCCGCTGAGTTTATACAGTAACTGCGAAGGTAAACTTCAGTTTCAGTTATGTTTCTTTATTGTTCTCCGTTTGTTCTGGATCCACTGCGTTTATACTGTAACCATGAGAGTGAACTTCAGTTTTAGGGCTGTTTCTTTATTATTCTCCGTGTGTTCTGGATCCACTGCGTTTATACAGTAACTGCGAGTGTGAACTTCAGTTTCAGTGATGTTTCTTTATTATTCCACGTGTATTATGGATACATGCTTTTGCTTAAAAATTGAACCCTGAAAATGATACAGCGTGCATGTTCTTGCAGACATATAATGTGCATATGGATGTACTCCGAAAAACGTAAAATTTATTTTCTCTGCTTCTTACCTTAACCTCAACCACTGTGCCAATAGAAAGAAGTTCTTGCTGTTTGAAACGAATAAGACATTACTTAAGGAACATTATTTCACAGCAAAGACTACCATCGTTATCTAATATCGCGATACAAAAAGAATTTCCCTGTAGTTAAACAGGCATTTTATGATGACATCATTGACCGGAGATCCGGACTAAAGCCCACCGGACACTTGCTTATCGGATACTTTTTTTTTATTGGAGGTTTAACGACCACCGTGAGCAACTCAATGGGCTATAGGCAGTCGTACATCCCTAATTTTGGGTCACTGGTTCCAGGGAAGGAAGAGAGCCAGTGCCGTAAGACAAACACAACATTCATGCTTCACGGGATTCGAACCGGGACCCCCTTTGGGCGAATGATCAGAGGCCTTCTCTTAGACCACTGCCCCACGCGGAGGCGGCCCATTGGACACTTGCCCACTATGAATGATTTATAGATAATACGCAACGTCGGATGACGTTTCCGATCCAGTGTAGGAAAACTGATCACATAAATTTTTATGGAGCGTACAAAAATTGCACTTTGTTTCAGAAATATTGAAATTTAAGGGGGTTATCCCCAAACCTAAACAAATATATATATCACCTTTCTTGTATGTTCGAAAAACTAAACTTAAATCTTTAGACAACGCTGTCAATAGACGAACAACGCGCTTGAAAATTTGGAAAAAAAAATTAATTTCGGGAGTGTTAACCCTCCAAATATAAACTAACATATATAATCTTTTTCATGGCCTCTAAAAAGCTCAAACTTAAATAATCTGTTCGATGGACTGCCATAGTTGCTGGCAGCCTATAGAATAGACTTTGCTGCCATAGTTAATGTTTTATGCAATGCTTAAAAATACGAAATATCAAGGTTGTCATTTAAAATCTTCTCAAAAGGCCCGTAGCGTGGGTATCTTGTCAACACCTGAAGATCGATTCGTCGAGTCCCTGTAGATTAGCCTTTATTTCATGATATGCGAAATAACAAAATCATGATTCAAGATTTAGTGAGTCGCAAAGCTTCTACATAAACAGTGTATCGTTATGATCTTACATTACGCATTTATATTCCTAGGAAAACTCGTGCATTTCGTTTTGTTCTACTAGGAAAACTCCCACACTTTGGCAAGATCTCGGAACGAAACGCAATTTGTCATTCATGCAATTTTTATACGATCCCGTAACGTCGCAGACTCTGAAGGGTGCCAATCCATCCAATCTCCCGGGTACGAATTTGCCGTTTCCTGTAGAGATGTGGTGTGTCGTTTTTGAATTGCATGCAGCGTGCTTTATTTTGGAATCTATCCCCCCCCTTTCCCCAGTTGAGACAATTCAAATTCTTTTTAAAAACGTGCGTTGGGTTATTACACGGCATTCAAAATTAAAATTTCGGCGGGTGTACACCATCTCCCAAAATCAAAGCAGGTCATGATGCTTGAATTTCGAGAATATGGTAGCGATTATTCCTAAAGGTACAGTGCTCAAGTTCTTTGGGCTCGTGTCCGGTGGGCAAATGTCCGGGTGGGCAATGTCCGGTGGGCAAGTGCTCTAGTGTGCTCTTGTACGGTGAACAAATGTCCGGTGCGCATCTTGCCGGTAGGCAAATGTCCGACACCCCATTGACTGCTATCATTCCTTGAAAGACAGAAGAATTGACCTTCTTTATAAGAAGTAGATGCATTTTTTCATGGATACTCATTTTGTAACACTTAATCTCCTGTTTTTACGAGCCGCCACTGGGCCTAGAAAAATGTCCCTTAGAGCCCATATCACTGAGAATAGCGGAGGGGAGTTTCCTTAAGCAGTCTTAAAAATATAAACATTTGCTTTACGTATTCCATTGCAAAAAGCACTCTGTTTTCTAGCGACAAACCGCGCCATTTAAAAATTCTGCCCATAGAGAATCAGGACCCTAGCGAAGCAAGCCATTGCTCTCACGATAAAAATAACGAAACCCACGTGAAAACAATCAAACAGGTGGAAACAAAAGTCACTCCTCCATCGAGAAAGAAGAAAGAAACTCATGTAATGAGGAAAACAAACCAGTGAGAAACAAATGGCTATGTAATGAACATGCCCACAAATCAGCGTGAGGAAATCTGTATTGCGTTCGCCCATCCCTTATATGGATCTGAACACCGAGCATTAACTTATGGGGGATGAGTCGTTGACTCGTGGGTTCAAATTCTTCCCTGAAGCAGTGATAAGTAGGAGCAGATGGTGGGTCCTCCTTCGTGAGCAGAATATGGGAGTGTCTCCTGCTAAGAGCCTTGCTGCTGACCTTGAGGACCACCAGGGACTTAGTCAACTTCTTCTCCAAACGCTATTCAAGGTCTACACCTTCAAGGACAGCAGCTACCTGCCTCCGAGACTACGGCGAAATAAAAAGTGGAACAAACGAACTCATGGAGGAAAATGCACCGAAAGCCAACTGGCGAATGTTGCTTAACCCTTTCACCATTGATCCTTCGTTTTCATATTTTCAGTGCACTGGATTGAATTCAATCACAGAAACATTAAAACATTACCATTTGAGGAAAACATAGGTAGCAAATTTGAGCTGGGATTAAACTCAATCTTTTCTTTTGTTACATTTATAGTGTTTTAATTTTTTTATTTTTTTTGCCACTTTAGTATCAAGTGTAATGCACATTTTTCTAAATTTGCATCAGGAAAATACTTTCCTGGCAGAGGTGACTTTAGACCTTTCGGGGCCCTAGGTGCTAAAATATTCAGGCTAACCCCTTCTTATCGCCTCAGAGATTTTCATCCGTCAGATTAAAAAAAAAGGTCACGAAAAAGTTTTTACCTTTTTTGAAATACCGTTCCATCTTTTTATTATTAGGACGTTTTGTAAGAAACAGTGCTAATGTAATCACTTTGTCTGTCCGTGCACATCGAGCTTTTTTGTTTTTAGAGTTATTTCAAAAATTATTTTTGCGGAGAGTAGGAGTTCAAAAGATATTTAAAGTTTGGCACTTTAAATATTCCATATACTCCAGAAATTTACCTCTAAGTGCTGTGAAAGTCGAAAATTAAAAAACAATAATAATGAAGTTCTGTTGTGAAGAAACTATTCGACTAAAAGGAAGGCTAAATGATTTTAACTGTTCTTTGCAAAACAAGTACATCGTTAAGAAGAACTCGAACAATTGGAGTATCAACAACAGAGTGAAAAAATACGGAATATGTTACTAATATGAGGAAGCAACATATCAATTGACAGTGCAAATAACGTGATCGCTTTAAGGATTGACTAGTTTCAGTCTGTGAAAACCAAAACGAAACTGGCAATCGAATTACACATTTTCGGGGCCTCTCACTTTCTGGGGCTCTAGGCGCGCTAGATAGGAAATCCGCCCCTGTTTCCTAGTGCAAATTTAGTGACGATAAATCTTTTCATCTATCAAAATTTTTAGACGTTGTGTAATTTCTTCAATTCCGCAAGATCTGTAGAGACACTTACGTAAAATTAGATCAACTTCAGATGGGCTGTTTTTGAGCAACTAAACTGAGAAACTAAAACGAGGCGTAAATCTCATTTCTCCTTTGGCCACAAATGGGCTTTTTGCTGTTTTAGTGTCAGTGTGTGTGGCTTACTTAGAAACTTATCTCGCATCTGTAGTCGCTTCTGTCTCTTGTCATTGCCATCCAATGTCTTTTTCATTAAAAAGTTCGCCCACCATGAAGGAACATCCTGTCCTGCTGCGTGTGTTTTCTTTAGATTCTTCTTATCTTTCTTGTCAAATTCACTTCTTCATATCATCACTCAGTATCTTAAAAGACCTGTCTCTTCCCTGTGTATATCCATCTTTACGTTTTTTCACCACTTGTTGCGCACAAATCACTTTTCTTCTCGTTATTTATTTGATAATCTGTGATTTCTTCACGCCAGATCTCCTCAGTACTTCTTTTTATCCATTCTTGTGCCCTCGGGAGCTTTAAAAATCCTTTGCAACGCCGCACGTTCAATTAATCGACCACAGCAGTTGCTTGTTTCATATTGGGTTTATGAAACGAGATCCAGAAATAACCAAAGTGATGGAAGCAATGCATGATAAAACGTCAGGGTAAAATGTTAGACTGCTGAGACGCAGCTTACTGAAAATCGAACTTTGTCAAGTGCAACAGATATATTTGGGTTGGTGCGAATGAAATTTCCGGGGCCAACGAGCAGTGGAGACAGGCTCGCACCACAACAGAATGGAACCACCCATAGGTGTTGCGGGCATTGCGTCGCAAAGTTACTATAAATAGCTAGCACGTCTGTGAAGAACAAAGTTCAGGCGTGGTTTGTTTGGACGTAACGTGGCTTGCAAAGGAAACATGCAGACTCCGGATTTGAGAGTCATCTTCCTGTATGAGTTTAAACTGGTCCATTCTGCAGGAATTGCTGCTCGAAACGTTAACAAAGCGTTTGATGGGAATACAGCCAACGAACGAACTATTCGGCGATGGCTTGTGAAGTTTCGAAGCGGAGATACGGACCTGCAAAAACGAAGCACGTGATCACCGACATGTTGCTGATTCTGACGATGTTCTGTTACGTGTGGTTGAAGCGGACCCCCCCCCCCCCCGAAAAACGTGTCGTGAGATAGTGGTAATGTAGGTGTCCATCACACGACAGTTGTTCGGCGTTTGGCTGCCCTGAGTAAGGTAAAGAAACTGGACATGTGGCTGCCGCATGAGTTGACAACTGCCAACAAGACTAGGCGTTTGGAAGTCTGCACGTCGCTGCTTGCCAGGATAACAGGAACCTCTTTGCATCGATTCGTCACCTGGGTCCTTTATGAAAATCGGAAACTATCTGCACAATGGTTAAGCAAGGCACAGCCTGCTGGACGGCATCCTAAGCCACCCATACGCACCAAGAAGATGATGCGTCTTGTCTGATGGTCCACAGCCGGGATAATTCATCGGAGTTTCTTGGTAAGAGGCCAAACCATCACTGCAGAACATTATTGTGCTGAGTTACACCAGATGCACCGAAAATTTCTGCAGAAACAACCGGCTTTGGTCAACAGACACGGTGTTCTTCTGCTCCAGGACAATGTCCGCCCTCATGTCGCGCAACGAACGATGCTGACACTAAGTGCCTTGGGCTATGAAGCACTACCTCATCCTGTCTATTTCCCGGACTTGTCTCCGACAGACTATAATCTGTTTCGTCGCCTGGATCACTTCCTGTCTGGGAAACAGTTTACTTTTTTTTTTTTTTTTTTTTTTTTTTGATTGGAGGTTTAACGACCACCGTGAGCAACTCAATGGGCTATAAGCAGTCGCCCGTCCCTAATTTAGGGTCACTGGTTCCAGGGAAGGGAAAGAGCCAGTGCCGTAAGACAAACACAACATCCATGCCTGACCGGGATTCGAACCCGGACCCCTTTAGGACGAATGATCAGAGGCCATCGCTTAGACCACTGCGCCACCGGGGCGGCGGAAACAGTTTACAACAGATAACGAGGTTCGACGTGCATTTGAAGACTTCTTCGGGTCCCAACCACAAGACTTTTCCATTCCGAGATCACGGCCTTGCCGGACAGATGGCAACTATGTGTCGATGCCAAGGGGGGTTATTTTGTCTAGGTAAGTTATCCTACTTTTCCGTTCTCGCCGTCCACGTGTGCCACTGGTCCGTTGCCGGACATTTCATTCGCACCAACCCAATACTTCCTAGCGCCGTAGCAAAATCGCGGCAACGGGCGACGTGCGTGGCAGCATTTTTTTTTTTTTTTTTGTATTTTGATCCTGCAGACAAAACAAAACGCTGTCCCAGAACCCATTTTAACCCTCTCATGTGCGGATTACAAATCAGTGGTGAAGATTTTCCGTCTGGGGACAGAAATTCGTCTTTCAAAGCAGCTTTCCGAAAACGGAAGTTAGACGGAGTCAAGAGGAAAGATTTCACCCGAAATCTTACGTTTTTTTTTACTCGCGTTTTTCCCTCGGTCCGCATTATTGTTATACAGGGTTCTTAGGAAAGTCCGTTTACCCACCCCGAACTTTTAAACCGCGTATCATACCACCACGGAAGTAACGTGCACCATGCGCAATTGATTGGACGTGCTTGTAGCACCCCTAGCGGCGAAATTCGGAACTTAGCAAAGCTAACTCAGAAACCAAGAGAGATACGCAAAAAAGTCCAATTACAAAATGAAAGAGCGGTGTTTAATCAGTACAAAACGACACTTGGTTCAACGAAAACACTTACAGAAAAGACAAAAAAAAACGCAGACAAAGCATCCGATGTCCGGCTGCTAGCACGCGACAGCAACAGAAAAATGGTTCCGTGATATAACTCGCATTCATGCTAATTTCAAGTTTGACGTAAAATGACGCCAGACAGGGCTATAAATGATGGGTGGAAACTGAGAGTGAATCAGAGTAAGAGGTCGGCAGGTAGATGGCTATCTTCACGAATGGCGAGTACTGTGATATGGTCTTGCTGTATGGCGAATGTCAGCAGAATGCAAAAAAGGCTGCGTGGTTGTATAGAGTACGGCTTTCCACTCATCAGCATCCAGCACCACAGACAATCGCCAAAGTTGTCCGGCGCCTGCGAGTTACTGAGTGTCATTGTTCCGGTCGTCCCATTGCTGTCCGTGTGCGAGTACATCCTGCAGATGTTTTGGGATATGTTCTTGCAAATCCCCGAAGTAGTACGACGGCAGTGAACCGTGCGTGGGGATTATCGGCATCACGGGTGTTGCAAATCATGAACGAACACCAGCGCATCCCTACCCGTGATGCTGTCGTGCGAAACCTGATGCCTGGAGACCTAAAAAGGCAGTATGACTTTTGTAACTTCGTCTTGAATACCTTACAGAAAAAGCCGTGGTTTGTGGACAACATCCTATGGACTGACGAGTCAACATTTGCAAAAGGGGGCGAGATCATCAATCACCAGAACTCCCCCTACTGGGATGTGAGAAATCAACACATGACGAGACAAGCACGCCATCAAGTACGCTGGTCACTTAATGCGTGGTCTAATATGTGGCAAACATCCGTAATTGAACCTGTGTTTATTGAGAGAAGTTTAACAGGTCAGTGTTACTTGCAGCTGTTATGTGGTCTAGTAAGCGACTGGTTGGATGATGTTCCTTTGAATACGTTACCGAGCTTATGGTTTCAACATGACGGCTGTCCTTCCCACAAAACCTTTCCAGTTCGCTCTATCTCGCACTTTCGGCAACAATATTATTGGGAATGGTGGTTGTACAGAATGGCCACCACGGTCACCCGACCTAACACCGACGGACTTCTTCTTTTGGGGATACCTGACGGATCAAGAGCACTCTACGGAACCTTCCAGGGTGGCAGATTTAAAAGAACGCATCGTCAGGGCCTGTAATTCTGTAACCCCTGCGATGCTGCATGCTGTTCGAGATGCATTTCTGTCCAGAGTCCAGATGTGCATCGTCGCTGATCGTGCACACTTCGAACAACGTGTACGGTGGACCACTCGCCAGGTTAGTTGCACCTGTACTACATGAAATGTGTGTTGCGTCTGTGTTGGCTTGTGTGTAATTTAAAGTTTATTACTTTAACATGTCTTGTCTTTTCTGTAAGTGTTTCTGTTCAACTAGGTGTCGTTTTGTACTAATTAAACACCGCTCTTTCATTTTGTAATGGGACTTTTTGCGCATCGCTCTTGGTCTCTGAGTTAGTTTTGCTAAATTCCGTATTTCGCCACTAGGGGCGCTACAAGCACGTCCAATCGATTGCGCAGGGTCACTTTACTATAGGTGTACGTTACTTCCGTGGCGGTACGCCACGCAGTTTAAAAGTTAGAGAGTTAGAAGGGGGTATACGGACTTTCCTAAGAACCCTGTATATCATTCTATTTCACAAATGTTTGATCTTGAAAATGGAGCCAACGATTTCGGAAAACAGAAGTTGAATGGAGCGCTGTTATCTGAAATTATTTTTCTCGCGATGTTTCCTCTGCCTTGCATTGTTTTTAAATATCATTTTATTCCATAAACCTTTGTGTTTAAGCTGGAAAGATAAAGGATAAATTTCCAAAAGCGGAAGTTGGACGGAACAAAGGTTTCTTTCGTAATCGTAATTTCTTTTCCCGTGATGATTCTTCTGTCCAGTGTTATTGTTAAATATGGTTTTGTTGCAGAAATCTTTGTGTTTTAGCTTAAAAATGGAGGCAAACATTTCGGAGAGCCAAAGCTAAAAGCAGCGAACACCTTTCTCGTGACCGTACTTTTCTCATTTTTTTTTTGCGGTGTTTCTCTTCTCATATATTGTTAAATATAATTTTGTTTCATAAATCATTAGGTGTTAGTTTGAAAATGGGGACAAAAAACTCCGACAGCAGAAGTTGGATGGAGTGGTAATTTCTACAGAAATCTTTTTTTTTTTTTTTTCTTTCTTCGTGATGTTTTCTCTCCCGTGTATTGTTGCTAAATATTATTTTACCAGCTCATAGCCCGTGCCATGCACGGGTGAAAAAGCTGTGACTGAATGTTTTATGACACGAATCGTAAAATAGATATACGTAACTATAACGAACGATTGCATTATTAATGGGAAGTCTGTAAGGTAGGTCTGCGATTAGCTCTAACTTTGTTCAAGTTATGCAAAGTATTAGAAGATTAGTTTGCACGCCATCGCCGTTGTCGTTCTCTATTTAAGCGACGTTTTCTTTCAGATTTATCTTCTTCCATCTTGTACTATAAAGTATTAGAAGATTGGTTTGCACGCCATCGCCGTTGTCGTTCTCTATTTAAGCGACGTTTTCTTTCAGCTTTATCTTCTTCCATCTTGTACTATAAAGTATTAGAAGATTGGTTTGCACGCCATCGCCGTTGTCGTTCTCTATTTAAGCGACGTTTTCTTTCAGCTTTATCTTCTTCCATCTTGTACTATAAAGTATTAGAAGATTGGTTTGCACGCCATCGCCGTTGTCGTTCTCTATTTAAGCGACGTTTTCTTTCAGCTTTATCTTCTTCCATCTTGTACTATAAAGTATTAGAAGATTGGTTTGCACGCCATCGCCGTTGTCGTTCTCTATTTAAGCGACGTTTTCTTTCAGCTTTATCTTCTTCCATCTTGTACTACAAAGTATAAGAAGATTAGTTTGCACGCCATCGCCGTTATCGTTCTCTATTTAAGCGACGTTTTCTTTCAGCTTTATCTTCTTCCATCTTGTACTATAAAGTATTAGAAGATTGGTTTGCACGCTATCGCCGTTGTTGTTCTCTATTTAAGCGACGTTTTCTTTCAGCTTTATCTTCTTCCATCTTGTACTACAAAGTATTAGAAGATTAGTTTGCACGCCATCGCCGTTGTCGTTCTCTATTTAAGCGACGTTTTCTTTCAGATTTATCTTCTTCCATCTTGTACTATAAAGTATTAGAAGATTGGTTTGCACGCCATCGCCGTTGTCGTTCTCTATTTAAGCGACGTTTTCTTTCAGCTTTATCTTCTTCCATCTTGTACTACAAAGTATTAGAAGATTAGTTTGCACGCCATCGCCGTTGTCGTTCTCTATTTAAGCGACGTTTTCTTTCAGATTTATCTTCTTCCATCTTGTACTATAAAGTATTAGAAGATTGGTTTGCACGCCATCGCCGTTGTTGTTCTCTATTTAAACGACGTTTTCTTTCAGCTTTATCTTCTTCCATCTTGTACTACAAAGTATAAGAAGATTAGTTTGCACGCCATCGCCGTTATCGTTCTCTATTTAAGCGACGTTTTCTTTCAGCTTTATCTTCTTCCATCTTGTACTACAAAGTATAAGAAGATTAGTTTGCACGCCATCGCCGTTATCGTTCTCTATTTAAGCGACGTTTTCTTTCAGCTTTATCTTCTTCCATCTTGTACTATAAAGTATTAGAAGATTGGTTTGCACGCCATCGCCGTTGTTGTTCTCTATTTAAGCGACGTTTTCTTTCAGATTTATCTTCTTCCATCTTGTACTATAAAGTATTAGAAGATTGGTTTGCACGCCATCGCCGTTGTTGTTCTCTATTTAAGCGACGTTTTCTTTCAGCTTTATCTTCTTCCATCTTGTACTACAAAGTATAAGAAGATTAGTTTGCACGCCATCGCCGTTATCGTTCTCTATTTAAGCGACGTTTTCTTTCAGCTTTATCTTCTTCCATCTTGTACTACAAAGTATAAGAAGATTAGTTTGCACGCCATCGCCGTTATCGTTCTCTATTTAAGCGACGTTTTCTTTCAGCTTTATCTTCTTCCATCTTGTACTACAAAGTATTAGAAGATTAGTTTGCACGCCATCGCCGTTATCGTTCTCTATTTAAGCGACGTTTTCTTTCAGCTTTATCTTCTTCCATCTTGTACTACAAAGTATAAGAAGATTTATTTGCACGCCATCGCCGTTATCGTTCTCTATTTAAGCGACGTTTTCTTTCAGCTTTATCTTCTTCCATCTTGTACTACAAAGTATTAGAAGATTAGTTTGCACGCCATCGCCGTTGTCGTTCTCTATTTAAGCGACGTTTTCTTTCAGATTTATCTTCTTCCATCTTGTACTACAAAGTATAAGAAGATTAGTTTGCACGCCATCGCCGTTATCGTTCTCTATTTAAGCGACGTTTTCTTTCAGCTTTATCTTCTTCCATCTTGTACTACAAAGTATTAGAAGATTAGTTTGCACGCCATCGCCGTTGTCGTTCTCTATTTAAGCGACGTTTTCTTTCAGATTTATCTTCTTCCATTTGTACTATAAAGTATTAGAAGATTGGTTTGCACGCCATCGCCGTTGTCGTTCTCTATTTAAGCGACGTTTTCTTTCAGCTTTATCTTCTTCCATCTTGTACTACAAAGTATAAGAAGATTAGTTTGCACGCCATCGCCGTTATCGTTCTCTATTTAAGCGACGTTTTCTTTCAGCTTTATCTTCTTCCATCTTGTACTACAAAGTATTAGAAGATTAGTTTGCACGCCATCGCCGTTGTCGTTCTCTATTTAAGCGACGTTTTCTTTCAGATTTATCTTCTTCCATCTTGTACTATAAAGTATTAGAAGATTGGTTTGCACGCCATCGCTGTTGTCGTTCTATATTTAAGCGACGTTTTCTTTCAGCTTTATCTTCTTCCATCTTGTACTACAAAGTATAAGAAGATTAGTTTGCACGCCATCGCCTTTATCGTTCTCTATTTAAGCGACGTTTTCTTTCAGATTTATCTTCTTCCATCTTGTACTATAAAGTATTAGAAGATGATTGGTTTGCACGCCATCGCCGTTGTCGTTCTCTATTTAAGCGACGTTTTCTTTCAGATTTATCTTCTTCCATCTTGTACTATAAAGTATTAGAAGATTGGTTTGCACGCCATCGCCGTTGTCGTTCTCTATTTAAGCGACGTTTTCTTTCAGCTTTATCTTCTTCCATCTTGTACTACAAAGTATAAGAAGATTAGTTTGCACGCCATCGCCGTTATCGTTCTCTATTTAAGCGACGTTTTCTTTCAGGTTTATCTTCTTCCATCTTGTACTATAAAGTATTAGAAGATTGGTTTGCACGCCATCGCCGTTGTTGTTCTCTATTTAAGCGACGTTTTCTTTCAGCTTTATCTTCTTCCATCTTGTACTACAAAGTATTAGAAGATTAGTTTGCACGCCATCGCCGTTGTCGTTCTCTATTTAAGCGACGTTTTCTTTCAGCTTTGTCTTCTTCCATCTTGTGCTATAAAGTATAAGAAGATTTGTTTGCACGCCATCGCCGTTGTCGTTCTCTATTTAAGCGACATTTTCTTTCAGCTTTGTCTTCTTCCATCTTATTAGAAGATTTGTTTGCACGCCATCGCTGTTGTCGTTCTCTATTTAAGCGACATTTTCTTTCAGCTTTGTCTTCTTCCATCTTGTGCTATAAAGTATTAGAAGATTGGTTTGCACGCCATCGCCGTTGTCGTTCTCTATTTAAGCGACGTTTTCTTTCAGCTTTGTCTTCTTCCATCTTGTGCTATAAAGTATTAGAAGATTTGTTTGCACGCCATCGTCGTTGTCGTTCTCTATTTAAGCGACGTTTTCTTTCAGCTTTGTCTTCTTCCATCTTGTGCTATAAAGTATTAGAAGATTTGTTTGCACGCCATCGCCGTTGTCGTTCTCTATTTAAGCGACGTTTTCTTTCAGCTTTGTCTTCTTCCATCTTGTGCTATAAAGTATTAGAAGATTTGTTTGCACGCCATCGTCGTTGTCGTTCTCTATTTAAGCGACGTTTTCTTTCAGCTTTGTCTTCTTCCATCTTGTGCTATAAAGTATTAGAAGATTTGTTTGCACGCCATCGTCGTTGTCGTTCTCTATTTAAGCGACGTTTTCTTTCAGCTTTATCTTCTTCCATCTTGTACTCCAATTACATGAACTCTTGCGTACCACTTCGATATCAAATTCCATGTAAAAAAGATGAGACAGAAGGTCTCCTAGCAGTTTCACATTAAAGAACCTAAACCTAGGCGTGAGAGTGCATCGAGCGTAGTCGTCGTTTAGTTGAGAACAAAGTTGGAAGCAGGTCATAAATTTTGGACCCGGACCCGACCCCGCCGTCACATGACTGGATCCAACCCGGACTTTACCCGGAAAAATCTGCTTGTAACTATAAATTTGAATACATAATTATCATCATCATTGTCAATCGTTATCAATCCACTGACGGATGAAAGTCTTCCCAAGTTTCTTCAAGACTGTCTTAGGCCAGTCTCTCCAAGTTTTTTCAGGATTGTCTTGGGCCAGGAGTCCTCCATCCACCCATCTCCAACCTGGTCCTCTTCTGGGTTTTTCCTTGTCCCTTGGATTCCAGTCTAAAATTTCGGATGTTCGTCGGTGGTCCGTTCTCCTGGCAAATGTCCAACACATCGCCATTTCAGGGATTTTACCCTGATCGTGATGTCTTCCTCTCTTGTCATTTTCCTTATCCACGAGTTCCTCTTTTTATCTTTTTTGGTTACACCAAGCATGCATTTCTCTATGCTCCTTTCAATTGCATGCAGTCTCTCTAAGTCGTTTTTCACGCTTTCCAACCGTGGGTTGAAGAAGCGTATATGCTCCAGCTTTGTCCGTCTGTACGTCCGCATGATAACTCGCACAAAAATGGTTCGATTTCGATGAAATTTTAGTATGTGGTAGGGGACCATCTGTGGACGAACCCTGTTGAAAATGGTCAAAAGTCACGACATAGGAGCGGGATCCATTTCATTGCCCGTACGCGTCATAACTTTCGTAATAGTGGTTCGATTTCGATGAAATTTTAGTATATGGTAGGGGACCACCTGGGGACGAACCCTATTGGAAATGGGATTAATGGGGTCATAGGTCATGACATAGGGGCGGGATCCATTCCATTGCCCTTATGCGTCATAACTTGTGTAAATATGTTTCTATTCCAATGAGATTTTAGTACGTGGCCTTAGGGGACCACCTGGGGACGAACCCTATTGAAAATGGGGTTAATGGGGTCAAAGTTCACGACATAGGAGCGGGATCCATTCCATTACCCTTATGCGACATATCTTGCGTAAATATGGTTCGGTTCCAATGAAATTTTAGTATGTGGTAAGGGACCACTTGGGGATGAACCCTATTGAAAATGGGTGAAGTGGGGTCAAAGGTCAGGACATAGGAGCGGGATGCATTCCATTCCCTTATGTGTAATAACTTACATAAAAATGCTTCGATTGAGACAAAACTTTTGGACATAGGAGCGGGATGCATTCCGTTGCCCACATGCGTTATAACTTACGTAAAAATGCTTCGATTGAGACAAAACTTTATCAGGTTGTTCCAGAAGTATACTTTACCGGTCCTGTTGAATATCATCGAAATGGGGTCAAAGGTCAGGTCATAGGAGCGAGATTTATTCTACAGCATTATCCTCATAACTTGAGTAATAATTAGAGTAATGATTTCTGGTATGTTGGAAAGCGTATTATAATCAATGCATTGCATGATTTTACTGACTTGTTTAGTTAAGGCCCATGTTTCTGTTCCATACGTGTAAGCACTGGAAGGATGCGTCGATTAAACACTTTTCTTTTAAGACATAGGGGCACATTGCTCTTAAAAATTGTTCTGTTTCTCCCAAAATCGCCAATTAATTTCTTCATTAATGTGACACCCGCTTGATATCTGCTGCCCAAGGTAAATGTAGAAATTGGTTATCTCCAGCTTTTCCTCATCAATTGATAAATCTTCATTCCTTGTAAAAGCATTGTACTTCAGTTTTGTCTTCTGAAAGTTCATTTTTAATCCCCATTTCTTTACCCTTCTCAGCAGGTTCCTGGATCATACTCTGCAGCTCCGAAGTATTATTTGAAAAACTCGGAAGGGTCCTTTGAAATATTTTTTTTTTCTTTTCAAAAATAAAGCGGAAGTAAAACCGGGTTGAAATCGGGTCAGAAACACCTTGATCCGACCCGTTTGGCCTGCAAGAAATTGTCGACCCCGTGATCCGTCTCTATCTCCGGTTGAGAACAGTCAGCATCCTATAGTGATCATGCACGTCCGTAGGTACTCTTACATTTACGCCTGCTTAAAACTACTCCTGTCACGTATGCATCACGAGAAGAAAAACAACTTCCCTTATTTGGACATTGTTATTTCGTTGGTGGTCGCAATCTTTTGATAGCGCTATTCTTCCAATTCATGCGCTACCCATCTTGAATTTGGTAAATTACGAGTATTTTACCTACGATTCGTAACGGATTGCACAGGGCGTGTTTGTCAAAATCTCTCTCTCTCTCTCTCTCTTTTTCTTTGTTTGGGGGTTTAACGACTACGTTGAGAAATTTCGTGGGCCATAACCAGTCACCCGTCTCTAATTTGGGGCCATTGGTTCCAGGGGAAGGGAGAGCCACTGCCGTAAGACAAACATAACATCCATGCCTCAACAGGATTCGAACTTGGACCCATCTAGGACGATTAGTCCGAAACCAGCGCTCAGACCACTGCGCCACCGGCAAGGTGGCCAAACTCATTTGTTTGAGCTTTCCATCCGTAGGTTGAAGAAGCGTATATGCTCCAGCTTTGTCCGTCCGTTCGTGTGTCCGCACCATAACTCACGTGAAAATGGTTCGATTTCGACGAAATTTTAGCATGTTATAGGGAGCCACTGGGGACGAACCCTATTTAAAATGGGCGAAATGGGGTCAAAGGTCAGGACACTGGAGTGGGATCCATTCCATTGCCCTTGTGCATCATAACTTACCTAAAATGCTTGGATTGCGACAAAACTTTATCATGTTGTTCCGGAGGTACAGTAAACCGGTTCTTTTGAATATCAACGGAATGGGGTCAAAGGTCATTGCACAAAAGCAAGATTTATTCCACAGCCATTATTCTCATAACTTGCGTAAAACTGCTTCTATTGCGACAAAACTTTAGTACGTTATTCCTGAGGTATACTGAACCGGTTCTGTTGAATATCATCGAAATGGGCCAAAGGTCAGGACACAGGAGCGAGATTTATTCCACAGTCATTATCCACATAACTTGAGTAATAATTTCCGGTATGTTGGAAAGCGTATCATAATCAGTGCATTGCATGATTTTACTAACTTGTCTTACATTTCTTCTGAAAAAGGAAATTCATAACTGCAGCTACACGGAGAAAAATATTTTGTTATAACAGCAAAAATATTGCGTGGTAGCAAATTTCGTTAATTAAAATAAGCACAGTAAATAGCCACGCTATTGCAACGCCTAAGAAAGAGATCTCAAGCTGAATGCGTTTTGTTGCTTCGAAAAATTACTATGAAAAAATACTTAATTTGTGATGTTTTAGTATATGAAAAGTAAAATTATTACAAACGTATTCAAAAAATCATAAGCTCCAACAGAAAATATAATGACTAAATCACTCGCATTAATGGAGGGAAAATTCATCATCGCGCAATTAGTTTTACCTTGAAAGTGTGTGAGACTCGGAGTGCATTCTGGCTTAATGGTTGAAACGCGCGGTTTGTAACCAAAGCGACCTCAGTTCGATCACCGGCGCGAAATGATTTTCAGGTATAAGGGCTAAAAATTCAGTGTCTTCGATTTTGCGAATTTTCGGTATAAATATGAAAAAACTTGGAATGGACTTTTCTGAACTACTGACTACGGAAAATACGTGAAAATACGGAAATTTAGGAAAACGGGAACTTTTAAAAACGGAAATTTTCGTTAAAAGACGGACACTTATCGGTAACTTTGCTGCACGTTATTTTCAGAAATTTTACGTGAATTCACGCCACTTATTCTTAGCACGTGTTTTGCAAAAAGATCGTGCTTATGTTACCTGCTTGTCCGTCCGTACGCCTGTGGAATCCATATCTCTACAGCTATTTGTCCGATTTGAAAAAAATCTTTTTGCGTTGGGAAGCTTGAAATGTGCATTGATGATCCTTCATTTCCTTTTTTTTTTTTTTTTTTTACGATGCACAATTTCGCCGCTTTGGAGCGTAAATACAGTTGATACCGAATTAAAAATATATTTTATTCTATAAATTTCTTCTAAGCATCCGATTGAAAAACTTCTTTTGCATTTCGATTCCATTTATGTCGAAGACTATTTTAAGTACAGTCATGCAGTTTTTCAAGTAGCGCAAGATTTTCCGCTAGGGGGCGTAAGAGTAAACTGCGTTTTCCTCGATATCCCTGCTTCTAAAACTCCGATTTGAAAAATTCTTTTTGCAGCGGATACAGCTCCTGATGGAAAATCTTTCGCACATGATTTCAAATTTTTTGTAAAAAGTGGTTTGGCTATCAGGGGGCGTAAGGGTTAATTTCTTCTTCTAATGTACTTGCAGCAAAACCTGAGCTTCTAAAATATCTATTGAAAAAAATCGTTTGCGGACCGATGCCTCTCACGTCAATAAACCTTTTCCGAATAGTTTCTTCTTAAAATATTGCATGGTTTCTTCGCCAGGAGCGTAGATGTATATCTTATTTTTGTCAATATCTCTGCTTCTAAGAGTCCGATTTGAAAAAAATCCTTCTTTGTTGGATAGAGCTTCCGGTGCGGCATGTTTACCACATAATTTCAAAATTTCCAAGTAATTCTCAGACTTTCCGCTGGGGAACGTTAGGGTAAATTGCGTTTTCCCCGATACCTCTGCTTCTAAAACTCTGATTTGAAAAATTCTTTCTGTATCGCATACAGCTCTTGATGGAAAATGTTTTGCCTATAATTTCTAAAATTTGGTAAAGATTGGTTTGGCCAACAGGGGCGTAAGTGTTAATTTCTTTTTCTGATGTATCTGCAGCAAAATCTGGGCTCCTGAAAACTCGATTGAAAAAATTCTTCCGTGGACCAATTCATCTCACATCGAAAAACCTTTTCTGTATACTTTCTTCTTAAAATAATGCATTGTTTTTCCGCCAGGGGGCGAAGGTGCAAATATTATATTGGTCGATATCTCTGCTTCTAAGAATCCGATTTGAAAAATTCATTCTTTGTTGGAGAGAGTTTCCGCTGCGAAATGTTCCTCATGTAATTTAAGATTTTCCTTGACGCACAAGTCTGCCACCAGAGGGCGTAACTTCACGTTTCCGTTTACAGCAATATCAGCGGGACTAAAAACCCGATTGAAAAACTACTTTCTTAGGTCAGATACTACTGTTTTCCATACCGGTTTCATTGATTTTGGGTAGCTTTGAAAAAATTAATTCGCTTCAGAACGGATTCAAAAGACGTGCTCATTACAACCGAAAATTCGGTGTAATCTTTCTTGTTTATAGTATAATGTTGCTGGAACGTCGGGTGTCTTCCAAGGATTGTCTGAACTTTGTTGCCGATCAAGTCCATCTTGCAAAGTTGACTTTTTATGCAGCAGGTGATGGCTGTTTCATGGATGACAATGCTACTGTATGTGGTCCTCCAAGGAGTATCTGAACATTGTTGCCGATCAAGTCCATCCTGCAAAGTTGACTTTCTATGCAGCAGGTGATGGCTGTTTCGTAGATGGCAATCTACTGCATGTGGTCCTCCAAGGAGTACCTGAACATTGTTGCCCATCAAGTCCATCCTGCGAAGTTGACTTTTTATGCAGCAGATGATGGCTGTTTCATGGATGACAATGCTACTGTATGTGGTCCTCCAAGGAGTATCTGAACATTGTTGCCGATCAAGTCCATCCTGCAAAGTTGACTTTTTATGCATCAGGTGATGGCTGTTTCATAGATGACAATGCTACTGTTCCTCGGGTAAGATGTGTTCAGCAGTGGTTCAGCGAGCACAGCAGCAACTTCCATACCACCTTGCCTGGCAACCACAAAAGGCCGAATTTGAGCCACGTTGAGAATGTGTTGGGCATTTTATAAAAGCAGATCCGGAGCAAAATCTTTTCGCGTCAAATTTGAACCAGTTAAATAACTGTCTACTGAACGCTTGGTATGTTGTAGACGTAGATGCACTCCAATACTTTGTGGAATCTGTGCCAAACAGCATACCTGCTATAATTCAGAATAAAGGAAGTCCAATCTTGTATTGAATAAAAGTCTCTAATTCAGTGACTGGTATGTACAGGAGTTGAACAGAATAATGTGAACATCTAGGAAAAGAAGGTTTTACGCACCTTATAGTGTGTGGGACTACCATTAGCATTCAAAACCAACTCATTCCTCCTTGGAACGGACTCACACAAATCCTGGATGTGGTTAGTGGGATGGTACACCATTCTTCATGCAGAAACTTTCCCAGGTTTTTGAGAGACACACGAGGAGGATAACGGGATCTTACTCTGTTTTCCAACACA
Organism: Macrothele yani; assembly: GCA_039090855.1. Classification (NCBI taxonomy): domain Eukaryota; kingdom Metazoa; phylum Arthropoda; class Arachnida; order Araneae; family Macrothelidae; genus Macrothele; species Macrothele yani. The sequence continues at coordinate 62,860,104 of CM077029.1, forward strand.
AACCACAATGGCTCGATGATGTTTAAGTCTGGTGATTGGGAAGGTCAAGGAAGGTGTGAAAGTTCGTCCTCGTGTTCCTCACACCATGATTGGACATTCCAAGCTCTGTGAATTGGGGCGTCATCATCTTGATACATGACATCCCCTGCAGGAAACAATACCTGGATGGATTTGGTCTGCCAAAGTGGTTTCACACGCCCTGCAAGTCATCCGACCTTTCAAGGTGACCAGGGGGCCTGCTGAAAACCACGATATGACCGCCCAGAGCATGACAGAACCACTACCATGTTGCACTGTTGGGAGTAGATAGTCTGGGTTGTACGCTTCTGACCGTGTGCTCCACATGTAAACACGTTCTGCGGTGGGGAATAGTGTGAATTTGGATTCATCCGTCCACATTACACGCATACATGTATCGGCAGTCCACGTTGTATGCACTCGGCACCACTGCCGTCGCCGTTGTGCATTCAGCCGGGTCACCAGAGGCTTTGCAATAGCATCTCTACTCTACCGTGAATAGTTCCCTGCGCACTTTTTTCATTGATACTGGGGTCACGAGATGCAGATTAAGCTCCGCATTAATTTTTGGCGCCATTGTCTTCTTTTTATGGGTAACAATCCTCTTAAATGCTCTCCTGTCTTTATCAGTCAGGGTCGTTTTCCGGCAGCTCTTGTGTTTAGCAGACGAGATTTTGCCACGAACACAGTATGTTGTCATGACGCTAGACACAGTAGCCCTCGATACCCCCCCCCCCTCGCCCCACTACCCTGGTGACAGTTGTCATGGAGGCACAAACTAGCAGGCCACCAACAATTAGCTCTATTTCAAAGTCTGTTAGGTCATTCATTTCTTCGTCACCCTCAAAGAAATTTTGCAACAAGAGACTTTAAATGCACTTAAACAGGACTTTGAGGTTCTAAACGAAGCTATTACAACCAAAGAGTGGTGGGTACCTTTGCGTATTGCGACGTACGCAGCTGCATTGAAAGTCACGCCTCTGAGCATGGTGTTCACATTATTCTGTCCAACCCGTGTATGTATACCGTTAATGATACGCATATGTGTTTCATGTATTTGCGAAGAGTGAACTATCCTGGGGATTTGCTTCCCATTTATTTCTACGATCTCAGAAAATGCTTCAAAATTTGTTTAAATTTGAAAAATAAAAAGGAAAAAACTAAAACTAAAAGGTTTAAGAACTGATTCCCAAAATATTTCGCAGCTGATTTCACGTGAAAACATTCTTACACGACATATAACCTGTGATTGACATCTGGGCAACGCAGTTTACCCTTTAAGCCGCTAAGCCAGAATCACGACTTGAATGCATAGGGATGGCTCAATAAAAAAGAAGAAAGATAGTAGTATCCGGGACAATGACCGTTATGGAAGCTCCTTTTTTAAACCTATTGAGACCCGTTGACTTCTTGAAAAAAAAAAAAAAAGAAGTGGGAAAAGTGTACGAGGACCTCCGAGAAATAGAAAGACAGAGAACGTGAAAGAAAAAAAACAAAAGATTCGCTAAAAAAAGAGGGGAGGGGGAGGGAGTAGTGAAAAAATAAAGAAAGGATTGCTCACTTAGGGTACAAGGTCAAGGTCACTAAATTGTTCTAAGATTGCTCATGAAAAAAAAAGAAAAAGGAAAAGGACGAGTGAGAGTGAGAAAAATGTAGAGAACGATAAAAAGTCCGCTTTCTGAACGTGAGAAATATATATTCAGGGAAATTTGCAAATCATCGATATATCTCTTTTAATTCATTGATGTGATAAACATATAATTTGTAATTGATACTAACACACCGGCTTTTGATATTATTTTCCTTATCTTTCTGAATGCAGTTATAATATCGAATCAAATCTTCGATGTGCACTAAACATATGCTTTCAATATGATCGTTTCTGTAAATCTAACAATAAGATCAACCCATGCAGATAAGCTTTGTAACTAGGGTTGATAGTTTTCTTATTGTAATGATGTGAAATGCACCCGAATTTCAATGTGAACTGCATATAACATACACTGAAGAGCAATTGAATTAGAGACAGCTGGCGTTATGCAAACGTGGCACTGTGGGCGGCCTTGTAAACGGAAACGACATGACGTATGCAGCGATCTGACAATATAAGGAGAGATGCGACGGGAATCAGTAAGAGTCGGACGCAGTATGGGTAAGACGAAGGATCTAAGTGCATTTAATCGTGGGCAAATTGTCGGGGCCCGACGAATGGGTCACTCCATCTCGGAAGGCGTGCACGCACTGGGATTTTCACGAGCTACTGTGTCAGGGGTGCACCGTGAGTACATCGAATCCGATAAAACCATCCCTGCAAGGGACAACTGCCCTGGACAACAGCGTGTGGATGAGCGGGTTCATCGTCATAACAGCGGATAGACGGGACACAGTGCAAGAAATCACTCAGCAATTTAACGCTGGTGCACAAAAACGTGTAAGCAGCCACACCGTCCAAAACCGTCTTCTCGCTATGGGGTACAGGAGCCATCCTCCCACGAGGGTACCGCTGCTGACCGCACATCACAGAGTGCGAAGATTAGAATGGGCGCGGGAACATCGCCACTGGACCCAAGACATGTGGGAAAATGTTGCCTAGACTGATGAGTCGAGATTCACGTTGGTACATGAGGATGGCAGGATACGAGTACGGCGCAAACCACATGAAGCGATGGATCCTTCTTGCCAGCAGAGTACTCTTCAAGCTGGTAGGGGTGGCATTCTCGCCTGGGGACTGTTTACGTGAATTGAAATGGGACCCCTGGTAAGTGTGACATCGTCCCTCACAGGTCAACGTTACCGGGATATCCTGGACGACCATTTGCTCCCGTTTGGGCGTCTTCAATATCCCACTGGGGACCTCATCCTGCAACAAGACAATGCGCCGTGCCATCGCTCCTGAATTGTATCCGAATAGTTGGATAAATACTCCACCGACGTGACCTCGCTTCCTTGGCCAGCTAGGTCACCTGACCTCAATCCAATCGAGCACATCTGTGATGCCATTGAGAGAGATGACCCCCTCCATTAAATCTTCGTGAACTGTGGGAGCTTGTTCAGGGGTCGTGGATCCGTATGGCTTCCCAACGCTTGCGGTGTCTTGTCGGGTCCATGCCGAGACGAATCGCCGCCGTCAACAGGGCGAAAGGTGGTGCTACACGTTACTAGAGAGTTATCTCTAATTCAATTGCTCTTCAGTGTAATAGCTTTTATCTGTACTATGGATTTTTCTTTGAATCTAACGACATGATATGAAACTAATTTTCGAATTTGAAAAGAATAGCGTTTGCCATTACTCTCTACATTTCTTTATACCTCTCAACGTCATGAACACATTATTTTTGATATGCACTGAATGCAGCAGAACGTATCGAACATTTATAATAATAAAATCAGTTTTTGAGCTAGGAACTGTTCGAACTGAATGCAAGATAAGTCTTAATGGCACAGAGGTTGGCCAGGTGAATGAGTTTGTACAGTATATTTAGGAAGCATGTTTGACAGAGAGAGCAAATTAGATGGCGGAAGTAGTCGGCGAGTGAGTTCTTCTTTGAAAGTAATACCTGCCTTAGAAGGATTTCACAGTATTGACGGGTTCCGAGAAAGTCTCTAATGGCTGTGTATATGAAAGTGTAATTGTTCCGACTCTGATGTACGGCAGTGAAACTTGGGTACTGCAGAAAAGACAGAGGAGTAGTTTGTGTGCTGGGGAGATGCGATACTTACACGGGGTTTGTGGTAAGACACGCGCTGAACTTGTGAGGAACGAAGATGTGTTGCAGATGCATAATGTGAGGCAAAATGTTGTTAGTAAGGTGAAGACTAATATTCTTAGGTGGCTTGGCCATGTTGAAAGAACAAGTGATGAGGTGCTGACTAAGAGAATCTTTTCAGCCCAAGTGGCAGGAAAGAAAGGTAGAGGAAGGCCAAGAAAATCATAGAAAGATCAGATTCAGGAATGTCTGCTACAGAAAAAGATAATGAGTATGAACTACAAAAGGTCTTGTGTGCGGCGTGTGATGGATGTTAATGAAGCTCGAGTTGTGTGCCAAGATCGCTGTAAATGGAGACATTTGATACACCAACAGTAAGTAAATTCCAGTTCTATTAGTTAAATGTGTACTTGGTACATGGTCTTTCTTTGAGGAGCTAACCACAAACCTTTTGTGAATGCATCGGTGTTTCACACATAACGTGTGGGTTTTCGGCAGCCCAGTATCTGCTGTTTTGCGAATTGACGTAGCCTGACAGATGAAACCAGGCTTCATCCGTAAACCATGTGATGGAGAGAATATCAGATCGCAAATTAAGAAAAATTTGAAACCATTTGCAGTAACTTAATCTCTTTCCCTTGTCCGGTTCCTGCAGCTGATGGATTACGTGCACTTTAAATGGTCAAATATTCGATTTTTTTGCTGCTCTTTGACAAGTTCCGTATGAATATCCTGTCTGTTGGCTTAATCTGCGCAACGATTTCGTCTGAGATTGAAGTAAACGTGGCCGAACATCGTCCACACGCGTTTGGGGCATCGGAGGGTGATGTCTACCGCTACCGCTGAGCAGAGAACCGGTTCGCTCCAGTTTTTTTGCCATCGACAGAATTGTTGACTTGCTTGGAACTTTTCGAGCTCCAAACTCTCTTCGAAATGCTCGTTGCGTTTTGATGACCGAATTCGTTACCCAATACGATTTCACTAAAAAAACACGTTCTGGTACAGAGTACTGCATGTTTCCGAATGCACGCAAGTGAATGACAACGCAACAACAAACAAATCACGAGCTGAGTTACAGTTACGTTTAACAATCTTCTTCACGGTGGCGGTTTTCATTCTCCAGGAGTTGCTGCTTCTATTGAAAAAATGAAGAAGTTCCTTGCGCGATCCCTTGCAAAAATGTAAGGTGTTTTCAGAGTACTGGTTTAAATGGATCACCCTGTATAGATGTATGCAGAATAGTAAAATCAACTTTATGATAGGCATCATAATGTTTTCCAATGCTGTCACGCATGATTCCCGCAAAACTTCAAAAGTTGGAACTGCAGCATTTGATTTGATTTATTGAATATTCTGCCATAATACACAGTAATACCATACATGACAAAGTTTAACACAAACAATACATCCTTACAATAAGACTGTGCTAAGTAGCTAACCAAAGCAAAATACAATGTCCGTAATGTATCTTTAATATATCATAACCCAATTACAATAAATATACCATTAACTACAATTAATGAACTTGCACAATTAAACCAAAATTTATAAAGTATATATATGGTATGAATTGTAAAAGAGTAATCTATGTCTACATAAATCACTGCAAGTGGATGACATGGAGATCAGGTTTTAATGAAAAAGCCTGATTTTTGACGGTAATATCAGTCAGATAAGGTGACAGAACATCTAAGCTCTCTAATGCCACATCGCAGAATGTCTTTCAATCGTTGAGCTGTCAAGACAAAAGAAAAAAGCTGAACAGAGATTGTTTAAATTCCCTTCGTTTTGCTGACAACACATTGTAAAATGTTTTCTGAAATTTAGTAGCCACTTTCCGTGAATCCTTTCGTGAATTAACGAAGTATATTTCTGATACAACCTTTTCCCCGAAATGGTAGGGAAAAAAGTGAATATCATGGATTTTTTGTACTCTAGGAAGATTCTGAATTTTCTGAAACCTATCCGCAATTCCTTTCATATATTAACGGAAAAAATCTGTTCTCACTTTTTCTGTATCCATATGACGAAAAATTTCCGGTAATAGGAGCGATTCGCGGGAATATTTGAGGTTTAATGATCTGTTAAATTTCAATCGTCTTTCAAAGTATCTCATTTTAAAGTTCTGTTGCGAGATCGGATATTGTAGATAGCATATGGCATGAATTTTAGTTATTGTGACGCAGGATATTTCTTCTCCTCTCCTCCATTTTGTGCACCAGCTATTATATATTTTGTTACCATAAGAAACTGGGTACTTAAATTACTGTACAGGAGATTTTATGATATCCGTATATCAGTCTGTGGACCCCTTAAGACAAAAGCTGTTATAGCTATCAAGAGTAAATTTTATATTTAGGGGTTTTGTGAAATAATACTGTAAAGCAGTGCATTTCATCTTTTCTTAAAGATAATTGAAAGTCATTATCAGTTAAAAAATATCTCAAGTTCCAAAGCACTCTATTTCTTCGAAACATCACGTTGAAAAAAATACTTAATCTGTGATAAATCTTCCAATAGCAAAAAATAAAATTATTATAAACCGATTCAAAAAATAATAAGCTCCAACAGAAAATAAAATGGCTAATTTACTCGCATTGATGACAAAAAACATTTCATCGTCACGCAATTACAGTTCTACCTTGAACGTGACTGGGATACTAAAAATGAGTGAATATGCTCTTTGCCATCTCTATTGCTGCAGCAACGGAAGCGCTTAATGCTTCTTTTTACATTAAATTTACTGGGACATCTTGTTTTGCAGCTTAGAAAAATGGGTAAAATGTTAATTAATTGTTGCTTTAGTAAGAATAGTTCCGCATTTCTTGTATTGGAAAAGCTTTAAAACCGGAAATGGTGCCTTTTATATACCTTTGTTTTTCGGATTGGGTACCTTGCTAATTTTCCAAAACAGTTCCAGAAAAAGAAAAGAAAAAAAAAAAAAACATACAGGTAGGCTCAGTTCTGATTGAGCCATCAGTTTATAACGTAGGATTACGACTTGCCGATCGGAGAGTTGAAATGAGCTAGTCGATTAAGGTTTCAAAGCGTTTATTTAATTTATTATAGCCAACACAAGTCTATGATATGAAAAGTAGTTTACATAGTTTTACAAATAATGTTGAATACATTGCGAAGACAAAGCAGATCGATACACGAATTACCCAACGTGGTGCTCTGTCTTCTTGGACATCTTACATTCCTCGAACTTGCTCTTGCCTCTCGTTTTGATTTTCTCCACTTTTGCTTGCGTTCATTCTGCGAATTTCTCGGCATTGTCGAAAATATTAATCCGTTCACAAGAAAACAATTTTTTAAATTTCAATTTAAGCCACTGTGATAGGTTCTTTATATATTTGGCTAGATCTCATCGAGAGCTTTAAAACGATACCACGCACAGTCGTGTTGCGCTTAGGGCTGCCGAGATAGACTGAGTCTAACGCGGCGGCACCCCCAGAAATATTGCATCATCTCCCCAGCGCACAGGGAGCGAGGGGAGCGTCGCGCGCACGATGTATTGCGCAGTACGCGAACTGGACTTCATGCTGTTTACGAATATGCTAACACGATTAGTGTGCGGCACGTATTTTTAATGATTTCAATTGGGACCTATTTTTGTAACAGATGGTCGGCCATAAGTCGCCCCATACTATCTGCGGAGTTAGACGTAGACCTACGTCAAAATCTACTTCCAGGGCCGTTTATTGATGGGCAGTCCACCACTATTTTGAGTTTACGCTTTCAGCTCATTTTCAACACAATGTTATGATTTCCGTAATTTCACAAGAAAGCGCTTGTTTTCTTCAATTACACGACTTTGCACGACAGTTTGGTAGGTTCAAGTTGGGGTCTTTGTGAATTTTTAACACCGATGTCGTGGTGATTTTTTCTCGCAAGAAATTCGTTATAATAAATTTGGTACCGAATGAGCGCCAGAAATTTCCACCCAACTATACATACGGAAATGAGAACTAGTATCTCAGGAATAATCTGAGAAAAATAACAAGGGCATTTTGTAGGCATCACATTAGGAGCAGAGAATGTTGTAATTCATACGAGCAGCGTTTAGTTTGAGGAACTAGTGTATCTCAACGACATTCGTGCATAACAATCCGAGAAATGCCGCTAGCCATCTCACGTAATAACGCGGAATTCCTCTTACTACACAGCAGCGGATCCCGAAATGCATTCACAATTATACACCAGCATGTTGTCACTTGAATACAAATTATTGCATTCGACGGGTAGAGAACGAATCATGAGCCAATTTTCCTGATGAAGACGAATACCTCTCCCCTGCAATCACGTGTTAAAGTTATTTCTGTAATGCGCGAACTACTACTTCATATTCAACGACGTAGTAAATTGAGATGATACAAGCTGTTTTGGAGAATTGTCTAAAATTACTAGACAACATATTTTGGGTAACGCATTTCTCATCAAAACACCCTGCGGTAAATGTTTGTGTGCAGATTTTTTACTTGAATGGATTTGGAGGAGGAAGAGCATAAGTTACGCTTACCTGCTGAAAAAGAAACAAAACAAAATCGAGTATATTATATAAATAACTTAATTTTCCATGTGACGCACATGAAATTTGAAAACGAATGCGTGTTCTTTGTTAAGCAGAGAGAAACCAATTGAGGAAAAACTGTGATGATGGCTTTGAAACGTCGGTAACGCGGATGAGGAGAATTGCACGCATTTTTGAATTAAATGGGTCAGGCGTTCTGTCATTAATTATGCCGATTTTATGAATTTCCTTGTTTTACCGTCCCGATGGCGTGGTGATCTGAGCGCTGGCTTTCGACCATTCACCTGAGATGGGTCCGGGTTCGAATCCCGGTGAGGCATGGATGTTGTGTTTGCCTTATACGGCACTGGCTCTCTCCCTTTTCTGGAACCAGAGGCTCTAAATTTGGGACGGGCGACTTTTTCTCTGGACTGGACAGATTCCCAAAATGCTCTTGACTTAAAGCCTTTTGGAAGGTCAAGGACAGTGGAAAGTCGGGAAACCTACCCCAAAAATTGAGAAAGAAGACTAAATCAAAAATCTTCCACCTTTACACCTACAATTTTAGAACCCTTCTAAAATATGATAGATTAGAACTGGAAAAGGCATTGGAATCTATCAAATGGGATGTTTTAGGACTTTTCGAGTTCAGAAGAGAAGGAACTGGCATTGTTGAGACTCATGATTATACTGTATATCACATACACATTCAGAAAAAGGAGGACAAGGAGGAGTTGCAATAATCAAAAAGAAAGTTTGGAAAGGTAAAATAAAAGATGTTACACCAATATCTTCAAGAATCACTTCCCTAACACTTAAAATTAATAGCTCCAACACTTTAAAAATATATCAAGTTTATGCCCTTACTACTGAGTATTCTGATGAAGATGTAGAAATTTTTTTATCAGGAATCTGAAGACAGCTTTACTGTCAAAAAAGGAATGAGCAGATTTCGATTTTGGGTGATTTTAATTCTAAAGTAAGAAAGTGAGATAGAGATGAAACATCTGTGGAAAAATTTGGTGTAGGAGTAAGAAATGAAAGAGGTGAAAGGTTGGTAAGATTTGCAGAAGGACAAGGATTATTCATAATGAACACCTCCTTTAAGAAAAAGGATGCACAAAAATGGACATGGACATCACCAAATTGAAAAACAAAAAATGAAGTAGATTTCATACTTACCAATAAAAGAGAAGTAATGCAAGACATGTCAAAGATTAATACAGTTAAATTTGCCAGTAATCATAGGACGTTAAGAACTAAAATTAAGCTAGATTCATTGCTTAAGGTGGACGTCAAGTAATTTTGCTTCCTATACTTCCAATGGAAAAACTTCTGTACACATTTTCTTCACAATTAATGCATTCCCAAGGATGAAAATTTGAACATCGATTAAAATAACTTCATTTTGCAACTTGGAATACTTAATATTTTCTAAAACATAACCATAATTATGCAATCCATAATTTGTTTGTCTACTGACGTCATCGAAGTACAGGTCGCGCCATCTTTCTTCTGGTTTCAACACCACCAAAGGAAAAGTTATTGATTTTTAATATCATTATGGTTATGTTTTAGAAAATATTAATTATTCCAAGTTATAATATGAAGTTAGTTTAATCGATGTTCAAATTTTCATCCTTGAGAACGCATTAATTGTGAAAAAAATGTGTACAGAAGTTTTTCCATTGGAAGTTTAGGAAGCAAAATTACTTGACGTCCACCTTAAGAGGAAGATTGTACAAAGGAAATCCCATATTGATGGGTAAATAATAAAATTAAACAATGAATACTTTAAATCTTGTTTAACTGAGGAATTAAAAAACTACCCAAGAAAATGTTAGAAAACACAACAAGGAAAATAGATGGAATAACATTAGCAATAGAACAAACATTAGAAAAAAATGTCTAAAACATTTCCAAGCAGAAAGTACTCAAATAGATTAAGTCAAAAAACCTGCTACCTGATAAAAAAAGGAGAAGAATTAAAATAAAATAACTCTAAGCGCAAGACAAAAATTAAAATATGTTGAAATAAGGAAACTGGTAGGAAAGAAACAAGAAAAGACAGAAGATCTTATAATACAAACAGAGTGAAAGAAGCTATTGAAAATAATAAATCTCTAAAATTGGCAAGAAAGAAGGTAAATAGAAGACAGAACTGGATACCCTGTTTGAAGAATAAAGAAGGTGAGCTGATATATGATACAAAGGAAATAATGAACATCTGTGAGGAGTTCTATTCCACCCTTTATAGAGCTATACGAACTGATGATTCGGAAGAACATCTGGAAGAAAATTTAGAAGATATTTAAAAAAATAACAATAGATGGAATAAAAAAAGCTATTTCAGAACTAAAAAACAAAATAAAAGTCCAGGACAAGATGGAATAACAGTAGAACACATAAAAGAAGGAGGAGAAATTTTACGGAAATGATAGAAAAGGAAGAAATCCCTGAACAATGGAATAATGCAGTTCTAACTCTTATTTATAAAAAAAGGAAACAAAGATGATATTAATTAACAACTAGAGGCCTATAAGCATTTTGTCACACATGTATAAAAGTTTCACCAAAATAATATTTAAAAGGTTAACTTCAAAATTAGAAGATGCACAATCGGTAGAACAAGCGGGTTTTAGGTCTGGTTACTCTACAACAGACCATCTGCATAAAATAAACCAATCAGCAGAAAAAACAAATGAATATTAGAAAGAAGTTCACTTAGTTTTTGTACACTATAATAAAGCTTTGGATTTTATATATCAAAAGGAAATGAGTTCTTCAATAAAAAGACAAACATTGAAAAAAATATGTCAGTTTAATCAATAAAATATATAAGAAAGCTACAGCAACAATAAAGTTAAAGAACCTAGGCTGGGTTTTCAAGATACAGAGAGGGGTTAGACAAGGAGACCCACTATCTCCAAAATTATTTAACTCTGTATTGGAAGATGTTTTTAGAAATTTAAACTGGGATGAAAAGGATTTAACATAAATGGAAGATACCTAAATCACTTAAGATTTGCTGATGACATTGTCATCATTACAACTAGCAATAGTGAAATACAAAATATGATAGAGGATTTATGGATGGAAAGTCTTAAAAACGATCTGACAATAAACACACCAAAAACTAAATATATGAACAACAGAGAAAACGATACAGAAAAGATTTTGATAGAAAGAAAAGAAATCGAAAAACTAGATAAATATACATTTATTTAGATCAAGTAATCAGTTTTAAAGAAAGAGAAATCAATAGAAGAATTATCCAAGATAATAGAGTCTTTTAGAGACTTAAAGATTATTTAACTGGCGATCTTCCATTGTGCTTAGAAAAAAACCTTCAATGCATGTATTAACCCCGTATTTACTTATGGAAGTGAAACGTGGAGCATCATAGGGCGATAATTTGAAAAAATAAGAGCATCGGTAAGAAAGTTAGAGAGAAGAATGTTGGGAATAAGAAGAAGAGACAGAGTTAGCAATGAATTTACTGTATAATAGAAAGAACAGGAATTACAGATATTATAAAAATAATAAAAAGAATCAAAGTGGAGATGGGCTGGACATGTTGGAAGACTGAAAGATGGACACGATTAATAATAACAGAATGGCAACCGAGAGATGGGAAGAGATGAAGGGGTGCCAGAGAACAAGATGGAGAGATGACCTTCAGAAATTTAGAGGTGCTGAATGGTGGACTGAGGCTAAGGATCGAGGAAGTTGGAAAAGACTGGGGAAAGCCTATACAGTACAAGTGAACAGGCTAAGAAGAAGACTGCTTACAGACTAATGAGTTGCTCACGGGGTCATTAAATCCCCAACATAAATTTAAAAAAGCTTTATTTTGAAGAGCCTAATGCGCTGTAACAACATTAGATTTAAAGTCTTATGTCTAATGTTGTTAAAGTGAAATTTTGTACTGTAGATAACGTTCAGTGCCAGAGGTGATATTTATATGTCTTCCAATCTGGAGTTATGCCTTGAAATTATTACCTTCATGCCCCGTTCTACACGGTAGATCTGATTTGATCATTAATGTACTAACTGCTGAAAATCCTAATTCACAGAAGCAAGAAATCGAAAACTAAATTAAGAACCTTCATAGTTTCTCCATTAAATAAGCTGAGTCTTCGAACTTTGAAAGAGATGTTATCATGAATGCGAGTTTGGAAGAGGTATCAAAATAGTTACTTATACTTTTTGGCAGAAGGGCGTTGTGCAGTGGGAGATTACCCCTCCCCCACACACACCAAACGACACCATACCCTAGTATTATGAGTCAAAATTTACAGTTTATTTGCTAAAAAAGTAATTGTTGAAATGAGATTTCAGAAATACATAAAAAACTTTACATCACTTTAACTGAAATCATTTTTTTGCAAATCTCTATAATTAAAAAAGAAATAAAATAAAATTTAGTGACCTGATTTCAACATACTCGCGACTCCACAAGGATGTAGGGATCCACTTAATCAGGCGAAAACAACGCATATACAGTCTTGGCCCTGCATACGAAGTCTGATTTATGGCTGCTTCGATTTTACGACGCTTTGTATCGACAGTTGCAGTTTGATTATACGATGTTACAGCAATTACACAGTGGTGTTAACATCACGATTTAATGATAGTTCATGCCTCCTCTACTGTTGAAAATTCCCTGAACATCCACTATAGATCATCGCTTGTACGACAACAATGCTTTCTATACACTTGACCTGTATGCTCGTGTTTTTCAGAAACCTAGCGCGTATTAGTGTCTTTCAAAGTTAGCGTAAGAAACAGTAGATATATAATCGGCGAGTTTTGGGGATCTCGCTTGTAACTTCATCTATATATGCTCTTAAATTTTCTCATTTATGTAATTACACTAAGTAATTTTTTTGTCTCGGGCTTTAACGACCATCATGAATAAATTTACAGGCATTAGCAGTCGCTCGTCCCTAATTTGAGGCCAATTTAATTACATATTTAACCATCTTTTTAAGTGCACATTTACTTAATTCAGCAAATGTTTCACCCACACAATCGCCTACTACTTTCAATGCAAGCAATACTACCAGAGATGGAAACTGGTCATCGGGTCAGCGGGTCAACGGGTCACCGGGTCGACAATTTCTTGCGGGTCAAACAAGTCGGGTCAGGGTGTTCTTAACCCGTTTCGACCCGGTTTTGTTTCCGTTTTATTTTTCAATAGAAAAAATATTTCAAAGACCTCTTCAGAGGTATTTGAAACAATACTTCATAGCAACAGAGTAATCCAGGAACTTACTGAGAAGGGCAAAGAAATGGGATTGGAAATGAATTTTCATGGGACAAAACTTATGTACAATGCTTTGTCAAGGAATGAAGATTTATGAATTAATGAGAAAAATTGGAGAAAACCAATTCGTACATTTACATTGGGTAGCAGATATCAAGCGATGATCACATTGAGGAAGAAATTAATTGGTGTAAAAATTTCGTTAGAGAGCTTTTGAAAGAAACAGTACAAATTTTAAGAGCAATGTACCATATAACGAAGTAAATTTCTCCGTCATTTTTGTCCACGCCGGGCATCGAACCCGGGTCCCCTCATTCCGGAATAGGTCGCTCTCCCAACTGAGCTACGTGAACGTATGCTCTCGCTGCTATCTGCCTTTATCTCCGAACGTATGCTTTTGCTGCTATCTGCCTTTATTTCATGTGCGTCCTGCGGTGCAGGCACGTCACAACCATTATGTCTTAAAAGAAAAGTGTTCAATCAATGCATCCTTTCAGTGCTTACGTATGGTGCAGAGACGTGGTCCTCAACTAAAAAAGACATACAAAGACTGCAGACAACTGACAGAAGCATGGTGATATGATGCTTGGTGCAACCAGGAGAGACAAGAACAGGGACTCGTTGATAAAGAAAATGACAAGAGTGGAAGACATCGTGATCAAAGTAAAATCGTGGAAATGGCAATGGGCTGGACATATTGTTAGAAGGACAGACCGCTGATGGACAACCGAGATTTTAGACTGGATTCCAAGGGACAGGCAAAGACCCGGAAAAAGACCAGGTGGGAGATGAGTGGATGGAGGAGACTGGACGAAGACAGTTCGTTGTGGAAGAAGCTTGAGGGAGACCTTCACCCAGCAGTGGATTGATAATGATTGACAATGATGATGATGATGATTATATATTTGACTTTATAGCTCAAAGCAGATTTTTCAGGGTCAGGCTCGGGTTGGGTCTAATTATATGAGGGGCGGTCGTGTCCGGGTCCAAAATATTTGACCCGTGTTTAACTCTGAATACTACACCGGTGTGCAAAATTAATGTGCCAAACACAAAAATAATGAACAACACCAAATCCACACCATAGAGTTTAATGACATTTGGTAAGGACATACACATACAGGGTGTCCAAATGGAAGGTATCCAAAATAAAAAAAAATATATCTCTGAAAGTATTTATTATATACACTTCTAATTTGCTCCATTATAAAGGAAAAATATCAGTTTTTTTATTGAACATAATTGTCTTAATGAATTTCTATGTGGGCACCTTTGATGGCCCGACAAGCATCCAGACGATAGTCGACCGCATTCCACGTTTCTTGAAGTATGTTCGGTGTAACGGTAGCGAAAGCGTCTGTTATACGGACTTTCAGGAGCTGAAGGTCTCTGATCTTGATCTGGTAGACAATGTTTGTGACACAACCCGACGCTAAAAATATCCAGTCGGGTTAAATCTGGCAACCGAGGTGGACAAGCAATTGTTTCGCCTCTGCGGATCCATCTCCCAGGCATCTCGCGATCCAGGTGGTCCCTAACGATGAGGCTGAAATGTGGCGACACACTGTCGTTTGGAAAGACGGTTCGAGGTGGCATCTTGGGTAGCGCAAACAGTTCTAGCATGTCCGGGTACGAGATTCCAGTGGCAGTGTCTTCCGGAAAGAAGAAAGCTTCAATCAGTTTATCGTGCATCAAGGCGACCCAGATGTTAACTTTGGTGCTGCCTACCTCTAGTTCACACGTGGATTTTTGTTACCCCAACTCTTGCAGTTGTGCCGATTCACAGTCCCACTGATACGAAAGGTATCCTCATCTGAGAAACATACTTAGTAGAGGAAATTGGGTGTTGTACTAATTTTTCCCAGCATGTCTACAGCGAAGTTTATGCATGCAAAATGGTAATTCGGTTTCCGTGCGTGAAGCATTTGAATCTTGTACGCCTTTAGAGGAAGCCTCTTGTGTACCACATCGTGCACCATTGAACGTGGGAGGTTTAGCCAAGAGCTAGCAGCACGAACTTATTTGCGCCGACTTCGTAAGAATGTCTCTCTGATGTGTTCGACATTTCCCTCAGATGAGCGTGGCTTTCCAGGAGACTTCTCACGCAGTACTCAGTTTCTTGTCCTCGAACCGAATGCCTTCTCGTCTCTATATCTCTGGGCCGTCAGACTGCCGTTTCGGATGATGTACAGGTCCGTACGTCCGCCGATACTTATGCTTGCCCAGACAATCAGTCCATGTCCACCGTAATGTGATGTTTCCTGCACAAAAGCTGGGTTATTTCGTGTGCCAGGTTCCCTCTAGATACAAACTCGTCGATTGTCAGACTCTAGACTGAATCTAAATTTTTCTACAATAAGACAAGAGAATTTGACTAAACTCGTCATGTCCCCAACCACAATGTTCCTCATCCTAGTGTCTACTGGCCGTATTATGTCGTGCGGTGAAAGGAACACACCATTGGCCTACGTGCATAAAGGCCACCTTGGTGAAGGCATTTAGTAGCATTTTGCTGCCTGTTCCGACGGGCTGTTAACAATAGGTAACGGTCGTCCCTTGCTGTAGTTGCTCGTGGACGGCCTTGACTTTAACTTCTTCGAACACTTCCCATATTCTGAAGCGTGTACACAGTCAGGAAATGACACTTCATGATACTCGAATGCATTTTGCTGCCACCCGCTGTCTCTGACCTGCTTCCAGGCTGCCAATAGCTCTCCACGCCCTTGATTCCTGTACATCATGCTGTTGAGTCATCTTTCAAACCGAAGACTTCAAGAAACGAAATGTCACGATAAGCGCGGAAGAATAAAGGAGCTCCCGGAAAATCTTCGTTTTTATCCCAATCGGTGATTTCTGCATTCTGACGTCGCACACGCTAATTTGCATAAGGATATGCATGATACAGCTGCCTACGTCACACTCGACTTGCGTTTTCCACATTTTGGCGAGATATCACACGACTGGTTTGAATAATGTTGCCAAAGTCTCATGCTCCCTAACAGTGTAGTAACCTCTGAATGAACAAGACTTGCAGTATCGAATTGTACTTCATCTTTTCATATGATGGTAAAAAATGCACAGCACCAGGTTTTAGATACTTCTATTTATAGTATGTATTATTAATATATATTTTCAATATGTAGTATATATTCTTGACACGTTTGTATTAATATGTAGCATTGCACCAGGTTTTAGACACTATTATTAACTGTGACGTATACGGCTAGTTTAACTTTTGTTTTGAGTTTCTGTGTTCCCATGAAATTTTGGTTTCCCCTCGTTAAACACTTTCTCACTTCACGCCACATCATTTCTGTCGACAAGCTTTATAAAGTTGTCGTCCTGACAGTGGGTTAAAATTTAGTCAAAGGTAAATAAAGCTATGACAAAAGTTAAGTGTTCTAAGAGAGAGAGAGAGAAAGAGAGAGAGAGAGAGAGAGCTAGAAGATCTGATATGATATCAGAGCTATATGCGTAATACGATGTGCTGTGTGAATTACATTTGGTGATGCCAAGCAATAATTGTCAAACGTATTTTATTACGGAATGGTAGTTTGAGGTGTTTTCATCTTGCTACTATATAAATGACTTATTATTGATGTGCTACAGATGGAATAAAAAGGACAATAAATTAGTTCTTTTATTCTATCCGTATATCTTGCAGATACAATAAAAAGGACATTAAATTTGTAAGTAACCAATTCTGTGATTCTTGCATCTTGGATCGTATTGACTTTGAAAATCCTATTACATTGTGTAATTAAGATTTTTCAGCTTCGTCTTCTACAACAACGGTACAAATTAGAATATAAGGGTTCTGCAAAATTAACTTAAACCAACAGTGACATTTAAATTGAAATAACCTTTAATCAATATTCCTTACAGTCATCAAGTTCTTATTATTCTACATGCGCATTACATCTTTTTAAAGAAATTTGTTTCATCCAATTGAGAAAATGGCTTGGAGATTATCTCTTTGTTTTATGAACTCCTTGCATCAATCAATAAAAAAATGAAAATGAAAACAAAATATAATTTGAAAGCTTCTCAGTCAGCAAAAATTAAATTACCTATTAAAAGATGGTGGGCAATTTGACAGCTCAAGTTGAAACGTATACTCTAATTTAACTTTCCCTTTTTTTCTCTATCTAAATTTGAGTTCGTTCTCTTTAGCGTTTTTCAAACTTAACGTGACATCTTCTCTCTCACCAGAGTATGGTTGGAAACACCCGGAGGTCAGAACGTATGACGTGTGTATGTGTCCGACGAGAACTGAACGTTATATAATGTTTGAGCAGCAGCAAAAGTGTGGACAGAGATGATGGAAGTTATAATGCTTATTGTGGAAGAGACGTTGTCTAATTGAAGCTACACTATCTACCAACAAGTAATTGGACCCCCCTGCAATCGACGATATCTGCGGTCCTGATACACGTCACGGCCGCCGCCGTTAAATATCATGTGGGAAACAATAACGCAACCAGTCGCATGCAAGATGCCACGCAGTTCGGAGCTCTCTGATTTCGAGAAAGGTGTAATCGTCGGGTATCACAGAAATGGCCGATCCATACGTGACATATCCAGCGAGTTGAAGTACCGAAAATCGACAGTGGCCTACGTGATTGGCAAGTGGAAGATGAAAGGTGACTGTCGGAATGTGCCACGACCCGGCAGACCCACAAAACTGGGAGGTAGAGACCGACGGGTGCTGGCCAGAGAAATTAGGAAGAACTGAACGAAATCTATGGGCCACATCCGCGAGGAGTTTCAACAGGCATCCGGGAGTGTTCTTTTGATTAATGCCATCCGTAAGGAAACCCATCTGCTCGGTTATCATTCATGGACTTGCTGCCGCCCACAAGCCTTCGATCACCAAGTCCAATAACGCTGCTCGGCTAACGTGGTGCAAAGAACGTCGGCAGTGGACCGTTGAACAGCGGAAACAGGTTCTCTGGAGCGACGAATCAAGGTTCACGCTCTACCGTTCGGATGGCAGGGTCTGGGTTTGTCGTCTGCCTGGAGAACGCCTCCTGCCGGAATATATTGTGCCAACTGTGAAGTTCGGCGGCGGTGGAATTATGCTATGGGGGTGTTTCTCCTGGTATGGCGCAAGACCCTTGGTCGCAATTCCTGGTAGACTCTACGCCGAGACCTACTGCACCATTTTGGATGACCATGCGCTTCCTACGTCATGGCAGTTTTACGGAGTGGACCCATGTTACTTTCAGGATGACAATGCCACCTGTCATGTTGCGAGGTCCACCATGGCTTGGTATGGTGACAACGGGGTTAATCGAATGGACTGGCCTGCGCAGAGCCCGAACCTTAACCCTATCGAACACCTCTGGGACGAGTTGGAGCGTCGACTTAAAGGGTGTCCCCACCGTTCAAAATCGGTGAAGGAACTGACCTGTCTTCTCCAAGCCGAGTGGAAGAAAATACCGCTAGTCGTCGTACAACGCCTGGTTGAGAGTATGCCCCGGAGCGTCGCAGCTGTAATCGCCGCTTGTGGAGGCTCCACCAACTATTGAAGGTGAATAAAATTCGTTTTCCTTTGCTATCACAGGTGTCCAATTTCTTGTTGGTAGATAGTGTATTTGAAGTCTGCGTATTATATTCTAGTGTTGTTGTCATTTTCTTAACCAAGTGTTATTATTATTATTAACTCACGTTCCTTTGATTAAGATAGAATATTAAAAAAGAGTTGCAGTTACACCTTGTTGAGTGCCAAAGGATTAGTGGTTGAATAAAAACTAATCGTAAGTAACTTTTTCTCGACGTTTTCTTGAATGACTTCTGTTTCACTGTAAGTGAAGCTTTAGAGAACTGATTTATGTAGTGTTCAGTCAGCTATAGTTAAACGAATGTTACAAAGTCTTATTTACGCAGAAGTTACTTTGTATAGTGACTATGGAAATTCAAACACTATCTGTATACAAAACAAACAAACAAACAAAGAAAGGACTACATAAAAGCAGTGTCAACACTTATTTCCTGATAAAATTAAACCAAGATGAGATCGGTAGCATACATGTTTTCTATTTGAATGTCTAGAAAATTTCTTTATACAAAAATTGGGTTTCAGCTGAACATACTATGCATTTCATACTATCTCATTTTTGTGGTATCTATGATTAACTTTGTTGCTTTGTTTTGTTCATCTTAGTTTATTTATTGTTGCATGACTGTACAGATATTCTTGTGATGTACATTTTTGGATTACATTAATTTGTTATATTATACATAGATGTCCTATTTAAATCTTTCATTGTTTTTCTTTTACTATGTTTATCAGTGGTTATGTTGGCATATTTTAAGATTTCTATACTGTAACTGTATTGGTTATATGCCATCTACTTTTTTAATTACAGTTGTTTACAATCATGTATCCTCCACTTCCCTGTATTATAGTAATTTGTCTTACTGTGATTTTTTGTGTTCTGTGTTCTTTGCCTGACACACACTTCATGGGGATCGGCGGCTAGTCCGGCTTTTTCATTAACAAAGCACTAAGTATAAAGTGGCTGCAACTATCCTGACCACACCAGTGGCGCAGTGGTCTAAGCGCTGGCTTGTGACCATTCTTCCGAGATAGGTTCGAATCCCGGTGAGGTATGGATGTTGTGTTTGTCTTACGGCACTGGTTCTCCCTTTCCTGAAATCAGTGACCCTAAATTAGGGACGAGCGACTTCTTACAGCCCATTGAGTTGCTCACGGTGGTCCTTAAATCCCCAATAAAAGACAAACATGCCTGTTTACAATCCTTTACGAATGGTTGATAAAATAATTAGCCGAATTAATATGGGTTGCGAAGCATCGCATTAGTGATGTAGAAGGGCCTTAGCGACGTTAAGGAACTTTTTGTTGATAGATCTATAGAAAGGCTGGCCAAAGGATATTTTTTTAAATAATTATTATTATTTTATTTTTTTTTGATTGGAGGTTTAACGACCACCGTGAGCAACTCAATGGGCTATAAGCGGTCGCCCGTCCCTAATTTAGGGTCACTGGTTCCAGGGAAGGGAGAGAGCCAGTGCCGTAAGACAAACACAACATCCATGCCTGACCGGGATTCGAACCCGGACCCCTTAAGGACGAATGAAAAATAAATAATTATATGTATGCAATAATAAGAAATACTATGTTTTATATGAGAGCGTGCCCTTAACCAAATGCTCATACTGCGGAGATGGCCGCTCCTGTTTTTGAGTGGTTTGAAGAGTTATCCTCTGACCATTAGTTCCACATGTGCTGGAATTGAGTTTCGTATGAGGCATGAATTCTGTGTTTGTCTGATGATCTGTCCCTTCACTGGAACTAGTAGCCCAGAATAAGGGACGACCGACTGCTTGCTCATGGCGGTCGTTAAACCTAGAAACGAACAAAAAAAAATGCTGCAGAAATGACACGGTACAGTCGGAAAGCGCAGTAGGGTATCTCACGAATCTTACGGGATTTAGCGCAAAGACAATGTGAATTTCTTTGCCTTTAAAGCAGTCAAAATAAATTTATAACAGATGGCTACTCCGTGGGTTTAAGACTGTACTGCTCGGAGTGAAAACAAAAAAAATTAAATAGTCGTGAAGATTGAGGGACAAGTATTTTACGGCAGTGAAAGTCATTTCTACTACATTGCTGAATATAGGGTCTAATAAAAGTAATCCTGTGAGCTCGCTCTATGCTTCTTTACGAGTAACAAAAGAAATCTGCATCCACCTCGTAATCTTAGAAAAAACGGCACATTAGTCGTACTGAATTGATGTGACTATTTTTTTTTTTTTTTTTGATTGGAGGTTTAACGACCACCGTGAGCAACTCAATGGGCTATAAGCAGTCGCCCGTCCCTAATTTAGGGTCACTGGTTCCAGGGAAGGGAGAGAGCCAGTGCCGTAAGACAAACACAACATCCATGCCTCACGGGATTCGAACCCGGACCCTGCTCGGACGAATAGTCACAAGCCATCGCTTAGAATACTGCCCCACCGGGGGGGGGGTGCGGGTCGATGTAGATTACAAGAACAAATAACTATCTACAAATTAAAATAACTTGACTTTTGGCGCCTTCAATTTTGCAGATTCATCAAGAACATCGTCAAAATCTGTTTCTGTATACAAATCATTTTGGGGTCTATCCAACAATCCTCCTTATATTTCTGTCACGTGCAGAGCTCATGTCCTGTACGTCAAACTCGAGGCAAAGCTTATCCGACTATGGAATGTACTGAGTCTGTACTTCCGCTGAGTGTGTCTCAGTCTGGAAGCTGGTATTCGTGTTCAAACTGGAATTTAAAAAGTGCATAGTTGTTCTAAATGTTGTGTATACGTACATTTAAAAAATGAAGAACTCAATTTCAGTCACATTTCAAAAAAATACAGATATTCGTGTTTTGGTGACTTTGTCATTTCTGACAGTCGGCCATGTATGTTAGAGACTGTACTCGTAGGATACTTTCTGCGGGTGGGAAGATAAACGGAGGATCCAATGGGGTTTTTTTGTTTTTTTTTATTGGAGGTTTAACGACCACCGTGAGCAACTCAATGGGCTATAAGTAAGCAGTCGCCCGTCCCTAATTTAGGGTCACTGGTTCCAGAGAAGGGAGAGAGCCAGTGCCGTAAGACAAACACAACATCCATGCCTGACCGGGATTTGAACCCGGACCCCTTACGGACGAATGATCAGAGGCCAGCGCCTTAGACCACTGCGCCACCGGGGCGGCGATCCAATGGTTTGTAAGGTGCTAAGTTGTGCTCCTCCCTACCTGAGAATGGGAGAGATCGCTGGTAGAAAACATTGCACTCCCTTAATGCGGAGAAATACTGAAAAGCCATAAGATATTTCCAATGAAAGGCTCTCCCAGCGTCAGGTTAAGTTTGCCCAGTAGTTTACGTAGGTCGTTCAAAAAGCAACACCAAATTGACAGAATTTCATGAAACGAATACCCCAGGCATTTCAAGCTCCGGCGCAGGGAAGATACGTTCTAAGAGAAGGTGTTGACACTGCCCAATAGATGGCGTGGCGTGCTTAAGCGGAAGAGCAGCATAAACGAAATGGCGGCGCCCTTAGCTCTTTGCACCATAGAGGAACTGAGGGCAATCATCAGATTTTTGTGGTCCGAGTATGTGAAACCTCGGGAAATTCATAGGAGAATGCTGCAACAGTGTGCAGATGCCTGCACTGGCGAAAGAAGAGTGTGCGAGTGGGTAGATGCGTTTAAAAATGGGCGAACGTCCATCCGTGATGAGAAACGCTCCGGTTGTCCCAGAACGGCCACCACTGATGAGAAGGTGGGTCGCACTGACGTCATTATTCGTGAAAACATTTCTTTAGAAGTTATGGCCAGGGAATTGGATGTCAGTATCGGATTGGCTCATACCATTGTCACGGAAGTTCTCAAGTATCGCAAGCTGTGTGCACGGTGGGTGCCTAGATGCTGACTGATGAATACAAGATGATTCGTGTGCAGACTTCCACAGCCTCTTCTGCGCTGTATAACGACGAAGGAGACGACTTCCTGGCACGTATCGTCAATTGGGACGAAACCTGGGTGCATCACTATTAGCTCGGAAGCAAGAGGCAGTCTTCAGAATAGCAGCACGCATCTTCTCCAGCCAAGAAGAAGTTCAAGTCTCAACCCTCCTCCTCCTGTTCACTTTCTTCAAGTAAATGAATGGACCAGATACGGAGCACTATCAGAAAAAGGGGCAAAACAGTGAATAGTGCCCGATACAACGCAATATTTCAGAAGGAGCGGAAGCCAGCAATACGGAGCCTTCTCAGAGGGGTTTTGTCTCTTTCATGATAATGCCCGCCCTCACACGGCCGCTGGAACTCTTGACACCATTCGGAGATTGAGATTTCAGATTTTTATCATGTGTTTGTATCCCTGAAGAACGCTTTGAGAGAACGAAGGTTTGGGAGTGATGAGGAGGTCAAAGAAGCCCGTGCATTCCTGGCTGAAGGCACAACCAAAAACATTTTCTTTTTCTGATGGACTAAAGAAGTTGGTGCAAGGGTGCGACAAATGTACTGAAAAAGTGGGTGAATATGTAGAAAAATGAAATGTTATTTGTATCTCTCATTGAATTATGTATCTCAAAATATTCAATTTGCTGTTACTTTTTGAACTGCCCTCGTAGGTTGACCACGTACCTGTTCAGAGCTTGACCTTCCATCAGACTTACCCCCTCCCCTTGTAAGGGAATAGAAAATATATACATGCTAGTTCCGCTGTTATGATACGCGACTACACCAGCTTGGTTCGACAATCAAGAAAATTATTAACGTTTTTTACCGTGTGCTTGTAAACGAAAGATGTGCGGTCAACTTGTGGAGAAATAACAGCAGTTCATGTTGACGCTGAAACGCAAAATTTAGGCATGTATGAAAAAAATGGAAATATTAAATTTGTATGAAAATAATGGAAACATTAAAATTCGTGCTCCCGTTGCAGTTTTAAACCTTGCAGTTACTAATTGCTATTTACTTAATTATCTGAAGTCTCTCATACGGCGCCTTCGTATTTATTTGGCGCTTATGGAAGTGACAGGGACGTCTTCGAAATCAGTGTGGGCGAATATTATTTTTGCTGGTGCAAGTTTGATAGCAACTTAATTTCCGAAACACTTAAAGAATTTTAACGCTTTTTACTACACGCCTGCAAAAACATTTGTGTGTGCAACTCCCCCACCCCTCCTTGGATCCACAACCATTTCGGGGGGGGGTTGGAGGTTTAACGATCACTGTGAGTAACTCAGGTGGGCTATAAGCAGTCGCCCGTCCCTAATTTAAGGTCACTAGTTATAAGGAAGGGAGAGAGCCAGTGCCGTTAGATAAACACAACATCCATGCCTCACTGGGATTCGAACCCGGACCCCTTTCGGACGAATGATCAGAGGTCATCGCTTAGACCACTGCGCCACCAGGGCGGCCCACAATTATTAATTTTATGAAGTGGAATGAATTTGATACACATGTGATAGTGAGTCATATTGGCAGCATCCCTGACAAAATTAAAGCTATAAAAAACAGGTAGTGATATAACTCCCACATTAAGGAACAAAGTTTACACTCTGTATTTTTTTGTCCGGTGCGTTTACAAAATATTTATAAGCATTTTTACTAAACTTGTCAGTTTTTCTGTACACCTAATGAGCAAAACAAACATTGATGTCCACATTAGTTATAATAGCATTGCAATTTGAATTTCGAGTCTGTTCTCTATCAGAGTGATTTTCTTTGAATCGCCACTGAATACTGATTTTCACAGTTGATGAAATATCGCCATTGTAAAACGATGATTCAAGAACTAGTTCCGAACTACGTGTAGGAGGTTTTATTTGACACTGTAATTTATCGCTTCTCGAATTTTTTCTCAGTCTGGAATTCTGAAGTTATCTCCGAAAGAGAGAAATGTTTGCATTCTGGCTTTAAGAGGCTCTTTTTTTGCGTCTATTTTTGATAACAAGTTCACCTTGAAGTCTGCCCGCCGCCATTACAAGCGGCGGTGCTGCTAACCTAGATTTTACCGCCGACTCTGTCTAGCAGGCTGCATTGCGCCCTCAGGGTGTCTGTACCCTAAAGGCGGTCAAATTCACCGTTTGGCATGGAACTGGTTGAGTCCGATACGGCAATTTAATGACAGCTTCATGTTACGGAATTGTCGAAATTTTACTTCTCAAAGAACTTTCTAATAACAGTTTTTCACCATGCACGCTTCATTCTCTTTTGATTTTTTTACTTTGTAGTTTCTCTTCGGAAACAGGTTGTACTTCCCAAGCTGTGTTTGAAGTGAAAACAAATAGCACTGTGTGGTACATATAAAAAGACAACTAGTAAACTCTCTCATCTCTGAAAGTGGTACATCATAATTACGTGTGCTTTAGTTAATTTTTTTTTATTTTTTTAGTTGCATCGCCACAAATTTGCGGTTGCTGCAAAAAATGTTTCAAAGTAACGTACAGTACTTTTCAAAAATACGTATTAGTTTCTCAAGCCTAGGCGAATGTGTTCTTTATTTTTTGAAAGAATTTACTATACTCGACGCAATCTTAAATGAAAGAATTAAAGATACTCGACGCAATCTTAAATGATATATCATAATAAAAATGGTACATCATAATTACGTGTACATTTTAATAAAATGGTACATCATAATTGCGTGTACATCATAATAAATGGTGCACCATAATTACTTGTACATCATAATAAAAATGGTGCATCATAATTACGTCTACATTTTAAACAAATGATACATCATAATTATGTGTACATCATAATAAAATGGTACATCATAATTATATGTACATAATAAAATGGTACATCATAATTACGTGTACATCATAATAAAATGGTACATCATAATTACGTGTACATCATAATAAAATGGTACATCATAATTACGTGTACATCGTAATAAATGATACATCATAATTACGTGTACATCATAATAAAATGGTACATCATAATAAATGCTACATCATAATTTCGTGTACATCATAATAAAATGGTACATCATAATTACGTGTACATCATAATAAATGGTGCACCATAATTACTTGTACATCATAATAAAAATGGTGCATCATAATTACGTCTACATTTTAAACAAATGATACATCATAATTATGTGTACATCATAATAAAATGGTACATCATAATTAAAATGATACATCATAATAAAATGGTACATCATAATTACGTGTACATCATAACAAAATGGTACATCATAATTACGTGTACATCGTAATAAATGATACATCATAATTACGTGTATATCATAATAAAATGGTACATCATAATTATGTGTACATCATAATAAAATGGTACATCATAATTATATGTACATCATAATAAATGGTACATCATAATTACGTGTACATCATAATAAAATGGTACATCATAATTATATGTACATCATAATAAATGGTACATCATAATTACGTGTACATCATAATAAAATGGTACATCATAATTACGTATGCATTTTATTATGTGTACATCATAATAAAATGTACATCATCATAATTAAAAATGGTACATCATAATTACAATCTGAAATGGCACATCATAATTACAATCTTAAATGGTACATCATAATTACGTGTCCTTTAGTTAATTTTTTCTTTTTTTAGGTGCATCGCCACAAATTTGCGGTTACTGCAAAAAATGTTTCAAAGTAACGTACAGTACTTTTTAAAAATGCGTATTAATTTCTCAAGCCTAGGCAAACGTGTTCTTTATTTTATGAAAGAATTTACGATACTCGACGCAATCTTAAATGAAGGTATAGACCAGGGATGGTTATATTTACTTATAGGAAGACCAAATGAAAGAAACAAAACTTTTTGGCGGAGCAAAGACTTTTTTCATGAATTTTTCTCCAAAATTAATTTTTTTAAAATGATAAACACACATAATGGATTGACATGAATAAATTCTAATACATTGAGAAGGCAAAACAATCATACATACCTACACTGTAAAATATTTTCTGAAATTTACGTGCCCTTTTCCGTCATTTCTTTCGTGAATAAATAAAAATATTTCTGATACAACTTTTGCCATGAAATGACAAAAAGAAATCTGAATTTCACGGATACCACGAGAAAATTCTGAATATTCAAAAGCCTTTCTACAATTTCTTTCTTATATTGACGGTAAATTACCGTTTTAGAGATGTGTTAACGGAAAATTCTGAATTTGCAGAAACCTTTCCGCAATTGCTTTCGCATATTAACGGAAAAACTCTGTTCTCACTTTTTCCGTATCCGTATGCCGAGAAATCACCTGTAATAGTAGCGATTGGTGAGAATATTTGAGGTTTGATTGACTTTTAAATTTCAATCGTCCGTCGAATTTTGAAGTTCGGTACCGAGATCGGATATTGTGGATAGCATATCGCATGAATTTTGTTAATTGTGGTACAGGATGTTTCCTCTCCTTTCCTCAATTTTGTGCACCAGCTATTTATTATACAGTATACACTGAAGAGCAATTGAATTAGAGACAGCTGGCGTTATGCAAATGTGGTGCTGTGGGCGGCCCTCTAAACGGGAACGACATGACGTATGCAGCAATCCGACAATATAAGGAGTGATGCGACGAGAATCAGTAAGAGTCGGACGCAGTATGAGTAAGACGAAGGATCTGAGCGCATTTGATCGTGGGCAAATTGTCGGGGCCCGACGAATGGGTCACTCCATCTCGGAAGTCGTGCAGACACTGGGACTTTTACGAGCCACTGTGCCACGGGTGCACCGTGAGTACATCGAATCTGGTAAAACCATCCCTGCAAGGGCCAACTGCCGTGGACAAAAGCGTGTGGATGAACGGGGTCATCGTTGGCTAGCTCGCATTGTAACAGCGGATAGACTGGCCACAGTGCAAGAAATCACTCGGCAATTTAACGCTGGTCCACAAAAACGTGTAAGCAGCCACACCATCCAGAACCATCTCCTCGCTATAGGGTACAGAAGCCATCGTCCCACGAGGGTACCGCTGCTGACCGCGCGTCACAGGGTGCAAAGATTAGCATGGGCGCAGGAACATCGCCACTGGATCCTAGACATGTGGAAAAATGTTGCCTGCACTGATGAGTCGAGATTCACGTTGGTACATGCGGATGGCAGGATACGAGTACGGCGCAAACCACATGAAGCGATGGATCCTTCTTGCCAGTAGGGTACTCTTCAAGCTGGTGGGGGTGGCATTCTCGTCTTGGAACTGTTTACGTGGACTGAAATGGGACTTCTGGTACGTGTGACATCGTCCCTCATAGGTCAACGTTACCGGGATATCCTGGACGACCATTTGCTCCCGTTTGTGCGTCTTCAACATCCCAGTGGAGACCTCATCCTGCAACAAGACAATGCTCCATGCCATCGCTCCCGAATTGTATCCGAATGGTTCGATGAACACTCCACTGACTTGACCTCGCTTTCTTGGCCAGCTAGGTCATCTGACCTCAATCCCATCGAGCACATCTGTAATGCCTTTGAGAGAGATGACCCCCTCCATCAAATCTTCGTGAACTGTAGGAGCTTGTTCAGGGGTCGCGGATCCGTATGGCTTCCGAACGCTTCTGGTGTCTTTCGAGTCCATGCCGAGACGAACCGCCACCGTTATCAGGACGAAAAGTGGTGCTACACGTTACTAGGCAGGTATCTCTAATTCAACTGCTTTCAGTATACTGTGTTACTGTAAGAAACTAGGTACTGAACTTATTGTACAGATAGTTATACGATGTCTATGTGTCAGTCTTCGGACAACTTAAGACAAAAGCTGTTAGAGTTATCAAGAATAAATTTTATATTTAGTTGTTGTTGTTTTTTTTCGTGTGAAATAATACTATAAAAAAGTACATTTCATCTTTTTTAAAGATAACGGAAAATCATTGTCAGTTTAAAAAAATTAAGTTGCAAAGCATTTTGTTGCTTCGAAAAATCACGATGAAAGTGCTTATTTTGTGAAAAGTCCTCCTATGGAAAAAAAATTTACAAACCTATTCAGAAAAATAATAAGCTCCAACAAAAAACAAAAAGACTAAATCGCTCGTATTAATGACAAAAAAATAAATTTAATCGTCGGGCAGCTTGTTTGATGATGTACGTGAGTGGTGTTTCGCAGCGTTTGTGGCTTAGTGGTTAAAGGCGTGCGCTACTTGTTAAACTACCCCAATCGACGGGTGTTCGATGCTGACTGCAGCGGATGGGTTATCTGCGGTAAGGCTGAAAAATGCAGGGTCATCGATTTTGCGGAATTTCAGTTTAAATACGGAAAAATCTGAATTGGATTTTTCTGAAATAAACGGAAATTCTAACTACGGAAAATCTGTGAAAATACGGAAGTCAAAGTGAACGGGCACTTTTAAAAACGGAAATTTCTGAAAAAGACTGGCAACTGCCGGCAACTTTGCTGCATTTTATTTTCAGAAATTTTCCGTGAATTCACACCACTTATTTTTTACAGTGTTCTAAACTGGTTTTAAGTTCATTCAGAAGATTTATATGATGGTGTGTGAGATGAGTGAAACTGTAATTGAGCTTCCGCCATTTTTTCATAATCTCAGTTAAACTGTGAGGAGGTGATTCTCAAGAGAGAAGACAGATGTTTATCAGTAAGTCGGTTTCTAAGATCACTTTTCCTGTTTCACGGTTGAAAGCACTTTTTCGCGTGAAAATGAGAGTGCAAAGATTGCCATATATTTTGGGGCATGATTTACTACGTTTGGAAATGTTGATTTTGGCATGGTTTTATTAAAAAAAAACAGTTTTTATTGTGTTTAAAAAAGTCTGCTTCCTTTGAGAGTTGTACTGCAGTTCATTCAACTCCAGTTGTAAGTCAGTTTTCACTTTTTCATAGTCCACATTGAATGGCATGCTAAAAATAACCAGGTCAAACTCAATATTCTTAAAAAACTTGAAATCTATAATAGGTTTGAGAGAATGTGTGCTGTAGCGGACAGATTTGGATTTCTTATGCCTTCTACGACCTTGGTAGGAGCTTCGGATGAAGATTTTGTGATGCATACATAGAACCCGATTAGTAAGCACATACCCAAACTACTTGACAAACAAGTTAGCAAAAAAACTGATATGTTTTCGAAAGGCATAGCTGAGAGAACGACCACTCTGGAAATGGCAAATCTATTCGTTGTAGAAGATCCTACAATTGTCAGTGGTTGCACTAACCTGTTAACAGCCGTAATGCTTTTCTTAACACTACTCGTCCAGTAACATCTTCCGAGAGATTGTTTTCTGAATTAAAACATATCAAAAGCTGTTTGAGAAGCCCCATGTTACAAGACAGACAGCAGGGATTGTCACTGTTAAGCATAGAAAGAAAGTTTGCCAAAAGAATGGACGTCGCCGCTATGCTGGATGAATTCGGCGAAATGTAGGCCAGAAAGATTTAGGCCCAAAAACATGAAAATTTCCTCTTGCCGTATAAAATAATACTTTTCAACTTGAATTGTAATCATGCAATTATAATTTATACCATATCACATCTATAGCTAGCAGTAATATCTCATAGTACTGTATATTTGTACACATCACATACATACACATCATATTTTCACACCAACCAATTTTTCATGATCTGCACTGCTGAAGTTTTTTTGTACATGCAAATAAATACCTGTGTAGCTACGTAAATCCATATTGCATTCATTCTTACGGTGTAGAACATTGAATTAATATTTGTATGCAACCATATCCACTACGGTATAAAATAATACATCTCTATTTGAATTGTAATGATGCAATTATAATTTATATCATAACTATTTCCTCTTACCGTATAGAATAATACTTTTCTGTTTGAATTGTAATCATCTATTTGAATTGTAAAATTAAAACTATAAAGCTCAAGGTATTCCTCTTATTTTTGCAGTAACGATCACTAAATTCTTATAGTTAACCATTTAAGTATATTTTACCGAATTCGTTTCTTGCGATCAAATGTATATTCATGTTCGTGCGTCGGTCTGCGCACCGTGTTAATCCTGATTGGCTGATTGGTAATCGTGCATTATGTACTTCTGTTCCAAAAATAATTAAAAAAATTAAAACTACAGAGCTCAAGGTATTCCCCCTTATTTTTTCAGACACTTTCTCTGACTGGGCTTAGGGTTGCTAAAGTAAATCTTGCGGGGAGAGGGAGGGGCGCACGTTATGCTAGTTAAGCCACCCCGAACGTAACTATTACGTCAAGGACACGTTTAAAACGTAATGCAGGCTTACCAAGTGTCTCTTGGTGTAGAATGCAGGGTGAAAATAACACATTATACACTGCCGGACAATTGCTAAGGACGGATGACAATAGCAACGATAGCAACCATAAAATGGAAGGCAGGAAAATGTGGAAATTAGCATAAGTGCGGGATACAGTAAGACGTGTTGTGCGTATGCAAATTTTGGATTGCCGAACTTGTTCGTGACGTCATAGCGCTGATAACGAATATAAAGGATTTGACGCGTATTGACCGTTGTTGTTCAAACGCAAACTTGAAAGGGAAAGAATCAATTGACGAACTTGCAATTTTCAGTAGGTCTTCCCGACATCACCTAGATGATTTTACGCGTGGCCGTATTATTGGCAAGATTGAAGAAGGGCGAAAAATAACAGATGTTGCCAGGGAGTTCGACGTCAGCCACAGTGTTGTTTCAAGGCTTTGGAAATCATTTCAAACAAATGGAGAGTGTAGCAAACGTCACGGGGGAGGTCGTGTTCGCAGTACGACACCTGCAGAAGATCGGTACATAGTGCTATCAACAAAAAGATACCGGCGCAGCACAGCTAGTGAGGTAGCAAATCAGTTTGTGGCTGCTACTGGCAAGCGGATCTCCCGAAAAACTGTCGCCAGACGTTTGAATGAAGGAGAACTATACGCCCGCCGTCCTGTTGTGTGCATCCCATTGTCCAGACGTCAACGTACCGCCCGTTTGCAATGGTGCCAGCAACATCGCAATTGGACTGATAACGACTGGTCTGCTGTCCTCTTCTCAGATGAGAGTAGATACAGTCTATCGTCTGATTGTCGACGACAACTGATCTGGCGTGGCAGTGGTACTGCATATTGTCCAGCAAACATACAGGAAAGGGACCGATATCCGACATGTAGTGTCATGGTATGGGCTGGCATCATGATCAATGGCCGTACGTCCCTCTATGTGCTTCCAACTGGGACTATGACATGCCAACGATACATTAATGATGTTCTGCTACCTCATGTTCGCATGTTCCGTGGTGCTGTCAGTGATAGATTCATTTTCATGGACGACAACGCAACATGTCATCGAACCGTCGCTGTCCAGGAGTGTCTTGAGATCGAGGATATTCAACGCATCGTATGGCCAGCACGTTCTCCAGATCTGAATACCATTGAAAATGTGTGGGATGCTTTGGGGAGGAGTCTTGCTGGTCGCCAATGCCCTCCAATAAACAAGGACACCCTCATCCGTGCACTGACAGAGGAATGGGATAAATTACCCCAACAGCTGCTTGATAATGTTGTGCAAAGCATGACACGACGTGTGGAATCTTGCATCGCCCTCCGTGGTGGCCATATCCCGTATTGACATCTTACGCCGGAACGCCTGCGGACGGTAATTGCATTTTTTTCACGTTTACGTATTCTGCACAAAATGGCCTGTTTGTCCCTTGAACACGTTCCAAAGCCTTCTGGATTTCAGAGCACAATAAATTTTCTTTCTTGTAATGTCCTGGCATTCTGACATTATTTTATTTCACTTGGCATCCAACCACACTTACTTTTTTATGCGCTATATAGCCGTTTATGATCCGTCCTTAGCAATTGTCCAGCAGTGTATTATCAGGTTTTTTGTGCGCCCCGGTGGAGTAGTGGTCAAAGCGGTGGCTTATGACCATTCGTCCGGAAGGGATCAGGGTTCGAATCCCGGTGAGGCACGTATGTTGTATTTGTCTTACGACACTGACCGTCTCCCTTCCCTGGAATCAGTGGCCCTAAATTAGGGATAGGCAACTGCTTATAGCCCATTGAATTGCTTACGGTGGTCGTTAAACCTCCAATCAAAAAATATATATATATATATCAGGATTTTTTTATTAAAAATGCCGACGAAGCCTAACCTTCTTTCCGTCATATCTAGCAAAGTTAAAAGTTGTAATATTACCCATGCTTGCGAAAGGCATTTCTACTTCTGTTCAAACCTGTTGAAATTCTCGATAAATATCCAATCCAGTTCTACTCCTCGTGGATTTTAAGGAAACCAATTCTTCAGTACTGCAAAAGTTGTCATCAATCCCTCTTGCGAAAAATACTAATTGAGTTCGAATTTCCTGGCATAGAATAGCAATTGAAGTTTCCAAACTTTCGCACATCAACAACTTGGATTTTTCAAGGAAGTAGACAGCAGACTGCTTACCTCCCTTGAAAAAGCAATTAAAAGCAAGAAATTCGGATCATTAGTATAGTTATACTATTTTGAGTGAAGATGGCAAACGTTAACGTACAGTCACTTAAAAAATTCACCATCAGATAGAGTTCTGTTACTTTTTCGCACTTTTATGTGCTGCAGTATAGATGGCGTGGGCCGCCCCGGTGGCGCAGTGGTCTAAGACACTGGCCTCTGATCATTCGTCCGTAAGGGGTCCGGGTTCGAATCCCGGTCAGGCATGGATGTTGTGTTTGTCTTACGGCACTGGCTCTCTCCCTTCCCTGGAACCAGTGACCCTAAATTAGGGACGGGCGACTGCTTATAGCCCATTGAGTTGCTCACGGTGGTCGTTAAACCTCCAATAAAAAAAAAAAAATCTCAGTCATAGCATTGCCGTGTTTTGAGAACTGGTATGAAAGATTACTGCCCTTGAACACTGACGTTACAAATAAAACAAACTGGCTTATTATTCAACGATGTGAAAAGATCCTTCCACAACCACTCATCTTTCAACACTCGACATTCCACGTCAACTTTCCGTTCTTTAGAAGCACTAGCCATTTTTTTATTGAAGGTTTAACGACCACCGTGAGCAACTCAATGGGTTATAAGCAATCGCCCGTCCCTAATTTAGGGCCACCGACTGTAGGGAAGGGAGAGAAACTGTGCCGTAAGACATACATAGCATCCATGCCTCACCGGGATTCAACCCGAACCCTTCTTGGACGAATTGATATAAGGCAGCGCTTAGATCTCTGCGCCACCTAGCCATTTTTTTTTTTTGATTGGAGGTTTAACGCCCACCGTGAGCAACTCAATGGGCTATAAGCAGTCGCCCGTCCCTAATTTAGGGTCACTGGTTCCAGGGAAGAGAGAGAGCCAGTGCCGTAAGACAAACACAACATCCATGCCTCACCGGGATTCGAACCCGGACCCCGTTCGGACGAATGATCAGAGGCCATCGCTTAGACCACTGCGCCACCGGGGCGGCCTAGCCATTTTCGCAAATTAGATACTGTAATAGTGTAATAGAAGCTAAAACACATCACACACACAACACGAAGATGATATTTAAATGGAAGGGCATTGCCAAGGTGTCGGTGATTATATGAAAACTATGATAAAGGCCACAGCCGCGGTGCCGTAGTGGTCTAAGCGATGGCTTCTGACCATTCGTCAGTGAAGGGGTCCGGGTTCAAATCCCCGAGCGGCATGGATGTTGTGTTTGTGTTACGGCACTGTCTCTCTCCCTTCCCTGGAACCAGCTACCTTAAATTAGGGACGGGCGACTGATTATAGCCCATTGAGTTGTTCATGGTGGTTGTTAAACCTCCAATCAAAAAATATATATATCCCTTCATCACTACCACCAAAGCTTTCACCTTTGCATCCGAATGCCGATACCTGAAACACTCACCTCGGACAGTTGGCGAGGCTACAGCAATTAAGACCCAACAAAGAAAAATATTTGAGGCGTGCATACATCCTCACCGCTGCCAGTCGGTCGCAATATCGGACTCCCAACACCCGCATTCTCCCCCCCCCCCAAGCATCAGTGGACATCTCATTCAACGTGGTTGGCGTCTTTTCCAAGATTAAATAAATAGGGGTTACAGCAGCTGTCGTAAGCAAATTGGAACAGGCATTTTTAAAGGGTGAAATGGATCCTACCTTGAAACTGCACTCAGAAATTAATGAGGAACATTTCAGAACACGGCAAAATGATGTGCCATTCCTAGAGCAGCAACACTTTTAAATTGTTTATTCCGCGAGCCGGATTGAACACACCCACGGGCCATTTGATCCGCGGGCCGTAGTTTCCCATCGTTGTACTTAGACATATTTAGGTGTAAAAATAAGTTTTAGAGCTTTTTTTTGTGTGTGACGTATACTACTAATTCACATGTCCGACATTCCCCCGCGTTCTTGTCATGTGACCGCAACTGGTCCAGAGTATAAAATGTGACACAGAAGTTTGCCCAACAGTCAAACGCACTTGCATGTCGGTAGGTGAAAGATGGCAAGCGATACTGCATTTATTCGACACTGCATTCATTACGAATTTCATCAAGGAAAAAGTGCTGCAAAAGCATGTGCATCGATCTATTCTGTTCTGGGGGGAGAATATTGCATGGAAAAGCACGTGTGAGTTTTGGTTTAGACGGTTTAAAGCAGGTGATTTTGATGTTAGCGATCGAGAACGTAGCTGAGCCTCGCAAAAGGTTGCACATGAAGAACTGCAAGCATTGCTGCATGAAGATTCGTCTCAAACGCAAAACGAACTAGCTGAACAACTAGGGGTAACTCAACAAACCACTTCCAATCGTTTACGCGCAATGGGAAAGATTCAGAAGGAAGGAAAACGGGTGCCACATTACCTGAGCCAGAGGAACAAGGATGACCGTTTCACGAAATGTTTGAATCTGTTGAATAAACAACACAGAAAGCCTTTCCTGTGGAAAATGGTTACGGGTGATGAGAAGTGGATGTGGTACGACAATCCCAAAAGCAAAAAAACACTGGGTAGACCCCGTGGAAGCAACGACTTCGACACCGAAATCCGATATTCACTCCAAGAAAGTTCTGCTGTGCATCTGGTGAGATATGATGGGTGTGCTCTATTATGAAATATTGAAACCGCGTCAAACTGTTACTGCTGATCGCTACAAGCAACAATTGCTGCGATTGAACCAGGAAATCTGTAGGAAACGTCCATTCACAGGCAAAGGATTGCGTCACGTGAAATTACTGCATGACAAAGAAAGGCCGCATGTCGCGAAATCGGTCAAGGTAACGTAATTGACTCTTGGATGGGAAGTTTTGGAGCACTTGGCGTATAGTCCCTACATAGCCCCTTTAGACTATCATTTGTTCCGATCGATGCAACATGGTTTGTCTGCTGTACGGTTCCGAACATGTGATGAATTGTGAAAATGGGTTGACACTTCATCGCGTCACACGTCGAAGTATTCTTCATGGCTGGAATCCGTCAGCTGCCGGACCGGTGGCGGAAGGTGTTAGATAATGACGGCGCATATGTTGATGCGTAAAGGTACTGTTGTTTTCTCTCAAATTACATGTTGCGTTGTCTTAAAACGCTTTAAAACTTATTTGTACTTCATGAGCTATTAATTTTTTGTTAGAAATTTTGGAAGCTCGCCGGAACCTAATTTAAAAACATTTTTCAAACCTACAAATTTATATGTATCTTTGTTTTATACCAAAAGTATTTACGAAAATTCACTGGAATCTCAAAGAAAGAGATTTTCCTTACTGAAAAGTTAACATGTATCACATTTATTTTTCGAGGAAAGTTTTAAAGCATCGTCAAATGAAAAAAAAAAAAAAAAAAAGGCATTTGCCACACCGGAAAAAAAAAAAAAAAAATACAAAATATTACTCCCTTTTCGAATGAATTTTCAATACTCTGCTGATATCTCAAGTAAAATCAAACTGGGAAATTTACACATATCATTTACTACTTGAAATAATTTTAAAAAATCCTTTCAAATCTTGAATAACGTAATTTACCAAAGAGAAAAAATCGCATGCATAATTAATTTTTCTAAAGAATCTGCAAAACTTCACCAAAATCCAAAACCAAGTGATTTATCAATCGGAAAAAAAAAATACATACACTGAAATAGCAAATTATTAGGAACACCTACCTATTAAAGTGTTGTGCCGCCCTTGGTCTTCGAAACAGCCTCGGATCCATGTCACGTGCATCCATCCAACGAGGTCCTGGTGTCATTCTACAAGTATGTTCAGTCAAGCGAATGCGATAGCGGTCATCAGCTGCCGAATGTGCGCTACAGGAGAAACTGCTATATTCTTTCAATTTCAACCCGCAGGTGTTCGATTGAGTTAAGATCTTGGGACTCTGGTGGCTACTGTAGCACTTTGGAGTCACTGTCGTACTCCTGGAACCAATGTGTGACGATCAGAGTCTTGTGGTATTGCTGGAAGTATAGCTTCCATTCGGGAATACCATAGACGTACTTAGGCATTTCTGCGTCAGGGGCCAACCACAAAATACCCCCACCCCCAACGAAGTCGTTAAGAATAAAAAGCTTTGCCGCTTGAAGTATTATAATTATGCTTTTTGCATGAGTTTTTACGATAGTAAAACTGATCTTGTGTGTTGATAACGCACAAATTTGCATTATTTAGTACCCACACGCATGTGCAGTTACAACTTTTCAAAACAACTAACACTGGCTACTAGGAGTTGCTTTTGACATTTCGCTTGACACTGAATTTTATACTTTTTACTATCATATTCTCTTGTAGTAAAACTAATAATAATTAACGGTTGTGCAACAGATTTTAAGAACCGGCCAGGTGTTTTCGGCGGACCAGAGGAAGACTTT
The DNA here is from genome assembly GCA_039090855.1 of Macrothele yani. Lineage (NCBI taxonomy): Eukaryota > Metazoa > Arthropoda > Arachnida > Araneae > Macrothelidae > Macrothele > Macrothele yani. Next base: position 62,897,905 of record CM077029.1, read on the forward strand.
ACGTACACCGTTAAACCTTTTGTGGTAAGTTGCACCAAAACTTGGTGCTACACGAGCTGCACCATTTTCTGAGAAAAAGATACACCATAGTGTGGTGCAACCTTGTATTATAACGTGGTGCAAAGTTGCACTATGTTGTTGGGTTCTGTTTGCAACACAAAATGGTGTATCTTTTCTCAGAAAGTGGTGCAGCTGGTATAGCACCACTTTTTGGTGCAACCTATCAACAAAAATGTTAACAGTGATGGTTACTGCTGCCCTCATTGCCGTTTTCATTGTATTGTAGTTTAACAACTGACCTTTTAAATATTTTTATTTCCGTATGATACTGTAAATTAATGCACACAATTGACGTGAATTAGGAACATCAAACAGAAGTAATAGCTCTTTCCACGTTCATAAGTGAGTCACGGAAAAATTCTCATCGGCCACCACCGGGAATCGAATGCAGGGTCTTCCAGTTACGTGCCGGACAAGCTACAACTGCACCACAGCGGCCTCGAATTCTCCAGATTCACATGCAACTAACTGCCAAACCACTTGGCAGTTTGCTTCATGGAGCCCCGCACAATACTGGGGATTCACCGAAGATGGAAAGCAGCAACTGAACAAATTAACTAGGAGGGGAATGAATAATTAATACACAAAATTGACGTGGATTAGGAACATCAAACAGTTCGTCGCATGTGAGTCTAGAGAGCTAGGATGCCGCTGTGGTTCAGTGGTAGCATGTGCGGCGCGTAACTGGAAGAACCTGGGTTCGATTCCCAGTGGCGGCCTATGAGAATTTTCCCGTGACTCGCTTATAAATGCGGAAAGAGCGATTACTTCTGTTTGATGATACTGTAAAATAGGATATTATGGAACTAGGTGACATTTATTTTCTCAAAGGGAGAGGTATTTTACCCTCGTTTATTGCGGAAGAAATTAGGAAATGGGAGGCAGCACTCAGCTGAGATGTTTCGTACCTTTCTCTTACCCATACTTACATCAAGGATGCTCTGTAATGAAGCCGAACTGGGTGCGGAACGCCATTTTGGGGCTGTAAAATGCAAAAGGTGAAGAGAGAGGTGAAATTCCCAACTGCTTCAGAGTTTCGACCTTTAGTACCACAATAAATGAACCAAATGCAGTTTGTAGTAATGATCAAATTGCCACCAGATAATCTTCAAAAATATAAACGATATCCTTATCTTGTACCGTGCTAACAACCGCGCCTTCATTTCTGATTGTGAGCAACTTACACCCCCGGCACATTTTGAGGAAGAAACGCGAATTTTAAGCCGTCAAGCTACCGCAACCGGCGAAAGATACTATAGGTAAATTCTGTAAGTACCCAAACAACAAAGTGTGGATAGAACCAGCTGTTTCAGAAACTGGTGCAAATGTATCAATTCCGATTTTAATCAGATTGTATTCAGTGATTTTAGCGCCCTACCTTGAGATGTGCTCAGGGCAGAGGCCCCGCCTTCCCCGCACTAGGTACGCCTCTGGGGAATACCATGTACATATACAGCTGTGCCTGGACCACAATGATGTTAAGATACCTAGTGGCAACCACGTGCTGTTCCAGAGGTATTAAGAAACCCAATATCCCTCGCATACAAAAACTGACCGAAGACCACGGCAGTGATTTTTTTTTACGCTTTCCAACCGGAGGTTGAAGAAGCGTATATGCTCCACTTTTGTCCATCTGTCTGTCTGTCCGCACGATAACTCCCGCTAAAATGGTTCGGTTTCGATGAAATTTTAGTATGTGGTAGGGGTCAACCTGGGGACAAACCCCATTGAAAATGGAAGTTCGTCCCCAAGTTGACCCCTCAGCTCAGGACATAGGAGCGGGATCCATTCCATCACCCTTATGCGTCATAAATTATGTAAAATGTGCTTCGATTGCAACAAAACTTGATCACGTTGTTCCGGAAGTATACTGAACCCGTTCTGTTGAATATCATTGAAATGGGGTCAAAGGTCAGGACACAGGAGCGAGATTTTTTCCACAGCCATTTTCCTCATAACTTGACTAAAAATGCTTCTATTGCGACAAAACTTTAGTATGTTGTTCCGGAGGTATACTGAACTGGTTCTGTTGAATATCATCGAAATGGGATCAAAGTTCAGGGCACAGGAGCGGGATTTATTCCATCGCTCTTATGCGTCATAACTTACGTAAAAATGCTACGATTGCGACAAAACTTTATCATGTTGTTCCGGAGGTTTACTGAACCTTTTCTGTTGAATATCATCGAAATGGGATCAAAGTTCAGGGCACAGGAGCGGGATTTATTCCATCGCCCTTATGCGTCATAACTTACGTAAAAATGCTACGATTGCGACAAAACTTTATCATGTTGTTCCGGAGGTTTACTGAACCTTTTCTGTTGAATACCATCGAAATGGGGTCAAAGGTCAGGGCACAGGAGCGATATTTATTCCACAGCCATTATCCTCATAACTTGAGTAATAACTTGAGAATGATTTTTGGCACGTTTTTTTTTTTATTTTTTTTGATTGAAGGTTTACCGACCACCGTGAGCAACTCAATGGGCTATAAGCAGTCGCCCGTCCCTAATTTAGGGTCACTGGTTCCAGGGAAGGGAGAGAGCCAGTGCCGTAAGACAAACACAACATCCATGCCTCACCGGGATTCGAACCCGGACCCCTTTCGGACGAATGATCAGAGGCCATCGCCTTAGACCACTGCGCCACCGGGGCGGCACTCTCTGGCATGTTGGAAAGCGTATTCGAATCAATGCATTGCATGATTTTACTAACTTGTTTTGAATTACAGGTTTAGCGACCACTGTGATAAACTCAATGGGCTATAAGCAGTCCCCCATCCCTGATTTAGGGCCACTGGTTCCAGGAAAACGAGAGAGCCAGTGCCGTAAGACAAACACAACATCCATGTCTCACCGGGATTCGAATACGGACGAACCCCTTCCGGAAGAATGATCATAAGCCATCGCTTAGACAGCTGCGACACCGGGGCGGCCCAGCTTTTCCGTCAGCTCATACAGTTACCGCTATGTAGCTGGAATATATCGATTTGTGCTAGGTTAGCTGGAATTATCGATGTATCTAGGCAGCTGGAATCTGTCGATTTGTGTTGTTGACTCCATATTATGCTCCGTCCATCTGCGTGATTGAACCGCATACGCGATTCATATGACCAAGCGACCTTCTTTCAGTCAGATCAGATCGTATGTAGAGGATTTTAGGAAGGGAGTGTCTCACCCCAGGTCTTAAACAACCCTTAGAAATAGGAAGCTAGGAGATTTGAGCTAGAGTGCCCATTAGAAAAGTGACACGGAAGAGAGGTAGAAAGAGGGAGGATGACGCCCTTATTTATTACCGGGGAACCAGTACCAGGGGCCCGACGGCTTAACGTGCTCATCCGACGCACGGTGGATATTTAGTGGTTCGAGCGTTCGTGCCTGCCTCGGATCGAACCTGAGGTCTTCTCCGTGGTAGTCACGAACTTTGACCACTAGGCCACCCTTCTCTCAGTTCTCAAGGGTACAGTTTTTGTGCTCCTGTGCAAACTGCCAATGAATTTTGTCAGCTTTTTGCAGATGCACGCAGTGGACATCTGCTATTATATCAGGTAACCACATAAGTATTTGCCGTTTTCGGAGATTGAGACAAAGTGTAACTCATACGTAATAGAAAAGCAATTGATTCACCAAAATAATCGCCATGGACATCAACAAAGTTCTGCCAACGTGTTAACAACTTATATATACACGTGCGATAAAATGCCGGATCATGGGAAGAGAAACGTGTTTTGGAGGGCAGCGTGCAACTCATCAAAATTGAAGTCCAAATGATTGTCGAGTGAAAGAAACAACTGATAGCCTGAAGGAGAGATATCTGATGAGTAAAATGGATGACATGAAAGCTCTCACCCAAGTTCTTTGATAGTGTTTCTGGTCAATGAAGCAAAGTGAAAACGAGCGTTGTATTGAAGGTGCAGAACTCCCTTTCTGTTGACCAGAGCTGCTTCCTTCTTTTTCAGGTCCTCATGCACACATTTCAGTTGTTCACAGTACACTACAGCAGTGATCATTTGGCAGCGTTGCACGAGTTCATAATGAACAACACCACGAGCTGTCCACCATACACAAAGCATAACTTTACGTGGATGCAGTGCTGGCTTCGATGTGTGAGGAACTGAGTCACTGGTGCACAACCAATGTTTGGAACGTTTTTGGGGCACTGTACTGGACCCACTTGTCATCACATGTGAGTACCGCATCCAAAAATGGTTTCTTGTCATAGCCAGACAGCAATGAAAGACAAGCTGAGACATGTTGCTGTTTGTTCACGGCAGACAATTCGTAGGGGATCCATTTAGACAACCTTAGGTAACTTATGCCTTACCTATTGCATGCAGATATCTTCGGACGGTTTAACAACAACTTAACGGTGAAATTATTTTAAAATCCGCGCATGATTCAATGTAGCATCACGCTCAAAACGGGGTGTTGTACCAGATAATTATTCTCCTTTGAGTAATTTGGTTAAAAAAAAACGAGTCTCCGGAAGATTCCATTTCTAACTAAATCACCATGAAGATCATTCTGAAAGTTGAAATGGGCGTACAACACATAACAATTTTCCAACGCAATTAATTTTTCCATTTTTGGTCACTGTTCGCCTTCTGTGCAATGATATTGGTATATCCTACTTGAGAAAACGCCTTTTCGAAATCTACCCATTATTTTGATCCAAGAACCACCGTTTTGACCCATGAACCACCATTTTGACCCATGAACATACGCTAGTAGACCGTTGTTTCTTTTAAGATAAACGTATGAGGGTCACAGATTTCGGTATATCTGTGCGATAAAAATCGCTTTATGCTCTGTGTTAGTTTGTGGATATGGAATATGGATATAGGGATGATGGGCCATCATAATGGGTGCTAGTGTCTCCTTCAAGTTTGTTAAAAGACTGTGGGGCGTACCAACGACCCTGGGCTCCAGGTCCAACAACCTACGTCTAGCTGTAGTTAAACTTAGTTTAATTAATTTATAACAGCGTGCTTGGTCAGCCGGTATTGTTCACAAATAAGCACAGAGAAATTAGCCTTGTCATTTAAGAGCAACGCCCAACATTTAGATAGAAGGAAACGCTCTTTTCTTTTTTTTTTTTTAAGGAAATAACCTTTCAGACAGAAATAGAGCTTAAATGAAGTTAACGATTATTATCCATAAGTACCAAAAAAATTATTCGTTCGTTCCAAAAAAATTCAGACAAAAGGAGTACAAGAAAGTCGCACAGGTGGCCCAATCTGTCCCTAAGTCGCACAGGTGGCCCAATCTGTCCCTAACACCAGGATCTCAGCAACACTGAATGCGAAACTGTGGTTTCTAAGAGGAAGTTTCTTTACGGAGCCTGTACGACCACGCGCGACCAACATTTCGGAATTCTTAACAGACAGCATTCGATTGTAACGAATATAGGTATGTTCGAGGAGCAGATATCTCGTACATTTGCATTCCGCGAAGATGAAGAAAAAACATTTCATAAAGAGCTTGGCGCTATTCATTAAACACAATTTCTTGAACTGAATAGCTGATAGATAAAACTTTAACTGTTTTTCAGAATAAAAGTACTTTTCGATTTCAACGAAAACTCGTTTCCTTTCAGCTCGAAAAAATGAATTCCCCGTTTGCTCAACAAAGGAAAGTGCATTACTAAATTGCCAAGAACTGAATGTGACACAAACACCGGAAATGCTTGTGTTTGATCAATTCTTTGGTAGTTTGGACCTTGATGAAATACAGCATCAACTGTCTACCATCCAGTTTTCACTGTAGATAGACATCTGTTCCGTGACGCCAAGGTCTGCCTATCGTCAGAGGAGAGTTACGTTATCTTTTTATGTGACATTTCTCACAAGGAATTGTTAGGAAGCTATCTCATTTCGTTATTATGATTATGAGTCATACAATACTCTTTTTATGACATAACCAAAATTGTAAGGAAATTATTGTGCATAAACCGTATTTATCCATGCAACCAACGTACATTTTTTTTTTTTTTTTTTTCGAAAAATCACATTTGCAAATTAGTGCTGCGCATGTAAGTTTAAGTTTCGGGCAGCAAAAAGAAACCAGACGTTGAACTCGTCTACAAGTGAGTGAAAATTGCGTGAGACCGTAACCTGCCGTACTCTTAGTCAAGACCTTCTCTCTTTCCTCCATTTAGAGCTGTAAGAAGTCGTCCTCCATAATTTAAGACCGTTAGCTCCAGAAGGGGTGCACGGCCGTCAAACAAGCGCACCACCCATACTTCATCCGGAACTCCAATACGGGCCCAATTTGGACAAATGGTCAGAGGCCAACGCCTCAGACCACTCGGCCATCGGGGCGGCCTATTCAAGAGCTCTTTAAAAAGCGTGAGATTTCGAACAGCTTGGATGGTGATGAAGACAAAACGTTGTTCCCGATAGCAGATCGAGGGATTGCAATATGTCAGATAATAAGAGCAGTGATGAAGAAGGAGCATGTTCCTGTGGCAACTTTGTCTTCAAATGTTTACTATCTTTCTAAATTATTTTTTATTTTATTTTTACTTTTTCCCTTTTTTTAGGAAATCACTTCACTATGGTACTCTTTTTAGTGCTTTCTAAAGGAGTGATTCTAAATTAATTGTACAAAACCTGTTCCGGGTGGTTCTTCCCGGTCAGGCTCCTGCCACGCACACACAAAGTTGAAAGTTGTTGTGAAGATCTGTATGGATGAATAAATGAAAATAATTATAAAAAATTTTATGTAAATTTTTATTAGATATATAAGAACTTGAATTTTGTAGTGGATGAGAAGTGGATTTCAGTTTGTGTTCTACTTTTTTTTTAACATGAAATTTTTGAATACTGATGATAGTTTTATTTAAATAAATAAGTGGTTTAAATGAGTAAATGTTATAAAAGAGTGTATAAGTTGTGTATAAATGTGCAATAGCAAACAAATTCATAAAACCTTACCAATTCTTCATTAATCCCTCATCGTCGGCTTTCATTAAAGACGAGCATGAGAAAAAAATTAAAGAAACAGAAGCATGATTCGATTTATTGCAAACAAATGTTGCAACAGATTTATTATTAATAACACTCCCCAGCACACACTTGGTACCTTAAAAGTTAGACCTATTTTTGGATATTTTTGGGGCGCTGATTCCTAAAAGGGCATCAGTTTTGCCCTATCAGCTATAGTTTTGAAGCTACGACATAGTCATTTTATATGATGGTTCAACCGGTCGTCCGTCGAAATTCAGAATCCTTAATCACATAATCTGCTATTTTTGATAATATTTTGACAAATTTCGAACGCTATTAATATTACATACTCTTAAAACCACATATTACTAAATCAGTTTATTTTAACCTATTACCTCAGAAATGGGTTGAAATAAATACATATTACTAAATCAGTTTAATAGACCCATTTTACTCAAAAGACCTCTGACGTCATTACAAAACACTAGGTTGCTGTCCTTAGAGAAGGACAGCAAATCCTTTTCTCTGCTACGATAAAAAGTCATGTTGTCTCCAAAATGAAGTAAATTATTTTTTACGCTTTCCAACCGTAGGTTGAAGAAGCGTATATGATCCAGCTTTGTCCGTCTGTCTGTCTGTCCGCTCGACAACTGGCGTAAAAATGGTTCGATTTCGATTAAATTTTAGTATGTGGTAGGGGACAACCTGGGAAAAAAACCCTACTGAAAATGGGCGAAATGGGGTCAAAGGTCATGACATAGGAGCGGGATCCATTCCATCGCCCTTATGCGTCACACCTTATGTAAAAATGCTTCGATTGCGACAAACCTTTATCATGTTGTTCCGGAGTTATGCTGAACCGGTTCTGTTGAACATCATCGAAATGGGGTCAAAGATCAGGCCACAGGAGCGAGATTTATTCCACAGCCTTTAACCTCATAACTTGACTAAGAATGCTTTTATTGCGACAAAACTTTATCGTGTTGTTCCGGAGGTATAGTGAACCGGTTCTGTTGAATATCGTCGAAATGGGGTCAAAGGTCAGGGCTAAGGAGCGAGATTTATTCCACAGCCATTACCTTCATAACTTGACTAGAAATGCTTCTATTGCAACAAAACTTTAGTATGTTGTTCCGGAGGTATACTGAACCGGTTCTTTTGAATATCGTCGAAATCGGGTCAAAGGTCAGGGCGCATGAGCTATGTTTATTCCACAGCCATTATCCTTATAACTTGAGTAATGATTTCTGGTATGTTGGAAAGCGTATCATAATCAATGGATTGCATGATTTTACTAACTTATTCATTCAACCTGGAGGCCAGCAATTCAGATGACTCCTTTGACAGGTTCAGATCCCGAATGAGGTCACTCACTTAAATTTGGTTGAAGCGTTAAATATTTGATGAAGTTCCTACGAAATGACTCACTTTCTACACTTCTGTTATCTTGTACGTCATCATACGAGTGTATGCATGATTCATCATCCTCTGGGAGCTCTGGTAGGTGGTTGAAAGATAAAACAAGTACTCCATTTGAGTATGAATGAGGTTGTCTAGCTGAATCTAAGTCAGGATATATCCACTAGCTTCGATTATTTATTTCGATTGATGTCCGTAATGTAGATAAGACAAAAGTAACAGTCATCCTGGTTTTTCAGTTCCCTCCAAACCATTGCTACTCCAAGTTTCAGGCAACTCTTGTTTCCATTCGTCCATTGCTGCAAATGCTCCGTACAAGTTTTGATACAAAATGGGAAGCCCACGAATTATCTCAGTCTCCAAGCTAGACATCAAAATAACCAAGATATGCCCTCTTCACAAACTCAGAAATAGGACTCCTATTTTCTTTCAGGGTGTAATCGCCACAAATGCAGCAAAAGACATCTGGGTGGTTCTAGAAGCATCTTCGTGAGGAAGCCCTGACGTCTACTCAATCTGCAAACAAAAATAGATCACATTACATTCTCTAGTTGCAGAGTTTTTCGCAAACTCACCATTAGGCTCACAGGTACTGGCTTTACAATAATAAATTAGAATATTACATTCATATATATTCAATTATTGTAATTTCGGTTCACATAATTCCTGAAGCAATACAACACAGACTCCGTCCACATTCATCCGATTCTACTCGCCATCTATACCTACACTGAAGAGCAATTGAATTAGAGATACCTGTCTAGTAACGTGTAGCACCACCTTTCGCCCTGATGACGGCGTAGAGATACCTGTCTAGTAACGTGTAGCACCACCTTTCGCCCTGATGACGGCGTAGAGATACCTGTCTAGAAACGTGTAGCACCACCTTTCGCCCTGATGACGGCGGCTTATCCGATTCCACTCGCCATCTACCTACACTGAAGAGCAATTGACATAGAGATACCTGTCTAGTAACGTGTAGCACCACCTTTCGCCCTGATGACGGTGTAGAGATACCTGTCTAGAAACGTGTAGCACCACCTTTCGCCCTGATGACGGCGGCTTATCCGATTCCACTCGCCATCTACCTCCACTGAAGAGCAATTAAATTAGTGATACCTGTCTAGTAACGTGTAGCAGCACCTTTCGCCCTGATGACTGCGTAGAGATACCTGTCTAGTAACGTGTAGCACCACCTTTCGCCCTGATGACGGCGGCTTATACGATTCCCCTCGACATCTACCTACACTGAAGAGCAATTGAATAAGAGATACCTCTCTAATAACATGTAGCACCACCTTTCGCCCTGATGACGGAGTAGAGATACCTGTCTAGTAACGTGTAGCACCACCTTTCGCCCTGATGACGGCGTAGAGATACCTGTCCAGTAACGTGTAGCACCACCTTTCGCCCTGATGTCGGCGGCTTATCCGATTCCCCTCGACATCTACCTACACTGAAGAGCAATTGAATAAGAGATACCTCTCTAATAACATGTAGCACCACCTTTCGCCCTGATGACAGAGTAGAGATGCCTGTCTAGTAACGTGTAGCACCACCTTTCGCCCTGATGACGGCGTAGAGATACCTGTCCAGTAACGTGTAGCACCACCTTTCGCCCTGATGACGGCGGCTTATCCGATTCCCCTCGACATCTACCTACACTGAAGAGCAATTGAATAAGAGATACCTCTCTAATAACATGTAGCACCACCTTTCGCCCTGATGACAGAGTAGAGATGCCTGTCTAGTAACGTGTAGCACCACCTTTCGCCCTGATGACGGCGTAGAGATACCTGTCCAGTAACGTGTAGCACCACCTTTCGCCCTGATGACGGCGGCTTATCCGATTCCCCTCGACATCTACCTACACTGAAGAGCAATTGAATAAGAGATACCTCTCTAATAACATGTAGCACCACCTTTCGCCCTGATGACGGAGTAGAGATACCTGTCTAGTAACGTGTAGCACCACCTTTCGCCCTGATGACGGCGTAGAGATACCTGTCCAGTAACGTGTAGCACCACCTTTCGCCCTGATGACGGCGGCTTATCCGATTCCACTCGCCATCTACCTACACTGATGAGCAATTGAATTAGAGATACCTGTCTAGTAAAGTGTAGCACCACCTTTCACCCTGATGACGGCGACGATTCGTCTCGGCATGTACTCGACAAGACACCGGAAGCGTTGAGAAGCCATGCGGATCCACGACCCCTGAACAAGCTCCCACGGTTCACGAAGATTTGATGGAGGGTGGTCAGAGCCTCGAACATCTCTCTCGATGGCATCCCAGATGTGCTCGATGGGATTGCGGTCAGGTGACCTAGCTGGCCAAGGAAGCGAGGTCACGTCGGTGGAGTGTTCATCCAACCATTCGGATAAAATTCGGGAGCTGCATTGTCTTGTTGCAGGATGAGGTCCCCAGTGGGATGTTGAAGACTCACAAACAGGAGCAAATGGTTGTCCAGGATATCCCGGTAACGTTGATCTGTGAGGGACGATGTCACACGGACCAGAGGTCCAGTTTCAGTCCACGTAAACAGTCCCCAGGCGAGAATGCCACCCCCACCAGCTTGAAGAGTACCCTGCTGGCAAGAAGGATCCATCGCTTCATGTGGTTTGCGCCGTACTCGTATCCTGCCATCCTCATGTACCAACGTGAATCTCGAGTCATCAGTACAGGCAACATTTTTCCACATGTCTAGGGTCCAGTGGCGATGTTTCCGCGCCCATGCCAATCTTTGCACCCTGTGACGCGCGGTCAGCAGCGTTACCCTCGTGGGACGATGGCTTCTGTACCCCATAGCGAGGAGATGGTTCTGGATGGTGTGGCTGCTTACACGTTTTTGTGCACCAGCGTTAAATTGTCTAGTGATTTCTTGCACTGTGGCCTGTCTATTCGCTGTTACAATGCGAGCTAGCCGATGATGACCCCGCTTATCCACACGCTGTTGTCCAAGGCAGTTGGCCCTTGCAGGGATGGTTTTACCGGATTCGATGTACTCACGGTGCACCCGTGACACAGTGGCTCTTGAAAATCCCAGTGCCTGCACGACTTCCGAGATGGAGTGACCCATTCGTCGAGCCCCGACAATTTGCCCACGATCAAATGCGCTTAGATTCTTCGCCTTACCCATACTGTGTCCGACTCTTACTGATTCCCGTCGCATCACTCCTTATGTTGTCGGATCGCTGCATACGTCCTGTTGTTTCCGTTTACAGGGCCACATTTGCTTAACGCCAGCTGTCTCTAATTCAATTGCTCTTCAGTGTATTTCTGTTCTTGGCTAGCTTCGCTTCACGGGATGGTGGCCAAAGTTAGCATACCTACATACGCAAGGAAAGATTAGGTCATTGATAAAAGGAAAGCCCCCCACCCCACCCCATCCCACCCCACCCCACCCCATCCCAGAAATTAATGATTGGATATTTTTTTAATTTTAGTGAATTAACATTCTAATTTTATTCTTTTCAGTACTTGAGATAAAGGCAGATAGCAATGAGAGCACATGTCGGTGTAGCGACTTACTCCTGAGTGAGTGGGGACCCGGATTCTATGCCCGGCGTGGACAGAGATGATGGAGAAATTTACTTCGTCATATTGGCGCCCGAACTTCAAAGATGACCTGGCCGTTAAGTTTCTCGCCAACGGTGTGATGTTCTTTCCGCACGGCGAGACAAAAAAAATGAGAATCACTCCTTCAGTGCTTCGAAAAAATAAATGTGTGTGATGTTACGTTCCAAACACCAAATTGTCTGGGATTTCTCAAATGCACGTTCTTCAGCGGATGACTGCCTACAGCGGCACATGGTCTCGGCTGACCCGTTGGACATGCCCCCGGCTCTCTTTCGGGGGAGGGGGAGATGTGACGTGCCTGCCCCGCAGGACGCTCATGAGATAAAGGCAGATAGCAATGAAAGCACGTGTCCGCGTACCTCAGTTGGGAGAGCGACTTACTTCGGAGTGAGGGGACCCGCCTTCGATGCCCGGCGTGTGCAAACCGGTGTTTTCACAACTTCTATATATAAAAAGATTTATTGAAACGCGAGTGTATGTTGTGAACAAAGCTAATGTTCAAGTCTTTCCATATCGGGAAGGTGAAACGTCACGTGGTTCATTCATAGCTACGAGAATATAAAATACCGTAAAAAGAACACGAAATACTCATGCCGTAAAACATTTCCATGAGCTAGTTCTGCAATAATACACTAGGAGTGCTGAAAGAAGAAATAGAAATAACACTCTAAAAAAACTGCACTTCAAAAAACTATGTATTATATACACTGAGAGGGCAGAAACCATGATACATCTGGTTCTTAGGCAACGCTAGCGGTCAATTCCACCGCTTGGCAAGTATATAGGTAGGAGGACATCGCTTCAGCATTCACGTAGACGGTAACTCGTCGTCCGAATAGATAAACGCTGAGAGTTAACGAAGTTTGAAATAGGGCTGAAAGTGTTATAATGAATAAAGCTTTCAACTAAGCTAGTAATGTTTTATAATGCTTCTACTACTGAATTATATGCTTGTACTAAGCTTCTAATAATGAATTCAAATGGTTGTTGTTACTAGTTAATTAAGATCATGAATAAAGTCTCCTGCTAGTAGTGTAGTAATAGTAATGAACAAACTTATAACTGGTAGTAATGTTGTAGCAGTAATTAGGATGAATAAAGTCTTAACGCTGGTTGTTAATAATAATCAACTAATGACATTAACCTAACAGCCAGACAGAGATCTGACAAAAACTATGAATTGAGAAAGACGTACTTACGAAAAAGCTCTTTCGTTATATAACTCTTGAATCATCCAACGCACACACACTACTCGTATCACAATAATGAAGAATCACTATTAGAAGCTTAGTACAAGCATATAATTCAGTAGTAGAAGCATTATAAAACATTACCAGCTTAGTTGAAAGCTTTATTCATTATAATTGGCGCCCGAACAGGGACCGTAGGAATCAGAATAAAACGTCTGCGTAGCTCAGTTGGTAGAGCAACTTGTTCCGGAATAAGCGATCTCGGGTTCGAATCCCGGGGTAGACCAAAAATGACGGAGAAATTTACTTCGTTATAATGGCGCCCGAATTATCCGGATGACCCGGCCGTTCAAAATCTCGCATTGGTGTGATGTTATTTCCACACCGCGAGACAGGAAAAATCAGAGCAGAGAATTCCTTCTCCAGCGCTTCGAAAAATAAAAATGTGTGATGTTGCATTCCACACAGCAGATTGAATGGGAGTTCTCAAGTGCACGTTCTACAGTGGATGGCTGCCTGCAACGATTCATGGTCACGGCTGACCCGTGGTGCATGCCCCCGGCCCTTGTTCGGGCGGGGGGGAGATGTGACGTACCTGCCAGCTGGACGCACACGACATAAAGGCACATAACAATTAGAACAAATGTCTGCGTAGTCCATCAGTTGGTAGAGCGACTTGTTCCGGAATAAGCGGCCTCGGGTTCGAATCCCGGCGTAGACCAAAAATGACGGAGAAATTTACTTCGTTATAGTGTGTGCCCGCCAAATGGGTCACTCATCGCGGAGGTGGTGCAGAAATTGCAGTATCCCCATTCGAGAGTATCGAGAGTGTATCGGGAATACGTCATTTCTGGAATAACATCGCATCGTGGACAGCGCTGTGAGTGGAGAAAGGTGGAGGATGAACGTGGCTGTTGACGTCTGTGTCACAGTTGCAGGCAACAAGAGAGCGACAGTGACACAAATCACCGTCGACTTCAACGAGGGATGGGACATAAACGTATCCACCAAGTCCATCGGGGCAGCCCCGGTGGCGCAGTGGTCAAATCGATGGCATCTGATCATTCGTCCGAAAGGGGTCCGGGTTCGGATCCCGGTGAGGCATGGATGTCGTGTTTGTCTTACGCCACTGGCTCTCTCTCTGACCTGGAACCAGTGACCCTAAATTAGGGACGGGCGACTGCTTATAGCCCATTGAGTTGCTCAGAGTGGTCGTTAAACCTCCAAAAAAAATTAAAAAAAAGTCCATCGGGCGATCATTAGCCACAATAGGTTATGGGAGACGCCGATTCTCCAAAGTCCAATTGCTAATGCCACATCACTCGATTGTAAACCTTAACTAGTCAAAAGAACATCGGCGCTGGTCCTTGGATGATTGGAGACGAGTGTCCTGATCCGATGAGTACCCTTTCCAGTTATTTCGTGCAGACGGGACTGAGCGAATCTAGCGGAAACCACAAGAAGCGCTGGACCTGGCATATCAACAAGGAACTGTTCAGGCTGGTGGAGGATCAGTTATTGTCATATGCATTTGTTCATGTCATCGTGCACTCACAAAGCAATGGATTCTTCCAGCAGGATAATGCGCCTCCGCAAAGAGTCCTAGTGACTGGAACATGGTAAGCAGAGCATTCCGCAGACGTTCCCATCCTGGAACAAGCTCTCCATTTGCAGGACATGAACCCTGTGGAATATCTTTGGGATACTGTGCGAAGGTTAGCTCGAGCTTCGTATACTCCACCCAGGAATGCGACTGAATTATGGACAGCGGTGTTGCAATTATTGGTGGATGTACCTGTGGAACGCTTTCGTGGCCTAGTTGACTCAATACATTTCCGTGGTACTGCTCAGCTCATACCCAGACGAAAGATGGGCCTACTTGTTACTAGGAAGATATCTTATGATTTCTGTCCACTCAGTGTACATAAATATCTAGCCTCGCGTAAATACACTAGCGGAAAGTGAAAAAAGAACACCAAGAAGGAGACGTCTGATACCAACGAAATTTATACAGCATAATAACGGAATACAGAGGATAACGTGATCAAAACATTATGGGAAAATACAGCTGTATTTGCTGGTAAACTAAAACATAACATTTCCATGTAACACGGTTAGTACGAGGTTGAACCGCCATGAACTGCGTCACACTGTGCAATTCTGGCATGGAGTCTGTCGTACAGATGTTGGATGTAAGTTTGGGGTATTGAGTTCCAAGCATCCTCAACCTGGACGCGTAAATCGGGGATGGCGGTGGCTGGCCGTGGAGACTGGATAAGTAGCTGTCCCCTAAAATCCCACACGTGCTCAATGAGGGACAAATCCGGTGAACGTGCAGGCCATGGAAGTTGTCTCACACCCTGAAGTGCATGTTGCGTTGCACGTGCCGTGTGCGGGCGTGCGTTATCTTTTGCTAGAAAACACCAAGATGGACCGACCTTACAAATGGCACACCAACGGGTTGTATGATGTTGTTGATGCTGTTTAAGTATCCGGTACAAACACTAGTTGTGTACGGGAGTGATAGCTGATCGCTCCCCACACCAGGAGACCCGGTGTAGGCCCTGTGTGTCGGTGGCGGATGCAAGAAGGGTGGAGACGCTCCCCTGTGCGTCTGCGAACAAACATACGGCCATCGGAGGCTCCCAAGCAGAATCTGCTTTCATCGCTGAACACGACAGATCGCCATTGCGTTCTCCAGTGCAGACGTTGGCGACACCACTGCAGCCGTTCCTGGCGGTGGGCTGGAGTCACAGGTACACATGCCAGAGGCATACGTGCACGTAGTCCTGCATCCAGTAGATGGTTGCGGATTGTTCGCACAGTCACCTCAGGTGCAACGGCAGCTCGGATTTGCGTCGCAGTGGATGTTCTGCTTGACAACGCAGCTCTTCTTATGCGTCAATCGGTCCGCTCATCAGTCCGTCTGTGACTTCCGGTTCCACGTCTTCTCGTGTGGGAATGTTACTCGGACCATCTACGCCACCATCGTACCACCACCGATACTTCCCGTCCAATTCGCTCCGCAATACGACGATACGACCACCCGGAGTCGCGGAGTCCGACTAGACGACCTCGCTCAAAGTCCGATAACTGCTGAAATCGTACACGTCTTCCATGTCCAGGCATTGCAGCTTCTTCGGGGTCTTCGCACGTGTCCGTACGCTGACGACTGATTACATTCACCTCGCCGTACTCCTTAAATACCACCGACGATAATTTGCATATTATGCCATGCTGTGGCGTAAGCGCTCACCGGTTGGTCCCGAAATTAACATCACACCTACATCAATTCGACCCCATTAACATATATAAATTTCATGATCGTCCGCCAATTCCTTCTTGGTGTTCTTTTTCACTTTCCGACAGTGTTGAATAACGTATCACATCGACTTTATGCCTTTCTCAGTACCGAAATTAAAGTATTTATATCTTTAAAAAGTACATAACAGAAATTGAGTGGGTGCTTAATTACATATAATTCGCAATATATAAGACATGTCGCTGATTAAATCGTACGCCAAACTGGCGTGTAAGCTCCATTCTACTGTAGATTTGTGTGTGTGTGTGTGTAAATAATATCAAAGGGACTAATCCAGAGCTCGAACACTCACTGGACTTCATGTCCAGAACTCGAGCACCCGTTGAACTTCATGTCCTCAGTTCCAGCACCCGTTGGTAGCCGTTCCGGTGGCGCAGTGGTCTAAGCGATGGCCTCTGATCATTCGTCCGATCGAGGTCCGGGTTCGAATCCCGGTGAGGCATGGATGTTGTGTTTGTCTTACGGCACTGGCTCTCTCCGTTCCCTGGAACCAATGACCCTAGATTAGGGACGGGCGACTGCTTATAGCCCATTCAGTTGCTCACGGTGGTCGTTAAACCCACAGTCAAAAAAATCAATCACCCGTTGGTTGGACTTTACGTCCTGAGCACCAGCACAAAAGAGACGCATTCAGAGCATTAAAACCCATTAAACTTCACGTTATGAGCTCCAGAAACAGAAGCACTAATCAAGAACCTGAGCACTCAGTGAACCTCTCGTTCAGAGCTCGAACACCCTTCATGTCCAAAGCTCGAGCACCCGTTAGGTATCTGAAAACTTGTAACGTATACTCTAGATTCAGTTTCCTTTTGATTTTACTATCTCTTGTTATTTTATTTTCCTATGCAAATTATCTTCTCACTTAACGAGATGTTGTTTCGCCCGCTGAATTATATGTGGCAACGAGTGTAAGTCATGACGTGGTGGTATGCAGTATATATAGGCGCGCACAAGTATACCAGAGAGCTTCGTTTTATATGTGATAGGTTCTTCCTAATTATTGTTATGCGATTCTACGATAGTACGAAAGATCGGTCTAACAGTAGTTGTGTTATTTTGGAGTGTGTGTTTGAGTAATACCAGGAGCTCCCCAATAAAAGGTTAAAAGTGAGTACGTTTTCTTAGTTCATTTTATTGTCAGACCTCTGTCTGGCCGTTAAGTCTATTTCATTGAGTGTTTACGTTAAGTTCAGGGTATATTGTGTTTACCGCTCTAATAAGGAGCCTTCAAGGTACTAATGTACTAAAACCGAAGTTATATTACTGATATTCAAGATAATGAGGAACGCTGAGTAAAAATAAATTCCATATTCTTGGAATTTATTGCACGTGCGTGTCTTACCTAAACAAACTCTAGCACTTTGAAGATTAAGCACACTTTAGCTACGTCAAGTAACCTTTCAATAGCCCTAACGTGACTTAACGTAAGCTTTCCTGCACTACACGTCCAGCCGGAGAATTTTATTCATTATAAACTCGGCACCTATGCCTCCCAGAGACAATGATTGATTTTGTGTGTGGTAGTACCCGGGAGAATAATCCTAATACATAATCTGCTAGAGCCCTTCTCCTCCGTTCCATTTTTTAAGTCGTCACCGAAACAACCTAGAAACAAATGCTTGTGACGTCACGCTTACCTTTCCGCGTTTTCGTGTAGGTGACGTCATCACCTATACGCGCAAAGTCCAAGCGTATATCACTCTGCTTTGTTGTCATAGCAAAAAGAACACAGCTGCTGGTGTGACGTCATTTAAACCAAATCATTCTCACATGACGTCAGACGTCAGAGATGCGTTACGTCACACGGTCAGCTCTACAGACACGAAACTTTTGTGTTTCTTGTGGGAGGTTTAACGACCACCGTAAGCACCTTAGTGGGCTATAAGCAGTCGCCGGTCCCTAATTTAGGGTCAATAGTTCCAGGAAAGGGAGAGAGCCAGTGCCGTACGACAAACACAACATCCATCCCTCAACAGGATTCGAACCAGGGCCCCTTTCGGACGAATGATCAGAGGCCATCGCTTAGACCATTGCGCCACCGGGGCGGCTAAGAAAAACTTTACATCAGTAATTTTGGTTCACTACCTGAACCGGCATTTAACCACCTGTATGTGGCAACGTCAAGAGCGCGACGATCTGACGACGTCAACATAAAAATACACTGCTGGCCACCCAAAATGCAACACCAAGAAGGACACGAGATAGCAAAGCCAGATTTACTGGACACATAACAACAGATACAAAGATGAAACGATTGAGCTTACAGGCCCGTGCGACTTGCGGGACACGCATACATCAATAGTTCGTGTGGCCATCATGGCTGGCAATAACGGCCGCTACACACAGCGGCATCGAACGAAAAAGGCTTTCGATGTGGGCTTGGGGTATGTCGGTCCAGGCTGCTTCCACACGTTGCCACATTTCAACAGGCGTAGCCGCTGGTGGTGCTTGCCGGGCCACTCGGTTACCGATCAGCGACCAGACGTGTTCGACGGGCGACATATCGGGAGAACAGGCTGGCCACGGCAGCAGTGACACCTGGTGGATCGTGAAGAATTGTTGCTCGATGCGTGCCACGTGCGAGCGCGCATTGTCCTGTTGAAACGTGGCCGCTGGCAGGTCCTGCAGATAAGGGAGGACTTCAGGCTCCAAAACGTCGGAGATGGTGCGGTGGCTGTTGAGTGTACCGGCGATGCGTACCAGAGGGGTGCGGGTGTCATATCCAATTGCGCCCCAAACCATAACGCCAGGCGACGGACCGGTATGGCGATGCATAATGCAAGCGTCATGCAGTCTCTCGCCGCGGTGCCGCCACACGTGGATCCGACCATCGTGGTGTTGCAGGCAGAAACGGGATTCGTTGGAGAAGACAATGTCCTGCAATTCCGTAGTCCAGGTGCGGCGTTCAACGGCCCACTGCCGCCGCACTCGCCGGTGTTGTAACGTCAATGGTAATAGGAGCACAAGTCCCCGCTCCTGCAGACGACGTCGAACGGTACGTGCTGACACAGGTTGTTGCGCAACACACCCTAATTCCTGCGCTAACGTTCGTGATGTGGCGGTGCGAGCCGCCAATGCCCACCGCACAACATGCCGGTCCTCTCTTTCGGTGGTATACCGCGGCTACGGCAATCGTTCACGTCGGTCCGTCCGTCTCTCCTGCACCCACCGAATCCCTACTCGCCTCACTGTGGCTGGATGTCGTCCCACACGGGCGCCGATGTCTCGGTACGATAAACCGCTGTCGCGATGAGCCACTATTCGTCCTCTATCGAAATCCGAAACGTGCTGGAATGAGTGCCGTATTCTGCGACGAGGCATCAGGAAACTTCCCACGGACAGACTCGACAGCACAACACACTTCCACTACTTACACCCCGCCTTCTGTGCACCCTTCTTACAGGGTTTCTCGGTGTCGTGCCGGGCACATATGATTTGCATATGCCCTGCAATGCCAATCGTTTGCATGTCCTCTCGCGGGCGGCGCATGCTGCGAATTTCAGACCAATCGGATGCTTCCATCTTGATGTTGCATTTTGGGTGGCCAGCAGTGTAGTTCACGGAAAAGAACAGGTGAAATTGATACAGGGTTAACAGTCGGTGTATACGAAAAATGCTGTGTACAAGGAAGTGTTGATGAAATAGGGACTAAGGGTTTTACAAAACACTTAACAGACAGCCCGTCGTATCAAATTTGATAACCGACTGCTCGGGAAATTTTCATAAAGCTGTGAGCCAACGTTGCTATGTATTGACGTGGAACTCAAAAACTCAATAAATAAATGTCAATAATTTCTGTATCATAAATTTTATTTTTCCCCTTCATTATTGACGGGCTTTCATCTAGTCACATATAAATTATCAGGAGCATGATGTCCAGGAAGACTGTTTTTCTTGAAGACCAGTTTTTCAATGAACTCCTGAAAGACTATGCAGTATACCCACTGAAGGTCCATAAGACTAAGGAAATTTCTGGATATATTGAATGTGGTAACTCAAAACCTTTGCTTTCGTGAGCATCTGATTCGAAACTCAACTTGGGTCTCGTTCTTGGGTTGTTATATGAAAGAAAAAGATTACAAAGCACCTCCACCACCTCTCAATGCCATGAGCTACAAGTGGTACTTGTTCATAATATCAAAACATCTGAGGACTCATTAAGACATATGTATATGGGATAAAATATACATACAGTATTGAATGTATCTACGTAAGCTGTCACACAAGCAATAAGACTTATGTCTGTCCTTTTGTTTTTCTGTTATATAAAAAATTAGAATTCATAAGTGTTTGCTCAAAATATGCGGTTGAGTTTGACTCGTATTAAATTAGTGTTTCAAATCATCGCTTTTCTTTGCAAACAACCCATATTACGTAATAGGTGAAATTGATAGTACTCGTAAAATTCTAGAAGTCGCTGTTGTTGATATAAACAATAGGAGATATACTGTATTTAGCTAAATATAAGACCACTCCCCAAAAATTGTACACTGTTGGTAGGGAAAAGCGTACATTAGACTTACGTTACACATCAACATAATTCTTATATTAAATCGCAAATCCAAATTACCAAAAAATCCTTTACTTTTTTTAAATAAAAGGGTTCTGTTTATGATACGGGTGGGACATGAACATCAAATTACAATTCTGTCAGTATCAGAAACAAAGAGTTAGTTTTCATTTAGTCGCTATCTTGCGTAAAAAACATTGACCTGGCGGAAATTTGGTTTTAGTATATGAATATAAGACGACGCACGAATTGGGGATTACTAAATGTGGAATATTTCCTCGTCCTGGATAAAGCTAACCCTTTTTAACCATTCTAGTAAAGATTCAGAATTTTGCTTTTCCAACTGTGCAGTGGATCTGAATTGTTTTCTGGTTGAGGAAGAACTGAGAAGTATTCGGGTTCAGTAGGGTTAAAGCCTGTGTTAGCTGCAGCCACCGCTGTAGCGGCCTCGTTCATTTCGTCGACAACTCATTTCGTCGACATTCAATTCGTCGACAATATATACGCAAACAGTCGATTCCTAAAAAACCGAAAAAAAGTTCAGAACCACAAATTTGGTATACTATCTCATGTATCTCAGACCGTACACGGTTTTTGGAAGGGGTCGGGGGCCCGGAGTCAAGGGGGCCTCATACAACATTTTCGTAAAATCTACAGTTTTCAATTGAGAACCACCAAATTAGGTGTACTATCTCATTGTACTCTTACACCAACTTAGACCTTAGATGGAAGGGGTCGGGGCCCGGGGTCAAGGGGACCTCGTACAATATTTTCGTAAAATCTACAGCTTTCAATTTAGAACGACCAAATTTAGTGTACTATCTCATGGTACTCTAACTTAGGCCGTACACGGTTTTTGGAAGGGGTCAGGGCTCGGGGTAAAAGGAGCCCCATACAAAATTTTCTCAAAAATTTCCATTTTTTACTTAAGAAGTGCAACACAATTCTGCACTCCAATACCCTATCTGCGGTCTAAGTTACAGTACCGTGAGATAGCATACCAAATTTGGTGGTTCTAAATTGAAAACTGTATATTTTACGAAAATTTTGTATGGAGCCCCCTTCTCCCAGGGCACCGACCCCTTCCGTCTATGGTCTAAGTTGGTATAAGAGTAAAATGAGATAGCATACCAAATTCGGTGGTTCTAAATTGAAAACTGTAGATTTTACCAAAATGTTGTATGAGGCCCCTTTACCCCGGACTCCGACCCGTTCTAAACACTGTGTACTGTGTAAGTTACAGTACCATGAGATAGTATACCAAATTTGGTAGTTGCAAATTGAAATTTGTAGATTTCACGAAAATGTTGTATGGGGAGCCCTTGAACCCGGGCCCCGACAGCTTCCAAAAACCGTGTACGGTCTAAGAGGGTACCATGATATAGTATACCAATTTTGGTGGTTCTGCACTTTTTTCGGTTTTTTAGGAATCGACTGTTTGCATAATAGTGTCGACGAAATGATTGTCGACGAAATGATTGTCGACGAAATGAACCAGACCCCCGCTGTAGTGATGACATGTTTTTTTCCTAACAAGTACTGTTCAGTTGTTTCTCTTGATTTCTACGGAGATCTGATATATTGATTAGCCCCATTCCTTCCTTTTTTTTTTAGGTAAAGTCTTTCATAGGTGAAAATCATCAATATATAGTCTTTCAAGGTGAAAATCATCTATATATAGTCTTTCAAGGTGAAAATCATCTATATGTAGTCTTTCAATGTGAAATTCATTATTCCATAGTCTTTCAACTGACGATTTTGGATGGTGGCATCTCTATTTGGTTAAAAATCTTTTAGTCAGCCTCTTAAGTTCCTGTAGATTAAATTTGGTCCATTTAAGGATACTAAAACAGATTATTATTATTATTATTATTATAGATGATCCAACCTCTTCCTGAGGTTTTCTTTTTTCCTTCTGAAACGGGCACGACTTACCAAGTCAGGGAAGTGGTATTTCTTTCTCTCAGTTTTCCAGGAACTTTCTTACTATCCTACAAGTGTTCAGGATAGCTGCCTTCTGTAGTTCTATGTAGATGTTAGACTGAAGGTCTAGTGTTTGTATGGAGCTGTGAATGGTCTTAGGTGTGGCTGATATTACTATAGCCACATTTCCTTGACTTCGTATCGTAGGTCGTTAAACTTTGACAGCTTCTCACCGTGCGTCTTTTGGATGTTGCACGTGTTGAGCACGGCTATGTCAATGAGGTATGTTGACTTCTTCTCCTTGTCGACCAGGACGATGTCGGGCCGATTGTGGGGGATGATCTTATTTGTTCTGATCGATCTGCCCCAATACATCTTCTGGGTGCTGTTCTGTAGAAACGCTGTTGGCTCACACTTGTAGTAGGAGACAGGCTCAGTTGTTATTATTATTATTATTATTATTGCTGTTGTAGACATTCTCAGAGATTTTGTTAAGCTATTTTTTTTTTGATGCAAGGAGAGAGCAGTCAGCTGAAATGTGTTCTATAGTTTCGTTGGCTTTTCCGCACATTCTACAGGTGTCATCATCTGCTATTTTCATTATGCGTTTCCCGCACTTCTGGGTTTTGATAGCGTTTTCTTAAATCCCAGTGAAAAATCTTTCAGCTTTTGGATAGCACTGTCCTTTTTTTAGCCATTGTAGTGAAGTACTTTTTTCAAATGCTTTCCAGATCCAAGGAGTCTGGACCTTTTTCGCGCAGAAATTTGTTTCTTCAACTTTTCAGTGGATCCGAATTGTTTTCCGATTGAAGAAGGAGCTGAGTAGTAGTCAGGTTCAGTTGGGTGAAGCCTTCGTCAGCTGCATCCACCACTGTAGTAATGACATGTGTGGTTTTTTTCCTAAGAAGTATTGTTTGAGTTGTTTCTGTTGTTTCCGACAAGGATTTGATATAGTCATTATACCACTTCCATCTTCTTTTCTTTCCAGATATAGTCTTTCAATTGATGATCTGCTGTTATTTAACATTCTATTTTGCTTTGTTACTCGGTCCTTATAAGTTTGATCAACTTCAAGGTTTTCAATCAATTGATTTTCTGAGGGTAAAGTTTTAAGCGAGTTTCCTCTTTTGATATTCAGTATTGTGTATTTGTTGTGACCAAATTCTGTACCTATATCATCACTGAAAATTTTAGTTGTCTTGGTTAGGTTATCAAGTTGCTTTTTGTCGTTGGCGTGTAATTTAAGGTCGTCCATATACATCGATGGGCCATTATATTACGACGACCTACCTAATAAGCTGTAGGATCCCTTTCAGCCTGCAAAACAGCGGCCACTCGGCGAGGCATCGATTCGATGAGGTGGCGGTATAGGTATGATGGGTTATCTAGTACCATAATATCAACAGCAGGTCCTCCAGTTCCCGTACATTTCGGGGTGGTGGTGATTTAGCGCGAATGCGCTTTTCCAAGTCAAACCACAAATGTTCGTTTGGGTTCATGTCAGATGAATTTGGAGGCCATAGCATTAACAAAATGTCACCAGCATGTCCCTCGAAACAATCTTTGACGATTCTGGCAGTGTGGCATGGCTCATTATCCTGTTGGTAATGACCATCACCAGCAGGGAACACAGTTGCCACGATTTGGTGAACTTGGTCCTCAACGATGTTCAGATACCTGACAGCTGTCAGTGATTGTGCTATTGGGATAATGGGGCCAAAAATGTCCCAAGAAAATATTGCTCACGGCCGCCGCTGGTTTGTCTCCTCCCAACAGTGCATCCAGGCTCCATAGCCTCCGTTGGTCATCGGCGTATCCGCGCTCGGCCATCTACGTGATGCATCAGGAATCTTGATTTGTCAGACCAGGGCACTTTCTTTCAATCATCCATGGTCCAATCTCGATGATCTTGGGCCCATTTCATGCGTTATTGGCGATGACGTGCAGTGAGCATGGCGACCCGGCTGGGTCTTCGGCTACGCAGACACATTGTGCAAAAGGCTGCGATGAACTGTGTGCTGTGACACATTGCCCTGATCACCAATGTTGGAGCTGCGGGTGATTTGCCGCACTGTGGCCACGCGGTCGCTGTGAACAATGCGCGACAGTCTCCGCTCTCCTCTGGCTTCAGTGAGCTGAGGACGACATACGGCTGGACAACGGTTCGTCGTTTGGCCATCTGTGCACCACTTTTGATACGTACTCACTACAGCAGCACGTGAACAAACCACAAGCCGCTCCGTTTCCGAGATCGTAGTTCCGAGGCGCCATGTCATCACAATTTGTGCTTTATCAGTCCCGATAAATCGGCAGCTTTTTCCATTTTGACTCAGAAAACTCTGCTAACCGAAAGCCGGTCGTCGGGTTGTATATATACTGCTCTGTGAACTTCACCTGACTGCTTATAACCCATTGAGGTGAACACGGTGATCGTTAAACATTCAATCTAAAAAAAAAAAACTTCACGTGCACCACCGTTCGGGGTCAGGCGCGCTCAATTTTCTAGGCTGGGGTTGGTCATGATGGAATGGTTCATCGGTGTACGTAGATGAAAAAAAATATTTCAACGGGGACTTTGACATCCCGGGGAAATGCCTTGCTGTTTTCCCCCGAATTTCTTAGCGGTTGCATAAAAATTTGTTTCCAAAGTTATTTGCATAGTTCCACTACACCGTATAAGACTCAGCAAAGGCTCATGGAACATAATACGAACGGTAACATTCGTATTCCCGTTGGTGCCCCCAAAAGTCTTGGGGTAAAAAATGATTACATTCTTTTTTTTTGTTGTTGTAGTTGGAGGTTTAACGACCACCATGAGCAACTCAATGGGCTATAAGCAGTCTCCCGTCCCTAATTTAGGGTCACTGGTTCCAGGGAAGGGAGAGAGCCAGTGCCGTAAGACAAACACAACATCCATGCCTCACCGGGATTCGAACCCGGACCCCTTTCGGACGAATGATCAGAGGCCATCGCTTAGACCACTGCGCCACCGGGGTGGCAAATTATTACTTGTCCAGTGAAAAGAATTAAAGAAATGGAAAGAAGGACCGGTGAACGAAATTTCCGATAAGATAATTTTTGCATTCACTTTGTTACTCTTTAAAAACTTTGAATGGAACAGGCTCAATGAGTTTCAGTCTCTAACATTTCCATAAATCCATGCGATCTTGGTCTCAACAAGTGTATGGTCATTCATCATTTTTGTGGCACTTAGCTCTTTATAGGGTTTAAAGTGCCATCACCCCCTTTTGAGCATATTTGTTATCTCTGTGTACCGTTCAAAGTGGAATGTGGCAACAAACTATGCATGAAGTCATTAATCCACGGGTGTGCAGGGACACTCAACACCTTCTGTGCAACTTGACAAAGCTTCAAAGAATGAATAATGATACGCTAGACACATTCGCCATGAAGCGCTAAATGCTCACAAGAAGCAAAAGAGCAAACAAGTGGTTCGCCCATTCTTCTTTTGTATACATCACGCTGCAGGTAAATCCTCCACGCAGAAATTTCCGCTTTGTTGAAAAAAACGTTTCACCATCTTTCTGTCACAGAAGAAGAAGTCTCCCCCTTTCACGCTGACTTACTAAATGCTTAGCATTCTTTTGATAGAAAAACACTTTTTCAGCTGC
Organism: Macrothele yani; assembly: GCA_039090855.1. Taxonomy (NCBI): domain Eukaryota; kingdom Metazoa; phylum Arthropoda; class Arachnida; order Araneae; family Macrothelidae; genus Macrothele; species Macrothele yani. The sequence continues at coordinate 62,924,488 of CM077029.1, forward strand.
AAAATTTCTGAAACGCGTTATTTGATGCATCCTAATGTGTTCTTTTATTTAGTGGCTTCCGGCTGCCGTGAAATTCCTGAGATTATAAAAAATTTGGAAAAAAAAAAGAGTTTTAAATTCCATCAAAGGTACATGAGTTGAATATTAGGTGCACAAATAAGTTTTAAAGCGTTTTTTGCGGGACGTAGACCGCTAATTTGCATATCCGATATTCCCCCGCGTTATAGTCATGTGACCGTAACTGGTCCAGAGTATAAAATGTGACACAGAAGTTTGCCCAACAAACAAACGCACTTGCACATCGGTAGTGTGACGTGCCTGCACCGCAGGACGCACATGAGATCAAAGCAGATAGCAGTGAGAAGAGCACATGTCCGTGTATCTCAGTTAGGAGAGCGACTTACTCCGGCGTGAGGGGACCCGAATTCGATACCCGGCGCGGACAAACTTGTACGTTATAGTATGTGAAAGATGGCAAGCGATACTGAATTTATTCCACACTGCATTCGTTACGAATTTCATGAAGGAAAAAGTGCTGCAAAATCATGTTCATCGATCTGTTCTGTTCTGGGGAGAGTATTGTATCGAAAAGCACGTGTGAGTTTTGGTTTAGACGGTTTAAAGCAGATGATTTTGATATTAGCGATCGAGAACGTAGCGGAGCCCCGCAGAAGGTTGCACATGAGGCACTGCAAGCATTGCTGGATGAAAATTCGTCCCAAGTGCAAAACAAACTAGCTGAGCAACTGGAGGTAACTCAACAAACAATTTCCAATCATTTACGCGCAAAGGGAAAGATTCAGAAGGAAGGGAAATGGGTGCCAAATCACCTTATCCAGAGGAACAAGGATGAGCGTTTCATGAAGTGTTTGAATCTGATGAATAAACAACGCAGAAAGTATTTCCTGTGAAAAATCGTTACGGGTGATGAAAAGTGGATGTGGTACGACAATCCCAAAAGCAAAAAACACTGGGTAGACCCTGTTGAAGCAACGACTTCGACACCGAAATGCAGTATTCACTCCAAGAACGTTCTGCTGTGCATCTGGTGGTATATGAAGGGTGTGAACTATTATGAACTATTGGAAGAGGGTCAAACTGTTACTGCTGATCGCTGCAAGCAACAATTGCTGCAATTGAACCACGAAATCTGTCGGAAACGTCCATTCACAAGTAAAGGATGCGTCTCGTGAAATTATTGCATGATAACTTTAGGCCGCAAGTCACGAAATTGGTCAAGGAAACGTTATTGACGTTTGTCTGGGAAATTTTGGAGCACCCGGCGTATAGTCTCGACATAGCCCTTTCAGACTATCATTTGTTCCAATCGATACAACATAGTTTATCTTTTGTTCGGTTCCGGACATGTGACGAGGAGCAAAAATAGGTTGGCGACTTCATTGCGTCACACGTCGAAGTATTCTTTATGGCTGGAATCAGTCAGCTGTCCGACCGATGGCGGAAGGTGATAGATAACGACAGCGCATATTTTGATCCGTAAAGGTATTGTTGTCTCAATTTGCGTGTTGCGTTGTCTTGAAACGCTTTAAAACTTACACTGAAGAGCAATTGAATAAGAGACAGCTGGCGTTATGCAAATGTGGCGTTATGGGCGGCCCTGTAAACGGAAACGACATGAGGTATGCAGCGATCCGACAATAAAAGGAGTGATGCGTCGTGAATCAATAAGATTCGGAAGCAGTATGGGTAAGACGAAAGATCTAAGCACATTTGATCGTGGGCAAATTGTCGGGGCCCGAAGAATGGGTCACTCCATCTCGGAAGTCGTGCAGGCACTGGGATTTTCACGAGCCACTGTGCCACGGGTGCACCGTGAGTACATCGAATCCGGTAAAATCATCCCTGCAAGGGCCAACTGCCGTGGACAACAGCGTGTGGATGAGCGTGGTCATCATCGGCTAGCTCGCATTGTAACAGCGGATAGACGAGTCACAGTGCAAGAAATCACTCAGCAATTTAACGCTGGTTCACAAAAACGTGTAAGCAGCCACACCATTCAGAACCATCTCCTCGCTATAGGGTGCAGAACCCATCGTCTGCTGACCGCACATCACAGGGTTCAAAGATTAGCATGGGCGCGGGAACATCGCCACGTGACCCTAGACATGTGCAAAAATGTTGCCTGGACTGATGAGTCGAGATTCACGTTGGTACATGCGGATGGCAGGATACGAGTACGGCGCAAACCACATGAAGCGATGGATCCTTCTTGCCAGTACTCTTCAAGCTGGTGGGGGTGGCATTCTCGTCTGGGGACTGTTTACGTGGACTGAAATAGGACCTCTGGTACGTGTGACATCGTCTCACACAGGTCAACGTTACCGGGATATCCTGGACGACCATTTGCTCCCGTTTTTGCGTCTTCAACATTCCACTGGGGACCTCATCCTGCAACAAGTAGTTGGCGAGGGAATTCTTCATTGAAAGTCATAGCTGCTCTGGGAGGTTTTCACAGGAATGTTGGGTTCTCTAGAGAATCCCGCATGGTTGTGTATGAAAGTGTAGTTGTTCCTACTCTGATGTATGGTAGTAAAACCTGGGTACTACAGAAGAAATTATGACGTAGAAGTCTTTTCGTACTTCTACGTTATTTTAAAAAACATAACCATAAGATGAAATAGTTCCTAAATTAAACCTTAACTGCCAGACGAAACATGTAAACAACAGAAGTCAAACTTACGGAAAAGATGCTTTATTCAGGATGTAGCACTTCCATGACAAATCATAACATCGCATAGTACTTCGCATTAAACTCTCCACACACCACACAGCTCTTAACACAACGCTCTACAACACAACGCTCAACTTGCAACACTTCTCCAAGCAACGCTGTCTTTAACAACGCTCTCTTTAACAAAGCTCCTTTTAACAACGCTCGCCAAGCAATAGTTTAGTCGTTGTTTTTATCTCTCGTTCATATCAAAACAGGCATACGTCACGTTCATTCAACCTCAATTATGTTGCCAACAATATTCGTTTGAGAGAAAAGATATTACGTTAAGAGTGAAGTATAACTGATAATAAACTCAAGATTTACATAAGAAAAGAAACCAAAAAGGAAAGTTAATTTAGAATATACGTCACATCATCTCCCTTGTAATTGTTTTTTTTTAATTTTTTGCCAAGAACCTATCAATTTTGTAGAGGTATCCTTTCAAACAATATGATCATTTATTCAACTCTTTCAGATAAGAACTTACAAAATGGATGAAGAGATTTGTTGATCAGTTGCTGTAGCTGACTTTATATCAGTACACATAGTCTCTAGACATCAGTAGTTCAATATCACGAACATTCATAGAAAAAAGAAACTTTCTGTACATCAAATTTCCATATTATAAATCGTGATAAATATTTTGTCACAATATGTGCGGAGAACTCTCATGAATATGCATATAAGAAGTAGCATAGTAGTAAAAGAAAACTGCGTATGGCAGGAAAAAAACTACAACATTTTTAACGTGGTTAATTTACACATTCGTCCATTCCTGATAACTTCTCAGGGAAGACAAAACATTCAAACTAAGTTAATTGAATAGTCGAACATTGTCACATGGTGTAAATTTAGTTAGTTGAAAAAAAACTGCACTTGCAGAAAAAAATTCAACACCAAACACAACAAGTGTCAAGCACACAAAAAGGTTAATCAGAAAACTATAACACAAAAACCTTTAAGTGAACACTTGGAGGCCAGGGCCGACTTCGAACTACTCCCATGCATTCGCACATCAATTTTTGATGGGTTAGGGAAAATCCTGGAAAACGCTATCCTGGGAGTGAATCATTATAGATATCAACAAAGGCAATAGCTGATATTTATGTTATGCCGAAAAGACAACATGCACAAAATGAGTTGACAAGCATTTTAGTACTAAAAAAAAAATTAATGTGGCGCCACACCAAAAACAAAACATTACATACTGACAAGGAGATAATGTATGCGATATTTTGTCCTCAAGGTCTGTCAAAAAGTTCTGTGATACTTTGAGTACAGAGAAAAGTTCAATTAAAAAGCCTTTATAAAGCAAAGTTCTGTGATATTTGTTTGTCCTCACACTCCGTCACAAAGGTTCTGCAATAGTTTTTGAGGACGGAAAAGTTCAGATAAATAGTATTTTGATATCTAAGTTCTGTGATACATTTTGAGTATAAGGAAAGATTCAAATAGTATTTACAGAGCAAAGCTCTATGTAGTAAAAGGTTCCTTTGAGCTTGAAGGTCAATTGTAATAACAAAAAACAAAATGTTTTAACAGTACCTGTTGCTAGCAAAGAATACTCGTGTGCGGACATTCTTACTTTGCTGTCGGGGAGACAATGGCACTCTCGAAGCTTCCCGCTTTACAGACTGAGGTTGCAAGTCACTGGATCGCCGGGATGTGTCAGGATTTCTCGTGGACACGGCAAGTTGACCAGAAGAAGCAGGGTCATCAGGCTGTCGCAAGGAAGTCCCAGACTGGAGCAAAGAGAAGAGGTCCCAGGCCGGAGCAAGGAAGTCCCAGGCTGGAGAAAGGAAGTCCCAGGCTGGAGAAAGGAAGTCCCAGGCTGGAGAAAGGAAGTCCCAGGCTGGCTTGGAGACGAACCCGAAATCTGAGAAGGGTGAAGATCCGGTCGTTTCTTTGGCGGTCGAAGAAGCGGTATAAAACTAGTAGGGCGCTTCCGTGAACGACGAAGAACGGTGGAGGAAGGTATAGGCTCCGTCCGTCCCGAGCAAAGATTCCAAGGACGAAATCCTGGCTGATGCAAATGCTGGACTCTATGTCTTGTTTTGTAGTCCAACGGTTGAAGTTGCACGAGGAGACTGTGGAACAGGAGGGGAAAATTCAGGCGGGGGACGCTTTGTAGGTTTAGATGGCACAGTTGGCGAAAGAGGACGTTTTTGCCCTACTGCAGATTGATTAACTGTTCCTAAAGTAGGCAGCTGCTCAGTAGAAACAGAAGGAGGGATTTTTTTCCTTGGAGATTGAAGAACCTCAACAATATTGTCCGATGATTCAGATTCAGCAAAAGGTACGACTCTTTTAGGCACAGGAGAGATGGAATTACCTGAAGATGAAATGTCAGTTCTTGTTCTTTTTAACTTTTTTGATTTAAAACCAAAGGGAGGCACTATGCGTGAAGAAGTAAATGGAGCGATTGGAGTATGAGAAGCAGATGAAAAAGAACTTCGTTGCACACGACAAGAATCTCCAGAGGAACTGGAAGTACTAGAACTCTCGTCCTTTGAGAAAGCAGGAGACGGAGGAGTTGAAATAATTGCAGTACCCCGAGTGAATGGAATAATGTCAGAATGAGAATCGTTAAAAGTGGAAGCAAAGACCCGCTCAGACGAATGTAGAGAATCGGGCAGGACAGGGGTGGGGTCAATAATTTCATCATCAACTATACATGCTTGTAAAGAAGTCCCACCCTCTGTCTGAGGATTCCTACTAGATTTAGGGTTAATAATTGCATCATTGCTTCTAATAACCCATTTCCTACATTGCTGCACATGGGCAGAATGAAGGGAGCCATCTGTCTTTTTTAATACGATATTATTATTGTACAGTTCTACCAATTCAAAGGGGCCTTCATATAAAGGTGCAAATTTTTTCACGAACGTGTGTGCAACGGAGGATTAAAAATGAGTTTCTAATAAGACCAGATCTCCAAATGCGAGATCTGGTTCCCTCCGTTTCGCATTATAGTGCCTAGCTTGGCTTAATTCAGCTCGACTGATAGCAGCCCGTGCCTTTTGCGCAAGTAGTTTTACAGATTCAGGTGTTGGTCTTTGGTTGATTTCATCTATAATGCCAGTTAAATTCTCAAAGGGGGTGCGGATTTTGTGCCCTAGAAAAAGTTCAGCGGGCGTACGCCGCGTTGATTCATGAAATGATGAGCGAAGGGCGAAACAAAACATTTCAACGTGTTCGTCCCAACGCTCATGATTATTGCCAATGAAAGTTGAGATCATCTTTAGTAAGGTTCTATTTACACGCTCAGCCGGATTGGCCTGAGGGTGATATGGACTGATAAATTTGTGTTTTATTTGAAGACTCGCACACATTCGCTCAAATAACTCCGAAATGAACTGAACCCCGTGGTCCGAGACTACGGTACGGGGACAGCCAAAACGAGAACAAACATTATGTATTAAAGTATCACATAGTACATCAGCCGTAGCTGCTTTAATGGAGAACCCATTTAGAAAAATTATCTGTAACAACTAAAATATAACGAGACTTAGTTTCAGTTGATAATGGATAAGGGCCCAATAAATCTATAGAGATGGTTTCAAATACATAATTATTTGAACTACAAATAAGGTGACCGGCCGGTCGTTTATTATCATAAATGTACTTTTGATAGTACTCACATGAGCGAATGTATGCGAGTATACACATACATTATTTTATTTGAAACTACAAATAAGGTGACCGGCCGGTCGTTTATTATCATAAATGTACTTTTGATAGTACTCACATGAGCGAATGTATGTGAGTACATGCCTGGCCAGTAGGCTAAGTCTCAAAGTTTAGTACGAGTTTTTCGTATGCCTAAGTGGCCGGCAAGAGGAATATCATGAAATTCAAATAATAAGGCCATGCGGAGAGACTGGGGTATCGCAGGGCGGTACTCAGCTCTCAAATTCACAAATTTTGTATAATACAAAATACCATCGATGATCTCATAATTTTGACTACGACCCGCTAAAGAAGGTTCACTAGGAGCAGAAGAGCCAGCGAGTAAGAAATTATAAATTTCCCCAAAATCTGGATCATTCGGCTGTTCAGAAATAATTTGCTCAATTGAAGTGATTTCCGAAATGAGAAATAGGGAGGGAGGTTCGGTATCCGCCTGGCCACCAGAACTGACCGGACAGCGAGACAGTGGGTCAGGCAGTTGGTTTGATTTACCAGGGCGATACTGAATTCGAACATTATATTCCTGAAGTCGAAGTGTCCATTTTAACAATCTTTGAGACAGATTCTTTGCAGTGGTTAAATATTGTAGTGTCGAATGATCCGTAATGACATTGAAAGTTAAATGATTGAGATAGCATTTAAATTTCGGGACAGCAAATAAAATAGCTAAGCATTCTCGTTCAGTAGCAGAGTAATTACGTTCTGCTTTGTTAAGAATTCAAAAGGCGTATGCAATAGGGTGCCTTCGTTGAGATAGAACAGCTCCTAGACCAACACCTAATGCATCGGTAAAAATATTAAACACTTCCGCATGGTTAGGAAAGGCTAACACAGGTGGCGAAACCAAGGCATGTTTAAGAGCATTAAAGGCAGAGTCTGCCTCCGTGGACCAAACAAAGTGTCTATACTTTCTTTTTAACGCAAATAAAGGTTCGCATAGAGTAGTGTACCCCGGAATGAACTGTTGGTACCACCCGGTCATGCCTAAAAATCGCGACAATTCTTTTGCCGACTTAGGCCTCGGGAAGTCCGAAATTGGCTTGACCCTTGAGTCGTCACTTAGAAGACCATTAGGGGTAATTTTCAATCCGAGATATACTAGTTCGTCCCGCCCAGTTTGACATTTGGCAGGTTTTAAAGTCAAACCCGCATTATGTAACAGTTCGAAAACTTGGTCCAACAGAGACAGATGCTCCTCAAAAGTCTCAGAAGAGACAATTATATCGTCCAGATAGACATGGACATTAGGTCCGAGCACAGGACGTAAGACTGAGTCCATTAGGCGCTGAAACGTTGCAGGAGCATATGCCAAACCAAAGGGCATTTGTAGGAACTCATATGCTCCAAACGGGGTAATAAATCCAGTTTTTCATACAGAATTTGGGTGGAAAGCAACCTGCCAATAGCCACTTGCTAAATCTAAAGTTGACAGGCAGTTTGTTGACGATAAGTCCTGGAGAATATCGCTAATTATAGGCAATGGATAATTGATAGCTTTAGTCACCGCATTGATTTTACGATAGTCTATCACAAAGCGATACTCCCCAGATTGTTTCTTTTGGAACAAGAAAAGCAGGTGCTGCCCAAGGACTAAGTGATTCTTTAATTATTCCCGAATGGAGCATGGCCTGAATTTGTTTTTGGAACTCAGCTTTTTTCTGGCTCGGACATGGATAAGGCTTACATGCAATGGGATTAGCCCCTTCCGTATCAATGGTATGATACACCACCTGTGTAAACCCTGGCTTATCAGAAAATAACCTTGGTCTGTTGTGTAAAACCTGACCAAGTTGGCTCTTGTGTTCAGGCAGTAATCTGTCACTCGCAGAAACTGCAGAAAAATCAATAGCATCAGAACGTGCTGAATTGTAGTAACGTGCAGGAGAGGCAGCATTATTATCATTAGGTCTGCCTCGCCCCCAGCATGGTGTTTTGGATGTGTCTTTTCAACCGGGTAGTAATTATCCCGGGGACGAGAATCTTGGTTATCCTGGTTCCCATAATGGTTAGGATGTCGCACCTCTGGTGCCCGACGATGCAGCGGCACGTATCTAGACTGTCGATAGGCGTTCTCCAACCTTGACTGATAAGCAGCCTGCCTAGGCTGATTGAAAAATTGTCCTTGACGAAAGTTTTGTTTTGGCTGCTGATACCTATTAGTCTGAATTTGAGGTTCATGGTACTGCGTAGGTTGTCGGTACTCTTGAACCTGTGAAGATTACCCTTTGCCGTGGCGTTCTTCATAGACTCGAACGAGTTTTAGGCACTCGTGAATGGAGACAGGACGTCGAACTTCCAAAACTTTCTGCAGGGAGGGATCCAGCTGCTGTAGTAAGGTGTCACAAATATCACACTCGACTGCAGCGGAATCCCATAATTTATAAAGTCGAACTGTTTCCAGCGCGAACGAGACTGGACTATCTGACGCTCGCTGTCGCCTGGAAAACAGTTGTTGTGCAAGGCCGGCCTTATTGGTGCCAAAAGGAAAGACATCCAAAAATGAAACTCGAAATTGCGGATATGAGCCCTCTGGGTTCATTCGACGCCACTGTCTGTACCAGACCTTTGCCGTATCTTGCAAACATGTACCAGCAATAGGTATCTGACAATCTTCAGGAACTTTATATAGATCAAAATGATCATCAAGATCCTCCAGAAACCTAAGTGATCCGTCGTTTCCCCTGAATACAATAGAACCCGCGTGGGGTACGTAATGAGCAAGAATTTTGCTCCTTCTCACGGGGGTGGTGGGGTAAATTGCTGTTGAGGCACTGCAGTCGAAATACGCGGTACATAAGCTTCGTACCTCGCGTATTCGCTGTCTGGTAAGTCGGAACCGCAGGCCTCGTACAGAGCACTGGGTGAATTATTTGGAACTCTATAACACTGAGTGCGTAGATTGTCTGTTGTAGAATTATGAGCCTCGTGATCTTGTCTAAAACACTAATAGAAGAGACCAATAGGATCCGTAAGGTTTTCCATTTTCCGTGACTTCTACTATGAATCTGTTCGACTAAAGTTCGGGCGCCAATATGACGTAGAAGTCTTTTCGTACTTCTACGCTATTTTAAAAAAACATAACCATAAGATGAAATAGTTCCTAAGTTTAACCTTAACGGCCAAACGAAACATGTAAACAACAGAAGTCAAACTTACGGAAATGATGCTTTATTCAGGATGTAGCACTTCCATAACAAATCATAACATCACATAGTACTTCACATTAAACTCTCCACACACCACACAGCTCTTAACACAGCGCTCTACAACACGACGCTCAACTTCCAACACTTCTCCAAGCAACGCTCTCTTTAACAACGCTCCTTTTAACAACGCTCCTTTTAACAACGCTCGCCAAGCAACAGTTTAATCGACGTTTTTATCTCTCGTTCTTATCAAAACAGGCATACGTCACGTTCATTCAACCTCAATTATGTTGCCAAGAGTATTCGTTTGAGAGAAAAGATATTACGTTAAGAGTGAAGTATAACTGAGAATAAACTCAAGATTTACATAGGGAAAGAAACTGAAAAGGAAAGTTAATTTAAAATATGCGTCACAAAACATAGAAGTCGTTTATGTGCTGGAGAAATGCGTTACTTACCGGGGTTTGTGGCAAGACACGGTCTGATTGTGTCAGGAATGAAGATGCGTTGCAGTTGTGTGATGTGAAGAAAAATGTTGTTAGCAAGGTGGAGACTAATATGCTTCGGTGGTTTGGCCATGTTGAAAGAATGAGTGATGAGATGCTTACTAAGAAAATCTTTGTAGCCCAAATGGCCGGAAGGAAAGGCAGAGGAAGGCCAAGAAAGATATGGCTGGATCAGATTCAGGAGTGTCTGCATAAGAAAAAGATTATAAGTATGAAATATAAAAGATCTTGTGTACGGCGTGTAATGGATATCCGTGAAGCCCGAGTTGTATGTCAAGATCGCTGTAAATGGAGAAGTTTGATACGACAACAGTAAGTAAAAAGTATCTGGTAGTTTGTATTTCTTTGTGGAACTAACCTCTGAATCTCAGAGAACAGCTTAGCGATATGTATGTATGTATGGAAATGCTTTATTCAAAGTAAAATTATTAAGAAGCAATGGGGTAAAAAGAAAAAAAGAAAGAAATTCTGAGGACGAAAAACTGTAAAAAAAATTCTGAAATTCAGGAGCCATTTTTCGTCATTCCTTTCGTGAAATAATGAAATTAGGGTTTGGTTTTGTTTTTCTAATTGGGTGTTTGCGACCACCATGAGCAACTCAGTGGAATGTTATAAGAAGTCGCCCGTCCCTAATTTAGGGCAAATGGTTCCAGGAAAGGAAGATAGCCCGTGTCGTAAGACTAACACAACATCCATGCCTCACCGGGATTCGAACCCGTACACATCTCGGACGAATGATCAGAAGCCGTCGCTTAGACCACTGCGCCACTGGGTCGGGCATATTTCTGATAAAACCTTTTCCGTGAAATGACGGAAAGAAAACTGATTTTCACGGATTTTTCGTACGCCAGGAAAATTCTGGATTTTCAGGAAACTTTTAGCAATTTCTTTCTTATATTGACAGGAAAATGTTATTTTTTAAGATGCGTTAACGGAAAATTCTGAATTTTCAGGAAACTTTCCGCAATTCTTTTCTTATATTGACAGGAAATTGTTATTGCTTAAGATGTGTTAACGGAAATTTCAGAAACCTTTTCCGCAACTGTGTTTCTGATTTTTCAGAAACCTTTCCGCAACTCCTTTCGTATAATAGCGGGAAAACTCCGTTCTCATTTTTTCCGTATCCGTATGATGAGAAATTTTCGGAAATAGGAGCGATTCCTGGGAATACTTGAGGTTTTATTAAGTGTTAAATTTCAATCATTTTGTCAGAGGATTTTATTTTGAAGTTCTGCAGCGAGATTGGATATTGAGGTTAGCATATCGCATGAATTTTGGTTATTATCGCACAGGATATTTTTTACTTCTCTCCCCCATTTTGTGCCCCAGCTATTGTGTTATTGTAAGAAGCCGAGTATTATGCAGGTGATTGTACGATGTCTAGCTATAAAGAGTAAATTTTATATTTAGGTGTTTTGTGAAATAATATTATGAAACAGAACATTGCACCTTTTCTTAAAGATGATTGAAAGTTATTGTCACTTTAATAAGATCTCAAGTTCCAAAGCATTTTCTTACTTCGAAAAATCACGATGAAAAAAATACTTAATTTGTGATAAGTCCTCCTACAGAAAAAATAAAATTATTATTAACGCATTAAAAAAAATTAGCTCCAACAGAAAATAAAATGACTAAATCACTCTCATTAATGACAAAATAAAAAATTCCACATCGCGCAATTAGTTTTACCATAAACGTGAGACGGATTCCAGAGTTTTTCTGGCTCAGTGGTTAAAATGCGTGTTGTCTGTTGAACCAACCCAAACGACGTCAGTTTTATCCTTACTACTGCGCAGTGGTGAATAAAGCGGGGGCGACTGGGGCGATCCCCCCTAAACTCTAACGAAGTATTTACGTTTAAAGTAGCGAAGATCGTAAATGATTGACTTTGCCTATTTTGTTTTCAGTTTTTCCAAAAAAAAACAAAAAAAAACAATGAAACTTAGTACAGAGGATTTAAAATACTTATTATATTGATTTAGGTTCAGTAAAACAAGAAAGATAAGGGAATAGAATAAAAGAGAGAGAGCGCGCAAAAGATGAAGGGAAAACAGGGACAGCGGGGGTAAAAAACATGGTGATATTCTTTGTTAGTTCTTTGCTATTGTCATATTCTCTAGCATCTGTAACGTCTCGAAACAGGGTAAGGAGAGCTTGGTACTGAAATCAGAGTAGGTGGGGAAAACTGTGAATAACAATCTGATTTACGTACGTATCTTAATTAGGACATAATGAAAATTTGTAAAATTGCCCCACCGCTTCCTCCCAGATAGTCTTTTTATGACTTTTTTCTTATTTTTCCTGCTCCCTCACGCCTCACGGGCGCTTCCCGTTGCCCCACCCACTCCGAAGTGAATCCCCACTTGGGAGGGGTGGGCTCGGAAGGAGGCAGCGTGGCTAATACGGGGTAATTTTCGGCATCTCCTGCTACTAACATTATATACACTGAGAGGCCACTTTATTATGACCTCTCCCTCAGTACTTCGTTGGGCCACCTTTTGCCTTTAATACTATGTCGATTCTTCGTGGCATGGACTCCACGAGATGTTGATAGGTGGTTTGTGGTATATGGGACCATGCTTGGTGAATAGCACTTTCCAGGAGTGTGAGATTGCAGGGTTGTGGATCCAGCTGTCTGATGGCTCGTTCAACCTCATCCCACAAATTCTCAACGGGGTTGAGATCTGGAGATTATGGGGGCCACCTAAGCAAAGCAAACTCACCGGAATGTTCCTGAAACCAATCCTGTACAATACGAGCACTATGGCAGGACGCATTATCTTGTTGAAAGTAGCCATCGCCATTGGGATAAACCATCCACATGACAGGATGCACTTGGTCCGCAACGATGTTTAGATATGATGCGCCGGTCAGACGTTGATCAACACGAATTAAAGGGCCCAAAGCCTGCCAGGAAATCATTCCCCAAACCATAACGTTGCCTCCACCAGCTTAAAGAGTTGTAGCAATGCATTTGGGGTCCATGCTTACGTGCTGTTTCCGCCAAATTCTCACTCGGTCATCGGCTTGGTGCAACTGAAAACGTGATTCATCGGACCACATAATTTGTTTCCAATTATCGACTGTCCAATCCTTGTGCTCCTGTGCGAACTAAAGACGTTTTTTCTTGTTAACTGCAGACAGCAAAGGTGTTTGAACAGGCCTTCGGCTCCCATATCCCATCAGATGCAGTGTACGGCGAACAGTGCGTGCAGAGATTATTTGAGGGGATCCTTGATTAAGATGGTCTGTAATTTGCTGCACGGCTGCCCTTCTGTTGTCTGTTACCAGTCTGGACACTCTCCGTTTCGCCCAGTTTTTTGGCTGACAGTGCAGTCTTTAAACACTTTAACAACAGCTGCTCTGGAACTTTTCATGAATGCGGCGGTTTCGGTGATCCCCGCTCCATGGCTCAGAGCTCCTACAATCATCCCACGTTGAAAGTCCGTCAGATCGCATTTTTTACCCATCTCGTCACCCAAAAATCACTTCTACTACTGTCGCAAGCACTAAGCTTTCCCTTTCTATACTAGCTTCACCCTCTGGCGGCAACAGCGTTCAGCCATAGCTCATTTGCTTAAAACTGTCAGGTGGTCATAATAAAGTGGCCACTCAGTGAATATATATATATGCGGGAGCAACATGGAGGAGACTAGCACAAGACAGACCGTTGTGGAAAAAACTTGGGGAAACCATCTAGCAGTGGATTGATAATGGTTGACAAAGATTATATATATATTTGTACCCGAAAACCCGCCCCCGCCCCCCTAGAGTATACTTCTGGATCCGCCCCTGCTGCTGCGGAAATATTATCTGGTGTAAGGGCTGAAAAATTCAGCGTCTTCTATTTGCGAAATTTCTGTATAAATACGGAAAGACATGCAACGAGCTTTTCTGAAATAAGCGTAATTTCTGACTACGAAAAATCTATGAAAATACGGAAGTTAAAAAAAAAATAGAAACTTTCAGAAACGGAAACTTCGTTACATGACGGACACCTACCAGCAACTTTGCTGGATGTTATTTTCAGAAATTTTCTGTGAATTCATACCACATATTTTTTATAGAGTATATGCTAATTTATTTATTTAGTTTTTCTGATGAACCTACATGAATGGAATATCTTCCTTCTAAATTTACGGCAGAGTTTACCAGTTTAAAAATGTTTTCAGAAATATTTAAGATCAATAAAAACACATTAAATGCTAATAATTTACGATCTTGGTTACTTTTAAGCAAGTAATACGGGTTGGGAGTGTTTGTCCATTTCTTCCCCTCTGTATTCGATAACGTCAATATTGGTAACGATAGTATATAAATATCTTGAGATTACTTCTGAAGGAACCATCTATCGGCACCTACACTGAAGTGCCAGAAAAACTGGTACATACGAGCTTATGCAAAATACATAGCAACGTCACCTATTCGCGTACTCGGTTGCGTCCGCCAGTTCGTATATAAAGCGATAGACATCCTTCCCAGCTGTCATAGCTGTTTTTGGCATGAGAATGACAAGTAATAACGATTTAAGCGATTTTCAACGCGGTGTCATAGTTGTCGCTCGTGAGATAGGCCATAGTACTGTATTTCGGAGGTAGAAACGAAGTTCGGATTTTCACGGACGACCACTGCAAGGGTGTACCGTGACTACAAGAATTCCGGCAAAACCTCCAACCTACGATACCAGTATGGCCGTAAAAAGACATTGGGTGAACGTGACCCTCGTCGGCTGTCAAGAATCTTTTCACGCGATAGGCGTGCTACACTCTCGCAAGTATCATCGGAATTCAATGCTGGAGCCTCAACAAGCATCAGCGTCCGGACTGTGCAACGTACCCTGCACGATATGGGCTTTGGGAGCCGATGCCCAACCCTAGTCCCCGTGATGGGTGCACGACACAGAGCTAAGCGCCTCGCTTGGGCACGGCAACACCGCCACTGGACACTTAATGACTGGAAACAAGTAGCCTGGTCTGACGAGGCGCGTTTCCAACTGTATCGGGCAGATGGAAGGATTCGTGTATGGCGCAAACCCCATGAAGCCATGGATCCCGTCTGTCAACAGGGAACTGTACCCTCTAGTGGGGAGTCCGTAATGGTATGGGATGTGTTTAGCTGGACTTCACTGGGACCCTTGGTACATCTATAAACGTCTGTGATAGGCCAACGCTATGTGAGCATCCTTTCTGACGAGGTACACCCGTTCGTGTCCTGCATTCATGCTGATGGGTTGGGCCTGTATCAACAGGAAAATGAACCTACACACAAGTGTCGGGACGCCACATTATGGTTAAAGAACCATTCATCTGAGTTTGGGGTGTTGCCATCCCACCCAAGTCCCCATATCTGAACGTGATAGTACACATTTGGGAAGCCATGCAACGCGTTATCGAACACAGGAATCCGAGACCTCGCAATGCACCCGAATTGTGGAAAGTTCTGCAGGACGTATGGTGTGCATTGGCTACAGCATATTTCCAGAAGCTAGTGGAGTCCATGCTCCGTCGTATTGCTGCAGTCCTGCGCTCCCGTGGGGGATCTACCAAGTATTAGACTGGCGTACCAGTTTTTCTGGCACTTCAGTGTATATTCTGTTACGAGACCAAGAGCTCCCTGTGTCTGAGTAGGTAGAGGCGATGGTTCCTGGCTGGTCACATGAGTCGGGTCTGGGCTCCAGTTTTGAAAGAGGCGTACTCTCCCGTCCCCCCCCCCTCATCCCTGGGCCAGTGACTTAGGGCTTCTGGTTCTTAGAGCCGCTCGTTGTAGTCGATCCTCCCTTCCTCCCAAATATAATTCCAGCCCAAAGTAAGGGTGTAAGAGTTTCACTGAAAAAATCTTCAATAGTTTAAGAGATAATTTTAGAATTATTTCAGTGAACTAAAAGATAAGAAAACAGCTTGGACTTTTAGGTCATATTTGTTTCTTAGTAAAAGTTTTATGTGCTCAGTTGATAAGGAAACATCTTCTTCAAGTTATTTTGAGAAACAAAAAAGAAGCAGACACATTATAGTAATTCTTTCTGCCTTCCATTTATATAAAACAATTGTCGTTTGCTAATCTGATTACTTTCCATCACGCAGACGTCGTTTATCATGTCAAAAACATACCAGCAATACTTATAACATTTATCATGAAGGCATTTTTCTCGGGAAGAAATACTTTTCTATAATTGATAATTTATTTTCAGAAGAGAAGTTTTGCTTGGGCAGTAAAGCATTACGAGAGACTAGGCCAAAAGCTTAGAAATGACAAAATTATCGCGAGTTGTATGACTTCCAGAATTCCACGCGAGGAAATATCTAAAGGCATTTTAGAAAGAATGAGATCCAAACGTCCCTTTCCTCGTAATTAATTAAAAGTGCGTTTCAAATTTATTAAAATTAGATCAATTTGCATCTTGCTTTCCTCAATCAAGGAAGAATCAAATTTCGTAGCTATAATGATTTTGATCTTACCTTCAGATATACCGTTTTGCTAGACATTTTTTTCCAAATTCTTTTCATCATCACTAAATTAATAAAATGCGGTCACAGTGAAGCATAGAAAATATCAGTAGAAGGAATAAGGAAGTAACAAAAAAGTAAGTACGCAAATAAATATGCCTGATTGCAGCATGAGATAATGGAATGTGTGTTTGTGCTGGAATACAAGATCAGTTCCATAGTTACGTTATTTCGGAAATCCCAATAATATTAAAAGTAACAAGACATGAAAACAAAGGATGAAAAACAAATTGCAGCAATCTGTAAAATGTGTGTGGGAGTTCCCAAATCCAGAAAAAATCAGGGGGAAATTTTACTTCTCGGTTAGCCTACTTAAAATTATGAACACCTTTTTTTTTTCTTTTTGTAGTGGTGTAACACTGTGGTTAAACAGTAGATTTCATCCAACAGTCTTTTTTCTTATGTGAATATTTGGAGAAAGATTTCTATCGTTATTATCATTTTTCGCGTTGCAACAACACGAAAACTCTCGAATTGGCTGCCAAGTTGGTAAAGGGGAACTTGAATTGGCTCCCGACTGAAAGATGGATGATGGTTGTGTGCTAATGAATTGGCTCCCGGTTAAAATATGAGTGATGGACGTATGCCACTGAAATGGCTCCCTATTGACAGAGGAGTGATGCGTGTGTATTACTGAATTGGTTCCTGATTGAAATATGAAGGATAGATGTGTGCCAACTGGCTCCCGATTGACTGACGAGTGATGGATGTGTACCACTTAACTGGCTCCCGATTGAAAGACGAGTGATGTATGTGTACTACTGAACTGGCTCCTGAGTGAAAGATGGGTGATGAATGTGTGCCACTGAGTTGGCACCCGATTGAAAGACGAGTAATGGATGTGTGCCACTGAATTTGGTCCCGATTGACATACGAGTGATGGATGTGTACCACTGAACTCCCTCTCGATTAAAAGATGAGTGATGGATGCGTGCTACTTAATTAGTTCCTGACTGAAAGATGAGTGTTGGATGAGTGCCATTGAATTGGCTCCCGATTGAAAACCGTATGATGGATGTGTACCACTGAATTGATTGAAATATGAGTAATGGATGTGTGCCACTGAATTTGATCCCGATTGACATACGAGTGATGGATGTGTACCACTTAACTGGCTCCCGATTGAAAGACGAGTGATGTATGTGTACTACTGAACTGGCTCCTGAGTGAAAGATGGGTGATGAATGTGTGCCACTGAATTGGCACTCGATTGAAAGACGAATAATGGATGTGTGTCACTGAATTTGGTCCCGATTGACATACGAGTGATGGATGTGTACCACTGAACTCCCTCTCGATTGAACGATGAGTGATGGATGCGTGCAACATAACTGGCTCCTGATTGAAACATGAGTGTTGGATGAGTGCCATTGAATTGGCTCCCGATTGAAAACCGAATGATGGAAGTGTACAACTGAATTGATTGAAATATGAGTAATGGATGTGTGCCACTGAATTTGATCCCGATTGACATACGAGTGATGGATGTGTGCTACTGAATTTGATCCCGATTGACATACGAGTGATGGATGTGTACCATTTAACTGGCTCCCGATTGAAAGACGAGTGATGTATGTGTACTACTGAACTGGCTCCTGAGTGAAAGATGGGTGATGAATGTGTGCCACTGAATTGGCACTCGATTGAAAGACGAGTAATGGATGTGTGCCACTGAATTTGGTCCCGATTGACATACGAGTGATGAATGTGTACCACTGAATTGATTGAAATAGGAGTAATGGATGTGTGCCACTGAATTTGATCCCGATTGACATACGAGTGATGGATGTGTACCACTGAACTCTCTCTCGACTGAACGATGAGTGATGGATGCGTGCTACTTAACTGGTTCCTAACTGAAAGATGAGTGTTGGATGAGTGCCATTGAATTGGCTCCCGATTGAAAACCGTATGATGGATGTGTACCACTGAATTGATTGAAATATGAGTAATGGATGTGTGCCACTGAATTTGATCCCGATTGACATACGAGTGATGGATGTGTACCACTGAATTGATTGAAATATGAGTAATGGATGTGTGCCACTGAATTTGATCCCGATTGACATACGAGTGATGGATGTGTACCACTGAACTCCCTCTCGATTGAAAGATGAGTGATGGATGCGTGCAACATAACTGGCTCCTGATTGAAAGATGAGTGTTGCATGAGTGCCATTGAATTGGCTCCCGATTGAAAACCGAATGATGGATGTGTACCATTGAATTGATTGAAATATGAGTAATGGATGTGTGCCACTGAATTCGGTCCAGGTTGTTGTTCACGATATTCAGTGATCTGTTCAGTTTTCATATCAAGCTTTGACTTTGTCAAAATATTCGGTAGACGTAATTCTCAATTAATAACTCATGTTTAAGGTAATAAAAATACAATATTTTTAAACATATTTTGACGAAGCAAATATATGTAATTTATTTCATTACTAGTTTCTTTTATCTCACGCAACCAGTTCATTAACGAACCAGTTCGTGACTCAGGAATAATACGCGGGAGGTTCCCGATTACATATGCCTTGATTAAGTTCGTTCGTACATTCACATCATTTTATTTTATGGAGAAGATTATCGCTTGTTCTCTCAAGAACTCTCTCAGCTTATACACACAACTCACCCCAATCCTGTGAATAAGGAGACATGAATCTTCCAAAAGAAGTTAACACCAGTAAGTAAAGCAAAAAATGGGCAACATATTTCATCTCCAAAGCTCATAATGTCTAAAAATCAGAATTAACAAAGGCTGTGATTCAGTTTAATCCTCTCTTCGCTTATGTTTAAACAATTCTTCCCGCCTGATGTTAACACAAACGAAGATTTTTTTTTTTTTTTACACAATAAACTCAAAACAATAAATTTTCAGAGAGCAGAAAAGAAAAGAATTAGGGCATCAACCTCTGAGATTCGTCCTGTTTTTTTTTCAATGCGTTGACGGATATTGATTTGTTTGCTCAAATGCGAATGGAAATTTTTCTTCTTCTTGTTTCTTCTGGGAATATTTTCTTGTTTTAGGTGAGCTAGAATAAGCAGTCTTCTTAAGCATCTGTCAACTTTAACTGCAGAAGCGAAGAAAAATTGCTCTAAGTTTCATCCTGTGATTCATTTGAATTGCAGAGCATTTCATCGTGTCCCCTTCTCAGCTTCCCACAGACTGCTCTTAACTTTTTTTTTCTTATTTTTGCTATTTCTGGACTACTGCCAGATGGTTAGCTCGTCTAGAAACTTGAGAACAGTTCCATGTATGATAAATGAAGTTACTGTAGCAATGGATTCCTGGAGATATTTGAGTATTCCTTGCTATTTCATAAATATAAAAGTTGGTAGATGGTGCTTAAGGTAGAAGGGCAATTATATTTATATTTTAAGTAAAGCAACCAGAAGGTGAACAATGACTCATCAAACATCTTGACAAGTATACCTGGTACCACTGAAACAGATTTTAAACCAGTCAGTGTCGCTCCCGAGTTGTCAGATCAGATCAGATCATATGCAGAGGATTTTAGGAAGGGAGTGCCTGAACCCAGGTCTTAAACAACCCTTAGAAATAGGAAGCTAGGAGATTCGGGCTAGAGTGCCCGATAAGAAAGTGACACGGAAGTTAGGTAGAAAGGGGGAGGAATATGCCCTTATTTATTACTGGGGGCCAGTACCCGGGGTCCGACGGCTTAACGTGCCCATCCGACGCACGGCGGGTATTTAGAACCTGATTCTATCTCCATGGCCGTCACAAACGCTGACCACTAGGCCACCCGCGGCCCTCCCGAGTTGTCATAGGCGCTGGTTTCAGTTATAGTCGTCCGGAGGCCAAGTTTTAATATCTAGTACCTAAATAGATCGAGGGATTTGTAGTTAGTCGTCCGAGTTGGGGTCGATCGCAGGATACGGCATGGGTGGAGTGTCTGATCCCCCCCTCCCTTGCACTAGTTCCCCCAAATTAGGAACGGATGACTGCCTATCAGGACCGTAGCAAGCTTTTCTTATATGGGAGGGCGAGACTTCAAATTACGCCCCTTCGAGCTCAAAATTACGCCCCTTCGAGTTCAAAATTACGCCACTTCGAGTTCAAAATTACGTCTCTTCGAGTTCCACTCAAATAATACGTGGTTTTTATTTTATCACACACCTCCGTTATAGGAAAGTATTATGATCTTTCAAAAATCGAGCTTTAGGTTTTTGACATGGTTATATTAAAAATGTAAAAACTAGGTAAACACCCCAGAACCACAGGTGATAAATACCAAGTGAAGCACTAACGTTATGTGAATGGACAACAAAACACTTCACAGAAATTCAGAACGAAAAACAAACTAGCACATAACTAATGAGTATCAGATAGTGAACGTAACAATAGGAAGAAGCTTCAGGGATAGGGCTTGGAAAAATTCCGTTCAAGGTTAAACGCACAGAGAACTTTCTGCGACAGACCACAAATGATTAATTAGCTCTTCATCCCAAGAACATTGTTCGGAAAGGTCATGGAGGTTAGTCATATCAGCATACTGTTTTCTATGCCTCCATTCACTGTTTCGGAAAATTCCCTTCATGATTAAATGTTCACATCACATAGTGCATGTTACTCTGTACCCTGGTTAACTGCATGGAATACTGTAGGAGACTAAATAAAGTATTTAAA
Source organism: Macrothele yani (assembly GCA_039090855.1). Classification (NCBI taxonomy): domain Eukaryota; kingdom Metazoa; phylum Arthropoda; class Arachnida; order Araneae; family Macrothelidae; genus Macrothele; species Macrothele yani. Next base: position 62,945,715 of record CM077029.1, read on the forward strand.
ACGAAATACTGAAAGGTGTAACTTTTATTATTAGTTACAATTTCTATTTCTACATTCCCCAGAGCATGAATTTACGCCCCTGAAATGACCATTCTGGGAGCGCAACAACCCTCCCTGCCTTCCCGGTAGCTACGGCCCTGCTGCTTATATCCATTAAAGTCACTCATAAACGTCGTCCTTATACCCCCTAAACCATGTGACGTACCTGCCAGCAGGACGCACACGACATAAAGGCAGATAGGAATCAGAATAAATGTCTGCGTAGCTCAGTTGGTGGAGCGACTTGTTCCGGAATAAGCGGCCTCGGGTTCGAATCCCAGCGTAGACCAAAAATGACGGAGAAATTTACTTCGTTATAATGGCGTCCGAACTATCCGGATGACCCGACCGTTCAAAATCTCGCATTGGTGTGATGTTATTTCCACACCGCGAGACAGGGAATTCCTTTTCCAGCGCTTCGAAAAATAAAAATGTGTGATGTTGCATTCCACACAGCAGATTGACTGGGAGTTCTAAAGTGCACGTTCTACAGTGGATGGCTGCCTGCAACGATTCATGGTCACGGCTGACCCGTGGGCCATGCCCCCGGCCCTCTTTCGGGGTGGGGGGAGATGTGACGTACCTGCCAGCAGGACGCACACGACATAAAGGCAGATAGGAATCAGAATAAATGTCTGCGTAGCTCAGTTGGTAGAGCGACTTGTTCCGGAATAAGCGGCCTAGGGTTCGAATCCCAGCGTAGACCAAAAATGACGGAGAAATTTACTTCGTTATAACCAGAACAAAAAACCAAGCAGTATTTACTTTTCTTCAGGTTAATGCCACGCACACCAGCCACTGAATTACAAACCTTGATGCAGATGTATGTGAACGTCACTTACGCGGAGTATATGGAAAATAAGTGATCATGTGCGTCACCACGTGATATTTAGGACTGCTGCTCATCAGTAATCATCAGTAGTCTTGATCACAATGGGTTAAAACAAAGAATCTTTCGGAGTTCGACAAAAGGCTTATTGTGGGTGCCCGTCTGGCGGGAGAGACAATTTTGAAAACTGACGGGTTTCTCAAAAAGCGAGATACACTGGATCAGAGATGTAAACGGGTAGCGGGTCACGGGGTCGACAGTTTCTTGCGGGCCAAACGGGTCGGGTCAAGGTATTCTTGACCCAATTTCGACCCGGTTTTATTTTCGCTTTATTTTTAAATAGAAAAAAAATATATTTTAAAGAACCCTTCAGAGGTTTCTGACATAATACTTCAGAGCTGCAGAGTATGATCCAGGAACTTGCTGAGAAGAGTAAAAAAATGGGTTTAAAAATGAACTTTTAGAAGATAAAACTGATGTACAATGCTTTTACAAGGAATGAAGATACGTTGATGGGAAAAAGCTGGAGATAACCGATACCTACATTTACCTTATGCAGCAGATATCAAGCAAGAGTCACATTGATGAAGAAATTAGTTGGCGGATAAAACTTGGTCGGAGAGCTTTTGGAAGAAACGATACAATTTTTAAGAGCAATATGCATTATGTCTTAAAAGAAAAGTGTTTAATCAATGCATCTGTACAGTGCTTAAGTCCGGAGCACAGACGTGGACCTTAACTAAAAAAGACATACAAAGATTGCATGCAACTGAAATAAGCCTGGGGAGATTCATGCTTCGTGCAACCAGGAAAGATAAGAAGAGGAACTCGTGGATAAGGAAAGTGACAAGAATGTAAGGCCGCCCCGGTGGCGCAGTGGTCTAAGCGATGGCCTCTGATCATTCGTCCGAACGGGGTCCGGGTTCGAATCCCCGTGAGGCAGGGATGTTGTGTTTGTCTTATGGCACTGGTTCTCTCCCTTCCCTGGAACCAGTGACCCTAAATTAGGGACGAGCGACAGCTTATAGCCCATTGAGTTGCTCACGGTGGTCGTTAAGCCTCCAATCAAAAAAAAAAAAAGAAAAAAGAGTGTAAGACATCGTGATCAGAGTAAAATCCCTGAAATGGCAATGGGTTGGACATATTGCCAGGACCGATGAACAAAATTTTTAGACTGGATTCCAATTTACAGGAAAAGGTCCAGAAAAAGACCACGTGAGAGATGGGTGGATGGAGGAGACTGGCCCAAACCAGTCCGTTGTGGAAGAAACTTGGGGGACCTTCATTAAGCAGTGGATTGTAAATGATTGACAATGATTATGATGCATTCGAATTTATAGCTCAAAACAGATTTGTCCGGGTCGGGTCCAATTAAGTGACGGCCGAGTCTGGGTCGGATCCGGTTCAAAAAAAAATTTGACCCGTTTCCAACTCTGCCCCGGCTCCTTAATCAGGAGGGAAAATAACCCACATTCCTTATCTAAGAGGAGCAAGTGTGGCATGACAACAATCTGTCAGGAACGTGATCGCCGTCGTCTGAGAAGGCTTGTGCCGAAAATAGGGTTTCCTGTGTTCAGAATTTGACAGAAGCTTTCAATGAAGGCTACCGCAGTGAACTATGCGCAGGGAATTGAAGAAGAAGGGTATTGGCAGTAGCATCCCTACACGGAAATCACTGGCTTCTACGAAGAACTGGGAAGTTCGTCTACAGTGGCGTTAGAAACACCGTGACTGGACACTAGAGGACAAGAAAAAAATCATGTGGTCCGACGAGTTACGGTGCACCTTATTCTGTACCGACGGGTAGAAGATTGTTTGAGGGATGCCCCATGAAGCAATGGACCCAGCTTGTTTTGTGAACAAAACTCAAGATTTGAAGGTGGTATCATGGCATGGGATACGTTATGTTGGTACGGAACGGGTCCCTAGAATGTCGGATGAGTCGGAGATGGGTCCGGGTTTGAATCCCTGTGAGGAATGGATGTTGTGTTTGTCTTACGGCACTGGTTCTCTCCCTTTCCTGAACACAGTGGCTCCGAATTAGAGATGGGTGACTGCTTATAGCCCACTGAGTTGCTCACAGTGGTCGTTAAACCTCCAATAACAACAACAACAAGAACAACAAAAACATGGCCGGATGTTCTCCAAGGATTATCTGAGCATTGTTGTCGATCAAGTCTATCAAGAAACGTTAATTTTTCATCCAGCAGATAACAACTGTTTCGCGGAGACAATGTTACTGTAATTCGCGCAAGATGTATTCAGCAGTGGTTCGGATTGCATAACAGCGACTTCCGCCATCTTCTCTGGCCACTACAACGCCCAGATCTGAACCCCATTGAGAATATATTGGACATGTTAAAAAAACAGATCCGGGAGTAAACCTCCCTTCCGTCAAATCTAAGCCAGTTAAAGGACTCTCTGCTGAACGCCTGGTATGTTGTAGACGTAGATGCACCCTGTGGAATCTATGCCAAACCGCATGCGTGTTCTAATTCGGGCTAAAGGTGGTCAAATCCGGTATTGAATAAAAGTTTCTAATTCAGTGGTCGACATGTGTAGGTTCTCCATGTGCTCTGAGTAAGGCACTGAAAATTCTTTTGTTAAGATGAAAAGTAATTCATCCGGATTGCTGATTCCCTTTCTTATAATTTTGTTTTCCTATATCCTGTTTAACAAGAACATTTAGTGGGTCTAAAACATATTTTGTCATTCTAATTCTATGGAGAACAAACATCAGATCTTAGCATTTTACCACAATACCAGCTCAAATGTTTCTCTCTGTAAAAAAACTGTTGTAGAACCGCATTTTAAAGGACTTTCTATCTGAAATTATCCACTGGGAAAATAGTTGCACCCATGATCCGACTGTTTTTTTCTTCTTAGCCTATGACGACCTATTGTCTTCCAAATGATCCAGCTGATTCGAAAAGTACCTCAGCTCATTCATTTTTTAAATGAAATGTCATATCACACATGAAACACCACTTGCGCACGTTACCTAAACATCATATTCACTTTCATCTTTATTCTTCTCAACACCTGCATCTCCAATCTTATTTTCATCATCTTTATGCACTTCTTCATGTGCTTAAACTTCATCTCATTCCCATGAAGCCTATTTTTAGCATCCTCTATGTCATTATAAGTACAGCATTTCTTAAAACTTCTGGCGATACTTAAGAAATACTCACATCATCGTCACAAAGACACAGTTGAAGCAAGGTGATTATACGATACTTCTAAGATTCGCCTCCAGACTACTCGATCTTCCTCCGGTGCGATCCAGTCAGTTTTTCGCATTTTTCCTCTTACATCTCTAGTCACACCACCTTCCCACCCAAGCATTGGACTTACTATAGGTCTCACACTCCTAAGTCTGTAATCCAGAACAAGTCCAGGGAACTTACTCCTTGGCATTCTTGACACATGTCCGGCCCACTGCAGTCGCCTGGCCTTCATTATTTCAATTACGTTTTTTTTTTTTAATAGTTCTTCATTTTGTACCGTGTATTTTTCTCCACTCATCCGCTTCAGTTTCAAATAAAGTAACGTTTTTTTTAAGAGTTCTTCATTGTGTATCGTGTATTTTGCTCCACTCATCCGCTTCAGTTTCAAATACAGGACCAGCAATTTTTTTTGAAATTCTTCTTTCAAATACCTTGATTTATCGTACATCTTACTTCGAATGTTCATACATAAATTTGCATCAATTTATGCTGGGGAACCACTGCCTTAGATCATCTTCCAGTTGGCACCAGTTTATGTTTGGAAACCATTACACTAGATTATCTTTCAATTGGTATCAATTTAAGTTTAGAAACCACTGCCTTAGATTATCTTCCGAATGGTATCAAATTAAAATTAGAAACTTCAAGTTAAGATTCGAAACCACTGCCTTAGGTTCATCTTCCAATTGGCATCAATTTAGGCTTAGAAACAATTGCTCTATATTTTCTTCCAATTGGCGTCCTTTTAAGTTTAGAAACCGCTTCCCTAGATCATCTTCCAATTGACATCGATTTAAGTTTAGAAACCACTTCCCTTTATCATCTTCGAATTGGCAGCAATTCGAGTTTGAAAACCACTGTCTCGGTGGTTTCTTTCCCTGAAGTAATGGCTTGCTTCTGGACTTTTGCCTCTAGATCAACATACTACGTAATTGTATGGTAATATGGTAACCCTTTCCCCCTAAAACGACAAAATTATATCACCTAAATGTGATCCTCAATATCTATTTAATATGCACAAGAATTACAATTTTTTAAGTCTCTTTGTTTCAAAATTTGATGCTAACGAATTGTCGGACTCACACCATTTTTTATTATTTTAGGCTGGAGAAGAAGAAATCATAAATTTTCTTCTTTTTTTAAATCTAGTCTGATTTGTATGGAAAGAAAAGATATCAAACAGAAAAAAGTAATAAGACGCAGTTTATTTGGATAGCATTTCACACATAATAAATAAGGATTGTAGCTTCTGAAAGAGGTCAAATCAAATTCATGCATTCCTACGTTCTACTAATGAAAAAAAGTAGCTAAGCGGTGTTAAATCTTTCATGAGGATGCAAATGTCTCATTGTTGCTTCATAATCAATGAAACGTGGAATTAACTTTGCGCTTCAGTTAAGAAATAAACGTTTTCATCAGTGGGAAGAACCTACTGAGGCGTGAAATGTTCTGAAGAGACACACCAGTAACTTTCATGAAGGTTAGCGTTTCTTGTTTACCATTTTTTTTTTCTGTGTCAATTATTCAAAAGCAAAAGTAAACACTTCCATCAGTTTCAAACAAACAGAATGAACCCCTTCAGGTGCCTAAACCTTTTCACCACTGATTTCTTTTGGTTATAAATCAACGCCATTGATTAATCTTTCTGAGACAGATTTAAAAATTTCTTTGGGTCCTTAGTGTGGGAAAGGGCGTTTCAGCCATGGAATTGAAACCACGGTCTGTCGGATAACTAGTCCACTGTCCTCCATGAGCTTCGCACTATCATACACGTATACGTGTGTGTCTTGCAGAAACGATGTTAAACGGCCTAAGATAGGTATGCTTACATGGGTAGCTGAGGTCGACAATCTGTGCTTTCTTATCCGTTCCCTGTAGCAAATGTGGAAACCTGAGATCTTGCAGTCGTGTTTCTAAGTGTTCTACAATAGAAACATAGCATGTGGACTCTGACAAAAGATTCAGCCTCAGTTGTCTTTTGTATATCCTGCAGCAGAGACAGATACGGCAGCTCCTTAGGAAATTTAGTCCAGGTTTCCCTTTATGTGTCCTGGAAGAGAAATATGGAACGCCGGCTCCGATTAAAATGAAGTCCATATTACTTTACTGCGTTTCCTTGGCTCCTACCAAAGGTTGTGATTTCCCTAGATGCCCTGCAATGGAGATACTGAGCACGTTGACTCTAATGAAAGTTCTTCCATTGGGAAGTTTCTCTTCTGCTGTATGTCCATGTTTTGTGCTGCAGGTCTTATTGTGTGTCCTTGGCTCTTATAACAATTCAGTATTCCTACTCAGTAGAAATAGGAACGTCGGCTCCATGATTTTTATACTGTTGACTATTATACCTTTGCGCGTGATCTCCGATAACAAACTGCTTCACCTTTTCTCTCGCCTATCGTGCAGTAAGCACTTGCATGTCGGTTGCGAAAATAAACCATCGTTTTTTATCCTATATCAAAAACATAGGCATTAATATTATTAATTCATTATATTCTCCTCTGTGCGTTTCCTGCTGGATGGTGACACGTTGGTTACTATGATAATTCAGTCCGTACTTTCTGCTGAGTGTCTTGTAGAAGGAAGCTAGCACAAACTGTCGAGATGATACATAATCCTTATTACTCAGTAAATATGGCACGTTAGCTGCATTTTCAATTCAGTTCAGATTAGATTATGCTACATAGTATGAGATAACGTTTAAAAGTCTCCAAATTTCTCTATGTGTCCTTCGGCGTAAGATAAGTATTAAGTCTCCAATTTGCTTAGGGTATCTATCAGTGAGAGATAAGGATCATCATCCAAACTATCTCAGTCTGTACTTACAGTGGTACAGTAATATACGGATTTAGTTCCCCATTTTCTCATTGTGTTATTAAATGTAGCGTAAGAAAACTATTAGATTTTAAATTTTCTCAGTGTTTCTTTTAGTGGCAGTGTAAGTTAATTATAAGTATTCAAATTTTCTCAGTCTGTCTTTCAGTGGCAGCATAAGATACTGATTAAGCCTAATTTTCTCTGTCTGTCTTTCAATGGTAGCATAAGAAACCGACTGAGTATAATTTTCTCAGCGTGTCCATTTATTTTAATGTAAGACAAGTATTAGGTCCCCAGTTTTCTCTGTGTCTTTCAGTGGTAATGTAAGACAAAGATTAGGTCCCCAGTTTTCTCAGGGTGTCCTTCAATGTAAATGTAAGTTAACGATTAGGTCTCTAGTTTTCTTCGGGTGTTCTTCAATAGTAATGTAAGATAACGATTAGGTCCACAGTTTTCTCAGTGTGCCCTTCTGTGTTAATGTAAGATAATGATTTGGTCCACAGTTTTTTCAGTATGTCCTTTAATGGTAATGTAAGGTAACAGTTCGGTCTAGTTTTCTCAGTGTGTCCTTCAGTGGTAATGTAAGAAAACGATTAGGTCCCCATTTTTCTCATTATGTTTTTTAATGAAATGTAAGATAATGATTAGGTCCCTAGTTTTCTTAGTGTGTTCTTCAGTGGTAATGTAGGTAACGAATAGATCTCTAGTTTTCTCAGTGTGTCTTTCAATGGTTGAAGAAGACATCGAGTGCAAATGCAAATCTTATTTTCTTTGCAATTTCTACGACAAAATTATGGCACACCCACGATTCCAATTAAATACACTGACGGAAAAAAATCCCAACACCAAGAAGGGGTTGTGTTAGACAAACGACAGTTGGTAGGCGGTGAGAGTACATCTGTAAGATGACGTCTATGCAAATTTCGCGCTCGGCGCATACGTGTGGCGCTAGTAGCGCCCCTCGGAACATGCAAAGCAGGTTTGCTGTAAATACGCGCTGTAACGTTCGTGAGCGTCAGTTATCGTTGAGATTCGACGTAGTGTGTTGATGTTAGTCAAGAATGCCTTTAAGAAGACGAAGAAGCCATTATCAACAGCTCGCGGAGTTTGAACGAGGTCGTGTAATAGGGCTACGAGAAGGTGGATTTTCTTTCCGCAATATTGCAGGACGACTTGGCAGGAATGTAACCATTGTGCATGATTGTTGGCAGCGGTGGTCAAGGGAAGGTACTGCCTCAAGAAGACCGGGTTCCGACCTGCCACGTGGCACTACTGAGAGGGAAGACCGCCGTGTACGGCGCATGGCCGTGGCGCATCGTGCTGCGTCTGCGGCAGCAATTCGAGCTGCAGTTGCCACCACAGTGACACAACGAACTGTTACAAATCGGTTACTTGAAGGACAGCTCCGAGCCAGACGCCCTGTAGCTTGCATTCCACTTACTCCAAACCACTGCCGTTTGCGACGTCAGTGGTGTCAAGCTAGAGCTCATTGGAGGACGGAGTGGAGATCTGTTGTGTTTTCTGATGAAAGCCGGTTCTGCGTGGGTGCCAGTGATGGCCGTGTGTTGGTTAGAAGGAGGCCAGGTGAGCGCCTGCAACCAACCTGTCTGCGGCCGAGACACACTGGACCACACCTGGAGTTATGGTCTGGAGAGCAATTTCTTATGACAGCAGGAGCACTCTCGTGGTTATCCCACGCACCCTGACGGCACAGTTGTACGTCGGTCTGGTGATTCAACCTGTTGTGCTGCCATTCATGAACAGCATTCCAGGGGTGTTTTCCAACACGATAGCGTTCGCCCGCATACCGCTGTTGTAACCCAACATGCTCTACAGAGTGTCGACATGTTTCCGTGGCCTGCTAGATCACCAGATCTTTCTCTAATCGAGCACGTATGGGACATCATTGGACGACAAATCCAGCGTCACCCCCAACCAGCATTAACCGTCCCTGTATTGACCGACCAAGTGCAACAAGCATGGAACTCCATCCCACAAACTGACATCCAGCACCTGTACGACACAATGCATGAACGTTTGCGTGCTTGCATTCAACATTCTGGCGGTTACATCGGTTATTAATGTACCAGCATTTCACATTTAAAATGGCTCTTCTCGCGCTTACAATAAGCTGTGATCTTGAAACCTTAATCGATTAAATATGTTACCTATACAAATGTATTGCCGCCATTTCATTCCTCTACAACTATTTTTTCGTGGTGTTGGGATTTTTTTCCGTCAGTGTAATTGGCTTCCTATTTTACTATGAAGTGTACAACAGCAAATCGTCCGAATTTCACTTGTATGTCCCAAATAATAGGTATGGTATATTTATATTTTTCAGGTTGACTGAGTATTGGTGTTCCCACAGTCCGAGCCAACCTTTTATTTATATTTTGTATTACGGAACTCTTTGGCCGGTTATGAATCTTGCGTCAGGATTTCTTTTTTTAAATACGCAAACAAAAACAGTAGCATATCAGTTGTGATGATAATTTAGCCCACGCTTTCTGTCGTGTACTGCAAAAGACTCATGCCGTTTCGGTAGCTCTGAGATCAGAGGCTCGAGCTCCTGGCAAATCGTCTGAGCTGGATTGTCCCCCTTTTTCGCCACTGGGGCGTTTTGGCTCCAAACAGACGACCAGCGGCTGTCTATATATAGCTCTTAATGTTTCTGGTTCTTAACCCCCCCACCCGCACACCCATACCCGGCAAAAAATTAATAGGGACATAACGTGACTGTGAGTTTTATTGTTGTTGTCCTTGTTTTCAACTTTCTGGACATACCGACGATTGTATCTTGGCATAATGTTTAACAATCTCTAATTTATGGTTACTGGCGTGTGGTAGATGGCAAAATCAAACCGAAGTAAAAACTTATGATTACTAGTCAGTAGTAGATGACAAAATCAAACCAAAGAAGAACTTGTATAACGTAACACTTTTTACGTTATGTAATATTGGTTATTTTAAAGTTCCAAATGTCCGGCTGAACAGATGTTAAACTAAGGGTTAATGCGATGCAACTATTGTACCGGATAGCTCACTTTAAATTAAGGTTTCTAGGGCCAGACGAAGCATATACAGAAAGTCAATTCACTTACGTAAACTTTTTATTGGTCCAGAAACTTTAGACGAAATCTAAAACATATCACGGCGAGGTACATACGCAACTTCACATACCTTAATTAGCTGTCGTACAATCAAACTCAACAACGATCTAATAGCTCCTCAAGCAACTGTTGCGCCGCCCCGGTGGCGTAGTGATCTACGCAATGGTTTCTGATCATTGGCCCAACGGAGGGGTCTGGGTTTGAATCCCGGGTAAGGCAAGGTTGTTTGTGTTTATCTTTCGGAGGTTTATTCGCTGAGTTCTTGTTCACCTATGTACATTGCTGTCGTTGAAACACAGAATGTCTATACTGTATATATCTATCCACCAAGATCAATATGTATGTCAATGTATCTGTCAAGCAAGTCAAATAAATAATTTAAAAAAAATTAAAACTCCAATAAAAAAAACACGCTGCATCGCATTTTATGTAACGTTCTTATCAGTACACACATACGTTACTCTCGTTCCTACCTCAGATTGTTGCCAACGTCACTCTCGTTTAAGGGAAAAGACATAACGTTAAGGTTTGAAAATGTCAAAGCCGGCCCCGGTGGAACGATGGTCTAAGCGATGGCTTCTGATCGTGGGTGTGCCGTAATTTTGTAGTAGAAATTGGTTCGAATCCCGGTGAAGCATCGATGTTGTGTCTGTCTCACGGCATTGGCTCTCTCCCTTCTCTGGAACCAGTGACCCTAAATTAGGGACGGGCGGCTGCTTATAGCCCATTGAGTAGCTCATGGTGGTCGTTAAACCCCGATTAAAACAAATGTCTAACAAGGGAAACTGTCGGACCTCCCGATGACAATCGTCAAGGAACGTTCTATGGTGGACAAGCATGGCACCAAAATAACAGGTGTGAAGTACGGCATTTTGCAAACGCTCGCAACCCCTAGAACATGGCTTATAACAGTGGAACACCCGCCTGTAATGAATGCAGCCATAAAGTGTCAAACAACATGTAAATGTGGGTGTGATGTGGTTGCGTGATACTGCGCATGCCTGGAAGGTGTCCTGCGTTGTGTACGTCAGTGACTGTTAAACGTGAGTAGTGTGAGACAGCGCACGGGCGTGTTCGTACGCATACAAATATTGTGTCGTGTGTTTTAAGAAAATGGCTTGTAACCCTCATGCTGTAGTAAAGATACTGGTGAACAAGTAATTCAGAAATACCAAGCGGACGACACGGCTCCAACTTACATCGACAGGCGAATTGCAAGGCAGTTGTATAATGTTTTGGGGCAATGTGTTATTGGAGGAGCTGACATGTTTGAAGGACAGACATTGTGGTATGATAGTCATGAAACGTTGGACACGTTATCTGAACATAGTGATACACCGGGTATTCCAGCACACAAAGTGCCAAGCAGTTCGAGTTCCTACGAACCATCACCCCCAAAGTGAAACGGAAAAGCATTCATGAACAGTTTTCCGGATAAACCATGCAAAGTGTCCATGACAATGTGAAAATCGCAAAGGAAACCGTTGCAGCAACTGCCCGTAAATACAAGATATCACCAGGAAAAGTGCGGCAAATAGTAACGGCTGTTGAGACTGGTGGTACGATGGAACACAAAATTGGGCACAGTCGCCAGCATATGTACACCAAATTCCAAGATGCGCGTAACATGGGACTCTCAATTCACTACTGGCATTTAAAGACGTGAGCGAAGGAAGCAGCTAACGCAATGGGTATCCCCAATTTTAAAGCCAGCCCATATTTCCTGCACAAATTCAAACGCCGCTATTAAATCTCATCACGCAAGATCACGAGGTTCGCTGCCAGGCCGGATGTTACCCTTGACACGGCCGTAAGGAACAGCGCATTGGAGTTTGTACGAGATGTTACGGACTACATTATCGACAATGCAATTGATGCCGACATGGTGTTCAATACAGACCAAACTTGATCTGAATACGAACTGACGTCAAACAGAACGTTATCATTGACTGCGGAGAAGACAACTGAAGCTGTTGTGCAATCCATTGCATCGACTACCCACTCCTATACCATTCAGGTGCTTATGTCCATGTCAGGGCGCCTTGCAAAGAAACTGTACAGCTGCTTTCAGGAAGCGGGTGGTAAGTTTGACAAACGTGTTTCCGAAACAGTACGACGTAACCAACCTCCAAATATAGAATGTGACTGCAGCCCCAGTGGTAAGATGTCCACAGCTCTCGTTCTGTCCTGGATGTGTAAGGCACTGGAACCAGAGCTAACAAGACCTTCCCTTCTCTTACTGGATTTGAGATCTGTTCAAACCGACACAAGTTTGCCAGCCAAAGCCTTCGGTGACAGGTACTTCAATTTGCACACAAAAATCATACCACTGAAAGCCACCAAATACTGCCAGCCCCTTGATGTGTATTTCTTTCGACAATACAAACTGTTTGCACGACGCATGAAAGAGTGCATACGTTCTGATGAGGTGCATGGCGTCAACCTGCATGACAGAATCTTCATTTTTAAGTTGCATTCATTTATGTACAACTAGTTGTGTGCACCACAGTACCAACCTATGCTTCGCTATTCGTGGAAGGCGACTGGATGCTTGCCACACGAAACGCCTCTTCCGTTCCGTAATGTGTTGGACATCAATTTTGCTGTGCGTGACATGTGCAACGCTGCTGACTGTGATTCCAGTGACGTTATTATCTGCTCGTGGTGCGAGATTCACCTTTGCTTGCAGCACTGCCTTCTCTCAACACATTACCATGACGTGAGGTGAGGTATGTATATGACATATTGCAACTTAATCGTGTTGCACATGGTCACTCTCAACATTTAGGTGCCTCATATCTAACAGGTAAATGTTGTTTGACACTTTATGGCTGCATACATTACAGGCGGGCGTCCCACTTTTATAAGACATGTTCTTTTTTTTTTTTTTTTTTTGATTGGAAGTTTAACGACCACCGTGAACAACCGAATAGGCTATAAGCAGTCGCGCGTCCCTAATTTAGGTCACTGGTTCCAAGGAAGGGAGAGAGCCAGTGTCGTAAGACAAACACAACATCTATGCCTCACTGCGATTCGAACCAGAACCCCTTTCAGACGAACGATCAGAGGACATCGCTTAGACCACTGTGCCACCGATGCGGCTAAGCCATGTTCTAGGGGTTACGGTTGATTGCGAAATGCTGTACTTCACACCTGTTACTTTGGTGTCATGCTTGTCCACCACAGAACGTTCCGTGACGATTGTCGTCGGGAGGTCCGATAGTTTCCCTGGTAAGAGAACAAACTCAAATTTACATAGAAAAAGAAACCCAAAAGGAAAGTTAAAATAGAATATACGTTACACTTGAACCGATACTCTCGGCCCGAGAACATAATGGAATCTTTTCGTATCAACATCAGTTTCGTCCAGAGTATTTTGTAGCACAAGACCTAGACGAAAACTCCGAAAGCCGTGTACAGGATGTGCATGAAAATCATACGTAACGAAATTTTTGCATTACCAACGATGACTGAAAAGTATCGGTCTGTTGGTAAGAAATTTTTGGCCGCTTTTGTAGACTTAGAGAAAGCTTACGACTCAGTAAACAGGATACTTCTGTGGAAGATCTTGAATAATTATGGTATAAATGGAAATCTACCTAAAAGTGTAAAAGCTATGTATGCGGAAGTACATCACGTGTGCGTGTGAATGATGACTCCCCGACAGGGCAGTGGTGTCAACGCTGGCTTCCGACTATTCGTCCGAGATGGGTCCGGTTTCGACTCTCGGTGAAGCATAGATGTTGTGATTGTTTTACGGCGCCAGCTCTCCCTTGTCTTGAACCAGTGTCCCTAAATCAGGGATGGGCAACTGCTTATAGCCACCGAGTTGCTCACTGTGGACGTTAAACCACACAGCCCTCTCAAAAAAATAGCTGCCTTAGAAGGATTTCACAGGATTGATGGGTACTGGAAAAGGTCGTGAATTGTTGGATGTGTGGGAAAGTGTAATTGTTTCTACTCTGAAGTATGGTCGTAAAACCTGGGTCCTGCAGAAGGGACATCGGATTGTCGTTTGTGCGCTGGAGAGATGCGTTAGTTTTGTGGCAACACGTTCTGATCATGTGAAGGAAAAGGATTTGTTACATATGTGTAATGTGAAAGGTAGAGACAAATATTCTGAGGTGGTTTGCCAGATTGAAAGACTAAGGGGTGACATACTTATTAAGAGAATTCATTCAACTAAAGTGGTAGGAAGGAAATGTAAATGGCTAGGGAAGTCATGGGAGGACAAAATTCAAGAATGTCTGCTTGAAAAAAGGTAATAAGTAAGAAATACAAAGGTCTTGTGTGTGACGTATGATGGGTGTTTGTGAAGCTCGAGTTGTATGCCGAAATCGCTGTAAATCGAGACATTTGATATATCAGCAGTATATAAAGTCTAGCACCAGCAGTTTTAACCCTTAATCTGGTAAATGAGCTTTCTCTGAGAAGGTAACCTCTGAATTGCTTAGAGGAGTTTAAGGATTTGTATATCCCATACTATTAAAGGAGCAATTCTTGTATCTATGTAAATTTTATTTTGAAAACGGCTCTAAGGATTTTGATGAAAGTGGTTAACCTACCGTTTTCTGGTACTAAAAATCGATTTAGCTTGATCTCCACTTTGGAAAAATTATTTTACTGGGTTAAATAAACACTCCGAGTTACCACGTTTTTAGTGTCATGGCGTTGTCCTATTAATGTTTCCCATGCTTAGAAATCTTATGACGTCACACTCTCGTGATCGAGATGTTGGCGCACGGTCACGCCATCTGCCTAATTACATCACGCTTTGTGTGTGTGGATCCTATTAAAGTTTTATGACGTCACACTCTCGCGACCATCTGCCTCATTACGTCACGCGTTGTGTGCGTATTACGCATTACTTCTATTTTCTTCTAGAACAAAAAGTGAGTTGTGCCAGCTGCTTGGAGATGATGCGTAGTACAGTATAAGCAGCGGAACGCTGATTTCGTGCGTTATTCCCTTCAAAAGGGAAACTGTATACATTATTTTTTTTTGTTACATTTTTGAATAGTCATTTGATGACGAGCGTATCAGCTGTGCTGAAATATGATTAGTTTATTTTTATTAAGTACTATTAATAGAGTGTCACGTGGATGGCAAACTTGCCTATGAAAAAATCTGTGGAAGTTATCCCGACAATGAAGGACTTAAACACCTCAGCCAAATATCTACAAAATATAATTCGATGAAGAACCCCGTGTTAACATTTATTGTTTGGTGTTTCATGTTCGGAAGTAATAAAAACAATTTAAAAAAATTCTTACTCTAACACAAATAAAAAATTATCATTCATCTTTGTTTTGTTGTTTATTCTAAATTAATTTGTCTCTAATTCGTCTATCATTATTAATCTTGATGGTTTAGATTTAGCATTATGATACTTAGAAATAACATATCAAAATATAATTTTTTTATGCCCTCATCTCCCTTTTAACCGAGCGATGCTCGATGTTCCTGATATTATGTATAAAAATCAGTTCATCACATCGTTGGCTTGGATATTTCCTAGATTGGTGCATCTCGTAGGAAAGAAATAATATATCGAGCAGCCTCTCTGCATTGCTCACAAAAGAAATACTCTCAGAGTCCTTTGCCAATGTATCCTTTACTGAAGGAATAAACTGTCGAAGTGTCAGGTCATGCATTCCTTAAGAAAAAAACGTGCTTCGGAACCTTTTTTCATAAGAAAATAATCTTTACTTATTGATATGTATCTTTGTATATCACTTCTTACTCATGTGACGGCGGCATCGAAAGTGCTGGTATATATGGCTTTACATCTACGGATTCTGTTTTTGAAAATATTTTTCGATTTATTTATATTTTTTGTATCTGTGCATCTACACATCAGCATATTTCCCCATTTGAACTCTTACTTCATTGACATACGCGGTTTCAGTTCATAAATGAGGCGTATCATTACACTTGCAGATGGCGGAGCATATCGGACATGTTTTCCCACATTATGAGGGTATGTAGGGTAGTTTTGCCATTTCTCACTGGCCGGCATGGCACAAGCAAAAGAAGAAGAAAGAGAAAAAGAAAATGTTTTTTTCTCTCGCTCTCTCTCCCTTTATCGTTCATCTTCACGCCAACTTAGGCTTAGTCTACCATAGAAACCCTTGACCTGGCGGAAACTCTTGCTCTCTACAAGCCTTCATCTGCTGTAGTAATTAGGTAAACTGATGAATAAATCACTGCTGTTGAAATAACACGGTCCGGTGTATCCAAATCCGGGTCTACATGCTCAGGTCTTAAAGCCAATTGGCGTAATTTTTCCGCCTGGGTAATGATCAAATTTATCGAAATCATTAAAAGGAAAAAGTAGGAAACTAGTCTGAGAATCACAACGTTAAGTGCAATCAGCTTTAAATTTATTTTAAAGGAACCATATCGGCCATTATATTCATGGCGTTACAGTTCTATAACACGATACAACATCCTGTAAGAATTATGGTAGATGAAAGCGTGAAATTTTTCAGGACTTTTCTGTTTACAGTTTGTTTTTGTTTTTTTTAGTTTAAGAGCATCTAAAGCCACAAAACATTTTTCAACATTATTTGATTAAACGTAGGCTCCGAATATGCTGGTGCTCAGAGAATTGAGCATCCCTCAAAATTATTTCACGGGTCCTGAGCACCCATCAGAGTCATTGATGCTATGTATCTTTTTCCGAAGCAGTGAAGCAAATCCCTTGCATAAAATTTGGATGTAACGAAAATGGGTAACGGAAGTAGTCAAAACCATTGTTGAAATCTGATTTTTGGATCCTTTCTCATGAAGTGACACAACAATAGTTAATTTCATTATTACTCAACAATGTATTCCACTAAACTGTCGCCGAACATTATGCCATCACGTTTTATGTAAATCTCATTGCAATCTGCGTAAATTACTAGAACCAAATACTAAATGTGATAAAAGCCATTACGAAAATGTATTTTAGATGATATAAAAAAAAAGGTGCGTCGTAGAGAAATTTAGCTCGCTCTCGACCCTCTCCCCTCCCAAGGAGGTTACCTTCTTTTGATGTGAGCTTCAAAATGATGTATAACCCGATGGGGTGTAACCTGTAGATGTCCTAGACTAAAAATTACCGTTCCAAGTCACTAGCACACCTGCGATTCAGCTTTTCTTTCCATCTTGAGGTCAGATTTTAGGTTGCTAATGCACAGATGGAGTTTCGCATCTGCATCGTATTTGATCGCTGTCAGTGTCGTTTCTTACTTTCGTCTAAATCTAAATAATACGAGTGTTGTACCGAAAGAAATGCAAAAGTGGGCATGCATAACTTTTTTATTAACTTACAGAGGTCGTTCAACTTGAGCATGTTGGCAGAGTAACTCTTCCTCTATAGTAAACCTTCTTCATTGCAGATTTAAAGGAGAGAAGGGTAGAAGTCTGCTCTGATCTGCTGGAAGCGTTTGAAGCCAATGAAGGCAATTTCTACCGATCTGGTGACAGGGGATGAAATGTGGGCGTATGTTTGTAATCCGGAAACGAAGAATCAATCCATGGAATGGCGTCATACATCTTCCCCAATGCCTGAGAAGTTCAAGAGCCGGCGATCAGCACAGAAAGGCATGATGACTGGTTTTTTTTTGTTGCTTTTTTTGAGGGGGGTTGACATGGGCATCATTT
Organism: Macrothele yani; assembly: GCA_039090855.1. NCBI lineage: Eukaryota > Metazoa > Arthropoda > Arachnida > Araneae > Macrothelidae > Macrothele > Macrothele yani. The sequence goes on from CM077029.1 coordinate 62,963,390, forward strand.
CCCTTGATTTTCTGGAACGTGGCGGTACCGTGACCAGCGAGCGGTGCATTAAGACACTCAAGAAGCTTAGAGAAGCCATAAGGAGCAGGAGACCGAACAAGAATCTGAAAAGGATTCACATTCACCATGACAGTGCGAGACCACACTTATCATTGGCAACAAATCAAGCGATCAGAAAATTAGGTTTGGTCGGTGGTACCCCCCACCCTCCCCCCTCTCCACCGTACAGCCTCGATCTGGCGCCCTCGGACTTCTATTTGCTCTGTCCAATGAAAAACAGTCTTCGGGAACAACGATTTGATGAGATGACACAGACGAGGTGAAAGTGGCTGTGAAGAAGTGTCCACGCCTGAATTTTTTCAAAGAGGATTCGAGAGTTGGGTTCAACGATGGCGCAAATGCATCGCTTGTTATGGAGACTATTTTGAGTAGTACCTTTGTATAGAGAAAGAGTTACTCTATCAACATGCGCAATTTAAGCGACCTCTGTCAGTTAATAAAAAAGTTATGCCCACTTTTGCATTACTTTCGGTACAACCCTCGTATATAATAATAATAATAATAATAATAATAATAATAATAATAATAATTTCGAATTTAAACCAATCAGCACCTAGAACATAATGCACCAGATATAACAGTCATAGAAAATTGGAAAGTCTGGATAATTGATATAGCGATTCCTGGAGATGCCAGGGTTGATGAAAAAGAACTGAAAAAAATGACTAAATGTAGAGACCTGGCCATAGAAGTTACCCGATTATGGACTAAACACATAACGGGAGTCCCCATTGTGATCGGGACACTTGGAGAAATGTCAAAAAATTTTGTGAATCATTTTGAAAAATTGCAGCTTTTTGATATACGACCTGCAGAATTGCAGAAGACATCGTATATTTTACGCCGATTATTGACTGATACCTAGGTCTCCGGTGTAAACTCGTATCAGCTCCAGTCAATGATAATATTATTTATTTTGTTTATCATAGGCTGTGTTCCCGTGTATTTCGAATAAAGAAGACAATAATAATAATAATAATAATAAACATTGTTTTTGAAAACCTAAACAGTGGAAATACTTACTATTGCCGCCGTTATAGTTAAGTAAATATTTACTTTTGTAACTCACATATCTTCTTTCATTAGTTTTACGACAACTTTGATCAATCCAGTGACGCAAATAAATGCAGCGTGTTGTATGTAAATAAATGAATACTCTCGAATCACTCGTTTTATTTCACACCCACAAAGGTTTTAGCATGCGAAAGATGCATAGCAAACACTATCCTACAAAGAGTACTAGGGTACTCTGCCGATTTTTTCTTTAATCTAAAAGGGAGAATACTCGATATATTTTAAAAGTAAATCCGAATTGTAAGAAATGATCAAATCTCAGGAGCGGATGTAAATCTCGCTCTTTCCCTTTTTTAGCACGTCTTTTGTAAAAAAAATACCGTGCTTATGTTACCGGTTTGTCCGTCCGTCCGTCCGCCTGTACCCACAATATCCCTGCAACTATTAGTCCGATTTGAAAAATTATTTTTGCATTGGGAAGCCTGAAATATGCGAAGGATGATCCTTCATTTCGCTTTTTTTTTTATGATCTACAATTTCGCCGCTAAAAGGCGTAAATGCAGATGATGTCGAATTCAAAAATACGTTTTATTCCACATATTTGCTTCTAAACATCCGATTGAAAAAATTCTTTAATCTTTCGATTCCATTTATGTCGAAGAGTATTTTAGATATAGTTACTTTTTTCAAATTACGCATAGATTTCCGCTAGGGGGCGTAAAAGTAAATTACATTTTTCTCGATAACTCTTCTTCTAAAACTCCGATTTGAAAACTTTTCTTCAGCGGATACACCTCCTGATGAAAAATCTTTTGCATACAATTTTTAATTTTTGGTAAATAATACTTTGGCAACCAGGGGGCGTAAGTGTTAATATTTGCTTCTGATATATTAGCCATAAAATCTGAGCTTCTAAGATATCAATTGAAAAAATTATTTCGTGGACTAATGCCACTCACATTGATAAACCTTTTCAGAATATTTTCTTCTTAAAATAATTCTCAGTTTCTCCGCCAGGGGGCGTACATGTTAATCTTATTTTTGTCAATATCTCTACTTCTCTACTTCTAGGAGTCCGATTTGAAAAATTCCTTCTTTGTTGACTAGTATTTCCAGTGTGACATGTTTTTCATATAATTTCAAAATTTTCAAGTAATTCATAGACTTTCCGCTAGGTGGCGTAAAGGTAAATTGCCTCCCCCCTATATCTCTGATTCTAAATCTCCGATTTGAAAAATTCTTTCTGCACCGGATACAGCTCCTGATGGGAAATCCTTTACACATAATTTCTAATTTTTGTAAAAAATGGTTTGGCTACCAGGTGGCGTAAGTCTTAATTTCCGCTTCTGATCTATTTGCAGTAAAAATGAGCTTCTAAAATCTCGATTGAAAAAAAGGTCGTTTGTTGACCGATACTATTCATGTCGACAAACCTTTTAGGACTATTTCCTTCTTGAAATAATTAATGGTTTCTACGCCAGGGGGCGTAGATGTATATCTTATTTTTGTCAATATCTCTACTTCTAGGAGTCCGATTTGAAAAATTCCTTCTTTGTTGGATAGTGTTTCCAATGCGAAATGCGTTTCCTATAAATTCAAAATTTTCAAGTAAATCATAGACTTTCCGTTACGGGGCACAAAGGTAAATTGCGTTATTTCTGCTTCTAAGACTCCTATTTGAAAACTTTTTCCTGTATCGCATACAAGACCTGATGGAAAATATTTTTCAAATAATTTCTAATGTTTGGTAAAGAATGATTTGGCCACCAGAGGCATAAGTGTTAATTTCTGCTCCTGATGTATTTGTAGCAAAATTTAGGCTCCTGAAAACTCGAATAATTTTTTTTTTTCCTTGGAACGATAGAGCTCATATGGAAAAACCTTTTGAGAATACTTTGTTTCTAAAATAATGCATGGTTTTTCTACCAGGGGACGTAAAGTCACATCTTGTTTTTGTCGATATCTCTGTTTCTAAGAGTCCGATTTGAAAAATTATTTCTGTGTTGGAGAGCGTTTCCGGTGCGAAATGTTTCTCATATAAATTCATGGTTTTCCCACCAGGGGACGTAAAGTCACATCTTATTTTTGTCGATATCTCTGTTTCTAAGAGTCCGATTTGAAAAATTATTTCTGTGTTGGAGAGCGTTTCCGGTGCGAAATGCTTCTCATATAAATTCATGTTTTTCTTAACGCACAAGTCTGCAAATAGAGAGCGTAAGCTCACGATTCCGTTTACAGCAATATCTGAGGGATAAAAAACCCGATTGAAAAACTTCTTTCTTCCATCAGATAATATTGTTTTCTAGACCGGTTCCATTCACTTTGAACAGCTTTGACAAATTTAATTTACGTCAGAACGGATTCAAAAGACGTGCTTATTACACCCGAAAATTCGGTGTCATCTTTCTTGTTTTTTTTTTTTTTGTTGTTGTTTTGTTTTTCATGTGGCAGACGCAGTCATGTGGCTTAATCCGTATAAAAGACGCCGCAGTTTTCAATGATTGTTACGAATCCAAAATGCGCCATTACTCAAGATATATGGGGACATAAATCCCAAGAAAATGTCGATTACATACATCTCGCCAGAGCGAATACGCTCCGCTTTTCCTATTTTGATAAGACCTCTGTTAAGATCGTCACAGGATGCTTGTTACATGATGACAGCTGATATCTAACACAGATTTACAGCTTCGGTTTTCCGTAATTCAAAACAAAAATGCTGACAGTTTAAAACCGCTGATCCCCCTTAAAGTAAAGCTTGCATTCGTGAATACAAGCCGACCTGATTCATATCATGTCAACAGAGGAACGGCAAAGAAAATTTAAATCCGATTCCATTTCTTTCGGGAAATTCCGCCTCCGATGTGTATCTGTTGTGCTCGTTCGTCGCGCATGAAATGCTCGTAAAACATCATCCCTTAACTTAAGTATATCCATATTTTTAGCGTGACGAGTCACATTTCGGTATCTACCTTTCTTAATTCGCGGGCCACCGAGCAAATTTTCGAATATATGTAATCCATTATTTAGAGAAACAATCCAAACAAAAAGTGAAAGAAAACAACAACCGAGAAATACGCAGTTACAATCAAAGAAATTCGAATCAGATTATTAGCTTACTTTTTCTTCATTGTATTGAGCCTTGAGCTCTTATTTATTTACTACATTTTTTTGTTAGCACGTCTTTCGTAAAAAAAAAAAAAGGGACGTGCTTATATTAACACTTTGTCCGGTGTCCGTCTGTGGACACTATATCTCCGAATATATTAATCCGATTTGAAAAATTCCCCTTACCTTTGAAACCAAAAAATATGAGAACGATGATCTTTGAGTTCAGCTTTTCTTCCGGCACACAGCTTTGCCACTAGAGGGCGTAAGTGCAGGTGCTATCAATTCAAAATACATTTTATCGCATATTATTGTTTTCAAACATCTGACCAAAAAAATTCTTTCTTCTTTTCGATACCATTTATAACGAAGACTAATTTGATCACCGCTTCTTTTTCAAGGCGTACAGGTAAATTGGAATTTCCGCCATGATCGATTTGAAAAATTATTTTTGGATCGAATAGATTTCCTCGTGCAAAATGTTCTGCATACAATTCGGAAATTTTGGTAAAGCACGGTTTTGCCACTAGGGGGCGCAAATGCATTTTTCTGTTTCTGATGTATTTGCAGCAATATCTGCAGTTCTGAAAACTTGATTGAAAAAATACTTTTGTGCTCAAATACCACTCACTGCGAAAAACTTTTACAAAGTATTTTCTGCTTAAAATAATGCATAGTTTTTCCGCCATGGGGTGTAGATGAGTTCCTTAATTTTCTCGATATCTGTGCTTCTAACAGTCCGTTTTGAGAAATTCTTTCTTTGACCGAAAGTGTTTCTGATGCAAAATGTTTTGCATATAATTTTAGAATTTTCTGAACGTACGATTTAGCCACCAGAGGGCATAAGTTCACGTTTGTGTTTACAGAATATTTACAGAAATATCTGCGCTTCTAAAATCCCGATTAAGAAAATCCATTTTCAGTCAGATACTACTAACTACATAAAATATTTGTAGGCATTTCCTTCCCGAAATAAGGCGAAATTTCCCCGTCAGTGGCGCAAATGTTTAATATATTTTTCTCGATATCTCTGCTTTTCAAAAGCCCGATTTAAATAATTATTTTAACACGGGATACCATTTATCTTGTGGAATACTTTGCCTGCCCTCGTGGATTTTTTAATTTCACAGTTCTGGCGCTAGGTGGTGTCAGTGTGCATTTATTTTTGCAGCTTATCTCCGTCTTAAAAATCCTATTGAAAAAAATTTTTTTTTACTGTGTGCCTTTTGCTACAATAAAGATCGGGAGCGTTACCCTTATTAAATAACGCAGTTTTTCCGCTAAGGCGCATAAATGCCATAACCTCTTTTTCGCTATCGTTGCTTCCAGGAGACGTATTTAAAAAATTCCTTTTCCTTAACATAGCTTTTGCTATGAAAAATAGCTTTCGCATATCTTCTACCTTATCATTATTCTAAATGCTTCCACTAAGTGGCGTAAATTTATATCATGTTTTCCTCTCTCTTCTTCTAACTGTTCAATTTGAAAACCCCTTCGTCTCTGATATCTTCCTTCATCTAATTTGAAAATTTTTGTGTACAGTTTATTAATTTTCGTAACATACTTTTCATCCACTAGTGGAAGAAACTAGCTATTTCTAATGTTTCATCGATTGTAAAAATCCATTGATTTTTCTTTTTTTTTAAAGGGTTCCGTTGACAATGAATGTCTTCGAAATATTTCCTCATTACAACCCAAAATTCCCTGCCGTCTTTCTTGTTTGAACAATTGGCTGCAAAAGTCAAAATGATGATCACATTTTAAAAGGCCGGTATTATTCGAAGTAAGTTTCTCTATAACTTAAAGTAGGGGTCTTCAACCGGGGCCCGTGGGCCATGGTTGGCCCGCTGACGATATTTCCGTGGCCCTCCGAGCCTATTCACATCAACTAATCAAACATTCTATCAGGACCAGAATTTCGGCATTTCGTTTGGAAGAGCAAGTTTTATATATATATTCCGAAATTCACAATGGGGAATAAATACAATGTTTGTGGGACGGGGTGGTAGATTGAGTTTCCAAAAAATGACGATGACTGATAATATTAGTAATTTTGTGATTTTCAAAACATAATTTACCATAAAATTTTAAGTTACGCAATTTAACGAAATACAATTATTACGATCTATTGGGATCTTAAACACCGCCTGCTAGTGTCCGGAAGAAGTGAAAAGTGTTTGCTAGTGTCAGTTCCCTTTTTGCAGCCAATGCATTCTATTCCCCAAAATTGCCACTATCCTATTAAGAGGAATGGATGCTAGGAACAGATTGTTTGCGCGACCCTGAGGTTAAGAAGGGAGCAGGTGGACGTACACGGCCGCATCAGAATAGTATGACCACCCTCGGAATCACAGTATACCCCCCTCTCCCAGGCGCGTCACAGAGTGCACGTGACAAAGTCGACCACACGGAGATATAAGCTGCCGGCCAGCCATTGTGCGTCCCGTGAGCAAAATGGGCAGAAGTAGTGATTTGACGGACATTCAAAAAGGAATGATCATCGGCTACCGCGCCAAGGGTGGAAGCATTTCAGAAACAGCAGACTTCGTGGGCTGTTCGCGAGGTGCTGTAGTAAGGGTGTACCAAGAATGGACCGCTGGCACAGCGAGTACCTCATGACGTCATAACTGTGGAGCACCAAACGCCATCGACCTCGAGAACGTCGCCTCCGTCAACTGCTAAAGGCCAATCGACGCGCAACAGTGCAGCAATTGACCACCCAAATGAACGATGAGGCACCCAGGTACGTGTCCATGATAACAGTAGAGAGAAACCTGTTACGCATGGGTCTCTGGAGTCGACGTCGCGTCAAGACGCCCAGGTTAACCCAGGTCCATCGGCAACGACGCCTGCAGTTCGCATGGGATTACCGTCATTGGAAGAGTGGAAAGAAGTTGACTTCTCCAACGAATCGAGGTTTTTACTTCACAGAAGTGACGGGCAGTGGCGGATATGAAGTCAGACACACGAGAATTAACACCCGGACACACTTGTCGGTCACGTGCGGGCCGGCGTTGGCAGTGTACATGTTTGGGGGATGTTATCCTGGTGTGACCTGGAATCTCTGGTACCAATGTATGGGTTCCTGAACGCTAATGTCTACCTGTCCATCCTCGCTAACCGCGTACAGCCCTTCATGTTTCACGTTTACCCTGGGGTTGATGGTATCTACTAACAGGACAATAAGCCGTGTCACGTCACTAAGGGGGTTCGTGAATGGTTCTAGAAACACGACAGCGATGTCTCCGTTCTGCCTTGGCCGGCGAAATTGCCCGACTTCAATCCCATAAAGCACTTGTGGAACTATTTGGATTCCCAGGTTCCACGTGCTGACCCAAAACGACGTCATCTCTGGTATCTCCGTGCTATGTTTCAGTCAAAATGGGCACGTGGGCATCTGGTAACCTACCAGGGCCTCATTGCGTCCATGCCACGCCGTCTCGCCGCTGTAATCCGTGCCAAGGATGGTTATTTTCATTATTAGGCAGGTGGTCATACCATTCTGGTACGACTGTGTAAAGCTAGCGATTGGTTGGCGATAAGAGGGGCGTCGAGTAATTGACCTGAGCCGAGTGAAACACTTCAGTCAGCAAACGCGTTTGGTCTTTGAATGCGTGCGCATTGGCGAGCTATGATGGCAAGAGGAGGAAAGTTAGAGACAACCAGCGATTTTTATAAAGAAAAGCCGTCATCATCATTACTTTTTTGCTGAGCATATGAACAAGGCAGCTTTACCTTACTTGCAATAAGAGCGTTGCAGTAATGAAAGAATAAAACAACAACAGGTGTTATGATACGCAGCACAGTACGAAATATTCCGGATTGGAGGGACATTTCCGGAACGAAGAAGTTAATGAATTAAAAGACAAGCTAAATTACCAGCAGTCGTTATTCTCCAAGGTAAATAAGTAGTCTGTAAACAGTGTCTGCGTTAGCTACACGATAGCAGAAGAAATTGCAAATCGTAGAAATTCCTTTGTTGACGGAAAGTTCGTGAAAGAATGTCTTTAATGTGCTGTTGATGTACTTTGCGAGTCGCTGGCTCAAGTTGTTTCGCACATTACCTTTCCTTGTTGTGACAGTAGCGACACGCGTGGTGGATCTATTCAGCAATTTAAAATCCAAGTGCAAGGGGTTTGTGCTTTATTCTGTAGCGATGGATGAATCCACAGATTAAACCAGTACTGGACAAGTAGCCGTTTTCATTCATGGCGTTGACAGAAACTTCACGATTGTAGAGGATTAGTCAATGTTGTTGCTCTTAAAAACACGACACGAACTTCAGATTTGTATTCAAGTCTAAGAGATACCTTGGCTAAGAGTGAGTTAGACATGAGCAACGTATCTGCCATAACCACAGATGGTGCGCCTGCTATGTCCGAAAGAAGGAAGGAGTGAAAACTTTAATGAAACCTGACGTGAAGGAGTGCGGCGATACTAAGATGACGGCTTTCCACTGCATCATCCATCAAGAAAGTTTGGGTGCGAAGTCTTTCTCAATATATATTAAGATAATATAACGTAGTTTGTCACAAATATTTATTTTTTCAAGTCGACCATGGTTTCGCTGGGTATTGACCTACCTTCATCAGGACATGGGATAAAAGATTGCCGTCTTATGCACGATTAAAATAACTATAAAAGTTAAAAAAGAACTGATGTTCCTGTACACACCAGAAGTGGTGAAAATAATCTAAATGACAGATTAAAACAACATAACAACGATCATCAAGACGATTTTTTGCTGCGTATTGACCTAGTTTCATCAGGATCATTCGTCCGGATGAAACTAGTTCAATACCCATCGAAACCATGGTCTACTTGAAAAAATAAATATTTGTGGCAAACTACGGTGTATTATCTTAATATGTATAATCGTCAGAAGACTGTAGTCTTCGAGATGAAGAGTATTTCTCAATCTTTGAACATGTGATAACTATTGTTGTGAAGGTGGTGAATTTTATCCGGTCGAAAAGTAGGAAATTTCAAAAGTTTTTTGAGCGATCTGGAAGCTGAACATGGTGACGTTGCATATTACGCGGAAGTATGTTGATTGAGCCGCTGGAAGATGCTTCAGCACTTTTTGTTTTTCTTTGAAGGACGAAGTTCAACAATCCATGGAATCCATAGGAAAGCACGTTATTTTAAATACACCAGACGGTGAATTCTCAAGAAACGCTTATAGCGTAGTAAATCCGTTTATTTTCGTGGTGTAACACGTATAAAGATTTGCCAAGCTTTCGCTCCCCACTGGGAGGCTTTTTCAAGGCAATATAAAATGCAGGGAATTAGAACACTCAATACACAAAGATGATTTTTTGAAAATAACATGGGTGACATCACGAGCATATTACATGAATTTTTGTCACATAACCATACGGCGCGCGGCGATGTATTTCCATCTTTTAATAACGCATGCCAAACCATTGGTAGTTCAGTAGAGACCATATCATTGCATGCTAGTTTGCTGGAGAGGATTTCGATTGTTTCCCTGATGGCAGTCTCTTTAAAGTTCGTGTAATGGACAATTCTTCTGATACTATTCCATACAGGAGCGGCTGAGCAATGCATGACTTCTCTGGACAGGGCTGTGTTCCGCATGTCCTGATTGACACTTCGCAGAACACGTGTTTCCTGTCATTGAGGAAAAAATATATTCCTCCAATCCGATTGGAAGTTAATATTTTGTCGATTAAGGACCAGCAGGATTGTCAGTCAAAAATATCACTAGGGGCGGCAAAGCCAATCTTTGCTTGGGACCAGCTAAGGCCGGGTCAGATAAATGTTGTTCTGAAGACAACTCGACAGAGTAATCCTGAAGTTTTTGTTCAAGGCATATTTATCAAGGAAAGAAATGTAGCGCAAGAACAGGATGAAGTGTTGCTTTCCAAACAGAGAATAATTTTATTTAACGTTGTTTTTTGCAACGAAGAATTTGACTTTGCAAGTGGTTTTTCCTTAAAACTCCACAAAACTGTACGAGATTTTCCCATACTCCAAAGACTAGGAGAACCAGGTGTTCATGATTGCATCGGGTAAATTCGGATGTATTATCTAAGACTAATTGCAAAACTAGAGGATTTGTAATTTATAAATCTTCATTAATTAATTTGAAGAAAATTAGAAGACACCTCAAGGCAGAACTCGACACTTTTCCAATCTAAGAAATATATCAGGGGCCTTCAACGTGCGAGTACTCGCGTAATATTCCCATCCGAAGTTTATAAAGGAAAAAAACTCTTCTTCTTACAACCCATCTATAACAACGCAACATTTTAAGCTTTCATACTGTTCTCTTCCATGGTGTAAAAATGTGAAGACATTTGGTTGTTATTTTTTTAGAGGTTGAGGGCTTTACCAACCCTCATGAAGGATACATGCAGCTATAGCAAGTTGTTTGTCACTTATTTGGAGTCAACTGGTTCTTCTAGCGAATAGCCAGAGACCAGCGCTTCTAACCACTCTCCCGCCGGAAAGACTTTGAAGTTCTGCCTAGTAAAAAACAAATCACGTGGAACTTGGTCTTGGTATGAACAAATGATAGTTTAATGATGCAATAATAATTTTTCATTTCTTTATTTTTAATTTTGTTTAAAATATTTTGTTTCTCACTTCTAAATTTGGTATTCCTTTCTCCTAATCACCCTGAGAACCTACTAGCAGAATAAACGCAATACACAAGCCTCCCCCAAGGATTGAGCCCAGTGAACAAAATACTTCCATATTACGTACAGCATAAAAGAAAATGTATTTATTTTTTTATTTATTTTATCTATTTATTTTAATTTTCTTTGCCACACTACACCATTCACCACACAATCAAATCACAGATACAATTTCTGTACAAAAAACATGCAAATACAAATATTATACATATATTGAAAAGTATAAATGAAGTAATAGGAAATACAAAAACACGTATGATAACATGAATAATTTTGTTTTTAGTTTGAGTAAATTGAAGCACCACTATAGGTTCTTAAACAAATCAGTGCGGTGCACTGTGATTGTGACAAGGGAACCAGGGAAAAAATCTAACAATAGCCTGACGCCCCCCCCCCCCCAAAAAAAGAATCTAAATAGTCAAGCCAAAGAACAATTTAACCATTCTGCAGTAAACTAAAGTTATAATACGTAATATACAACCAATCGCTAATCAACCATTAATTTTGAAGGTCTTTAGTTGTTTTTTGAATACCGAAAAGTGTGTAATCGTCTTGATTCGAAGCGGCAACCCATTCCAGGACCTAGGGCAGGTCAAGTTAATATTATTAAATAATAAATTAGTACGCGCTCTAGGTATTAAAAAACTAGTATTTCCATGGTAAGTAAATAAAATTAAAGAACGTCCGCTTGTTTACACATTTAACGAAAACGAAAGGCAATGCGCCGTCATTTTCATTGATGTTTTAAAATGGAAAAAGAAAGACGTCGAGGAATTTTCAGCAGGGGAGATCTCTCCATAAAGCTTGAAATGAAGTGAAGAAGATACGGCGAGCTGACATCAAAGCAGCCGCTGCCAGTTACGCCATCGGTCAAGTGAGGCGAAAATCTCGCTTCAGAACACCAGAGGCAGTAGACTGTGTACATGAGCTCACCACCTTCATTATCTCTATCATTCATTCATTCAAAAAGACTGAAAAATCTGTTGCCGTGGGCACAGCTATTTCGCAGAGACAATGTGAGTAAAACTTCATTTCTCTCTCAGCTTAACAGCTATTCCGCATGTTTTCTTCTAATGAACTATGAAGAAACCTCCTTGAATTCTTAAATGTGTTCCCATGATAAAACATTTTTAGGTACCGCTGTCGGATTTTCTAAATACTCAGTTTTTCTATCTCATCATATACATACATTAGGGCACCCTTTATGTACAGCACAGGATCTCATACTCGTACATACACTCACGGACAATGAAATTGGCGCACCAAGAAGGAAGTATCGGATTGAACTGAAATTTTATGGACGTAATGATACAGATGAGTGATACACATGATGGCAAAAACAGAGCTGTAGGACAATTACAGAGAGATATGTGGCACGCAGTCCGGTCATCTTTAATAGCGCGTCGCACCGACTCGTGGGGAGATGCCTGCTGCAATACGGTCCGGCATGGAGGCGAACAGATGCCTGATGATGTCCTGCGACAGACTGGCCCACACATTATAACGAAGTAAATTTCTCCGTCATTTCTGTCCACGCCAGGATTCGAACCCGGATCCCTTCATTCCGGAATAAGTCACTCTACCAATTGAGCTACGCGGACGTTTTATTCTGATTCCTATCTGCCTTTATGTCGTGTGCGTCCTTCTGGCAGGTACGTCACATCTCCTGGTACGTTACAACATGTTGGACGGTGTGCTTCAAATCCCGGATAGTGCGCCACGGCGGCAACTGGCATTTCAACTGGTTCCACACATGCTCGATAGAGAACATGTCAGGGGAGCGGGCTGGCCATGGAAGTGTCTGGACATGACGCAGGCACTCCTGGCCAACCTGAGTAGTGTGCGTGCGGGCATTATGCTGCTGGTGTAGCGCACCGCGAATCCAGGCCAGGAATGGGAGCACACGGTGCCGTAGAATCTCATCCACATACCGCTGACATGTCAATGACTCACGTACCACTATTACAGCTGATCGGCTATCGTAGGCAATGGCTCCCCAAACCATAATGCCTGCAGTGGAGGAGGTGTGGCGCTCGATAGCGAGGTTGGGATTGTGCCGTTGACCCGGAGACCTCCACACCCGGACAGGATGATCACCTGTCCTCAAAACGAAGCGGCACTCATTGCTAAACACCACACGTCGCCAGTCTTGGCGTTCCACGTCGCTCTGGCCTGGCACCACTGTGAACTGAGCCGGCGATTTTCAGGTCTTAATGGCAGCACACGTAATGGGCGTTGGGATTCCTTCCGCGAGGCGTCGGGAAATGGTTCGTGGGAACACAGGAGCCTCTACATCTGCCTGTATAGTGAACCGGGTCCCCGTTGGATCCGTTCGTGTGCACAAACGGATCCCATGGGGACTCGATCCTGTCTATCGGTGGTCTTCCTGGTCCGTCCGGAGTCGCTCCGCCGTGTGGCAGTGCCGTCACGTGTCCACGGCTTCCAACAACACAGTCGGACGGTATGGTCAGAACGATCCACGTGGCGGGCTATACTGCTCGCCGACAATCCTGCGGTTTTCAGCCCGATGATCAGGCCTCTCTCAAAGTCCGTTAGTTGTGTAAATCGACGTCTCTGGCGTCTACCCGGCATTCTTATCACTGCACTCTTGCTTGCGTCGGCCGGTGCTTTTCGCTTTCATGGGACATCGACTACACGCCGGTTTATAAGGCTGTCGGTTCGTGCTTGCAGCTCCACCACAGGGTGTACGGTTATGCGCACTCACACCAAACGTGGATCGTTTGCGTACCAGTACGCACTCTAGGTATCTGCAAAGTTTCGCGGTTGTAACATGTTTTCTTCTAGGTGAGCGAAATTCATTGTCCGTGAGTGTATATACACGCATTAGGGCATTTTTTTTATTCACAGGATAGAATATCAAACTTATTGTGTATCATAGAACTCATTGTTGGGCACAATGCCTGATTAAAACAGCCGGGGACCTTAGGATGAGTGTGCCGTATACATACGGGACCTCTGTGCTTACGGCACCCAGTTCTATAAAAGTTTAAAGAATATCAAAGTCTGGTGCCGACTGTTAATTGATTTTTTTTCTAAAATTTTACCCCATTTCGTATGACTTTAGTCAAAATCTGCCGAAAAGGTGAAGTTAAAATGCACAGTTATCCATATTTCGAAATTAAATTTTACCTGTGAACAAAACACTAGCAGCCTCAATGCATAATTCAAATTTTATCTGTTTTGACAAGCACAGTATCTCTGTTTTTCATTAACGCATTTGACAAAGGAAAAAATAACTGTGCTTTTATTGTGTGACTGCGGTTAACTTAATATTTAACGGGGAATAAAATAGGACTGGTGATTTCTAATTTACATCTGCAACATTAACACCGCACATAACTGATCCGAAAACTGGAATGTAATGTTATCACAAATTTGTGTAATTTACTTGAATTTGAATTTATTGAATTTATTGAATATTCTGTCATACATTACAATAATACTATACATGACAAAGTTTAACACAAACAATACATCATCACAATAAGACTGTACTAAGTAGCTAATCAAAACAAAACACAATGTCAGTAATTTATCCTTAATATGTCATTACCTAATTACAATAAACATACTATTAACTACAATTTAATGAACTTGCACAATTAAACCAAAATTTATAAAGTAGATGGTATGAAATGTAAAAAAGTTATTTATGTCTCCATAGATCACTGCAAGTAGATGATATGGAGCCAGGGATAAAGGCTTTAAGATACGTTGAAATCTCTCTCTCTCTCTCTCTCTCTCTCTCTCTTTCTCTCAGTGCTCTTCAATTCTTCAAATGTATGAGAATTGTTGTGAAATACTTTACCTTTCAAATGTCCCCAAAGGAAAAATTTGGAGGAGTAGGTGTTCTGGAGATCTTGGGGGCCACAAGTTCTTTGAGATCAAGCGACGTCCGAAGAATTCCTGTAACGTGGCCATCGTTTCATTTACTGTATGACAGGTCGCACTATCTTGTTGAAACCAACATTTCGTTCATTCACCTCCAACAATGAAATAAAATGTTGGATTATGTCACGATAAACTTCACCATCTACAGTTTTGTCAAAAAATATAAGCCCAATAACATGACGGCGCGAGATGGCACACCAAACCTCAATTTTCAGGGTATGTAATGATCGTTCGTGATACGCATGAGAGTTATCACTGCTCCATATTTCGCTGTTCTGGTGGTTCACACAGACATCCAAGTGAAACCAAGACTCGTCACTAAAGTAAACATGATCCAACCCCTCAATCCCATTTCATTAATAGACCAATGAAACCAACGGCAATACCGTAAAAGTTTCTCATTGTCTGGTTCTTTCAGTTCCTGAACGACACTAATACGGGAAACATGCAAGTCTAACTTCTTAGTAGCTCTAAAACAGCAGCGGGTGTCTGTTCAGTTCAAGAAGGTAATTTTTCAAGCGATTTTCTTGGTGAGTGTGTTAAAGGTTTTTCAGATCAACTTCCGCAGATAACAGTGATTACAGGACAGGGCTCCTTTTGTCCTCCACACTCCCAGTCTCACAAAATTTCGCAGTTAAACGCTATATTGTTGACTTGTTGGGGACTGGAGACCGAGGAATTTGTAGCTGAAACTCGTCTTCTATATGTTTATAAGATTTATACGCTAAGTAAGACCACAATAAGCACACATTCTTTCTTGGAAAACGAAATGGCAGACCCAACTCAAAGGAATGGAAGCCTGAACGAGACTAGTGCGTGTGAAGGTTGTTCAGCTGCTTACTTCTGGTAACCTTGGGTGCCGTGCTGCAACCAAAACTGAAAACTTGACATAACATTTGCCCGTCCATAATTTCTTGTTTCTTCATTGTAGGGTTGCGTCTTTTTTAAACATCCTGCTTAACAGCAAAAACAATGCAGTGGTAGCAAATTTCGCTAGCGAAAATAAACACAGAAAATAGCCATGGTATGTGTATTACCTGGATTCGCTGATTACACTTTGATACAGCAGCAAAATTTCTAGTTACTGTAGCAAGCAATTCTTGCTGCCTAAGCAATATTTCTGGTTTGTGTGGTAAGCTGTAATTGCTGCCCTAGCAAAAGTTTTGCTGGGTCTATCATGATTTCTAATTCCTATGGCAAGCAGTTCTGGTTACCCTAGTAACATTTTTTCTGGGTCTGGCTTAGCAAATCTTCTACAACAGACAATATTCCAGCAAATTAACGTTGTTACTTCAGCAAAGATCACTAGCTTTTCTAAAATACCCCGGTAAAAAAACCATTTTGGCCAAAAATGCTCTAATGCCAACAAGGTTAAACATCGCTCTAGTTCTGGCGATTGCTATAAATGCGATTAATTTTCAGTTGAAAGTTACCAAAATCATGTGAGGTACCTCTCTTTGCTGAGACGTGAAATATGTATAGGCTTAATCATTTTCAGCAACTCTCAATGAGATATTGCAACAAATATTCAAATCTGTTCGAAAAACTACAACGAAAACCCCATTTCAATGAAATGTAGCATACAGTGAGTGACAACTAAATAATGACCACCTAAGTAATACCTCGGTCCTTTCACTCTCAGAAGAGCAGCTATCCATCATGGCATCGATTCAATAAGATTCCGGAAGCACTTGTGGAAGGTAGGGCCAAACAAACTATATGTAATGCAGCCTTCAGTGCAAGTATGGAACACTATAGGACGCCAGATATTCCGTTCCATAGAGTCCCACAACTGCCCTATAGGATTGATATCGGGGGAGTTCTAAGGTCAGTACATATGCTGGAAGTCTGATCTGTGTTCCTCAAACCATTCCTGCGCAGCGTTGGACCTGTGACTCGGCGCATTGTCATCTTGGAAGACCCCGTCACCATTTCTGGTTGTACAAAGTCAGCAAGCCATTCACGATAGTGGGCACCAGTCACACGTTGTTCCACATGCATCAGGGGTCCAAGTTCCTGCCAGGTAACCATGCCCCACACCATACAACCGCCTTCGCCGGCTTGCAATGTGGATACCAGGCAGGATGGATCGTGTGCCTTATGTTGTTTGCGCCAAATACGCACATGACTATCCACGTAGTGGAGTGAAAACCGGGACTCGCCAGAGCAGCATATTTTATTCCAGTCATCCGACGTCCAAATTGCATGATCTTTGCAAACGGCGAGTCTTTTACGCCAATGAACCGTGATTAGGAGAGGATATCGCCGGGTGGTCTGCTGTTACTGCCCGTACGTGCAAGCGTGAGACGCACGATAATGACAGACACTATTCCGGGTTGACTTCTGTTGTTTAATCAACTGTTGAACAGTACTGCGTATGTTGACCTGTACGAGTCGTCCGACCCGGTAGTCACTTCTCACATCAACTTTTCTCTGTCCTGTACAGTTTTGCTTCCGGGTCGTTGTTTGACTATTTTCATATTATTATTTAAAAAATAATTATTGTTAAAAAAACATGATTAAAAAATTCATCATCATTATTAAAAAATCCTTATTATTATAAAAAAAAATTATATTAAAAATTATTGACACAAATTATTAAAAAAAATAGTAAAATTATTAAAAATATATTAAAATTATTAAAAAAATATTAAAATTATTATAAAACTATTAAAATTATTATAAAAATATTAAAATTATTAAGTAAAATATTAAAATTATTTTTAAAAATCATATTTTATTATTAAAAAAACGATAAAAGAAGGATTAGCTATTTTTTTAGTCCTGAAACACTTTAAATGGTCGAACAAGCCATGTGTAAAAATCGGAAAAACGTTAGGAATTTCTAGTGGAAAAGCGAAAATTTACAGTTGAAAGCAATAATGAAATATCCAATGGGGAACAGTGTACATACGTACAGTATGAAAAAGCATGAAAGGCGAAGAAATAAAAAGTACATTATCACCTGCAGCAGCTATTCACAGCTGGGCAATGATCTCTCCACCGCACCGTTGCGCAGTGGCCTAAGCGATGGCTTCTGATCATTCGTCCGAAAGGGGTCCGCCGCCCCGGTGGCGCAGTGGTCTAAGCGATGGCCTCTGAACATTCGTCCAAACGGGGTCCGGGTTCGAATCCCGGTGCGGCATGGATGTTGTGTTTGTCTTACGGCACTGGCTCTCTCCCTTCCCTGGAACCAGTGACCCTAAATTAGGGACGGGCGACTGCTTATAGCCCATTGAGTTGCTCACAATGGTCGTTAAACGTCCAAAAAAAAAAAAAGATCTCTCGAAATTTCCCCCAGAAATTTGTCTTTAGGACATTTTTCCTTTTTTGATGACCATTCAAATGATCTTTGGGGTTTCGTGGTGCATATGACACACAAGTAGACAAAAGGATCGAAAAAACGACAAAGAAGTTTCCTTGTTGTCTTAACATGATGTCAAATTCCACTTATTGATCTCTTTCATGTAGTTTTTGGGGCTTCTGGATTTCAGCTAAATTTATCTGTTGCGTGTGTGAGAAAAACTGTTAGATAAGAAGAAGGCATAGTTGAAATTTGCATATGGTACTTCTATATATTATTTGTAGTTAAAATTTATGTTTGCCCCCTCTTGAAAGCTAAACTATGGGCGACCATGGAGGAAGCCTAATAAAAATAGTACTCTCTATAGGCTTGTAATTTTTGAGAAATGCCTCTTAAAGCATGACATAACTTTTACGCATTTTCAAATGTAAAACTATATATACGTTGATTTCTTTTTGCAACAGTGATTTCTACTGATTCAATGGCAGATTAAAAATTCTGTTTTTTTTATTTTTATGTGAAACGTGTTGCTTTATGATATTACCAGAACAAGAAAATTTGTCAGCAGTCTGAATATTTAGTAAAATGTAAAACCCTGTGCGACATGATAACCAGAGCTAAAAAAACTGACAAAACAAAAATCAGACGCCAATGGAAAACACAAGCTGCATGTGAAATACATTCATCGTCAAAAAAATAGTTTTACCCAGAAGGACGTGTCCGATTCCAATGCTGCTCGGGAGGAAGGTAAAGTTTACCAGGAACAATAAATAAATGCTTAAACGTTGAGACTGATATGGGTAATATTTATTGAGCTACACGCCAATAAGTAGTGTTTCTCAATGTGGCGTCGGGTCGCCATGTTTGCTCACACAGCATGCCAGACGCCTCCGCATGGAGTTGTACAGTTTCCTAATGGTGTCCTGTGATAAGCCATCCCATGCAGCTTACGCAGTTCCCGCAGATTGTGCTGTAGGGGTGGAGTGTGGATAGCGCGTCCAATAGCATCTCACACATTTTCAATCGGCGATAGGTCTGGCAATGCGGCTGGCCATGGCAGAGTGCCAGTGCCTTAAAGGCAAGCTGTCGAGACAGCATTACTATGCGGACGAGCGTTGTCTTCTTGGAAAATCGCACCGGTGTGAGCGTTCAGAAAAGGTAGGGCCACTGGTTGCAGGACCTCATTAACGTAACGTTGGGCTGTCAAAGTGCCTGTAACGAACACCAGTGGTGATGAGGCATCGTAGGCAATTGCACCTCACACCATGACAACAGACCTTCTGGACGTGTGACGCCCGACAAGAAACCGTTTATCTTGGCGCTGACCACGGTGCCTCCACACACGGATTCGTTGGTCGTCTCCTTCAAGACAAAAGCGGGAATCGTTACTTCATTCTGAGTGGCTCCTTGAGAGTCTGGGACAACACCATTGCAGTCTTTGGCGACGATGCAGTGGTGTTAAGGTCAGTCGTCGTAACGGTCTGCTTGCGTGTAGTCCTACGTCGTGCAGCCGTCTACCAATGCTGCTGGCACTAATCGGACGATGCATGGAGGGTACCACTGCTCGCTGAATATCCTCAATCATGGCTATTGGGTCACTCCACGCATGCCGAACAACCCTCTCTCTCTCCGTGGTTCATCTAGGTCTCCCAGACCCTTCCTGTCGCGGCTGAGTGCCTTGTTCTATCCACTGCTGCCAACAGCTTGTTATGGTGATATCATCACGACCGGTATGGCGCGCAATACGGCGATAAGACCATCCCACTTCCCGGAGCCCGACGATGCGGCCTCTCTCGAACTCTTCTGACTGCTCGAATTGCTTCCGAACGTTTCTCCGAAACATGCTTCACTTGCAATGGATGCATCCAGCACAACAGCACGATTGAGAATGGCAAGCACGCGTAACGGGACGACCTTATATAGCCGGTCAGGCACAGCGCTAAGATCTCTCCTTTCCTGCATCACATGCCTAGCCGAGCGTGATACTTGAACAATTTGCATGTCTCACCATGCCGAACCTACGCACCAAGTTTCATTCCTATTGGTTGCTTCCTTCTGGGTGCAACTATTGTTTTGACGATGCGTGTAAATACGGCAATATCACGTTTATATAAAATATTCAAACACTTCCGTCGGCTATTTATTCTACGCTTTCAATATGAAGATCCCTACAGTTTCTTTTTCTCTTTGTATTTGAGAGCGATCGCCGGTATCAGTGAGGAAAAAGAAAATGGAAAAGGGAAGGCTGGGGGCATACTGAGTAATTAACTTTGGAGTACGTATTCCTTTGATCTCGTTCGTATCAGTCTTTTGCAGAAGTAACACTGCGTAAATTATGTAAAAATTGTTCTACATCGTTTTTAGAATTTAATATGACACGCAAATGATATCTAAACAAATGACACCATGTCCATAATTGCAGTAAGACTTCTCATAAATGCAACGAGTCTACTTCCTTGAGGTCATAAATTGTGGAAGTCCTATGCTGCGTTGAACTGGTATTTTTCTTCTTTTCTGTTGTTTCACGTTTTGATTTATGGACCACACATGTCGACGTCGTTTACCTTTGTATCACAGGAATGGCAGAAATGTCCTCGGCATTAGAATACACGACACGTGTCGTTCGTGCCTCCAGCTTGAAGAAAAGGAAAGGATAACCAGTAAAGAAAGTTCTGCTATGAAGACATCTAGAGAGGTGACTTATTCATGTTATTATTATTTACTCATGATGAGTTATATTATGTATGGAAGGTAAAACAAACAGCGGCTTTTGTTTCTCTTGATTTCAGACATGTCATTAAGACGCGGAAAACTGTGTGAAAATTCCGATTTCTGTTTGGGTTCGTGTACCACCCAAGATGATATACACTATATTATGAAATGTATTCGGACACTACCAAATATTTGCATAAGTGCAAAGAACGGTTGGGCAGGAAGTTGCACTGTGAGTGAAGTGGCACGTATAAAAAAGCTGATACGTTCTGTTGTGTTATCAGTAACTTTGAAGCCGATATGCCTGTGAACCTTTCAGGTTCCAGTGTGGGTTGGACATAGGATATCTTTTGAGTAACGTTAACATACGGAGCATTGAAGTCATACCAAAATCGACTGTAAGTGATATCGTAAAGACACGAATGCTAGACGTTGCAACTACAACAAAAAACTTTCAGGAAGACCTCGCAAACTGACGAAACGTGACTGAGGGGCCATAGTAAAAAATTCCGTTCTGCCTCTGTTGAAGTAGGAAATGCCTGTAAGGGCTCAGTTAGTACCATAAGTATCAACAGAGAGTTGCACAGTGAGGGTTATGATGGTAAAGCACAAGTCACACATCACTACCACGAATGCGAAGCGCCGTTTGGAATCTTGTGTCTCCCATCGATCCTGGACTGAGCTGTTCTTTGGAATGATGAGTCACGCTCTTCTCTTTTCTAATCTGGTGGGTGTGTTTGGAGTTGGCGACAGCTCGGTGAACGATTTTCGTCGGACTGTGTTCTTCCAAATATTAAGTTCGGCGGAGGCTCCATTATGGTATGGATTTGTGTTTTGTGGATGGGACTTAGGTAGTTGGTTATTATACCACAAACCATAAACTCTGAAGTGTACCTCGACCTCCTCCTCTCCTCAACTCGAAGCCAAGGGGACTTCCATGCTAGAAAATCCTGGGAAATTTAAGTGTTAGGTTACCTTCCACTTCGCAGTGCGAGGATCAGGGACAAAGTGCGTCCGGGGCCGACATTACAGGGAACCATCTACGCATTCGCGTTCACAACCACGGGGAGCCTGCGAAAAACCTCGGAAAATCCCGCAAACTAGATAGCCGGCAGGACCATGATTCTAATACCCGTCAGCAACGTTTGCATCCCACCCTGTACGCAGCGCGGTAACCTTCAACACGATCGAGCTCCCTGGCACACGGCATGGTGTGTGAAGGACTGGTTTCTTGAAAATGAAGTGGAATTGCTAGACAGAGTGCTGATCTTAATTGCATGGAACACACCTTGGATCAACTGGAGCGACGGATACGAAATTGACAACGATAACCGTCTTTGCTCTCAACTCTGGCAGCAGCTTTGCCGGAAGAATGGCGAGCCATTCATTTCAAGACCCACCGGAATTTGGTTGATAATATATCTTGACGTCCGTTGCCCTTGTGATGAAAGCAAAAGGGGGACCGACTAACTTCTAATTGTGACGATAAAAGCATTTGTCCCAAAACATTGTGGTGTCCAAATACTTTTGATAACATAGTGTAAGTACAGAAAAGTGTAGTAACTTATAACGAGTGGCCAAGTAATTAGGACCACCTGTTTAATAATGTTTTGGACACAACACACCTTCAGAGAGAGAGAGAGAGAGAGAGAGAGCAGCAACTACCCTTGGCATCTATTCGATTAAGTGTCGGCAAAGTTCCTGTGAGATGTTGTCCCACGCATGTCAAATAGCATTTCTCAATTCAAGCAAGCTGGATGGAAGGGGATTCAGATTTCTGATGTTCCGTTCATCTTAATCGCACAAATGCTCCATGGGATCAAGGTCTGTGGTCTTCGGTAGTACCAATGAATAAGAGCAAAGTCGCCATCATGTTGCTGAAGCCACTCTGAGACAACGTGTTTCTTATGGCATGGCATTGGCTCACAGAATGTATTCATCCCAACGGTGGTAGAGTAGTATCATCATGGTAGAGTCATCATGCTTGGACGAACATAATCGACAACGACGTTTAACAACTCCTGGGCCCAGGGACGTCGCCACACCGTGCAGCAATTGAGTAATGAGACTGAATTAAAAAAAAACCCGGAAAAGTAGGAAAGCTTATGTGAATATATTTTATTCGAAGTACGTTCCTCTTGCGTTAATATAAGAAGTAGTACGGTCAGCCAACGAAAGGAAGGACTTGCAGAGATCATCTTTAAGTATGTAGTGGAGAGCTGATGTCACAGTTCTTTGGATATCTTCAATGTCTTGAAAAACTTTTCTTTTAAAGGAGTTTTAATTTAAAGAATAGAAAGTAATTACACATGAATGGAATACGGGACTACACCATACAATACAAATTTTGAAGATGACAATCCGTTTTTAGCACGTCTTTTGTAAAAAAGGATCGTGCTTATGTTATCGGTTTGTCCGTCCGTCCGTCTGTAGACACGATATCTCTGTAACTATTAGTCCGATTTGAAAAATTCTTTCTACATTAGGAAGCTTGAAATATGCGAATGACGATCCTTTATTTCGTTTTTTTTACGATGCACAATTTCGCCGCTAGAGGGCATAAATGCAGATGATGTCGCATTCAGATATACGTTTTATTCCACATATTTGCTTCCAAACATCCGATTGAAAAAATTCATTTATCTTTCGATTCCATTTATGTCGAATAGTATTTCAGATATAGTTACTTTTTCAAATTACGCATAGATTATCCGCTAGGGGGCGTAAAAATAAATTACATTTTCCCCGATAACTCTTCTTCTAAAACTCCGATTTGAAAAAAATTTCTTCAGCGGATACACCTCCTGATGGAAAACATTTTGCATATAATTTAAAATTTTTGGTAGAGAATACTTTGGCCACCAGGGGGCGTAAGCGTTAAGTTTTAGTTCTGATGTATTTGGTATGAAATCGGAGCTTCTAAAATATCGATTGAAAAAATTCCTTTGTGGACTGATGCCACTCACATCGATAAACGTTTACGGAATATTTTCTTTTTAAAATATTCCACAGTTTCATCGTCAGAGGGCGTAGATGTATATCTTATTTTTGTCAATATCTTTACTTCTAGGAGTCCAATTTAGAAAAATTCCTTCTTTGTTGGATAGCGTTTTCAATGTGACATGTTTTTGAATATAATTTCAAAATTTTCAAATAGTTCATAGACTTTCCGCTAGGGGGCGTAAAGGTAAATTGCTTTCCCATTATATCTCTGCTTCTAAATCTTCGATTTGAAAAATTCTTTCTGCACCGGATACAGCTCTTTATAGGAAATCTTATGCACGTAATTTCTAATTTTTGTAAAAAATGGTTTGGCCACCAGGTGGCATAAGTCTTAATTTCCACTTTTGATGTATTTGCAGCAAAATATGAGCTTCTAAAATCTTGATTGAAAAAAAAGTCGTTTGTTGACCCATACTACTCATGTCGACAAACCTTTTAGGAACATTTTCTTCTTAAATAATGCATGGTTTCTACGCCAGGGAGCGTAGATGTATATCTTATTTTTGTCAATATCTCTACATCTAGGAAACCGATTTGAAAAATTCCTACTTTGTTGGATAGTGTTTCTGATACGAAATATTTTCCCCATAAATTAAAATTTTTTAAGTAAATCATAGACTTTCCGCTAGGGGGCACAAAGGTAAATTGCGTTTTCTGCGTTATTTCTGCTTCTAAAACTCTGATTTGAAAATTTCGTCCTGTATCGCATACAACACCTGATGGAAAATATGTTTCATATAATTTCTAATGTTTGGTAAATAATGGTTGGGCCACCAAGGGGCATAAGTGTTAATTTCTGCTTCTGATGTATTTGTAGCAAAATCTGGGCTCCTGAAAACTCGACTAAATTTTTTTTTCTTGGACCGATACCACTCATATTGAAAAAACTTTTGAGAATACTTTCTTCCTAAAATAATGCATGGTTTTCCCACCAGGGGACGTAAAGTTACATCTTATTTTTGTCGATATCTCTGTTTCTAAGAGTCCGATTTGAAAAATTATTTCTGTGTTGGAGTGCGTTTTCGGTGCGAAATGTTTCTCATGTAAATTCATGTTTTTCTTAACGTACAAGTCTGCAACCAGAGGGCGTAAGCTCACGATTCCGTTTACAGCCATATCTGAGGGATTAAACACCGGATTGAAAAACTTCTTTCTTCCGTCAGATACTATTGTTTTCCATACCGGTTCCATTGACTTTGAATAGCTTTGATAAATTTAATTTGCCTCAGAAGGGATCCAAACGACGTGCTTATTACACCCGAAAATTCGGCGTCATCTTTCTTGTTTACTTTTTGGTGTAATTATGACAAGGATGGTAAGTCAGGTAATATATGAAAACTTGAAAATGTCGTCGTCCTGGTGTGGGAATCGAACCGGGAATATTTTTTCGAGATCTTTCGGACAATCATATTGTATACATTTCAATTTGTACATATGTGATTTTAATTAAAATCCTTTTAACTTTGTGACCAGCTTTATGTTGATCACCGTGTTATTTATTAAGATCTTGTAGCGACAGAAATTCTGAATATTTACCATATTGTGTATGCACGAATAATTTTTTGCCTAGTACATATATCTGCTCTTACAATTGTGTGTAACTGTTGTTGCATTTACATCGTTCATCGCGCATGGAACGTGCGACGAGGATTTATTTTAAAATGTGCCAAAAATTGGCTGTGGAGCAGTTACACCTAGCTTTTCTTACTAACTGCCGAGACTTGCATGTAACTCCGAACTATTTATCACTACGCTTCTCCAGTGAAATACGTCTAAAGCGTTGTGTGATCGACTTCTACTTCCGAAAATCTTATACTGCTTTTCGACACCTTAATCTTCACGCTTCATCTGTTCTCTTTGACAGATAGCTTACCATTTATACCGCAAGAATATTACTGTGGTAAAGACTGTGCAACAGCGTCATATTCACAAACAGAGACTCAAGATTTGGATAGACTTGTTGCTCAAGATTTGGATAGAAGTCGAACTTTTGTGCCTAAAAAACAGCCATCATTTTTTTTTTGATTGGAGGTTTAACGACCACCGTGAGCAACTCAATGCGCTATAAGCAGTCGCCCGTCCCTAATTTAGGGTCACTGGTTCCAGGGAAGGGAGAGAGCTAGTGCCGTAAGACAAACACAACATCCATGCCTCACCGGGATTCGAACCCAGACCCCTTACGGACAAATGATCAGAGGCCATCGCGTAGACCACTGCGCCACCGGGGCGGCAGCCATCATTTCAACCCACATACATTAATCTAAGTGACATCTACCTAAACCCTTCACAGACTGTAGCCTTGAACAGGGGATTCAAATTCAGTTATGCAAGTTGTCGAATCAATAAGTTTAGCTTTATTTCTGAAGCAGAGGGCATTATTAGTGTTTTACCCCTTATAACGTAAATGTCTTTTCGTACTGCTACGTTATTTTAAAAACATCACTATACGACGAAAGAGTTTCTAAATTAAACTTTAACGGCCAGACGAAACATTTAAAACAGGAGTCAAACTTACGGTAATTGGCTTTATTTCTCCTGCACAGTTTATAGCACTTCAGGATAGTATAGAAATCACATAACACAAATCAACATTCCACATTCCACGCTCCACCACCACACACAAGTAACTGTTGTATCATAGTTTATATCTCTAGTTCTTATCTCATAACAGGCGTACGTCACGTTCATTCTAACTCAATTATGTTGCCAACAGTATTCGTTTGAGAGAAAAGATATCACGTTAAGTATGAAGTATTACTGAGAACAAAATCAAGATTTACATGGAGAAAGAAACTAAAAAGGAAAGTTAATTTAGAATATACGTCACACCCTTCCTGAACAGGACTACGCAAGGTTTAACGTAGCCAAACCCTTCAAGGTTGTAGCTGAAGACGCATGACACACGAAGAGACACAATACCACGAGGAGAAGAAACAATTAAAAATTCTAAGAGACAATCCTGATATTTCCATTGTGTCTGCTGATAAGCGCAACCAGATAATTATCATGAATAAAGCTGAATATGCCAGTAAAATGAATGATGCAATATCCAAAATTCCGCATTACATTATCAAAAATGATCCCACAGCAGCCACGATTGCAGCATTGAGTAAACTAAAAATCAAGGGCTTCCTACCTACCAGCATATCTACCAACATGCATCCTCCAAATGGGCCTAGAGTCCTAGAATTGTTTGGAAAGATTAAAATTCATAAGGAAGGACATCCAAATGCGCCCTCTAGTATCAAGCTTTTGCTAGCGCAACCAGGCCACTCGAACAAGCTGTAGCTAAACTACTGACACCAATAATTAAAGCCTCAAAATATTCTGTCGCAAGTTCTATTCAGGCCTTAAATAAAATCAAGGAATTTGTCAGTAATAATATTTCGCCTTTTATTATGGCGTCCTTGAATGTGATCTCTTTATATCCGAATGCAACTGCTACTGAAACTCATAATATCATTATGGACAAACGTCTAGCTCTTGGCACTTATACCCATGCGGAAGTAATTGCTATTTCAGAAGCTCTAATTCTGGTATCTGCTCGTACATACTTTTGCTTCAATGGTTAAATATACCACCAGAAGGGAGGGACCCCTATGGGTTACCCCCTGTCTGCCGTCCTTGCTGAAGTCGTCATGCAGGACCTGGAGGAAAGTGTTCTTACTACATATACCCATAAACCAGCTCTGTACATCCGCTATGCTGACGATGTTTTAATATTCTGGTCTAACCCGATAGAAACTCTTGAGTTATTCGCCAACCAAATGTCGTCTATCTTTCCCACGCTTAAATTTACCACATGAGCTTGAGGACTCCTGCACTTTGCCATTCTTAGATTTGCAGTTAAAACATGACCCAAACTCTCATAAGTTAGATATCTCTCTGTGTACAGAAAACCTACTTATTTTCCTGCTCTTATATCCAGTAACTCAGCCCATCCAATCGGATACAAAATGTCAGCTTTGAACTTCTTGATACGCCGAGCATATACTCATTTTTCAAATATCAGACTTAGAAAAATTGAACTGGCTACAATTTCTGACATGGTTATATCTTATGGGTACCCCATATCATGTGTACGGCAACTGCTACAACGCATTCAGCGTGAAAGATCTACAGCCTTGACCCGTGACCGTAACAATGTGAAATAGATTGGTTCTCTCCCTAATTTCCCGCAAGTGACATCAATACTTACAAATACTTGCAAAAAATATTATCTGGCATTTGGTGAAACCAATTACACCCTATTCTCCTTGGTAAAAAGTGATCGTGACCCAGTCCCTAACCCTCAAAGGAGCGGTATATATTGCATACCGATAGCAAGCCACGACCCTGCACAAGAAGATCTAGTATACATCGGCTCCACACTTCGATCGTTGGAAGTTCGAATCAAAGAACACAAATATAACATCAGATGTACAAGTTCTTCTACAGCGTTATCAAAATTAATTCAACGTGGCACCTATTCCCCCAAGTGGGAAGATGCATATGCTCTTTTGACCTTGGGGACTAAAAGACAGACTATTTTTGCAGAAAGTCTATCTATATATATATATATAACTTTCATGATCGCTGTTGCAACGAAGAACTACCTACGACTATTCCACTGGCCTGGAGACCACTAATCCGTTGAGTACTCTATCGGGGACTTGTTCGTCACATCCACCCCCACCACCTTTGGACTGTAAATGTTCAATCATGCGTCTAACTCCAGGAGTCTGCGCAATTGCCAATGCGTATGATCCCACGCACTCTGGCCTGTATAGTATATACCTTCGTCCGCTTCGTTTCATTCTTTTATCGATTTCCAGATGATGGACAATATGATTGTCCGAAAGATCTCGAAAAAAATATTTTTAATTTGTACATACACAGTGCGTCAAAGAAGTTTTAAGACTGGGTCTGTAAAATGAAATAGGAACAAGAAATTATAATTTGTTTTGGTTTGTTATTCAAAATAAGTCCCTCCGGCTTCAATACACTTGTTACAGCGATTTAATAATGATTCGAATGCCTGTTCTTGTTCACTTTGCGGAATTGCCTCCAAAGCACGCCTCGAAGCTGTTTGTGTGGTCGAAATATCATCAAAATAAACCCCTTTTAACGTCATTTTAAGTTTTGGGAACAAAGAAAAGTCGCAGGGTGCTAAATCAGGCGAATACGGTGGATCATTCAACACACAGGCGTTATTTTTCGCCAAAAATCTACGAACAAGAAGTAAGGTGTGACTGGGTGCATTATCGTGCAACAAACACCAACTGTTTTCATCTCGACATTCTGGACGAATGCGACGAATGCTGCCCATCAAACGCCTCAAAACATTTAAATAAAACTCACCAGTATTTGTTTGTCCACTTGGAACAAATTCTTTGTGGATAATAATACCCTTACTGTCGAAGAATGTAATGAGCATTGTTTTGATTTTCGCTGGAACTTTTCTTGTTTTTTTGGCTTGTGGCGAGTTTATTGACTTCCATTCCGCACTTTGTCGCTTTGTTTTAGGATCATATTGAAAGCACCATGTTTCATCACCAGTAACAATCGATTTTAAGAAGTTTGGATCATTTTCAGCGGCTGAAATGATGTCTCTGCAATGTACACTTCTCCTTGATTTTTGTTCCTTGGTTAACATGTGTGTAACAAATTTAGCACAGACTTTTGTTTTGCCCAAATCTTCATGCAGGATGGTTCGAATCGTTTCTTTGTTGATGTTTCAAGACTCTTCCATCATTCTTAGTGACGCACATCGATTGTTTGCCACGAAATCACGCCCTTTTTCAATAATCTCAGGTGTCCTAGATAAACTTGGTCTTCCGGTATGCTTATCATCTTCTAGCGTCTCTCTTCCGGCCGAAAAACGTTTGTGCCACAGGAAAACATTTGATCTACTTAAACAAAACTTACCGTGAACTTGTTTCATCATTTGGTACGTTTCCGAGGCACTTTTACCAAGTTTTGCGTTAAATGTAATAACAGCCTTTTATTCCATCTTAATAATTCAACATGAAAAAAATTTTACTTCTCTGATGAACGCCCGTTTCGTTTGAGTTACTTTAACAATTGCGCAGTACTTTTGGCAGAAAACAAGCAGATGGTCACGGTTTATAACGCATTCGCGATTACACTGGTGACGCCACGGTGGGCTGAAATCTAGCGCTAGTCTTAAAAATTCTTTGACGCACTGTGTATGTATTTTTAACTAAAAACATTTTAACTTTGTGACCAGCTTTATGTTGATCACTGTGTTAATTATTAAGATCGTGTAGCGACAGAAATTCTGAATATTTACCATATTGTGTATGCACGAATAATTTTTGCCTAGTCATCTTCAAAATTTGTATTATATGGTGTAATCCCGTATTCTATTAATGATTTATCTGCTCCTCCGGGCAATCATGGGATAGGATTCTTAACCTCCAGATTCGCTAAACATTAATGCCGGTTGCTTCAACTAGCGAATAATGTGATGGTTATATTCAAATTAATCGGAAACTTGAAACTTGGTCGTTCTGGGTGGTCTAGTGGTTAGCATACTCGGGCGCTATCAGGGAGACGCGGGTTCGATTCCAGCTCCAGGACGACGAAAGTTTCAAGTTTTTGGATATTATCTGACTTACCATCCTTGTCATATTTACAACAAAAAACGGATTCACATCTTCAAAATTTGTATTGTAGGGTGTAATCCTGTATTCCATTCATGATTTATCTGCTCATCCGGCTAACCACAGGATAGAATTCTTAACCTCCAGATTCATTCAGTTCAGACTTGTGCACTGAAATCGGGCGTCGGGGCCTTTCGTCATTTTCCAGATCTTCCCGCCCTTCCTTGAAACGTACGTACCATTGAAATATTTGTGCACGAGATAGGCAATTAGCCCTATACACACCATGCAACAATTCTACTGTCCGAGATGCAATTTTATACTGATTTTCAAACAGAACGGGATATTAGCTCTCAGCTTTATGACAAAGCTTTGAGCCGCCCCGGTGGCACAATGGTCTCTGATTATTCATCCGAATGGGTCCGGGTTCGAATCCCTGTGAGGCATGGATGTTGTGTTTGATTTACAGCACAGGCTCTCTCCCTTCCCTGTAACAAGTGACACTAAATTAGGGACGGGCGACTGCTTATAGCCCATTGAGTTGCTCACGGTGGTCGTTAAACCTCCAATCAAAATAAAAAAATAAAATAAAAAAGCTTTGTTACTGTTTTTCCACCTAATGACGTGACGTCACCCACAGCGTCAATAATCACTGCGCAGTTGTGAACCAACTGCGCAGCTGAGAAATGACTTATAAAAAACCATGCGCTCCAAACCTGTCTTTATCCGACCTGTGATTATCGTCAATAATCACTGCGCAGTTGTCAACCACCTCATAGCTGATAAATGACTTATAAAAAACCATGCGCTCCCGACCTGTCTTTTTTACAGGGATTTTATTTTAAAAATCAGTCTCATTACTTAATTGGCGGCCTGTGTAGAAGGAGAATAGGGAAGTTTCTTCCCCCTCACATGGCAAGCACCCCACCCCCGGAAAGTGGACGTTATTGTAAATTTTTTGAACTCTTTTTGGTAGTTCATAAGTATAACCTTTTTCTTTCGTTATAAGTATAAATATTTTACCATATTTATTAGTATATTGCACTTCGATTACAGAAACAAAATTCAAATGTTACAGAGCAAGCAAAAAGTTGTTACTGTTTAAAGTTACTTAACCTCAAATGACATCATGTGACCAGCCCACACTGGAACTCGGAATGTTCACGTTCATGAGGCTATCAGCTTCAAAGTTACTGATAAAACGACAGAACATTTCAGTTATACAGTATATACGTGCCTCACCACTCGCAGCACACTTTCCTGCGCAATCGTTCTTTGCACTTATGCAAATATTTGGTGTATATATACACTATATTCACAAAAGTCACCGGACACCTAGAAGAGAAAAACAACATAGCATTTATTGACATACATAAGTACGGCGTCGGTCAACCTATAGCCTACACTTGCGTGTTTTGTGTGTCCCATCATTGTTCTTCCGTGTGTGTGCCAAAGTTAAAGGTCTGTGCTTTCGTTTAAGACCTCTCACGAGTTGGTGAGTTTTTTTTCATTATTACTTTAATTTCCACACCGAGCTGGTCGTTTTTCTTTGTTAACCCTTGCCATTGATTATGGCATCTGCCGATGAGGGCGCTGTTCCCGCCCGCATCGCTGCAGCTCCTCGCGTCGCCTCTTCAACGACAGACGCAGCCGATCAATCATCTTCCCTTGCTAGTGGAGAGCCTCTTAATTTTCCTCCTGTCATTTGCTCGTCTTCTCCTGCTCAGGTCTCGGACTCAGCCATTGAGAACGCGGATGTGACGTCTCTGACCTCTGCTGACGATGATAAATTCATAGACGTTTCTGTTGGCGTTGCTAATCTGCCCTTTACAGTTTCTACTGCCTCAGCTTCCGGTACATTGTCTCATGCTGCGTCAATGCCTTCCCGAGGAGGCGCTTCTGCACGCGCGTATTCTGCGGCTGCCTCTAGTATTCAACCGGCTTCCTCCTCGTCTCGTCTGCCCCCTATGGATTCTTACGTTACTCTCAAAGGTGACACCATCTTATCAGACATTCCGGAGAACTCTCCTGCTGGTCAACGTCTTCATTCGACCTTCAAGTTGGGGGTTTGTTTTGATGCGCTGCCCAACACTCCTTAGAAACAGTACAGCTCCGCTCTCAAGAAAATGCTTCCTTCTGGTGCCATTACCCACCTCACCCGAAAGCCACGAACTGTGATTGCTTATTTTTCGAAGAAAGAATATGCCGAGCTTGTCTTGTCTCGGGGCTTTTTAATTGGCGATCGTCACCTCTTAGCCGAATCCATCGCCCAGCGTCCTGTTCTGGTCTCTCTACATCCCCGGAGATCTCTGATGATATGCTGTGTGCTGCACTTAGTCGATGCGGCAGAGTAGTTGGCCCAGTGAAGACTCTCTCCTCTTCCCCCTTTGACCCCGATGATATATATATCTGTGGCTTCCGTAGAACTGCTCGCATCATCTTCCCGTCGGAAGAGCATCTCATAAAGTTTCCACGGTTCCTTGATGTTCGTTGCGGTAATGAGTGCCGCCGGAATGAGCTTCTCACCGCTGCTCATGGCTCACGCTTCAAGGCTTACGGCCATCAGCAGACTCATTGCCCCCATGCAGAGCCACTGACTACTGCAGCTCCAAGGCAGCATTCTACCTCTTCCTCCGTTTCTGCTGCCATGCCTCCTCGTGCGTCTGCACCTCCTGGACCCAGTTCTGCCGAAAATCTGATTAAAGCCTTCGATCAACACGCGTCTTTTGATGTTGCTTCCTCCACTCTGTCGGATTTTCCTCCACTTGACTCCTCCTTGCCTTCCCGTGTTCTCTCTCCATCAGAGGACATCACGACTGATCTTCAAGCTTCATTCACCGTCGGCACTTTTGCTCCCGGCGATGAGGTGGACTTCTCCTCTGATTCCACATCTCGTGTGTCATCGATCCACGGCAAACGTCGCTCTACTACCAGTACCGAGGCGCTGACGAAAAAGAAAAAGTCACCTTCTCCGACTAGCCGCCCACATCGTTCCACCCGTCTAGCAGGCTCCAAGTCACCCCTGTCGCGTTCTAGCTCTTCCTCTTCAAAGTCCAAGGGTTGTCTGCCGACGTTTGAAGATTCCTCGACTCTGCTTACCAATGCCTCTCTTCCTTCAGAACCTGTCTCCTTTGAAGATCTTTACGAGTTTCTCACTCATAAAATTAATCGGGAGGCTTCTCTCATCTTTTTACAGCAGTTTGAAGCAGTTCTTCCCGAGGTCTTCGACCAAGAAACCTCCATCCTCAAATTCCTCCTGCATAATGCCGAGCAACCCGACTACGTCTTGTGGTGTCGGGCAATCATCAGTCGCCTCGACACATTCCAGAAAGCTGCCACAGCTGCCTTTCATCCGACGACGGACTTACCCATTCAAGGTCGCAACGCTGAATTGTAGGGGATGTGCTAACCCCCTCGTTAACGCTCTCGTTCTCGAAGATCTCTCGCCTCTTGGGGCCGACTTACATATTCTGCATGACACGAACTGCCACTCCTCGACACTTTTTCATAGATGATGCACTTGGGACTTCACCTTTCACCATGCTTTCCGTTACTCTGTGGACGGTGGTACAGCAGGAGTATCAGTCTACCATTTCCGCTTGCCGTGAAAGCTCCTTCTATGCTACGTGGTAGCCAGTGACCCCGTGGTTCGCTGTTACACTAAGTCCGTTACATCTCACGGTGAGTTAAGACTCTGCATTAACTTTCTGATGTTCTTTCGCACTGCGGTGCCCAGCCTGTGATCATTTTGTTCTTCCTCAAGCATTGCTCTATTTGCATCACGTTGTAAATTTGTCATTACTCATTCAAGGAACATATCATCGCTTTTATCAGTTTGTATCATTCCTGTTATTTTTTTCTTTGAGACGATTCCATCTTGCTCGTCTCTTCTGTTTTGTTACATTAAAGCGATTCTGAAACCACCTTTGGCCTACACGTGTGTTCACGAGCTCCGTGTTTGAGTGCTTCACGTATGTGTTTTGTATGTCCCATCATTGTTCTTCTGTGTGTGTACCGAAGTTAAAGGTCTGTCCTTTCGTTTAAGATCCCTCATGAGTGGGTGAGTGCTCATTTTGTTTCATTATCACTGATTTAATTTACTCACCGAGCTGGTCGATTTTCTTCGTTTACTCTTGCCATTGATTATGGCATCTGCCGATGAGGGCGCTGTTTCCGCCTGCATCTCTGCAGCTCCTCGCGTCGCCTCTTCAAAGACAGACGCAGCCAATCGATCACCTTCGCTTGTTAGTGGAGAGCCTCCTAATTTTCCTCCTGTCATTTGCACGTCTTATCCTGCTCAGGTCTCCGACTCTGCCATTGAGAACGTGGATGTGACGTCCCCGGCCTC
Source organism: Macrothele yani (assembly GCA_039090855.1). Classification (NCBI taxonomy): domain Eukaryota; kingdom Metazoa; phylum Arthropoda; class Arachnida; order Araneae; family Macrothelidae; genus Macrothele; species Macrothele yani. The sequence continues at coordinate 62,998,121 of CM077029.1, forward strand.
TGCTGACGATAATGAATTCATGGACGTCTCTGATGGCGTCGCTAATCTGCCCTCTACAGTTTCTACTGCCTCTGATTCCAGTACATTGGGTCATGCTGCGTCAATGCCTTCCAGAGAAGGCGCTTCTGCACGCACGTATTCTGCGGCTGCCTCCTCGTCTCGTTTTCCGCCTATGGATTCTCACGTTACTCTCAACGGTGACACCATCTTATTAGACATTCCCGAGAACTCTCCTGCTGGTCAATATCTTCATTTGACCCTCGAGTTAGGAGTTTGTTTTTATACGCTGCCCAACACTCCTTTGAAGAAGTACAGGTCTGCTCTCAAGAAGATGCTTCCTTCAGGTGCCATCACCCACCTCTCCCGAAAGCCATGAACTGTGATTGCTTATTTTTCGAAGAAAGAATATGCCGAGCTTGTCTTGTCTCGGGGCGTTTTAATTGGCGATCGTCACCTCTTAGCCAAATCCATCGCCCAGTGTCCTGTTCTCGTCTCTCTACATCCGGTACGCCCGGAGACCTCTGATGATATGCTGTGTGCTGCACTTAGTCGATGCGGCAGAGTAGTCGGCCCAGTGAAGACTCTCTCCTCTTCCCCCTCTGACCCCGATGATATATATATCTGTGGCTTCCGTAGAACTGCTCGCATCATCTTCCCGTCGGAAGAGCATCTCATAAAGTTTTCACAGTTCCTCGATGTTCGTTGCGGTAATGAGCGCCGCCGTATTGAACTCCTCACCTCTGCTCATTGCTCACGCTGCAAGGCTTACGGCCATCAGCAGGCTCATTGCCCCCATGCAGATCTACTGACTCCTGGAGCTCCAAGGTAGCATTCTACCTCTTCCTCCGTTTCTGCTGCCATGCCTCCTCGTGCGTCTGCACCTCCTGGACCCAGTTCTGCCGAAAATCTGATTAAAGCCTTCGATCAACACGCGTCTTTTGATGTTGCTTCCTCCACTCTGTCGGATTTTCCTCCACTTGACTCCTCCTTGCCTTCCCGTGTTCTCTCTCCATCAGAGGACAACACGGCTGATATTCAAGCTTCATTCACCGTCGGCACTTTTGCTCCCGGCGATGAGGTGGACCTTTCCTCTGATTCCACATCTCGTGTGTCATCGATCCACGGCAAACGTCGCTCTACTACCAGTACCGATGCGCGGAGGAAAAGGAAGAAGTCACCTTCTCCGACTAGCCGCCCACATCGTTACACCTGTCTAGCAGGCTCCAAGTCACCTCTGTCGCGTTCTAGCTCTTCCTCTTCAAAGTCCAAGGGTCCTCTGCCGACGTTTGAAGATTCCTCGACTCTGCTTACCAATGCCTCTCTTCCTTCAGAACCTGTCTCCTTTGAAGATCTTTGCGAGTTTATCACTCATAAAACAAATCAGGAGGTTTCTCTCATCTTTTTACAGCAGTTTGAAGTAGTTCTTCTCGAGGTCTTCGACCAAGCAACCTCCATCCTCAAATTCCTCCGGCATAATGCCAAGCAACCCGACTACGTCTTGTGGTGTCGTGCAATCATCAGATGCCTCGACACATTCCTGAAAGCTGCCATAGCCGCCCGTCATCAGACGTCGGACTTACCCATTCAAGGTCGCAACTCTGAATTGTAAAGGGTTTGCCAACCCCTTTGCTAACGCTCTCGTTCTAGAAGATCTCTCGCATCTTGGGGCCGACTTACTGCTTTTGCAAGAGACGAACTACCACTCCTCGTCACTTTTTCATAGATGGGGCACTTGGGACTTCACCTTTCACCATGCTTTCCGTTACTCTGTGCACGGTGGTACAACGGGAGTATCAGTCTGCCATCTCCGCATGCCGTGAAAGCTCCTTCTATGCTGCGTGGTCGCCAGTGACCCCGTGGTTAGCTGTTACACCAAGTCCGTTACATCTCACGGTGAGTTAAGATTCTGCATTAATATTCTGATATTCTTTCGCACTGCGGTGCCCAGCCTGTGATCATTTTGTTCTTCCTCAAGCATTGCTCTGTTTGCATCACGTTGTAAATTTGTCATTACTCATTCAATGTACATATAATCGCTTTTTATCAGTTTGTATCATTCCTGTTCTTTTTTTTTCTTTGAGACGATTCCATGTTGCTCGTCTCATCTGTTTTGTTAGATCAAAGCGATTCTGAAGCCATCTTTGGTCTTGCTGGCCACGCTCTTTTGAGCTCCATAATTTTTGCCTTGTTTTCCTGTCTCCAGCGACTCCAGGCCTATTAGTTTGCTCTTACGTTATGCATGAACGTTTGCGCTATCCTCCCAGTCACTTTTCCGAGTCTGGAAGTTCCTATTTTGCGTGTATTCCTCCATTATTCTTCACTTTGGGTCTGTTTACATTACGCCCATCGTGACGTACCTTGACTGCTTGCTCTGTCGTTGCCTGCTACTTGTGCGTGGCTTCCTGTCTTTTGCGTTTGCGTTTGTCTGCTGTGATTGTACCTCGCCTTTCATTAGTGGGTTCGTCGCATTGCCTTCCCCAGTGTACTGCATGCGTCTTCAGTGCTTCGCTAAATCATCGTTCTCAGCGTTTCGCGTGCTGCGTCAGAGCTCCGCCTTCCAGTAGTGGTGCCATCTTCCACTTTTTTCTGCTCGTGCCTAATTTTAACTGTGCCCATGTCTTGTGCAACTACTCCTGGAGTTGTGCCTTCGTTTCGACTATCCTAGTGCTGCTCCGGAGAACTGCCTTCCCACTGCCTCTATGACAGCTGCCTTCCCGGATTGCTCTTCAACTCCAGTTTCTTCGGAAATGTGCTCTCCCTTCCTGACATTGCTCCTGTCTTCCATGGACTGCTTCATTGTTCGCCGAGGCTCTACTCTCACCACAACCGTGTCAGAATCCTCCGAGTTTGGTAAGTCCATGCTCTCTTCTCTCAATTTGGGCGTCAAGTTTGACGTGCTTCCTGACGTCAAGTTGCCCGCTTACACGTCTGCGTTGTCGTTCTTCCCTTCTGGGGCGATTACACATTTGGCCAGAAAGCCCAAGTCTGTACTTGTTTATTTTTCTTTTACTGATTATGTTACACAGGCCCTTTCTGCCTGCATTTCTGTCGGGGACCATAGATTGATCACCCAGCCTCTTGCCCATTGCCCAGTTCTTGTTACTATGTATCCGGTGCCTACGGAAGTTAGTGATGATTTTTTGCTTGCCTTTCTTTCTCGGTGTGAGCGCGTCGTCGTCGGTGTCCGGACGCTCCCCTCCGCTGCCACCGAACGAGGTGATCGGCCATTTTAAAGTTTTCGTCGTCAAGCTCTTATTATGTTTCCTGACACCTCCTACATAACTTCCTGCCATACTGCATTTCGGATAATCCTTGGTCATCGCACGATTTCCATTAATGTTTTTTCCGCGTACCACTGCTTCACCTGCAAAGCCCCCAGGCCACCATAGTTCACAGTGCCCGTCTTCCACCGCTTGTTTTTCTGCTGTGCCTCCTAGATCCTCGTCCAGAATGTCTTCTTCTTCTACTGCTGCCCCGGTAGCTTCTCCTGCATTGCCTGCCTTGCCTGTGCCTTCTGCAGTGCCTACCATGCCCACTTCCGTTTGACTCTTTTCGCCTCCGCACATTCCGTCTTCTGCTTCACAGCTTGCCTCCTTGCCACAAGTTCGTGGTTCTGTTCAGCCCTTTCCCTCAGCTCTGTCTGCTTCAACTCCGCTTCAGGACTTGGTGTGTTATTCGCCTTGTGATAGCAACCCGATGTGTTCCCCGCCTCACATGCCTCCTCGGCTATCTTCGGGCGCCCCTTGCGTTGCAGTTCCCGTTGCTACTGTTGATCCTCTGCCTTCCCATTCACCGGCCCGGACTGCTGCCTAGTTCGACTTGTTTGACTCTTCTTCTTCATCAGTTAATGCTGCTGCTCTGGATTTTTCGTCACGAGCGTTCCCTGGTTCTGCGCCTGTCTACCGGATGACTCTTCTCTTCAGCCTGCTACTCCATCTTCTTATGCTACCTCCTCCGGTGATATTCCCAAGAAGCGTAGTCGTCGTCCGCCTCATCGGAAACGAAAGCAGTCCTCCTCGTCTTCTACACTTCCTGGTGAAGCCTAGATGTCTTCTTCGGGGCCCTCCCGTTGGCCTTCTCTCCTGCCTTTCCCGTGTCAGAAGGATTTTTCTAATCCGTTTGTCTTCCTTGCTACAATGGGCGACTGGATGGCCTCGTTCAAAGCATTCCCTGCTTCGTCGAGGTCTCCTAAAGGGGCCTCGTCGCCTCCTTCTAGACTCCTGCCTTGGACTTCCACCCTGTCTTTTGCACTTCCTACCGCTGGCCAGATGTCTTCGTTGGAACCCTCCCGCTTGTCCTTTCCTCAGCCTCTACCGCGTCTGAAGGACGTTTCGGCACCGAATGCCTATATCGACACCATTGAGGAATGGATCTTCTGCTTCTACGAATTCCTCGAGCCGCCGACGTCCTGAGGAGCCTCGTCGACTCCTTCTGGACTCCCGCCATGTTGCTCCAGGACTCTTGCTCTGTGCTCTGCCTCGTCTGCTGAGTGAACATTTTAGCTCTGTGTTCTGCCTCGCCCACTAAGTAAACATTTTAGCTTTGTATCATCATGCTTGTGTCCCGCCATTGTACTGTTTCTGTCTGTATATTGTGCTCTTTTCCCTGTAATGTTTGTGTTATGCCTCGCTTATGCTGTCTGGCATGCCCCGCCCCTTGCTATTGTTTTACTGTGTCCCGGTTTTCCCCGTTCTTCTATGTAAAGGTCCCAGAGACCCAATAAAGCTAAGTTGAAACCACATTTGGCCTTAATGCATGCACTGACCAATCGAGACCTGCTTTCGACAAGGTTTTGGAACACAGCGATAGGTATGCGCTTCCATTCAGTACATAATGCTGCCGCTAACGGTTACTTAGTAGTAGACCTTGGTTCCAAACTTCTTATGCGGCGCTTTAATTCATCCCATAGATGCTCTATGGGATTAAGATCAGGGCTCTGTGCTGGTCAGTCCACACACGGTACGGAATTATCGTCAAACCACGCCGTAACAGTCCTTGCTTTATGGCTCGGTGCATTATCCTGCACCGAACCTATTAACCAGCACATGGCTCGGTGCATTATCCTGCACCGAACCATATGCTGGTTAATAGGTTTGTCCACGATAACCAATGGGCCGGGACCATAATACAAAAAACACACCCACACGAGTACACTGCCAGCTCCAAACTTGACCGTAGGAACAGTACACTGTGGTAAATAGCGTTAACCAGGCTGCCGCCATACCCACACACGACCATCAGACTGATGGACCATAATACTCAAAGTCAGTTCTCTCCCGCCGCGACATTTTCACTCAATCTCACAGTGCGATATGATCGCGGTCAGCTGCAGGCTTGTTTTTATACTGTTTGTAGCTGTACCGCGCAACTTAACAACGCAGCGGATGCATTCATTTGCTTTTGAAGGGGTGTCTGGTGACTTTTGTCAATATAGTATATATCTATATATATAATCAGTAATATGTAATCGATAGATAAAAGAGGGCGCAATTTATTGTGGTTTGCCCTAGGTGCAAAACTGCCTACTTATGCTTCTGCGTGTGTATATTAAATGTAGAATCATAAAGTTAATGAGGTGTTTTCTAATACGGTGTGAGTTTATCAAAATTTAAACATCAGGTTCAAATGTAAAAAAAAAAAAAAAAAATGACAACAAAAAATTTCGTTTGGTTAAATCGAGTGTTTTTTAGTACGTCTTTTGTAAAAAAGATCGTGCTTATGTTACCGCTATGTCCGTCCGTCTGTACCCACGATATCTCTGCAACTATTAGTTCGATTTGAAAAATTCTTTTTGCATTATGAAGCTTGAAATATGCGAATGATGATCCTTTATTTCGTTTCTTTTACGATGTACAATTTCGCCGCTAGAGGGCGTAAATGCAGATGATGTCGAATTAAAAAAATACGTTTTATTCCACATATTTGCTTCTAAACATCCGATTGAAAAAGATATTTTATCTTTCGATTCCATTTATGGCGAAGAATATTTTAGACATAGTTACGTTTTCAAATTATGCATAGATTTTCCGCTAGGGGGCGTAAAAGTAAATTACATTTTCCCCGATAACTCTTCTTCTAAAAGTCCGATTTGAACAAAAATTTCTTCAGCCTAACACCTCCTGATGGAAAATCGTTTGCCCATAATTTCAAATTTTTGGTAAATAATACTTTGGAGACCAGGGGGGCCTAAGTGTTAATTTCTGCTTCTGATGTATTTGCCATAAAATCTGAGCTTCTTAAATATCGATTGAAAAAATTATTTCGTGGACTGATGCCACTCACATCGATAAACCTTTTCCGAATATTTTCTTCTTAAAACATTCCACAGTTTCTCCCCCAGGGGCTTAGATGTATATCTTCTTTTCGTCAATATCTCTACTTCTAGGAGTCCGAATTGAAAAATTCCTTTTTTTGTTGCATAGTGCTTCCAGTGTGACATGTTTTCCATATAATTTCAAGATTTTCAAGTAATTCATAGACTTTCAGCTAGGGAGCGTAGAGGGAAATTGTGTTACCCCCTATATCTTTGCTTCTAAATCTCCGATCTGAAAAATTCTTTCTGCACCGGATACAGTTCCTGATGTGAAATCGTTTGCACATGACTTCTAATTTTTGTAAAAAAATGGTTTGTCCACCAGGGGGCGTAAATCTTAGTTTCCGCTTCTGATGTATTTGCAGCAAAATATGAGCTTTTAAATTCTCGATTGAAAAAAAAACGTTGTTTGTAGACCGATAGTACTCATGTCGACAAACCTTTTAGAAACATTTTCTTCTTAAAATAATGCATGGTTTCTACGCCAGGGGCCATAGATATATATCATATATTTGTCAATATCTCTACTTCTAGGTGTCCGATTTGAAAAATTTCTTTTTGTTGGATAGTGTTTCCAGTGTGACATGTTTTTCATATAATTTAAAAATTTTTCAAGTAATTCATAGACTGTTCGCAAGGGGGCGTAAAGGTAAATTGCTTTCCCCCCTATATCTCTGCTTCTAAATTTCCGATTTGAAAAATTCTTTCTGTACCGGATACAGCTCCTGATGGGAAATCCTTTGCACACAATTTCTAATTTTTGTAAAAAGTGGTTTGGCCACCAGGTATCGTAAGCCTTAATTTCCGCTTCTTATGTATTTGCAGCAAAATATGAGCTTCTAAAATCTCGATTGAAAAAAAAGTCGTTTGTTGACCAATACTACTCATGTTGACAAACCTTTTAGGAACATTTTCTTCTTGAAATAATGCATGGTGTCTACGCCACGGTAGATGTATATCTTATTTTTGTCAATATCTCTACATCTAGGAGACCGATTTGAAAATTCCTTCTTTGTTGGATAGTGTATCCGATGCGAAATGTTTTCCCTATAAATTCAAAATTTTCAAGTAAATCATAGACTTTCCGCTAGGGGGCACAAAGGTAAATTGCGTTTTCTGCGTTATTTCTGCTTCTAAAACTCCGATTTGAAAAAGTCTTCCTGTATCGCATACAAGACCTGATGGAAAATTTTTTTCACATAATTTCTAATGTTTGGTAAAGAATGGTTTGGCCACCAAGGGGCATAAGTGTTAATTTCTGCTTCTGATGTATTTGTAGCAAAATCTGTGCCTCTGAAAGCTCGACTAAGTTTTTTTTTCTTGGACCGATACCGCTCATATAGAAAAACCTTTTGAGAATACTTTCTACCTAAAATAATGCATGGTTTTCCCACCAGAGGACGTAAAGTCACATCTTATTTTGTCGATATCTCTGTTTCTAAGTGTCCGATTTGAAAAATTATATCTGTGTTGGAGAGCGTTTCCGGTGCGAAATGTTTCTCATAGAAATTCATGTTTTTCTTAACGCACAAGTCTGCAACCAGAGTGCGTAAGCTTACGATTCCGTTTACAGAATCGTAAGCTTATCTGAGGGATTAAAAACGCCGATTTTTTTTTTGATTGGAGGTTTAACGACCACCGTGAGCAACTCAATGGGCTATAAGCAGTCACCCGTCCCAAATTTAGGGTCACTGGTTCCAGGGAAGGGAGAGAGCCAGTGCCGTAAGACAAACACAACATCCATGCCTCACCGGGATTCAAACCCGGACCCCGTTCGGACGAATGATCAGTAGGCCATCGCTTAGATCACTGCGCCACCGGGGCGGCAAAAACTCCGATTGAAAAACTTCTTTCTTCCGTCAGATACTATTGTTTTCCATACCGGTTCCATTGACTTTGAATAGCTTTGATAAATTTAATTTGCGTCAGAACGGATTCAAAAGACGTGCTTATTACACCCGAAAATTCGGTGTCATCTTTCTTGTTTGACTTAGAATTACGTCTAATGTGTCATTGAGCGGGGTGCCATGTAAGCGGTGGGAGCGTTACCAAATGCTGTAATGCAGGTTTGCGCTCAGTACGAAGCAACCGTTCAACCGATTCACATCGGATCAAAAATGTTTAACAGCTAAAGAGCTTCCGAACCGTAAAATTGCTTGATTTGTTAAAAATCCGTTAATTAGATTAAAAGTTATCACCTCGAAAATTTGAACATCGATTTTCACGTTGCGTCAGCATTAAAAGGTGAATATATCTCGAAAACTCTTTATCGTACGATAAGAAATAAAATATCTATGGATAGAGCTTTCAAAACTCGGTAAGAGAAAGCCCACATTCATTTTTTAATTTTTAAAAATTTTTAGAAATTAATTTTAAATTTTTTAAAAATTTTCAGAAATTAAAGATGCTCCTGAAAAACTGTTTGGGAGCATGTAAGAAATCGCATTAAACGTAAAGCGGAAGGCGAGCGAAGGCCAAAGAGTTCGAAAAAAAATTGCTTTGACCCTATCTGAAAAGATGAAATTGTACAGACAGCGGAAGAAGGAGCGCGCGCAAGAGGAGGCGCATCGTACGCAGCCGTCCACCTCCCCAACTGTTTACAAGCGAAGAACTTTTTCCAAATAGGAGGGAAACAACTTTTCAAACGCGTGCATCATATGACGTATATTCTAAACTAACTTTCCTTTTTAGTTTCTTTTCCTATGTAAATCTTGAGTTTATTCTGTTATTCTTCACTCTTAACGTGATATCTTTCTCTCAAACGAATACGTTCGGCAACACAATTGAGGTTAAAGGAACGTGACGTATGCCTGAGTTTTGATAAGAACAAGAGATAAAAACGACGACTAATCTATTGCTTGAAAGCGTTGGGTTGTAAACTGATTATTGAAAAGAGCGTTGTGTTGTGTGTGGAGAGTTTAGTGCAATATGCTATGCTACGATGTGTTTGCTACATCCTGAATAAAGCATTTTTTTCCGTAAGTGTGACTTCTGTTGCTTACATGTTTCGTCTGGCCGTTAAGGTTTCTTTCATTTAGGAAATATTTCTTAGTATGCTGATGTTTTAAATGAACGTAGAAGTAAGACAAGACTTCTTCGTCATGATCACGACAAAAGAAGAATATTTGTGTCAAGAAAAATATACGTTTGACGAGATTGCCTTTCACTAGAGCAAATCATATGATCAACAGCTCGCTTAGGTGGCATTATCCAGAGTTACCAGTTTAGAAGGTTTATATCTGACGAATGATAAAAATGATTTCAAATTTTATCACGAAAAAGGTAGTGAAGCACCTGGTGTAAAAGAACTGCGTATAGAATTGCAAAGACTAGAAAATCATCGTTTACCCACCCTTTTCGATGATATAAGTAAGTTTTTAGATATTCTCCAATAACAACTGTACGTATTTTATCATTCATTAACAACTGTGCGTATTTTATCATTCATTAACAACTGTACGTATTTTATCATTCAACGTACAAAGCTTACATGCTCATTATGGAGATTAACTAGTCGACGATGTTATAAACTGACCCGATGTTATGACCCTCAGTGATAGTTGGATGCACGACGACAATACCATTCCGATCGAAGGATAAAGCTGTAGTTCGCAGTATATGCGGCCATCTCAGCATGCAGGTGGTGTTGCTGTATACCAGAACGATTCTCCAGATTCCATCGTACGACATATATTTGAAACATGTTACGTGGATGAAATTTATTCCCTTGGAAGTGTTAAAGCCAAGTTCGGTGAAATTTGTGCAGCTGATATATTTACTGGTGATAACAAAACCGATAAAGTGTTGTTAGTGTGTGTATATACATTGAAGAGCAATTGAATTAGAGATACCTGTCTAGTAACGTGTAGCACCACCTTTGGCCCTGATGACGGCGGCGATTCGTCTCGGCATGGACTCGACAAGACACCGGAAGCGTTGGGAAGCCATTCGGATCCACGATCCCTGAACAAGCTCCCACAGTTCACGAAGATTTGATGGAGGGGGTCAGAGCCTCGAACATCTCTCTCGATGGCATCCTAGATGTGCTCGATGGAATTGAGGTCATGTGACCTAGCTGGCCAAGGAAGGCAAAGGAATCAAGGTCACGTCGGTGGACTGTTCATCCAACCATTCGGATACAATTCGGGAGCGATGGCACGGTGCATTGTGTTGTTGCAGGATGAGGTCTCCAGTGGGATGTTGAAGACGCACAAACGGGAGCAAATGGTCGTCCAGGATATCCCGGTAACGTTGACCTGTGAGGGACGATGTCACACGTACCAGGGGTCCCATTTCAGTCCACACGTAAGCAGTCCCCAGACGAGAATGCCACCCCCACCAGCTTGAAGAGTACCCTGCTGGCAAGAAGGATCCATCGCTTCATGTGGTTTGCGCCGTACTCGTATCCTGCCATCCGCATGTACCAACGTGAATCTCGACTCATCAGTCCAGGCAACATTTTTCCACATGTCTAGGGTCCAGTGGCGATGTTCCCGCGCCCATGCTAATCTTTACACCCTGTGATGTGCGGTCAGCAGCGGTACTCTCGTGGGACGATGGCTTCTGTACCCCATAGCGAGAAGATGGTTCTGGATGGTGTGGCTGCTTACACGTTTTTGTGCACCAGCGTTGAATTACCAAGTGATTTCTTGCACTGTGGCCCGTCTATCCGCTGTTACAATGCGAGCTAGCCGACGATGACCCCGCTCATCCACACGCTGTTGTCCACGGCAGTTGGCCCTTGCAGAGATGGTTTTACCGGATTCGATGTACTCACGGTGCACCCGTGACACAGTGGATCGTGAAAATCCCAGTGTCTGCACGACTTCCGAGATAGAGTGACCCATTCGTCGGGCCCCGACAATTTGCCCACGATAAAATGCGCTTAGATCCTTCGTCTTACCCACGCTGCGTCCGACTTTTACTGATTCCCGTCGCATCACTTCTTATATTGTCGGATCGTTGCATACGTCATGTCGTTTCCGTTTACAGGGCCGGCCACAGCGCCACATTTGCGTAACGCCAGTTGTCTCTAATTCAATTGCTCTTCAGTGTATTACCCTAGGATCTAAGTTACACGGTGCTAAACGTTTTATATTTCGACAAATGCTAGCTTATATACCTAAAGTGTCTGAAACTTTCAGCTTACTCCGTTGTTTGAATTTAGACAAGTTACCGATTTCGTCAGTTGGTGATTTAAATATTGATGATTTGTTTACAGCCGAAAACGAATCATTCATCACCTTCATGCGAAAACAATTTGGACTTACACTTTAAATGAATGTTTAACAGAGCCCTCCATGCTCAGCTCTAATAGCCGCATTGAAGTTGTATTTCATGGATACTTACCTACAAATGTTTTAACACGCAATAGTGCTACCTACTTTTCCAATCATAAAGCTAAGTTTACAATTTTCAGGAAAGTAAAAAAAAAAAAAAGATGAAAACGATTTTTAAATATATCTTTATTCAAATATTATAATTATATCACATTGTAAAAATTTTGTAAACCTATTATACTTCAATAAATGTTTCATTTAAAAAAAAAACTTAAAACATTCCATTTTCTCTAACCCGACGTAACTCTACGTAAACTCCTGCGGTTGTGAACATACCCCTCCACTTTTTTTTTAATAAGGTGTGTGTATGTGAAGTATAGAAAGAATAAGCCCAAATCGTTTTTGAAATTACATGGCTTACTGCATTTAAAAAATCCGTGTGTATATTGAAAATATACAACGTAAAACCAGTACAAAAAAAAAGATCGTGTAAAATGTGTGATTTCATATGTAAAATGCTATACTAATTATACATATATCCATTTGTATAAAAATATATAAATGAAAATATGAAAGATCTTTTGCGAAACATGTGTAAAATGTATGAACTGCTCTAAATGATGTAATGTACTCTTTAATTTCTTGGGATGTGATGAATTGTTCTTAATGAATTGTAGTTTTTTGTCCCTTTTTGTGACAATATGTGCACCCCCCCCCCCCCAAAAAAAAAGGGTATACTGCAATCTTGATAATACCCCATTACTGTCTCATGGATTAACAATAAAGATGCATAAAATATGGTTGTTCGAAAGGAAGAACAAAGGATCAAAAAAATGTGTCTGAACGGAAACTTCGGCACGGACTCATGGACGAACAAAATAAACCCCGAGAAAAGCAATAGGAAAAAAAAAATAAAAAAAATAAAATAAAAAAAGACTATTTATTTAGCCTTGTCACGTGCCTTTACCCGGAAATGCATGCTATTGTTTATATAAATAATTAATGGGAAGTAACTGAAGGAGTTTATCATCTGTAAACGTGAAAACAATTACCAAAATAGCTTACATGAAAAAAGAAAGTGTTTCAAATGTCAATGTTCATGTGAGGAAGTGTGAAATAGGGATAGATTGTATAATCGTTTTTTGTTTAACTGTTATTAATCTGTGTTTCGTGCCATTGGGCTTACGTCGAGACGACGGGCCTCATCTTTTAATCCTAGTTGTGGCTCATGTCGGGGGAAACACTCCCCTATTCTTTCTGAGAACTCAAGAAGCCACGATACCTTTCTTCACTGTATTATCTTTGCAATTGATTGGTTTCCTATTTCCCTTACCAGAAGCCTTGCTAGAGGCAGAAATTCACTAATTGCTTCAATAAATGTTGTAAAAGTAACTCGAAGAAGTGGGAAAGAGAAGACAGGTGATGATAGCGTGGATGATAAATGAGAAAAATAAAATAAAATTTTTACGCAAGGCAAATATACCGTTTCCGATAACTTCGCTCAATACAGTCTGTTTTGAAGGACGAGACTGTTTCGTCAAAACTGCAGAAAGTCTTAATATTAAAGTAATGTTTTTTTTGTGTGTGTGTGTGTGTTTAAAAGATTTTGAAGATAATAGATATAGTAGTAAAGTTCATACTTCAGTGTGTTTTCTGGTGAGGTAGAGCGATTAAATTCTATAAAGGTCAGTAAAGTTCCAATTCCTCATATGTTAGATTTTACTTCATTACTAAAAACCTTTTGGTAAGTTCAGCTCCAGATTTTTGCAGGCTTATACAAAGATAAGAAGAGGAACTCGTGGATCCGAAAAATGACGAGAGTGGAAGACATCATGATCAGAGTTAAATCCCTGAAATGGCAATGGGCTGGACATACTGCCAGAAGGACAGACCATAGATGGACAGCCGAAATTTTAGATTGGATTCCAAGGGACAGGAAAAGACCCAGAAAAAGACCACATGGGAGATGGGTGGATGAAATTCGTAAATATGCGGGAGTGACATGGAGGAGACTGGCACAAGACAGACCGTTGTGGAGGAAACTTGGGGAGACCTTCGTCCAGCAGTGGATTGATAATGGTTGACAATGGTGATGATGATACAAAGACCATCCACAGAAAGTAAGAACCGTTCGCGCATCACTCCCACGCAGTTATTCGCTTCAGAGTCGTGCATGCGCAGTTGTGTTGCCTCATCCATTAGCCACGCCCTGATGCCATTTTTTTTATTGAAGGTTTAACGACCACCATGAGCAACTCAGTGGGCTATAAGCATTCGGCTGTCCCTAATTTAGGGCCACTGGTTTCAGGGAAGGGAGAGAACAATGGCCGTAAGACAAACACAACATCCATGCCTCACCGAGATTCGAACCCGGACCCTTCTCGGACGAATGGTCATAAGCCAGCGCCTAAACCACTGCGCCACCGGGGCGGCGATGCCATTTTGTAAGGTTGTGTTTATGTTAAAGGTTTGTGTTCTGCGTTAATAATGCTTACGCCAATAGAACGGCCCGCCGACTGCAAAATCCGGTCTGTGATAAGGTTTCTGAATGCGAGAAATGTCAGATCAAGTGAGATTCATCGGCAAATTTGCGAAATTTACGGACAAAACGCAATGAATGTAGCAATGGTGCGGAAGTGGGTTCGAATGTTTAATGAAAGACGATACAGCGTTCATGACGAATTGTTCAGTTGTAGGCCTTCTCTGGTCACGGAAGATTTCCTGGAGAGAGTGAATGAAAACATTAAGGGAGAACCAACGCTTCACAATTTCTGATCTTTCAGAACATTTCCCTGAAGTTTCGCAATCATTACAGAGAAGCTTCAGTGCCGCAAAGTGTGTGCACCATGAATTCCCAAGATGTTGACAAAAGAGCCCAAAGCGAAGAGCATGGGTTCCACTTTGGAATTTTTGAGGCGGTACGAGGAGGAAGGATATGATTTTTTAAGCCGTATAGCGACGGGAGATGAGACATGTCTCTCTCACAGCACCCCTGAACCTAAACAGCAGTCCCTGCAATGGAAACAGTTCCCAGCGGTTAGAGGACGACAATGACCTAAAAACAACGGCTGTGCGGCTGCTCAAAACACAAGCGGCAGATTTCTATGAGGAGGGTATGCAGAAACTTTTGTCACGATATGACGAATGCTTCCAACATCCACGTGGAATACATTGAAGAGTAGATTAAGGTATGCAAACTTCATCGTACATTAAAAAGTAGTTATCAATATTGTTTTCTGTTTTATTTTCAAACGGTACTTACTTTCTGAATAGCCCTAGTAATATCTTACTCGCATATCGATTATCAAAAAATGTCGTTTGTCAAGGCTGATTCCATAATTCTCGGCTTTCTTTTCTTACTGCATTACCTAAAAGTGTGCGAAAAAGCAGAATACTGTCTTAAAGTTCCTTTCGACTCTATTGACAAAAAGTATTCGGTGATATCTTACTCGTATATCGATTATCGAAAAATGTCGTTTGTGAAGGTTGATTCCGTGATTCTCGGGGCTTTCTTTTCTTACTACATTACCTAAAAGTATATGAAAAAGCAGAATATTGCCTCAAAGTTCCTTTCGATTTTATTGGTAAAAAGTATTCGGTAATATCTTACTTGCACATCGATTATCGAAAAATGCCGTTTATGAAGGCTGATTCAGTAATTCTTGGCTTCCTTGCATTACCCAAAAGTGTATGAAAAAGTATAATATTGTCTTAAAGTTTCTTTCGGCTCTATTGACAAAAAGTATTCGGTAATATTTTACTCGTATATCGATTACCGAAAAATGCCGTTTGTGAAGGCTGATTCCGTGATTCTCATCTTCCTTTTCTTACTGCATTACCTAAAAGTGTATGGAAAAGTGGAATACTGTCTTAAAGCTTCTTCCGACTCTATTGACAAAAAGTGTTCGGTAAAGAAATATCCAATAATTCTTTGTTCTTCTTGGTTTCAGAAACTTACCCTATCTTATGTATCCTTTCCGATTTCTCCAGTGAAAAGAAAGAAAATTAAAAAACCATGTAGCGAGATAAGATGCTCTTTGAATTTTAAAACATCCTTGTACAAAATAATTTGCTGTTAAATTTCAGCAAATTATGTATTACTTGTATTTTTATTATTTTACACAAGAATGTTCTAAAATAAAAAAGAACGTGATTTCGCCACGTTCTTCTTAATTTTCCTTTTCTTCGCTGGAGAAATCGAGAAGGCATATAGATGAACATATAGTACGTCCTCGTGACTCGGTACGGTCACCCTTTGAAAAACTATCTGAATAAATTTACATCGATAATCTCCCACGTCGGCTTCCAAGATACACTTTCGATATTACACTGCAGGCCATCCAAAATGCAACACGAAGAAGCACACGAGATAGCAAAGCCAGATTTACCGGACACATAACAACAGATACAAAGATGAAACGATTGAGCTTACAGGCCCGTGCGACTTGCGGAACACGCAGATATCAATAGTTCGTGTGACCCCCATGGCTGGCAAAAACGGCCGCTACACGCCGCGGCATCGAACGAAAAAGGCTTGGGACGTGGGCTTGGGGTATGTCGGTCCAGGCTGCTTCCACACATTGCCACAGCTGATCAGGCGCAGCAGCGGGTGGTACTTGCCGGACCACTCGATTGCCGATCAGCGACCAGACGTGTTCGATTGGCGACATATAGGGAGAACAGGCGGGCAGGCGGGCCACGGCTGCAGTGACACCTGGTATGCCGTGAAGAATTGTTGCACGATGCGTGCCACGTGCGGGCGCGCATTGTCCTGTTGAAACGTGGCAGCTGGCAGGTCCTGCAAGTAAGGGAGGACTACAGGCTCCAAAACGTCGGAGATGGTGCGGTGGCTGTTGAGTATACCGGCGATGCGTACCAGTGGGGTGCGGGTATCATATCCAATTGCGCCCCAAACCATAACGCTAGGCGACGGACCGGTATGGCGATGCATAATGCTGGCGTCATACAGTATCTCGCCGCGTTGCCACCACACGCGGATCCGATCATCGTGGTGTTGCAGGCAGAAGCGGGATTCATCGGAAAAGACAATGTCGTGCCATTCTGTAGTCCAGGTGCGGCGTTCAACGGCCCACTGCCACCGCACTCGCCCGTGGTGTAAAGTCAATGGTAATCGGAGCAATGGGCGCCGTGCGACAAGTCTCCGCTCCTGCAGACGACGTCGAACGGTACGTGCTGACACAGGTTGTTGCGCAACACACCCTAATTCCTACGCTAATGTTCGTGATGTGGCGGTACTAGCCGTCATTGCCCGCCGCACAACATGCCGGTGCCCTCGTTCGGTGGTGTGCCGCGGCTGCGGCAATCGCTCACGTCGGTACGTACGTCCATCCTACACCCACTGAATCCATACTCGCCTCACTGTGGCTGGATGTCGTCCCACACGGGTGCCGATGTCTCGGTACGATAAACCACTGTCGCGATAAGCCACTATTCGTCCTCTGTCGAACTCCGAAACGTGCTGGAATGACTGCCGTATTCTGCGACGAGGAATCAGGAAGCTTCCCACGCACAGGTCCGGCAGCACAACACACTTCCACTACTTACACCCCGCCTTCTGTGCACCCTTCTTATAGTGCTTCTCGGTGGCGTGCCGGGCGCACATGATTTGCATATGCCCTGCAATGCTAATCGTTTGCATGTCCTCTCGCGGGCAACGCATGCTGCGAATTTCAGGCCAATCGGACGCTTCCTTCTTGGTGTTGCATTTTGGGTAGCCAACAGTGTAGTTATTTACTTATAAAACGAGAAGATAAATATTTATTTAGCAGAAGAATTTATGCAAGACATTATTTTCTGTATTCCTCTAATTGAAATCTATGACCGATGTTCAACAAGTTTCCATGTTTTTTGTTTCAGCGCAGGGATTTGATGTAAAATTCACATCGTCTCCTATTATTTAAAAATGAAGTTCCATAACATATGGACACCGTAAAAAAATTCAGTGCTATGTTTCATAAAACATAATACTATTGATAAAGTTGCTTGAATATCGCTTAATGCAGTTTCAATGGGAATACGCAGTTTTTTAGCCCAATCAGATAAATTTGGAAAATGTTTGGCTGATGAAGATGATAATATCAGGATTGCTCAGTATCATCCGGAAAACACTGTCTTGATGAAGATAACAATATCATGATGGCCTAGTATCATCCGGATGACATTGTCTTAATGAAGATGATAATATCAGGATGGCCCAGCATCATCAGGATAACATTGTGCTGATGAAGATGACAATATTGCTCCGATGAAGCTAAGGCATTGCCTAAGGAGAAACTTTGTTAAGCGGTTTATTAACCTGGCTTGGCAAAGAAACGTTGGCAACGTTGACAATATAGTACATTATTTTTCATGATTAGCAGTATTGACACTTACGAAAATGTCTTCAAAAGTTTATACTCACTTGTTAAACTCCTGATAAACTTGGAAACTATGCTTTTAGAGATCAGAAATCAGATCGACATTTAACGGTTGTACCACCTTGGACATCGCAGTTCCAAGCAAGAGAAGTATTTCTAGTTGATTCACTGGATAGGCCTTATTTGAATACTACATACTTACTGATGATTTGGCTTAGAAGAAATCTTTCATCTGCTTGCAAATGCATTGTCTTCGTGATGCATACACAGTGTGGCAAAGAATTTTTAAGACTGGGTCTGTAAAATGAAATAGAAACAAGAAATTATAATTTGTTTTGGTTTGTTATTCAAAATAAGTCCCTCCGGTTTCAATACACTTGTTACAGCGATTTAATAATGATTCGAATGCCTGTTCCAGTTCACTTTGCGAAATTGCCTCCAAAGCACGTGTCGAAGCTGTTTGTATGGTCGAAATATCATCAAAATAACACCTTTTTAACGTCATTTTAAGTTTTAGGATTAAAGGAAAGTCGCAGGGTGCTAAATCAGACGAATACGATGGACGATTCAACACACAGACTTTTTTCGCCAAAAATCTACGAACAAGAAGTAAGGTTTGACTGGGTGCATTATCGTGCAACAAACACCAACTGTTTTCATCCCGATATTCTGGACGAATGCGACAAATTCTGCCCATCAAATACCTCAAAACATTTAAATAAAACTCACCAGTAATTGTTTGTCCACTTGGAACAAATTCTTTGTGGATAATACCCTTACTATCGAAGAATGTAATGAGCATTGTTTTGATTTTCGATGGAACTTTTTTTTGTTTTGGCTTGTGGTGAGTTTTTTGACTTCCATTTAACACTTTGTCGCTTTGTTTTAGGATTATATTGAAAACACCATGTTTCATCACCTGTAACATTCGATTTTAAGAAGTTTGGATCATTTTCAGCGGCTGAAATGATGTCTCTGCAATGTGCACTTCTCCTTGATTTTTGCTCATTGGTTAACGTGTGTGGAACAAATTTAGCACAGACTTTTGTTTTGTCCAAATCTTCATGCAAGATGGTTCAAATCGTTTCTTTGTTGATGTTTCAAGACTCTTCCATCATTCTTAGTGACGCACATCGATTGTTTGCCACGAAATCACGCACCTTTTTCAATAATCTCAGGTGTTCTAGATGAACTTGGTCTTCCGGTATGCTTATCATCTTCTAGCGTATCTCTTCCGTCCAAAAAACGTTTGTGCCACAGGAAGACATTTGATCTACTTAAACAAAACTCACCGTAAACTTGTTTCATCATTTGGTACGTTTCCGAGGCACTGTTACCAAGTTTTGCGTTAAATTTAATAACAGCCCTTTGTTCCATCTTAATAATTCAACATGAAAAAAAATTTACTTCTCTAATGAACGGCCGTTTCGTTTGAGTTACTTTAACAACTGCGCAGTACTTTTGGCAGAAAGCAAGCTGATGGTCACGGTTTATAACGCATTCGCGATTACACTGGTGGCGACACCGTAGGCTGAAATCTAGTGCCAGTCTTAAAAATTCTTTGACGCACTGTGTATTACCGAAAGTATCACCCAAGACAATGTTCAAACAATTATAATTAACATAAAAAAAGCATGGCTATTAATAAGCTCAATTTTTAAGCAAAAATTGGAAAAATTAACGAAGAATCTGAGATCTAGAAGGGAGAGAGAGATAGAGAGAATGGGGGTGGGAGAAAGAAAGAAGGATATTGAGTGAAGGTTTTTGAAGAATACAGAATTGAGAAGTAATTGCCAAAGAAAAAACATAAAGTAAAATGACAGCTGGTAGATAAAGTGGAAGAGAAATAAAACGTATGGCCAATAAGCAGCAAAGAGACAAGTCGTAAAGTGAGTAAGAGAAAAAGAGACAGATAAAGAGAAAAGATTAGACAGAGAAACACAAAGGATAGACAGAAGGAGGGATGGAAGAGTGAGTTTGAAAAGAGAAAGAATGAAAAGATAAGAAACAGAAATGTGACAGAAAGGGCGAGAGAGAAATGCGCCAGAGATAGAGAGAAATGCGCCAGAGAGAGAGAGAAAGAATGGCTAGGAGCGAAACAGACGAAGGGGAGAAAAAGAATGAATTTTATGGTTTATATTTTTTATTTATCCTTATTTTTGTGGACGAGGGTACACAAGCACATAGCATGAAACACAAACCAAAAAATAAAATGAGAGAAGTAACAGGAAGATGTTAATAGTTAATTTGGCCACTGGGGCGAAGTCCCTAAAGGCAGACAGAGCATATCGAACAGCAGAAAAAGGGAGAGAAAGTGAAACAGAAAACATTTTAAGTAATCGTGGTTTCGGATATATATGTGTCAGCCAAAGGATTTATGACCTAGGAGAAGGCATTTTTATTTTGAGATAATTGTATTCTCACGACTGATCATTTCTTCGTGCACAACAACAAGTGTTTGAGGTGTCACTACTAATTAATAACTGAAGATTTATTGCTCAATAAGGTACAGCTTTACTTCGAAATGCATCTATTGGAAATCGACAGACTTGCATTTGCATCACCTGGCGGATGTCACTTTGTTTTTCTTGAACAGTTAGTCCTTGTCGTCAAGAAACACTGTTACGGGGCCTTCAGTGAGCTTCGGGACATGGCTATGGTGGGTGTTACTGATCCTGTTTTTACTGCGGATGGATGAAACAGGTTCTTCTGTAATTTTTCATTCGCAAAGTACCTGACAAACAAAGCACATTGTTGTTTTTCTTTTTTTAACGTTTCTATGTCGAAGGTTTTGGGCTCCTGCCAGTTCGTGGGTTTGATGACAGCAAGGCCGTTATGTTAGACAGTTATCAGTATAAAAAAACGAATATTGCAGAGGAAAATTCAGAAAAACAAGCGTAACGAGACAATTGCAATTTTTGCTTTTATTCCTACTACTTTGACTGATGTATACACAAGACCATATGCGGAGGATATCTGAAGACAATGAAGCGAGCTCAAGTAGGGCGTGGCTAAAATGCGACTGAAAGTCAATATTTCGCATTTACAATGAAGATTGGGAAGATTACTGTTGGGAAAAGTACAGAAAAGTTTAACCAACTCAGAATACGTTCCAAATGATACAAAAAACCCCGTCGGGAATAGAAAATAAAATGAATGCCTTTTCTTTGATTTTTTTCTCCAATGATCATGTAACAACAGATATGAAAGCAATTTCGAAGGCAACTGAAAATTTTACAACATTGTTTGTGACAACATAATTGGTCGCTCGCCATCTGCTGTTTAAACGAAATTTCAAATTCAGGAAAATATAAAAGAATAAAAAGAATTGATCGTAGTAACGATTCTATACCATATATTTCAGCGATTCGTTTTAGTCTCTTCTTGTAAATCTGATTCTAGTGGATATCCTACTGTGTAGAACTAGGCGAACTCACGATTTTATGATAAGGAAATTCTCCTTCCTCTTTCATACCACATTTTTATGTAAGAACTGTAAATCTGATTCTAGTGGATATCCTACTGTGTAGAACTAGGCGAGCTCAGGATTTTATGATAAGGACATTCTCCTTCCTCTTTCATACCACATTTTTATGTTAGAACTGTAAATCTGATTCTAGTGGATATCCTACTGTGTAGAACTTGGCGAGCTCAGGATTTTATGATAAGGAAATTCTCCTTCCTCTTTCATACCACGTTTTTATGTTAGAACTGTAAATCTGATTCTAGTGGATATCCTACTGTGTAGAACTAGGCGAGCTCAGGATTTTATGATAAGGAAATTCTCCTTCCTCTTTCATACCACATTTTTATGTTAGAAAACAATATTACTCGGTGTAGTCACAGCGTTTTCACTAATGCTAATGCTTGTAATACGTTTATTTAAAACCTTAATGGAACTTATGAATATAGGACTATTTTTGTTTCGATTACTAGCACATTACAAGAAAAAAAAAGCAAATTAAGAATTTAAATCAGATTCAAATTAAGGAAGGAAAGCAACTTATTTCCCTGTATAAATAGCTGCGTTTTTATGTTGCTTCGGTGAATGATACACCCATTAAAGTACTACGTGCCGTTAAAACATGACATTTAATAACCTCTTTTATATTAGGTGTGCAAATAAGCTTTAAAGCGCGTTTTGTGTGACGTATAACGCTAATTTATATATCCGACATTCCCCCGCGTTGTTGTCACGTGATCGTAACAGGCCCAGAGCAATAAAAGTGAACTCACAAGCAAAAGTACAGTGTCTAGTCATAAAAAGCAAAAAAAAAAAAAAAAGTGGAATTTGTGAAATTAGTGTACAATGCATTTAATGTAAAATTACTGCACAGTACATTATTAAAACTTGCAGGACACTTGAAATATCTTACCAACAAGCAAAATACGCTTTAATATAAAATTGGATAACCACGGTTTCTTAGGAACAAAGTGCACCTACTTGGCATTTAACTAACGAACTTCTCTAGTTGTCCATTGGTGATAACACGGTGCCATACGACCCTTGCAGACTCAGTTAATGCTGTTTTAGATGGGGGTCCTTGTTGACGGATCTTTTAATCTTATTCACAGATTCTCTATGGGATTAAGATCCGGTGACTGTGCCGACCACTGAAGTTTTCTTATAAAACTTTTCGAATAAACCACTCGTCAACCAACTTTGACCGATGACATGGCGCGTTATGGTCCTGAAAGATAAAATTCCGCAAACCAATGCCTAGTGCAGATGGTGAAAATTTGGACTCCAAAATATCCACATATTTCGATCCATCAATGAGTCATCAAGAATGTGCAGACGGCCAACACCACTGGATGAAATACAAGACCATAACAACACCGAATGTGGGTGCCTGATTGTTGGCTGGGTGCAGCATGTCTTATATCTTTCACCAGCTCGACGACGTGCATACTATTTCCATTATTAGCGGAAATAGTAACAGTTGTTTTATCACTGAAAATAACATGTTTCCATTCATCAACAGTCCAATTCTTGTGTGCCTTTGCCCTAGCAATTCTTTTGAGCCTTTGTTGTTCAGTAAGGAAAGATTTTCGTGCAGGTTTTCGTGCAGTCAGTCCATTTTCTTGTAGCCTACGACGAACTGTACGTGAAGATGCAATAATGCCTACTTCATTCTCCTACTCATTTCTTAAATCAGCGGCTGTTTTAAACCTTGATTTTAAGGAACGGCGAATGAACATGCGATCATCACGTCCAGTACACAGTCTTGGCCGACCTGTTCTTTTTCTGTGTCCCACGCATCCAGTTTCGGCAACTCTTTTAATGGTGCGCAAGACAGTAGAATGATCACAGCCACATTTAACAGTTTTATTGCTACTGAATCCAAGTTCATGCAAAGTAATAATTTTTGCCCTGGTTTGAAGAGACAGGACCAATTTCCGGGTCTTTGACATTCCGAAATTCAAATATCACCAGGAATTCTGCATAAACGTCCGTCAACTGACTACAAAGAGCTGTGTTCTTAGTCGACAATCGATCGAAAAAGAAGAACACGAACCGAAGTTTCAAACATTGGGGCAACCCCGATCGTTCAGAACCTATCGTACGATTAACGTATCTTGCCCCTAACCATAGACAATTCGACTGAATCTGGGCTAGTCAACACAAGGAGGTTATATTACTGGAGGCACCACTCCTATCCACGCAGCATTGGCCGCCATAAGTCACCGTCTGTGCTGCAAATGACGTCATGAGCAGGCACGACGCAGCCGCAGAAGAGAATTTGCTTGGAAACCAATGGGAACAAAAGCTTCTAAGCGTATAAACAGATAAAATGAGTAATTCAATAATCTTTATCAATGATACACAAGCTTACTGTTTCATCAACGGTATAATTTAGTTAATTTTTGCCTGCTTGTGACGTCACACCACAGATTAGCTGTGACCTACGGCGGCTGAGCCAGTGGTGTCTCCAGTAATATAACCTCCTTGAGTCAACAGCTTTTTCAGTCAGGAAAGACGTGACGCCGTAGGTCCAACCGCCTTCAGAAAGAAGGAAGGAGCAGGATCTGCACAGGAAAGATCAGAAAGAAAAGAAGGTGAAGAGAGGGTTGAGAGTGTATGCGTTGCCAAAGCGGAAAGCTAAATGATGAAGCAAGCTGAACAAATCCAGACATGGAGCAATCACTCTGCATTACTTAAGTTGGATATTTCTGGCCTGGTTATTAAATTGTATGAATAAGTAGGGGGAAAAGGTAGTTTAAAATTAATTAATTGGTTGGTCCAGGGAACATGTTCGTCGTGTTGCAAGAAAAATTGATTTGTATTGTAATGTTATCAAAAGTGTAATGCTATTGATTTACTGTAAAGAGGCTGAGCAGTTAACTTATATTAATCGGCTGAAAATAATTTTCGCAATATTTAGATGAGCTTATTTGAAATTTCTACAACTTTATCCTTCAGTTTCTTGCTTATTATAAATCCAACACCACTAGTTCTGCCAGTATCTGTCCCACGATAGTAGAAGAGATGTCCACTTTTCAGTTCAATGAAATCTTCTCCTTTTCTCCTTACCTCACTTAGCCCGACGATGTCCCACTTGATCCTTTGTAGTTCCTCTTCCAATTCAAGAAGAATTGAATCAGAAGATAGGGAGAGTCCATTATACGTAGCCAAGTTCAGCATCAGATGGCAGCCTACTCCGGTCCTCCGGGGATACTTAGCACCCTCTGCCTTCATGTCGCACTGGCCGCTGCCTTGGCCAGGCACATTCCAGTTGCCGGAGACTGAGGGCCAAGATTTAAGTTGTGGAATCATTTTGGAAGGGTTTGTCCATAACTCACCAAGCTGGCCAAGCGGGTTGGTGAGTGTGGGATAGTATTTCCTCTAATCCCGATGGTATAGTTATACCGCTATTTGTAGAAGTTGAAGGTTCCTCTGACAGAGCTGCACGACTCGTTATCCAACTCTCGAAAAGATACCAGGCTCAGATTATTCAAACTTATGCACCCACCACAAGTCATCCTGAAGAAGAAATTGAAGAATTTTATGAGGAAATTCGTCATCTAAATAATAAAGGTAAGCAGCACTTGAAGATAATTACGGGAGATTTAAATGCAAAAATAGGGCAACGGTAACAGAATGAAACTTCAGTAGGTAAATTTGGTCACGGCAACAGAAACCAGCGTGGAAATACTCTCGTTGAGTTTGCAGAGGC
This sequence comes from Macrothele yani, assembly GCA_039090855.1. NCBI lineage: Eukaryota > Metazoa > Arthropoda > Arachnida > Araneae > Macrothelidae > Macrothele > Macrothele yani. Next base: position 63,023,268 of record CM077029.1, read on the forward strand.
AGAAGGGTTTTTCATCTTGAACTCCTTCTTCAAGAAAAAGGCCACACAGGAAATGGACATGGAGACATCCAAATAGGACGACAAGTGAAATTGATTTTATTATGTGTAACAAAAATATTCGTCATAGAAGACTGCAGTTTGCTAAACAAGTTCAACACAGGTAGTGACCATAGATTGGTGAGATGTAAGATGCACCTGAAGACTAAACTTAAACGTGGCAAGCTCATAAGACAAACAAAATGTATTGACATAACCAACCTTAAAAAAATATATATACCTTCAAATTGAAACTGAAGAACAGATTCTCTGCTTTAGAAGGCCTAACATCGGAAGAAGTGGATATTTCTGAAGTTAACAGGAAAGTAACCAAAGCTCTTATGGAAACAGCAACAAAATTAGCTGGGTCTAAGAACAAGTTGAATGTGAACAAATTATCAGGAAAAACCAAAATGTTGATGCAAAAAAGAAGAGAGATGAGGACAACTAAAGAAGATGTGACTTCCAAAGTGGAATATATAGAGCTATGCAAGACAGTAAGAAAAAGTATCACTGAAGACGTAAGAAAATTCAACTGTGAACTAGTAAGGAAAGCAATTGAAAACAACCAAAGCCTAAAGATAGCAAAGGGACATCTCAGTAAGGGAAGAAAACAGATTATGGCACTGAGAGTAGAAGATGGTTCTGTAACAAGAAATAGAGGCGAAATTTTGAAAAGGGTGAAAGATTTCTACTCCAAATTATATGAAAGGGATGATACATACACTCCAGACATCGTGAAAGATACCAGTACCAGAGTTCCTCCAGTCCTTCCAGCAGAAGGTGCACATGCAATCAAGAACATGAAGCGGGGGAAAGCTCCAGGAGAAGATGGAATTTCTGTAGACATCATACAAGAAGCAAAAAAGTGGAGAAATCGAAACAGTACTCGCCCAAATTTTCACTCGATGCCTTAATGAAGGCAAGATTCCTGAGGATTGGAACAACGCTACAGTGATCTTGCTACATAAAAAAGGTGACATTGAGGATTTCGGGAACTACAGACCTATCAGCCTCCTATCAGTGGTTTATAAAATCTTCACTAAAGTTCTTTCACACCGCTTGAAGGTAACACTGGACATGGCTCAACCGAGAGAACAAGCTGGATTCAGGAGTGGCTACAGCACAATAGATCATATCCACGTACTGAGAGAACTAATTGAAAGAGCGAGGGAATATGAACTTCCATTGTGCATGGCTTTTATCGATTATGAAAAAGCCTTTGAAGATGCATACATTAATATTATTAATAAGATCTGTGAAAATGCAAGTGCAAAGATTCGACTGTTTGAAAATACAACACACATAAAAATTGGAAAGGGAGTGAGACAAGGTGACACCATATCTCCGAAGCTCTTTAATGCCACATTGGAGGGTGTCTTTCAGTCGCTGAGCTGGGAAAACAAGGGGATAAAGATTAATGGAGATTATCTAACCCACCTTCGTTTTGCTGATGACGTAGTCATTTTTGCAACTACCCCATCAGAGCTGCAGAGTATGATCCAGGAACTTGCTGACAAGAGCAAAGAAGTGGGATTAAAAATGAACTTTCAGAAGACAAAAGTGATATTTAATGCTTTTACAAGAAATGAAGATTTATCGATTGATGGAGAAAAGCTGGAGATAACAGGCACGTACGTTTATGTTGGACAGCAAATATCAAGTGAGGGTCACATTGATGAAGAAATTAAACGGCGTTCAAAACTTGCCTGGAGAGCTTTTGGAAGAAACAACATAATTTTCAAGAGCAATATGCCATTATGTCTTAAAAGAAAAGTGTTTGATCAATGCATCCTTCCAGTGCTTACGTATGGTGCAGAGACGTGGACTTTAACTAAAAGAGACATACAAAGGCTGCAGACAACTCAAAATAGCATGGAGAGGTGCATGCTTGGTGTAACCAGGAGAGATAAGAAGAGGAAGTCATGGATCCGAAAAATGACAAGAGTGGAAGACGTCATGATCAGAGTTAAATCCCTGAAATGGCAATGGGCTGGACATACTGCCAGAAGGACAGATCATCGATGGACAGCCGAAATTTTAGATTCGATTCCAAGGGACAGGAAAAGACCCAGAAGAAGACCACATGGGAGATGGGTGGATGAAATTCGAAAGTATGCAGGGGTAACATGGAGGAGACTAGCACAAGGCAGACCGTTGTGGAGGAAACTTGGGGAGACCTTCGTCCAGCAGTGGATTGATAATGGTTGACAATGATGATGATGATGATTTGAAATTTAATTTATTTGGACGTAAAATGGGATATAAAATTCGCCATATGTTTTAAATTTCTTAAATACCGTGATCCACAATGTGAGTCTGTAGTTGATGTCATCGTTTGGTGGTGTAGTGTTAACACACTAAATATAATGTTAAACTGGCATTAGTATTTTATTGTGAATTGACTGATTAATTAAATTTAATAGGATGTTGCAGAAACAAAATAATTGTCGATTAAAAAATCTTTGTTACTGTATTTCAGGTATCTAAAAGAAATTTTCGTAATCTTAATAGAGAAATGCCATCTGCTGTCCGACTTCTGCTTCCTAATTAGTAGGCCAAGCACGCAGCGTCAGCTAACAACTACACAGAGTGCAGTTTTTGAATTTTTTGCGAAATTAGTTAATTGAGACTATTAAATATGTGCTGTTAAGATGAAACAATCAATTTTAACTCTTTGTTTTATTAATATAAGGTCTGAGAGCAATTTTTTTCACATATATTTCAATGAAATATGTTGCTATGCTGTCAGAACAGGTGAGCACCCAAACAGAGTGCTGTTTTTTCCCAATTGGCCGAGTTTTTTGTACGTGAAATTTTGATTGGTCCAGAGACATTGTCGCTTTTTACTTTGAAAAATTCATTATAGGTACTACCAAAAAGTCCTCAGAACAGTTATTTTGATTTCTCAGTCAGAAACTACTAGTTTCATAAATATTTATATGCTTATTATCAGTTTTAGAAAAGTTTCAATATTTACGGTTGAAAAGAAATTTCTTATTTCTTCACACGTGTGAAGAATACGACAAAATTTCTTTTTAAGTGTGAAGAATGCCACTAAGTGTTAGCTGTATTTCTACTTTTGCAAAAGCTCTTGTTGCTCTTAGTAGTAGATGTTGATATAATGTTATTGGCTATTGAAGTGTTGACTGGAAAGGTATTTTAATCTAACAAGTGCAGTGTCGTTGCAATGTCATTGTAGTACTGTAATGCTAACTGAAAAAAATTTGTTGTTCACTCAGATGTAATGTTATTGTTATAGTGAAAAGCTACTGAATGTATTTTATTAATCAGACAAGGGAAGAACAGAATGTTTTCTACTAAATGGTTTATCACAAAGAGAGTTGTTTTAAAGCAAAGATTGTACGATTCGTATCCTTTTTGAAAAAATTATTTTACTAAGCCCGGTCCTGAAAAGCGCCCTTTTTTATTTTATAATTTTTTTACAACAGTGTCTCTAAATAAGTACGAAAAGCAACCCTCTTGAATAAGATTTTACGGACTAAGGCTCTGAAAAGGGCCATTTTTTATTTCAATAAATGTTTCGCAAAGCAGTCCTTATTAGTACTGTTTCCTTTTTAATACTCCAAGTACCGGGACAATGTCTGCCCAGTTAAAGTTAAATGATTGGATAAATAAATAAACCAGCTGTGGACTTGATCTCACAGCACAAAAAGAACAGTGACTGCCCAGTTAATATTTAGATGATTGGATAAATAAATCAGACGATTGTACATCCTTTTATAACTCACTAGCGGACGTCGAAGAATGCTATAGTGAATTAGAGGGGCGCAAACGCTTTTTGAGAACTGGATTTGTGTTTCCTTACTTGCACATTTTTGCTTGTAGCTTCACTTCTATTACTGATAATACTATTCTGTAAAAACGTTTGAATTCAGCATAAAATTTCATTTAAAATGATGTATAATATATATTCCTGACGTTACCATTACGCTGTATAAGTTGACTTCAAACATCAAAAATTGATTTTCGATCTACTGGTGCAAGGCTTTTGGCCACGATTGTGCATACAGTATATATAATCGAAACAGTATCGCATGTATAACCTTGAAACAGCATTGCTATGCTTATTAATTTTTCAATAAATACTGTTGTAATATAATATTAAATATAGCATAATAGTTTTAACCTACAGTATAGGTTAAATTTAATTTATGAAAGTACGTAAAAATTTTCTAGTCTCCCCTCCTAGCTATGGCCCGGAGAGGTATGCGTCATACCTCATGGATCATAGACATGTACCTTAACTAAAATGACATACAGAGTCAATGGACAATTCAAAGAAGAAGGGAGAGATGCATGCAGGGATGTATCTAGGAGGGGGATGGTGGAGGCTTAGCTCCTCCCTCTGCAAGGCAAGCAAGCACCACCTGGAAGACGGTCATTGTTGTAAATTCTTTGAACTTTTATTTCCTGTGGTTTATGAAAATTACTCTTTTACTTCATTATAAGCGTAAATTTCTTATTCATTCGTGTATTGAATTTCTGTTTTGTTTAAAAGGAGCGAAAAATGGAAATGGCACAGTACGAACGATGGATAACTCAAAAGAAAACACTTCTCTGGGTGAATCAGAAGAAACAGCTGCGCCAGTCATTCTGAACCACTCAATCACAAGGCTTCTCGGTATTAAGGATCAGGGAAGAAAGATGCCCCTTCTTTTCCCGAGGAACGTAAAATATGGAAGAACTTAAAAAAAAAAAAAAAAAAAAAATAAGGAAAAAAGAAAGGAAAGAAAAGAAAAGAAAAATGGTGTCTTTGCCTTACGGCACTGGCTATCATCCTTCCCTGGAACCAACTGTCTTAAATTGGGACGAGTTACTGCTTATAGCCTACTGAGTTGCTGACGGAGGTCGCCAGACTCCGAAATAATAATAATAAGAAGAAAGAAGATATTTTACATATAATTCCAAATTATTCATAACGCACCTTTTTGCCACTATAGGAGCGTAAGGGCATATTTCTGCCTACATCAGATTTGCATTCATTTCTACGCGTCTAAAACCCCAATTGAAAAATTTATTTTTTTGCTCAGATACCTTTCATCACGAAAAATATTTGATGAAGATGTTCTGCTTATAATAATTCCCATTTTTCCAGCAAGAGAGCGCAAATCTACATATTAGTTTGAATTTCGCACAGTTCTGCCTCAAGGTGGCGTATTGCGTTTGCAACTGTCTCTCCACTTTTTCAAATCCTATTGAAAAATATCTTTTGCATTGCGTACCAGTGGCGGACGGTGGTTTCAAACTCTGAGGAGGCGAGAACGACAATTTGTCGGTAGCCACAAAAAAAAAAAAAAAAAAAAAAAAAAAAGAAAGAAAGAAAAGGGGATTGTCCTTCACATATCTTTTTCACACATACATACGACCGTTTGTTCTTTCATATACGTACGAATATATCTTGTTCACTGTTTCACTTAAGGTTTGCTCGACGCATTTCTGTTTCATAAAGTCCCAAAATATGGAATTTTATGCAGATCCATAGAATACCTTTTAAATATTGTTTTTAAAAACAAAGTTTTTGTTCGTTGCAACCAAAATCGTGCAATATATTGTTTTGATTCTAATGAATACTACTTATACAGTAAATTAACTCGACGATCTTGGGCCGCGGGTGGCCTAGTGGGCAACGTTCGTGACTGATATGGAAAGGACTACAGGTTCTATCCCAGGCAGGTACGAACACTCGATCCATTAAATATCCTCCGTGCGTTGGATGGGCACGTCGGAGCCAGGGTACTGGCCCCCGGTAATAAATAAGGGTGTCTTCCTCCCCCTTTCTACTTCGCTTCCAAGTCACTTTCCTATCGGGCACTCTAGCCCAAATCTCCTAGCTTCCTATTTCTAAGGGCTGTTTAAGGCCTGGGGTCAGACACTCCCTTCCTAAGATCCCCTACATCTGAACTCGACGATCTTTCTTCCTCGTAAATTGTTCTAAAACTTCATCATGCCGCATACATCTTTTCTGAAGTTTGCTGAGGATTCCCTTTTCAACTGACGCACAAGCTAATGCTGAGAGACTATCTTGAATCGTAGAATTTCTTAAAAAAGGTTTGATGCGCTTCAGGCATGAAAAACTTCGTTTTGCGGAAGCACTTGTAGCAGGGTGGTCGCTATCAGACAGAATAACTTAAAGGTCTCTGTAAGAATTTCATTAGTCTCGTTTGCAATCTTTTTTTTATTAATTTGTCCAAACACAAATCATGAAATGTTTCTTTGTGCAGTGGAGAGAAAACCATTTCAAGTTCAGTGCGTAATTTGTCTTTGTTGAAAAAAGCCCAAATATTTTCCATTAATGAAACCAAAGCATCCGCAGGAAAATGTTCATTATAGGTTGAGAATTGTGTCGTGTCGCCTAATTTAAGAAATTTTCATTTCTCACAGTGTAAAAATCTTACTTCCAGTTACGTTGAAATGTTGTCCAAAATTTCGTAATGCACCTGCTTGTACTTGGAAGCGGCAACATGTTCGTTTCTTCGTTCATGGCGTTCCAGAGAAGTTAACAACGTTGATTCAGTAGCACTTTTGGCAAAAGCCACTTTGTCGTACTGTTCTTCACTCCTCAGGTTTCTCACACATTCTGAAACTGCAGTGATGCAGAACCGAACATCATTTGTTTTTTTTCTGAATCACATAGAAAAGTAAATCAGTTTTTTAAAAGATTATTTTGAAAAACTGCTAGTAGAAATATAAAATTTAAGTCCAGAAGGCTGGTTTATAGCCCTGTGCCTCTCTGGCTGTCACAGCATTTGAATCTGGAGAATTTATAATTTCATCGAACACCTGTATTAATTTCAGCCTGTTTGTATGTACTGCAGTGATGATCTTGGCGTTAGAATTCCACCTAACCTCACTGTTTGTAGGCATACGTTGCTCCACAATTCTGTCATGAACAGAAGTACTTTTTGAAGAGCGATTTAAAAACAGATGGCGTGCCCTGAAGAGTGGAAAAAAAAATTCGCGGACTTAATTCTGGAACAACTCTGCTGAAAAATTAAATTCAAGCGGTGTGCAAAACAATGAGTAAAAAGAGCTTGAGGAGCAAATTAATGAACTTTCGCTTTTAAGCCATTCAGTTCTCTTGCCATAACGCTCGCTCCATTATATGTGTCAGCAACCAGTTTATTCTGTACACTGTACTTTAAAAATACTCTGCGCAAAATACTGCTAAGACATTCGGCACTTCTGTTTTCACTAACATCATAAAATCCAAGAAAGCATTCTTGAATTTCACCAGTATTCTTGAGTCCACTAGTCTTATCGAACACCGAGATTTTTCAGTCACATCGGTGGTTTCATCAACAATGCAAGCATGGAAAGGGATTTCATTTATGCTTTTTGCAAAGAACTTCTGATACCTTCTTGAATGATTTCCAAGAGTTCATTTTGAATGTTTTGGATAAACCTCTAAAGTATCCCATCCCCCCCCCCCCCAATGTTCTTTTAATTCTTCGTTTCTGCTTAATATAAGCTGTACATACAGCTTTGAATTTCCCCGGATTTAATAACTCCTCTGATTCGTCATGGCCTCTGAAAGCAAGCTCTTGCTTGCATAGGACACATACACTATATTGACAAAAATCACCGGACCCCTAGAAGAGAAACACAACGTAGCATTTATTAACATACATTAGTACGGTGTCGGTTCACTTTTGGCCTTAATGCATGCACTGACCCTTCAAGACAATGTATTGCCACAGAGTTGGTAGGGCATAATTGTCCAGAATATAGAGGTAGACGTGCTGGTTAATAGGTTTGTCCACGATAACCAATGGACCGGGACCATAATACAAAAAAAAACACCCACACGAGTACACTGCCAGCTCCAAACTTGACCGTAGGAACAGTACACTGTGGTAAATAGCGTTCCCCCGGCTGCTGCCTTACCCACACACGGCCATCAGACTGATGGATCGTGTATCTGAATTCATCAGTTCATAGGACCCGTTTCCATTGATCTACGGTCCACGATAAATGTTCTTTACACCATGCTAAACGACGAGTAGTATTCCGAGTGGAGATGAAAGGCTTATGAGCAGCCGCACGACCACGGTAACCCATGGAATGAAGTTCTCTGCGAATGGTATGTGTACATACCGAGGTTCCGGCATTTTTACTCACCTGTACACTGAGGCCTTGTGCAGTACTCCGTTGATTAGCTGAAATGACTATCCTGAGGTTTCGACGTCCTCTATCACTGATTTTGTTTTGGCCTGCCGGTACGTTTTGCTGCTTCAGGCACGCCATGTGTCTCAAAGTCAGTTCTTTCCAGATGCGACATTTTCACTCAACCTCAGAGTGCGATATGATCGCGATCAGTTGCAGGCTTGTTTTTATACCGTTTGCAGCTGTACCGTGCATCTTAACAGCGCAGCGGATCCGTTCATTTGCTTTTGAAGGGGTGTCCGGTGACTTTTGTGAATATAGTGTATAACATCAATTAAAATTTTCAATATATTTCCATTCTTTTTCACCTCTTCCTTGTATTTAATTTTTAGCAATTTATTTTGTTCGTCTAATAATTCTGAGATACTTTATACTTGCTTGGATAGGTCCTTAAATGACATACGAATTCAAATGATCTTTACTAGATGCGTGTCTAAACACTGCTCTAGATGCATTTTTTAAGTCGTATCCTTCAGAAGACCACACACTTTTATTCGAGCTTAATAACAAACAAGGCCAGCAGAATAACTTCGCCTTCATTATGCTACCGCAAAACCATTTATGTTGATTGTACCATGAAGATTGGAATATTCTGTTTTTGCCTTTGTCTTTTTGCATAAGAGACAACTTGAAAAGAGGTCTTCTTTGCTTTATGATCGCATGTCTTTCAATGTCATTTCTTCTTGAGAAATGAATTTTTAACAAATAAGTAATAATGTGAGCATTACACGTTGACACACTGCAACTACTACTTTCCTCATCCATTATATTGATTTTGTACAGCTAAATTCAAAAGTTTTCATGCAAAATATATTGTTGTGACAGTAAAAGTAACAAAAAAGTACTCATGCCGTCTGATGCAGTACTATGGGAAAACTTAACAGACAACTTTAGGACGCGCGGAGGCTAATTTGCGACGTGCCTCCCATGCTCTATTAATAGAAGCGGCAAGCTTCCGTTGGATGCCGTGCTCTGATTGGCTCTCGCGATGTGACCATGGTAACGCCGGCGGCCCGAGGAAAACTGGCCTCTCTCTGACAGTTTATCACGTGTAGTTAGCTATGAAAGTCTAAGAAAGTGCTTGCGTGAACGGGCGCTCTGCGTAACTGAATAATGCTGTATTTTATAGCTATTCATTTTTTGTTTTTCTGCTTAAATGTAATTTATTCTTTTGCTTTATACAAATACTTTATTGAGATAATCATTGGGAAGGCCTGGCCTCCCTTGCCTCCTCTCGCCGCCCCTGTTGTGTGTCATTCGCCGTTATAAAGATTGCAAACTTTGAACAACGCTCAGTTTCCCTGCCAGAGGTCGTATATGTATAAACTTTTTTCTTGCTGTCTCTGCTTTCAAAAGGTATATTTGAAAAGTTATTTTATACCTCATAGCTCCAGCTATGAAGAATATTTTGCGTACATTTTCTATTTATTCATAATCCACAGATCTGCTACCATGGGGCATATGTATATATTTCTATTCAGAAGAGTATCTCCGGTTTTGGAAATCCGATTGAAAAAAAATGTTTTGTTCGTCAGGTACCCTTGACTATGAAGGAGATTTTGCGCTCATTTCTTTTTCTACTATGCCACAGCTTTTCCCTCTGAGGGTTGTCAAGTTATGCTACGTAAACCCTGCTTCTAATTATTCGATATTAAGAATTCCCTTTGTGTTTCTGATATCTTCCGCTATGAGAATTTTTTTTTTCTACAGTTCGGGATTTTTTTACTGATATTTTTCCGTTAGTGGATGTAAGTAGCTATTTCTACTTGAAAATATTTTACCGATTCTAGAAATCTGGTTCAAAAAGTTCTTTTTGTAGCACGTTCCATTCACCGTGAAGAGTACTAATTGCACTATGTATTGTAAATAATACAGAGATTTTCCCTCGAGGGGCGTAAATGCATTTTCGTTGTCGCTGTTGTTCTGATTTGCGAAAATACTACTCTGAAGACTTATTTTTGGGTCAAAAGACAGGCACATTGCAATTCACAATTCTGTTCCATAATTTTTGTTTTTTTCTTTCAACATTCTTTCTCTCTGCGTAAAAATAGTACGAATGGGGAAAGGCAAGTTCAACGCACGCATAATGTCTTTATTTCGTTCACCACGATCGAAACGCTTAATTACGTCCAGTTTTACTCTAAGTGTAACACTTTTACGAGATCTCTTAGGCTTTTCGGATACCTTAGTGCACATCTTGCTAAGGGAAGCACAAAATAAATCCAGATGAAGCACAAATGCTCATAGAAGCAGTTCAAAGCTGTGTCGCCTTGATGCTGAGTGTAGTTCCCGGGGAAGTAGCTTGGCGGCGCCACTCTCGCTGCTCGGGGTGCGCGCTGCCTCTATAGCGGCTCGTTGCAAAACAAACGCTGAAAGCCATTTTTCGCTTTCCGCCTTTTTTTCGTAAAAGCAAAAAATCTTGTTCAGTAAGCGAAAACAGAAAATAATGTAGATGTTTCGTAAAAGCAAAGTGGCGTAAAGCGAATTTTCGAAAAGCATTTGCCTGTATTATATATATATCAACATTCTTTTGATTCAAAAAAGACTTGGTCATTGCATCTGATGATTCGATGTCATCTTCCTTACTTCTATTTATTGTCAGAATTCATGGATTTAATATAGGTATCGAGGCATTTCCCGTAGGTATAATTAAAAAATTTTCTTAATCTTCACTAACGTTTCCCTCCTTCTTTATCTGCTGGTGTTGTCTTTTCTAGAGCACATAGCGTTTCTAAATCAAAAAATAACTTTGACATCTCTTGAAAAAATTTCCATTCCCTCGCTGTTGTACTCCGTTTTACTTTGTTGTAAACTTCAGCTTTCTCACTTTACTTATAGGTTAACCTCAAGTAGCGGAAATTCGTTTTAGCAACACGAAGTGCTGAAGTTTTATTATATAATCGAGCCCGTATATAACGAAATTGAAGCAAGAGTCAAAAACATTCGACATATGCGAACTTCGTTATAACCGGACAAATAAAAAAGGGAATATGTTTGGCATATTACATTATATCAGGTTAAAACTTGTTAATTATAAACTATTTATTAATTAGTAAAAGGTAAATAATACTTTTTACGACGTAATTGGAAATTATAATAGAAAAAGTCTGAGGGAGATTTGCAATAAGCAAAACGTTTAACTAATGCGAATATTAACCTAACCGTCAGAAATTTGTCATTTCACCTGCTGCATTTACTTGCAAGTTTACGACTCCTCACCCCCCCCCCCCTCAAAAAAAAAAAAGATTCAACTTTTGCTTGTTTTGTGCTTGGTATGAAAGCTGTTTTTAAGTGTTTTCCAACTTCCAACTTCCTTCATTGCGGTGGTCAGTAGATGGAAAATAAACTCAAATATTTTCTTGACAGGAATTAAGTGATTGAAAGGTGAAGTAGAGAGGAGATAAAAGACCGTGTGTTTACTCAAGGTGTATGTGTGGCAAATCTGAAGGGGAGATAGCAAAAAACAAGAAAGATAACAACGAATTTCGGGTGCAGTGAGCACGTCTTTTGAATCCGTTCTGACACGAATTAAATTTATCAAAGTTATTCAAAGTCAATGGAACCGGTATGGAAACTTAGTGTTCTGACCGAAGAAAAGTTTTTTCAATCGGGTTTTCTATCCCGTAGATATTGCTGCAAACGGAATCGTTAACTTACGCCCTATGGTTGCAGACTTGTGCATTAAGAAAAATTTGAAATTATATGAGAAATATTTCGCACCAGAAGCTCTATCCACCAAAGAAAGGATTAATCGGACTCTTAGAAGCAGATATATCGACAAATATAAGATATGCGCCTACGCCCCCTGGCGGGAAAAAGATCCATTATATTAAGAAGAAAGTATTCTCAAAAGGTTTTTCGATGTGAGCTGTATCGGTTCATGAAATAATTTTTTTCAGTCTAGTTTTCAGAAGCTCAGATTTTGCTGCAAATGCATCATATGCAGAAATTAAAACGTATGCTCTCTGGTGTCCAAACCATCCTTTACCAAATATTACAAATTATGTGAGAAGCATTTCCCATCAGGAGCTATATGCGATACCGGAATAATTTTTCAAATCGGAGTTTTAGAAGCAGAAATATCGGGGTGTTGAAGTGCTGCCCGCGAGGGAAGTGGGCCATGGACCGGAACAAGTAATAATCCAACGGAGCAAGATCCGGATTATATGCTGGGTGTGGCATCAGTTCGATGCCGTGTACTTTATGCCGTCAAGTTCCTGGAGTTTTGCCCGGGTCGTTCGCGCGGCATGATGCCGAGCGTTGTCCTGCTACCAGTGCCGGGTACTTCTTCAAAACGGCATACATCTACTCCAGCTGTTCAGAGTAGAGGTTGGCGTTGATGGTCCGACCATCTGGAAAAAATTCGTAATGGATTATCCCCTCGAAATTTTACCAGACGCAGAGCATCACCTTGTGCTCGAAGCGCCGACATTTGGCAACAGGTTCAGAAAGCTGGCCCATGCTCAACCACTGCACTTGTGTGTTAGGATTAAGGAAATAGACCCACTTTTTATCGCACGCAACACTTCTCTGGATGAAACTTACATTGCGTGGATTTTCTAGGAGTTTCGTGCACACTTCCACTCGGCGGTTTGCTACGGTTGGCGCCAGTTCGTAAGGGACAATGCCGCAGTTCCTGTAGACCTTGCAGAGGTTCTGAAAGTAACGAACCACAGTGGTCTGTGATATGCCCAGCTCACCTGATAATCTCCGAGTGCTGGTTGTCGGATTTGCCTCTACGGCCTGGCGCACGGCTTCCGAATCCACGGTTCGCGGTCTACCTGACCTCGGCTGGTCGTCGAGGTTTCTGTCACCCGAACGAAATTTCTTGAACCATCTGGTTGCCATGCTGTGCTCCACGGAACCTTCCTCTTTCGCATGACAAATGTTTCGTGTTGCTTGAACAGTATTATGGCCGAATTCAAACTCGTAAAGCAAAAGTTTTCTAATTAGCCGGTTGTGGCTGTTCATCTTTTAGGCGTCCTAACAACTGACAGAACGACGACATGTTCACAGCAACGACTATCACTTTATATTCTTTTCGACTGACTGCAGTGCGTTACTTGAACTAGTTTAAACATGTGACATACCCGCCGCAGCACCTGCCTATATGCAAATATTGCAAAACTTTCGACGCATCCTCCGTAACATAACGGATTGCGTTTAAAAAATCAAAGAACCGTGTACTTTATAATACGCGGTTCTTTGATTATTTTATCTTTTTTTGTTTTTTACACGGTTCTTTGATTTTTAATATACTTTTTTACACGGTTATTTAATTATTATGTATTTTTTACAAGATTTTATTACTATATTTGACTTTACACGGTTCTTTGATTATTTATATAGTTTTTACACGGTTCTTTGATTATTACATATTTTTACATGATTTTATTATTACATTTGATTTTACCCGGTTCACGATTACTATCTATTCGATTATTATCTTTGATTTTACACGGTTGAAGATTATTATATATTCGATTATTATATATTTTACACGGTTCTTTGATTATTATATATTTTTTACACGATTTTATTATTATATTTGATTTTACATGGTTCACGATTATTATATACTTTACACGATTTTATTATTATATTTGATTTTATGGTTCACGATTATTAGCACGTTTTTGGTTAAAAACGATCGTGCTTATGTTATCGGTTTGTCCGTCCGTCTGTAGACTCTATATCTCTGCAACTATTAGTCCGATTTAAAAAATTCCTTTTGCATTGGGAAGCTTGAAATATGCGAATCATGATCCTTCATTTCGTTTTTATTTACGATGAACGATTTTGCCGATACAGGGCATAAATGCAGATGATGCCTAATTCAAAAATACGGTTTGTTCCACATATTTGCTTCCAAACATCCAATTGAAAAAAAATATTTTATCTTTCGATTCCATTTATGTCGAAGATTATTTTAGATATAGTTACTTTTTCAAATTACGCATAGATTTTCCGCTAGGGGGCGTATAAATAAATTACATTTTCCTCGATAACTCTTCTTCTAAAACTCCGATTTGAAAAATGTTTTCTTCAGCGGATACAGCTCCTGACGGAAAATATTTTGCATGTAATTTCTAATTTTTGGTAAAGAATATTTTGGCCACCTGGGGGCGTAAGTGTTAATATTTGCTTCTGATGTTCTTGCCATAAAATCTGAGCTTCTAAAATATCGATTGAAAAAATTATTTTGTGAACTGATGCCACTCACATCGATAAACGTTTTCGGAATATTTTCTTCTTAAAATATTCCATGGTTTTTCCGCCAGGGGACGTAGATTTATATCTTCTTTTTGTCAATATCTCTACTTCTAGGAGAATGATTTGAAAAATACCTTCTTTTTTGGATAGTGTTTTCACCGTGACATGTTTTTCATTTAATTTCAAAATTTTCAAGTAATTCATAGAAGTTCCGCTAGGGGTAAAGATAAATTGCGTTTCTCTCTATATCTCTGCTTTTAAATCTCCGATTTGAAAAATTCTTTCTGCACCGGATACAGCTCCTGATGGAAAATCGTTTTCACATAATTTCTTATTTTTGTAAAAAAATGGTTTGGCCACCAGGGGGCATAAGTGTTAATTTTCGCTTCTGATGTATTTGCAGCAAAATATGAGCTTCAAAAATCTCGATTGAAAAAAAGTCGTTTGTAGACCGATACTACTCATATCGAGAAACATTTTAGGAATATTTTATTCTTGAAATAATGCATGGTTTCTACGCCAGGGGGCTTAGATGTATATCTTATTTTTGTCAATAAATGTATTTCTAGAAGTCCGATTTGAAAAATTCCTTCTTTGTTGGATAGCGTTTCCGATGTGAAATGTTTTTCCTATATTCCGCTAGGGAGCACAAAGGTAAATTGCGTTTTCTGCGCTATTTCTGCTTCTAAAACTCCGATTTGAAAAGTTGTTCTTGTTTCGCATACAGCACTTGATGGAAAATATTTTTCATATAATTTCTAATGTTTGGTAAAGAATGGTTTGGCCACCAGGGGGCATAAGTGTCAATTTCAGCTTCTGATGTATTTGTAGCAAAATCTGGGTCCCTGAAAACTCGGAAAAAATTTTTTTTCTTGGACCGATACCGCTCGTATTGAAAAATCTTTTGAGAATACTTTCTTCCTAAAATAATGCACGGTTTTCCCACGAGGGGACGCAAAGTCAAATGCTATTTTTGTCGATATCACTGTTTCTAAGAGTCCGAATTGAAAAATTCTTTCTGTGTTGGAGAGCGTTTCCGGTGCGAAATGTTTCTCATATGAATTCATGTTTTTCTTAACGCACAAGTCTGCAACCAGAAGGCGTTAGCTCACGATTACGTTTACAGCAATATCTGAGGGATTAAAAACCAGATTGAAAAACTTCTTCCTTCCGTCAGATACTATTGTTTTCCATACCGGTTCCGTTGATTTTGGATAGCTTTGAAAAATTTAATTTGCATTTTCCGTTAATCTTTCGTGTTATATTCGAATATCATATAATTTAAACGGTTCACGATTACAATATATTCAATTATTATATATTTTACGCGGTTCCTTGATTATTACATATTCGATTATTATGCATTTTATCTTTGATTATTATATATATTTTTACACGATTTTATTGTTATATTTGATTTTTACACGTTCTTTGATTATTTATGTATTTTTTACACGGTTCTTTGATTATTATTATTTTTGTTAATGTTTTACGCGGTTCTTTGATTATTATTATTTTTGTTAATGTTTTACACGGTTCTTTGATTATTTTATACGTCATCATCATCATCATCATCATCATTGTCAACCATTATCAATCCACTGCTGGACGAAGGTCTCCCCAAGTTTCCTCCACAACGGTCTGTCTTGTGCCAGTCTCCTCCATGTCACCCCTGCATACTTTCGAATTTCATCCACCCATCTCCCATGTGGTCTTCTTCTGGGTCTTTTCCTGTCCCTTGGGATCCAATCTAAAATTTCGGCTATCCATCGATGATCTGTCCTTCTGGCAGTATGTCCAGCCCATTGCCATTTCAGGGATTTAACTCTGATCATGATGTCTTCCACTCTTGTCATTTTTCGGATCCACGAGTTCCTCTTCTTATCTCTCCTGGTTACACCAAGTATGCACCTCTCCATGCTATTTTGAGTTGTCTGCAGCCTTTGTATGTCTCTTTTAGTTAAGGTCCACGTCTCTGCACCATACGTAAGCACTGGAAGGATGCATTGATCAAACACTTTTCTTTTAAGACATAATGGCATATTGCTCTTGAAAATTATGCTGTTTCTTCCAAAAGCTCTCCAGGCAAGTTTTGTACGCCGATTAATTTCTTCATCAATGTGACCCTCACTTGATATCTGCTGTCCAAGATAAACGTACGTGTCTGTTATCTCCAGCTTTTCTCCATCAATCGATAAATCTTCATTTCTTGTAAAAGCATTGAACATCACTTTTGTCTTCTGAAAGTTCATTTTTAATCCCACTTCTTTACTCTTGTCAGCAAGTTCTTGGATCATACTCTGCAGCTCTGATGGGGTAGTTGCAAAAATGACTACGTCATCAGCAAAACGAAGGTGGGTTAGATAATCTCCATTAATCTTTATCCCCTTGTTTTCCCAGCTCAGCGACTGAAAAACACCCTCCAATGTGGCATTAAAGAGCTTCGGAGATATGGTGTCACCTTGTCTCACTCCCTTTCCAATTTTTACGTGTGTTGTATTTTCAAACAGCCTAATCTTTGCACTTGCATTTTCATAGATGTTATTAATAATATTAATGTATGCATCTTCAATACCGCAGGTTTTCAGAGCCATTGTAACTGCTGATGGTTTCGCCGAATCAAAGGCTTTTTCATAATCGATAAAGCCATGCACAATGTAAGTTCATATTCCCTCGCTCTTTCAATTAGTTCTCTTAGTACGTGGATATGATCTATTGTGCTGTAGCCACTCCTGAATCCAGCTTGTTCTCTCGGTTGAGCCATGTCCAGTGTTATATTCAAGCGGTGTGAAAGAACTTTAGTGAAGATTTTATAAACTACTGATAGGAGGCTGATAGGTCTGTAGTTTCCGAGATCCTCAATGTCACCTTTCTTATGTAGCAGGATCATTGTAGCGGTGTTCCAATCCTCAGGAATCTTTCCTTCCTTAAAGTCATCGGGTAAAAATTTGGGCGAGTACTGTTTCGATTTCTCCACTTGCTTCTTGTATGATATCTACAGTAATTCCATCTTCTCCTGGAGCTTTCCCCCGCTTCATGTTCTTGATTGCATGTGCAACTTCTGCTGGAAGGACTGGAGGAACTCTGGTACTGGTATCTTTCATGATGTCTGGAGTGCATGTATCATCCCTTTCATATAATTTGGAGTAGAAATCTTTCACTCTTGTCAAAATTTCGCCTCTATTTCTTGTTACAGAACCATCTTCTTTTCTCAGTGCCATAATCTGTTTTCTTCCCTTACTGAGATGTCCCTTTGCTATCTTTAGGCTTTGGTTGTTTTCAATTGCTTTCCTCACTAGTTCACAGTTTAATTTTCTTACGTCTTCAGTGATACTTTTTCTTACTGTCTTGCATAGCTCTATATATTCCACTTTGGAAGTCACATCTTCTTTAGTTGTCCTCATCTGTCTTCTTTTTTGCATCAACATTTTCGTTTTTCCTGATAATTTGTTTACATGCAACTTGTTCTTAGACCCAGCTAATTTTGTTGCTGTTTCCATAAGAGCTTTGGTTACTGTTCTGTTAACTTCAGAGATGTCCACTTCTTCCGATGTTAGGCCTTCTAAAGCAGAGAACCTGTTCTTCAGTTCCAACTTGAAGGTATTATGGTGTTTTTTAAGGTTGGTTATGTCAATAGATTTTGTTTGTCTTATGAGCTTGCTACGTTCGAGTTTAGTGTTGAGGTGCATCTTACATCTCACCAATCTATGGTCACTACCTGTGTTGAACTTGTTTAGCACACTGCAGTCTTCTATGACGAATTTTTTGTTACACATAATAAAATCAATTTCACTTGTCGTCCCATTTGGATGTCTCTATGTCCATTTCCTGTGTGGCTTTTTCTTGAAGAAGGAGTTCAAGACGAAAAACCCTTCTGCCTCTGCAAACTCAACGAGAGTATTTCCACGCTGGTTTCTGTTGCCGTGACCAAATTTACCTACTGAAGTTTCATTCTGTTGCCGTTGCCCTATTTTTGCATTGAAATCTCCCATAATTATTTTCAAGTGCTACTTACCTTTATTATTTAGATGACAAATTTCCTCATAAAATTCTTCAATTTCTTCTTCAGGATGACTTGTGGTGGGTGCATAAGTTTGAATAATCTGAGCCTGGTATCTTTTCGAGAGTTTTATAACAAGTCGTGCAGCTCTGTCAGAGGAACTTTCAACTTCTACAACTTTATCCTTCAGTTTCTTGTTTATTATAAATCCAACACCACTAGTTCTGTCAGTATCTGTCCCACGATAGTAGAAGAGATGTCCACTTTTTAGTTCGATGAGATCTTCTCCTTTTCTCCTTACCTCACTTAGCCCCACGATGTCCCACTTGATCCTTTGTAGTTCCTCTTCCAATTCAAGAAGCCTTGAATCAGAAGACAGGAGCGTCCATTATACTTAGCCAAGGTCAGCATCAGATGGCAGCCTAGTCCGGTCCTCCGGGGATTCTTAGCACCCTCTGCCTTCATGTCGCACTGGCCGCTGCCTTGGCCAGGTACATTCCAGCTGCCGGAGACTGAGGGCCAAGATTTAAGTTGTGGAATCATTTTGGAGGAGTTTGGCCATAACTCACCACGCTGGCCAAGCGGGTTGGTGAGTGTGGGATAGAATTTCCTCTAATCCCGATGGTATAGTTATACCGCTATTGGCGGTCGTCAGAGCCCCTTTAGTGGGAACAGGATGCACCACGAGAAGGCGGGGTTGACATTTGTCAAGGAGAGGCTGTGATGTTACGCATCACCTGACCTTACATCCCTTTTATACGTATAATCACATAAATCGGGTAAATGAATTACGTTTAACCGAGTTAGGAAAGCGATGGAAACTACAATAAGGTATCAAGACCAACACGGGATTTCGTATAAAAGTGAAAAACGTATAGCTGAGAAACCTATAACCGGGGTCCCACTGTATATTAGTTTGCACAAAAAACAAACAAGAAAGATGACACCGAATTTTCGGGTGTAATGAGCACGTCTTTTGAACCCGTTCTGACGCAAATTAAATTTATCAAAGCTATTCAAAGTCAATAGAACCGGTATGGAAAACAATAGTATCTGACTGAAGAAAGAAGATTTTTAATCGAGATTTTAATCCCTCAGATATTGCTGTAAACGGAATCCCGAGCTTACGCTCTCTGGTTGCAGACTTGTGCGTTAAGAAAAACATGAATTTGTATGAGAAACAGTTCGCACCGGAAACGCTCTCCAACACAGAAATAATTTTTAAATCAGACTCTTAGAAACAGAGATATCGAGAAAAATAAGAGATGACTGTACGTCCCCTGGTGGGAAAACCATTCATGATTTTAGGAACAAAGTATTCTCCAAAGGTTTATCCATATGAGCGTTATCGGTCCAAGAAAAAAAAATTTAGTCGAGTTTTCAGGAGCCCAGATTTTGCTACAAATACACTGGTGTGCAAAAATTAAGGACGAAGAGGAGAAATTAGCATAACAGCGGGACGAGCAAGCAGAACGGGCCGAAAGACCACTCAGGAGATAGACTAGGGTCCGGTACGGTAGGGCATGCGCATATATGCAGTATGACGTAAGGGGTGGGGGGGGGTGTAGGAAAGGTATAAAGCACACGGGCGGTGTACGCTCAGCAATTCGGTGAAAGCTATTGCACGGTGTACATCGGTTTGAAAGACGTCAAGTTGCTGCCGCCGTGTGATATAGCCAACAAGCAATTCAGTAGACGACATCTGGATGATTTTACCCGATGCCTCGTCATTGGGAAGTTGGAAGAAGGTCGAAGTGTGACTATTGTGTCCGAGGAGTTCGGGATCGCTCACAGCATCGTTTCACGAGCTTGGAGAGAATTTCAAACGACAGGAACAGCTGTCCGAGAGTTTAGCAGTGGTCGTCTTTGAACAACCATGGCGGCGGACGACCGGTATGTTGTCCTACAGGCGAGAAGAGACAGACGGCAGACAGCGGGAGAAATCGCAAGGCACATGCAACAGACAACTGGACGTCCGTTATCGCGTTTTACCGTGGCCAGGAGGCTGCACAGAGGTGGTGTATTTGCACGACGACCAGTACGGTGTGAGCCATTAACGCCTGCTCATCGTAGACGGCGGTTTCTGTGGTGCCAGGAACACAAGAACTGGACACATCAGCAATGGGGTCACGTTCTCTTTACGGATGAGAGCCGATTTAGTATGACGAGCGATTCTGGACGTGTACACATCTGGAAAGGGCAGGGAACACGCAATCACACCTCCGACATCATCGAAAGGGACCGATTTGGAGGTGGCGTAGTTCTCGTTTGGGGCGGTATCATACTTGGTAGCCGTACTGACCTCAACATCTTCCAAGGAGGTTCAGTCACTGGTGTCCGCTATTGCATCGAGGATCTCTTGCCTCACGTACGTCTGTTTAGAGGTGCTGTGGGTCCTGAGTTCCTCTTCATGGACGATAATGCTACACCTCATCGTACAGTGGCAGTCACAGAGTTATTGGAGAGTAAAGATATTCAACGCATGGATTGGCCTGCAAGGTCGCCGGACCTAAATCCAATCGAACACGTGTGGTACCTTCTTCGGAGACTCTTGGCAGCACGTCACCAGCCGCCAGCAACGATTCCGCAGCTGCGATTGGCGCTACAAGAGGAATGGGCCGCAATGCCTCAACAGCTCCTTGACAACCTCGTCCTCAGCATGGACAGACGTTGTAAATCCTGCAACGCAGTCAGGGGTGATCAAATCCCCTACTAAAGACTAGATTTTTCTTGGCAGCCGCCTGTCACATGGACGTTTCTGTCTTCTGTCCAGTTGTGCTCGAAGCTACCTTTTCAATAAAGTGCCTTTGTATCCTTTGGATTCCTTGTTTTGACGGTTTTTCTCACTTGTCCCATATTCTTACATCTTGGGGATCTTATGGTATGATTTGAGTTGATGTGGAGCACTTCTGCGCGACGTTACATTCGAAAAACCGTCTCGTCCTTAATTTTTGCACGCCAGTGTACATCAGAAGCAGAAACTAACACCTATGCAATCTGCTGGCCAAACCATTCTTTACCAAACATTAGAAATTATGTGAAAAATATTTTCCATCAGGTCTTCTATGCGATACAGGAAGAATTTTCCAAATCTGCGTTGTAGGAGCAGAAATAACGCAGAAAACGCAATTTACCATTGCGCCCCCTAGCGAAAAGTCTATGATTGACATGAAAATTTTGAAGTTATAGGAAAAACATTTCGCATCGGAAACACTATCCAGCAAAGAAGGAATTTTTCAAATCGGACTCTTAGAAGTTTGACAAAAATAAGATATACATCTACGCCCCCTGGCGTAGAAACCATGCATTATTTCAAGAAAATGTTCCTAAAAGGTTTGTCGACATGAGTAGTATTGCTCAACAAACGACGTTTTTTTCAATCGAAATTTTAGAAGCTCATATTTTGCTGCAAATACATCAGAAGCGGAAATTAAGATTTACGCCACCTGGTGGCCAAACCATTTTTATAACAAAAATTAGTAATTATGTGCAAAGGATTTCCCATCAGAAGCTGTATCCGCTGCAGAAATAATTTTTCAAATCGGAAATTTAGAAGCAGAGATATAGGGGGAAACGCGATTTACCTGTACGCCCCCTAGCGAAAAGTCTATGAATTACTTTAAAATTTTGAAATTATATGAAAAACATGTCACACTGAAAACACTATCCAACAAAGAAGGATTTTTTCAAATCTGACTCCTAGCAGTAGAGATATTGCCAAAAATAAGATATACATCTACGCCCCCTGGTGGAGAAACTGTGAAATATTTTAAGAAGAAAATGTTCCGAAAAGGTTTATCGATGTGAGTAGCATTAGTCCAAGAAATAATTTTTTCAATCGGTATTTTAGAAGCTCAGATTTTTATAGCAAATACATCAGAAGCAAATATTAACGCTTACGCCCCTGGTGGCCAAACTATTCTTTACCAAAAATGTGAAATTTTATGCAAAATATTTTCCATCAGAAGGTGTATCCGCTGAAGAAAAACATTTTCAAATCGGAGTTTTAGAAGAAGAGTTATCGGGGAAAATATAATTTACTTTTACTCCCCCTAGCGGAGAAGCTGTGCGTAATTTGAAAAAGTAACTATATCTAAAATACTCTTCTAAAAGATTTTTTTAATCGGATGTTTAGAAGCAAATATGTGGAATAAAACGTAGTTTTGAATTCGACATCATCCGCGTTTACGCCCTCTAGCGGTGAAATTGCACATCGTAAAACAAAAAAAAAAAAAGAAACGAAATAAAGGATCATCATTCGCATAGTTCAAGCTTTCCAATGCAAAAAGAATGTTTCAAATCGGACTGATAGTTGCAGAGATATCGTGGGTACAGGCGGACGGACGGACAAACCGATAACATAAGCACGATCTTTTTTTACAAAAGACGTGCTAAAAATATTTAGATGTTTTCCTTTCAAACGAAGCAGTCTATAAGGGAAGTAGTTATTTTTAATATTTTTTTTAAATTAGGGCAAAACGTTTTGGACCACCGTTCATAATTTTATGTAGACTAGAGAGGTGGTTTAAAATTCTTTTTTTAGAGCAACTGATATGTTCAGGAATTTTTAATTCTGTATAGCGGGTTTTCCGTTGAAAGAGGAAGGGGTAAAAACTGGGTGAATACTACTACTACTAATTATTATTATTATTATCATTGCTGTTAACCACCTTGAACTTCGTAACATGAGTTTCTCCGAGATATATTATTCGTAATACGCGGTAAAAATAACAAGGGAGAATATTAGGAAGTTCCAAGGGTCTATAAAAGCTCCGTTTTATGTGGAGCATCGTGTTATGCGAGTTAATTATATGTGGGTTCAGCTGTATTTGTTCTCGTCAGCAAGTGTTTAATCTGCAACCATCAGTTGGGGTTTAGCGTTTCTCGGGGACGCTCACGCTTACTCTCATTACGCCTAATGAACCGATTACTTTTCCTGTTGACCTTGCTTTTTATGAGGTCATCTTCTTTGGTCCTTATCCTTTTTAACTCCTTGCAATGGCTGTATTTTAGCGTCGTCCTGTATCTTTAGCAGATCTCATTTCTTAGTTCGTAACACTTTGTTCCGGTTCCGAGGTCGTTGACTGATTAATTCAGTGGTCTCTCTTTAATTCCAGTTTCTGAGGTTTTAGTAGGACACGTTGGGCTCCTTCGATGCAATTCGACGCAAGAGAGGCGAGGGCGGGATAAACACCTGCTGCTGCTTGTTTACGCAACCGGAAGATTTCGAAGTTTTCAAACTCATGCACTAAATGTTCTTGGATGACGCATAGAGAACTGGCAAACCTAATAATTGTCTTTCTGTCTGGATTTTGAAACTCTAAATGCCCCTAGTATGACGCCTCTATCACTCATTGCGCAATTTCTAATTGGGACTGTGATAATGAAGAGAATATGAGAAAAATGTCTACTCTGCCAACTTCAGAGGAATTAATTTATTTCATCAACAAAAAATATTAATCGTTTTGATTAATCTTCGGATCTGAATGCTTCGAATTTAAGAAATACCTCTAACGTACTGAAAATTTCGGAGATTGGGTATTTATTTGATAAATTTAAATTTGACCTCATTCGGGCAGGAATTCTTTTGTACGTAATTTATAACTACTAAACTTGTGGTGTTAAGATAGAATAACAAGAAAAATGACACCGAATTTTCGGGTGTAACAAGCACGTCTTTTGAATCCGTTCTGACGCAAATTAAATTTATCAAAGCTATTCAAAGTCAATGGAATCGGTTTGGAAAACAATAGATCTGACGAAAGAAAGAAGATTTTCAATCGGGTTTTTAATCCCTCAGATATTGCTGTAAACAGAATCGGGAGCTTACGCACTCTTAGAAACAGAGATATCGACAAAAATAAGATGTGACTTTACGTCCCCTGGTGGGAAAACCATGCATTAGTTTAGGAAGAAAGCATTCTCAAAAGGTTTATCCATATAAGCGGTATCGGTCCAAGAAAAAAATTAGTCGAGTTTTCAGGAGCCCAGATTTTGCAACAAATACTTCAAAAGCAGAAATTAAAACTTATGACCCCTGGTGGCTAAATTATTCTTTACCAAACATTAGAAATTATGTGAAAAATATTTTCCGTCAGGCCTTGTATGCGATACAGGAAGAATTTTTCAAATCGGAGTTTTAAGAGCAGAAATAACGCAGAAAACGTAATTTACCTTTGTGCCCCATAGCGGAAAGTTTATGATTTACTTGAAAATTTTGAATTTATAGGAAAAACATTTCGCATCGGAAACACTATCCAACAAAGTAGGAATTTTTCAAATCATACCCTTAGAAGTAGAGATATTGACAAAAATAAGATATACATCTAGGCCCCCAGGAGTAGAAACCATGCATTTTTTTAAGAAGAAAATTTCCTAAAAGGTTTGTCGACATGATTAGTATCGGTCAACAAACGACTTTTTTTTTCAATCGAGATTTTAGAAGCTCATATTTTGCTGCAAATACAACAGAAGCGGAAATTAAGACTTACGCCACCTGGTTGCCAAACCATTTCTTACAAAAAATTAAAAAATATGTGCAAACGATTTCCCATCAGTAGCTGTATGCGGTGCAGAAAGAATTTTTCAAATCAGAGATTTAGAAGCAGAGATAAAGGGGGGAAACGCAATTTACCTTTACGCCCCCTGGCGGAAAGTCTATGAATTATTTGAAAATTTTGAAATTATATGAACCACATGTCACACTAGAAACACTATCCAACAAAGAAGGAATTTTTCAAATCGTTCTCCTAGAAGTAGAGATATTGACAAAAATAAGATATACACCTACGTCCCCTATCGTAGAAACCATGCACTATTTTAAGAAAATGTTTCTAAAAGGTTTGTCGACATGAGCAGTATCGTTCAACAAACGACGTTTTTTTAAATCGAGACTTTAGAAGCTCATATTTTGCTACAAATACAACAGAAGCGGAAATTAAGATTTACGCCCCCTGGTGGCCAAACCATTTTTTTACAAAAATTAGAAATTATGTGCAAACGATTTCCCAACAGGAGCTGTATCCGGTGCAGAAAGAATTTTTCAAATCGGAGATTTGGAAGCAGAGATATAGGAGGAAACGCAATTTACCGCTACGCCCCCTAGCGGAAAGTCTATGAATTACTTGAAAATTTTATGAAACACATGTAACACGGAAAACGCTATCCGACAAAAAAAGAATTTTTCAAATCGGACTCCTAGAAGTAGAGATATTGACAAAAATAAGATGTACATCTACGCCCCCTGGCGGAAAAACTGTGGAATATTTTAGGAAGAAAATATTCCGAAAAGGTTTATCGATGTAAGTGGCATCAGTCAACGAAAGAATTTTTTCAATCGATATTTTAGAAGCTCCAATTTTATGGCAAATACATCAGAAGAAAAAATTAACACTTACGCCCCCTGGTGGCCAAAGTATTCTTTACCAAAAATTTGAAATTATATGCAAAAGATTTTCCATCAGGAGGTGTATCCGCTGAAGAAATTTTTTTTCAAATCGGAGTTTTAGAAGAAGAGTTTTCGGTAAAAATGTAATTTACCTTTACGCCCCCTAGCGGGAAATCTATGCGTAATTTGAAAAAGTAACCATATCTAAAATACTCTTCGACATAAATGGAATCGAAAGGTAAAATGTTTTTTTCAATCGGATGTTTAGAAATAAAAATGTGGAATAAAACGTATTTTTGAATTCGACATCATCTGCATTTACGCCCTCTAGCGGCGAAATTGTACATTGTAAAAAAACCGAAGCAAAGGATCATCATTGGCATATTTCAAGCTTCCCAATGTAAAAAGAATTTTTAAATCGGACTAATAGTTGCAGAGATATCGTGTGTACAGACGGACGGACGGACAAACCGATAACAGAAGCACGATCTTTTTTTACAAAAGACGTGCTAAAAATAGCAACGTTTCTCACAATAAGAAGTTTATTATACATCGACTATAATTTCGCAGAGCGTTTGGCTCGGCATTATCAGGACGAATTGCTTCTGATGATACCAAGCCAAACGCTCTGCGAAATTGTAGCCGATGTATAATAAACTCTTTATTGTGAGAAAAGTTGCTATTTTTATTCTACGAATTCTTTTTTTTTTTTTAGCAGTTTTACTGAATAAGTGACCTGAGTTTTGGTATCTCGATTTCTCACAATATCAAGCGTAAACATATACTAATAATGCAAAATAAACCAACTGGCAGATCGGACAAAACTGAAAAACCTAATTTCAATTTTTTTAAAAGTAAAATTAACCAACAAATGACAAAATTTGGCAAATGCAGAGTTAAACCGTAAATAACAACAATTATTTATTTAACTCAGTAAAACAAAATGAATTAATTGATCTCATCAAGGCAGAGTAAGTCAGCTAATGGCAGAAAAACGAAATTAATCAGTCGCTATGGAAACAATGAATCAGCCAACAGTAGTAAAGAAAATATGTCGCTAATTAGAAATAATTAATCAATGATAGTAACTCAACCAAATGTGTCAGCCAATATCAGTTTGTGTCAAATTAATAGTTATCCAGTGGTCAGATAGTTACAGAAATGAAAAACTGATTAATTAGTGGCCGTACGGCAAAATACCAGAAATGGACAGTGTGATAAAATTATCTCACCATGAAAATAAATGAGAAATAACTTAGTTAATGACAATAGAGAAAATAATGAAACATAAAGGGAAAACATTTTTCATTCAACAGCGACATGTAATGGCGTGAAGCAAAACCCCTCAACAGCAGGAACATCAAATCAAGCCAATCTCACTTGAGAGCCACCATTACTGAAAAAACTACCTTGTCAGAGCCTTTTCGGATTTGGATATAACTTAAACATTTTCGCTCTAAAATACGGTAGAATGTTGCTCTAATTAATGATGACACAAAAATAGCTATATAAGTCATTTAATTTAATGCAGTATTATTGGTACCAATTTTTTTTTCTGAGAGCGAGACGCTACTGCCACCAGGAGCAATGTATAGAGCTTCAGGCTTTGAAGAAGTCTAAGTGGTTAGGTATACAGTTATTAGTACAATATCAAAGCAGTGGTGCTGAGTAGCAGGGAGTTATGACGAAGTAAACTTCTCCATCATTTTTATGCCAGGGTCGGGATTCGAACCCAGAACTCTCGGCTCCGGAGCTCCTAGTGCTATCCACTATACTGCACTGGCATTTGCTCTAACTGCTATCAGCCTTTACCTCATGTGCGTCCTGCGACAATCATAGCCATCTTCCAGATACCTTAAATTCAGCTGCTATTCCCCCATGGGAATACAGGTACTCACCGTTTTTGGAAAACTCAAATTGCACAAACCGAATCATCCTCTCAGACCTCTGGTTTCTGGCAAAGCAAACCCCACTAGAAATCTGGAATCTGCCCTTGTCTCTCTTCTTAAACCACTAATACTGAACTCTTCTGTATCTATTCGCAGCACTAAAGCTGCTGTTAAGAAACTCAAGGCTTTCGACTCAAACGGTAAACCTTTTTTGATGGCTTCGCTGGACATTATTTCCATGTACTCTAATATTCATGTTCAAACAGCCCATGATTCAATAGAATCTAAACTTACAAATTCATCGTTATACTCCCGTCTGCAACTTGATTCTATCTTATCAGCACTTGTTTTAATCCAAAACAACACCTTCTTCAAATTTCAGGGTGTTTTATAAACAGTTACAGGGTACTCCAATGGGATCACCTCTGTCTCCCTTACTGGCAGAATTAGTAATTCAAGATCTCGAGGACAAGGCATTAAAATCTTGCCCGCTTAAACCATCGTTCTATATACGCTACGTGGATGATGTCTGTATCTTTTGGGAACATGAACCCCACCATTTAAATTTTGTTTGTTCGCTTCTATCAGAAGTCATTCCAACCTTCAACTTTTCGTGTGAACTGAAATCTTGTGGTGAATTAACCTTCTTGGATCTGAAACTACATCGAGATTAAGTTACAAATAAAATTTCTTACACCATTCACAGGAAACCCACTCATGTACCCATAATAATACCGAGTTCATTCTTCCATCCTCGTCGTCAAAAATTGACAACTCTCCATGCGTACGTAAAAAGGGCCTACACTTGTACATCAAATGAAGCACTCAAGAAAACTGAGTAGAACAAAATCAAGGAACTTGCTCTTGTTAATGGTTATGCTCCGGAAGTAGTTGATGATTTAATTGCCAAATATAACAACAACTTTAGGACCTATTTACTTCCAGTTAAGAAAATTTATAAATATTATGGCTCATAAACATTCGTTGAATTTCTGTCTGAAAACCCAAAACCTCTTTACTTGTATTAGGAAGGGCAGAGACGTAACTAATATCTTGACATCTGCCGGAATCTATATAATCCCACTAACAAAAAAGATCAGTAATATTGAAAGTATGGAATCCAGTTATGTGGGAAGTACCAAGAGACGCTTGAAGAATAGAATATTAGAACACCAAAGAGCCATCTCTACCTAGAGCCTGTATACAAGATAAATTCCAACCCAACTGGAATGACATTAAACTGATATCAAGCTTCAAAAAGAAAGATGACACCGAATTTTTGGGTGTAATAAGCACGTCTTTTGAATAAGTTCTGACGCAAATTAAATTTATCAAAGCTATTCAAAGTCAATGGAACCGATATGGAAAACAATAGATCTGATGAAGGAAAGAAGATTTTCAATCGAGATATTGCTGTAAACGGAATCGTGAGCTTACGAACTCTTAGAAACAGAGATATCACCAGGGGACGTAATGTGACTTTACGTCTCCTGGTGGGAAAACTATGAATTATTTTAGGAAGAAAGTATTCTCAAAAGGTTTTTCCATATGAGTGGTATCGGTCCAAGAAAAAAAATTTTAGTCGAGTTTTCAGGAGCCCAGATTTTGCTACAAATACATCTGAAGTAGAAATTAACACTTATGACCCCTGGTGGCCAAACAATTCTTTACCAAACATTAGAAATTACGTGAAAAATATTTTGCGTCAGGTCTCGTATGCGATACAGGAAAAAATTTTCAAATCGGAGTTTAGGAGCAGAAAACGCAATTTACCATTGTGCGCCCTAGCGAAAAGTCTATGATTTACTTGAAAATTTTGAATTTATAGGAAAAACATTTCGCACCGGAAAAACTATCCAACAAAGAAGGAATTTTTAAAATCGGACTTTTAGAAGTAGAGATATTGACAAAAATTAGATATGCATCTACGCCCCTAGCGTAGAAACCATGCATTATTTCAAGAAGAAAATGTTCCTAAAATGTTTGTCGACATGAGTAGTATCGGTCCACAAAAGACATTTTTTCAATAGAGATTTTAGAAGCTCATATTTTCCTACAAATACATCAGAAGCGGAAATTAAGACTTACGCCACGTGGTGGCCAAACAATTTAAAAAACAATTGAAATTACGTGCAAACGATTTCCCACCAGGAGCTGTATCCGGTGCAGAAAGAATTTTTCAGATCGGAGGTTTAGTAGCAGAGATATAGGGGAAAACGAATTTACCTTTACGCCCCCTAGCGGAAAGTCTATGAAATACTTGAAAATTTTGAAATTATATGAAAAACATGTCACACCGAAAACACTATCAACAAAGAAGGAATTTTTCAAATCGGACTCCTAGAAGTCGAGATATTGACAAAAATAAGATATATATCTACGCCCCTGGCGGAGAAACTGTTGAATATTTTAGGAAGAAAATATTCTGAAAAGGTTTATCGATGTGAGTGGCATCAGTCTACGAAATAATTTTTTCAATCGATATTTTAGAAGCTTAGATTTTATGGCAAATACATTAGAAGCGAAAATTAACACTTACGCCCCCTGGTGGCCAAAGTATTCTTTACCAAAAATTCGAAATTGTATGCAAAAGATTGTGCAGCAGGAGATGTATCCGCTGAAAAAAACAATTTTCAAATCGGAGTTTTAGAAGAAGAGTTATCGGAAAAAAATGCAATTTACTTTTACGCCCCCTAGCGGAAAATCTATGTGTAATTTGAAAAAGAAACTATATCTAAAATACTCTTCGACATAAATGGAATTGAAAGATAAAAGATTTTTTTACAATCGGATATTTAGAAGCAAATATGTGGAATAAAACGTATTTTTGAATTCGACATCAATTGCATTTACACCATCTAGCGGCGAAATTGTACATAGTAAAAAAAAAACGAAATGAAGGATCATCATTTGCATAATTCAAACTTTCGAATGCAAAAATAATTTTTCAAATCGGATTAATAGTTGCAGAGATACCGTGGGTACAGACGGACGGACGGACGGACAAACCGATAACATAAGCACGATCTTTTTTTACAGAAGACGTGCTAAAAACGAATGGACGTTACGATACGGCGAGGCAATGGTGATCCAGAAAACAATGGATTCATACTGCAATGAGGAACAAACAGTGTTACTTCCAACACCTCGGGCCGCCCCGGTGGCGCAGTGGTCTAAGGCGTTGGCCTATGATCATTCGTCCGAAGGGGTCCGGGTTCGAATCCTGGTGAGGCATGGATGTTGTGTTTGTCTTACGGCACTGGCTCTCTCCCTTCCCTGGAACCAGTGACCCTAAATTAGGGACGGGCGACTGCTTATAGCCCATTGAGTTGCTCACGGTGGTCGTTAAACCTCCAATAAAAAAAAAAAAAAACACCTTGGAAACAACTCATTTACCTAGAAGGACCAACCAATAATTTCCACAGAGATGGCAACAGCCACACAGTCTGAGAGACTAATCATTAACCAACCTGACACATCCTCATCCAGTCACCCGTGTCTGTGGGAACTTCATCGAGAACGCCAGTCCACAAGCTGGACTTGTTTTGAATTTATAGATCGGCTTCCGGAAATTTTTAACTATGACTATGTGAAGTGTGGTTTCTTTTATTATTTTAGCATTTTATTAGTGTACACTTGAGGATGGGATCATATCGATCATCCCGAAAGTGCTTGTGTTTTTCAAATAAATGTGTTAACGTGTCAAGACGGTGTTGCAACAATTACCTTTGGAGTAGCATTCCTATTACAGAAATTTTGTGTATTAGGAAGTGTCCTGATACTTTCAATTAAATAATGTTCCCTGAAGTGCCAGAAAAACTGGTACAAAAGAGCTTATGCAAAATACATAGCAACGTCACCTATGCGCGTACTTGGTTGCGTCCGCCAGTGCGTATATAAAGCGATAGACATCCTTGCCAGCTGTCACAGCTGTTTTTGGCATGAGAATGACAAGTAATAACGATTTAAGCGATTTTCAACGCGGTGTCATAGTTGGCGCTCGTGAGATGGGCCGTAGTATTTCGGAGGTAGAAACGAAGTTCCGATTTTCACAGACGATCATTGCAAGGGTGTACGGTGACTACAAGAATTCCGGCAAAACCTCCAACTTACGATACCACTGTGGCCGTAAAATAGACATTGGGTGAACGTGACCATCGTCGGCTGTCAAGAATCGTTTCACGCGATAAACGTGCAACACTCTCACAGGTATCATTGGAATTCAATGCTGGAGCCTCAACAAGCATCAGCGTCCGGACTACGCAACGTACCCTGCACGATATGGACTTTGGGAGCCGACGCCCAACTCGAGTCCCCTTGATGGGTGCACGACACAAAGCTATGCGCCTCGCTTGGGCATGGCAACCCCGCCACTGGACACTTGATGACTGGAAACAAGTAGCCTGGTTTGACGAGCCGCGTTTCCAACTGTATCGGGCAGATGGAAGGATTCTTGTGTGTGGCGCAAATTCCATGAAGCCATGGATCCCGCCTGTCAACAGGGAACTGTACCGGCTGGGGGGGGGGGCGTCCGTAATGATATGGAGTGTGTTTAGCTGGACTTCACTGGGACGTCTACAAACGTCTGTGACCTGCCAAGGCTATGTGCGTATCCTTTCTGACGAGGTACACCCGTTCATGTCCTGCATTCATCCTGATGGGTTGGGTCTGTTCCAATAGGACAATGCACCTCCATGCAAGTGTCGGAACACCACATTATGGTTAGAGGAGCATTCATCTGAGTTTGGGGTGTTGCTATTCCCACCCAAGTCCCCAGATCTGACCATGATAGAACACATTTGGTATGCCATGCAACGCGCTATCGAACACAGGAATACGAGACCTCGGAATACACCCGAATTGTGGAACGCTCTGCAGGAAGTATGGTGTGCATTGCCTACAACATATTTCCAGAAGCTAGTGGAGTCGATGCCCCTTCGTATTTCTGCAGTCCTGCGCTCCCGTGGGGGATCTACCAAGTATTAGACTGGCGTACCAGTTTTTCTGGCACTTCAGTGTATGTGGGTAGTGAAACCAAGAAACGTAAGAAAAGGAACTCATTGATTTGGGAAATGACAAGAGTTGATGGCATCATGATCAAAGGAATGACTCACAAGTGGCAATAGGTTGGACATAATGCTAGAAGAACTGTCCACCGTTGGACAACTTAAATGCTAAACTGGATACCAAGAGACAGGAAAAGTTCCAGAAGGAGACGACGTTTAGATATGAATGCATGAAATTCGAAAGCACGCAAGAGTGACATGGAAGCTTAATTGCTCAGTACAGGGTACTGAGCAATTAAACCATTGCTCAGTACCCTGTACTAAGCATGAAGGTCTCAGTACAGGGTACTGAGATCTTCATTCGGCAGTGGATTGATAATGGTTATTGATGGTAACAGTACTATCCAATATGTTTCAGATGTTAAATAGATCTAATGTAGCACCAAATTATCTTCACAAGGAAATAACGTCAGGGTTCCTTAAATGAATGTGTTTTGTTCTAGATGGCATGCATTTCCGCGTCTGAATATCTTCGGAAACCACTAAACGTAGAGCCATAAAACTAAATAAGCATACTAAAAATAGAGTTAAAATGTGAGCCTATGTATCAGTAGAATGTTAAGTCTTGTTTCAAGTCAAGTAATGCATTTTCATTCTAATGTATAGTAACTTCCTTTTTCTCAATAGCCATTTTCAGGTGTTCATTACAATTGATATGCCTCTGTATCAGTGCGAAAGGAATCCGATATTCTCCATAACAACGTAATACGTAAAATAACTGTGTACAGGCCCCCTAACATCGACATTCAACGTCGGGCACTTCTAAGACCATTCGATGTAGAATGGCACGACTGAGATATGGAAACCGAAACCAACATCGAGTTCGCTTGACAACAATACGTCACGGGGTTATGAGGCAGCAGTGGACAAAGGAACATCACTAATTGATCTTGGGAGATCGGAAATGGGTGGCATGGTTCGAAAAATTGAGGTCTCAACTGCAACGCGGTGATGTTAGGATGCCTATAAATGTCTACACGAGGCCGTGGGCCTCATCTGTCAAGTTGGGGTGTTACAAGTCTGTGGAAGCACTGAAACGTTACGGACCGTATGTACGTGGGCCACCATGGGGGCCCCTTATACCTACTGAGACTACGATTTTCCTCACGAGATTATGTTGACGCACTCGCCCAGCACCTACAGTAGTTAATGGCTGTCCATTCCCCAGAGCAGGATGACTTTCTTCACAACACAATGCCCCGTCTCGTCGCTCTCGTTTGGTGTAGGACTGGTTGGAGGAACATTTCAGAAAATTCGAAGCCTTCGAATGTCCCTCTCACTCTTCGGATCTGAACCCAATTGAGTATCTGAGGAACGATGCATTTCATCTCAAAATCCATCACCTGCAACTCTCGGCACTTTAGTGGACGACTGTCCTGGAATCATACTTCAAAATACCACACAGACTTTTCCAACACCTGATCGAGTTTATGCCAAGGACATGTTGCTGCTGCTGTCAAGGCGAAAGGTGGTTTTACATGCTATTAGGTGGGTGTGCATAATAAACATTTTTTTCAGTGTATTTTAAAATGAGAAATTCGAACGAAACGATCATAGTTGATGTAACATGTAACTTCAGAGTTTGAAAAACCTGGGCAACAACGTCCAGATTTGGTAATCGACAGAAGGTTACGGTTTCATTTATGCAAACCGAAAACTCGGTTAGTAAAAAAAATTCCACTTCCGCCGTATTTCGCACAGCTTTTACCACCGTACTTCAATTTATACCAAACGCACCTCGTTTCGACGGAAAAAACGCTGTGAGTTTGGAACTTGTCAGGAAAGAACTCTGTATCTACCCAACTGCCGTTTCATAAAAACTGAGAAAATCACACAAAATGAAGAAATATACGTACAGCAAAATATATATTATTCTTTCTCGAAGTATCTTCCTTCGGATGATATGCGACGGTCCCATCATTCAGTCCACTTTTCAAAGCATGTGGCGAAGGCATTTTCTGGAAACTGCTTTAGCGACCCCTGCACAGCTTGAATAACGTCAGCATCTGTGTTGAATGTTGCGTCACGGAACTTCCCATTTCTCCTTCATTGTTGAAAAAAACGTAACCAGAAATCGCACGGGGCTAAGTCAGGACGGTAGGCAGGTTGTGGCATGATTTCAATACTGCATTTCGTAAGAAACTGTTCAACACAAGCAGCCACATGTGGGTGGGCGTTATCATGGTGTAGGGTCCACTTGCCCACCAGTTCCGTCCGCTAAATCGATACTAAAATGCAATACTCAACATTGGCAATAATTTGTGGAGGAACAGCATGCTGGTAGATTATATGATCAAAGAAAATTATCACTATCACCTATCCAGCTGATTTGGTTTGGCGGATTTTTTTTTTTTTGGAGGAGTCGAGCCTGTGTGTTTCCACACACTCGTTTGCGCGCTTCGTGAAGGGGTCGAAATAGTGGACCCATGTTTCATCGGCCGTTATTACTGTGTTTAGAAAGTTTGAATCCTTTGCAATCATTTGTTTCCACCCATGACCAGAATTGGAAACGGGTCAAAAATTTCGGACCCTGACGTCCAATAACTGGACCCGACCCGCACTCGACCCGATCCCGACCCGTAACTGACCCGGACAAATCTGCTTTGAACTATAAATTCGAAACTCAATTTATATATATATATATATCATCATCATCATCATTGTCAACCATTATCAATCCACTGCTGGACGAAGGTCTCCCCAAGTTTCCTCCACAACGGTCTGTCTTGTGCTAGTCTCCTCCATGTCACCCCTGCATACTTTCGAATTTCATCCACCCATCTCCCATGTGGTCTTCTTCTGGGTCTTTTCCTGTCCCTTGGAATCCAATCTAAAATTTCGGCTGTCCATCGAAATATATATATATATATATATTCACCCCAATAAGTGTTTGACATTTAATAACTGAAATCCTTTTTCAGTAATAAAATTTGATTACTTGCTAAATATTTTAGTGCCATTTTTAGTGCCACTATTTTGCGTAATCCAGAAGTAATGGCTGACTATGACCGTGAGTATATTACAAATGGGGATTATTATTTACGATTACACAAATGTATTTAGATTGTTCACTCTTTCCACGCTTTGATGGCGGTGCGCATACTTTCATATGGTCCGTTAGATTTTTGGTTTCATAATCTCTTATTACACCGTCGACCTTTTTTTTTTTTTTTTTTTGGTAATTATACACTTTCCACATTTTGAACAACAAGCAAGACCAAACGACAGAGAAATATTCACCGGTTCCTTAATGAGACGAAGCAATTTCCAGGATTCACTCTTCCCCTTGTGGTTTTCAACAAGCACCCATTTGTTGGCCTTTCGCAACCTACTTAATATTAAATCCATCCATATTAACAAATAAAGAGTTAATTTCGTCATGGCATGTCATGGGAACGGGATGTTAGCATATCAATCGAAAACCTCTGAATGCTCAATGTAAAAGATGCAATGTGAATCGTAACTCTTAGTCATACAGTGAGCTTCTCAAGGAGAGAGTGAATCAGTTGAGAAGCAGGCCTGGCGTTTGCCTGTACCTTGCCCTAGACAATCGCACTGTAAAAGAACGCAGAAGAAGTATCTTTTTATGATATGGTGACGGTGTGTTTGACGTCGGTCGGTGGAAATCTTCGTTGCGTTAAGAAAGAGACGACAATGTTTTTGCATGGCAAATCATTATTCACTGCGTGGGTACCGGTATCGACTACAGAATTCCACAACGCGCATTTTTCTTTGGAACATATTTTTCTCTTTTCAAAAATAAAACGGGAATAAAACCGGGTCAAAATCGAGTTAGGAACACTTTGACCCGACCCGTTGAACCCGCAAAAAATTTTCGACCCGTTGACCCGTGACCCGTTTCCATCTCTGCTCATGACACAAATGAACTGTGGCCAAAAATCGTTCTCTCGTCAGCTGATGGGGTACCCATCTGGAACACATCCGATGAAGCAGTAATTTGTCTCATAGAATGCGGAATGCCGACTTTTTTGAAATATTAGTTGACGCCGACGAATTACATGTCTTCACATGTAATTCGTCGATCTTCTTGCGGGATTGTCTGAACGATGTTAACAATACGCTCCGTAACAAAACTCTCAGGTCGACCAAACCTAGGAGCGAGTTCTGCTGACAAACGCCCTTTTTTGAAATTATGGTGTCATCTAAAAATCGTTGACTCACCCAAACATTCATCTTTGTAAGCTTATAAGCCTTTCTTGATTAAATCAACTGTTTCTGGAGCTGTTTTACCCAAACAATAGCAAAATTTTATTGCATAGCCCATTTCAGTTCTTAAATATGAATCACTTACCTCCATAGCTGTATGACGAAATTTAGACGTACCTTAAATAACTGCGCAATAACAAAACCAGAATCATCTGCCACGGCTAATAACTGTTTACACAGATACTTCCTTAATTCAGTTAGTCGTCTGCGTTTCTATTTTTTCCCTTCGTACTGTTGCCAACTCAAAAAGAAGTTGCTTTCAGTTTTTATGGAACGGCCTTTGTACCTTATTTGAATCAAGACCGAATAACTCCACCATATTTGAAACTAAACCCGAACTCTCACCGTTATTTGAACGCAAACTGGACTCCTCACCTTGTTTGAATCAACAACTCTCTTGTAACTTGAATTGAAACCGAAACGATTTTACCCAGGTAGCACTAGGATTTTGTGACAGGGTGCGTAGTGGCCACAAAACAAACAAAGAAACATAAGGAGAAGAATTGATACATATGCACTTACTCAAAATTTTATTTGATTAAGCTATAATCTGCTTGAAATGTGATCTAACTGCCGTATTTAAAAGTGAATACACAATTTCTTATTAAGCGGTCTGACACTAGACATGTCTGATAACTTCAAAGTTCTGTTGACTTCACCTCTTGTTTTTATAATTATCCAGCGACTATCCGGAACAAAGTCCGGGTAACAATTTAGCTTACGGAAAAGAAATGAAGATGAACATGTCAACGTATGTTACCAGTATGGAAAAGTTTTCTTTGAACAGACACAGGCTGCTGATGTAAAACTAAACCGTTTTGCTGTTCTTTGTGACATGCTCTGAAAACAAAAAGATACTTTCCAAGTTGCTTTGACACCTAGGAAAGGTTTAGAAATATGCTTCAGACTCATAAAGTATTTCAAGTGAACGACACACAACAGTTCTTTGACCTGTATTGTGACATCTCATTAAAAAAATTTAGTTCTCATCAATCACGTTTTCTGGTCGTTGAAGTGTTGCGTAATTCAAATGTCTTATGCGAAGCTAAGGGTTTAATTGATTGCTTTTGCTACCGCGTATTTTTAAGGAACTGGTTTTTCTGCAGTTCAAGCAATGAGGACCAAGTATAGGTCAAGGACATCAGCGGAAAGAGAGATGGGTGTCAGGGTGCACGAAACTTCGTTGTCTTGACAACCCTGTGCTGCATCTCATTTTTACACCAGATTTAAATTTTAACGAAGCTTGCAGGTGTTCTTGCCGCGATGACAACGAATATCGTAGAATTTTGCAATTTTCGGAATATTGCTCAACTTGCTTTTATAGGATGTGTTTTGCTTTAAGTTACAAAACACCAGTAAATTTATACCTATCTTAGCACATACCCCGTACTTTTCAAATATTTCTTAGTTGTAGACCAGTAGTTAAACATTTGATGCATCTCTGGATCTCCCGACTAGACAGCGGGAAGCGCTATTTTACGTGTCCATATTCAATATTTACAATCAGTCGACAAACAATAAAAGATAGGAGTGATGTGCAGTTTACATGCGCATTTCCAACCCAAACCGAACGCAGGCGATAAATAGGGGACAGCAGGACTTTCCAACGGTGTAACCAATCGATGTACAGTATTAGGGGCACAAATAAGTTTTAAAGCATTTTTTGTGTGACGTATACCGCTAATTTACATATCCGACATTCCCCCGCGTTGTTGTCACGTGATTGTAACTATTCCAGAGTATAAAATATGACACATAAGTTTGTCCAACAGTCAAATGCACTTGCACATCGGTAGGTGAAAGATGACAAGCGATACTGCATTTATTCGACACTGCATTGGTTACGAATTTCATCAAGGAAAAAGTGCTGCAAAAGCATGTGCATCGATCTGTTCTGTTCTGGGGGAGAATATTGTATCGAAAAGCACGTGTGAGTTTTGGTTTAGACGGTTTAAAGCAGATGATTTTGATGTTAGCGATCGAGAATGTAGAGGCGCCCCGCAGAAGGTTGCACATGAGGAACTGCAAGCATTGCTGGATGAAGATTCGTCTCAAACGCAAAAAGAACTAGATGAACAACTGGGGATAACTCAACGAACCATTTCCAATCGTTTACGCGTAATGAGAAAGATTCCGGAAAAAGGAAATTGGGTGCCACATGACCTGAGCCAGAGTAACAAGGATGAGCGTGCAACGAAGTGTTTGAATCTGTTGAATAAACAACACAGAAAGTCTTTCCTGTGAAAAATCGTAACGGGTGATGAAAAGTGGATATGGTACGACAATTCCAAACGCAAAAAATACCGTGTAGACCCCGTTGAAGCAATGACTTCGACACCGAAATGCAATATTCACTCCAAGAAAGTTCTGCTGTGCATCTGGTGGATACGAAGGGTGTGTTCTATTATGAACTATTGGAACACGGTTAAACTGTTACTGCTAATCGCTACAAGCAACAATTGCTGCGATTGAACCACGAAATCTGTCGGAAACGTCCATTCACAGACAAAGGATTGCGTCACGTGAAATTACTACATGACAAAGCAAGGCGGCATGTCGCGAAATCGGTCAAGGAAACGTTATTGACTCTTGGATGGGAAGTTTTAGAGCACTCGGTGTATAGTCACGACATAGCCCCTTTAAACCATCATTTGTTCGGATCGATGCAACATGGTTTGTCTGCTGTTCGGTTCCGGACATGTGACGGAATGCAAAAATGGGTTGACGACTTCACCGAGTCACACGACGAAGCATTCTACATGGCTGGAATCCGTGAGCTGTCCGATCGACGGTGGAAGGTGATAGATAATGACTGCGCATATTTTGATTCTTAAAGGTATTGTTGTTTTCTCTCAAAATACATGTTGCGTTGTCTTAAAACGCTTTAGAATTTATTTGTACACCTAGTACATGGATACACGTGATGTGAGTGACTTTGATCGTGGACGCATTGTTGGTGCAAGACAGATGGGTCATTCTATCCCCCAAGTGATAAGAACCCTAGGGTTCCCGAGGGCAACCGTATCAAGGGTGTACCTCGAGTATACCATCGACGGACGTACCAGCGCCCAGAGAACAAGCGGTGGCCACCCAGGCTCGTACAGAGCTGTTGCCGTGGAAATTATTCTAATTTCTGGCACATTGCTTCAGCTAAAGAAATACCAAAATCGAGATTTAATAACCTATTTAATTATATTAATTAATTAATAATTTTTAATTAGAGTAATTCCTGATTGGGTTTTTAGGGGTATTACTCCGCCCTGTTTTCTTTTTACTTGCTTTCCTTTCGCGTGAGTCAGGTGCAAAGTTCTGCAAACGAAGTGAAAGGTATTTTCATTGCCAGGTATTTGCAAAGAACCAACAACGCGGATTGCATACTACAGCCTCAGCTAACAATAGTCCAGCGGCGACTTTACGACGTAAGTCGAAGAAAGAAGCCCCTGCCTAAATCTGATCAGGAGGTAAAACTTAAGTATAAGGGTGAGTCGAAAGTTTTGCAATATTTGATTCACTTTATGTTTTCATACGTACCTTTACGACGAAAGCTGACTAGCATTCAAAGTATAGGCCATCGTGTTGCACCGTCGTTAGCCATCTGTCTGCCAGTTCTTCAATTCTACGGCGGTACCAGTTCTTGTCCTTCGAGGCGAAGAACTCCTTCACCTCAGCTGCCACCTCGCCCTGGTTGTTGAAGTGCCGCCTGCGAAGGAAATAGGCCATAGTAATAATCCGAAGGGGCAAGGTCCGGACTATATACTGAATGTGGCATCACTTCGATGCCCTCAAGTTCCTGGAATTTTGCCCGGGTCGTTCGCGCGGTATGAAGCCGAGGGTTGCCCTACTGTAGAAGAGCGCGCATTCTATTCAAAAGTACCGGGTACTTCTCCTCCAAAACGATATACATCCACTCCAGCTGTTCAGAGCAGGGGTGGGCTTTGATGGTCTGACTGTTTGGAACAAATTTCCAATGGATTATCCCCCGAAATTCCACCAGACGTTCTACCTGACCTTGGCTGAGCGTCGAAGTTTCTGTCACCAGGGGGCATGGATGTTGTGGTTGTCTTGCGGTACTGACTCTCTCCCTTCTACGGAGTCAGTGACCCTAAATTAGGGACGGGCGACTGCTTATTGAGTTGTTAACGGTGATCGTTAAACCCGCGATAAAAAACAACAACAAAAAAAAACAAAAAAAAAACAAGGTGATAGAAAAAAACACTGCGGAATCAGGCACGACCCTAAGAGTGAGCTGGGGTGGGCGTCAGCCCACGCAACTTTTCTTTGAGCCCATCCTTTAGCCCCTCCAAATACAGTATTTAAGCAGTTATAACATGCCGGTGGAACCATATAAGATTTTGGGGAACTTAGATAAACGTACGCGAATTTTTCGAATTACCAGAAATATTGTTATAAAAAATGAATATTTTGTTAAATTTAGTGTTTGTATTTCTGTGAAATGGAGAGAGTTCTCTGAACAAATGTGTCCGAGAGTAGTAGAAAAATACAATTTTTTTGCAGTTATGGTTTAGAAAGATGAGGGAGAGAGAGAGAGAGAGGGAGAGAGAGGTAAATATATATTCCGTATCTGGTTACAAACTGAAATTCATAAAAAAACAGCCTTGTGAGGGCAAAAAAAAAAAAAAAAAAAAAAAAGGTAGAGAAAAGACAAGAAGAAACGACATAGGTAAGCAAACTGCGAAGAACGAAGAAATAGTAACCATTAAAGGATATGAAGATTCGTCTCCATGGTTCCCATACTACATACACTGAAGAAATACTACGTACAGTATGCACCTGAAAACTATTTTTTATATTAGGGATAACATTATAATTTAGAATAAATCAGCAACGTATATTCACAATTAAATATTTTATTTTAAGATCTACTATAGTTTTGCTGACTGTTTGGCTCTGCTTCGTCAGGACAAATTCCGTTTGCCCTAATGAATCCGAGCCAAACACTCAGCGAAACTATAGTAGATCTTAAAATAAAATATTTAATTGTGAATAAACGTTGTTCATTTATTCTATCTCAACATCCCAAGTATTATAGTCATAAAGTATATTAACGTTATCCGCGTCTGGTAAAACCTACACGAACGGAATTTTTTTCTCAAATATTTTGCCAAACACTTAAAATTTTGTGCCCCTCCCACCATCATGCTTAGCCCCCTAACAGCCCACCCAGTTCTGAGCAGCTGGCGTCGCTATTGTGCGGAAAGTGAATATTTGAAATCAATTTTGAAAAGGTAATAAATTGATTGCTCACTGGAAGACAAAAGATGTTTCTTTTTATATTGTTATTTAAATTCCTTCAGTTAATAAATTTTATTTGATCTACTGATGAAGGAGAATCTCTCTTTCCTATTTTTTAATTTGTTTTTTTTTTTTTTGTATCCCAGAGGGTGATCTGTAACCCAGTGATACGTTTCCAGCAGACAATGGCTGACGATCAACGAGGCAGAATGCCCCTTGAACCATTTCTTTGTCTGTCTCAAGTATTCTCTCCAGTTGAGTTAGTCTTGCATGGAGCTAATATAATCTTGGCCGTCGCCTTCCGCCATGACAAAACACGCTCTCTCGTTCATGTGACGCACCAGCTGACGATGTCTTTTGCAGTCCATTGCTGATTGGCCCTTTTCTGCACCACGTCTTCGCTTCCTTCCTTCTTTCGTCGAAGAGAAATAAATAAAGGACTACCGACTAAAAGGAAGATTTTCCGTATTTGCCTAAAACAAGTGGGGAAAGGACATCTCAAGTTTGAACGCATGCTCATCAGATGAAACTCAGTTTCCTTTAGAATGCTGTGAATGCCACTTTTTATCATAATGCGTTTTTCTTTTTCAATGTGGCACACGTTTTTTTTAATTGCTTTTTATTCAGGGACTAAATTGTACAGTGATTGTTTATTTTTAGAGGAACCTCGTTTTTTTCTCACACTGGTTGATTTTTTTATGAACGTTCTTTAGCTTTATCAGGTTTATCACCGACGACGGAATCACTGAGCTGGAATTTAAAGCCATGTCTCTTGAAAAAAAAAAAGAGATAGAGAGAGAGAGAGAGAGATTACACCGAATTCGCGCTGCAACGAGAGCATCTCTTGACGAAAGTCTCAAGCCCAGTACGTCAACTTCAAGTTATTTTTTTTTGTTTTCGTTTGAAATCAGTAAGATTTTATTTGTTTTGTTTGTGCGCCACGAGAGAGCAAAAAAAAAAAAAAAAACGGCACAACATTTGGATACATTGTACGGATAATTTTGCATCGGTTGATACGTAATTTTCAATTAGGAACTTTTAACAAAGAAAAATATGCTATTGGCCTTCCCCGGTGGCGCAGTGGTCTAAGCGATGGCTTCTGATCATTCGTCCGAAAGGGGTCCGGTTTCGAACCCCGGTGTGGCATGGATGTTGTGTTTGTCTTACGGCACTGGCTCTCTCCCTTTCCTGGAGTCAGTGACACTAAATTAGGGACGGGAGACTGCTTATAGCCCATTGAGTTGCTCACGGTGGTCGTTAAACCTCCAATAAAACAAATATGCTATTACGCCCTCTAGTGGAATAATGGTGCATCTAGAAAGTCAGAAACATGTAAAAAATGTTCACAATCTGAGTAAGGATCTTGCTGAACGAAAAAATAAAAACAAGAAAAAAAGAAAACTTAAATTTGTGTTCCACCTAAAGAGAATATGGAATAACAAAAGAGTTAGGAAGGGTGTGAGAAAGGTACCCAGCACTTTTTCGTAGGGTTTACACCCGCAAGAAGGTTTAAATGCAATTGTCTATGCTCAATGGGACTTTTGTGCTGCGTACCAGAAACGAAGTTACATTAGATATCACCTAAACGCTCAGATACGACAGTGGGTAGATGGATAAGAGAAGTAGCAGCGCCAGATTGAAAATGCGAGTCAACATAATTGGAAGAGACAGATTATGACGTTACAACGAGCACTTCCAGGGAGAGATAGCAACAGGGAAGGAAGACACATATGACCTTAATTATGACTTTTGACCGGTGAGGAGGGTCCCAATGCCACAGGGCCGGCGGCTTAACGTGCCCATCATATATACGCACGGCGAGTATTCAGTGGTTTAGAGTAACACAACCAATTTTAGTTTAGAGTAACACAACCAATTTTAGTTTAGAGTAACACAACCAATTTGAGAGCGACCATCTTCGCCGGCTTGTTACTAATATTACAAAGTGGAATATATAGAGCTCTATATATTCCACTAGAGTCACTCACGGCCAAGATATGGGAAATGGTACTCAGGACAGCATGTATCACATGCAACATGAATTTTCCAAATCGGCTTCATAGAAACGCAGGCGCCGCAGCTCTTCTAGCGGTAAAATGGTTCATCTGGAAAATCAGAGCTTTACGTTGACTGATGTTTAAGTAAAGCTGTCCGATATTAAAAGAATTTTTCCAATCCGACAGTTTAAAACGAACGCATCGTACAGTAGTTTTGTCTTCTGAAGGTTCGTTTTTAATTTTTTCATATTCATTTCATTTCATTTATTGCATTTTAGTTATTACAGACATGGTATTACGTAATCATAAATATATAGCTCATATTATATTTTTGTAACAACAGGGAATGAGGAGGGAAAAGGCCTGATAGGCCTGACGTGCCCTCTTCTCCCAAAGCATCAAAATTTAAATGAAAACAAAAATAAATAAAAAAAAACATAAACAAGTCAAGTCCACACAATATCAAACACAGCTAGAGTGGTACTATAAATTAATAAAGATAATAATACATTATGAGCTTTTGGTCAGTAAGAAATACCTGAGTTTTCGTTTAAATATATTAATATTATTAAGTGATACAATATCAGTAGGAAATGTATTCCATAATGCCGGACCAGTATAATTAACAGATGATCTAAATCGTTCTG
The DNA here is from genome assembly GCA_039090855.1 of Macrothele yani. Taxonomy (NCBI): domain Eukaryota; kingdom Metazoa; phylum Arthropoda; class Arachnida; order Araneae; family Macrothelidae; genus Macrothele; species Macrothele yani. The sequence continues at coordinate 63,068,170 of CM077029.1, forward strand.
TTAGTGGAAACATGGGGATTAGTGTTGTTTTTTGTCTCGGGGAATAATCATGCCCACGAGTACTTATTGAAATGAAATCTTGGTAGTAATCATTTTTTATTTTCAAAAACATCAGTTTACCTATACTATAGATATGCAATTGTTGAATAGTTAGTATATTAAAATCATTTGGACTGAGTCTAGCCCGAAAGACTGTATTTGAAAATTGAGTATATTGTAATTTAAATTGTAATAGTCTCATGAATCTATTTTGTAAACTTTCTTACTCTTGTAAGAAAGTTTACTCTTGTGTTCTTTACTCTTGTCAGCAAGTTCCTTGATCATACTCTGCAGCTCTGAAGGGGCAGTAGCAAAAATGACTACGTCATCCGCAAAAGGAAGGTGAGTTAAATAATCTTCATTAATCTTTATCCCTTTGTTTTCCCAGTTCAATGATTGAAAGACATTTTGCAATGTGGAATTAAAGAGCTTGGGAGATATGGTGTCACCTTGTCTCTCTCCCTTTCCAATTTTTATTGGTGCTGTATCCTTAAGTAACAGAATCTATAATGAATAAAGCTTCTGCTACTAAGCTAATTATAGTGAATATAGCTTTCACTAATATTATAATGAATTCAATGCTTGTACTAAGCTTCTAATAGTGAATTCAAATGGTTGTCGTTACTAGTTTCTTCTAGTAATGGTTGTTGTTTGTTAATTAAGATCATGAATAAAGTCTCCTGCTAGTAGTGTAGTAATAATAATGAACAAACTTATAACTGGTAGTAATGTTGTAGTAGTAATTAAGATGAATAAAGTCTTATGCTGGTTGTTACTAATAACACTAAATGAAATAAACCTAACAGCCAGACATAGGTCTGGCAGTACTATGAACTGAGAAAGACGTACTTACTTAAAACCTTTTATTATGAACTTCTACTGGTATCATCACACACACTTCACACACAGCTACTCAAATAACACGTAGCTCCTTGCACATGAACGAAGCTCTACACTCATAAACAACAGCTCTCTGACATATAAACAACAGCTCTCCACATAAACAAACGCTCTCCCTATACAACAACAAACGCTCTCCTTAGGTATCGTTGAACGCGCCTATTTATACTGGCTACCATAAAGGTCATGACTTACACTCATTGCCAGATCTCATTCAGCGGGTGAAATAACATCTCGTTCAGTAAGAAGATAATTTACATAGTAAAATAAAATAACCAGAGATAGTAAAAATCAAAAGGAAAGTGAATCTAGAGTATACGTTACAAATCTTTGAATTGCATTTTCATAGATGTTATTAATAGTGCTAATGTATGCATATTCAATACCGCAGGATATCAAAGCCATTGTAACTGCTGATGGTTTCACAGAATCGAAGGCCTTTTTATAATCGATGAAAGCCATACATAATGAAAGTTCATATTCCCTCGTTCTTTCAATTAGTTGTCTCAGCACATGGATATGATCTATAGTGCTGTAGCTACTCCTGAATCTAGCTTGTTCTCTGGGTTAAGTCATGTCCAGTGTTACTTTTAAGCGATGTAAAAGAACCATAGCGAAGGTCTTATAAGCCACTGATAGGAGGCTGATGGGCCTGTAGTTTCTTTGACCCCAGTGTCAACTCTTTTATGTAGTAGGATCATTGCAGCATTGTTACAGTCCTCAAGAATCCCTCCTTCATTAAGACATCTAGTAAAAACTTGGGCGAGTGTAGTTTCGATTTCTCCACTTGCTTCTTGTATAATGTCCACGGTAATTCCATCTTCTCCTGGAGCTTTTCCCCGCTTTATGTTTTTGATTGCATGTGCAACTTCTGCTGGGAGGACTGGAAGAACTCTGGTACTGGTGCCTTTCATGATGTTTGGAGTCCATGTATCATCCCTTTCATACACTGGCGTGCAAAAATTAAGTTAAGGACGAGACGGTTTTTCGAATGTAACGTCGTGCAGAAGTGCTCTACATCTACCCAAATCATAGCATAAGATCCCCAAGATGTAAGAATATGGGACAAGTGAGCAAAACCGCCCAAACAAGGAATCCGAAGGATACAAAGGCACTTTATTGAAAAAGTAGCTTCGAGCACAACTGGACAGAAGACAGAAACGTCCATGTGACAGGCGGCTGCCATGAAAAATCCAGTCTTTAGTTGGGGATATGATCGCCCCTGACTGTGTTGCAGGATTTACAACGTCTGTCCATGCTGAGGACGAGGTTGTCAAGGAGCTGTTGAGGCATCGCGGCCCATTCCTTTTGTAGCGCCAATCGCAGCTGCGGAATCGTTGCTGGCGGCTGGGGACGTGCTACCAAGCGTCTCCCGAGAAGGTCCCACACGTGTTCGATTGGATTTAGGTCCGAGCACCTTGCAGGCCAATCCATGCATAGAATATCTTTACTCTCCAATAACTCTGTGACAGCCACTGTACGATGAGGTGTAGCTTTGTCGTCCATGAAGAGGAACTCAGGACCACAGCCCCTCTAAACAGACGCACGTGAGGCAGGAGAACCTCGGTACAATAGTGGACACCAGTGACTGAATCTCCTTGAAAGATGTGGAGGTCAGTACGGCTACCAAGCATGATACCGCCCCAAACGAGAACTCCGCCACCTCCAAACCGGTCCCTTTCGATGATGTTGGAGGTGTGATTGCGTGTTCCCTGCTATCTCCAGATGTGTATACGTCCAGAATCGCTCGTCAGACTAAATCGGCTCTCATCCGTAAAGAGAACTCGACCCCATTGCTGATGTGTCCAGTTCTTGTGTTCCTTGCACCACACAAACCTCCGTTTCCGATGAGCAGGCGTTAATGGCATACGCCGTACTAGTCGTCGTGCAAACAGACCACATTTGTGCAGCCCCCTGGCCACGGTAAAACGCGATAACGAACGTCCAGTTGTCTGTTGCATGTGCCTTACGATTTCTCCCGCTGTCTGCCTTCTGTCTCTTCTCGCCTGTAGGACAATATACCGGTCGTCCGCCGCCGTGATTGCTCGTGGACGACCACTGCTAAACTCTCGGACAGCTGTTCCTGTCGTTTGAAATGCTCTCCAAGCTCGTGAAACGATGCTGTGAGCGATCCCGAACTTCTCGGCCACACTAGTCACACTTCGACCTTCTTCCAACTTCCCAATGACGCGACCTCGGGTAAAGTCATCCAGATGTCGTTTACTGGATTGCCTGTTGGTCATATCACACGGTGGCAGCAACTTGACGCCGTTCAAAGCGATGTACACCGTGCAATAGCTTTCACCGAATTGCTGAGCGTACACCGCCCGTGTGCTTTATACCTTTCCGACACTTCCCCCTCCCCCTACGTCATGCTGCATATATGCGCATGCCCTACCGTTGTACTATGATGTCTGAGATGTTAGTTTTCTGATTGCTACTGTAGGGCATGCGCATATATGCAGCATGACTTAAGGCGAGGGGGGGAGGGACGGAAGGGTATAAAGCACACGGGCTGTGGACGCTCAGCAATTCTGTGAAAGCTATTGCACGGTGTACATCGCTTTGAACGGCGTCGAGTTGCTGCCACCGTGTGATATGACCAACAGGCAATACAGTAGACGACATCTGGATGACTAATCTATCTCTTGAGTGGTCTTTCGGTCCGTTCTGCCTGCTCGTTCCGCTGTTATGCTAATTTCTCCTCTTCGTCCTTAATTTTTGCACACCAGTGTATAATTTGGAGTAGAAATCTTTCACTCTTGTCAAACTTCCGCCTCTATTTCTTGCTACAGAACCATCTCCTTTTTTCAGTGCCATAATCTGTTTTCTTCCCTTACTGAGACGCCCTTTTGCTCTCTTCAGACTTTAGTTGTTTTTAATTGCTTTTCTCACTAGTTCACAGTTGAGTTTCACTAGATCTTCAGTGATACTTTTTCGTACTGTCTTGCTAGCTCTATATATTCCACTTTAGAAATGACATATTCTTTATTTGTTCTCATCTACCTTCTCTTTTGCATCAGCATTTTTGTTTTTCCTGATATTTTGTTCATATGTAACTTGTTTTTAGTCCCACCAATTTTTGAGGGTGTTTCCATAAGAGCCTTGGTTAGTTTTCTGTTAACTTTAGAGATTTCTGAGATGTTAGTTTTCTGTTTACTTCAGAGATGATGTTTTTCTGATGTTGGATCTTCTAAAGCGCAGAATCTGTGCCTCAGTTCCAATTTGAAAATAATATGATGCTTTTTAAGGTTGGCCAAGTCACATACAGTTTGTTTGTTTTATGAGCTTGCCGCGTTCCAGTTATGTGTTGAGGTGCATCTTACATCTCACCATTCTATGATCACTCCCCATGTGGAATCTGTTCAGCACACTGCATTCTTCAATGACAAATTTCTTGTTACACATAATAAAATCAGTTTCACTTGTCATTCCATTGGGATGTCTACATGCCCATTTCTTATGAGGTTTTTTCTTGAAAGGAGTTCATGAGGAAAAACCTTTCTGCCTCTGCAAACTATACGAGAATAATTCCACGCTGCTTTCTGTGCCCATGTCTGAATTTACCTACCGAAGTATCATTCTGTTGTTGTTGTTGCCCTATTTTGGCATTGAAATCACCCATAAGGATTTCCAGGTGCTGATTGACTTTATTATTTAAGTACCGAATAAGTAATAACTATCTCCCAACTAAGCTACACGGACGGGATGCATCGATGCAGATTTATCGTCTTGTCACGTGCTCTACGTCTGTACTAGGTCACACAGCCCTTTAGATTTTCAAAAAATGGAGTTTGCATGTAATGATTAGGTTTTGTGCGGTTTATTTGCACACCATCATCATTGTCAACCATTATCAATCCACTGCTGGACAAAGGTCTCCCCAAGTTTATTCCACAACGGTCTGTCTTGTGCCAGTCTCCTCCGTGTTACTTCCACTACTTTCGAATTTCATCCACCCATCTCCCATGTATTTTACTTCTGGGTCTTTTCCTGTCCCTTGGAATCCAATCTAAAATTTCGGCTGTCCATCGATGGTCTGCCCTTCTGGCAGTTTATCCAGCCCATTGCCATTTCAGGGATTTAACTCTGATCATGATGTCTTCCACTCTTGTCATTTTTCGGATATACGAGTTCCTTTTCTTATCTCTCCTGGTTACACCAAGCATGCCTCTGTCCATGCTACTTTGAGTTGTCTGCAGCCTTTGTATGTCTCTTTTAGTTAAGGTCCACGTCTCTGCACCATACGTAAGCACCGAAAGATGCATTGATCAAAAACTTTTCTTTTAAGACATAATGGCACATTGTTCTTGAAAATTATGCTGTTTCTTCCAAAAGCTCTCCAGGCAAGTTTAATTCGCCGATTAATTTCTTTATCAATGTGGCCCTCACTTGAAATCTGCTGTCCAAGATAAACATACGTATCTGTTATCTCCAGCTTTTCTCCATCAATCGATAAATCTTCATTTCTTGTAAAAGCATTGTACATCACTTTTGTCTTCTGAAAGTTCATTTTTAATCCCACTTCTTTACTCTTCTCAGCAAGTTCCTGGATCATACCTTGCAGCTCTGATGGGGTAGTTGCAAAATCGACTACGTCATCAGCAAAACAAAGGCGAGTTAGATAATCTCCATTAATCTTTATCCCTTTGTTTTCCCAGTTCAGTGATTGAAAGACATTTTCCAATGTGGAATTAAAGAGCTTGGGAGATATGGTGTCACCTTTTCTCACTTCCTTTCCAATTTTTATGTGTGTTGCACTTTCAAACAGCCGAATCTTTGCACTTCCATTTTCATAGATGTTATTAATAATATTAATGTATGCATCTTCAATACCGCTGGATTTCAAAGGCATTGTAACTGCTGATGGTTTCACCGAATCAAAGGTCTTTTCATAATCGATAAAAGCCATGCACAATGGAAGTTCATATTCCCTCGCTCTTTCAATTAGTTCTATCTGTAATTGGATCAAGGTTAGTAGACTCCAAGGTTATGTTTATCCGACACTTCCGCTGAGCACTGTCTCAGGGGTCGCCTTCGTGACGTCACAGTCCCGGAGATCTCCACACCCCATCCGCCTAAAGCTGCTTGCTCCCGTTTTTCTGGTTCAGGGTCTGAAAGCTACATTGTCTCATTTCCGAGAATTTGAAGCTAGGTATTTGTGGCAAACAAATTTTCTTTTCCTTGGTTATACGTTAAACACTGAACATGCCTGGTTCGTGCGCAATAGCAACGTGTCAAAATTATTATTCGAAAACCGGAAGGAATGGCATTCATTACCATAGGTTTCTGAAAAATGAAGTTTTGCGTTAAACATGGAAATTGAGATGCGAACGAGCTGACAGTTTCAACGAAATGAATTCAGCTATTTGTTCGGAACATTTTCCTGAGGAAGACTACGAACGCGATTTAAGGAATGAACTTCTAGGTTTGCCTATCCGCAAAATGCTAAAGGACACAGCTGTACCAAGTTTAAACCTCCCGGGAAACTTTAATGTAAATTCTAATTCAGAGAGAAAGAACAGACAGGAGAAAAGGAAACGAACTGATCTTGTTGGCGATTTGATAAACTCTGATAATGCAGAGGAAATTTTGGAAGACATGTGGAGTGCCAATGATGAAAATACTGAAATTGAATGTATGAAAGACCTGAAAACAGAAAATGAAATTCTATTGAAGGAAAATTATATTTTGATGAAGGAAAATTATATTTTGATGAAGGAAAATGAAAAGCTGAAAAAGCAAATATTATATTTGAGCTCTTCAAACCATAGTCTAACTTTACGTGTAAAAGTCCTCAAAGTAAAACAGAATCAAATGCAGAGAGAATTATTAGAATTGCGGAGGTTACGGAAAGATGAGAAAAAAGACAGAGAAATGTGCATAAAAAATTTGCTTTCTACAGTGTTTACTCCAGGACAGATAAGGGTTTTGTTAGGCCAAAAACGGATTGTTTGGAATTCTTCTGATATTGCAGCTGCAATAACATTAAGGACTGTTTCCAGGAGAGCATATCACTACTTGAGAAATAAAGTTAATATTCCGCTTCCTGCTTTGTCAACGTTGCGCCGATGGGTAGCTACAATTAAATGTTCACCTGGAATTCAAGCCACAACTTTAAAACTGATGCAGAGCCAAGGAATGCAAATGACTGAAGCCGAAAGAACATGTGTAATTTCTATAGATGAAATGAAAGTTTCCAGCAAAATGTGCTATAATATTGAAACAGATGAAGTTATAGGACCGTGTAGGTACGTACTCGTATTCACGGCAAGAGGACTTGTTAATCCCTGGAAACAACCAGTATTTTACGATTTTGACGTTAGTGGTTCCAGACGCAGAGAAATATTAATGAAAGTAATTTGTGCCGTAGAAAATATCATGTTTCCTGTATTTGCTCTTACTTCAGATCTGGGAGCTTTAAACCAGAAATTATGGAAAGAATTGGCTATATCGCCTGAGAGTCCGTTCTTTGAAAATCTTTTCGACAAAAACAGACATATAAATGTATTTGCTGACATTCTGCATATGGTAAAGTTATTGCGAAACCATATTTTGGACAGTGACATAAAAATAAGAAATATAGTGATAAATTGCTCCCTATTTGAAAAGCTATTAGAGAAGGACAGTAAGGAATTAAAAATAGCGTATAATATGAGTGAAACACACATACGTGTTAAAGGAGCAAATAGGCAGATTGTACGTTATGCTGTACAGTTGCTTTCGGAGCGTGTTGGAAATGCCATCAAATATTTATTTCCCTAAGATGATGAAGCAGCAAATTTTATTCTTCTTGTTGACAGATTTTTTGATACAATGAATTCGAGGCAACCATTCTCAGACAAACCATTCCGATGTGCTTTAGGTAACAATCAACAGCAATTTCAACTTCTGAATGAGGCTTACAACACTTTTTCGCAGATGCGCGTTGTTGGAAGAAAAAACGCCCTACCATTTCAGCAAGGTTTTCTGGTCAGTATTACATCCGTAATGGCTGTCCACAAGATTCTAAGCGAAATATATGAGCTAAAATATTTTTTAACTCACAGAGTTAATCAAGATGACCTAGAAAATTTTTTCTCACAGATACGTGCAGCAGAGAATACCTATGATCACCCTTCACCACTGGAATTTCAAACTCGTCTCAGACTGCTGGTACTTGGGAAAGTAGTCTGGAACTGTCAGAAATCTAACGTTTTGCCTGAGTCAGAACAACATTATTTAACTGTCTCCATGCTCTCGTCTTCCTGTGTCTTACACAATAATGTATCCTGCAATGATGAAACAGCCCACACAAGTGAAAATGAAATTACGGCTGCACTTCGCGAAGAACCCACAACTGCAATTACGTCTTCTAGTGACAGCATATCGTACCAAGCTTTACGATACCTTGCTGGATATGTTGCATTTAAATGCCAAACAACGTGTCCTGGGCTGGGGGACAAAAATGCACCTCTGCACCTAGTGCAAGAAAAAGGAATTCTTTGCGACTGGATTAGCGTCATAAGCAGAGGCTGCTTGCAACATCCAACAAATGAGTGGATGAGCATGGTTATCCAACTAGAATAATTTTTTTAAAAACTACATGCGAAAAATAATTTAAGGAAAGTTAAAAGAATTGTTCACACCGCAGTGGAAGCTTCTGCCCATCAGTTCCCTCCAAATGTACACCCTGCCATCAAACTATTCATGAAAACCAGAATTATGATCCGTATGCGCCATATTAACGCTCAGCAAAAAATATATTGCACACCCAAGAAGAGGAAACTGGTTAAAACAGTTACCTAAGGAACATGACAAAGGTAAGTGAAGAAAGAATTTTTTTACGTTAAATAATGTCCCGATTCTTAAAGTTCTCAAAATTTAGCGAATAAACTATGACTAAAGAAACAAACAAACAAAAATTGCAAAGATCCATGATTTTAACTTTTCTGTTCAGCGATTAGTTACAAATAATAACAGAGAATTTAGTGAAATTAATTTCCAACTTTTTAATTAAGCAAGTTAGTGGAATGCTACTCAAGTTTTTATTTGTTCCGAATAAAAGGATTTCTTCATGAGGTTCTGACAGCATAATCTTATAAGTTTTTTTCCTTCTTTTGAATTTATTTAAAGACAGTATTACAGTTGCATATAAATAAATTAGAAGGTATAATCACTGTCCCTGCATTTTTCCTTAGTGTCATGTCAATATCCTATTTAGATATTTAGATTGAACAGATTTGAAAAAAAAATGAAAGAAATGCATAATAAGTTTCTTCACATTCTCGGTTTACTGTAAATAAAATATTCACATGGATGTCCGTTTTTCCTGATTATATTACAGATGTGCTTTTGCATTACATCTTGGTTGCAAGCTTTCAGATTCAGAGCGTATTTGAGTAAAAAGTTGTTGACATTTCTCCAGCGATTGCTTCAATTGTATTAACTGTTTATCCGTCCTGCTGGCTGCGTCGTGTAGTACACTGACGTCACTACGTAAGGGACCGGCACTTCCGCTGCGAGGGAGGCAGGATGAGCAAACCTTACTGTCTATTAACCTTGTACGTGGATATGATCTATAGTGCTGTAGCCACTCCTGAATCCAGCTTGTTCTCTCGGTTGAGCCATGTCCAGTGTTACCTTCAAACGGTGTGAAAGAACTTTAGCGAAGATTTTATAAACCACTGATAGGAGGCTGATAGGTCTGTAGTTCCTGAGATCCTCAATGTCACCTTTTTTATGTAGCAGTATCATTGTAGCGTTGTTCCAATCCTCAGGAATCTTCCTTTCATTAAGGCATCGAGTGAAAACTTGGGCGAGTACTGTTTCAATTTCTCCATCTGCTTCTTATATGATGTCTACCGTAATTCCATCTTCTCCTGGAGCTTTCCCCCGCTTCATGTTCTTGACTGCATGTGCAAATTGTGCTGGGAGGACTGGAAGAATTCTGGTACTGGTACTTTTCATGATGTCTGGAGTACATGTATTATCCCTTTCATACAATTCCTATATATATTTGCATATATACATATCATCATCATCATCATCATTGTCAACCATTATCAATCCACTGCTGGACGAAGATCTCCCCAAGTTTCCTCCACAACGGTCTGTCTTGTGCCAGTCTCCTCCAGGTCACTCCCGCATACTTTCGAATTTCATCCACCCATCTTCCATGTGGTCTTCTTCTGGGTCTTTTCCTGTCCCTTGGAATCCAATCTAAAATTTCGGCTGTCCATCGATGGTCTGTCCTTCTGGCAGTATGTCCAGCCCGTTGCCATTTCAGGGATTTAACTCTGATCATAATGTCTTCCACTCTTGTTATTTTCGAATCCACGTGTTCTTCTTCTTATCTCTCCTGGTTACACCAAGCATGCGCCTCTCCATGCTTCTTTGAGTTGTCTGCTGCCTTTGTATGTCTCTTTTAGCTAAGATCCACGTCTCTGCACCATACGTAAGCACTGGAAGGATGCATTGATCAAACACTTTTCTTTTAAGACATAATGGCATATTGCTCTTGAAAATTATGCTATTTCTTCCAAAGGCTCTCCAGGCAAGTTTTGTACCCCGATTAATTTCTTCATCAATGTGACCCTCACTTGATATCTGCTGTCCAAGATAAACGTACGTGTCTGTTATCTCCAGCTTTTCTCCATTAATCGATAAATCTTCATTTCTTGTAAAAGCATTGTACATCACTTTTGCCTTCTGAAAGTTCATTTTTAATCCCACTTCGTTACTCTTGTCAGCAAGTTCCTGGATCATACTCTGTAGCTCTGATGGGGTAGTTGCAAAATTGACTATGTCATCAGCAAAACGAAGGTGGGTTAGATAATCTCCATTAATCTTTATCCCTTTGTTTTCCCAGTTCAGTAATTGAAAGACATTTTCCAATGTGGCATTAAAGATCTTCGGAGATATGGTGTCACCTTGTCTCACTCCTTTTCCAATTTTTATGTGTGTTGTATTTTCAAACAGCCGAATCTTTGCACCTGCATTTTCATAGATGTTATTAATAATATTAATGTATGCATCTTCAATACCGCAGGATTTCAGAGCCATTGCAACTGCTGAAGGTTTCACCGAATCAAAGGCTTCTTCATAATCGATAAAAGCCATGCACAATGGAAGTTCATATTCCCTCGCTCTTTCAATTAGTTCTCTCAGTACGTGGATATGATCTATTGTGCTGTAGCCACTCCTGAATCCAGCATGTTCTCTCGGTTGAGCCATGTCCAGTGTCACCTTCAAGCGGTGTGAAAGAACTTTAGTGAAGCTTTTATAAACCACTAATAGGAGGCTGATAGGTCTGTAGTTCCTGAGATCCTCAATGTCACCTTTTTTATGTAGCAAGATCATTGTAGCGTTGTTCCAATCCTCAGGAATCTTTCCTTCATTAAGGCATCGAGTGAAAATTTGGGCGAGTACTGTTTCGATTTCTCCACTTGCTTCTTGTATGATGTCTACAGTAATTCCATCTTCTCCTGGAGCTTCTCCCCGCTTCATGTTCTTGATTGCATATGTAACTTCTGCTGGAAGGACTGTAAGAACTCTGGTACTGGTACCTTTCATGATGTCTGGAGTACATGTATCATCCCTTTCATAAAATTTGGAGTAGAAATCCTTCACTCTTGTCAAAATTTCGCCTCTATTTCTTGTTACAGAACCATCTTCTTTTCTCAGTGCCATAATCTGTTTTTTTCCCTTACTGAGATGTCGCTTTGCTATCTTTAGGCTTTGGTTGTTTTCAATTGCTTTCCTTACTAGTTCACAGTTGAATTTCCTTACGTCTTCAGTGATACGTTTTCGTACTGTCTTGCATAGCTCTATATATTCCACTTTGGAAGTCACATCATCTTTAGTTGTCCTCATCTCTCTTCTTTTTTGCATCAACATTTTGGTTTTTCCTGATAATTTGTTCACATGCAATTTGTTCTTAGACCCAGCTAATTTTGTTGCTGTTTCCATAAGAGCTTTGGTTACTTTTCTGTTAACTTCAGAAATATCCCCTTCTTCCGATGTTAGGCCTTCTAAAGCAGAGAACCTGTTCTTCAGTTGCAATTTGAAGGTATTATGGTGTTTTTTAAAGTTGGTTATGTCAATACATTTTGTTTGTCTTATGAGCTTGCTACGTTCGAGTTTAGTGTTGAGGTGCATCTTACATCTCACCAATCTATGGTCACTGCCTGTGTTGAACTTGTTTAGCACACTGTAGTCTTCTATGACGAATTTTTTGTTACACATAATAAAATCAATTTCACTTGTCGTCATATTTGGATGTCTCCATGTCCATTTCCTGTGTGGCTTTTTCTTGAAAAAGGAGTTCAAGATGAAAAACCCTTCTGCCTCTGCAAACTCTACGAGAGTATTTCCACGCTGGTTTCTGTTGCCGTGACCGAATTTACCTATTGAAGTTTCATTCTGTTGCCGTTGCCCTATTTTTGCATTGAAATCTCCCATAATTATTTAGATCACGAATTTCCTCATAAAATTCTTCAATTTCTTCTTCAGCATGACTTGTGGTGGGTGCATAAGTTTGAATAATCTGAGCGTGGTATCTTCTCGAGAGTTGGATAACGAGTCGTGCAGCTCTGTCAGAGGAACTTTCAACTTCTACAACTTTATCCTTCAGTTTCTTGTTTATCATAAATCCAACACCACTAGTTCTGCCGGTATCTGTCCCACGATAGTAGAAGAGATGTCCACTTTTCAGTTCAATGAGATCTTCTCCTTTTCTCCTTACCTCACTTAGCCCGACGATGTCCCACTTGATCCTTTGTAATTCCTCTTCCAATTCAAGAAGCCTTGAATCAGAAGATAGGGAGCGTCCGTTATATGTAGCCAAGGTCAGCATCAGATGGCAGCCTAGTCCGGTCCTCCGGGGATTCTTAGCACCCTCTGCCTTCATGTCGCACTGGCCGCTGCCTTGGCCAGGTACATTCCAGCTGCCGGAGACAGAGGGCCAAGATTTAAGTTGTGGAGTCATTTTGGAGGGGTTTGGCCATAACTCACCACGCTGGCCAAGCGGGTTGCTGAGTGTGGGATAGCATTTCCTCTAGTCCCGATGGTATAGTTATACCGCTATTAGCGGTTGTCAGAGCCCCTTTAGTGGGAACAGGATGTACCACGAGAAGGCGGGGTTGACATTTGTCAAGGAAAGGCTGTGATGTTACGCATCACCTGACCTTACATCCCATATACATATATATATATATATATATATATATATATATCATCATCATCATTGTCAACCATTATCAATCCACTGCTGGACGAAGGTCTCCCCAAGTTTCCTCCACAACGGTCTGTCTTGTGCCAGTCTCCTCCATGTCACTTCCGCATACTTTCGAATTTCATCCACCCATCTTCCATGTAGTCTTCTTCTGGGTCTTTTCCTGTCCCTTGGAATCCAATCTAAAATTTCGGCTGTCCATCGATGGTCTGTCCTTCTGGCAGTATGTCCAGCCCATTGCCATTTCAGGGATTTTACTCTGCTCATGATGTCTTCCACTCTTGTCATTTTTCGGATCCACGTGTTTCTCTTCTTATCTCTCCTGGTTACACCAAGCATGCACCTCTCCATGCTTCTTTGAGTTGTCTGCTGCCTTTGTATGTCTCTTTTAGCTAAGATCCACGTCTCTGCACCATACGTAAGCACTGGAAGGATGCATTGATCAAACACTTTTCTTTTAAGACATAATGGCATATTGCTCTTGAAAATTATGCTATTTCTTCCAAAGGCTCTATAGGCAAGTTTTGTACCCCGATTAATTTCTTCATCAATGTGACCCTCACTTGATATCTGCTGTCCAAGATAAACGTACGTGTCTGTTATCTCCAGCTTTTCTCCATTAATCGATAAATCTTCATTTCTTGTAAAAGCATTGTACATCACTTTTGTCTTCTGAAAGTTCATTTTTAATCCCACTTCGTTACTCTTGTCAGCAAGTTCCTGGATCATACTCTGTAGCTCTGATGGGGTAGTTGCAAAATTGACTATGTCATCAGCAAAATGAAGGTGGGTTAGATAATCTCCATTAATCTTTATCCCTTTGTTTTCCCAGTTCAGTAATTGAAAGACATTTTCCAATGTGGCATTAAAGAGCTTCGGAGATATGGTGTCACCTTGTCTCACTCCTTTTCCAATTTTTATGTGTGTTGTATTTTCAAACAGCCGAATCTTTGCACCTGCATTTTCATAGATGTTATTAATAATATTAATGTATGCACAATGGAAGTTCATATTCCCTCGCTCTTTCAATCTTCAATACCGCAGGATTTCAGAGCCATTGCAACTGCTGAAGGTTTCACCGAATCAAAGGCTTCTTCATAATCGATAAAAGCCATGCACAATGGAAGTTCATATTCCCTCGCTCTTTCAATTAGTTCTCTCAGTACGTGGATATGATCTATTGTGCTGTAGCCACTCCTGAATCCAGCATGTTCTCTCGGTTGAGCCATGTCCAGTGTCACCTTCAAGCGGTGTGAAAGAACTTTAGTGAAGCTTTTATAAACCACTAATAGGAGGCTGATAGGTCTGTAGTTCCTGAGATCCTCAATGTCACCTTTTTTACGTAGCAAGATCATTGTAGCGTTGTTCCAATCCTCAGGAATCTTTCCTTCATTAAGGCATCGAGTGAAAATTTGGGCGAGTACTGTTTCGATTTCTCCACTTGCTTCTTGTATGATGTCTACAGTAATTCCATCTTCTCCTGGAGCTTCTCCCCGCTTCATGTTCTTGATTGCATATGTAACTTCTGCTGGAAGGACTGTAAGAACTCTGGTACTGGTACCTTTCATGATGTCTGGAGTACATGTATCATCCCTTTCATAAAATTTGGAGTAGAAATCCTTCACTCTTGTCAAAATTTCGCCTCTATTTCTTGTTACAGAACCATCTTCTTTTCTCAGTGCCATAATCTGTTTTTTTCCCTTACTGAGATGTCGCTTTGCTATCTTTAGGCTTTGGTTGTTTTCAATTGCTTTCCTTACTAGTTCACAGTTGAATTTCCTTACGTCTTCAGTGATACGTTTTCGTACTGTCTTGCATAGCTTTATATATTCCACTTTGGAAGTCACATCATCTTTAGTTGTCCTCATCTCTCTTCTTTTTTGCATCAACATTTTGGTTTTTCCTGATAATTTGTTCACATGCAATTTGTTCTTAGACCCAGCTAATTTTGTTGCTGTTTCCATAAGAGCTTTGGTTACTTTTCTGTTAACTTCAGAAATATCCCCTTCTTCCGATGTTAGGCCTTCTAAAGCAGAGAACCTGTTCTTCAGTTGCAATTTGAAGGTATTATGGTGTTTTTAAAGTTGGTTATGTCAATACATTTTGTTAGTCTTATGAGCTTGCTACGTTCGAGTTTAGTGTTGAGGTGCATCTTACATCTCACCAATCTATGGTCACTGCCTGTGTTGAACTTGTTTAGCACACTGTAGTCTTCTATGACGAATTTTTTGTTACACATAATAAAATCAATTTCACTTGTCGTCATATTTGGATGTCTCCATGTCCATTTCCTGTGTGGCTTTTTCTTGAAAAAGGAGTTCAAGATGAAAAACCCTTCTGCCTCTGCAAACGCTACGAGAGTATTTCCACGCTGGTTTCTGTTGCCGTGACCGAATTTACCTACTGAAGTTTCATTCTGTTGCCGTTGCCCTATTTTTGCATTGAAATCTCCCATAATTATCTTCAAGTGCTGCTTACCTTTATTATTTAGATCACGAATTTCCTCATAAAATTCTTCAATTTCTTCTTCAGCATGACTTGTGGTGGGTGCATAAGTTTGAATAATCTGAGCGTGGTATCTTCTCGAGAGTTGGATAACGAGTCGTGCAGCTCTGTCAGAGGAACTTTCAACTTCTACAACTTTATCCTTCAGTTTCTTGTTTATCATAAATCCAACACCACTAGTTCTGCCGGTATCTGTCCCACGATAGTAGAAGAGATGTCCACTTTTCAGTTCAATGAGATCTTCTCCTTTTCTCCTTACCTCACTTAGCCCGACGATGTCCCACTTGATCCTTTGTAATTCCTCTTCCAATTCAAGAAGCCTTGAATCAGAAGATAGGGAGCGTCCGTTATATGTAGCCAAGGTCAGCATCAGATGGCAGCCTAGTCCGGTCCTCCGGGGATTCTTAGCACCCTCTGCCTTCATGTCGCACTGGCCGCTGCCTTGGCCAGGTACATTCCAGCTGCCGGAGACAGAGGGCCAAGATTTAAGTTGTGGAGTCATTTTGGAGGGGTTTGGCCATAACTCACCACGCTGGCCAAGCGGGTTGCTGAGTGTGGGATAGCATTTCCTCTAGTCCCGATGGTATAGTTATACCGCTATTAGCGGTTGTCAGAGCCCCTTTAGTGGGAACAGGATGTACCACGAGAAGGCGGGGTTGACATTTGTCAAGGAAAGGCTGTGATGTTACGCATCACCTGACCTTACATCCCATATACATATATATATATATATATATATATATATATATATATCATCATCATCATTGTCAACCATTATCAATCCACTGCTGGACGAAGGTCTCCCCAAGTTTCCTCCACAACGGTCTGTCTTGTGCCAGTCTCCTCCATGTCACTCCCGCATACTTTCGAATTTCATCCACCCATCTTCCATGTAGTCTTCTTCTGGGTCTTTTCCTGTCCCTTGGAATCCAATCTAAAATTTCGGCTGTCCATCGATGGTCTGTCCTTCTGGCAGTATGTCCAGCCCATTGCCATTTCAGGGATTTTACTCTGCTCATGATGTCTTCCACTCTTGTCATTTTTCGGATCCACGTGTTTCTCTTCTTATCTCTCCTGGTTACACCAAGCATGCACCTCTCCATGCTATTTTGAGTTGTCTGCAGCCTTTGTATGTCTCTTTTAGCTAAGGTCCACGTCTCTGCACCATACGTAAGCACTGGAAGGATGCATTGATCAAACACTTTTCTTTTAAGACATAATGGCATATTGCTCTTGAAAATTATGCTGTTTCTTCCAAAAGCTCTCCAGGCAAGTTTTGTACGCCGATTAATTTCTTCACCAATGTGACCCTCACTTGATATCTGCTGTCCAAGATAAACGTACGTGTCTGTTATCTCCAGCTTTTCTCCATCAATCGATAAATCTTCATTTCTTGTAAAAGCATTGTACATCACTTTTGTCTTCTGAAAGTTCATTTTTAATCCCACTTCTTTACTCTTGTCAGCAAGTTCCTGGATCATACTCTGTAGCTCTGATGGGGTAGTTGCTAAAATGACTACGTCATCAGCAAAACGAAGGTGGGTTAGACAATCTCCATTAATCTTTATCCCTTTGTTTTCCCAGTTCAGTGATTGAAAGACATTTTCCAATGTGGCATTAAAGAGCTTCGGAGATATGGTGTCACCTTGTCTCACTCCTTTTCCAATTTTTATGTGTGTTGTATTTTCAAACAGCCGAATCTTTGCACTTGCATTTTCATAGATGCTATTAATAATGTTAATGTATGCATCTTCAATACCGGAGGATTTCAGAGCCATTGCAACTGCTGATGGTTTCACCGAATCAAAGGCTTTTTCATAATCGATAAAAGCCATGCACAATGGAAGTTCATATTCCCTCGCTCTTTCAATTAGTTCTCTCAGTACGTGGATATGATCTATTGTGCTGTAGCCACTCCTGAATCCAGCTTGTTCTCTCGATTGAGCCATGTCCAGTGTCACCTTCAAGCGGTGTGAAAGAACTTTAGTGAAGATTTTATAAACCACTGATAGGAGGCTGATGGGTCTGCAGTTCCTGAGATCCTCAATGTCACCTTTTTTATGGAGCAAGATCATTGTAGCGTTGTTCCAATATTCAGGAATTTTCCCTTCATTAAGGCATTGAGTGAAAATTTGGGCCAGTACTGTTTCGATTTCTCCACTTGCTTCTTGTATGATGTCTACAATAATTCCATCTTCTCCTGGAGCTTTTCCTCGCTTCATGTTCTTGATTGCATGTGCAACTTCTGCTGGAAGGACTGGAAGAACTCTGGTACTGGTACCTTTCATGATGTCTGGAGTACATGTATCATCCCTTTCATATAATTTAGAGTAGAAATCTTTCACTCTTGTCAAACTTTCGCCTCTATTTCTTGTTACAGAACCATCTTCTTTTCTCAGTGCCATAATCTGTTTTTTTCCCTTACTGAGATGTCGCTTTGCTATCTTTAGGCTTTGGTTGTTTTCAATTGCTTTCCTTACTAGTTCACAGTTGAATTTCCTTACGTCTTCAGTGATACTTTTTCGTACTGTCTTGCATAGCTCTATATATTCCACTTTGGAAGTCACATCTTCTTTAGTTGTCCTCATCACTCTTCTTTTTGCATCAACATTTTGGTTTTTCCTGATAATTTGTTCACATGCAATTTGTTCTTAGACCCAGCTAATTTTGTTGCTGTTTCCATAAGAGCTTTGGTTACTTTTCTGTTAACTTCAGAAATATCCACTTCTTCCGATATATATATCATCATCATCATCATCATCATCATTGTCAATCATTATCAATCCACTGCTGGACGAAGGTCTCCCCAAGTTTCCTCCACAACGGTCTGTCTTGTGCCAGTCTCCTCCATGTCACCCCTGCATACTTTCGAATTTCATCCACCCATCTCCCATGTGGTCTTCTTCTGGGTCTTTTCCTGTCCCTTGGAATCCAATCTAAAATTTCGGCTGTCCATCGATGATCTGTCCTTCTGGCAGTATGTCCAGCCCATTGCCATTTCAGGGATTTAACTCTGATCATGATGTCTTCCACTCTTGTCATTTTTCGGATCCACGAGTTCCTCTTCTTATCTCTCCTGGTTACACCAAGCATGCACCTCTCCATGCTTCTTTGAGTTGACTGCAGCCTTTGTATGTCTCTTTTAGTTAAGGTCCACGTCTCTGCACCATACGTAAGCACTGGAAGGATGCATTGATCAAACACTTTTCTTTTAAGACATAATGGCATATTGCTCTTGAAAATTATGCTGTTTCTTCCAAAAGCTCTCCAGGCAAGTTTTGTACGCCGATTAATTTCTTCATCAATGTGACACTCACTTGATATCTGCTGTCCAAGATAAACGTACGTGTCTGTTATCTCCAGCTTTTCTCCAGCAATCGATAAATCTTCATTTCTTGTAAAAGCATTGAATATCACTTTTGTCTTCTGAAAGTTCATTTTTAATCCCACTTCTTTACTCTTGTCCGCAAGTTCCTGGATCATACTCTGCAGCTCTGATGGGGTAGTTGCAAAAATGACTACGTCATCAGCAAAACGAAGGTGCGTTAGATAATCTCCATTAATCTTTATCCCCTTGTTTTCCCAGCTCAGCGACTGAAAAACACCCTCCAATGTGGCATTGAAGAGCTTCGGAGATATGGTGTCACCTTGTCTCACTCCCTTTCCAATTTGTACGTGTGTTGTATTTTCAAACAGCCTAATCTTTGCACTTGCATTTTCATAGATGTTATTAATAATATTAATGTATGCATCTTCAATACCGCAGGTTTTCAGAGCCATTGTAACTGCTGATGGTTTCACCGAATCAAAGGCTTTTTCATAATCGATAAAAGCCATGCACAATGGAAGTTCATATTCCCTCATATGGAAGTTCATATATATATATATATATATATATATATATACTTAAGAGCAAAACTGAAGACTAAGGAAAAAATTTTAGAATTTAAAACGAAGGGTGCAAAATAACCTGAAAATCAAAACGCGCAACGCAGCAGTTTTGAAAATTCAGAATTCACATTCTATAAAGAAGATACCTAAGCAAAAAAATACATATATAATTTTGACTCACACCTAGTGCAACATAGAAAAGGTTATGTATCTACCTGTGTGAGTAAAAGGAGAAAAGATAAAAAAATAAAATAAAACAACTGAATGTAGAAGGTGTCGAGAATACTGAGCCTTGGCTTTATCAAGGACCAGCAAAAACTCTGCATTTTCTCACTTCCACAAAGACCTAGTTGGAAATGGGTTTCTGCAAGGCCATAGATGCAAGTAACATTCCCACCTAAAATAGTTTAAAAAATATATATATAAGTCATGTCCTCCGTAGAGTAGCATGACCTAGCACTAGTTAACAATTTCGCTTGCATCCATTAACCTTCATGGCCCGACCCATGCTCTTCATCTGTTACTATTAAACAGAGAGAAGAAGATTAAAGAGAACTCAAGCTGTGAGAGTGACATAAAAAATAGAAATGATTTTCAGCTATAACGAAACTCCAAGTTCGTTAGAGAGAGAATTTAAACCTGAAAAACAATGCAAAAGAAATCCAAATTTTACATTGCAATTAAAAAAGGAAATGTTAATTTATAACGAACAGATTTTTTGAAAGAAAACTTGAGTCTAAAACCCCCTACTCTACAACTTATGACAGCACGAAAACGAGAATAAGTTAAAGATAATAATTAACTAAAGAAAACTTTGTGAAAGTTATATACCTTAAACAGTTAGTTGCAATATGTACAAAGTATTTCAGCGGTGCTTTAAGTGCATAATTAATTAGTTATTAAGAACTTAACTACTTTGAAAAAACAGCGCATAGACAGCGCATAGAAAAGGAACAAGCTTAGCCTTCTTCTGTTTCTAGGTACCCCAAAAGACGCTCAAAGTTACAAAGAAAAGTAAGAGTTAAAACCCGCATAAATGTTAACAGACAAACCAATGCTTAAAAGCTGAAAAGTTACAAAGCGACAGAGAAAAGGTACATAAAGTACAAACATTGAACTTATAAAACCTAGAACCCAAAAACAAGGAAGAGAGCTTACCTCTTGTGTGACAAAAACTTTTCTCCTCACAAGAGGAGAACATGGCTGACCCCTTCCGCCACTCCCTAGACGCTGGGGGGGGCAGTGAGGGTGGGGCTGATGGCCTCCTCATACAGCAAGAAACCAACGCGCGGAGATTTTAACCAGAGAAAAAAAAATATATAAACTTAAGACTGTGGATCTGTATGATCAGAATGAGCAGAATTAACTCTCCAGAATACATGAGAAATATTATAAAATACACGAGCAGTTTATTTAATAATCTTTGCATGTATTAAATCACCTTAGTGAGCTTCTATAGATTAATCAGAATCTTATTAATTTTAATGTTGGTTTTACTATTTTTAGTATAGCTATCCTAGTGATGAATAACTAGTTTTCTTTTTTATTTGTTTTTATTTTCTTTTATAAACAGATTTTTAAGCTTTTTTGTGATTTTGTTTATATTATTTAATTTTTTGTTTTAATAGGACCGTCATATCCATAGCACTAAGGTTCCTTTAGGTAGTTAATAGGCATCCTCTAGCCAACTTCCTTACGGCTTTGATTGGTCAGAATCATATTATTAACTGTGTAGAAAATTAAAGCAGATCTGCCAACCTTACTCTATTATTCAGAATAATTTTTCTTAAAGTTCTTTTGATGAAAGAAGAAGGAATTTCGTTCTCTAGAAAACTTTCTAATAGTATATTAATGTGGTAATTGAAATCCAAATTGTTGCTGCAAATTCTTGAAATTCTTAGGACCTGAGAAATTAGTACATTCTCAATTACTTTGGTTGAAATGTTATTATTCCAGTGTAGATATTTAATTACTTTGAAAGGAAAATTAACTCTTTTATCAAAGAGGCTAATAGATGGGTTACCTCTGTTGAGCTTAATGCTTAAGTCTAGGAACTCAAGTTCCTGATTACTGTGGTTGGTTTTACATAAGTTAAGAGAGCTAGGATAGATATTATCAAAATCACTCTCTATAACTTCTGAATTATTGATACACAGCAGATCATCAATATATCTAAAAGTGTAAAGGTAGTTATCTGAGCAGGTGGGGTGATTTTTAATGAATTTATATTCCTTAAAGAACAGGAATAGATTAGCGATATTTGTGGACGTTGATGTTCCCATTGGAATACCGTTCACTTGCTTATAGAGAGTATTATTATATAAGATATGGTTATTTTTTATGCAGCAATTGAGATAAGAGTTCCAAGTTCCTACATCAACAAATTGGTTAAGTTTAAATTCTGCATACAGCTCTTTAAAGGTAGTGATTATATCTGATAGAGGCAGATTAGTATATAGGTTTTCAAAATCATAACTATTAATATCTAGGGGACAAACTTTGAGTATAGTAGAAATTACTTCTGCATTATTATTAATTATCCAAAAATCTCTGTACATCAAGTTAGAACAGTTTCTAATGTGTTTCAAAACCTTCTTTAAGACATCTTCAAAAGCAAGATCTATTTTCTTTTTATGACTCCTTACTCCACTAGCTGTGAACCTGAACTTCACAGGATCCTTATGAAACTTAACCGTTGCAAAAAGAAATGGAAATTCAGGCCCATATCTTCTAGTTTGTGGAATTTTAAGTTTCTTGAAGAATGCCTTAAACCGATTTTCTAACTGCTTGGTAGAATAACTTACGGGCTCGTATGTTACTCTATTATTGAGTTCCATAGTTAACAATTCAAAATAGAACTTCTTACAGATAATTGCAAAATTATTGCTAGCTTTATCCGTAGTGGTAAAAATAAATTGGTCTTGTAGTTTGGAGAGTGACCTTTTAGCTTCTCCAGAGAAAAAGAGATTTCTGTCGAAACAAAAGTCCAGTCCTGCCAACTCACCGGTGAAGCTATTGATTATATTATATTTCCATTCTGCGAAGGCCTCAATAGGTTGATTGTACGTTAAACTGGTTTTTACGATGTACTTATTTACATCTTGAGTGAAGCTCTCAAGAATCCTTTCTTTGGAAATTGTGAAGGAAGGTCTGAATTTAGAGCCATACTCTAATAAATTCCTAAGCTTTTCATTTTCAACATAACTCAAGTTTCCGGTGATAATATGGTTGTAATTCTTATCATAGTGAACTGTTTCTTTATGTTCATCACAAGAACAAGTAGTAATTACTGGAATGTAGCTCGAAGAGTTAAGTTTGTAGTTTTTAACTATTGACCCTAAGGTCTTAACATATTTAAAACTTACAATAGACTGGTGCCTGTGGATGGGAAAAAATTGCATTATTGTAGAACAGCTTCCTTACATTGAGATTATCGTAGGCTTTATTTAGGAACCTGATGGTAACAAAATTACTGGAAAATTCTTTAAGAGAAATTTTATCTTTAAGAATATGTTTAAGAATGTCCAGAACCAAAGCAAAAACATGCTTATCAACATGGTCAGCAGTTTCATTCCAGAATTTGAAAAAACATTTAAGGACAGAGTGCTTGAAGGACTTGAGAATTTTGTAAGTATTTTTAACAAAATTAGTGCCAGTTTTAAAGCTTTCCAGAGTTTTTAGCAAGTTAGCAAAATCAACTTTGCTTGATGTGCGAAATAACCTCTGTCCTCTATTACCTCTAGAGCAGCTCTTATTATTAACAAGAAAGAAGAGTTCACGAATTGAAAATTTATGCTGATTATGCTTATTGTCAGATAGAGTGGAATTAAGGCCATAGGGATAAAGAGACTGATGCTGCAAAATTTCAAGGGATTCAGTTTCTAGCCGAGCATAGAGGTCAGGAATAATATGTAGTACCTCTATTTTCACTTTGTCAAAACCATGAGTATGGAAATGCTCTAATTCAAAGGTGGAGTACTGGTTGGCGTTTGTGGAGGGGTTCACTCCTGAATTAGAGAACTTGTTTACTAGAGACCTGTGACCATTAATCCTAAGATGAAGAGGATTTTTACTTTGGCCAATATAGCTAAGGTTGCAGACAGTACAGGTGAGCTTATAGATGGTATGTATATACCCAAGAGCAGAGTCAAAGATTAAATTTCACACCTATGAATTTAAAACCAAATTTGTTTAAAAACACAACCTGAAGATCATGCCACGCAACGCAGCAGTTATGAATATTCAGAACTCACACACTACTAAAAAAGTAAAGTAATAGCAAAACTGAATGTAGAAAGTGTCAAGAATGCCGAGCCTTGGCTTTATCAAGGACCAGCAAAAATGCAGAGTTTTGCTGGTCCTTGATAAAGCAAAGGCTCGGCATTCTCGACACTTTCTACATTGAGGTTTGCTATTACTTTATTTTCTTTTTACTCATGCCTGTTGGGCATTGAGGTTTTTTTGTTGTTTTAGTATTTGTTAAATAATTTTTTATTTCTGTCTCTACTTAGTAGTGTATATAATGTCTTTCAATCACTTAACTGGGGAAACAAAGGGATAAAGATTAATGGAGATTATCTAACCCACCTTCGTTTTGCTGATGACATAGTCATTTTTGCAACTACCCCATCAGAGCTGCAGAGTATGATCCAAGAACTTGCTGACAAGAGTAAAGAAGTGGGATTAAAAATGAACTTTCAGAAGACAAAAGTGATGTTCAATGCTTTTACATGAAATGAAGATTTATCGATTGATGGAAAAAAGCTGGAGATAACAGACACGTACGTTTGTCTTGGACAACAGATATCAAGTGAGGGTCACATTGATGAAGAAATTAATCGGCGTACAAAACTTGCCTGGAGAGCTTTTGGAAGAAACAGCATAATTTTCAAGAGCAATATGCCATTATGTCTTAAAAGAAAAGTGTTTGATCAATGCATCCTTCCAGTGCTTACGTATGGTGCAGAGACGTGGACCTTAACTAAAAGAGACATACAAAGGCTGCAGACAACTCAAAGTAGCATGCAGAGGTGCATGCTTGGTGTAACCAGGAGAGATAAGAAGAGGAACACTTGGATCCGAAAAATGACAAGAATGGAAGACATCATGATCAGAGTTAATTCCCTGAAATGGCAATGGGCTGGGCATACTGCCAGAAGGACAGACCATCGATGGACAGCCGAAATTTTAGATTGGATTCCAAGGGACAGGAAAAGACCCAGAAGAAGACCACATGGGAGATGGGTGGATGAAATTCGAAAATATGCGGAAATGACATGGAAGAGACTGGCACAAGACAGACCGTTGTGGAGGAAACTTGGGGAGACCTTCGTCCAACAGTGGATTGATAATGGTTGACAATGATGATGATGATATATATATATATAATGTGTGTGTGTGCAAGGGCGCCCATAAGGGGGTGGGAGGGGCTACAGCCCCCTCTAGCCGTTGATATTGCCAACTTTTTGATAAATTTAAAACAATAAAACACAAGAAACCTTTTTTTAAAGCATTTTTAAAAATAATATGATATTGCTGATTGATTCTATCAATTATTTTTGTTGTATTTCAGTATCTTGTACATTTACCAAATTGTTTGACAGCCTTGAAGGAGGTAACGATTTTTCCTAGCCCGCCCCGCCTTAAAAGTACGAATATGGGCGACACTGTGTGTGTGTGTGTGGGGGGGGGTGAAAAACCAAATCAATATATGTATACATATGTATGGGATGTAAGGTCAGGTGATGCGCAACATCACAGTATCTCCTTGACAAATATCAGCCTCGCCGCCTTCTTGTGGTGCATCCTCTTCCCACGAAAGGGGCTCTGACGACCGCCAATAACGGTATAACTATACCATCGGGATTAGAGGAAATGCTATCCCACACTCACCAACTCGCTTGGCCAGCGTGGTGAGTTATGGCCAACCCCTCCAAAATGACTCCACAACTTAAATCTTGGCCCTCAGTCTCCGGCAGCTGGAATGTACCTGGCCAAGGCAGCGGCCAGTGCGACATGAAGGCAGAGAGTGCTAAGAATCACCGGAAGAACGGATTAGGCTGCCATTTGATGCTGACCTTAGCTACGTATAATGGACGCTCCCTATCTTCTGATTCAAGGATTCTTGAATTGCAAGATGAACTACAAAGGATGAAGTGGGACATCGTCGGGCTAAGTGAGGCAAGGAGAAAAGGAGAACATCACATTGAACTGAAAAGTGGTCATCACTTCTACTATCGTGGGACAGATACTGGCAGAACTAGTGGTGTTGGATTTATAATAAACAAGAAACTGAAGGATAAAGTTGTAGAAGTTGAAAGTTCCTCAGGCAGAACTGCACGACTCGTTATCCAACTCTCGAGAAGATACCAGGCTCAGATAATTCAAACTTATGCACCCACCACAAGTCATGCTGAAGAAGAGATTGAAGAATTTTATGAGGAAATTTGTCATCTAAATAATAAAGGTAAGCAGCACTTGAAGATAATTATGGGAGATTTTAATGCAAAAATAGCGCAACAACAACAGAATGAAACTTAAGTAGGTAAATTCGGTCACGGCAACAGAAACCAGCGTGCAAATACTCACGTAGAGTATGCAATGGCAGAAGGGTTTTTCATCATGAACTCCCTTTTCAAGAAAAAGCTACACAGGAAATCGACATGGAGACATCTAAATGGGACGACAAGTGAAATTGATTTTATTTTGTGTAACAAACAATTCGTCATCGAAGACTGCAGTGTGCTAAACAAGTTCAACACAGGTAGTGACCATAGATCGATGAGATGTATGATGCACCTCAACACTAAACTCAAACGTGGCAAGCATATAAGAAAAACAAAATGTATTGACATAACCAACCTTAAAAAACACCATTATACCTTCGAGTTGGAACTGAAGAACAGATTCTCTGCTTTAGAAGGCCTAACATCGGAAGAAATGGATATTTCTGAAGTTAACAGAAAAGTAACCAAAGCTCTTATGAAAACAGCAACAAAATTAGCTGGGTCTAAGAACAAGTTGCATACGAACAAATTATCAGGAAAAACCAAAATGTTGATGCAAAAAAGAAGACAGATGAGGACAACAAAAGAAGATGTGACTTCCAAAGTGGAATATATAGAGCTATGCAAGACAGTACGAAAAAGTATCACTGAAGACGTAAGGAAATTCAACTGTGAACTAGTGAGAAAAGCTATTGAAAACAACCAAAGCTTAAAGATAGCAAAGGGACATCTCAGTAAGGGAAGAAAACAAATTATGACACTGAGAAAAGAAGATGGTTCTGTAACAAGAAATAGAGGCGAAAGTTTGACAAGAGTGAAAGATTTCAAATTAAAATTATACGAAAGGTATGATACATGTATTCCAGACTTCACGAAAGGTACCAATACCAGAGTTCTTCCATTCCTCCCAGCAGAAGTTGCACATGCAATCACGAACATGAATCCGGGAAAAGCTCCAGGAGAAGATGGAATTACAGTAGACATCATACAAGAAAGTGAAGAAATTGAAACAGTACTCGCCCAAGTTTTCACTCGATGCCCTAATGAAGGGAAGATTCCTGAGGATTGGAACAACGCTACAATGATCCTGCTACATAAAAAGGGGGACATTGCGGATCTCAGGAACTACAGACCTATCAGCCTCCTATCAGTGGTTTATAAAATCTTCACTAAAGTTCTTTCACACCGCTTGAAGGTAACACTGAACATGGCTCAACCGTGAAAACAAGCTGGGTTAAGGAGTGACTGCAGCACTATAGATCATATCCATGTACTGAGAGAACTAATTGAAAGAGCGAGTTAATATGAACTTCCATTGTGCATGGCTTTTATCGATTAAGAAAAGGCCTTTGATTCTGTGAAACCATCAGCAGTTACAATGGCTTTGAAATCCTGTGGTATTGAAGATGCATACATTAATATTAATACTAACATCTATGTAAATGCAAGTGCAAAGATTCTGCTATTTGAAAATACAACACACATAAAAATTGGAAAGGAAGTGAGAAAAGGTGTCACCATATCTCCCAAGCTCTTTAATGCCACATTGGAAAATGTATTTCAATCACTAAACTAGGAAAACAAAGGGATAATATCTGACTTACCATCCTTGTCACATTTACTCCAAAAATCGGATTGTCATCTTCAAAATTTGTAAAGGGATAAAGATTAATGGAGATTATCCAACTCACCTTTGTTTTGCTGATGACGTAGGTAACATGGAGAGATGCATGCTTGGTGTAACCAGGAGAGATAAGAAGAGGAACTCGTGGATCTGAAAAATATTAAGAGTGGAAGACATCATGATCAGAATTAAATCCCTGAAATGGCAATGGGCTGGACGTACTGCTAGAAAGACAGATAATCGATGGACAGCCAAAATTTTAGATTGGATTCCAAGGGACAGGAAAAGATCTAGAAAAAGACCACATGGGAGATGGATGGATGATATTCGAAAGTAGCGGGAGTTGCATGAAGGAGACTGGCACAAGACAGACCGTTGTGGAAGAGGTTTGGGGAGACCTTCGTCCAGCAGTGGATTGATAATGGTTGACAATGATGATGATGATGATATGTGTTTGCGTGAAAAACCAAATCATTACATATGTGTGTGTATGTGTGTGTGTGCGAGCGCGCGTGCGTACAAAACCTAGTCATCACATGCATGCTCTTGTTTTGAAAATCTAAAGCGCTGTCTGACGTGCTACAGAGGTAAAGCACGTGTCAAGATGGCAAATCTGGAGCGATAAATTCCGTCAGGGCAGCTTAGTTGGGAGAGCAACTTACTCCAGAGTGAGAAAGCGCGGTTTCGATCTCCGTCACTGACAAATTTGTGTTTTCACAGCTGGAAGCTGCATAAAAGAAAATTTAAAAACTACAAAACAGGAAAATGATTGCAAATATCCTAAAAAAAAAAAAAAAACAGATTCGAATACAGAAAGAAAAAAACAGGTGGGTCTACAAGCAGAAAATAGTACATATGGCAGCTCCCATCTATAATGAAGCCATATATGACAGCTGCCATATGTTCTGCAATCCTTGTTTTTTTTTTCCTGATAGAAGTTCCTGTTCCTTTGTTTTGTAAATTCGAATCTGTTTTCTTTTAGGATATTTACAATCACTTTCCTGTTCTCTCTCTCTCTCTCTGTATATATATATATACATACATATATACAGGGTGTCAGAGAATTATTGGACACATTACAAAATTATATAAAACAAAACATTAAACAGATAGAAAGAAACTGACTGTACTAACTTACAATGTAATTGCACAAGTTAATAAATTTCGACGTGAGATCCCTTGATTGCTCGTAGTACGTCCAAGCGATACTCGATTTCATGCCATGCATTGGCAAGCATCTGCGGAGTTACGGAATTAATAGCAGCTGTGATACGCTGCTTCAGTTCCTGCAAATCAGTACAATTAGACACGATCCTTCATATAACCCCACATGAAATAATCCAATGCAGTTAGTTCTGGAGAGTGAGGAGGCCACGGAATGGGACCACCTCACCCAATCCATCTGTTGGGGAAATGTTCATTTAGGCACTTACGTACACACGTTGACCAATGCGGAGGAGCGCCGTCTTGTTGGAAAACGACGTTGTCATATCTTTTGATTTGGGGTATAGCGAAATGTTTTAGCATATCCAAGTAAATGTCACCATTTATGGTTCGCAGAAGAGGAAAGAGCCAATCACTTCTCTTTTTAATAGGGCGCACCGCACATTAACTTTTGGAGAATCACGTTCCAGTTCAATAGCAGCCTGAGGCGGTTCACTGCCCAATATCCTTCAGTTGTGACGATTCACAATACCTGATACATGAAATGTCGATTCATCACTAAAAATTACAGTACTGAGAAAGTGTTCGTCGTTTTCCACTCGATTCAGCATATCCACAGACAGCGAAATCATATCGCAGAGTGTGATCATTTACATGCATCTTTTGCACTATTTGAATTTTATAAGCATGAAACTTTAATTTCTTGTGCAAGATATCGTGAACTGTCGATTTCGGAATGCACAGTTCTCTTCTTGCTTTACGATCGGGTTTCCTGGGACTTCGTCAGAAACTTTGATTAACTTGGTCAACCGTCTCACCGCTGACGCTAGGCCTACTGGCTCCTCCACGATGTTCCACATTGCCAGTTTCTTTAAACTGTTTCATCCACCGCTTAATAGAATTCGTTGACTGAGGATTACAGCCATACTCTAAACGGTGCCGTCTTTTAACTTTAATGACAGACTTTAATTCCGCAAGCCATAACACACAAATTGCCTTCTGCTGTGCGGATGACATGACTACTGATTGCGCATTTCTCATACATTCCTCATCAGGCCACACCTAGCGCCATCTATCGGATTCTGGGAACAACAATTCTGCAAAACAAAAATATAGAAACCGTGTTAGTAATACATGACATAGAAAAACAGACAATGCTCATAGTTGTTTTTGTACGTAATTTTGTAATGTGTCTAATAATTCTCAGACACCCTGTATATACACTGAGTTGCCACTTTATTATGACCAACTGACAGTTTTAAGCAAATGAGCTGTGGCTGCACGCTGTTGCCGTCAGAAGGCGAGGCTAGTATAAAAAGGGAAATCTTAGTGCTTGCGACAGTAGTAGAAGTGATTTTTGGGTGACGAGATGGGTAAAAAATGCGATTTGACGGACTTTCAACGTGGAATGATTGTAGGAGCTCGGAGCCATTGGACGAGTATAACCGAAACCGCCGCATTCGTGAAATGTTCCAGAGCAGCTGTTGTTAAAGTGTTTAAAGACTGAACTGTCAGTCAAAAAACTGGGTCTCTACCTGCAACGTGTGGTCGTCATCGACTAGTGACTGCTTGGGCGGAACGGAGAGTGTCCAGACTGTTAACAGACAACAGAAGGGCAACAGTGCAGCAAATTACAGACCATCTTAATCAAGGATCCCCTCAAACGATCTCTGGACGCACTGTTCGCCGTACACTGCATCGGATGGGATATGGCAGCCGAAGGCCTGTTCGAACACCTTTGTTGTCTGCAGTTAACAAGAGAAAACGTCTCAAGTTCGCACAGGAGCAAAACGTTTGGACAGTCGATAATTGGAAACAAACTATGTGGTCCGATGAATCACGTTTTCAGTTGCACCATGCCGATGGCCGAGTGAGAATTTGGTGGAAACAGCACGAAAATAATGGACCCCAAATGCATTGCTACAACCCTTCAAGCTGGTGGAGGCAACGTTATGGTTTGGAGAATGTGCTTTCTTGGCATGCTTTGGGCCCTTTAATTCGTGTTGATCAACGACTGACTGGCACATCATATCTAAACATCATTGCGGACCAAGTGCATCCTGTCATATGGATGGTTTATCCCAATGGCGATGGCTGCTTTCAAGAAGATAATGCGTCCTGCCATAGTGCTCGTATTATACAGGATTGGTTTCAGGAATATGCCGGTGAGTTTACTTTGCTTAGGTGGCTCCCACAATCTCCAGATCTCAGCCCCATTGAGAATTTGTGGGATGAAGTTGAACGAGCCAGCCATCAGTCAGCTGGATCCACAACCCTGTAATCTCACACTCCTGGAAAGTGCTATACATCAAGCATGGTCTCAGATTCAACAAAACACTTATCAACATCTTGTGGAGTCCATGCCATGAAGAATCGAAGCAGTATCAAAGGCAAAATGTGGCCCAACGAAGTACTGAGAGAGTTGTCATAATAAAGTGGCAACTCAGTGTATATCGTCATCATCATCATTGTCAACCATTATCAAACTACTGATGGGTGAAGATCTCCCCAAGTTTCTTCCACAATTGTCTGTCTTGAGCCAGTCTTCTCCATATCACTCCGGCATGCTTTCGAACTTCATCCATCCATCTGCCATGGAGTCTCCTTCTGGATCTTTTTCTGTCTCTTGAAATACAGTCTAAAATTTTAGTTGTCCATCGGTGGTCTGTTCTTTTGGCAAACATTTCCAGCCTATTGCTCGTTCTGGAGAGACGTAGTGTTGGTGGCTCCTATATTTTATGCATTTTAGTGTGGAATTCCTTGTCCCTTACTTGCCTGTTGTGTGGCACGCCTGTCTAAAGGTACTGTGTACGTTTTGAGCTACTTTTCTGGCGTTATCGTCCTTGCATTAGTTCATATTCATCCGTTTTCATATCGTTTGCTCGTTTGTTTACGTTTGGAAGCTGCCAACATGGCGGCTTCCGGTCTTTCCATATTATCTCTGGGCGTGGCGGATGCACGTCACGTCACACCTCCCACATCCATGGAAGTTGACATACTCTGGTCCTCAGATGTGTCTGCTCAGATGCTTTCCCAGCTTCCTAGTGCTCCTGCTCGGGTGCCATCACTTGACTTGGCTGCGCTTCCTTCTTCTGCTTCTGCCTCAGCCTCGGTGCCCTCCCTGGACACTACTGATACTAATGCCTTGCCTTCTGCCTGTGCTTCTCTTCCCTCACAGTCTTTTGTGCTTTCTGGCTCCGCACAGACTTCTCTTCCGAGGATGTCATTTGCTTCTACAGTGCAACGAGGCGCTACTACTACCACCGATTCTTCTCAATCTGATGGTGCCGCCCCGGTGGCGCAGTGGTCTAAGCGATGGCCTCTGATCATTCGTCCGAACGGGGTCCGGGTTCGAATCCCGGTGAGGCATGGATGTTGTGTTTGTCTTACGGCACTGGCTCTCTCCCTTCCCTGGAACCAGTGACCCTAAATTAGGGACAGGCGACTGCTTATAGCCCATTGAGTTGCTCACGGTGGTCGTTAAACCTCCAATCAAAAAAAAAACAGCAACAATCTGATGGTCTTTTGCAATCAACACCTATTATTAAGGTATCCAACCACAAGGTGAAGGTAACGATTGATAACAATTCGCAGATTGGCCGTGCGTTCCATAACCTCCTGGATAGAGGTGTGTTCTTTCATGCCTTACCAAATACTCCTTCGCCACGCTACATGGAGGCCTTCTCTGGACTTGTGTCGTCTGCGTTTATTGCCGGAATTTCTCGTACCCCTCGGGGTATCTCAGTGCAGTTCAAGCACAAGGAAGATCCGTCGCCTTTCTGACGCTCCAGGCGGAACTCGCTTTGCACATGCTACGGGACCTCGCCTTCAGTTGTTGGTCGTTTTCCCCACTGAGAATGCCTTGGCGGATTGTCCTACAGACGCTACTGTAGAAATTGGCTCCCGCACTTGCAGTTTCAAGGTTTTCACCATGCACTCACTATTGTACTCACTATCTTACACAGGATCGTACCACTGCCTCCTGTGTGTGCATACACCGTGGTCTTTCTTCTAGCTCGCCTCTTAATGCCGATCATACTGGTTCTTCTACCATCCTCTCTTCTAGTGTTTTGCCAGACGCGATTTCTCCTTTTCTCCGTCAGACGCACCTTCCAGTCAAGGACAATGATTCCTTTCCTCCTTTTCCGCACCGTACGGACGTGAATCCTCCTTCTGGGTCAGTAGCAAAGTAATCCACTGTTGATGTGTCTCCGGAAGGGTGTGCCGACTCAAATGTGTCGATTGGTGCTTCGGCACTCCGACAGACTGGCTCTCCTTTGTGTCTTTCGCTTATCGGAATTTCACCTACGACCGTGTCTGATGTTCCCCTGTTGCCGCACCTTCCTGCTGCCTCGGCTGATGTTCCAGCGTTCACTGATGCAAATCGGTAACATACTGATTCCTCAGCGCGACTTGAGTTCTCGTCTCCTGATTCGGGTGCTCATCCAGATCCACCAATGGATTCTTCTACCTCAACTTCGTCTGTGAAACGGACTGGTACTTCCAAAGGCTCTGTGAAACAGAAAAAGGTGAAACATCTTTCTGCTACTTTTTCTGTGGCCTCCTTTAGTGTTCCCGATGTTACCAATTCAGATGCTTCTCAGACTGATGACCCTTAGAACAGTTTGCATCTCCGCTCTTGCCCTGTCAGTCCTCTCTCAGATGATGAGATTATACAGGCCATTAATAAATTTCCTTTTGTTCTTGGCCCACTGTCCTGACAACTTGCACTCCTCTTCCAATCTGTTTGTACTGTTGTCTGTACCGACGAATTTCTCCGTTCACCTGATCTTGATCTGTGTGTAATGGTGATGCAGTTTGAAGCGTATGTGTCTTTTTTCAAATCCCTGAGTGTCGCAGATCCTAGATACCAGGTCTTCATGAGACGATACACCCGCCGTCTCTCCGCCTTGTAAGACTTCGTTGAGAAACAATTTTGGGATACCGTGCTTCCTCTAGCTGATGACATTTAGCGCTTCTTCCCCACCAGACACTTTTTCTGTTGTCCCTCACGTACTGCCATATAATTTCATGTTTTTGTTACAGTCCTTTGTGTTTTTCATTTGCTCGTATTGTATGTCTTAGATGTCCTAGTGTTTTCTTTTGTCGCAGATTTTTTTCTTACTAAATTTGTTAACTTTTTTCTAATTCCCTTGTTCATATGCTTATAACGTTGTACATGTGCTACTTTGTATCGCAGAATATGCCGATCTGCTTTTCCTTCATTGTGTACATGGTCATTTTAAACCAGATATTTCATCTTTATGTGTTCTATGCTGGACTTTTCAGCGATATCTCTAATGTATGTATTCCATGATACCAATAAAATAGGTACCTTTGGTACCAGCACTTACCAAAACCAAAACCATTGCCATTCCAGTAATTTCACTCTGCTCATGATGTCGTCCACTCCTGACATTTCCCTTATTCACAAGTTCCTCTTCTTGTCTTTCCTGGTAACACTCTCCATGCTTCTTGGAGTTGTCTGCATTCTTTGTATATCTTTTTTAGTTAAGGTCCATTTCTCTGCTCCACACGCAAGCACTGGCAGGATGCATTGATAAACACTTTACTTTTGAAACAAAATGGCATACTGCTCTTTAAAATTGTACTGTTTCTTCCAAAAGTTCTCCATTCAAGTTTTATACGGCGATTCATTTCTTCATTAATGTGACCCTCACTTGATATCTGCTGCCCAAGATAAATGTAGGTATCAGTTGTTTCAAGATTTTCTTCATCAATCAATAAATCATCTTTTTCTGTAAATGCATTGTACATCACTTCTGTCTTCTGAAAGTTCGTTTTTAAACCCACTTTATTACTTGTTAGCAAGTTCTTGAATCATACTCTGCAGCTCCGAAGCAGTAGTTGCAAAAATGACTACGTCATCAGCAAAACGAAAGTGAGTTAAATAATCTGCATTAAGTTTTATCCCTTTCTTTTCCCAGTTCAATGATTGAAAGGCATTTTGCAATGTGGCATTAAAAAGCTTGGGAAGTATGGTGTCACCTTGTCTCACTCCCTTTCCAATTCTCATTTGTGCTGTATTCTCAAATATTTGAACCTTTGCACTCGCATTTTCATAGACATTATAAAAAATGTTAATGTACGCCTCTTCAATACCGCAGGATTTCAAAGCCATTGTAACTGCTGATGGTTTCACGGAATCGAAGGCCTTTTCATCAATAAAAGCCATGCATAATGGGAGTTCATATTCTCTTGTTCTTTTAATTAGTTCTCTCAGTACATGGATATGATCCACAGTGCTGTATCCATTCCTGAATCCAGATTGTTCTCTTGGTTGAGCCATGTTCAGTGTTACCTTCAAGCGATGGGAAAGAACTTTAGTGAACACTTTATAAACCAATTATAGGAGGCTGATGGGCCTGTAGTTCCTGAAATCCTCAGCGTCACCTTTTTCATGTAACAGGATCATTGTAGCATTGTTCCAAACTTCAGGGCCGCCCCGGTGGCGCAGTGGTCTAAGCGATGGCCTCTGATCATTCATCCGAAAGGGGTCCGGGTTCGAATCCCGGTGAGGCATGGATGTTGTGTTTGTCTTACGGCGCTGGCTCTCTCCCTTCCCTGGAACCAGTGACCCTAAATTAGGGATGGGCGACTGCTTATAGCCCATTGAGTTGCTCACGGTGGTCGTTAAACCTCCAATCAAAAAAAAAAAAAAAAAACTTCAGGAATCTTCCCTTCATTGAGATATCTGGTGAAAGCTTGGGCGAGCGTAGTTTCAACTTCTCCACATGCTTCTTGTATAATACCCATGGTAATTCCATTTTCACCTGGAGCTTTTCCTTGTTTCATGTTCTTAATTGCATGTGTAACTTATGCAGGAAGGACTGGAGGAACTTTGGTACCGGTTCGTGTAATGTCTGGAATAGATGTATCATCCCTCTCATACAGTATTGAGCAGAAATCTTTTAGCCTTGTCAAAGTTTCGCTCCTATTTCTTGTTACAGTTATAATGAATATACCGCTTCTGCTACTGAATTATAATGAATATATGCTTCTTCTAATGCTTGTTGTTTGTTAATTATATCATGAATAAACTTTCCTGCTAGTTGTGTAGTAATAATAATGAACAAGCTTTTAACTGCTAGTAATGTTGTAGTAGTAATTAAGATGAATAAAGTCTTATGCTGGTTGTCAATAATAATCAACTAATGAAATTAACCTAACAGCCAGACAGAGATCTGACAAAACTATGAACTGAGAAAGACGTACTTACTAAGACAATCTTTTATTTGGTAAACTTCTGGCTCTCACATAAACGAAGATCTCTTTACACACGAAACAAAGCTCTCACGCACATAAACAACCGCTCTCTCTATACAACAACAGCTCTCTGACACATAAACAACAGCTCACTTCGTACAACAACAGCTCTCTCTACGTATCGTTGAACGCGCCTATTTATACTGGCTACCACCACGTCATGACTTACACTCATTGCCAGATCTCATTCAGCGGGAGAAATAACATCTCGTTCAGTAAGAAGATAATTTACAT
Source organism: Macrothele yani (assembly GCA_039090855.1). Classification (NCBI taxonomy): domain Eukaryota; kingdom Metazoa; phylum Arthropoda; class Arachnida; order Araneae; family Macrothelidae; genus Macrothele; species Macrothele yani. Next base: position 63,104,534 of record CM077029.1, read on the forward strand.
AGTAAAATAAAATAACCAGAGATAGTAAAAATCAAAAGGAAAGTGAATCTAGAGTATACGTTACACAGTCCCATCTTCTTTTCCCAGTGCCAATTTCTGAGTTCTTCCCTTACTGAGATATCCCTTTTGCTCTCTTCAGGCTTTGGTTGTTTTCAATTGCTTTTCTCACTACTTCACAATTGAATTTCCTTATGTCTTCAGTGACACTTTTCCGTACAATCTTGCATACCTCTATATATTCCACTTTGGAAGTTACGTCTTCCTTATTTGTCGTCATCTCCCTTCTCTTTTGCATCAACATTTTGGTTTTTCCTGAATGTTTTTTCATATGTAACTTGATTTTAGTACCACCTATGCTTTTGTTGCTTCCATAAGAGCCTTGGTGAGTTCTCTGTTAATTTCAGATATATCCACTTCTTCCGATGTTAGTCCTTTTCAAGCAGAGAATTTGTTTCTCAGTTCCAACTTGAAGATATTATGATGCTTTTTCAGGTTGGTTATGTCAATACATTTTGTTTGTCTTATGAGCTTGCCACGTTCGAGTTTAGTGTTGAGGTGCATCTTACATCTCACCATTCTATGGTCACTAATTGTGTTGAACTTGTTTAGCACACTAACGTCTACGACGACGAAATTTTTGTTACACATAATAAAATCAATTTCACTTGTCGTCCCATTTGGATGTCTCCATGTCCATTTCTTGTGTGGCTTTTTCTCGAAGAAGGAGTTGATGATGAAAAACCTCGTAGAGTTTGCAGATGAACTCATCTGCAAACTCTACGAGGGTATTTCCACGTTGATGTCTGTTCCAATAGCCGAATTTACCAACCAAAGTTTCATTCTGGTGCTGTTGCCCTATTTTTGCATTGAAATCACCCATAATGATCTTCAAGTACTGTTTGCCCTTGTTATGTAGATTCCGAATTTCCTGATAAGATTCTTCAATTTCTTCTTCAGGACGATATGTGGTGGGTACATAAGCTTGAATAATCTGAGCATGGTATCTTTTTGAGAGTTGGCTAACGAGTCACGCAGCTCTGTCTGAGGAACTTTAAACTTCGAGAACATTGTCCTTCAGTCTTTTGTTTATTATAAATCCAACACCAGTAGTTTTGCCAGTATTTGTCCCACGATAGTAGAAAAGACGTACACTTTTCAGTTCAATGGGATCTTCTCCTCTTTTTCTTACCTAGCTTAGCCCCACAATGTCCCAGTTGATCTTTTCGAGTTCCTCCTCTGATTCAAGGAGCCTTGAATCAGAAGATAAGGAACGTCCATTGAACGTATTCAAAGTCAGCATCAGATGGCAGCCTAGTCCGATCCACCGGCGATTCTTAGCACCCTCTGCCTTCATGTCGCACTGGCCGCTGCCTTGGCCAGGTGCATTCCAGCTGCCTGGGACTGAGGGTCGAGTTTGAAATTGTGTAAGCATCTTTGGGAGGTTTGGACATTACTCACCACGATGGCTAGCGGGTTGGTGAGCGTGAGATAGCATTTCCTCAAATCCCGGTGGAATAGTTATACCGCTATTCGTCGGTCGTCAGAGCCCCTTCAGTGGGAACAGGATGCACCACGAGAAGGCGGGGTTGACATTCGTCAAGTAGAGGCTGGGATATGTTGCGCAACACCCGACCTTGCATTCCACATACATATACACTATCTACCAACAAGCGATTGGACACCTGCGATGGCAAAGGAAAACGAAGTTAATTCACCTTCAATAGTTGGTGGAGCCTCCACGAGCGGCGATTACAGCTGCGACCCTCCGGGCCATACTCTCAATCAGGCGTTGTACGACGGCTAGCGGTCTTTTCTTCCACTCGGCTTGGAGAAGACAGGTCAGTTCCTTCACCGATTTCGGACGGTGGGGGCACCCCTTAAGTCGACGCTCCAACTCGTCCTAGAGGTGCTCGATAGGGTTAAGGTCCGGCTCTGCGCAAACCAGTCCATTCGATTAATCCCATTGTCACCATACCAAGCCATGGTGGACCTAGCAACATGACAGGTGGCATTGTCATCCTGAAAGTAACATGGGTCCCACCCGTAAAACTGCAACAACGTATGAAGCGCATGGTCATCCAAAATATCGAAGTAGGTCTCGACGTTGAGTCTACCAGGAATTGCGACCAAGGGTCCCGTGCCATACCAGGAGAAACACTCCCATAGCATAATTCCACTGCCGCCGAACTTCACAGTTGGCACAATACATTCCAGCAGGAGGCGTTCTCCAGGCAGACGCCAAACCCAGACCCTGCCATCCAAACGGTAGAGGGTGAACCTTGATTCGTCGCTACAGAGAACCTGTTTTCACTGTTCAACGGTCCACTGTCGACGTTCTTTGCACCACGTTAGCCGAGCAGCGCTATTGGACTTGGTGATCAAACAAAGGCTTGTGGGCGGCAGCATGTCCATGATAACCGAGCAGATGGGCTTCCTTACGGATGGTATTCATCAAAAGAACACTCCCGGATGCCTGTTGAAACTCCTCGCGGATGTGGCCCATCGATTTGGTGCGGTTCTTCCGAATTTCTCTGGCCAGCACCCGTCGGTCTCTAACTTCCAGTTTTGTGGGTCTGCTGGGTCGGGACACATTCCGACTGTCACCTCTCATCTTCCACTTGCCAATCACGTAAGCCACTGTCGATTTTGGGTACTTCAACTCGCTGGATATGTCACGTATGGATCGGCCATTTCTGTGATACCCGACGATTACACCTTTTTCGAAATCAGAGAGCTCCGAACTGCGTGGCATCTTGCATGCGACTGGTTGCGTTGTTGTTTCCTACACGATATTTAACGGCGGCGGCCGTGACGTGTGTCAGGACCGCAGATATCGTCGATTGCAGGGGTGTCCAATTACTTGTTGGTAGATAGTGTAGATATGTTCTGAACTTATTTTACATATCTGATTGCCTTCATTCTCTGAGGGAACAGTAAATCTACCCGGACTTCTTTTTTTATGAAGGAAGTTATACATCGAGGAAGGAGGAGATTCGAAGGAATTCTAAACAGCCTAATGAAACTTTGTGCTCTCAGGGACACTAAAATAAATCAAGTAATTATCTTGAATCCAACGAGAGTGGATCAGTGAGCGAGATGCTAGGAGTTTAAGAGTCCTACTTCTCTACCTTTCTTGGATCCAATCAGAGGCAAACAAAGGATACTTTTTGCTACAAGCGGAGATTAATTTTGTCTCCTCCCCAAGCATCATGGCGATGGTGAAGTCAATCGTGGGGTCTTTGTTGTCGTCTGCAATTTTAGCGAAGTTCAATCAAGTTGTAAACCATACTATACCATTACACTCGGAACGGTTGTAATAATTATGAAAGGAACTGTGATGTTTTGACATTAGATTTGAGGAACTGCAAGTGCCATAACAAAATAGGTATTAGGTATATTAGAGACCTTACACCCAGAACTTACAATACAGGAATGAGACCCAATGATGTATATACAATAACAAAAAGTTTACTTTTGGGTTTGACAACTTTTTAAAAGCTAATTTTTCTGGCTTTTATCTTTGCAAATTCTCTTCAAATGGTAGTAGTGTCTAATGAATAAAGAGCACTGTTAGCCATAGGCATTGTGTGGCCAGTCCACATAAAATTTCTTGATAAATAGTAGATCTTAAATAAGTTTTAATTAACTTCAGTTTCTTTCTCCACTTTCAACAGTGATTGGTAATGGATATTGGCCGGTAGGGGAGATATCGTTAAACATATTCATTTTATATAAATATAATTATTATAAATAGCAATATTTGCCGTAATTATTGCGAGTTACGAAATTCCTCCCACGGCAGTTGACCCAGCTCGCTGCGCCACTGGCGCCCCTCACAGCTTGGCAACCCAAGAGGTTGCTTGTTTTGCTTGCACCTCAGTCCGGCCCAGGATCGAATGACGCTAAATTAGAGACTGGTAACTCCTTACAGCAGTAAAAATATGAGAAATACATGCATATGAGCGGGATAGGATGACCGACTATCAGAAACTCTTCCCACTGATTAAAATATTTGGAAGACAGGGAAGTTGCATACGGCCCACATGTGTCACGTGCAAATCACATCGGAAAAACCTAAGGATTAAAAAATTGGATCCTGCAACAGTTTTTACCAGAGTTACCGCAGAGGAACGTCTTACCAGGCGAGATCAGAATCGACGTTCCAGTTTGTCTCACAGATGTTCACTTGGATTCTGATCGCGACTTCGGGCTGGACAATCCAACACTTGGACTTTCTGCTCCTCAAATTACGCCTGGACAGGCTTTGCAGTGTGGCAAGATGCTCGATTTTTCAGAAATCGTCGGGATCTGTGGAAAAGAACTGCCACAGCGTAGGTAGTGTGCGCTGTGGGAGCACTTCAGAATGCCTTCGCACGTAGCCGCCGTTAGGCAGGAGGACACCACAACAAAACGTCCGAGTCCTTCCGATCAGAAGCAGCCCCACAACATCACAGAACACTCTCCAAACTTGAATGTAGGGACTCACAGCGTTCACCGCACAAAGGCCATAACCAAATACACTATATTGACAAAAGTCACCGGACACCTAGAAGAGAAACACAACATAGCATTTATTGACATACATTAGTACGGTGTCGGTCCACCTTTCGCCTTAATGCATGAACTAACCATTCGGGACAGGCTTCCGACAAGGTTTTAGAACACAGCGATAGATATGCGCTTCCATACAGTACATAATGCTGCCGCTAACTGTTGCTTCGTAATAGGCCTTGGTTCCAAACTTCTTAAGCGGCGCTCTAATTCATCCCATATCTGCTTTACGGGATTAAGATCAAGGCTCCGTGCTGGCAAGTCCTCACACGATACGGAATTATCGTCAAACCACCCCGTAACAGTCCTTGTTTTATGGTTCGGTGCATTATCTTGCTGGTACCAACAAGGCTCGGTTTCATAGTATTGCCACAGAGTTGGTAGGGCATAATTGTCCAGAATATCGAGGTAGACGTGCTGGTTAACAGGTTTGTCCACGATAACCAACGGGTCAGGGCCATACCACGAAAAGCACCCCCACACGAGCACACTGCCAGCTCCAAACTTGACCTGAGGAACAGTACACTGTGGTAAATAGTGTTCCCCCGGCTGCCGCCATGCCACACACGGCCATCAGACTGATGGATCATGTATCTGGATTCATCATTTAAGTTGTGGCCATAACTCACCACACTGCCCAAGCGAGTTGGTGAGTGTGGGATAGCATTTCTTTTAATCCCGATGGTATAGTTATAACATCCCTATTCGCAGTCCTCAGAGACCCGATATATATACACTCACGGACAATGAAATTTACGCACCAAGAAGGAAGCATCGGATTGGACTGAAATTGTATGGACGTAATGATACAGATGGAGGATACACATGATGGGAAAAACAGAGCTGCAGGACAATTACAGAGGGATCTGCTGCATGCAGTCAGGTCATCTTCAATAGCGCGTCGCACCGCCTCGTGCGGCGACACATGCTGCAATACGGTCCGGCATGGAGGCAAACAGACGACTGATGATGTCCTCCGGCAGACTGGCCTATACGTGTTAGACGGTGTGCTACAAATCCCGGACCGTGCGGCACGGCGGCAGCTGGCGTTTCAACTGGTCTCCCACATGTTCGATAGGGGGAATGTCCGGGGAGCGGGCAGGCCATAGAAGTGTCTGGACATGACATAAACAGTCCTACGCAACCCGACCCGTGTGCGGGTGGGCATTATCCTGCTGGTATAGCGCACCTGGAATCTCGGCTAGTAATGGGAGAACATGGGGCAGTAGGATATCATCCACATACCGCTGGTCCGTCAATGATCCTCGTACCACTACCACAGCTGATCGCTATCGTAGGCTATGACTCCCCAGACCATAATGTCTATAGTGGGGAAGGTGTGGCGCTCGATAGCGAGGTTGGGATTATGCCGTTTACCCGGGGACCTTTATACTCTGACACGATGATCATCTGTCACCAAAACGAAGCAGCGGCACTCATCGCTAAACACCACACGTCATTAGTTTGTGGCGTTACACGTCGCTCTGGCCTGACACCACTGCAAACGGAGCCGGCGATGTTCCGGTGCTAATGACAGCACACGTAAGGGGCGCTGGGATCCCAGATTTGCTTCCTCGAGCCGTCAGGAAATGGTTCTTGGGCACACAGGAACCACTACATCTGCCTGTATAGTGTACCGGCGCCCCGTGGGGATCCGTTCGTGCCTAGCGCACGGTCCGTCAATCCTCTCCGGTGGTAATCCTGGTCCGCCATGAGCCGCTCCACCATGTGACAGTGCCGTCACGTGTCCACTGCTCCTAAGGCAGTCTGACGGCATGCTCAGAACGATTCACGTGGCGGGCTCTACTGCGCGACGACCACCCTGAGGTTTTCAGCCTGGTGATCCGGCCTCTCTCAAAGTCCTTACTTTGCGTGAATCGACGTCTCTGGCGTCTACCCGGATTTCTTGTCACTCTGTACTCTTTCTTGCGTCGGCCGGTGCTTTTCGCTTTCATGGGGCATCGACTACACGCCGATTTATAAGGCTGCCAATTCGTGCTCGCAGCGCCACCACAGGGTGTGTGGTCATGCGCACTCGCACCAAACGTGGATCATTTACACACCAGCACGCACGCTAGCAATTTGCAAAGTTTCGCGGTTGGAGCATGTTTTCTTCTAGGTGTACAAATTTCATTGTCAGAGAGTATACATGTGTATGTACTTTCTGTCTTGAACCAATCTGTCACTCCGGCATGCATCCATTCATGCCCCACGTGGTCTTCTTCTTCTAGGTCTTTTCCTGCCCCTTGGTATTCAATTCAAGATTTCGGTGGTCCGTTCTTCTGGCAATTGGTCCAGCTCATTGCCACTTCAGGGATTCTAATCTGATTGTAATATCTTCCAGTGCCGGATTCAAGCTTTGATGGGCCCCTAGGCTAAGACATTTGAATGGGCCTCAAGGCTAAGAAGTCTAAGTGAGCCCCCAAAGAACTTGTGACAAAGAATCATTATGAAGTCCGTTAAAACACGTAACTCTACCAATATGCTTGTGACAATTAATACGCAGTGCATTCTTCAAATTTAATAATTATGTTTCATAATAAACCTGTATTTTCCATTGTTCTCATAAGAACATGAGGTAAAAGCTTAAGATTCCTAGATTTTGTCATGGATTTTCTAATGCTTTAGCATTGTCTCATAGTGCGTCTTTTTTGTTATGCAAAGTGAAGCCGCAGGGTACTTCGACCATTAATGGTTTCAAGTGAAAATTGGGATATGTAGGTGGATGGTAGTGAAAAACCTGAAACCGTCTTGCCGACGCCGCTGTACACAGCGACATGAAACATTTCCCCTTGGTGAGTCACTGTCTGAAAATCTCTTCGTCTTCCAGCCTCTGTTTCTGACCAAATGGAAATCATGCGAGACAAAATAACACAATTATATACCCCCCCTCTCTCTCCCTCTCTCTGCTAGTCTATATACACTGAAGTGCCAGAAAAACTGGTACCCCAGTCTAATACTTGGTAGGTCCCCCACGGGAGGGCACAACTTCAGAAATACGACCAGGCACGGACTCCACTAGCTTCTGGAAATATGCTGTAGGCAATGCACTCCATACTTCCTGCAGAGCGTTCCACAATTCGGGTGTATTCCGAGGTGTCGGATTCCTGTGTTTGATAGCGCATTCCATGGCATCCCAAATGTGTTCTATCACGTTCAGATCTGAGGACTTGGGTGGGAATGGCAACATCCCAAACTCAGATGAATGCTCCTCTAACCATATTGTGGCGTTCCAACACATGTGTGGAGGTGCATTGTCCTGTTAGAACTGGCCCAACCCATCAGCATGAATGCAGGACATGAACGGGTGTACCTTGTGAGAAGAGATGCGCACATAGGAATGGCCGGTCACAGACGCTTGTAGACGTACCAGGGGTCACAGGGAAATCCAGCTAAACACACCCCATACAATTACGGACCTCCCAACAGCCGGTACAGTTCCCTGTTGACAGGCGGGATCCATGGCTTCATGGGGTTTGCACCACACACTAATCCTTCCATCTGCCCGATACAGTTGGAAACGCGACTCGTCAGACCAGGCTACGTGTTTCCAGTCACCAAGTGCCCAGTGGCGGTGTTGCCGTGCGCAAGCGAGGCGCATAGCTCTGTGTCGTGCACCCATCAAGGGGACTCGAGTTGAGCGTCGGCTCCCAAAGCCCATATCGTGAAGGGTACGTTGCACAGTCCGGACGATGATGCTTGTTGAAGCTCCAGCGTTGAATTCCGATTATACCTGCGAGAGTGTTGCACGCCTATCGCGTAAAACGATTCGTGAGAGCCGACGATGGTCACGTTCACCCAATGTCTTTTTACGGCCACACTGGTATCGTAGGTTGGAGGTTTTGCTGGAATTCTTGTAGTCACGGTACACCCTTGCAATGGTCGTCCGTGAAAATCCGAACTTCTTTTCTATCTCCGAAATACTATGGCCCATCTCACGAGCGCCAACTATGACACCGCGTTGAAAATCTCTTAAATCGTTATTACTTGTCATTCTCATGCCGAAAACAGCTATGATAGCTGGCAACGATGTCTATCGCTTTACATACGCAATGGCGGACGCAACCGAGTACGCGCATAGGTGACGTTGCTATGTATTTTGCATAAGCTCGTCTATACCAGTTTTCAGGCACTCCAGAGTATTATTTGCCCAGGCATACCTTCTGGGCCTTTTGTAATTGTGGGCCCCAAGGCTATAGCCCTTGTAGACCCCACCTTAATGTGGCCCTAATCTCTTCCACTCTTCTCATTTCACTTATCTACGAGTTCCTCTTCTTATGTGTCCTGGCTCCACCAAGCATGCACCTCTCCATGTTATTTGAGTTGTCTGCAGTCTTTGTATATCTTTTTTAGTTAAGGTTCACGTCTCTGCACACTACGTAAGCACTAGAAGGATGCATGGATCAAACACTTTTCGTTTAAGATATAATGCCACATTGCACTTGAAAATTCTATCGTTTCCCCCAAAAGCTCCCCAACCAAGTTTTATACGCCGAGTAATTTCTTCATCAATGTCATCCTACCTCTGGAAGTCCTTGTCAACTTTCCTGCTTGATAATGCTGCCGTCTAGGAATAAGAAGACTACTTTCAAATGTTAGATAGTTATTGGGTCAGCGACCGCCTTCCTTCCTGATAATGCGACCTTGCCGAACAACAAGTTATCTCACCTAGTTAATTGCGCAGCAACATAGCACGGAACCAGGAAAAAGGCTAATATTTACCTGACTAGCCCCTAGCCCCTAAAATAAGAAAAAAAAAATGTCAAGTAACTACATGAACATATTTTTCAGAGAAGATGGAATTACTGTAGACATCATACAAGAAGCAAGTGGAGAAATTGAAACAGTACTCGCCCAAATTTTCACTCGATGCCTTAATGAAGGCAAGATTCCTGAGGATTGGAACAATGCTATAATGATCCTGCTACATAAAAAAAGGTGACATTGAGGATCTCAGGAACTACAGACCTATCAGCCTCCTATCAGTGGTTTATAAAATCTTCACTAAAGTTCTTTCATACCGCTTGAAGGTAGCACTGGGCATGGTTCAACCGAGAGAACAAGCTGGATTCAGGAGTGGCTACAACACTATAGATTATATCCACGTACTGAGAGAACTAATTGAAAGAGCGAGGGAATATGAACTTCCATTGTGCGTGGCTTTTATTGATTATGAAAAGGCCTTTGATTAGGTGAAATCATCAGCAGTTACAATGGCTCTGAAATCCTGTGGTATTGAAGATGCATACATTAATATTATTAACAACATCTATGAAAATGCAAGTGCAAAGATTCGGCTGTTTGAAAATACAACACACATAAAAATTGGAAAAGGAGTGAGACAAGGTGACACCATATCTCCCAAGCTGTTTATTGCCACAATGGAAAATGTCTTTCAATCACTGAACTGGGAAAACAAAGGGATAAAGATAAAGATTAATGGAGATTATCTAACTCACCTTCGTTTTGCTGATGACATAGTCATTTTTGCAACTACCCCATCAGAGCTACAGAGTATGATCCAGGAATTTTCTGACAAGAGTAAAGAAGTGGGATTAAAAATGAACTTTCAGAAGACAAAAGTGATGTACAATGCTTTTACAAGAAATGAAGATTTATCGATTGATGGAGAAAAGCTGGAGATAAGAGATACGTACGTTTATCTTGGATAGCAGATATCAAGTGAGGGTCACATTGATGAAGAAATTAATCGGCGTATAAAACTTGCCTAGAGAGCTTTTGAAAGAAACAGCATAATTTTCAAGAGCAATATGCCATTGTGTCTTAAAAGAAAAGTGTTTGATCAATGCATCCTTCCAGTGCTTACGTATGGTGCAGAGACGTGGACCTTAACTAAAAGAGACATACAAAGGCTGCAGACAACTCAAAGTAGCATGCAGAGGTGCAACCAGGAGAGATAAGAAAAGGAACTCGTGGATCAGAAAAATGACAAGAGTGGAAGACATCATGATCAGAGTAGAATCCCTGAAACGGCAATGGGCTGGACATACTACCAGAAGGACAGACCATCGATGGACAGCCGAAAATTTAGATTGGATTCCAAGGGACAGGAAAAGACACAGAAGAAGACCATATGGGAGATGGGTGGATGAAATTCAAAAGTATGCGGGAGTGACATGGAGGACACTGGCACAAGACAGACCGTTGGGTAAGAGGCTTGAAGAGACCTTCGTCCAGCAGTAGATTGATAATGGTTGACAATGATGATGATGATGATGATACACACATTTGCAATACGTTATAACTAAAATTAATCAAATTTAACTATTAACATAATATTCCTTAAGTGCTTTTTTTTTAAACGATACAAAACTGGCAAGTGATTTTATTTGAATAGACAACCCGTTCCAGATCCGGGGCCAATGAGAATTAAGGGGTTACTTCTAAAATCTCTGCCTTACGTTATCAATGGTAAAACTTCTTTACATATTTATCTTCGCAATTAATGCATTCCCAAGAATGAAAATTTGCGCATCGATAAAACTAACTTAAGTTATAGCATGCGATACTTAATACTTACTAAAACATAACCATAATTATATTTAAAATCAATCATTTTTCTTTGAGTAGTATTCAGACCTGTTAATAGATGGCGCAACCTGTACATTCATGACGTCAGTAGACAAACAAATGTTGGATTGCTTAATTATGGTTATGTTTTAACTAGTATTAAGTATCCCATGCTATAAGTTAAAGTTAGTTTTATCGATGAGCAAATTTTTATCCTTAGGAATACATTAATTGCGAAGAGAATGTGTAAAGAAGTTTTACCATTGGAAACGTAAGGCAGAGATTTTAGGTGGAACTATCTTAAACGCATTAGTACGAGCTCTTGGAATTGAAAAGTTATCATACCCACGAGTTTGATAATTATGAGCAGGATAACAAATTTATTAAATTGCGATGTTTGTTGGCATAAACACGCTCATGCATTAACAACATCAGTCGATAATTGTATAATGATTCGAATATCAACATTTTATAGCGACTGAACGAGATTTTCACATATATATTGCATGATGTTGTCAGTGAGTGATGAGGCGAAGGAGATCGTGTCGTCATTCCGTACCTAACGGATCGCTGATCGATAAAATGACACCTAATATTTCTTGCTGCTTTATAAAGAAAAATTTAGACCGTAACACTACTTCTTGAAGGTAAGTATGCTTGTCTTGCCATTTAAGGGCTAGGTTTTTTGACAGCTCTCTTTGTCATGGAATAGTGGACTTGTTAATCGTCCATCACTTTGCCGAAAGCTTTCATTTGTTCTTGATGTTCTGAAACCTAACAAAGAAAGGTGCCGTTTCAAAAGATTTTAGCTCGTATTTACCTGAAGTAGGGACGGCTGTTTAAATAACCGGATCTTTGACGACTACATGGTCATCGAAAGAGAATCGGCTTTAACTGACGCAACGAAGCGATGCGAATTAGGTTCATCTGATTCATGACGTTTTAACAGATGGAGTAAAAAACATAAGCACGAAAAAAGCGTCGCGCACAGAACGAGACTGGAAAGAAAGAAGAGGCGTGATCTTTTGCCATATTACTAGCTCTGATTGCTGCTATTTTACACCTCTAACTGGAAATGCTACGTCGTCAGTAACACAGCAAAGCCTGTTATTCACTACACAGGAAAATCTTATTACTATCCAGTATACACTATATTGACGAAAGTCACCAGACACCCCTTCGAAAGCAAATGAATTGATCCGCTGCGTTGTTAAGATGCGCGGTACAGCTGCAAACGGTATAAAAACAAGACTGCAGCTGACCGCGATCATATTGCACTGTGAGGATGAGTGAAAATGTCGCGGCGGGAGAGAACTTCCTTTCAGAAAGGAAAGATTGTTGGGTGTTATATTAGTGGGTTGTCCATAAAAGAAACCGAGAGGCTTTTAAACATACCCAAACCAACTGTTTTGGATGTACTAAATAAGTGGAAGACACATGCCGTGCCTGAAGTACTGGCAGACCAAAGAAAATCAGTGATAGAGGACATCGAAGCCTCAGGAGAGTCGTTACAGCTAATCGACGGAGCGCACACAGTACATACAGTACATTCAGTACATGTATACACCCCTGATGTATACATGTACTGAATGGAAAGCGCATACAAGACCTCAGTGTATAGGTGAGTAAAAATTCTGAAACCTCGGTATGTACACGTACCATTTGTAGAGAACTTCATTCCATGGGTTACCGTGGCCGTGCGGTTGCTCATAAGCCTTTCATCTTCAGTCGGAATGCTACTCGTCGTTTAGCATGGTGTAAAGAACATTCATCGTGGACCGTAGATCAATGGAAACGGATCCTATGGACTGATGAATCCAGATATATGATCCATCAGTCTGATGGCCGTGTGTGGATATGACGGCAGCCGGGGGAACGCTATTCACCGTAGTGTACTGTTCCTACCGTTAAGTTTGGGAATGTCAGTGTAGACAACTCGTGTGTGGGTGTTTTTCGTGGTATGGTCCCGTCCCATTGGTTATTGTGGACAAATCTGTTAACCAGCACGTCTACCTCAATATTCTGGACAATTATGCCTTACCAACTCTGTGGCAATACTATGGAACCGAGCCTTGTTGGTACCACCAGGATAATGCACCGAGCCATAAAGCAAGGACTGTTGCGGTGTGGTTTGATGATAATTCCGTATCGTGCTTGGACTGGCCAGCACAGAGCCCTGATCTTAATCCCATAGAGCCCCTATGGGATGAATTAGAGGGCCGCATAAGAAGTTTGGAACCAAGACCTACTACTAAGCAAAAGTTAGCGGCAGCATTATGTACTAAATGGAAGCGCATACCTATCACTTTGTTCCAAAACCTTGTCAAAATCATGTCTCGAAGGGTCAGTGCATGTATTAAAGCCAAAGGTAGACCGACACTGTACTACTGTATGTAAAAAAATTCTATGTTGTGTTTCTCTTCTAGGTGTCCGGTGACTTTTGTCAATATAGTGTAAAAACAGAGACAGACCTTAATAATTCGGCATAGAGCGGATCCTTACGACACTACTGTTCGTGAGAATTGCAACACCAAAAAAGAATCATGCTATTCAAATGTAAATTATATTACAGATTTCTCACGTTACAGAAAATAACTTATTCCATTTGTGCAGCTGTACAGGAGTGACCTCGAGCAATAACAACAGTCTGTATACCGCGTGAGGTTGAATGGAAAAGGTTTTTGATATCGTTCTGGGAAATAGCCTACCAGGCTGCTTCTATGCGAAGCTAGAGTTCATTTGTGTTGACTTGTGAAGACATTTAGGCATGACGAGCCAGTCACTTAGCTAACATGTCCCATCGGAGACATATCCGGCGAACGTGCAGGGCAGTGAAGAAGTGATATCTGCCGTGCATGGAAGAGGTCTTGGACATTCCGGGCCACATGTGATTAAGCACTGTCGTGATGGAATATAGCGCCAGTAAACTCTGAAGGTAGGGTACCACCTCTGCCTTTAAAACATCCCTGATGTATCTCTGGCTCTTGAGGGTTCCCAGGTTGCCACCTCTACCTTTAAAACATCCCTTACGTATCTCTGGCTCTTGAGATTTCCCATGGTACCACCTCTGCCTTTAATACATCCCTGATGTATCTCTGGCTCTTGAGGGTTCCCAGGGTACCACCTGTGCCTTTAATACATCCCCGATGTATCTTTGGCTCTTGAGGGTTCCCAGGGTACGACCTCTGCCTTTAAAACATCCCGGATATATCTCTGGTTCTTGAGGGTTCCGAGGGTACCAACTATGCCTTTAAAACATCCCTGATGTATCTCTGGCTCTAACGGGTTCCGAGGGTACCATCACTGCCTTTAAAACATCCCTGATGTATCTCTGGCTCTTGAGCGTTCCCAGCGTACCACCTGTGCCTTTAATATATCCATGATGTATCTCTGGCTCTTGAGGGTTCCCAGCGCACGACCTCTGCCTTTAAAACATCCCTGATGTATCTCTGGTTCTTGAGGGTTCCCAGGGTACCACCTCTGCCTTTAAAATATCCCGGATGTATCTCTGGTTCTTGAGGGATCCCAGGGTATCACCTCTGCCTTTAAAATATCCCTGATGTATCTCTAGCTATTGAGGGTTCCCAGGGTACCACCTCTGCCTTTAAAACATCCCTGATGTATTTCTGGCTCTTGAGGGTTCCCAGGGTATCACCTCTACCTTTAAAACATCCCTGATGTGTCTCTGGCTCTTGAGGGTTCCCAGGGTACCACCTCTGCCTTTAAAATATCCCGGATGTATCTCTGGCTCTTGAAGGTTCCCAGGGTGCCACATCTACCTTTAAAACATCCCTTACGTATCTCTGGCTCTTGAGGGTTCCCAGGGTACGACCTCTGCCTTTAAAACATCCCTGATGTATCTCTGGTTCTTGAGGGTTCCCAGGGTACCACCTCTGCCTTTAAAACATCCCGGATGTATCTCTGGTTCTTGAGGGATCCCAGGGTATCACCTCTGCCTTTAAAATATCCCTGATGTATCTCTAGCTATTGAGGGTTCTCAGGGTATCACCTCTGCCTTTAAACCCTGATGTGTCTCTGGCTCTTGAGGGTTCCCAGGGTATCACCTCTGCCTTTAAAATATCCCTGATGTATCTCTGGCTTTTGAGGGTTTCCTAAATTCGTTCCAGGTGACATCGATCATTGAACCCAACGGCCCCGCAAACCATGACGCTGCAAAATGCTTCCTGCTATGTGCCGTTCACCACGATGTCTTGGAACATGTATGCGACCATCATAGTGCATCAAGTTAAATAGTGACTCGTCAATAAACAAGACCCATGGCCGACCAGCACGCCAATGCTTGTGTTTGAGACTCCATTGCAGCCTGAGGCGTCTCTGGTTGAGTGTAAAAGGAATGCGCCTCAATAAGCTGCTAGGGATCAGTCCTCTGTTAAGCAGACGACGTCGGACTGTACTGGAGGACAAAGCCTGACCTGTGTCAGTGCTCCATTACTGAGTTAACACTGTGAATGTCACTCTGAGGTCTGTCACTGCCATGCCATAGAGGTGTCTGTTACCCGGGAAGTCAGATGATTTTTAGGTCCATTTCCCGGATTTCTGTGCGTTGAAGCCTCATCTGTCCAATAAACAGGGTCGTAGCTACAGGGAGGGCGGTTTCACTCCCAGAATGGTCATTCCAAGGGAGCAATGTCATACTCTGGGGGATGTAAAACATAGATATTGTAACTAACTAGTTAGTAAAATCATGAAATGCATTGATTATGATACGCTTTCCAACATACTAGAAACCATCGCTTAAGTTGTGAGGATAATGGCTGTTGAATAAATCTCGATACTGTGCCCTAACCTTTGATACCATTTCGATGATATTAAACAGAATTGGTTCAGTATACCTCCGGAACAACATGCTAAAGATTTTTTTGAATAGAAGCACTTTTTATCAAGTTATGAGGATAATGACTTTGGAATAAATCTCGCTCCTGTGCCCTGACCTTTGACCCCATTTCGATGATATTAAACAGAATTGGTTCAGTATACCTTCGGAACAACATACTAATGTTTTGTCGCAATCGAAAGATTTTTAGTCAAGTTATGAGGATAATGGCTGTGAAATAAATCTTGCTCCTGTGGCCTAACCTTTGACCTCATTTCGATGATATTCAACATAACCGGTTCAGTATACCTCCGATACAACATACTAAAGTTTTATAGCAATAGAAGCATTTAGCCAAGTTATGAGGATAATGGCTGTCCAATAAATCTCGCTCCTGTGCTCTGACCTTTGACCTTATTTCGATGATATTCAACAGAACCGGTTCCGTATACGTCCGGAACAACATACTAAAGTTTTGTCTTAATCGAAGCTTTTTCATGTAAGTTATGACGCATAGGGGCAATGAGAATGGATCTCGCTCCTATGTCCTGACCTTTGAATACATTTCGCCCATTTTTAATAGGGTTCGTCCCCAGTTGTTTCCTACCGCATACCAAAATTTCATGGAAATCGGACCATTTTTACCCGAGTTATCGCGCGGACAGGCAGACAGACAGGCAGACAGATGGACAAATCTGGAGCATATTCGGTTGGAAAGCGTAAACAAAGAAAGTTATACCCTTCAGTATCTTCTTATTAAAGATTTTGGTTAGTCTCGTACTAACGAAAGTCTTTAAAGTATTATGCAGTTACCTAGGATACAGAGTAACATACCCTATGAGGTGTGAACATCTCATATAGGTGAAGGGAAGTTTCCAAAACAGTTAATGGAGGCATAGAATACAATATGATGACATGTCTAACCTCTATGACATTTCCGAACGTGTCCTTGGGACAGCGGCGGACATATATTTTTGGGGCCATGAAGGTTGAACTGTTATGGGGGTTCCTACAGCAATCAGCAACGAGGTTTGGGTAACCACTGTTATCTTCTTCAATGAGGTTGTCGTGGAACAACCTCATTGCAGAAGATAACAGAAAGTTGCTTTAATTTTAAGGCGCTTGCTGATAATCTTCTATTTTTTACACAATCGTCTACAGTTAAAAGGCCTAGTTTTATCAATAGCCGTCTAAAAAATTAATCATGTGATACACTGTCACTAACCTCTTTATTTTTCAAGCCCTTGGTGCTATAGTTTGTTTCAACTTGTTCCTCAGCGTTGCTGCTGATCTTATAACGCCATACAAATACAAAGACACTACAATTTAATTTTAACCATACAAACTGTAAAATATTGAACAAGTTAGTTGAATCATGCAATGTATTGATTATGATACGCTTTCCAACATACCAGAAATCATTACTCAAGTTATTACTCAAATTATGAGGATAATGGCTGTGGAATAAATCTCGCTCCTGTATGCTGACCATTGACCCCATTTCGATGATATTCAACAGAACCGGTTCAGTATACCTCAGGAATAACACACCAAAGTTTCGTCGCAATAGAAGCATTTTTACGCAAGTTATGAGAATAATGCTTGTGGAATAAATCTTGCTTCTGTGCCATGACGTTTGACCCCATTTCGTTGATATTCAACGGAACCGGTTCACTGTACCTCCGGAACAACATGATAAAGTTTTGTTGCAATCGAAGCATTTTTCACGTAAGTTATGACGCATAAGGGCGATGGAATGAATCCCGCTGCTATCTCCTGACCTTATACCTCATTTCGCCCATTTTCAATGGAATTCGTCCCGATGTGGCCCCCTACCACATACAAAAATTTCATCAAAATCGAACCATTTTTACGCAAATTATGATGTACAAGGGCGATGGAATGGATCCCGCTCCTGTGTCCTGACCTTTGACCCCATTTCGTCCATTTTCAAGAAGGTTTGTCCCCAGGTGGCTCTCTACGACATACTAAAATTTCTTCGAAATCGAACCATTTTTACGCGAGTTATCGTGCGGACGGACAGACAGACAAAACTGGAGCATATAAGCTTCTTCAATCTACGGTTGGAAAGCGTAAAAAACTGAATTCGGGCGGACTAATACAGACATCAGTACCGCTGCCGCCACTGACAACTGACAAATATAGCGCGCGAGGAATGCCGCCCGGCCGTAGTCTTCTGTTTCAGATCAAGCTAGATGCACTCTACAGTCCGTTGCCAACTGCTGAACACAATACTATTATTCTGTATTATATTACATTTTGTCATTAATATTATTAGTATTATTACTTAAAAACACCTTCTCATACAGTAGACCCAAAATTTTGAGCAATGTGGACTAAAGTCGCTTCATGTAAATGACTAAAGTCCCTCGGGAATTCAGGGTCCTAAATCTTAAGCTTCATTAGTTTATAGTAAATCCGCTTCTGCTTTGGGATGGAGAACTAATTGATCATCTGTGCTCTGTCGCAGAAAGTTCTCTGAGCGCTTAACCTTGAACGGAATTTTTCCAAGTCCTACGCCTAAAGCGTCTTCTTATTGTTACGTTCACTATCCGATACTCATTATTTCTACGCTGGTTTGTTTTTCGTTCTGCATTTCTGTGGAGTGTCAGCGTTCATGTGATGTTTACGTTTTATTTGGTATTTAGAACGTGTGGTTCTTGGGTATTTACCTAGTTTTTACATTTTAATAAAATTATGTCAAAAAACCTGAAATGCGATTTTTAAACGATCATAATACTTTTTCTTAACGGCGATGTGTGAGTAAGCAAAAACTACGTAGAGTGGAACTCGAAGGGACGTAATTTTGAAGTCGAAGGGGCGTAATTTTGAACCCGAATGGGCGTAATTTCAAGTCTTGCCCTCCCAGATAAGAAAAACTTGTTACAGTCCTGCCATTGATGCCACGTCCGCATCACTGTACTTGCGTTACGTCTTTCATACCAATGGCAATTTCGCGGTAGGAAAATCCAACATCTGTCATCCCAACAATCCTTGCTCGCTCAAAGTTCGTTTGATGTATCTAATACGACCTTCTTCAGAGACACAGCATAGTGAGGCACAAGAAAACCCCTTTCGATTCAATGTCGGCTATTCACTGATTACAGCATCAGATCAGATTAGATCATATAACGTAATGCCGCTTGCTGTAGAGCTAAAACTAAACTTATTGTTGTTGATTGTATGGGGGTGATTTTAGGAAGGGAGTGTCTGACCCCAGGTCTTAAGCAACCATTAGAAATAGGAAGCTAGGAGATTTGGGCTAGAGTTCCCGATAGGAAAGTGATACGGAAGCAAGGCAGAAAGGGAGAGGAAGACGCCCTTATTTATTACCGGGGGCCAGTACCCAGGGCCCGACGGCTTAACGTGCCCATCCGACGCTCGGCGGATATTTAGTGGTTCGAGCGTTCGTACCTGCCTGGGATCGAACCCGAGGCCTTCTCCGTGGCATCCAAGAACGTGAAATTTTCATTAAAAAGTGAAATTCCAATAATGTGTGTTACAATGCGAGAAATTAACACCGCTTGCTGTAGAGATATGCCTTGCCATTCTCATTATACAGCTATAACTTATTGTTGTTGATTGTATGGGGGTGACTTTACGATTGCTCACATCAGAGTGGGAGAAATCTTACCCTTCTGAATTTACACTACCTTACCATAAATATCTGTACACCTGCATGCCTACAAATAATCCTTATTCAGAGAAAACTTTATACTGTGTGCTGAAAATGTTGGTGCTTATGAGGGCTCCATGTCTCGGTGGAATAATCCCGTTTTTGTTTTGTAATATGTTCCACCATTCCGCTTTCAAAGAAGTGACCAGTTCAGATTCGTTTGTTGGGCGACCTCTTTTTCCACGTACCCGGTGCTCTAATTCATCTCAGAGATTTTCTATAGGGTTCAGAGCAGGACTCTGGACTGGCCTGCACAACGTTTCGACGTCCATGAATCTGGAACAACGTTAACAGTATAACATGGTGCGTTGTCCTTCTGATAATGCTTTCCTTAAAGTACTGCCACAACGTTAGTTGTACACAATTGTCCAGAAGATCAAGATAGAACTCAGAATTCATGGTTTTGTCCAAAATGACTATTGGATACAAGCCGAACCACGAAAAAAAAATGCCATCCCGCTACTTCCGTTAAAATGCATTGTTTAGACGATACAGTCCAGAAGGTATCTTTCTCCATAGCTAAGAACGACCGGCGCATGTCATCGGAGTCATGCCGGCGCAATATGCGTCATGTAGCTTCAAGGTGGGGTTCATCCTTTCGATGAAACTAGCCCTGATACTGCCTGCGGTAAGCTTGCCGGAATTAACGTTTCTTTTACGCTCATCAAGCCTGACAGCAAAAGATCTCTTGGTCATGCCAATGTCGATCTTGGAACCATCAGAGTACAATAAAAGGTATGGAGTAGATCCCTACACACTCATGAAGGACTGGCTTAGGATTATGGAAGGTGACAGTATCAGCAATGTATCTAGGTGATCTTCTTCACACAAGATCGACCAGTGCCATGTTACCATGTTACCATGTATCTAGGTGATTTTCCACACCCAAGAACGTCCGGCCCCATGCTGGTGCAATAGGCGCCATGCTATTTCACGGTAGGATTCATCCTTTGGATGAAACTTGTCTTGATATTGCCTGCGGTAAGCTTACCAGATTTAACGTTTCTCTTACGCTCCTCATGCCTGATAACAAAAGATCTCTTGGTTATGTCAAAGTTGAGCTTCTTGGAGTCATCAGAGTACAATAATGGTATAGAATAGATCCCGACACACTCTTTGGATTATGGGAGGTGTCAATATCAGCAATGTATCTAGGTGGTCTTCTTCACAAGTCATAGTCGAACGTCTTTAGGGCTTTTCAAAACCGGAACAGCAATCCTGGTATATATGGAATTGATGCAATGCACCGAGGAACAGATTCAGTAGTAAGTCCATAACCAGCATTACAGCTTATGCCTTTGATTTTTTTCAATAACTCTACCGGCTCGATTTCGTTCATAATCATAAACTCAGGAAACGGCAAGACCATTGAAATTTTCAATCTCGGCTTTTCTAGCGTCATCATTGAAAAATTAGAGAAATACACGGATGGCGAGAGTTCTGATGAAAGATTATTTGCAAATATTAGGGCGAAATGACCTTGGGTACTTGATTTGCCATCCGACCTTGGGTACTTGATTTGCCATCCGACCTTGGATGCTTGATTTTGCCATACGATGCTTGATTTACCATCCGACCTTGGATGTTTCATTTTGCCATACGATGCTTGACTTGCCATCCGACCTTGGATGTTTCATTTTGCCATACGATGCTTGACTTGCCATCCGACCTTGGATGTTTCATTTTGCCATACGATGCTCGACTTGCCATCCGACGTTGGGCGCTTGATTTTTCCATACGATGCTTGATTTTTCATCCGACCTTGGATGTTTCATTTTGCCATACGATGCTTGACTTGCCATCCGACGTTGGGCGCTTGATTTTTCCATACGATGCTTGACTTGCCGTCCAACTTTGGGTGCTTGATTTGGCCATACGATGCTTGACTCGCCATCCGACGTTGGGTGCTTGATTTTTCCATACGATGCTTGACTTGCCATCCGACATTGGGTGCTTGATTTTGTCGTTTAAGGATGAGAGGAGTACGTGCCCCTCTCAACTTCCGGCTTTCGTTTGTTACCCAACATGTTATGCTCCCCTAACTTTTTAAATTAAAGCCCATTATTTCTAGAATTAAAATTAAAATTCATAATGATTGAGAACTACATTTTAAAGCACGAATTGTATCGTTGGAAGGTTATTTTTGTCTTCATACCGATGCGTGTAATGTAATCGCATGGGAACGGGATTTACTGAAAGTCGTGCGTGCACAGGAGACAGGGCGTGGTCCGAGCTCTAAGCGTTTTCCGTTCGCCTTTGTACCCTTCCTATTCCTTCTCCCTCGCATCGGACGTTTCATGCAATCCGCAGACCCAGAGTCACCCTCCTATTTTATTTATGATATATCATATAATAAAATATAATATATAAGTAACGACTGCGCAGGAAGGAGATGCGGTGTTAGTGGGAAGATAAGTATATAAAGTTGAGACGTTCTATCGTGTTATCAGCTCAAACTCGATACACAATGAGCTCTACCACCTCCGTGGACTTCTTTTTTTATTGGAGGTTTAACAACCACCGTGAGCAACTCAATGGGCTATAAGCAGTCGCCCGTCTCTAATTTAGGGTCACTGGTTCCAGGGAAGGGAGAGAGCCAGTGCCTTAAGACAAACACAACATCCATGCCTCACCGGGATTCGAACCCGGACCCCTTTCGGACGAATGATCAGAGGCCATCGCTTAGACCACTGCGCCACCGGGGCGGCCCTCCGTGGACTAGCAGCTGGGTTTCGTTTCTGTGCACTACACGGTAAATAGAAACTTTCTGCGACTAGCATTCAATGCCTTCAACACTGTCGTTGAGTGACAGTGTAAATTTGAGCAAACACTTCCGCATCTGATACAGTGTCAGGTACAAGTAGCACTTGCTGCTGAATCCATGAAAAGGACGCCTCCACCTGCACCTCTTCTCTTTAATCAGATGATCGAACATATGCTGATGTGACAAGATGATCATCCCTTTCAACTGCCACCACACCTCAGTATTCCCCAGCACCAGCTCTTACACGCTCAGTACCAGTTGTTGCACTATCTCCATCAGTTATTGATCATTAGCATATATCCCAGACTACAGGCTTGTTCTCCGCAGATCCATGACTTCAGAGGAGAGTCCCAAGTCTCCAGTGATCGTTTCCTTTCAGGAAAAGCCAGCAACTTGTAATTAGAGGTTTGCCCCACCCCAGCCCTCTTGGGCGAAGGTGAAGGAAATTCCTCCTTGAAAGCCGGGAGAGCACCATTTCATCCACCTTATTCTCAAAGGTCTTCCTCTATTAGCCACTAATGAGGAATGCCTTCCTTCCGTCTGGTAAAAAAAGGAATAGCCTGCGAAAGGGCCTATTGTCTCAAACACCTAGTCGCCCAAGACTTCTCGTCAGTTGGACTGAAAAGCAATGGAGTTCACTACTCTTCACAGATGAATCCAGAATCACTTTGCAGAGAGGTTTCAGTCGTGCTCTGGTCTGGAGAGAACGAAGAAAACGCTATCATCTTTCTGCGACCTGTGAAAGGGGCACTTATGGAGGTCGCAGCATGCTGGTTTGGTAACTCGTTAGATGGACTCACAAATATTTACGTGCTTCCAAGAAGGACCATGAATGCACGGTGCTATAAGAGTCCTGGACCCCTATGTTTGGTCTTGTGCAGATTACATAGGAGATACATTTCTCCTACAAGACGATAACGCTTGTCCACACCGAGCGAGGCTGGTAGAAAAATATCTTTAAGAGGAGACCATTGCCCATATGGACTGGCCAGCTAGGTTTCCGAAACTTAATCCGAACGAGTATGTCTGGAATACTCTAGGGAGAGGCATTACTGTCCTCAACTCCCTCTACAAGACCTGGAGGGGCTTAAATAAGCTTCGTACGAACAGTAGTCGTTGCTACCTACTGTGATCCTAGGCACCATCATCAACAGCATGAAACATCACTGTGAGGCCTGCATTGCTGTGAGTGGAGACAATACTCCCTATTGAGATACTTTGGCTATTTCATTTTGACACCTTAGTTTTCACCTGGTTGTGTATGTGATTTTTTTTTTCGGAGTGAAGGGTTTGTTCCAAAGTTTTAAGGCCTTTCTCTGTGTACGATATGATAAAAGTTTTTACCGAATTTCGTAACATTTCGTCATATTTTTTAGTAATCGAGATTTTTCTGTTTTTTCCTTAATTTATGGGAACCAGTGTGGATATACAGGGTGTACGAATAATGACTGTGCACTGAATGTACGAATTGCAGTAATGTAACAATAAAGTAATTTTAAATGGAATTACAGTAGAAATGACCCTCCACGTGGAGGTGCCAGATCTCATTGTGAGCGAAGGTCATCCCCGAGCGTTTGGTCGACGGAGGCAGACGTGTCGATTGATCACTCGTTTCAGCATAAGGACAATGAGGTTGACGGTTGAACAGAAAGCGTTTTTCTGGAACATGTCTTTCCCCCTGACGACAAAAACAGTTTTAACTTTTTCCTGTGGGGAAGCACTGGAGGGGAAGGTGTACGCAGGTAATACGCATACACATCAAGAGCTACACGCTGCAATAACGACCCACATTCAACAAATCACACCACATACTCTGAAAAAGGTCTTCACCAACATGCAGAAGCCTGTGCAGGCATATCTGGACGTCGGTGGGTCCCATTTCCAACACCTCCTGTATTTCGATAGAATATTTAAAGTAAACAGAATACAAATTCTGAATATGCATGTAACACTTACTGGTCGTCCATGTAACACCTCTCAGAGAACTTGAAAAATTCATCGCCCTGGATCGGAAATCGAACCCGCATCCCCCGATTTCCGTTCGAGTATGATAACCCTTACACCACCCAGGACAGTGAAGTTCCGATCAACTGAGACTAAGCTAACTTAGCTTCGAAATCTGAACATCCTTAAAATTTTTGCTATTCGAAGCATCGTTGCTTCCTCACAGCATTTTGACCCATCTCCCATCCAGAAACGTATGTAGATCGGTAATCAGCAGTACCACAGATAAATCAATAAAGGAATTTTCTGGGAGGTGTTACAGGGATGACCAGTAAGAGTTACAAGCAAATTCAGAATTTATATTCCGTTTGTTTGAATATTCTATGGATTTCCCATGTATTATGAGGAATATTTCTCAATTCATTGATTTAACTAGTTCTTCAAGGTAAGCGTTACTTTCAGTGCACAGTTATTTTTCGGACACCCTGAACATACATTATCTACCAACAAGTAATTGGACACCTGTGATAGCAAAGGAAAACGAAGTTTGTTCACCTTCAATAGTTGGAGGAGCCTCCAAGAGCGGCGATTACAGCTGCGACCCTCAGGGACATACTCTCAACCAGGCGTTGTACGACGGCTAGCGGTATTTTCTTCCACTCGGCTTGGAGAAGACAGGTTAGTTCCTTCACCGATTTCGGACGGTGGAGCCAGCCCTTAAGTCGACGCTCCAACTCGTCCCAGAGGTGCTCGATAAGGTTAAGGTCCGGGCTCTGCGCAGGCCAGTCCATTAGATTAACTCAATTGTCACCATACCAAGCCATGGTGGACCTAGCAACATGACAGGTGGCATTGTCATCCTGAAAGTAACATGGGTCCACCCCATACACCTGCCACAACGTAGGAAGCGCATGGTCATCCAAAATGGTGCAGTAGGTCTCGGCGTTGAGTCTACCAGGTATTGCGACCCAAGGGTCCCGTCCCATACCAGGAGAAACACCCCCATAGTATAATTCCACCGCCGCCGAACTTCATAGTTGGCACAATACATTCCGGCAAAAGGCGTTCTCCAGGCAGACGCCAAACCCGGTCCCTGCCATCCGAACGGTAGAAGGTGAACCTTGATTCGTCGCTCCAGAGAACTTGTATCCACTGTTCAACGGTCCACTGTCGACGTTCATGGCACCACGTTAGCCGAGCAGCGCTATTGGACTTGGTGAACAAAGGCTTGTGGGTGGCAGCACGTCCATGATAACCGAGCAGATGGGCTTCCTTACGGATGATATTCTTCGAAAGAACACTCCCGGATGCCTATTGAAACTCCTCGCGGATGTGGCCCATCGTTTGGGTACTGTTCTTCCGAATTTCTCTGGCCAGCACCCGTCGGTCTCTAACTCCCAGTTTTGTGGGTCTGCCGGGTCGGGCACATTCGGACAGTCACCTCTGATCTTCCACTTGCCAATCACGTAAGCCACTGTCGATTTTGGGTACTTCAACTCGCTGGATATTTCACGTATGGATCGGCCATTTCTGTGATACCCGACGATTACACATTTCTCGAAATCAGAGAGCTCCGAACTGCGTGGCATCTTGCATGCGACTGGTTGCGTTGTTGTTTCTCACACGATATTTAACGGCGGCGGCCTGGACGTGTATCAGGACCGCAGATATTGTCGACTGCAGGGGTGTCCAATTACTTGTTGGTAGATAGTGTATATATATAAATATATATACCATAGAATGGTAAGATGTAAGATGCACCTCAAGGCTAAACTCGAGCGTGGCAAGCTCATAAAACAAACAAAGTGCATTGACGCGACCAACCTTAAAAAGCAGCATAATATCTTCAAATTAGAACTGAGGAACAGATTCTCTATTCTAGAAGGTCTAACATTATAAAAAGTGGACATCTCTGAAGTTAACAGAAAAGTAACCATAGCTCTTGTGGAAACAGCAACAAAATTAGCTGGGTCTAAGAACAAGTTGAATGTGAACAAATTATCAGGAAAAACCAAAAGGTTGCTCCAAAAAAGAAGAGAGATGAGGACAACTAAAGAAGATGTGACTTCCAAAGTGGAATATATAGAGCTATGCAAGACAGTAAGAAAAAGTATCACTGAAGACGTAAGGAAATTCAACTGTGAGCTAGTGAGGAAATCAATTGAAAACAACCAAAGCCTAAAGATAGCAAAGGGACATCTCAGTAAGGGAAGAAAACAGATTATGGCACTGAGAAAAGAAGATGGTTCTGTAACAAGAAATAGAGGCGAAATTTTGACAAGAGTGAAACATTTCTACTCCAAATGACATGAAAGAGATGATGCATGTACTTCAGACATCATGAAAGGTACCAGTACCAGAGTTCTTCCAGTCCTCTCAGCAGAAGTTCCGCATGCAATCAAGAACATGAAGCGGGGAAAAGCTCCAGTAGAAGATTGAATTACTGTAGACATCATACAAGAAGCAAATGGAGAAATTGAAACAGTACTCGCCCAAGTTTTCACTCGATGCCTTAATGAAGGGAAGATTCCTGAGGATTGGAACAACGCTAGAATGATCCTGCTACATAAAAAAGGTGACACTGAGAATCTCAGGAACTACAGACCTATCAGCATCCTATCAGTGGTTTATAAAATCTTCACTATAGTTCTGTCACACCGCTTGAAGTTAACACTGGACATGGCTCAACCGAGAGGACAAGCTGGATTCAGGAGTGGCTACAGTACTATAGTTCATATTCACGTACTGAGAGAACTAATTGAAAGAGCGAGGGAATATGAACTTCCATTATGCATTGCTTTTATCGATTATGAAAAGGCCTTTGATTCGGTGAAACCATCAGCAGTTACAATGGCTTTGAAATGCTGCGGTATTGAAGATGCATACATTAATATTATTAATAACATCTATGAAAATGCAAGTGCAAAGATTCGGCTGTTTGAGAATGCACCACACATAAAAGTTGGAAAGGGAGTGAGACAAGGTGACACCATATCTCCAAAGCTCTTTAATGCCACATTGGAAAATGCCTGTTAATCACTGAACTGGGAAGACAAAGGGATAATGATTAATGGAGATTATTTAACTCACCTTCGTTTTGCTGATGACGTAGTCATTTTTGCAACTATCCCATCAGAGCTGCAGAGTATGATCCAGGAACTTGCTGACAAAAGTAAAGAATTGGGATTAAAAACAAACTTTCAGAAGACAAAAGTGATGTACAATGCTTTTACATGAAATGAAGATTTCTTGATTGATGGAAAAAAGCTGGAGATAACAGATGCGTACATTATCTTCGACAGCAGATATCAAATGAGGGTCACATTGATGAAGAAATTAATCGGCGTATAAAACTTGCGTGGGGAGCTTTTGGAAGAAATAACATAATTTTCAAGAGCAATATGTCATTATGTCTTAAAAGAAACGTGTTTGATCAATGCATCCTTCCAGTGCTTTCGTATGGTGCAGAGACGTGGACCTTAACTAAAAGAGACATACAAAGACTGCAGACAACTCAAAGAGGCATGGAGAGGCGCATGCTTGGTGTAACCAGGAGAGATAAGAAGAGGAACGCGTGGATCAGAAAAAGGACAAGAGTGGAAGACATCATGATCAGAGTAAAATCCCTGAAATGGCAATGGGCTGGACATACTGCCAGAAGAACAGACCATCGACGGACAGTCGAAATTTTGGATTGGATTCCAAGGGACAGGAAAAGACCCAGAAGAAGACCACATGGGAGATGGGTGGATGAAATTCGAAAGCATGCGTGAGTGACATGGAGGAGACTGGCACAACACAGACCGTTGTGGAAGAGTCTTGTAGGGAGCTTCGTACAGCAGTGGATTGATAATGGTTGACAATGATGGTGATGAGCAGCAGAACTGTAAAGCAGCAGAACTCCGTTCCGGGAGCGATGCGACATCAAGAAAAAGGGAGCATTTAACCTGAATAAAGCATTTCGCATTGCATTATACATTTCAAATAATGGCGCCGTCTTGTTTGAATTGTTCATCTGTGAATAAAGAAAAATGGCTTTGATTTCAGCTAAATGTGAGAATTTCATCTTAAAGTTTAATAACGAAATATCCTCATATAGTTTTCCATCTACTGCTATTGGGTTCGTGCATACTAAATTTTTATGACATCCACTTATACTTTGGGTTCCGACAGCGAATAATTACCATTCCTACTACTGTATGTGTGTATGTATGTACACTATATTGACAAAAGTCACCAGACACCCCTTCAAAAGCAAGTGAACGGATCCGCTGCGTTTGCTAAGATGCGCGGTACAGCTGCAAACGGTATGAAAAGAAGCCTGCAGCTGACCGTGATCATATCGCACTGTGAGGTTGAGTGAAAATGTCGCTGCGGGAGAGAACTGACTTAGAGAAAGGAAAGATTGTTCGGTGTTATATTAGGGGCTGTCCGTAAGAGAAACCGAAAGTGCGTTTAAACATACTCAAGTCAACTGATTTGGATGTATTGAATAAGTGGAAGACACATGGCGTGCCTGAAGCAGAAAAACGTACCGACAGAACAAAGAAAATCAGTGATAAAGGACGTCGAAGCCTCAGGAGAGTCGTTACAGCTAATCGACGTAGTTACTGCACAAGATCTCAGTGTACAGGTGAGTAAAAGTGCTGGAACCTCGGTATGTACACGTACCATTCGCAGAGAACTTCATTCCATGGTTTCCGTGGTCGTGCGGCTGCTCATAAGCTTTTCATCTCAACTCGGAACGCTACTCGTCGTTTAGCATGCTGTAAAGAACATTTACCGGAGAACGTAGATCAATGGAAATGGGTCCTATGGACTGATGAATCCAGATACACGATCCATCAGTCTGATGGCCGTGAGTGGGTATGGCGGCAGCCGAGGCAACGCTATTTACCACAGTGTACTGTTCCTACGGTCAAGTTTGGAGTTGGCAGTGTACTGGTGTGGAAGAGAGGTGTTTTTCCTGATACGGTCCCTGCCCATTGGTCATTGTGGACAAACCTGTTAACCAGCACGTCTACCTCGATATTCTGGACAATTACGTCCTACCGACTCTTAGGCAATACTACGGAACCGATCCTTGTTGGTACCAGCAGGATAATGCACCGAACCATACAGCAAGGTTTCAAAATCGCTTTATTATTATTCATCAAAAGAAAACATAAGAGGGAGACGTACAGCGTTGGGCGTCTCACTGGGAAATAATACAAACTGTTAAAAAGGACTGTTACGGCGTGGTTTGACGATAATTCCGTATCATGTGTGGACTGTCCAGCACAGATGCCTGATCTTAATCCCATAGAGCATCTATGGGATGAATTAGAGCGCCGCATGGACGTGCATACCTATCGCTGTGTTCCAAAACTTTGTCGAAAGCATGTTTCTGTACATGCGTGCATTAAGGACAAAGGTGGACCGATACCGTACTAGTGTATGTTAATAAATGCTATGTGGTGTTTATATTCTAGATGTCCGGTGACTTTTGTCAGTATAGTGTATGTATGTATGTATGTATGTATGTATGTATGTATGTATGTATGTACAGATGCATGTATGTATGTATGTATGTATGTATGTACAGATGCATGTATGTATGTATGTATGTATGTATGTATGTATATTCGAATTCCTCTAATCTAGAGATATTTCTACTAGAGATGGAGAAATTGCGAATTTGATACTATAAGCATGCATTTTTTAAAAAGGAAGTGCTCAAATGAAAGAAAGAAGAGAAAGGATTCTGCCTCATGTGAACGGGACGTTATGTCACAAATGAAAGCATAAATTTATTTTAGAAAATTATGTTGTGTAAACGTTTTCTCAGATGTCTTCTCTGCGCACGTTGATCTGATTGACGAAAAAAAAAAAAAGATATGCCGTAATTAAAAAAAATCGAAAACAATGTGTTGTTGCGATTTGTGTTACAAACAATGTGCTAGCAACAAACGCACGTTGCAAACCAAAGAAATCCGTTCGGCTCTTTTTCTCCAAAGAGATAGAGCGACAAGATCTCGTGTTCGACCAATGAGAAGTGGGCCCGATACCCGCTGTGCCACTTCTGCGGAACGCATGCTCAGAGGGGAACAACAGCATGTCCGTCAGCAGTGTTTGAATACAGCCAGTCGCAAAACAGCGTGGGATTACGGAGCTCGAGAAAGGGAGAGAGAGATAAAGAGAGAGAGAGTTGCAGAGTTTCGCGATTTAAAGGGGTTTTCCTCGCGTCAAGTTGTTTCGTGTTGGCGGAACTGGATGTAGTCTTCGCAGGTTACTGTGCTGTTTGTTTTTATTTGTTGTGTATGCTAAGATTCGTTTGTGGACGAACTTTGGATTACTGAATGGAAGAGGCAGTTTAGCGGCAGTGGCCTCTGCTTTTCGTAAGTTTTTCTTTTTTAATTTGTTATTTATATCATCTGTTGCTTTCACTAACTAAATAATTTCCAGAAAAATGAAAGAAATCCCTTTGAATTTGATGTCACCGTAGCTACAGTAGCTTTTTTAAGATCAGCAAAAATCGACTATAAATTCATTTTTTATAGTCATTTTCTTTTATGTATAGCATCTAGGTGAAGCGAAACGTTCACAAATAGTAACAATTAAATGAATAAAGTATGTTTCCATCAAACTAATTAGTTTATTTTTAACATTTTAGTGCATTTTGTAGTGCAAATAACAAAAGACTTTATTCGCAAGTTCATTTTTAGGCTCTTTATTTCAAGTGTAGTTTTTAGGTGACAGAGCAATTAAGAATTATTAGATTTAATATTAGGGAAACAAAGGTATCAACAGAAAGATTTGAAAGTGTGCGATAGTAGAAAAAACAAACAAACAAGGAAATAAATTGTTGGAATCTTACAATTAGTGGCAATTTTCATAAAAGTGTGATGAGTACAGACTAAATATTGATAAATTACATCTGTCAGTGAGATACTTGGGCCGCGGGTGGCCTAGTGGGCAACGTTCGTGACTGCCGCGGGAAGGACCTCAGGTTCGATCCCAGGCAGGTACGAACGCTCGATCCACTGAATATCCGCCGTGCGTCGGATGGGCAGGTTAAGCCGTCGGACCCCGGGTACTGTCCCCGGTAATAAAAAAGGGCATCTTTCTACTTCGCTTCCGTGTCACTTTCCTATCGGGCACTATAGCCCAAATCTCCTAGCTTCCTATTTCTAAGGGTTCTTTAAGACCTGGGGTCAGGCACTCCCTTCCTAAAATCCTCTACATATGAAATACAGTGAGATACCAACAGAAGAACGAAGGAAATATCTTTTACAAAAATGATATTTTTCATTTTTGATATAAATAATCATTTTATACCAACTCAATAATATTTTCTGTTATTGTTTGTTCCAAATGAAGTTGAAAGAAACCGTATCAGAAAATAATGTTGAGTTGAAAGGAACTCAAGAGCAAACGATGCTAATGATAATAATAATAGAATTTAAATCTCAATAAAGAAAGATGATAATAGTAATGGGGATAAAGCAATCAATGAAGCGTGTTTCAGAAAAATAATTATCGTTCCGAATTTTAAAATTCATATGGTGATGTACAAAATAATTTGCGTTACTCATTCAGTTTATTAAATTAATTTTATTTATTTGGTTAATTTAATTAACTGATTTACGTAAATAAATAAAATTACATTTAATCATATTATTTATTTTAAATAAATTATTTACTTTATTTCTTTTTAATTTCACTTCATGCAATTATGTTTTTCGCTTTAATGTGATTTATTTTCCGTTCCGTCGGTTTGCTCTCAAACTTCAAAACGACTTCAGAATTAGGAAAACTATTTGAAGAAAAGAAAAAGAAACTATCGTTAAAATTCAGTACCGCAATACAATGCTAAAATCTGAAAAGCGAAAGTGAAATTTTTGCTGAATCAACCTTCGGGATCGTTTTGCTGGACATTCAGTGTTCAAAACAAGTTGGAAACCGCAACAACAACAAATCAGTTTGACAGGTGAACGAATGAGGACCTTTTTTTTTTACTAAAGTAATGATGAGTTCATTTTTATAAATACACCTTGACAGCTAATGTAATAGCTTAATTAAGAGAAGAAACTCCTTAAGTGTTGTTGAAAGGGGCACTCGTTACTTCAAAGAACTGATGATTCCTGGGTCAACTGTGTTAACCTCTGACGGATGATAGTATTATTTTGAGTTCCATTAGCTTTTAAAGATCCTGCTCAGAAAACTGTGTGTTAATTTTCTGATTAAAATCTTTAAAGGAAAATATAAAAGGAAAGAACGACATGTATCTTACAGCTTGCGTTCCTGGAATTGTGGTGATTTGATAGTTTCGGATAAAGTCAGCCTCCATAAATCCAGTCTATGATTTGGATATGCGAGCGATTCAGTTCAGTTCGATTAAAGTCTATGAAAAGGGCACAGGTGAGAATAGAAATGTAGAAGTAAGCACGATTTTGTAATATGGCTTTTTGTAGCCTGGTTCGAGCGATTAGATGATTAACCTCTAACGTGGCAAAGAGACGTTGGAATCGTGAATGAGGCAGTAGGAATTTTTCTCTTCAATTTTTTTCTCCTATTGTGTGTGTGTGTGGGGGGGGGGGGAGGTTGTAGGTGGTTGGGCGTTAAGATTTTATCTAGATGCTCTTTCTTCACTCCCCCTGGTCAACTAACACCAGACTAGGGGTCAACGCTTCCAAAAATAAATTGTAGAGTAAAAAAATAAATATAAGAAAAATTACGTCAAACTCTCTGACTTAATTAGTAGATACTTTAGCAAATGTCTCAAAACTGCTACTACGCTAAAGGTATTTCAAATTTTTAAGTTTGTTTCTTAAACTGTAAAGTAACTAGAGTTCTAATAAAATAAATTGAACATGACACCAATTACTGGAATTCTTTTTTATTTAGACAGCTGAAATGTATGACTCAACATGTTAAAATAATAGGGCTTCTTGAAGAACAGCTGTGGCGTTAAGCAATACCTTTTTATGCAACGCAATGGAAAATAATGGAAGTAATTTCAGTCAAAGATAATTTCCATTATTTATTTATCCGAATTTCGTGGCTCAAGGTCCATGATTGGCCAAAGGACTCCACAACACAATATATATTTACGAGAAGATCAGTTCGGGCCGTGGGGGTTCCAGCCTCCGATCAACTAGAGAACCAGCTTATCCCTGAGGTAAGAGAATTTTATTTTCTAGAATAGACTGAAAAATGGAATGCAAATTTGCGTCCCCTGGCGAGAAAGTTGCGCACCTTGTCACTAGAAAATGTAGGCAAAACATTCGGTGTAAAGAACAGAATCCCGCGAAGAAAAAAAATGACCATCATGAAGCACAAATAATCAGTAAAATGTTAAATACGCTTACGCCTCCAAATGAAAAACTGTGCTTTATTTCAAGTGAAAAATGCTCTAGAAATGTAATGATCTGGTGAATGGCATCCGGTTCAGAAATCATTCTTATAGGTCGAAATTTTTACAACTGGAGGATGCAAATGGAAAATTACACTTGCTCCTCCTGGCGCTACGGCTGCGTATTGTGGAAAAGAGGAGAATACTCACGGAATATTTTCTACGATAGAAACTATCCAGCGCAAAGAGAATTTCGAAAATCGGGTTTATCGAACTAGGGATAGAGATGAAAAAATGTAAAAATATATAGATTTCCTTCGCATCTTTACTTTGCATTTCTGCTCCGGTGACGCAGTGGATTTTGGACGTTCGTCCTAGTGAACCCGGGACAGAGTCCCGGATGAGGCATGGGTGGTGTGTTTGTCTGACTGCACTGGCTCTCTCCCTTCCTTGGAACCAGTGCAGTGGCGTAACTACCACCCCCGCAGCCCCGCAGCTGCGGGTGTCGCAGACAACGAAGGGGCGTATGCGCTGCCGGGGAATCCCACTGTGGCGCGAAACCACAGTGGGATTCCCCGTGGAGGATGTGGGAAAACAGTCAGTTACCTAGGATTACGTGCACAACAGGCGTCAACATTTATCCATTGCAGCTGCATATTTGCCATGTGTAAGAGGGTGATTTCTTCAAGTGATTTATTTTAGTTTTGGATAAAGCAATTACACGTATTGTCAAATCTATTACTTAAAAAGTTAAAACTACTGGGCTCTAGGCACCACCATTACTTTTGCAGACACTCTCCCTGACTTCCTAACCCCCCTTCCCTCCCCCAACCACCACACACACGCACCGCGAAAAATGCATCCTGCCTTGTGATCGAAATCCTGGGAAAATTCGCTGGGGGGGGGGGGGGGGCGCATCTCTAAAGATTTCTCTCCACTGAACCACTGGTCCCAAATTCCGGACGCACGACTGTTTATAGAGCACTGAGTTCCTCACGGTGGTTGTTAAACCTCAAAACAACAACAGCAACAACAACAACAAAATAACTTTGCATTATTTGAAGTAGAAAATATGCGCAACATATAATCATTATAGTGAGAGGTATCCAATAAAAAAACAATTTTTAATTAGATTTTTAGATTCAGTCGTATGAGATAAAAAAAATAATCAAGTTCAATAGCCATACGCATTGGTTCCCCTTAAATACAAGATTGTGCATTGGGAAAAAAAATGTCTGGACCACCATTCTAACAGTTCAAGAAATAATTTTTCAAATACGACTCATAAGTACAGAGATATGGTGTCCACAGATGGGTGGACGTGCTAGAAGTTGAACGCACTTTGTGTATCAGAAGGCTTGCTGAAATGTCACAAAATCAGCGGCGTGACAATCGCATAACAATTACAATATAGAATTTTTGAGAGTAATTTAGCATTATATCTTAAAAGAAAGGCGTTTAATCAATGCGTCCTTCTAGTTCTTACTTATGGATTAGAGATACGTACCTTAGCTAAAAAAGACATACGGAGGTTGAGGACAACTCAAAGAAGCATAGAGAGATGTATGCTTGGTGCAACCAAGAAAGATAGGAAAACTATCTTCTTTCATTGGTTTTACGACAATAACATTCATTATTAATCCACCTACCTAAGTTCTTCTCAATGTCAGGAATTAGTAAACCTTATTGTTTGTTTTTCTGATTTAATTCCACTTACAAGGGAAGCCTTTCAACTGTCACTCCCCAAAATTGAAGAAACTTGGCTAGGGGATAGTACTAAGGGCAAAAACCAATGGGTGTATTTCCCTTTTGGCTCAAATGAACTGACAAAGGAGAGCGAGTGGTCTGAAAATGGCCTTAGAGCACAAGTGGGAAAAATCATCTAACATCAATTGAGATGTATATCATTCATTACTCAAAACAATAAAAACCTCTATGCACATTTTTCTTCATCTGAGAAGCAAATCCCAATTCCTTAATGGCTATAAGCAAAGCGCGAGAATTAACACGGAATTATAGAAATGAATGTTGCAAAACTAAAGCACTTTACACAAAATAATAAAATGTTAAAAAACGTGCTTTAAGTCCGATAAGCAACATAGTTCTGCATAGATGTAATAGTAATCAACTCTGCTCCATTGTTCAATCTATCGGAGTAACACTTCAAAAAGGCTAGGACTCGGTTGCAGGTCGAAGTATGTACGTAGTATAGTACTAGTCCAATGCAGCTCCATTGTCCTATTGTAACGTACCAGGAGATGTGACGTACCTGCCAGAAGGACGCACACGACATAAAGGCAGATAGGAATCAGAATAAAACGTCCGCGTAGCTCAATTGGTAGAGTGACTTATTCCGGAATGAGGGGATCCGGGTTCGAATCCTGGCGTGGACAGAAATGACGGAGAAATTTACTTCGTTATACCAGTGGCGGCTCGTGGTGTAAAATGCTGGTGAGGCGAACGGTCTTGATGTAAATGTAAAACAGTAAAACATATGTTATTGAAAAATATATAAATTCGTATAACGTTATACGAACATATATATATATCAGTGGCGTAGCCGGGGGGGGGGGGTGTCGTGGTTTGCACCCCCCTAAGTAGGCGAGACAGTTAGCTTTTCTAAGTACGTTTTATAGATAATTTCCCTATTTAAATTCATTGATTTTTACATAACTTACAATGTAATACAAATAAATTACATTGATACATAATATCAATGTAATTTCTTGATAATAGAAGAGAAAGTAAAGCAAAGCGGCCAAAGAAGTTGCTTTATTAAATGTTTATTAAAACAACTATAATTTATTGCATTTTCTTCATTTTATTAAATTAGCTTCGCTTTGTATTAATGTTCAAGATGTGCGTACGAACCAATAGAAAAATATTTGTCGAAGCGCCCCCCCCCCCCAAATTGTTACATGTACTTATACACAGTTATACAGCAGAAGTGCAGAACCACCCCCCCCCCCCCTCAAAAAGTTTCATATCAAAGGCAGTATCACCCATCGGATATCTTTGAAGTCCTGGGTTCGAGTCGGCTGAATCATTAAAATCCGCTGAGATTCGGAAGTCTCGTTAAGCCATTGGTCCCGGGTAGGCGCCTTGTTATAAACAGCTGTAAACCCCATCCCTTAGGGCTTCAGCCCGTACCATTTTGCCCTTATATACAAATATTATTCAACAGAAATGGAATAAAATTATAGAAATATATGAAACACGGCGTGGGAGTCTTTCTTCACGAAAAAATCCAAAAATATTAGAGGGAAAATGTGCATATACCACTATATATATGTATGTGTAATATACGCTACTTTTGCAACAATATTTTTATGAAAACAATTATTCGATAATTTTACAACAAAGAAAGAAATATTTCACCTGTATTCTTTTATGTAATACACTTGAGCGAAAATACGCAATTTGTGAGGTTTCTTTAGCTAGTCAATGCGTCACTCACATCCCAACGCCAGTCGGAGATCCACTTCTTAAAAAATTCAAAGTAAATCATTTGAATAGAAATTGTTTTCTCGCGAAATGTTTCTTGAGCTTGAATAAAAGTCACAGTTCGATTGGCATATTAGTGAAGGTGCATTTAGCACGGGTCACAAACTGAAGTCTAATCTCGTGATAACTATGTACAGGAGAAGTCAACTTAAAGAAGCACATTTCTATATAAAAAAAGTATTAGGTAATTTAAACCTGGAATTAAAAACAGAGGAATACGATATTAATTTGCTTTGGTCTCGAACAGAATGCTTTCAGTTTATGTTTTATAAATAAGTTCAATTCTGTGATCCTTTTTGGCTGCAAATTTGTCTATGATCAGATCATAAAATGGTTGAGTGGACATTAGATGGTTCAGCAATTCTTTCTCGATTGAAATTTTAGCGAGTGAAGACAAACGATCTTGTGCCGTTGTATTACGGAGGTAAGTCTTAATTCTCTTCAAACAAGAAAAACTCCTTTCAGCAGAAGAACTTGTTGATGCCAGTGTCAATACAAGAGAAAATAATTTGTAGGCTTCTGGTAACACATCTTTCAGCTCGTTTTCTTTCATTGTTTTCAAGGTTTTCTGAACACTGAGTTCCCTGAAGTTGTGATCATTATATAAAAAAATTAATTCGTTTTTTAGTCGTTGTGTGTCCGTAAAAATGTTTGGATAAATTTTTTGAGAGTGTTAAGGGCACTGGATGGAAATGACTCTGAATAACTATGGTATTTTGAGCTGTCAACCAGCTGCAGAAACTCGAGCTTTCCCATATCTTCAAATCTGGTATTTATTTGGACTATTATGCTGTCAACGATTTCGTAAAACAAAATTTTGTAATAGTTTTCCACTTCTTCAGTCAAATGTTTCTTTTGGCGACATTTAGGACCTCCACTCAAACTAATTGCTTCACTGAAATGTTTCAAGTAAGTGGTTACATTCCTTTTCTTATTTATTCGTTCGCAACATTGTTTAATTTGTCTTTGGCAATAACTGATATCTAAAGTCTTTTTTTGTAAAACATCAAACAGTACATCCGTAATTCCAAAAATGTCATGAAAAATCAGTGATAAAAAAGCAAATTCAAAATTAGTGAAATTTTTCAAATATCCTATGGCTCCGTTGATTCCGGGTCATTCATTATGTTTTCAAACACATTATTTAATTTGCCCCATTCGTTTACAATTAAACGCATAATTTGCGAACGTGATGCCCAACGTGTTTCCGCTATTTGAGGAATCCGTTTCCCAACAACTGAATCTGCTACGTGGGTTCTCTTGGCAGATTTATGAAAAAATGAGGGCATGCTGGATACAGTTGCGAAATATATGCGACATTTTACAATACTTTTGCACCCCTGTTGTAGGACAAGGTTAAGGCGGTGGGCGAAACAGTGGGTAAACAAAGCTTTCGGGGCTTCTAGCTTGACTCTTTTCTGCAGACCGCTCAACTCTCCAGCCATAACGCTTACACCATCATAACACTGGCCTACTAACTTTGATTTAAAATCAAACTCCTCCAAAACCGATGCTAGCAGATCATACAGTGCCACAGCAGTCCTGTCAGTGCTGATATCATAAAAACCAAGGAAGCGCTCAACTACTTCACAATTTGAGTCCAATATGTATCTGACAATTATTGAACACTGTGTTTTTTGAGTAATATCAGTTGTATCATCAACTTGCACTGAAAAAAAATTGACTCATTAATTTTGCTTTTAACACATTCGTTTATATATTCATGAATACACTCCAGTAAATCATTCTGTATCGTTTTAGATTGTCCAGAAAATAAGCTTCGTATTTCTTCAGAATGTGCTTTTAATTCTGGGGTGCTCCTACGAAGTAGCAAATGGAACATCTCCTTGAAATTACCTTCATTTAATGAGGAAATAGATTCATCATGTCCTCGAAAAGGCAGTTCTTGCTTGCTTAGGACGACAACTAAATCGATTATATGTTCCATAAAAAGCCTATTTAGTCTGACCTTTTCATTAAACTTAGCTTTATGAAGAGCAGCATTTTCTTTGAGCATATCAGAAATAGTGTTTATATTTTTTTTCCATTCGTTTCAGACCTACGTGATTAGTTATATGCTCTTTAGAGCTTTCGTGCAATTTTGCACTACGAGAAAAGTTTTTCAGATCAAAATAACCCGTTGTATTCCACACATTTTTCTTATTGCTCAAAAGTAAGCATAGCCAGCAAAAGAGAGTTTGCTTGTAATAGCTACCAGAAAGCCAGGTGGAAATCTCGTACCATGATTTATTGAAAGACCTAAAAAACGATTTGCCGCACTTCTTATCTTTAGATATTGAACTTATTATAGGTGTCGGTCTTCCAGATATGAGAACATCCCTTTTATCATAATCTTTCCAGTGTTTAAAAGGAATTTCTTCCAGAACACAAATCACGTCGTTTGTTGGGCCATTCATATTTTCCAACCAAAATCAAAATATGCTGTTTAGTAACAGTAACAAAATAAAAAAAGAAGAAAAACTCAACATTACTATGAACTAGCCAACACCCGCAGAAGAGAGGATTGAAAACACACTACAAAAAGTTAGACTCAAATACACTCTGACGAATAGTTAAAGCTACGTAGAAATCATCGTACTCCAAAGCGTCTAGAGGCGAACGGCGTCATCGCCTGTAAAACCACTTTTTACCAAGGTCATCTGCTCATTTTCCCGCGCCCATTGGATACACAATCCTTGGGTTCTCCAATAACAGCAGAGATGCGATTCCAGTTTAAGCGAAATGGAGTGTCGCCTCAGAAATTTCCTTTCTCTTACTGGAAGTCTGGCACCTCCTTAGGTAGACCTCGGACCGTGGGGGTGGGGGGTTCACTCTGTAGGGCTCTTCTCTGATCCCCAGTTCTCAAAACATGCTTCTCATCGAGACGATTCAGCCGGTCGCCTCTAAGCGCTTAAAACATGCAGCTGCTTTGCAAAAATAATGATTCATTCCTCTTCTTGAAAGCCTTTCTTTATTAACCTAATTCATGGATCACAATGTGAATTTCAGTGTTTCATTTATCCTGCAAAGTTCTTATATCTTTGCTACTGACCGAAGTTTTTTTTTTCACTTCTCATTCTGCGGAATTTCAGGTGAGGCGGCGCCTCGCTTGCCTCATCTGACGGGCCGCCACTGCGTTATACTATATATCGGAATATCACTTTGCAAAGGTTAAGACTCAGTTGCAAGTCGAAGTATGCAGACAGTTCAAAAGGCACATCCCAACTCACATTTAGTGTAAACGCATATAACAAATTACACATGTAGTCAAACTGTTTTAAGACCCTACAAGACAGAAAATGTTTGATTATCCAACCTCCGTTCCCTGCCAGTTGAGAATCGTTTGTGTTCAAATTTCTCGACGGAACACACAAATTAAAAATTTCTCAGAAAAAAAAAAAGTTTTCAAATGTGGATTTTAATAATCTGGCATCAATTGACAACTTTTTTATTGTTTTCAAGACTCACTGGTTCTCTGTTAATACCATGCTTCAAAAGGGAGAGAATGGGCACGATGCATAAGGCGTTCAAGTGAAATAGACGGGCATCGATGGTCACTTTCATAAATAGCAATGTGGGCTCACCTCTAGTTTATGGAACATCAAAAAGCTAATTAGTACAGAAAGTCAAAAAGGCTAATTATCTTCTAGCACAGCGCGTCAAAAATGTTATTTAACCTTTATCTTACGGAACGCCAAAAAGGCTAATTAACCTGTAGCTTACAGAAAGTCAAAAAGCTAATTAGTCTCTAGTTTACATATCGTCAAAAATGCTGATTTAATTCTAGTTTACAGAGCGTCAAAAAAGTCTGATTAACCTCTAGCTTACAGAGCTCAAAAAGGAAAATTAGCATCTAGTTTACATATCGTCAAAAATGCTGATTTAATTCTAGTTTACATAGTGTCAAAAAAGTCTGATTAACCTCTAGCTTACAGAGCTCAAAAAGGATAATTAGCATCTATCTTACAGAGCGTTAGAAAGCATAATTACACACCATGAAGCTGAGAAAAGGATTGAAAATCCCTTTCTTCTTGGCAATTGGCCGACACCTAGCCTGGATCAATGTTAGAATGATGGAAATTTGACTTTTTAATCTAGATGACACTGAAAGAGATTGTTGATGACCGACTTTCATGCCTGAAAATATGGGCCACATCTCGCCTCCAATAGCTTCAAAAAGATAGAATCATATTAATTAATTTCGATGAAATTGAACGAAATGATGGAGACCACTTCTCCGCTTGACATTGTGGCCCACTTTCCTGCAAAAGTTGCTAAAACCTGGCCGTCCTAAAGACAGAACTTTGACTAACCTGGACGACATTCAAGGATGTTCATGGCAACTTCCCTATCTGAAAATGTAACCGCACAACTGTTTCACTAACGTCACAAAGATAGAACTTTGAGTGATTAATCTGAGTAAAACCGGAAGGAGTGTTCAAGACTATCTGACAATGGGGACCCACTTTATTACAGAAGTTATCAAATCCTGCCTACAGCGACGTTACAAGGAAAAAATTTGACTAAACTCAAACTGAATGGGTGTTGGTGAAAAAAACTGAAATCATGAACAATTGCATGGAATCATTTTTACGCGAAATTCACTAATGGTGGGAGGAAGTGTATTAAGCGCATTTCACGAAATATATGACGTTTCTCCCACTTCCGCTTAGGAAAGGGAGAAAATGATTGCAGCACTCGTTTAATCTCCGGGAGAGCAAATTATCGAATTGGGATAGTATTTCAATAGTCTCTGACGATGGTTTATTTCATGAATCTGAACTGAAATATGTTTTATGATAATCATGGGTCTTTCCGAATTTTCCACTGAGCAAAAGCGCAACAAAGTAAATCTTTGTGGGCATGCAATGAGGGAAGAGGAGACGAAAATATTGTAAGGGGAAGGATGTTGTGCATTGACCGATGTGCTCCACTAAGTTTGCCCGCACACTGTTGCACCCAAGTGAACTTCTCCTCGGCCGGATGGAGCTCACTCCCTCCGACACCTGCTCCATCCAACCTCAACATCCAACTGCTCTCTCGTGCACTTTTAAGCTTTATTACCCCCCCCTCCCTCCAACCCTGAGTATCCCAAACCAGGTATCCTCTATTTACTACGAAAAGACACATATATGTCTCCCTTGCACCCTCTCGAATACCTCCCCCCTTCCATTTCTGAGCGTCACCTTTCGTTCCGGTCTTTTCGCTTCCCCCAGTAATCCATTATGCGACACCAAGTGACAGTGACTGACTTCGTGACAGCACATCATACGTAACTTCTGATTTATGTTTGCCGCCTGGTGGAAGGAAGGGAGGGAGAGAGAGAGGGGAAAGAAAGAAAACGTACACTTTGTTGTCAAAAAGATGATATCATTTCACAAGGAACCAAGTTCATCTTTGTGTTCTGAGTATAGAAAATATAATTTATAGTATCAAGTGAGAACAACCGCAAGGGAAAGTAAAAATCCTTAGATTAGTAACAAAACATTTATTAGCCTTTCTTTTTATTCTCCTGTTACTTACACTCCTAACTACATTAATAAAATCATCTCAGTGTTTATGGAAAACGACAGTGGGAGTGTAAAATTTGAAACTAATGTGCCACCCACTATTCCATCGTTCAGAGTCATAGGCTTCCGGCTAATGTTACTAGTTGTTCTGGGATGAGACATGAGTGGTGTATTAGACCGACCTTGGGAAAAGGATGCTAAAATTCGGTCGTGCTGTGAAACCTCAAAGCATTTTTTGATTGGATTGAACATTTTCCAGTTTGCACATGTTATGAGAAGGAAACAAATTTTAGGAAGTAAGACCCGAATTTTTTTTTTAATTTCTTTCTTTCCTTATGATACTCTAATATGCAGTGTCTTCTATGACGAAGTAAATTTCTCCATCATTTTTATGGCAGGGGGCGGGATTTGAACCCACAACTCTCGGCTCCGTAGCTCCGAGTGCTATGCACTGTACTACACTGGCATGTGCTCTCACTGCTATCTGCCTTTATCTCATGTGCGTCCTGCGGGGCAGGCACGTTACACTTCATATATGTAAACACAAGTATAAATCAGTGTCATTGTATTAAAAAATGAAGAGGAAGGATACATTTGTGAGCATAGTGTCTAATTTGTTACGGTTTGAAGTAAAAGTCGAAAAATTTCAGTCTCCGGAATATCTCTTAGCTTTCTTCCTTACTGATCAGATCAGATCATATGTAGAGGATTTTAGGAAGGGAGTGTTTAACCCAAGGTCTTAAACAACCGTTAGAAATAGGAAGCTAGGAGATTTAAGCCAGAGTGCCCGATAGAAAAGTGACGCGGAAGTGAGGTAGAAAGGGGCCATTATTTATTACCCGGCGGGGGTACCCGTGGTCCGACGGCTTAACGTGTCCATCCAACGCACGGCGAATGTTTAGTGGTTCGAGCGTTCGTACCTTCCCGGGATAGAACCTGAAGTTCCTCCGTGGCAGTCACAGACGTTGACCACTAGGCCATCTGCGGCCTTTTCTCCCATACTCTGAAGGCCGAGTCCTTAAATTAGGGAAGGGATACTTTTTATAGCCTTATATTCTCATAGCCATTGTTACACCCCGAAACATCACTATTCTCAACAGTTATCAATCCACTGCTGGATGAAGATCTCCCCAAGTTTTTCCCTACAACTTTCTGTCTTGAGCCAGTCTCCACCATATCACTCTGATATGCTTTCGAATTTCATCCGCCATTTCTCGTATGGTCTTTTCTAGGGTTTCTTCTATGGCTTTTCCTGTTTATAGGAAAGTCAAGTATTTCAGTTGTCCAACGTTGGTCAGTTCTTCTAGCACCCATTGCTTTTCTCATTAGGTAACCAATCTTAGGTGACGTCACGGCCGTGGCCCTTGTGCTTATATCCGGCTGGTTCCTCATTCTAATCATTTGCATATCTCGGCTCAACTTATCCGGCAACTGATTTATATGCGCTTCTGGTGATTCCTTCTGAGTATTGCAATTTCGTTGTCACAGAAGGTATATCGACTATCCACTGTTGAAGCTTTATGCGTTGAAACACAAATTTTTTCAGTTTGATTTCTGTTAGAACATAACCTCGGGTCCACAGACAGTTGGGTACTGTTG
The DNA here is from genome assembly GCA_039090855.1 of Macrothele yani. Lineage (NCBI taxonomy): Eukaryota > Metazoa > Arthropoda > Arachnida > Araneae > Macrothelidae > Macrothele > Macrothele yani. Next base: position 63,148,802 of record CM077029.1, read on the forward strand.
TCCAAAACTTCAGAATGAACATGAAATGTAAAGATTGCAGAGCATCATGAGCTAAAAGAGCTTGCTGACATGTGCACACGAGTGTGGTGTGACGTATGAAGACATTCCATGATGCGCGGCCCCTATGTGAATTTGCCGTGAGCATGTAATAGCTGCCGAGGGTGTATACTGGCAGCAAGTCGAGTCGTGTTTCATATCAACTCATTCCGTTTCTCACGTGTTTCAGCGAAGGAGGTAACAAAAGGATGTCCTGCAGACATCATATGGATGGTTTTACTAGAGGTCGAATTAATTATCGACAAGCTCGAAGAAGGCTGAACAGGGGCCTGCGTTGTCAGACAGTTTGGAGTAGTACACCATCATGGTCAACGGACGTACCGAACTGTAGGTGATTGATCAAGTGACAATCATCAAGTGATTCTTCAATCACTTGATCATTGTCCCTTGAATCACGTCAAAAATTACTTGATGATTGTCCCTTGAATCACGTCGAAAAATTACTTGATGATTGTCCCTTGAATCACGTCAAAAATTACTTGATGATTGTCCCTTGAATCACGTCGAAAATGATTTGATGATTGTCCCTTAAATCACGTCGAAAATTACTTGTTGATTGTCCCTTGAATCACGTTGAAAATTGCTTGATGATTGTCCCTTGAATCACGTCGAAAATTACTTGATGATTGTCCTTTGAATCACGTCGAAAATTACTTGATGATTGTCCCTTGAATCACGTCGAAAATTGCTTGATCATTGTCCCTTGAATCACGTCAAAAATTACTTGATGATTGTCCCTTGAATCACGTCGAAAATTGCTTCATGATTGTCCCTTTACTCACGTCGAAAATTACTTGATGATTGTCCCTTGAATCCCGTCGAAAATTACTTGATGATTGTCCCTTGAATCACGTCGAAAATTACTTGATCATTGTCCCTTGAATCACGTCGAAAATTGCTTCATGATTGTCCCTTTACTCACGTCGAAAATTACTTGATGATTGTCCCTTGAATCCCGTCGAAAATTACTTGATGATTGTCCCTTGAATCCCGTCGAAAATTACTTCATGATTGTCCCTTGAATCACGTCGAAAATTACTTGATGATTGTCCCTTGAATCCCGTCGAAAATTACTTGATGATTGTCTCTTGAATCACGTCGAAAATTGCTTGATGATTGTCCCTTGAATCACGTCGAAAATTACTTGATGATTGTTCCTTGAATCACGTCGAAAATTACTTGATGATTGTCCCTTGAATCACGTCGAAAATTTCTTGATGATTGTCATTTAAATCCCGTCGAAAATTACTTGATGATTGTCCCTTGAATCACGTCGAAAATTACTTGATAATTGTCCTTTGAATCACGTTGAAAATTACTTGATGATTGTCCTTTGAATCACGTTGAAAATTACTTGATGATTGTCCCTTGAATCACGTCGAAAATTGCTTGATGATTGTCCCTTGAATCACGTCGAAAATACTTGATGATTGTCCCTTGAATCACGTCGAAAATTACTTCATGATTGTCCCTCGAATCACGTCGAAAATTACTCGATGATTGTCACTTGAATCACGTCGACATTGCTTGATGATTGTCGCTTGAATCACGTCGAAAATTACTTGATGATTGTCCCTTGAATCACGTCGATGATTGTCTAAGATTGGACAGTCTTACGTCAACGACGTGATTCTTTTCCACATTCGTGTTTTTTGTGATGCTGTGAACACAGATTTCATTTCTATGGGCGATAACGGTCGCTCTCAAAGCACAGTACTTGTGGATATGGTACTGGTTAGTGAGAATATCCGTCGGATGGAGTGCCAGCGCGCTCCTGGACAAATTTCAATCGAACATGAACGGGACGGAATCCTTCACCAGTAACCATTCCGGCACTCAACAGGGCAGGAATGAAGCAATTAACTCTAAGCGCTCCTAAACCCATTGGTGCTAAGCATGATACACAGTCCAGTCAAAATATCATGACCACCTGTTAGCATGAGGTATGACCTCCTCGTGCCGACAATAACTCAGATTTACGATGTGTCACTGATTCAATGAGGCCTCTGAACGTTTCTGTAGGAATTTTACACCATGCAGACACCAGAGATTCTTGCAGATCATCAAGAGCCATCGAGAAGATTTCTGTCAGTCGTGCTACGCCGTACTCTCCATCGATCATCCACACGAAAAAAGTGATTCGTCTGAAAAGGCAAATTTCTTCCACTGCTCTTTGATCCAGTGCCTCCTCTCAGCAAATTCACGCGGGAATCTTTGATATCTGGCCTTCAGCATGGATACCTTGAGTGGATGGCGGCTCCGGGGAGCCATAAAGAGCAGAGTTCGTCTGACTGTGTTCTGCGATACGTTCCTTGATGTGCCTGCATTAAATGCCCTGACCAGTTGTTCCACTGTGGCCCGTATATTTGATTGTACTAGTTGGGATAGCCGTCGCTGCCCACGGTCGTCATTGCTCCATGGGCGTCCACTATTACCCCGATTACTGCAGGTCTTGCTGGTTTCCTTCCATTCCTGGAACATTTTAACAACTGCACCACGTGAACAGTCCATAACATCATCCGTTTCTGTAATGATATCACCCTTCAGTCTGTAGTCTGTTAGGTCACGTCCTTTTCCCATTTTCACGCAAAACTGCATACCGTGTGCGAGTTCGTGCCGTTTTAAATGCATTACATGATTTGCATAGGTTGTTACGCACGTCATCTGGCTGCTGGTTATGGTTCCTTCTTTCATAAGGGGCGGTCATTATTTTTTTATTTTTTGAATGGACTGCGTAGACCACACTTGCATGTGGTGCTAGGTGGATATATCCCCTGCTGAGAACTTCGCCCTGTTGTATGCTTTGGTTGTGCTGACGGAAGAGTGTCACTGGACGACAGGTGGACCTAAACCTTCTTCATAACATTTTGTCCTTTTCGATCTCTGTCACATATCACTTATGCTTCTTGATGTCGTGGGTTTCATTTACCCTTGCTATAATCATTCATGCCAAGAGGCGTACTGATAGCCCCCGCGACCACCGCATTGCGGGGGAGGGGTGGGGGTGGAAACTCAGAGCTAAGGGGGCATCTAACCTCAGCAAATCTTTTAGAAAATTTTCTTCGGAAAATTCTTATGAAACTGGTTAAAGGAATAGCCAGTAATTTAGGCAGCTTTGAATGAAGCACTCAAAAGAAAAAACAATGTTTGCTTTTTCTTTTCAGTAAATAAGTAAAATACTAAGAAATTATTTTCGTTGCTTTAGTTCATAAAAGACGGACAACGAGGAAGCAGCTCCAGAAAACTTAAGACCACTTTTCACAGCCATAACAATAGTTCCTATGCATGTACACTGAAGAGCAATTGAATTAGAGGTACCTGTCTAGTAACGTGTAGCACCACCTTTCGCCCTGATGACGGCGGCGATTTGTCTCGGCATGGACTCGACAAGACACCGGAAGCGTTGGGAAGCCATACGGATCCACGACCCCTGAACAAGCTCCCACAATTCACGAAGATTTGATGGAGGGGGGTCAGAGCCTCGAACATCTCTCTCGATGGCATTCCAGATGTGCTCGATGGGACTGCGGTCAGATGACCTAGCTGGCCAAGGAAGCGAGGTCACGTCGGTGGAGTGTTCATCCAACCATTCGGATACAATTCGGGAGCGATGGCATGGTGCATTGTCTTGTTGCAGGATGAGTTCCCCAGTGAGATGTTGAAGACTCACAAACGGGAGCAAATGGTCGTCCAGGATATCCCGGTAACGTTGACCTGTGAGGGACGATGTCACACGTACCAGGGTTCCCATTTCAGTCCACGTAAGCAGTCCCTAGACGAGAATGAAACCCCCACCAGCTTGAAGAGTACCCTGCTGGCAAGAAGGATCCATCGCTTCATGTGGTTTGCGCCGTACTCGTATCCTGCCATCTACATGTACCAACGTGAATCTCGACTCATCAGTCCAGGCAACATTTTTCAACATGTCTAGGATCCAGTGGCGATGTTCCCGCGCCCATGCTAATCTTTGCACCATGTAATGTGCGGTCAGCCGCGGTACCCTCGTGGGACGATGGCTTCTGTACCCCATAGCGAGGAGACGGTTCTGGATGGTGTGGTCGCTTGCACGTTTTTGTGCACCAGCGTTAAATTGCCGAGTGATTTCTTGCACTGTGGCCCGTCTATCTGCTGTTATAATGCGAGCTAGCCGACGATGACCCTGCTCATCCACACGCTGTTGTCCACGGCAGTTGGCCCTTGCAGGAATGGTTTTACCGGATTCGATGTACTCACGGTGCACCCGTGATACAGTGGCTCGTGAAAATCCGAGTGCCTTCACTGCTTCCGAGATGGAGTGACCCATTCATCGGGCCCCGACAATTTTCCCACGATCAAATGCGCTTAGATTCTTCGTCTTACCCATACTGCGTCCGACTCTTACTGATTCCCGTCGCATCACTCCTTATATAGTCGGATCGCTGCATAGGTCATGTCGTTTCCGTTTACAGGGCCGCCCACAGCGCCACATTTGCATAACGCCAGCTGTTTCTAATTCAATTGCTCTTCAGTGTATATTAAATATCAGTCCAATAAATGACATTTTTATACCAATGAGAATAAGATGCGATGTATTTCAGCCTTTTGCACATGACTACTACCTTGTCTGTTTTTTTTTATATTTAAGAGTTATGACGAAGTAAATTTCTCCATCATTTTTATGCCAGGGGCGTGATTCGAACCCAGTACTCTCGACTCCGGAGCTCCGAGGGCTATCCGCTATACTACACTGACATGACTTTCCATTGCTATCTGCCTTTATCTCATGTGCTTCCCGCGGGGCAGGCACGTCTCACCTCCCGCCCCCGAAGAAAGAGGGCCGGGGGCATGGTCCACGGGTAAGCTGGGACTATGTGTCGCTGTAGGCCGTCATCCGATGAAGAACGTGCGTTCAAAAATCCCATACAATTTGTTGTGTGGAACGTAACATCACAATAATTTATTTTTTCGAAGCAGTGAGGAAGGGATTCTCATTTTTGAGAATCCCTTCTTCAGGAAAGAGCTTCACCTCATTGCGAGAAACTTAACAGCCGGGTCATCCTGGAAGTTCGGGCGCCAATATAACGTACAAGTTTGTCCCCGCCGGGCATCGAATCCGGATCCCCTTACCCCGGAGTAAATCCCTCTCCCAACTGAGCTACACCGACATGTGCTCCCGCTGCTATCTGCCTGTATCTCATGAGCGTCGTAGAGTAAATAAGTAGTTTTTTTTTGTTCTACAGTTTTTGATTATATCTTTTTATTGTTACTTAATGATTTGCTTACTTTGGTTCTGAATTTTCGCATAAACCGGAAAAGGGGTCATTAGACATTGTAACACGCAGTTACATATTTTGTTTGTGTGATCATGAGTCATTTAAAAGAGGTTGCGCTTACTTCTCTAAAAGAATACAATTTGCATGGAATGATTAACATAGGCGTGTGTGCTTTGTATCACTTTGTACCGGTATAAAAGTAGGGCAATCATTTTAATTACAATGTGCACATTTTTTTTTCCACTCAATAAAGTCTAACAATTTTGGTCTTAGGAAAAATATCTGTAGGCTCCAAAGATTTTGATTTATTAAAACTCCCGGAAAGCCTAGTTATTAATATGGAAGTTAAAATCTTCAGTAACGGAAAGCTGATATATTTTTGCAAGAGGGCATCGAAATTTCTTTTGTAGAGAGAAGGGGGAGGGAGGGAGGCGCCCGAGTTTTTCCGGCATGTCACTGTCCGTAGCACTTACAGCTATAAAACCGCTTTTTCCGATTTTGACTGTTCAAAACGCCCCTCGTCCTTAAGTTCCAAATAGCAGTGTACATTTATAGAATTTTGTTTTCCTTTGATTAGAGGTTTAACGACCACCGTGAGCAACTCAGTGGGCTATAAGCAGTCTCCCGCTCCTAATTTAAGGTCACTGGTTCCAGGGAATGGAGAGAGCCAGTGCCATCTATGCCTCAACATCCATAACATCCATGCCTCAACGGGATTCGAACCCGAACTCATCTCGTACTTTTCTGGAAATAGATTTTAAGAGATGTTATAAAAAGGTGAATTGAGGGTTATGTTAAAGTTTTGATGAAATCACCATTTGTGTCTTCCAACTGCACTGACGGAAAAAAAATCCCAACACCACGAAAAAATAGTTGTAGAGGATAGAAATGGCGGCAATACATTTGTATAGGTAACATATTTAATCAATTAAGGTTTCAAGATCACAGCTTAATGTAAGCGCGAGAAGAGCCATTGTAAATGTGAAATGCTGGTACATTAATAACCGCTGTAACCACCAGAATGTTGAATGAAAGCACGCAAACGTTCATGCATTGTGTCGTACAGGTGCTGGATGTCAGTTTGTGGGATGGAGTTCCATGCCTGTTGCACTTGGTCGGTCAATACAGGGACGGTTAATGCTGGTTGGGGGTGACGCTGGAGTTGTCGTTCAATGATGTCCCGTACGTGCTCGATTGGTGAAAGATCTGGTGATCTAGCAGGCCACGGCAACATGTCGACACTCTGTAGAGCATGTTGGGTTACAACAGCGGTATGCGGGCGAGCGTTATCCTGTTGGAAAACACCCCCTGGAATGCTGTTCATGAATGGCAGCACAACAGGTTGAATCACCAGACCGACGTACAACTGTGCCGTCAGGGTGCGTGGGATAACCACGAGAGTGCTCCTGCTGTCATATGAAATTGCTCCCCAGACCATAACTCCAGGTGTAGGTCCAGTGTGTATCGGCCGCAGACAGGTTGGTTGCAGGCGCTCACCTGGCCTCCTTCTAACCAACACACGGCCATCACTGGCACCCAGGCAGAACCGGCTTTCATCAGAAAACACAACAGATATCTACTCCGTCCTCCAATGAGCTCTAGATTGACACCACTGACGTTGCAAGCGGCAGTGGTTTGGAGTAAGTGGAATGCACGCTACAGGGCGTCTGGCTAGGAGCTGTCCTTAGAGTAACCGATTTGTGACAGTTCGTTGTGTCACTGTGGTGGCAACTGCAGCTCGAATTGCTGCCGCAGACGCAGTACGATGCGCCACGGTCATACGCCGTACATGGCGGTCTTCCCTCTCAGTAGTGCCACGTGGCCGGCCGGAACCCGGTCTTCTTGGGGCAGTACCTTCCCTTGACCACCGCTGCCAACAATCATGTACAGTGGCTACATTCCGGCCAAGTTGTTCTGCAATATTGCGGAAAGAAAACCCACCTTCTCGTAGCCCTATTACACGACCTCGTTCAAACTCCGTGAGCTGTTGATAATGGCTTCTTCGTCTTCTGAAAGGCATTCTTGACTAACATCAACACACTACGTCGAATATCAACGATAACTAACGCTCACGAACGTTACAGCGCGTATTTACAGCAAACCTGCTTTGCATGTACCGAGGGGCGCTACTAGCACCACGCGTATGCGCCGAGCGCGAAATTTGCATGGACGTCATCTTACAGATGTTCTCTCACCGCCTACCAACTGTCGTTTATCTAACACAACCCCTTCTTCGTGTTGGAATTTTTTTTTCCGTCAGTGTATTTATAGAGTGATATCCCTTTATGAAGACTCTTAGTTTCCGTACGCACATTAGATGAAGGGAACTGAAAGAGACAATTGCCGTCTAGTTTCGTTCAGCGTGCGACGCTTTCTGCGACACTAAGTGGACAGCAGTCCCGACATGATGTTAGACAAACGCTTCGGAACTGAAAGAAATGAAACGTTCCTCTCGCTGTATCAGCATGACCTCTCCCACTCTAAACGATGTCGCGCTCGTGCTGTACAAGTGAAGACAGACATTTTAACAATGCAGCAGGCAGCTTAACAATAAACAAAGAAATGTTAAACAATAAATCGCTTTTGCGAGTAGTTCACGCGATGTCATCTCTCGCTTTCGCAAGGCTTTTATAACGTGAACGAATTTATGTATGCATCTTGCTGAGATCATTTATTTCAAAATTTCGAACTGGAAAGCGCTTCTACTAAAGCCACAAGATGGCAACATGGAACAAACGACAGACTAAATAATTATAAGAAAAAAAATTATGCCAGCATAAAAAAATGTCGTGTATTAAAAGAAACAGGGTCGTAGAGAAGAATGAGAATTCGCGTGGGTTCTTTCACTCTCATGAAAGAACTTTCACTCTCATGAAAGAACGTTTTTGATTCGGAGCGATATACACTACGGACAAATGCATTTGTAGTAAAACTCTATTAGAAAATCTGAAAACTGTTTCACAAATCCGTTATTACATTTTTTTTATTTTATTCGTGTTTTTTTCTTTTTTTTTTTTTTTGTTCTGGAGGGTTAACGACCACCGTGAGCAACTCAATGGATTATAAGCAGACGCCCGTCCCTAATTTAGGGTCACTGGTTCCAGGAAATGGAGAGAGCTAGTGCCGTGAGACAAACACAACATCCATGCCTCAAAGGGATTCGGACCCGGACCTCTTTCGGACGAATGATGACATTCCATTGCTTGGACCACTGCGCCACCTTATTCCTCTTCAAGGGCGGTCATTAATAAGAACAAACTATACTCCTAATAAACATCATTTGAGGAACCTGGATACGAACACGGAAGCTAACTACAATCTTTATAAAGAACATTTAAAGCTGTGATGTTCTACATAGGTGAAGCGCAGCTCAAGTAGCGATAAATTTCGTCGGTGTTGCTTAATTGGGAAAGCACTCACTCCGGAGCAACAGATGCGGTTTCGATCGCGTCACCGGGAAATTTGTGTTTTCACATTGGCACCCCACAAATGGATCTATTGCAATTAATAAAAAGTCCTCCTTTTTTTTTTTTTATTGGAGGTTTAACGATCACCGTGAGCAACTCAATGGGCTATAAGTAGTCGCCCGTTTCTAATTTAAAGCCACTGGTTTTAGGAAATGGAGAGGGCCAGTGCCGTAAAACAAACACAACATCCATGACTCACCGAGATTCGAACCCGGACCCCTTTCGGACGAATGATCTGAAGCCTTCTTTGGTTCGATAATGTGTGATGATTCTTCCATACATCGTCTAGAATTAATGCGAACTCCTTGTTCTACAGTGAGCTGCTTCAAGCATGTTTTGCTGGCTGAGCCGGAAACTAATGATTCCGTCCCAGCCCTTTCTCAAAGGGGGGGGGTATATGGGATGTACTACAAAGGTGAAGCACTTGGCCAAGACGGCTAATTTGCAGCGATAAATTCCGCCGGTGTAGCTTAATTGGGAAAGAATTCGGCTCTGGAGCAAAAGGATGAGGGGTTTCATCCCCATCACCAGCAAATTTGTGTTTTCACAAAGCTTTTTAGAGGTGGGTTTATCAATTTCCCCGTGAACATATAAAGCTATGAGGAGTTGTCTGTTCCTTATTTAGGGCTACTGGTTTCAAGGGAGATAACAAATCTTTGCGCCGTGCGATAAACACAACTCTCGTACCCAACTTGGGTGATCTGCCAGAAGTCTGCGCAACTGATCACACAGCAGCTACTTCTGTTTGCCTGACAGATCTTCAAGAAACATAATCAACAATATCACCATTAAATCTGGGAAAATAACATTTTAGCCAATCCGGTAATTCCAAAAAAAATGTTTTAAAACTAACGGCATTAAGCTCTAATGATCACCTGAGGTCGTTTGACGAAGCATCAGATACAGTTATTAATCATGACAAGATTAAGCCTTGATAATTATCAATTTATGTTCCTTGATAAGGCGTCACTGACGATTGTTAATCTCGACGTCCTCAATGCTTGATAAAGACCGGTACCAGTAATTTATGTGGCATCAAGCACTGTTATTAACAGCAATACATTGAATCTTTATCAAGACTATTTCTAGGAATTTGGTAGGTGTTTAAGAGGTATGATTGATTATAAAAGCTGCAAATGCTATTATTAAATGCAACACTCTGAAATGTATATAAATATCTCTTAAGGTCTCGTAATAGGGATTAGAGAATTGGAGATATTATTAATCATGACAGCAGCGAACACCATCGTTATTTAAGTAGAACAACCTTACATTTTTTATCATCCTTTTGGGTCTTCAAATCGGTATTCAAGAATTTGTGTTAATAAACAGTTTTAAAATCTCAACAAAGGTCAACTTAAGGTCTTTAAAAGAGTCGAGAGAGTACCGTGGTACTTTTTGTACATGCTTTATGCTATGCATCTTTTGCATGCCAAGATCTTTGTGGGTGTGAAGTAAAACAAGTGATTCGAGAGTATACATTTATTTATGTACAACACATTATATTTATTCGTGTCACTCGCGACTACGTCGAGCCACAGTCCGATATACAGGGTGATTGTAAACTCCTTCAACAAAACAAAGTGGGTAATAGTGCACATCAAGACGAACAATATTTGCAATGGAACCTAGGGTCGCATTCCACTAATCGTGCCAGAAAAGAGCACGTTCGAAAAATGTCCAAGCAGGCATACGGAGTTCCATCCAGTCCACGAGAAGTACAAGATGCAAATCAGGTGCCCTGAATACGTGCGTAGACGATGAGGAGCAGACATTTAAAAACACAGCCAAACCCGTTGAGCGATATTACCGTGCAAACATCACATGAGAATTGACGTATACGTCTGACCGGCGCAGCGTGCCGTGTGTTCCTGGAGCAAGTGCTTCCGGGTTTGTTGCAGGATGTTCCGCTCACCACACGGAGTGACATGTGGTTTATGCAGGATGGGGCCCCAGCACAATTTGCCATCGAGGTCCGATACATCCTAAATGCGACATATCCCGGGCGGTGGACCTGTGGCTTTGCCTCCACGCTTCCCGGACCTTAATCCACTGGACTTCTTCTTCTGGGGGCATATGAAAACATTGGTGTACGAGACAGATGTGGACTCCCTGGAAGATCTCGTCACACGAATCGCTGTTGCTGCGTACACACCGGGAGTCTACGAGAGGGTGCGACAGTCCTTCATTCGGCGGTGTGGACTGTGCAACGACGCCCTTGGACGCCAGTTTGAGCAGTTCCTTTGATTCTTTCTCTAATGCGATTGGAACTGTGCAACTCATAAATTAGGCACGTCTCTTTGCTTTCACTGTTGAAGGCTCAATGTGGATATGTAACTTTACTCTTTTTTGGCACTAGGAGTGGAATGCGGCACTAGGCTCCATTGCAAATATTGTTCGTCTTGATGTGTACTATCACCCCTCTTGTTTTGTTGAAGGAGTTTACAATCACCCTGCACTAAGTGGAATTAAATCATAACAACAAACAATAAGGTTTATTAATTCCTGACATTGAGCGGAATGAATGTTATTGTCGCAAAACCAATGAAAGACGGTATGTAAGTCATAAAAGAAAATATTTACTAAACTATGGCTGTGGCAATAGTAAGTGATTTGACGGTTTACTTTTTTCAAAAATAATATTAACTTTTGTTATTACAGTAGTGCGTCGAAAATCCGAACGTCACAAACCCGAACATCAAAAATCCGAAACTTCAAAAATCCGAACAAGCTACCTTCCACTTTTTTTTTTTTGTGTGTGTGTGTGTGTGTGTGTGTTGTGGTGAAAAGTTTAGGTATACTCCGTTCATTTTCACTTGGTTCTTGATGATGATGGAATTGCTTAATTTTGGGGGTGCAAGCATTTTGGGGACGACGTGTCGAAGGTAGAGTTGACTTCTGATACTCAGAGACAAAACGCGATAACTTCCCCAGTCGCATGTTCCCTGCAGGGTTAAGATTTTACGCCCCATTACCACGGCAGTACCGCCCCGTGTTTCATCCCTCATCCCCATTGTTCACTGTGAGCCGGGAAGGAAGTTATTCCCCCTGCACTCAGCATAAAGTACACCCGTTGCCAATCGGAACTTCCCCACCCTGTCGCCCACGCAGTTAAAAATGTGCAATTTTTTTCAATATATTTTAGCTTTAAAATATAATCTACACTTGGCCAAGTGATAAGTCTTATGTTTTATTTCAGGTAGCCTTATGTATTTCCCCCTAGGACGTGCGTTGTTTACGTCTCCAAAAAACGTTATTAAATTAGCATCAGGAGGGCCATGGAAATTCAATTATTCTCCACTCTTCCAGTTCCCTTATTTAAGCCTCTTTTTCATGTTTGTCCGGCCAGGACGCTAATGAGAAGAGTGGATAGGGATTTACTGAGGGGTCACCTAATTGCTCTGTTTGGTTTTGTAAAATAAGGAATTCCAACATGGAAATTAGAGTCCAAAGCTATCCTAGCGCTTATAATACTACTCCGGGACAGTAAATGTGCAGAAAGTGTCTGACGACTGCTTTGTAGGAGAGGAGTGCAAGACAAAGTCGCTGACTCGAAGAAAGGAAGTTAAGGATGGGGTGGGGGTATTGTGTCTGCGTGCCACGACGTTAAAATTTGATTTAGATAAACAAAAACAACATTATGTTTTAAATAAATTGTTCAAATACAGTACTGTTTTCGTAAAAAAAATGCAGAATTTTGAAAAACAACACCACTGACGTAACTAGTCAGATCCATGTCTGTATGTGTGTCCAGGTGGAGGGGGTGGGGATTGCACGAATTTCTTTGTACTCAGTAGTCAAAAGCATCAAAGCTGCGCAGTGGTGTAAGCGCTGACCATTCTTCCGAGAAAGATCCAGGTTCGAATCCGAGTGAAACATGGATTTTGAGTTTGTCTTACGGCATGGGCTGTCTCCCTTCCCTGGAATCAGTGACCTTAATTTAGGGACAGGCAACTGCTTATAGCAAATGAGTTGCTCACGGTGGTCGTTAAACCTTCAATTAAAAAAAAAGCATTAAAAATTCGTTCTTTCATTGTATCGTAAAAAAAGTTGTAATCAAGCTTGTCCCACCAAAAATAATGCTCGCCTATCCTGATTTCGAAGTCTAGCGACGTCCCTGTATGGTTAACACCCACAGAAAAGGTTTGACTTGACTAGCTCTGTCTGTGCAAGCTTTTGAGCAGAGTACAAGAAACGAAATAACATTAGATGTAACCATGTGGCTCACGATAGGAAAGTTAGTAGATAGAGAGAAGTCAAAGGAAGTTAAGGATGGGGTGAGTACTTTGACGTCAGTGACTCTACAAGCGCGAGTCACTGACGTCAAAGTACTCACCAGCAGTTTGGGACAGAGAAACAGGCAGAGGAAAAAACAGAATTCTTTACTTTTAACGGGGTTCAGGAAGTATCCCAGGTCCTCCGGTTTAACGTTCCCGTCCAGCGCACTGCGAATATTTTGCGGTTCAGCACATCTTACCTACCGGGGATCGATCCTGGTACCTTTCCTTCTGCAGGCGGACGTGTTAACAGCAAGACCATCCGCGGCCCACGTTGTATGTGAAAACCTCCGAAGGACGGACGTTTGGGAGATGCTTCAAATTACATTTCTGGCGCGTACTATCATGTCACGTTCAAAATTGCTCAGGTCAATCGTATTTCCCACTTCGATCCTCTCTCGAACGCTAACCGATGCTCGAACCGCCGATCTGTCTGATTTATACCGTGCAAACATTCCATTTTACATGTTGGAGTGAGTCATTTATGTGAGGCAAGCAGGTGTACCTAATACACTGGCACTCAGTGTATATATATATATGTTAATTTATTTCTGGTTATTGTGTTGGTCTGAGCGTTGGTGATCTAACATCAAAAAAGTGCCTACCGAATAGTTTATAGTGAAACTAAAGATTTATTATCATAATGTAATATTCAAGTGGAAAATGAAAATAACGAAATATTTCTGAGTATATCACCGATACATTTGAAAACAAAATGAAAAACAGATAAGTGAAAATACAGAGAAATTTTCTGACAAATTCGTCTTCAGTTTTTTTTCATTCTTGATAACCAATCGAGTTATCTCTGGGGGTTTTCTGGCGCTAGCTACCCAAGTGATCAAAAGGATCAAACGAACGACAAAGAATTTTCCTTTTTGTCCGAACATGGTGTCTATATGTATATAATTTCATTTATTCATATATTTTATACACATTACATATACACTATCTACCAACAAGTATTTGGACACCCCTGCAATCGATGATATCTGCTGTCCTGATACACGTCACAGCCGCCGCCGTTAAATATCGTGTGGGAAACAACAACGCAACCAGTCGCATGCAAGATGCCACGCAGTTCGAAACTCTCTGATTTCGAGAAAGGTGTAATCGTCGGGTATCACAGAAATGGCCGATCCCTACGTGACATATCCAGCGAGTTGAAGTACCCAAAATCGACAGTGGCCTACGGAAAGTGGAAGATGAGAGGTGACTGTCGAAATGTGCCCCGACCCGGCAGACCCACAGAACTGGGAGTTAGAGACCGACGGGTGCTGGCCAGAGAAATTCGGAAGAACCGCACCAAATCGATGGGTCACATCCGCGAGGAGATTCAACGGGCATCCGGGAGTGTTCTTTTGATGAATATCATCCGTAAGGAAGCCCATCTGCTCGGTTATCATGGACGTGATGCCACCCACAAGCCTTTGATCACCAAGTCCAACAGCGCTGCTCGGATAACGTGGTGCAAAGAACGTCGACAGTGGACCGTTGAACAGTGAAAACAGGTTCTCTGGAGCGACGAATCTAGTTTCACCCTCTACCGTTCGGATGGCAGGGTCTGGGTTTGGCGTCTGCCTGGAGAACGCCTCCTGAAGGAATGTATTGTGCCAACTGTGAAGTTCAGCGGCGGTGGAATTATGCTATGGGGGTGTTTCTCCTGGTATAGCACGGGAACCTTGGTCGCAATTCCTGGTAGATTCAACGCAGAGACATACTGCACCATTTTGGATGACCATGCGCTTCCTACGTTGCGGCAGTTTTACGGAGTGGACCCATGTTATTTCGGGATGACAATGCCACCTGTCATGTTGCAAGGTCCACCATGGCTTGGTATGGTGACAATGGGGTTAATCGAATGGACTGGCCTGCGCAGAGCCCGGACCTTAACCCTATCGAGCACCTCTGGGACGAGTTGGAGCGTCGACTTAAGAAGTGCCCCCACCGTCCGAAATCGGTGAAGGAACTGACCTGTCTTCTCCAAGCCGAGTGGAAGAAAATACCGCTAGCCGTCGTACAACGCCTGGTTGAGAGTATGCCCCGGAGGGTCGCAGCTGTAATCGCCGCTCGTGGAGGCTCCACCAACTATTGAAGGTGAATAAACTTCCTTTTCCTTTGCTATCACAGGTGTCCAATTACTTGTTGGTAGATAGAAGCATTATATATATATATATATATATATATATTGAAGCAGTATATATATATATATATATATATATATATTGAAGCTTTGGTAAGTGTTGTTTAATTTGTTATTCCAAGTCACGTAGGGAAGACTGGGTGAACCGAATTTATTTCTAAATTATTCTAAATTTACTAATCTTTACTTTTAGCTAAGAGTTTTGTTTGCTCACATGAAACCTGACTGGGTGTGATCAGTGGTCGGTGATGTCTTTCCCTGAAGAGTGGTTACCAACTGCTGATGTTGTGTTTGACTTACGGCACTGGTTCTCTCCCTTCCCTGGAACCAGTGACCCTAAATTAGGAACGGGCGACTACTTATGGACCATTGAGTTGCTCACGGTGGTCGTTAAACCTTCAATAAAAAAACAAAAACAAAAACAACAACTGCTGATTACTTTTTGTTTTTGTATTCATTTTTAGTGTGGTTCTTTGAAGTTTGAAGTTTCCTCTTGCTTGTTCTGTGGTTCTGTGGTTTGCTTTTGGGTTGTTTAGAGGGTTCTTTCCTTGTTTTGTATGTTCATGTTGGTGTGATTTGGAGTAGACATGAAGTTTTTCATATATATATAATTATATATATACATAATGATGATGATATATATATATATATATACATATATAATGTGCTAAACAAGTTCAACACAGGTAGTGACCATAGATTGGTGAGATGTAAGATGCACCTCAACACTAAACTTGAACGTGGCAAGCTCATAAGACAAACAAAATCTATTGACATAACCAACCTTAAAAACACCATAATACCTTCAAGTTAGAACTGAAGAACAGTTTCTCTGCTTTAGAAGGCCTAACATCGGAAGAAGTGGACATCTCTGAAGTTAACAGAAAAGTAACCAAAGCTCTTATGGAAACAGCAACAAAATTAGCTGGGTCTAAGAACAAGTTGCATGTGAACAAATTATCAGGAAAAACCAAAATGTTGATGCAAAAAAGAAGAGAGATGAGGACAACTAAAGAAGATGTGACTTCCAAAGTGGAATATATAGAGCTATGCAAGACAGTAAGAAAAAGTATCACTGAAGACGTAAGGAAATTCAACTGTGAACTAGTGAGGAAAGCAATTGAAAACAACCAAAGCCTAAAGATAGCAAAAGGGACATCTCAGTAAGGGAAGAAAACAGATTATGGCACTGAGAAAAGAAGATGGTTCTGTAACAAGAAATAGAGGCGAAATTTTGACAAGAGTGAAAGATTTCTACTCCAAATTATATGAAAGGGATGATATATGCACTCCAGACATCATGAAAGATACCAGTACCAGAGTTCCTCCAGTCCTTCCAGCAGAAGTTGCACATGCAATCAAGAACATGAAGCGAGGAAAAGCTCCAGGAGAAGATGGAATTACTGTAGACATCATACAAGAAGCAAGTGGAGAAATCGAAACAGTACTCGCCCAAATTTTCACTCGATGCCTTAATGAAGGAAAGATTCCTGAGGATTGGAACACCGTTACAATGATCCTGCTACATAAGAAAGGTGACATTGAGGATCTCGGAAACTACAGACCTATCAACCTCCTATCAGTAGTTTATAAAATCTTCACTAAAGTTCTTTCACACCGCTTGAAGGTAACACTGGACATGGCTCAACCGAGAGAACAAGCTGGATTCAGGAGTGGCTACAGCACAATAGATCATATCCACGTGCTGAGAGAACTAATTGAAAGAGCGAGGGAATATGAACTTCCATTGTGCATGGCTTTTATCGATTATGAAAAAGCCTTTGATTCGGTGAAACCATCAGCAGTTACAATGGCTCTGAAAACCTGCGGTATTGAAGATGCATACATTAATATTATTAATAACATCTATGAAAATGCAAGTGCAAAGATTCGGCTGTTTGAAAATACAACACACGTAAAAATTGGAAAGGGAGTGAGACAAGGTGACACCATATCTCCGAAGCTCTTTAATGCCACATTGGAGGGTGTTTTTCAGTCGCTGAGCTGGGAAAACAAGGGGATAAAGATTAATGGAGATTATCTAACCCACCTTCGTTTTGCTGATGACGTAGTCATTTTTGCAACTACCCCATCAGAGCTGCAGAGTATGATCCAGGAACTTGCTGACAAGAGTAAAGAAGTGGGATTAAAAATGAACTTTCAGAAGACAAAAGTGATGTTCAATGCTTTTACAAGAAATGAAGATTTATCGATTGATGGAGAAAAGCTGGAGATAACAGACACGTACGTTTATCTTGGACAGCAGATATCAAGTGAGGGTCACATTGATGAAGAAATTAATCGGCGTACAAAACTTGCCTGGAGAGCTTTTGGAAGAAACAGCATAATTTTCAAGAGCAATATGCCATTATGTCTTAAAAGAAAAGTGTTTGATCAATGCATCCTTCCAGTGCTTACGTATGGTGCAGAGACGTGGACCTTAACTAAAAGAGACATACAAAGGCTGCAGACAACTCAAAGAAGCATGGAGAGGTGCATGCTTGGTGTAACCAGGAGAGATAAGAAAGAGGACCTCGTGGATCCGAAAAATGACAAGAGTGGAAGACATCATGATCAGAGTTAAATCCCTGAAATGGCAATGGGCTGGACATACTGCCAGAAAGACAGATCATCGATGGACAGCCGAAATTTTAGATTGGATTCCAAGGGACAGGAAAGACCCAGAAGAAGACCACATGGGAGATGGGTGGATGAAATTCGAAAGTATGCAGGGGTGACATGGAGGAGACTGGCACAAGACAGACCGTTGTGGAGGAAACTTGGGGAGACCTTCGTCCAGCAGTGGATTGATAATGGTTGACAATGATGATGATGATGATGATATAATTACATATATTTATATATATAATTATATATATACATAGTGATGATGATATATATATATATATATATATATATATATATATATATATATCATCATCATCATCAACATTGTCAACCATTATCAATCCACTGCTGGACGAAGGTCTCCCCAAGTTTCCTCCACAACGGTCTGTCTTGTGCCAGTCTCCTCCATGTCACTCCCGCATACTTTCGAATTTCATCCACCCATCTCCCATGTGGTCTTCTTCTGGGTCTTTTCCTGTCCCTTGGAATCCAATCTAAAATTTCGGCTGTCCATCGATGATCTGTCCTTCTGGCAGTATGTCCAGCCCATTGCCATTTCAGGGATTTAACTCTGATCATGATGTCTTCCACTCTTGTCATTTTCGGATCCACGAGTTCCTCTTCTTATCTCTCCTAGTTACACCAAGCATGCACCTCTCCATGCTACTTTGAGTTGTCTGCAGTCTTTGTATATCTCTTTTAGTTAAGGTCCACGTCTCTGCACCATACGTAAGCACTGGAAGGATGCATTGATCAAACACTTTTCTTTAAGACATAATGGTATATTGCTCTTGAAAATTATGCTGTTTCTTCCAAAAGCTCTCCAGGCAAGTTTTGTACGCCGATTAATTTCTTCATCAATGTGACCCTCACTTGATATCTGCTGTACAAGATAAACGTACGTGTCTGTTATCTCCAGCTTTTCTCCATCAATCAATAAATCTTCATTTCTTGTAAAAGCATTGAACATCACTTTTGTCTTCTGAAAGTTCATTTTTAATCCCACTTCTTTACTCTTGTCAGCAAGTTCCTGGATCATACTCTGCAGCTCTGATGGGGTAGTTGCAAAAATGACTACGTCATCAGCAAAACGAAGGTGGGTTAGATAATCTCCGTTAATCTTTATCCCTTTGTTTTCCCAGCTCAGCGACTGAAAAACACCCTCCAATGTGGCATTAAAGAGCTTCGGAGATATGGTGTCACCTTGTCTCACTCCTTTCCAATTTATATATATATATATATATATATTAAGCTGATAAGAACAGCTTAATATATATATATATATATATATATATATATATAAATTGGAAAGGAGTGAGACAAGGTGATATATATATATATATATATATAAATTGGAAAGGGAGTGAGACAAGGTGACACCATATCTCCGAAGCTCTTTAATGCCACATTGGAGGGTGTTTTTCAGTCGCTGAGCTGGGAAAACAAAGGGATAAAGATTAACGGAGATTATCTAACCCACCTTCGTTTTGCTGATGACGTAGTCATTTTTGCAACTACCCCATCAGAGCTGCAGAGTATGATCCAGGAACTTGCTGACAAGAGTAAAGAAGTGGGATTAAAAATGAACTTTCAGAAGACAAAAGTGATGTTCAATGCTTTTACAAGAAATGAAGATTTATTGATTGATGGAGAAAAGCTGGAGATAACAGACACGTACGTTTATCTTGTACAGCAGATATCAAGTGAGGGTCACATTGATGAAGAAATTAATCGGCGTACAAAACTTGCCTGGAGAGCTTTTGGAAGAAACAGCATAATTTTCAAGAGCAATATACCATTATGTCTTAAAAGAAAAGTGTTTGATCAATGCATCCTTCCAGTGCTTACGTATGGTGCAGAGACGTGGACCTTAACTAAAAGAGATATACAAAGACTGCAGACAACTCAAAGTAGCATGGAGAGGTGCATGCTTGGTGTAACAAGCTCATAAGACAAACAAAATCTATTGACATAACCAACCTTAAAAAACACCATAATACCTTCAAGTTGGAACTGAAGAACAGGTTCTCTGCTTTAGAAGGCCTAACATCGGAAGAAGTGGACATCTCTGAAGTTAACAGAAAAGTAACCAAAGCTCTTATGGAAACAGCAACAAAATTAGCTGGGTCTAAGAACAAGTTGCATGTAAACAAATTATCAGGAAAAACCAAAATGTTGATGCAAAAAAGAAGAGAGATGAGGACAACTAAAGAAGATGTGACTTCCAAAGTGGAATATATAGAGCTATGCAAGACAGTAAGAAAAAGTATCACTGAAGACGTAAGAAAATTCAACTGTGAACTAGTGAGGAAAGCAATTGAAAACAACCAAAGCCTAAAGATAGCAAAGGGACATCTCAGTAAGGGAAGAAAACAGATTATGGCACTGAGAAAAGAAGATGGTTCTGTAACAAGAAATAGAGGCGAAATTTTGACAAGAGTGAAAGATTTCTACTCCAAATTATATGAAAGGGATGATATATGCACTCCAGACATCATGAAAGATACCAGTACCAGAGTTCCTCCAGTCCTTCCAGCAGAAGTTGCACATGCAATCAAGAACATGAAGCGAGGAAAAGCTCCAGGAGAAGATGGAATTACTGTAGACATCATACAAGAAGCAAGTGGAGAAATCGAAACAGTACTCGCCCAAATTTTCACTCGATGCCTTAATGAAGGAAAGATTCCTGAGGATTGGAACACCGCTACAATGATCCTGCTACATAAGAAAGGTGACATTGAGGATCTTGGAAACTACAGACCTATCAGCCTCCTATCAGTAGTTTATAAAATCTTCACTAAAGTTCTTTCACACCGCTTGAAGGTAACACTGGACATGGCTCAACCGAGAGAACAAGCTGGATTCAGGAGTGGCTACAGCACAATAGATCATATCCACGTGCTGAGAGAACTAATTGAAAGAGCAAGGGAATATGAACTTCCATTGTGCATGGCTTTTATCGATTATGAAAAAGCCTTTGATTCGGTGAAACCATCAGCAGTTACAATGGCTCTGAAAACCTGCGGTATTGAAGATGCATACATTAATATTATTAATAACATCTATGAAAATGCAAGTGCAAAGATTAGGCTGTTTGAAAATACAACACACGTAAAAATTGGAGAGTGAGACAAGGTGACACCATATCTCCGAAGCTCTTTAATGCCACATTGGAGGGTGTTTTTCAGTCGCTGAGCTGGGAAAACAAGGGGATAAAGATTAATGGAGATTATCTAACCCACCTTCGTTTTGCTGATGACGTAGTCATTTTTGCAACTACCCCATCTGAGCTGCAGAGTATGATCCAGGAACTTGCTGACAAGAGTAAAGAAGTGGGATTAAAAATGAACTTTCAGAAGACAAAAGTGATGTTCAATGCTTTTACAAGAAATGAAGATTTATCGATTGATGGAGAAAAGCTGGAGATAACAGACACATACGTTTATCTTGGACAGCAGATATCAAGTGAGGGTCACATTGGTGAAGAAATTAATCGGCGTACAAAACTTGCCTGGAGAGCTTTTGGAAGAAACAGCATAATTTTCAAGAGCAATATGCCATTATGTCTTAAAAGAAAAGTGTTTGATCAATGCATCCTTCCAGTGCTTACGTATGGGGCAGAGACGTGGACCTTAACTAAAAGAGACATACAAAGGCTGCAGACAACTCAAAGTAGCATGGAGAGGTGCATGCTTGGTGTAACCAGGAGAGATAAGAAGAGGAACACGTGGATCCGAAAAATGACAAGAGTGGAAGACATCATGATCAGAGTTAAATCCCTGAAATGGCAATGGGCTAGACATACTGCCAGAAGAACAGACCATCGATGGACAGCCGAAATTTTAGATTGGATTCCAAGGGACAGGAAAAGACCCAGAAGAAGACCACATGGAAGATGGGTGGATGAAATTCGAAAGTATGCGGGAGTGACATGGAGGAGACTGGCACAAGACAGACCGTTGTGGAGGAAACTTGGGGAGACCTTCGTCCAGCAGTGGATTGATAATGGTTGACAATGATGATGATGATGATATATATATATATAATTTCATTTATCCATCTTTTTTCACATAGTTTCCAATTAAATTGATGTGTTGATTGTATGGTAAAAACAAGAAGGCAATAGAGGAAATTTGCATATGGGGTTTGTATATGCGCAAAGTTTACTGTTTGTCCCCTCCCGAAAACTAAGCTATGGGCGACTATGCCACCTGGACTTCTTTTTTAAACACAAAGCTGTTAGACTCCTAAAAAACAAAATAAAACGACCTATCTCTCAATTAAATGCAAGTTTAAACTTCTTTTTACCTTGTTGTGGTCCTCACATCCTTGTTCAGTCAGATTAATTAAGTTTCAAGGAAGAAGATGAGATAAAATGCTTCCACTTTTTCTTTCCCTAAGGAACACGTAAAAACATTGCGCAGTCTATTTTTTGGTATTGTAATTGACATCGGTGGGGGAAGAAAATAAAAGGAAATACACATTTAAGGGAAGAAGAAGCTTGAAGGTAAAGAAATGCTAATCAATGTTAGACATGTCTCATTTAAACAAAGCGCAATGAACCCTGCACTTCTTTGAAGATGGCGGCGTGAAAGGACATTCACCAGAAAAGCTCTCTTGATTGGATGACAGCTTTTATTACATCATCATTGCACGTGTTCGCTCAGTTGAGCCTTCCGTTTACAAAGCCTAGTGCGGACCCACACTCTTTTTGATGCAATGATTGAAGGACTCCTAATTAAAAGACGTCCTCATAACGTTGTCATGTGTACGTTGTTTCTTGCATACAAGGCTTTATTTACAACCTTCAACTGAGCAGATGTGTGTGTGCGATGATAATATAGCAAAAGATTAGCCTCCGACACGGACCCTCATTAAATGCAGGGACCGAACAATGAAGTGTGTTTTAATAATATTACGAAGGTGATATTGAAATGCTTTCATTATGCTGGACAAATGTTCCTGTTAAGGGGGAACTGTTATTGTAGATACTTCCGTGTAATCATAAATCGCCGAGGAAAATGAGAATTCTAAGGGACGGGAATTTTCTATTATTACGGGGACACATTTACACGCAGAATCAATAGACCGCCCTGCCTAGGGAGAAGATTTCAACGGTCGGCAGAATTTTTTGAACAGTTTCAAGAAAGACATCCAGCCATTCACATGAAAACACATCATCATCATCCATCATTCTCAATCCACTGCTGGATGAATGTCTCCCCAAGGCTCTTCGTCTCTTCTTTCTTTTATTTTTATTGTGGTTTTAAAAAAATATTTATTTGACCTGGTGGTACAGATACAGTGACAAGATAAACAGACATAGTTGTACAGTTATGACACACAGGCATAGACAGTATAGTCAGCATGGCCGTATCCAGCGGAGGGGTTTAAAATGGTTTAAAATTTCTTTGCTTGTAAGTTACTAGATTCAACAAGAGTCGCCATCATATTCTTTTCATTTTTTTTTACACATTGTTTCTGTTATTTCCTTTGATAGACTTTACTTCAGAAGGACATTTTCTTTTGTCAGTGGGAATACACTTTTTTACCAGTGGGTATACACTGGTCAGCAGTAACACATTTATAGAAGTACAGGAAACTCTGTGTATGGCACTTTATTAATCGGAATTGTTGTATTATCAGGGATTTTTGAGATCGCTTATTTCTTTATCGCGTTAAGAGAGAAAGAAAAAATGTCAGTTGGAATCGTAGTTTATTGTTTCTTTATAACATCAAGATGCCAGACTGAGATAGCTCTGTGTTTAGAAATGTGACAGCACAGTGAGTGACTGAATCTCAAATTTGAACTCCACAGACCACAGGGTCCAAAGCGGCGCCAGGAGAGCCGGAGATTGAGTGCTCAGGTAAATGCTGCTCTGCGTTTGCTTTCGAGCTAAATAGCCGGAGAGGGCCGGAGGCGAAAAGGGGAGAAAGTGTCGTAGGTAGAAGATGAATTACAAGTACATACGACATCCCAATATGTGGTGGCCTTTTGCCTGTTGACATGGGTGAGGAGTGAGATTTGCGAACTTCAATTAGCGTGCTGTCATTTGAGAAGGAAATGGGGGTGCGAATTGCGAAATAAAGCATAAAGCACATGTTTAAGTTGAGATCGTTCTCACTTATTTCCTCGTACTTGGTGGAGGTTAGTTTGCTTCTTGTGACGTGCATACGGATGGAGTGTGGGAGAGAATGAAATTTAACCGCCATTTCATGCAATTTATCCCTAGGAATTTTTTAAATCCACTTCCTGATGAAGATTTCCAACTTTTTTTAATAATTTTCCTTTTTAAATCAATTTTAATAGATAGTTCTTACTATCTATCTATCTATCTATCTATCTATCTATCTATCTATCTATCTATCTATCTATCTATCTATCTATCTATTTTATTATAAAAAAGGTTTAAAAAATGAAAATTATAAAAAAAAAATTTGAAATCTTCTATTAGACGGCCAATCCAACGTCAAAGTCCCTTGGTATGCTGGCTTCATCTATCGTTATCGGAATCTTTTAAAATCCACTTCCTGACGGATATTTCAATTTTTTTTGTAAATTTCATTTTTCAGACTGTACTTGCTTGCATCCTGTCTCCTGTGTAATCTTGCTTTCATCTGATCTCTGTCTCATATTCTTCAGTTTGTTTTTCTGTTAATACTGAGTAAGCTCATGTGTCGCTACTCGCTAACTAATGTTAATATACTAAAAACTAAAAAGTTTATTTTTTGTTAAGTGATTAGATAGATAGATACATGCATACATATATACATACATAGAGAGATAGATTTTTGCCGTGGAATAGTTAAAAAAAAAACACGAAACAAAAGTCTAGTTACGACCCTAATAGATAGTAGGTAGATTACATTTTTGCTGTGGAATATTTTTAACCCCCATCGAAACTGAAATCTAATTACACCCCCCCCCCCCAAATGAAGTTGTCGCTCTTCAGAAATTCCCAGGGCAAAACTAAGGGTACTTAATTTCTGTTTTAAAAATTGCAAGGTGTCAGCGAAATGAGTTATCTATCTCATTTGTGTCGTCCTCAAGAATTTTTACACTTACGGCACTGTCCCAAATATCAGGCGGTTTCAGTCCACGCATTTTGAAAAGGTGTTAAAAAATAAGCATCGTGATAATGTGCTTTGAATGCATTATAGATTTTCATACTGCAGTGCTCGCAACTGAAATTCACATCTTATATAAAAACTCGACGAATGGAAAGGAATCAGTTCTTATTTAGAGCACATTCTGGTGCAAAATGATTTTAAGGAATATTTGAAAAGACGAAAATAAAAATGCGCGAAATTCAACAGCTTTACATGACCTATCAAATGTTCCTCTCTTTCTCTCTCTCTTTCTCTTTTGTTTTGAGGATGCGAAGTGTCTACCGTCATAGCATCACTTCGGAAATTTCAACAAATATTCCAACTTTCAGAGCTCTTTAGCTTTAACCTCATGAACTGTAACAAAATTTATATATGTTCAATACTTTGAGGCATTAAATTATAATGTTTGCTGCCTTGTCAAAAGTGAAAGAAATTTTCGAATTAACAAAAGTTTAATGAGCACAGGCAGACCAACTAATATCTAGATTGGCCGGTCGGTGAAGCAGTGGTCTAAGCGCTGGCTTTTGACCGTTCGTTCGAGATGGGTCCGGGTTCAAATCCCGGTGTGGCATGGATGTTGTGTTTTCTTACGGCACTGTCTCTTTCCCTTCCCTGAAACTAGTGGCCCTAACTTAGGGACGGACGCCTGCTTATAGCCCATCGAGTTCCTTATGGCAGTCGTAAAACCCCAGAACAAAAAAAATCTAGAAGATGCGTTCAAATTATAAGATCTCGTAATTTGTTTTCTTGCAAATTATTCGTAGTATGGGAATAATTCAGACCTCTCTTACATCATGCAATATCCACAGCGAAATTTATTTTGGGAAGTGTGATCAGCTTTTTTGTAAATGGTAGAAGTAGCTACTGAATGGCAGAATTCCTGTACCGCGAAATTCATCTGTTATCGTTAGGAATAACAAAAAATCACATGATGCAAGTTCTGGAGAGTATGGCGCAATACTAAGTTTGTTCTTTTACTTTACATTTGCTGAACGACGCTGTTTTTGGTACGTGAAGTAGGGTGTACAAAAAGGAAATACTGTGATTGATAAGACGTCTGCTTCGTGCATCTATCTATCAGAAACATTCACGACGAATCAATCTGCATTTTAAAAGTAGTGTTGCCAATAACTATGCATTAAAGAGTTTCTGAATCCTGATAACAAATATTCAAGAACATGATATTTACTATACATGGCATTACGCTTGATGTTTAAAAAAACAGTGATAGTTTGAATAGTACAATACAAATCATTCCCTTGAAACTGAATTTTTTCTCATGTATTGCCTAATCACCCAGGTATCCTTTGATCCCGGATGATTAGGCAATACATCAAAATCAACTATCTGCTACATTTTGGTATTGAAGATATTAGTCGCTAATTGCTGCGCAGGAAAATTATAGCAATCTCCAGCGAGTTTTAGTTATGTTCCATTCCTTAGCACCGTACACAGACGCCGGATATTATGAACTCCGCATTTAGCTTTCGAATTGTCGACGTCGCTTTTTAAAGATAACGGAACAAAGACTGTGAACGCGCTTATCAGACTCACTAGATCGCCTTGTCTCAAATGGCCAGAGATTAAGGTCATCTGGACACCTGTATACAGCAAGAGCAACAAAAGAAAAAAACAAACTTGAACAGGACATACGTTGTTATTTAACGCCGTTTTGGAGAAGGACGGACATCAGCTAGGGAAACTCGTTTTTAGAAGGACATTTCCTTTTCAGAGTATTCCTAAACCGTAACCGGTTATCAAAAATGCGTCACCTACGATTTTAGAATAAGTTATGAAGTAAAGCAACTCAAAATGTTGTTTTAATTTCCTGCCTTCCCAGAGATGTAAAATTGAAATTACTAGGTCATCCACTTGCCTTGCAGTAACGAGGGTGAGAGAACTAGTACGAAATGGGCACAACATCTAACGCAACATGAAAAGCACTGTTGTAACTAGAAGTGCAAGTGTGGATATTCCCCCAGGCGTTACTTTGCGCTTTCATCCTGTATTAAAGTCCTTAATGTTGAAACGAAAGCCTCACTTCGTCGAAACGAACTTTTATCTGCGCGGAAAATTAATGAGCTCATAGTTTAGTTATTTAATTTCGGTTTTGCTAGAGTTGTTTCCGTTTACGCTGAATTAATTAATAAATTACTCACCCTCATTAATTAATTTTGTTATTATAATATAAATATATAAATAAGGAAACTATACTTCTCTCCATTGTTTTCTTACTCTTCTAAATCTTTGTGGAGGTAACACCTCCCCTTCTGCAATTTGTGCTGCAAGTTTTTTCCTATCGTAGATATATTTATTCATTTTTGCAAGTACACCGTCAGCGTTGCAAAGTATGATCATGAAATTTGCTGACAAGAGTAAAGAAGTGGGTTTGAAAACGAACTTACAGAAAACAAAAATAATGTATAATGCTTTTAATAGAACTGCAGATTTGGAAGTTGATGAGACAAACCCAGAACTGACCAAATACCTTGGACAACAGATAACAAGTGAGATACACATCGAAGCAGGACCGTAGCTAGCTGGGAGGCTAGAGAGGGCTCAGTCCCCTGCTAGGCAAGAAAGCCCCCCCCCCAACCCCCCGGAAAATGGACGTCTTTATAAATTCTCTGAACTTTTATTTTTAGTGGTTTGCGAAAATTTCTTTTGTATTTCATTATAAGCATAAATACTTTACCTTATTTATTCGTGTATTGCACGTTTTTAAAAATAACAAAACTGAAATCCTACGGGAACGATGGATAACTCAAATTAAACTCCTTCTGGAAGTGAATCAGTAGCAACAGTTATGCCAATGATTGTCTGCCAATGGATGCTGGCCTTCTTGCTGCTAAGGGCTGATCACGGAGGAGAGAAACCCCTTTTTTTCTGTTCGAAGAAATGTCAAATATAAAAGAATATTAAAAAGAGAGAGTGAAAGAGACAGAAAGAGCTTTCAACTTCTTCCTGTTCATTGTTTTACTATCAGTAGGAGTGGTTTTGCTATGCATGAGTGGGAGAAGTAAAATTGAATTCAAAATAAAACCTTGAAATTTTCAAGGTTCATCACTGAAAATAACATTTTTCCATTCATCAACAGTCCAATTCTTGTGTGCCTTGGCCCTAGCAATTCTTTCGAGTCTTTGTTGTTCACTAAGGAAAGGTTTTCGTGCAGCTTTTCGTGCAGTCAGTACATTTTCTTGTAGCCTACGACGAACTGTACGTGCAGATGCAATAATGCCTACTTCATTCTTTTACTCATTTCTTAAATCGGTGACTGTTTTAAACCTTGATTTTAAAGGAACGTCGAATCAACATGCGATCATCACGTTCAGTACACAGCCTTGGTCGACCTGTTCTTTTTCTGTTTCCCACAAATCCAGTTTCTGCAACTTTTTTAATAGTGCGCAAGACAATAGAATGATCATAGCCACATTAAACAGCAATTTTTCGATTACTGAATCCAAGTTCATGCAAAGTAATAGTTTTTGCCCTGGTTTGAAGAGTCAGGACTAATTTTCGGGTCTTCGGCATTCCGAAATTCAAATATCACCAGGAATTTTGCATAAACTTCCGTCACCTCACTACAAGCAGCTGCGTTCTAAGTCGGCAGACGATTCTACATCCTTTTATATCTCACTAGCGATCGTCGGAAAAAGCTATAGTGGATTAGAGGAGCGAAAACTCTTTTTCAGAACTGGATTTGCGTTTCCTCACTTGCACGTTTTTGCTTGTAACTTCCCTTTTATTACTGATAATAACATTTTGTACAAATGTTTAAATTCAGCATAAAATTTATTTCAAAAGGATGTATAATGTGTATTCCTGACTTTACTATTGTATAAGTTGACCTCAGACATCAAACCGCGACTTTCGGTCTACTGGTGCAGGATTTTTAGCCAAGATCGTACATGCCGATGCATTCCGTATCTTTCTAGCCAGCGGTAGGATCCGCGGTTAAAGTTGAAGAGGTCGTTGGTTCGAAACCCGGTAGGGGAAAACGGAGGGTATTCGTGAAACGGCTGGAAAAGTAAAGTTTTTGCAAAATTTTTGTATAAAAATACGAAAAATCCCGAAAAGAATTTTTCTGAAATGTGAACGGATTTACTAAATACTTAAATTCTGTCAAAATACTGAAGTTAGAAGAACTTCTTACAACGGAAATTTTGTCAAAAGACGGTCACCTACCGGAAACTTTGCTGTACGTTATTTTCAGGTATTTTCTGTGAATTCACACCATTTATTATTTACAGTAAATGATACTTGATTGATCATTCTGGCCCAAGAAAAATCGTTCAGCATTTCGTTGTTCCTCTGGCGTGGAAGCAATTGCAGATGCACCACGTATGGAATGCTGTAATGACATACACAAAGCTTTCGCATTATGAAAACTTTATTAGAACATGTTGAAAATTTGTATTTGATTTGAGTATTCTGAAAGTTCTTAGTAACGTCTCAAATAAATTATGGTCGAGAGTTTTCGTGTAGTTGGAGAAAATAAAGTTTTGCTAAATGCTCCGATTTTTGGGAAAATTATTTTTCGTTGAAAAGTCACGTATGCATATATTTCTGTTCCTGCTTTCTTCCGAAGGAAGCATTCTTTCTATCAGCAGTTATTCATGTTCAAGTATCAGAGCATATCCTGTTTACTGACTGACTGCTCTCAACGGTCATTTGCATTTTTATTTGCATTTGTTGGATTGTTGATGTGGATCATAACTCCCGTGCTGCTATTTATTTCCCAAGGACCTCTTGGCCGTCACAATCGCTTCCTAACATTTGCGTGTGCTGGATTCACGATCTGATTGTTTTTGAAGGTTGACGATTGAACGGCGGGCTCAGCCCATTTATGTATGACGGTGCTCACACTCGCTCGTAGATATTGTGGCTTCATACCAATCCCACATTCCACTTATCAGAATTCTTGATGATATTTAAATAGGCGACTTAAAACATCTGTTCAGCTCCTCCGACGCTCACAACGGGGAAAAAACAGCCGAAAATAAAGATCTGCCATCATTCCAAAGAAAAAAAAATTACTTACATGTGCTAGTTACTTTTCTTTTCGAAGATTCCTTTTTCGTAAGAAGCCGGAGTTCCTGTTTTGTATAAAACCTGCGTGTTTTCTTATGGTTATGCAATTCCAGAATCATAATTTCTCCATATATTAAAACAATTCGGAAGCGACATTTACATTGAGCCGTTGGAAATGAAAGAAAACAAAACCAGATCTTAGATCATCAAGTATTTAAAAAGCGCAGAACCAAAAGATAATTATTTACAGCTATTATTTATTTTTTCCTTTTTAAACTAACAATCGTATTAAATCTAAACTTCATCTGTACACTGTAAAAAATAAGTGGTGTGAGTTCACTGAAAATTTTTCTGAAAATAAAGTGCAGCAAAGTTGCCGGTAAGTGTCCGTCTTTTAACGAAATTTCCGTTTTCAAAAGTGCCCGTTTACTCTAACCCGTATTTTCACACATTTTTCGTAGTCAGTAATTTCGTTTATTTCAGAAAAGTCTGTTTTAAGTTTCTTCGTATTTATACAGAAATTTCGCAAAATCGAAGGCATAGAACACTTCACCCTTTATGCCAGATAATCCTTGCGCATCGGTGGTGAGATCGAACTAAGGTCGTTTGGGTTAGAAACGGCGCATCTTAACCACTGAGCCAGAAGGTCTTCGGGAGCGCGTTCACATTCAAGATAAAACTAATTGCACGAATGACAACCTTTTTCTATTAATGCAAGTGATTTAGTCATTTTATTTTCTATTGGAGCTTATTATTTTTTGAATACGTTTGTAATAATTTTATTTTTTCTGTAGGAAGACTTATCACAAATTAATTGTTTTTTCATCGTGATTTTTCGAAGGGACAAAATGCTTTGGAACTTGAAATCTCTTTTTTACGCTTTCCAGTTGTAGGCTGAAGAAGCGTATATGCTCCAACTTTGTCCGTCCGTCTGTCTGTCTGTCTGTCTGTCCGTCCGTCCGCACGATAACTCGCGTAAAAATGGTTCGATTTCGATGAAATTT
Source organism: Macrothele yani (assembly GCA_039090855.1). Lineage (NCBI taxonomy): Eukaryota > Metazoa > Arthropoda > Arachnida > Araneae > Macrothelidae > Macrothele > Macrothele yani. The sequence continues at coordinate 63,179,768 of CM077029.1, forward strand.
TAGTATGTGGTAACTTGGGGACGAAGCTTATTGAAAAGCGACGAAATGGGATCAAAGATCAGGACATAGAGCGGGATCCATTCCATTGCCCTTATACGTCATAACTTACGTAAAAATGGTTCGATTTCGATGAAAGTTTAATATGTGGTAGGAAACCACCTGGGGAAGAACCCTATTGAAAATGGGCGAAATGGGGTCAAAGGTCAGGACACAGGAGCCGGATCCATTCCATCGCCCTTATGCGTCATAACTTAAGTAAAAATGCTTCGATTGCGACAAAAATTTAGTATAATACAAATTTTGAAGATGACAATTCGATTTTTGGCGTAAATGTGACATGGATGGTAAGTCAGATAATATCCGAAAACTTGAAAATTTTCATCGTCCTGGAGCGGGACCCGAATCCGCGTTTCGGGTCCCGGAGGTATATACTCTCTCTTGAGATTGAAAAAATCTCGCTTCTGTGCCCTCCTAACCTTTGACCCCATTTTTGATGATATTCTGTTAAATATAATCGAAATGGGGTCAAAGGTTAGGTCACAGAAGCGAGATTTATTCCACAGCGATTATCTTCATAACTTGACTAAAAATGCTTCGATTGCGACAAAATTTTACCATGTTGTTCCGGAGGTACAGTGAACCGGTTCTTTTGAAAATAATCGAAATGGGGTCAAAGGTTAGGGTACAGGAGCTAGATTTATTCCACAGCCATTATCTTCATAACTTGAGTAATGATTTTTGTTATGTTGGAAAGCGTATCATAATCAATGCATTTGCATGATTTTACTAACTTGTTTAACTGACAATAACTTTCGGTTATCTTTAAGAGAAGGTGAAATGTACTGTTTTATAGACCTATTTCACAAACCATCTAAATATAAACTTTACTCTTGATTGCTATAATAGTTTTTGCATTGAGGACTCCACAGAATGATACATAGACATCGTACAAATCATCTGTACAATAATTTAAGTACTCGGTTTCTTACGGTTACACAATATATAATAGTTGGTGCACAAAATCGGAGGGGGGGGGGGTTGAACAAATATCCTGTGCCACAATAACCAACATGAATGCAATATGCTGTCCACAACATCCAATCTCTGTACAGAACTTCAAAATTAGATTCTTCGACAGACTAAAATTAATCAAACCTCAAGAATTTTCGCGAATCCCTCCTATAACCCAAAATTATTCGTCATATAGATACGGTAAAAGCAAGAACGTTGTTTTTCCCTTAATTCACGAAAGGAATTGCTGAAAGTTTTCCGAAAATTCAGAATTTTCCGTTAACACATCTTAAAAGCAGCAATTTACCGTCAATTTAAGAAGGGAATTGCGGAAAAGTTTTTGAAAATTCAGAATTTTCCGTTAACACATCTTAAAATCGGCAATTTACTGTCAATTTAAGAAGGGAATTGCAGAAAAGTTTTCGAAAATTCAGGATTTTCCGTTAACACATCTTAAAAACGGCAATTTACCGTCAATTTAAGAAGGGAATTTTTGAAAATTCAGAATTTTCCGTTAACACATCTTAAAAACGGCAATTTACTGTCAATTTAAGAAGGGAATTGCAGAAAAGTTTTCGAAAATTCAGAATTTTCCGTTAACACATCTTAAAAACGGCAATTTACTGTCAATTTAAGAAGGGAATTGCAGAAAAGTTTTCGAAAATTCAGAATTTTCCGTTAACACATCTTAAAAACGGCAATTTACTGTCAATTTAAGAAGGAAATTGCAGAAAAGTTTTTGAAAATTCAGAATTTTCCGTTAACACATCTTAAAAACGGCAATTTACTGTCAATTTAAGATGGGAATTGCGAGAAGGTTTCTAAAGTTTCAGAATTTTCCAGGCTTGGGAAAAGTCAGTGAAATTCAGGTTTGTTTCCGTCATTTCACGGAAAAAGTTGTATCAGAAATATGCTTCGTTAATTCACGAAACGAATCACGGATAGTGGATCGTAAATTCAAGAAAAATATTTTACAATGTATATAGTCATATTTCGATTTCCATTACTGGCTTCAAATTAGAATTTTAATTTTTAATTTAATTTAATTTTGCTATATTACACCATCCACCACACAATCAAATCGCACATACAATTTCTGTACCAGAAAAAGATTGACCAGATACAAATCGCACCATATGCAAACACAACCGAAATGCAGTACATATATATGTGAGAAAAGCATTAATACAACACATAAATGCAAAAATATGAATAATAATACAACTAATACAAACACATAAACCATCAAACATGCAAATACAAATATTATACCATAATAATATACATATAATGCAAAGTATAAATGAAGTAATAGTAGTACAAAAACACGTATGATAATATGAAGTTTAGTTTTTAGTTTTAGTTTAAATAGTTTGAAGCACTGCAACAGATTCTTCAAAACATTACTCTGCAAATAATATTATGTAAAACAAATATGCATCAATATTACTGGCTGATTCGGTATATGAGTGGTCAGAAGCAGAGGTCTATGCTGGACTTAATTTGGAAAGCCTTACCTGACCCGTTTCAGACTCTCATACCGCGTTCTCCGCAACCAATTGCCAATAGCACAAGACTTGTTTGAAAGAAACAAAACTGCTTTACTGAACTGAACTACCTCAGTAGTAAACTGAATGTAACGCCCAGAGGTGTGCCATTTCTCGTTGGAATTCTTCCCACACACGTGCTTAAGACTTGAATAATTACTTCTGTTGCAAATATAAACTCATTTCCTCTTCCACACAGTAGCGCATCTAGAAGCTCATCTTAGTGGGGGGGGGGGGCAGTTTGCTCCGGTCTAAAAAAGAGAGAGACTTTGTAGAACACACACACATACACACACACACAATAAACTTGCGGTGCGGCTCCTTTGTGGCATCACAAGGCATTTTAAAATTGTCCATTAAAAAAATTGTTCAAAATTTTTAAATCACGAATTACGAACAAAAACTGAAAAATTAGCATTATTTTCATGGCGTTCATTTGCTCGCTTTTCGCCGAAACTGACCTTATGCTTTTTTAAATCTCACGTCCGGATGAAATCTTTCAAAATAAAGTTTGATCCCTTCTACTCTGATGAGTTATTTAATAGAAAAATTTCCGGCTTGGAAATTTATTACTAGTTTTTGTTTATGGCCTAATCGAGGTACGTACTTCTCTTTATCAACCACATTAACTCACACACACTTCAAAGTCTACCCTACAAATTCTACCCTGCCCAATCCCCTGCTCTCCATTAATAATGATGCTAGGCAATACTATAAAACAAACAAACAAAACAAAAAAATACTACAAAAAACAAAAAGAAAAAAAAAACCCAGAAGAGAGCTCACCCATTGCTGTTTATTAAGCGAAGCGAAGCCAAAGGGCGAGCGGAGCTCTCTGTACGAGACATGAGACAATTCGTTGTTCGGGCATAGGTACGAGATGACACATCCGATCACCGTTATTTTTGGCATGCGATTGGACATCGTCCATGGTCAGGTTTTAACGCCTTCCGATTCCCGAAATTCCGCGTCATTGAGGAATAATCGTCCCAAAACTTGCATTTTTAGAGGTTTTTCTGGGTTGTGAGAAGGGGTCATTTGTTACCTATATTCTCCGAAGATCTTCAGCCGATCGCGGTGACACTTGCCACAGAGAAAGGGAAGGACATGGTGAGTGACATGGGGTTGGTATCATGGTGATTGGTCGCGTCGTATAAAAATAATAAACATTGAAAGACTGACCAATTTTAATAATTCAAAAAATCCGCTCTCTGTACGAGACTAAGAATATTTAATTGTTCGGGCATAGCTACAACATGACCCATCCGATCACCGTGATTTTTGGCATGCGATTGGACATCGTACATGGTCAGGTTTTGACGCCTTCCGATTCCCGAAATTCCGTGTCATTGAGGAATTTCAATTAAAACTAGATGGCTTTCTACTTGAACCGTTTCATGAAAGCTAGCTCTAACATTAATTTAAAAAAATCGTTTAAATTGAAAAACGAAGAAATGGAAAGCATCCGTCTGTTAGGTCAACACCTGCTTAATCTATAATATTCAAAGGAAGTTTGTGTGTGTGTGTGTGTCTGTCTTTCACGATACAAAATGAAAAACGTGGTTCCCGATCTGAGTGTGTTTTTCCGCTTTGTTTACATGCTACCTCATCACAACCAGCGTGAAGGAAAGTAGTTCATGATAAATTTTAGGCATTTCTGTTTTCAGAATGTTTAGTACTTTTGTTCTGGTAGCCATAAATTTTATGCGTTCGTTCTTTAGAATTTGTTGTAATAGACGCCTTAATGAGCTCAAATTTTGCAATAGCTTCGCTCAAAAGTTGCCAACTGTACCCGAGTTATTGGTTACTGTTGGCGGCTTGTCCTAGTAATAATTGAAAACATCCGCCCTCTATACGAGACTCAGGACAATTAGTTGTTCGGGCATAGGTACAAGATGACACATCCGATCACCGTGATTTTTGTCATGCGATTGGACATCGTCCATGGTCAGGTTTTGACGTTTTCCGATTCCCGAAATTCTGTGTCATTGAAGAAGAATCGTCTAAAATATTGCATTTTTAGGGGTTTTTCCGGGGTTTGAGAAGGGGTCGTTTGTTACCTATCTCCTCCAAAGATCTTCAGCCGATCGTGGTGACACTTGCCACAGAGAAAGGGAAGGACATGGTGAGTAACATGGGATTGTATCATTGTGATTGGTCGTGTCGTATAAAAATAATGACCATTAAAAAACTGACAAATTTTAATAATAATTGAAAAATCCGCTCTCTATACGAAACTCGGGACAATTAGTTGTTCGGGCGCAGCTACGACATGACACATCCGATCACCGTGAGTTTTAGAATGCGATTGGGCATCATCCATGGTCAGGTTTTGACGCCTTCCGATTTTGCAATAGCTTCGCTCAAAATTTGCCAACTGTACCGGAGTTATCGGTTACCGTTGGCGGCTTGTCATAGTTCTTAGATAAGATGGGTGGAGGTTAGTGGAACACATGAAAGCGTACTTAAAAGGTAAAGTAGCGAGTCAATTACTAAGTTGAATAGACTTTTGTTTAAACGCAATGCAACAAGTAGATTTCTGATCTATTATAGTCTGTAAGGTGTGACAGCTGGGCATATTAAGGTGTTGGTGTAGGGCAGCTTTGTGAATGGTGGGGTGTGCGCAATGAATTGTACTTCCAGTGTATTATTGCACGTCTGCATGCGAGTTCCGGTTTTTGTAAATTAGTGGACGAAAGGAAAATGGAGATTTCCAAATGAAATGCTGTATTTTATAAATAAACTCAAGCATTTAATTACGGTTTAACCTATTAACTGGATGGAATGAATTAACTCGTGGTTAGCAATATAGTCTGAAACCATCTCGAACGCATGTATTCGATGTGTAGGAAGTGGGACAAAGGCGACTGGAACGAGTGAACCTTTGCATCAAAAAGCATTGCTTTTTCATTAGCTTCATTATTCAAAGTGGTCATTTAACACGCCCTTGGCCGCACTAAGAGTATTTCTGTCACGCTTCTCATATAAAGAGCGCCATTTATTTGGAAGTGACCCTGAGGGCACCACCCCTGCTCTAGCTGACTTTTAGAATCTTCTCAACAAACTGTTATCAGTTCCGATAAGGATTCTTTGACCTTTTAAACAGTCTGCTCTTTGCTCCCTTGTGCTTCCTGCGAGCATTGCTCTCATCAAGTGACAGCAGACGACGGTTGCGTCATGTGAGGGCTTTTCTCACCAGGCAACTACTGGCGTTTGTGTTTTGTATTTTTATAGATAATGCGACGATACGAGTGTGGTTTACGCCTAATTTCCTTTGTAACATTATATAATAATTACATTTCTCGCAAAGAAGGAATTCTGAAGTGTTATTATAAGTAGACTTCTTAAAACAGCGGAAAAAGGTAATGTGTGAAAAAATCTCACGCGCGGCCACTGGAGTTGTTCATCGTGTGGCGACCAACGACGGGTTAATGGGGATGATTTACGATAATCTTTCTGATTAATTACTTACAACAAGATCTACAACAATGGAGACTAACCTAAGAAAAACTAGCGATGTTTTTTACCCAGTGACATGATGTCTGTGCCAGGGGGAATGAACATTCTCCCCTATGCTTTTGGACATTGATTAGAGAATAGAGGACTAGAAGTGAGCGCTTATCACTTGCGACATGTTTATGTTCGGTACTGCTGAGATAAGAGGGGAAACGAATTGTTTTGCCGTAGCTTTCATATAGCTCTTCCGTCATTCTGTTTATGGAACGCCGAAAATTTTGGGCACAATTTGGTTTAGGTACATTGGCCGTTTAAAAGCTTAAAAAAACAACCAGTTTTGAGGAGACCGAAGAGGTCAACGTTCGTGACTGCCACGGAGAACCTCAGGTTCGATCCCAGGCTGGTACGAACGCTCGAACCACTAAATATCCGCCGTGCGTCGGATGGGCACGTTAAGCCGTCGGACCCCGTGTACTGCCCCCTCCCGCCAGTCAGTAATAAATAAGGGGTTCTTTCTCTCTCTTTCTACCTCGCTACCTCGCTTACGTGTCACTTTTCTATCAGGCACTCTAACCCAAATCTGCTAGCTTTTTATTTCTAAGTGTTGTTTAAGACCTGGGGTCAGACACTCTCTTCCAAAACCCTCTACATATCATCTGATCTATGATCTAAGAAGACCGAAAAGCTGACTGTTAGCACAAAACACCATCAAAAACGTTCGGCGAGCATCACATGCTTTTCATCTGTGCATAATTATTATTTCAGGCAGATAGCAGAAGGTAGAAAAATCGCCAAATTATGCGAATGAAAGAATTAGTTACGGCTATTTAACATTTCTAACTTGTGTAAATCGTTTAGATAACATTGCCAGCAGCTGTACACCATACATTTGCATGCAGAAGTAGTACCGTGGTTGATTTTCGAAAGATGTTATTTGATTGTTGGTTATATCGGACGAAACCAAACCCTCCCGTAATTACACATATGTAATTTTTTGAACCTCTTTGCATAAGAAATCAGAGCGGAATTAATTCACTCTTGTCATTGCTTAAGTAATTAGATTTCCGAAGCGAATGTGCTATCAAGTGAAAAAGTACCTAGTCGCAATACTCATGCGTAAATGGTGGGAAAAAGTTTTAGTGTTACGTTCCGACCTAAAAGCATTCAGCTGGTTAATGAGATTGCATGTCTACTTACAAATCTATTCCAGAGTTTATCGGTTAAATTCAAACCAATAAATTACAAGTCATGTCTCCCTACAAAATGCTGTTCTTGTTGTCCGTCATGAAATACAGAGTTCTTTGGGCTTGTCACTTTTTTTCCGTTTCTCAAAGATCTCTTATCTCTTCGCTCCAGGTAAATGAATTTCTTTCAGATTTAAAATAGGTTTTCCTAGAAACTGTCGATCTATTGCTGGCTTTGTGCAATTTAAGTATCTATTACTTTTGCGCATTTTGCATTAGTGATTTTACTCTTTATTTCCTCCTAGTGTTATTTTGTGTATACAGTAGACCCTAAATAACGCGAACACGTTTAACGTGAATTACTCTTTCCGCGAACTGTTACTTATAATTCCTCGACTATTTTCATGCGTATTAAATGTTTTCTTATTCTTTTGCATGCACACGCTTAATATGAAGTACCGGTTTAGACGGACTGTTTCATCGGCATCGAAAAATGTATTCTCTTAACGGAAACCAGCAACTTCCTTTTTACTTGCTAATACTACTGCTTCGTCCAGTTCATTTTGTTCCTGGATCATGTTTTGTTCCAACTGTGAAAGTGATGGAAAGGGGACAGTGAAAGGGATTGACCAGGAGTACTTTCGACAAAGGGCATCTGGGGGAGGCGACCTTGGTTGAATCTCCTGCTTCAACAAGAAATAAGGAATTTCAGGAAGGGTAAGGCTTTGGGCAGAGAGTGAATATCCTCACCTCTCAATCACTCTCATCTGCTTGGACTGAATTTCCTCCCAGTAAAAGAATGAGAAATCTTGGGCATTCTCTTATTCTTCTTTTGTTTTCTCTCTTCAAGCATTTTATTTCTCTCCATTTTACGTTCGTGTTAACACGAGTCGTAAAGTTCAGTAAACTTTGAGCTTAGAGAAAAACAAACAAATTTTAAACTTAGTGGACGAAGGTATTTTAAATCAAACTACAGTTGCAGCGAAATTGGGCATTGGGAAAAGTACATTCGACATTACTAAAAAATCGTGAGAAAATGGAAGCTGCTTATCCTTACAGCCACCTTGAATTTGTTCGGAAATGTATATGAACCGCAAAAAACGAAAAAGTCGAAATCGCACTAATGAGATGGATTTATATACAGGGTGATTCATAAAGAAGTATACAGTTTCAGCGCACTATAAAACAAGAACAATGTAAGATATCTTATGCTACCTGTAACAGAATTGTAGGGGAATGTTTCAAGTATTTTTAGAGACAGTCACAGATGTTCTATGAGTGCACCCTTAGTCACACGACACACATCGAGCCGGTAATCCATTTCCGCCCAAACGCGAGGTAAGATATCTGGATCAAGTGCAGTTCTAGTGGCTGTGATACGCTGTTTCAGCTCCGCTAAATCAACAGGAAGGGACTTTTTCCTGTGGGGGTACGTAAAGGACAAGGTATTCGCCCCTCCCCTTGCTGTTGATTTAGCGGAGCTGAAACAGCGTATCACAGCCACTATCACTGCATTTGATTCAGATACCTTACCTCGCGTTTGGGCGGAAATGGATTACCAGCTCGATGTGTATCGTGTGAATAAGGAGGCACACACAGAACATCTGTGACTGTCTCTAAAAATCTTGAAACATTTCCCTACAATTCTGTTACAGGTAACATAAAATATCTTACATTGTTCTTGTTTTATAGTGCGTTTAAACTGTATACTTCTTAATGAATCACCCTGTATATCGCTGTATACTGTATTACAATATACAGTGCTGTAGCTCTATGCACGGGATGCACTGGTCCACACCTTTCTATCCAGTTCCGGAAGGTGTGCTCGTAGCCCTTCCCCGACATGTGGTTCAGGACACCCATTACAGCATTGTTCTGTTCAGTATTTGATGCAAACCGACACCCACGAAGTTGTTTTTTCACTCCAGTGGAAGTCACACGGCGCCAGATCCGGTGAAAGTGGAGAGTGCGCCATCATTTCGATGCCTAGATCTTGGATAATGTGCTGGGTAAGCAAAACACGATGTGCAAGGTCTTGATGCAAAATACAACCAGTTTATGCACATTCTGGGCTTTTTGGGGAAATCTTTTTCTTTAGAGAACCTTTGAGAAATTCAGAATAATACGCACCGATATTGTGGAAACAACATGGTGATACACAATTCCCTTTTTATCGAAGAAAATCAAGTGCACGACCTTCACAGCACTTGCTTGAAGCTTTGCTTTCTTCGATCGGGGACTCTGGGTGTTTCTATCGGGTTGCCTGTTGTTTTGTTTCAGGATCGAAATGATGAAAAACTGTTTCATTACATGTAACGACTCAACCCAAAAAGTGTAGCTCACGTCGTAACCGGCACTTCCATTGGCGACAAGTGATAACACGATCTGTCTTCTGTTCATTCACGAGCAAATGGGGAATCCACTTTGCAGCGATTTTTAGGTAGCCCAACCGGTTACCAAGGGAACCAGCGGACATAGCATCCATCTCAATGGTCATTCAGCGGTCTTCGCGCAGGAGTGCCTAGGTGGTATTGACATTAACCTCCGTAGTCGATGTCCAAAGGCCCACCGGAGCTTGGCACGTCTTCCAGACACTCTTCACCATTCACAAATTTCTTGTGCCATTCAAAAACTTTGCAAGCATCTTCCTTGTAGGCTGTTTTAATCATTTCTTAATTTTCTGTGGCGGTTTTGTTCAAACGCACGAAAACTTATATAATTGCTCTTTGCTCTAGTTTTAAAGCCATGCTGGGTTGCAGAAACACGCTTGAACTCTACACCGTCTACTACAAGAATGAACTAGCGGAGCACTGTAACGACGCGTCGTCACGTGACTGACCTTGCTGGTGTTCCCACACAGGCAGCTGCATTTTTCAGCGTGGGTTTGTTTTGGCGCTATGACATCGGTCTCGTTGCTTTTTGAACTACCGTTGTATAATTTCGTCTTCGATACATAAAGTTTCGGGAAATCGCTATGTAATTAAAGTTTTAGAAGCCAAAAGGTATGCACGTACCACTTTCATATGGTCTAGGACATTCATATAGAAGATTCTTGCATTCGAGCTATGGCCCACGGACAAGCCTTCGGAAACCATTGCTTTTAACACGTGGCTTATGGACTTTCAAATACCAGACTCCCGCTTTCGAATGGTAGTGCATACACATTCATGTAGGATACCGCTACTTTCAAATTGTGAGACTTTCAGAGAGTTAGTCCATTCATGTAGGATACCGCTGCTTTCAATTTGTGAGACTTTCAGAGAATAAGTGCATTAAGGTTTAGAAGCCAAAGGTATGTACGTACCACTTTCATATGGTCTAGGACATTCATATAGAAGACCCTTGCATTCGAGCTATAGCCCACGGACAAGCCTTCGGAAACCATTGCTTTTAACACGTGGCTTATGGACTTTCAAATACCAGACTCCCGCTTTCGGATGGTAGTGCACACACATTCATGTAGGATACCGCAGCTTTCAATTTGTGAGACTTTCAGAGAGTTAGTCCATTCATGTAGGATACCGCTGCTTTCAATTTGTGAGACTTTCATAGAGTAAGTCCATTAAGTTTTAGAAGCCGAAGGTATGTACGTACCACTTTCACATGGTCTAGGACATTCATATAGAAGACCCTTGCATTCGAGCTATGGCCCACGGACAAGCCTTCGGAAGCCACTGCTTTTAACACGTGGCTTATGGACTTTCAAATACCAGACTCCCGCTTTCGGATGGTAGTGCACACACATTCATGTAGGATACCGCTGCTTTCAATTTGTGAGACTTTCAGAGAGTTAGTCCATTCATGTAGGATACCGCTGCTTTCAATTTGTGAGACTTTCAGAGAGTTAGTCCATTCATGTAGGATACCGCTACTTTCAATTTGCGAGACTTTCAGAGAGTAAGTCCATTAAGTTTTAGAAGCTGAAGGTATGTACGTACCACTTTCATATGGTCAAGGACATTCATATAGAAGATCCTTGCATTCGAGCTATGGCCCACGGACAAGCCTTCGGAAACCACTGCTTTTAACACGTGGCTTATGGACTTTCAAATACCAGACTCCCGCTTTCGGATGGCAGTGCACACACATTCATGTAGGATACCGCTGCTTTCAATTTGTGAGACTTTCAGAGAGTAAGCCCATGGTTTCCAGGTGCGTTCCATAAACATTCCTGCACGTTGAGACGTATACTCTAATTTAACTTCCGCATCCTGTTATCTATGTAAATTTTACTTCGTTCTCTCTATGCATTTCCGAACTTAACGCCACATTTTCTCTCTCGACTGAATGTTTTCTGGCAACCTGAATTGAGGTCGGGAGCAGAATGATGTATGAGGTAAACAGAGACAAGATGGATATTTATGATGTACCGGAGATCTGCTATCGTTACATACTCGGGGCTCTTGTTAGAATTCAGCTGGAACTTCTTTGTAATTGATTTGAAAAGGGATTAGTTATGCTAGCGTAGACTATGTTGATGTCTAGAATTTGATGTTATTGCTTAATTCTTTCACTTTGATTATCATGCTTGTTGGATGAACGAAGACGTAAGTTATTTTCAAGAAAATGTGACTTGGAGATTATTTGATATTACGAGCATGGTGTTATGTTCTTCAGGTATTGAGAAGTTTTTGATACGTGTCAGAGATGGTGAATGGTTAAACTTGTAAGTACGTTTGTTTTCATTGAATCTCTACGCGTATTCTGAAAGAAATATTTCTCTGTTTAGTTAAGGACATTTGCAACTACTAAGTTATTAATGGCTACCCGGGTCATCACATAAAAACTACGGAACGTTTCAATCAAAGCACTATTCTGTCTGCCTCACGTAATATAATGCTCTAATGAGAGTGACTCTTCTTTGCCCATAATTAACTAAGAACATTACAATGTGACCACTCCTTTTAAGCTATTGTCTACGGACCACAGGATAGACCTATAGACCATTAATTTCAATTAGTGGGCCACGTACTTTCAAATCGAGAACCCTGGCTGGTTACTAGCTGTGGTCCACGAATATTCTTGTAGGAGACAATTGCTTTTGGTTTGTGGGAAATTAAAGTAACGGATTCATGCTTTCGAACTGCGGCCCACGGAAATGCATGAGGGAGATAACTACTTACTACATGTGTTCGGTGATCTATGTAATAGGAGACCCCTGCTATCGATTTGTGGCCCACGGATATTCATGCTTCAGAACACTGCTTGTTTGCTCACCAGCATATTACTGCTTTCTAATTGTTTTCCAAGAGTAATCAAGTGCTGTATTTGGGGGTTTTATCTGTAATCCACAGGCTTGGCATGGTAATTTTTTTCTGTAGTCTAACATTAATGTGTAGATCAAACTCGTGTGGATGACTTATAGAACTGAAGAGCCACACATATAACGCAAAAGAAAAGAAAATCAGCAATTACAAGGGTAGTCCCCAAACAACTGAGAATGTTCTTTTTTTTAAATATAGTTATCTCAATTATCAAGGCAGTGGTAATCTTTTTCGATATATTGTTCATTGCATCGAATACAGGTGTTCCAACGTTCCTCTCACTTTGTGAACGCCTTCTGGAATTCTTCTTCTAAAATGCTGTTGAAGCATCCCTGCGCAGCTGTAATAAGTTGTTGATCAGTCTCAAATGGGCGTCCCCATAATACCTTTTTTAAAATGGGGAACAACCAAAAGTCACATGGCGACAAATCTGGACTATATGCAGGTTGAAGAATCAACTTAATATTCATTTTCTCGAAATAGAGACGACAGAAATGGCCATGCGCGTCCTTGCATTATCGTGGTATAAAACATAATTCTTTTTTCAGATGTGGTCGTTTGGTTGTCACATGTTTCTGTAGATTCTGTAGCACGGTTTTGCAGTAGTCGGCATGTATTGCAGTTGAAGAGACAATGTGTATCGTGCAACCATGGAAATAATCTTAAATAAGGCTGTCTTGGCACGATATAAAACACTTCCATCTGATACACACAGGTCTCAGAAGTATAAAATATTTATTTACACTTAAAACTAGTATGTACAGATAAAAGCAACTTTAAAAAACACATATACACTGAAGAGCAATTGAATTAGAGATACCTGTCTAGTAATGTGTAGCACCACCTTTCGCGCTGATGACGGCGGCGATTCATCTCGGCATGGACTCGACAAGACACCGGAAGCGTTGGGAAGCCATACGGATTCACGACCCCTGAACCAGCTCCAACAGTTAACGAAGATTTGATGGAGGGGGGTCGGAGCCTGGAACATCTCTCTCGATGGCATCCTAGATGTACTCGATGGGATTGAGGTCAGGTGACCTAGCTGGCCAAGGAAGCGAGGTCACGTTGGTGGAGTGTTCATCCAACCATTCAGAAACAATTCGGGAGCGATGGCATTGTGCATTGTCTTGTTACAGGATAAGGTCCCCAGTGAGATGTTGAAGACGCACAAACGGGAGCAAATGGTCGCCCAGGATATCCAGGTAACGTTGACCAGTGAGGGACGATGTCACACCTACCAGGGGTTTCATTCCAGTCCACGTAAACAGTCCCCAGACGAGAATGCCAACCCCACCAGCTTGAAGAGTGCCCTGCTGGAAAGAAGGATCCATCGCTTCATGTGGTTTGCGCCGTACTCGCATTCTACCATCCGCATGTACCAACGTGAATCTCGACTCATCAGTCCAGACAACATTTTCCCACATGTCTAGGGTCCAGTGGTGATGTTCCCGCGCCCATGCTAATCTTTGCACCATGTGATGTTCGGTCAGCAGCGGTACCCTCGTGGGACGATGGCTTCTGTACTCCATAGCGAGGAGATGGTTCTGGATTGTGTGGCTTCTTACACGTTTTTGTGCATCAGCGTTAAATTGCCGAGTGATGTTTTTCACTGTGGCCCGTGTATCCTCTGTTACAATGCGAGCTAGCCGACGATGACCCTGCTCATCCACACGCTGTTGTCCACGGCAATTGGCTCTTGCAGGGATGGTTTTACCGGATTCGATGTACTCACGGTGCACCCGTGACACAGTGGCTCGTGAAAATCCCAGTGCCTGCGAGACATCCGAGTAGGAGTGACCCATTCTTCGTGCACCGACAATTTTTCCAGGATCAAGTGCGCTTAGATCCTTCATCTTACCCATACTGCGCCCGACTCTTACTGATTCCCGTCGTATCACTCCTTATATTGTCGGATCGCTGCATACGTTATGTCGTTTCCGTTTACAGGGCCGCCCACAGCGCCACATTTGGCAATTGCTCTTCAATGTATGTACTGAGATTAAATGCCGAGAAAGTTTATTTCTATGTTTACAGCACATGCACACCTATATGTTGCTATAGTTGCAGATGCATGACGGTCACTTACTTGTACATATATGGTCTTGTTCACTGCACATTGGGCTGCACTTTGGCTTGATAATGAGTCTTGTGAAGATTCGAAAGATCTTGCCTGTTTCTTAAAGTTGCTTTTATCTGTACATACTGGTTTTAGGTGTAAATAAATATTTTATACTTCTGAGACTTGCATGTATTAGATGGACGGTACTACACCTTGCCAAGACAGCTTTATTTAAGATAAATGTATTGTAGTTTTTGGAGGAACAATGTGTTGTTAGATCATACCTTGACAATTAAAAAACGCAACTGACATGACCTATCCCGCTAATTTTGATTGACGAACTTTTTTCGCTTTAGGCGACGACGGCGATTTCCAAACACATCGTTCTGCTTTGGTGTGTAGATCAGAATAGTGTAGCCAAGTTTTGTGGCCTGTAATAACCCGTTGCATGACTTCTGGATCTTTGTTTACCATTTGCTTTAATTGTTAACAAACCTCAACTCGAGTATCCATTTGCTCCTTTGTCAAGAAATGGAGAACCCAAGTTGAAAAAATTTGTTTCATGCCCAAATAGTCGGTTAAAATTCTTTGAATTGGTCATTTTGAAATGTGAACCATATCTTTGATATAAGCTAATTTATAATAATACATATCGTATAATAACACCAGTTGTATTGATGTTTACCTCTTAACACTCGTAGAAGGTCTTCCTCCATGCTCGATCAAATCCTCCGACTCACGACCATCCATAAATTCTTTATGCCATCTGTGAATTGTTGATTCTCCTAGACATTCATGTTTATAAGCTTCTGCTTAAGACGGAAAGTCTCTACGACAGACTTCTGAAGTCCACAACAAAATGTAATGGCGTATCTTTGTTCCCCTTTCACATTCACTTTTCCGAAATATCACAGCACGAAAACACTTGTCAGGAGCTCACGATACAACGTTTATTAAACTGCGCACAACCGACGACGCATGCATGATAAACAGGTGTGGCCGGTTTCTATGGTTACTACAAAAACTACCGTTTTTTCGAGACTTGTGCCAAGGTAACATTCTCAGTTGTTTGGGGACAACCTATGTTCTATAACTGGTATATCATTGCACCTGTAGTTATTGCAATTCATGTTGAATCTTTGGTGGATGAAAGATTTCAGGTTAGATAAAGTACAAACACCGTTTATAGTGATTGAGGACTCCGAAGAGTCGGACATGACAGAAATACGTATTATTCACTCAATAGACAGCGGGGAACAGCTTTCAAACTACAGACTTCGAAATAATACTCACTGATTTCCATATGCAGTGCACAGACTTTTAGTTAACAAATTCATCGCTTTCAGACTGCGCTGTAACACTTGCCAAACTGTGAACTGTTTCCTTTCCAGGCTACCTCCTTTCCGTAGTTTAGCGTCCATCATGAGAATTAAATGTTGAGAGGAGTGCCATCTCTAATTTAGTGTTGCTGGCTACAGGAAACGGACTAGAAACGAAGAATGATATGATGTACCTCTCCTTAACCAAGGCATCAAAAAATTAAAACGCCATGATATCAGAATCAAGAGTTTCCTTTTTTAATGATGTCGCGCTGAAACCAGAGCTTCCGATTGATTTCCAATGCTGTCGGGTGTGACGTCAAGCACGACACCGACGTATCAGGCAGTGTAAAATGAGAGTGACGTCACAAACGGAGGGAACTCAGCTCCCTAATGTCATGGCCTTGTATTTTCTAGACGTCCTCAGGTTAACCCATATTTGAAAGGAGGATCTCCGTTCATGATCGCCCGACATAATTTGCACCGCCACCGGATGACGGGGATTAACTGGTAGAATTAAAATCTCATGCCGAGTTTTAAATTGAAATAGTTTAATTTCATAATATAAATGTATTATGGTACACGTAGCCGGAATTTTTGCATTTTTCCAAGTTTTGTTTTGTTTTGTTTTTTTGATTGGAGGTTTAACGACCACCTTGAGCAATTCAATGCGCTATAAGCAGTCGCCCGTCCCTAATTTATGGTCACTGGTTCCAGCAAAGGGAGAGAACCAGTGCGGTAAGACAAACAGAAAATCCATGCCTCACCGGGATTCAATCCGGACCCCTTTCGGACGAATGATCAGAGGCTATCGCTTAGACCACTGCGATACCAGGGCGGCGTTTCCAAGTTAAGCAGTAAAGCTAAGAGCAAAGCACAGTGTATGCGATGTACACATATTCTTTTTTTATTAGAAAAACTTACTTTGTTAGTTGCACCTACCTTTCGTTTATTAGATATCTAAGGTCATAAATCAGGAAATCATTTGATAAACGCCTACTGCAAAACGTGGCCAGCATACGCTTACATTCTTTTGCTTCATCTCAAACTCTTCCTTCTTCCTGCTTTGCGTAGAATCGATTCTACCATCACGTGCGCGTTACCTCCTCACTAATTGTACATGCATTCTTCGTTTTACTCGCGTTCAAAATGTACAGTTTCATTTTGACGCATTCAACTAATATAAACCAGCAAGTTCTTAGCAGGCAGAGCGAACAGAAGCGCGGACTTTAGGCAAATCTTCCGATTTTAGTCCGTTGCTCTGACTTCCGTTCTGGTCTTGTAAATTTCCTGGAACCGGTGGCCTAAAATCGAGAACTGGCGACTCCCTACGGCGCCTCGGTGGCCGAGTGGTCAGAGGCATATCATTGCCTCATTCAAGATTCGAAGCCGAGTTAGGTCCGGGTTCGAGTTCAAGATGAGGCGCTGCTAGTGTGTTAGGCTTACGGAGTTGGTTCCATCACTTCGTTGGAAACAATGGCCCTATATTAAGGCCGGTGATTGCTTATAGCCTATGTAGTTGCTCATGGTAGTCATTAACATTACCCATACAAAAAAAATCGGGGGGACCTTAATGATCATCTGGGTCGTTAAACCCAGGGGCAAAAAAAATTTATATGCCAACGGCACAGAAGCTCTTCCCGTGTGTGTATTGGAAGCATCTATAGGGCATTTTGGATTTTGTTTCAGGGTTTACGGGTCACCGTGTGCTATTTGAAGAGTTCTAAGCAATTCGCAGTCTTAATTTCAGGTCAATTGGCTCCAGGGAAAGGACAGAGCTAGCCCCATCCAACAAGCGCAACTCCCTACCTCCCCCCACTTTTCTTTCTCTTTGAGGAGGTGGAGGTTAACGACCGTCGTGAACAAATCGTAGTTTTATATAAGTAGTCAACCGTTTCAAATTTCGGGCCAATGGTTCCAGAGAGGAGAGACGCCAGTGCCGTAAACCAAATGCACCACTGACACCTCATCCGGGACTCAAACATCGCGCCTCAGACCACTCGTCCACCGTGGCGACCTATATCGCATGAACAGGTTGCATCACGTTGTTCATAGTGGCCGAGAGATTAGCAGTATCAGTTTCTAAACTCAGGAGTTGGATCTTGGTTTAAATCCCAAATAAAGAATGAACAGTGTGCTTACTTTACAGCGCTGATACTCTCCTTTCATGAAAATTATTATTATTTTACGGCGCTGATACTCTCCTTTCATGGAAATTATTATTATTTTACGGCGCCGATACTCTCCTTTCATGGAAATTATTATTATTTTACGGCGCTGATACTCTCCTTTCATGGAAATTATTATTATTTTACGGCGCTGATACTCTCCTTTCATGGAAATTATTATTATTTTACGGCGCTGATACTCTCCTTTCATGGAAATTATTATTATTTTACGGCGCTGATACTCTCCTTTCATGAAAATTATTATTATTTTACGGCGCTGATACTCTCCTTTCATGAAAATTATTATTATTTTACGGCGCCGATACTCTCCTTTCATGAAAATTATTATTATTTTACGGCGCTGATACTCTCCTTTCATGGAAATTATTATTGTTTTACGGCGCTGATACTCTTCTTTCATGGAAATTATTATTATTTTACGGCGCTGATACTCTCCTTTCATGGAAATTATTATTATTTTACGGCGTTGATACTCTCCTTTCATGGAAATTATTATTATTTTACGGCGCTCATACTCTCCTTTCATGGAAATTATTATTATTTTACGGCACTGATACTCTCCTTTCATGGAAATTATTACTATTTTACGGCGCTGATACTCTTCTTTCATGAAAATTATTATTATTTTTGATTGGAGATTTAACGATCACCATGAGCAACTCAGTGGACTATAAACAGTCGTCCGTCCCTCATTTAGGGATGGGAGAGACCCAGTGCCGTAAGACAAACACAGCATCCGTGTCACACTGGATTCGAACCCGGACCCATCTCGTACGAATGGTCATTAGCCAGCGCTTAGACCACTGCGCCACTGGGGCGGCTCATGAGGGTTAGTGGGCTTAAATTAGGAGCTGGCGACTGCTTATAGTTCTTAGAGTTCCACCTGGTTGTCGCATTATTTGTAAACCAATATTTGTAACACTAGCATTGCGAGCACAAAAGAAAGAACATGCGATTTTCGAAGAGTTTTTAAATTTTAAAATAGGAAACATGGTGCAAATAAAAAACTTTTAAAAATGAATAGCATTAAAACCAATATTTTACAGAAAAGGTAATGATATTCTCAGTAAAATATTGGAATAAATTGATATTGAATGAGTCATAAATTCATAGTACAATCCCGAGTCAAATTTTCACTTTTCATGTGTTGGAAACTGTTTCTCTTCCTGCGGCTATATTGTTTTCGTACTTTCATTTTCTTTTATTGTTAGTTATTTTGTTTTTTTCCTTTTCTCTCATTTTTAAAGAATCACTTTAATGTGGGTCTCTTTATAATGCTCCCTGATGGGGTGATTTTAAATAAATTGTCTTAAACCTGTTCCGGGTGGTTTTTCCAAGGCAGCCCCCCCCCTCCCCTCCCCATCAAAGATGTTTTGACAGATCTGTATGCAAGATGTGAAAAACTATAGCTATAATTTATAAGTACTTATTGTGAGATTTTGTCTTTTACATCCAAATGAAATTTAGTTTGAATAATATATCTGTGAGTAATATTTTAACTTGGTGTTCTTTGGTTTTTTAGCACA
This sequence comes from Macrothele yani, assembly GCA_039090855.1. Taxonomy (NCBI): domain Eukaryota; kingdom Metazoa; phylum Arthropoda; class Arachnida; order Araneae; family Macrothelidae; genus Macrothele; species Macrothele yani. Next base: position 63,199,326 of record CM077029.1, read on the forward strand.
GAAACTCGTTTACAGTGCTCCTTGCCTATCTATTCTGCAAAATAGTAGCTTAAATAAATTTCGCATTTTTAGATAAATCTTCAGATTAAGTAAATGGTATGAAAGTGAGCAAAAGATGTGTATGAATGTGATTCACGAAAAAAAAAATAAATCCTTAACAATTCTTTATTTTATTAAAATTTCTTATTTTGATTGGAGATTTAACTTAGATTAAAATGATCGGCTCTCATTGAAGTCGGGCATGAGACATATCAATCCAGGCTCCCATCCCGCTTTCTTCCCAAAATAAAAGAAAACGTCATTCATCATTTCCTGATCTTATAGCTCTTACAGAGGATATATTTTGCTTCCATTGGCTAAATTATGTTTTGTAACACACAAAAAAAGGTCATTCAACGTTTGGCTTATCATTATCAACTGTTACACTACAGTCGGCAAATGAAAACTGATTTCTAATTTTTTTAATAGAGCTACAACCAGCAAACACAGAAAATACTTCTTGTAGCGTTTTGGTCCCACTTTTAATGGCTATAAATGAAAAGTGCTAACTGAGTACTTTCATTTTATTCAGTACTGTTCTCTATCATCTCTGTCATCAGCTTTGTCTTTGTCTTCATTGAGCTACAATGACCGTCAGATGGTGAAACCACTTAAATCATCTCCGGCATACAATTAAGTGACTCATCTTTCGGATAACTACATACGCACAACTGGAATGTGATTCGGACTTTGTGGTGCAGCATTTTTATAGTGAAATATTTAGGCTTTAAAACTTAGATTAAAAATGGGGAGCTGTTAATTTTTTTATAATTAAGAATGAGTAAAACAGGGAATCCTTTTTTTTCCAAAACGGCAAACGGTTTTTCCGTTTTTGTGGTGTTTTCGTTTCTTTATCCCGCATGCCTAACTGTTTCCCCTGAGCAAGATTAAAGCGAAGAAGTATTAACATGGGTTGCTGAAACAGTAGATGTTGATATTTTCACAAATCCTTTGAATGCTGAAATGATTCAGAAGTATATCTGCAAAATTTATAACCGTCGAAAATGAAGAAATGCGTACATTCTGCATGCATGTGCGTGTTTGTTGTTGCAATGACCGCCTCTGAACATATGCTTTTAATAAAACAAAATCTAAAAAATGAAACATTTAACTGTGCTGTAACATATAGTTCAAATTAAAGAAAATATTGCATTATGATAGCAGTTACTTCAAGGTAGCTCCGAAGAATTCAGGTTAATGCTGTCATATACACTGAAGTGCCAGAAAAACTGGTATACCAGTCTAATACTTGGTAGGTCCCCCACGGGAGCGCAGGACTGCAGAAATACGACGGAGCATGGACTCCACTAGCTTCCGAAAATATGCTGTAGGCAATGCACACCATACTTCCTGCAGAGCGTTCCACAATTCGGGTGTATTCCGAGTTCTCAGATCCCTGTGTTCGATAGCGCGTTGCATGGCAACCCAAACGTGCTCTATCACGTTCAGATCTGGGGACTTGGGTGGGAATGGCAACACCCGAAACTCAGATGAATGCTCCTTTATCCATAATGTGGCGTCCCGACACTTGCGTGGGGGTGCATTGTCCTGTTGGAACAGGCCCAACCCATCAGCATGAATGCAAGACATGAACGGGTGTACCTCGCCAGAAAGGATGCGCACATAGCGTTAGCCGGTCACAGACGTTTTTATACGTACCAGGGGTCCCAGTGAGGTCCAGCTAAACACACCCCATACCATTATGGACCCCCACCAGCCGGTGTAGTTCCCTGTTGACAGGCGGGATCGAATGGCGTAATAGGGTTTGCACCACACACTAATCCTTCCATCTGCCCGATACAGTTGGAAACGCGTCTCGTCAGACCAGGCTACTTGTTTCCAGTCATCAAGTGTCCAGTGGCGGTGTTGCCGTGCCCAAGCCAGGCGCATAGCCCTGTGTCGTGCACCCATCAAGGTGGTGACTCGAGTTGGGCGTCGGCTCCCAAAGCCCATATCGTGCAGGGTACGTTGTACAGACCGGACGCTGATGCTTGTTGAAGCTCCAGTATTGAATTCCGATGATACCTGCGAGAGTGTTGCACGCCTATCGCATGAAACGATTCTTGACAGCCGACGATGGTCACGTGTCGCCCAATGTCTTTTTGATATTGGGTCGCCCAATGTCTTTTGATATGAACCTACGATACCAATGGCCACACTGGTATCGTAGGTTGGAGGTTTTGCCGGAATTCTTGTAGTCACGGTACACCCTTGCAATGGTCGTCCGTGAAAATCCGAACTTCGTTTCCACCTCCGAAATACTATGGCCCATCTTACGAGCGCCAACTATGACACCTCGTTGAAAATCGATTAAATCGTTATTACTTGTCATTCTCATGCCGAAAACAGCTCTGACAGCTGGCAAGGATGTCTATCGCTTTATATACGCACTGGCGGACGCAACCGACTACGCGCATAGGGGACGTTGCTTTTCTGGCACTTCAGTGTATATGTATCTGCTATTGACAACTGTGCTACACGATAATAAAAAGAACTGATACTAAAAATGTTTTAAAGTATATATATACTAGGGGTGTTCAAATGAAAAGGTACGAAACGACACTGTGGGTATAAATGAAGACTTTATTCAAAGTATACACCATAGGCCGTAGCACAACGATCCCATTGATTAACGAGCCGAAGGATTCCTTGTTCCCAGAATTCCTGTGGCCGTGACGAGACCCAGTCCTGCACAGCGTCCTTGAGTTCGACGTCCGAGTGGAAGCGCTTCCCTTTCAGATGTTTTTTCAGGGGACCAAACACATGGAAATCGCAGGGCGACATGTCCGGGCTGTAGGGCGGATGGTCAAGCTGCTCCCACTGGAACTTGGCCAGTTCCGCGTGTGTGACCCTGGAGACGTGTGGACGCGCGTTATCGTGGAGCAGAACCACACCCTTCGTGAGCAGCCCCGGTCTTTTGTTCTTGATGGACCTGCGTAGGCTTCGGAGTGTCTCACAGTACACATCGGAGTTAATGGTTCGTCTGTGCTGGAGGAATTCAACAAGTTGTCAATTGGACGGCGCTCTTTATAAGAGCCTCTGCTCTCTCCTGCGCATGCGGGCGCCCGCGCATGCTCCGATCCACGCCGGCGACTCCAATCGCATCCCTAGATGTGTCGCTACGTTCTCCCATAGCGGCATAGGCAAATATGTTAACGGTTACGTTCTTATGACGTTTCGTACCTTTTCATTTGAACACCCCTAGTATATATTAATATATGCCGTGGCAACGAATATATATATTAATATATACTAGGGGTGTTCAAATGAAAAGGTACGAAACGTCATAAGAACGTAACCGTTAACATATTTGCCTATGCCGCTATGGGAGAACGTAGCGACACATCTAGGGATGCGATTGGAGTCGCCGGCGTGGATCGGAGCATGCGCGGGCGCCCGCATGCGCAGGAGAGAGCAGAGGCTCTTATAAAGAGCGCCGTCCAATTGACAACTTGTTGAATTCCTCCAGCACAGACGAACCATTAACTCCGATGTGTACTGTGAGACACTCCGAAGCCTACGCAGGTCCATCAAGAACAAAAGACCGCGAAAGAGCGAGGGAATATGAACTTCCATTGTGCATGGCTTTTATCGATTATGAAAAAGCCTTTGATTCGGTGAAACCATCAGCAGTTACAATGGCTCTGAAAACCTGCGGTATTGAAGATGCATACATTAATATTATTAATAACATCTATGAAAATGCAAGTGCAAAGATTAGGCTGTTTGAAAATACAACACACATAAAAATTGGAAAGGGAGTGAGACAAGGTGACACCATATCTCCGAAGCTCTTTAATGCCACATTGGAGGGTGTTTTTCAGTCACTGAGCTGGGAAAACAAGGGGATAAAGATTAATGGAGATTATCTAACTCAGCTTCGTTTTGCTGATGACGTAGTCATTTTTGCAACTAGCCCATCAGAGCTGCAGAGTATGATCCAGGAACTTGCTGACAAGAGTAAAGAAGTGGGATTAAAAATGAACTTTCAGAAGACAAAAGTGATGTTCAATGCTTTTACAAGAAATGAAGATTTATCGATTGATGGAGAAAAGCTGGAGATAACAGACACGTACGTTTATCTTGGACAGCAGATATCAAGTGAGGGTCACATTGGTGAAGAAATTAATCGGCGTACAAAACTTGCCTGGAGAGTTTTTGGAAGAAACAGCATAATTTTCAAGAGCAATATGCCATTATGTCTTAAAAGAAAAGTGTTTGATCAATGCATCCTTCCAGTGCTTACGTATGGTGCAGAGACGTGGACCTTAGCTAAAAGAGACATACAAAGGCTGCAGACAACTCAAAGAAGCATGGAAAGGTGCATACTTGGTGTAACCAGGAGAGATAAGAAGAGAAACTCGTGGATCCGAAAAATGACAAGAGTGGAAGACATCATGATCAGAGTTAAATCCCTGAAATGGCAATGGGCTGGACATACTGCCAGAAGGACAGATCATCGATGGACAGCCGAAATTTTAGATTGGATTCCAAGGGACAGGAAAAGACCCAGAAGAAGACCACATGGGAGATGGGTGGATGAAATTCGAAAGTATGCAGGGGTGACATGGAGGAGACTGGCACAAGACAGACCGTTGTGGAGGAAACTTGGGGAGACCTTCGTCCAGCAGTGGATTGATAATGGTTGACAATGATGATGATGATGATGATATTCGTTGCCGGGATGCTGAGGTACTGATCTATTGCAGGGGTACTGAGGGGGAGGGGCTGTGTATAAATCCCTGCAGATAGGTAGATATGCATATTTATGCATACTATGGGAAGACAAGAAGATCATAAATAGTTGCACCTTCTTCTATTTAAAAGAAAATCCTTAATGAACAAGATGTTCTTATATTATTGGAAACCATTTCTCCACAGTTTAAAAGTATAACTCTCCAATAGCAAGCGATGCAGAAATAAGGTTAAGCATGGCGAATTTAATTTTTCTCGAAATATTTCCACATCTTTGCTTTTAGCATTCTTTTTCTCTAATATGCAGCAGTTAAATATTTGTTTCTTCGTATATAAGTCACTCTAACCTTCAATATTCTGGGGTTTTATCTAGGAATATTTTCATTTCGCACAATTTCATTTTTTAGGTTCAGAAGGTTCCTATTTTTGACCCTGAATGATGTCAGTGTTTCAAATCCCCTTCCCGCTTGCTTTAAAAGTATTTTTCACACAAATGTTATTTCTTGTTTCTTTATTTTATGTCTCATGCCCAACTTTAATGAAAGCCGACCATGAGGGATTCATAAAGAATTGTTAAGGATTTTTTTTTTTTCGTGAATCACATTCACACACATCTTTTGCTCACTTTCATACGATTTACTTAATCTAAAGATTCATCTAAAAATGCGAAATTTATTTAAGCTAGTATTTTGCAGAATAGATAGGTAAGGAGGACAGTAAACGAGTTTCTGTGTTAAAAACCCAAAGAACACCAAGGTAAAATATTTCTCACAGATATGCTATTCAAACTAAATTTCACGTGGATCCAAGAGACAAAATCTCACAATAAGTACTTATAAATTATAGCTATATTTTTTTCGCATCTTGCATACAGATCTGTCAAAACATCTTTGCTGGGGGAAGGGGGGACTGCCTCAAAAAACCCACCCAGAGCAGGTTTAATACAATTTATTTTGAATTACCCCATTAGGGAGCAGTATAAAGAGACCCATATTGAAGTGATTGTTTAAAAATGAGAGAAAATGAAAAAAAAACAAATAACAATGAAAGAAAGTGAAAGTACGAAAACAATATAGCCAGGGGAAAAGAAACAGTTTCCTACACATGAAAAGTGAAAATTTGATTATGGATTAGTGACTTATTCAATATCATTTCATTCCGATATTTTATTAGAATATCATTACCTTTTTTGTAAAATATTGGTTTTAAAGCTATCCATTTTTAAAAGTATTGTATTTCCACCATATTTCCTATTTTAAAATTTAAGAACTCTTCGAAAATTGCATGCTCTTTCTTTTGTGCTCGTAATGCTAGTGTTACAAATATTGGTTTACAAATAATCGTCTTTCCGCAAAATTTACCTTCCTGCATTCTTTTCTTAAATCTCCACTTTTCGAAGACAGTAACGAAATTAAAATTAAATATTCGTTAGTGGTGTTCATCACTATGAATCTCCAACCCCGTTTCGTTTTATTTAAATTGTAACTTTTTCCTCCACTCATTTTCATTGTGAAAGCTGTGACACATCTTTGCCAGAAGCTTTAGATTCACCATTTTCCGTGTGTTCCAGTAACGTGGATCATCTTCCTTTTTGAAACAACAGCAGACGCACATTCGACGAACAAGTTCGAAAAGTAAGTAGGGCAGAGAACATCTGCGCACCAACGCTGCCATGTATGGCAGGTAATGTTGAAAAGTTGATGACCTCGTTTGCCTTTCTCTCGATTTTTTCTTTACTTGCAAATGCAAGGTGCAATAGGTCATGTCCCAGATTTTGCAGACATGGTACCTGCCCTTCCCGACCACGGGCAATTAATATTACGACTGGCTAACCATTCATTCACTTAATTGAACGTCTATTGTATTATCACGCCCAATCATACATGAGCACAAGATACGTGCTTGGAAATCGCATGGCGTTGCGCCGATAGACTCCATGCATCCTTTTAAATTGGTGTCGTTCCGTCTTATGACAAGAGATTCGCTTGAAAAGAGAGAAAGAGAGAGAGAAGACAAGAATGCCAATAGTACGAAAGGTCTGATGTTAACTGAATAGATCAACCAACAGCTAAGGGAATAATTTCGACAAGTTAAACGCCAAGATCCGCAAAATAGTTTTTTCTTTATCAATTAAGGCCAGAGGTGAAATACGCTGGGCTCTCAAGCTTTAGTCTTTTCTTAGCGTGAGTTCATTTTATGGATTCTGAAGTACTGTCATTTTAATTTGAGGTTTTTCAGGTATTCTTTATCTACACGCACCTGCCAATGAATTAGACACATTTATGCAGATGTACGTAAACGTCAGCATTTAAGAAAAAATACGTGGTCACATGCTTCACCATATGTTCTAGGCAACTACTTAAGACTCGTCAGTAGTGTTGATAACAACGGGAAAACAAAGGATCTTTCGGAGTTTGACATAGGGCTTTATTGTGGGTGCGGAGTGATGACTTTGAAAACAGTTGAGCTGACTGGTTTCTCAAAAGGTGAAATATCCCGGGTCTTGAATCAGTGGAAAAATAACCCACATTGCTTGCCTAAGAGGAGTAATTGTGGTCAACAATATGTCAAGAACTAGAAAGCTGTGGTCTGAGAAGGTTTGTACAGAAAAAACAAGACTTCCAGTGTGCAGCAACTGACCGAATTTTTCAATTAAGGTTATTTCCGACTCTTAACTCAGTGAACTATGCGCAGGGAATCGAAGAGAATCAGTATTGACAGTCGCATATCTATATGGAAACTCCTGATTTCTACAAAGAAGCGGAAATTTCGTCTACAGTGGTGTCAGAAACAACGTAGCTGTACACTGAAAGACTGGAAAATAATCATGTGGTTGAACTACTTTGAGTTGTGGTGCACCTTGTTCTTAACTGATGGTAGGCAGATAATTTGGAGGGAGCTCCGTAAAGCAATTGAACTAGTTTTCCTCGTAAACACAACTCAAGATACTGAATGAATGCAGACTTTAGCCGTAGTTGCAAGTTGACACAATAAAACTTAGTAATAAGTTAAAAACTTTAATGAGATAAAAACACATACACATTAGTTAAAATACCATTAGACCTTTCAAGGCTGCATCAGCCTCAACTTCAGATGGAAGAAACTACGTCATGAAACACACATGGGCACCTGTATATACACTGAAGAGCAATTGCATTATAGATACCTGTCTAGTAACGTGTTGCACCACCTTTCGCCCTAATGACGGCGGCGATTCGTCTCGGCCTGGACTCGACAAGACACCGGAAGCGTTGGGAAGCCATACGGATCCACGACCCCTGAACAAGCTCCCACAGTTCACGAAGATTTGATGGAGGGGGAGTCATAGCCTCGAACATCTCTCTCGATGGCATCCCAGATGTGCTCGATGGGATTGAGGTCAGGTGACATAGCTGGCCAAGGAAGTGAGGTCACGTCGGTGGAGTGTTCATCCAACCATTCGGATATAATTCGGGAGCTGCATTGTCTTGTTGCAGGATAAGGTCCCCAGTGAGATGTTGAAGACGCACAAACGGGAGCAAATAGTCGTCCAGGATATCCAGGTAACGTTGACCTGTGAGGGACGATGTCACACGTACCAGGGATCCCATTTCAGTCCACGTAAACAGTCCACAGAAGAGAATGCCACCCCCACCAGCTTGAAGAGTACCCTGCTGGCAAGAAGAATTAATCGCTTTATGTGGTTTGCGCCGTACTCGTATCCTGCCATCCGCCTGTACCAACGTGAATCTCGACTCATCAGTGCAGGCAACATTTTCCCTCATGTCTAGGGTCCAGTGGCGATGTTCCCGCGCCCATGCTAATCTTTGCACCCTGTGATGTGCGGTCAGCAGCGGTACCCTCGTGGGACGATGGCTTCTGTACTCCATAGCGAGGAGATGGTTCTGGATTGTGTGGCTTCTTACACGTTTTTGTGCACCAGCGTTAAATTGCCGAGTGATGTCTTTCACTGTGGCCCGTGTATCCTCTGTTACAATGCGAGCTAGCCGACGATGACCCCGCTCATCCACATGCTGTTGTCCACGGCAGTTGACCCTTGCAGGGATGGTTTTAACGGATTCGATGTACTCACGGTGCACCCGGGACACAGTGGCTCGTGAAAATCCCAGTGCCTGCGCGACGTCCGAGATGGAATGACCCATTCTTCGTGCCCCGACAATTTTCCCAGGATCAAGTGCGCTTAGATCCTTCATCTTACCCATACTGCGCCCGACTCTTACTGATTCCCGTCGTATCACTCCTTATATTGTCGGATCGCTGCATACGTCATGTCGTTTCCGTTTACAGGGCCGCCCACGGCGCCACATTTGCATAACGCCAGCTGTCTCTAATTCAATTCTCTTCAGTGTATGTAGGAGTAAATTAGAACAGTTTCCAACTCATAGTGATGTCTTACAACACTTGCTCTCTCTCTGTTTCCCAGAACGAATGTCACCAAGTTGGTTAAAGGTATAGTCTTTAGAGTTGATACCGGCTGTCGTAAACTCTGAAAAAGGAGAAAAAAAACTGTTAAAATATGTTTTTACAGGAAGCAAAATTAGTGTTACGAAAACTGTTTTGAAAACATTTTCTTTAGAAAACTAACGAGCCAATGACTAAGTGTAAATTCGAGGACATTTGAGGACAAACGTCAAAATTTGGTGACAATTCGCGTCCCCAGAGACATCATACGTTTTTGGGGACAGTAAGCTAAATTCGAGGACTGTCTTCAAGAATTCTGAACTTCTGGTCAGTTAAATGTACCTTATATCAAAAAATGATGATCTGAGTTTCGGTCGCGTTTTTAAAAATATAGGTATTTGTCAGAATCATTAATACAGTAATCAGATATCTCTAAATTGCCTGTACTTACTGTTCTTCACGTAACATTAATCACGTCAGGAAACTTGAAAATTACATCTTCCTAGAGCAGAAATCGACCCGCCTCTTCCGATTTCCGTTGGAGGTCGATTCCCGCTCCAGGAAGATTTAATTTTCAAGTTTCCTGATGTGATTAATATTCCGTGAAGAACAGTAAGTACAGGCAATCCAGAGATGTATGATTGTTATATTAATGATTCTCACATACAGTATCATCTCGTATTATGAGAAGAATATTTTTTTCACAGAATTTACAATTATACGTGTTTTGATGACGTCATTGTCCACTTGTGTCTGTCGGCATGAGCGTTAGACACGATATATTGATACCAGGAGGATATTCACTGTTGATGAGAGGTAAGCAGATCAAGTATTTCTTAGGGCTAAGCGTTACTCCTTTCTTCCTCGGAGGGGGGGGGATCGCTGATAGTACAATGATCATGAAGTTTCTTTTTGTTCTGCCTCTCGTCTGGTAGATTCCCTTCCACCACGGTTGCACACTGCACCTCATTAGTGTGGAGAAATGCTGAGAAAACGTGAGATCTCTTAAATGAGTTTTTTTTTTCAGTTTTCACCCCATAGTCAGGATAAGCTTGTCCCGAGTATAATTTTGCAGAATTGGGAGCAATACCTTTTTGTTATTTTTTTTTCTTCCATTTAGTGTTTAGTGGTTTCTTCGCTTCGTATCGTACTCTGCACAAATAGTAATTTTGCCACTGCTTAAAGTCACTATTACTTCTGTGAAACTGTCATAGGAAAATCACTTTTAAGCCCATCTCTATTATGATCTTAATTAGCTCATAACCCCCCATGCACGGGTGAAAAAGCTGTGACTTAAAATTTTGTAACACGAATTGTAAAATACATATACATGATTATAATAAACGGTTGAATTAATAATGAGCAGTCTATGACATAGGTCACCAATAACAAAGCTTTCGTAATATTCCCATGACAGAAGCCTATTATATAGGCTAATAGATTTTTACCCGTGATATGACTGTCACAGTACGTTAAAAATCATAATGTAAAAAAATTAAGTTATAAAAATGATGAAGAGCATTAGTAAAATAAGATGAAGAGCATTTAGAGCATATTAGAACATATTAGTAAATAAGATGAAGATGAAGAGCATTAGCTAAATGATGAAGAGCATTAGTCTGGCTCGTGTTTCTTCAAAAGTTTCATTTCGTCTGCGATTAGTTCTACTTTCGTTCAAGTTATGCAAAGTATTAGAAGATTGGTTTGCACGCGATAGCCGTTGTTGATCTCTATTTAAGCGACGTTTTCTTTCAGCTTTATCTTCTTCCATCCTGTACTACAAAAAAAAAAAAAAAAAATCCACGAAACCAATAATGTTTTTAATTTCCATCACAGTGAATCAAAACTACGCGTGGAGTTACTTTCTTACAATTTTACTTGTTCCTTTTTATGAAATAAAATAACGTTGATTCCTTTTTATGGAATTACTCTGCAATTTTATTCCTTTTTATGAAATTACTCTGCAATTTTATTCCTTTTTAATAAATCACTCTGCAATGCAAATAAAATAAAATAAAACACGACATAACACCTACGTAACAGAACAAACGTCGCAGACAGTTGTTCGAGCACGTGCGTGTTGCAACAGATGAAGTCGTTTGTCTTATTAACTTTATTCAATTTTCCGGTATTTCTCCTTGATTTTACGTATCGCGGGATAAAGGTGAGCATAGTTCCGATTTCGGCCACCGTATAAAAGCAGATGGCGCTGCAAGTACTGCAGGACGTCAGAGCGTTAGGGACAGACGTAGTCTGTTATATTGGTTTTATTCGCATCATCCGATCCTGCGGGTTATTCTGTTTTCTTCTTGATTTATCGACACCCATGAGCCTTTCCAGCTGCATAGAGTTAGCTTGTTCTTAATTTAGGGCCACAGGGAAAGGGGCAGAATCATAACCAATGGATAAACACACTACCGATGCCTCATCTAGGACTCGAACTCGGGCCCCAACTTGGAGGATTAGCCAGACTTTACGCCTCTGACCATTCGACCACTCGTAGTGGTTTTGACCTAGTGGCCGAGTTCCTAATTTATTGAGACTAGTTACTGGTCGAGCGCCGGTGGAAGTATGAGCATTTTGTTTGTTCTGTGATTGTTCTCTCTTCCTCTGCTTGAAGTGAGTATTTTCAAAACCTGGGGACGGGTGATTTCTTCTAACAGGTACTCTTAGGAAAATGATGAATAAATAAATAAATAAATAAATAAATAAATAAATATTGCGCATCCAATATTTCTGATGTAAATCTTCTGTTAGTAACCGATAGCTGTGGAAGTGAGTCACAGACAATTGATTTAAAAAAAGAAAATGTTTTGAACTTTTTGTTTCCGTTTTTTTTTACTTGATTGGAGGTTTTACGACCACCGTGAGCAACTCAATAGGCTATAAGCAGTCGCCCGTCCCTAGTTTTGGCTCACTGCTTCCAGGGATGGGAGAGAGCCAGTGCCGTTAGACAAACACAACATCCATGCCTCACTGGGATTCGAACCCGGACCCCTTTCGGACGAATGATCAGAGGCCATCGCTTAGACCACTGCGCCACCGGGGCGGCGTTTTCATTTTTAGGGGTTTAACAACCGTTGTGAGCATCTCAGTGGGCAAGCAGTCACCCGTCCCTAATTTAGGGCCACTGGTTCCAGTGAAGGGAGATAGCCAGTGCCATTAGACAAACAGAACATCCATGCCTCACCGGGATTCGAACCCGGACCCCTTTCGGACGAATGATGAGAGGCCATCGCTTAGACCACTGTGCCACCGGGACGGCATTTTCATTTTTAGGGGTTTAACAACCGTCGTTAGCGACTCAGTGGGTAAGCAGTCACCCGTCCCTAATTTAGGGCCACTGGTTCCAGTGAAGAGAGAGAGCCAGTGCCGTTAGACAAACACAACACCCATGCCTCACGGGATTCGAACCCGGACCCCTTTCGGACGAATGATCAGAGGCCATCGCTTATTATTTTTTTTTTTTTGATTGTAGGTTTAACGACCACCGTGAGCAACTCAATGGGCTATAAGCAGTCGCCCGTCCCTAATTTAGGGTCACTGGTTCCAGGGAAGGGAGAGAGCCAGTGCCGTAAGACAAACACAACATCCATGCCTCACCGGGATTCGAACCCGGACCCCGTTCGGGCGAATGATCAGAGGCCATCGCTTAGACCACTGCGCCACCGGGGCGGTGTTTTCAATTTTAGGGGTTTAACAACCGTCGTGAGTAACTCAGTGGGCAGACAGTCACCCGTCCCTAATTTAGGGCCACTGGTTCCAGTGAAGGGAGAGAGCCAGTGCAGTAAGAGAAAAACACCATCCACGCCTCAACTGGGATTCTAACCCCGATGGCCGCCGGTGGCGGCCATCGGGGTTAGAATAGATGGCCGCCCCGGTGGCGTAGTGGTCTAAGCGATGGCCTCTAATCATTCGTCCGGAAGGGATCCGGGTTCGAATCCAGGCCAGGCATGGATGTTGTGTTTGTCTTACGGCACTGGCCCTCTCCCTTCCCTGGGACCAGTGATCCTAAATTAGGGACCGGCGACTGCTTATATCCCATTGAGTTGCTCACTGTGGTCGTTTTTTGTTTTGTTTTTTGATTGGAGGTTTAACGACCACCGTGAGCAACTCAATGGGCTATAAGCAGTCGCCCGTCCCTAATTTAGGGTCACTGGTTCGAGGGAAGGGAGAGAGCCAGTGCCGTAAGACAAGACAAACACAACATCCATGCCTCACCGGGATTCGAACCCGGACCCCTTTTGGGCGAATGATCAGAGGCCATCGCTTAGACCACTGCGCCACCGGGGCGGCTCTCACTGTGGTCGTTAAACCTCCAATCAAAAAAAAAAATTAGATGCCAACGTTTCGTAACACAACCGGCCACCGGAGCTTCAATTTTCAACTATGTTTTCGAAAAAATTTGGTACTTCCCTTATGTATTAAGAAAAGCAAGAAAGAAAGAAAAATGGTTCTGTGAGTTCAAAAATATTAAAAAAATGGTGGTTTGGGCGACATGGGTTCTGTGCATGTGGTAATATATATTTGAAAACAGAAACATGTACGTTCGTTCATTTCCTAAATTTGATGCTGTACTTAAAACAGATTGGAACATTCTGAGCAAATGCAGATTTTATATAGTTTGTTTGCTTGTAGAGTTTTCAATCCATGCAAACATTTGTTGTGCTGTATAAGTGCCTATATTAAGCCCATCACCTAGTCACGAATCATTGCGCCACTCATTTTGATGCTGTGGTAGCCAACTGCCTTCCCTCGGCTTATCGGCGAGCAAAAATAAAGATCATTATGATAAGTGCCGGTGGTGTCGCTACCGTTCGTACTTACGAGGTTACGACCTGATTTTAGTGCGTCGTCTCTGAGATGCCGGTGTTCATATATGACCCAGCATGTTACAGAATGGGCAGCGGTCCTCACGAATCGTTCCGGGGAGGGCCCTCCTTCTTGGCATGTCAGATCGAGATCACGAGCAGTTTCTGGTCCCGAGCGCATGCCCCATTAGAAACCATTCATTTTCTCCGCACATGACAGTTTTGCGCCTCTTTTTCTCTAAAACTGCTTTTGTGAGGAGGATGCTTTGAGTAGTTATTCGACTCTCCGTATTTTTCGTGGCTGAGGAATTCGCTGCACTTTGTTTATTGTTTGTTCGACGTTCAGAGTGCAACTTTGCGCTTCAAAGTTTAGTTACTCAACGGGTTAAAGACCTCTCTGTGTTCATCACTAGTGTCACTTCTATTTTGAAAACATTCCGTTAATGCCAGCAGTGAAAATGGCGAAAAATATACCATGGTGTTGAAACCAGAAATTTAAAGAGATTTGGAGATAGCGAACATGTGGATATCACGCAAAGAAATCGTCCAGAAACCAGGAAGTTTTGATGAGAAATCTTTGTTTTTTCTTTTATTTTCTTTTAAATTTTTAAGTAGTTCCATTCTGTGTAAAAGTCAGCGGCAGTTCATCTGCAGGAGCACATGCGACATGTGCTCTCCATTTTGCAGGAAACTTAATTTTTTTTTTTTTTTGATTGGAGGTTTAACGACTACCGTGATCAACTCAGTGGGCTATAGGCTGTTTCCCGTCCCTAATTTAGGACCTCTGGTTCCAGGAAAGGGAAAGAGCCAGTGCCGTAACACAAACACAATATCCATGCCTCACTGGAATTCGAACCTGACCCTGCCTCGGACGAATGGGTAGAAGCCAGCACTTAAACCACTGCACCACCAAGACAGCTTATGAAATTCCTTGAATGTGAAGTTTACATTGAAAGCATATGGAATCAATGTGTTATCATGTGTTCTGAAAAGCACCATTGGCGCTTCGGTTGCGCAGGTTTATGACCATTCATCCGAGATGGGTCCGGGTTTCTTTTTTTTTTTTTTTTTTGATGGGAGGTTTAACGACCGCCGTGAGCAACTCAATGGGCTATAAGCAGTCGCCCGTCCCTAATTTAGGGTCACTGGTTCCAGGGAAGGGAGAGAGCCAGTGCCGTAAGACAAACACAACATCCATGCCTGACCGGGATTCGAACCCGGACCCCTTACGGACGAATGATCAGAGGCCAACGCCTTAGACCACTTCGCCACCGGGGCGGCGGTCCGGGTTTCGAATTCCGATTCCAATGTTTCTGGAATCAGGATTCGAACCCGGACCCTCAATAATAAAATATTAGGTTCCTCAGCGTGTCTGGAGAGGCCATTCATCACTGCATGCTACCAGCGTGTGCTAGTTGATCACTTGCACGCTTTCATGGCCTTCGCGCATCTTGAGAGCGATGCTCTGTTCCAGAAGGATAATATGCGGGCCTACAGGGCAGCAACCACCCAGGCATTGCCCGAAGAACACTCATCCGAGGTAGGAACCATCTAGTGGACCTCAGGGTTCCCAGAATTTAAACCCTGTGGAAGCTCTGTGGGATGAGGTTGAGCTGAACATCGGATCCATGGATCCTGAACCAAAGTTTCGGGCGAAGTTGTGGACAATGCTGCAACAGGCATGGCTGGCATTACCTCCGGAATCCCTCCGGAATCTGGCGGAGTCGGTGCCTCCTCGTATACAGGCGGTTATTCACGCTAGAGGAGGACCAACACACCATTAAGTAGGATTCTCAAACATTTTGTTCTTTCGTCCACTAAGTGCATATACACGGTCGACTCACAGTATTGTGACCACCAGCTAATATCCAGAGTAGCCGCCATGCGCGGCTAGACGGGTTGGAAGTGACTAAATAAGGTGCTGGAAGGTGTTCACAGGTATGTGGAGCGATGCTGACTGCAGTGCATGTGACAGCTGCTGGAGATTGCGTGTTGGAGGATTCATAGAGCGAACAACATGATCGAGGTGGTCTCACAGATGCTCAATTGGGTTTAAGTCTGGGGAATTAGAAGGCCAGTGAAGTACTTTGAAGTCTTCATCGTGCTCTTCCAACCACTCTCGGACATTTCTAGCTGTGTGACACGTCGAATTACCTTACTGGAAGATCCCATCCGCCCCAGGGAAGATAATCAGCATGTATGGGTGTACGTGGTCTGCAAGGATGGATTCATAACGAATGCGGTCCATAGTGCCTTCCACAGGTATGAGTGGATCCAGAGAATGCCACGAAACATTCCGCAGACCATAACGCTGCTCGCACCGGCCTTCACCAGCTTGTGTTATTCCAGCAATGGTTGAAGAATGTTTGTTCTCAAATGTTTCTCGCCTTATACGCCGACGTCCGTCCCTTCGATGAAGCAGAAAACGTGACTCATCGGAGAAGGCAATCCTTTGCCAATCAGCGAAGGTCCAATGCCGATACTGCCATGCAAATGTAAGCCTTTTTCTGCCGATGCACCTTCGTTAGCATAGGTGCAGTGACCATCCGTCTGCATCGGAGCCCCATACGCAGCAGGGTTCGCTGAACTGTCGTTTTAGACACACTTCTGGTAGCCGCCTGGTTCATTCGGCCATTGAGTTGCTCTAATGTAGCGTGTCGATAGGCCATCACGCAGCTTCGCAGCCGGCGTTAACCTCTCACATCAATGGCACGTGATGCTCCGCAGTCTCCACATCGCTTATTCGCGATGGTGCCATTTCTCCAATCACGATACACTTTAACCACAGCAGCACGCGAACATTTCACAAACTGAGCTGTTTCAGAAATACTGCCACCCTTGGCCCGAAAGTCAATAATCATACCTTCTTTCAAATCTGATAAATCGCTCCTTTTATCCACGACAGCAACGAGCGATATGTTTTCAGAATGCCTACATCACACCTTATATGTTCTCCAAGCCAGCTCACGACACGTGCCTTCTGTTATTGGCTAAGCGCTGTTGATGTCAAAAGTAGGAGGTGGTCACAGTAATGTGACTCGACTATATATCGCTTTCACATCCCCTGCCTTCCCCCCCCCCTTTTTTTTTTCTTTCTTATTTGACAGGGACTACTCTTTCATTCCTGGTAGTAAAAAGTTCTGTGCGCTGGCGGCAGTGTTGTGTTTCTGTTTTTTTCTAACCATCTTTTTCAAGTTTTTTTCCTTTGTTTTGGTAAAAACTTGTATAAGAACTTTATCCTCACTCCATTTTTGTACAACGAATTCAGAAAGTTATAAAATTTATTGGAATCCAGTTTGATAATACTTTTCTACATTATCTAATTTTACACAAAACCAGATAATGAATATGACGCTCCCCCACCGAGTACTTTACCTAAATATTCACATCCTGTAAAATCCGGAACACCATAACATTCGTTACGTTCTTCGTCTGCAATTGTACGCACGCGTGATCACCAAATGCTATTTTAACCCTTTAACCGGCCGGAACGAATAAACTCGGTGTTAGCAAAATTGGCTGCAAACAGCTCAAACAAATACACTGCTGGACAATTGCTAAGGACGGATCACAAACGGCTATATAGCGCATAAAAAAGTAAGTGTGGTTGGATGCCAAGTGAAATAAAATAATGTCAGAATGCCAGGACATTACCAGAAAGACAATTTATTGTGCTCTGAAATCCAAAAGGCATTGAAACGTGTTCAAGGGACAAACAGGCCATTTTGTGCAGAATACGTAAACGTGAAAAAAATGCAATTACCGTCCGCAGGCGTTCCGGCGTAAGATGTCAATACGGGATATGGCCACCATGGAGGGCGATGCAAGATTCAACACGTCGTGTCATGCTTTGCACAACATTATCAAGCAGCTGTTGGGGAAATTTATCCCATTCCTCTGTCAGTGCACGGATGAGGGTGTCCTTGTTTATTGGAGGGCATTGGCGATCAGCAAGACTCCTCCCCAAAGCATCCCACACATTTTCAATGGGATTCAGATCTGGAGAACGTGCTGGCCATACGAGGCGTTGAATATCCTCGCTCTCAAGACACTCCTGGACAGCGACTGTTCGATGACATGTTGCGTTGTCGTCCATGAAAATGAATCTATCACCGACAGCACCACGGAACATGCGAACATGAGGTAGCAGAACATCATTAATGTATCGTTGGCCAGTCATAGTCCCAGTTGGAAGCACATAGAGGGACATATGGCCATTGATCATGATGCCAGTCCATACCATGACCCTACATGTCGGATATCAGTCCCTTTCCTGTATGTTTGCTGGACAAGATACAGTACCACTATCACGCCAGATCAGTTGTCGTCGACAATCAGACGATAGACTGTATCTACTCTCATCTGAGAAGAGGACAGCAGACCAGTCGTTATCAGTCCAATTGCGATGTTGCTGGCACCATTGCAAACGGGCGGTACGGTGACGTCTGGACAATGGAATGCACACAACAGGACGGCGGGCGTATAGTCCTCCTTCATGCAAACGTCTGGCGACAGTTTTTCGGGAGATCCGCTTGCCAGTAGCAGCCATAAACTGATTTGCTACCTCACTAGCTGTGCTGCGCCGGTGTCTTTTTGTTGATAGCACTATGTACCGATCTTCTGCAGGTGTCGTACTGCGAACACGACCTCCCCCGTGACGTTTGCTACACTCTCCATTTGTTTGAAATGATTTCTAAAGCCTTGAAACAACACTGTGGCTGACGTCGCACTCCCTGGCAACATCTGTTATTTTTCGCTCCTCTTCAATCTTGCCAATAATACGGCCACGCGTAAAATCATCTAGGTGATGTCGGGAAGACCTACTGAAAATTGCAAGTTCGTCAATTGATTCTTTCCCTTTCAACTTTGCGTTTGAACAACAACGGTCAATACGCGTCAAATCCTTTATATCTCTTATCAGCGCTATGACGTCACGAACAAGTTTGGCAATCCAAAATTTTCATACGCACAACACGTCTTACTGTATCCCGCACTTATGCTAATTTCCACATTTTCCTGCCTTCCATTTTATGGTTGCTATCGTTGCTATTGTCATCCGTCCTTAGCAATTGTCCGGCAGTGTATATTCGCTGAATATAATGTTTGTCGAACGCGTTTGGAATGAGTGAATTTGCTCATCAGAGAGTAATGCTTTCTCCTTAGCTTCTCAAAATTGTCACTTAGGGGGATGACTGACACTAAATGACTATCCCCTAAAGGACCGCTTTGTTTTTGAAGGTGGTCATTTAGGTGGATCATTGACACTAATCTTTTCTAACCAATTATCTGCTAAAAGGGCTATAACAATTACGACTAACTAAAAAAAAGAAAAAAAAAAAAAAGAAAGAGAGAAGATGTTTGAGGCACTCGTTTCTACCCAGAAGCACGCTGTCCTTGTCAGGGGATCAAGCCCTTCCCCCATCAAAGTCTAGGGTAATGGAGCAGACTATAGAAGCGAGATCTTATCACGAGCCCCCGCACGGGGTAACTGGTTTTCCAGTTATTTGGGGAGCAGCGCCCCCACGGCCCGAGCTGACCTTGTGACGGGTTTTTGCTTTCTTGTATTTGTGCTTTCACGTCACCGCAGGGACAGCTGTTCATCCAGCTGATGGGGAGTAGCGACCCCACGGCCCCAGCCGACATGTTATGTTTGATTTTTCCCATTTCAACGTTGTGTTGCCACCACCTTGACAGCACCCGCCTCAGTTGTAGGTTGCTGAGGTTGTGATTATGCGCCAGCCCTTTCCTTTCCTCTCGCTTTCCTCTCCCTTTCTCTCATCTGTTGGACGAAGGAGCAGCTACGCTGCAAACTATTATCGGCGACGCCTGCGACACGAGAGCAGTGTTTTCATTTTTACAGAAAATTGACTTTTTTAAACTAATCTAGATTTTAACTTCTTCACTCTCATATTTCATTTTTACCGCATCAGCCTGTTTTTAACCTTGTGTACGTTTTTTATTGATTTTGTTTCGTTTTGATGTCTTTTGTTTGGCGCTCTTTGGCCAACCATGGCCCTTGCGCCATTAAAATTAATGAACCAACCAACCATCTTATCACGAGCGACAAGTTTATGTTCCGTACTGCTGACGTAAGAGAGGTAAAGATATTGATTTCTCGTAGCTCTCGTAGAATCCAGTCGCTATGTGAGCAATTTCTGTTTGGGAAGCTTAGAAAAGTTTGGGAGCAATTTGATTCAGAAACATCGTCCCCTTAAAGGGTTTAAGTAGACAACGACTACTACGCAGTTTATCTGAAGAATAATTTGGTGAAAGACGTGCAAGTTAATAATACTCATAAGTTTTAATAGCCAACCTTACTTCCCTTTGCCAAGAGCAGAAGATGGAGGAAACATTATTTTGTGTTTATACACAGATACTGTTTCTTTTTTTTTTTTTTTTTTTTTTTGATTGGGGGTTTTACGACCACCGTGAGCAACTCAATGGGCTATAAGCAGTCGCCCGTCCCTAATTTAGGGACACTGGTTCCAGGGAAGGGAGAGAGCCAGTGCCGTAAGACAAACACAACATCCATGCCTCACCGGGATTCGAACCCGGACCCCTTCGGACGAATGATCAGAGGCCAACGCCTTAGACCACTGCGCCACCGGGGCGGCACAGATACTGTTTCAAACGTTATTTCATTTTAAGTATGCGTTTACAAGCATGTAACATGAAAGGCATACTAAACAAGAAAGATGACATCGAATTTTCGGATGTAATCAGCACGTCTTTTGAATCCTTTCTGATGCGAATTAAATTTCTCAAAGTTATTAAACGTCAATGCAGCTGGTTAGGAAAACAATCAGCCGGGTTTCTACAACGGATAAAACGTCCAGAAATACAGACAGCTACTTACACTCACCATTGGCTAAAAGGTATGTTACGAAGATTAACAAATGGCGCACGAAAAGTTTCGCATAGCGCAAGAAAGGTAACGGAGACAAACAGATTTTCAAATCAAACAGTTAAAAGAAGTAGAGAAAGAAACATGTTACATATAACTCTACGCCTTTTAGCCGAAGAATGTTGCATAATGAAAGAGTTGAAAATAGGCGAACAATATTCTTCATGGAACAAGCTATGCTAAGGAAAAAGCACTTTTTAAATACGTCTCCCGGAAACACAGATAGCGAGAAAAAGATTTTGACCTTTACGCTCCCCTGCGGGAAATCTTTGCTTTATTTAAAGAGGATAATGCTTCACATCTCTATTGTACCGAATGGCATACAGTAGAAGAAATTCTCAATATGTTTTTAGAAACGTAGATGCAGCTGCAAAGTGAAGTATAGAAACACCATCTAGCGATAGAACTGTGAAATATAATATTTCTCATATACTAACCTAAAGTATTCTACAAGGTAAATGACAACCGGTGTTGAAAGGATTTTTTAAGTAACAGATGTAGACGCAAAGATATTGTGACCTATTAAGAATTGTCGTCCCCTAGCGGCGAAATTGTGAATTATTTTGGGAAGAAAATACCTAAACAGAGTTTGCATTGTTAGTATTACCTGACCAAAAAGAAGTTCTTCAATCGTGTTTTTAGTCCTGCAGATATTGCTGAAAACGAAAACGTGAACTTACGCCCTCTGGCGGTAGACTTGTGCATTGAGAAAAATTTTAAATTATATGATAAACATTTTGCACCGGAAACGCTCTGCAACGAAAAAAGAATTTTTCAAATCGGACTCTCAGCAGCACAGATATCGAATGAAATAGGGTGTACATCTACGCCCCCTGGAGGAAAAACTATGCATATTTTAAGGAGAAAGTATTCTCAAAAGATTTTCCGAGCTGAGTGGTATCGGTTCACGAAAGAATTTTTTCACTCGAGATTTCAGAAGCTCAGATTTTGCCGCAAATACATCAGAAGCAGAAATCAACCCTTATGCCCCTGGTGGTCAAATCATTCTTTACCAAAAATTAGAAATAATAATTAAGACATTTCCTATCAGGAGACATTTCCTATCCGGCCCAGGAAGAATTTTTCAAATCGGAGTTTAGAAGCAAAGATATCGGTAAAAAAATTTCACCCCTAACGGAAAGTCTATGAATTACTCGAAAATTTTGAAATTATATGAAAAACATTTCGCACCAGAAACGCTATCCAACAAAGAAGGAATTTTACAAATCGGACTCTTATAAGCAGAGATATGGACAAAAATAAGATATATATCGACGCTGCCTGGCGGAGAAACCATGCTTTTTAAAAAAATGCATGGTTTCTCCGCCAGGCAGCGTCGGTGGCGCAGTGGTCTAAGCGATGGCCTCTGATCATTCGTCGGAAAGAGGCCCGGGTTCGAATCCCGGTGAGGCTTGGATGTTATGTTTGTCTTACGGCACTGGCTCTCTCGCTTCCCTGGAACCAGTGCCCCTAAGTTAGGGACGGGCAACTGCTTATAGCCCATTGAGTTGCTCACGGTGGTCGTTAAACCTCCATTAAAAAAATATATTTTGAAAAGGTTTATTGGTGAGAATGGTATTTGTTCACGAAAAAATGTTTTCAATCGAGCTTTGAGTAGCTCAGATTTTGCTACAAATACATCAGAAACAGAAATGAACTCTAACGCCCCCTGGTAGCCATTCCGTTTTTTACGAAAAATTAGAAATTATATGCAAGACATTCCCCGTCAGAAGCTGTATCCGGTGCAGAAAGAAATTTTCAGATCAGAGTTTTAGAAGCAAAGATATTGGAGAAAACGCAATTTATTTTAGACCCCCTAGAGGAAAATCCATGTATCACCTGGAAAAGTGACTACATGTAAAATAGCCTCCGATATAAATGTAAGCGAAATGTAAAATAATTTTTTCAATCGGATATTTAGAAGTAAATACAGTATATAGAATAAAACGTATTTTGAATTCGATATCATCTGCATTTACGCCATCTAGCGGTGAAATTGTGCATCGTAAAAAACTCGGAAAACAAGGATCTTCATTCTCACATTTCAAACTTCCCAATGCAAAAAGAATTTTTCAAATCGGACCAATAGTTGCAGAGATATGGTGTCTACAGACGGACGGACAAACCGGTAACATAAGCACGATTTGTTTTTTTGCAAAATACGTGCTACAAACGAAGTTTTCAAGAAGCGTAATCACGCCGAATATTTTAGATACTGTCATAGATGAGGTTAAGAGTCGCCTACTATGAATTTCATTAATAAGTGAAAATTCAAAAGAGTTCGCTGCACATAGAACTATGGGCGCCCATTGTTCAGTTTTCAGAAATGGGCAAACAAAAATTGCAGATACAATTAGCATACACAAACACCAGATGCAAAATTTCATTGTGTTTCTTGTTATCTAACAATTTTTTACATACACTCAACACATAAATTTAACAAACAACTCAAAATAAATGAAATTAGCCAGCTTGCTGGTGCAACTAACAATATATTCTTGTTTTGACCTTTGCGCCTGTTTTGGCAAGGTGTGTCCCATGCGCCATGAGTTAAAATAAAAATACCAACGTTTACCACAATCAAAGGTTTATTATACATCAACTATAGTCTCGCAGAGCGTTTGGCCCGACTTCATCGGGACGAATGGAGCGTAAACATTCAAATCATTGTGACATCATCAGAGATCTGTCGGTCACGGTTTTTGATGAGTTGTTTCCACGCGCTTGAAAGAAATGGAGTCAACATCATGTCGTTGACAAGCCGTGAAGAGTTCCGGTATATGTGAAAACTTCTAATACACGAAGCTTGATAGTTGAATCAGGTTTATCAATGAGCGTAGCGTTTCCAAACAAAATTTTATGGTTATTTTCGTGACAATACTGGATTATAGACGACTTCTTCAGTTCACATTTCTGTACGTAGGTCTTGTGTTCCTTCACACGGACATTTAAAGATCTGCAGGTATGTCCTATATATGAAAGTCCACATTCACAAGGTATCTAAAAATTCCCCAGGAATTTATGTCTTCGACGAAGTCTTTTGATCAGAAAAAAATTATCTTGTTTATGGGTTTGAAAATAACTTTGAAATTAACTCTTGAGAATTTTTGAAATTCCGAAGCAAAGCTGTGGAGCAAATGGGATAACCGCCCAATTCTGTGGTATTGGGTGGTCTATCTGCGTGAGTGAGCAGACAGGCTTCGGTTTCCTAAATTCTTGGAGAGCTTTGTCTATAACGCAATGGGTATATCCTCTGTGTACTGCAAATCCTTTAAGAAAATCAAGCTCTTTCTGCAAGGAATCCTCAGTTGAGCATATATGTATTGCACGATATACGTATGCGTAGAAGGCAGAGACTTTCTGTTTCCATGGGTGATTTGATTTTGCATGTGGGGGTAAGGAAACAGCAGATTGTTTTCGATAAATTGTTGTTATAAAGGATCCTTCAGAGCGTGATACAAAGACGTCAAGGAATGGTAAGCAGCCATTATTTTCAGTCTCATATGTGAACTGTATGTGAGGATCAATTGAATTGATAAGTTCAACTAATTTAGGTATTTCCGAATTAATGCCATTCCAGAGAATAAAAGTATCATTAACATATCGAATCCACAGGCCAGATGTAACAAGCTGAAAGAGTTTGTCCTCAAAGTGGCGCATATAGGTTTCGCATAAAATAGGCGACAGTGGGCTACCCATTGCAAGGCCTTCCGTCTGTTGGAAAAATCTTCCATGAAAAAGGAAACTGTTTTGTCTGGTACAAATTTCCACTAGTCTCAAAATATCCTTCTACTTCCGGTTGGCGCAAAATTCTACTTCCGGTTAGCGCCTTCTACTTCCGGTTGGCCCAGCGATCAATCAATCGGGCGTCAAGAAGGAAAAAGTATCCTTACGAAAAAGTTCTGGGGAAAAAAGAAGTTTGTCTTAAGGATACATGCTGCAGAGGATAGCCCCATGTTTCTCATTCTTTCTCCTTTCACGCTGTTTCATACTGTACGTATGTATGTTGTGCTGAAACATTCAATGTAACGTTCAACATTCTTAAACATTCAATGTAAACTTCAACATTCTTAAACATTCAATGTAACGTTCAACATTCTTAAACATCCAATGTAAAAATTCTATATTATTTCTTCTCCTTTAAATTCGTAATGTTTCCTCTATTTTTATTGCATACACGCATCAAGAAATTCAACAGAAAAGGTTGTTCTTTGAATTAGTTTTATCGCTAAAATATTTGCAACAACTTCCAAGAACAGAAATGATTTCCAGGGAAGGGCAAATGCCCCATTTTGGCGCCAATGCTCAGAATTGATTGTACATCTGTGTTTCTTATCATTATCGTATGGTAAATTTCACTTTCCGATTTAATCTTAAGTACCACTAAACGGAATTCCGGATCCTATTAATCACAGATGGAGGCTAAAATTAGAATTCCTCGGATGTTTTTAAGAGCTTTCAAACGATTTTTTGGAATGTTAGAAAAAGAAAAATCTCAGCTTAACGATAGAGAATTGATTGTCCATCTGTGTTTCTTATCGCTATGGTAAAGCTGAGAGTTTTCTTTTTCTAACATTCCAAAAAATCGTTTGAACGCTCTTAAAAACATCCCAGGAATTCTAATTTAAGCCTCCATCTGTGATTAATAGGATTCGGAATTCCGTTTAGTGGTACTTAAGATTAAATCGGAAAGTGAAGTTTACGATGTGCAGTTACGGTTGATGGAAGAAGTGCGGGGTCAAAGTCCTCCTTACAACCTTACTACATAAGAAATCGTGGGAGTCTCTTGAAACAGGGAAGGTCCGGCGATCATACGGAACACTTGTAACCTCCGTTTATTCCCTCAAGTCTGACCACGCATTAAAGGATCTAGAGGAGAAAGGATTTTTCTTTTTATATGTGTGTGAAGCGTGGCACTTCGAAAATCTGAAAAATCGTATTGTAATAGCTATGCACGTGTATGTGTGTGTGAAAACGTGAATAACGCTTTTTCAGAAAATAAGCGTGTCTGTTTAAAGATGGAAACAATTTGTTTCGCAGTTCGCATTGTAATCGTTTGAAGACCTTTGGTCTACCTGTGTAGCTGAATGGCCCGAGGCTCTAGCTTCTGACCATTCGTCTGAGATGGGTTAGTGTTTGAACTCCGGATGAGGCATGCTGTTTGATGGCTTAAAAGTCATATGGAGTAGTAGCGCCAAAAATAGGGACGAGCGACTGCCTACAGCTTTAAGAGTTTCTCATGGTGGTCGTTAACCCTCTTTCCAGTAGAAAAGCGTTGGAATTTCATTTTGCGAAGGGAACCAGTGCCCCCAAAATAGGGACGAGGAACTGCCTATAGCCTTAGAGTTTCTCATGATGGTCGTTAACCCTCTTCCCCGAAGAAAAGCTTTGGAATTTCATTTTGCGAAGGGAACCAGTGCCCCCAAAATAGGGACGAGGACCTGCCTATAGCCTTAGAGTTTCTCATGGTGGTCGTTAACTCTCTTCCCCGAAGAAAAGCGTTGGAATTTCATTTTGGGAAGGAACCAGTGCCCCCAAAATAGGGACGAAAGACTGCCTACAGTCTTAGAGTTCCTCATGGTGGTCGTTAACCCTCTCTCCGGTAGAAAAGTGTTGGAATTATATTTTGGGAATGGAACCAGTGCCCCCAAAATAGGGACGAGGAACTGCTTATAGTGTTAGAGTTTCTCATGGTGGTCGTTAACCCTCTTCCCCGAAGACAAGCTTTGGAATTTCATTTTGCGAAGGGAACCAGTGCCCCCAAAATAGGGACGAGAGACTGCCCACAGCCTTAGAGTTTCTCATGGTGGGCATCAACCGAAGAAAAGAGTTGGAATTTCATTTTGCGAAGGGAACCAGTGCCCCCAAAATAGGGACGAGTGACTGCCCACAGGCTTAGAGTTTCTCATGGTGGGCGTCAAGCGAAGAAAAGCGTTGGAATTTCATTTGGGGAAAAGAACCAATGCCCCCAAAAATAGTCTGGTCATTTTCCAGGCCGTTTAAGGCTTTCAACTGATAGTCTGGTTAGTTTAAGTTGATCAATTTATAGCGCAGCCTGTTGAAGTCGTTGCATTCATAGTCCGGCCCGTTTAAGACTTTCAACTTACCGTGTTGCCGTTTAAGTCGGAAACAGTGTAAGTCGTTTTAGTCAAATCGATGATGAAGCAGCGATAAACCTGCCGGTGTAGATCTACTGGGGGAAAGAGCCGCTCCGAAGGAGGAAGATATGGGTTCGAATTTCCCCACCTGCAAAAGGTTATACAGTATGTTATAATGGAAATTAAAGTCAACAGAAAATGTCACAGTAAAAAGAAAATATTTTAAAACATTTCTGAGTTCAGGTTTTCAAATGAATGGGAACGTGGGTGTTGGTGATTCGTAAGAGAGAGAAAGTAAGACGGTAGCATTTCTTTTCAAAATATAAATGAAATCGCTTTTAAGATGCAAGTACACTTATCGTCAATAAATAATTGCATCCAGAAGAACGTGTCGCATTGCAATGCTATTCGGTAGGATGGTAAAGGTGACCAGGAACAATAAATGATTAAACATTGAGACTGATATGGGCAATATTTATTGATCTACACCTCAATAAGTAGTGTCACTCAGTATGGTGTCGGACCGCCATGTTTGCTCACACAGCCTGCCTGACGTCTCGGCATAGAGTGGTACAAGTTCCTAATGGTGTCCTGCCATAAGCCATCCCATGCAACTTACGCAGTTCTTGCCAACTGTGCGGTAGGGATGGAGTGTGGATAACGCTTCCAATAGCATCGCACACACTTTCAATTGTCCATAGGTCTGGCGATGCGGCTGGCCATAGCAGAGTGTCAATGCCTTGAAGGCAATCTCTCGAAATAGCGGCAATATGCGGACGAGCGTTGTCCTGTTGGAACGTCGCACTGGAGTGGGCATTACCAAAAGGTAGGGCCACTGGTTGCAGGACCACATTAACGTAACGTTGGGCTGTCAAAGTGCCTGTAATGAACACCAAAGGTGATCTGGCATCGTAGGCAATTGCACCCCACATCATGACACTAGCCTTCTGGACGTGTAACGCTCGACAACAAACCGTTCATCTTTGCGCTGACCACGGTGCCTCTACACACGGATTCGTTAGTCATCTCCTCAAGACAAAAGCGGGACTCTTCACTGAAGATCACGCGCTACCATTCTGAGTGGCTCCATGACAGTCTGGCAGGACACCATTGCAGTCTTTGGCGACGATGCCATGGTGTTAAGAGCAGTCGTGGTAATGGTCTGCGTGCGTGTAGTCCTACGTCATGCAGCTGTCTGCCAATAGTACTGCTGTCTGCCAAACGTAAAGAGTGACCCAACAGTCACTATCTCTGAATATCCCTAATCGGGGTTGTTGGGTCACTCCGTGCATGTCGGACAACCCGTTGGTCCTCTCCCTCTGTAGTTCGTTTAGGTCGCCCAGACCCTTCCTGTCGCTTCTACGTGCCTTTTCTATCCACTGCCGCCAACAAGGTGCTATGATGATATCTGCACTACCGGTATGGCGCTCAACATGGCGGAGCCCGACGGTGTTGCCTCTGTCGAACTCCTCTAACTGCTCGAATTGCTTCCGAACTTTCCGGTCAGGCATAGAACTGCAACATTTCCTTGCTTGCGTCACATGCGCGGCCGAGCATGATACTTGAATCATTTCCATGTCTCGCGATGTCAAACCTACTAGCCGAGTTTTATTCCTGTCGTTGCTTCCTTCTGGGTGCAACTGTGTTTTTGACGATGAGTGTATTTCGAGCAAATGAACAACTTAACTTTAGAGTGCACATTAAATTTGATTTTTTTCTTTTACGAAATCAATTTTGGTTGTATTTTATGAATCTCTAGTGCAGGTAGGTGATTTAAAAAACAACTAATTATGAATCAAGTACAACACCATTTTGCCAACCGACATGTGTTGCTTTTCTTCCTTTCTTTAATCCAGTATCAAGATCATAAGCCCCTCCCAGGCCCAAGCCTCCCTACCCTGTCCCAAGGGCCGGGTCGGACCCATATGAACTTCTACATCCACATCGTGGCAGCTGTTCGGGGGCATCAGTGCTCGTACGGAATAAATACCACTTCAGAGACGAGTGCCTCAAACGCAAAGGACTTCGCGCTTCAGCGTTATCAGTGCAGGAAAAAATAATTTTATATATCTATTTCAATACAGACAATTGACGTGGATAAGGAACATCAAATAGAAGTCATCGCTCTTTCCACGTTTATAAGTGAGTCACGGAAAACTTCTCATCGGCTGCCACCGGGAATCGAACCCAGGGTCTTCCAGTTACGCGCTGGACATGATACCACTGCTCCACAGCGGCCTCGAATTCCTCCAGACTCACATACAACAAACTGCCAAGCCACTTGGCAGGTTGTTTCTTGGAGTCCCGCCCAATGCTGGGGATTCACCAAAGATGGTAAGCAGCAACTGAACAGATAACTATCCAGCAAAAACACAAGTGCTGGAAAACTGCTGGCCACCAGCTAGCAGTGATGGGTCACTGCTGGCTGAAATCTGCCGCTCACGGCCCGGTAGTGGTCCGGTGGTGGCAACGCTATCAGTTGGCGAGCCATTGATGGCCCTGCAGTATCGCCGTGAATTGTGGGCCTCCAAGAAAGTGCCACCAGGGGCTCGTTGCTGGCAACCAATGCAACCCCAACAGCAGGTGGCAGCAACGGGACTGCGCATGCGCGAAAGCAACACTTGCTGTGTCTCTCATGGGTACCAGTTAGTTGAAGACGACGCTATCGCCATCGTGTTATTTTAGTGGATGTTAGGAAAACAAATCCATATGAAGAGAGGCGAATTAATTTCGAAATGAAATTCCACGTCGACGAAGATATCAGATTAAACCATGAAATACTAGATCACAGCCATGAAATACATCTTCCCCATTCCCATTAATAACAATTCATGGAATGGAGTGGGTGAATAACAAGAAAAAATTTGAAACCGCTTGAAACAAATGTCCTGGAAAACCATTAAAAAACGTTTGTTGGAAAAAAAAAGAATTTAACGCGTACAAAATTTATTAATTATTTGAAAGAAAAAAAAAGCAACGCTATGTGGATATTATGTACTCATCCATGGGTTGAATACACAAGACTGGGAGGAACTCGTATCTAAAAATAACGAGAAGTAAAATAAAATACCTTTCTTCTTTAAAAGAAATGTAGCTTCGGACAACGGGAAGGAAAGATACAACGTTAAAAATGTAACAGAATGTGACATGAACCCGGGTAAACATATATTAATTCAACAATCTCCTTTCAAGACGACAAGGACAGTACAAAACTTTGGAAAGCGATTCTAAGTATGTACACTCCTTGAAAATGAGTGAAGTTCCCTTAAGGTAAAAAAACAACTATCGTTACGTTGAAAAAACAAATTTATGAATTATATGAAACTGACTTTTATGAAAAATACCTCGCAATACTCTAAAATGAAAGAGGTAACCATTCCATTACACATTCCGCACGAAACAGACAGCTTCAAGCACACCTTCGTGCGTGGCAAATTAGTCCGGTCGGTAGAGAGCTCAGCTTCCACGCAAACGGCCCTAGTTCGTATTCAAACGGACGTTTTCCCGGTTTGTTGAGAAAATTTCCCCATCGCAGGGCTATAATTCACAAGTTTCGTGAGGGTAGAAAAAAAAGTTGTAGTTTGGGAAACTGCGGTTATCCCTGATTTTTTTTTTTTACGACTGCTACTGGGAAATTGGCGAGCAAGATTCGGCAAGCCACCAGTTACGTCACGTGGTTGCCGGCTGCCACTACCGGCAAACTAGCGGACAATATTAGGCTAGCCATCATTTCTGGCACGTGCTTGCAGGGCCGCTGAAGGGCCACTTGTGGCAGTTACTGCCTGTGATGGACAACAGATGGCCCTATTGTGGCATATAACAACTGATGGGGTGCCAACTGTTGGCCAGCTGTTAGCCTGAATTGCTAACCCTTCTGTTGGCCGCCCGGACATTTTATTGACGGTTTGGCAGCGGCAACATAGTGCTGGGCGGCCAGCAAGATGGTTTCTGCTGGTTAGGAGGCGAATGAATAAATAATACAGACAATTGACGTGGATTAGGAACATCAATTAGAAATCATCGCTCTTTCCACGTTTATAAATGAGTCGCCGAAAAATTCAGCGTAACTGGAAGACCTGGGTTCGATTCCCGGTGGCGGCCGATGAGAATTTTTCCGTGACTCACTTATCAAAACGTGGAAAGAGCGATTACTTCTATTTAATATATCTATTTTTGAAGTAAATAAGTAATTTTAAAGCGGCTACATTTTATGAACGACAGTGCATGCAACGAGGATGTATGGCAAAAACACAGCATTAACGTTCTAAGGTTTCTTGACCCCATAGACTTAGGTGTGGGATACACCACTGCTGTGTAGCAGGAGTTAAGAGTGACATATGTATTCCGAAATCTCATTTCATACAAAAAAATGGTTCAGCAGAAATATCTTTTGTATGAAGTGGCATAAATAAATATTTTTTCATGATTTTGGTGATATAAAAATAAAATAGTGACGTTTGTATGTGAAGTTATTTGAAACCTGGAGATACTCTTGCCGTTTCACCAATAGTAACTCAGAATCGTTTTGTTTCATTTAGTGCCTTTTTACTTCTAACCTATTTCACTGATTCGACTGCGGCGCCCCGGTGGCGCAGTGGTCTAAGGCGCTGGCCTCTGATAATTCGTCCGTAAGGGGTCCGGGTTCGAATCCCGGTCAGGCATGGATGTTGTGTTTGTCTTACGGCACTGGCTCTCTCCCTTCCCTGGAACCATTGACCCTAAATTAGGGACGGGCGACTGCTTATAGCCCATTGAGTTGCTCACGGTGGTCGTTAAACCTCCAATAAAAAAAAAGATTCGACTGCTGGTAATTCATTCAAGCACATCACTTTACTTATCGAAGAATTCATTCCATCTTTGGTCGAAAAAAATCCGGGGGCAAGGGATAAAGCAAAAAATTAAAGAAACATTTGTTGTTACGCGCGCGCGCGTGTGTGTGTTAATGATCACAGAACAGTACGACAAGCGTACCACGCGTGCCTCATACAAGACCCGGGTTAGGACACACTTCGGACAAGACGTCAGAGTTCCTGACCGCTTTGAATTAATTTCCTTTCCAGATTCGTAAAATTTTCAACAGTGGAGGTGCCGCCCCGGTGGCGCATTGGTCTAAGCGATCGCCTCTGGTCATTCATCCGAAAGAGATCCGGGTTCGAGTCCCGGTGAGACATAGATGCTATATTTGTCTTATGGCACTAGCTCTCTCCCTTCCCTGGAACCAGTGACCCAAAATTAGGCACGGACGACTGCTTATAGCCCATTGAGTTGCTCTCGGTGATCGTTAAACCTCCAATAAAAAAAATAAACCAAAAAAACAGTGGATGTCGTTCGGAGATAGGGTGTTCAAGGGCGTGGGCCTCTTGCTCCTCATACTCTGAAGGGCCAAAACAAAACTGGTACAAACGAGCTTATGCAAAATACATAGCAACGTCACCTATGCGCGTACTCGGTTGCGTCCTCCAGTGCGTATATAAAGCGATAGACATCTTTGCCAGCTGTCACAGCTGTTTTCGGCATGAGAATGACAAGTAATAACGATTTAAGCGATTTTCAACGCGGTGTCATAGTTGGCGCTCGTGAGATGGGCTATATATTTCGGAGGTAGAAACGAAGTTCGGAATTTCACGTACGACCATTGCAAGGGCGTACAGTGACTACAAGAATTCCGGCAAAACCTCCAACCTACGATACCAGAGTGGCCGTAAAAAGACATTGGGTGAACGTGACCATCGTCGGCTGTCAAGAATCGTTTCATGTGATAGGCGTGCAACACTCTCTTAGGTATCATCGGAATTCAATGCTGGAGCCTCAACAAGCATCCGCGTCCGGACTGTGCAACGTACCCTGCACGATATGGGCTTTGGGATCCGACGCCCAACGCGAGTCTCCTGGATGGGTGCACAACACAGAGCTATAGTTTTCTGGTTCTTCGCAGAAATCACTGATTTCTGCGAAGAACCAGAAAACTTGTCTACAGTGGCGTCAAGAACACCGTGACTGGACGCTGGAAGACTGGAAAACAGTCACGTGGTCCGACGAGTCGCGGTACACTTTGTTCTGTTTCGACGGTAGGCACAGAGTTTGAAGGGAGCTCCATGAACCAATGGACCCAGCTTGCCTTGTAAACACAACTCAAGGTTCTACAGGTGGTGTTATGGTACGCAGCAGTTCTGTTGGTACGTAACCCGTCCCTTAATATTGCTGGAGGGACTGGTGTCCTCCAAGAATTATCTGAGCATTGCTGCCGATCAAGTCCATCGTGTAATGCTTACTTTCTATCCAGCAGGTGATGGTTGTTTCATGGACGACAATGCTACTGCCCATCGCGCAAAATGTGTTCAGCAGTAGTTCAGCGAGCATTACAGTGTCTTCCAACATTTCCAATGGCTACCTCAAAGCCTGTATCTGAACCCCGTTGAGAATGTGTGCGACATATCAGAAAAGCAGATCCGAGAGTAAAGTTATCTTCCATCAAATCTGAACCAGTTAAAGCACTGTCTGGTGAACGCCTGGTATGCTGTGGACGTAAATATACTTCAACCCCTTATGAAATCTGTGACAAGCCGCGTACGTACTGCAATTCTGACTAAAAGAGGTTTAAGGTTTAACGACCACCGTGAGCAACTCAATGGGCTATAAGCACTAAAGGAGGTCCAACATAGTACTGAATAAAAGTTTCTAATTCAGTGGCTGGTATGTGTATAAGAAATATGAGTATTGGGGTATGGGCTGGAAGGCGCGTCATTCTCTGTACGGAGTAATTGTAATACCTGTCCGAAAAAAGTAAAGATGTGTGAGTGGGCTAAGATATTCTTCAAGAAATATCAGACTGATTGAAAAAGTAAAAGAACGTGACAACGTGACATTCTGTTTATGAATGATATATACCCAGCCTTAACATAAATACTGTTACAAACGTTCGACAGATGGCGCGCAACCAATGTGCAACCTCGCCGACCATCCAGGAGGCATGAAGCAGCTAGTGAATCATTGTGCGTTCAGTCACAGAGGAAATAACGTATTTCGTGAAGTACTTGCCATGGAGTGGGGCGATTGTGAGAATCGTGTTGCTGTAATAGCGCTGCACAAAGTTGGGAAATCAGCTTCAAAGATTTTCAACATGCTGAAGAAGCTGAAAATCAGCCGACGTTTTGTCTACTGGACCATAAAAAGGTTCCTTGAAACTGGGACCTTCGCTGACTGCCCCAGATAGGGTCGGCCGCGTACCGTGAGGACTGCTCGCCTGGTGAAAGCAGTGGCAGTCTGTATTCGACTAAATCCTGCCAGAAAACAATCAGGGATGGCTCGTGAGCTGAACATTTCAAGAATGTCGATGCCACGCGTGCTGCGGAGTGACCTAAGGATGAGAGCTTACAGGCTGCGGAGTGACCTAAGGATGAGAGCTTACAGGCCACGTAGAGGGCACTTCCTCACCCCTCACGTTTGCTGCAGCGTTACGCAGATAGTTGCCACAGACAGATCCTTTTCTCTGATGAAACAAATTTCACTATTGAAGAGGCTCTCAATCGCCAAAATGACAGGGTGTATGCGTCAACCTTACGAGTAGCCCAGGAGAAAGCTCCAAGGTTCATGAGGGGCCATCATCCAGCGTCTGCCATGGTTTGGTGGGGAGTCGCCTACGAGGGTACCAAGGAGCTTCACATCAGTGAGAAAGGAGTGAAATTATGCGCCTAAGTCCTTCAGGACAGGGTTTTGGAGCCAGTGGTCAAGCATATAAGGTATACCCTCTTCCAAAACCGACAGTGGAGCATTCTGCAGGATTCCGCAGCTTTCCACAGGGCCAAATCAACTTAGGAGTATCTTCAGACGAATTTGCCAGACTTCATTTCTCCAGCTGATTGGCCTTGAAGCAACACATACCTCAACCCATTGGGCTACAAGTTGTGGGCTACACTGGAGGACATGGCCTGCAGAAAGAGAAACCCCAGTATTGGCAGTCTCAAACGCTCTTTGATGCGGGTAGTTGCAGCTTTCCGTGTGGAGACCTTACTTAAGGCTATTGATGAGTGGCCACAGAGACTGAAGGACTGAGTGAAGGCAAAAGGATGCCATTTTGAAAAGTGATTGGTGCCATATATTCACAAGTGCACTTACTTACATCATATCACAGGTATATTAAAATATCTTTAAATTTCTTTTGATGTTTCATTGAATACTTTGTAACAGTATTTTATGGTAAGATTAGGTATAGATATTCTAGAGTGAAAATGAAATTTCAGAAGGGTTTAAAAGGAAGGGGTGTTATTCCCTCTTGGAGCAGAAAAATCAGTGAAGATATAAATTTTAGTAAGTCTAGGATAAGACGTCCCCAATTCTTGAGGACAGTCCTCGAATTAAGTTTACTGTCCCCAAAAACGTCTGAAGCCTTTGGGGACGTAAATTGTCCTCAAATTTTAATGTTTGTCCCCAAATGTCCTCAAATTTACGTTTCCTCATTAACCCTTTAGATTTCCAATGAAAAATGTTCTTAAGAGTAGTTTCCATTGTACTAATTTTCCAACATGCTTTTTGTGAAAACAAATTTTTGACTTTTTTTTCTTCTTTCTGGGTTTAACGACCACTACGAGCAACTCTAAGGACTATAAGCAGTCACCTGTCTCTAATTTGGAGACATTTGTTCTAGGGAAGGGAGAGAGCAAGTGCCGCAAGACAAACACACCACCCGTGCCTCATTCGGGACTCGAATCCGTACTAACTTGTACGGATGGTCAGTAGCCAGCACTAGGTCAATGCACCACTGGCGCTCTGAAATTTCGACTGTACTTGTTTCTCCAAAAACTTTAGGCAAAATGAAAAATTCGCCATGCAATTACCATGACGTGTGTAGCCTAATTTTAATTCAGCGCATGTACCTAAGGTAAAGCATTTCACTTTTGCTAATATGTCCTCGCCATCATAGTTCTGCTTTGTCAATGCAAATTACCAACATTCTACAACATATATCCTTTTAAGACACAGATTTTAATGTGTAATATCGCACTTATTGAAGCAATGAAGTTTTGGGACAAAACAAAAAGATTTGCATATTTATTTTGAGTACGCATGTGTCCCCAAATGAAGTACTGATTTGCGGACGCCACGCCCTTTTGTCCTCAAATCGGTGTCCCGATATCTGGTCACCTTAGTCTGGGACTAAGCTACCCTCAAAAGAAAAATCAGAATGATGAAAAAAATCTACGGAAAAAGTCACGCTTAAGATTGAAAAACTTTCAGTCTATGAAATTTTAAATTAAAAGTTCGGGATTTTATATTTAGCAGTGATTTTATATTTAACGAGTTACAGGAATAGATACTTCGGGTAACGTATTTTAAAATTCTTTTAAGACGTGGATAAGTTTTTTCTTTTTTTATTCTAGAAAAAGTGCTGCGTCTGTCGAAGTTCTGCATTAAAGAAATGTTATTTTTTTTTAATTCGCACTAAAATACTGTGGGAAGTTTTCAAGTTGCTTGAAGACAAATTCCAAAGAATCCGCTCAGTTTCTTTTATGTTGTTACCTTTCTCTCCCTCCTGCTTTGTTTGTTGTACAAATTTCTTCTCCTTGGAGCGCAAATAATCTCCATATGACACGCCAAACATGTTTCTACGCAGATTTATGCGAGAATCCATTCAGAAATGGTGGCGATACGATGATAATCCCAGATGCCACGGTTCAGAAAATAATACAAAGAAGGCTGATGGCATTTGGAGAAACACGCCCAAGTTCCACCCGAGAGAAACCTTTGTATGCTCACACGAGGAAGGTATCTCGGAATGGCTTCCAAAGCTCGTTTGCACCGAGAGCAGATCTCCACTTCCTTGTGACCCCTTCTAGAACTCATGGTCCGGCAGTATTTCATTGTTCCACATAGTGTGGTGGTTATCTTCCAAAGACCGTTACACCAATTACATCTGCTCGCCAATCTGTCTTGGTAACAAAAGCGAGATCTTCCAAGTGGAACTGGAGCAGACGCGGAAGTTGTCGCTCGCCATCATCTCTAAAATCCGCTATCATCAGTAGCAGAATCTCACTCCTTCCCCCACCGTTCGCGGACCCGCCTGTGCCTGCAGACGACGAAAATTATCCTGTACCTTTCGTTAAGTCACTTTAGGGATTATTTTCAAAACCTTTTTTTTTTTTTTTTGTGCCGCACACACGCAGCGTTTTCTCCCGCATGTCTTGATCTTCTCTTTTTTTTTTTTTTGCATGTATTCGTCTTTCTGAAGCAAAACTCGAGCAAGAATGTTTTTCAGAACAAATCATACAATCATGTTCAGCAGAGCATGAAGAAATTCATCAAAAAGAAAGCGTCTGAATGGAGATGGAATGGATTTGAAGTAACGGAAGGTTTCTTTTTTCATTCACCTTTGAACCAGTACTTAATTTTGCATTCCTCTTTTCTGTTTTTTTTTTTGTTATCAGAAACAGCTCGTAGATTTGCAAAAACCGCTACTCTAACGTATTATTTGTGCCATTAATTCAATCATGATAAAATGATTGTTATTAGTAAGAATAGCTGCTAAAATGATTCGTGTCTGAAACGGATCATAAAAAAAATACTGCACTCCTGCCAGGGACTTTTTCACAGCCCTCTCCAACATCCACTTCCAAATTTCCTTTGTCACCCCTCATAATAATCTCAGCATCCCTGCATATACACGGTCGTATCAGAATAATATGACTATCTCCAAATCACAGTGTGCCCGCCCAGGCGGATCACAGAGTGCACATAACAAGGTCGACCACACGGAGATATAAGCGGCCGACCAGGACAAATGAGCCATAGTGCGTAACGTGAGTACAATGGGCAGAGGTAGTGATTATGGACGTTCCAAAAGGAATGATCATCGGCTACCGGGACAAGGGTGGAAGCATCTCAGAAACAGCAGACTTCGTGGGCTGTTCGCGAGGTGCTGTAGTAAGGGTGTGGCACGAATGAACCAATGGCGCACCGAGCACCTGCCGACGTCATAGCTGTGGAGCCCCAAAAGCCGTCGATCCCAGAGGAGAACGTCGCCTCTGCCGACTAGTAAAGGGCAATCGACGCGTAATAGTGCATCAAAAAACCGCGGAAATGAACGCTGGGACACCCAGGTACGTGTCCCCGATAACAGTATAGCAAAGCCTGTTACGCATGGGTCTCCGGAGTCGATGCTGCGTCTAGGCGCCCATGTTAACCCAAGTCCATGGGCAACGACGCCTGCAGTTCGCATGGGATTACCGTCATTGGACAGTGGAAGAGTGGAAAGAAGTTGACTTCTCCGACGAATCGAGGTTTCTGCACCACAGAAGTGAAGGGCTGTGGAGGATATGACGTCAGACACACGAGAACCAACACCCGGACACGCTTGTGTCTTTACATGCTGGCGGTGGCAGTGCGCATGCTTCCGGGATGTTTTCCTAGTATGACCTGAGATCGCTGGTATCACTGGATGGGTCTCTAAACGTCAATGACTACCTTTCCATACTAGCTGACCACATGCATCCCTTCATGTTGGACGTTCACCCTGGTGGTAATGGTGTCTACCTTCAGAACAATGCGCCGTGCCACGTCGCAAAGAGGGTGCGCCACTGGTTCCAAGAACACGACAGTGATGTCTCCGTTCTCCTTTGGCCAGCAAAATCACCCGACCTCAATTCCATCGGCACTTGTGGGACTATTTGGATCGATAGGTTTGACGTGCCGACTCACAACCGCGTCATCTCCGGGACTCCGTGCTCTGCTGCAGTCTGAACGGGAACGTGTGCCTCGGACAACCGTCCAGGGCCTCATTGCGTCTCTGCCACGCAGTCTCGCCGTTGTCATCCGGACCAAGGGTGGTTATTCCCATTATTAGGTAGGTGGCCATATTATTCTGATACGAGCGTGCATATTCAATGTACCGAACCTATTCCTGCGAACCATGAAACATAAAAGTTGGGGGATTTATAACCACAACACTTTTTTCCAGGATCGGGAGGTGTTTCCTTACCTCGTAGAAGGGTAGAGAACCCTCCGCACGGAAAATTTCCTCCAGGCACTAATTGAAGGTTTAAGGCTACCACACACTCAGAGTATACTCGATGTTCACAAATACAGACTTTTGTTTATACTCGTATATATTAGGCGTACAAATAAGTTTTAAAGCGTTTTTCGTGTGACGTATACCGCTAATTTACATATCCGGCAATCCTCCGCGTTGTTGTCATGTGACAGTAACTGGTCCAGAGTATAAAACGCAACACAGAAGTTTGCCCAACAGTCAAACGCATTTGCACATCGGTAGATGAAAGATGGCAAGCGATACTACATTTATTCGACACTGCATTCGTTACCAATTTCATCAAGGAAAAAGCGCTGCAAAATCATGTGCATCGATATGTTCTGTTCTGGGGAGAATATTGTATCGAAAAGCACGTCTGAGTTTTGGTTAAACGGTTTAAACCACGTGATTTTGATGTTAGCGATCAAGAACGTAGCGGTGCCCCGCAGAAGGTTGCACATGAGGAACTTCAAGCATTGCTGGATGAAGATTCGTCTCAAACGCAAAAAGCACTAGCTGAACAACTGTGGGTAACTCAACAAACCATTTCTAATCGTTTACGCGCAATGAGAAATATTCAGAAGGAAGGAAAATGGGTGCCACGTGACCTGAGCCAAAGTAACAAGGATGAGCGTGTCATGAAGTGTTTGAATCTGTTGAATAAACAACACAGAAAGTCTTCCTTCTGGGAAATCGTTACGGGTGAAGAAATGTGTATATAATTCCAAACGCAAAAAAACACTGGGTAGACCCCGGTGAAGCAACGACTTCGACACCGAAACACTATATTCACTCGCAGAAAGTTCTACTGAGCATCTGGTGGGATATCAAGGGTGTGCTCTATTATAAACTCTTGGAACGGTGTCAAACTGTTACTGCTGATCGCTACAAGCAAGAATTACTGCGATTGAACCAGGAAATCTGTCGGAAACGTCCATTCACAGGCAAAGTATTGCGTCCCGTGAAATGACCGCATGGCAACGCTAGGTCGCATATCGCGAAATCGGTCAAGAAAACGTCATTGACGCGTAGCTGGGAAATTTCGGAGGACCCAGCGTATAGTCCCGACATAGCCCCTTCAGACCATCATTTGTTCCGATCGATGCGACATGGTTTGTCTGCTGTACTGTTCCGGTCATGTGACGAACTGCAAAAATGGGTTGACGACTTCATTGCGTCACACGACGAAGTATTATTCTTTATGGCTGGAATCCGTCAGCTGCCCGACCGATGGCAGAAGGTGATAGATGATGACAGTGCGTATTTTGATCCGTAAAGGTATTGTTGTTTTCTCTCAAATTACATGTTGCGTTGTCTTAAAACGCTTTAAAACTTATTTGTACACCTAATATATTCTTCCACAACTTTTTGGCTCAAGAAGCATGAAGAGGTGCATACTTGGTATAACCAGGATGAATAGGAAGAGGAACTCATGGATGAGGAAAATGACTGGAGTTTTTGACAACGTGATCAAGGTAAAAATCCCTGAAATGGTGATGAGATGGACACACTGCTAGAAAAATTGACCACTGTTGGACAACTGAAATGCTAGACTAGATCCCAAGGGATAGGAAAAGATCCAGAAGAAGACAGTGCAGGAGACGGGTGAGTGAAATTCGAAAGCATGTCGGAATGACATGAAGAGGACTGGCTCAGGACGCAGAGTTGTGGCAGAAACTTGGGGAAGCCTTCGTTCAGCAGCGGACTGTTAATGGACTGATTATCTTGTTTTCTTTTTTTATTTGTCTTAGCGCTGGTTCCAGGTAAGAGAGAGAGCCAGTGCCGAAAGACGATCACAACATCCGTGCCTCACCGGTATTCGAACCCACACCCTTCTACGACAAACGATCAGAAGCCAGCGTTTAGACCACTGCGCCGCCGGAACCGTCTTGCCTGGCTGCAAGATGAAGTTCTGAAATGAGACTGTTTATTTCTTTTTACAGGTTGAAATCCAATTCCTTTTCCACTTCGTTGGCTTTAATTTCAGGAATTTGAGTAATTACGCATAATGTTTACACGCGATGCAGTCACTTCAGGACTTTGTGGGACTTTTTTTTCTTCTGAAATTCGTATTTGGGAAGGAAACTTAGTTACGACGACTTACACCTTGACCTTTGGGAGAGGTCAGCTTGACTGCTATAATATAAAAACTTCATACCAAGTGCGATAATTACTGGCGATTGGCATTAGTGAGTATCTTTAGATGTCATACAACACCTGACTGTAGTTTCCGAGTGATGTTTATATACGTAGAGTTCGCGACTAAAACACGTGACTGTTTTACTTATCCGATAAATGTTTACGTAAATAGACTCTTTAGCTTCACGAAACCAGATGACCGAGGTTCTGGGGCGATTTGGTACTACAGCGACGTTGAGGAAGTTCATAGTATATGTTTACAAACTTGGGGAACTAGGCTACCTTGTTGATGTTTAAGTGTGGAAGAAGAAATACGTTTACCTTTGTAACAGAAGTAGATTCACAGGTCTAAAAGTCATCTGTAGGAGGAATTCCTACGAGAAAAATGGCACGTCTCTCCGCATTACATTCCGTTTACTATTGAGGTTGTTCAGCTCGGTAGAGAAGTTTTGTTGCTATAGAGGAAGCTTTCAGTTATGCAGCTTAGTCATCGTGTAACCACACAGTGAGTACTAAACCACGACTTACACTCTGTATGTGCCGCTGTTAGTGCAACACAGCGCTTATTATTGTCGAGAAAACATCTGTTTCTCTTATGTTGTTTAGGAGAACGCGTGTTGAAAGTCTGAAAGAGTCTGCAGCAAGGTTGCCACGGGCCTGGCCGGGCTTTCCAAATTACGGCAAATCTCTACCTTGCATTCAACTGCATCCCACAAATGTTAACGGTGGTATTTGGCGGCTATCGGAGTACATGAAATGCTTGTACATGATCCTCGAATCGTTTCTCCATAATGCAGAGCTTGGGACACGAGGCATTGTCTTCCCGAAGAAGTCCAATGCTATCGAGGTGCACAGTGACTATAGAGGGCAACACTTGGTCTGGAAAGATGCTTAGGTAGGATTTGGCGGTGAGAGTGGATTCAGCAGAGTTAAGGGGACATAGTCAATGCCCATGAGAATAATCTCGGTTTCGTCCAACCGAACAGTCTGGTTAAAGCTGTTCAGCTCTCGAAGCGTCGAATGTAGACCGATCTAATGACGTCTTTGTGCTGAAACATGAACTTTTCGGAAGAGATGATTATTTCCCAGTCGTCCAATGTCCTGTCACGATGATCTCATACCGATTGTATGCAGAGCTGCTGATGACATTTGCTCGACAAGAGCACATGGGCAGACAACCAAATTCTGTAGCAAGAGTTTCCTCGGGATTATGTGCTCGAAAACATTTCTGTGTACGCTCTGATTGTAGTCTGTCTTTAGCGGAACGGTTGAATCGTCTTTTGTCTAGGACAGCATGTGCCATCCGAGGTTCATCTCGACTGTCAACCAGCAGCGATATTTCCTTTCCGGAGCGTTTAGTGGGAATATGTCCCTCTTCAAACCATTCCTTCCACATCTTCACGATGGCTGCCCACGAACCTCCAACAATACTTAAGGTTGTTGAGATGCTGATCCCTGTCTTCCAAGGCCGCGGGTGGCCGAGTGGGCAACGTTCATGACTGCCACGGAAAGGACCTCAGGTTCGATCCCAGGCAGGCACAAACGCTCGATCCACTAAATATCCGCCGTGCGTCGGATGGGCACGTTAAGCCGTCGGACCCCAGGTACTGGCCCCCCGGTAATAAATAAGGGCGTCTTCCTCCTCCTATTTACTTCGCTTCCGTGTCACGTTCCTATCGGGCACTCTAGCCCAAATCTCCTAGCTTCCTATTTCTAAGGGTTGTTTAAGACCAGGGGTCAGACACTCCCTTCCTAAAATCCTCTACATATGATCATGATCGTGATCCCTGTCTTCCTCTCAGAGAAAATTATTTCTCGTTCAAACACTGAGAAGTTCTTCTCTTTCCCAATTGCATGTGCTCTATATCAGCGAACTGCCATGGCTCATTAATGCCATTGTCATACACTGCCCTACCATTATTATCCGGATACCCTTTATTGATAGTGAATTAGATCAAACGAAAGCACCACGTCATCGACCCAACCAAAAATACTCTCGTAAGGCTATCATCAAACAATAGCACGACTGTAAATGCAAGAAACCTTGATCGACTGAGTTAACTGGTTTTTCAGCTCCGATTGATAATAGGGTGTCACATAAGCAATCTCTCTGTACATGACACTTCAGAGGCACTTAGAATCCCTAGGTCAACGGTTGGCTATGTAACATACAAATGGAAGCGAAATGGAGCTAAACAAAATGAGCCAGCAAACCTCCGAAGCTAAAAGAACGTGATAGGGGAGCTTTGCAAAAGGCCGTCCGTTCAGAACGCAAATTGTCTCAAATCCCACAAACTCTGTGTGAGATTATTTGGACACCAGTACAATGCGCTGGGTGCTTCACGACATGAGTTACGACGGTCCAGTAGCCATACACAATTCGCTAATCACTCGATTAATATCACAGGCGTTTAGCGTGGGGTAAGGAAAGCCGATCTCGGACTGTAGACCAGTGGAAAACTGTGCCTTAGACTGACCAGTTACGGCACACAGTCTACCAGTGTGATAGTCGTCCCTGTGTGGGTGCGTGGCAGATGCTGGGAGAT
The DNA here is from genome assembly GCA_039090855.1 of Macrothele yani. Lineage (NCBI taxonomy): Eukaryota > Metazoa > Arthropoda > Arachnida > Araneae > Macrothelidae > Macrothele > Macrothele yani. The sequence continues at coordinate 63,242,981 of CM077029.1, forward strand.
ATATGGTGTATCGTCCCGACAGTAAAATTTAGCGGAGGCAGCGTAATGTTATGAAGCTGGTTGTCGTGATTCAGCTTGGGCCTATTCGTCGTTTTGGACAAAACTTTCAATTCTGAGCTTCTGAACAATTATGTACTTTCAAAATAGTGGCAGTACTTTCAAAAAGGCCTGTACATATGCCAGAAGGAAAATGAACCATGGTGTAACACCGCTCACGTTGTTAAATATTAGTTTGAGGACATGAGCGTTGAAAAGCATGATTGACCAGCTCAAAGCCTGACCTCTGTTCATCGCAGAGGTCAGGATACTGGAGCGCGTGGAAAAAGCGATCGCGCTACAAACTAAGCTTCACTGGTTACTTCTTTGAAGGCCAATGGCGAAACATATCGAATGGACTTTACAAAAAGGGGTATTCGAAGAAGATTAGAGGCTGTCATAAGAAACAAAAGATTCAGCGCACAATATTAAATATTCTGTAATTAAAGGGTATTTATAGTCGTGCAGGTGTACGGATGTTAATGGTAGGGCAGTGCGTATCCCACGCTTGTCGATGACGCCACTGATACGTCCTGTGCAACACGTCCTTTTGTGGAGGAAAAAGTTTAAATACTGATCTGGTAGCCCCGGTGGCGCACTGGTCTAAGCGCTGGCTCCAGACCATTCGTCCACGATGCGTCCGGGTTAGAATCCCGGTGAGACATGGATGTTGCGTTTGACTTACGGCACCGGCGATCTCCCTTCCCAGGAACCCGTAGCCCACAACTAGGAACAGGCGACTGCTTATAGCCTGTCGAGTTGCTCACGGTGGTCGTTAAATCCACACTCAAGAATAAAAAAAATTCAAATAGTAATATCAGCTGTTTTTTTAAGATGTGGGGATTTACGACCACCGTAAGCAACTCAAATGGTCTATAAGCAGTCGCATGTCCCTAATTTAGAGCCAATGGTTCGCCGTCCCATTGACGCAGTGCTCTAAGCGTTGTTTTATGACCATTCGTCCGAGTTCGGATCTGGGTTCGAATCCCGGTGAGGTATGGATGTTGTGTTTGTTTTATGGCACTGGCTCTTTCCCTTCCCTGGAACAAGTGGCCCTAAATTACGGACGGGCGACTGCTTACAGTCCATTGAGTTCCTAACGGTGGTCGTTAAACCCCCAGCAACAAAGAAAACAAGTTTGTAAAATCATGCAATGCATTGATTATAATACGCTTTCCAACATACCAGAAATCATTACTCAAGTTATCACTCAAGTTATAAGAATACTGGCTGTGGAATAAATCTCGGTCCTGTGCCCTGACCTTTGATCCCATTTCGATGATATTTAACAGAACCGGTTCGGTATACCTCCGAAATAACATGATAAAGTTTTGTCGCAAGCGAAGCATTTTTACGTAAGTTATGATGTATAAGTGATATGGAATAGATCCCGCTCCTGTGTCCTAACCTTTGACCCCATTTTGCCCATTTTCAATAGAATTTGTCCCCAGGCAGGCCCTTACAACATACTAACATTTCATCCAAATCGAAGCATTTTTACGTAAGTTATGACGCATAATGGAAATGGAAGTGATTCCGCTCCCATGTCCTGACCTTTGTCCCATTTCATCCATTTTCAATAGGGTTTGTCGCCAGATGGTCCCCTACCACATACTAAAATTTCATCGAAATCGAACCTTTTTTACGTTAGGTATGACGCATAACAGCAGTGGAATGGATCCCGCTCCTATGAACTGACCTTAGACCCCATTTCGTTCACTTTAAATAGGGTTCCTTCCCAGGTGATCCCCTACCAGATACTAAAATTTCATCGAAATCGAACGATTGTTACGCGAGTTATCGTGTGGACGGACATACGCACACAACGCTTGACGTAACGAGGCAGATGGGAATCGCGACCATCTGCTCGCAAGAGTATGACGTCATAAAACTTTAATAGGATCCACACACAACGCGTGACGTAATGAGACAGATGGCGTGACCGCGCGCCAACATTCTCAAACGCGAGATTGTGACGTCATAAGATTTCTAAGCATTGGTAACATTAATGGAACGACGATATGAGACTAAAAACGTTATAATTCGGGGTGGTTATTTAACCCACTAAACGAATTCTCCTGAAGTCGAGATCAAGCTAAATTGATTTCTGTACCACAAAACGGTAGGTTAACGACTTTCATTAAAATTCTTAGAGCCGTTTTCAAAATAAAATGTACATACATACATACAAGAATTGCTACTTTAAGGTGGACATCAAGTAATTTTGCTTCCTATACTTCCAATGGAAAAACTTCTGTACACATTTTATTCACAAATAATACGTTCCCAAGGATAAAATTTTGAACATCGATTAAAATAGCTTCATTTCATAACTTGGAATACTTAATATTTTCTAAACCATAACCGTAACTATACAATCCAACATTTATTTGTCCACTGACGACATCAAAGTACAGGTCGCGCCGTCTTTTTTCTGGTTTCAACACCACCAAATGAAACGTTATTGTTTTTTAATATAATTATGCTTATGTTTCAGAAAATGTTAAGTATTCCAAGTTATAGTATGAAGTTATTTTAATCGATGTTCAAATTTCCATCCTTGGGAACCCACTAATTGTGAAGGAAATGTGTACAAAAGGTTTTCCATTGGAAATATAGGAAGCAAAATTATTTGACGTCCACCTTAATAGTGTGAAATAAGGGCAAGGGAATGGATCCTATGTCCTGACCTTTGACTCCATTTGTCCCATTTTCAATAGGGTTCCTCTCCAGGTGGTCCCCTATTACATACTAAAATTTCATCGAAATCGAACCATTCTTACGCACGTTATGACGCATAAGGGCAATGGAATGCCTCCCGCTCCTACGTCCTGACCTTTGACTCCACCTCCACTTCACTCATTTTCAATAGGTTTCGCCCCTAGGTGGTCCCCTACCACATACTAAAATTTCACTGAAATCGAACCATATTTACGCAAGTTATGACGCATAAGGGCAATTGAATGGATCCCACTCTTATGTCGTGACCTTTGACCCCACTTCACCCATTTTCAATAGGGTTCGTCCCCAGGTGGTCCCCTACCACATACTAAACTTTCGTCGAAATCGAACCATTTTTACATGAGTTACCGTGCCGACAGACGGACGGAAAAAGCTGGAGTATATACGCTTCGTCAACCTACGGTTGGAAAGCGTAAAAAAGAGCCAATGGTTTCAGGGAAAGGAGAACCATTTGCATTAAACAAAATGATGAGAGGACAGCGCTTAGACCACTGTGTCAGCTTTGTTACTTTCAATGGAATATGTATACTTCACTTAATTTACCATTAGTTTAAATTCTTAAACGCAAAAAAGAGCAAAATAAAAACACTTTAATGCAAACAATAAGCCGATTATAGGAAAGACGAGACGTGTTAAAAGCATCAAATAGTAAGGAAACTACTGGATAACTACGGCCTTGCTTGATTTTGCTTAATGCATAACAATGGAATGTTTCCTGAGAGAGCGCGCGTACCTGATAACGTGAAACACGAAATCGAAATTAGTCTTGCGCTCTATGCCCGTGAGGAGACTTCACTATGTACCAAAAAGACTTCGCTCTATACCAGTGAGGAAACTTCACTATATACCAAAAAGACTTCGCTCTATACCAGTGAGGAGACTTCACTATATACCAAAAAGACTTCGCTCTATACCAGTGAGGAGACTTCACTATATACCAAAAAGACTTCGCTCTATATTAGTGAGGAGACTTCACTATTGCAACAAAACAAAACTGCATAGTAGTTTTGGTTCCTAATTCAGCTTAGGTGCAAGTATGTGTGTAAATTGTTTCCAATGCTTTTTTACGCTTTCCAACCGTAGGTTGAAGAATCGTATATGCTCCAGCTTTGTCCGTCTGTCTGTCTGCCTGTCGACACGATAACTCGCGTAAAAATGATTCGATTTCGATGAAGTTTCAGTATGTGGTAGGGAACAACCTGGGGACGATGCCTATCGAAAATGGATGAAATGGGGTCAAAGATCAGGACATAGGAGCGGGATCCATTCCATTGCCCTTATAAGTCATAACTTACGTAAAATGGCTGCGATTGCGACAAAAATTTAGTATGTTGTTCCGGGGATATACTGAACCGATTATGTTGAATATTATCAAAATAGGGTCGAAGGTCAGGGCACAGGAGCGAGATTTATTCCACAGTCATTATCCTCATAACTTGAGTAATGATTTCTGATATGTTGGAAAGCGTATCATAATCAATGCATTGCATGATTTTACTAACTTGTTTTAACTAGGAGTCTGCCGAATTGGAAAGTATACCAATACAATGTATTCCAGGTAAGAAGATCGATAATGCTGTCAAAGCACGGTAACATTTTCTGGATCCAAAGCACACACACCCCATCCCCAAATTATCTTTTAAAAGACGTATGATTTAAAAAACGTCTTTATTTACAATTTAAAAACGTGGTTGATAAAAGCTCTGGCAAGCACTTCCCGAACCACTATGGCCGCATCATCAGGCTGATGAGTGAAATCATATTAGAACGGCACAAGGTTAAATAGTGACAGATAAGAGCACAAGGGATATATATTATGTTAGTGAAACACAAAGTTGCCGCCCCGGTGGCGCAGTGGTCTAAGGCGCTGGCCTCTGATCATTCGTCCGTCTGGGGTCCGGGTTCGAATCCCGGTGAGGCATGGATGTTGTGTTTGTCTTACGGCACTGGTTCTCTCCCTTCCCTGGAACCAGTGACCCTAAATTAGGGACGGGCGACTGCTTATAGCCCATTGAGTTGCTCACGGTGGTCGTTAAACCACCAATCAAAAAAAAAAAAAACACAAAGTCATTGACATTCACTACAAATTGTTTAAAGTCTTTGTAATTATTAAGATTCTTTCCCCCTTGAATACTGTAGAACCAAGTTTCTCTATGCATTGGGAATGTATACAGGCACGTCCTCATTACAGCATTTTGGTCCAGTTTTATGATAAACAGACTCTCAGTGAAGAGCATAGAGCGTTTATTAGAAGCTGTCGATAGTAAGTTCGCATTGTCCCAGTCAGGTCTTAAGTCCTTTTCAATAACAGTTTTTGACAATGTCGAGTTAGCATATTTCTTACGGATGGCATATCGATTTCAGCCCAGCGAATACCTAGGCTACGGAAAGTCAAGCACACATAACAAAGATCTTCCGGTTGTCCATTTTTGTCCATTAAAGGGATATTATACACTCCAAAGCGGGAAATAGTTGGAACTACGTCTCTATCACATCTAATTACTGAAAAGAGGTTTTGGGTTTTTACACCGAATCCAATAGAATATTTTTACAGGTGTTTTTTAGTAAAGAGATATTTGGTAGTCCATGCTCCCTAGTTAGGATTGTAGAAGTCGTACGTTCATACTGTTGAGCAAGTCTTTGAACACAACCCACCGGGTATCCATGCATATCAGCAATCTCGGTTATTTTTTTCAGTTCCAAATCTCGGCTATCAGAACTTGAAGAGTGTGAAAAGGCTCTGTGTACACAGAATCTGAGAGCCGCAAATTTGTAGGGGGTTGGAGTATATGAGTTGAATGGAATAATAACCGGAGTTGAGGTTGGTTTTCGGTAAACCGAAAAGTCGAAATGTGAGTGGTCAGAGGTGTGGGAAACCAGAAAGTCAAGATAAGGAACTGACTCAGATTCCTCAATCTCAACAGTAAACTTTATACCGGGTATGATGGACGATAGATTCGAAGCCAAATTAAATAATTCGTTGACAGAATGAGGCCAAACAAGAAAGAAATCATCAACATATCTAAGGTATAAGAATGGTTGAACAGGGCATAATTTTAGGTAGTTGTTCTCCAAATCTTGAAGCAGTATTTCAGCAAGTACAGGTGACAAAGGGAAACCTATAGGTGCTCTCTGATTCTGTTTGAAGATGGTCAGTTGAAATTTGAAAAACCACCGGTCTCCAACAAGTTTCAAAGCCTGTAAGGTTGATTCAAATTCAGGTGCCGTATATGAATTTTGAGTGTACAAGATCTTTTCAATAAGGGTATAAACAACTGAGCGAGAAGCATTGGGGAACAGATTTACAACATCCAGTGAAGCAAGAATGAACGGAGTTTTTTGGGAATTGACATGATTTAATTTTTGTAATAGCTGCAGAAGTACTACAAACAGAGTAAGTAAAGTTTGTAGTAAGGGGTTTTAAAAAAAGCTGCCGAGGATTTTTCTAGGTTTCTAGTTGGGTTGGCATAGCCTGAAATCAGGAGTCGAACTGGGTGGTCTGGTTTATGGGTTTTAACTTTGCCAAAAGCTTCCGGAACTCTAGAACCTGGGGGAGGTAACATGTTACGTGAAATACAATCAGGTAAAAAACCAGAGTTACGTAATTTTGACACTTTTTTAATAGTATAAGCTGTTGGATCGGAATTAATATTAGAATGAGAAATATCTTGGACGGTGGCAAGCATTTTTGCAACGTAGTCAGAGTGATCAAGAATAACAATTTCAGTGGTTTTACCCGCACTAAGGATAGCGAGATCAGGGCTCTTAGCAAGAGCAAGTAGTTCGGACCAAGAGAATCGCAAAGTAGAGCCGATAGTTGTCCGCTTCTTCTGTAAAAGGTTACATGTCTTGTGCCTGGTGAACTCCTGGACCCCAGGGGAGGGAGATGCTTAATGATCTCTTCAAATTGTGGGATAATTTTCATAGGGTTTGGGTTATGGTTCGGGAAGCAGAACTTGAAACCTAAGTTCAACGCTTCAGATTGGCAAGTCGTAAGAGGTTTTGAACTCAAGTTTAGAAATAAGGACTGTCCAGGTTTTCTTGTAGGTCGTTCTTTCGAAGGAACTAGAGCACTACAGGTTTTTCCAGAAACTTCAAAAAATCTGTGGTCTCTTTATTAAAAAACACCTGTAAAATACTCTATTGGATTCGGTGTAAAAACCCAAAACCTCTTTTCAGTAATTAGACGTCATAGAGATATAGTTCCAACTATTTCCAGCTTTGCAGTGTAGAATATCCCTCTAATGGACAAAAATGGACAACCGGAAGATCTTTGTTATGTGGGCTCGACCTTCCGAAGCCTAGGTATTCGCTGGGCTGAACATTGATATGCCATCCGTAAGAAATCTGCTACCTCGACATTGTCAAAAACTGTTATTGAAAAGGACTTAAGACCTGACTGGGACAATGCGAACTTACTATCCACAGCTTCTAATAAACGCTCTATGCTCTTCACTGAGAGTCTGTTTATCATAAAACTGGACCAAAAGGCTGTAATGAGGACGTGACTGTATACATTCTCAATGCCTGGAGAAACTTGGTTCTACAGTACTCAAGGGTGGGGGGAGATTCTTAATAATAACAAATATATTAAACAATTTGTAGTGAATGTCAATGACTTTGTGTTTCATTTACCTAATATACACTGTAGGCCACCCAAAATGCAACACCAAGAAGGACACGAGATAGCAAAGCCAGATTACTGGACACATAACAACAGATACAAAGATGAAACGATTGAGCTAACAGGCCCGTGCGACTTCCGGAACACGCAGACATAAATAGTTCGTGTGACCCCCATGGCTCGCAATAACGGCTGCTACACGCCACGGCTTCGAACGAAAGAGGCTTCGGATGTGGGATTGGGGTATGTTGGACCAGGCTGCTTCCACACGTTGCCACAGTTCATCAGGCGTAGCTGCGGTTGGTGCTTGCCGGGCCACTCGGATGCCGATTAGCGACCAGACGTGTTCGATGGACGACATATCAGGAGAACAGGCTGGCCACGGCATCAGTGACACCTGGTGGGCCGTGAAGAATTGTTGCACGATGCGTGCCACGTGCGGGCGCGCATTGTCCTGTTGAAACTTGGCCGCTGTCAGGTCCTGCAGGTAAGGGAGGACCTCCATAACGTCGGAGATATAGCGGTGGCTGTTGAGTGTACTGGCGATGCGTACCAGAGAGGTGCGGGTGTCATATCCAATTGCGCCCCAAACCATAACGCCAGGCGACGGACCGGTATGGCGATGCATAATGCAGGCGTCATTCAGTCTCTCGCCGCAGTGCTGCCACACGCGGATCCGATCATCGTGGTATTGCAGGCAGAAGCGGGATCCGTTGGAGAAGACAATGTCGTACCATTCCGTAGTCCATGTGCGGCGTTCAACGGCCCACTGCCGCCGCACACGCCGGTGGTGTAACGTCAATGGTAATCGGAGAAATTGGCGCCGTCCGACAAGTACCCGCTCCTGCAGACGACGTCGAAAGGTACGTGCTGACACAAGTTGTTGCGCAACACACCCTAATTGCTGCGCTAACGTTCGTGATGTGGCTATGCCAGCCGTCAAAGCCCGCCGCACAACATGCCGGTCCTCTAGTTTGGTGGTGTGCCGCGGCTGCGGCATTCGCTCACGTCGGTCCGTTTGTTCCTCCTGCACCCACCGAATCCATACTTGCCTCACTGTGGCTGGATGTCGCCCCATACGGGCGCCGATGTCTCGGTACTATAAACCGTTGTCGCGATAAGCCACTATTCGTCCTCTGTCGAACTCCGAAACGTGCTGGAATGACTGCCGTATTCTGCCAAGAGGCATCAGAAAGCTTCCCACCCACAGGTCCCGCAGCACAACACTCTTCCCACTATTTACATCCCGCCTTATGTGCACCCTTCTTATAGTGCTTCTCGGTGGCGTGCCGGGCGCACATGATTTGCGTATGCCCTGCAATGCTAATCGTTTGCATGTCCTCTCGCGGACGACGGATGCTGCGAATTTCAGGCCAATCGGATGCTTCCTTCTTAGTGTTGCATTTTGGGTGGCCAGCAGCGTATTTACTTTGTACTTCTCACAGAAACTTCCATTGTTTTGCACAAGAAGGCGTTTATCTTGTAGATCAACACGAAAACTGCATAGGTTTCTATTACCGAAAAAACTACATTGTATCAAAATAACATGGAACTCTATCGCATCGAGAAAAAGGTAACAACTTTCAACAAATCAACACTTCCTTCCACTCCTGCTTCGGATGTAGCTATGATGGCAGCACTGGGATAGCTTTATTAAATCCATTTTGACGAAAAGTATTGAGCGGAGCTCTCTTTACGAGACTCCAGAGCATTAGTTGTTCGGGCATAGGTACGAGATGACACATCAGATGACCGTGATTTTTGGCATACCACTGGTCATCGTCCATGGTCAGGTTTTGACGTCTTCCGATTCCTGAAATTCCGTGTCATTGAGGAATTTTCAATTAAAAATTACAGATGACCTTTTACTTGAGCCGTTTCACAAAAGTCGGCTCACTAACTTTAATTTTAAAAAAAAATTGTTTGAATCGAAAAACGAAGAAATGGAAAAACTCCGTCTGTTAGCTCAACACTTGCTTAATCTATAATAATGAAAGGAAGTTTGTGTATGTGTGTGTGTGTGTCTGTCTTTCGCGATACAAAATGAAAAACACGTGATTCCCGATCTGAGTGGGTCTTTCCGGTTTGTTTACTAGCAAAATCAACGTGAAGGCGTGAAGAAAAGTAGTTCATGATAAATTTCAGGCATTTCGTTTTTAGAATGTTTCGTACTTTTGTTCTGGAAGTCATAAATTTTACGCTTCCGTTTTTTAGAATTTGTTATAATAGACGCTTTAATGAGCTTAGATTTATTTTGCAATAGCTTCGCTCAAAATTCGCCAACTCTACCCGAGTTATCGCTTATACCGTTGGCGACTTGTCATAGTGCAGTTTGCACTTTTACTTATTATTACGACAAAACGAATGGCCAAAGCTTTACTGCTGTAACAATAAAATCTTTCGGAAAGCAAATATTACTTCATTAACGAGTTTGCTAATGTTTTTCAAATAAACTCACTCGAATTGAGCTTTCAGGAGTTCTTAAAAGAACGAGATATACAGTATCTGCGTTCCTCAACATTTAATTTTTAGAATTTCGATGCCCATTGTCGTACAGAAATATCTATAGAGAAATGCAAAAATGTGTTTAAGAAAAAAATTAAATTCATAATGAGGAACTATACACCAACTGAAAACAAAAGAGCAAAACTGTACTAATTGTCCGACTTATTAGCGTAAAAATATAAATATATGCTTCCAAGCTCTCGTGCATCAACCAGATGGCTTTTTCAAGGAAGGTAGACTGGCAGACCTTCCTTGAAAAAGCTATCTGGGTAATGTGCAAAAGATTGGAATCGTGTGTTTTTATTTTATGCCAGTAAATCGGATACTAGTATACTTTTACTATTTTGTAAAAGAAATTATTTTCTGAGATTTCCGCAAAGGATTCCACAATATTTTCGAAGTGGATACCAGTGGACCGCTACATGTGTGTGTGTGTATCATTGATATATAATTCAAGTATTTGTTGTTGTTTTGTGAAAGAATAAAGTTTTGACACAAAATCTATGCTACATGTTTTCACCCATTCCCTTTTAAGGCAGAAGAGTATTTATGTACTTGAATGCATTAATCTTGTCACTCGGTTTAATTATAGAGGTCTTGTTCCATTCAGGAAATTTATTAAGGCTGTCAAGTGTTTCAAAAGTGGCGGTCAATTATACTAATTTCATTAAAACGTTCTGATCTATGGGTCATTGACCTCATTGTATCCATTTTCATTCGGGAAAATGTGAAGCTCTCTTCTCACCTGAAGTACTTTTTAACAAGGCTTTTTTCTTCAGGATAATCACCTTCATTCAAAGAGTGACAAAGTGACTTGGCCCCGTTCCTTTACACAGCTTACTAAAGAATCGCGTTTCCATAGAATCTTGCTGAAGTTGATTCTCTTTGTTTTCAGAACTGTGTTTAAGTTCACTGCTCATCCTTTTTGATGCTAAAACCGTAAAGTTAAGCAGCGCAATGAATTCACTTCGTGTTCCGTCTTCATTAACGCCCGAAGACTTTCTTCCTTTTTCTTTTCTTATTTGTTTGAACGTTACTGGAGTGCCAATCAAGCAGGATCAACAATTGAAACGCGAATCAAACACATTCTAACAAAGGATCTATATGTTTTATTTTCACTCGTGTACGAAACCAGAATTTTAAAGAACGTTTCTTTTATATTCCATTTTGTCTGGATTGTTTTATTGAGAAGCATTCAGTTGTTAATTTTTATTCCTCTGCGATTCTGGGAAGACGCGTCTTACGTACGGATCCATAACAGTCAGCATGAATATTCTGCTTTGATATGAATTTAAATTTTTGCTACAAGAATACATTATGCATGTTCGAGTAAATGAAAGAACTGTAAGAGAATCAGGCTAAATCAGCCGTCGTTATAGTTTTTTTCTACGTACATGAGTTGTTACAGACATTCAGAATATGAAGCATGATTATTTACGTATTTTAATAACTTTTTCCAAGATGATGACACAACATTTGAAGTTCAAAAATATACTACATTTGAAGTTCAAGTAAATATCAAAACGTGGTTCATCTTCTGTCTATATACATGTTAGCTTTCTAAGCTGAGTGCCTCTTATGTCTGTATACACACTAGAGTTCTAAATGTGGTGCCTCATCTGTCTTTATATGCCTCTTCTGCACGTATGCACGCACTAGAGTTCTAAATGTGGTGCCTCATCTATCTTTATATGCCTCTTCTGCACGTATGCACGCACTAGAGTTCTAAATGTGGTGCCTCCTCTGTCTTTATATGCCTCTTCTGAACGTATGCACACACTAGAGTTCTGAATGTGGTGCCTCCTCTGTCTTTATATGCCTCTTCTGCACGTATGCACGCACTAGAGTTCTAAATGTGGTGCCTCCTCTGTCTTTATATGCCTCTTCTGCACGTATGCACGCACTAGAGTTCTAAATGTGGTGCCTCCTCTGTCTTTATATGCCTCTTCTGCACGTATGCACGCACTAGAGTTCTAAATGTGGTGCCTCCTCTGTCTTTATAGGCCTCTTCTGCACGTATGCACGCACTAGAGTTCTAAATGTGGTGCCTCCCTTGTCTGTACGGGATAAACGAAGCAGTTGCTGTGGTTTTCCCATTTTCGATCTTCAGAAGGCCTTTGCATGATTGCTTGAACTTCAATATTATATGAAAATTCTCCAAATACATGGCGTCAGGGAATAAACAAAGACAACGTTCTTTTCACGTTTTTGGCAACACATAGCAACCGAAAAATTTTTATTCGGTCACCGCTGGGGAATCAAATCCCAGATATCACCATATCTAGCCGAGCGCGTTAGCCTTACACAACGGTGGCCAACAATCCATGTGGCTATGTGTGTTTTTCTGTCAGCTTCTGACATCATAAATCCGCAGATGGACTCAGCTATTGGAGCGTCTAACATTAACTGCTATAACTAATATATAGCCAGTGCCGTTAAAGCCCACCAGATGGATACGTTTGTGTAGCTGAACCCATCTTACGGATTTATGATGTCAGAAGCTGACAGAAAAACACACATAGCGCCGTGGATTGTTGGCCCACCGTGGTGTAAGGGTAACGCGCTCGGCTAGATATCGAGGGATCTGGGATTCGATTCCCCATCGGTGACCGAATAACAATTTTTCAGTTGCTATGCGTTGTTAAAAACGTGGAAAGAGGGATGTCTTTGCTTATTCAATATTGTATTATTTGCAAGATGCGTGCGTGCAAAACTTATTTGTATTCACCTGGCAAAATGTTCTTATTTAATTATATATAACTATATCTGAAGAAAAGTCCGTTTCTCTTGAACATTATATTGCGTGAATAAGAATGACTTTGATTGAAACGTTCCATAGCGTTTAGATGATACTCTGGATAGCTAAAATGCAGATACCTCTTAATAAAGTACTGATTGGCTTGAACGGCCTGTAAATAACAGTACTTCCTGAAACTTCAACTTTATTTTATCGAAAACTGGTCGCTGTAGCTTTTAGCACAATGAGTCATATCACTCGTAACGTGAAACACTATTCAAGTATTGTATAGTATACTGGGAAACATGTTAATAGTTTAAGCTTGAAGCAATATGATAATCAACTTCTAATGTCTGTCAGTCGTTATTTCCTCTTTGCATGAGTTGGGGATCTTTCCCGCTTGGTAAAAAGTTTCAATTTTTTAGTCATTTTTTTTATTGAAATTTTTATACCGAAACGATGTCTATACCAAGTCTTCGCAACACATTTTGTTCTGTGACATAAAATGATTGCGTCGTTGTCTAGGAATCGAATTAAAATGAGCTCACATAAAGTTGAAATATTCTTAATTAAACATCACGATGTACGTTAATTTTGAGATGCAATAATCAAAATTCGTTAATATTATATCAATTATAAAAGATAACAAAAGACAAACATCTTTGCTCACTCAAACTAAAATTTATAATCAAACTGAAAAACAGCGCTATTAAAAATTATTTGGGCACAACATTGATAAAAACTTTATTTATAACTGAAAAATGAAATCATTTGTTTTATCCATGCACATCTTTCTTAAATTTTCTAATGAATGAAATAATAATGTTGAAGTAGTCCCATTTTCTGCTGATAAAATAGTGAAGAAACAAAAAAAAAACTTATGCCTTCTAATTACCTCTTTAATGGTAATTAGAAGGCATAATAAGCAGGTGATTTCCTGCTTATTAACTTATTTGAACACAAGGAGAAATACGTGGGTGGTGCGCATGCGTTGTTCGTAGTTGTCCCTCGACGAGGTTAAGTAATGTGGCTTTCGCCTTGCATACCTGGGCAAGGCTAGTTGATGAGACAAGAAGACTAAGAGACACACAGCGACGAACTGCACTTAAACAATCAAAATCATTGCGTAAGATGATCAATAAGTATTTTCCAATAATCTTTGGTGACGCATTAGGTATATGTAGATCGCTTTCTTCGGAGGTCATTACACTTTCTTCGCTAGAGGGCGTTGTTTGGCATAGGAATTATAATAAAAAAGAAAACGTGCTGAAGAACAGATTTATGTGGAAATGACGACTCGCCTGTAAATGTGGTCTCACCTGGAGGTACGCGCTGTGATTAGGTTTCTCTGTGCACGGAAAGACCAGCAGCGGTGATCCATCGCTAAATGGTCCTAAAGTCAGGAGCGTTCGGAATGTATCAGGATGGTGTTCAAAATTCGCACAAGGGCGATGCCTTGACGGATGAGAAACGCAGTGTCAGGACTTCAACATCAACAGCAGACAGCAGCGTGTGTGAAAGCTCTGGTGGGAGTAGACCGTCACGTGACTTTGCGTTGGATTGCTGCGAATCCAAATATTTTTCGTTACCGAGCGTCACATCACTCAACTTAATCAACGCGCGTACCTCTGAGTGAAAGCATATTTCCAGGCAAGTCGCAGTTTTCACCCGAACCTGTTCTCCAGCGCGTTGCATTTCTATTCAAACGCCTGTGCCGAACAACGCACTCTAATCGGGATAGTGTAATGACGGTGTGAGACACTGATTTACATGTCCCTAGTCCCCCCCCCTCCCTCCACCATTTGCTGCAGATGAAATGTCGAATTTTGCAGATTCACACAGTTGGCAGGTAATTAAGAATCAACACATGTCACAGTGGGACTTGTGATGCGTAAATTTAAAGCGTGAAGGCTGCTGCCTATAAAGCACTGGCAATTTCGTCATTTTCCAAGAGATTGTGCTACAGTGAAGAGGACGATGAATTTGAACAAAATTCATATGACTTTCTGACATGAGTTTAAACGCGGACAACGCGCATCGGAGGCAGCTCGTACCAACAATTTGGGGAATAACGTTAGTGAATACAAAACACGACGTTGATTTGATAAATTTCGGTCCGGCGATATCAGCCTCGAAAACGAACCACGCGGTAGACCAGAAGGAGCTATCGATGACGTCGATTTGGAGGCTTTGAATGAATCCGATCTACGTCGAACGGTACTAAAATATGGCGAGAAATGCGAAGTACACCATGTAGTCATTTCCTGACATTTAACGGCCACGGGAAGGTGTGTAAAAAAGTCCTACATGAGTTGACGGAACAGCATGCAACACGACGGCTTGATGTATGTCTCTTTCTCTCTGCTTCTCTGCATTCATACAAATGACATTTTGAAGCACCTCACCACGTATGATGAGAAATGGGTGCTGTATGACAATCGAAGACGTTCGGTGCAATGGCTTGACCTTGGTGTCTCTCCAAAATGCACCACGAAGCCAGTACTCCGTCCCAGGGAAACGATGGTTAGTGTTTGGTGGTCAGCAGCTGGAGTGATACCAGGGGCGAATTTGCAGGGAATCTAACGAAGCCCAGACGCGAGGGCCCGCTATGCTGGAGGGCTTCAAAAATAATGTTTTACACAGGATGTTTCTAAACTTCTTCAACAAAACAAGAGGGGTGATAGTGCACACCAAGACTAACAATATTTGCAATGGAACCTACAGCCGCATTCCACTTCCTAGTGCCAGAAAAGAGTAAAGTTACATATCCACGTTGAGCCTTCAACTGTGAAAACAAAGAGACACTTAATTTATGAGTTGCACAATTCCAATCGCATCAGAGAAAGACTCAAAGAAGCTGCTCAAACTGGCGTCCAAGGGCGTCGTTGCACAGCCCACACCGGCGAATGAAGGAGTGTCGCAACCTCTCGTAGACTCCCCGGTGTGGTGTTGATCTTGTCCGCAGCAACAGCGATTCGCGCGACGAGATCTTCCATGGTGTCCACAGATGTCTCGTACACCAATGTTTTCATGTGTCCCGAAAAGAAGAAGTCCAGTGGATTACGGTCCGGGGAGCGTGGAGGCCAAGCCGAATGTACACCGCGTGCAATCCACCGCCCGGGATATGTCACATTTAGGAAGTATCGGACCTCGGTGGCAAAGTGTGCTGGGGCCCCATCATGCATAAACCACATGTTCCCCCGCCGTGGTGAGTGGAACATCATGCAACAGACCGGGAAACACTTGCTCCAGGAACACACAGTATAGGCTGCGCAGGTCAGACGTATACATCAGTTCTCACGTGATTTCGCACGGTGATATCGCTGAACGGATTCGTCAGCGTTTTTAAATGTTTGCTTCTCGTCTTCTACGCACCTGATTTACATCTTGTGTTTCTCATGCACTGGTTGGAACTCCGTGTGCCTGCTGGACGTTTTTCGTACGTGCTCTTTTCTGGCACTGGGAGTGGAATGCGGCCCTAGGTTAGATTACAAATATTGTTCATCTTGATGTGTACTATCGCCCCTCTTATTTTGTTGAAGGAGTTTACAATCACTCTGTATATATATATATATATATATATATATATTTTATTTTGCTCCTAAAAATAGAGGAAAGTCATAGAGCGAGAGATAAATTCGATGTTCTGCGTTTGGGAAGATTTGGGGGCATAATTACGCCTTAAATCGAAATACATCATCTCTACAAGTATGAATTTAGTAGCTTAAATGCATGCTCACTAAATATCATTTTCAAAGTAATATCATTTAATGCTACAACTGAGCTTAGAAATTGGTGTATTATTTCTAGCCAATTTTCTAAGAATGTAAAGAACATTTAGCTCTTGAGTTTGGAGTTTTAATGATTCCCCACCTTTCCCTTAAAATTACTTTTCCTCCATTAATCTTAGTTGAAGAGGCAATCACAAGACTGTTATCGTACAAGTAAAATAGCATTGGAAAACGTGTTTTACCAGGCACAGGAATAGATTGCATCCATGTTTGAACTCTCTGAAAGAGAACTAACTATCAGTGGGGAGGAATCTGACTACATCCAATAGCAGATCTCACACCGCATGTATCATAAATGTCAATTAAAGTGTAACATAAACTAAACGTACGTAGCATGTTAAAGTACTGTGTTTCAGTGATTATGTTTATAAAAGTTCCAATTATTCTTCCGTAATAAAAGGCTTACCACTTTTAATTTCAGCCATTTCCTCCCATCAGGGTATCACGATTTCATCTTGATAGCTACAATAGTTTTTGAGTTATGGCGACAACAAACCACACACACACACACAGATCGATATAGACACCACCATGAAACACACACACACACACACACACACACACAGATCGATATAGACACCACCATGAAACACACACACACACACACACACGCACACAGATCGATAGAGACGCCACCATAAAAATAGTCAAATCATGTTCAGGGGAGCCCAAATGGGTATTTCTGTTGAAATCTGGAAGTTATAACGAAGTAAATTTCTTCGTCATTTTTGTCCACGCCGGGGCTCAAACCCGAGTCCACTTATTCCGGAATAAGTCGCTCTATCAATTGAGCTACGCGGACGTTCCTTCTGACTGCTATCTGCCTTTATGTCGTGTGCGTCCTGCTGGCAGGTACGTCACAAAGTCTGTTTGTTTTTGCGATTAAAACACTTTTTTATAGATTAGTGGAAGAGAGTAAAAATGCGTAGGCTATAGTTTAAGGATGCCCGGGAAAGTGAGTGGGCCCCAAAACCGACACTGTGCGCTGGACCCGGGTAACTCTAAATCCTCCACTGTGTGATCCAGTACTCCTTCTAAAAGCCGAGTCAAACCCTCAAGCCGTACAGGTATTGTCAAGAACTCTACATTATGCGTACTGTCCGCCAAACAGCCGGCATTAGCCAACCGCAGTTAAGCTCATACTACTCCTTGATAACACGAGACCACACGTTGCACACCGGACAATCCAGAAGCTGTACCAGTTGAGGTACGAAACCTTACCTCATACGCCTTATTCACCTGATTTATCCCCTACGGTATATCACTTTTTTCAAGTATCTGGACACAGTTCTACGGAGCAAATCGTTTTCCAATCAAACATCAGTTGAAATCACATTCCATGAGTTTGTCACATGTCGAAGCTCGATGTTTCCACGACTACTTCTATCTCCTTGGCAAAAGTGTGTTGTCATTGGCGGTGATTATACCTATTGATAAAATTCATTTGGCACTATACAAATTTTGAAGTTGTGAATCCGTTTATTGGTATAAATATGACATGAATGGTAACACGCAGGTAATATCTGAAAACTTGAAAATTTCGCTGTCCTGACTTACCATTCATGTCATATTTGCACCAATAAACGGATTCACAACTTCCGTATTTATATTGTTCAATGGTGTAATACAGTATTTCATTCATTAATTTTGCACTATTTCTTAGGTGTTTGAAGTTTCGAACAATATTCCGACGTGACAATTTAATACATCAGCTATCGAAAACTTCTGAAATTTTGAAAACAGAAAGCCTTGATTGTTTTTCTCTGGTTTTTTTCTTTGGGAGTCGTGGAAGCATGTTGAGCATATGTTTAGGTATTTATATAGTGCCGTCCTTCTACCTATATACTACAAAGCGATGGACTCGTCCATTGGTAAGAGGGGTGACACATATGTACAGAAATAAAGATAGTAGCTATCTAATAAACTGTGATACTGACTCCAAAACTGTAATATACACTATATTGACAAAAGTCACCGGACACCTAGAAGAGAAACACAACATAGCATTTATTGACATACATTAGTTCGGTGTTGGTCCACCTTTGGCCTTAATGCATGCACTGACCCTTCGAGACATGCTTTCGACAAGGTTTTGGAACACAGCGATAGGTATGCGCTTCCATTCAGTACATAATGCTGCCGCTATCTGTTGCTTAGTAGTAGGCCTTGGTTACAAACTTCTTATGCGGAGGTCTAATTCATCCCATAGGTGCTCTTTGTGATTAAGATCAAGGCTCTGTTCTGGCCAGTCCACAAACGATACGGAATTATCGTCAAACCACGCAGTAACAGTCCTTGCTTTATGGCTCGATGCATTATCCTGCTGATGCCAACAAGGCTCGGTCCATAATATTGCCACAGAGTTGGTAAGGCATAATCGCCCAGAATATCGAGGTAGACGTGCTGGTTAACAGGTTTGTCCACGATAACCAATGGTCCGGGACCATACCACGAAAAGCACCCACACACGAGTACACTGCTAGCTCCAAACGTGACCGTAATAACAGTACACTGTGGTAAATAGCGTTCTCCCGTCCGCCGCCATACCCACACACGACCATCAGACTGATGGATCATGTATCTGTCATCAGTCCATAGGACCCGTTTCCATTCATTTACGGTCCACGATAAATGTTCTTTATACTATGCTAAACGACGAGTAGCTTTCCGAGTGGAGATGGAAGGCTTATGAACAGCCTCACGACGAGTAGCATTCTGAGTGGAGATGAAAGGCTTATGAGCAGCTTCACGACGAGTAGCATTCCGAGTAGAGATGAAAGGCTTATGAGCAGCTTCACAACGAGTAGCATTCCGAGTGGAGACGAAAGGCTTATGAGCAGCCTCACGACCACGGTTACCTATCGAATGAAGTTATCTGCGAATGGTACGTGTATATACCAAAGTTCCAGCATTTTTACTCACCTGTACACTGAGGTCTTGTGCAGTACTCCGTCGATTAGCTTTAAGGACTCTCTTGAGGCTCCGACGTCCCCTATCACTGATTTTCTTTGGTCTGCTGGTACGTTTTGCTGCTTCAGGCACGCCATGTGTCTTTCACTTATTCAGTACATCTAAAACAGTTTACTTGGGTATGTTTAAACGAAACTCGGTTTCTCTTATGGACAACCCACTAATATAACACCCAACAATTTTTCCTTTCTCAAAGTCAGTTCTCTCCCGCCGCGACATTTTCACTCAACCTCACAGTGCGATATGATCCCGGTATTGGTCATTTTCTTGTAAGACTTCCGTCCATAGTGAGTAGAGTTTAGGTCCCAGCCACCTACAGCGAGATCGCCTTTTGGGCAGAACATAGAAACGGAAGGAATGAGAGCAAGTCTAGCGACTTTGACAGAAAAGTTTTTAGTGAGATTAGAGTACAGTAGATGACTCCACCGTACAAGTACGATGTTGCACATAGAGGGGTGAGAAAATTTCAGAGGGGGGCATAGGAAGGGATACCAGTTTAACCAGTGGGTCCAGCCTGGGAGCCGTCACTTAACGTGCTCGTCCGATGCACGGCGGATATTCTGCGATTGTTAGTAAATCACACCATCTCTGAAAGATCAGCTCAGGTTCGAACCTGAGGACCTTGCATTGATAGTCTGACTCGCTAACCACTAAGCCATCCGCGGCTCATATGTTCGCGGTCAGCTGCAGGCTTGTTTTTATACCGTTTGCAGCTGTACTGCGCATCTTAGCAAAGCAGCGGATCCTTTCATTTGCTGTTGAAGGGATGTCCGGTGACTTTTGTCAATATAGTGTATACTCCCTGTTTCCGTAATACACGCTGCTGTAGCCTTGCTTGATTGTGATATTATGCATTTCTGCTTGGTTTTTGATTAACACATTGTTTTGCCTATTAATAGAGAAGAGAATGTGACCCCTTTCTAATTTTTCTATCAGCACTTAGTGGCAACAATTACCGCTTATGCATCTGTGTGCAATTACAGCGTCATTTGCGATCATGACAGCTATCATTCCAAAGCAACATAAACAAGATGTTTGTTGTGCGTAGCCGAATATCTATTATTCCAGCAGCGTCACGGCTTGAGGGACCTATTTTGCATCCTTAAATATGAGTGAGTGGTAGCTGGCTTTGATTTGATTAAGCGAGAGTAGGGTCGAGGTGAGGATCTCTATCCGGGAGATCTATTTAGGATTCGATTTCGTGAGGCACGGTGAAATTCAGCAGCGGTCATCTGATAAATGCTTCGTGATCCTGATCATCTCTTCGTTGATTAAATTGTTTCGAGGGCAATGGCTCACACGATTACTTTCTTTATCAAGGAGTTTGAAAATAGCTACACAGCGCCGACTCTCTCTCTCGCTCTCTCTCGCTGTCTCTCTCTCTCTCGCTGTCTCTCTCTCTCTCTCTCTCTCTCTCTCTCTCTCTTACACACACACTGCTGCGGGCTTTAAATAGGAGCACGCAAAAATGTGCTTCGGTCGAAGCTCCGTATTCATATTTAAATCAGGAAAAGTGCTTCAGATTTTCTTGTTAATGGAGATATCATAAATCATGAAGGTTTCAAAATTAACTGAATTCCGTTTACCTATCAGATTTTAGGACACCGCAGTTACTAACATAAACAAAAGTTTGAGCATCGCGGTTTATAATGTAAGCGAGAACATAGCTGGGTTTGAGAATATTTTTCTTTTTTTCATTTCCCTGTTTTTTAGCTCGTGCTTATTGTAAGACTTTGTCAGTCCGTCCGTCCGTGAATGCCATACATGTGTGTCCATTGCAACTATTAGTTCGATTTCGAAAATTCGTTTTCCGTTAGAGAGCTTGAAATGTGAAAACGATGATTCTGGCATCGTTTTCACATTGTTAGAATTTCTGTTTTTTTTTTTTTATATATAATTTTTTTTTTTTTACGCTGGATAACTTTGTTGCTAGAGGACGTAAATGTAGATGCTATGGAATTCAAAATACATTTTATTCCATGTATTTACTTCTAAATACCATGTGAAAACACAAATTTGTCCATGACGAGGAATCGAACCAGCGTCTCCTGACTCCGAAGTAAGTTACTCACCCAACTAAGCTACACGGGTAGAATGTATCGCTGACACGTGCTTTACCTCCGTCGTACGTCACAACCAAACTGATTCTTTTTTCTTTCCTTTCGATGGCATTTATAACGAAGATTATTTTGGGTACAGTTTCTTTTTCAAGAGTTGCATATACTTTCCGCTAGGGGACTTAAAGGTAAATTGCGATTTCTTCGATATCTATGCTTTTAAAAGTCTTATTGGAAAAAATATTTATGCGTCGGATAGTACTCCTCGTGGTAAATGTTCTTCATATAATTTATAATCTTTGGTAAATAATGTTTTATGCCGCCCCGGTGGCACAGTGGTCTAAGAAATAGCTTCTGACTATTTGTCCCTGAAGAGTCCAGGTTAGAATCCCGGTGAGGCATGAATGCTATGATTGTCTTACGGCACTGATTCTCTCCCTGCACGGGAACCAGTGACCCTAAATTAGGGACGAGCCACTGCTTATGGCCCATTGAGTTGCTCACGGTGGTCGTTAAACTCCTAATAATAATAATAATAATAATAATAATAAATACTGTTTTGGCCACCAGGGGGTCAGTAGTGCATTTTTCTGTTTCTGGTGTATTTTCAGCAAAGTCTGCACATCTGAAAACTCGATTTGGAATATTCTATATGAGGCCGATACCGTTCACCACAGCAAATCTTTTGAGAATGCTTCTATTTTTAAACAGTGCATAGTTTTTCCGCCAGGGGCATAGATGCACATCTTATTTTTATCTATATCTCTGCTTTTAAGGGTCCCATTTAAAAATAAAATAAAAAACTTTCTTAATCGGAGAGCGTTCTGATACGAAAAGTTTTGTGTATAACTTCAATTTTTTGTTTCGCGCGAGTGTGCCATTAGCGAGCGTAAGATTACGTTTCAGTTTACAGCATATTTGCAGCAATATGTAGCGGACTAAAACCCCGATTGAAAAAATTCTGTTTCGCTCAGATACCACTAACTATGGAAACATCTCGTGTGTATTTCCTTTCCAAAATAATGCACAATTTCTCCGCTAGGGGCGCAAACATTTAATCTGTTTTTCTCGATATGTCTGCTTCCAAATGTCTGATTTAAAACAAAAATTCTTCGAACACTTGATACTATTTGACTTGTGCAACACTTTGCTTTTTCTTGTGGAGTATTCTGTAGTTCACAGTTCTATCGCTAGGTGGTTATTGTGTACTTCTGTTTGCAGCTGCATCCCCGCTTCTAAAAATCCTATCGATTTTTTTTTTAATGTATGTCATTCGGTACAATAAAGATGTGAAACATTATCCTCTTTAAATAATGTACAGCTTTCCCGTTAGGGGTCGTAAACGTCAAAACCCTTTTCCCACTATCTGTGCTTCTAGGAGACGTACTTGAAAAGTTCGTTTTCCTTAGCATAGCTTTTGCTGTGAAGAATACATTTCGCATATTTTCAACTTCTCCATTATGCAAAATTCTTCCGCAACGCGGCGCATAGTTAACGTTATGTTTCCTTCTATATTTTTTCTTCTGTCTGTTTGATTTGAAAATCCATTTATATCTGATATGTTCCTTCTGATTTGAGAAAATTTTGAGCACAACTTGTTAATTTTCTTAATACACTTTTCAGCTTCTGGTGGGAGTTAGCAGATATTTCTATTTCTGGATATTTTGTCCATTGTAGAAATCCGGTTGATTTTTTTTAACCGATTTAATTGGCATCGAATAATTTTTAAATTTTTATTCGCGACGGATATGATTTAAAAGGCATGCTTATTGCGACCGAAAATTCAGCGTCATTTTTCTTGTGTTACAATTCTTTGGTCGCTTTAAGGCTTTGGTCACGTAAACCGTGGTTCCTTCGCTGCTCCTGTAAAGACGTAACAAGAAACATGATCGTATCGAGCAAACGAGGGTGGAAAGCTTCACGCTTTCTGTATTCACTCATATTTTAAGTTTTCAGTAAACCTTGGATTTTTTTTTCTTTTGTTTAAGCGATATAGAGATTGGTCTGTTTCTCGTGCAGTTTTAATTCACAAAAATGGCATCAGATAATATTGTAACCTTCTAAATTATTTTTTTTAATGATGCGCTAAGCATGCCACCCTGAAAGATTGATTGCCAGTCATTTAAATGCACAAAATAATCATCAGCACTAGAGAGGCGTCTGAACGAAGTAAAAGCTTACTCCAAGAGCTAAG
This sequence comes from Macrothele yani, assembly GCA_039090855.1. Lineage (NCBI taxonomy): Eukaryota > Metazoa > Arthropoda > Arachnida > Araneae > Macrothelidae > Macrothele > Macrothele yani. Next base: position 63,266,637 of record CM077029.1, read on the forward strand.
ATTAAGAAAATAAGCAGCATCAGTCCCTGAAGTAACCGAAAAAACGGAAACTCATTTAGAAATGCTGCAACGGCCGGATGGATTTCCTAAAATGTTTTTGCAGAAAAAACTGTTGACTTGAAAAATAATAGCATTATACCTGAAAGTACTGGAATGTTGAAACCCGTACCGCAAAGCAAATGCATCGTGGGTATTAATGAAACTATTTCATGATACTATTCTACTGTTACCCAATATCACCCAAACATAACCGGAATTAATTAATCTAATCACAACCACATTAAGCACGAGAGGTGAAAAACCTATTTGTATTTAATAATCGGTTAATTACTGGGAAACCCGTTCACCCACTACTAAAGGGGACCACCCGGTTCTGTATTAAAATTTCAAAACAACATTCAGAAATTCAAAACTAAGAAAGTATTACATTTTCAAAATGTTTTACAAAATCATTGACACTCTTAGTAGAAATAATAAAACAAGAAAGATGACACCGAATTTTCGGGTGTAATACGCACGTCTCTTGAATCCGTTCTGACGCAAATTAAATTTATTAAAGCTGTTCAAAGTCAATGGAACCGGTATAGAAAACAATAGATCTGACGAAAGAAAGAAGATTTTCAATCAAGTTTTTAATCCCTCAGATATTGCTGTAAACGGAATCGTGAGCTTACGAACTTTTAGAAACAGAGATATCGACAAAAATAAGATGTGACTTTACGTCACCGGGTATTATTTTAGGAAGAAAGTATTCTTAAAAGGGGTATCCATATAAGCGGTATCGGTCCAAGAAAAAAAAAATTAGTCGAGTTTTCAGGAGCCCAGATTTTGCAACAAATACTTCAAAAGCAGAAATTAATGCTTATGACCCCTGGTGGCTAAACCATTCTTTACCAAACATTAGAAATTATGTGAAAAATATTTTCCATCAGGTCTTGTATGCGATACAGGAAGAATTTTTTCAAATCAGAGCTTTAGGAGCAGAAATAACGTAGAAAACGCAATGTACCTTTGTGCCCCCAAGCGGAAAGTCTATGATTTACTTGAAAATTTTGAATTTATAGGAAAAACATTTCGCATCGGAAACAATATCCAACAAAGGATGAATTTTTCAATTCGTACTCTTAGAAGTAGAGATATTGACAAAAATAAGATGTACATCACGCCCCCTGCCGTAGAAACCATGCATTTTTTCAGGAAGAAAATTTTCCCAAAAGGTTTGTCGACATGAGTAGTATCGGTGAACAAACGACTTTTTTTTCAATCCAGATTTTAGAAGCTCATATTTTGCTGCAAATACAACAGAAGCGGAAATTAAGACTTACGCCACCTGGTGACCAAACCATTTCTTACAAAAATTAGATATTATGTGCAAACGATTTCCCATCAGGAGCTGTATGCGGCGCAGAAATAATTTTTCAAATCGGAGATTTAGAAACAGAGATATAGGGGGAAACGCAATTTACATTTACGCCCCCTAGTCTATGAATTACTTGAAAACTTTGATATTATATGAACCACATGTCACACTAGAAACACTATCCAACAAAGAAGGAATTTTTCAAATCGGACTCCTAGAAGTAGAGATATTTAAAAAAAATAAGATATACATCTACGCCCCTGTCGTAGAAACCATACACTATTTTAAGAAAATGTTTCCAAAAGGTTTGTCGACAACGACTAGTATCGGTCAACAAACGAAGTTTTTTTCAATCGAGAATTTAAAAGCTCATATTTTGCTGCAAATACAACAGAAGCGGAAATTAAGATTTACGCCCCCTGGTGGCCAAACCATTTTTTTACAAAAATTGGAAATTATGTGCAAACGATTTCCCATCAGGAGCTGTATCCGGTGCAGAAAGAATTTTTCAAATCGAAGATTTAGAAGCAGAGATATAGATGGAAACGCAATTTACCGCTACGCCCCCTAGCGGAACGTCTATGAATTACCTTAAAATTTGGAAATTATATGAAAAACATGTCACACGGAAAACACTATCCAACAAAGAAGGAATATTTTTAAATCGGACTCCTAGAAGTATAGATATTGACAAAACTAAGATATACATCTACGCCCCTGGCGAAGAAACTGTGCAATATTTTAAGAAGAAAATATTCCGAAAAGGTTTATCGATGTGAGTGGCATTAGTCCACGAAAGAATTTTTTCAATCGATATTTTAGAAGCTCCGATTTTATGGCAAATACGTCATAAGCAAAAATTAACACTTACGCCCCCGTGTGACCAAAGTATTCTTTACGAAAAATTTGAAATTATATGCAAAAGATTTTCCATCAGGAGATGTATCAGCTGAAGAAATTTTTTTTCAAATCGGAGTTTTAGAAGAAGAGTTATCGGGGACAACGTAATTTACTTTTACGCTCCCTAGCGGAAAATCTATGCGTAATTTGAAAAAGTAACTATATCTAAAATACTCTTCGATATAAATGGAATCAAAAAATAAAAAAAAAAAATTAATCGGATGTTTAGAAGAAAATATGTGGAATAAAACGTATCTTTGAATTCGATATCATCTGCATTTACATCGCAAAAAAAAAAAAAAAAACGAAATAAAGGATCATCAATTGCATATTTCAAGCTTCCGAATGCAAAAAGAATTTTTAAAATCGGACTAATAGTTGCAGAAATATCGTGGGTACAGACGGACGGACGGACAAACCGATAACAGAAGCACGATCTTTTTTTACAAAACACGTGCTAAAAATGGATTCCCATAAGAATCAAATTCCACTGATACAGTCCTCAACCAAGAGTTCAGTTTCCGATTTTACAGTAGATATTAAAGAACAGTAATAATGCTTTTATTAACACATAGAAATAACATTATCCAACCATCCCAGTGTATAATAACAATTCCAAAAATTCCAAGAACAAATTAAATCAAACACAAATATAACTCTATCTGCATTTGCAAATAAGCATAAACTACTTCTATCAACGAACGCAATTATGTACAATCAATAGATAAATACAACATTACAGTAAGCTATTTAAGCTCGTTGGTGATGAATCCCAAGCAATTAAAATACAAAGATCATACAATAAACAAAATGAACATTAACAGATAAAAGAAAGGCTACAATTAAGTGACATGAACGAGAGTAAAATAAAATATCACTGATAATTAAATTTAACAACAAATGGAACATAATAAGATGATCCTTTAGCAGCGATATGCAATATCCTATGGACGATATTTTCCTTTTGTATGTCATCATCATCATCATTGTCAACCATTATCAATCCACTGCTGGACGAAGGTCTCCCCAAGTTTCCTCCACAACGGTCTGTCTTGTGCCAGTCTCCTCCATGTCACCCCTGCATACTTTCGAATTTCATCCACCCATCTCCCATGTGGTCTTCTTCTGGGTCTTTTCCTGTCCCTTGGAATCCAATCTAAAATTTCGGCTGTCCATCGATGATCTGTCCTTCTGGCAGTATGTCCAGCCCATTGCCATTTCAGGGATTTAACTCTGATCATGATGTCTTCCACTCTTGTCATTTTTCGGATCCACGAGTTCCTCTTCTTATCTCTCCTGGTTACACCAAGCATGCACCTCTCCATGGTCCTTTGAGTTGTCTGCAGCCTTTGTATGTCTCTTTTAGTTTAGGTCCACGTCTCTGCACCATACGTAAGCACTGGAAGGATGCATTGATCAAACACTTTTCTTTTAAGACATAATGGCATATTGCTCTTGAAAATTATGCTGTTTCTTCCAAAAGCTCTCCAGGCAAGTTTTGTACGCCGATTAATTTCTTCATCAATGTGACCCTCACTTGATATCTGCTGTCCAAGATAAACGTACGTGTCTGTTATCTCCAGCTTTTCTCCATCAATCGATAAATCTTCACTTCTTGTAAAAGCATTGAACATCACTTTTTGTCTTCTGAAAGCTCATTTTTAATCCCACTTCTTTACTCTTGTCAGCAAGTTCCTGGATCATACTCTGCAGCTCTGATGGGGTAGTTGCAAAAATGACTACGTCATCAGCAAAACGAAGGTGGGTTAGATAATCTCCATTAATCTTTATCCCCTTGTTTTCCCAGCTCAGCGACTGAAAAACACCCTCCAATGTGGCATTAAAGAGCTTCGGAGATATGGTGTCACCTTGTCTCACTCCTTTCCAATTTTTACGTGTGTTGTATTTTCAAACAGCCGAATCTTTGCACTTGCATTTTCATAGATGTTATTAATAATATTAATGTATGCATCTTCAATACCGCAGGTTTTCAGAGCCATTGTAACTGCTGATGGTTTCACCGAATCAAAGGCTTTTTCATAATCGAAAAAAGCCATGCACAATGGAAGTTCATATTCCCTCGCTCTTTCAATTAGTTCTCTCAGCACGTGGATATGATCTATTGTGCTGTAGCCACTCCTGAATCCAGCTTGTTCTCTCGGTTGAGCCATGTCCAGTGTTAGCTTCAAGCGGTGTGAAAGAACTTTAGTGAAGATTTTATAAACTACTGATAGGAGGCTGATAGGTCTGTAGTTTCCGAGATCCTCAATGTCACCTTTCTTATGTAGCAGGATCATTGTAGCGGTGTTCCAATCCTCAGGAATCTTTCCTTCATTAAGGCATCGACTGAAAATTTGGGCGAGTACTGTTTCGATTTCTCCACTTGCTTCTTGTATGATGTCTACAGTAATTCCATCTTCTCCTGGAGCTTTTCCTCGCTTCATGTTCTTGATTGCATGTGCAACTTCTGCTGGAAGGACTGGAGGAACTCTGGTACAGGTATCTTTCATGATGTCTGGAGTGCATATATCATCCCTTTCATATAATTTGGAGTAGAAATCTTTCACTCTTGTCAAAATTTCGCCTCTATTTCTTGTTACAGAACCATCTTCTTTTCTCAGTGCCATAATCTGTTTTCTTCCCTTACTGAGAAGTCCCTTTGCTATCTTTAGGCTTTGGTTGTTTTCAATTGCTTTCCTCACTAGTTCACAGTTGAATTTCCTTACGTCTTCAGTGATACTTTTTCTTACTGTCTTGCATAGCTCTATATATTCCACTTTGGACGTCACATCTTCTTTAGTTGTCCTCATCTCTCTTCTTTTTTGCATCAACATTTTGGTTTTTCCTGATAATTTGTTCACATGCAACTTGTTCTTAGACCCAGCTAATTTTGTTGCTGTTTCCATAAGAGCTTTCGTTACTTTTCTGTTAACTTCAGAGATGTCCACTTCTTCCGATGTTAGGCCTTCTAAAGCAGAGAACCTGTTCTTCAGTTCTAACTTGAAGGTATTATGGTGTTTTTTAAGGTTGGTTATGTCAATAGATTTTGTTTGTCTTATGAGCTTGCCACGTTCAAGTTTAGTGTTGAGGTGCATCTTACATCTCACCAATCTATGGTCACTACCTGTGTTGAACTTGTTTAGCACACTGCAGTCTTCTATGACGAATTTTTTGTTACACATAATAAAATCAATTTCACTTGTCGTCCCATTTGGATGTCTCCATGTCCATTTCCTGTGTGGCTTTTTCTTGAAGAAGGAGTTCAAGATGAAAAACCCTTCTGCCTCTGCAAACTCAACGAGAGTATTTCCACGCTGGTTTCTGTTGCCATGACCGAATTTACCTACTGAAGTTTCATTCTGTTGCCGTTGCCCTATTTTTGCATTGAAATCTCCCATAATTATTTTCAAGTGCTGCTTACCTTTATTATTTAGATGACAAATTTCCTCATAAAATTCTTCAATTTCTTCTTCAGGATGACTTGTGGTGGGTGCATAAGTTTGAATAATCTGAGCCTGGTATCTTTTCGAGAGTTGGATAACAAGTCGTGCAGCTCTGTCAGAGGAACTTTCAACTTCTACAACTTTATCCTTCAGTTTCTTGTTTATTATAAATCCAACACCACTAGTTCTGCCAGTATCTGTCCCACGATAGTAGAAGAGATGTCCACTTTTCAGTTCGATGAGATCTTCTCCTTTTCTCCTTACCTCACTTAGTCCCACGATGTCCCACTTGATCCTTTGTAGTTCCTCTTCCAATTCAAGAAGCCTTGATTCAGAAGATAGGGAGCGTCCATTGTAAGTAGCCAAGGTCAGCATCAGATGGCAGCCTAGTCCGGTCCTCCGGGGATTCTTAGCACCCTCTGCCTTCATGTCGCACTGGCCGCTGCCTTGGCCAGGTACATTCCAGCCTGCCGGAGACTAAGGGCCAAGATTTAAGTTGTGGAATCATTTTGATGGGGTTTGGCCATAACTCACCACGCTGGCCAAGCGGGTTGGTGAGTGTGGGATAGAATTTCCTCTAATCCCGATGGTATAGTTATACCGCTATGGGCGGTCGTCAGAGCCCCTTTAGTGGGAACAGGATGCACCACGAGAAGGCGGGGTTGACATTTGTCAAGGAGAGGCTGTGATGTTACGCATCACCTGACCTTACATCCCTTTTGTATGTACATCCCTTTTGTATGTACTGTTCAAGATATACCTATTTTTATCAAATATAAAGAGAACAAGTTAGTAAAATCATGCAATGCATTGATTATGATACGCTTTCCAACATACCAGAAATTATTACTAAAGTTATGAGAATAATGGCTGTGGAATAAATCTCGCTCCTGTGTCCCCTGACCTTTGATCCCATTTCGATGATATTCAACAGAACCGGTTCAGTACACCTCAAGAATAACATACTAACGTTTTGTCGCAATAGAAGCACTTTTACGCAAGTTATAAGAATAATGGCTGTGGAATAAATCTTGCTTTTGTGCAATGACCTTTGACCCCATTTCATTGATATTCAACAGAACCGGTTCACTATACCTCCGGAACAACATGATAATGTTTTGTCGCAATCGAAACATTTTTTGGTAAGTTATGATGCACAAGGGCCATGGAATGGATTCCACTCCAGTGTCCTGACCTTTTACCCCATTTCGCCCATTTTCAATAGGGTTCGTCCCCAGTGGCTTCCTACCACGTACTAAAATTTCATCGAAATCGAACCATTTTTACGCAAGTTAGGACGCATAAGGGCAATGGAACAAATCCCGCTCTTATGTCCTGCCTGACCTTTGACCCCATTTCGCCCATTTTCAATAGGGTTTGTGTCCAGGTGGTTCCCTACCATATACTAAAATTTCATCGAAATCGAACCATATTTACGCATGTTATGACGCATAAAGGCAATGGAATGGATTCCACTTTTATGCCCTGACCTTTCACCCCGTTTCGCCCATTTTCAATAGGGTTCGTCCCCAGGTGGTTCCTTACCAAATACTAAAATTTCATCGAAATCGAACCATTTTTACGCAAGTTATGACGCATAAGGGCAATGGAATAAATACCGCTTTTATGAACTGCCTGACCTTTGTCCCCATTCGCCCATTTTCAATAGGGTTCGTGCCCAGTGGTTCCCTACTACACCCTAAAATTTCATCGAAATCGAACCATATTTACGCATGTTATGACGCATAAAGGCAATGAAATGGATCCCGCTTTTATGTCCTGACCTTTGACCCCATTCCACCAATTTTCAATAGGTTTCGTTCCCAGGTGGTTCCTTACCACATACCAAAATTTCATCGAAATCGAACCGTTTTTACGCAAGTTATGACGCATAAGGGCAATGAAATAAATCCCGCTCTTATGCCCTGCCTGACCTTTGACCCCAATTTGCCAATTTTCAATAGGGTTCGTCCCCTGGTGGTCCCCTACCACATACTAAAATTTCATCGAAATCGAACCATTTTTACGTGAGTTATCGTGCCGACAGACAGACAGACAGACGGACGGAAAAAGCTGGAGCATATACGCTTCTTCAACCTACGGTTGGAAAGCGTAAATAAAAGGAACTATACATCATTTAAAAGTTTTAGGGAGATTTTTGGTATTATACGCCACACAATTTCTTTCACCTCTCTATTGTAACAATGTTTATGACCAGTGTCTCACAAAATTGAATTTATTTGCACAGCGTTGATCAATTTTTCGTCAAAAGTCATTTTCGAAAGACTTATTGAAAAGAACTTTGAAGGAAATGAAGGGGAAAAAAAAAATGAGCAGAACCAGTGAACGCAGTAAATCAGATTGCGCCAAGAACTTGCTTGTCTTATGATGTAAAACAAACAGCTGAGGCAAGTGACCTTGACTTATTGCAAGCTCCGTGCGTCGGAAAAATTTGCTTTGAAAGAAATCTCAGCGTGCAATATTCAAAGTTTCGTTTCCGACTGCTCCGTTCCGAAGCAAGAATTGCGACGCGTTTCCGATGTTATATGTATGTGCTTCAATTAGAAATAATGGTAACCAATTTTTTTCCGTAGTTTCTGTTCCGTGAAATTCAAGCCCTCTCTCTGGCGGTGGTGGACTCGAGGCCACATCATTTTGCTCCGGAGCCGAACGCTTTCCCATTTAAGCTATGCCGGCAAGGGCTTACGACTGCTACTTGCCGTTTTGAAATGGGCACCACCTCTGTAGGGAGTCATATATATCTCCCTTGTGAGATGCGGAGGCACGAAATCATGCTTGAAGTAACTCTCGGTAGAAAAAAAGGAACTCTTACCTATTCTAGACGATGTGTGGAAGAAGCATTGCACATTTTTTCCGAAGCGAAGAAGGAACTCTCATTAATTTCAGATGATTTTTGTAAGAACCAAATGGCCAGTATATCAATTTTTACATTCGGGCGTAAATGTGAAAAAACACAGCCCCATTTTACTTGTGGCGAGTCGAACCCACACTCTTCTGCTCCGGAGCCCAGTGCTTTCCCATTTAAGCTTCTCCGGCAAGGGCTTTCGTTGCTAATTGCCGTCTTGACATGTCATCACCACTGTAGTACGTCATATACAGTGGTTGTCCAAAATAATGGAAACACCTTGAAAGAATAGGTGTTACGCACCTAATATGGTGTGGGAGAACCCTTGGCGTTTAAAACTGCTTGAATCCTCCTTGGAATGGATGCACACAAGTCCTGGATGGTGGTAAGTTGTATGTTGTACCATTCTTCATTCAGAAATTGCTCCAATTCCTTGAGAGACCCCGGAGGAGGATAACGGGATCTCACTGTGTTTTCCAACACAGACCACAGGGGCTCAATGATGATTAAGTCCGGTGATTGTGCAGGCCAGGGAAGGTGTGCAACTTCATCCTCATGTTCCTCAAACCATGATTAAACAGTTCGACTTCTGTGAATCGGGGCATTATCATCTTGAAAGGTGTAAAACCCTGATGGAAACAACGCCTACGCCATAGAATGCACATGGTCTGCCAAAGGAGTGGCATAGTCACCCCTAGTGACCCGTCCGTGTAAGGTGATAATGGGAACTGCTGCAAAACACGAGATCATGGCCCAAACCATTACGGAACCTCCCCCATGCTTCACCGTTGGAAGGAGACAGTCTGGGTTGTAGGTTTCTGCGCGGGTTCTCCACACGTAAACCCGTCCTGTGGTGGGAAATAGTGAGACTTCTTGATTCATCGAAAAACAAGACATGTTTCCAGTGATCCGCAGTTCACGTTTTATGTTCCTGGCACTACTGTAGTTTCCGTTTCCAATTCATCTGTGACACCAGGGGTTTTGCAATCGCAGCTCTGCCGTAAATATTGTGCTTATGCGATTCCCTTCGCACGGTATGGGTCGACACTGGGTTTTGACTCCGACAGGTCACTCATTGTGCCTTTTTCACCTGGAACGAACTTATGCAAACACCGATATAGACTCTTAAGACTATAAGCAACACCTTTTACAAAAGAAAAAATTGTAGCTACATGTTCGTTTTACTCAAAAAGCAACACATACCAAAGTCACGGTTTTCAGCGAGGTGTTTCCATTATTTTGGACAATCCTTGTACACCCCCTCCCCTTGAGAAAGGGCCCAGGCTGAACTGTAGGTTTCCGTGTCAGCGGGCAAACCACGCTTGAAGGAACTCCCTGTAGAAGAAGGAATTCTAACTAATTCTACATAATGTATGGAAGAAACATCACACATTTTTCTTAGAACGCAACGACCAAGAGATTCATTTTTTACGTTGGGGCGCCAATTTAAAATTCAAACCCTCTCTCCGTCGGTGGGGTGACTCGAAGCCACATCTTTCTGCTCCGGATCCAAATGCTTTCCCAGTTAAGCTACGCCGGCAAGGGCTTTTCGTTGTCATGACATGTGCGTCATCTTTATAGTAAGTCACAGTTCCGACATTTCGCTTCTGTTCCAAGTTGATGTACAACAAACGTAACATGATTCAGGAATTATTAGAGCTTAAGAATCACAAGAAGAATTAGCTGAGGTAAGAACAAAAGGAGAAGATCTCATTGAGCAGTACACCATTATATCTTAAAAGAAAAGTGCTTATGAATGCATCCTTCCAGTTCTTACATATGGAGCAGAAACATGCACCTTAACTAAACAAGTTAGTAAAATCATGCAATGCGATTATGATTCGCTTTCCAACATACCAGAAATAATTACTCAAGTTATTACTCAAGTTATGAGGATGATGGCTGTAGAATAAATCTCGCTCCTATGGCCTGACCTTTGACCTCATTTCGATGATATTCAACAGAACCGGTTAAGTATACTTCCGGAACAACGTGATAAAGTTTTGATTTCTTTTTAATAATTGGAAGTTTAACGACCACCATGAGCAATTCAATGGGCTATAAGCAGTCGCCCGTCCCTAATTCGATAAAGCTTTGTCTCAATCGAAGCATTTTTACATAAGTTATAACGCGTAAGGGCGATGGAATGGATCCTGCTCCTATGTCCTGACCTTTCACCCCACTACGCTCATTTTCTTTCATCGAAATCGAAGCATTTTTACGCAAGTTAGGACGCATAAGGTCAATGGAATGGATCTCGCTCAAATGTCCTGACTTTTGACTCCATTTCATCCATTTTCAATAGGGTTTGTACCCAGGTGGTTCCCTACCACATACTAAAATTTCATCGAAATCGAACCATTTTTAAGCGAGTTATCGTGCGGACAGATTGACAGACAGACAGACAGACAGACGGACAAAGCTGGAGCATTTACGCTTCTTCAACCGGTTAGAAAGCGTAAAAAAAGACATACAAAGGCTTCAGCCAACTGAAAGCAGCTTGGAGAGATGCATAATTAGTGTAACCAGGAAAGATAAGAAGAAGAACTCGTGAATAAGGAAAATGACAAGAGTTGAAGACATCCAGAGTAAAATCCCTGAAATGACAATGGGCTGGACATGTTGCCAGAAAAACGGACCACCGATGAACAAATGAATTTCTAGACTGGATTCTAAGGGACAGAAAAAGACCCAGAAGAAGATCACATGGAGATGGATTAATGAAATTCGAAAGCATACCGGAGTAACATTGAGGAGACAGGCTTAACACAGACAGTTGTGGAAGAAACTTGGTCGGACCTTCATCCAGCAGTGGATTTATAATGGTTGACAACGATGATCATGATGATGTTCCGCGTCGTTTTCATATATCATCAATGTTACTTAATTCTATGGAGCGATAGCAAGGCACAATATCACTCAAACACCGTGCCAAACAGTGTATTTTATCCATACATTGGCTCTTGCGTAGTCAACCCCGATTCGTACGCTCAGACTCACACAACTTACTTTATTCCACTGAATCTTAATTTTTTGATTTTGTTTAAGCGTATTTCTACCACCACTGCTACAACTTTAACTACACCTGTTGCTGAAGTTAAAGTGGTTTCAAGAATATAACGAAATAACAAAATATCCCACATACAAATTCGTAGAAAGATTTCAGGTGACCGCAAGACGAAAAAACTAATGCCCTTCTACAATGAAGTACTGAGAAGGAGCATATTGCCACAAAGTTCTTTGACACGGCAATATTTTTGCTGTCAAAGAAAAGAGTGGAAAATTCGAGGTCATTTTAATGGGTTTTCATGTTTCCGCCGAAAGTAGCAATAGAAGAATCACTTCGACGTTAAGTCAAACTGTTATTATGTTATTTATGAGAATCAACGTAAAGCGAGGAGGCGTTCAGTGTGATATTTTGACGCAATAAAACCTGGTAAAATGACCATTACCTGGAATTTATCATTAATATTTTGAAAAATCAGACTTGAATCTTCCTGGACAAACACAAACGTTTTACGTTCACATCGTACAATTTTTTTTTTTTGTAGTTTCTTCGGGTTGCCTAAACATATATTTGCATTTCTTATAATATTTTCATTTATAGAAATGAATTAGAAAGTTATTGCTTTTTTAATAGATTTTCCGGGAATTTTCGTTTTTGATGATGTAAAATTTTCCTGTTAGATAACGCAATTGCATGTTTGTCTTCCTAAAAGGAGAATAAAAGTCTTCTATATCAATCAGATAGAAGTTAAAGCTTTCTATGTATATTCCAAAAAGTTTTCAGATGCCCAGTTTTTCCAGAAAGTGGAGTAAAGTTTAATTTGCATTGCTCTCGATACCTGTGTCTAAATCATGGAATAAGAAAAATCTTACGGGGTCGTAAGACATTGAACGTGACCAAGACTTCTAGCCAGAAGGAAAATGGAATGAAGTTTTTGATCTATCTAGCTCTAACACATGGACTGCTTGACCAGTTTATCAGGACAATTCTCATAGTACAATTATTGAGACAATTCTCATAGGGCAATTAGTACAATTATTAGGACAATTCTCATAGTACAATTATTGAGACAATTCTCATAGGGCAATTAGTACAATTATTAGGACAATTCTCATAGTTTATTAGGAAAGTTCTCATAGTTTATTAGGAAAATCCTCATAATTTATTAGGACAGTTCTCATAGTTTATTAGAACAATTCTCATTGTCTATGGAAGAAACGTTTGTATACATCATAAATATTAAAGTATCTGTTCCAGTTAAAAAATCTACTACGCTGAACCTGATAAAATCTACTTATTTATTATTTATCACATTATCGCATTTTAAGAATATGAGGATTTAATACGACTAAATCAGTTCTCTACGTGGCACATTTTACTTGAACGAAATGGAGAAAGGACAGCAAAATCATTTTGATGTCAAACCCGTGCAAGTGTCGACAGACATTATTTTAAAAGTTGAAATCAGGAAAACATGGGTTTCAGAAGTTTGAAGTTGCATTTTTTTGCAATTTGACGCTTGTCACATTTCTATTAATTAAAGTTCAAATAATTAATTTCTATTAATTAAAGTTCAAAACATGGCTTCCTGAAAACATAATATTATTGAAAGAAGCGCACGATACGAACTAACTGTGGTTACGATATCTTCGTTGCCTTGGGATTTCTATACTGTTTTACGTGGTTGTGTAGTGACCCAAGATTCGAGTTTTTTTTTCTTTTTCTTTGGAAAAACTAGATCAGAAACTTTGGAAGCATCTTTATTGTGTTTGACGTAAATGTGCTAAAAATATAAAATTCCACAAGACACACTGAACCTGGCAGATTATCCCAATAATTTGGTCTTAAGTGTAGTCCCATAAGTCACATATACGCAGATTTATTTTAAGCTTTTCAGAACAACTCCGTCTCAGTAACAAAATTGCACTGCATCTGATTGTTGAATGGAAGTTCCCCACCTTGTTTTGATGACTTTTCATTACTACGTGGGTAGTTCTAACTTTCATGTCCTAAAAATAGCAAGGGTAGGAAATCATTTAATAAAAATGACCAGTGTCAGGTGTATTTTACCGAAGACAGATCGACCCACATTTCGTTTCCGCGTCGCTTGTTGGTAAAAATAGCCGAGTTATCTCACAGGAGGATAGGCGTGATTGCTCCTATTTTTCTTGTTAGGTTCGAGCACTTCTTTCTCTTCGTCTTTCTTTCTCATCCCCTCTTTTATTTGTATTTTTCCCCGGTGTTTCCCATTTTGTTCGACCTTGCGTGGAATCATTTGGCTTTACCAAATTCTTAGGATGATTACTGCACTTTTCTACAATAAACAGCAAGTGAAGACTGGCTGTTTGATTGACGCAGCATAAAGAAGCAGCTCTCACTCAATGAAAAAAGAAAGGAAACAATTTTCTTCACAGAAAGAAAATATAAAGGAAAAAGGAGTATTTCTAAACACGAGGAAACTTCGAGATGAGAAAACTAATCCCCGGGGTCACTAGGGATGAATGCATACTAGGCATTTCAGTAGAGGATCCAGAACAAAGCGAAATGCACTTCAGTCCTCCATGACACATTATTTTTGATTGTGTAGAATAAAGAAAAAGAGGTTATTACTTTCTCCTGAATTCTTTCTACACACAAAAATTCCTTTGGTGATTGAATATGGAAAAATATTGCCACGAAATATGCTTAACAACAAAGTTACCAGACCGATTTTGCGTTAAAAAAAGGAAATGAAAAGAATCTAGTGATCCTTTCAGCTAGTAATGTTGAGTGCCACCAATATATCGGGAACAAATTTTGAAGATCACAATCCGTTTTCTTGCTGTAAATATGACAAGGATGATAAGTCAGATACTATCCTGAAACTCCGTTGTCCTGGAGCGGGAATCGAAACCGCGTTTCCCAGATAGCGCCCTGGTATGCTAACCACTACACCACCCAGAAAGACCAAGTCTCAAGTTTCTGATTAATTTGAATAAAACCATCACAGGATTCGCTAGTAGAAGCAACCGGCATTCATGTTTAGCGAATTTGGACATTAAGAATCCAATCCCGTGATTACCCGGAGGAGAAGATAAATCATGAATGCAATTCGGGATTACACCATACAATACAAATTTTGAAGCTGACAATCCTTTTTTTGGTGTAAATATGACAAGGATGGTAAGTCAGATAATATCCGAAAACTTGAAAATTTCGTCGTGCTGGAGCTGGAATCGAAGCCGCTTCTTCCAGATAGCGCCCGTTATATTAAAATTGATCGGAAACTTGAGACTTGGTCGTTCTGGGTGGTGTAGTGGTTAGCATACCCGGGAGGTATCAGGGAGACGCGAGTTCTATTCCCGCACCAGGACGACGAAATTTTCAAGTTTTCGGATATTATCTGACTTACCATCCTTGTCACATTTACACCAAAAAACGGATTGTCATCTTCCAAATTTGTATTATATGGTGTAATCCCGTATTTCATTCATGATTTATCTGCTCCTCCGGGCAATCACGGGATTGGATTCTTAACCTCCATATTCGCTAAACATGAATGCCGATTGCTTCGACTAGCGAATCCTGGGATGGTTATATTCAAATTAATCGACCAACTGCTCACGGTGGTGTAGTGGTTCGCATACCCTACACCACCTACTCACGGTGGTGTGGTGGTTAGCGTATCTGGAAGACGCGGATTCGATTCCCGCTCGAGAACGAGGAAGTTTTCGGATATTATCTGACTTACCATCCTTGTCACATTTACACCAAGAAACAGATTGTCATCTTCAAAGTTTGTGTTATATGGTGTAATCCCGTATTTTATTTTATTTTTATTTATTTTTTTTGAGGTTTACCGACCACCGTGAGCAACTCAATGGGCTATAAGCGGTCGCCCGTCCCTAATTTAGGGTCACTGATTCCAGGGAAGGGAGAGAACCAATGCCGTAAGACAAACACAACATCCATGCCACACCGGGATTCGAACCCGGACCCCGTTCGGACGAATGATCAAAGGCCATCGCTTAGACCACTGCGCCACCGGGGTGGCATCCCGTATTTCATTCATGGTATTGGGAACATTTTATAGAATCACATAAAATGCTGCATATTAAAATTTGGTTGAGTTACAAAGGATGTTCAGACATTTTTGGAACGATTTTCCAGCAATATAATTAATGCTTAAAATAAAATTATTTCTTTCTTAAATGTTCTATCTGATAGCTCTTTCTTTGGACTATGAACCTACATCTATATAGATTTCCAAGATAACGGCGCGTTTCTTAAAATTGGTAATGGTATTTTATTGCACTGCTTTTACTCATATTCTTTTAAAGTCCTGCACCTTTTACTCATTTCCTTGAAAATCCGATCATTGTCTTGGGTTTGCGTTTTGAAAGCGCTCTTTTTAGCAGCCTTCAGGGGACTTTGAAGGAACATGAGCAAAAGGTATGCAAACTTGATAACCCATCTCTGTTTTCATTTTTTTTAAGAAAAAAAAAGAAAAAAGAGATGGTGTATCAAGTATACATATATATATATATATATATATATACCCAAGAGCAGAGTCAAAGACTAAATTTTACACCTAAGAATTTAAAACTAAATTTGCTTAAAAAACAACCTGAAGATCATGACGCGCAACGCAGCAGTTATGAATATTCAGAACTCACACCCTACTAAGTAGAGACAGTAAAAAATTATTTAACAAGAACTGAAACAATATAAAAAACTTCAAAGCCCAACAGGCATAAGTAAACAATAAAATAAAGTAATAGCAAACCTGAATGTAGAAAGTATCGAGAATGCTGAGCCTTGGCGATATGGTTGAGATATCAAAAAAAGGTCTTACCCTGTAGATGTGCCAGTCAAAGAGAAAAATGAGATTGGGGCAACGGTTCGGGCGTTGTGGGGTGGTAAATTTCCCATGTAAAGTCTATGGGGGAAGCGTGCGATTGACATTCGATCGCCTGCGGTTGACTCACGCGCTGCTGAAGGCGTAATCATGGAGGGACTGAGATAGTCCAAAGTCCGAAGTCTCTTTTCTGAGCCAATAGTTGCGCAAAACAACGCTGGGATGCATTGGTATCAAAGTTCATATCGGAACAGCTAAAACTCTCGAAAACCTGCTTGCGTTATGCCGTTGGACTGTGTGATGTATATATACATATATACAATTTAATATTCATTCGATCCAGTTTATTCACGTAGGTAAGACGTTTCCCGTTATGTAAAGATGTAAATAAACATTCCGTTGACCACTGTTAGTGAAAATATTACGGGCGACGGCTTATAGCCCATTGAGTTGCTCACGGTGGTCGTTAAACATTCAGTCAAAAATAAAAAAATAAAAATCACGAACCTGTACTATTGTCTTTACTGAAGTGGTTGAGTTAATTTGTCAATCTAACAAAGTTTACATTTGTTGTTCCATATGAGTTTATTCTTTTCAAATTAAAAACAAAGGAAAAAAAAAACTAACCGTCGGCTCCGACGGGTTTCGTCTCGTATATGAATTAAAACACTAGACGAAACCCCTCAGAATTGACGGTTAGTTTTTTTTTGTTTTTTTTAAAGAATAACCTCATATGAAAAAAACAAATGTAAACTTTATTTGATTGACAAATTAATTCAACCACTTCAGTAAAAACACTTGTCCAGGTTCGTGATTTTTTGACTGGAGGTTTAACGACCACCGTGAGCAACTCAATGGGCTATAAGCAGTCGCCCGTCCCTAATTTAGGATCACTGCTTCCAGGGAAGGGAGAGATCCAGTGCCGGAAGACTAACACAACATCCATGCCTCACCGGGATTCGAACCCGGACAAATGATCAGAAGCCGTCGCTTAGATCACTGCACCGCGGCCAGGTTCGCGATAAGCATCACGAGTGCACCCTTTTTCAGTCGTAAAATGTGAGGCGAAAATCTCCTCATCCCGATCGTATGCAAAAATTCAACTGGATAGCGCACTCTTTCACCCCCACCTTCAGTCACAACTGTGTTTGTAAATGTTGTTGGAATGAGATTCGCATTGCGAATAGTCTTCATTCTATCTTGTCTGAGACATATACAGTAGTTGCGACACATTGATCGCTCACGCCTTCCAGTAAGGCTCTTACGTTTTTGTTTTGTTTTTCTGCTGGAGCGATATTCTGTTAAGGGTAAGTATGCAATAAACGATTAACTTACTTTAGGACTGATCATAGAACACCATGCACACACCAAGTCTGACACTGAACTGAGCGCCTGATGTAGATAAAGGCCGTACGCGTCTCCCATAGACTTTACATGGGAACTTTGCCGCCCCGCCACACCCGAACCGCTGCCTCAATCGCAGCAGTTTTCTCTTCGACTGGTACATAGTAAAATCTTTATTTTGATACCTGAACCATATTTTTAAGTTCAGCCGTTCTCTCAAAATACGTCTTACAGTGAAAAACCTTATAGAATGAATATATAGATGGCGCAACTCAATATGTACATTCTAAATATTTTCATTAACAGTGGTCAACGGAATGTTTATTTACATCTTTACATAATGGGAAACGTCTTCCCTACGTGAATAAACTGGATCGAATGAATATTAAATTGTATATATACATCACACAGTCCAACGGCATAACGGAAGCAGGTTTTCGATAGTTTTAGCTGTTCCGATGAGAACTTTGATACCAATGCATCCCAGCGTTGCTTTGCGCAACTGTTGGCTCAGAAAAGAGACTTCGGACTTTGGACTATCTCAGTCCCTCCATGATTCCGCATTCAACAGCGCGTGAGTCAATCGCATGCTTCTCCCATAGACTTTACATGGGAACTTTGCCTCCCCACAACGCCCGAACCGTTGTCCCAATCTCATTTTTCTCTTCGACTGGCGCATCTACAGGGTAAGATATCTCAACCATATCTTTACGTTCAGCCGTTCTCTCAAAATAGGACTCACAGCAAAAAACCTTGTAGAATTAATATATAGATCATTTTGGTAATATGTAGAATTATTTTAACATTATTTTCAACTTTTCTTCACTTTAATTTCCTATTGTACGAGATATCAGAAATAATCAAGAATCCGTTTACTGAAACTTTCTTTGGATTCTTGGAACCAAGTTTGTGAAGTCTATGCAATGAAGAGCCAAGTTGGTGCAGTCTTTAAACCAGGTTTGAAAAGTCTATGCAAGTCTATCTCTGCTCTTTTCCGATAGTAAATCGACCTGTTTTTTAGTTACAGTCATTTGGTAGATCCGTACTTCATCAACAGTCACAATAAATTCCATTTGTCTTCGGTTAAATGATTTTTGAAGTCTACACCGTGTTCTGCGTTCAGCCAAGTGCCTAAGCAAAAAGTGGTGAACATTATGTTTTTTTACTTTTTCCTATTCAAATCTCTGTTTATTACCTTGTGGTTGATACATAGATTTTTAAAGACTTAGTGATTACTCTTTTGGTCGGTGAATTTTCTTTTAAGACCAGAGACATTACTTTTAAAATAGTCATAAAAGTACGTGCCTTCTTTGGATGAATTCGTTTGGTGTTACTTTTCTTGTTAAAAGCAATGCTTGACGATTTTCCCCTCTATTATTAAAAATATTGCTCAGTTTACATTTAGAAATGCTAATTCCATGATTTTCACAGCGTTTTTAATTACAGGATGTGAATGTTTCTCTTCGTAAAGAGCAAAACCATAACCTTCTATGCACAGTTTCTTTACGTTTGCCATTTTCTTAGCAGACAATATTTAACTCCAAGCAGTTGTTTAAAGTGATGGATAAGGATCTAGCATGCTGCTGCCAGTTTTAACTCTTTGATTTTCTGTAATTTCTTATCAAAAACGTTCTAAAAATGGGTGAACATCTGTATTTTAGGAGGTGTACGTACGGTACTGATTGCAGATACGATTTTAGTTTTACTCTGGTAAGCTAGATTTTTTCACAAAATAATGTAGTATTTTGGGCATATATGTGTAAAACGGTAGGTTATCAAATATAGCAAAAAATAATTGTAGTTATTGAATATCACATCCACCAAGATTCACGTTTCCAAGGTTGTTATGTAGAAGGGTAAATCAAAAAGTAAGGTTGTGACGTAGAAGGGTAAATTAAAAAGTAAGGTTGTGACGTAGAAGGGTAAATCAAAAAGTAAGGTTGTGACGTAGAAGGATAAATCAAAAAGTAAGGTTGTGACGTAGAAGGGTAAATCAAAAGTAAGGTTGTTACGTAGAAGGGTAAATCAAGAAGTAAGGTTGTGACGTAGAAGGGTAAATCAAAAAGTAAGGTTGTGACGTAGAAGGGTAAATCAAAAAGTAAGGTTGTGACGTAGAAGGGTAAATCAAAAAGTAAGGTTGTGACGTAGAAGGGTAAATCAAAAAGTAAGGTTGTGACGTAGAAGGGTAAATCAAAAAGTAAGGTTGTGACTTAGAAGGGTAAATCAAAAAGTAAGGTTGTGACGTAGAAGGGTAAATCAAAAAGTAAGGTTGTGACGTAGAAGGGTAAATCAAAAAGTAAGGTTGTGACGTAGAAGGGTAAATCAAAAAGTAAAGTTGTGACGTAGTAGGGTAAATCAAAAAGTAAGGTTGTGACGTAGAAGGGTAAATCAAAAAGTAAGATTGTGACGTAGAAGGGTAAATCAAAAAGTAAGGTTGTGACGTAGAAGGGTAAATCAAAAAGTAAGGTTGTGACGTAGAAGGGTAAATCAAAAAGTAAGGTTGTGACGTAGAAGGGTAAATCAAAAAGTAAGATTGTGACGTAGAAGGGTAAATCAAAAAGTAAGGTTGTGACGTAGAAGGGTAAATCAAAAGTAAGGTTGTGACGTAGAAGGGTAAATCAAAAAGTAAGGTTGTGACGTAGAAGGGTAAATCAAAAAGTAAGGTTGTGACGTAGAAGGGTAAATCAAAAAGTAAGGTTGTGGCGTGCCTGCCTCGCAGGGCGCACATGAGATAGAGGCAGATAGCAGTGAGAACACATGCCAGTGTAGTATAGTGGATAGCACTCAGAGCTCCGAAGACGAGAGTTGTGCCTTCGAATCGAATCCCGCCCCTGGTATAAAAATGATGGAGAAATTTACTTCGTTATAAAGTCAATGTTGTCGTATATTAAAGAAACAAGAAGCATACAATAACAGTTACCTTATTTCTCAACATAGCCCGCCTGTCGTTCAACGCATATTTCATATCTGTCTACATGCTTCTGGGTTATTGCAGAGAAGAATGCTTCGAGTTGTTCCTGCAGCAACGAACGCACCGCTTCCTGTACCTTGACATCACTTTCAAAACGGCGGCCTTGCAAAGCGTTTGTCAGAGGCCAGAAGGCATGAAAGTCGCACGACGCCAGATCGGTGTTGTATGCAGGATGTGGTAACACCTCAACTTCAACTCGGTAATTGTTTGTTGAGTTGCCAATACCGTATGTGGACGAGCGTTGACGTGCAGCAACAGCACTTTTTTTGGATAACATTCCTCGCCGTTTTTGTGCAAATTGCTGTTTTCAATTTGTCTTTCAGCAAGTCACAATATGGCCTGACTCTTAATCGAGTCACCCTGTACTTGATAGTGTTCAACGATGGGTCTTTTTATGCCAAAAAAGAGAATCAGCATTAATTTTTGTACCGAAGGCACAACTTTGAACTTCTTTTAGCATGGGAAGTTTGGATGTTTCCACTCGATGCTTTACCTTTTGCTCTCGCGATCGTAATGATAGACCCATGTTTCGCCCCCAGTGACAATTCTCTCCAGAATACTGGGATATGACCAATACCTCTGCAAAACAATTCTGCCAATTTCCAGGCGCTGATGATTGTGCACATCAGACAACTGCCTTGGCACTCATCTGACATACATTTTATGATATCCGAAATCGTCATGTACTATTGAGAATGCAGAACTATAGTTAATGTTTGCCTTTTGGGCGATCTCAGACATAGTAACCGGCGATCTTCTTTAATAAGAGCATCGATGCGATCCAGATGGTCCTTTGTGTTAGAGACCCCGAGCGAGCTTCATCAAACACATTCGTTCTACCTGGTTCAAACTTCTCTATTCACTTGTACGCATGCTTCTGTCTCCTACACTTGTTCTCCTCGATGTTACACAAGCATCTTACGATGAATTTTAGAGGGTTGCACACGCGCAAGCCATAAAAATCTCACTACGCTTCGCTGCTCGACGATGGAGCATTCCGACAAGAGAGCGGCCATGTTTACGCCCATACAACTGCTAGGTAACTGCGTTTAGAAGATTAGCAATTGCATTCGCCACTTGTCAAGGTCAAGTCCCTCCCCTTCTTCAATCTGCCGCAGGTCTGCTTGCCTACGTAACGATAGCATTGACCTTACTTTTTGATTCGCCCTCGTATATCTCAAACTAAACAGTTTTTCAGCGTTTTTATTTTTATGCAAATTTGGCATTTCTCTGTTAGATTTTTCCTACTGAACGCCACATTACTTTCCTAAACTTCCTTGCGCATTTGGCAATTGAGTCAAATGTAAATAAAATAAACTATGTCGAGTGCAAACGGTGTGGAGAAAGTGGAATACAGTGTAAAAAAATAAATAATGCGAATTCAAGAAAAATTCCTGAAAATAGCGTGCAACAAAGTTGCCGGTAGATGTTCTCCTCAGGAAATTTCCGGATTTAAAAATCTTCGTTTCTTCTAATTTCAGTATTGTAACAGATTCTCCGCAGTCAGTAAATGAGTTTATTTCAGAACCGTCAGTTTCGGGGTTTTCCGTATTTACACCGTAATGTCGCATAATCGAGGATATTGTCATTTTCAGCCCTTTCAACAGAGATTCTTTTTTCTCTCTTTACCCCTGGTAGGATTGAATCAGAGGTCTGGCTCAACAGAAGCCACGCGTGCTACTGTTGAGCCAGAAAGACACCCAAATGCCGCCCCGGTGGCGCAGTGGTCTAAGGCGCTGGCCTCTGATCATTCGTCCGTAAGGGGTTCGGGTTCGAATCCCGGTCAGGCATGGATGTTGTGTTTGTCTTACGGCACTGGCTCTCTCCCTTCCCTGGAACCAGTGACCCTAAATTAGGGACGGGCGACTGCTTATAGCCCATTGAGTTACTCACGGTGGTCGTTAAACCTCCAATCAAAAAAAAAAAAAAAAAAAAAGACACCCAAATCGCAGGCACGTACAAGGTAGAACTCTAGTTGCGCGATGAAGAAATGTTTTTTATTATTATTGAGGGTGAATTAATCATTTAATTTTCTGTTGGAGCTTGTTGTTCTTCTGAATAGTTTTCCAATGAGTTTTGAGTACTTATTAGAAAATATATATTTTTTTCATCGTGATTTTTCGAAGCAAAAGATTGCTTTGGAACTCGGGATTATTCTAAACTGACAACGACTTTTAATTATATTTAAGAAAAAGCTGAAATGTATGGTATTATTATAGTGGTAGAATTAAAACAAGGCAATATGCACCGAGAAGCTATTACCTTATGACCACCACCAGCCTAGAGGAATCAGCGCGCCTGGAGACCGAACGGTGGCGCAGGTGAAGTTCACAGAGCAGTATACATACAACCAGAGGACCGGCTTTCGGTTAGTAGAGTATTCGGCGTCAGAATGAGAAAAGCTGTCGATTTATCGGAGTTTGGTAAAGGACAAATTGGGATGGCACGGCTCCTCGGGACTACGATCTCGGAAACGGCACGGCTTGTGGGTTGTTCACGTGCCGCTGTAGTGAATACGTATCAAAAGTGGTGCAAGATGGCCAAACGACGAACCGTCGTCCAACTGTGTGTCGTCGGCAGCTCATTAATACCAGAGGGGAGCGGAGACTGCCGCGCATTGTTGAGCCACAGTGCGACAAATCACCCGCAGCTACAACAGTGGTGATCAGGGTAATGTGTCCCAGCACACAGTTCATCGCAGCCTTCTGCGCATGGGCCTGCGTAGCCGAAGACCCCCATGCTCACTACAAGTCATCTCCAACAACGCATGAAATGGGCCAAAGGTAATCGAGATTGGACCGTGGATGATTGGAAGAAAGTGGCCTGGTCTGACGAATCAAGATTCCTGGTGCATTACGTAGGTGGCTTAGCGCTTATACGAGGATTACCAACGGAGGCTATGGCACCTGGATGCACTGTTGGACGGAAACAGGACGGCGGCGGCGGTGTTATGCTGTGGGCGATGTTTTCTTTGGGACATTTTAGGCCCCATTATCCCAGTAGCACAATCCCTGACAGCTGTCAGGTATCTGAACATCGTTGCGGACCAAGTTCAACCATTCACGGCAATTGTGTTCACTGCTGGTGATGGCCATTAGCAACAGGATAATGCGCCATGCCACACTATCAAAATCGTCGAAGAGTGGTTCGAGGAACATGCTGGTGACTTTCTGTTAATGCCCTGGCCTCCAAATTAGCTTGACATGAATCTAATCGAACATATGTGGTTCTACTTGGAAAAGCGTGTTCGGCTAAATCACCACCACCAATGTACGGGAACTGGGGAACTTGCTGTTAACATTATGGTACCAGATACCACAGGATACTTATCGCCAACTCATCGAATCGATGCCTTATCGAGTGGCCGCTGTTTTTACGGGATAAAGGTGTCGTACAGCTTATTAGGTAGGTTGTCATAATTTATCATCGGTGTATAAGGAAGCAAGAATGAACCAGTGCTCATTAGAAGAAGTCGCCATAAGCATTCAGACGCGCATCCCACTGCCTGGGGAGACGGCGGATACCGTCCGCAAAGCACTTTGGTTGCTCCTTGAACCATCTTTTCACCGCGGCTATGACGTCTGCATCGGAATGGAATCGTCGTTTCTTCAGAGCTTTTTGTAAGGGGCCCGAACAAATGAAAATCGCATGGTGAGAGATCGGGGCTATAGGCTGGGTGGTGCAGAACCTCCTACCCTTTATGTGCTAATGTATCCTGCACAATGTTCGCAACATGCGGACGAGCATTGTCGTGCAACAGAATCACACCACACGATAGCATGCCCGGTCGCTTATTTTTGATGGCTTTACGCAGCTTGTCGAGTGTGTGGCTTCAGCGGTTGGCATTGGTGTTCACGTGTGGCACTTTAAAGTCCACCAACAAAAGCCCTTCATGGTCAACAAATGCGGTTAGCATAACCTTACCGGCGGAAGCCTGTGACTTTATTTCTTTGTGTTCTGGTGATTCGAGATGTTTCCATTAGATGTTTGCTGGTTTGCTGGACGGTTCGAAGTGGTGGTCCCACGATTCGTCGCCCGCCACTCTGCGCGACAGGAATGCGCCACTCTCCGCCTCGTAATGCAGCAAGTGGTTCAAACTCCAACTCATTCGTTCTTCCTTATGGTGATCGGTCAGCATCCGTGGGATTCATTGTGCGCACACCTTCCGATACTGCAGTGTCTTCTTATCCATTTTTTGAACTGTCCCAAATGACATAGCAAATTCCTCCGCTTGCGAACGTAAGCTCCGACGACGACCCACCTGTATTGCTGCATCAATCTTGGCGATGGCTTCGTCTGTCGCAACAACATGCGCCTCTCCCGGCTGCGGCAGATCTTTCGTTTCCTCGCGTCTTTCCCGAAACATTCGTACCCAGTCCGTTACTGTTGTCTTCGACACACATTTGTCACCATACACCGCCTGCATTCTGCGATGAATGTCGACTGGTCGACATTCTTCCGCTGTTAGGAACTGAATCACCGCTCGCTGATCCACCATGGATGGATTCGGAATCACACGGGCCATGTTGTCAACGATCTGCAGAACAAACCACACAAATGGAGGATAATGAACGTTTGCTCGCTTGTTCATTGGTCTACGCTTATCACGCGAGCTGTGACATTATTATGCTCTACGTGCACTGGTCCACGTGAAGCCGTACGAACGGGTTTCATTTCATCATGGCTCATATTACAGAAAACTTTTTTTTTATTGGAGGTTTAACGACCACCGTGAGCAACTTAATGGGCTATAAGCAGTCGCCCGTCCCTAATTTAGGGTCACTGGTTCCAGGGAAGGGAAAGAGCCAGTGCCGTAAGACAAGCACAACATCCATGCCTCGCCGGGATCCGAACCCGGACCCCTTCCAGACGAATGATCAGAGGCCATCGCTTAGACCACTGCGCCACCGGGGCTGCCAGAAAACTTCAAAATATAAAATTACTTTTGGTAGGTATAATGCTTTTTTCTTAAGGCTGTCTTTGAATGAGTGTAACGGGAATTCTGTCCTATGTCTGTAATGCAAATTCTTTTGTACACATTTTCTCGAAAACTATTACTTTGTAGAGTTTGAAATGTTGAGCACAAATAAAAACGACCCATAGCTAATACGTGTCGCAGTTATTTTTCCGAAAAAATTTTTAGAATGTTTTATAAAATTATATATATCTGACTGGAAAGTATTCCAATTTGGCGCTAGATGGCGACAGAAGTTAGCTTGGCAGTGTTTCTGCCTGGAAGAAGCGAAATCTCTCATTTCTATCTGATTTTTTTAATTATCTAGGCCAAATAGAAATCAAAGAATGGGCACGAAAAGTGAGATTGGAATCTTCTCTTCTATAGATTATCTTAAATTCTACTGTACGTTCATTTTTTGGGGAGAAAATGTGTACATTACCAGAAAACACTTGAATTTGATACAAAAACTACGCCTACCAACTACGCTCCACCCCCCAAATAATGTCATTGGTTAAAACGCAACAGGGCGTATTTTGTCTTTTCAATGTCCAAAGAGAGACCGCTTCCATTCTGAATATGGTAAGATCTTCAGTCATTCGCTGACGCCAACTTCTGGGACAATACCTCATGACGTAAAAGCCACGATCGAGGAGTGATATTTTGCGCCATCTATCGCAGAAGATGAAGCCTAGCACTCATTCAAAGACAGCCTTAAGGGGTCCACACACTGATACATAGACATCACACAATTACCTGTATAATAACTTAAATACCTAGTTTCTTACGGTAACATAACATAGGACAAAATGGAGTAGGAAGGAAGAAACATCCGGTGTCACAATAAAAAATTTCATGCGATATGCTATCCACAATATCCGATCTCGCCACAGCAGTTCAAAACCAGATCCTCCAACAGGCGATTGATGTGATCTCCAAAGTTTCGCGAATGGCAGTAGATTTAGGGATGGAATAAGAAGCTAATTTTTTTATGTCATCCCACATAGGAGTAGCGGACATGAACTTGACTTCTCTGGATAGGACTGTGGCTACTTTACCATTTTTTGTGTCCCTTTTATATTTGTTGACTCTAATTCTAAAACAAACGCTTGGTCATTCCAATGTAGTATCACTTGGAGCCGTCCGGATATTGTAGAGGAATGGCCTAAACACCTGCCTCGTTGCAAAGAGTGGGCGTGTTAATATTTCTCTTAAGCATGGAATATAAAGATGTCGCAGACGTTATGCCGACACCGAAGTTCATCTTTTTTGAGTGCGTTCTTGAGTTGATTGTAGACTTTTGGTATGTAGGGAATTGAGTCCAGGTAGCGTAGCTGCGACGTGGAGTAATTAAGATTACTGGTTCTGTTTTTCTTATATCGCTATGTGCCAGGTTCGGGATGTATCCTGCCTCACTGGTCAATTCAACAGCGCTTTTTAATTCGCATTGACTAGAAGGAACATCAGAGGTATCGGCAAAAGCTCCCTCTCTCTCTCTCACACACACACACAAACAAAAGTCACCGCGTTCAAATTTTTGAAGCGTACTATTACTCAGTTTGCAGTTTGCTGTCTACATTCCTTAAAAAAGCGATATGGTTGATGTGCGAAAGCTTGAAAACCGATTTCCATTCTACGCCAAGAAATTCGGATCGCTAGTACAGTTGTACTATTTTGGGTATAGTTGATGCACAGTTCCTTGTCATTAATTAGTTAATCAACCAGTGTTCTCAGCTTACTCTGACCATATCGAACATATATTGTACAATACTTCCATAAAAACTACGTGAATAAGAGAATCAACAATCAGGATAAAAAGAAACAGCACTTGCAGTTAGACAACCTCTTTTCTCTATTGTACTACTCTCAAGGGAAATTCAAATCGGCATCAGTATATGTAATCCACTTTCAGAATATCAACTCGCTGGCATCAACACAGGTAACAATCATATGACAAAGACATTTATTCGTCGATCATATATATTATAATCATCATCATCGTCGTCAACCATTATCAATTCACTGCGACCTGTAGGTCTTTTCAAGTTTCTTCCACAACTGTCTGTCTTGAGCTAGTCTCCTCCATGCCGTTCCAACATGCTTTAGAATTGCATCCACAAAACTCTCAGGTTGTCTTCTAGGTCTTTTCTGTCCCTTAGCATTCAGTCAAATATCTCCGTTATCCGTCAGTGGTCAGTTCTAGCAATACTAGCTCATAGCCCGTGCCATGCACTTGTGAAAAAGCTGTGACAGAAATTTTTATAACACGAATTGTAGAGTGCATATACACTGAAGTGCCAGAAAAGCTTATACAGACGAGCTGATGCAAAATACATAGCAACGTCAACTATGCGCGTACTCTGTTGCGTCCGCCAGTGTGTATATAAAGCGATAGACATCCTTGCTAGCTGTCAGAGCTGTTTTCGGCATGAGAATGACAAGTAATAACGATTTAAGCTATTTTCAACGCGGTGTCATAGTTGGCGCTCGTGAGATGGGCCACAGTATTTCGGAGGTAGAAACGACATTCGGATTTTCACGGACGACCATTGCAAGGGTGTACGGCGACTACAAGAATTCCGGCAAAACCTCCAACCTACGATACCAGTGTGGCCGTAAAACGACATTGGGTGGATGTGACCATCGTCGGCTGTTAAGAATCGTTTCACGCGATAGGCGTGCAACACTCTCGTAGGTATCATCGGCATTCAATGCTGGAGCCTCAACAAGCATCAGCGTCCGGACTGTGCAACGTACCCTGCACGATATGGGCTTTGGGAGCCGACGCCCAACTCGAGTCCCCTGGATGGGTGCATGACACAGAGCTATGCACCTCGCTTGGACACGGCAACACCGCCACTGGACGCTTGATGACTGGAAACAGGCAGCCTGGTCTGACGAGTCACGTTTCCAACTGTATCGGGCAGATAGAAGGATTCGTGTGTGGCGCAAATCCCATGAAGCCATGGATCCCGCCTGTCAACAGGGAACTGTACCGGCTGGTGTTCCGGAAGTCCGTAATGGTATGTGGTGCGTTCAGCTGGACTTCACTGGGACCCGTGGTACGTCTACAAACGTCTGTGACCGGCCAACGCTATGTGCGCATTCTTTCTGACGAGGTACACCCGTTCATGTCTTGCATTCATGCTGATGGGTTGGGCCTGTTCCAACAAGACAATGCACCTCTACAGAAGGGTCGGGACGTCACATTATGGTTAAAGGAGCAGTCATCTGAGTTTGGGGTGTTGCCATTCCTACCCAAGTCCCCAGATCTGAACGTGATAGAACACATTTGAGATGCCATGCAACGCGCTATCAAACACAGGAATCCGAGACCTCGGAATACACCCGAATTGTGGAACTCTCTGCAGGAAGTATGGTGTGCATTGCCTACAGCATATTTTCAGAAGCTAGTGGAGTCCATGCCCTGTCGTATGTCTGCAGTCCCGCGCTCCCGTGGGGGACCTACCAAGTATTAGACTGGTGTACCAGTTTTTCTGGCACTTCAGTGTACATTACTATAATAAACGGTTGAATTATTAATGGGCCGTCTATAAGATAGGTCACCACCAACAACATTTTTGTAATGCAGAACTACCGATAATGTTTAACGGGCCACAGCTATATTCAGCCACTTGGGCTTCATCAAATTGAACTGCCTCATCTTGAATAACTTGACCAAGATATTCTTGTTCAATTGCCTCTCGCTGGAGATGATTTGCTTGTGAGTGAGCATTTGCAGCACGTCGAGCCTGAAGTTCTTCTGGAGTTTCTTGCTGCCGGTAAATTGCATTTGAGAGAGCAGCTGCATTACGTAGAATTTGTAGTTGTTCAGGAGTTTCTTGCTGTCGGCGTTTAGCATGCCCTAGAGGATCAGTGATATATCGGGCCTGTGTTTCTTCAGAAGTTTCATTTCGTCTGCGATTAGCTCTACCTTCGTTCAAGTTATGCAAAGTATTAGAAAATTGGTTTGCACGCCATCGCCGTTGTCGTTCTCTGTTTAAGCGACGTTTTCTTTTAGCTGTATTTTCTTCCATCTTGTACTACAAAGAAACAATTCCACGGAACCAATAATTTTTTAAATTGCCATCACAGTGAATCAAAACTACGCCTGCAGTTCCTTTCTTACAATTTTGCTTGTTCATCTTTTATGAAATAAAACAACGCTGATTCTGTGACGTACCTGCCCCGCAGGACGCACACGACATAAAGGCAGATAGCAGCGATAACGAACGTCTGCGTAGCTCAGTTGATACAGCCACTTGTTCCGGAATAAGTGAACTCGGGTTCGATTCCCGGCGTGGACCAAAATGACGGCAAAATTTACTTCCTTATAATGGCGCCCGAACTTCCCGGATGACCCGGCCGATCAAGATCTCCCAATGGTGTGATGTTCTTTCCACATGGCGAGATAAGAAAAATAAGAGAATCCCTTCTTCAGCGCTTCAAAAAATAAATGTGTGCGACGTTGCATTCCACACACCAGATTAACTGGGAGTTCTCAAGTGCACGTTCTACAGCGAACGACTGCCTGCAACAATTCATGGTCACGGCTGACCCGTGGGCCATGCCCCCGGCCCTCTTTCGGGGGGGGGGGAGGTATGACGTGCCTGCCCAGCAGGACGCACACGACATCAAACGTCTGCATAGCTCATTTGGTAGAGCGACTTGTTCCGGAATAAGTGGTCTAGGGTTCGATTCCCGGCGTGGACCAAAAATGACGGAGAAATTTACTTCGTTGTAATTCCTTTTTATGAAATAAAATAACGCTGATTCGTTTTTATGAATTCCTTTTTTTTTAAATAAAACAGCGCTGGCTCCTTTTTATGAATTCCTTTTCATGAAGTAAAATAACGCTGATTCCTTTTTATGAAATTATTCTGCAATTTTATTCCTTTTTATAAAATTACTCTGCAGTGCAAAGAAAATTAAAGAAAACACGATATAACACCTACGCAACAGAACAAACGTCGCAGACAGTTGTACGAGTGCGTGTGTGTTGCCACAGATGAATTCGTTTGTCTTACTAATTTTATTTTACTAACTTTATCTACTTTGATTTTACGTATCGAGCGACTTCGGCCACCGGATAAAAGTAGATGACGCTGCAAGCGTTAGGGACAGACGTAGCCTTTTCTATAGGTTTTTTATCCGAACTATTGCCATTTCAGGGACTTTAGTCTGCTCATGATGTCTTCCACTCTTGTCGTTTTCCTTATTCACGAGTTCTTCTTCTTATCTTTCCCGGTTGCACCAAGCATGCACCTCTCCGTGCTTCTTCAGTAATTTGCAGCCTCTGGATGCCTTTTTTAGTTAAGGTCCGTGTCTCTAATTCGTAATTAAAAACTAGGAAAATGCATTGATTAAACACTTTTCTTTTAATAAATAATGGTAAATTGCTCTTGATAATTGTGCTGTTATTTCTAATTGCTCGACAACGACGTTTTATACGCCGATTAATTTCTCCTCATCAACGTGGTCTTCACTCGGTATCTGTTGCCCAAGATACATGTAGGTATATCGGTTACCTCTAGATTTCCCCTCTAAATCTATAAATCTTCATGCTTTGCAAACACATTGTGCATCAATTTTGTTTTGTGGAAGTTCATTTTGAAATCCACTTCTTTACACTTGTCAGCAAGTTTCTGGATCATACCCTGGAGCTCTGAAGGGGCACTTGAAAAAAAAATGAATATGTCGTCAGCAAAACAAAGATGAGTTAAATTATCTCCATTAACCTTTATCCCCTTGCCTTTCCAGTTCAATGATTCAAAGACTTTCTGCCGCATATGTGTATAAGTCAGACTCTTTCGCAATCTACTCACAATCTCTTTACATCTCCACAAAACTCCACACACACTCTTATTCAATGTCGTTACTTTATGTTGCATTGACTCACTGTCAGTGTTGCCAAATTGTAAAAGCCCTTCGGGGAAGGAATTTTCCGTTCAGTTAGAAAACGTTTAACCATGAAGTAACGAAATTTAGATAAGAAAACAGAAACTGAAATAGAGGTGCCAAACTTTAAAATACATAAACCACAACAAAGTCTTAGGGTATTCCATCATTTTTAGTCCCCCATCTCTCGTACGTTAGATCCTACCGGGGAGAAGAAGAGAAACCAGGAAACGCACGCAAAAAAAGTTTAAATGTAGTTACCACTCTCCCTTTGATATAAAAATAATTTTTCTGATCCGATTTCTTTAAGTGGAAATATCATGCATAGACCCGGACAGAGAGACAGACAAAGCCAGAACACAATTTCATTTCCTTTGCAATGGGTGCTAAAAATAAACGGCATAAATGAACTTATTCGACCGTAAACAAAATCAATGCGTCGAATCAATAGCAAGAATCTCTTAGCCATTTATTTATGAATCTAATCCTTATTTAGTTTGACCCCGAAATTGTTTGGGCAACAAAACGCTTTAGGGCATCGCTTTCCTGTAAATTTTCAGAGTGCATATAAAAATGATCCAGGCTTAGTGAGCGAGTGACTGCATAAAAAGAAAATTTAATGGGGTCGTCGCTTTGCAAAACATTTTACAAATACCTTGTCACATAGCGAGTAGTCAGAGCTGAGGGAATTAGGAGTTTAGCGGAGCAGCAATGTATACATCCGCTTAGGCAGACCAACTGCTTCCTTTTCCTCGACAAAGGTAATTGCACCAAATCCTTTGCAGGTACGAAGTTCTTTATGTCGCCACGCAAAACGTCGTTTAGGCACATTCTTATCCCCCTCCCCCCATTTCTTCCCCACTTTCTCTCTTTTTCCCCTCTTTCGGCATCCCTCTGAAAAACACCTGATGTCCCCCTTTTCACGAATCTCATTGCCCATCAAACAAAGCATAGCACACCGCATGCTATTGTTCAGTAAGCGAAGTTGTTCAATAGGAAAGTCCGTCTTTCACTTTTGTGGCCTAACCATGAAGGAAAACATTGTTCCGGAGGGACACTTTCACCTTTTCCTCGCTCGCCTGTTCGGCAGCTTCGCTCCCTCGGGAAAATTCCTGCAGATATGATGGCTGAGGTGGGCAGTGTCTGCCTGTTGCAGCATCGAAAAAGTGAGAGGTTATTGGACCCATTTTCTTAGATGAGCAAAGGCCACAAAAGTGTCATTTAAACAAGCCTTTTGTGTGGGAGAATTTAGTGGGCACCTCATAAGTGCAGAGGTGGATAATACCCCGAGGTTTCTCAAAATGCTGTTGACCCTCAGGTATG
This sequence comes from Macrothele yani, assembly GCA_039090855.1. NCBI lineage: Eukaryota > Metazoa > Arthropoda > Arachnida > Araneae > Macrothelidae > Macrothele > Macrothele yani. The sequence goes on from CM077029.1 coordinate 63,299,540, forward strand.
GGTGGTGCACAAATTACTCGCATCTGATTGTTCACAACCAAGAGAAAAAGTGTTGCACTTTTCGTAGAACTGAAAGCAGATTTTATTTTATTTGCTGATACGCATGTCTCCTTTGCTGATACGCATGTCTTCCACGTGAATAATAGAATTATTTCATGTTTCCCGAGGCATTGCGGTAGTTCTAAGGGGAATTCTACTCCCATTCTCGCTCAATCAACTTTTTTGTACTACCTCCCCATGAATTTCTAAGGTTAGAAAGACTTGTAGTCAAAGAGAAGAGATAAAATGGTGGCGTGGGCTGAACGTACAGTGGGAAGTCCTAGAGTGAGCGGCAGAGAACATTTAAGGAGACAGGGGCCCCGGGGACTGGACAGTATTTTGGGGCCCCGGTAGTAGTGGCACATCTACGATTTCATTATGGGTGGATGCAGAGCCTGATTTACGCAAGGGCACATAGGGCCCATGCCCAGGGCCCCCATAGACTGCCCCCCTCCAATTTAAGCAGTAACATTTAATTTTTATTATTATGGGCAGCAAAATGGCGATGGCAGTGTGCACCAGTTAATTTTCACCGACCGCAAATATGCATCGATATGTTGCTTCAAAAAAATCGATTAATATCTATTTGAAAGATGGCAATTCGGAAAATCTGGATGGTAATTTTTTTTAACATTTATTGCTTCTTGCATTTATTGAAGTAGATAGTACTTGTGTATTAAAGTGGACGTCAAGTAATTTTGCTTCTTTTTTTTTTTTTTTTTTGGTTGGAGGTTTAACGACCACCGTGAGCAACTCAATGGGCTATAAGCAGTCGCCCGTCCCTAATTTAGGGTCACTGGTTCCAGGGAAGGGAGAGAGCCAGTGCCGTAAGACAAACACAACATCCATGCCTCACCGGGATTCGAACCCGGACCCCGTTCGGACGAATGATCAGAGGCCATCGCTTAGACCACTGCGCCACCGGGGCGGCTAATTTTGCTTCCTATACTTCCAATGGAAAAACTTCTGTACTCATTTTCTTCGCAATTAATGCGTTCTCAAGGATGAAAATTTGAACATTGATTAAAATAGCTTCCTTTTATAACTTAGAATACTTAATATTTTCTAAAACATAACCATATTTATGAAATCCAACATTTGTTTGTCTACTGACGTCATCAAAGTACAGGTTGCGCCATCTTTTTTCTGGACAATTAATGCATTCCCAAGGATGAAAATTTGAACATCGATTAAAATGGCTTCATTACACAACTTGGAATACTTAATATTTTCTAAAACATAACCACAAATATATTAAAAATCAATAACTTTTCCTTTCGTGGTGTTGAAACCAGAAAAACGATAGCGCGACCTGTACTTTGATGACGTCAGTAGACAAACAAATGTTGGATTCCATAATTATGGTTGTGTTTTAGAAAATATTAAGTATTCCAAGTTATAAAATGAAGCTATTTTAATCGATGTTCAAATTTTCATCCTTGGGAACGCGTTCATTGTGAAGAAAATGTGTACAGAAGTTTTTTCCATTGGAAGTATAGGAAGGAAAATTACTTGACGTCCACCTTAAGGCTGCACTTCTTGTGCTTTATGCAATTATAACCGCAATTATAGAATAATTGATAGAATATCGCAAAATTACAGAATAATTGCGCGAAGCACCAGCCGTGCTGCCTTAATAAGCAAGTACATCTGTCAATCTACTAAGCGTACAAGTCATGCCGGGGATGCCCCCCCCTCAAGTTGTTTGTGCCCAGGGCCCCACTATATAGTCTTAAGTCGGACTCTGCTCTGGGTGGGTGAATAAAAATGCCGAGGAGAAGACATTCCCAAAATATGATGAGGAACCCATAAAAATAAAAATATCTTCGCCGTATTGAAGTGTGTATCCCATGATTCATGGACGAATCGCTGGTAGGAAGAAAATGTAAAAATGCAGGGTTGCAAAATGAATACCAGTTCAGTTCTGCATTATCCCTCCTTATTGGGTTCAGCTTGTTGAAATTATATCAAAGTAGTGGACAAAATAATATGATCCAAATATCATGATACAAATGAATTCCTAATGTATGAAAATTTCCCCCAGTTACAGATGTGTACAGAACATCTGTAATGCTTTCAAAAGATTTAAGGATGGACTGGGGGCGACTATACATTTTGCGGACTCCTAAAATCAGAGAAAGAAATATAAAAATGTTTTCACAAGGCAGTTTCTTATAGTTTCACTGTGCTATCAACAACAACAACAACAACAAAAAACATGTAGAACCCTGTTAATTCTTCTAGCATACTGCATAATTCTGGGCCCTTGAAAATGTGGGGCCCGGGACTGCAGCCCCCAATGGGCTCTGCTGAGCGGACACTAGTAGATCCCTCCGATAAATAGCGTGCCAACCGGAGGTGTTCAAAACATGCTAACGGTCACAGAGAAACACGATAAAATAATACTCACTTCAAAAATGTAAAGTGATGAGTTAACCTAAAGAATTAGATAATTAAAAAACTATTGATGTGATAAATTAAAATTTAAGAAAATTAGAAAAAAAAGTGGTAAAAGTCTGTCGCTGAAAAAATTGTATATTTCAATATTTATTTTGGGAAAGAATTTGGCAATTTATAGACTTCAAAAACAAATTGTAGAAGGCTGTCAGTGAAAATTTATAAAATGAATAAGAACAATTCCTCAGTTCCAACATATACTGTAAGACGTATTCAGAATAACAAGGATAACATGGAACATTATTTAGGTGAGAAAAAATATATATTAATACAGATGTTAAAATACGTTGTGAAAACACAATTTTGTCTACGACGGTCATCGAATCCGTGTCCCCTCACTCCGGAGTAAGTCGCTCTCCCAACTAAGCTACGCAGACAGAATGTCTCGCTGCAGATTTCTCGTCTTGACACATGTTTTCACCTCTGTAGTATAGATCACAACATATAAATGTGAAAAACATATAAACGAAATTTCAAAATATTAAATACTATTACAAAATTTATGCTATGAAGGAGTATAAGATGTTTCTTAATAATGATTTATTTAAAGTCAAATCGGTGGCAAAAGACACAAAAAGCGTTACAAATTATAATATATCTTATCGCATTACAAAAATCATAAAGCTCATGAAAATCAAGCTTCTCTTTTGACAAGTTCACATATCAATAAAAATCCTGATTCTAGATTAAGTGAAATCCTCACAACTAGGAATCTGAGACCTGTGCTTCAGAATGGAATTCTGGAATCAACAGTTTTTCTTTCTATGGATCCTGAGTGCATCCATTTGGAATCAGGAAGCTGAATATTGAGGATGCATTTAGGATTCTCTTCTAGTACGCAACGAAATAGTGGAGCCACAACTATACGTCCCAGAGATTTATCAATTTTCAATAACGCATATACTATTTGTGAGTTATGAAATGCGAAGCTAATTTTTCATCCAAACTGAAAGTAAACAAGATATCCTTCTGTGATGGAATCAAAGTTCAACTATATACACTATATTGACAAAAGTCACCGGACACCTATTATAGAAGAAAAACACCACATAGCATTTATTGACATACATTAGCACGGTGTCGGTCCATCTTTGGCCTTAATACATGCACTGACCCTTCGAGACATGCTTTCGACAAGGTTTTGAAACACAGCAATAGGTGTGCGCTTCCGTTCAGTATATAATGCTGCCGCTAACTGTTGCTTAGTAGTAGGCCTTGGTTACAAACTTCTTATGCGGAGGTCTAATTCATCCCATTGATGCTCTATGGGATTAAGATCATGGCTCTGTACTGACCAGTCCACACCCGATAAGCAATTATCGTCAAACCAAGCCGTAACAGTTCAGTTCTTGCTTTATGGCTCGATGCATTATCCTGCTGGAACCAACAAGGCTCGGTTCCATAATATTGCCACAGAGTTGGTAGGGCATAATTGTCTAGAATATCGAGGTAGATGTGCTGGTTAACATGGTTTTCCACGATAACCAATGAGGCAAAACCATAACACATAAAACACCCTCACACGAGTACACTGACAGCTCCAAACTTGACCGTAGGAACAGTACACTGTGGTAAATAGCGTTCTCCTGGCTGCCTCCACACCCACACACGACCATCAGACTGATGGATCGTGTATCTGGATTTATCAGTCCATATGACCCGTTTCCATTGATCTACGGTCCACGATAAATGTTCTTTACACCATGCTAAACGGCGAGTAGGATTCCGAGTAGAGATCAAGGACTTATGAGCAGCCGCACGACCACGGTAACCAATGGAATGAAGTTCTGGGCAAATGGTGCGTGTACATACGGAGGTTTCAGCATTTTTACTCACCTGTACGCTGAGGTCTTGTGCAGTACTCCGTCGATTAGCTATAATGACTCTCCTGAGTGTTCGACGTCCTTTACCACTGATTTTCCTTGGTATGCCGGTATGTTTTGCTGCTTCAGGTACGCCATGTGTCTTTCACTTATTAAGTACATGCAAAACAGTTGACTTGGGTATGTTTAAACGCCTCTTGGTTTCTCTTATGGACACCAAACTAATATAACACCCAACAATATTTCCTTTCTCAAAGTCAGTTCTCTCCCGCCGCGATATTTTCACTCAGCCTCACAGTGCGATATGATCGCGGTCAGCTGCAAGCTTGTTTTTGTATCGTTTGCAGTTGTACGGCGCATCTTAACAGCGCAGCAGATCCGTTCATTTGCTTTTGAAGGGGTGTCCGGTGACTTTTGTCAATATAGTGTATATACCCGATGTGTCATAGCTATCCGACATGCCATGTATCCCTAATGCCAATCCGATGTGCCATCGATCCAATAAGATGCCGGAAGCAGTTGTGAGGTATGGCCAACCAAGCTGTGTGTAATGCGGCTTTCAATGCAGGTATGGAGATGATTGGTGTATCCAGACACCTGATATGCTGTTCCATCCATAGTGTCCTGCATCCAGGAAGCTCGGAGGCCAATCGATATACTGGAAATCTGAACTGTGTTCCTCAAACCATTCCTGCACAACATTGGACCTGTGTTCCTCAAACCATTTCTGCACAACATTGGACCTGTGTTCCTCAAACCATTCCTGCACAACATTGGAACTGTGTTCCTCAAATCATTTCTGCACAACATTGGAACTGTGTTCCTCAAACCATTCCTGCACAACATTGGAACTGTGTTCCTCAAACCATTCCTGAACAACATTGGAACTGTGTTCCTCAAACAATACCTGCACAACATTGGAACTGTGTTCCTCAAACCATTCCTGCACAACATTGGACCTGTGTTCCTCAAATCATTCCTGCACAGCACTGGACCTGTGGTTCGGCGCATTGTCATCTTGGAAGACACAGTCAACATTCGGGAAAAAGTGCAACATTGCTGAATGTACAGAGTCGGAAAGCAATTCACGATAGTGAGCAGCAGTCATACATTGTTCCACATGCACCAGGAATCCAAGTTCCTGCCAGGATAAACATGCTCCACACCATACAACCTCCTCCACCTGCTTGCACTGTGGAGACCATGCAGGATGGATAGAGTGCCTCATGTTGTTTACCCCAAATAGTCCACAGATAGTCCACAGAGTGGAGTAAAAACACAACTCATCAGACCAGCTCACTTTCTTCCAGTCATTCGACGTACAACTTGCATGATCTTTACACCAGGCGAATCTTCTTCGTCCATGAAACGTGATTAGGAGAGGATGTCTTCGGGGTCGTTTGCTGTTAAAAACCCATACGTGCGAGCGTGTGACGCATGGGCATGACAGATACTGTTCCGGGTTGACCTCTGTTGTATTGGGTAGTCAACCGTTGAACAGTGATGCGCCTGTTGACCTGTACGAGTCTTCGAACCCAGTGCTCACCTATCACCCCAACGTTTCGCTCTCCTGTGCAGTTTTGCCTCCGGGTTGTTATTTGACCATTTTCACACCATCCCTGATGCACTTCAACGACGGTGGCTCGCGAACAACCCACCAGTTCAGCCGATTTAGAAATCCAGGAACATCGCTCTCCGAGCTCCCTCAATCTGTCCGTTCTCAGAGTCCGATGAATCTCTCCTTTTAACTCATCACGCTCTAAATTTCACTACCTACTGATCCACTCACATCCTATATATGCCACATAGCTCGACTAATCGCGCCCTCTCAGAAATCACGTGGTCAACGGGCCGCATCTACGTTTGATAGGGGTGGTCATAATTCAGTGATCACTCGCTGTATGTGGATCCAAAGGCAGAAAGCCAAATGCAACTTTCTTCCAGCAGGTGATTGGTTGCTATCCTGTAACCCAGGACAGCAGCTAATCTATCTAGACCGCCCCGATGGCGTTGTGGTCAAAGCGATGGCTTCTGATCATTCCTCCGAGAAGGGTCTGTGTTCGAACCCCGGTGAGGCATGGATGTTGTGTTTGTCTTACGGCACTAGATCTCTCCCTTCCCTGGAACCAGTGGCCCTCAATCAGGGACGGCCGACTGCTTATAGCCCATTGAGTTGTTCCTGGTGGTCGCTGAACATCCAATAAAAAAAAACTTACTGGGCAATTTCCTCAAAGAGTTTTCCGCAGTTCTCCCAATTTTGTTTTCCGTAACTCTGACGCCTTACAGCCAACATGCTTAATTTCAAAATAAACAGCACCCGTCCATTCAAAAACACTTAGGTCAATTGGGGTGGTGTTACAAGATTCAACTAATTCAGGCTTGTTAAGGAAAGAAAACATTCGTTCATGGATTTCAAAAACTTGACATCGTTCTGTAAACTCTGTTATGAGTGTCCGATGAACTTCCGTAATTTGTCTGGCGTCAACAGGAAAGTGAGTTGAGTTGCATTTACATTGTGAAAATAATTATAGGTCTCTGTGGGGATATCATGATAAAACACATTCAGTTTTGCCATAAATCCTTTCCAGTATTCATAAAGATGGGAAAACTACTTGTATTTTTGTCTTAATCGCAAATTCAGGTCCTTAAGGTGTGCTGTTGCATCGTCCCGGAAGAATGTGAAGTGGAGAGCACGCCACTTCTCGCAAGGTCGCCCCCCTCCCCCCCTTCCCACCTCGCATTCAGCAGCGAAACGGTTAAAGAACCTATTTTATATGTAAAATAGGTTTGCTTTAAATAAAAAAACATGATGCAAAATATTTTAATTATTAATATTTACCATAGCTTAATTTCTTTTTACTCTGGTAGGCTCTGTGCCTGAAACTACTTGCACGTGCCATTAAAAATTTCTCCTCAAAGCACACGTCGTAGGTTGCCGACCTCTGGGCTAGATGCTGTTTTTGAACGGTTTTTTTTTCTTTTCGTTATGTTTAGTGCGTTCAATAACACTATTTTTAAATAACCTAATAAATACCAACTCTGATGAAGCAATAAAGGAAAGGAACTGTAATTAAACACAAATTTTAATATGGGTCTGAAATGCGCTTGAGGATTCAATACTGAGAAGGAATAACCCAAGTATTTGCATTAAAGACATTAAGTATGAATTCTATAGATTATAGGTCTACACGGGCAGGGCTTTTTTCCCAGACACTTACGGCCGAGCCGGGCCAGGTCAAATCGACCCATTCTTTTTTATCGCCATGGCAAAGAAAAAAAGTCTTGTTTCCTGATTTCCTTGCCTGTTTAACTGTTTTTCTGGCTTTACTTACTTCCATGACATAGCCCATGGCGCAATCACAGAGGCAAGGGGAGGCACTCACTCACAGTGTTTTTGCCATCTGTAGGTATTAAGGTGGTAAAACTACTTTGGGTTTTGTTGACAACAAGAAGGTTTGGCACCGTATATGTGTGTTGTGTGGAGTGGTCGACTGGGGAGTGTCAACAGTGGGGTGGGGTATGTGTGTTGGTTGGAGCGAATGGGACGACATCGATTGCTTCTGCTATCCCTAATCCGTACAAGGATTGACTTTTGTAGTGTTACCGCTTGCTAGTTAGGAGAAAAGGAGATTTTGAACTCTCTTAGTCTTTCTCTCTCTCTCTCTCTCTCTCTCTCTCTCTCTCTCTCTCTCTTTAAAGGTTGTATTCTCCCATAATTGCCGAAGTTTAGTTAATATTTTTAGGCTTACATTCAATTAAATATTTTCAATAACTTCTTATTTCATTATTTGATTTTCACAATATAATAAAATAAAATAGAAAGACAAAATAATACAAAATGCACATCAAGGGCAGGGCCAGAACTAAATAATAGCGGCAACTGACGTATCATCCAGGGCTGAGTGTCTAATGTCTGAAACAGGCTGAGCCTCAAACGCATAGGCTTGAGCCCAGCCGGGCCGAGTGCTTAATATCTGAAACTGGACGGGCCAGATCAGGCCTTAAACTCAAAGGCTTGAGCCGGGCAGGGTTACCCAAGTAAGGACCCTGCAGAACTGTGCTATAGATCTACGATACTGCGTAATTTCTGATCAAAGTGATTTTAGTTGAAACACTTAAATTTTCGTAATGACCTTTGCTTATGAATTAATACTTACAGTCAAGATTAGGTTTTGAAATTAAGAAATCTAGTACAGGAAATGCTATACTAAAACATGTTACCCTGCGGAATATTATCTTTCTAAATACCAAGTCAGATCTTTAAATCGTGTATAATATTACGTACGCGTATCGTCATAAGACATTCTCACACCATCCCCAGTGCTGGATGAAGGTTTCTGCCTGTCTCTTTCACAACTCTCTCTCTCTCTCACTCTCTCTCTAGCAATTCTCTTCTATATCGCTCCGATATCCGATATACTTTCGAAATCCATTCACTCATCTCCCACGTGATTTTCTTCTGGGTCTTTTCCCATCTCTTGGTGTATAGTCTAGAAACTGAGATGTCCAACGGTGGTCAGCTGTTCCAGCAATACGTCCAGCCCATTGCCACTGGAGGGTCTTGGTACTTCTTTTTGACCAAAGTTGGAGATCAATAGCATGGCGTAAACATAGCTGACTTCTAAGCAGCAATGAATCTCCCATACTCTACTTAAAGTAGTGTGTGGTGGTCTCTTAAGTGTTGAGTGAACTAACTTGGTGGGGAAACACGCCTAAGAAAATGAACTAGGAGATTTACATTGCAAGCGTATTTTGCGACGAGAGGTAGGAGATTTCCAACGAAGGAAAGATCACAAAAAAATTGAATTGCAAATCGCTGGATCAAAACTAATTTGCTGGATCAAAACTCAAACCAAATTTTGAATGCAACACATTTGAACACGGCGAAGCCTAAAAGTGGGATAATGTTTAGCAATACCCCACGAAGTACGTTTCACTTACTGTAGGGCTGGGAGTGCGGGAACTGAGGGTGACCGCGTATGTGACGAAGAAAAAGAGCAAAAACAACAAAAATGGATAAAGGAGTTACACCATTATAACTACCCTCGCTTCTCTGCTAGTATTACTTTACGTAAGATTTAGTCAACCTTAGAATTCTACGAGAGCCATCACATATGAATTCTTTTGGCTTGTTGGCTTTCTTTTGTAATGCGATTCCGCTAGTTCCTCATTTTCGGATATGTACAGTATCTGAGAAACCAATCAACAGTACACGACATACTGTATATATAGGACCAGTCTTTAATAATACTCAAAGTTTTATTTTTTAATTTAGCAAACAATTTAACTGACAATTCAATTCCGCTTTGCTGTTTATCATTCCCTCAGCAAATTGAGTAAATTAAACTTCCTACTGTCCCCGTGGTGCCGTTAATTTCTTAAGTTCCTAACCCACGTTCCCAAAAGTGAAAGCTAGCTAGCTATCTCTGCCCCTGCATAGAATACCACGTTTGCGTTCCTGTTTGTTCAGACCCTACCGGCAGGCAGTCTTTCTTCCTGCGAATGCTCCACCTGTCAACATAAAACTTACTGCGCTCTCCTGTCCTCGACCTACGAACCCAAGTTGAAAACGCCTACAGATAAATAAATACACCCAACTTATTGTCACAAACGCTTATACACTGCCGGACAATTGCTAAGGACGGATGACAATAGCAACGATAGCAACCATAAAATGAAAGGCAGCGAAATGTGGAAATTAGCATAAGTGCGGGATACAGTAAGACGTGTTGAGCGCATGCAAATTTTGGATTGCCGAACTTGTTCGTGACGTCATAGCGCTGATAAGAGATATAAAGGATCTGACGCGTATTGACCGTTGCTGTTCAAACATAAAGTTGAAAGGGAAAGAATCAATTAACGAACTTGCAATTTTCAGTATGTCTTCCCGACGTCACCTAGATGATTTTACGCGTGGCCGTATTATTGGCAAGATTGAAGAAGGGCGAAAATTAACAGATGTTGCCAGGGAGTTCGACGTCAGCCACAGTGTTGTTTCAAGGCTTTGGAAATCATTTCAAACAAATGGAGAGTGTAGCAAACGTCACGGGCGAGGTCGTGTTCGCAGTACGACACCTGCAGAAGATCGGTACATAGTGCTATCAACAAAAAGACACCGGCGCAGCACAGCTAGTGAGGTAGCAAATCAGTTTATGGCTGCTACTGGCAAACGGATCTCCCGAAAAACTGTCGCCAGACGTTTGCATGAAGGAGGACTATACGCCCGCCGTCCTGTTGTGTGCATCCCATTGTCCAGACGTCACCGTACCGCCCGTTTGCAATGGTGCCATCAACATCGCAATTGGACTGATAACGACTGGTCTGCTGTCCTCTTCTCAGATGAGAGTAGATACAGTCGATCGTCAGATTGTCGACGACAACTGATATGGCGTGACAGTGGTACTGCATATTGTCCAGCAAACATACAGGAAAGGGACCGATATCCGACATGTAGTGTCATGGTATGGGCTGGCATCATGATCAATGGCCGTACGTCCCTCTATGTGCTTCCAACTGGGACTATGACTGGCCAACGATACATTAATGATGTTCTGCTACCTCATGTTCGCATGTTCCGTAGTGCTGTCGGTGATAGATTCATTTTCATGGACGACAACGCAACATGTCGTCAAACAGTCGCTGTCCAGGAGTGTCTTGAGAGCGAGGATATTCAACGCCTTGTATGGCCAGCACGTTCTCAAGATCTGAATCCCATTGAAAATGTGTGGGATGCTTTGGGAAGGAGTCTTGCTGGTCGCCAATGCCCTCTAATAAACAAGGACACCCTCATCCGTACACTGACAGAGGAATGGGATAAATTACCCCAACAGCTGCTTGATAATGTTGTGCAAAGCATGACACGACGTGTGGAATCTTGCATCGCCCTCCATGGTGGCCATATCCCGTATTGACATCTTGCACCGGAACGCCTGCGGACGGTAATTGCATTTTTTTCACGTTTACGTATTCTGCACAAAATGGCCTGTTTGTCCCTTGAACACGTTCCAAAGCCATCTGGATTTCAGAGCACAAGAAATTGTCTTTCTTGTAATGTCCTGGCATTCTGATGTTATTTTATTTCACTTGGCATCCAACCACACTTACTTTTTTATGCGCTATTAAGCCGTTTATGATCCGTTCTTAGCAATTGTCCAGCAGTGTATGTTCCAACGGCTTCTTTGGCGATAACCTAATCTCTTCCTACGGGATTCTTTCAAAGAGTTAATCCGTACGATTCCTAGTGCATCTCCATCTACACACATGAAAATGACAAGCGACGGTGTCAATGCATTAGCGCAACACTTCGGAATAGCACATTAACATGAGTTGCTCGTTTAATAATGCTTCATTCTTTCTAAATGTGGGAGGTCTACTTATACTGGTTATTTACAGGGAGACAGGGAGACTAACCCTTAGCAACACCGTTTCTACTGGCGCCTACTGTCTGTCGCGTTCATGTTTCTCACAGCTTTGAGAAAATAGTGCAGAGAAAGACATAAGCCAATCTGCAGATGCATGAAATATGAATACATACAGAGGCGTAACAAGGGCGGGGCAAGAGGGGAGACCTCCCGGGAGCGCAGCTCTAGAGAGGGAGCAAATATCACCGCTTGAAATCTGATGAAAACTGGAACTGACTCTTTTGCACGAGTTTCTGCTCTAGTTTTTTTTTTTTTTTTCCGAGCCATGCTATATCACTTGTCCATTTACAGAATTTGTTTTCAATACGTTTCGCCATTTGCGGTAGCACTGATAGCTTAATATTCGCATTCCTTCCTCAAAATGTTCAAGGGATGTTCGTTGCTAACATTTAGAAATGAAAGCGCAGTTGTGCGTATGTGTTGAGATAACGATGCTTTTCACATTGTTGAAGATTCACTGGGGCGTATTCGATTATTACTGCAACAGTGAGCTACGACTGCAAGCTGCAGAAACACACACACACACATATATATATGGGGCGGAATATGTCGTCCCGGGCGCATAAATGCCTAATTACGCCTCTGAATACATATTTACATATTTTGAGCTGAATGGAGATGGAGAATCCTACAACCACCTGATATTTTTTGTTGAGCGATGTGAAATAATCAAGCATCCCAAATGAGATATACCCAAAAATAACTGACATGTTTCTTAGAAATTATTTTAGGAATTTTTAATCGCTCTAATTTTTAGTAACCCAGTTTCCTTGGAACTGAGCTTTTCTCACACGACCTGTGTGCCCATCAGGTCAAAGTATTCTTCTTACAGTTTATTCTCTTTTACGGAGTTCAGCCTTTGAAGTGAATCTTCTATCACAGACGATCTCCTTCACTGGGGTCATTCGTGTCTCATAATTTGCATCATTAAACAAAGAGGCTCTCGGGAGGTCACTAATCAGAAAGGGACGGGTCACATGGGTAGCTTCACATCGGAAACACCCAAACGTGAATAAAGAACAGCAGCGAGGACTAGTAAAAAAAAGTAGTCAAGCTAGTAAATTTGATAAAGACGGCAGTAAATTATTTTCCCTTTGGATACATGTTCGCAACTCTTAAGTTTCTAACGTGAAAACTCCAAAAGCAGTGTATTGTTTTTTGGGGAAAGGGGAACACATTTGCTATCATAAAGGACGGCTTAAATAAATTTAATAAAACCCTAGAGTTATTTAGTAAGTATTAAGCAGATACTCATGGGGAATTAATCTTCTATTTTTATATGGTGAATATGAACGTCCCTGTGTGATGATTGTTTATACAGAAAGTTATTGAGCTTTTATTTTTTAGCGTGCCTTTTGAAAAAAAAACAGAAAAAAAAACATGCTTATAGTTTCATGATGCCCGTCCGCCCATCCATCTATGGATACCATGCCACATGTCTTCACGTACAGTCGTGGCCAAAGGTCCTGCACCTGTAGACCGAAAGTCATTTTTTGATGTTTGAAGTCAACTTATTCAGCGGAATGATAAAGTCGGGAATACATGTTATACATCATTTTAAAGGAAATTTTATGCTGAATTCAAATATTTTTACAGAATGTTATTACCAGTAATAGAAGTGAAGTTACAAACAAAAGTACAGCGTCTAGTCATAAAAGCAAAAAATAGTGGAATTTGTGAAATTAGTGTACAATGCATTTAATGTAAAATTGCTGTACAGTACAATATTGAAACCCGAAGGACATTTGACATAACTTACTAACAAGCAAAATACGCTTTAATGTTTAATGGATAACCACGGTTTCTTAGTAACAAAGTGCACCTTCTTGGCATGGAACTAATGAGCTTCTCTAGTTGTCCATTGGTGATAACACTGTGCCATACGGCCCTTACAGACTCAATTAATGCTGTTTTAGATGTGGATCTTTATTGATGGATCTTTGGCTTCAGTTTCACCCACAGATTCTCTAAGGGATTAAGATCCGGTGACTGTGCAGACCACTGAAGTTTTCTGATAACTTTTCGATTAAACCACTCGTCAACCAACTTTGGACGACGACATGACACGTTATTTTCCTGAAATATAAAATTCCGCAAATCCATGTCTTGTGCAGATGGTAGCAATTTGGACTCCAAAATATCCACATATTTCGATCCATTCAATGTGCCATAAACAGTGTGCAGACGGCCAACACCACTGGCTGAAATACAGGACCATAACATCACCGAATGTGGGGGCTTGATTGTTGGCTGGGTGCAGCATGCCTTATATATTTCACCAGCCCGACGACGTACATAATTACTTCCATTATTAGCGGAAATAGTAACACTTGTTTCATCACTGAAAATAACATTTTTCAATTCATCAACAGTCCAATTCTTGTGTGCCTTGGCCCTAGCAATTCTTTTGAGCCTTTGTTGTTCAGTAAGGAAAGGTTTTCGTGCAGCTTTTCGTGCAGTCAGTCCATTTTCTTGTAGCCTACGACGAACTGTTCGTGCAGATGCAATAATGCCTACTTCATTCTCCCACTCATTTCTTAAATCAGTGGCTGTTTCAAACCTTGATTTTAAGGAACGACGAATCAACATGCAATCATCACGTTCAGTACACAGCCTTGGTCGACCTGTTCTTTTTCTGTTTCCCACACATCCAGTTTCTGCAACCCTATTAATGGTGCGCAAGATAGTGGAATGAGCACAGTCACATTTAACAGCAATTTTTGCACCGTGTTATTACCAATGGACAACTAGAGAAGCTCCTTAGTTCCATGCCAAGAAGGTGCACTTTGTTACTAAGAAACCGTTTTTAGCCAATTAAATATTAAAGCGTATTTTGCTTGTTTGTAAGTTATTTCAAGTGTCTTCCAAGTTTCAATAATGTACTGTACAGTAATTTTACGTTAAACGCATCGTACACTAATTTCACAAATTCCACTATTTTATGCTTTTTATGACTAGACGCTATACATTTGATTGTAATTTCAACTCTAATACCGGTAATAACATTCTGTAAAAATATTTAAATTCAGCATAAAATTTCCTTTAAAATGATGTATAATATGTATTCCCGATTTTACCAATACGCTACATAAGTTGACTTCAACCGTCAAAAATTGACTTTCGGTCTAGTGGTCCAGGACTTTTGGCCACGGTTGTATTTGTCCTATTTGAAAAATTCTTTATTTCACTGGGAGGAATGAACTATGAGAACAAATATCCTAGTTATTCGTCGTTTCCAGATGCATAGTGTTGCCGCTGGAGAGCGTAAATGCATATCCTACTGAATTCAAAATAAATTTTATTCCATTCGAAAAAAAAAATCCCTTAAAAAAATTATTCTTACTTTCCATACCCTAATATGCGAAGATCATTTTAAGCACAATTTCAGCTTTAAATAATGAACAATTTTTCCGCTAGGAGCTTAAATATGTATTCCGTTTTTCTCGATATCTCTGCTTCTAAAGGACCGAAATGAAAAAATTCTTTTTCGTGAGCGATAGTGTTCATAGCGGAAAATATATGCGGAATTTTATTCAAAATAATTTTACCTCAAGGGCAGCGTAATGCGATATTTCTGTTTACAATATATTTATGACTCCCGGGTGGCGCAGTGGTCTAAGCGGTGGACTTAGACCGTTCGGTTATAGAATGTTTTTTTTTTTTTTTTGTTATAGGACTTTAGACCATTCGTTATTTTTTTCTATGGGATGGGCTTAAAAAGGTATAAATATAAAAAAAACCGGTAAAAGAAAGTTTAAAGTGTTAAATACTGTCGTAAGACTTTGAATGCTTCCAAGAAGAAAAAAAAAGGATTAAAAAACACTCGTAATTTTAGATTACCTGATTTATAATACAGGGTATATAAAAGTGAAGTCACAGAATAAGCCGTCTGATGCACAAATTTTTAAATAAAACCCCTCTTTAATATTTAAAAATGATGTTAAAAACACATTAAAAAGGGACGAGATCTTTCGGTGACCGCATCGGTCCCTTCATCAGGTCATACACACTGAGCAACAGAAATGAAAATTTGGGTTACTTAAATACAGAAGTCATAATACAAGTACACTACGCATGTCAAGGAATCAGGTTTACATAGAGAGATTTTATCTGAAAAATCGTGCATCAGACGGCTTATTCTGTGACTTCTTTTTTGATTGAAGGTTTAACTACCACCGTGAGCAACACAATGGGCTATAAGCAGTCGCCCGTTCCTAATTTAGGGCCACTGGTTCCAGGGAAGGGAGAGAGCCAGTGCCGTAAGACAAACACAACATCCATGCCTCCCCGGGATTCGAACCCGGGCCCATCTCGGACGAATGATCAGAGGCCATCGCTCAGACCACTGCACCACGGGGGCTGCGTTCTGTGGCTTCACTTATACGTACGTCGTTTGGGGACGATACCATTTACCGCATGGATGTGGTGGTATGTAATGGAAATGGTACGTTTTAACACATCAGTATTTGTGTGTCTTACATTATAAATCAGAGTAATCTAAAATTACGAGTGTTTTTTAATCCTTTTTTTTTGTTCTTGGAGGCATTCAAAGTTTTACGATAGTATTTAACATTTTAAAATTATCTTTATAAGTTCTTTATATTTATACCTTTTTAAGCCCATCCCATAGGAAAAAAATAACGAATGGTCTAAAGTTCTATAAAAAAAGAAAATTTTCTATAACCGAATGGTCTAAATCCACCTGTTAGACCAATCTAAAATGCCGAATATATGAACACAAATACAATTTAAAGACAAATTCCTCTGCTGCGGCATTATCCAGATTATGCTCGGAATGTAATCACGAGACTCTATGGAACTTCACTACTATACTTTCAGTTCCAACAACACCCTTTGCTACTCTATTCTCTGAAAGCTTTCAGTTCCAACAACACCCTTTGCTACTCTATTTTCTGGGAGCTTTCAGTTCCAACAACACCCTTTGCTACTCTATTTTCTGGGAGCTTTCAGTTCCAACAACAAACACCCTTTGCTACTCTATTCTCTGAAAGCTTTCAGTTCCAACAACACCCTTTGCTACTCTATTCTCGGAAAGCTTTCAGTTCCAACAACACACTTTGCTACTCTATTCTCTGAAAGCTTTCAGTTCCAACAACACCCTTTGCTACTCTATTCTCTGAAAGCTTTCAGTTCCAACAACACACTTTGCTACTCTATTCTCTGAAAGCTTTCAGTTCCAACAACACCCTTTGCTACTCTATTCTCTGAAAGCTTTCAGTTCCAACAACACCCTTTGCTACTCTATTCTCTGAAAGCTTTCAGTTCCAACAACACCCTTTGCTACTCTATTCTCTGAAAGCTTTCAGTTCCAACAACACCCTTTGCTACTCTATTCTCTGAAAGCTTTCAGTTCCAACAACACACTTTGCTACTCTATTCTCTGAAAGCTTTCAGTTCCAACAACACCCTTTGCTACTCCATTCTCTGAAAGCTTTCAGTTCCAACAACACCCTTTGCTACTCTATTCTCTGAAAGCTTTCAGTTCCAACAACACCCTTTGCTACTCTATTCTCTGAAAGCTTTCAGTTCCAACAACAAACACCCTTTGCTACTCTATTCTCTGAAAGCTTTCAGTTCCAACAACACCCTTTGCTACTCTATTTTCTGGGAGCTTTCAGTTCCAACAACACCCTTTGCTACTCTATTCTCTGAAAGCTTTCAGTTCCAACAACACCCTTTGCTACTCTATTCTCTGAAAGCTTTCAGTTCCAACAACACACTTTGCTACTCTATTCTCTGAAAGCTTTCAGTTCCAACAACACCCTTTGCTACTTCATTCTCTGAAAGCTTTCAGTTCCAACAACACCCTTTGCTACTCTATTCTCTGAAAGCTTTCAGTTCCAACAACACCCTTTGCTACTCTATTCTCTGAAAGCTTTCAGTTCCAACAACACCCTTTGCTACTCTATTCTCGGAAAGCTTTCAGTTCCAACAACACACTTTGCTACTCTATTCTCTGAAAGCTTTCAGTTCCAACAACACCCTTTGCTACTCTATTCTCTGAAAGCTTATGGATTTACAAGTATGGACCTAAATACTGCAATGACGACACACCTGTTCACATACCTCTCCCTTGGAAATTTCTTTTAAAACCGGAGCCATCACTAAAGCTGCTCAGAACTTTAAGCGGTGTATTCACTTTAAGTAAATCTGATTCTCTGACATGCGTAGTGCACTTGTATTATGACATCTTCATTCTGTATTTAAGTCACCCAACTTTTCATTTCTCTTCCTCAGTGTGAATGATATGATGAAGGAACTGGAGCGATCACTGAAAGATCTCGTCCCTTTTTAATGTTTTTAATGTGTTTTTAACATCATTTTAAAATATTAAACAGTGGTTTTATCTGAAAAGTCGTTCATTAGACGACTTATTCTGTGACTTCACTTACTTAGCACGAAAACTTCACGACTTTTTGACGTATATATAGAAGTAATTTTCAAGAGCAATATGCCATTATGTCTTAAAAGAAAAGTGTTTGATCAATGCATCCTTTCAGTGCTTACGTATGGTGCAGAGACGTGGACCTTAACTAAAAGAGGCATACAAAGGCTGCAGACAACTCAAAATAGCATGGAGAGGTGCATGCTTGGTGTAACCAGGAGAGATAAGAAGAGGAACTCGTGGATCCGAAAGATGACAAGAGTGGAAGACATCATGATCAGAGTTAAATCATTGAAATGGCAATGGGCTGGACATACTGCCAGAAGGACAGATCATCGATGGACAGCCGAAATTTTAGATTGGATTCCAAGAGACAGGAAAAGACCCAGAAGAAGACCACATGGCAGATGGGTGGATGAAATTCGAAATTATGCAGGAGTAACATGAGGGAGACTGGCACAAGGCAGACCGTTGTGGAAGAAACTTGGGGAGACCTTCGTCCAGCAGTGGATTGATAATGGTTGACAATGATGATGATGTAGAAGCAGACATTTCCGCAGCCACAAGTAGTAGCATTCGTAGTTCAGATGGCAGATTATAAGGAGTTCAGCGATTTCAAACGTGGTATGATAGTCGCCGCGCGGGAGATGTGTCACTCCATCTCGGAAATTACCACGAAACTTGGATTTACTCGGTCAACAATTTCAAGGGTGGACCTGGACCACAGAAACTCTAGGGAAAAAAAAACCAGAGTGCAAGACCGATGTGGTAACCATCTGATGACTCAACCTGCTCCGTCGAAACGCCGAATCTGCAAGGATAAAGTGAACTCGCTCAAAATTGGTTGCCAGGATCCAACTGGTCTTCCATCCGGAGAGGATCAGTCAGGGTCCGGCTAAACTCTGCAGTCCCGCGGAACCACTACTTCCCGTTCCCTTACCATAAGCCCGTTCGTACGACGTGCTAATGGGGCCGGAGTTCTAAATTTTGGCGATTGGCTGGGAGATCCATTCGTCACCGCGAAGCAAAATGTGGACAAACGTCCTTCATTGATGGCTAGGCTAAAAGGTGATCTACCGTATTTTGCCGTG
Organism: Macrothele yani; assembly: GCA_039090855.1. Classification (NCBI taxonomy): domain Eukaryota; kingdom Metazoa; phylum Arthropoda; class Arachnida; order Araneae; family Macrothelidae; genus Macrothele; species Macrothele yani. The sequence goes on from CM077029.1 coordinate 63,318,777, forward strand.
CATAAGACGATATTTTTTTCCAAAAATTTTTGACCAAAAATTGGGGGTCGTCTTATACACGGGGGGTAACCGTTTGGGAGAGCCTTGCGGTTACCGCGGGGAAACTGCCTGTATCTCTTATCCCTTCTCCCCAGTGGCGGCGAAGCCTAAATAATAAATATTTTCTGGAGAAAAGTGTCAATAATTTCAATACTTTTAGCTAAGATTTTTATTTCTATTTTTTTTTTTTATTTGGCGGATGTGCGCTTTTTTGTTGTGATGTGCCTTAGAAAGTTTCTCTAGGTAAGGGGCCGTCCATAAAGTACGTCCGAGATTACAGGGGGAGGGGGGGTTCCTGACAACCGGACCAAATGTGACATGGGGGAGGGGGGAGGTGTAGTAATTCGGGCGACCAGCGGCAAAAACATAGTGAATGGTATGTCATCGTTTTGTTTTCTATTCTTTGAATAGCTAAAAAAATGGTATGAAATATTTCAGATTTCTGATGATATTTAACTAAATCAGAAAATTAATATTAAGCTCTCGTATTTGTACTACCAAATCTATCGTGTTTTGTGGATGCTATGATCTGGAATGTTGAAAACCTTGAATGCGTGCGTTCATTTGCAGATCTTTATTTCAGAATGATAAAGTTCGGGTGGCGTTTGGGAATAAATTAATGCCTAAATAATAAATATTTTCTGGAGAAAGAGTGTAAATATATGGAAGATTCCTTTAAATAATTATGTGTTTTCTTTCTGTTTCTCAACGGAATTCTAAAAGCAGTTGTCAAAAATAAAGGGGTAGCGGGAATTAGGACGTACTTTTTAGGGGGGTGTCAACAATCGGACAAAATATGACATAGGGGAGGGGGGGAGTCTAAAAATAGTAAAAATTCACGGACGTACTTTATGGACGGCCCCTAAGTGGTCAGGTGGTCCTAATCCCTAATAAAGCTCCTTAGGCATTGTTTTTCTTCTGTTTGTTCCGGGAAACGGGAAGGGACGGGGGTGCACTACGATTCGAAATATCGGGCCCGGACAACGATCCTCACTTTCCGCCGCCCCTGCTTCTCCCCACTAAGACTTACAAATCTATTAAGTCATCGGCGCACTGAGTCCCAGATTCCTGAAAGTGTGCATAATTTCGTTGTTTGTATCTTAAAAATATTATCTAATTTCTAAATAATATAAATTTCAAACTTCTTTTTTTTCTATATATTACCACATGTCTATGATATTACCTAATTTCTAAAAATATCAAATGTGTCCTTTTTTGTAATAAAAATATTGATTTGTTAATTTTCGGTTCGAAAAAGTAGGGGTCATCTTATACATGGGGACATCTCATACACGAAAAAATACGGTAATCATATGAAAACAAGCACTGAGGTTCTCGTGAATCTGGGAAAACAGTACTTTATTGTCACGAGACCTCTTACAAAGATAAACTGAGACTGAAAAAGGATATGTACACCGATGGATGAGTATGATACAAACCTAGCACTTGGGCAGGTGCTATAGTGATGAATCTCGGTCGGAGTTATCATCTTCCTCTTCTTCCGCTAACTTCCATCACAAACCCTTCCCGCCTCGCGACGAAATCTTTGGTCATCTCGATGAGTGGTAAGCTACGATGAGACATCTGCCTGCTCCGTTCAATCGCGAACTCTGAAGGGATAGATGGAACTCTCTCTTCACGTTTAATGCCGTAAACGTTACGGTACCAATCCCGACCCAGGGACCGCAGATTCGGACACACCGATAGGTGGTGCTAACTGGGGAGGACGTACCGGATGGACCGTGTAGCCATTGGGACTTCCCTCGGAGATCGTTTCGCCACGCGAACTATCCTTTTTCATGGGCTCATGGCCTTTAATCCAATATTAGTTACAAAACACAGACAAAATTAACACACACACACACATCAGAACAATGACACATTAAATTTCAGATCGCTGGCCCAGAGGAACGCAGAATCCGCGTTAGTACAATTCAGTATTGGGAGCGCAGTCCCTCCGCCATTCGTCTGTTGCTGGTTTAGCTGTAATCATAATCAACTCTGTTCCTCAGGAGCTCGATTCCTCGCTTGAGACTCAAGCTTTAAGAGGTATCTCTCGTTTGCACTGTGGCAGTTGGGGCACTGTGCATCATTGGGACATCCCCAGTGCTTGTGCCTAGCCTTCCAACAGCGAGCATAAGTTTCAAACACTGCGGAACACCGGGCTTATGGTGTCCAAACCATTTGCATTTGAAGCACCGGTTCTCTCGCAAGAATTCTCGGCAGGAGAGAACTCGCCAGGCAAGGTTGACCTTGCCACTCTTGATCAGGGCACGAAAATCTACTGGGGCGAGCTCAAGCACCCAGTGGATAGTTTCCTCTCTTCCCTTGATGGGGAAGAGAATCTTGCACTCTTCCGGTTCCCTTAGCACGTTCTGGAGAGGAAAGTCATCCTGCACATATTCAATCTCAGCCCGCACTAGTCTCTTACACTGTCATTCTTGGCAGTCTTTTTACGTGGTTTTTAAACTGGTACGTTTAACCAGGTCCTCCGGCTCCCCGCAGGTCTCTTTGAGCTTCTGTACCCCTTCCGCACTAGTGCTTTCGATGAGAATACCCTTGTTCACATTTTCCACTCCTCCTACTCCTACTCCTAGGACGCCTGGGTCCACGTCTCGCTGGAACTCTTGCTTGACGCCGCTGGGTGATGTCTACTGGTTCTTTGGATAAACCAGGAGAGCATGCTTTGTCTGAGGTCGTTTTATCTCACTTGCTTTAGGTTTCTCACTCGCTACATCCGCAGAGGAGCACAGCTTTGGCTGTTGGACGGACTCTTCACTCTTCCGTTCCTCTAAACGTCCCTTTAAGTGCTCGATTTTCAGTAACTGTTTGACATGGGCCTCTTGGATCCGGTCAAGAATCGGCCGGATTAGTCCACTCACACTATGGGAGAGTTTTTGTGTTCGGGTTGTCTATTAGTGCATTAAGCTGCAGCGAACTACCCGATGACACCCTCTGTGTCAGCTCTCGGGCACATCTTTGTGCAACCTTCCCCTATTTCTGGGTTCAGATGGCCCGAGCAAAATACGGAATTTGCTCGTTTGATCCGCACTTAGCCCGCTCATGGTGAACGGGGAGACCGGTCGACGTCTACGCGGCGGGATCGTGGATTGGCTGGAAGTAGTAGCTCTAACAAGAGCTTTTTTCGTTCAAGCACGAACTTTTCTTTGCAGGCGCGCCTCGCGCTGGTACCCGACCGCACCTGTTTGCGCTTTCGCTTAAAAATCCCACTAAGAAAAAAATGCCTGCTCGCTCCCCGGGGATAACCAATCCTCCCGTATCGATGAGTGGTAAAAGCCCTGAACGATCTAGTGCAGTGGCGTCTGGTACACATCGTAATTTTTGCCCGGAGTGAAACATTGCCGCAAATCACAACGCAATTCAATGCTAGGGACAGTAGTAGTATCAGCGTTTGGACAGTGCAACGTTACCTGTGTTCTATGGGCTTCCGAATTCGACGGCACACTCGGGTGAGATTGCTGACCCGACAACACAAAGCTGTACGCCTCGTCTAGGCTCGGAAACACCGGAATTGGACGCAAGATGACCGGAAATGCGTTGATTGGTCCGACGACTGGAGGTACCAACTGTTTTCGGGCAGATGGCCGACTCTGGGCGTGGTGACAACCCCATAAGGTAATGTAATGGATCGCGCATGCCTACAAGGGACAGTGCAGGCCGATGGTGGCTCTGCTATGGTGTGGGGCGTTTTCGGCTGGCATGCATGTGGACAGTTTATACGTTTGCAGACCGTTATGGCCGGTGGAGGCTATGCAACCATCCTTGGGGATCATTTGCACCTATTCATGTCATGCAACCACTCCAACGGGTGCTACATCTCTCAATAAGATAATGCGCCACCGCACACGTCCACAGTTGCCCGATTATGACTGGAGACACATTCCACAGAGTTTCGCATCCGGGACTTGGCACCCTCGTTCGCCGGATTTAAACGCCATTACACACATTTGGGATGCTATTGTGACGCATATTCTAAATTAACTTTCCTTTTTAGTTTCTTTCCCTATGTAATACTTGAGTTTATTCTGTAATTTTTCACTCTTAACGTGATATCTTTCTTTCAAACGAATACGTTTGGCAACACAATTGAGGTTGAATGCACGTGACGTATGCCCCAGTTTTGATAAGAACAAGAGATAAAAACGACGACTGATCTATTGCTTGAGAGCGTTGTAAGAGAGAGCGTTGGGTTGTAAACTGATTATTGATAGGAGTGCTGTGATAATGTGTGGTTTGTGGAGCGTTCACTACAATATGCTATGTTACGATGTGTGTGCTACATCCTGAATAAAGCATCTTTTCCGTAAGTTGACTTCTGTTATTTACATGTTTCGTCTGGCCGTTAAGGTTTCTTTCATTTAGGAACTATTTCTTAGTAGGTTGATGTGTTAAAACAACGTAGAAGTAGAAAAGACTTTTACGCTATACTGTTGAAAGTGCCGTCAATGCCAGAAATCCTCCACCGGCGAATATTACGGAATTGTGGGACGCTGTTCAGGAAGCATGGTGTCTCCACAATACTACAGAGAGCTCGTGGTGCACGTGCCCTGTCGCATTGCTGTCGTCATCCGTCCGCGAGGAGGATCAGCGCGGTATTAGAGAGGCATCCCAGTTTTTTCGGGTTTTTTTTTCTTTGGCACTTCAGTGTACAGTATATGAATACTTTGTTTGCTACCTTAAGCCGATGACAATTTTGACTTTCGAGTTAATTGTTTTATTCTTATTTCATTGTGAAAACTAGATTAAGAAATTCTGAACGATTTCCTATTTTAAATATATGAAAAAGAAACAAAAAAAAAACAAAATAAAAAACACCTTACCTTTGAAATACCAGGTAGTAAATCCAAATACGATTTCATTTCATATTCAAAATCCCTATTGCACATTCTTTGTGTATAGGCATCGCCCTTTTCAAAGTAGTTTTTCCACTAGTTAATTTAGCACTAATGCCGAGTAAAATGTTCACGAATCTTCGCTTGTTTCAAATTTCTTCAATTCAGAGAAAACAAATAAAACTACGAAACTACGAATGCTATTTACTAAATGTTTAGTTGCATCATCTATTTCATGGCTAAAAAAATGCTGTCTCTATTCTCTCAAAGTTGTAGTATACCAGGTCAGGTATAAAAGAATCAAAGAACCATGAATTGATAATGTATATATACATATACAGGGGTAAAAGGGAAGTCCTTGATCAGGCTAATATCTCACAAACAATAGCAGTCAGCGATTTACTTCTAATGCAGTTGTATAGGAAACCCCCAATAGCGCCCACAATAACACCACGAGGGACCCCCCCCCTCTTGTAAATAGGGAAAAAGGTCAGTTACTAACTTGTTCAGCGACGCAAAAATAGTACATAAACGTTTTTGTCCCATAAAAAAAACATGGAAGGGGACCGGGAATTTGGCCCCAAGAAAATCACAACATCCGGAAGCAACAACAGGGTATTTAGACAAGAACTTATTACTTAGAACTTATCTGAACTGGTAAGTTGTAAATAAATGACAGCACAAAGGAAAAATTTTCCTACAAACCTTATCAACTGTTCTTGTTCTGAAATAAAACGCAGTTCCTTGACATATTCAATGTCAGACTTTGATGTCCAACACAGTAAGAAATACACTGAGACAAGGAGAAATATCATAAAGTGGCGAAACATTCATCCAACAAGAAAACTGTATGCACATCTAATTGACTTGCGTACGTGGCAAAGCTTTCGAGTTCCCGTCACTGGTTCACGAAGTGTTGGCATACCGACCACGCATATCATTTTTGTATTCTGACGACGGAGCATAAAGCGCATTTGAAATCCATGGAAATATGCTTCGGACACAGCGACTCACGTAGCTTTTCGCTTTTTTCGCATTTGGAGAGTCCCCATCCATCTTTTGTTATGGGAAAAAAACATTTATGTGCTATTTTCCCTCGATGAACAAGTTTGTAATTGACTTTTTTGCCCTAACTGCAAAGTAGGGACCGATAGCCCCCTCAACCCTCCCCGAAAGGGGGTGAGGGGATCCCTCATGGTGTTACTGTGTGCGCCATAGGGGGTTTCCTACACAACTGCACAAGAAGTAAATCGCTAACTGCTATAGTTCGTGAAATATTGGTCTGATCATGGACTTTCCTTGTAACGCTGTATATTATTAGTAAAATATCGAGACTAGCACCGAATTACGTATAAAAGTGAAAATCGTATAACCGGCCAACGTATAACCGAGGTTCCACTGTATTAAGTAATATTCAAGAATATCTGTATAACAGGTGCCAGTGTATATTTCTATTGTCAAGGATATATCCACTTCCAGAAACCTAATTGACAAAGTCCTTTCTTAGCCGGATACCGTTGACTATGAAGAAGGTTTTGGCTCTATTTTCTTCTTCAAATAACGCACAGCTTTCCAGCTATTGGGCGTATTGATGTTTATTTCTCCATATATATAAATGTACGATTCGGAAAATTCCTTTTGCTTCGGATGTCTTCTGCTATGAGGAATATTTTGCGTACAGTTTGCTATGTTTCGTAACACATATTTCCACCGCTAGTGGAGGCAAGCAGTTGTTCTTACTTGCATAGTTCTTACCGATTCCAGATATACGGTTACATTTTTTTTTGTAACTGGAACCATTTTATCATCATTGTGAACCATTATCAATCCACTGCTGGATGTAGGTCTCCCCAAGTTTCTTCCACAACGGTCTATCTTACGCCAGTCTCCTTCGTGTCAATCCAGCATACTTTTGAATTTCATCCAGTCATCTCCTATGTGGCCTTCTTCTGGGTCTTTTCCTATTCCTTGGAATCCAGTCCAGAATTTCGGTTGTCCATCGGTGGTCTGTTCTTCCGGCAACATGTTCAGCCCATTGCCATTTCAGTGATGATCGTGATGTCTCTTTTCATTTGCCTTATCTGTGAGTTCGTCTTATCTCTCCTGGTTACACCGAGACTGAATCTCTCCAGGCTTCTTTCAGTTGTCTTCAGTCTTTGTATGTCTTTTTTAGTTTTGGTCCACGTCTCAGCTCCATACGTAAGCACTGGCAGGATGCATTGATTAAACACTTCTTTTTAAGACATAATGGCATATTGCTCTTACAATTTTCTTCCAAAAGCTCTCTAACCAAGTTTTATAATCCCATTAATTTCTTCATCAATGTGACCTTTGCTTGATTACTGGAACCATTTACTGTGCATAATATTCTTCATAGTGTGTGTTTTAAATAATGCGCACTGCTTTCGCTAGAAGGTTTATATGCATTTTGTCTCGCTACTTTTTCTCATGCTCGTGTAGAAAAAAAAATTCAAAAACGCGTTGAACATTTTTTTTTTGACAGTAAGAAATCAAAAACATTTTATTACTACACCCACGAACTCGTTGCCACCTTTCTTGTTCCATTCTTTCTTTTGTTAGCGTTATGTGAAGTCTTCACGCTGCTGCTCCTACTCTGTGTTTAAGTCAAACACACCTTTTTTGCTTCGTGCCATAATCTGCTAAAATGTCCATTCCGTCGTCATTAATCTGATAATATTTCTCTTTCCACAACAGATATGCTAAACTGACGACCCACGTGCCGCTCTAATAGTCCATTTTTTAGGCCCAAATTTGTTTAAGTGTTATTCTTCCCGAACGTGTTTTTGTTCCCCTCATATTATGCAAAAGTTTGTAGACTGCCATATGAAAAAGATATTGAAAGCTTTTTGCGACGTAAGAAATTACGTTTTTACTTTCTTGGAATTGGAAAAGCAAGGTCTTGCAGAGAAAACAAAGAGGGGAGAGGGAGGGAGGGAGGGAGGGGAGTAACCTGTGGGCTTTCTCGCTTTCTTTGCTGAAATCACAGCACATTTAAATGAGCAGCTCTGAGGTTTACAAAAAAATTGTAACTGACCAGAGCCCATTTAAGAGGGAGGCGCAGCGCACCGGGCCCCACATTTTCAAGGGTTCCCAGAATAATACATGATGCTTGAAGAATTGACTGAATTCTACAGTATTTTTTTTTTTTTGCAAATAGCACAGCTAAAACAATAAAAAACTGCTTTGTGAATTTTTTTTCTATTTCTTTCCCCTATTTTTAGGAGAAATCCGCAAAAAGTATAGTCACCCCATCCTCAAATCTTTCGAAAGCATTACAGATTTTTTTTTTGTTTCTTGTTTTTGTGCACCCATCTGCAATTGGAAAAAATTTTAATACATTGAGAATTCGTTTGAATCATAGTATTTGGATCATATTATTTTGTCCACTACTTTGATACAATTTCCACAAGCTCAACCCTGGAGGGAAGGGGGTTAAAACAGAACTGAACTGGGGGTCCATTTTTCAACCATGCATTTTTACATTTTCCTGCAAACACAGGTTCATCCATGAATCATGGGATACACACTTCAATATGCTGGTGATATTTTTATGACTCCCTCATCATAATTTGAGAATGTTTTTACCTGGGTGTTTTTGTTCAGCCACTCATAGTGAAATTTTAGATGTGCCACAACTACTGGCTCCCCAAAATACTGTCCAACCCTTGGGTCCCTGTCATTTTAAATTTGGCTCTGATGTGGACATAAAAACTCTTCGAACAAAACTTCGGCTTTGAGATATTGGAATAAGGAGTGATAATTTTGTGAATCTTCAAACTTGCAATTTTTAAAATCTGAATAGGTCGCTTCCAGAATTACGTATATGAACGAATTAAAAAAGCGATGCATGGCGTTAAAAATTTTACAGAAGTACCGAAAGTTACAGTTTTACATAAGTACTGAAATTTTGCATAAGTACCGAATCACGTAAGTATGGTATTTAAATTATATTAATTACCGTATATTATTTTATAAATTATATCAATTTACCGCATTTAAATTACCGTATTTTGTTTTAAATACATTCTCATTATTGGCTGTGATGCGGGCATAAAAATTCTTCGAACAAAACTTCGGCTTTGAGATATTGGAATAAGGAGTGATAATTTCGTGCATCTTCAAACTTGCAAATTTTTAAATCTGAACAGGTCGCTCTCAGAATTACGTATAACCGAATTAAAAAGCGATGGATGGCGTTAAAAAATTTTCATAAGTACCGAAAGTTGCAGTTTTACATAAGTAGTGAAATCTTTTTAGAAGTACCGAAAGTTGCAGTTTTACATAAGTAGTGAAATCTTTTTAGAAGTACTGAAAGTTACAGTAAAATATACAGCAATGACACCAGTAGTACGTGAGATATTGGTTTCCATCAACAATGACATTATTATCAGTATAAAAAATTTGGACTTGATAACCGCAAACGAAGTATCACAAAAAAGTTTCGAGAGTCCCTGTAAACGTTCATTCATTAAGTTAAAGATTGATAAACTAGTAAATAAAGCTGTTTCAATCGTGTTTAAAGTCAGCCGAATCTCGAACATGTCAAAAGAATGAAATCCATTGCAAATGTAACTTTCGGTATTTCTAAAAAGGAAATCTCGAAGGTTAAAAGCACGAAAATAATTTTTCATAGTACTTAGGCACTGGGCAATGTAAAAATGGGGGAAGGAATTTTGTTAAAGATTGAATAAATGAGTGATTTATTTATTAAAACGAATTAAAGGGAGGGTCGTATTATATGTTATCTGCTTCCCATTTAAGACGCTTATTTTCAAATATTTTATTCATTAAAATATTTTGTGTGTATTTCCTTCACAAAATAACGCACAATATCCCCACTAGGGGCGCAAATGTTTAATCTGTTTTTCTACATATTTCTGCTTCTAAAACTCTGATTTTAAAAATTCTTTTCTCGTCGGATACCATTTATCTTTTTCTCCGAGTGACTTGTCGTTTGCCCTTCGCTTACAAAACTTCACCCAACAAAAGTTTTAAAACACAGCGTCTGATTATCTCTTTTGTCTCCCCAGCCCTAGTTGGAATGTTAAAACCAAGAATAACGACTGCTCTTCTTGATGGGATTGGGGTACATTTCCCTCACACATCGTCAGCAGTTACTTAAAAGCCAAATATACTGTATAAAGCAGGAAGTTGTAGCAGTGATCCCACGTTTCTGTGATGTCACATCTTGATGCACTTCTGAGAATTTAGTATTGTTCCACACAACAGGGTTATTTTGTTATGAAAAGCAAAAGTACTTGAAACAAAAAACGGCATTGATTTTTATTTCTTATTTCCAGTGCGTTTTTCATTCATTTATCTACTTATTTTTACGTTTTTTCATGATCATTCTTCTATAAGGACTGACTACATAGTACTTCGTTTTTGTTCAGATGTTTTTTGATAGTACAAATTAGTTATTACAATTAAGCCTAACACGCGCAATTTATACTGTAAGGACTTTATTTACATGGTGGAATTCATAATAAGCATCGCCCCCTAAGAACGGCTATTAAGAGCAATTAAATAAGTAAGGCAATAAAGGAAAGAACATTGAGGATTTTCGATGTCATCATTCATTTTATTCCTGTATAACCTTATTAAATTACTCAAAATATCTTAAAAGATGTTATGGAAAAATGACTTTTAATGTATTCAGATAGTTCAGGTAATTATCCACACGTATCACGATGTTATTTGCGGAAGCTCTTACATCGATGGCTAAGAGATTACAAAATTTTGTGGTACTGCGCTTATGCTGGCGCATCTCTTAAAACGAATTTGTTTCAGAAATAGCAATCTTTCTGAGGTATGGCTATTACGCCGATGCGTCGTGGAGGCCGAAAATTACGGCATGTATACAGTATGTTATAAAGTTAATCTTTCAGGAAAGATAGTATCAAAGCTTTTGGCATCTCCATTTCACAAATTCCATTTTTGTTGTCAAGATGGAAAATGTAATCCCCATGAATTTTTTTGTTAACGAATAAGGAGCGTTACAACGTCCAGTGTAGAAAAGAACAGGGGAATCTGCGCAATAACTCCCACTAGATATCGATAATCTTGGTACAGCCTAGGCATCATTTTGGAAATTGTAGATTTTTTCTACTAGGAGTTTATAATTTCAATGACAAAAGTAATTAAATCTAATAAAAAATACGAATTAATTGCCTTTCCGTTCTTTATTTATCACATGGTGTTGCTTTCTAAGGACAAAGCTCCCCCAGCAGTGGAAGACTACGCATCTGGACCTGTCCTATTCCCTGTCTCAATAGCCTTCATTTGAACTATAAATTCATGGTTATTGTTCCCTAACGATGTGTAGAACAGTTAACTGGGCCATCCTGCCCACGTAAGAGCTTCTTGTCTCTCGATTTCAGCAACGCTTTATGTTAACCCTTTAAGCGGCCATTGTACCTGAAACAAGTCGTTCCCTAAATAGAAGTGTTCACATAGTGCCCAGATTTACCGAAAGCCACTGCAAAATAATTCCTTTTCCCCTCACATCTGAGCAGTATCGGTCATAAACCTATCACTGGTCAAGAGTACTTTCTTCTAGTCCTTTATTCTCTGCTCCATAACCCTTGGCATGATGGGTAAGGCATGGTCTCCCGTACACGGACATCATACCACTGTGTAGAAACACATGAATCAGAACGCCATTGGTGTAACCCTTTAAGCAGGTATTCAGTCTGAAGGACTTAGTTTCAATCATCCACCTAAATGACCACTTTGAATAACAAAGCTAAGGGGAAAGCAACGCTTCTGATGCTTAGATACACTCGTTCCTGTCACGTTTGGCTCACTTCTTAGACAACGAATGTATTCGTTTCGGCGAATTTTATCCCATTTTGATAACATTGAGTTAATCTCTTCCAGCCGCTTAAATGTTTAGAAAGGGTTAAAGTCTCATTAAAGAAAAGTGGAGAATCTCTACGTACTTTCTTCCATGATTGTACCACTCGCATTCTTTGGATGCTTCAACTGTTGAGGAACACAATTTTTAAAGTTCGTAACAGCAGTTACATTTACATAAAAATATATAACATGATGTGTGCATATTTTGATTATATTTTAATATAAATTATAAATAAAATGGGCCCATTTTGTATACAGTCTTGAGGTACCCTATAATTTATTTGCTTACTAGTGTAATTTTTAAGTGACTCGACGTCATGTGTCCAGAGCGAAATCCGAAACAAACCCGATGATACATGCTGTGACATATTAACTTCCATTCACTGAAGCGACGTCCTCGCATAAACTTCCTGTTGGATAAACGAAACCATTGCCGGCTTTTCTCAGTAACTCTCTTAGGCATCCAGAAATATCTATACCAAGGACATCTTCCTAAGTATGGATACCTAGATCTGTAAAAATTTGTAAGTGAAAAAAAAAAAAAGAAAAAAAGAAAAGTAAATGGTCACGAATGAAGTGATCTGGCAAAAAGAGAGAGAGAGACAGAGATAAAAACAGAAAGAATGAGAGACGGAGATAAAAACAGAAAGAATCAGAGTCTAATATTTAAAGAATATCGAGGCATTTTTTTGTTGTAAGTGTTCTGCAGTAGATTTGATCACATGGAAAGCTCTGGAAAATTCCTAGATCAATATGCGTAATTAGGCAATAGATTCTGGACAGCGCACAGGGAGACATGTTTTATCTGACTGTATATTATTACCACGATGACGCAGTTCCGCATTACAGAAATATGAAAGATATTGTTCGTGCCTGACTATTCAATCCGAGCAGAAATTTTCCTATCCGTCTGAACGACGTTTATTAATATACATTTAAATATGTCACCTATCAAAAAATTGTCAATAAACGCTTGGAAAAAATCTTGTGTTAGTTTACATCCACCGAAAAAAAATTCGATTTGACATCTGTGATTATGTCAGTCCAAGTACGGGCGTACAGATAAAACGATAACATAGGCACGTCATTTTTCTGCGTATATACACTCGTGCCTCATTACGTTACGACCACCTATCTGATATTGTATTGGGAAGTATTTCGTCGTGATAGCCACACTTGACCCAGCGTGGTATCGACTCCTGTAGACCACGGAAAATGTCCTTAGTTATTCCATAACCAGGTGGATAGAAAGATGATCCGGAATTCGGCAACTGCTTGCACCTGGAGTGCCACTGAGTCCTCTATAGATCGAAGAACATGTTCTTAGTTATTTTGAACCAAATAGACAGAATGACATCCTGTGTTCGGGGACGGAGCGAGGCTAAGATGAATTCCACATCCTACAAATGTTCGATGGGGTTCAAATTAAGGAAATTTGGCTGCCAGTGAAACACACAAAAATGCTTGGACACTATCCTCAAATCATTGCCGCACGATGTGAACCGTGTGACCCGAAGTGTTGTCTTGATGAGAGTTCAGTTCATGTGACACGGAGCGTTCAGTGCCGATGATTCGGAGAGTTCAATGCCTAGGATTCTTGTCTTGATGAGAGTTCAGTGCTGTGTGACAGAGAGCGTTGTCTTGATGGGAGTTCAGTGCCATCCGAATACGTGGTAGCCAAGTAGAAAACATTTGGCCCGAAACAGTGTATAGGTAAGATACGGCAGTTAAGTTACCTTTACCGGGAACCAGAAGATCGAGTGATGTCCGTAAGGGACGCGGCCTTCTAATCATTCGTCCGTAATGATTTTCTCGGGTGGGCCATGGATGGTGTTTGTCTTACGGCACTTGCTCTCTCCCTTCCTCAGAACCAGTTGCCCCAAATTAGGAATGGGTGGCTGTTTGATCACGGAGTCGTTAAAACGCGAACTCTTATTGCTACGATACCGCCGGGCGTGTTTCTGTCTAACCGTCCATTGTCATATTCGAGTTGGAAGCTAGACCTATCGGATCAGTTGGAAGTTTGACCTATCGGTGCTCTTGCACCCACTGCAGATGGAGCTGTTGATGACGGTCTGTCACCATGGTTACGTGACCGTACCACTGACTTCTTGAGCACATCGTAAGGGCGTCCGCTGTATTTGTGCTTGGAAACCTTTCTCCGTGAGTCCTAGTTGACATCTGCCGTCAGGGACCGCAAACCGTCTGTTATTCTGGTGCTTACCTTGGCTGTCAATCAGCGGTGGTCTTCCCTTTTCGGCACGTTGGGTGGATGTGTGTCCCTTTTCGAACCATTCCTCCACTTTCACTACATGGTCTCTCAAAGAGCCAACCATGACTGCAGTTGCTGAGACCTTCCTCGCGACGGTACTCTAATGCTTTCTTCTCACCAATAACCATCATCCATTCAAACAACAAGTCGCTCCATTTCTCCATTGCACAGGCTTCGTATTGGCGAACTCACACCTGTCTGTTTATACTCCACGTCAGATAGTAACGTCACTGGTATGTGCTGTTTGATGCGTCCACTCGTGGAGACAGAGGTAATCAAAATTATTTGGCCGATGAATGCACGGGTGCTCTTTTAGAAGCTTTTGGAGAAAGTGAGATAAGCTTAAATTGCATCCTCGATAATTTAACCTGCACTAGGCCGGGGATGGCCTAGCAGTCAGCTTTCCTGACTGCCACGGAAAAGTCTCAGGATCGATCCCAGGTAGGTGCGAGCGCTCGAATCACTAACTATCCGCTGTGCGTCGTATGAGCACGTTATGCTGTCGGAACCCGGGCACTATACCCCTCCTGATATAAACAAGGGCGTCTTCCTCCCCCTTTCTACCTCTCTTCCCTGTAACTTTCCTGTCGAGCACTCTAGCTCAAATCTCCTAGCTTCCTACTCCGAAGGGCTGTTTAAAGTCTGGAATCAGACACCCTTCCTAAAATCCTCTGCATAAATCTCAAATCTCTTAACCTGCACTCCAGCTTTAGTGTTTCTTCCCAAAGAAACCTTTTTTGACCTCTTTTAATTTCTCGAAAATCTCATTCAATGAAGTTTGTACTTTGATGCAGACCCTATATGTATTTTCCACTATTTTCTACAGGAAGCAGATTCCCGTAAAAGCCGTTACTTTGTCTGTAATTCTTGAATAAGAGTTCTAGTTTTTTTATCTCTCATGAAATCGTTATCTTAATAATTCATACCCTCATTAACAGGAAAATGAGGTCACAGTGGGAATCTTTTGTGAGAAAAGGCTATTCATCACAGAAAATGGTCTAATATTCGCGACGTTTTCTCCAGTGGCATTGCATTGTTTAGTAGCTACGCGCAGTTTGGATCTTTGTTGTCCTTGCTTTGCTTTCTTGTTTCGTTCAAAATAAAAACAGAAAAAGCTAAATGACATTGACCAGCAAACACGAAGTTTCTGCTTTATCTGAATAACGAAAGGGAGATGCCATATTCTTTGTCACAAGGAATACGGTATTTTTGCTGAAGTTAACAACAAAAACTAAATTTTGAAGCCCTTGAGAGCGCGTCACATAAATTCGATCTCTCTCGCAAAGTCCAAGTTTTCATATCTTCTTTCGATACATTAACAATTGAAAATATGACTCACTTGACATTTAAATAGCATATTAGAAATTCCCTTCAGCAGTTGATAAGTCGCTGATGAAACTAATTCGTGTTAAAATCCAATGGTAGACTAAAATGTCGACTGCACACGATCAAAACAAATGTAGTGCACAACGTACCACATGTAAAAAAATACTTTACCAATTAAACAAATTAGATCTTTCGAAGACACATCGTCTTCATCATCAGATGATACAGTGTAATATCACGAGATGGACATTGACTTAAATACTGTTGGGCGACTTTACAAACATATAAACCACGCCATCTATGAGAGAACAATGCTGAAAACAAAAATTTTAAATACGACCTCAATATGAAGACTTACTAACTAACACATTTGTCCATGGTTTGGCTATCATTTTTGGTACATAATCATTTACAACACCTGTGTCCAAAAGAGGTAATATACAAACTTTCCATAAAAAGCATGAGTGATTGTTTACCTGGAGTGTTCAGGATAGTAACATCATCCCACTTAGGAAGTGGGTTCCGGACGCCACCAAACAAGACAGAGCAGTTGATAGGCTTCCAGTTTTGAGGTTATACTTGTGCTTAAACACCTTTTAGTAGAGCCGATGTAGACCGTATCCTGTGCCTCCGGATCGACGGCCTGTAGAGCTACTGAGTATATGCCAGACTTATGTTCCACTGCAGCAGTGTAAACCACTAAATATCAATATTGGTTGTAACGTACCAGGAGATGTGACGTACCTGCCAGAAGGACGCACACGACATAAAGGCAGATAGGAATGAGAATATAACGTCCGCGTAGCTCAATTGGTAGAGTGACTTATTCCGGAATGAGGGGATCCGGGTTCGAATCCTGGCGTGGACAGAAATGACGGAGAAATTTACTTCGTTATATGGTCTCAAAACTCGAAACATTTTTAGTTTGATTAGGAAGGACTGGGACCCTGCTGCATTGGAACATAGGTCTGGTATATACTCAGTTCCTCTACAGGCCGTTGATCCGGAGGCACAGGATACGGTCTACATCGGCTCTACTAAAAGGTATTTAAGCACAAGTATAACCTCAAAACTGGAAGCCTATCAACTGCTCTGTCTTGTTTGGTGGCGTCCGGAACCCACTTCCCTAAGTGGGATGATGTTACTATCCTGAACACTCCAGGTAAACAATCACTCATGCTTTTTATGGAAAGTTTGTATATTACCTCTTTTGGACACAGGTGTTGTAATGATTATGCAGCAAAAATGACAGCCAAACTATGGACAAATGTGTTAGTTAGTAAATCTTCATGTTGAGGTGGTATTTGAAATCTTTGTTTTCAGCATTGTTCTCTCATAGATGACGTGGTTTATGCGTTTGTGACGTCGCCCAACAGTATTTAAGTCAATGTCCATCTCGTGATATTACACTGTATCATCTGATGATGAAGACTATGTGTCTTCGAAAGATCTAATGTGTTTCTATTAGTAAAGTATTTTAATATGTGGTACGTTGTGCACTGCATTTGTTTTTATCGTGTTCAGTCGACATTTTTATTCTGCTATTAGTTGATAAGTCTTTATACTACTATCATTCCAGCTTGTATCGCATTATGAATGTCACGAAGTACTGTACTTTGTGTTATTAGTTCTTTAAAGCAATGCAAAATGATCTCGATGTGCTGCGGAATGCTTTTAGAACTTAATTGGAAAGCATTTGGAAGAAAAAGTAAAAATTTAAATAAAAATTTACCATTATGTATTAATAAAAGTATTTAATCAATGCATTCTTCGAGTTCTTACCTATGGAACAGAGACATGTACCTTAGTAAAAAACGCATTCTCTGGCTGCAGATAACTGAAAGAAACATGCTTGGTATAATTAGGAAAGATAGGAAGAAGAACTCGTGGATCAGGAAGACGACAAGGGTTGATGGCATCATGTGCAAGGTAAAAAAACCCTGAAATGACAATGGAATGGACATATTGGTAAAAGAACTGATCAACGTTGGGTACTGAGATACTAGTCTGGAGTCCGAGGGCCAGGAAAAGACCCAGAAGAAGACCATGTGGGGAATGGGTGGGTGAAATTCCAAAGTATGCCGGAGTAACTTAAGGAGACTGGCTCAACACAGAGAGTTGTGGAAGAGATTTTGGGAGATTTTCATCCTGCAATGGATTGATTATGGTTGATGATGGAGAATATATGTAGAACATTTTTTAGAATACGTATTACTAATTTGAGTTCCTTTACCTGTGCTCTGCAATAGATTAGAAAATTTTAAGAATGAGTTTCAGCCCACTTAGAGTGAAAACATTTATGATACACAATGAAAGCATTTATGGTAGCTTTCAGCTTAACGTTATTTTGTAGTTCATTGCTAAGATTTAGACAGCTTCCATAGTTCATTGCGCTATTTTAAAATATTTAAATGGTATATTGAACCATTCACGAGCTCTTAGAATATGCGGTATAAAAGATTTGTTTATAGCTATCAGAATTTCCTCTAATGTTATAAGCGCGTGTGCTTGAAACATCAATTTGTATAATTTTGATTTGCTGACCCATTCTGAAATGGCTCAAAGTTTTTGGCTTAATTAATATTAATTTTTAATAAACAGAAATTAAAGATACATTCAATGAAAGTGTCCTTTCCAGGTTCATGTGTTAATCAGATTTGTGCTCTTAACACTACACCAGAAATATTGATGGCTTCAGTCACGAAAATCTAGGACAAAAGTGCGATATATAAATTAAAATGACACACGAAGAACACTTACAGCTTTAAGCTTGATAACGACCTTCTTTTCAAATGTATTCAGTTCAAAATAAATGTAAATCAAATTTAATATTTAATATATGTACCTGTCTTTTGACTAGGTGTCTATATTTCACATTACACACCATATCATCATCATCATCATTGTCAACCATTATCAATCCACTGCTGGACGAAGGTCTCCCCAAGTTTCCTCCACAACGGTCTGTCTTGTGCCAGTCTCCTCCATGTCACTCCCGCATATTTACGAATTTCATCCACCCATCTCACATGTGGTCTTTTTCTGGGTCTTTTCCTGTCCCTTGGAATCCAATCTAAAATTTCGGCTGTCCATCTATGGTCTGTCCTTCTGGCAGTATGTCCAGCCCATTGCCATTTCAGGGATTTAACTCTGATCATGATGTCTTCCACTCTCGTCATTTTTCGGATCCACGAGTTCCTCTTCTTATCTCTCCTGGTTACACCAAGCATGCACCTCTCCATGCTATTTTGAGTTGTCTGCAGCCTTTGTATGTCTCTTTTAGTTAAGGTCCACGTCTCTGCACCATACGTAAGCACTGGAAGGATGCATTGATCAAACACTTTTCTTTTAAGACATAATGGCATATTGCTCTTGAAAATTATGCTGTTTCTTCCAAAAGCTCTCCAGGCAAGTTTTGTACGCCGATTAATTTCTTCATCAATGTGACCCTCACATGATATCTGCTGTCCAAGATAAACATACGTATCTGTTATCTCCAGTTTTTCTCCATCAATCGATAAATCTTCATTTCTTGTAAAAGCATTGAACATCACTTTTGTCTTCTGAAAGTTCATTTTTAATCCCACTTCTTTACTCTTGTCAGCAAGTTCCTGGATCATACTCTGCAGCTCTGATGGGGTAGTTGCAAAAATGACTACGTCATCAGCAAAACGAAGGTGGGTTAGATAATCTCCATTAATCTTTATCCCTTTGTTTTCCCAGTTCAGTGATTGAAAGACATTTTCCAATGTGGCATTAAAGAGCTTCGGAGATATGGTGTCACCTTGTCTCACTCCCTTTCCAATTTTTATGTGTGTTGTATTTTCAAACAGCCGAATCTTTGCACTTGCATTTTCATAGATGTTATTAATAATATTAATGTATGCATCTTCAATACCGCAGGATTTCAGAGCCGTGGTAACTGCTGATGGTTTCACCGAATCAAAGGCTTTTTCATAATCGATAAAAGCCATGCACAATGGAAGTTCATATTCCCTCGCTCTTTCAATTAGTTCTCTCAGTACGTGGATATGATCTATTGTGCTGTAGCCACTCCTGAATCCAGCTTGTTCTCTCGGTTGAGCCATGTCCAGTGTTACCTTCAAGCGGTGTGAAAGAACTTTAGTGAAGATTTTATAAACCACTGATAGGAGGCTGATAGGTCTGTAGTTCCTGAGATCCTCAATGTCACCTTTTTTATGTAGCAGGATCATTGTAGCATTGTTCCAATCCTCAGGAATCTTCCCTTCATTAAGGCATCGAGTGAAAATTTGGGCGAGTACTGTTTCAATTTCTCCACTTGCTTCTTGTATGATGTCTATAGTAATTCCATCTTCTCCTGGAGCTTTCCCCCGTTTCATGTTCTTGATTGCATGAGCAACTTCTGCTGGGAGGACTGGAAGAACTCTGGTACCTTTCATGATGTCTGGAGTACATGTATCATCCCTTTCATATAATTTGGAGTAGAAATCTTTTACTCTTGTCAAAATTTCGCCTCTATTTCTTGTTATAGAACCATCTTCTTTTCTCAGAGCCATAATCTGTTTTCTTCCCTTACTGAGATGTCCCTTTGCTATCTTTAGGCTTTGGTTGTTTTCAATTACTTTCCTCACTAGCTCACAGTTGAATTTCCTTACGTCTTCAGTGATACTTTTTCGTGCTGTCTTGCATAGCTCTATATATTCCACTTTGGAAGTCACATCTTCTTTAGTTGTCCTCATCTCTCTTCTTTTTTGCATCAACATTTTCGTTTTTCCTGATAATTTGTTTACATGCAACTTGTTCTTAGACCCAGCTAATTTTGTTGCTGTTTCCATAAGAGCTTTGGTTACTTTTCTGTTAACTTCCGAACCAAAATGTCAAAATGTCAAGTATCAAAATCGGCCATTATCGAATGACAATATATATTTTTAAATGTGTATATGGTGTGTTTCGGAAGAACACACCATATACACATTTAAAAATATATATTGTCATTCGATAATGACCGATTTTGATACTTGACATTTTGACATTTTGGTGTGACATTATTTTCCTTATTTTCTGGCATTTTCGCCTTGAATTCAGCAAAGAAACATGTCTTCCTCTTGCAAAACTTTAATAAATATAATTATATTATATTACACAATCATTATGATTATACTTTTATACCTTCCTCTAAAACTTTTTTTACTGTTCAAAACTTCTATTTATACTACTGGAAATTCTGGTTATCACTTCCAATTCTCATGTTTTGTAAAACTCAAAAAGCAAATAACAATTGGAAGTGATAACCAGTATTTCCAGTAATATAACGAGAAGTTTTGAACTGTAAAAAAATGTAAGAAGGAGTAAAAGTATAAGCATGATGATTTTGTGAAATAATAGAATTATATTTATTAAAGTTTTGCAAGAGGAAGACATTTCTTTGCTGAATTCAAGGCGAAAATGCCAGATAATAAAGAAAATAATGTCACACCAAAAATGTGAAAACGTCAAATGATTATTCAAATACGTAATAACGTATCAAAATGGGACATTATTAAATGACAATATATATATTTTAAATGTAAATCAAATTATTCCGTAAAAAAGTAGTTGATTTCTAGGAAGCGATAAAAGAAATGAAAGCACAGAAAGTGACGAAGCATGTATAACAAAAGAAGGGGAACAAAGTAAGAAAGTCACAGGTGGGTCGGGGAAGAGAAAAAGAATTGTATCATGCGTTGTGATTTCTGTGTGGCCCTGTTTGTTTTTTTACCTTCACGCCGAGGTTGCGCACCTGCCACGTGATACTGGTGGTCTCTTATGTTGTACTCACCAATGACATTTTAATTCGGAACCTTGTTCCGAAAAAAAAAAAAAAATGGGTAACTTTTTTGTTAACCTAGAAAACGGCACACACCGCAGGCAAAGTTTCCAAGAAAATAGGGCTAGCAGTTGCCGACCTAGTCGTTCTTCACCGCTTTTTTTTTCAATTTGGAAACATCCTTAGGACGATTTTGTTTTTTACTCTCTTCCAAGAAAGCAATAATAAGAGACAAGCTAAGCTATTAAAAATAGAATAGTTTTTCGAAGATTTCTTGTGGGGTACTGACCTTCTAATAGTGTGGCAAAATTATTGTATTCATTTTTAGACGGGGAACTCATACAGTAAAAGTTCTTTGTGTAGGGCTTATTGTCTTCTTTCACTGTTAAAGCGAGTGGAATAAGCAGAATTTTTTTTTTTTTGCTTATATAATAAGCATACGAGGGCATTCTTTTTATAAAAGATAAGAGCAAAGATAAAAATTTGCCAGAAAAGAATTCTTGAAACGTTCATTGAGTTAGATGATTTTCAAAAAGAAAGAAAAATCATTTTTTTAGATCTGACTATTTCTGGGGAAGGAGGGAAATTTCTTTCAAAATTTTATATAAAAAAAACATGACTATAAATAAATGTGAGATTAAACTTCTTACCAACCATTTAACATAAAAACAAATATCACAAGTCAGTTCTAGGAGAAAAAAAAATTAAGTTGGACTCAATTTAAGAAACGAAGAACATCTACAAAGAAGAATTAAATGAAATATCAGCAGAAAATAACTATCCACTAGTAGGTTTAGAAAACTCAGGAAATAAAAATAATTACCTACCAGCGAAGAGCTTTTTAGAATTCGACAAAAAGAAGGATGTTTTATTTATTCTGCGTTTTGAACATTCTTCATTATAAAATACACTAGAAATAATTTTTTTTAATTGTTTCTAGTTAATCCCATAATAAGGAATTTTCAAAATACTGAATTATTAAAAAGTGACTAAAATGACAAAAATAATGTAAGTTTCATTGCAAGAATAATGCTTTCAACAGATCACATGACATTCATTTCAGTGAATCAACAACTATTAACGCAGCTCCGGTAGCGCAGTGGTCTAAGCGATGGCTTCTGATCATTCGTCCGAAAGGGGTCCGGGTTCGAATCCCGGTGAGTCATGGATGTTGCGTTTGTCTTACGGCACTGGTTCTCTCCCTTCCCTGGAACCAGTAACGCTAAATTAGGGACGGGCGACTACTTATAGCCCATTGAGTTGCTCACGGTGGTCGTTAAACCTCCAATAAAAAACAAAACAAAAAAACTATTAACCCTTTAAGCGGTCGATGTATTGAATTGATGCATAAGTTCATGACGTTTTATTTTACGAATGTTTCCAAGGTCAGTAGTAACGATGCAGATGGCCAGTTGTATATCAAACGTAGCCAGTAATATCGTGTATCTAAATCATATTGCGTTGTGTGATTGTGGCTAATGTTTTTTTTTTTTTTTTTTTTTTGGTTTTCAGGTCCGGAAGTATGGAGAGTCAAGAAGAGAGGAATGAACATTTCCGACATCTACTCCTTTACGAGTTTAACAAGGGATCCACAGCCGCCGAGGCTACTCGACAAATGTGTGCTGTGTATGGGGAGGTTGCTATTGCTCTGAAGACCCGCAAATGGTTTGAGTGGTTCCGAGGTGGCAATTTTGACCTCAACGACTCTCCACGCTCAGGTCGTCCACCTCACTTTGATGAGGATCGTTTGAATCATATCTTCCACTTGGATCAGGGTCAAATCACACGCGAATTGGCCAATGAGATGGACTGTGATTACCGCACAGTGGTGCAACACCTGGAACGTATGGGAAAGGTCCAGAAATTGGGGTCTTGGGTGCCTCACAGTCTCACCGAGGACAGCAAGATTCAGGGTGTTGCCATATGTGGTTCCTTACTCGCCCGTTATCTCGAATGTTCTTAGCAACACAAACCCTTTCTGTCACGTATTGTTACTAAAGATGAAAAGTGGTGCTTGTACGTGTATTTCAGGCATCGGAGGGAATGGTTAAGCCCAAGAAAGACGCCCACACCATGTCCAAAACATGACCTTCATCCTGCGAAGATCATGTTGTGTGTCTGGTGGGACATGGAAGGCATTATTCATTGGGAAATGCTGCCAAGGAATCGAACCATCACGCTGCTATTGTGAACACCTCCGCCGTGTGGAGGGGGCAATTCAGCAGAAACGGCCATATCGGAGTCATAGTGTCCTTCTCCAACATGATGACGCACACCCTCACAGTGCAAATAGAACTAAATGGCCATTCAGGACATGAAATGGGAGATCTTTCCACATCCGGCCAATTCCCCAGATGTCGCTCCTTCAGACTATCACCTGTTCCCATCTCTGTCGAATGCACTCCGTGGAAGAACGTTCAGCAATGATGTTGATCTCCAGAATTGCCTTGATGATTTCTTCGCAGCAAAACCATCACGCTTTTTCAAGAATGGCATTGTAGACCGATCCAGATGTTGGGACACCATCGTAAACAATAGGGGGGGGGGATGCACAGTTGATTGATTCCGTTTTTCCTTCTGATGTAATACATTCCTGTAGTCCGGTGAAAAGATGTCATGAACTTATGCATCAACCCAATACCTAAACCAAATGGTGCCCAAAATTTTCTGCGCTCCCAAAACAGAAATGTTCACATAGCTGCCGGGCTTTACTAAAGTTACAGCGGAACAATTCCTCTCCCCTCACATCTCAGCAGGACAGACCACAAACTTGTAAATGGTGATAATCGTTTTCTTCTAAACCCAGTGGACAAAACATTAAAGATAAGGGTGGTGGGCAGATGGTATGAGCATCCCCCGCGCAGAGGGGAACAGACCCAAACCGAACGTAGGCGATGAATAGGCGGAGAGCAGGGCTTTCTAACAGTGTGTCGCATTTGACGTACATGGGTAAACATGGTGATCTGAGCTACTTTGATTGTGGAAGCATTATCGGCGCAAGACAGATGGGTCATTCTATCGTTCAAGTGGTAAGAACCCTAGGGTTCTAGAGGGCAATCGTATCAAGGGTGTCCCGCGAGAATACCATCCACGGACGTACCAGCGCCCAGAGAGCAAGTAATGGCCGACCACACGCCACCGATGACCGGGGTCGACATAAACTATCCAGGCTAATGCAGACCGAAAGCTTGGCAACAAATATCATCCGCGTTAAATGTCGGATACCCAAGCAGCGTCAACGAGCGAACGGTGCTGCATAATTTGGGCAACTGGAGCCGACGCCCTAGTCGTGTACCACTGCTGACCACTTGTCATAGGACATTACGCTTTGTCTCGTGGCGGAAACATCAAAACTGGACCTCTGTAGAGTGGCGTCGAGTGGTGTGGTCAGATGAGTCCCGTTTCCAGCTGCACCGAGCTGACGGGAGGGTGCGGGTGTGGCATCGACAGCATGAGGCCATGACCCCGTCGTGCCAGGTCGGCTCTGTTCAATGCAGTGGAGGCTCTGTGATGGTTTGGGTAGCCTTCTCATGGGACATATTAGGTCCTTCAGTATGTCTGGGGAGGTTCTTAACCGCTTTTTTAAGTTCGTCACCATTGTTATAGCTCTTTAGCAGGTAATAAGTCAGCAAAAATTTCACCCGTCTGAATGATTACTTTGAAGCTTAGAGGAAATCCACCCTTTTTGATGCATATGTTCACACACCCATTTTCAGCCGCGTTCGACCCTCTTCTTAGACAGCGTATATATTTGTTGGAGCTGATTTCATCCCATTTTGCTAACCCGTAATTAGTTCGTTCCAACCCGTTAAAGGGTTCATTCAAATGAATCAAATAGCAATAATTTGAATAAACCAATGAGATTACTTTTAGCAAATCTGCTGACCATTTTCAACAAAGCAACAAGCAGTTTAAGAGTGCTAAAAAATATCGACTTCTGCAAATTGATAATAAATAGTATCAACTAATAAAATAACTAATGTTTTCAATAAATAAAGTAGCGTTTCTTCGTTAAATCAAATATCACTGATTTGCATCGATTTACTGACATCATTCTTCATTTTTTTTCTTCTTCAAGGTGAAATACCCTAACAGGTTGATCGCCACATCAAAGAAACAGTCTTTCCCATTAGTGGTCAGCCGATCCTGAGATTCTTCGGCAAGCGTCGGCACTTCAATGGATTGCAAGAGATACCCTGGACACACCTCCAAATAAAGTAAGTTGGTATTCGTTTGTGCCTTAAACCAGGAAGGTCATGCCGACCATTATAATCATGTCTCCATTTGGACGGTCATTAACAAAAAAAGAAGCAGCCGCTTAAATGGTTTGCCACCTCGCTTTCCGCGAAACCAAATCGTTCGTAGTTTCCTGCAATCTGGAAAAAAGTAGCCTTAAGAGTAGATGGGGAAAATGCCGTGATGTTACAAAATCAGGCGGAGCGTGCAGGTGAAATTATACGGAGGAGGTCCTCAACATGCACGCTGTGGCATTTCCGGAAGAACTGTTAATTGCTTCTTCTTGTTGCTTCCTTTTTTTTTATTCTTCTTTGTTCAGCGAGAGTTCTTGAATGGGGGCAGTAGAAAGCGGATAATGTATTGTTGGTGACTACGGTGTGTGTACGATAGACGGTCATTGGACTGGGAACAATCACGTGTTACTTATTTCCCAGGAAATAATCGTTAGACACGCATGTTCAGCAAATGAAATGCAAATTCGAACATTAAGGACATCTTAACGAGAGCAATCATGAAAGTACTTGCTTGTACTTTCCTTGTCCAACTTCATACCACTTCCTGATTAATAATAATCCTGGAAATGGCCTGCAAATATTATTATATAGCAGCAAGCCAACGAAATCAAAGCTTATCTGGGCAGATGGAACTAAGGTTAAGTACGCAATCTTGCCCTAGAACAGTACTTCCTAAACTTTTTAGAACCACGACACAATTTTTGGAACGACAAACTTTTGCAACACATCTAGCTTTAGTGGTCATAAGAGGTGGGAGTACGTGGGTGAGGAATCATTTTTAAATTGAGTTTTCTTTTTTAAATTTATTATGGTTCATAATTTTGCAAAAAAACTGATCGAACTATTTAATTTTAATATTTTTAAATACTGTTTCTTAAATTTATTGACTATAATTTTGCGCAGGGCCTGTGGCGAGCTGTCTAAGCGCTGGATTTGTCCGAGATGGGATCGGGCTCGAAGCCTTTGAGGCATGGATGTATTTGCCTCAAGGAGCTATCCCTCTCCCTTTCCTGGAACCATTGGTCCTAAATTAGGGACGGGCGACTGCTTACAGTGCATGGAGTTGCTCACTGAGGTCGTTAAACCCCAAAACAAATATTTATATATATAATTTTGCAAAAACAAAACAAAGGAAAACTGATTTATATCTCATAATAAGGCGTGTGGGAAGGGCGCACTTGTTTTTTGGTTTCGGCAGATAACCCCGTTGACGTCCACTTCCATTTGAGCCATTTTTAGGAGAACGGAGTTCAGCAACTGCACATTGTTTCGAAATTTGGTTTTAATTCTTACCATCGCCAAAAATCCAACTTCACAGATGTACGAAGATGTGAAAGGGAGCAGTACTTTCAAAGTCCAATAGAAAGAGGTCATTCTATAGGACTTTGAAGGTGCCGAACTGACAGACAGAACTGCATCGTTTTTTTTATTTGCTTTTTGCGGTTGAAATTAGTTTTTAACGAGATGTCTTCGAACAGATCGATGAGTTCTTCGCCGGCCTTTGTCGACATTCTGGTCGTTATGTCATCCTGAAACAGATTCGCAATTCAGTTCTTCTGTTGACAGGTTTTCATCTCTTCAAAGAAGTAACAATCAAAATTTTCTTTCAACGCGTTCAAATTTGAGGAAATCGTGGAGATTATGCTATCAGCTGGTTTCCTCTCATTTTTGATGATAAAGGTTTCAAATATTTCAAAATGGTCAAAAACTTTTCACGGGCCAGGAAGAATAGGGTCGCTCCCCACAGTTCAGGAAACATTACCCTAGAAAGTTTTTCGATAATTTCTCCACACTCAGACGTTTTATAAAATTCCCTCCCCTGCAATGTTTTTAGTAGTGAACATTGTTGGTTAATTAATTAATGTCTTCAGCTCATTAAAATATAACACACTAAGCAACTAACTACAGTCGTGCCCGTTTGCAACGACGTCATTTATTGCGAAGTTACGGTTATAGCGAAAGAACTGCCATCCCCGTTCATTTAGTTAGAAAACTGCGTGATAGATTAATTATTTATTTATAAAGAAATCGAGAGAGTACCGTGGTACTCTTTGTAGATATGTAAGCGTATAAAAAAATTAGTTTCACATAACGGCGACTATCGGAAATGGAAAGAATACGGCTGCGGAGTGACGTCACACGTTTCATCATCTGCTTGTGGAAGGAGTGGGACACAATTGTGCTGCGTAGTTTATTCAATAACGGTCGTTTGTTATGGCACTGCAGCTGGAGTGTTGTTCGAAATTGGAAGTTAGCGGAACAGGGAGTTTTTTTATGGGCAAAACGTTTGAATTCAACTGAAATCCATCGTGAAGAGTCGGCTGTTTATGGAGAAGAGGCAATGTCTCGCCAGGCCATTGGAAAATGGCATAAACAATTCGCAGAAGGACGTACGTATTTGACAGATGAGCCGGGCAGAGACAGACCTTCGACTTCGACGACCATTGATCACATTTCGCGCGTCGAGGAGCTGATTAGGGATAACCACCGCATTAAAATTCATGAAATTGTCGAAGATGTGGGAGTGTCATATGGTAGTGTACACGCTATCATTCACGAGCCCCTGTATTGCAAGAAAGTGTGCGCAAGATGAGTTCCATGATCTCTAACGGAACAGCATAAAAATCAGCGATTCGAGTCCAGTCTTGCGTTCCTGCAACGTTAGTCTGAAGAAGGCCCAGATTTTTTGCTGCGCATCGTCACCGGCAATGAGACGTGGGTGTATCACTTCGCACCAGAAAGCATATTGGCATCCATGGTGTGAAAACACCGCAGCTCACAAACTGCGAAGAAAATTTAAAGTCGTGCAGTGCAGTCTGCCGGAAAAGTGATAGCAACTGTCTTTTTTGACTGCGAGGGACCGGTGTAGACAGAGTTTAAACAAAATGGAGTACGATAAACGTTGCAATGTACTAAGAGTCATTGAAGAAGTTAAGCAAAACAATTAGGGATCGAAGATGAGGAAAGTCGTCAAAAGGAATCATTTTGTTGCACGACAACGCCTTCCCATACAAAGCTGCCGACACGCAGAAGCTTCGCAATTTTAAGTGGGTAGTATGGCTGCATCCCCCCCCCCCCATATAGTCCTGATTTATCCCCCTGCGATTACAACTTGTTTCCAAAATTGACAAAAGAAAACCTTAGGGTAAAGCATTTCGAAATGATGATGAAATCAAAGAAGCTGTGGAAACATACCTCCCTCAACTTAGAGCGAACTTTTATTTTCTCGGTATTGAAAAACTGGTTTCTCGTTCCGACAAGTGTTTACTAAAACTTGCCGATTACGTGGAAAAATAAAGGAAAGGTATATGCTCCAGAAATTATACTTTTTGGTTTCTCATTGCTTAACCACTGTTATGCGAAACATGTGAACCTTATTTTATGATAGACCTATGTAGTTATGCATCTTTCGCATGCCAAGATCATGGTGGATTTAAATAAAACAAGTGATTCGAGAGTATACATTTATTTACGTCAAACACGTTACATTTATTCGCTTGACTTACTACCACACCGAGCCACAGTCTGGTACATACTAAGTGGAATTAAACCATAACAACGAACAATAAAGTTTACTAATCCCTGGCACTAAGCGGCACTTAGGTAGATGAATTAATGAATGTTATTATCGTGAAACCAATGAAAGAAGATATGTGAGTCATAAAAGTAAATATTTACTAAATTATGGCGGCGACAATAGTAAGTATTTCGATATTTTGACTGTTTAGTTTTTTTAAAAACAATGTTTATTTTTATTATAATATATTTAAATTTAGACGAACGTAAGGAACGACCCTGACACCGATAAAATGTAAGGTAGATACGAAAGTCCATCTGCGCGTGCGCAAGCTAAAATCTTATCTCAAGATAGAAAGAAAAGCTGAATCTCAAGAGTGTGTTAATGAGGGGATTGGTTACTGCAGGTAATCTGTTACCCCGCCCCACTCGGTGGTCCGAGCAGTAACGATGCCAGTCGCTCCGAACTGGGTGGGCTATTAGGATGCTAACCATGATGGGGTGCCGCAAATTTTGAAATGTTTGGTAGAACTTTTAGAAAAAAATTCTGTTCATGAACATTTCACTCGACGCTGACGATATTGCTCCTAGAAAAAAAAAAAAACTTTTCAAGTTAATACTGTACGTAATATTTATTCCGTGTATGTCGTGTGACAACCATGGATACGAATTTCTATGACAAATTACTATTTCTTCAAATTTAAGCTTCTTTAGGTGTGTTTTTTTTCCTTTCGTAAGGCTGTTTGTGAATTTTAGTTTGATACCTGACAAGGAATATGTATATATTTCTCTCTTTTCTTCATCTTTTAAACTACACTGCTGGACAATTGCTAAAGACGGATCATAAACGGCTATATAGCGCATAAAAAAGTAAGTGTGGTTGGATGCCAAGTGAAATAAAATAATGTCAGAATGCCAGGACATTACAAGAAAGACAATTTATTGTGCTCTGAAATCCAGAAGGCTTTGGAACATGTTCAAGGGACAAACAGACCATTTTGTGCAGAATACGTAAACGTGAAAAAAATTCAATTACCGTCCGCAGGCGTTCCGGCGTAAGATGTCAATACGGGATATGGCCACCATGGAGGGCGATGCAAGATTCCACACGTCGTGTCATGCTTTGCACAACATTATCAAGCAGCTGTTGGGGTAATTTATCCCATTCCTCTGTCAGTGTACGGATGAGGGTGTCCTTGTTTATTAGAGGGCATTGGCGACCAGCAAGACTCCTTCCCAAAGCATCCCACACATTTTCAATGGGATTCAGATCTGGAGAACGTGCTGGCCATACGAGGCGTTGAATATCCTCGCTCTCAAGACACTCCTGGACAGCGACTGTTCGATGACATGTTGCGTTGTCGTCCATGAAAATGAATCTATCACCGACAGCACCACAGAACATGAGAACATGAGTAGCAGAACATCATTAATGTATCGTTGGCCAGTTATAGTCCCAGTTATAAGCACATAGAGGGACGTACAGCCATTGATCATGATGCCAGCCCATACCATGACACTACATGTCGGATATCGGTCCCTTTTCTGTATGTTTGCTGGACAATATGCAGTACCACTGTCACGCAAGATCAGTTGTCGTCGACAATCTGACGATCGACTGTATCTACTCTCATCTGAGAAGAGGGCAGCAGACCAGTCGTTATCAGTCCAATTGCGATGTTGATGGCACCATTGCAAACGGGCGGTACGGTGACGTCTGTACAATGGGATGCACACAACAGGACGGCGGGCGTATAGTCCTGCTTCATGCAAACGTCTGGCGACAGTTTTTCGGGAGATCCGCTTTCCAGTGGCAGCCATAAACTGATTTGCTACCTCACTAGCTGTGCTGCGCCGGTGTCTTTTTGTTGATAGCACTATGTGCCGATCTTCTGCAGGTGTCGTACTGCGAACACGACCTCCCCTGTGACGTTTGCTATACTCTCCATTTGTTTGAATTGATTTCCAAAGTCTTGAAACAACACTGTGGCTGACGTCGAACACCCTGGCAACATCTGTTATTTTTCTCCCTTCTTCAATCTTGCCAATAACACAGCCACGCGTAAAATCATCTAAGCGATGTCGGGAAGACATACTGAAAATTGCAAGTTCGTCAATTGATTCTTTCCCTTTCAACTTTGCGTTTGAACAACAACGGTCAATACGCGTCAAATCCTTTATATCGCTTATCAGCGCTATGACGTCACGAACAAGTTCGGCAATCCAAAATTTGCATACGAACAACAGGTCTAACTGTATCCCGCACTTATGCTAATTTCCACGTTTTCCTGCCTTCCATTTTATGGTTGCTATCGTTGCTATTGTCATCCGTCCTTAGCAATTGTCCGGCAGTGTATAATTACAAAAAATCATTTTGTATTACAAAATTTCAATGAATTCGAGAAATTCACGCACCTTTATCCAAGTTTCCTAAAATTTTAGATAGTTGCACCCACCATATGTTCCAACTTCTTAAATACTTGGAGGGGGGGGGGCTAAAGATAAGGCTCGTAGAAAAGTTGGGTGCGCTGAAGTACGCCCCAGCCCTCTCGTAGCGTCGCGTCCTGGGTTCGAGAGGAAGGAAATTCTTGCTACGATGCATACTGTACCACAGTCGGGAAAGATGCATAGCAACAAAATGCTTTTTTGTTAATGGCTTTTATCACATTTATCAACAAGTTTTCATGATTTGCGCAGATTGCGATGAGATATTGTTACGTTTGTGTAAAACGTAATAACATAATGTTCGGCGATGGTTTAGTAAAATATATTGTTGAGTAACAATGAAATTAACTATTGTTGCGTAACTTCATGGGACAGCGTGCTGCACGATCAGATTTCAATAATAGTTTTGACTACTTCCGTTACCCATTTTCGTTACATCGAGATTTTTTACTTGGGATTTATTTTATTACTGTCGTAAAAGATGCATAGCATAAAAAAAAGCGAAGCCAAATTTTCCGGTTACGAAAATTACGAAGTATTGAAAATCCTTTACTGTGGTGCCCGAAACGGCAATGAAGGGAAAGAGGAACTGAGGAATGTCTAAAAAATAAGGCACGGAAAAGCAGACTCGTATCAGTAATTGTATTCGACAGAAAGGGTTTTTGTTGGGTTGTGGTGGGTGTGAAGCAGTTAAAGGATGGCCAAGACTGCGGACGGAACTTATAGCGCTGAGCAAGCAAAGATACAGGGGTTACACAGAATAATGTGAACACCTAGGAAAAGAAGGTTTTACGTACCTAATAGGGTGTGGGACCACCTTTGGCATTCAAAACCGCCTGAATCCTCCTTGGAATGGACGCATACAAATCCTGGATGGTGGTTAGTGGGATGTTACACCATTCTTCATGCAGAAACTGCTCCAAGTCCATGATAGATGCAGGAGGAGGATAACGGAATCTTACTCTGTTTTCCAACACAGACCGCAGTGGCTCCATGATGTTTTAGTCTGGTGATTGGGGAGGCTAAGGAAGGTGTGAAAGTTCGTCGTCATGTTCCTCACAACATGATTGGACATTCCGAGCTCTGTGAATTGGGGCGTTACCATCTTGATAGATGGCATCCATTGCAGGAAACAGTGCCTGAGCCATTAGATGGACATGGTCAGGCAAAATGGTCTCATACGCCCTGCCAGTTATCCATCCTTGCAAGGTGATCAGGGTACCTGCAGAAAACCACGGTATGACCTCCAAGAGCATGGCAGAACCACCACCATGCTGCACTGTTGAGAGCAGACAGTTTGTTGTACGCTTCTGCACAAATAAACACGTTCTGCGGTGAGGAATAGTGTGAATGTGGATTCATCCGACCACATTACACGCATAAATGCATCGGCAGTCCACTTTGTATGCTACTGGCACCACTACCGTCGCCGTTGTGCATTCACCCGGGTCACCAGGGGTTTTTCAATAGCAGCTCTGTCATCAATATCTTGTTTATGCCGTTCCCCACGCACTGTTTTCGTTGATACTGGGACCTGGAGCTGCAGATTGAGCTACGCACTAATTTTAGGCACCGTGGTCTTCTTATTATGGGCAACAATTCTCTTTAATGCTCTTCTGTCTCTATCAGTCAGGGTCATGTTGTCATAACGCTAGACATAGTAGCTCTCGATACCTCCACTACCCTGGCGACTGTTGTCACGGAGGCACCAACTAGCATGCCACCAATAATTAGCCCCCTTTCGAAGTCCGTTAGTTCGCTCATTTCGTTGTCACCTTGAAAGAACTTTTGCAACAAGACACTTTAAATGCACTTAAATAGGACCTTGAGGTTCTAAACAAAGCTATCGCAACCAAAAAATGGTGGATACTTTTGCGTATTGCGACGCACGCAGCTGCATTAAAAGTCACGCCTCTGAGCGTGGTGTTCACATTATCCTGTCCAGCTCCTGTATATCCGTTAAGCTGGCAGATCGTGAATTCGTTCAAATGTGGGACAAATCTGCGAACCGAGCTAATCAACAGAGCAACGTTTCAAAAGTTTTGCACTGCTGCCGTTTTTGTAAGTCCACCTCCAGGTGATGCTGAGACCATGCATCAAATCCAAAGAAAGGGAACTGACATTTCGACGGGCTGTGACTCTGAGGAAGCATGTGCAATACCTTTATTGAACGCCGCAGAAAGATTTTTGAATTCACGCAACATGTATACCTCTTGTGCAACAAAAGAAAATAACTATTCTACAGCAAAATGAATGATGTCCTGTGTTGTTAAGAAGAATAAAATTTCTTTAGATTCGTGCATATTGAAAATCTAAGAGTCTAAAGTGAGTTTTCATGAACCATGTGAATAATGGTGTTATATACATACTACTACTTTATTTAATCAATAGGTTTTTTTACAACGAAGTTTTTATTAGGTCCCTTTGATTTCGATATAAATTGACGCTACTACATAAATAAACAGCGAGGTTGAAAAGAAATCAGATTTTACGTAAAGTAGAAACTGGTCTTTATTTTCCCAGAAGTGTTAGCGCACAAAGAGTTTTAGTTACCAGTAGATTTTGGCCTACAATTATCAGGTCGAATTCATCAGACGACTCTTAACAGCAATCTTGTATTGGATCGTTTCATAATTATTGGCCGATGCCGACAAGGCGAACTTGCATAGCCGGTTACAAAGGACGCCTCGTAGGAGGAACCACCAAACGCCCATGCAAATTGAACCGATTCAGTCCACGTGTATAAAACGGTATTTCAGACAGATCTCAGCAGTTGGGGACGCGATGGAACAACCCGACGTGAGATCAGTGATTTTGCACGAATTCAAACTTGGCCGGAATGTGTCCAAAACGGTCGCAAATGTCAATAGAGCGTGGGTTGTTGGAACGACGAGTGACATAACTGTCCGTAGACTGTTTTCCAAGTTCCATGCCGGTGATGTTGCCATCGACCATAAGCCAGGAGCAGGTCGTCCTTTTCTATGTGACACTATACATTTAAGGCGGAAAGTGGAAAAAAATAAAACAACCAACGCCCACAGTACATGAGCTCAGTGCCGAACTTGTCGTATCATCAGCGACAGTTTCCAGACACCTGGCAGCTATGGGCAAGGTTAAAAACTGGATCCCTGGGTTCTACACGAACTCGCCGGACAGCAGCGGATACGGCGTCTGGAAATATGCATTTCCCTCCAAAAACGTGAGGCTAGTGCTCCCTTTCTGCATTGGATCCTTACGGTTGATGAAAAATGGGTGCTTTATAACCAAAGGAAGCGAACAGCGCCTTGGCTCGAAAAAGGGGAGCCACCCAAACACATGTCCAAACCCGAGTTGCACCCACAGAAGGTTCTGATCTCTGTGTGGTGGACTGCCAAGACAGCGGTTCATTATGAGTTTTTGCCGCGAGGTCAAACAATCACAACGGACGTGTGCTGTCGTCAGTCGAACGAATGTCACCAGAAATTATACAGCAAACAACCATCGCTCGCCAATCGTTTGGGTCCCATACTGCTTCAGGATGGCGCACGACCGCATGTGTCAATTGGAAGCATGCAAAAAATCTACGCCTTTGGGTACGAGGTCCTCTCTCACTCTGTTTATTCACCTGACTTGGCCCCCTCAGACTTTCACATGTTTCGCCATTTGGATCACTTCTCGAGGGGCAAACGGTTCGCTAACAAGGATGCTGTGATTTCCGCCATTAGCGATTCCACAGACCACAGTGATGACAGATTCTGCCACCGTGGCATTTTTGCACTGAAAACACGTTGGGCACAGTGTATTGCTGCCAAGGGCAGACATTTTTCGAATTAAAATGCATTTCGTTGTCTATTACTGCTGTTTGTTTCTTTGTGTCCGAATCGGCTAATAATTATGAAACGACCCAATATATAATAATAGAAATCTGGTCATATAATTACAAATCATTATTCAGATATCTCCATTAGTCTATCTCTCTGCGACTCAACTACTCTACAATTCCACCTTCAACGGAGACTTTTCATTTTCTTCTGACTGATAGCCAGTGTCACCGAAAAGTATAGGCTGTTCGTGGAAGTAATGTGCTGTTCAGTAAGAAAATCTTTACCCGAGAAGTAACGAAATTTACATAAACAGAAACTCAAAAGGAAGGTTAAATTAGAGGTACATGTCACATCTTTTTATATCAGTATGCAGGGGTCCGGGTTCGAATCCCGTGAGGCATGGATGTAGCGTTTGTCTTACGGCACTGGCTCTCTCCCTTCCCTGGAACCACTGACCCTAAATTAGGGACGGGCGACTGCTTATAGCCCATTGAGTTGCTCAGGGTGGTCGTTAAACTTCCAATCAAAAAAAACAAAAAAACAAAAAAAAAACACACAAGCTGAATTTCCCGGCGTTTCTCGGGGGAATTCGGTGATAATTCAGTATCTAAATTTTGTACAAATCAAATGAAAATTATCAATTTTTTACGGCATGAATACTGTATATCATAATACTGTATATCATTTCTTCATTGAATTTGAATTTCATTCTCTGTATAGTCTTTAGGCACACTGTATTTTTATTTTTTCCATTTGATTTTTGTTGTCTTGTATGTACATACAGCAGGGTATCCCAGTATTTCCCAGGTAAATATTACTATTCGTAGAATTACCAAGTTCAGCGGGTGAAAATTTATGAATGAAAAAGATATTCCTGTAATTTTCCAGTAAATTTATCTTAATTCATTTAGTTTATTCAGCCAGGATGGCCTCAAATGTGAAAAAAAAATGATTTAGTTAATTTACTTTTACGAAACAAAAATGAAAGAAAGACGAATAGAAATACTTAACTTCACTTCCGCTGCTGAATTGTGTTTCAGTTCTTCACTGGAAAGCACTTGTCACAAAAAAAAAAAAAAAAAAAAAAAAAAAATCTTGCACTTATTACAACAAAAAGTATTAAATTTGAATTCAAAATAAAAAAGTAAATAAAAGAACTTTTTACAAAAATTTTGTATGGACCCCGTTGATCCCTGGCTCCCACCCCTTCCAAAAACCGTCTACGGTCTAAGTTAGAGTACCATGAGATAGTATACCAATTCAAAATAAAAAAAGTAAAAAATGGAACTTTTTAGGAAAATTTTGTATGGGAGTACCGGGCTCCGACCCCTTACAAAAACTGGCTACGGTTTAAGTTCAAAATAAAAAGTAAAAAATGGAACTTTTAGGAAAATTCAAAATAAAAAAGTAAAAAGTGGAACTTTTTAGGAAAATTTTGTATGGGGGCCCCTTGATTCCGGGCTCGGACCCCTTCCAGAAACTGGTTGCGGTTTAACTTAGAGTACTATGAGATAGTATACCAATTCAAAATAAAAAAGTAAAAAATGGAACTTTTTAGGAAAATTTTGTATGGGGACCCCTTGATTCCGGGCTCGGACCCCTTCCAAAAACTGGCTACGGTCTAAGTTAGAGTACCATGAGATAGTATACCAATTCAAAATAAAAAAAGTAAAAAATGGAACTTTTTAGGAAAATTTTGTATGGGGACCCCTTGATTCTGGGCTCGGACCCCTTCGAAAAACTGGCTACGGTTTAAGTTAGGGTCCTATGAGATAGTATACCAATTCAAAATAAAAAAGTAAAAAATGGAACTTTTAACGAAAAATTTGTATGAGGGCTTGATCCCTGGCTCCAACCCCTTCCAAAAACCGTTTACTGTCTACGTTAGAGCACCATGAGATAGCATACCAAATTTGGTGGTTCTAAATTGAAAACTGTAGATTTGCATAGCGGACAAACAACCAAACAAACATTCAACTTTATACAATATATCAGGTAACGTCTTTTTATCAAACCTCTGAAAGAGGAATGTTGCATTCCAGATCGTTAAAGACACCGTCATACATTTTCCAAAGAACTTAATTCTTTAAGCAGCCGATGTACCAGAACCAAATTGTGCGAGAAAGTTTCTTTGCTTCCCAAACAGAAATGTTCACAAAGCGGCCGGGTTTTACGAAAGCTACGGAAAAACAATTCCTTTTCTTCTCTCATCTCAGCAGTACCGACCATAAACCTGTTACCTGTTATAAACGCTCCCTTCAAGTCCTTTATTCTTTGCTCTGTGACCAAAGGCATAGTAGGGAAGGGCTAGTCCCCTTAACATGGACATCATGCCGCTAGGTAGGAACAAGTGACTCAGACATCTTCTATTCTTTCTTAGGTTCGTCGCAATTATTGCAACTCTTTAAGCAAATAATGAGACTGAAAGGATAAACGTGAAATAGCCGCCTAAATGATTACTTTGAATAAAAAAGCTAAAAGGAAAGCAACGTTCGCCGATGCGCAGGTTCACTCGTACTAACCGAGTTCGGTCTACTTCTTAGACAATGAATATATTCGTTCAAACTGATTTCAGCGCAGTTTGCTAACCCGAGTTGTAATGTTCCTCAGTGTTTAACCGTTTATATTTAACTTGGGAAACACTACGTGGAGTAAATAAATTCTTCTAATTTATTTACTTTCAGTGCAACCTGTGATAACCTAACTACACAGAAGTCACCCAAGTAAACGAACTGTAAGGAACTACTTCATGCAAATAGTTACTTACACTTCGTCTTTTATTCCCTTAATATTTCCTAGGCACTTGACTCATGGAGAACTTTTAGATAATCACACAAATAGCTTCTTGACAGTAATAATGACTTAAACTGATTAATATAAATTACTAAACACAATAGAAGATTAACGAAACTCTAAAACGAACTATACAGTAACACCACTCAATTTAACAAACTGTAACTTCATGAAAAAGACTGCTTAAAACTTAATACTGCTTCCTCGAATATCACACCATACTTTTGCTGCTAGCTTAACACATTACATATGCAGCGATCTTGCTAGTCAACCATGCAAGTGTCACTAATATTTAACCTCAAGACTGTTGCCAGATAACATTCATTGAATGATATAATGCAACGTTAAGATTGAGACGCTGAAAGAGAATGAACTCAAAATTTACATAGAGAAAGACAACTAAACAAGTTAGTAAAATCATGCAATGCATTGATTATGATACGCTTTCCAACATACCAGAAATAGTTACTCAAGTTATGAGGATAATGGCTGTGGAATAAATCTCACTCCTGTACCCTGACCTTTGACCCCATTTCGATTATATTAAACAGAACCGGTTCAGTATATCCCCGGAACAACATACTAAAGTGTTGTCGCAATAGAAGCATTTTTAGTCAAGTTATGAGGATAATGGCTGTAGAATAAATCTTGCTCCTGTACCCTGACCTTTCACTCCATTTCGATTGTATTAAACAGAACCGGTTCAGTATATCCCCGAAACAACATACTAAAGTGTTGTCGCAATAGAAGCATTTTTGGTCAAGTTATGAGGATAATGGCTGTGGAGTAAATCTCGCTCCTGTGCCCTGACCTTTGACCCTATTTTGATGATATTCAACATAACTGGTTCAGTATATCTCCGGAACAACATACTAAAGTTTTGTCGCAATCGAAGCCTTTTTACGTAAGTTATGACTTATAAGGGCAATGGAATGGATCCCGCTCCTATGTCCTGATCTTTGACCCCATTTCGCCCATTTTCAATAAGATTTGTCCGTTGGTTGTCCCCTACCACATACTAAAATTATCGAAATCAAATCATTTTTACGCAAGTTATGACGCATAAGGGCAATGGAAGTGATTCCACTCCTATGTCCTGACCTTTGACCCCATTTCGCCTATTTTCAATAGGGTTCGTCCCCAGCTTGTCCCCAACCACATACTAAAATTGCATCGAAATCGAACCATTTTTACGCGAGTTATCGTGCCGAAAGACAAACAGGCGGACAAAGCTGGAGCATATACCCTTCTTCAAGCTATGGGTGGAAAGCCTAAAAATGAAAGTTAAATTAGAGTACACGTGATGAAGTTAATTCTTTCCAGCCAGCAAAAGGGTTAAAAGAACTGAAAAGCGCCCTTCATCTAACGCATACCGACCAAAAAGATATCCTTTCCTCGCCAAAACAATGCTTATATGTATATCTTCATCGAAAGCTATGGCAGTGCTAATTCCTTTACTTAGGCGTCGTTGATGATGCTAATCTTTACCCTTTCGCGTAAATTCTGACACGAAAGGGACAAACATGTGCTGACATATTAAAACAATATAGTTTAATTACGCATCAACGTATATACAGCTATTCTACCACAATAGGACACTCATTGCACTCGGCATATTCCAACACTGATCATGCGTTCACAAGCGTTTCTAATCGCTTATTGCTTTCTGTTCTTTGCACCAGCTATCTGGAACATATTCGCTCTCATCACTCTGCACGAAATAGCGCAAACAATAATACATTCTACTCAAATGGTGAAAACTGTACTGCAGATATATATTTTAACAACAGCGGAGTCTGAGAACCTTAAGAACCTCGTGAAATTTTGAGATTTTCTTTTTTTTACGCTTTCCAACCGTAGGTTAATGAAGCTTATATGCTCCAACTTTGTCCGTCTATCTGCCTGTCCGCACGAAAACTGGCGTAAAAATGGTACGATTTCGAAAGTTTAGTTTGTGGTAGGGAACTACCTGGGGACGAACCCTATTGGAAATGAGCGAAATGGGATCAAAGGTCAGGACATAGGAGCGGTATCCATTCTATTGCCCTTATGCGTCATAACTTGCGTAAAAATCGTTCGATTTCGATGAAATTTTAGTTTGTGGTAGGAGACTACCTGGGGTCCAACCTATTGAAAATGGGAGAAATGGGGTCAAAGGTCAGGACATAGGAGCGGGATCCATACCATTGTCCTTATGCGTCATAACTTACGTAAAAATGCTTCGATTATGACAAAACTTTATCATGTTGTTCCGGAGGTATACTGTACCGGTTCTGATTAATATCATCGAAATGGGGTCAAAGGTCAGGACACAGGAGCGAAATTTATTCCACAGCCATTATCCTTATAACTTGACTAAAAATGCTTCGATTGCGACAAAACTTTAGTATGTTGTTGCGGAGGTACACTGAACCAATTCTGTTTAATATAATCGAAATGAAGTCAAAGGTCAGGGCATACGAGCTAGATTTATTCCACAGCCCACAGCCATTATGTTCATAACTTGAGTAATAGCATGAGTAATGATTCTTGGTATGTTGGAAAGCGTATCATTTTTTTTTTTTTTTTTTTTTTTGATTGAAGGTTTAACGACCACCGTGAGCAACTCAATGGGCTATAAGCAGTCGTCCGTCCCTAATTTAGGGTCATTGGTTCCAGGGAAGGGAGAGAGCCAGTGCCGTAAGACAAACACAACATCCATGCCTCACCGGGATTCGAACCCAGACCCCTTCCGGACGAATGATCAGAAGCCATCGCTTAGACCACTGCGCCACTGGGGCGGCGAAAGCGTATCATAATCAATGCATTGCATGATTTTACAAACTTGTTGTTTCGAGGTTCAGCGATCATCATGAGCAACTCATTAATCTGCATGAAATTCAGTATGCTCGTACAAGCGTGGGCGAATAGCATTTTCGTCAGGTTTTACCCAAACACAGGGGGAGGGGGGATTACTGGTGTGAGCTCATACGCCTAAATTTGATGAATATGAGACCATTATTTCGATACTTGATAGAATAAGTCAAGTTCAACTTGTTTTTAGCATAATCGTCTGCCGAAAACCTTTAATTACAAATATCACTCTCTTAATTTGGATTTTTATATATAGTGTGTGTGTGTTTTATTCTTATGTACGCCATCGTTTATGATAGTTTCTTGTGGCATAAAATTAACGTACGTAATCCAAAAATACAAGTTCCGTAATGTATTGGGATACATTTTGAAGATTTCTGGTGTCGGAGAATTTGGGTGTTTCAACTCCGAAGCAAAATGTATCCTTTCAGAAGTGAAATGATGTACTGACCATCGGCAATAGCCGTGGAGTCCATAAACACGTTTTCTTTCTGTTCAAAGTATTAAAGGCTTTGCAAAAAGACAACAACGAAAAAACGTCTAAACGACGGCCTTTGTTTTCATCAATCAGATTTCTTGGAATCCATCGAGCGAAAACTTTCTCGTATCCCAGCACTATGTGGATAGTATTACAGACGATTCTTTATTATTCTTTTGTTTTAGGAGTTTAGAGACAATCATGATCAGATCTTAGAGCTGTAGGCAGTATCCTGTCCTTAATTTGGACCCTCTGGTCCATGGGAGGAGAGAAGCTCAGCAACACTGGACTAAGCCTCGCTTGTGCATCGTCCGAGACATATCGGACAACCAACCAGCCAGAAACCAGCACTTCTGACCGTTCGGCAAATGTAATTTCCAGCAAAGTTGTGAGTCGATTTTGCAAAATCATTTCGTTCACTTCATTATTGTCGGCTTGGCATTGCGTTGTTCATTATGAATCTAGGATATAACATTTTCGAAATCGACTTGATATCTCCGTCGCTTTAGAAGTCCATGGTAGGTGAATTTGGAGCATTGTGGAACATTTGAATGT
This sequence comes from Macrothele yani, assembly GCA_039090855.1. Classification (NCBI taxonomy): domain Eukaryota; kingdom Metazoa; phylum Arthropoda; class Arachnida; order Araneae; family Macrothelidae; genus Macrothele; species Macrothele yani. The sequence continues at coordinate 63,360,627 of CM077029.1, forward strand.
TTGTTCACTTTTCTTTTACGCTTGCCAACTTCTTGGTGTCAAGTTGGAAACACGTGGAATAATTAATATACACATAAATCAAGTTGTTCTTTTAATGTAACGTAACCACAGAAATTTGAAAATTTGATCGTCCTGGACAGGAATCGAACCCGCATCTCCCGATTTACGCTCGAGTATGCGGGTTCAATTTCCGTTCCAGGACGATCAAATTTTTACATTTCTGTGGTTACGTTACATGGAAAAAACAGCTTGATTTGTGTCTATATCCCTAGGTGTTATTTGTTTCTCGTGAAAATCATTTTGTTCTTCACCGCGTATAGCTTCCGTGTTCCATTCAGCTAAAAATCCTTCTTTCTCTGTATCCTGTAAAAAAGGATGTTGCTGGAGGTGTTGCGCATGCCTACAACAAAATTCTTTTTCAAAGGTTTGGCTCCCTTGTCCTGCTTAAAATAAGAACAAGGCACCCACTTAATGTGTTCTCTATCAGTATTCTTTCTCCTTCGAGGTAATCGTAGGTAGTAGTTTTGAGGTGACCTTGAATTTGCAGCGAAATGCTGTGTCTGCCCACATTAACTTTGACGAGATTCTTTTTAGAGGAAGGTAGAAAAGGGGTGGCCTATTATTATTAACACCGAGATCTAAAACCCAAAATCATTTCGTCCTCGATTTTGCTCCGGATATTTTATCCTGCTGCTGTTTGTTGTGAGGAAACAAATTTGGAATTTCCGGTTCTCCGGGTCATGGAGGACACACCCAGAAACATCACTGAAAGAATGGAAAGAGGAGAATCAACTCATATTCCAAGAATATGGGCAACTGACAGACGGAACTTGAATTTCACAAAGAGATACTTTGTAATAACGTAAAAGCTCTTACTGAACGAAGGTAAGTAAATTTGTATCATTTGATTTCTACTTGAAATTATTGTGTTTCCTAATGTCTTGTTTCTTTTTAAATGGACACCAGATTTACGGGTGCAAAAATCTTTTTGGAATCAATTTTTATTGTTTTAAGTTAGAAGTCTTCATTTATCAGCTCGCAGCTGAATGTTGTAACAAATGTGCGATATAAGCTTATCATGAATTGCCATTGCTAAGTATGATGCAATTTAAAGAAAAAAGGTTTTTCGCAAACTTGTGGTTATGCGTTTATATTTCTGGAGGAGGATTATGAACAGCTGGTAATTCGCATCTGTCTCAATAGTTTCAAGAATTTATTATTTTTTTTAAGGGATAAAGCCAGGAACTTATTCACAGACCTCCAACATTTCTAAAACCGCCACCCCTCTGAATTTCCCCAGACACTGCCCACCAAAAATCACACACACACACACACACACACACACACACACACACACACACACAATCATCATCACTAACATCATCATCAATCCACTGCTGGATGAAGGTCTCCACAAGTTTCTTCCACCCCGGTCTGTCTTGAGCCAGTCTCCTCCACGTTACTCCGCCATGCTTTCGAATTCCATCCCCCCATCTCCCACGTGTTCTTCTTCTGGGTCTTTTCCTGTTTCTTGGTATCCAGTCTAAAATTTCGGTTGTTCATCGGTGGTCCGTTTTTGTGGCAATATGCCCAGCCCATTGATATTTCAGATTCTACTCTAATCACGATGTTCATCACTCTTGTCATTTTCCTTATCCACTAGTTCCTCTTACAATGACTTTCCTGGTTATACCTAGCATGCGTAGCATGCGTGTCTCCATGCTTCTTTCAGCTATCTGCAGTCTTTGCGTGTCTTTTTTAGTTAAGGTCCTTGTCCCTGCTCCGTACGGGAGCACTGGCAGAATGCATTATATATATATATATATATATATATATATATACACATATATATCATCAGCATCTTTGTCAACCATTATCAATCCACTGCTGGACAAAGGTCTCCCCAAGTTTCTTCCACAACGGTCTGTCTTGTGCCAGTCTCTTCGATGTTACTTCCGCACACTTTCGAACTTCATCCGCCCATCTCCCATGTAGTCTTCTTCTGGGTATTTTCCTGTCCCTTGAAATCCAGTCTAAAATTTCGGCTGTCCATCGATGGTCTGTCCTTCTGGCAGTATGTCCAGTCCATTGCCATTTCAGGGATTTTACTCTGGTCAGGATGTCCTCCCCTCTTATCATGTTTCTAATCCACGAGTTCCTCTTCTTATCTCTCCTGGTTACACCATGCATGCATCTCTCCATGCTTCTTTGAGTTGTCTACAGTCTTTGTATGTCTCTTTCAGTTAAGGTCCACATCTCTGCACCATACGTAAGCACTGGAAGGATGCATTGATCAAACCCTTTTCTTTTAAGACATAATGGCATATTGCTCTTGAAAATTATACCCTTTCTTCCAAACGCTCTCCAGGTAACTTTTATACGCCGATTAATTTCTTCATCAATGTGACCCTAACTTGATGTCTGCTGTCCGAGATAAATGTAGGTATTGGTTATCTCCAGCTTTTCCCCATCAATCGATAAATCTTCATTTCTTGTAAAAGCATTGTACATCACTTTTGTCTTCCGAAAGTTCATTTTTAATCTAACTTCTTTACTCTTGTCAGCAAGTTCCTGGATCATACTCTGTAGCTCTGATAGGATAGTTGCAAAAATGACTACGTCATCAGCAAAACCAAGATGAGTTAGATAATCTCCATTAATCTTTATCCCTTTGTTTTTCCCAGTTCAGTGACTGAAAGACATTTTCCAATGTGGCATTAAAGAGTTTGGGGGATATAGTGCCGCCTTGTCTCACTCCCTTTCCAATCTTTATGGGTGCTATATTCTCAAATAGCCGAATTTTTGCACTTGCATTTTCATAGATGTTATGAATAATATTAATGTATGCATCTTCATTACCGCAGGATTTCAAACCCATTGTAACTGCTGATGGTTTCACCGAATCAAATCCCTTTTCATAGTCAGTAAAAGCCATGCATAATGAGAGTTCATGTTCCCTCGCTCTTTCAATTAGTTCTCTCAGTACGTGGATATGATCTATAGTGCTGTAGCCACTCCTGAATCCAGCTTGTTCTCTCGGTTGAGCCATGTCCAGTGTCACCTTCAAACGGGGTGAAAGAACTTTAGTGAAGATTTTATAAACCACTGATAGGAGGCTGATAGGTCTGTAGTTCCTGGGATCCTCAATGTCACCTTTTTTTATGTAGCAAGATCATTGTAGCGTTGTTCCAATCCTCAGGAATCTTCCCTTCATTAAGGCGTCGAGTGAAAACTTGGGTGAGTACTGTTTTAATTTCTCCACTTGCTTCTTGTATGATGTCTACTGTAATTCCATCTTCTCCTGGAGCTTTTCCCCGTTTCATGTTCTTGATTGCATGTGCAACTTCTGCTGGGAGGACTGGAAGAACTCTGGTACCTTTTGTAATATGTCTGGAGTACATGTATTATCTCTTTCATATAGTTCTGAGTAGGCATCTTTCACTCTTGTTAAACTTTCACCTCTATTTCTTGTTACAGAACCATCTTCTTTTCTCAGAGCCATAATCTGCTTTCTTCCCTTACTCAGATGACCCTTTGCTCTCTTTAGGCTTTGGTTGTTTTCAATTGATTTCCTCACTAGTTCACAGCAGTTAAATTTCCTTACATCTTCAGTGATACTTTTGCTTACCGTCTTGCATAGCTCTATATATTCCACTTTGGAATTCACATCTCCTCTAGTTGTCCTCATCTCTCATCTTTTTTGCATCAGAATTTTGGTGTTTCCTGATAATTTGTTCGTATGCAACTTGTTCCTTAGTACCAGCTATTTTTGTTGCTATTTCCATAAGAGCCTTCGTTAGTTTTCTGTTAACTTCAGAGATGTCAACTTCTACCGACGTTAGACCTTCTAGAGCAGAAAATCTGCTCCTCAGTTCCAATTTGGAGGTATTATGATGTTTTCTAAGGTTGGTCGTGTCAATACACTTTGTTTGTTTTATGAGCTTGGCACGCTCGAGTTTAGCATTTAGGTGCATCTTACATCTTACCATTCCATGGTCACTACCTGTGTTGAACTTGTTTAGCACACTGCAGTCTTCCATGACAAATTTCTTGTAACACATAATAAAATCAATTTCACTTGTCGTCCCATTTGGATGTCTCCGTGTCCATTTCCTGTGTGGCTTTTTCTTGAAAAAGGAGTTCATGATGAAAAACCCTTCTGTCTCTGCAAATTCTACGAGAGTATTTCCACGCTGGTTTCTGTTGTCGTGACCGAATTTACCTACTCAAGTTTCATTCTGTTGCGGTTGCCCTATTTTCGCATTGAAATCTCCCATAATGATCTCCAAGTGCTGTTTGCCTTTATTATTTTGATATCAAAATATAAATAATTTTTCCTTGATACATGTCCATACCACTGTGCTACCGCGCAGTGCAGCTGGAAACCAAGAGTGAATAGTACATACATACATAAATAACCACAAGCAACACCTCTCGAACATGTACGTGACAACAAGTGAACTCCAGACCGCCGCCCCGGTGGCGCAGTGGTCTAAGGCGCTGGCCTCTGATCATTCGTCCGTAAGGGGTTCGAATCCCGGTGAGGCATGGGTGTTGTGTTTGTCTTACGGCACTGGCTCTCTCCCTTCCCTGGAACCAGTGACTCTAAATTAGGGACGGGCGACTGCTTATAGCCCATTGAGTTGCTCACGGTGGTCGTTAAACCTCCAATAATAAAAAAAGAACTCCAGACCAAAGAAAAAGGAGAACGATAAACGATGCCTAAAAATTACACTGCAAAATTATAAAGATACTAATAAGGAAAAGAAAAACCCAAACAAAATATCGTATCAAATGGCTCCGAACCCCGAGCCACCTTCAGGGAACGACACCTGGGAGCCCAGAACCCGAACCCAACTGGCTCCAGGCTCCCGGGGGTGAGAATGTAACCCGAACCCGACTGGATCCAAGCTCCCGGGTATCTTTCCCTGAAGAGTGGCTCTGGGGTTCGGAGCCATTTGATACGATATTTTGTTTGGGTTTTTCTTATCCTTATTAGTAGTATCTTTATAATTTTACAGTGTGATTTTTAGATATCGTTTATCGTTCTCCTTTTTCTTTTGCTGTGGTCTGGAGTTTATTTGTTGTCATGTACATGTTCGAGAGGTGTTGCTTGTGGTTATTTATATATATATATATATATATATATATATAATAAAAAGTGTTTTATTATTACCTTTTTTATAATAATAAAAAGGATAATAATAAAAGGACTAATGCAGTTAGTCCTTCCCTTTTAATTATTATATACGTAGTAAAGTTGTCAACAGCATTTTGCGTTTACAGGAATTTCTCTGCTTTACCTTAAAGTACCTTCTACCATAATGCAATAATATTTCTTTATCTTTTTTAATTTGAATTCTATGCATATAGCAGTCTAATATTTCTTTCAGTATCTTTTACTTAACACTTTAGCCGCTAGAACGAATTAACTCTGAGTTAACAGAATGGGCTGAAATCAGCTCGAACGAATATACAGTGGAACCTCGTTTATACGTTTTTCAAGAGAACAAGTGAAATTAACGTATACTTGAAAAAAAAACGTATAAACGATACGGAAAGTTTAACATTAAAGGTTATTCAGAATTTTTGGATAGGCGATATTTTACGTATGAATGAGAAAAACTTATAACTGAGAAACGTATAAACGAGATTCTATTGTATCTATTGCATAAGAAGTAGGCCGAATGCCGCTAGAATCAGTGAACCTGCGCAATGGAAAGCATTGCATTCCCCTTAGCATTGTTATTCATAGTGATCAATTAGGAAGATGGTTTACACTCATCCTTTCTGACTAATTACCTGCAAAAAAGATTACAACAATTGCCACGAATTTATGAGAAGAGAGAGAGCATCTTCGAGTAACTTTTTTTCCCAACTCAATGGCATGATGACCGTGTCAGGGGGACTATCCCTTACCATCATGCCTTGGGTCGTAAGAACAGAGAATAAAGAACTAAAAGTAAGCGCTTATCATCATCAGTGATGGGTTTACCGTCGGTACTGCTGAAATGAGAGGGGTGAAGGGATACTTTTTCTGTAGTTTTCGCACGTGTCGTCCAACTTCCGCACGTGTCATTTCCGAAAAAATGAATTTTATCCCATTTCCATACATTTCCAAATGATCTACTGCAATTTGCGTACACAGATGTGATGATCCATAAGCAGTGAGCTATGCGTGAAGGAAGATAGAGGATAAGGGGCCTATTGATAGCCCATTCGCAGTCCCATCCCCACTGCAGGAGGGTTCACGGCTATAAGAGCCCCTGGCCTCAGCAAAAAGATTTTATAAAATCTTTTGTGGAAACTTCATACGAAACTGGTTAAAGAAATTATCCGGAATTTTTGAAAGCAACTTTGAACGAAATATTAAAAGGAAAAGCAATTTTTTTTTCGAGGTTTTGAAATTAAACATGCGCAACGAATCTTGAAGACCGTAAAGATGACACTAATGGACAGCCAGTTTGCCCTTCAGTTTTTATTGCTGTTTCTGCTTACTCTACCACGGCTGCCTATTTGTTGACGAAAACAATGAATGGTGATCTCTGTTGACGTCGGAGGAATTCGACAGGGGTCAGCATTAACTTTTTCCCTTGGCATTCCCCAAGTCTGATATCAGGTGCGGTGAAGTGCACGGAAAAGGCACTAACCGATCTGCTATGTATGGAAATGGGACAAAATTCCTTTTGTACGGCCATGGCAAGTACGGAAGTGGGAGACAATCGATTTCGCAAAACCCAACCGCTATGCGAACATATGCATAAGATTTGAGAAGAGAAATATCAATTTCTGCAGTTCCAGCAACTCATGTATAATCCCTATACTATTCAGCCTTATTAAGGGAAGCATTTAAACATGAGAGATAAGACATAAAAACATCAGAAACAGAAACGAAATAACCGCGTATAGTTTTGGAAAAAAAAAGGATTCTCGGTTTCAACCATTATTAACTATAAAAAATCAACAATTCACCATTTTTTAAAAAGTTTTCCCCATTTTGAATCCTAGGTTTAAAACCAAAATATTTCACTATAAAAAATTCAGCCTTCGAAAAACTTGATGTCATCCAGCACCTGAAATTTTTTCAACACTCCTTCAAACTTTTTCACCTATCTCCCAATTCGAAATCTTTGGATAAGCCCCTTGGTGAAGCTATGGTGATCATTATTGGAACACAGACGCACATACATATACATACACGAAGAGTTTTCTTGTTATCTGAAACGCTTCTGATAGGAGAAAATGATTTAACAAGAAACGGAAAAGAACGACCAGAAGCACTCTAATGCACATAGGGTACTACGTCTGTAGTACATGGAAAACGTAGAAAATCGTAAACCCATTTTGTTTGAAATTTTCTGTCTTTTATTCTCTTTGCTCCCTAACAGAACCTTACAGATAGTTCATTTCCCATTTTACTTATCCTTCGCTTCTTTTTTCCTTCGTTTTTACACTTTTATTTCGACCTTCGTCCCTTTTTACCCTCGTTTTTTTACCTTTTAATTTCGACTTTCGCCATTTTTTCCTCTCATTTTTTACCCTTTTACTGACCTTCGACCCCTTTTAACCTCGTTTTTTATCCTTTTCTTTCGACCTTCGCCCCTTCTCCCCTCGTTTTTTTACCCTTTTATTTTGACTTTCGCCCACTTTCCAGCCAGTTTCCCTCCCTTTTATTTCGACTTTCGCCGCCTTTCCTCTCGTTTTTTACTCCTTTCGACCTTCGCCCCTTTCCCCCTAGTTTTTTACCCTTTTATTTTGACCAGTATGGATGATTTACCCTTTTATTTTGACCTAGCATGGAGAAGAACTCGCTATGATATTTGATATTTGGACCCGGTTTTATTTCTGTTTGATATATGCACTATCTACCAACAAGTAATTGAACACCTGTGATAGCAAAGGAAAACGAAGTTTATTCACCTTCAATAGTTAATGGAGCCTCCACGAGCGGCGATTACAGCTGCGACCCTCCGGGGCATACTCTCAACCAGGCGTTGTACGACGGCTAGCGGCATTTTCTTCCACTCGGCTTGGAGAAGACAGGCCAGTTCCTTCACCGATTTCGGACGGTGGGGGCACCCCTTAAGTCCACGCTCCAACTCGTCCCAGAGGTGCTCGATAGGGTTAAGGTCCGGGCTCTGCGCAGGCCAGTCCATTCGATTAACCCCATTGTCACCATACCAAGCCATGGTGGACCTCGTAACATGACAGGTGGCATTGCCATCCTGAGAGTAACATGGGTCCACCCCGTAAAACTGCCACAACGTAGGAAGCGCATGGTCATCCAAAATGGTGCAGTAGGTCTCGGCGTTGAGTCTACCAGGAATTGCGACCAAGGGTCACGTGCCACACCAGGAAAAACACCCCCATAGCATAATTCCACCGCCGCCGAACTTCACAGTTGGCACAATACATTCCGGCAGGAGGCGTTCTCCAGGCAGACACCAAACCGAGACTCTGCCATCCGAACGGTAGAATGTGAACCTTGATTCGTCGCTCCAGAGAACCTGTTTCCACTGTTCAACGGTCCGCTGTCGACATTCTTTGCACCACGTTAGCCGAGCAGCGCTTTTGGACTTGGTGATCAAAGGCTTGAGGGCGGCAGCACGTCCATGATAACCGAGCAGATGGGCTTCCTTACGGATGGTATTCATCGAAAGAACACTCCCGGATGCCTGTTGAAACTCCTCGCGGATGTGGCCCATCGATTTGGTGCGGTTCTTCTGAATTTCTCTGGCCAGCACCTGTTGGTCTCTAACTTCCCAGTTTTGTGGGTCTGCTCGGGTCGGGACACATTCCGACAGTCACCTCTCATCTTCCACTTGCCAATCACGTAAGCCACTGTCGATTTTGGGTACTTCAACTCGCTGGATATGTCACGTATGGATCGGCCATTTCTGTGATACCCGACGATTACACCTTTCTCGAAATTAGAGAGCTCCGAACTGCGTGGCATATTGCATGCGACTGGTTGCGTTGTTGTTTCCAACACGATATTTAACGGCGGCGGCCGTGACGTGTATCAGGACCGCAGATATCGTCGATTGCAGGGGTGTCCAATTACTTGTTGGTAGATAGTGTATTTGATATATGGACCCGGTTTTATTTCTCTTTGATATATATTTGATATTTGAACCCGGTTTTATATCCGTTTGATTTTTCAAAAGCAAAAAAAAATTTTTTTTCAAGGAGAAATGCGCACTGTGGAAATTTGTGCTCGATACTGGTGCCCGAGGACTGAAAAATTACTTGACATGCATTATAAAGGAAAGGTGTCCTCAGATGGAAAACTGTGTCCCTTCCTTCTGAGATGGCAATGATGAAAACAACACCCACATTTTGGAAACTTTCAACTCATCACAAACTTGTGAGAATTAGTGCTGCTGTGAAACATATTCTGAAGCTTGATATGTTATCAAGAAGAAAAGCAAAAACTGAAATTAAACATACACCAAGTTGCTTAATTCAAAACATTTTACTGTATCGCCATCAAAATTAGGTGGGAACAGCTTTAACGTTACTGCACAGGGACTTTTTGACTCTCGCAAATGTGTTTGAAAACATGTGTAAAACAGTTAGGTTATGTTTTGCAAACGAAGGACGACAGTTTCAATACTTCCTCTATGCAAGTAAATAAATTATACTTCCGATAATACATTTCCATACAACCTAAGATACCCACTGCGGAGACACTTTTTGGACATCCTGTATATATACATTATCGTGCAAAACTTAAGGACGGACTAGTACTAGTGCCGGAGATATAGCGGCGCAGTGAAACACAAAAGCTGGAGGCGATTTGCATAACGCAAGCAGATCAGTAGAAAGACGATACGTATGCAGATTTCCGAAATGTGATGTCGCAGGTCACATGACAACGCTGAAATGCATATAAAGAGCATATCGGAGCAAGGCAGTCCTCCAGTTTGTGAGGCTCTTTCATCAGGTCTTTGTGGTTTCTGGGCTTCATTCTGATCATGACCCAGTCCTACTGAGATTGAACGGAGTCGCAGTCACCCTGGCGGACGATGATGTATACTGATTGAAAGGTGTTCCAGGAAATTATTGCTCAGGTTGATCCGCCTACGGTGGGCACTAGTACTCGCTCGAACGTCGACAGTGCGGTGGAGGAACTCACTCGTTGCATACAGGTAATCTTGGATCGATGCAGAAAGCCCTCAGCCCCTGCCCGAGACCCTTATGTACTTCCTCCACGTATTGTCCGGATGATCCGAGCGAAGAACAAGTTTCGGAGGATCTGGCAGCGGTCCAGATCAGCCGACGACGAGGTTCGTTATAACTCGTGTCGCGATCTCGTCAGGGCAGAAATCCACGCGTTCAAGGAACTCCGATGGAAAAAGTACCTTCTCAACGTGGGTCAACTTTGTCAGGATGATGTGTGGACCATCCTTCGAAAACTCCGGTGTGGTAAGACTGTCATGCCGTCCATTCTCGGTCCACATGGTTTGGTGTACGGTGATGACGAGAAGGCTGGGGTCTTTGCTGGTGCCCTGGAGAAGCAGTTCTCACCTCATGGCATCCAAAATCCAAGTCATACGGATAGGGTCATGAAGGCTTTAGCTGCATACGATCTTGATTATACAGACGAGGTCATCTCGCCTGTTAGTTACCTCGAGATAACTCGACACATAAAAAAACTAAAGGTGAAGAAAGCTCCCGGAAGAGATGGAGTTTTGGCAAGAGCTGTTCAACTGCTCCCTGAGAGCTTGATTCTGGTACTGGTGGAGATTTTCAACGGGTCTCTCCGGCTGAAGTATTATCCCAGGGACTGGAACAAAAAGCAGTGGTAGTGGTGTTGCCCAAACTTGGAACCAATCATACCTTACCTGAGAACTACCGTCCAATATCACTCTTGCCCGTCCTGGGTAAGCTCCTGGAGAGGGTCATCCTCTCTAGGCTTCTAGAGTTCTGTGAAGCTGATGGTGTGATTCCTGACGACCAGGGTGGTTTCCGGGGGAAGCATGCTACGATCCACCAGTTGATCAAACTTACGGAATTCGTTTTTGAAGGACGAGATAAGAGCAAGTATTCCACTGCTGTCTTCCTGGACATTGGCAAGGCTTTTGACTGCGTTTGGCATGATGGACTCCTGCACAAGTTGCAGAAGCTTCGATGTCCTCGCTCACTTGTTGAGCTGATTGGCTCGTACCTCAACAGCCGCAGTTTCACTGTTAAGATTAAGGGTAAGTGTTCTTCGAAAAAGAAGATTCGCGCTGGCGTTCCTCAAGGTTCGGTTCTTGGACCAACGCTGTTCTCCATTTATCTGCACGACTTTTCCCAAACCCAAACAAGGGCAGGTCACGATGTACGCAGATGATACAGCTGTTGTCATCAGGTTCCTGAACAAAAGCAGAGCAGTGAAGCTCTTCCAGGAACTTTCTCTCTCAGCTGGAAACCTACTACACTGACTTGAGGATCAGGACCAATTCGTCTAAGAGCAGTGCGCTGTTGTTTTTTGGATCTCTCCAAGGAGTTCCGAAACTCGTTATGTTTCAAGAGACAATCTCCTGGGACTACCTCCACTAAGTACCTAGGGCTCCAACTCGATTGTCGACTTTCGTGAGCGACGAAGACCAGCGAATCCCACCACCTGCACGTTGTTATGTTTTGAACACCTGTTAGGGAGTTATTTTGCGGATATTGGCCTCACGCGCGTTACTTCAATAGTGTCTCACCCTTTTCTAAGCGCTGTAACATAACCGACCCGGAAAATTTAAGTCCTTACAAAATCTTTACATATTAGTGAAAGAGCTGTGATAAGACTGAATCACGCTCTTAGTAAACTCAAAAGTGTGTATGCGACCTAATAGATATGTGCAGGACTGAAATCACGGAGTTTTCCTTTGATTAGAGTCACTGAAGTAAAACTCAGTTAAATAAATAAATAAAACTAGCATTCATTCAGTGATGCTGCTGAAAGGATCTCATTAACATACTTTACATCTGAAGACCTTAGTAAATAAGGATGTGATAGCACGATACAGATAAATAAAGATGCCTGAATTTGAAAAACATTCACGTATCGTGCTTCCTTTGTGGAGTAACCGTTCTTGCTTTTGAGGCCACTTTCTTGTTTGTCCCACATAGGAAGGAAAACAAAGACGACTGTTGATGATGTTTTTTGCATGTCAAGTTCCTGTTTCTCGCAGAGTACGTAGTTTCTTCTTCGAACTTTAAAAAACATATATGAGTTATTATTATATTTTTACAAATAGCTTTATAGTAAAATAATATACTGTTTTAAAAAATCAGCACTAGAGAATATAGTTGCCTAAACTTAAAGGCTCTTTTTTTCTTATTTAGAGCTTTCTTATTTAAAGCATAGGAAAAAAGATAAAGCTTTACTATTCTTAAGAAGTTGAAATAAATGTTTGACTCATCTGAACATCCAAACGTCCGTGGTATTCGTGCCAAATAATATGCATCAATCACCTTATTGCTGTCTTATTTGCATGTCGTGTATATTATGTCAAGTGCGCATGCGTGAATTGGGAGCATTGCCTTCATGCTGATGCATTGTGGTATGGATCTCCGAGTTTAAAAGATCGGAATCTAGCTCACGCGGTGCCCGATGATGGACCTATAGTAGGTCCGAAAGATCTCACATTGTTAGCACGTCTTTTGTATGAAAAGATATTGCGTTTCCCCGTATATCTCTTCCTCTAAATCTCCGATTTGAAAAATTCTTTCTGCACCGGATACAGCTTCTGATGGGAAACGGTTTGCACATAATTTCTAATTTTTGTAAAAATGGTTTAGCCACTAGGTGGCATAAGGCTTAATTTTTGCTTCTGATGTATTTACAAAAAAAAACATGAGCTTCTAAAATCTCGACTGAAAAAAAAGTCGTTTGTTCACCGATACTACTCATGCCGGCAAACCTTTTAAGAACATTTTCTTCTTGAAATAATGCATGGTTTCTACGCCATGGGGCGTAGACGTATATCCTATTTTGTCCATATCTCTACTTCTAGGAGACCGATTTTAAAAATTATTTTTGCATTGGGAAGCTTCAAATATGAGAATGATCATCCTTTACTTTGTTTTTTGTTTTTTTACGATGTACAATTTCGCCGCTAGGGGGCGTAAATGCAGATGATATCGAATTCAAAAATACGTTTTATTCCACATATTTGCTTCTAAACATCCGATTGAAATTTTTTTTTTATCTTTCGATTCCACTTATGTCGAAGAGTATTTTAGATATAGTTACTTTTTCAAATTACGCATAGATTTTCCGCTAGGGGTTGTAAAAGTAAATTACATTTTTCCCGATAATTCTTCTTCTAAAACTCCGATTTGAAAAATGTTTTCTTCAGCGGATACACCTCCTGATGGAAAATCTCTTTCATATAATTTTACATTTTTGGTAAATAATACTTTGGCCACCAGGGGACGTAAGCGTTAATTTTTGCTTCTGATGTATTTGCCATAAAATCTGAGCTTCTAAAATACCGATTAAACAAATTCTTTCGTGGACTGATGCCACTCACATAGATAAAACGTTTTGGGATATTTTCTTCTTAAAATATTCCACAGTTTCTCCGCCAGGGGGCGTAGATATATATCTTATTTTCGTCAATAACTCTACTTCTAGGGGTCTGATTTGAAAAATATTTTCTTTGTTGGACAGTGTTTTCAGTTTAACATGTTTTTCATATAAGTTCAAAATTTTCAAGTAATTTATAGACTTTCCGCTAGGGGGCGTAGAGGTAAGTTGCGTTTCCCCCTATATCTCTGCTTCTAAATCTCCGATTTCAAAAATTCTTTCTGCACCGGATACAGCTCCTGATGAAAAATAGTTTGCACATAATTTCTAATTTTTGTAAAAAAAAAATGGTTTGGCCACCAGGTGGGGTAAGTCTTAATTTCCAATTCTGATGTACATATTTGCAGCAAAGTATGAGCTTCTAAGATCTCGATTGAAAAAAAAGTGGTTTGTTGACCGATACTACTCATGTCGACAAACCTTTTAGGAACATTTTCTTCTTGAAATAATGGTTTCTACGCCAGGGAGCATATATATATATATCTTATTTTTGTCAATATCTCTACTTGAGGCGCGGATGGCTTAGTGGTTAGCGAGTCAGACTATCAATACAAGGTCCCCAGGTTCGAACCTGGGCTGATCTTTCAGAGATGGTGTGATTTACTAACAATTGCTGAATATCCGCCGCGCATCGGACGAGCACGTTAAGTGACGGCCCCCAGGCTGGACCCCCTGGTTAAATGGGTATTCTTTCCTATGCCCCCCCCCCTGAAATTCTCTCGCCCTTCTGTGTGCAACATCGTACTTGTATGGTGGCGCCATCTACTGTACTCTAATCTCACTACAAACTGTTCTGTCAAAGTCGCTAGACTTGCTCTCATTCCACCCGTTTCTGTGTCCTGCCCAAAAGGCGATCTCGCTGTAGCTGGCTGGGACCTGTGGACGGAAGTCCTACAAGAAAATAACAAATACTGTGTAGTAACAGGTAAATTCATAAATCAGCAGCTCATTGGCTAATATCTCTACTTCTAGGAGTCCGATTTGAAAAATTCCTTCTTTGTTGGATAGTGTTTCCGATGCGAAATGTTTTTCCTATAAATTCAAAATTTTCAAGTAATTCATAGACTCTAGGGTGCACAAAAGGTAAATTGCGTTTTCTGCGTTATTTCTGCTTCTAAGACTCCGATTTGAAAAAAATTTCCTGTGTCGCATACAAGACCTAATGGAAAATATTTTTCACATAATTTATAATGTTTGGTAAAGAATGGTTTACCAAACATTGTTGCCGTTTTTTGTATTAAGGCAATAATTAACAAATTTTACCTGATAATTTTCCTGTATTGCAGATCCCTAGTAAAATTTAATATAAGAACAAAGTTACCTCCATTGCTGAGAAGCAAAACACAAGGTATATTCCCTAAGAGAAAGTGTCGAAGACTTTATTCCATTTTTGTGAATTTCACTGAGATAACTGATTTCAGAATATGTGATAGTTTCTTTGCGTTCAGTGAAAACCGGAAATTCAAATGAGCGCAAAATCTTAATTTCTTTTTCAAGATTTTCCCATCATTAATAAAATAATTCCTAAAAAATTATTTTGGAAAAACTGAAAATGTTCAGAATTACAGTGCAAATTTATGAAGTGAGAGAAATAAAAAATGCGAAATTTCATTTTTATTTATTTACTGCATATTTTTATTTATTTTATTGTTTATTTATATTTATTTCTGAAAAAAAGTATTTTTGCATAGTTGAAGCAGGCTTTCCAGAACTACAGTTCGAGAATTCCTGAAAGCGTAAGGTCTGAAAAAAGTAAATCACATTCAGATCTCGTTGCAAGAAAAATTATCTGCATATAAAAAACAGCAACCCAAAAATTTTGCTGTCGATGAACCTTAGTGCATCAACGCACACAATGAATTTCCAGTTTCTATCCCAGACTGTTCATGGCGTATCCGATTAGATTTCTTTGATTATTTAAATGCAGTTGGCAAAAGGATTGTCTCCGATTTCCGTAAGTGCCATTTCGGTGCAAAAGGAATTTTGTCCCATTTCCGTACATAGCAGATCGGTTTGTGCAATTCCGTACAGTTTTACCACGCCGGTTTCCAGACGTGGGGAATGTTGAAGGGAAGAAGTAAATGCTGATCCCCTGTCCGTATTTCCACCGACGTCACAGAGATCACCATTCTTTGTTTTCGCCAACCAATAGGCGCTCATGGTAGGCAATAAAAGCTGGAGGGCAAACCGGCTACCATTAATTCCATCTTTACGGTGTTCAACATTCGTCGCAGACGTTTAATTTCAAAACCGCGGGAAAATTTAAATTGCTTTTCTTTTTAATAATTCGTTCAAAGCTGCCGTCCAAAATTCGTCTATTTCTTAATCAGTTTCTTATGAAGTTTAAACAAAATATTTTGTAAAAGATTTTTACAAAATATTAGAGGCTCTTATAGCCGTGAACCCTCCCGCAGTGGGGAAGGGATTGCGGGGGCTATCGGTACGTCCTTGATCCTCTGATTTCCTTCACGCATGTCTCGCTGTTACGGATCATCACATCTGTGTACGGGAATGGCACTAGATGATCAGGATGTGTACGGGAATGGCACTAGATGATCAGGATGTGTACGGGAATGGCACTAGATGATCAGGATGTGTACGGAAATAGGACAAAAATTCATTTGTACGGAAATGGGACGTACGGAAGTGGGACGTTCCCCGGACAAAAGTGGACTGAGGTAGAGGAGCTCAAAGAGGAGGGGCTTAAATTTCAAATTCGAGAAAGGGGAAGGGAGGTATCAAAACCAGTGTTTGGCTCAGAACATTCGCTACGTAGGGTTTTGATTTTTTGTTTTTAATTTTCTGAAGCTGTCAAAGTGGTAAAAAAAAAACTTTGCCTTTTCAGTATAAATTGGTGTTTTTCTGCAAGAATGCTGAAGTACAAGTATATAGATACTTTTTTCTTGATTTAGCACAAGGTCTACCGGCCCACCTGGAATTCTCCCGGTATCCCGGCGGCCAAGTCCGCCCTTGAACAAATGCAATTAATAAACCAAACTGTTCTTGCCATGCAACATAACCACAGAAATTTGGAAATTTAATCTTCCTGGAACGGAAAACGAACCAGCATCTCCCGATTTGCATTCCAGTATGCTAACCATTCCCGTTCCAACAAGATTAAATTTTCAAATATCTGTGGTTATGTTACATGGAAAGAACAGTTTGATTTACGTCTCTATTAATTATTCCATGTGTTTCCAACTTAAAATGCAATCAATTTTAGACTATTTTGCAACAAAAACCAAGTAAATTGTTTTAATAGCTCAAAAGAACAAAACTACGGTATCGATTATCTCCGCAAGAGGATGTATGAAGTGTATCTGCTTTAATAGCCTTGCAGCTGAAGGAGATAAAAATTAAGCACAGTTTATTTGGATGGAAATAAAAGTGCTATTGTTTAAAAAATTTCACCTGTTTCTCTAGATGAAGTAGGTAAAATTCCGATCCATTGTATTGATTCTATTCTTATAGTTCAAGCTAACAGAACTGGAATCTACTTGATTTACGCAACAAAAGCGAAATAAAAGCATAGTATATCTTATTTCGGATAAAACTTGGCTGTGCGGCATTTAGAAGAAATCGCACACTTTTCAATACCAGTTTACCACTATCATAGCAGACGGGCTGATAAAGCACTACCATATTTCTTAATACACACGCACATTAGCATGAAACAAGGATTAAACTACAACTACAACCTAATTTTCCCAAAACGGAATCAATTAAACTTACTCCAAATTTCAAAGGTCCTCAATACTGGAATTCTTTACCTAAGCACCGGACTAACTTAAACAATTTTAATGTATTTAAAAAAATTCAAACTCTATCTTCTTCAATAATTAAAAAAAAAAAGGAAAAGATTGGCAAAACGTCTTCCGATTGTCTGACTTGATGTGTCTATCTCTTGTTTCATGTGTTTCTTCTACGGGGAGTATAGGGCTATGTCAGGCCATTTTGACCTTTTCCCTTGTCTTCCCTGTTGTTACAGTCTATGTTCATCATTTATGTACTGTCAATTTTTTTTTTCCCACTTTTTTTTCTTTCTTTTCTTCTAAGAGCATGTAACAAAAAAAAAAAAAAATAAGCGCCCTATTTTGGCATATGTATTCATGAAAAACTGTGCTTCAAAACGACTGAGATAACTAAAAAGCAGGAAAGTGAATTCATTTGCAGTTAGTAGTAACTTTCTTTTATTTTTTTCAAGAAAAAGGAATGGAGTAGAGGAAGAAGAGAAAGGGAAAACCGACCCACATAATTTCGTCGGCTTTTTCAAGATATCGTTAGTCATGACTTTATGACATCGAATAGGACGGATTCACTGCTGTCATTTGTATGGTTTTGATGTCTCAACGTCCTGCCCAGATGTCAGGAAGAAGATGCCATCAAATTTGTGAGGTTATCATTAGAGTTTCAAAGCTCTGTGAGGGTTCCTCATGAGTCTTCTTGAGGTTCTTCGTTCTTTAATTATACCTCCTAAATTAGTGTGTTCACGGAATATTAATGACCTCGTTATAACATGGTTGATCAAAAAAATTTCCCTCTCACAGATGGTGCGGCGAACTTGTTCGCTGCATGTTATTCACTCCATTTATAGCTTATGCGACATTTCATAGGACTTCTGGGTACTGCAACAAAGACTTCCCAGCAGAAAATCGCATCGTCGTTGTGAAACTCCTCGCGTAAGCATGTAATTAAATTTTCCTCTTATCAGTTCAATGGTCATTGTGGTCTCGCTGTGGTATTAGCGGTAATTAATATCTTTTTTTTCCCTTGAGCAATTTTTATAAATTAGCTGGATGTCTCTAAAGCCTTCCTGAGCTCTTGGCGCACCATCTTTCTTTCAGCTCGTTGAACCTGTCATTTTCAGCGAAATATCGACTGACGGAGGTCGCGCAAGATTCCTTTTAGGAATATTAGGCGGTTCAAACCACAGGCAGGTTTAACTTTTTTAACTACTAGTTACTAACCTGCAGAGCTTTCTCTTGCCTTGTGCTTTGGGGCAGAGTTCGAAACGGGTAAAAAATATTGGACCCGGACCTCACATAATTGGACCCGACTCGGACTTGACCCCGACAGATCTGCTATCACCTATAAATTCGAAACTCAATTTATAATTATGCATAATCATATGTATATATGATTAACTTTAATTCTATGTAGAGTGCATATGTATATCATCATCATCATCATCATTGTCAACCATTATCAATCCACTGCTGGACGAAGGTCTCCCCAAGTTTCCTCCACAACGGTCTGTCTTGTGCCAGTCTCCTCCATGTCACCCCTGCATACTTTCGAATTTCATCCACCCATCTCCCATATGGTCTTCTTCTCGGTCTTTTCCTGTCCCTTGGAATCCAATCTAAAATTTCGGCTGTCCATCGATGATCTGTCCTTCTGGCAGTATGTCCAGCCCATTGCCATTTCAGGGATTTAACTCTGATCATGATGTCTTCCACTCTTGTCATTTTTCGGATCCACGAGTTCCTCTTCTTATCTCTCCTGGTTACACCAAGTCTGCACCTCTCCATATGTATATATATATATATATATATATACACTGAAGAGCAATTGAATTAGAGATTCCTGTCTAGTAACCTGTAGCACCACCTTTCGCCCTGATGACGGCGGCGATTCTTCTCGACATGGACTCGACAAGACACCGGAAGCGTTGGGAAGCCATACGGATCCACGACCCCTGAACAAGCTCCCACAGTTCACGAAGTTTTGATGAAGGGGGTGAGAGCCTCGAAATTCTCTCTTGATGGCATCCCAGATGTGCTCGATGGGATTGAGGTCAGGTGACCTGCCTGGCTAAGGAAGCGAGGTCACGTCGGTGGAGTGTTCATCCAACCATTCGGATACAATTCGGGAGCGATGGCAGGATGAGGTCGCCAGTGGGATGTTGAAAACGAACAAACGGGAGCAAATGGTCGCCCAGGATATCCCGGTAGCGTTGACCTGTGAGGGACGATATCACACGTACCAGGTGTCCCATTTCAGTCCACGTAAACGGTCCCTAGACGAGAATGACCCCCCCTCCAGCTTGAAGACAAGTAGAATCCATCGCTTCATGTGGCTTGCGCCATACTCGTATCCTGCCATCCGCATGTGCCAACGTGAATCTCGACTCATCAGTCCAGGCAACATTTTTCCACATGTCTAGGGTCCAGTGGCATGTTCCCGCGCCCATGCTAATCTTTGCACCCTCTGATGCGCGGTCAGCAGCGGTACCCTCATGTGACGATGTCTTTTGTACCCCATAGCGAGGAGATGGTTCTGGATGGTGTGGCTGCTTACACGTTTTGGTGCACCAGCGTTAAATTGCCGAGTGATTTCTTGCACTGTAGCCCGTCTATCCGCTGTTACAATGCGAGCTAGCCGACGATAACCCCGCTCATCCACAAGCTATTGTCCACGGCAGTTGGCCCTTGCAGGGATGGTTTTACCGGATTCGATGTACTCACGGTGCACCCGTGACACAGTCGCTCGTGAATATCCCAGTGCCTGCACAACTTCCGAGATGGAGTGACCCATTCGTCGGGCCCCGACAATTTGCCCACGATCAAATGCACTTAGAACCTTCGTCTTACCCATACTGCGTCCGACTCTTACTGATTCCCTTCGCATCACTGCTTATTTTGTCGGGTCGCTGCGTACGTCATGTCGTTTCCGTTTACAGGGCCACCCACAGCGCCACATTTGGATAACGCCAGCTGTCTCTAATTCAATTGCTCTTCAGTGTATATATATGTATATTATACAGGATGCACAGCAAAGTCCTTTCTCAGCCCCGTAACTTTCGAACGCCGACAGCTATAGCCATAAAAAACCGTGTCTTTGTATAGTAAAATGGCCGATACTACGCATGTTTGCTGCTGTTGAGCAAACAAAAATGGATCCTAAGCAATAATTCTAACGCTGTTTGCTCTAGACGCTAGGGACTAGTTTTCGTAGCGGAGGTTGCTGTTTCGTACCCTTTATAGTAGGACTCGGAGGTTGACTCGGAGTACAGGCACACCAATTTCAGCTGATAAGCATCGTATTGACATTCGTTGGAATATATGCAGTCTGTCCCCGATTTCGCACACTGTTCCCGCAGTCAACAGAACAATGCCATGGTCCTTTTGCGTTCCTTGCTGTTCACGGAACCACTCTGTCCGAATTTCGTCACCACCCAAAATATGCAAGTCTTATTCGGAACTGTTCTTTCTGAGTACTTACGCCGAAAAAATGGCTGCACTGTTGTAAAAGATCGCGTAGAGAAACACATAAGCCTGAACGATAAAAACGCGTTTCCTCTTCTTATCTTTCCTGGTTACGCCAAGCATGCACCTCTCCATGCTTCTTTGAGGTGTCTGCAGCCTTTGTATGTCTCTTTTAGCTAAGGTCCACGTCTCTGCACCATACGTAAGCATTGGAAGGATGCATTGATCAAACACTCTTCTTTTAAGACATAATGGCATATTGCTCTTGAAAATTATGCTGTTTCTTCCAAAAGCTCTCCAGGCAAGTTTCATACGCCGATTAATTTCTTTATCAATGTGAACCTCACTTGATATCTGCTGTCCAAAATAAACGCTCGTATCTGTTATCTCCAGCTTTTCTCCATCAATCGATAAATCTTCATTTCTTGTAAAAGCATTGTACATCACTTTTGTCTTCTGAAAGTTCATTTTTAATCCCACTTCTTTACTCTTGTCAGCAAGTTCTTGGATCATACTCTGCAGCTCTGATGGGGTAGTTGCAAAAATGACTACGTCATCAGCAAAACGAAGGTGGGTTAGATAATCTCCTTTAATCTTTATCCCTTTGTTTTCCCAGTTCAGTGATTGAAAGACATTTTCCAATGTGGCATTAAGAGCTTCGGAGATATGGTGTCACCTTGTCCCACTCCCTTTCCAATTTTTATGTGTGTTGTATTTTCAAATAGCCGAATCTTTGCACTTGCATTTTCATAGATGTTATTAATAATATTAATGTATGCATCTTCAATACCGCAGGATTTCAGAGCCATTGTAACTGCTGACGGTTTCACCGAATCAAAGGCCTTTTCAAAATCGATAAAAGCAATGCACAAGGAAAGTTCATATTCCCTCACTCTTTCAATTAGTTCTCTCAGTACGTGGATATGATCTGTAGTGTTGTAGCCACTCCTGAATCCAGCTTGTTCTCTCGGTTGAGCCATGTCCAGTGTTACCTTCAAGTGGTGTGAAAGAACTTCAGTGAAGATTTTATAAACCACTGATAGAAGGCTGATAGATCTGTAATTCCTAAGATCCTCAATGTCACCTTTTTTATCTAACAGGATCATTGTAGCGTTGTTCCAATCCTCAGAAATCTTCCCTTCATTAAGGCATCGAGTGAAAATTTGGGCGAGTACTGTTTCAATTTCTGCAGTTGCTTCTTGTATGATGTCTACAGTAATTCCATCTTCTCCTGGAGCTTTCACCCTCTCCATGTTCATGATTGCATGTGCAACTTCTGCTGGGAGGACTGGAAGAACTCTGGTACTGGTACCTTTCATGATGTCTGGAGTACATGTACCATCCCTTTCATATAATTTAGAGTAGAAATCTTTCACTCTTGTCAAAATTTTGCCTCTATTTCTTGTTACAGAACTATCTTCTTTTCTCAGTGCCATAATCTGTTTTCTTCCCTTACTGAGATGTCCCTTTGCTATCTTTAGGCTTTGGTTGTTTTCAATTGCTTTCCTCACTAGTTCACAGTTGAATTTCCTTACGTCTTCAGTGATACTTTTTCTTACTGTCTTGCATAGCTCTATATATTCCACTTTGGAAGTCACATCTTCTTTAGTTGTCATCTCTCTTCTTTTTTGCATCAACATTTTGGTTTTTCCTGATAATTTGTTTACATGCAACTTGTTCTTAGACCCAGCTAATTCTGTTGCTGTTTCCATAAGAGCTTTGGTTACTTTTCTGTTAACTTTAGAAATATCCACTTCTTCCGATGTTAGGCCTTCTAAAGCAGAGAATCTGTTCTTCAGTTCCAACTTCTTGGTCTTATGGTGTTTTTTAAGGTTGGTTATGTCAATAAATTTTGTTTGTCTTATGAGCTTGCCACGTTCGAGTTTAGTGTTGAGGTGCATCTTACATATCATCAATCTATGGTCACTGCCTGTGTTGAACTTGTTTAGCACACTGCAGTCTTGTATGACGAATTTTTTGTTACACATAATAAAATCAATTTCACTTGTCGTCCTATTTGGATGTCTCCATGCCCATTTCCTGTGTGGCTTTTTCTTGAAAAATGAGTTCATGATGAAAAACCCTTCAGCCTCTGCAAACTTTACGAGAGTATTTCCACGCTGGTTTCTGTTGCCGTGACCGAATTTACATACTGAAGTTACATTCTGTTGCTGTTGCCCTATTTTTGCATTGAAATCTCCCATAATTATCTTCAAGTGCTGCTTACCTTTATTATTTAGATCACGAATTTCCTCGTAAAATTCTTCAATTTCTTCTTCAGGATGACTTGTGGTGGGTGCATAAGTTTGAATAATCTGAGCCTGGTATCTTCTCGAGAGTTGGATAACGAGTCGTGCAGCGCTGTCTGAGGAACTTTCAACTTCTACAACTTTATCCTTCAGTTTCTTGTTTATTATAAATCCAACACCACTAGTTCTGCCAGTATCTGTCCCACGATAGTAGAAGAGATGTCCACTTTTCAGTTCAATGAGATCTCCTTTTCTCCTTGCCTCACTTAGCCCGACGATGTCCCACTTGATCCTTTGTAGTTCCTCTTCCAATTCACGAAGCCTTGAATCAGAAGATAGGGAGTGTCCATTGTAAGTAGCCAAGGTCGGCATCAGATGGCAGCCTAGTCCGGTCCTCCGGTTATTCTTAGCACCCTCTGCCTTCATGTCGTACTGGCTGCTGCCTTGGCCAGGTACATTCCAGCTGCCGGAGACTGAGGGCCAAGATTTAAGTTGTGTCGTCCTTTTGGCGGGGTTTGGCTATAACTCACCACGTTGGCCAAGAGGGTTGGTGAGTGTGGGATAGCATTTCCTCTAATCCCGATGGTATAGTTATACCGCTATTGGCGGTTGTCAGAGCCCCTTTAGTGAGAACAGGATGTACCACGAGAAGGCGGGGTTGACATTTGTCAAGGAGAGGCTGTGATGTTGCGCATCAATTGACCTTACCCCCCCCCCCCTAGATATCTGCTTCTAAATCTCCGATTTGGAAAATTCTTTCTGCACCGGATACAGCTCCTGATGGGAAATCGTCTGCACATAATTTCTAATTTTTGTAAAAAAATGGTTTGACCACCAAGTGGCGTAAGCCTTAATTTGCGCTTCTGATGTATTTCCAGCAAAATATGAGCTTCTAAAATCTCGATTGCAAAAAGAAATTCGTTTGTTGACCGATACTACTCATGTCAACAAATCTTTTAGGAACATTTTCTTCTTGAATTAATGCATGGTTTGTACGCCAGGGGGCGTAGATGTATATCTTATTTTTGTCAATATCTCTACTTCTAGTTGTCCGATTCGAAAAATTCATTCTTTGTTGGATAGTGTTTCCGATGCGAAATGCTTTTCTTATAAATTCAAAATTTTCAAGTAAATCATAGACTTTCCGCTAGAGGCCACAAAGGTAAATTACGTTTTCTGCGTTATTTCTGCTTCTAAAACTGCGATTTGAAAAATTCTTTCTGTATCGCATACAAGACCTGATGGAAAATATGTTTCACATAATTTCTAATGTTTGGTAAAGAATAGTTTGGCCACCAGGGGGCATGAGTGTTTATCTCTGCTTCTGATGTATTTGCAGCAAAATCTGGGCTCCTGAAAACTCGGCTAATTTTTTTTTTCTTGGAATGATACCGCTTATATGGATAAACCTTTTGAGAATAATTTCTTCCTAAAATAATGCATGGTTTTCCCACCTGGGGTCGTAAAGTCACATCTTATTTTTGTCGATATCTCTGTTTCTAAGAGTAAGCTCACGAATCCGTTTACAGCAATATCTGAGGGATTAAAAACCCGATTGAAAAACTTCTTTCTTCCGTCAGATACTATTGTTTTCCATACCGGTTCCATTGACTTTGAATAGCTTTGAGAAATTTAATTTGCGTCAGAACGGATTCAAAAGACGTGCTTATTACACACGAAAATTCGGTGTCATCTTTTTTGTTTACTCTCCTCAGAACATGAACTTACGTCCCTAGTGCAAGGACAACCTCACCAGAATGGACTTGACCCTGAATAAGAGCTAGCCATGATGAAAATTGTGATTTGCACAGCCGGAAATTTTCATTAACACCACACAGAAAATGTTCTGGGGCCAGGCATTACGAAGGTCCAGGAATTTATTGAAATTCACAATAGATTTACGCTCACTGGATGTTTATTGGGTAATAATGCCGCTGTCATGGCAAAGTTATCATTTAAATGCGGCACCTATGCCAATTTTCATTCTAAGTTGCTAGA
The DNA here is from genome assembly GCA_039090855.1 of Macrothele yani. Taxonomy (NCBI): domain Eukaryota; kingdom Metazoa; phylum Arthropoda; class Arachnida; order Araneae; family Macrothelidae; genus Macrothele; species Macrothele yani. The sequence goes on from CM077029.1 coordinate 63,385,652, forward strand.
AAAATTCCGGCTGTCTGCTGGGAAGTGGCGACGCAACAGCCAACCCTGGGGAGAGGGGGGGGCGAGGTCTACTACGGGGCTAAGTATCGTACAGGGCGGAGCAAAAAAATCGATTGATTTTTCTTGGCAGAAATTTTGTTCGAAATTTGCACTTATGTAGATTTTAGTAGAAGGATGATGCCCCCGAAAAAATACTTTTATGGGGAAGGAGAGGGGGGGACTACCACCATGAGCAACTCAATGGGGTAGCCTATAAGCGCCGCCCGTCCCTAATTTGAGGTGAGGGGGAGAGCCAGTGCCGTGAGACAAACACAACATCCACGTCTCACCATGATTCGACCCCGGACCCATCCCGGACGAATGATCAGAAACCAGAGCTTAGACCATTACGGAATCGGGGCGGAAGCAACCTTTTCAAGTACATACTGTACGTAGTATTTATTCAATGTATGTAGTACCGGGAACCATGGATACGAACCTCCATAGCCTTTAACAAGTTACTACGAGTATTTCTTCGCACTTTGAGCTTACTTACGTCACCCTTTTTGCTATATTTTCTTAATATTTGCTGTCATAAGACAGTTTGTGAATGTTAGTTTGTAACTTAACAAGGAATATCTCTTGCTCTCTGTAATCTTTTCAAACTATAATTACGAAAATGATCTTTTTATTGCTATCTTAAACGCTCGGTGAGAGGAGTCCCTCCATTTCACAGAATAGTACAGCACTAAATTTAACGAAACATTCATTTATAACAAAATTTTTGTGAATTCGAAAAATTCACGGTGGTTTGGCCATGTCGCAAGAATGAGTGATGAGATGGTTATTAAGAATTTTTTATCCCAAGTGGAAAGAAAGGCAGAGGAAGGCCAAGGATTTCATCAGATTCAAGCGTGTCTGTATGAGAAAAAGAATTTGAGTATAAAGTATAGAAGGTCTTGTGTACGTCGGGTGGTGGATGTCAGTGAAGCCCGCGTTGTGTGTTAACATCATACTAAATGGAGAGGTTTGATACGGCAACAGTAAGTAAGCAATCAGTAAAAACAAATTATCTGGTAGTGCGTATTTCTTTGTGGAGCTAATCTGAGTCTCTGAGAACAGCTTAGTGATATGATATGTATATGTTTATCTAAGTTCCCTAAAATCTTAAATGGTTGCACTCACCATGTGTGCTAACTACTTAAATATTTTGGGAGAGGGGTAAGGGGGGAGGTAAAGAAAGGTCAGCCCACGCGTAGCGTCGCGCCTGCTGCTGGGCAGTGAGTGGTCCGATTTGATGACAAATCTTAAATCACAGTCTGGAAAAGGCGTGGATCCACTGATTTTCATCAAGAAAAAAGGAATGATAATAACACCTCACGCTGAGGACTTTATCTGCAATTCATTCAAAACACACGCCAAAATTTCACTCTTAGGTAATTAATTGCGAAAACGGAACGTAATTTAAGACAAATTCATGTAAAGAGACGTAGCGCCATCTCGTGATTGATGTAATAATTAATGTCTACTTTCCTTAACAAATATTGAAATATTTAATCTAATAAATATTGGAAACTCTCAGCTAGGAGCAGGATTAGGACAACTTTACCTTTAAAACCAATCTGTAAGTTAAGACTAAGGACGATTGTCCTTCTTCAAAAGAAATAGTAAGTACGCTCATCACCGCAGCTCAAATTAAGTAACATCGAAATACGTATTATTTCACGTCTGTAGAGAAAATCCCGGTTTTGGTTACCGAGAAAGAAAAAAGTGTTCATAAAGGTGTAGATATGTCCTCAGATTTTTTTGTGAACATGTTTTTAAAATTTATATCAACATAAAAAAGGGGGTTTCAGAAGTACGCAAGAAAAAAATCGAAATTTTATGGCAGGGCATCCAAGGTCAGCGAATATAGATCTCTTTGTAGAAAATATTTTTAAATTTGTAAGAAATTAGAACACGTAATGTGAATTGTAAACTTGATGTATTGTTAGATTATATGTCCCTTTACCCAAATATTCATTTCACTTTGTCATTCGGACTATCAAAAAACAACAGCTTTAATCATAAAACTGATCCTAACAGAAAAAAAAATAACCTTGTTATTGTTTATTATGTTAACAGGTATTCAAGAAATACAATGCTTAGCTTAAGTTTATACCTATTCTAATTTCTGTTTTGTTCAGGGTTAATAATACATGTTCTTTTATGCAAAAGAATATTTTAGAGGGTTCAGCAACTTAATTTTTCTTCCCAAAAAGCTTACTCACGAAACGTTACTTTTTTAAGAATATTCAACAATGTGTCTAAACCTATTTTGTTTTAAAAAGAAGAGTCACAACCTAAAGCACATATTCAAAGTGAAAAGCGTTTTATCATTATTTTTTTCGTCGAAACGCTCTTAGTCACGAACACTGGGGTAACTACAATGTGAGGGGCCCCTGGAACCCCCTCCAAATCAAGTCAGAGTATTTCATTTAAAAGAATACTTATATAATGTAATGCATTTATGTCAGAATAGAAAAATAGGGTCATTTAAAGGTTAAATATTTTGAACGCGCGAACATCTCAAACGTATGGTTTATACTGTGGCTCATGACTTCCCAGAACTGCAACTCCTCACGTAGCCATGTGTCACCGTTTTTCAGTCAAATTAAAAATGTTGTAACGTACCAGGAGATGTGACGTACCTGCCAGTAGGACGCACATGACATAAAAAGGCAGATAGTAATTAGAAAATGTCCGCGTAGCTTAATTGGTAGAGCAACTTATTCCGGAATGAGTGGACCCGGGTTCGAATCCCGGCGTAGACCAAAAATGACGGAGAAATTCACTTCGTTATAATGGCGCCCGAACTATCCGGATGACCCGACCGTTCAAAATCTCGCATTGGTGTGATGTTATTTCCACACCGCGAGATAGGAAAAATATGAGCAGCACTTCGAAAGAAAAAAAGAAAAATAAGGGGGAGATGATGTAACGTACCAGGAGATGTGACGTACCTGCCAGAAGGACGCACACGACATAAAGGCAGATAGGAATCAGAATACATGTCTGCGTAGCTCAATTGGTAGAGCAACTTGTTCCGGAATAAGCGGACTCGGGTTCAAATCCTGGCGCGGATAAAAATGACGGAGAAATTCACTTCGTTATAATGGCGCCCGAACTATCCGGATGACCCGACCGTTCACAATCTCGCAATGGTGTGATGTTATTTCCACACCGCGAGATAGGAAAAATAAGAGCAGCACTTCGAAAAAAAAAAAAAAAAATAAGGGGGAGATGATGTAACGTACCAGGAGATGTGACGTACCTGCCAGTAGGACGCACACGACATAAAAAGGCAGATAGTAGTCAGAATAATCGTCTGCGTAGCTCAGTTGGTAGAGCGACTTGTTCCGGAGTAAGCGGCCTCGGGTTCGAATCCCGGCGTAGACCGAAAATGACGGAGAAATTTACTTCGTTATAATGGCGCCCGAACTACCCGGATGACCCGACCGTTCAAAATCTCGCATTGGTGTGATGTTATTTCCACACAGCGAGATAGGAAAAATCAGAGAATCTCTTCTCCAGTGCTTCGAAAAATAAATGTGTGTGACGTTGCATTCCACACACCAGATTGACGGGGAGTTCTCAAGTGCACGTTCTTCAGTGGCTGTCTGCCTGCAACGACTCATGGTCACGGCTGATCCGTGGGCCATGCCCCCGGCCCTCTTTCGGGGGGAGATGTGACGTACCTGCCAGCAGGACGCACATGACATAAAGTCAGATAGGAATCAGAATACATGTCCGCGTAGCTTAATTGGTAGAGCAACTTATTCCGGAATGAGTGGACCCGGGTTCGAACCCCGGCGCGGATAAAAATGACGGAGAAATTCACTTCGTTGTAATGTAGCAACTGTTTAAAAATATGAATTCCATACTATATTGACAAAAGTCACCGGACACCCCTTCAAAAGCAAATGAACGGATCCGCTGCGTTGCTAAGATGCACGGTACAGCTGCAAACTGTTTGAAAACAAGCCCTCACCGCGATCATATTGCACTGTTAGGTTGAGTGACAATGTCGTGGCAGGAGAGAACTGACTTTCAGAAAGGAAAGATTGTTGGGTGTTATATTAGTTGGTTGTCCATAAGAGAAACCGAGAAGCGTTTAAACATACCCAAGTCAACTGTTTTGGATGTACTCAATAAGTGGAAGATACATGGCGTACCTGAAGAAGCAAAACGTATCGGCAGACCAAAGAAAATCAGTGATAGAGGACGCCGAAGCCTTAGGAGAGTCATTACAGCTATTCGACGGAGTACTGCACAAGACCTCAGTGTACAGGTGAGTAAAAATGCTGGAACCTCGGTAAGTAGAGGTCTGCACGGTCCCGGGTCGGGCCTAAACTCATTTCTGAGTTGGGAAAACGGGCCGGGCCTTCAATATTTATTGTGAAACAGACACGCGCCGAGCAGGGTTTTTTTTTATGAGGAAAACAATCGCTGTACCGTGCCTTTCTCTTTTGGGAAACTCGCAACATACAGCAGCAGGATAAGATTGAATAATTTCCGCTGTTGGAAAAAATAGAAGTTTTACGACATCTCTTACAAAACAGTGGGTAAGCTCCCTTAGTTTTCAATGCGAATGTGGTCCTCTCTCTCTCAACTTTTACTCTCCTCTCATGCTTCAGGGCAGGCTATTAACTTCAGCTTTTCTAAACCGAGCCACCCGCTCGCAGACGTTGTTTTTTATTGTTCTGGTCGGCGGCACTTTGTTCTCTAGATATGTGAAAAGTTTTTAAGTTGACTTAAATGGCACGGGAGAAATGGGCTGGGAGAAACTTACTTCTGTGTGCAAATCTGTGCCGCATTTTCCCCATTTGTACTCTTATGCAGCCGTTTTCAAAACTACTGTGACACTGGTTAGCTGGGCAGTCTGTCGTTGTTTTTCCTTAGCATATGCTCAGTTCAGTGTTGCTGATAAATAATCTTCCATACTTATTATGGAGTTTAGGAAAGCAAAAGAGTTTCGCGAAAAAAATCACTTCCGGAGAATATGTGCTTGTAGACATTGTAAAGGGGGAAAACGATATTTGGAAATATTGTAAATTATTGTCCCGTTCTGGAACTAGTCTGCTGAAAAACGTTGTGCAGTGCACTAAATGCAAAAACGTTTTGAGTTACGATAGCACAAAATCTGGAACATTGCATCTTAAGCGGCACAAATGTGTTCCCCCTACACACGCGAGAGACAAAATGTTTTTTTTTTTTTTGTTTGGAGGTTTAACGACCACCGTGAGCAACTCAATGGGCTATAAGCAGTCACCCGTCCCTAATTTAGGGTCACTGGTTCCAGGGAAGGGAGAGAGCCAGTGCCGTAAGACAAACACAACACCCATGCCTCACCGGGATTCGAACCCGGACCCCTTTCGGACGAATGATCAGAGGCCATCGCTTAGACCACTGCGCCACCGGGGCGGAACAAAATGGGTTCCAGCGTTATGATATGCCAGTAGAGACAGGTCCAGTTTATAAAGCCATAAAATCTTCTCTCAGTAGAACGAACGGACTAATAATTTTGAATATTTCATACTTTTCGAGTTAACCCCCCCCCCCCTCCTTATCCCCAAGGATATTTCCGGGTCCGGCGGTAGGGAATCATAATTTGAAAGCATGGAAATTGTCCTTTTCACGTGACTTATGCAGTCTCCTAATTATTCTGAATAAATGTTCATTGTAATAGAATACGTGTAGCAATTAAAGAAAACGAAAACTCTCCAGGAGTGGAATGACCGAGTGCACCAGTTGTCAAATTCGTGTTTTGGTAATTGTTGAAATTTTACGGGCCGGCCCGGCCCGTAAAATTTCAACAATTACCAAAACACGAAATGTGTTGAATTTTGCAAATTCAACACATTTTTTGTTGACTGTATATCGACAAGATGTTTTGTTGAATCAACAAAATTTTTGTTGAATTAGCAAAACGTTTTTCTCAGTGCACATTCCAGCAACTTGGCTGGTTTGTTAATAGAGAAAAACATTGTTTTTAAATATGAAAAACTTGAGTGTTACGTTTTCACAAAAAAAGAAACACTTTGTGAAAACGTAGCACTCAAGTTCACACAAAAGGACAGGAGGAAGGAGTTCATGTACAAATAAGTGTTTAAATCCTAATCCTCATAATTATTTGGTATCATGTTAGCAATAGCATGTACCTAAAATTTAGAAAAAAATGCTACTTCTATTACTTAACAATTAAAAAATAAACTTCGCAATTTAAAAAAAAAAAACAGTACAGTGCAGGGGAGCATGGGAGGGTAAGATAGCCCAGGTGTCGGACCCAAGATACGCCACTGCTGATTCTCTTTATTATAGCTTCTTTTTTCTTAACTGGATTCTCACCTTCATCGTAAGATAGGCAATGTGTTCTGGTTCTACGCCCTTATCCTTCTGCCTTAATCTTTTAAGTCTTCAACTTTCTATATTTCTTTCTCTTGGCACAATAAAGAAAAAGAAAATTCTTTTCCACCTATAGTTATTTTTTTTTTTTTTTTTTTTTTTTTTGCGTATGTGTGCTTGTAGATACGTATTTTTAGATTTCCATTTATGGTCGTTTTTCCGAACTCCCGCAGTGGATGAGGTTACGCATTTATCAGCTGTATATATCGCAAAACGATCAGGAGCTCCATTTTACATTGTGCTTTCTGAGAAGGAGCATTCTATTGCACAAGGAAAACTCTTTTCTCTGTCTACTGTTTTTCCCAGCTTTGCTTAATTTTTCTTCTTGCCATGTGAGAACAAGAATACATACGTTTGTTCAAAAACTCATAGTTGTTCATTTTTTCTTTGTTGCGTCCGCAGACAGAAGAATATTGAGGACACAGGCCAAATTTTAGTAGGACACATAAGTGGGTGGTACAAAAGCCGTCCCACGTCATTTTTTTTTTTTTCGATTGACATCTTGACCTCTTTTAAACGTGTAAAAAATCCGTTTTCGCTGTATACATACTTTGTTGCTGTTGGAGAGCCTTTGAAAAGGTTAAGTCAGCATAACGTGCAAACAGACAGTGATTTCACGCCATTGTTGTCCTTATATCGTCATCAGTAGGAGGTCTGTTTTTCAGGAAATCCGTAAGGTCAATGCGAGAAAGTACCGTAAATTCGCGTAACAAGAAACGAAACTGCGTTAAAATTACGGGACGTCAAAATTTCACGCAACTGTTTGAAGTAACGGAAGCCTTACTTTATTTTTTAAATTGTGGTGTAAATGAAAGATCAGGTAGTTTTGATGGAACGAATAGGCAACGATACGATATTAATGTAGACACGCACGAAGACGCTTACTGTCGCACATATTCAGCGTGCATTTGTATTTTAAAATACAAATATGGAAATGTGTTACTTGGGATTTACGTATTGGAAATAATTTTGGAAGACTTTTGTCTTCCAAAATCATGTTATCATGATTTTGGAAGACAAAAGTCTTCCAAAATCATGATAACATGACCGGAAATTAAAAGACTCCGAAGAATTTTATTCTTAAGAAGCAACTATAAGATACTTATTTCATACAAATAGAAGAGAAGCAATTGAAATATTGTTAGGGATTTTGCTCTACATTTTTTTTTTCGAAGAGAAAATGGACCAACGGAAGCTATTAAATTAATTGAGACACCTCTCCAATTCGTCCAATGAATTTAAGGGTTTTTCTGGTTGTCACTCTTGAATACGTAGCATCGAGCCTTCAGCAAGGTAAACGAGCGTTTAGAAACAACGAACACGAAAAGGAATGAGGGCATAAAATATTTGTTGAGAAAAAACACGTGAAAATATTACTAACACTTGTGCAAATAAACCCCCGTTTTTTTTTTTTTTTTTTTTGTTGGTGATGAATTCGAATCTCCTCGCTTCGGAGCCAGTTATTCTCCCGAATGAACTACGCCGACCTTGGCTTATGTCTGCAATTTATCTTTTTTACTTTCGCGTCACCTTAGTGGTATGTTCGTAGGCTACCCAGTCAGCCGGCAAACCAGGCTTGAAGAAAAGTTGAGAGGATCAAATGCAGTTTCATCGTTTGAGCTGCTTTTTTACAGTAAAAAGAATGAAACTTCCGCCTATCCGGGCTATAATAATCGTTTATGATGAAAATTAAAAGAAAAATTAAGTAGCACAGAAATGAAGACACAGAGATAAATCTGCCAAAGAGACTAATGAAATACGAGTTGCGGGCAGCCTCGGTGGCCCAGTAGTCCGGCTTCTGTCAATTTGTCTGAGGGCCGGGTTCGAGTCCCGGATGAGGCATAGGTAGTGTGTTTGTCCGATGACGAGTGGTCTGGCTTCTGTCAATTTGACTGAGTTCGGCCTGAATTCCAATCCCGGATGAGGTACGGGTGGTGTGTTTGTCTAATGACGCTGGCTTTGCCCTCTCTCTGCAACCAATGGATTTAACCAGGGACGGGGGTCTGCTTTAAGCCATTAGAGTTACTCATGATGGCCGTTAAATCCCGAAACACACACACAAAAGCCGGTTGACTCCAAAGATGTCATTAGAACAGCACGAAGGCAAATTAACATGAAACTTACGCATAGAGTAACAGTGAAAGCCTAACTTCTATGTGTGTTTTGTGTGTGTGAGTTTGAACTCTTTCCGTGAGGTGCTTTTATAACCTATGGCTTGATATCACATGACAGACGCTAACATAACTTCGGGTCCTTCTGGTGGAGTGGTATTAAGATTTACGGGTTATATTGGGTTGTCGCAAATGAAATGTCGGAGCATTGATGTAAATATCAAACACCCAAAATACGGTGCAAACTAAACTTTAATAATCAAAGCAATTACTACTAGCAGTAACACTCTCTTGCCAACGAGATACAAGCCTCTGCATGTAGTCGTAAAAAATTGTCGAGCTTTGAGATGTGACAGACTCATGGAATGCAACTTCAACTGACGTCCGATTGAGAAATGATTTACCCTGTAGAAAGGAGTCCAAGTACTTAAAGAAGTGATAGTCCGTATGGGAAAGATCAGATGAATAAGTGGTGCTGCTTCTGGATCGCCAGGCGTGCAACGTGGGGTATCTCGATATCATGGAGAAGTAGACTCACAGCGATTGTCTCGTGCCGGCTGTTTCGTGGACAGTTTTCCATGCACAATGTCAAGTTTTGGATAAAACCTGCCAGTTGTGATGGTTTGACCTGGTTGTAGGAAGGAGGAGTAAATAACTCCAGCTATGGATCACCAAACACTGACCATCACTTTCCTGTACTGGAGTACCGGCTTAGGGATGTATATAGGGCCTTCAACGCGGTCAAGCCATTGCGCCGAACGTCTGCGAATGTCCTACAACACCAATTTCTCATCACACGTGACGAGACGTTTCAAAATGTCGTTCATTTGGTGGAGTATAAGCAGAGCAGAGCAGATCGTTGTGTTTTGTACTGTTCCGATTACTCATGTTAGACCCATTTATCCATCTTCTTCACTTTGCATGAGGACGTTCAATGCCGGGAAATTGCTGCATTGTATAGTATACCCAGTGGTGAAGTGGGGCCGGAACGGTGTCCCGGTACTTTTTTCTAGCCGGAACGCGTTCCTGTAAACCCTATACATAATATTGATTTCGACCGATCACTATGCTTTCTTATACCATAAATATAAGAAAGTAAAAAGGGGAGAGGCAAAATACGTAAGAGATTTAAGAAAGGAAAGGTATTGTAGACCTAAAGGCACCGTGCGTTTCTGTACTTTTTCAGTTAGCACTTAACCCCGTGTTTCTAGCTAAATTCTAGTACCGTTTGACCACGATCGGATTCAATCAAGGCCTCCAACTCGGCATCATCAACAGCTGCTTCTGGTCTACCGCGTGGTGCATTTTTGAAGCTAATATCGTCGCTTTAGAATTTAGCAAAACAGTGCTGTGTCTTGCGATCATTAACGGCCCCTTCTCTAAATGCTGTATAGATGTTGCTAGCTGCCTCCGATGCACGGCGTCCAAATTTAAACTCATACAAAGAATTGACACGAATTTGGCTCTGATGCATCGTCCTCTCCACTATAGCACAGCCTATGGAATTGATGCTAATTCCGAAATGACCAGTGCTTTATAAGTAGCAGCCCTGACGCTTTAAATTTACATATCGCATGTCGCATCGCTTGATGTGTTAATTCCTATTAGGTTGGCCAAAAAGGTCTTTGCGTTTTTTACACATAGATGGCTCAACATGTCTTGAAATGTAACTCACGCCATTTCAAACCGCAAGTTCATAATGAAACGTGACAGCTGACAGTTCAAGCTTCTTTTAGGAACAGAAAGTGCACGATTTCGTTAACAAGTGTTTGTTTGGCGTTGATTTCTAAATGGACAATCAAAAGGAACATTTTCGTCATGTTTTGATGCAATTCTTCCGAAAAAAAAAAAAAACACTGTGCAAGCTCATAAAACGTTATGTGATGTGTATGGTGAATATGCCTTAAAACTACGGCAGTGTCAGAATCGGTTTGCGAAATTTCTGTCTGGAGGTTTTGAGGTGAAACATGCACCACACTCAGGAAGGCCAATCGAAGTTAATGACGACAAAATAAAGACACTAATTGAATCCATTCGGCGTTTAGCGACACGAAAGATTGCTGAGAATCTGAACATATCGAAATCGAGTATTGAAAACTATTTAAAACAACTGGGATACGTTAGTAAGCTCGATATGTAGGTATCACATGAGCTCAAAGAAATTCATCTCACTAAGCGCGTTGACATCTGCGATTCGCTCTCGAAACGTGAAGAAAACGTTCCATTTTTAAACGCATGGTAACAGGTGATGAAAAATGGATCGTTCACAACAACGTTGAACGAAAAAGATCGTGGAGCAAGCGTGATGAACCTGCTCAAAGCACTTGTGACGTGTCTGCCCCGCAGGACGCACATGAGATAAAGGCAGATAGCAGCGAGAAGATACGTCTGCGTAGCTCAGTTGGTGGAGCGACTTATTCTGGAATAAGGGGACTCGTGTTCGATGCCCGGCGTGGACAAAAATGACGGAGATATTTACTTTATTATATACTTCAAAAGCAGATATGCGCCAAAGGAAGGTTATGCGTGGGATTTCAAAGGTATTGTATATTTTGAATTGCTTCCAAGGAACCAAACCATTCATTCGGACGTGTAATGTCGTCAACTGGATAAATTAAGTGATGCAGTCAAACAGAAGCGTCTGGAATTGGTGAATTGCAAAGGTGTTGTGTTTCACCATGATAACGCAAGGCCACACATAAGTTTGGTCAATCGTCAAAAATTGTTGTCGCTTGGATGGGATGTGTTATCACGTACGCCATATTCGCCAGACCTGGCACCATCAGACTACCATTTGTTTCGTTCGTTGCAAAGCGCCTTGAATGGTAAAATCTCCAATGGTAATGAGGCTATCAAATCGTTTTTGGAACTGTTTTTTGTCGAAAAAAAAAAAAAACTCTTTTGAGCGCGGAAACATGAACTTGCCGGCGAGATGGCAAAAAGTCATCGAATAAAATGGACAATATGTTGTTGACTAAATTTTTTGCTTCCCATTTAAAATTCGCCTTTCATTTACACGGGAAAAAAACGCAATTACTTTTTGGCCAACCCAATAAATTACTGGCAACTGCGCAAATCTGCAGAATCCAACATTTCATCAGTAAGAATATCTGCGTTCATACGCTGTGTGAATATAGCGTTCTTTATATAAGTACTTAGCAGGAAGCCTGCCTCAAAATTTTAAAAATGTCAGTCTGATTCATCCTCACATTATCTGAATTGACATTTTAATTAAGAGTAACAGTACAGCCTTCCACCGTTAAGTCATTTCTCCAAGATTTTTATAACAAACGTGACTTTCAAAAATGAGAAGCAGTTTGCTTAGAATACACCTGGTGAATCTTCAAACATTTCCATTTTTGTGTTTCTTCGCATCACATTTTCAGATTTCTGCGTAAAAAGATTCTTCGGGTTACTTTTGGATTTCGAAGAAAAGCTTAGAAATTTTACATATTTTCTGCTATCTTAGTTTTTCATCGAAATACCGTTCAAAGACACACAAATCAAAATTCCAGTGGGATTAGCACACCCATGGAGTCTGAAGTAGGCGTATTTTTGTGGGAAGTGTTTGGGATGAAGTGTTTTTCAAGAAGGAGGAAATAAAAAAAAAAAGAGAGAGAAAGTGGAATGAGTTCTACCTGGCAGTCGTCGTGGGATGTGGTCTGGCGTCTGGCCAGGATGACTAGCCCTTCGGTTCTCTTACTTAGGAAACACGCCCTTCACGCGATTGACAATTTGGAAAAGCACACCTGAAAGAACGGAACACAGCCTTCCGAGGCCATTAGAAACCCCTACAGTTCGATACGAGAAATCTCGTGCGATTACATTCGTTGCGACATTCTTTGGGGGAAGACAGCCATGTTTGAAGAATTGTAGCGAAGCTTTAAGGTGTGCTACACGTGTTGGTTTGCAAATCAACCTTGGAATACGTTTCACAAAGCAATTACGGTTTTCCTTCCGGTTACGAAATAAAATACCAACATCACTTAAAATTCAGGAGTCGAGACAAGTTAGTCACATAATTTAACGGTGGTTTTGGCTGCCGTCCATGAATTTAGGTATGCGGAAATCATCTGCTTTGATAACCGTAAGGGAATCCTAACTGGAAATGTCTGCAACTATTTCTTTTTCCCTTTCAGATAGCATAGAAGGGTAAATAAAAACTATGTATTTCAGATATACATACAAGGCTGTAAAAATCAGATTTGAATGTTGCATGAGATGAATACGACTTTACCTCTGAATGCGAGGAACAATCACTGTTTTATAGGAAGAATAGCAGCTAACTTTGCAGCATTCCTCATTGCGTTGTTTCTGTAACACATCACAGATAAGATATCCAGAACACTGATCTTCACTGTAAATTTTTTTTCTCAAATTCACAAACCATCTTCCGCTATTCCTTTCGTAAATTAACGGTATATATATTCCTGATACCACTTTTTTCCGTGAAATAACGGGGAAATCCTGAATTTCACGGATTTTCAGAAACCTTCCCACAATGCCATTCATGTATTGACGGTATATTGTCGTTTTCAAGTAGTGTTAACGGAAAATTCTCAATTTTCAGAAACCTTTCCACAATTACTTTCTCACATTGTCGATAAATTGCCGTTTTCAAGAAGTGTTACCGAAAATTTTTCAATTTTTAGAAACCTTTCAGCAGTTTCTTTCATAAATTGACAGTAAATTGCCGTTTCTATGAGGTGTTAACGGAAAGTTCTGAATTTTTAGAAACGTTTCAGCAATTCCTTTCTGATATTAATGGTGAATTGCTGTTTGTAAGAGGTGTTAAAAGAAAGTTCTGAATTTTTAGAAACCTTTCCACAATTTCTTTCATATATTGACGGTAAATTGCTGTTTCTAAGAGGTATTAACGGAAAGTTCTGAATTTTGAGAAATCTTTCCGCAATTCCCTTCTTATATTATCTATAAATGGCAGTTTTCATGATGTGTTAAAGGAAAGTTTTGAATTTTAGAAACCTTTCCGCACTTCCTTTCTTATGTTGTCGGTAAATTGCCGTTTCTAAGAAGTGTTAACGGAAAGTTCTGTATTTTTAGAAACCTTTCAGAAATTTCTTTTGTATATTAACGAAAAATTCTGTACGCACTTTTTCTGTATCCGCATGACGGAAAATTTTCGGTCATAGGAGCTATTCGCGGGGATATATTTGAGGTATAATAACTATTAAATTTCAATTATCTGTCGGTGGACCTGATTTTGAAATTCTGTAGCTAGATAGGATACTGTGGATAGCATACTGCATGAAATTTTGTTTATTGTGGCCCAAGATGTTTTCTTCAATTCTCCCTAATTTTGTGTATCAGCTATTGTATGTTGTGTTACCGTAAGAAACCGGGTACTTAAATTATTGTTCAGGTTATTGTATGATGTCTATGTATCAGTCTTTGGACCCCTTAAGACAAAAGCTATTATAGCTATCAAGAGTAAATTCTATATTTAAAAAGCAGTATATTTCACCTTTTCTTAAAGATAATTGAAAGTCTTTGTCAATTTAATAAAATCTTAGGTTCCGAAGCATTCTCTTGTTTCGAAAAATCACGACGAAAAAAAATACGTAATTCATAATAAGTCCTCCTACAGAAAAAATAAAATTTGCAGCTCCGGTGGCGCTGTGGTCTAAGCGATGGCTTCTGATCATGGTACGGATTCAAATTTCGATAAGGCATGGATGCTGTGCTTGTCTTACGGCACTGGCTCTCTTCCTTCCGTGGAGTCAGTGGTCCTAAATTAGGAACGGGCGACTACTTATAATCCATTGAGGTGATCACGGTGGTCGTTAAACACTCAATCAGAAGAAAAAATATTAAAACCACAATCAAAATAATAAAATAAAATAAAATTATTACAAATCTATTTAAAAAAAAATAATAAGCTCCAACAAAAAATAAAATCTCTAATTCCCCCACATTAATGATAAAAAAAATTTCATAATCGCGCGGCTAGAGTTCTACCTTATACGTGACTGCACGTTACGTGTCTTTCTTGTTAAACGGTACAATGTGCTGTTCCCATCGAAAAGGCCCATCAAAATCCACCAGGGAAAAATGGAAAGGAGTCGTAAAAGGGCTGAAAAATCATCGAAGAGTTTGCGAAATTTCTGTATAAATTCGAAAAAACTCGAAACGGACATTTCTGGAATAAACGGAATTACTCACTATGGAAATTCCGTCGAAATACTGAAGTTGGAAGAAGCGAAAACTTTTAAAAACGCAAATTTCGTTAAAAGATACGTAACGTGTAATCACGTATAAGGTAGAACACTAGTTCTACCTTATACATGACACGTTACGTGTCTTTTAACAAAATTTAAAAAGACACGTAACGCGCCAATGTATAAGGTAGAACGTAACGTGTCAATGTACACCTACCCGGCAGTTTTGTTGCCCGTTATTTTCAAGAATTTTCGGTGAATTCACAACACTTATTTTTTAGTCTTCAATTGGGAAACTGATTTATCCCTCCTCAAAAATGAGGTAGATTTCACACATGCACTTCCAAAATGATTTTTTTTTAAAGTACACATTTACCGTTGGCCGAGTGGTAAGAGGCGCTGTTCTCTAAACATTCGTTTGAGATGGGTCCGGGTTCAAATCCTGAGGGAGAAATGGATGATGTGTTTTAACTTACGGCACAGGCTCTATCCCCTCCATGGGACAGATGGCTCTAAATTAGAGACGCGCGGCTGCTTATAGCCCCTATAGTTGCTCCCGGTGGTCGTTAAAACCTCAAGTTGAAAAGGAAAGACGTGCCCATCAGTGGTGGACTGGCGATTCATGAACGGCCCTGGAAGTTGATTTTGAGCGGTCCACTGTTAGGAAAAATTATCAAGGTAACCCATTATCATCCTCCCCCCCCCCCCGCAAAAAAAAAAAAAAAACATTATGTTAGCATCACCGTTTACTGTTCAAAAATCTTCTCAGTACAAGTCTACGAATCATTTTTTTTTTGTATACGAATCATTGCTTTTTTGTATACGAATCATTGTTTTTTGTATACGAATCATTGCTTTTTGTATACGAATCATTGGTTTTTTTTATACGAATCATTGTTTTTTTGTATACGAATCATTGTTTTTTTGTATACGAATCATTCTTTTTTTTTGTATACGAATCATTGGTTTTTTGTATACGAATCATTGGTTTTTTTATATGAATCATTGTTTTTTTTGTATACGAATCATTGTTTTTTTGTATACGAATCATTGTTTTTTTGTATACGAATCATTGTTTTTTTGTATACGAATCATTGTTTTTTGTATACGAATCATTGTTTTTTTGTATACGAATCATTGGTTTTTTGTATACGAATCATTGTTTTTTTGTATACGAATCATTGTTTTTTTGTATACGAATCATTGTTTTTTTGTATACGAATCATTGTTTTTTTGTATACGAATCATTGTTTTTTGTATACGAATCATTGTTTTTTTGTATACGAATCATTGTTTTTTTGTATACGAATCATTGTTTTTTTGTATACGAATCATTGTTTTTTTGTATACGAATCATTGTTTTTTTTGTATACGAATCATTGTTTTTTTGTATACGAATCTTTGGTTTTTTTGTATACGAATCTTTGGTTTTTTTGTATACGAATCATTGTTTTTTTGTATACGAATCATTGTTTTTTTGTATACGAATCTTTGTTTTTTTGTATAAGAATCATTGGTTTTTTTGTATACGAATCATTGGTTTTTTGTATACGAATCATTGGTTTTTTTATATGAATCATTGTTTTTTGTATTGAGGTAATAACATTTAGCATCATGTTACCCATTTTCCTGGACACACCATTCTCTGCAACAGACGTTCTCTGAGAGAGATATTGAGGAAGACTAGTACATTCTTATGAATTTTGTTATGATAATTCAATTTAAAAATCATAATAATTTCTTCTGTTTTAAGTAAGACGAAAATCCAAATGTGCCTAAAAATTAATTTCTTTTTCAAGACGAAATATATCTTGAAAAAAAATTGAAAGCCCAGAATTTCAAGAATTTCGCTGCAAATTTATAAAGTGAGAGAAATTAAAGAATTCGAAAATTAATATTTATTTAAGTACTTTCAACTGAAAAACGCCTTTTGGGTTTCGCTGAAACACACTTTTCCGAACTGCATGCGGTTCAAGAATTCGTGTAACAGAAAAGCCCAAAAAGGAAGTAAATCAGATGCAGATCTTGTACAAAAAAAAGAAAAAGTATGTACATATAGACTGTATTGATTATTCAACTGCGGCTGCCAAAAACGAACTGAGGTAGAGGATATCAGTCCAAAGAGAGGAGGCTTACTTAGGAATTCGGGAAAGAGGATGTGCCAAAACAGGGGTTGGCTCATCAGAAACTACGTTAAGTTTCTAGTTTGTCAAAGCCGTCCAAGTGGTAGACAAACTTTGTCGTTTTAGCATTACTTGGTTTTCTTCTACAAGAATATTGAAGTACAAGCATACGAGAATATATACTTATTTTTTTTTCTTGAGGTAGAATAAGGCCTACTGGTCCAGAATATGGCCGCTCTCTCCCGGTTTCCCGGCGGCCCCGTACGCGCCTAATGCCCAATTTTAAAACCTAGTCATTTTACATAGTCACATTAAAGCAAGTGTTTTACATAACCACTTCAAAAACAGCTCATCTGATATATACACTCGAATAACATCTCATCTGACATATGTACTTTAAAGACAATTATTTTACCTATGGGCTTCAGGTGAAAAAGTTTTCATCTTTTTGCAAGACCTCTGATATATGCACTTCAAGTAGAAAATCTATTCTTTTTTTGCCATGTCTTTTAAAATTCATGCTATTAGAATCGATATGTCCGCCTGTTGATGCCATATATTTGCAGCTATTAATCGGATTTGAAAAATTCTTTTTCCATCAAGCAACTTTAATCATGAGAAATAGTCCTTTGTCTTTTGTCTGCCATTTACAACGCTTTTTGTCGTTTTTCTTTTGAGACATACTTTTTAGTTATGTTTTAATGTATATATATAAACAACACTTGCCGTTTTTACACGATATTAGAAAAGTCGATGATGCTGACTATAAAACTTTAATCAAAAGGTTGCAATACATTAGTACTTTCGGGTCTACTATAGACCCATCTTCAGATTTGAATTAATCGTACTCTGAGATTACATATGGTTATATCAAGAACAATGCCAGATTACAACTTAAAACTTGAGAAGTAAAACACATATGACGTAGTCAATCAATTTTTGTTTCTGACGTAAACTGTGGGATTTGGCGCTCTTAGGTACATTGAGGCCTTTGCGCTATTAAACTTCAACGAATCAACCTGACTGTGAGAATAACAATTCAGTTCTTGCGTTTTCTTTTTCCCCAGGTGGACCTCATTACAGCTAGCGGGTTTAAATGCCAGTGACGGTTTACCACGGTATTCATTTTGTCTTCTGTCACTACTTCCTTCTAAAAAAAGACCGAAAAATTTTCAAATGACAAAAATTTTCTACTTCGAATAATGTAGAATTTTCCCGCTAGGGGACGCAAATGTGCATTCTATTTCACTGATTATCACCGCATCAATTTGAAAAGTCCTTTTTTTATGGATGATTGCGTCCATTATGCGAAACATTTCTTGTTCTGAATGTTGATCTTAAAAATTCTTCTCTGTGCGCCTGTATAATTACAATATTGTAAGAAAGCCTGCAGCAATTTCAGCCACGTATTTCAAATAACCGAAACCATCTCTGGACACGACGCTTCAGAGTCGTTTTTTGGACATATTGTTCGTAACAATAACTTGTTTAAGGTGGTTCCACCTAAAATCTCTGCCTTATGTTTCCAATGGTAAAACTTCTTTACATATTTTCTTCGCAATTAATATATTACCAAGGATGAAAATTTGCACATCGATAAAAGTAGCTTTAAGTTATAGCATGGGATACTTAATACTTGTTAAAACCTAACCTTAATTCAGCAATCCAACATCTGTTTGTCTACTGACGTCAACAATGTACAGGTCGCGCGATCTATTAACAGGTCTGAACATTACTCAAAGAAAAATGATTGATTTTAATTTTAATTATGGTTATGTTTTAGCAAGTATCAAGTATTCCATACTATAACTTAAAGTTATTTCTATCAATGTGTAAATTGTCATCCTTGTGAATACATTAATTGCGAAGAAAATATGTAAAGAAGTTTTACCATTGGAGACATATGGCAGAGATTTTAGGTGGAACCTACTTAATGGAACAGTCAACAATTCATATGCGTATGATGCCTCAAGTATGATTACGCAATCAACCGTACTTGAGACTTTCCCTATCAGTTTCAGTCACGTGTTTTCAGGTAACTAACAATATGAGCCTTATGTCGCAGTCGCCCTATAGTCTTTTTGCAATAGTTCTTACCACGTGCTTGCTCAATGGTGTATGACGTCATACAATATAACGTTATGGTTCTACGTTTTAGTACATCTCCAACTGACCAAATCCATCAGTTCATCCTCAGTTCTGTGTTCACCCTCGTACCACTGGCTCTCTCCCTTACTTTGAACCAGGGGCTCTAAGTTAAGGTTTAGTGTTACATGATGGTTAAACTGGCAAAAAGACGTTTCAGCACTTAAGGTATTAACAGCTGCATTTCCTCCCTCAAATAATGACGAAAATCCCCATAGGAGTTGCTGGGGTGAAGAATATTACTTTATTAATGTTATGTTTTGTGATTTAAATAACACCCATGGGCCATTAAGGGTAAGAAGATACGAGGAAAGAATGTTCACTTCTCGAAAACAGGAAAACATGCCCACTTCTTGAAAACATATATCTGTCATCGGTTGCTTGGGAACTCCACCGATGAGCGTTTCATCAGACGTATGGTGACGTCGGTAAAATGGATCTTTTACCGCAATCGAGACATGCGGAACCAATGGCTAGACCCCTGCCAGATACTACAACCGATCGTCCAACGTGGAAGGTTCGAGCGCAAGGTCATGCTGATTGTATGGAGGATTGGCGTCGTGCACCATGCATTTGTCCCAAATGGTCCTGGTATCACTGCTGATCTTTACTCATCCCAATTAGACAGAATGTACGCTGTTCTGGCACAAAAATCCCCGCCATGGTCAACCGCAGTTGGGGGTCTTCTTCAGTAGATAACGCACCCCCATATGTGGTACATTCAACCAAAGCAAAAATTCAGGAGCTTAGGGATATTGAGCTGTTGCCCCTCTCAGTCTATATTCTGGACCATGAAACAAGTAAATACCATCTGTTTCGCTTTATGGCTCACGTGCTGAGAGGCAGGCACTTCCATAACCAAGCTGAAGTGGAAGCAGGGGGATCCAGGAATTTTTCGCCTAAAAAGACAAGGCATAGCATCATCCTGGAATTACAAGTTTGGTAGATACAGACTATCGAACATAACGCCTTATAACGAAGTATATTTCTCCGTCATTTTTATCCGCGCCAGGATTCGAACCCGGGTCCACTCATTCCGGAATAAGTTGCTCTACCAATTAAGCTACGCGGACATTGATTCTAATTGCTATCTGCCTTTATGTCGTGTGCGTCCTTCTGGCAGGTACGTCACATCTCCTGGTACGTTACATCATCTCCCCCTTATTTTTCTTTTTTTGTCTTTCGAAGTGCTGCTCATATTTTTCCTATCTCGCGGTGTGGAAATAACATCACACCAATGCGAGATTTTGAACGGTCGGGTCATCCGGATAGTTCGGGCGCCATTATAACGAAGTATGTTTCTCCGTCATTTTTATCCGCGCCAGGATTCGAACCCGGGTCCACTCATTCCGGAATAAGTTGCTCTACCAATTAAGCTACGCGGACATTGATTCTAATTGCTATCTGCCTTTATGTCGTGTGCGTCCTTCTGGCAGGTACGTCACATCTCCTGGTACGTTACAGCCTTTATTTCGAGGACTGATACTCACTGCATTTTGTGTTAGCACTGATCCAAATACATGTTTGGGGTAGTTAAATGAATTTTTATTATTAAAGAGATATTCCATATCTCTTTAATAATAAAAATCAAAATCGATATATACATCTCACATCAGTGCGTCTACAGTAACGAACTTCTTCGAATAGCTAACAGATCGTAAACTAAACATCACAAAGTGCAAGTCTCTTCTCTCTGCTGCTGAGCGCGAGAGCTGTTTCCATTTTACACCTACCTTGCAAGTGACGTAGGTGGACAAATCCAAGCGCCATCTCCCGGCGGCGGCCACACATGTATCCCAGTGTATCAATATTTATGACTCACCATCAGTAGGAAAATACGCCAGCTGTTGACCGATGTGTTTTTATGTCTATTAAACTATGAGGTCATTTCTAATTTCATGAAGAAATACCTTAATTTGAACTACGGAATTGATAAAACTAGACAGAACATTCTTCTGCTCAACCACGTAACGTTACCTAGTATTACAAGGACATCGTAGTTTGCCCCTAAAGTGGCAGAACAGACTCATTGTTCGAAGAAACACGTGCATGGCTCATCCACGAACAGTAATTACGCCTAAGACACGGTGTATAACCAGCACTCTTTTCACAGGAAATTACGGAGTGGCACATTACAGGGGAAGCACTTTTAAAGAAAGCCCCCGAAATGAATGAATCTCAAACACCAGGTAAAATCAAACAAAATTACACCTCAGAAAAAATTATCGCATAGGCTAAGTACGAGTGTGAGCGTACACCAGCGTAACAAGTCTGTATCCGTGAAAGCATTTTAAAAATGCCAGTTCATAAACTCCCGATTTTCATTGCCCCAAAAGGAAAATTTATAGAATAACTCCAAAAGAGACTGAAACCTGGGCCCTTTTCACTTGGTATGCTTAAATAAGAAAAAGCAACAAATAGGATGCAATATATTAATCTTAAAATGAGCCGAGGCTGCAGGCCCTATTTTGGGAAAAAACTAAGATGTCCAGGTAATGTTATGTGGTTGGCAGATGAAACATTTGATTAATTTTGTCGATTCTTAGTTCATATTAAGATATTTCTTCATGAAATTAAAAAAGATCCCATGCTTCTTACAGACACAAGAACACGCCAATCAAGAGCTGGCGTATTTTCTTATTTTCTGGAAGTGGGCATGTTTTCCTATTTTCGAGATGGGGGCTTTTTTCATTAGACTTTTTTTTCTGTGGACTTTATTTTGTGATTCTTGAGTCATCTCTAAATTTGAACCACTGTCTCTTGGAATGAGAGCGAATCTGAACCATAAAACAAAATAATAGTAATAAGAAGTCAGTCTTCTAACCTCAGTTCTAATGTGGAAGTCAAAATAAAAATTATGTGAACAGTTTTAATGCATGTCGTAAAATCTTCCGAGTTCACTGCTAATTTTCGTGTCAATAATTTGTTTTCCATTTTACTCGGCGCAGTTCTTTGTATGGCACAATAAAGTTTAGCAATTACATTTGCAAAGTTCAATAAACCTTCGACTGTAAGAGCACATTTGAGTTCTCACACAACATTGTTTCGATACAAAACTTTTTAGTGGATACATTATTAGACACCTGCAACATTTCCTGTCGGCCGTGTTTGAGTAAAAGTACGTAGTTAATGCCATCGTTCTGAGGAACGTAAATAACGGAGAATTTTCTATTGACTCTGCTTTCCGATTTCGCTTTGTTAAGACTTCGTACTGTCTGTCTCTTTCTCATTAAAACTTTCGGGTTCTTTCTCAAGCACAGTTAGCGACTCTTGGGACGACCTCTCATCTTCCGACCTCATTCACCTGCGACCTTCGTGTGACCCCAGCTTTCCAACCCTTTGAACCTCTTGCCTCACACGCATCTCGAAGTCGAATGCAGATCGTGCTGAGCAAACTTCATAAACTATGCAAATAAGATTGTTACGTTGCTCCCCCATGGGTTTGCATCACGGTGGGATATCCCCTCTGACCTTCCGAAGGTATTTCTCTTGTAAACTAAGAAACGTGGAAGCCGCTCTCGCACTTCGTGGGAGGAGATCCAAAGAATAATGACCCTTTCAATTCAAACAATGAGAACTTTGTTACTTACTGCCCTTTCCGTACTCAGCAGAACGTCTGCCTTTAAAAAATGGAAAATAGGTAGAATTCTGTGTTTACGCTTACCGAACTCCCAATACCTCACAGGTGATCATACGTAGATTTCCAGCTCCAAAAATCGTTTCCGCATTCTAAGAAAGGAAACGTTCTAAGCTATATATAATGTAGTTTCAAAATTTCGGCTTGTTTATTCATTTAAAAAAATCGTACCCAAACATTGACGTGTTTGCAGTGTAGTAGAAAAGTAGAAAAACTTCAGTTTATTCGGAAAACCAGAAAAATAATATTTTGCCGAACACTATACGCAGTGGCGTATCTTGGGTCCGAGGCCTGGGCTGCGAATACACTGTTAGAGCTTCTTGCGTTATGCCGTTAGTTTTTGCTCGCCAGACTGAGTCAAAGCAACGAATCCGCACGCGTTTTTTTTGCAGCGAAAGCATCAACATATTTTAATACCGTGATAATTGATTTTTATTTGTGTATATTTAATTCAGTTTTATTTGTGCATTCTCTGGGCTTCGCAGCTAGCTTAGCTAGCCTCGAATATACGCCACTGACTATCAGGAATTTATTTAAGGGGATAATCTATTGGACTTACGGACAACATCAGAAATGTTTTTCACCTGCAGCATCACATTACTTGTTACGTAAAACATATTTTAACTTTCCTTTTGAGTTTCTTTTTCTCTGTAAACTTGAGTTTGTTCTCTTCGACATTTTCAAATCTTAACGTTATGTCTTTTCCCCCAAATGATAAAAATGTTGGTAACACCCTGAGGTCGGAACAAGTGTGGCGTATGTGTACCCGGATGAGAACAATAGATGAAAAGGCAATGAAGCGGTTGTTTAAGGGGTTACCTCGCTTCAGTGTCACTTTCCTATCGGGCACTCTAGACCAAATCTCCTAGCTTCTTATTTCTAAAGGTTGTTTAAGACCTAGAATCAGACACTCCCTTCCTAAAATCCTCTACATATGTCTGATCTGCTCTGTTTAAGGGGATTGATGTTAGTGATGATAGGCGTGCTGTTATACTGTGCTTGGATTTTAAATCACTGATATTGTATCGAGTAAGTCAGTAAACCATATGTGAATGTGGAGTCAACTCATGCAAGCACAATAAAAGTAATTTTAAGTACTACACCTCTTTCTTGTAAGGTGTCTGGGTACCTTCTAATATTGCATTAACTTAGCACACAAAACGTAATTATTGACATAAGGACCAAGTTATAACGGAAAGAAGATTACGTTATATACTTTCATACAGTTTCGATACGATTTTTTCAACAGTATAATTACACCATACATGCGCAGTTTTCTCCCTCTCTTCCGTGTGATCAGTGAGTTTAAGCTCTTATTTCATAAATAAATTTTAATACGCATTACGTTGTGCCTTCAACATTTTTTCACAGATCATTTTATTTTTTATCTCCTGTGCGCTTTCTCTCTCTCTCTCTCTCTCTCTCTCTCTCTCTCTCTCTCTCTCTCTCTCTACTCTGTGCAGACAGCAGACGTAGTTTGTGACTTTCAACTGTTTGGTTTCAGGGTAGTAGAATGCAGGCTAAACATCTCGAGTGCATTAAAGAGAACTTTTCATTCCTAAGAGCAACACAAAACCCCTTCTCTGAATTACACTGATTAGTCTGAAAGAATCACATCTTCGTTTCGTGGAAATGCAAAATTCCCTCAAATGAAGCTTCCAAGATGACCGTAAGGAATCCAAAGATTTTATATTTGCGTACCTTGTATACATCGTATATTCAGAAGTCTGCTATTAACGGAAGTCTCCTTCTGTCCACTAATATTTATTTGGTATTAACGCATCATGTGAAAGCAGCGACGATAGTTTTTTTCCGTTCCAAGTGTTATGCAAAAGTGTATGCTAACCTAAGAACATAAAAAAAATAGGTAAAAGGTGTTCAAGAAACTGTTTGTTTTGATAACGTTTGCATTCCAAATTTGAATTCTGGGCATGGAAATATATGCACTCACGGACAATGAAATTTGCGCACCTCGAAGAAAACATGCCACAACCGTGAAGCTTTGCAAATAGCTAGAGTGCGTGCTGGTATGCAAGTGTTCCACGTTTGGTGGGTTTGCGTATGACCGCACACCTTGTGGTGGCGCTGCAAGCACGAAACGGCAGCCGTATAAACCGGCGTGTAGTCGATGCCCCATGAAAGCGAAAAGTACCGGCCGACGCAGGCAAGAGTGATAAGAATGCCAAGTAGACGCCGGAGATGTCGATTTACGCAACTTACGGACTTTCAGATAGGCCTGATCATCGGCCTGAAAACCGCAAGGTGGTCGACGCGCCGTATAGCCTGCCACGTGGATCGTTCTGAACATACAGTCCGACTGTGTTGGGAACAGTGGACACGTGATGGCACTGCCTCACGGCGGAGTGGCTCCGGACGGACCAGGAGAACCACCGGTAGAGAGGATCGACGGATCGTGAGCCAAGCACGAACGGATCCTCGGGAAGCCAGTCCACTATACAGGCAGATGTAGCGGCTCCTGTGTGCACACGAACCATTTCCCGACGCCTCGCGGAAGCGAATCTGCGACCCCAGCGACCCTTACGTGTGCTGCTATTCACACCGGAACATCGCAGGCTCCGTTTGCAGCGGTGCCATGTCAGAGCGACGAGGAACGCCACAGACTGGCGTCGTGTGGTGTTCAGCGATGAGTGCCGCTTTGTTTTGGGGACAGATGATTATCGTGTCCGGGTGTGGTGGTCCTCGGGTTAACGGCACAATCCCAACCTCTCTATCAAGCGCCACACCTGCCGCACTGCAGGCATTATAATCTGAGAAGTCATAGCCTGCGATAGCCGATCAGCTCTAGTACAGGTACGTGGATCATTGACAGGCCGGCGGTATGTGGATGAGATCCTACGGCCCCATGTGCTCCCATTCCTGGCCGGGATTCCAGGTGCGCTATACCAGCAGGATAATGCCCGCCTGCACTCGGCTCGGGTTGCCCAGGACTGCCTACGCTGCGTACAAACACTTCCATGGCCTGCCCGATCCCCGGATATGTCCCCTATCCAGCATGTGTGGGATCAGTTGAAACGCCAGATGCCGCCGTGCCGCACTATCCGGGTATTGGAGCACACCGTCCAACACGAGTAGGCCAGTATGCCGCAGGACAACATCAGGCGTCCGTCTGTTCGCTTCCTTGCCGGACTGTATTGCAGGATGTATCACCGCACGAGGAGGTGCTACGCGCTATTGAAGATGACCTGACTGCATGCCACAGATCCCGCTGTAATCGTCCTGCAGCTCTGTTTTTGCCATCATGTGTATCTGCATCTGCATCATTACGTCCATACAATTTCAGTTCAATCCGATGCTTCCTTCTTGGTGCGCAAATTTCATTGTCTGTGAATGTGTGTATCATCATCATCATCATTGTCAACCATTATCAATCCACTGCTGGACGAAGGTCTCCCCAAGTTTCCTCCACAACGGTCTGTCTTGTGCCAGTCTCCTCCATGTCACTCCCGCATATTTACGAATTTCATCCACCCATCTTCCATGTGGTCTTTTTCTGGGTCTTTTCCTGTCCCTTGGAATCCAGTCTAAAATTTCGGCTGTCCATCTATGGTCTGTCCTTCTGGCAGTATGTCCAGCCCATTGCCATTTCAGGGATTTAACCCTGATCATGATGTCTTCCACTCGTCATTTTTCGGATCCACGAGTTTCTCTTCTTATCTCTCCTGGTTATACCAAGCATGCACCTCTCCATGCTTCTTTGAGTTGTCTGCAGCCTTTGTATGTCTCTTTTAGTTAAGGTCCACGTCTCTGCACCATACGTAAGCACTGGAAGGATGCATTGATCAAACACTTTTCTTTTAAGACATAATGGCATATTGCTCTTGAAAATTATGCTGTTTCTTCCAAAAGCTCTCCAGGCAAGTTTTGTACGCCGATTAATTTCTTCATCAATGTGACCCTCACTTGATATCTGCTGTCCAAGATAAACATACGTATCTGTTATCTCCAGTTTTTCTCCATCAATCGATAAATCTTCATTTCTTGTAAAAGCATTGAACATCACTTTTGTCTTCTGAAAGTTCATTTTTAATCCCACTTCTTTACTCTTGTCAGCAAGTTCCTGGATCATACTCTGCAGCTCTGATGGGGTAGTTGCAAAAATGACTACGTCATCAGCAAAACGAAGGTGGGTTAGATAATCTCCATTAATCTTTATCCCTTTGTTTTCCCAGTTCAGTGATTGAAAGACATTTTCCAATGTGGCATTAAAGAGCTTCGGAGATATGGTGTCACCTTGTCTCACTCCCTTTCCAATTTTTATGTGTGTTGTATTTTCAAACAGCCGAATCTTTGCACTTGCATTTTCATACATATATATATATATATATATATATATATATATATATATATATATATATATATATATATATATATATATATATATATATATATATGTATGCAGTCGTGGCCAAAAGTCCTGCACAAGTAGACCGAAAGTCAATTTTTGATGTTTGAAGTCAACTTACACGGCGTAATGGTAAAGTCCGAAATACACATTATACATCATTTTAAAGGACATTTTATGCTGAATTCAAATATTGTTACAGAATGTTATTACCAATAATCGAAGTGAAGTTACAAGCAAAAATGTGCAAGTGAGGAAGCGCAAATCCAGTTCCGAAAAGCATTCGCGCCCCTCTAATCCACTATAGCTTTCTCTGACGTCCGCTAATGTGATATAAAAGGATGTAGAATAAATAGTCTGCCGACTTAGAACGCAGCTGCTTTTAGTCCGGTGATGGTAGTTTATGGAGAAATCCTGGTGATATTTGAATTTCGGAATGTCAAAGACCCGAAAATTTGTCCTGCCTCTTCAAACCACTTAAAAAATTATTACTTTGCATGAACTTGGATTCAGTAGTCGTAAAATTACTGTTAAATGTGTCTGTGATCATTCCACTGACTTGTGCACCATTAAAAGAATTGCAGAAACTGGATGTGTAGGAAACAGAAAAAGAACAGGTCGACCAAGGCTATGTACTGAACGTGATCTATGTACTGAACGTGATGATCGCATGTTGATTCGTCGTTCCTTAAAATCAAGGTTTAAAACAGTCACTGATTTAAGAAATGAGTGGGAGAATGAAGTAGGCATTATTGCTTCTGCACGTACAGTTCGTCGTAGACTACAAGAAAATGGACTCATTGCACGAAAACCTTTCCTTACTGAGCAACAACGACTCAAAATAATTGCTTGGGCCACGCCACACAAGAATTGTACTGTTGGTGAATGGAAAAATGTTTTTTTCAGTGATGAAACAACTGTTACTATTTCCGCTAATACTGGAAATAATTATGTACGTCGTCGGGCTGGTGAAAGATATAAGGCATGCTGCACCCAGTCAACAATCAATCACCCACATTCGGAGATGTTGTGGTCCTGTATTTAAGCCAGTGGTGTTGGCCTTCTGCATATTGTTGATAATTTCACATTATTAAATGGATCGAAATATGTGGATATTTGGAGTCCAAACTTCTACCATATGCACAAGACAAGGATTTGCGGAATTTTATCTTTCAGGACGATAACGCACCATGTCATCGGTCAAAGTTGGTTGACGAGTGGTTTAATCGAAAAGTTATAAGAAAACTTCAGTGGCCGGCACAGTCACCAGATCTTAATCCCATAAGGAATCTGTGAGTGAGATTGAAGCAAATGATCCGTCAACAAAGACCCACATCTAAAACAGCATTAATTGAGTCTGTAAGGGCGGTATGGCACCGTGTTATCACCAATAGACAACTAGAGAAGCTCATTAGTTCCTTGCCAAGAAGGTGCACCTTGTTACTAATAAACCGTGGTTATCCAATTAAATATTAAAGCGTATTTTGCTTGTTGGTCAGTTATTTCAAGTGTCCTGCAAGTTTCAATAATGTACTTTACAGCAATTTTACGTTACATGCATTGTACACTAATTTCACAAATGCCACTATTTTTTGCTTTTTATGACTAAATGCTGCACTTCTGCTTGTAACTTCACTTCTATTCCTGGTAATAACATTCTGTAAACATATTTGAATTCAGCATAATATTTCCTTTAAAATGATGCATAATATGTATTGCTGACTTTGCCATTAAGCTGCATAAGTTGACTTCAAATATCAAAAATTGACTTTCGGTCTACTGGTGCAGGACTTTTGGCCACGATTGTATATATATATTGTGTGTGTATATATATATATATATTTTGTGTTGCTTAGCGTGGTGAGTTGTGTCCAACCCCCTCTCCCGCCCTGAAGAAAGAAAAAGGCCCAAAAGAAGATCACATGGGAGATGGATTGATCAAATTCGGAAACATGCTGGAATAACATGGAAGAGAGTGGCTCAAGACAGACAGTTGTGGAGGAAACTTGGGAAGACCTTGATTCAGCAGTGGAGTGATGATGGCTGACACTGATGATGATGATATAATGCATAGATAGATAGATGTATCCAAGAAAGATAGGTAAAAGAACTCACAGACCAGGAAAATGAGAAGATTAGCTGATACTGTGGTCAAAGTTTAGTCCCTCAAAAGGCAAGCAATGGGTTAGACGTATTTCTAGAGGATCTGACCACCGCTGGGCAACTAAAATACTAGACTGGAAACCGAGGGACAGGTAAAGATTCAGAAGAAGAGCACGTGGGAGATGGTAGATGAAATTAGAAAGCATGCTGAAGTGACATTAAGAAAAACTGCGTAAGACGTAGAGCTCTGGAGACTGATATACACCACTGGATTGAGAATGGATTATGATGATGTAGTTAAAGAGAGGGCGAGAAGGAGGGGTAGGGAGACAAGTAAAAGCTGGGAGACAGAGGGGATAGAAAGAAAAACAGGTATGGACAACTATAACATGTAACGTTTTGCCGGAGGTGGTATTCGAATTCACGTCTTCCTACTCCGGTAGCCGCCATTCTCCCAACTGAACTACGCCTGCAAGGTTTATCCCTGCAACATTGCTAATTTGACTCATACGTCACCGCAGTATTACTTCATCTACGTCTTGTTACGTTGTACGTTCCACAACGAGGGAGAAAGAGAGAGAAAGGGTTTTGAACACCTTTTAAAATTAAATATTCACTAAGTACTAAATGTTAGGTATTAAGCCCTGGGCCTGCTTTGCTCACCAATTGTTGAAGCAACCTGCGTCGATCAATAGATTGAGGTGTAATACCTCCAACAGTGTGCCATTTTCCTAAGCATACACTGAGAAAAACGTTTTGTCAATTCAACAAAAAATTTGTTGAATCAAAAAACATTTTTGTCGATATACAGTCAACAATTTTTTTTTTTGAATTTGCAAAATTATTTTGTTCAACATTATTGTAGATTTTAAAAAATTTATTGTTATCACGACAAAACGTTTTGTTCATTTAATAAAATGATTAGGTCGATTTTTGGGAATTTGTTTGATCCAAAAAACATTGTTATGACAAAATGTATTGTTGCTGCAACAAAGCATATTGTTATCGTGACATAATATGTTTTGTTGGATAAAACAAATTCCCCAAAATCGACAAATCATTTTGTTAAATGAACAAAACGTTTTGTCGTGATAACAATAAATTTTGTTACATCAACAATAATTGTCAATAAAATAATTTTTCAAATTCAACAACATTTTTTTGTTGACTGTTTATCGAAAAGATTTTTTGTTGAATTAACAAAACGTTTTTCTCAGTGTAAATATCGGATTCCGATGATTGCTTAAAAGCCAGTTCTGGAAAGAAAACACATGCACTGATCAATGTCAACTGGAGTTTTTGCCAGTTATAACATAGTCAGAAGCATAGCGGCATCTTCTAAGCAAACATTAACCTAGGGAAGGTATGACACCGCCCCGGTAGCGCAGTGGTCTGAGTGATGACCTCTGATCGTTCGTCCGAAAGGGGTCCGGGTTCGAATCCCGGTGAGGCATGGCTATTGTGTTTGTCTTACGGCACTTGCTCTCTCCCTTCCGTGGAACCAGTGACCCTAAATTAGGGACGGGCGATTGCTTATAGCCCATTGAATTGCTCACGGTGGTCGTTAAACCTCCAATAAAAAAAAAAAAAGAAGAAAGGTAGGTATGGCCTAACAATTTGTAGGGTTTGGCTTCCTGTGAATATTAAGATAAGAACTATCCTGCTGTACAGTAACGTTTTATCGAATGAGAGAACTCGGCGTTCACCGGCGGCCTCATACTGTCATGAGGCAACTGTCAAACTCTGTTTTGACTGAGTTACTCAGGATATCTGTGTAACGCTATTTTCCCCAAGCCGACTCACAACAGAGAACACAGTGATCGAGTTTTTTTTTTTTTGTGTAGGCCTTCTGTGGATCTCTTTTCCTTAAAGAAGGCTGCAGCGCAACAGAAATTATTATCACATGGGCGGTTGTGAAAAATGAGAAAAAAGTTTAAGCCATTCTTAAACATTACATTATTCTCTTTCCTCAAAATCTCGAGGCTTTAGTCTGGGCCATTTAATTATTCCTACCACAGGTGTGCTACATACTTAGAGGCGTTCAGATACTTTTGTTGCCAACAATTTTCCAGTGTATTTTTGCCACCCGAGTGGCCTAAGAGTCAAATGCGCTGGCTTTTGACCATTCCTTCGAGATGAGCCTGGATGTTAAAAGTCTCGGATGAGGAATGTGTGGTGCGCCTGTCTTATCGCACTGCTTGTCTCCCTTCCCTGACACTAGTGGCCCTAAATTAGGAACCGGTGACTGCCTGTAGCTCTGGGAATTGCTTGTGGTGGTTTTTAAGCCCGAACCAAAGGAAAAATAGAAATCAGTTTATTTATTTATTGTTTTTTTTTTACAATAAATATTTATTCAGTGATAGAGAAAGGAAGAGAGAGGTGGAAGAAAGAAGAGGTGAGAGATTTATTGATAGGCAGAGGGAGAGAACGGTGGAAGATAGAAGGGGTGACGATTCATTGACAGAGAGAGAGAGAGAGAGAGAGAGAGAGAGAGAGAGAGAGAGAGAGAGAGAGAGAGAAACGGAAGAAAGAAAGGTGTGACTTTATTGATAAAGGGAGGAAGAGAGAGAGGAAATAAGACAGGGTAGGTGAGTGTGTTCAAGTTAGAGAGAGAGGAATAGAAAAAAAACACAGGCTAGGTAAGTATGTGAAGATTAGAAACAGAAGAGACAGGATAGGTGAATGGAAGAACGAGAGACAGGAGAGAAAGTACGATAGGTGAAAGAATGAAGGTGAGAGAGAGAGAGAACTAGTGATTGAATGTTAGAGCTAGTGAGAGAACAGAAATAACAGGTGAATGAGCAAAGGCCAGGGAAAGAACATATGAGCGAACGTTCGAGAACTGAGAGGGGTAGAAAAATGAGAAAGAGTAGGTGAATGAGCGAAGGTCGGACAGAGAGAAATAGGGAAAAAAGACTAGTGAGTGAATGTTAGAGAATGATAGAGAGAAAAGAGAAAGAATTGGTGATTGAGTGAAGGTAAGATGGAGAGAGAATGGAGGATAGAGCAGCAACGAGTGGATGTTAGAGAGTGGGATAAGAGAAAAAATAAATGAATGAGTGAAGGTCAGAGAGAGTGAAAGAAGAAGAGAGAACTAGTAAATGAACGTTAGATAGTGAGAAAGGGTAAGAGAGAGAGAGAGAAGGAACAAAATAGATGAATCAATGAAGGACAAAGAGAGGACTAGTGAGTGAAAGATATAGAGTGACAGGGAGGGTGAATGAATGAGAGTTTCGTAGAGAGATACGCACACAACAGAAAGACCACTAAATATTTTTTCTTTTTGTGCTTTCACCGCAAGAACATTTGCTCCGTACGACCCTTGGCTTTGAGAAGGTAAGGCGAGAGCGTTTATATGTAACATCACAAACTTCGCGGAGCTTCTGTTTTCTTTCCCCCTCTCCCTGAACACTTAGGTTCATTCCTACGTCAAAAGGTTTATCCCTGTACTGTCCACAACAATTTTCAAAATCTATACCGGCAAAATTCAGCCAAATCATGCAAAGACCGTGAGGTTTTAAACGCACAAAAGGCAGCGCACTTGGTGATCCTAAGTGACGGCAGAAAAATATCTTTACGAAATGCTCTGTGATTGTTATTCCATCTTGTAAATCTGCCGAATTATTCTTCTGCTAAGAAATAGCTTTTTTGGTGTCTGAAGACCTATTATTTATTTTTCACTCATCTACATTTCAGCACGCTTTCGTTTGGTTACGGGCAATTACTTCACCCATCTTCGCAGCCACCAAAAAGTACAAACAAGTGCACATCGTTGTAGGCGAAAGATGCTTTAAGGGGAGTGGCTGGCTTCTTACGATGACGTCAGCGACACGTTTTGTGACGTAACGCAAAACGTGGGTCGACGAAGCGTGGAAGAGACAGGTGGATTAGAAGTAGAAAGCACTTGGTTTTTAGCCTCTGTAGAGTAAGGAATATCGTCGTGAGATCTTAAGAGCTCCCTGAGGGTCGGGGCGCGTGATGATGGGTCATCTTCGGATGTTGTGCTCCTCCTCCTCCTGCTTCTTCATCCTCTAGGAATACATGTTTTTATGACATCATTCGTTCTCCGAAGACTTATTAATCATGTGAGTAATGTCCAGACATGAATTTAAATACAATGCACTTTCTCACGAACGGATAATGGATTCTGAAACTTGTGTTTGAAAAACACATGATTTGAAAACCCGTTTAAAAACTTTTGATTTTACAGTCAAACCTCGCTCAGCTTTCCTGAACGTTTAGCTCGTAAAAGAAAACAATACATTATAATCAGAAATCGGTGATTAAGTTGTTTTCTGGAATTTTTTTGAGCGTCAGGTTAATCGAATGAATTCTTGATTTATCTATTTCTTTAGTTATTCATTTAACTTTAAGTGCGCTCGAGCCTTTTGGACTTTTTACCTTTTCGTTCACGTGTGCAAATTCATATTTGTTTATTCATTTATTAGTTATTTATTTATAAATATTATGAATTAGTAGGAAGTTGCTTTATTTTTAGATTAAAAATGTAACCTCAAAGTATACGGAAATAACACTATTTTTTCACAGCATAAGGAAAATGCATGACGCTCTGAAAAGTAAAGAAATGTATTAATTAACGTATCTTTTGTGAGCTGCAGTCTCAAATCATTATGTATTTATTCGTATTTTGTAGAAAATAAAAATGGTTACACTCACGCTCTCTCACCCTCGCAAATATATCTAAAATCGCTTTAAATTTAATTTGCAATGAAACATATTTTAGATCAGGCAAATCAATATTTTCAATTGAAAACATTTTTTCTTATCAACAATTCCTTTCTAGTCTCGATCACTTTTCTTTCAATCTTTTTATAACTTCAACATGTTTTTTTTATTTTCATTTTTTTTCCTCTTGCGCCGCAGTTCTCTTCCTTTAGGTCTCTATCTTTCCCACTGTATTCTTTCCTGATTTTTTAATCGCTCCCTTCTTCTCTTTCCTTCTATGTACTTAAGTTTTATTCTCCCTTTCTCTGCCATTCTCTCATTTTCCCCTCAAAATTGTTTTACCCATTAAACATATCTTGTAAATTTTAGTGTTTAATGACCTTAATGAATATCTAAGACGAGAGGAGTCTCTCATCCTAATTTCGGACTATTCGTTCCAATTCAGGGACAGATCCAATACAGCTGCACAAGAAAGTCACATATGCTTTATGCCATCTGGCCAATTAGGCAGAGGAAACCATCTGTCAGTCCCCAAGGCGACTTTTTAAAAATATTAATATTCTCGTTGTCGGTAATTATCGCAGCATTTTTGTTCAACGTAGTTAGTATCTTTATAACTTGCTTGGCTAACCGTACTCTACGTTTTTGTCACGTATTGTTTGAAAATAAATATTTTCAGGTGTATCCCTGAAGACACCATAATTTCATAAATTTTTGGTTATATCTTACTAAAAGCAATATTACTAGTAACTAATGAAAACAATTAAATTGAAATACTTGCTCAGACCTATCGAAATGTTCACAAAATTAATACGGAATGGAAATAAATACACACAGTTAAATTTTTGATAGCATTTATATGAAATATAATTTTAATCGAAATTTTCTAAGGTTTTTTTCGATTAAATATACTGAGATGTTGCCTTTTAATATAAAAATCGAATAAATCATCGGGGAAATGTAAAAAAAAAATCGAAGTAGAAACCTGGTAGTATTTTATCGCACTGAGACATTTCGCAACATTTACATGTGTAGGATGCAAATTATTAAATTAGAAAGGAATGGCACCAAGGAAGAGGCATACGAACTGATTCAGGTTCCGCTAAGCTGACAGATTTCACTATCCCGGCCATGAGCAAAGGTACAGAAATAAGTAAACTCATTACTTTTCACTCCCAATTCAGCCTAATAAACTCAACTTCCACAACTGAACGGCATCATTAACAAAGCCTTTAGATGTCTTGAAAATAACATAAATTCATTAAAAGTTTTTTCAGTTTTCCTTTTGTTGAACACAACAAGCAGAAGCATTGGCCCACAGGGGCGCCGACTGCTCCAAATTATTGTGGGGGGGGCAGGCGTGAAGAGATCAGACGTGGGAGAGGCGTGTCTCTTCCATTGTCAGAAGGAAAATAAAAGGGATGGGGAGATAAACTATGAGATTTGACGTATATTTTAAAACGCAGTTGTAATTGCTCATTAGCAAATGAACAAGGAAATAGAAATATTCTTTTGATGAATATTAATATTTAAAAAAATAAAATTCAGCCTGTGATTTTATAAAAATATCCAGAAAGTTTAGTAAAAAAAATGACAAAATTAGCTGGGTTACTAAAATAAAGAACAGGAAGAGCAAAAAATAAATAGATAAATAAAGGCGCTAGAGATTAAAAGTTTCTGTATTTTATTTTTGATAATTGTTTTAAGTATTTACCTCATATCGCGAGAACATGTCAAACTCTATTAATACGGGGCTGGCAATCCAATTTTTTATCAAATGAGCAATGCTGAGATTAGGAAAAAGGTTTTTATTTATTTTGTTATATATTAATTTTTTGGAAATAAATCGCTTTGGCCTAATAAGGTCGAGCTTGGTCTACGTTATGAGGATAAAGCGATCATTTAATTAAACACGACCAAAAATATTGGGTGGGCAATCGTAAAATTATTGGATGGGCAAGATTCACTTTGCTCCCCCTATTGTCGGCGCCTATGTTGGCCCATATCATTATGATGAGAAAGTTGGGATGCGGATGTTTTTTAATATTCGTACAAAACATCTGTTATGCACTTTTTCGTTTTCTGTCTGATAAATTCAAAATTACCCAAACATTATGACGAGCAGGAGAAACAGAAATGCTTAGCTGAATGTCAGGAATCAGATAAATGTATCCCCGAGGTAAATATTAGAATTAATTAAGGATAACAGAAAATTATTAGAAAATTTGCGGAAAACATCTGAGGAGACCCGCATCTAGCAGACGAACAAATGTTCATTCATGCGAATATAGAAAATCTTTGCTCTAATAATGAACCAAAGAGTCACGTCAAAATGATGACTCATGACGATTTTTCTTTTTGCTTAAGTTTGGAATTGTTTAAAAAGAAGGTTTTTTTCCTTCATTTTTATTGTTTTTCGCATTCAAACGGGTGAACATGGAACTGTGATCCGTGAGATATTTTTTTCGTAGTTCAAAAGCTCCTACGAAAATCAAAATTTAAGGGGACTGCCTCATTCGTAATTTGTGTTACTTTTCCGAAGGAAGTGGTGTGACGTACTAAAGAGGTGAAAGCATGTGTCAAGACGACAGATCTGCAGCGAGGCATACTGTCTGCGTAGCTCAGTTGGGAGAGCGACTTACTCCGGAGTGAGGGAACACAGGTTCGATGTCCGTGGAGGACAAACTTGTGTTTTCACAGGGAGGAGAATAAGAGAAGAATAGAAAGGTCTCCCACGACCTACTTAGAACACGAAACCTAGACCACATCGTGGAATTAAGAGACTTGCATGACAAGAGTGGAAGACATCGTGATCAGAGCAAAATCCCTGAAATTGCAATGGGCGGGATATATTGCCAGAAGGACAGACCATCGATGGACAGCCGAAATTTTAGACTGGATTCCAAGGAATAGTAAAAGACCCAGAAGAAGACCACATGGGAGATGGGTGAATGAAATTCGAAAGTATGCGGGAGTAACACGAAGGAGACTGGCACAAGACAGACCGTTGTGGAAGAAACTTTGGGAGACCTTCATCCAGAAGTGGATTGAAAATGGTTGACAGTGATGATGTGATGATGATGTGCAATTAAGAAACTTACATCGTGGAATTAAGAGACTTGTATACAGCTGAATGAATCACGGAGTGGAACTTAAGAGTAACATAAATTTTATGGGAACATAAGTGTAAAAATAACATCTTTCGATATAACTTTTTCTTACTTTTTACATTGATTTGTTTAGATTCGTTTCCCTGATACTTAAAGGACTTTCGCAGAACATCTGGAATACACCAAATAAATGAATAGCTTCAACTATAATGTCAATAAACTGTTTAGGTGTCCTGCAGAAGCAGTGGAGTTTCTTACTCTCGAGAAATTTAACATATTGCTTAATGAAAGTACGTTGATTCTTTTCAAGTTACTATTTTGTGTTGTGCGTTTTAAAGATGTTGAACAGTTACAATGATGCCTGAAGGTTGTCAGAATAGTCAGGAGGCCACAGATCGCAAAAGTTTCCTCTGGATAAATTTTCACAAAACTTCATCTGAGGGCCGCTTTTGAGATTTCAGTCTGAAAATAGAAGGTTTAGGTCATGTAATCAATTTATAGAGCGGATTTACTGGATTTTAAAAATATGAAAAACAGCGCTCAGCGTTTCTGTTTAGGCAAATCACTATAAATTTTAATGGGAGTATTGTTTTCGATGTTTAAAGATTAAATGAGTTTAAATATCGGATTGAAACTACTTCGCAACATAAATAGCTTTTGTGATAGGAATTAAAGTGAAAAGGAAAAACGTCGTGGGATTTGCAACATCATTTCATTTCATTTTTACAGAAACTAGCGTTTTAAGATAAAAAAATCTTGTAGGAACGCGGTGTATAGAAATATAGTAGATTGGAATTTAAATTATTGTCTTTTATGATGCGACGTGATCCAAACTCTGTACTAGTTCTTATTCCCAGGCTTTCTTGATTTATATTTTGCCCATTTATTTCCTTTTCACGTCCTGTTTCCGACTTCTTTTAGAATAATTAAAAGACTTTACCCTTAGGTTTTTACATTTAAGGGAAGCTAAAATGAACGAAAAAAAAGATACATAGGCTACTGCGGGACCTTGGAAAACCAGATGACTTCCCGCAAGAAGTAAATACGCAAAATACAAAATGAAAAATAAATGAAAGGAAGGAAACAGGTCAATTTTTCGAAGTGAATGTTCTAACCTTCGCTTGACATACTTCGGTAATGTGGAAATAATGAATGAAATCCTTTAACTTTTATTAGTTCTGTGAGACTCACATATACTTTTTTACAATAACTGTCATTCAGGCAATGGCAGTATCTATTTCTGAGCAACATTCCAATCGTATATTGAAAACTCTTCGGTTCTTTCGTGCACGATAGTTAAAGTGATAGTTAAAACGATAGTTAAAGATTTCATTAAATTTTTAACACTTAAATTTTTTTGTGCGGTACCAAAAGAACTGCTATTGCAGTGCCTCTTTGTAGGAACGTAGTAAACTGTGAAAACTTAAACATTAAAATTAATAACAATCTTTTAGTAGTTACTTATTCAATGCCGTCCCGCCAATTTAGGTTGGTTAACACAAGACAAGATAGATGTCACCGATATCTTCACTACAATGAACATATATATGCCATCACACAGAAAAACACGCAGACAAAGAAACACAAACTTGATGTTTGTGTTTCTTTGTCAGGAAAAACGCGTATGACAGGATTTTGGTGGATTCTTATTCATAAGTCCCAAAGAACAGAAGAACCAGCAATCCAGCATATAGGTTCTTCGATTCTTTTGCTAGTCCAGTCGAAGAACCTGTATATAGGTTCTTCGACAGGACAGCAAAAAGAAAAAAGAAAATTCTTAAGGTCATCAGATCCCAGAATTCTCGGTAGTACCGGTTATCCACAATTTAGGGTTCGAGGCAACAGAGAACCACAACCGGGAGAGGGGGGGGCGGTTCGCGCTACAGCCCTGCAGAAGCTACGATTCAAACCCAAACTCAGGATCACCTTAACTAAAAACCCGCAGTATATATTTCTACCAGAAGAGGTTTCTTTTAATTCCTTAAGAAATATTAATAAGTGTTATGAAGTCACTTTTTTTTAACAATTTTAATTACTGGGTGCTCTGCCAGCTCGTTATTTCTTTATCTTGCATAAATTCGCCAGATATCATATAAATAAGAGCTGAAGACTTTTAGTAATTGAGTCTCCAGTAATCCTTTATACAGTATTTTCTCAGTCACTGAAAATATCTTGATAAAGCGTTGGCAATCCATTTTGTGTGGATGTCGGCAAAATGCAGTGTAAATCCAAATGAAAGAGTCGATAGATAAGAAGATGTCGATACACAACTACTGGAAAATCCGTTTCAACAACTATAACTGGACCTTGCCTAGAGAAGTGCTTCGAAAAGCACAAGAACATGCAGCAACAAGATTAGGAATGGAAGAATTCCTTCCATTCTCACTGTGTGCCATACCTGTTATTAATGAATCCGTAGACGCCTCATTCATGTTCATTAAGACGTTTAGAAGTGTGCATCGCCCTCCCCATCTACCCCGGTAACCGAATGGTCTGAGGCGCTGGTTGCTGATCATTCGTCAGAGATGTGTCCCGGTTTGATTCCCGGATGGGAGATGGGTGGTGTGTTTGTCCTATGACGCTGTCTCTGTTTTTTACCTGGAACCAGTGGCCCTAAACTAGAGACGGAAAACAAAGGCCCTAAACTAGCAATAAGAAAATCACTTCACTTTAAGTCACATATAGTTACCACTAAAACGTTGTTATATTTCGTATCATATGTAGTAATAACCATTGATAAAATTACTTTACTTCATAATAGGTAAATAATCACTAAGGATATTATTTCACTTCATATCGCGCATGAACTTCGAGAAAATTATTTCATTTCATGTCATGATAGCACCTACTGAGATTGTTTCACTTCATATCATGCACAGTAACCGCCGAGAAAGCCATTGCATATAATATACTGCATAACAGTTAGAAATGAAAAAATCATTTCACTTCATACCACATATAGTTATCACTAAAAAGTTGTTTCATTTCGTATCATATGTAGCAATAACCATGGATAAAATTATTTTATTTCATAATAGGTAATAATCACTAAGAATGTCATTTCACTTCATATCATGCACAGTAACCGCCGAGAAAGCCATTGCATATAATATACTGCATAACAGTTAGAAATGAAAAAATCATTTCACTTCATACCACATATAGTTATCACTAAAAAGTTGTTTCATTTCGTATCATATGTAGCAATAACCATGGATAAAATTATTTTATTTCATAATAGGTAATAATCACTAAGAATGTCATTTCACTTCATATCATGATAACACCTATTGAGAAGATTGTTTCCTTTCATATCATTCATAGTAATCATTGAGAACGCCACTATGCATGTATATGAAATCATTTCACTTCATATCACATATGAAATGTGAAAAGCATGTTTTCATTTCCACATGACTATCATGTGTAACTATTGATAAAATTATTTTACTTCATAGCATGTCGTAATCACTAAGAGTATTATTTACCGTCATATCACGCAACCTCAACGAAAATTATTTCTCTATTCTTATCTTGTATGGTAACCTATGATAGCACCCATTGAAAACGTTGTTTCACTTCATATCGTGTTGAATGATCGCTAACAGAATTAATTCACTTTATACCTTTGTAGTAAACGATTATTTAGGTATCACTACCATTGAGAAAATAATAATTCATATATTAAAATTAATTTAGGTTGTGTGAATACTGGAAAATTGTTATTATACGTCGTGTGGTCATAACAGAAAGTCATGCACAGGACTCGATACTTGAGAAACTAATTGCAATCCATAAAGTTCCAACAAGTGATTCATGTCACAAAATCATTGCAAAAATGATTGTATCCCATATCGTTCCAACTCAGGAAAAGAATCTATTGAATTCCACTTTATCGTGGAAAGAAAAAGGACAGAACATTAATCACGTCCACTAAAAATAAGCAAACAAGCAAAAAACTCATGAGATTACTTTTTTCCACTTGGTTTTATGAGGTTCTAACCCCCCCCTCCTCCCTTCCTGCAACACTTCCGCAAGGTTAAAAATACTCCATTTCTCTGGTAATTAATCTTACATCTTCCAGAACTCCAGTTACTGGAAAAAGAAAATGTGCTCCAAATTCATTCGTGAAGTTATGCGTGTCTTAAAAAAGACAAAGTGATAGCGAAAAAAGAGCCTTTATCATGGTCATCTCAAAATGAAACAAACAGCAGTGGCATATTTTCTGATTGTTACTGAACCGGTGACATTCATTGCAAGGGGGAAAAAACGCATGAAGAATTTTCCTTTTCTTTTCATGTATTCCTTCAAGGTTGATCCATAAAACGCAACATACAATTCTCTTCAACAAAAAATTAGCACATAGCCTCTTTTATTCTTGACCCAACTGGGCATTGAACGATTCAGTATCGGGAGAATGCTACGTCTTAAATGGAAAAAAGTAGAAGGACAATAAATGAGAATTCTGTGTTTCTGTTTTCTTCACTTCAGGCAGTAATTAAGAAACACATTTCTTTCTTTTTTTCTCTTGCATTAAATGTTTTATTTATTTATCTATTTTGTTGTTGTTTTATTTTTTTCCATGGTGCCGGTTTGTTGGCTTTTATGCACAAA
The DNA here is from genome assembly GCA_039090855.1 of Macrothele yani. Taxonomy (NCBI): domain Eukaryota; kingdom Metazoa; phylum Arthropoda; class Arachnida; order Araneae; family Macrothelidae; genus Macrothele; species Macrothele yani. Next base: position 63,427,143 of record CM077029.1, read on the forward strand.
ACAGACCACGGGCTTCGGGGTCGTAACCCAACAGTCAATCGTTGATGATTCAAAAGTGACTCCATACTGAGACAAAAATAATGATTCCTCCTTTCCTTAGTCAGACAAAATGGCGTCATAAGAAGCCACTGCATAGTCTTCGGAGATGGACAGTCGACTGGCGGTCTTACACAAATAGACAATGCTTGGTGCAGCATAGTTTGTAGTTAAAAAAAGTTTTAATTCCGGAGTGTCTAACAGAACACACTAAGCGTAAAGGATGCATGGTAGCCATTTCCAACACACTAAGCGTAAAGGATGCATGGTAGCCATTTCCAACACACTAAGCGTAAAGGATGCATGGTAGCCATTTCCAACTTTGTGTTGGCCGAAGCCATTAGGATGTATGCACAGAATGTCCTAATCGTCCATTTTTTAGTGCAGACCTATCTCCGCAGCTTCAAGTCTTAAGATTCGCTCTCAAAAACAATTTTTTTCTCCAAATCGTGAAACAAAGAAATTAGAATGTCATAAAATTACTAACATGTCAATATATACTTATGTACATGGCAGACTGATTCATCGGTCACTGCACATACTTTGCATATTGTTTCGTTGCATGTATGTTTTAACTTATGATTCTTCCTTTAGACAATGCTATTCTTCTCATTCTATCTTCAAATTTTGGAGTTCTGGGGGCCCTCCCCAGAACTCCAAAATTTGGGGGGGGGGTCCCAAAACGAATCCGGAGCCGCCATTGAAGCTCATTTTAAATTTTAGATGTTTATGTACCTTTTTCTCGGAAAGTACTGAACCTAGAGCTACAATTTTTTTAACACAATAATGTAATAGTTGTTAATACTTTAACATTGCCTTTTTATTTTTATTTTATTTCTTTGTGAAATATAAATTTTTAACCGAACTCTACTTCTGAATTATGAAATTTTCACTTAATAATCACAAAAAATGAAAAATGAAAATAAAAATAAAACACCATGTTAAAGTATGTAATCTCTATAAGATAAAGAACTGAAAATAAATTTCAGGCTATTATCTTAAATAGATTTTAAGAACAAGGTTAAGTACCAAAAAATAAGGTTTTGAGAAAATAAACTTTTAAGTCAAAAACACACTTTGTCACAAATTTACTTAAAACATATTTAGTGCAATCAGGCACAATAGGAATAGTTATCTAGACCTGCTGCCTTCATAAAACTTGATTAAAAGACTAATTTACTTTTTTTACCTTTTCGTCCCCTACCCCCCCCCCCCTTTTTTTTTTTGATAATCAGTCACTTTTTGATCTGTAACATTGACATGCAAATTATTAAATTTTTGCAATGCCTTCACGCAATGCACACCAGGAATCACACCAACATTTGCCAATATTTTGCATTTAGTGATGTTTGAAATTGTTTCATAAACGCTAAATTTCAATCTTGTGCGGGAAACAAAACAGTTTTGGGCACACGTGCCCTTATCACACTCTTTATAGACTCATTTGGTTCTCTGTATTCGGAATTCCACGCATTTAACAACGCATATACAACAACATTTTATACATTTAACAAGGCTTATTCCACGCATATAGAACGACAGAAACACAACGTGTCGCCCCGATGGCGTAGTGGTCTAAGCGATGGTTTCTTATCATTCGGCCGAAAGGGTTCGGGGTTCGAATCCCGGTGAGGCATGGATGTTGTGCTTGTCTTACGGCACCTGCTCTCGCCCTTCCCTTGTACCAGTGAGCTTAAATTACGGACGGGCGGTTACTTATAGCCCATTAAGTAGCTCACGGTGGTCGTTAAACCTTTACTCAAAAAGACGCTCAACGTACCAGTTGTGGTTATTGGTAAAGTGTTGTCAGTTACGGTTACCATAAATAATATGGATCTGTAAAGTAGTTCGAAATCCGTCCAAAGATGTCAGGACCTTTTCTATGGCCACGCACATCTGCAATTTTCTGGAGGAAAGGAATTTTCAAAAAATTAAAAACTATACTTTTAATTCCTGATTTTCATGAATTTACATCATTTTGAAGTGCAAAATTCAAAATGATGTAAATTCATGAAAATCGGGGAATTAAAAGTATAGTTTTTTTATTTTTTGAAAATTCCTTTGGGCAGCAGATATCAAGTGAGGGTCACATTGATGAAGAAATAAATTAATCGGCGTACAAATCTTGCCTGGAGAGCTTTTGGAAGAAACAGCATAATTTTCATGAGCAATATGCCATTATGTCTTAAAGGAAAAGTGTTTGATCAATGCATCCTTCCAGTGCTTACGTATGGTGCAGAAAAGTGGACCTTAACTAAAAGAGACATACAAAGGCTGCAGACAACTCAAAGCAGCATGGAGAGGTGCATGCTTGGTGTAACCAGGAGAGATAAGAAGAGGAACACGTGGATCCGAAAAATGACAAGAGTGGAAGACATCATGATCTGAGTTAAATCCCTGAAATGGCAATGGGCTGGACATACTGCCAGAAGGACAGACCATCGATGGACAGCCGAAATTTTAGATTGGATTCCAAGGGACAGGAAAAGACCCAGAAGAAGACCACATGGAAGATGGGTGGATGAAATTTAAAAGTATGCCGGAGTGACATGGAGGAGACTGGCACAAGACAGATCCTTGTGGAAGAGGCTTGGAGAGACCTTCGTCCAGCAGTGGATTGATAATGGTTGACAATGATGATGATGATGACGACATCATTTTGAACATAAGACCAAATTTTTAGGAAATGAAAAGTGAAGTGATTTTTTTTTCAGTTTTTTCATTATGGACCCCCTTAATGTAATGAGCCATTATGATGAAGCATTTTCCATATGATATCTGAATCTCCTTGCGATTGCTCAAGGCATGTACTCGTCTTTATTTATACTTATGGGTTTTGTGCAGGGGTGTAGTTCAAATTAAAAAAGTGCCTTAGCGGTGAACTGATTAGGTAAAAACGACTTGGTAAGAAGTACTCAAAGTTTTTAAAACCATTGTGAATTCTGGCTTGCTATTTTCATTTTTCAATATATTTCATAAAAATTTTATTACTAATTATTTTAATTTAAATCGCAATTTTTAAGAAAGGAAAAAATTTTTGTTAGTCATATCCGAAAAGTATGGAGGTTTTTTAAGTAACTCTCTGTCATTTCCAATTAGATGTAACTAATATAGTCACATTGAATAAAGGTAACTGATATAATCACATCTTTTTTTACAGTGTGACTAATACGCCTTTTTTCTAAGATTCTAGGAGATATCTGTTGTGTTATTCTTAAGGAATAAGAGAAAGGGTAACTTAGTAGGAATATCCTTCGTACGCATAAAACTTCTGTCACTTAGTCTAAATGGCTGCGCAATTTCTCTCTGCAGTTTTTTCTCCGAGAAATGAAATAATTTTGAGGACCACCATATAGACAATGGACTTTATGTTCTCTTTAAGCCGTCCCTGTGGCAGAGTGGTCAAAGGTGTAGGTTTCTGGCTAGTGGTCTGAGCTCCCCGTGAAGCATGGGTGGTGCGCATCCCACGCCCTAAATTAGGGACGGCCAACGGAATATAACCCTTATAGCAGCTCACGTTGAACCCAGAAACAAACATTCTTTTTACCCTTACGGTCCATGAGATGTCCTATTGTGTGATCCGACTGTTTAATCTCATCCTTGCGATACGAATATACACTGAAGAGCAATTGAATTAGGGACAGCTGGCGTTATGCAAATGTGGCGCTGTGGGCGGCCCTGTAAACGGAAACGACATGACGTATGCAACGATCCGACAATATAAGGAGTGATGCGACGGGAATCAGTAAGAGTCGGACGCAGCATGGGTAAGACCAAGGATCTAAGCGCATTTGATCGTGGGCAAATTGTCGGGGCCCGACGAATGGGTCACTCCATCTCGGAAGTCATGCAGGCACGGGGATTTTCACGAGCCACTGTGTCACGAGTGCACCGTGAGTACATCGAATCCGGTAAAACCATCCCTGCAAGGGCCAACTGCCGCGGACAACAGCGTGTGGATGAGCGGGGTCATCGTAGGCTAGCTCGCATTGTAACAGAGGATAGACGGGCCGCAGTGCAAGAAATCACTCGGCAATTTAGCGCTGGTGCACAAAAACGTGTAAGCAGCCACACCATCCAGAACCATCTCCTCGCTATGGGGTACAGAAGCCATCGTCCCACGAGGGTACCGCTGCTGACCGCACATCACAGGGTGCAAAGATTAGCATGGGCGCGGGAACATCGCCACTGAACCCTAGACATGTGGAAAAATGTTGCCTAGACTAATGAGTCGAGATTCACGTTGGTACATGCGGATGACAGGATACGAGTACGGCGCAAACCACATTAAGCGATGGATCCTTCTTGCCAGCAGGGTACTCTTCAAGCTGGTCGGGGTGGCATTCTCGTCTGGGGACTGTTTACGTGAACTGAAATGGGACCCCTGGTACGTGTGACATCGTCCCTCACAGGTCAACGTTACCAGGATATCCTGGATGACCATTTGCTCCCGTTTGTGCGTCTTCAACATTCCACTGGGGACCTCATCCTGCAACAAGACAAGGCACCGTGACATCGCTCCAGAATTGTATCCGAATGGTTGGATGAACACTCCACCGACGTGACCTCACTTCTTTGGTCAGCTAGGTCACCTGACCTGAATCCCATCGAGCACATCTGGGATGCCATCGAGAGAGATGTTCGAGGCACTGACCCTCCTCCATCAAATCTTCGTGAACTGTGGGAGCTTGTTCAGGGGTCGTGAATCCGTATGGCTTCCCAACGCTTCCGGTGTCTTGTCGAGTCCATGCCGAGACGAATCGCCGCCGTCATCAGGGCGAAAGGTGGTGCTACACGATACTATACAGGTATCTCTAATTCAATTGCTTTTCAGTGTATATCGGTTGTGATTGTATATAAACAGAGTATTCGCTATCTTCGAATATATGATCATCTAAAAATTTTTTTACAGCCTACCCATGAAAAGCCCCTTAGCGCCGCTAAGCCTAGAAATATAGTGCCTTAGCGTAGCTAAGCCGCGCTAAGGCCCTTCTACACCCCTAGTTTTGTGCCTTTTAAGACTTGGTAAGTTGTGGCGTTACAGTATGTGCAGAATGTTGGTTTCTTTCTGTTGTCCGTAGATTGTTTTTTTTTCTGTATTTCGAGGTTTAACGCCCACTGTGAACAACTCAATGGACTATAAGCAGTCGCCCGTCCCTGATTCAGGGCCACTGATTCCAGGGATGTGAGGGAGCCAGTGCCGTAAGACAAACACAACATCCATGTCTCACCGGGATTCGAACCCAGACCCTTCACAGACGAAAGGCCATAAGCCAGCGCTGCTTAGACCACTGCTTCACATGGGCGGCTGTCAGTAGATTGAAACAAATGAAGGTGGATTCTGGTATGATTTTTCTAGAAGAGAGAGTGGCTTCTGGGATGTTTCTGGAGAACACGGATTAAGACTCGGTTGGGTTACATCATTCTCACTCAAGTTAGCGAGCTTCAATTACTTGGGAGAAGAGGGTGAGTGCAGGTCCAGTGACAGAAAGGTCAGAAACGCTGGTTTCTAGTTATCAGTATGAGTGATGAAGTATGCGTGGTGAGTCTATCCAACGGTGCTGACTGCCTTCCCTCCTTGGAACCAGAAATCTCAAATTAGGGACAGGCGACTGCTTATAGCTGTAGGCAGGGACATCGCCAAAGAAATGCGAGGTCACCAGCTGCAGCCCACATTGAAATTTGTCTTGCCCACCCTACCCCCACCCAGTTCAAGATGTGCAATTTTTCAATATATTCAACTTTAAAATATAATATAGTCTTTGCCTAGTAATAATAAGTCTCCTGTTTTTCTTTGTGTACCTTTTTGTATTTTTCCATACAAAGCGATTTGTTTATGTCTCCGTAGAAAGTTTATTAAAATAGCAACCGGAGAACCATGAAAATTTAGTTGTTCTCCATTCTTCCAATTCCTTACTTTAATTAAGCCCCTTTTTCATGTTTGTATCGCCAGGTGGCTAATGAGGAGGGTGAGTAGGAATTAACTGACGGGGGGGGGGTCTCTACTAAATTGCTTTGTTGTTTGTTTTCTTTACAAAACAGGGGATTTAAATATGGAAAGTGGAGTCTAAAGTTAAACTAGCGCTCTTAAGGCTGTCACGGTTCAGTAAGAGAGCAGGACGTGGTTGACGACTGCTAGAGGACTGGAAGGCTAAGTCTCTGGTTTGAATAAAGGAGAGGAGTGCAAGACAAAGTCTCTGGTTTAAATGAAGGAGAGGAGTTAAAAGGCAAAGTCTCTGGTTTGAAGGAAGGAGAGGAGTGCAAGGCAAAATCTCTGGTTTGAATTAAAAAGCGGAGTGCAAGGCAGAGTCTCTGGTTTGAATGAAGGAGAGGAGTGCAAGGAAAAGTATCTGGTTTCAATGAAGGTAACTAAGGATGGTGGGGAAGGGAGTATTGTGTCTGCGTGGCACGGTGTTAAAATTTGTTTTAGATAAACAACAACGACATTTTTCTTTAAATAAATTCTTCTAGTACAGTATGATTTCCGTAAGCAAAAATGCAAAATTTTCAAAAACAATTATGACAATGCATTCACAGCAAGAAAAGAGTTGAAGGCAACATTCTACCAACACTTGCATAAAAATTCTGTCTTTCAGAGTTTCGTAAATAAAATTGCTATCAAACTTGCCCCACCAAAAATAATGCTCGTTCACCCTTCGCTGACCCTGATTTCGAAGTCCAGGGACGTCCCTGGCTGTATGAGTTGCTCTGGATCACGAAATAAAAAAGCAAGACAAAGAAGGTGTGAAACATCTACAGAGACGGATTTAGGACTTTGCCGCCCCCTAATCCCCTTTATAATAAAGAATTTGATGGCTACAATTTCATGTAACTCAATCGGATCCGATCCAGGAGCAAAATGAAATGTTAGGAGGAATGTCGCCGACACAAAGAAAAGTACAAATAAAAATAATAATTTAAAGCTTAAATGTGGAGAAACTACAAACTAGAATTTTTCTTATATTAATTAATAACAAAATTTCGTCTATCGTTGACAAAAGTTCCTTACTTTTGTCTGTCGCCATCAATTCCTAAACTGATTAAATATTTGTAATTAATCAGTTGCTTTTGCAGTTTTGAAAGAAAGAAGACAAACTTTTAGAAGTTTGTTTTCTTTCTTTCTTTCTCATTTTTTTTTTATTTTTAATGTTTTGATACATAGCAGCGCAATATTCAGTCCTTGCCCTGCTCCCTACCATTGTATTCATTCTGAGGGGAGATGAGATAGCTTTGCGTGAATATCCTACAAATGTCTCCCTTGAAAGCATAAAACGATCTTCCTTTGTCTAAGACCGAAATCTTTTATCGGGCTCCAAAGAACAAATTTAACACCCTACTCGTTCCCTCCACCACCCGTTTGTATTCATTCCAGGCCTTAAGCATAGTAAAACAGATAAACATATATTTGTCTATGGTTTCTCAAGTCGAAGACTACTGGAATTCAAAAACAATACTGGAATTCCGAAACAAGATCTTGATTACAGCAGTTTTCGGACTAAATGCTAGTTTCCACTTTTATTTAAAAATTTCTTGTATTATATTTAAGGGTTTTAACAAATTATTAATTTTTACTACCATTAAAATTTGCAGCTCTGGGCCCAGGCCTAGACGGCCTATTGGGAAATCCGTCTCCGAACATCTAGATTTGTACTACTGAATATATTTAAGTATGTACATTGCTTTGAAAGTTTGTCTTGGAAACGCCAGCAGCAAAAACTTAAGCATTTGGACATTCTATGCATCAGATAAGGAATTTCGAGAGAAAGATGCACTGTCGGAATGTTACAACTGAGTACTCATGGATCACTCTAGACATGATCATGTCTCTGGCGTTTGCTGGAAATTGCATTCAGCAAAATGAAAGAACGGGAAAAATCAACTCGTACACCGATTCAGTTTAAAAAATAAATGACAGTTTCTAGCCCATTCTTATAAGTGACATAAAAAGAAAGGTACTGATCTCTATAGTATAGATGTGAAATGATAGTTCCTCGCAGTGCAATGGAAAACTGCAGAACTGGAAGTACCGCTAATAGCTCTCTGAGGTAGTACCGGTATTTATCAATGGTAAAATGCAAGAACATTCGCCAATGAACAACGAGTTTAAGATTCTCAGATGAACTGCTTCCTTTCTTGAAACAGCATCAAGAAGCAATTTGGCGCCTCACAAGCGAAAGCCGTTGAAAAGGCATGATTTCTTTCCTAAGGAATGGACGAAATGCATCAAAAATTTATCTAATTAAGCATCATTTCTTAAATACGATTCTTCTAAAGTAAACACATAAATTTATAAGAAAGCTCTTTTATCACGAAATCACAGTGGAATTTGGAGGAATAAGAAAACGTGTGGAACTTTCTGAATCAAGTGAATACACAACAATGGACCATGATTAAGAACTTTCCATGAGGAATGATGCTTCGATAGACCGGCACTTTATCTCTCTCTCACTGTCTATCTTTTTAGTACTTGCGGTCAACACAGAGAATCGTGTTATTATCCAGATTTAATCTGAACTTTCTGTGGTCATTACGGAGAAAACCCACCGTTAAGTTGCCACGTGATTACTTAAACCTGTTGTGTGTGGAAAAGGACCGTGGCTACAAGTTGCGTTCCTTTCGAAAGGGAATTAAGCAAAGTTCTTTCGTTAGTTGAAAGAAAAGAAAAAAAGAGAGAGATAAGTTTTAGCAGATACGTCACCTGGAAAACAAGATCTAAGATTTAGGGTGACGCTATTGCACACGGCCCTTAATGAGAAAGGAATTATAATCTGATTTGGAGAGAAGCCATTTTCTTTGTATCTCAGACGCAGTATTTTTTGCATTTTAACAGTCTTTTACACCGAATCAAGTTATGTTTTACTGAATCGGCTGCTTTCAGTTGCGTATCGCAGGCATGATAAACGTAATTTGTGAGATTTTTTAAAGGAATTTTTAAATAGCACGTGCAGTTTTGCTCAGTTAGACTTTTTAATTTTTTTTTCTAAATAAATATCATCTATTTCGATGTGTGTGGTCCACTGACGAATTTCTTCTATCATACAGCTCCTCAATGGTGCTTTTTTGGCTACGACAAAAATCTTCCAGCTGTTATTACGTCCATGCATAAGTTTCCGGTATTCCACGTGGCGGGCTGCAAAAAGCGAAACGGTTCAACTTTTCTCGTAATTTCGAGCAGTTGGGGTAAATAAATTGAAAAAATTCAAGTACTCCCATATATGTACAATATTTGTGCTACCTTCCTTATAACCTTCAATCTGTCCTCTTATCTGTCTGCCTGCGGACACGATAATATCTCTTTCAAAAGCCATCTTGGCAAAAAACATTAGCAAGTAAAGAAAATGTTTTCAGAGATTTCTCGTAGGTTATCCCCTTTCCCGGTGCACAGTTCACCCGTCGGGGGACGTAAGTATATATTTTCATTCCACAAGACATCTCAGTTCCAGAACACAGAATAGTAAAGTCCAGTAGGAAAAAGAAGAGGACATTTGTGTTTGTTTGCATACCACAAAGGAACCTTTTGAAAGAGTGGATTTGGAACAATATTGGGAACTAAATTATGCTGAGATTAGTCTAGTTTTAATACAGGTTTTTAATTCACTTGGGAAATAAAATAAATTGGATTGTAACCTGGTCACGAAGCTTTCAATCTGACCCGTTTGACTCTTTGAATCGATAATTCGTGACCCTCTTTCGTTTTCTGGTTACGAGGTGGATGGAAACATCTCTGCTATTGCACTTGAAATGCCCAGAAGAGGCGATTCAATAAATCTAAACATGATTACGGCTTTCCAATATTTCGTGGAATAGAACTGTACTTATAATAGTAAAGCATAACATATTAATAAACAATATAGAACCTATGTGACGACAGGTTCCCTAGTAATACACAGTAATCTCGGCTGAGGCTCGAGGTTACTGTGTATTGCTAGGGAACATTCTAAAGTTGATTTTTTTTAAAGATGTGTTCCTCCAACCGGGCACATCATGACACCTTCTCTGTTACTATCTTTAGTTTAACAATCGTCAGGTCACGTTATCCTGTGCAAATCGGTCTTACAATCCTTTGGAGTGGATAAGGACTTCAATACAGTAAAACCTGTTTGATACGGAATCTGCATAAAACGAAAACTTGCCCAAAATGAAACTTTTTCTTTTTGTCCAGAAATGAAAGATATAAAATCATGTAACACTATTTAATTGATCTAAAACGAAACCTGATGGAAATGGCAAGAGAATAAATGAACCTCGTAGCAACGGAAAATATGTACTGTTTAACTTATCTAAAACGGAACCTGCCTAATATGGAAACGGAAATGACAAGGGAATAAATAAAACTCGTAACAGAAAGGTCCCGTGCCATCAAGTATTTTAATGGAATACAAAACATTACGCAATAAAGTGTGATGATGAATTTACACGGAACAAATTTGCTTGAAGTTGAAGATAGTATAAAGATAACATAATTAAAGAGAGAGATTGTTTTGGGATTGTTTACGCGAACGCACACCAGAGCACAACCAGTGTTTGGCTTTTCCTCAAGCACGTAGCTAGACTCAGTTTTAGGTCATGTGACCAACATCGCTTTCTTCGCTTGATGCGAAGTCCAAAGTTTTAGCAGTTAGCTGTTCTGTACGGATTTCAACGAAATGTTCCGATTTAATTCTCGAACATTTATTCGTTCAGATGATCGAAGGTTTTCTCTGTGAATAAAAGTTAAAGCTAGTGAAATGAACGAAAAAGAAAGTGTGAATATCATGCAGAATATGTTATTAGCATGGCAAAAAATTCAAATGTTTACATTTTGGTGGCTTCCATAGATGCACTTGTAAAAAATGGAAACCTGTCAAAAACGGAAAATAGTCCCTTGGATTCCGTCTTAGACAAGTTTCACTGCATTATTATTTGGATTAATTTAATCGTAATTCAGGCTTGTGTGTAGATAGCGGTTAGCTGGATAATTCAGAGAAAATACTTGCAGTTTAAGAATGTGATTTTTGTGTCCTTCAGGTTCTGCTTTTTAATTACTTTATAGAAATCGACTTTGAATTTGTGATTCAGATGGGTTGTCACATGATAGTAGAGGGGTCAAATAACTGGCTTATTGAACCCTTGTCCTCAGTCCACATTTAGCTATCTATATGGCAGATATGGCAATCGCTTTTTTTTTTTTTACAATGGCCTTTCTTAAATGTCCGAGATTTCGTTTCGCCATCGACGGGATAGAACGGTTAGCACGTGGGAGAATTCCTTTTTATCGAAACACTGCATACAAGGAGTGTTCAAATGAAAAGGTACGAAACGACACTGTGGGTATAAATGAAGACTTTATTCAAAGTATACACCATAGGCCGTAGCACAACGATCCCATTGATTAACGAGCCGAAGGATTCCTTGTTCCCAGAATTCCTGTGGCCGTGACGAGACCCAGTCCTGCACAGCGTCCTTGAGTTCGTCGTCCGAGTGGAAGCGCTTCCCTTTCAGATGCTTTTTCAGGGGACCAAACACATGGAAATCGCAGTGCGACATGTCCGGGCTGTAGGGCGGATGGTCAAGCTGCTCCCACTGGAACTTGGCCAGTTCCGCGTGTGTGACCCTGGAGACGTGTATACGCGCGTTATCATGGAGCAGAACCACACCCTCCGCGATGAATAGTGGCCGGTTTAACACCTTCCGCTGTCAGAAATCGGATAACGCCTCGCTGCTCCTCAATCGTCGAATTTTGCAATGTGAACGCCATCCTGTCCTCACACGCACTGCCGCGTCAACTGGACGGCGCTCTTTATAAGAGCCTCTGCTCTCTCCTGCGCATGCGGGCGCCCGCGCATGCTCCGATCCACGCCGGCAACTCCAATCGCATCCCTAGATGTGTCGCTACGTTCTCCCATAGCGGCATAGGCAAATATGTTAACGGTTACGTTCTTATGACGTTTCGTACCTTTTCATTTGAACACCCCTAGTATATACCAGTAGGAATTCTCGACATTTAGTCCTCAGAGACCTTACGCTATGTAGCTGTTGCTCTGTGAACAAGTGAAAGTAGGGAAAACATAAATAAAAGAGGAAAAATTTTTAAACCCTGTTTTACTCAGGTGTTATGTGTAAGGTAGGTTCTACTTAGAGTAATATTAACAGCAAAGTGTGGTTCAGATACCTCAATTAGCGTTTTATTGCTTAAAAAGGATTAAAAGTAAAATTTTCATTGATTTTTATACATTCATTTAACAGGTACATTTTCCAAACTTTGCTATTGATAAAAAAGAACAGGAATTAAGATAACATGGTATTGAAAATGAATCACAAAAGTAGCTGTATGCAAATTTATTAAACTCAAAGTATTCACAAAATATATAGTAACTTTTATTGTATGTTAGTTGAATTGTACCCGGCGCTGCTCGGGTATAACTTTTAAGATGCAATCTGTGGTCCGAATTTTACTACGATGAACGATCGTGCTGTGGGAATACTACATCCTGAACTCCCTAGCAATTATTTTTTTTTAATGAATTCCATGCATATCGCTCTTGTAAGTAGTACGATAATATCTTTGAAAACATCAGTTGTATGTTCATAACACCTCTTTATGCACTACGTTATTCATCTTTCCATTAGATGTTGTTCCTTTTCTCTGCCTCTTCGCTTCTTTTTATTTCTATAGCTCTAGCTTCAGCTTGTTTCCAATTTAGTCTGCTGACATTCTGGAGTTTTAAAAAAAAATGTCATGAAAATGACTCTTAATCTACATTATTGGGCTTTATTTAAATAGCATTTATGTTTGCAGCAGCATAATTAAAGACAAGCAAATTAAATCAAACAAAAACACTTATAACGAAGTAAATTTCTCCGTCATTTTTATCCGCGCCAGGATTCGAACCCGGGTCCCCTCATTCCGGAATAAGTTGCTCTACCAATTGAGCTACGCGGACGTTTTATTCTGATTCCTATCTGCCTTTATGTCGTGTGCGTCCTTCTGGCAGGTACGTCACATCTCCTGGTACGTTACATCATCTCCCCCTTATTTATTTATATTTTTTTTCGAAGTGTTGGAGAAGGGATTCTCTTTATTTTTCCTATCTCGCGGTGTGGAAATAACATCACACCATAGCGAGATTTTGAACGGTCGGGTCATCCGGATAGTTCGGGCGTCATTATAACGAAGTAAATTTCTCCGTCATTTCTGTCCACGCCAGGATTCGAACCCGGATCCCCTCATTCCGGAATAAGTCACTCTACCAATTGAGCTACGCGGACGTTTCTTCTGATTGCTATCTGGCTTTATGTCGTGTGCGTCCTTCTGGCAGGTACGTCACATCTCCGTGGTACGTTACACACTGTGTTTAATTTTTTATGAATAGTAGGTACATACAATTTGCCCAAGTCATGAAAATGTGTGAAAGACTGATAGGAAAACATTCCATCGGTAGAGGGACGTAGACTGCGACCGCCGCTGGAATAACAATTCCCAAATAAGGACAGTGGTTTTGCTTCTCCTAATTCACACGTGACATGGACATTTTAGTCAATAGCAAAACGCATCGGTGGGCTGTTTCAAGATTATGTACGCGCGTTCAGAAGTCTTCCATATAATTTCGTCGGCTTTTTTTTTTTTTTTTTTTTTTTTTGGGTGAACGACTACTTTGAGCAACTCATTGGGCAATGAGAACTGTAATTCAGAGCCACTGGTTCTCGGGAAGAAAGAGAGACATCACCGTAAGACAAACGCACCACCCATGTTTCACCCGGAACTCGATCCCGGACCCAACTCGAAAGAATGACCCAACGCCAACGCCTCAGACCGTCCGGCAACCGAGGCGGCTCATTGTCAAGAACTGACTTCGGTCTGTTGGGTTTAGTTTGCTTTTTCTGTTAGTACGATAATATATTGGATGATCTATGTCTGAGAAACTAAGACCAGAATCACTAAAGAGTTTGCGCTAAAAAAACTCTGTTTTCTTTTTTTCATTTTTTCTTTTTTTTTTTCATTTTAGTAAAGGAGAAATTTTCAGCGGATTGGAGCATTCGAAACCCGTTTTTCCTCCGTAATTAATCTACGTTCCACCTATTGTATTTTATGGCTCTCTCTCGGATTCTTTTTCCTACTTGCGTGTCCGAAAATTTACTGACCTCTTTCCAGTGCTGCCAGATGTTTAAAGCCAAAAATCATTTGAGAGAACTGCGATAAATCAGTATAGATACTTCTGGAACGCTTATTGTAGACACATGTCAATTATTAGGGTAAATTCTGAGAACATAAATTTACCGGAGTCAGATTTTGAACCCGCGTCCTTGCGATACGGAGCCGAATGTTTTCCCAGTTAGGTTACACCAACGGAATTTATCGCTGCAACTTTGCCATCTTGACATATGCGTCACCTCTGTAGTAGGTCACAAAATGTGCTATAAGTTTCAAATGTGATTGTGTGCGATAACACAAACTTAGTAAACATATACACATAGAAAATGCTACACCATGAAAGAACAGACGAAATGATACGAAACTTATCACACATGTAAGCAAGTAGGTGGGAAAGAGTTGACATAACTGTTTCACGCATTGTGATGTGACACATTAAAATAATTTTTAAAAACTCGGGTGGTGGAAAACCTGTGTTGTGATGACGGCGCATTGCTTACAGTTCTTCGAAAAGCCTTTTTTGTCGTTAATCAGAGCATACACTGAAGAGCAATTGAATTAGAGATACCTGTCTGGTAACGTGTAGCACCACCTTTCGCCCTGATGACGGCGGCGATTCGTCTCGGCATGGACTCGACAAGACACCTGAAGCGTTGGGAAGCCATACGGATCCACGACCCCTGAACAAGCTCCCACAGTTCACGAAGATTTGATGGAGGGGGGTCAGTTTCTCGAACAACTCTCTCGATGGCATCCCAGATGCGCTCGATGGGATTGAGTCCAGGTTACCTAGCTGGCCAAGGAAGCGAGGTCACGTCGGTGGAGTGTTCATCCAACCATTCGGATACAATTCGGGAGCGATGGCACGGTGCATTGTCTTGTTGCAAGATGAGAACCCCAGTGGGATGTTGAAGACGCACAAACGGGAGCAAATGGTCTTCCAGGATATCCCGGTAACAGTGACCTGTGAGGCACAATGTCACACGTACCAGGGGTCCCATTTCAGTTCACGTAAACAGTCCCCAGACGAGAATGCCACCCCCACCAGCTTGAAGAGTACCCTGCTGGCAAGAAGGATCCGTCGCTTCATGTGGTTTGCGCCGTATACTCGTATCCTGCCATCCGCATGTACCAACGTGAATCTCGACTCATCAGTCCAGGCAACATTTTTCCCACATGTCTATGGTCCAGTGGCAATGTTCCCGCGCCCATGCTAATCTTTGCACCCTGTGATGTGCGGCCAGCAGCGGTACCATTGTGGGATGATGGCTTCTGTACCCCATAGCGAGGAGATGGTTCTGGATGGTGTGGCTGCTTACACGTCTTTGTGCACCAGCGTTAAATTACTGAGTGATGTCTTGCACTGTGGCCCATCTATCCGCTGTTACAATGCGAGCTAGCCGACGATGACCCCGCTCATCCACACGTTGTTGTCCACGGCAGTTGGCACTTGCAGGGATGGTTTTACCGCAAGCGATGTACTCACGGTACACTCGTGACACAGTGTCTCGTGAAAATCCCAGTGACTGCACGACTTCCGAGATGGAATGACCTATTCGTCGGGCCCCGACAATTTGCCCACGATCAAATGCGCTTAGATCCTTCGTCTTACCCATACTGCGTCCGACTCTTTCTGATTCCCGTCGCATCACTCCTTATATTGTCGGATCGCTTCATACGTCGTGTCGTTTCTGTTTACAAGGCCGTCCACAGCACCACATTTGAATAACGCCAGCTGTCTCTACTTCAGTTGCTCTTCAGTGTATATATTCTAGTGTGTGACAGCATGTAGCTGTCTGGAGGTATAGTGGTCTGTCCTACGAAGTCTTGGACCGGATATGGGTTGAGATATACTGTAGATTTCATGTTAGTTCATATGTCATTAGTTCTTTTCCATCCCTGGAATCCGTAGCTCTTAACACGTTCTCTGAGCAACGACCCACATACGGGTCGTTACGCGCGAGCGGGTCGTTACGCGCGAGTTTCGCGTGCGGCACCCAGAAATGCGGACTGTCCTCTTGGGCTAAAGCAATAACTTCTACGTCTTTCAGAGGGGGAAAAAGTTTTGTATACATAAATCTACAATGGTATCTGTCACTTTATATATATATATATATATATATATATGTACACTATATTGACAAAAGTCACCGGGCACCTACAAGAGAAACACAACATAGCATTTATTGACATACTGTACATTAGTGCGGTGTCGGTCCACCTTTGGCCAAACTGCATGCACTGACCTTTCGAAGCTCGAAGTGGTTGGGTTTTGAGCTCAGTGATTTTCGTTGCTATAAGGTGTTTATTGAGTGCTTTAGTTTCTGTGGTTGCGTGTATCTTCAAGTTGAAGTTCTACGCTTTACGTTCGTGTATCTCCCAGGTTGGTGAGTGCCATATTTTTCATTATTCACTGTTTTATTTTTCAACCAAGCTGGTCTTTTTTCGTTAAAGTCTCGCCATTGCTTCGATGGCGGAGGCAGACAAGGGTGACGCCCACATCCTTATCTTGGCAGATCAGCCAGCTTCCTCTTCTTCTTCTACCACTCAGCTTAATGAGGTGGCTCCCGAGCGTCATTGCGACGTCATGGACACCTCTTCTTCTCCAGCTATTACTCCCACCAAGTGCGGTGGTGCCAAGTCTCCTATCTACATCTCAGCAGATGATGACGTATCCGTTATCAGCAATACTGAGCTCATAGCTTCTACTTCTCATCAACTTTCTGATTCGCCCTCACTGCTAGGAGCCGCTTCATCGAATTCTCGACCCATGTCTGCCCAAGCGTCCTATGCTTCTGCAACTTCTGGGGTCCTCACACCCCCAGTTTCATCTGCTATGCCTTTTCCTGAATCCTATGTCACTGTCGTCGGTTCTACTGCTACAATTGACATACCAGAGGATTCCCGAGCTGGTCACCTTTTTTCCTCCACTATGGAACGGGGCGTCTATTTTGATGCGCTTCCCGACACTAAGATGTGGCAATATAGCCGGAGCCCTCAAAACTATCTTACCAAAGGATGCAATAGACTTTATAGCTCGAAAACCCAGATCTGTCTTGGTCTATTTTAAGGATAAAGCGCATGCTGACCAGGTCCTTACGGAAGGTCTAACCATCAATGACGTGCATCTGTTAGCACAACCGGTTGCGCACCGCCCGGTACAGGTGACCTTCTACCCCGTACCACCAGAAGTATCCGACGCTGCACTTTGCACCTTGCTCAGCAGGTACGGCAGAGTTGTTGGCTCCATAACAACTCTCTCTGCGGCTCCCAGAGACCCTGAAGACAAATCGATTCGAGGTTTTCGCCGCACTGCTCGAGTCCTCTTTTCATCTGATGCTCAGGTGAAAGCGGTTCCGAATGTTTTGCACATCCGCTGTGGACAGCAACGCCGAAGAGTTGAGATAATCACTTCACAGTATTGCACTATATGTCAGAGCGAAAGTCACATAAGGGCTCAGTGCCCACGTGCCTCCCTGCAAACAGCTCCACACACTACATCTTCTTCTACTTTGTCCACCAACGCTTCACAGACTTCTTCCTATTCGAGGAAAGTCGCGGAATCAAGATCTTCCAAAAGTCAGCTTACTGCCATTGGTCAACAAACGACTTTGATGCCTCCACCTCCTGCTGATCCTAAGAATTTTCCCAGGCTTCCAAAATCGACTCCCCTAGTACTTTTACAACCACTGCTGATGTACATGTTGACCACTCCTCTGCTTTTACCGTTGGCTCCATGACACGAGTCACAGGTAACGCTTCGGGTTCAGACTCTCCAGACGATCATGAAGCTTTAGTGGTTGCTGGAAAGCGCAGTGGTGCTACTCGCCCCAAGACGAAGAAGTCAAAGACTCTGGCGTCCCGAAGATCATCTCGCTCTTCTACCCGCTCATCCACTCGCTCCGTCAGCTCTCGACGACCGTTCTCCAGGTCGCCTCTACACACTTCCTCTGAGACAGCATGTGAGGGTGCCTTTCCCTCACTAGAAGAATTCACAACTTTTCTTGCTGAAAATGCTTTCCCTGCTGAGCCTCTGCCATACGAGGACGTGCTGGATTGCCTTTTAGGGTCCTCTAGCCCTTCCTCAGCACGCACTTCCATTCAGCAGTATGAAGCAGCTCTTCCACAAGTGCTGGTTCAATTACATTCACTTGAAAACACTCTTCGGCGCACTGCGGACGAGGTCCCGTGGAGTGCTTGTTTTCTCCGTCGACTCCACTCCATCACTACAGCCAGTCAATTCCTACTGCATCCCACAACTAACCTAGACATTCAAGGTGGTGTCACTTAATTGTCGCGGTTTTGCGACACCTCTTGCGAATGCGCTGGTACGAGAGGATCTTGCTCCTGCTGAATGCTGATATATTACTTCTGCAGGAAACAAACTGTACTTCCACCACTCAATTTCATCAATGGCGTCAGTGGGATCATACTTTCCATCACGCCTACAGCCAACTGTCGCGTGGTGGCATGGCAGTTGGTGTTCACTCTCGTTTTCGTTCAACTCTTTCCTCCTTCTCAGTGAAAAACTTATGTCGAGACTTATTACAACGAGTCTCTTTCACCGTCGCAGCTGAAAAATTTCATGTATTCAACATTTATGTTCCTTGCACTCCTACTCACGTGCCAGAGCTGTTTGCAAAACTTCGACGGGCTCTGTCACGTATTACCATCACCGACCGGGTACTTATCGGAGGTGACTACAATTGCACTCTACATCCCCTAACTGATCGCTCTTCTTCTTCCAGAGAACACCGTACGGAAGTAGTACATCTCTTACAGTCTATCACTTCAGACTTCTCACTCGTAGATGTTCAACGCCATTTGTCACCAACCCAGACTACACATACATGGCGTGCACCAAGAGCCATTGATCCTCCTACAGCAAGATTGGATCGCTTTTATGCAACTTCTCTTCTTCTACCAGTAATATCAGATTCATGCTGTACACCCACAGCTTCCTCGGATCATTGCGCCATTGCCATAACAGTTTTTGCTACTTCAACACAGCCACGTACAATCCGGCCTTGGAATTTTGACGACACTCTTTTAGATGACTCAGCCTTCTGCTCATCGGTGCGAGATTTTCTTGCGGATTGGCGTACAAGGCTTCATTCTGCACCGTGCCCCCTCAACTTTTTGTTGGAAGTAAAACGCCACCTCATACGACTGGTACGAAACCTGTCATACTCGATCATGACACAACGGAGGATGCGACTTGATCATACTAGGCAAATGCTTTCTTTGCTCAATCTTGCTGATCCCCTACTTCAAGTCTACCAGGCAGAATTACATTCACTTTTGGTGCCGCTTGCAAAACAAGCCCTTCAACGATTTAAACTACAACACCTGAAACCTGATGCTTGTTCGTACGAATTCCTTACGTCACTTGAGTCAACTCGCCGATCCTCTTCTGTTCTACAGCACCTTCGTCTTCCAACTGGAGTAGTTTCATCCGAACCAGTTCCAATTTGTTCTATGGTACGTAATTACTACATTTCAAAATTTTGTGAAACTCCTCCTCCCTCCCCTACGGCTTCTGCTCTTCTGTTCTCTTCTTTGCCTCAGGTGCCTTCTCATCTTTCAGCCAGCCTCCTCCATCCTCCCACTTTAACTGAGCTCTCTGACACTTTCTCGTCCCTCAACCCCCGGGCTTCACCTGGCCCGGACGGTCTCCCTGTTTCTTTCTATAAGGCTTTTCTTCCTGCCCTCTTTCCATTTCTCCTCTGTGCCTTTTCTACTGCCATGCATCTTACATCTCTTCCAAGGAGTTTCACGCTCGCACATGTTGTACTTTTCCCCAAGAAATGTGATCCGCTTGACTTGGGGAATTGGCGTCCCATCTCACTCTTAAATACTGATTATAAACTCTATACTAAATTTCTGTCCCGCCGGCTTAACCCCATACTCCCTCATATTCTCTCCACTAATCAAACCTATACTGTACCCGGGCGCTCCATCTCCCATAATATTCAGCTTCTTAATGATCTAATTCACCTCGCCCGCTCTCGCTCAGAACCCCTTGCTCTTCTTTCCCTCGATCAACGCTCAGCGTTCGATAATATTTCTCATGATTACCTTCTTGCTACATTTCTAAATTTCGGCTTTCCTCCTTCCTTTGCTTCTCTTCTCATCTCCCTCTACCGGGACGCAGTTTTCCACGTCAAGCTGCTCAACCTTCTCACAGCTCCCATACCCTTTCGTCGCGGCGTGCGTCAGGGTTGCCCCTTATCCGGGCAGCTCTTCGCCCTCGCAATAGAACCTTTTTACGCGCAGTCCATCGATCCTTCTTTGCTTCACTACCACCGGTGTAGCCAGCACACGTCATCATGTTGCTACCTATGTTGCCTACGCCGACGATATTACATTCTGCATTCGGCAAGACTCACAATTTCACGATCTCCACAATCTCTACAATACCTACGCCTCATGTTCCGGAGCAGCGCTAAACACAACGAAAAGCACAGGCCTATGGACCGGTTCGTGGGCTAACCGCGCTGACTCTCCTTCTTGGGGAGCAGAGTGGTCCAACACCTCTCAACGATTTATAGGAGTCCACCTTGGAAAACCAGCAACTGCTTCACTCGTCACCTGGATGACTCTCCGGCCACGCCTACATCGCTCGGTCGCAATCTGGCTGCGCGCACAATTCTGCACCTCCGTCGTTCAAAGAGCACGTCTAACGCACACTTACCTGCTTTCAATGTGCACGTATTCCTGGTTGGCTTCGAAGCAACCAGCACTACGTCTTCTTGAACTCACCCGCTGTCAAACTCAGGTTATCTGGCCCGGCCATCACTGGGTCGGAGCACCTCAACTCAGCCTGTCTCCTTCCAACGGAGGCATTAGTCTACCCTACGTCAGATCCTATTACAAGGCTTATCGTGTGTCTACGTTTTTACGATCACTTGCGGCACCTGCTCCCTCTGCAGTTGCTGCTCGTGATGTCATAGTCTCTCCGCATAACCCACGCTTTACTCTCCTTTCGTTCTTACTCATGGACCACTGTCCCCTTCTCACACTTTTCCCTCCTGTCTACAAAGAGGCTATCTCCTTTCTTCGTTCCCTCCCTCTTTCTCGCTCTCTCCCTGCCTCCACAAATGACCTACTTTCCGAACCTCTTTTTTTCTTCTCTGCTACACCCTCCCCATCTCCCATGTTTTGCTTTTCCTTCATGGCTCCGAGCTGGAGTCGTTACTGTCAGCGATCTTGTTAACACCGATCTTTCCTGGCTCCCCTTCTCTTCTCTACCCTCTGCTCTCCGTTTCAATGCCAACGCTCACTTTGTTCACAACTCTCTTATTTCTACTATAATCTCCCTGTTCCCTGAGCTTGCTACTCCCTCAGGTCTCATTTCTGTTCACTCTGCCTCTCTCCTTCTCCCATTTTTTCTGTCGTCCATTGGTCCACCTCTTCCTCTTGTCTCTTTCTCAACAGCTGATCTCTACCGTTTTCTCTCTCGCTCTTCCGCACCTCTTCCCATTTCTGGAATTCCACTTTCTTCTACCTCCGCAGTGTGGTCCGCTGCGCTTTCCCCACTTTCAGCACCCCTTGAAGTTAATTCACATTGGCTTTTCTTTCACAACCGCCTCCCTGTGCCGTCGATTTTACATCGCATGACCATTTTATCTTCACCCTCCTGTCCGTATTGTGGCGAGGAGGCTGACGTCCTGCATGTCTTCATGTATTGCACAGTATTATTGCCAATACTCCATCTCGCTTTCACGCTAGCGCAACGATCTTGTGAGACCGTCCTTACCTTCAGCCCCTACCGAACACTACTTCTGAACTCTTCTCGCCCTATTCACCTTCCAGCAGTCTGCTCCTACATCTTCGTGCTTGTAAAACATATAATTCACGTGTATCATCTTCAGCGTCCCCCGAAGCTTCTACTGACATAAATAAAGTCAGTACTGCGTTACTTTGTCATTTTCGTAATCGCCTACTCTCCCGCCTTCGACTAGAACTTACCACTGCAGTTGCACGCTGCAGTGAACCACAGTTCCTATCAACTTGGTCACCAGCAACCACTTGGTTTGCAGGGTCGCCCACAACGCTTCACCTTACAGTCGGAACTTTTGTTTCACCTACCTCCTGATAGATACAATTTTTGCCATGCTGACTTGTCTTCAATCTCTGCTTCATCAGAGACTATTTTTTGTCTTTTCCGACAAATTATCATACATAAACTGTATTCTCTCACCACTATATTGAGCTTTGTGAATAGGTCTTTGCGTCAGCTACAAGCACCTGTAAATCTTCTTTTCATATGTCATTTTGAGACGATTTTTCTATACACATTTCCTGTTTTTTTTTTCTTGCTTCGCAACTGAGTGCAATCTTGTTCCTCAACATTCACTGTGCTATATTATTTGTACTCTCTATTTTATCAGAATTTTTTTGTTTGTCTCACTATTGTACTATAACGAAGTGAATTTCTCCGTCATTTTTATCCGCGCCGGGGTTCGAACCCGGGTCCACTCATTCCGGAATAAGTTGCTCTACCAATTAAGCTACGCGGACATTGATTCTAATTGCTATCTGCCTTTATGTCGTGTGCGTCCTTCTGGCAGGTGCGTCACATCTCCTGGTCCGTTACATCATCTCCCCTTATTTTTCTTTTTTTTTTTTTTTTTCGAAGTGCTGCTCATATTTTTCCTATCTCGCGGTGTGGAAATAACATCACCCCAATGCGAGATTTTGAACGGTCGGGTCATCTGGATAGTTCGGGCGCCATTATAACGAAGTGAATTTCTCCGTCATTTTTAGTCTACGCCGGGATTCGAACCCGAGGCCGCTTATTCCGGAACAAGTTGCTCTACCAATTAAGCTACGCGGACATTGATTCTAATTGCTATCTGCCTTTATGTCGTGTGCGTCCTTCTGGCAGGTGCGTCACATCTCCTGGTACGTTACAGTACATCACTTTTAGTAGATCAATTATTGTATAGAATCCTATGAATTGTTCGAAGCATGAGCTACTTATAATTGTCAATTTCCTTTCACGCTTTTTTTAAGCCTCTGTTCTCATCCTCTTCACATGTATCATTTCGTGTATAACTCATGTGTAAATTTTTTGTTTTTCATTACTCATCTTGCTGAATTATGTATTCTCTCTGCGATGTCAGAGACTATTTCTTTTTACCACCTCTGACAAACCAATGTATATAAATTGTAACTTCTCATTGTACAGAATCATGTATATAGGTCATTTCACGAACCACAGACATCTGTAAACTTTGTCGTTTTTACAGTATATTCTTATCTTCAATTCCTGATTCAACAGTGTAATTTTACTTTTCAACTGTGTAAATTTGTGTTCTCCAATACTCACTGTGATGAGTTGTGTCTTCTCTCTGTATTTTCAGAGATTATTTTTTCTTTTGTGTTCTCAGGAAAATTATTGTATATAACTATTTTTCATATCACCGTTGTATGTAACATGTAGTACCGCGAGCCACATTCATCTGTAAAATTTTCATCATCTGTCTTTCGAACTTTCGATTTCATGTTTGTCCCTTGATCACCTGCAACCCCCTGGTTTTCCAGGTCACCCACAATGTATCACCTTTCGGTCAGAACTTTTTTTTTTTCATCAATATTGTGTAAAATTTATACTCTATAGTGCTCATCATTCTGGATTGATTTTACTCTCTGTATTACCAGAGATTCATATTGCCTCGCCAGATTTCTACTGTACTTAACTGTTGTCATGCAAACGTTGCACCGAATCCTGTAATTAACGTAGCGCAAGCTGCACATTCTGTTAATTTCTCATCACCTGTCTTTTGAATCTATGTCTGCAAGCTCGAATTCTGTATTATTCCTTGCATCAATACTGTGCAAAATTAATATTGTATAACGCTCTTCAAGCTGAATTGTTCCTATTCTTTGCTTTGTCAGAGACTTTTGTTGCCTCACCAGACACTCGAGTGTAATTAACTGTTTTTTTACTATCATCAATGTACAGAACCGTGTAAATAAGCAGTAGCGTAAGCTACAAGCTTCTGTAAATATTTTTTGTCATACATCATTTGAGATGATTTATTCAAGCACATCTCCTGTATCTTTCTTCTAATAAATACTGTGTGAAAACTGACCTTTCGAGACATGCTTTCGACAAGGTTTTGGAACACAGCGATAATTATGCGCTTCCATTCAGTACATGATGCTGCCGCTAACGGTTGCTTAGCAGTAGGCATTGATTCCAAACTTCTTATGCGGCGCTCTAATTCATCCCATAGGTGCTATATGGGATTGAGATCAGGGCTCTGTGCTGGCCAGTCCACACACGATACGGAATTATCGTCAAACCACGTCGTAACAGTCCTAGCTTTATGGTTCGGTGCATTATCCTGCTGGTACCAACAGGGCTCGGTTCCATAGTATTGCCACAGAGTTGGTAGGGCATAATTGTCCAGAATATCGAGTTAGACGTGCTGGTTAACAGATATGTCCACGATAACCAATGGGCCGAGACCATACCACGAAAAACAGCTCCACACGAGTTCACTGCCAGCTCCAAACTTGACCGTAGGAACAGTACTCTATGGTAAATAGCGTTCCCCCGGCTGCCGCCATACCCACACACGGCCATCAGACTGATGGATCGTGTATCTGTTCATCAGTCCATATGGTCATATGGTTTTATTGATCTACGGTCCACGATAAATGTTCTTTACACCATGCTAAACGACGTGTAGCATTCCGTGTGGAGATGAAAGGCTTATGAGCAGCCGCACGACCACGGTAACCCATAGAATTAAGTTCTCTGTGAATGGTACGTGTACATTCCAAGATTTCAGCATTTTTACTCAGCTGTGCATTGCGGTCTTATGCAGTACTCCGTCGATTAGCTGTAACGACTCTCCTGAGGATACGACGTTCTCTATCACTGATTTTCTTTGGTCTGCCGGTACTTTTTGCTGCTTCAGGCACGCCATGTGTCTTCCACTTATTCAGTACATCCAAAACATTTGACTTGGGCATGTTTAAACGCCTCTCGGTTTCTCTTATTAACAATCCACTAATATAACACCCAACGATCTTGCCTTTCTCAAAGTCAGTTCTCTGCCGCCACGACATTTTGACTCAACCTCACAGTGCGATACGATTACGGTCGCTTGTTTTTATACCGTTGGCAGCTGTATCGCTCATCATAGCAACGCAGCGGATCCGTTCATTTGCTTTTGAAGGGGTGTCCGGTGACTTTTTTCTATATAGTGTATGTATAACAAATTTAGGGCTAACAAACGAAAGGCAAGCTGTACTGAGTTTAAGAAAAGTTTATTTAGTGCGTTCATCAATTTCATCATTGTGTGCTAAACTACACACCGGTGATCGCTCCTGTTCTTGAAGCTATCTAAACGCCTTTCGTTAAAAAAATCCAAACGTACAAACCACAAGCGTCAACTGCCATCTGTTGGCAGACAAGGAAAGCACTTCCAAGAAACGACCCATCAATGTGTTGTACAACACTGCATTGAATCAGTCAACGTCCCACCGGTGGGTCGTCGCGCACCAGAAAAACGTCACCGAAAAACGTCGCCGCAATGAACGTGTTAATCAGAGTCAGGCAATGATAGTAAGTTAACCTGGCAAAAAAAATTGGCATGTTATTTTGCATATTGTAACACATTAGGTCGCTATAAAAAGAAATGTGCATACCTACGAGCGCACGTTTTCGTTACCAGAACAAGGTTCAAGGTCGCAGATGATCTCATGCAACTAAAGGCGCACACCCCGAACTGGTACATAAAGTATCTTAACGGCATCGGTTCTTCCTCGTTGCCAAAAAACAACAGGAAAAAAATACCGGAAACACTACAGGTAAAACATAACAAGAGTTCAAAACCGTTAATCTGAGCATCGCATGCCTTCGGTTTACCGAGATAAAAAGCTTCCTGAGGTAAATTACTGCTCTACTCTTCAATTCCTCGTGCGCCGGGATTGTTGTAGGTCTTCTGTATCTTCTCGGCCTGAAATCGAGAAGACATTATCAGATGATGCAACTTTGAAAGCAACTGGAATACACCTTGGAGGGAAAAAACAAAAGGAAAAAAAGTGCATTACGTGCCTTTTTTTTCCACACATCTTTCTCTTTTTCTTTCCTTTCTTCGGTCAGCTAAAAGCATTCGCGATGACCTCAGTTGATTTTGGCCCTGAAAAGAACAATTCGGTATCGCATTTGGATGGCTCTCATTAACGCCGTCAGCCAAATTGTACGTACGCTGCTACCGTCTCTAAGAGATGAAATGTTTCGCATTGTCCTACGAAAGATCGATGATATATTTTGCCTTTTTTTTTTATTAAATTATTTTTCTTTTCACTTCTCATGAATTTCTGGCAGTCTAGGAAGTAAAATTTTCAAGGAATAAAATAAAATAAAATAAATGCTTTTGCTAGAAGGGTGAGACTTGTAACAATACGCACGATTTGTCTTTACGGAAAAGTGTATGCAAAGCATGGAAACTTTTAGCTCGACGTTTAATTGTCCAAAATTGACGTTTCTATATTCCACGTGATTTCACATCGATGAATGCATCGATGTGGTAGTCATGATATCGCGGCTTCGAGAAGTCTCACTAGTCAAGAAACTGTGCCTTTGCACATTACTTAAAAATGGAATCCTGTAATTTGTTTTTATTTATTAATATTTTGCAAGCACCCTTGATCTTTTAACAAATTGCTTCAAGTAACTGTCGTGGCTATTAAAGTAAACCGTTTCTTTTCTGTTTTAATCAAGTTTAAATTAGCAGTTCGTAACGTAAAGAAAAACTTCATTGAGTTTTTGTATTTCAGATACGTTCTGGAAAGATCAACTTATCTCGAATTCAGATGAAACTTCAAATACAAAATTGCCGGATTTGCCGCGAATATATACGACAAGAATTAGCGATGGTTATGCTTTTCCCGTTTGGTTATTTATTTCGTGTATATCATAAATATTTTCTACAAATCAGAACAAATAATGTCATACGCAGACGATACCGATATTATAGGAAGGACACGAAAAGTAATGGAAGAAACTTTTATCAGTTCAGAAAAGGCAGCAAAGATGAATTTGCAGAATAACCAAGAAAAAACAAAGTATATGCCAATAACTAGAAGGATTTGTGATAATATTCCTTCTCAAATTGAAATTGGTTCCTATAAATTCGAAACTGCACATAGTTTTACATATTTGGGATCGGAAGTAATGATATTAGTACTGAGATTCAGGGACGTATTTCTTCCGCAAATAGATGCTTCTGTGGTCTTAGGAAAGAAACACTTAAAATCACATCTGATCTCAAGTAACACAAAGATAATGATGCACCAAGTTCTTGTAAGACCAGTGTTAACTTATGCCTCTGAAAACTGGGTGTTATCAATGGCAGATGAAAGGTTACTGGGTCTGTTTAAAAGAAAAGTTCTTAGATGTATGTTCTTGGAGCAGTATAAGAGAATGGTGTGTGTGGAGGAAAAGATACAACCGTGAACTATACAGATTATTTAATGAGCCACATAAAAATAAATAGATTAAGTTGGGCTGGACACATACCCATGAATAGTAATAGAATAGTCAAGAAGATATTTAATGCTAAGCCTGAATGAAAAAGAAAAATTGGAAGACCTAAATTAAGATTGGAAGATGGAGTAATGCAGGATATTAAGGCTTTGGGAGTAAAAAATTGGAAGAGTTTGGCATTGAATAATTAAGGCTGGCAGAAGGTGACCCGGGCCACACGTGACCTCCCTTGCTCACGCACGTACCGTCCGTAGTCTGGACGAAGCAGTGTGTGACCCGCGATCGGAGGGCACAGAACACGTGTTTGTATCACATTCACGATGTCGAGTTTCGTACCAAAAAAGGAGCATTTGCGGGAAGCATTACTCTTCTGCTTTCATCTCAAGAACTCTGCAGCGGAAAGTCATCGTTTGCTAGTGCAGGCCTATGGGGAACATGCCCTATCGGAAACAACATGCAGAGAGTCGTTCAGACGCTTCAAAGCCAACGAATATGACGTGAAGGACAAAGAGCGCCCTGGGCAGCCGAAAAAGTTCGAAGGTGGCGCATTGGAGGCCTTATTGGACGAGGGTTCATGTCAGACGCTCCACGAGTTGTCTGAAACACTGCGGGTCGATGAGTCAACGGTTAGCAAACGTTTAAAGGCAATGGGAATGATCCAGAAGCTCGGAAACTGGATCCCACATGACAAGGTTATTCTTCTCCACGACAACGCTAGACCTCACGTCGCCAAATCCGTGAGGGAACTCTTGGAGGCACTTGGCTGGGACTTCTTACCCCACCCGCCTTATTCCCCAGACATTGCTCCCTCGGACTTCCATTTGTTCCGGTCGCTACAACATAGCCCGTCAGAGCAGCACTTCCTTTCTGTCGCGGATATCCAAAAATGGCTCGATGAATGGTTCGCCTCGAAAGAACCTGCATTCTTCTACCGCGGAATCCATTTGTTACCCCAACGGTGGGAAAGCGTTCGCAGCTGCCAAAGGACACTACTTTGAATAGACTATCCTATACCATTCTGTGGCAATGCACAAGTGTTTGTGTGGCAAAAAAACAGCGGGAATTAATTCAAGCACCTAATACATTGTATTATTGGCATATCTTCTGTTACTATTGGCATTATTAAGGCTATTATTGGCATATCATTGGCCTGCACTTTATTCGTTCTGTGCACCACAATGGCAACATTCCACAAAATCTACAAACTTTGATCGTAATTATTTATCAAATTTCAAGAATATGAAATGTAGAGGTTTCAATATAATAGATATAAATCATGCGAACTTCGCAGAAAACCCGTTTTGGCGTTTTATATTAAGGATCATAGCTTGCAATTGAAGCTTCTTGGGCTATACTAAAAATTTAAATAATCGGTTTAAGCATTTTCTGGGAAATGGTCACTGTCTGCGAGTATCTCGCTTATGTTGTTTCTATATAATGACAGATCATTCGTGAACGATTCATTCACAACGAATGACTCTTCACTTTGAATGGTTCACTCTCAAAGCTGTGAATTGTCATTCAGTCCGCGATTACTGCAAAATACGCTGAAGTCGCAGCACGTTTAAGTTTTTTTTTTTTTTTTTTTTTTTTTTTTTTTTTTTGCCCTTCATGAGTTCAGAAAAAACAATGCCCAGAATTAATAAGTGTTAACTGTTACGTAAAGGTCTTATGGATGGAAAGCCTTAAAAAGTTCTGACAATGAATACAGCAAAAAACTAAATATATGAACAATACAGAAAACGATACTGTTATGCACGGTCGAGTCACATTATTGTGACCACCAGCTAATATCCAGAATAACCGCCGTGTGCAGCGCGGACAGCAGCTAGACGAGCTGGGAATGACTTAATAACGTGGTGGAAGGTGTTCACAGGTATGTGGAGCCATGCATACAATGGTATGGCATGTGAGGTATGTCCAACAATGCATCCGTCCGTTAGTTTGTGGACACCATATCCCTGTACGTATTCGATTTTTAAAAAATCGAGAGTAATCTGCTACTCTTTGAAGATAATTTCTGCAATGCATCTTGTGCATGCTGTGACGTGCCTGCCCCGCAGGACGCACACGAGATAAATGGCAGATAGCAGTGAGAACGAACGTCTACGTAGCTCAGTTGGTAAAGCGACTTGTTCCGGAATAAGTGAACTCGGGTTCAATCCCCGGCGTGGACCAAAAATGACGGATAAATTTACTTCGTTATAATGGCGCCCGAACTTCTCGGATGACCCGGCCGTTAAAGATCTCGCAATGGTGTGATGTTCTTTCCACACCGCGAGATAAGAAAAATAAGAGAATCCCTTCTCCAGCGCTTCGAAAAA
Organism: Macrothele yani; assembly: GCA_039090855.1. Taxonomy (NCBI): domain Eukaryota; kingdom Metazoa; phylum Arthropoda; class Arachnida; order Araneae; family Macrothelidae; genus Macrothele; species Macrothele yani. Next base: position 63,457,144 of record CM077029.1, read on the forward strand.
TAAATGTGTGTGACGTTGCATTCCACACACCAGATTGACTGGGAGTTCTGAAGTGCACGTCCAACAGCGGATGGCTGTCTGAAACGATTCATGGTCACGGCTGACCCGTGGGCCATGCCCCGGCCCTCTTTCGGGAACGGAGGGGGAGATGTGACGTGCCTGCCCCGCAGGACGCACACGGCATAAAAGCAGATAGCAACGCAAACGAACGTCTGCGTAGCTCAGTTGTTAGAGCGACTTGTTCCGGAATAAGTGGACTCAGGTTCGATCCCCGGCGTGGACCAAAAATGAGGGACTAATTTACTTCGTTATTATGCCAAGAGTGATTCAAGAGTACACATTTATGTACGTACAAGACACTACATTTATTTGCGTCACTCACGACCACACCGAGCCACGGTTCGGTGCATATTAAGTGGAATTAAATCATAACCATAAACAAGACTAATTCCTGACACTGAACAGTACTTAGGTAAATGGATTAATGAATGTCATTGTTGTAAAACTAGTGAAAGAAGATATGTAAGTCACAAACATGCAAGTATTTACTAAACTATGGCTGAGGCAATACTAAGTATTTCAACTATTTAGTTTTTCAGAAACAATATTTTTCTTTATTGTTATTACTACTACACACTCTTTGCCCAACACACGAAGCACCCAGAACGAATCATACAATCGAGATGAAATTGGTATGTGCAATGTACATGTACAGGGAAGGAAATGATAGCAATTCCAAAGCAATTGGGTCATTTATTCGGACAAAAAAGCTACTCTAGTGGAATAAGTCAGTACGTTGTAGCGCCACCTCTAACTCGGATACAACCGGTTATCTGGCGTGGCTTTCACGAATCCTCTCTCCTGAGGTATAGCATGCAAGATGGTGTCTGAACTGCTAGCCAGTTCGCCGACATCCCGGGATGGGCGCAGGTGGCGTCCCATCATGTCCCAAATCGGGTTGGCCATCGAAGGAGGCTGTTGACGTTACAGAGGCAGACTTGGGAGAGCCGTGCCATGTATGGCCAGGCATCATCTTGTTGAAAAATTGCTCGGTACTGCTGCGACAAGAGTAGCAACACAACAGGTCATAGAATATCATCGACATACCCTTGAGCAGTGAGGGTGGTACGGAGACTACCTAGAGTCTCCGGCTATCGTAGAAAATGGCACCACAGGCAGTCACTCCCGGTGTGTGAGACGTGTGCCGTTCCCCGGTAGAGAAAAGATTCGTGCAATGGCGGGATCGTTTGTAGACACGTATGTGCTGGTCATTGGCGCCAAGTATAAACTGCGGCTCTTCACTGAAGGCAAGACGACGCCACTGGACATTATCCCATGTTGATCAGACTCTATAGTACTTCAACCGCTGCCGGCGATGCTCACTGGTAAGTGGTAGGCGGTGGAATGGCCTTCTCCAACGTAGTCCCCTTACCGCAAGTCGTCTGTCAACGGTCCGGATGTCCCCTTCCGTATCTGTAGAGGACGCAGCATGGCTGCAGATTGGTGAGAATTTGGTTCTGTTTGTGCGGCTCTTGTAGTCGTTCGATCAACACGTTCTGTCGTTGCTCTCGGCAATCCATTGCCCGCGCACTGCTGGGTTGTGCCTTCCTCGACCCATGTGGGCCAATATCGTCCGATTGCTGCATCGCTCCGTCCGAAATACCTGGCCATACAGCGATTTGGCCAACCGGTCTCTCTCAACCCAATTATACGCTCTCTCTCTCAAACTCGCTCAGCTGTTGGTGGTGTGCGCGGATCCGACGTCGAGGCCTCCTCACAGTCCATGGAGGTTAATGCAACCGCAAACCGCTGTCACAATTGGTCCTGTTTGCAAGCTTTGCTCTTGATATACCCTCCTCAATGCGCGGTTCCCATGCGCTACTTAGTCAATAGTCGTTTTTTTTTAAACATTTGCATATTCGGCCTTGAGGTACTTCCATGCGGAGTTTCATCAGGATTGAATTACTTTCTCGGGGTGCTTTTTCTTTTGTTTTTGTTTTTTGCAAAGAGTGTATATTATTCAGATTTATACGAACGTTAGAAACGACCCTGATACATATGAAATGTGATGTAGCTATGAAAGTCCATCTGAGCATGCGCTAGCTAAAATCTGGTCTAAGATAAAAAGAAAAGCTGAATCGTATGTGAGGGGGATTAGTAACTTTTAGTCTAGGGTATCTACAAGACACACACCATCGTGTTATACATCATTTTAAAGATCTCATTAATATGTCGAGAGGAAGCCAAATTTCGCTATGAAGCTCAGTTTTCGAGATATTTGAGACAATCAACCTAGGTGGCTCATCAACTACAACACCAAAATGTATTTTTGTAATGGCTTTCATCACATATAACATAAAGTTCTCGTAATGCGCAGACTGCTATGACATATTTTTACGTTTATTTAATGTGATGAAATAATGTTCGGCAGTAGTTTAGTAAAATACATTTTTGAGTAGCAATGAAATTAATTATTGTTGCCTCACTTCATGGGACAGCATGCGACCCGATCAGATTTCAGAAATAGTTCTGACAATAACGCTCCGTTACCCATTTTTGTTACATCGAAATTTTTTACTTGGGATTTACTTTACTACAATCGGAAAAGATGCGTAGCACCAAAAATTAATTTTGAATTGAGAAACTTGATTATGAGAGCAATGGTCCTTTCTTTTTAGTCTTTCTTCTGAGCAAAAACCAAGTGCTGGGAAATTGCTGGCCACCAGATGGCAGTGATGGGTCACTGCTGGCTGAAATCTGCCGCTCACGGCCCGGTAGTGGTCCGTTGGTGGCAGCGCTATCAGTTGGCGAGCCATTGATGGCCCTGCAGCATCGCGGTGAATTGTGGGCCTCCAAGCAAGTGCCACTAGTGGCCCGTTGCTGGCAACCGATACAACCCCAACAGCAGGTGGAAGTAACGGGACTGCGCATGCCCTAGAAGCAACACTTGCTGTGTCTCTCATGGTACCAGTTAGTTGAAGGCGGCGCTATCGCCATCGTGTTATTTTAGTGGATGTTAAGAAAAAAAGGCCATATGTAGAGAGGCAAATTATATTCCTAATGAAATTCCACGTAAACGAAGATAACAGATTAAGCCATGAAATACTAGACTACAGCCATGAAATACACCCACTCCATTCCCATGAATAACAAATCATGGAATGGAGTGGGTGAATAACAAGAAATAATTTGAAACCGCTTGAAACAAATGTCTTGGAAAACCATTAAAAAAACGTTTGTTGGAAAAAAAAAAAAGAATTATACGCGTACAAAATTTATTAATTATTTGAAAGAAAAAAAAGCAACGCTGTGTGGATATAATGTACTCATCCATGGGTTGAATACACAAGACTGGGAGGAATTCGCTTCTAAAAATAACTAGAAGTAAAATAAAATATCTTTCCTCTTTAAAACAAACGTAGCTTCGGACAACGAAAAGGAAAGATACAACGTTAAAAATGTAACAGAATGTGACATCAACCCGGGTAAATATATATTAATTCCACAATCGCCTTTCAAGACCACAAGGACAGTACAAAACTTTGGAAAGCGACTTTAAGTTGGTACACTCCTTGAAAATGAGTGAAGTTCCCTTAAGGTAAAAACAAACTATCGTTACGTTGAAACACTAAATCTATGAATTATATGAAACTGACTTTTATGAAAATTATTTCGCAATATTGTCAAGTGAAAGAGCGAACCATTTGATTACTCATTCCGCCCGAAAGAGACAGCTTCAAGCAGACGCTCGTGCGTGGCAAATTAGTCCGGTCGGTAGAGACCTCTTCTCCCACGCCGACAGCCCTGGTTCGTTTCCACTCAGATCCAAACAGGAGTTTTTCCGGTCTGTTGAGAAAATTTTCCCAGCGCATTGCTATCATTCAGAAGTTTCGTAAGGAAAAAAAAAACAGTTGTAGCTTTGGGAAACTGCTGTTACCCTTGATTTTTTTTTTTATTATGGTTACTACCGGGAAATTGGCGAGCAAGATTCGGCAAGCCATCAGTTACGTCATGTGGTTGCCGGCTGCCACTACCGGCCAACTAGAGGAATCACTTTAGGCTAGCCATCATTTCTGGCACTTACTTGCAGGGCCGCTGAAGGGCCACTTGTGGCAGCTACTGCCTGTGATGGATAACTGATGGCCTTGTTGTGGCATATGACAACTGATGGTGAGCCAACTGTCGGCCTGAACTGCTGGCCCTTCTATTGGCCGCCCGGTTACATAGTGTTGGGCCATTGCTGGCAGTACTGGCTGCCAGCAATGGCCCAATGCTGGCCCAACGAGACTGTTTTTTGCTGCGTTCCGATGCACAAACGCCACTAGAGAGCGTCAATGCAGACGCTATCGAATTTCGAAATGTATTTTATTCCGTATCACTGCTTCCAAAAAATTAAATTGAAAAAAATATTTCTTCCTTCGATATCTAATTAGATCAGCTCCATTAGCATTCAGTTGGGAAAATAAGATCTCAATAAAGCCATTGGGAGTATAAAATAAAATTTTGACTTTGGCTTTTCTATATTTCACAAAAAAATGGCTTATTTCTTTTATTATTATTAACTTGAGTTCCAATGTTCGATATCTTCTTGCTATAAGGGAAAATCTCGGACTACCATTTGCGTAAAAATGGGTTAAAATTACGAAGGAAAAGAAAATTATGCCAACTGGGCTTCAAAAACCATTCCAACGTTAAAGCGCAAATTAATTTGTACAAACGTGCCGGACTCAGTAGGGATCCAGTAACTCTGGTTTCATTGAAAGGGCTTGCTCGCACATTCTTCAAGTGCCAAAGGGTGTGTGTCAATGCGGAGCAAATAAAATACAGCCCAATAGGTTTCACACCCGTGTCGTGATCAGAGGGCGTGCATATGGGTATTGTGGCATGCATAAAAGATTTTCGAACAAGGTGTCTGGAGTGCCGCGCGGAAAGGAAATGACCAAGAATGGATAGACCACAAATAGGTTTGTAAATAGCTATAAATTTTCCTTTTATACAATTTAATAAATTGATTATCCATAAAGAATGATTACCGCTATTATGTTATCATCGATGAATATTGATTGTTCTAGTCAGCAACAGTCGAGCACATCTGATTACGGCAATCATATCTAACACTGTAGGAATTTCAGAAGATATTATTAATAACAAAAACTATCCAATTGTGTAGAAACGTAAACTCAGAATGTAATTTGAAGTCGGCTTAATTATAATTTGTGGATTGATGCTATAAACAAATAAATAAATAAATAAATAAATTTATCTCAAAAAACGTTTGTTCTATATACATGTATGCATGCATACATACATACAGTATATATATATATACTATATATACACATAATATGTATATATACCCAGTCGAGTTACATTATTGTGACCACCTCCTACTTTTGACGTCAACAGCGCGTAGCCAATGAAAGAAGGCACTTGTCGTGAGCTGGCTTGGAGGGTATATCAAGTGTTCTTGAAAACATGACTCGTCGCTGAGCCGCAGATGGCTTAGTGGTTAGCAGTTCAGACTATCGATGCAAGGTCCTCAGGTTCGAAGCTGGATTGATCTTTCAGAGATGGTGTGATTTACTAACAATCGCTGAATATCCGCCGTGCATCGAACGAGCACGTTAAGTGACGGCCCCCAGGCTGGATCCACTGGTTAAATGGGTATCCTTTCCTATGCCCCTCCCTGAAATTCACTCACCCCTGTATGTGCAATATCGTACTTGTACGGTGGCGCCATCTACTGTACTCTAATCTCACTACAAACTGTTCTGTCAAAGTCACTAGACTTGCTCTCATTCCTTCCGTTTCTGTGTCCTGCCCAAAAGGCGATCTCGCTGTAGGCGGCTGGGACCTAAACTCTACTCACTGTGGACGGAAGTCCTACAAGAAAATGACAAATATGACTCGTCGCTGTCATGGATAAACCAGCGAATCCTGCTGCGTATGGGGCTTCGATGCAGACGGATGGTCACAGCACCTATGCTAACGAAGGTACATTGGCAGAAAAGGCTTACATTTGCACGGCAGTATCGAAATTGCACCTCCGCTGATTGGCAAAGGATCGCATTCTCCGATGAGTTACGTTTTCTGCTTCATCGAACGGATGGACGTTGGCGTATAAGGCGAGAAACATCGGAGAACAAACACTCTTCAGCCATTGCTGGAAGAACACAAGCTGGTGGGGGCAGCGTTATGGTCTGGTAAATGTTTTCGTAGCATTTCCTGGGTCCACTCATACCTGTGGAAGTCAATATGAATCGAATTCATTATGAATCCATCCTTGCATACAACGTACACCCATACATGCTGATTGTCGTCCCCGTGGTGGATGCGATCTTCCAGCACGACAATGCGACGTGTCACACAGCTAGAAATCTCCGAGAGTGGTTGAAAGAGCACGATTGAAGACTTCAAAGTAATTCTTTGGCCCCTAATTCCCCAGACTCAAACCCAATTGAGCATCTGTGGTGTTCGCTCTATGGATCCTCCACCACGCACCCTACAGCAGCTGTCAGATGCACTGCAGTCAGCATGGCTCCACATACCTGTGAACACCTTCCAGCACCTTATTGAGTCACTCCCAGCCCGTCTAGCTGCTGCCCGTGCTGCACACGGCGGTTACTCTGGATATTAGCTGGTGGTCACAATAATGTGACTCGACCTTGTATATATATTGTGAAAGTGATTTGACACTGTAAGTAAATATAAAAACAATATTGTGTTTACATCAGTAGCGGGCACGTCCTCCATTTGCAGAGATTACAGCTGCCGCCCGTCGAAGTAACCTGCCCACAAATCCATGAATTACGGATAGTGGGATGTTACTCCATTTCGCCTTGAGTACATTGGTCAACTCTGTTAGTGAAGAAGGTTGTGTTGGTCTAGACCTCGCCCGTCGTTCAAGTTCATCCCATAAGTGTTCACTGGGATTGAGGTCCGGGCTCTAAGCAGGGCAGTCCATCCGCGAGATCTGATTTTTCTCATACCACTCCATTGTAGCCCTGGAAACATGACAAGTGGCATTGTCGTCCTGAAAAAAAACAATCGTCATGTCCGTAGAACTGCCACAACGTTGGAAACATTGAGTTACCCAGGATATCTCTGTAGAGTTCAGAGTTCATGTTGCCATGAATAACAACCAGTGGACCCAGCTGAAACAGCCCGATATCATAACTCCACCGCCTGCGTGCTTAGTAATCAGCACTGTCTACTCCGGAAGCAGAGGTTCTCCAGGTAACCGCCAAACTCAGACATGTCCATCCGATCAGTGTGAAGCGGGATTCGTCGCTCCACAACACCTGCCGTCATTGCTCCAATTTCCAATCATTGTGCTGTTTACACCATCGTAGCCACGTGGCAGTTTTGGACTTTGCGTGCGCGCGCGTGTGTGTGTGTGTGTGTATGTATGTATACAGGAGTTGGACTCAATAATGTGAACACCAACCTCAGAGACGTGACTTTTAATGCAGTTCCGTACGTCGCAATACGCAAAGGTATCCACCACATTTTAGCTGCTATAGCTTTGTTTATAACCTCAAGGTCCTGTTTAACTGCATTTAAAATGTCTTGTTGAAAAATGTGTTTCTGGTTGACGACGAAATGAGCGACCTACCGGATTTCGAAAGAGGGATAATTGTTGGTGGTCGGCTAGTTGGTGCCTACGTGACAACAGTCGTCAGGGTAGTGGGGGTATCGAGAGCTACTGTGTCTAGCGTCATGACAGCATACAGTGTTCGTGGCAAAACCTCGTTTGCGAAACACAAGTGCGGTCCCAAAACGATCCTGATTGATACAGACAGGAGAGCATTAATGAGGATTGTTACCCGTAATAAGAAGACCACGGCGCCGAAAATTGGTGCGGAGTTCGTTATGAATCTTCAGTATCAACGAAAACAGTGCGCAGGCAACTGCATGAACAAGATATTCATGGCACAACTGCTATTGCAAAACCTCTGATGACCTGGGTGAATGCACAACGACGACGGCAGTGGTGCCAGCAGCATACAAAGTAGACTACTGATGCAAGGAAGCGTGGAATGTGATTGGATGAAATCACATTCACACTATCTCCCTCCTCCCCGCCCGCAGGACGTGTTTACGTGTGGAGAGCAACGTCAGAAGCGTACAACCCAGACTGTTTGCTCCCAACAGTGCAGCATTGTTGTGGTTCTGTGGTTTTCTGTCGTGTAACGTACCAGGAGATGTGACGTACCTGCCAGAAGGACGCACACGACATAAAGGCAGATAGGAATCAGAATAAAACGTCCGCGTAGCTCAATTGGTAGAGTGACTTGTTCCGGAATGAGGGGATCCGGGTTCGAATCCTGGCGTGGACAGAAATGACGGAGAAATTTACTTCGTTATAGCCGGTTCCCTGATCACCTTAAAAGGACGGGCGTCTGGTAGGGCGTATGAAACCAATTTGGCCGACCAACTCCATCCAATTGCTCAGGCATTGTTTCGTGCAGGGGATGCCATTTATCAAGATGATAACGCCCCAATTCACAGAGCTGGGAATATCTAACCGTGGTTTGAGAAACATGAAGACGAACTTTCACACCTTCTTTGGCCTCCTTGATCACCAGACTTAAACACCATCGAGCCCCTATGGTCTGTGTTGGAAAACAGAGTAAGATCCCATTTTCCTCCTCCTTCACCTCTAAAGGACCTGGAGCAGTTTCTGCATGAAGAATGGTGTAACATCCCACTAATCACCATCCAGGATTTGTATGCGTCCATTCCAAGGAGGATTCAGGCGGTTTTGAATAAAGGTGGTTTTTCCCGCTATTATTAGAGAAAGGGAACATTTAGATGGCTAGACTTTTATCTCGAAAAAGTAACACGCACGCACATGTGTGTGTGTGTGTGTGTGTGTGTGTGTGTGGAAAAAGGGAAAATGGCACTTAAAAGATGGATAAATTACCTTTATCTCTAAACCAGTCCAACACTATAAGTGAAAGAGCCGCGGATGGCTTAGTGGTTAGCGAGTCAGACTATCGATGCAAGGTCCTCATCCTCAGGTTCGAGCCTGGGCTGATCTTTCAGAGATCGTGTGATTTACTGACAATCGCTGAATATCCGCCGTGCATCGGACGAGCACGTTAAGTGACGGTCCCCAGGCTGGACCCACTGGTTAAATGGGTATCTTTTCCTATGCCCCCCCCTTGAAATTCTCTCACCCCTCTGTGTGCAACATCGTACTTGTATGGTGGCGCCATCTACTGTACTCTAATCTCACTACAAACTGTTTTAGTCGCTAGACTTGCTCTCATTTCTTCCGTTTCTGTGTCCTGCCCAAAAAGCGATCTCGCTGTAGGTGGCTGGGACCTAAACCTTACTGACTGTGGACGGAAGTCCTACAAGAAAAATTACAAATACACTATAAGTGAAAGAATATTTAATTGAAAGAACCCTTTCGCTGAGAGTACTACTGTTTTGTTGAGCGTCAGGACTTTAAAACAATTTTCGATGAATGGCTTCTTGTACATTTTTCAGAGTTTAGTAATTTTTTTTTCTGATTTAATCATCGAAGATCAATTTGTATGCAGAAAAATTAAATAGAAAAAAAGTGATCTCATTACTTATTTTTTGCAAAATATGGCAGTTATCTGAGTAAACCGAGTTTTCTGTTTTCATACGCAAAAAGTTTTGGCAGCTGTAATTGGCCATGATTTTTTATTGTTAAGGAGACAAGAGTGCCTTGATTAATGAAAGATGAACAAACAGATCATTGGTTTTTGTAGTCAGAAGTGAGCTCTTCAAATCATCCCGATGGCCGACCGGTCTGAGGCGCCGGCCTATAACCATTAGTCCGAGATAGGTCAGGATTCGATTCCTGAGTGCCACATTTGTCTGATAGTGCCAGCTCTACACTTCTCTGGAACAAGCTGTCCGAATTAAGGAGGCTGGTTCGAGGGAGTGTGCTCACGGTGGTCGTTAAATCCCCCTACCCCCCAAAAAAACAAAAAAACCTCCCTGTTTTACTTACAAGGGAAGCCTTTCAACTGTCACTCTCCAAAATTTAAGAAACGTGGCCAGGGGATAGTATTGAGAGCAAAAACCAATGGGTGAATTTCCGTTTTGGTCCCAAATGAACTGACAAAAGTGAACGTGTGGCCTGAAAATGAACTTAGAGCGCAAGTGGAGAATATCATCGAACATATCAATGAATAATCAATGGCAGTCAGAAAAATTCAACAACATGTTGTTACATCCGTGGATAAAAATTGGATAATGTGAAAGTGATGACACTTCTTTTGATAATGTTCAACGTATTTGTTTTTCAGATATCAATGACAATTTTCAGTACTGTGATAACTTTGGGATCTTGCGTTGTTCTCGTTGTCCCAAATTACTTTTTTCGGTCATGTGTTCAATGCCACAAATGTTTATTTACACCTGTAATAAAGGTTTTTGTTGCTTTTTGCATGACATGAGCTTACTTTGAATCATGGGGACATAGCTGATATTCGGGGTTACATATCACGCACCACAACACATATTAGACGGTTTTTCCCACTTGTGCTCTAAGGCCATTTTCGGACCACTCGTTCACCTTTGTCACTTTATTTGGGCCAAAACGGAAAAACACCCATTAGTTTTTGCCCTTAGTTCTATCTCCTGGCCACTTTCTTCAATTTTGGAGAATGGCAGTTGTTAGTAAGCAGCACCACTTTTCGAAAAACGACTAAATTAAACTGGAATTGTTGGATACACTGTATTTCTGACCCCGTATCACAGACACATTTCTTATATCTGATAGTAAAACGTAGGCCTACATTCAACTTTTAAATTTTCGTGATGATTCACATCTCAGCTGTGGATTTTCACTAATTTTCTTGGAGAAAGGACGGCGCATTTTTTTTTTTTTTTTTTTTCGCAGGAAAGTACATTATTGGATGGGTAATGAAAACCCCATCCAATAATGTACTTTCCTGCAAAAAAAAAAAAAAAAAAACTGTGTACAAAAGTTATCCTGTGCCAAGGCGATGTACTTTTCTCCCTTACGAAGAGTTTCTCGACTTTCCGAAAAGCATGAACACAGTAACCGGATTGGTAGTTGCTGATTTGGATGGTCGAGACAATATAGGTGATCGGAAAGAGAACTTTAGAGAATCGATTACTAATTCAATGAAATCACATTTTTACACAGAAGCGATGTTTTATTCAATCCTCAAGACAGGTTTTTAAAAATCGTAGTTTCATCCTTTCTTCTCAAAATTGTTGGCCATTCAGCTCCAAATACGTGATAACATATCCAACAACATGCCCTCAGTAGAAGCTCTATTTTCATCAGCCGAGCAAAGTTTTAATATGACAAAAAGCATGTGCTTTGCCATGGATGACCTAACGGGACATGCGTATATCGTCCTCATCCAAGCTTAGGAAGAATATGAAGGTTTCTACCTGTTTTTGTGTGTGTGTTCCGCTCCAATGACAAACCTTCTATGTTTGGTTTGTTAAATTATCTTTAAATTGTATGAACCCTCTTTTCAACTGTGATGTTTATATTAACAATCACGGATTAATGTTCGTGTGGAGTTTTGGAATAAATTTCGTGTATTAAACATCGCTTCAAATGTTAATTGATTCGTTAAACATCGCTTCAAACTATATCAACCTTTTTTTCACTGTGATGCTTTTTTTTTTTTTTTTGATTGGAGGTTTAACGACTACCGTGAGCAACTCATTGGGCTATAAGCAGTCGCCCTTCCCTAATTTAGGGTCACTGGCTTCAGGAAAGGGAGAGAACCAGCGCTGTAAGACAAACACAACATCCATGCCTCACCGGAATTTGAACCCGGACCCTTCTCGGACGAATGGTCATAAGCCAGCGCTTAGACCACTGCGCCACCGGGTCAGCCTGTGACGCTTGCATAAACAATCAATATTTATCAGTTATCAACGTTTTTGAGAAGTTTTTTGCATTAATTTTGGGCATTAAACTTTGCTTGAAATGATAACGTGTTTTCGGTATTCGTTTGTAGTAGCATATAATGATATCGATTTTTAATGCATCATTATTAATACGTATTAATACATTTTATAGTTGGGAGCGTCATCTTAGATATTCCACAATAAAGTAAATTTCCATAATAAAGTAAAGCTTTATGTATTTCGAAGTACAAAATTCCAAAACGACAAGTTTTGAAAAGAAAAGCGGAATTTCATCCTTTCCTCAGTACAGTTTTCGAAGGTCTACTATTCAGACATGACTTTTCAAGAAAGGCGTTTTATCAAGTAAATGCGAGCATTCAAAATTTTATGAAAGTACGGCTTTTCCTTCATTTCGACATTCCTTTCTAGAAAGTTTACCGATCTGTGATGGAATTTGAAATCCAGCTAGGGATGGGACTTTTCTTACTAGTGCACCAAGAAATGTTGCCTAAATAAATAGAAATCATATTCGTAAGTTCTTAGTATTATCCTCACTCCTTTCTCAGAGACAGTAGTGATTTTTTCCCTGTTGACAGCAGTCAGAAACATTTCAGTAATAAAACTCCTGGCTGATCAAAATTATTGTTTCCCTCTCAATAGAAGATTTGAGTAACAATTACTGTAACCAGTCGTTCAAAAGAACCTATCGCAGTGTAATAAGTCCTGTCATGCCCTCAGCAAGTGCAAGGAAATGACGCTCTTAGCATGATAGGTAAAACTGAAAATGACCTTGACGGAACAATTCTATTTCGAGTGCAAAATGCTTGCGTGTAAAAATTACCGAACATATTAAGAGAATGCAGTTTTTGAAAGGGAAGAGCATATAAATACCATCATTAATTGTCTCCAAGAGGACAACTTCTCGGAAAACATGAAAGGAGCTTATTTCAAGTTAACATGAATGAAATACGGAATTACACCGTATAATACAAATTTTGAAGATGACAATCCGTTTTTTGGTGTAAGTATGATAAGGATGGTAAGTCAGATAATATCCGAAAACTTGGAAATTTTCGTCGTCCTGGAGCAGGAATCAAACCCACGTCTCCCAGATAGCGCCTTGGTATCTCCAAAATGAACACGTCTCCCAGATAGCGCCCTACTATCTCCATACATGAGATACATGCCCGGACGCTATCTGGGAGACGCGGGTTGTCATCTTCAAAATTTGTATCAAGTTAACAGTTTATACGGCATTTATATGTCAAAACTAAAATTAAAATAAACTTTCTATACCTTCCATGTATTTAATCTCATTAATCCTTCATCGACACCGTGATGATTAATGCAATGATTTTCTGGAAAAATGAGAGAGATCGACTTCTGTGGTAAGTAACGGAACGATTTTCTGAAACAGCAAGAGCTACGCATTTTCAAACTGAAATCATAGGAATCCACCTGATTTCAACATGAAATCATAGGAATCTACCTGATTTCAACATGAAATCATAGGAATCCACCTGATTTCAACATGAAATCATAGGAATCCACCTGATTTCAACATGAAATCATAGAAATTCTACAATTCCAAGAGTTTCTAAGGCCCGTCATACTTAATGAAATCAAAGGAATCTACCTGACATCAACATGAAAGCACAGGAATTCTACAACGCCGTGAGTTTTTAAAGCACATGAGACTAAATAAAATAAAAAAATCTACCTGACTTCAACATGAAATCATGGGAATTCTGCAACCCCGGGAGTTTTTGTTTCTTTATCAATGAAATGAAACGCTTTAAATTAAAAAACAATATGCAGTTTTCTCATTTACAATACACCAACAACAAAACGAAACTCCTCTACCCCGCAAAATTCAAGATTTTTACGAACAATAATAACAAATAAAAAAAAGATAAAAGAAAAATGTTTTTCTCTATGCAAAATTGAACTTCTTGAAAATTGGCTAAAAGTTAATTTTTCAGTAATCCTGACATGAAACATGTAAGAGAAAGATAACTGCTACTAATTTCGAAAGGAGCGCAAAACCTTAAATTTCCGTGAAGTTTATCACAAAGCACTAGAAATTTGGTACTAAGCAATTTTTTAGCATCTTAACCTGAACTATTAAGTGACAATAGCACATCATAAAAAAGAACTGCATATTCAAATATTTTAAAGCCGAAAGACGACCTTCAAAAGAAATATCTGTCTGTCCCTCGAATTCTTCACTAAAGTTCTTAAAAAAGCGATAATTTCAATAAACACTGTAGAAAAATATTTCTTACTTTTTGTTAAATGTTTAGTTATTTATTACATAAGTTGTTGCCAAATAGGCTTGGCGGTAAATGTTTTTATTTATTGTTATTACTGCTTTGAAGACGAAAGGAGGGCTTACGAAGTATTAGGTAAGATGGCAGTGTTCTTTTGTTATTACGTTGAAGTATATTTTATTTTGACTCTGAAGTGTATATCCGTATTTTCACTCTCTGTTCTTAAACTGCAATATTTGCATAAAAGATTTAGATGTGAAGTATAGTATATTTCAAATGCTTTGTAATTAATGTGCGTTGTTAAAATTCATTTCTCTCGTTTCCTTTCAGTGGTGATCATTTTGTACCACAAGAAGTAGCAGAATGATGCTGGTCGCCTCACATAAATGAAAGGTAAATTTTGGCCAATTTTTCGAAGAAATTTTTTCAATAGAATTTCATAGTCTTGATTCAAATTTCAGTCTCTCTCTCTCTCTCTCTCTCTCTCCTACTCCTACAGAACCTGCGGTACAGGAGTATCGTGTTTCCCAGTGCATATAATTTTCAGCTATGTTCGATGTAGAAGCAAATCGGTTTGCTGTTTTTGGGTGCTTCGCTAGCCGAGAGATATGAGGTTCTGGCTTCTGAGCAATCGTCCTATATGAGCTCAGGCAAGTCTTGGAAGATTCTTGGGTGAGTCGTTTGGGTGAAGGTTTCTTCCCCCTCTTTGAAAAGAGTGGCCCTAAATTAGGGACGGACGACTATGTTGGTTGACAGCGGTAGGTTGGAGGAATGGTTCGGTTGATTAAATTGAATTATTTTTGATTTCCACCTTAAGCTGGACGTCAAGTAATTTTGTTTCCTATACTTCCAATGGAAAAACTTCTGTACACATTTTTCTTCACAATTAATGCGTTTCCAAGGATGAAAATTTGAATATCGATTAAAATAGCTTCATTTCATAACTTGGAATACTTAATATTTTCTAAAACACAGCCATAATTATGCAATCCAACATTTGTTTGTCTACTGACGTCATCAAAGTACAGGTCGCGCCATCTTTTTTCTGGTTTCAACACCACCAAAGGAAAAGTTATTGATTTTTAATATAATTATAGTTATGTTTTTAGAAAATATTAAGTATTCCAAGTTATAATAGGAAGTTAATTTAATCGATGTTCAAATTTTCATGCTTGGGAACAGACTAATTGCGAGGGAAATGTGTACAAAAGTTTTTCCATTGGAAGTATAGGAAGCAAAATTGTTTGACGTCCACCTTAAGTGACTTATCACATAAACATTTTAAAACACAACAATTTATTGCATAAAAAATAACATGTAGACACGATGAGCTTTTCGCTATACACCTCATGACAATCTCTCTCTACGGAGGCGAATCTGGAAGTGACGTTCTTACGTCATACACAGAGTCTCTGCAGTGCGATGTGCACATGGCGCCATCTGTTAATCAAAATAGTGTGTAAAAGATTGAGAATTACAGAAATGTACAACATGCTTCTGAGCAATCGTCCTAAATGAGCTCGGGCAAGAGTCCCGGAAGATTCTTGGGTGAGGCCTTTGGGTGATGGTTTCGTTCCCCTTTTTGAAAACAGTGGCCCTAAATTAGGGAACGGCGACTATTTCTAGACCGTAGAGTTGCGGAAATATACCCCATCAACTATTTTATAATTTATAATAAGTTCCTAATATAAAATCTGCCTCGTATTCCGCGATTTCTGATGAAACTGGTGAACTAAGTTCAGACGCAGAATGGAATCCGAATTTGAGAAATACTCTCCAGTAATCACAACAGTCTACAGATTCAGCTTCATTCTGATAGTGTATGCAGAATGTACTTTGATTCGTCTGTCTTCCTTGAATTCACTTTATATAAGTTCAGAATTTTAAGTGTAAAAACACTATTGCAGTGCAACCTCGATTATTCTAGGGAATAGCCTTAAAAAACGTATAAATGTAAGAAACGCGTAAAAGAAATTTCAAGATGTTAAATACCATTGAAAAATTTTGAATGCCTCCAAAAAAAAAAAAAAACAGCATTTTATATTACGCTAATTTATAATGCAATAAACCGAGTGATCATTGAATTGTGACCACCCCTATATCAAAAGTGGATGCTGCCCGTTGACCACGTGATTTCCGAGAGGGAGTGAATAGTCGACCAAAGTAGCATATAAAAGGTATGAGTGGAGTAGTAAAATTCAGAGCGTGATGGGTAAACGGAAGGATTTATCAGACTTTGAGAAAGGACAGATTGTGGGAGCTCGGAGAGCGGGTGCCTGGATTTCCCAAACGGCTGAACTGGTGGGTTGTTCACGAGCCACCGTAGTTAAAGTGTATCAGGACTGGCGTGAAAATGGTCAAACAACAACCCGGAGTCAAAACTGCACAGGACACCAAAAGGTTGATGTGAGAGGTGAGCGCCGAGTACGACGACTCGTACAGGGCAACAGACGCAGCACGGTTCAACAGTTGACTACCCAATACAACAGAGGTCAACTCGGAACAGTTTCTGCCACGACCATGCGTCTCACCCTCGCATGTATGGGTTATAACAACAGACGACCCCGACGACATCCTTTCCTAATCACGGTTCATCGAAACAAAATACTTGCATGGTGCAAAGATCATGCAAGTTGTACGTCAGATGACTGGAAAAAGTGTGCTGCTCTGACGAGTAGCAATTTTTACTCCACTCCATGGATGATCGTGTAGGTATTTAATGCTTATGAGATCAAACAACGAGTTTATATATTGGAAAAAAATAAAGTACTCTCAAACTGAAAAAAAAAAGTACTCTCAAACTGAAAAAAAAATAAAGTACTCTCAAACTGAAAAAAATAAAGTACTCTCAAACCGAAAAAAAGTACTCTCAAACTGAAAAAAAATAAAGTACTCTCAAACTGAAAAAAATAAAGTACTCTCAAACTGAAAAAAAATAAAGTACTCTCAAACTGAAAAAAAAATAAAGTACTCTCAAACTGAAAAAAAAATAAAGTACTCTCAAACGTTGGGCCACGTTTTGCCTTTAATCATGGATCTGTGGCATTTTTTCCATGGATGATCGTGTAGGTAAATACCTACACGAGGGCGGATCCAGTACCTCACGTTGTTTGGCGCAAACAACGTGAGGTACTAGATCCGCCCTGCGTGGTTTCCACAGTGCAAGATGGTGGAGGCGATTGTGTGGTGTGGGGCATGTTAACCTGCAGCAACTTGGACCCAACATGCGGAAAAACGTATCACTGGTGTGAACTATTGTGAACTGCTTGCTGACTCTGTACACCCCAGCAATGTTGCACTTTTTTCGGAACAGCGACGGTATCCCCCAATGCGCCGAGCCACATATCCAATATTGTGGAGCAATGGTTTGAGAAACACAGTTCAGACTTCCAATATATCTACTGACCTTCGAACTCCGCCGACATCAATCCCATAGAGCACTTCTGGGACAGTATGGAACGGCATATCATGCGACTGGATACACCGTTCACCTCCATACCTGCATTGAAGGCCGCATTACACACAGCTTGATTGGCCATACCTACCAACTGCTTCTGGCATCTTATTGAATCGATGCTACGTCCGATAGCTGCTGTACTGAGGACGAAAGGAGGACCTACGAAGTATTAGGTATACACCAATCACCTCCATACCTGCAATGAAGGCAGCATTACACACAGCTTGATTGGCCATACCTACCAACTGCTTCTGGCATCTTATTGAATCGATGCTACGTCCGATAGCTGCTGTACTGAGGACGAAAGGAGGACCTACGAAGTATTAGGTATACACCAATCACCTTCATACCTGCAATGAAGGCAGCATTACACGCAGCTTGATTGGCCATACCTACCAACTGCTTCTGGCATCTTATTGAATCGATGCTACGTCCGATAGCTGCTGTACTGAGGACGAAAGGAGGACTACGAAGTATTAGGTATACACCAATCACCTCCATACCTGCAATGAAGGCAGCATTACACACAGCTTGATTGGCCATACCTACCAACTGCTTCTGGCATCTTATTGAATCGATGCTACGTCCGATAGCTGCTGTACTGAGGACGAAAGGAGGACTACGAAGTATTAGGTATACACCAATCACCTCCATACCTGCAATGAAGGCAGCATTACACACAGCTTGATTGGCCATACCTACCAACTGCTTCTGGCATCTTATTGAATCGATGCTACGTCCGATAGCTGCTGTACTGAGGACGAAAGGAGGACTACGAAGTATTAGGTATACACCAATCACCTCCATACCTGCAATGAAGGCAGCATTACACACAGCTTGATTGGCCATACCTACCAACTGCTTCTGGCATCTTATTGAATCGATGCTACGTCCGATAGCTGCTGTACTGAGGACGAAAGGAGGACCTACGAAGTATTAGGTATACACCAATCGCCTCCATACCTGCAAATGAAGGCAGCATTACACACAGCTTGATTGGCCATACCTACCAACTGCTTCTGGCATCTTATTGAATCGATGCTACGTCCGATAGCTGCTGTACTGAGGACGAAAGGAGGACTACGAAGTATTAGGTATACACCAATCACCTCCATACCTGCAATGAAGGCAGCATTACACACAGCTTGATTGGCCATACCTACCAACTGCTTCTGGCATCTTATTGAATCGATGCTACGTCCGATAGCTGCTGTACTGAGGACGAAAGGAGGACTACGAAGTATTAGGTATACACCAATCACCTCTATACCTGCAATGAAGGCAGCATTACACACAGCTTGATTGGCCATACCTACCAACTGCTTCTGGCATCTTATTGAATCGATGCTACGTCCGATAGCTGCTGTACTGAGGACGAAAGGAGGACTACAAAGTATTAGGTATACACCAATCACCTCCATACCTGCAATGAAGGCAGCATTACACACAGCTTGATTGGCCATACCTACCAACTGCTTCTGGCATCTTATTGAATCGATGCTACGTCCGATAGCTGCTGTACTGAGGAGGAAAGGAGGACTACGAAGTATTAGGTATACACCAATCACCTCCATACCTGCAATGAAGGCAGCATTACACACAGCTTGATTGGCCATACCTACCAACTGCTTCTGGCATCTTATTGAATCGATGCTACGTCCGATAGCTGCTGTACTGAGGACGAAAGGAGGACTACAAAGTATTAGGTATACACCAATCACCTCCATACCTGCAATGAAGGCCGCATTACACACAGCTTGATTGGCCATACCTCCCAACTGCTTCCGGCATCTTATTGAATCGATGCCACATCGGACAGGTGCTGTATTGAGGGCAAAAGGAGGGCCTACGAAGCATTAGGTAAGAGGTCATCTATATATTAATTCCATAAGTTTTTTTTACTGTGAGTCCTATTTTGAGAGAACAGCTGAACGTAAAGACATGGTTGGGGTATCAAAATAAAGGTCTTATCATGTAGATGTGCCAGTCGAAGAGAAAAAATGAGATTGGGACAACGGTTCGGGCGTTGTGGGGAGGCAAAGTTCCCATGTAAGGTCGAAGGGAGAAGCGTGTGGTCCTTATCTACATCAGGCGCTCAGTTCAGTGTCAGACTTGGTGTGTGCATGGTGTTCTATGATCAGTTTTAAAGTAAATAAATACTTTATTGCATACTTACCCTTAACAGAATGTCTCTCCGCAGAAAAATAAAATAAAATGTAAGAGCGTTACTGGAAGGCGTGAGCGATCAATGGGTCGCAACTATATGTCTCAGACAAGAGAAGAGTATTCGCAACGCGAATCTCATTCCAACAACATTTACAAACACAGTTGTGACTGAAGATGAGGGGGAAAGAGTGCGCTATCTAGTTGAATTTTTGCACACGATAGAGATGAGTGGACTTTCGCATTACATTTTACGACTGAAAAAGGGTGCAGTCGTGATGCTCATCACGAACCTGGCCGCCACGGTGGCGCAGTGGTCTAAGCGCTGGCTTATGATGATTCGTTTGTTAAGTGTCCGGGTTCGAATCTCAGTGAGGCATGGATGTTGTGTTTGTCTTACGGCACTGACTCTATCCCTTCCCTGGAACTAGTGACTTTAAATTAGGGACGGGCGACTGCTTATAGCCCATTGAGTTGCTCATGGTGGTCGTTAAACCTTCAGTCAAAAAAAAAATCACGAACCTATTGTCTTTACTGAAGTAGTTGATTAAATTTGTCAGTCAAATAAAGTTAATTAAAATTTGATGTTTCACATGAGTTTATTCAAAAATAAAAAAATAAATAAAAACTAACCGTTGATTCCGACGGGTTTCGTCTAGTAATCAGTATACATGCATGCGTACTGTTTGCTGCTTTAAGCCTACTTCTATTTTGACCTATGTATTATTTTTTATTCTAATTTCATTATAAAACCCAGGTTGAGAAATTCTGCACGATTTCATATTTCCAAAACATGAAAAAAAAAACGAAAAAAAAAAACGTGCCACTGAAATACAGGTAGTAAATCCGAATACGATTTTCTTTTATAATCAATACGCCTACTACACATCCTTTACTTTATAAGCATCGCTCTTTTCAAAGCAGGCTGTCCGCTAGTTCATATAGCGTTATGCCAAGTAAAGTATTCACTGACGTTTGCTTGTTTCAAATTCCATAAATTCAGAGAGAAAAGAGAACTATGAACGTTATTTAGTACATTTTTAGTTCCATGGTCAATTTCATAGGTGCATAAAAAATAAAATAACAAAAGAACGCTGTCTCGATTCACACAAATTTACAACATGCCGGATTACGTATACAAGAGTACAAGAATCGTGTATTTTTGATAATTTGAAATTAAAAATTTAACGTATAATCGCAAAAACCGTTTAAATAAATTACGCATAATCAATTAATCAATGCACATGGCATAGAACCGTCCTTGCACGATTTAAACTTGCGATTAAAATATCACTAACACTTAATGATTAAAATAGAAGATAATGAAAGTTTTAAGACCTTTCGGATACATAATGGTCCCATTTTCTGAAATAGGGGCTCCGAATAGAAGAAGTTAGATTTATATACAACTCGTCGAAGGAAATGACGTATAACGTGTTAATGCACATGCTCACCAACTCCCCAGGCGTACCCTCTCCCCCGGTTCGACCCAGGATTGGTTGAGAATATGGTTGAACAATAATTTAATAAAGTTATTGAGGAAACATTAAATTAGTCAAAATTAAGTAGTAATTTCCAAGGATGAGGAATGCTCATTGGGCTATCCTCATTACAGCATGTATGCGCGAATTCACGTATATCAATGCTTTCTGTTAATAACATTCGTGATTTTAATGGAGGGTTAGCTAAAATAGTAGCCTCGTCCCAAATAGTTAAGGGTGTACTCTCATTAACTAGACGAGACAGAATAGTAGTCATGGCGCCCGATTTTATATTGTATTTGTGCTCCGCCATCCTAGTTTTTAGTGAACAAGCAGTTGATACTATATAACATTGGAGCATATATATACATAACACTCTTTGGACGTATAATCGAACTGAAAAAGCTATAGAAACTACGATAAAATATCGGGACTGAGCAGAATTCCATATAAAAATGAAAAAAAAATATAACAAAGTTTGCATTGCGCATTGATTTTTGCTTATGTCTGCCTTTCAAAACAGCGTCTGCTTTCAACATTCAGAATTTCAGTTTTTTAACAGCGTTGCGTTAAAAAAAGAAAGAAATACAAAAAGCAAACATATTTGAAGGAAATAAGTAGAATTATTTTACAAATCCGAACACAATTTAATTTATGAATGCAAGTCCTGATCTTTTTTGGTTTGGTACACAGGGGTTAACAACACGTTTCATGAAATGTATAATATGCCTAAAGTGAAAAAAGAAAAAAGATACCAAAAAGTAGGGGGAAAATTGAAAAAGTTAGGAAACAGTTTAAATTTTTATTATTCAAAAAATTATGTACTCATTTTTTTATTACTCTTTTCGTGCCAATTTACTACCATCATTTTTTTTTTCAATCGGTTAAGTTTCATTTTTTTCTGCGCACTTGATTCATATCCGAATGAATTTAAACACTTATAAACAGGAAATTGAAAGAGAAAGGCATGGAAATTTTACGGCACTAGGTACACAATAGATCATGAATTTGACAAAGGTTTTGCATTCATTTTAATCTTATTTTCCTGTTTTGTTCGTGGAGATGACAGGATTATAATTAGCACGTACATTAAAAACTGGTTACAGCCGTTTTCACTTCCGACGTGCTTATTATATTCTTCGTCACTTTTGAAGGGCAAAGTTCAAAGATTATTTTCTTAATCCTATTCCCTGTAATTTGCATAAATATTAAGAACGAAATCGATTAACTTTGCGACGAAAAATTAAATGAACTGAAGTCTAGCCAACAACTACTTTTAATTAATAACAAAGAACTGTACATCAACCACACATAAAATAGCAAAACTACACTCATAATTCGATTTGTTGGCGTAAAAGTTCTAATTCAAGTACGCTGCTCCTATGTGGGATGATGTAAGAAAATTAACTTCCTACTCCACCCTTAAATCTACAGTCATTTGGGAAATTTTGGAAATCATTACCAACAGCGAGGCTTGCAATGATAGCGTCTTTCTAGAGTTTTCACGAATTTGGAACCAGCTCTTCAAATAACATCTTTTTCCGTACAAGAAACCACATGCCACCAATGTGACGTCTCGTGTCTTTGAAATTACATTTGCATTCATCTGTTTATTGTCTCGTCAAGTCTCCGGGTTCAAATTGCTGAAGCGTCTCTGTTATACAAGTTGCAGTTTTCTATCTATCTTCCTTGAAAATCCCATCTGGTTGTTTTTACCGTTTATTTCTATTTTTAAGCCAGTAAATCGGATTACTAATATAGTTTACTAATTTAACTATTTTTAACCTTCTTGATATTTTGCTAGTCTCCAGCAGTATGTTCTTCATCCCCTCTCTTTCTCTCTCTCTCTCTGTTTTTCTCCCGCTGCCTCTTTTTTTCCCTCTTTTACTGACCCTTACTTCACACATTCCTTCTTTCTTTCTTTTTTTCTTTCTGCCACCCCTTCTCTGCCTCACTTCTCAAGCCATTCTGATCTACAACTTCCTCCCTTTCTGTCATTTTATATCTTCTCTCGATTTCTTACTTCCCCATGCTCTGGATGAGAAGGCGTTGAAACCCATGCAATAAGGATTATAAAAATTGCCATGTAGCATATACTGTATAAGTTATGCAAAAACGAGCTGTAAAAAAAAGAAAACAACGTTACAGCGTTACAGGTTCTCTATCTCTCTCTGTAGAGTGGGTATTTTTTTTTTTTTTTACTTCTAGAAGTCGAACCAGAGGCGATCTTTTTCTACAGCCACAACTAAACTTTCTCTGTGTCTATATTTACATACGTATGTAATACCGCTGCTAAGAGAGGTGAATGCATGTCTGCCATAAAGTGATGAAAGTCCGAAAACGAAAAAAAAAATACTAGAAAAATAACAGAATTTTTAAGAATTTTTTATTTTATTTAGTGCAGGACTTTTATGCTAGGTGACATGTGTGCATATTTTTATTTACCACGAAGAATTCAGGGAAATATTGTATGCGGAAACCATTTTTAAAAATTTCCATATTTCTTTCGTAATAAATTTTCCCAACAGGTGAAGTGACTGTATTGTTTTATTTACCAAGATATCTCTGTTCCTCACCTCTTCGGAAACCCAATCATCAGAGGCGCTACCTTCTGGCTCGTCATTCGAGCTGGTCTCGTGCGGTGGGATTGCCCTAAGTATTGGACCACCCCTCCCCCGCTCCTTCCTACAGCCAGTGCCCCAAAGGTAAGCACTTGCGATCATCCATGGCCTCAGAAACACACATACCGTTTTTTAGCACCTAATTTATCCTCTGGGTGGTATTAAGGTACAAGATAGCTGGAAAAAGTCCACAGTGTGATTTTTCTGCCTACGTGAGGTACCCCTTACCTTGCAACTTTCAAAGATTTTTTTAGCGTACAATGGAGCATTTCGCGTACTTTTGTCTTTCCTGCTGAAGTGCGTGTTTATTGCAATCATGAGGGAATAGTTTTTGATAATGGACTGCAGTACCGCGAAACTTTTTAAGCTCATTTCTGAGGATTAAAAATTAAATTTTACGATAGCTGTATAAACCCATTATACATTAAATATGAAATATAAAACGTCGAACAGGTATAGAAACTTATCGTCAAACAAACGACAAATAATAAAATAAAGGAAAGAAATTTATTCTACTGGAATTTTCCCACGACGCGCACCCTTGCTTCCAATAGGAAGAAAAAACGTGAGGGATCTAAGTTCAAATGAATACCTTTTGGTTGTTCCTAAGGTTATCAACCCTACGAAGTGTCATTTTCTTTTTTTTTTTTTTTAAGTTCAGTTCCTCACAATTTTTTTTTTCTGGGATTTGTTTGTTTTGAGGTTTGTACGGTCCATTTATCCAAATCAGTGAATCCAAAATAAAAGGAACTTTCGACTGCTAATCAATCAGAGCTGGAATTCTGCTGCTACGAATCAAAGAGTGGGAAAATCTCTTTCGTAAACACGGAAGCTCTTTCACCTGAGTTTACAAAGGAGAAAGCGAGTTCTAGAGTATTAGCATCGACGGAAATACAGAGGTGGAGGAAATTAAAAAAAAAATGCAAAAGCCATAGTGAACCGCGTCGGCGTCGTCAACAAGGAATCCTTGATTTGTTTCATGCGCCAGGAAGGACTTTGTCTGGTTTTTACTAATCTGATTATTAAGAGAATTAGCTTATTTTAGAAATTAATCTTGTTATCAATGTTATTTGGTAGACGACAGGGATATTTAACTCACACGCCTTTGATTGTAATATTGATTTAACAAAATGCGGTTGTTATCTCTTTCTTTCTTTTTTTTTCTTTTTTTTTATCTTTAACGCATTTTAAACGATTTTATGCAATTCAGCAAACCTGTTTCTTGTAAGGGATTCGCATTATCAATGTGAGGATCCTAGAAATGTAGTTTAAGATGAAATGATAATTATTTTTGCTCCATTGAAATATACATAACAAAAGGAGCCCAGCAGACATCTACTTAGAATGAATATTCGAAGAGTAGCGAGCAGCAGCACCGGGCATTCAAATGCAAATGACTGATTTTCTCCTCCCTATCTACCTTTCTTTCTTTTTTCTTATTTTTATTTGGCATTAGTAATCAAAAATGTGAGAAACAACTGGTCACGCGCGCTGTTGTCGGAAAATGACCTCTATCTTATTTATTATGGCTATACCTGTTCCTAAATTTGTTGAATGAACAAACCAAAAAAAGAAAAAAAAAGACTACCAAATTTGCTTTAATCTTCTTGTCTTCCACTTTCCGCATTTCATTGGCATTTTAGTTTTCGTTTCTTTTTTCTTCTATTGCTTTTTTTCATTTCTTTTTCTTTATTACAACTCACGACTTCTGTCTTCTCAGTACTCCTCTTGTTTTTCAGTACTTTGTTCCTCTTCAATATTTCCATTTTTTTATCTTCGTTATATTCCTGGCGAAAATTCCCTATGTCTTATCACGATCTTTAACTTCTCTTTTACTCACATACGCTCTTTGTTTTCTTCTCCCTGCTATTTAAAATTGTTCCTCTCTCTCTCTCTGTCTGCCTGTTTAATCTGTTTTTCTTTGAAATTATTCATCTTTCTTCTTCCCCAATCTTTTACTTACTTTCTTCTCACCACATTTATTCTTCGTTCTCACTCTCTGTCTCCATCCCTCTTCCTATTCTCTCTACTTCTCCCGTTCCCTTATTTCAGTGATTTTTCTGTTTAACTTCTATCTCAGCTTGAGTCCAGTTTTATTTCTCCTCTGTAGCTCTCTCGTCTTATCATTCTGTCTTTCTTGCACTGTTTGTGTCACCAATCCATCTCTCTCTTTTCTGTTTTTTTCTGCCTTCATTTTTCTTTACTTGAACATTTTTTTTATTCAAGTAAAGAAAAAATCTTACTTGTAAAATAAAATCAAGAAAAGAAAAAGCTGCCTTTTCCCGTTATAATTTCACGTTTTCACCTCATTCTGTTGTCTCACATTTCTTCTCGTAAACCTTTCACTTGTTTCTCATTTTTTTCTTCTCTCTTTTCTATTTTGTTGTTGCTGTTTTTGTTTTTCGTTTCGGGAATTTAACGACCACCACGTGCAACTTTAAGGGTTATAAGTAGTCACCCATCCCAAATTTTGGGCAAGTTAGGAGAGATCCAGCGACGTAAGGCAAACACGCATGCCTCATCAGAGATCCGAACCCGGGCCCGATCGGGTTCGGGATCTCAGAAACAGCACTTAGACCACTGAGGTACCTGAGAGGCGTTTCCTGTTTTATGCTTCATTTTCATTCCACTTTTGTGTTTTTTCCTCCGTCGTTTTTGTAACCCTTTGGTTCTTCTTTTACCTTTTACCACTTTACCTCCTGCATTTCAGGTGCTTACTCATTTATTTTTCAATATTTTCCAGGATAATTATTTTTTTACAGTTTTTCTGCCGTTCCTGTCCATTTTCATATATTTTTTCTTGTTTGTCTTGGTTGGACACCTCTTAATGATTCATCCTTCTTCACATTTTTTCCTTGTTTTTCCCCCATGACCGCTTTTGCATAAATATTCTATTTATTCCCTCTCTCTCTCTCTCTTTTTAGATTTTTATTTATTTTTGTTTCATTTTCTTTCTTGGCTATTTTTCATTTATCCTCTCAAAATATCTTATTCTTCTTAGTTTCTTTTTATACAATATGCATCCACTGCGTTTTGTCACTTTTGCTAATCTCTACGTTTGAGCGTACTATTTTAAGCCCGTCTCACTTCACAGGATTTTCTGTCATCCAAATTTACCTGTTTTCTTAAGCAAGATATTTTAATGAATATGCGTCTGACATGTTAGATTATATAATGGCACTTCTGAGTTCTTGTTGTGATGATCTCATGGTACTTTTGCTTAATTAATGAGGAGAGAAATAATTTCTTCACTGTTCACACTTGAACTAACCAACATTTTTAATAGGACTTATCTATACTTCCTAAAAATATTTTCCCATCGTCAAATCAAACCTACTATTTTAATAGCTTTCACTTAAAGGCCAATTAGTGGTCATTAAAACTTCATTTTTTTTATTTACGTTTTAACGACCACTGTGAGCAACTCAATGGGCTACAAGCAGTTCCTCGTTCCTAATTTAGGACCATGGGTTCCAGGGAAGGGATTGAGCCAGTGTCGCAAGACAAACACAATATCCATGCCTAACTGGGATTCGAACTCGGACTCATCTCGAATGAATGGTCTGGAGTTAGCGCTTAGACCACTGCGCCACCGGGTGGCGTACCAAGTTCGCTGTGCTGTAATACAAAGTTGTTTGTTTTAACTTATGAAGTGTTTCAGATTTTTTTACTTATGTTCCTTTTCAAGCAAAATACTGCGAAGCATTTATTTTTCAGAAAAAATTTCCGTTCCTTCTCCTGACCCATTTAAGTAAGATACCTAAACTTTAACTTGCTTCCTTTGAAGTTGGAATTTTTGTCTGGGCCATAAGCAAGCTACACACTTCTCCCCTTGAAAAGGTTTACGTAATGCTTGCTTCGTTGCAAGAAACTTTACAACAAAGTGTAAACTAAAAAAAAACTCGTTTAAAAACAAGCGTTTTTGTTGCATTTTCGACAACACTTCTAGAAGCATTCTGTCAACAATTCTGTCATTTTGTCTCCTTCCTTTTTTTCAGAACCCCGACACGTGGTTACACGAATATTTGTTATCAATACGACAGCCATCTCACTGATTGCGTGGCAGCCTACAACATACTGTATATGGCTATATGTGAATGATCGACGGAATAGAGCGCGAGAACGAAGCATCGTCTCCAACAGTCGGCAATATTAAAAGTGCGGCATTGCGCATATGGGGACTTATCGTAGAATAAGTCTTAAACGAAGGAAAGGGGAGGAAAGAAGAACATATATTCTCGAAAATATTTTCGTGATAATAAAAATAACTGATTCAACCTGACGATCGAGGAGTGTAAGGGCAATAATTCACGAAAATGATATTATCATTGCCTTCCAGTGACTAACTTTGGCTTATTTTGAGATGAATTTCTGCGTTTCATCTTTGAGGATGTCATACAAAAGTTTTTTGCAACCAGATAGAAATTGTAAGGTTATGATCTCGTATTATCATCAATTTTCCATTGCCACCTTTTGTCCTTTCCGTAGTTTGTTGTTAGCCTTTAAATGAACCCTCTAGCGGTTGGGCACAAGTGCAACCGCATCCGCTCATTCTATGCTACCTACGTCAACGGGTGTAGGTACCATTGGATATATACCATAGGTGTCCATATGCTTCGGTTAACTATGGAAAGCAAAATATTTAGGGCATGTACTTCGGAAACTGTGCTGGCGTTAGTTATCGACAATCACGTTATTTAGCGAGCACCTACTTTAATTAACAGTAAAAAATGCGCTTTCGATAATTATGGAAAATACAGTAGATTAATATGAGAATTTACGTTTCGGAAATAGACTGTTTAAAAAACGCAAGATTTGATAATACGTCTGAAAATAGACGTAGACAGATTTTGAAGACTGATTTTTTTTTTGTCTGTTTGGAGACTGTGTGATTTCACAAGAGACTGACAAAAATTAAATATTTGGACTGATCCACAAGAGACTGTAAAAACTGAAATGTTTAGGGACCGTATGATTTCACAAGAGACTGTAAAAAATTAAATGTTTGGAGACTGTAAAGAATTAAATGTTTGGAGACTGCATGATTTTTTTTTTTTTTTGATTGGAGGTTTAACGACCACCGTGAGCAACTCAATGGGCTATAAGCAGTCGCCCGTCCCTAATTTAGGGTCACTGGTTCCAGGGAAGGGAGAGAACCAGTGCCGTAAGACAAACACAACACCCATGCCTGACCGGGATTCGAACCCGGACCCCTTACGGACGAATGATCAGAGGCCAACGCCTTAGACCACTGCGCCACCGGGGCGGCCTGCATGATTTCACAAGAGGCTGTAAAAAATGAAACGTTTGGAGACTCCGTGATTTCACAAGAGACTGAAAAAAAAAATGTTTTGAGACTGTATTATTTTACAAGAGACTGAAAAAAATTAAATGTTTGGAGACTATGATTTCACAAAAGACTGTAAATAATAAAATGTTTGGAGACTGTGTGATTTCACAAGAGGTTGTAAAAAATGAAATGTTTTGAGACTATGATTTCTCAACAGACTGTAAAAATGAAATGTTTTGAGACTATGATTTCTCAAGAGACTGTAAAAATGAAATGTTTTGAGACTATGATTTCACAAAAGACTGTAAAAAAATGAAATGTTTGGAGACTGTATGAGTTGGCAGCGGACTTTAGAATAGAGTGCTTTAAGATCTTATGATTTTCAGATTGTTTAGAAGACGTATGATTTAATAATAAATTGCAAAAAATGGAATGCTAGGTGACTCTTGTAGTTGGAGATGCATTACAGAATAGATTATTTTAGGGTAATGTAATTTGGCAATGTATTGCTCAATACATTGTTTTGAGATTTACCTATAGATTCGTAACGACTCTAGCACCTTTCGCCTCTTTATGGCTTTGTTTTCACGCAATCCAGCGGGAGTCATCACATCTTATTTTAATTTTGGTTCGATCAATCTCAATACCATCAATTCTTCTTTATTCTGTTAACGCTTCTGTGGAAACGGACCTGATTCGATACACGGGAAAAAGAATCCAGACTTACTTTAAAAGAGTAACAAACAAATACCTTTAATTCAGTTTACTCCAGCTTGGGGATTACCGTACCGGTGGTTAATGGGAGAATTCACAGTTTCCCGTGTCAGTCTTACGATTCCATTAGCGCAAAAACCCAAGGCTTTTTCAAGATATCCCGTTCCCTTTTAAAGCTCAAAGCTCCGCTCCTGTGCCCTAACCTTTGACCCCATTTCGGTTATATTCAACAGAACCGGTTCAGTATACCTCCAGAACAACATGATAAAGTTTTGTCGCAATCGAATCATTTTTACGTAAGTTATGACGCATGAGAGCAATGGAATGGAATCCGCTCCTATGTCCTGACCCCATTTTGCCCATTTTCAATAGGGTTCGTCCTCTACCACATACTAAAATTTTATCGAAATCGAACCATTTTTAGTCAAGTTATGACGCATAAGAGCAATGGAAAGGATTCCGCTCCTATGTCCTGACCTTTGACCTTATTTCTCCCATTTTCAACAGGGTTCGTCCCCAGGTAGTTCCCTACCACATACTAAACTTTCATCGAAATCGAACCATTTTTACGCAAGTCATGACGCATAAGTGCAAATGGAATGGATCCCGCTCCCATGCCCTGACCTTTGATCCCATTTCGCCCATTTTCAATAGGGTTCGTCTCCAGGTTGTCCCCTACCACTAAAATTGCATCGAAATCGAACCATTTTTACGCGAGTTATCTTGCGTACGCACAGACAGACAGACAAAGCTGGAGCTTATACGCTTCTTGAACCTACGGTTGGAAAGCGTAAAAAAGAAGAAGAACGTACGGTTTCGCAAAACTGGGGGATGATTTTATTTCTTTTCTTTCGTAAGTGCGCATAGTTTGCAGTCATTCAAAAACAAAAACATAGAGGAAGCACACTTTTTCTTAAATTAGGATTGCCAATGTTATGGCTGGAAGAGAAACAGAATCGAAAATCAAAAGCAACATCAGTGTACGTTTGGTCGGAGAAATTAACGTGCGGATGGTCGACGGGTGACAGGGCAATGCCATCGCTAACATGACCAGCAATTTCGCCGCATCCCTGAGTCAAACAATTCTGACTAACTCCCATAAAGTAGTTTAAAGCCAGCCTCAATAAATCCCAAGAAATTCCGAGAACAACATATGGTACAAAAGAGTTATCAATAAAAGCGTTACCACTCATTATGTAATGTGAAGGCTTTTTTATTGTTTACGACCACTCTCCTAGAAGTCTTCTAACGGTTTGCACACGAAAGGGAATGTATAAAGAGTTCATTGCAACCCCTAGGCGATAGTTCTTGGCACACAAATGCGTCACGCACTTCCCTAATCGAGTAATTGAGTCAGGTGACAGGAGAAAGTGATCCCACGAGACCCCGTTTTGGAAGTGACGTGAGTCCTGGTCATCGCGATATAGTCCTTAAACAATCAAAGGGCGATCCACTTGTATAAATCTACCGCAGACAAAATGCCTTCTGATGGACCAACAAGAGCTTTTTTTTTCTTTCTTTCTTTTATTGAATCGATGCTGTCGTTCACTTGTTTGGGATTCTGCTACGATCGTCCTCTCACATTTAGAGCATTGTTTCGTTGTTCAGTGATAAGACTTACTCAAGCGGAACATCTAAGTGGAGCCCGGCTGAATCGTTCATCTTCCGAGCTGCCATGTTCCACGAGCCACTGAATCCAGTCTCCATTATTATTAAAATTCATTGGACTAAAAAATGTCGGATAGACACCAGATTAAGATAGATCATTGCTAGCTTGGAAAATTACTGATTAATTGTCCTTCCAGAAATTATTGATTTCACAAAATGATCGGGGATTCCTCTAACAGTATCGCGAAATAAATAATGGATTTTATTGGCATTCATCGCATAGCTAGCAGATGATTTGAGCGATTAAAATGCTTTATCTTTCTTCCTTTTCTTCCCGGGAAGGGGGAGAATGAATGGTAAGGGCATGTGTCCTGAGCCTTATCAAGAGGCAGATCTTTACAGTGCTTAACCACGCTTTCAACTTAACGTCCTGTTCATTGATTTTTCCTCAAAAAGTCATTTATGCGTAAGAAGGCAAGTGCTGTCAACAGCTCGCTTTAGCATTGGAGTAAAAAGTCCATCGTATGTTTGGGTGATTTAAAAAAAAAGCGAAGTAAACAAGCAGGAATGACATAAATTAAGCAATATTTCTTGTCAAAGGTGATCTTAGGTGACCATATGATATGATCTCATGTGGTCATGCACAGGTGATCTCAGTACTTAGGTTTTATCAGGTTACAATATCTAGGTGGTTTCAGCTAATTAGCGATACATGTATAACCGTAGCTAGATGATTTCAGATGACAGTGCGGAAATACTGCTCATAATAATTTAAAATCATATTACCACATGTGGATGGTCACCGGAAGACATGCATAGATATCAGATGACCGCCGAATAATGATGTCAGGTGACCATAGTTACAAGAAGCCGTGATCTAATCGCTGGTGGTGCAATGGTCTAATCGCTGGTGGTGCAGTGGTCTAATCGCTGGTGGTGCAATGGTCTAATCGCAGGTGGTGCAGTGGTCTAATCGCTGATGGTGCAATGGTCTAATCGCTGGTGGTGCAGTGGTCTAATCGCTGGTGGTGCAATGGTCTAATCGCTGGTGGTGCAGTTGTCTAATCGCTGGTGGTGCAATGGTCTAATCGCAGGTGGTGCAGTGGTCTAATCGCTGGTGGTGCAGTGGTCTAATCGCTGGTGGTGCAATGGTCTAATCGCTGGTGGTGCAGTGGTCTAATCGCTGGTGGTGCAGTGGTCTAATCGCTGGTGGTGCAATGGTCTAATCGCTGGTGGTGCAGTGGTCTAATCGCTGGTGGTGCAGTGGTCTAATCGCTGGTGGTGCAGTGGTCTAATCGCTGGTGGTGCGATGGTCTAATCGCTGGTGGTGCGATTAGACCATCGCACCACCAGCGATTAGACCCCATTGAGTAGCTCAGTCCATCGATTAGACCCCATTGAGTAGCTCAGTCCATCGTATGTCTGGTGGTGCAGTGGTCTAATCGCTGGTGGTGCAATGGTCTAATCGCTGGTGGTGCAGTTGTCTAATTGCTGGTGGTGCAATGGTCTAATCGCTGGTGGTGCAGTGGTCTAATCGCTGGTGGTGCAATGGTCTAATCGCTGGTGGTGCAGTGGTCTAATCGCTGGTGGTGCGATGGTCTAATCGCTGGTGGTGCGATGGTCTAATCGCTGGTGGTGCAGTGGTCTAATCGCTAGTGGTACAGTGGTCTGATCGCTGGTGGTGCAGTGGTTTAATCGCTGGCTTCTGACCATTTGTCTGAGATGGATCAAAGTGCGAATCTCGGTGAGGCGTTGATGTCGCGTTTGTCTTACAGCACTGGCTCTCTCCCTTCCTTGGAACCAATGGCCTTAAATTAGGGATTGGAGACTGATTATAGCCCATTGAGTAGCTCACGGCAGTCGTTATACCTCCAAACAAACAAAAAATGATTACAGTAGTGCCGCATTTTACGCGGGGATTACGTTCCGACGAGACCGCGTAAAGCCGAAGTCGCGTGTATTCAAAACCAATAATAAAACTACATACAATAAATCACGTCACACGCTTTTTTTTTCGTTATATATGTACGGTATTATTCTCTATTACAGTGTAATGTGTATTTTACAAAGAACAATGTATGCGTACTTTTCTGTAACGGTTACAGTTAAAATATGAGATAGCATGATGCAAATCCTTATGCATACCTACCTAATCGTTGGCTTCACTACGTCAGACCACTGCGGGGTCATCAACGCTGAGGTCCAAAGCCGATGCATAAGGTGCAGTAGTTGGGGACTCTGGGCAGGGAATGGGGAGCCAGTAAAAATAGTTGTTTTCTGGAAAGACATCGTTATTGGCAACTGTTGCCGCTGCGTCTTTAACTGCTGAAACATCTCATAATACGGCATTAAAAAGTCAGCAATACTTCGATTTATTTTAAAGCTACGTTCCATAGAGGGATCATAATTAGAAATTAAATCTTTCAAGTGCTTTGCTGCTTAGAAAATTTCAACAAACTTGTGCAGATTACCGCTGGCAGTTTCATCTTGTTCGTCATAATCATCATGTTCGTCCGAGGAAGTTTTCAGAAGTTCTTCTAACTCTTAATTTGTCAACGGTTCTTGATGTCAATCAATCAATTCTGTTATTTCTTCCTCCAGAACATTGACGAAGCCTTCACCCCCAATCTGCTTGGCCATCTGAGTAATATGTTTTGCTTCCTCTTTGAGGGTAGAAAAACCTTTAAAATTATTGACACAGTCACGCCACAGGGACCGCCAGACGCATTGATTGATTCTTTCCTAGCTCCATTTCCCGTGTGATGTGAATCTAGCAGTGGGACTGACCGCGTATAATTGAATCCGCGTAAAATACGGCACCACTGTATAGGATCTCATATGACCATAGTTACATGATATCAGCTGACCATGCATGGATGATTCTATAAGCAGATAATTTCATTTATTAGAGTTTGTCATAGGGGCTCTCAAGTGACCCGTCTCGGCAGCGCCGTAGTCTAAACGCTGACATCTGGCAGTTCGTCTGAGTGGATCCTAGTTCGAGTCCCTTGTAAAGCCTGTTGTGTTTGTATTACGGCACTGGCTTTCCCCCTTTCCTGAAACGAGTTGCCCCAAATTAAGAACAGATGACTGCTTACAGTCATTGGAGTTGTTCACGGTGGTCGTCGAAGACCCCTTTCCCACCACACACAAAATACATCAGGGGACCATGAGAGAGAGAGCCCCTTCCCCTCTCCCCTCTTTTGGGAGGAGAGGGAGGTTAATGACCACCATAAGCAACTCGATGGGCTCACGGTCCCGAATATTTCAAAAGTATCTGAAAGTAATGCCTCGTCCCTCATAAGATTTTTATTTGTAGCAGCAAAAATGTGCAACTTGGTGGTAAAATACTTGGACATATTGTTAATAATGCTAGCCTATTCAAAGTATTGTCCATCACTTTCTATACATTTCCGCCATCTTTGATACTTGGACATATTGTTAATAATGCCAGCCTATTCAAAGTATTGTACACCACTTTCTATACATTTCTGCCATCTTTGATACTTGGACATATTGTTAATAATGCCAGCCTATTCAAAGTATTGTACACCACTTTCTATACATTTCTGCCATCTTTGATACTTGGACATATTGTTAATAATGCTAACCTATTCAAAGTATTGTCCATCACTTTCTATACATTTCCGCCATCTTTGATACTTGGACATATTGTTAATAATGCCAGCCTATTCAAAGTATTGTACACCACTTTCTATACATTTCTGCCATCTTTGATACTTGGACATATTGTTAATAATGCTAACCTATTCAAAGTATTGTCCATCACTTTCTATACATTTCCGCCATCTTTGATACTTGGACATATTGTTAATAATGCCAGCCTATTCAAAGTATTGTACACCACTTTCTATACATTTCTGCCATCTTTGATACTTGGACATATTGTTAATAATGCTAACCTATTCAAAGTATTGTCCATCACTTTCTATACATTTCCGCCATCTTTGATACTTGGACATATTGTTAATAATGCCAGCCTATTCAAAGTATTGTACACCACTTTCTATACATTTCCGCCATCTTTGATACTTGGACATATTGTTAATAATGCCAGCCTATTCAAAGTATTGTACACCACTTTCTATACAGTTCCGCCATCTTTGATACTTGGACATATTGTTAATAATGCCAGCCTATTCAAAGTATTGTACACCACTTTCTATACATTTCTGCCATCTTTGATACTTGGACATATTGTTAATAATGCCAGCCTATTCAAAGTATTGTACACCACTTTCTATACATTTCTGCCATCTTTGATACTTGGACATATTGTTAATAATGCTAACCTATTCAAAGTATTGTCCATCACTTTCTATACATTTCTGCCATCTTTGATACTTGGACATATTGTTAATAATGCCAGCCTATTCAAAGTATTGTACACCACTTTCTATACATTTCTGCCATCTTTGATACTTGGACATATTGTTAATAATGCTAACCTATTCAAAGTATTGTCCATCACTTTCTATACATTTCCGCCATCTTTGATACTTGGACATATTGTTAATAATGCCAGCCTATTCAAAGTATTGTACACCACTTTCTATACATTTCTGCCATCTTTGATACTTGGACATATTGTTAATAATGCTAACCTATTCAAAGTATTGTCCATCACTTTCTATACATTTCCGCCATCTTTGATACTTGGACATATTGTTAATAATGCCAGCCTATTCAAAGTATTGTACACCACTTTCTATACATTTCCGCCATCTTTGATACTTGGACATATTGTTAATAATGCCAGCCTATTCAAAGTATTGTACACCACTTTCTATACAGTTCCGCCATCTTTGATACTTGGACATATTGTTAATAATGCCAGCCTATTCAAAGTATTGTACACCACTTTCTATACATTTCCGCCATCTTTGATACTTGGACATATTGTTAATAATGCCAGCCTATTCAAAGTATTGTACACCACTTTCTATACATTTCTGCCATCTTTGATACTTGGACATATTGTTAATAATGCTAACCTATTCAAAGTATTGTCCATCACTTTCTATACATTTCCGCCATCTTTGATACTTGGACATATTGTTAATAATGCCAGCCTATTCAAAGTATTGTACACCACTTTCTATACATTTCCGCCGCCATCTTTAAACGCATTGGCAAAATCCATCTTGGAAAAATTCTTGAAGCTGTCGTTTCACCCATGAGTTCACAGCCAGTTTAAAGTCTGTCACATCGTCGAAACGTTCCCAACAGAGCACGTTTTTTAAAGGAGCAAACAGGAAAAAGTCTGAGGAAGCCAAATCAGGACTGTAGGGTGGTTGGGGCATCACCGTCTGCCCCATTTTGTGAAGTCTCCATTGAGGTGTGGGTACGTGCGTTATCATGGTGTAAAACAACACTATGCAGTGCAATGCCACGTCTTTTTCTTCTGATAGCTTCCTTTAGCTTCTTCAATGTCTGCACAAAGTGAGCACTGTTTGCTGTAGTACCCTGTTCAAGCAAATCAGTCAAAATGACACCACGTTTGTCCCAGAATATTGTCACCATCACTTTCCCTGAGGAACGAGTTGTTTTCACCTTTTTCTGTCGCGGTGAAGATGTGCGGCGCCATTCCATTGACGCACGTTCTGTTTCTGGGTCATGAAAGAACACCCAAGTTTCATCCTCAGTCACAACATTAGAGGAAAACACCTCACCTTCCCTCTCACAACAGTCCAAAAGGTTCCGGCATGTGTCCACCATTTGCTCACATTGTTCACGTGTTAGATTTCTTGGGATTCACTTTGAACAAATCTTTCTCTAGCCCAGATCCCTAATTAAAGTTTCCATAGCACTATGACCACAATCAATTGCATCACACAACTCCTGGATGGTGACACGACGATCAGCTGTGATGAGGTCTTTCACTCCTTGTCTGTTGGCATCTTCCACTGCAGTTGCGGGTCTTCCACTCCGTCGTTTGAACGACTGAACTTTCACCCTCTCAAAACCTCTTCATCCATCTTTGGACATTACCGATATCGATTGTGGCAGCTCCATACACCGCCAGGAGTCTTCTGTGGATTTCTGGAGCCTCACATCCCTATTTTCATAGGAATTCAATTACGGGTCGCTGTTTTTCTCTGTCATTCATGATCTTTATTCCCTATTCTGAAATAAATTTGTTCCCACATTGGTAACATATCATAGTACATGTCAGTGCAGTTTCATTAAAATCACTTCAAAATTTTAAAAGTTTCTAAGGAGGAGGCATTACTTTCAAGATGCCCCTTGTAGCTTGTCATAGGTGCTCTCAGGTGATCATTCGTCTGAGGTCTCTGACTCCAGCAAAGAGACACAGCTAATGCCGTAATATAAACACAACATCCATGCCTCACCGCGATTGGAACCCGGACCCATCTCGGAAGAATAGTCAGAGAAGCCAGCGCTTAGACCACTGCGCCATCGGAACGGTCCCGCAAAGTTGTGACTCTAAGTTAGAGATGAGTGACTCCTTACAGTCTTAGATACTGTTTAGGCTTTTTACCCCACATTTTTGTGTACTCGTATGTAGATATTTGCTCAAAAATAAGTAATCCAACTCACGTAGAAGTAAAGAATTTGTATGGGAAGATACACTATATTGACAAAAGTGACCTGACACCTCTTGAAAAGCAAATGAACGGATCCGCTGCGTTGTTAAGATACGCGGTACAGCTGCAAACGGTATAAAAACAAACGACCGCGATCGTATCGCACTGTGAGGTTGAGTCAAAATGTCGTGGCGGGAGAGAACCGACTTCGAGAAAGGAAAGATTGTTGGGTGTTATATTAGTGGGTTGTCCATAATAGAAACCGAGAGGCGTTTAAACATACCCAAGTCAACTGTTCTGGATGTACTGAATAAGTTGAATACACATAGCGTGCTTGAAGCTGCAAAACGTACCGGGAGACCAAAGAAAATCAGTGATAGAGGACGTCGAAGCCTCAGGAGAGTCGTTACAGCTAATCGACGGAGTACTGCACAAGACCTCAGTGTACAGGTGAGTAAAAATGCTGGAACCTCGGTATGTACACGTACCATTCACAGAAAACTTCATTCCATGGGTTACCGTGGTCGTACGGCTGCTCATAAGCCTTTCATCTCCACTTTGGAATGCTACTCGTTGTTTAACATGGTGTAAAGAACATTTATCGTGGACCGTAGATCAATGGAAATGGGTCATATGGACTGATGAATCTAGATACACGATTCATCAGTCTGATGGCAGCGTGTAGGTATGGCGGCAGCCGGGGGAACGCTATTTACCACAGTGTACTGTTCCTACGGTCAAGTTTGGAGCTGGTAGTGTACTCGTGTGGGGAGTGTTTTTCGTGGTATGGTCCCGGCCCATTGGTTATCGTGGACAAACCTGTTAACCAGCACGTCCACCTCGATATTCTGGACAATTATGCCCTACCAATTTTGTGGCAATACTATGAAACCGAGCCCTGTTGGTACCATCAGGGTAATGCACCGAGCCGTAAAGCAAGGACTGTTACGGCGTGGTTTGACGATAATTCCGTATCGTGTGTAGACTGGCCAGCACAGAGTCCTGATTTTAATCCCATGGAGCACCTATGGGATGACTTAGAGCGCCGCATAAGAAGTTTGGAACCAAGCCTACAACTAAGCAAAAGTTAGCGGCAGCACTATGTATACCTATAGCTGTGTTCCAAAACCTTGTCGAAAACATAACTCGAAGGGCCAGTGCATGCATTAAGGCCAAAGGTGAGCCGACACCGTACTAATGTATGTCAATAAATGCTATGTTGTGTTTCTCTTCTAGGTGTCCGGTGACTTTTGTCGATATAGTGTTTGTCTAGATGTTTAGTGACCAAATCCCCGCTGTTGAGAGCCCTTTGTAGTTTGTTCAAAAGTATGGAATGTTAGTCTCGTTCTGCAGTCCGTAGAGAGAAGAAAATGAGGGTAAGTTGTGTGGCCATCTTGGGAGAACAAAATATTTTGATCCCGTTAACCGTTTTTAACTCCCTACTCATAGAAGTTAATGAACTTCAGTTGTTATGGTCAAAAAGACCGTGAAACATTTTGTTACTTTCATTGCTGGCATGTTTCAATTTGTTCGTTGAAAAGATTTTGTTCGGCATTTAAAGGGCACAAGATGAAACTTTTACATCTGGTCATATTATGCTTCAGATCACAAATTTTAAGAGACAGCCTACTGCAGGAACGTTGAGTTGAGTGCTTAAGGAGCACTCACTCTCACTTTCTCTGCCGTAATGATCAAATAGTCCCCCAGAAAATCTTCATCAACGTGAACGGCACCCTTATCTTGCACCATACGTACAAACGCTCCTTCATTTTTGAATGTGAATATAATTAATATCCCTGAACATTTTGAGGGAGAAATGTGGAATTTTAAGTTCCCAAGATTACCAATGGCGCTGCAACGTGTTATATGTTACAAGCAAGTTCTGTGAATGGACAAATGACAAAATATGTCGGTAAAAAAACACAGTACCAGAAACTGATGCAATGTTTCAATTCCAACTTTAATTGAAAGCATTAATTTTTGCACCGTCTCTGCAGCTACTCCCTCGACAGCAGCGCCGCCAGTTTTCCCCTCCTCCTCCCCGCCGTCCTCTCCCTAGTTACGCCTCTGCAGCTGACTTTATTTCGTTATTTCTTCAAATTCGTGGCGCTAAAATCAAACTTTGGGGGGGGGGGGGTAACACATATGGGCTTTAGCTTAGTATTGAAATAAAACGAGATAATTATTACAAATTTTTCAAAAAATCAAATTTTCCTATAGCGTGACGACCATTACCGTAAAGAAAATTGCTAATCAATTACTGTAAAGGAAATTCCTAATCTGGGAGGATATGATTCTAAATCAGAACTAACTCACAGATCAAATTAGTGTAATATTGGAAATAGCTGGAGATCTCGTAAAGGTGGCTTCAGTTTTCATATTATAACACCATAAGCTATCGCCAATTCGACTGTTCTGGCACGGAGAAAAATAAGAGGCGGATGAATTGTGGGGAGGCGGACTAGAGAGGGGTGGGAGATATGGGAGGAGTAACTAACACTAATTCTTTCTATATAATTAAATGCCATCGCGTGCTGGTTTGTCTTTTGTTAAATGTTTTTTTGTAACTTTCCGTTCAGGAAGAAGAGGGCTATATCAGACCTAATGGCTTTTTTTCTCTTCCTTTCAAGTTATTTCAGCAATCACCAATTGTCACGACAATGCGTAGTGCGATCGAAAAGTTCCGAGATTAGTTACGTAGCGCGCCAACAGATGGAAGCACGCGGATGCGCAAGCAGCGGTCGAGGGTAGTGACCTTTATGAATCATTGTGCCGAGTGGCGTCGTTTTGTGAACATCGGGAGCTGTGCTACACGGTATTTGGTGACCACGTGCAGAACACAGCTGAGATTTCGGTACGGACTGCAAACTAGTGCAGCGAGCGAACATCAAATTCTGCGTCAAACTAAGAACGGAGACGCATGAAATGTTGCGGCAGGCTTATGGCAATAAAGCAATGAGTCGTGCGAGGTGTTTTCAGTGGCATTTGCGC
This sequence comes from Macrothele yani, assembly GCA_039090855.1. NCBI lineage: Eukaryota > Metazoa > Arthropoda > Arachnida > Araneae > Macrothelidae > Macrothele > Macrothele yani. The sequence continues at coordinate 63,498,188 of CM077029.1, forward strand.
TTCAAGAGCGGAAGAACGGCACTGGAAGACGACGAGAGGTCAAGTTCGATCGTCCACGAGCAAAACTCCCAAAAATATGGACGAAATTATGGAACTGGTGCATGAGGATCGTCGGAGAACCATTCAAGACATTGCTACCATCGTCAATGTGCCATACAGAACAGTGCAAGAAATTCTGACGTCGGTTTTAAACATGCACCGCATTGCTGCAAAGTTTGTGGCAAAGATTCTGAATTCCGAACAGAAGGCGCTCCGTGTCGAACTCTGTCAAGATCTTCGTCAGCAGGTGATGGTGAAGGTGGTTTTGCAGCCGCAACAGCATGACTACCCTTCCTCAACCACCTTACTCGCCGGATTTGGTCCCCTGCGACTTCTTTCTGTTCCCAAAGATGAAGCTGAAGTTCAAGGGTCGCCGTTTTGAAACCGTGGACGAGATCCAGCGCGAATCGCAGCTGGTGCTTGACACGATACGCGAACAGGACTTCCAGGGAGCGTTCCAACAGTGGCAAAAACGCTGGCAGCGGTGTATCGCTGCCCAAGAAGACTACTTTGAGGAATATAATAGCCAGACTTAAGTAGCGTAAGTACTTTGTTGTATATCGGCCTAGTCTCGGAACTTTTTGATCGGACCTCGTATAACTATGCTACGTATTTGGATGCGACAACTAAATAAATAAATAAAAAAAATATATTTTCCCCTTTTTTTTTCAACGTACATTGATTCTTTCTTCTTTACATGTAATATCAACGTTCTCGTGTTTTTATAGCATGAATTTTCTTCAGAGTTTAATGAGTTTTTCAAGTCTTGTTCGGAATTATTTCATGGCTGGCATGTTATTTTAAAATTTGGCAATAGTTTAAACATGCCTTGACATTTCTCTTCGAGTACTTAAATTTTAAAAGGTAATTAGAAATTACTTCCGAGGGCAATAATTACCTAGGAACACACGGAAATTGGGATTTAAACAAATTGATTTTTAGTTCGACACCTTTCATTCAATTTCCCAGATAAAATAAAATAATTGTAGTAGAAATAAAGAAAAAAATATTTAAAAAAAATGACCTGTAGTTCGAAATATTTCGGCATTTGTTGATTACTCTAGTGCGACATCGGTGTAAAAAAAAAAAAAAAAATTCACTAACCTTTCCCCTCTTCCACACTCACTTTGCGAACTACAATTGTAAAGTTTACCGATCGGGTGGAATTTTTGCTCAGAGAACCTTGAAACCACGACATACGTCCGAAAAAGAGGCACCCGGGGAGCGGTTAAACAAAGACCTCTGTAACTTTAACCTGTCAGTCCTGACTTTCCTTTTTTTTCTCCCCCTTTTTTTCATCATACCCAAAGGAGTGATCAGTTCCACCAGGTGACTTCGCACGACTTACTCTTAGCCTTTTGTTTCTGTTTTTATTACTCAGTTGTTGTTGTTGTTTTTTTCGCAGCGTATCGAGAAGCGCACTAAATTCTGTTTCCTGTGTTCAACCAGATTTCTATCAGTAGTGTTAGGCGTGCGAAAGACCAGAATTACACGTTGCCAAAATTCCCCCTATTTCATCCTGAGGAAGAAAAAAAAAATACGTTGAAATAAATAAATAAAAAAAAAAGAAGAAAAACTATTAAAAGAGGTACTGGGAGGAAGTAAGAACATTAAGTTTGTTTTATCAGAGTATAACCGTCCAGATTCCAGTGCATTTCTTTTAAAATTGACTATTTATGCGCAATAAAACGGTAGTCACGACATTGGTAAAAGTAGAAAGGAAAAAAAAAGCTTTTGTTTTTTTTCAGAATGCTTATTTTCCGTGATACTGGGATTTTAGGTAAATGCTATAAAAAGAAGACAAAATGAAACAATCTCTTAGTTTATCATTATTTTCTTCAAGTCTGACTTTGATATCAATGAGACAAAGGAGCTTTGTGTTAAAAAAAGGTATTATCGCGAAAAACAGATGGCACACAAAACATGTATTTCTTAATAGTGAAAAAATGGAATTAAGGAAGGTTCAGCTTCATTTATTGAAACTGCGTGACCAACTTACTCTGCTGAAAATTGCTTTCCTCCATTGATAGCGTGTTTGTTCAAAATGTGTCTTTCAGGGGTAAAACGTTTATCTACAAACTAAGTTCTTTAGCATTAGCTCACTTAATGAATGTATAAAGTTCATTTTCCAATGTAAAACAGTGGTTTTTTTGACGAGAGATTCCCACACTGCTCGAGCTTACTGTGTGGTTGGCACCTATAATGTTAGCCGTTTAAATGAAACTTAAATGTCTGGTTAGCTTTGTTGCAACACTAAGGTATTAGTGATCATCAACTTCACTGTGATACATATGGAATTATCCGGTTTTAAATAAAGTATCCGGAAAGTAGAGAAGCATGTATTTCAAGCTTAAAAAAATCGTACAAAACGGTTAACCGAATCGTTCAGGTAGTCCCCATTGGAGATGATGACCTTGTTCCATCGCTCTATGAGTTGAAATATCTTATTGCGATAGAAGTCTGATGAGCGGGAGCTGAAGAAATTATCCATGCAACGTTTCACATCATCGTCATTAGCAAAGTCTTTCTCGCCTCCCCGGTGGCTCAGTGGTCTAAGCGATGGCCTCTGATCATTGTGCGAAATGAGTCTGGGTTCGAATACCGGTGAGGCATGGATGTTGTGTATGTCTTACGGCACTGGCTCTCTGTTTTCCCTGGAACCAGTGGCCGTAAATTAGGGACGGGCGTCTTCTTTTAGCGACTGGGTTGCTCACGGTGGTCGTTAATCCTCCAATAAAAAAAAATAAAGAAAAGTTTATCTCAGCGAGAATATTCGACAAGACCGGAAGAGATGAAAGTCGCATCGAGTAAGGTCCGGGGTATAAGAAGGGTGCGACAGTAGTTACCTCGTGCAATTTTTTCTGGGTCCGTAAAGTCACATATGGACGAGCGTTATCCTGGTGAAAAACAACTCCATGGCGATTAATCAACGCTGGGCGCTTTTCTCGCAGTGCAGCAGTGGGACGGACCAACTGTTGGGTGTAAGCATACGCTGTGATTGTATTTTTCCGTGGTAAGAGATCAAAGTGACATGTGGACGAGCGTTGTCCTGGTGAAAAACAACTACATGGCGATTAATTAACGCTGGGAGTTTTTCTTGCAGTGCAGCATGGACACGGTCCAAACGATGTAAGCATCCACTGTGTTGGTATTGTTCCGCGGTAAGAGTTCATAGTAATCACACCGCAAAAATCCCACCAGCAACTCAGCGTCCCCTTCCGTCCATGAAGCGGTTGGTTAGCGACCTTCTGTGTGGGTTGTGGGATGTCCCTACTTGGTCCATGCTCTTTGTCGCGTAACGTTCACGTATGTGACCCATTTTTTTGTCACCCCATACCAACCGACGCAAAAAAGCCCTCCCTGTTTTCTCTTTCACGCAGAGCTTCAGCAATGGAGTAACGTTGCAACAGATTCTGGTCAGACAAAGAGTTCCCATTTGCATAGTTTACTCGAATATCCCAACTTCGGAAGTTGAGCTTTGATGGTCGTATGGAAGGTATTCAGTTCCTCTGCCATTTCCGGTAGTGTTGCATCAGGCTTAGTCGATAGTACGTGTTGCAGTGTATCACCTTCAACCTTACTGGGTCTGTCACTTCTGGGCGCATCACACAGACTCCGTACACTAGTATCGAATTTCCTGTACCAGCCATAACAAGCACTCTGTCCGATAATATCGTGACCAAACGCGTTTCGGACATTTCCAAGTGCTTTCGTAACCATTAAAATATTCATAGAGCTATATTGCACGCACATCTCCCTTCGATATCGCCATCGTATTGTCACTACGGGCAACTAATCTTCACAACAGCTGTCCTTAGAATTCATTCTTTCGCGCACAGCACTCTGGGATGTTTACGTCACCACAGATCTGTAGTATCTTGCATTACACACACCACATACGATTTTTTCCGGAAACGTTCTTTACAACCTGATAACTTTTTTTTTTTTTGATTGAAGGTTTAACGACCACCGTGAGCAACTCAATGGGCTATAAGCAGTCGCCCGTCCCTACTTTAGGGTCACTGGTTCCAGGGAAAGGAGAGATCCAGTGCCGTAAGACAAACACAATATCCATGCCTCATCGGGATTCAAACCCGGACCCTTCTCGGAAGAATGTTCATAAGCCAGCGCTTAGACCACTGCGTTACCACGGCGGCATAACTTTTCGTTGAGCCCAGATAACTTCAATGCCAGCTGTAGCTAACAGTCTTAATTAAGCATAAAATTTCTGATTATGTAGTTCAAGATAACGACCAGGCTTGAGAAACAAGACTCACAAACAGAATCCACCTCTTTCAATTTCCAAAAGACGTCGTAGCAGAAATAAGGTACGTTGCAATAATTCCATCTATAACGAAGTAAATTTCTCCGTCATTTTTGGTCTACGCCGGGATTCGAACCCGAGGCCGCTTATTCCGGAACAAGTCGCTCTACCAACTGAGCTACGCAGACATTTATTCTGATTCCTATCTGCCTTTATGTCGTGTGCGTCCTGCTGTCAGGTACGTCACATCTCCCCCCCCGAAAGATGGCCGGGGGCATGGCCCACGGGTCAGCCGTGACCATGAATCGTTGCAGGCAGCCATCCACTGTAGAACGTGCACTTGAGAACTCCCAGTCAATCTGCTGTGTGGAATGCAACATCACACATTTTTATTTTTCGAAGCGCTGGAGAAGGAATTCCCTGATTTTTCCTGTCTCGTGGTGTGGAAATAACATCACACCAATGCGAGATTTTGAACGGTCGGGTCATCCGGATAGTTCGGGCGCCATTATAACGAAGTAAATTTCTCCGTCATTTTTGGTCTACGCCGGGATTCGAACCCGAGTACGCTTATTCCGGAACAAGCAGCTCTACCAACTGAGCTACGCAGACATTTATTCTGATTCCTATCTGCCTTTATGTCGTGTGCGTCCTGCTGGCAGGTACGTCACACATCGACGGGTACACACTTTAGACTCGAGGTCATGAAAGAACATTTTAAATGCACAAAACTTATATTATTCGTGATGTACAAAAATAATGAATGCACATCCTACGGATGCAAATAAATTTAAACCCTTTGAGGGGCAGTAACAAAAATAAACGATCTTATTATTTAACAAATGAGTTGTAGAATGGTTTAGTACCATACAAACAGAATTTAACAAAAAATAAAATTAGAGTCACCCAAATTTGCATAATTAGGTAGTTGCATATTGAAACCATCACCCGACAACAACTATTTAACATATCATGAAATTTGAAGGTCGTTTTTCTAAAAATGGTGGTTATAAAAGTGTACCACCACCTTTGAAAGGGTTAATAGATAAAGAATATGTTCATAGATGCAACAAAACTAAAGAAAACTATCAAAAACAAATTGTGTCGAGTACAGGAGTCATGTGCCGCTCCCTGGACGAGTACTCTGAGACTGGCTTTTGATCATTGGTCTGAGTTGAGCAAAGGACGACCCTATGACATTAAAGAGACGAATACCCTCCTTTAAAAATCTCAAGTGGAAACCAAGGCTTCCTATTGATTTGCAACGCTGTCTTGTGTGACGTCAAGCACGACGTAGACGTACCAGGCCATATAGCCTGAGAGTGAGGTTACAAAATGAGAGAAAATGCCTCCCTGTTTTTACGGCTTTCCCTCTATACGGCCGTGGTTGAGCCTGACTCCAGTTCTGGGTAAGGCATGGATGCATTGAGTTGCCCACCACCGTGAGCAACCCAATGGGCTATAAGCAGTCGTCTGTCCCTAATTTTGGGTCACTGGTTCCAGGGAAGGGAGAGAGCCAGTGCCGTAAGACAAACACAACATCCATGCTTCACCGGGATTCGAACCCGGACCCATTTCGGACGAATGATCGGAGTCCATCGCTTAGACCACTGCGCCACCGGAGCGGTGCATGGGTGTTGTATTATCCGATGGCGCTGGCTCCACCACTTCTCGGGAACCAGTTGTCCAAATTAGAGAAGGGCGATTCGCTATGGTTTTTGTAATAATCGTCGGGCCGCCCCGGTGGCGCAGTGATGTAAGCGATGCCTTCTGATCATCCGCCCGAGATGGGTCCGGATTCGAATCCAGGTAAGGCATGAATGTTGTGTTTATCTTACGGCACTGACTCTCTCCCTTCCCTGGAATCAGCGGCTCTAAATTAGGGACAGGCGACTGCTTATAGCCCACACAGAGTTGTTCACGGTGGTCGTTAACCCATAATCGATCAATCAATCAATGTTTGTTGGTTAAATATGCCCCTATTTAAACATTACCTTCATACCATCAGTCGAATATTCTCGTATCACTGGAACTATACACTGTTAAACCTTGGATAACCAGTTCATAAACAATTCTTAATTGCACACTGGCAGTGGCGTATCTTGGGACCGAGACCTGAGCTATCCCCCCCCCCCCCCGTACTGTTTTTTAAAAATTGCGAAGTTTATTTTTTAATTGTTAAGTAATGGAAATAACATTTTTTTTTCTAAATTTTAGGTACATACTATTGCTAACATGATACCAAATAATTATGAGGATTAGGATTTGAACACTTATTTGTACACGAACTCCATTCTTCTTTCCTTTTGTGTGAACTTGAGTGTTACGTTTTCAAAAATGTTTCTTCCGAGTATTTTTTCATATTTAAAAATAATGTTTTTCCCCCATTAACAAAACAACCAAGTTGCTCGAATGTGCATGTCCTCGTGTGGCTCTAAGATATATCTTGAATTTTTTTAATACGGAAAAACTTCTTTCGGCAGTTGCAGTTGTTGAAGAAGAGTTTAATATTAGATCTGCTAATTTGTACACCTCAATAAACACTACGTCCAATTATTCAACTTTATGTAACAAGTAATGTCTCTTACTGATTTGTTTTGTATTCATCAAGGGAATAAAACACCTTCAGTTCATTTTTTAATCGAACTGTATCAAAATTTGAAGCACAGAGTTCTTTAAGCTCTGATAGTAGGTATTCGGGGAAGCTTTCACAAAATTTATTAAAACAGTTCGAATCCAACAAAGCCACGAATTTAAGATACAGTATCACTGATTTTAATTCATTGACACTCCACGCAAAGTGAAACAGCTCTCACGAAACACGCAATGGAAGCATGGAGTGACTGAGGTAGTCCGAAGTGTTCTTTTTTCGGAGCGAACACTTGGCCAAAGCAATGGCCACTCACGAGCTCCGTAGCTCATTCATGTTGTCATGGAAACGCTAGCAGGAAATAGTATTGAAGCTCTTCGTAGCAGAACAGCGAAGTCTTTCGAAGACCAATTTGTGTTACGTTGAGGCCGTTGATCATCGCTCGCCAGACTGATTCTCATAATCGAAAGAAGCGAATCCGCTCGTGTTTTTTTTCGCACCGAAAACATTGACATTTATTAATACCGTTGATAATTGATTTTTATTTGTGTATATTTAATTAACTTTTTTTTGTGCGTTCTTTGGGCTTCGCAGCTAGCCTAGCTAGCCTCGAAAATACCTCACTGCACACTATGCTAAATTAGGTGACCTAACGGCGAGAAAATAGAAGTCTTGAAAACACTTACGAGCAAATGGTCTTCCTTGTCAAAACTTCACGAAACTTCAGCTTACTAATGTATCATAAATGATTACATCCGCATTATTCAGAATACTGAACCTCTATGAAATTATATTCGACGCGTTTATCTCTAATTTACCAGTTACAACGAATAGCTACGGAAATCTATCAACAGCACGCTACAGCATCACACCACACCACTCTTTGTCTGCTAGCTCCAGGCATCTGGTTCTTGGCTTGTCAAACATGTACACGTCATTCACTTTTGACCTCAAGCGTGCTGCCAACATAACATTCAGTGAATGAGAAAATATAACGTTGAGGTTGAAACGTTAAAAGAGTAAGAACTCAAAATTTACACAAAGAAAGAAAACTAAAATAAAAGTTAATTTAGAGTATACGTCATACCTTATTAGTTGCTCGTGGTAGTCGTTAAAACATGAAACGCAAAAAAACAAAGTGTAACATAAACTTTCCAAAGTAAGGTACATTGTATCTGATTCGGTAAAGGGATAGGCAATTTACCTCTCTGGCTTCCCCTCTTGAATTTGCGCCTGTCTATAGTGAAAAGAGAGAGATATTTTCAGGAGTGATAGGCGTATTCATTCACAAGTGCATTGCCTGGTGTGTCAGAAGATCGAATTCATACTAGGAAAAGGGCATCACGTCCATTTCCCCGTAAAAGACCTGATTCTGGTATTGAACCTCACGTCAAGCATGCATGAACGATGTGCCATGGTGAGTCAAATGTTCGTCACGTTTGCACGTTAAACTATGCAAAAAAGCATACACGCTCGTCTCGTTCTGCAAACACAGGCCACTATTTTCTATAGTCCTTTGTCAACGTTCTACCAGAGCCACGGTTTCACGGCGGTACCACTTGGTAAGTTTCGAGGACAGAAACTCTGTGATGCCAGATTCAACATCCGCCACTGAAGCGAAGTGCAGTCCTTCTGGAAATGGGCAGTGGAGCGAAACTGGTAGTAGTCGGATGGGAGTGAGGTCTGGACTGTATGACGCATTGGGTAGGATCTCAATGCTTTCCATTTCATTTTTCGACGGAACACCCTGCAGGTGTGATGACTTGGTGCACTATCCACTTGCAGCAATTCCCGCTTCCTATTGATGACCACTGGGTAGCTTTAGAGCATAGCATGATGGATCCGCTGCATTTGTTCAACATAAAATTTACTCTTCACAGTCTGACCATCCAGCACGAGCTCCACAGGACCCCTGCAATTCCACCAATTGCACAGCATGTCCTTTCTCTCGAATTGGCTGTGCTTCCTGGCGTGGTTTCAGCCACTGGTCCCTAGTGATAGGATAACGTTGGCATATCCATTTTCATCACCAGTGACGATACTGCGCCACAACCTAGTGTCCCGTGAATTTGACAGCAATCTGCGACAGAGAGCGGCTCGTTGTTCCGCTTCCTGGGGCGTCAGTTGACGGGGAACCATACGATGTCGCCTGGAGGAGAAACATCAAGTGAGTGATGCCGGTGAAGAAGGATGGTGGATTGGGAAGACAGCTACCAGTTGTCGTGTACTTGTACCCTGTTGCACTGTCACAGCTTCTACCAGGATGTTAGTGTTAGTGTTTGTTGGACGTCCTGACCTGGGCTTGTCTTTGAGACTGGTGTCCTTCGCATTGAAATGCCGAAACCACTTTCGTGCAATGCTGTTGTCCACTGGTATTTGCCTTCAATTTCACAAATTTCTCCAGCTGCTGATGCAGCGTTTAATACTTTTTTTCCAATAATAGCGTAGGAGCCCTCCAACAGCGTACGTTTATCGACCACTATCCTCTTCTCACGCGATAACGCCATGTCACTTCGTGCAAAATTCACGTCATCAGACTGGTGTGTTTGCCACGTCAACACAGTACCCAATCGACGTTGGCGCACTTTTCGCAGAGGAATGGAGACCCAAAATCATGTGTACCTCAAAACGGGACGAAGTTTTGACTCAGCCTGGTAACTAGGTCAATGTTTCCGAATGACATACACATATTCAGCGTGACTCATGCAGCCTTTTTAAACTTCCCGTTTGTTTGTTAGCCTCTCACTTAAGTACATTTTGGTTGTTTCTCGTATCTATAATGAACGTTAAGTGTCTGAACTTCCATGACTTAGTTCCTTTTCCGTCCATGACTGGCAGTCAGTCAAATCAAGCTTATACAAGGAATGTGCAACTAAAAGCTCCGTCTCGGCGTCGTAAGGGGTCTGAAGCGCTGGTTTCTAGTCACTCGCATGAGCTAGGTCCAGGTTTCTTCCCCAGCTGAGATAGGTGGTGTGGTCATCCTACGGCGCTGACTCTTTCTCTTTCATGGAACAATCGGCCTTAAATTAGGGACAAGCGGCTCTTTATATCCCAAGGAGTTGCTAGCTCAGGGGGCCTAAGATTTTACTACCCGTTACCACGACAGTACCAGCCCTTAGTATTGTTGAGTTTTCCAAAAAAACTTCATCCTAAAGACTGTTACTGTATGGTAGCTGAGCCATGGCAATCAATCACACAAAAGGATTAAATTTTTAATACGCAGAATTTAAAAAAGATTTGGAAAAAATTATGGCCCATGGAAGGAAATTTTGAAGGAGGGAGTTTAGCTGAGATTGAAGACGATGGGAATAAAATATCCGATTTATTCAAATCAGTTTCTGGGTTTGAAGAATGTGATGAAAGTGTTGCAAAGGAGTTGATAGGAAACTATATTGATGACACGGGATATCCCATTTTAAATGAAGATGAAATCATAAAATCTGTTACGGAAAGCACCGCTCCTGAAAGTGATGCAGATGATGAATCTGACGTCAGCGTCGGTCCTACTCATGCTGAAGCATTCACTGTATTAAAGACTGCCAAGACTTGGGTTGAACAGCAAACTAAGTGCTCTTCAACTCTACTTATATTTTAAAAAAATGACCTGTAGTCTGACCTGTCGTCTGACCGTTAAGGTTTAATTTAGGAACTCTTTTTTTTTTTTTTGATTTTTTTTTTTTTTTTTTTTGATTGGAGGTTTAACGACCACCGTGAGCAACTCAATGGGCTATAAGCAGTCGCCCGTCCCTAATCTAGGGTCACTGGTTCCAGGGAAGGGAGAGAGCCAGTGCCGTAAGACAAACACAACATCCATGCCTCACCGGGATTCGAACCCGGACCCCGTTCGGACGAATGATCATAGGCCATCGCTTAGACCACTGCGCCACCGGGGCGGCTAGGAACTCTTTCATCGTATGGTTATGCTTTAAAAATAACGTAAAAAGAACGACAAAAGTTCAGTATGAAAGGAACTTTACGTTATACTTCTCTTATTGAAAAGAATGAGGGATTTAGCGGCGAAAAAGCGAAGTTCGAAAATGGTGCAACAAAAAATTAGTCATTTTTCAAAAAAAAAAAAAAAAAGAAATTGCATGAATTTTTTTAGCATTTACTTTTTTATCCAGCGTAAATACGCTCTTCAAATGTGTTATGATGGGTAAGCTTTGGAATTTTGTACTTTATGTTTAAAAATTTCACAGCAGTAGTAAAAAACAAATTTGCCTACGAAAGAAGTTAACACTTTTCAGTAGGAAACTTGTTTTGTATTGCATAATGACAAAAAACATCTTTGTCCTATGTAATTTTTTTGTATACAGTTGCTTATTTTTGGTACATAGAAATATTAGCGTGATTGTATTTTTTTACATGTTCGATAATCCGAATACATCGAAAATCCGAAGTACCAGTGGTACAAATCAGTTCGGATTTTCGACGCTCTACTGTATCTAGTTTAGAACCCTGATACGTAGTTACTGATACTGTTACATAGTTTGAAATCCTGATACATAGTTCCTTAGTTACTGATACAGTTACATAGTTACAATCTTACTCTCCGTAAAGGAAAAGAGGATGGTACTGGCGTACCTTTCGCGGTAAATTCTGTTGTTTTTTTGTTGTTGTTTCTTAAATAAAGTACTCCAAAGAGTGAGATCAGACGAAATTCTTAGTTCTTCTTATTGGAATCAGTAGCAGCATCGCTAAAACCCAAGCTGAATTTACAATCTTCCCAGGGATATGCTATATTGAGAAATAGTTTTCAAGGAAATTGCATTACATCACCTTTGAGCAGTGACTGAACGCATAAAATGCAATGACTGAGTCAAACTTGCACAACAAACTGACAGGGGAACAACTTAAATTGCGCAAAGGCGAGCCTCTTTTGGTCACGGAGAAAGCGTTCAATTTTTATGGCATCATGATTCCTCAGTATGAACATTCATGGCTTGTAAGCTAATAGAGTTATCCGTTTCACTTTAAAACTGCTCGATTTTCTTCATAGCCAGCGCAATAATTTTCCATTGCGTGAAACCTTAATTCATGTCATTCTGTATTTTCGCTGGCACACAAGGACAAACAGTAGGCAGCTCACGGTCGATCAGGTTGCTTGAACCAAAATGGCGTGTTGGGGTCAGAAAGGGAGGGTTCGACTGTTGTCGCGAGAGCAAATGCATATATGCAGCTGTTAATTTGCTAACCTTAAATGTAAACAAGGCGTCACCCGCTAAAACACCGTTGTATGTCGTAACTGCAAAGTATGTCGCGTGGAAAATGTGTGGGATTAGTTTAAAGATCCACCTCATTCTCACAACAGAGAACACGTTAGGTATCCGACTTCTTTCGAAAACATTTTTACTCCTTCTTACAGCTTAATGCACAAATATGCACCGTTGAGGAGCCATCGTGTCACATATCTCGCATGCGCTAGACAGGACACTATGTCCGGAAAAAATTAGCCGTTAATTTATGCATGCTAACAAGTATTATGATCTGCCGTCGTTCATTTGGCAACTCATAAGCTCACCTAAATGAATTTGTGTCATATTTGATTTTCTTTTCACCTTTCGTGACAGATTCACTCACTCATACCACCCTAAGAAGGGTGACCACCTTTTTCGACCTGACCTCCCTTATTTCGGAATAAATCGCGTACAATTGTTATTCAGATTACTGCAGCAAATATAAATACAATTGTTAAATATGTAGATAAAAATTGAATAACACAAACTGTAAAAAAATGTGAAACATTTTTAGAATTAGACTAGTGAGCCGTAACTTTATGACCCCCTACTTAATAGCTCGTTGTACCGCGTTTGGCAGTGAGAACCTTTTGCACCCAGAGTGGCATTGACTTTACAAGACCACGAAAGATGACTTCAGCCATTTTATGGCTCCTTTCCTAAAAATATAAAAAATGGCCGTTGATAGGATGATACCGTTCGACGAATAATCCTTTTGAACCAAACGGCATTGGACCAATTATCCCTTTGTACGAATCGGCAATTCTTAAATCTGTAGGTAATAGGCGAATCGGCATTGGGCCAATCCTACCATTAGATGAATTGGCATTGGACCAATCGTACCGCTGGACGAATCGGCATTGGATTAATTGTACCATTAAACGAATAGTCCGTTGGACCAATTGTCCCTTTGGACGATTCGGCAATTTTTAAATCTGTAGATAATAGACGAATCGGCATTGGACCAATCGTACCGTTGGACGAATCGGCATTGGATTAATCGTACCATTAAACGGATAGTCCATTGGACCAAAAGGCATTGGACCAGTTGTCCCTTTGGACGAATTGGCAATTCTTAAATCCGTAGATAATAGACGAATCGGCATTGGATCAGTCGTACCATTGGACCAAACGGCATTGGATCAATTGTCCCTTTGGGCGAATCAGCATTGGACCAATCGTACCAATAAACGAATCCGCATTGGATTAATCGTACCATTAAACGAATAGTCTATTGGGCAAATTGTCCCTTTGGACGAATCGGCATTGGACCAACCTTCATTGGACGAATTGTCTGGAACCGAGAAAATACACAACCCGGATTTCGGAGACAAAGCGGGACACTGACGAGGCCGGTTGCGTGATGCATTTTACTGTGTTCCCGCGTTCGATAGGGTGCAAGTCGGGGGAATTTGGCGGCCAGGGAATTACACGAAATGACTGGGTGTGAGCTTTGAATCATTCCTGCACAACACCGGCTTTAGGACCGAAACCTTCTGCTTCAAGACATCCAAAATTTCATCCGGACTTGACCTCTGCTGAATCCCACAAGATCACGGAGAACGAACTTTGTGATCTCCTCAGGGATTTCGAACTGCCAAAGGATGAACCAGAATTATTAGCCTCAAAGCTGTAGCAATGGAATCTTCTTGAGAACGCTGACTGCATTTCGCCCCCGGCAAAAAAAATTGTAACAGATCTTCAAAACAGAAAATGAACTTTCTGTTTGTGAGCCCATGCCATCCACGCTAAGGAAAATTATGTAAGCCGCCCCGGTGGCGCAGTGGTTTAAGGCGCTGGCATCTGATCATTCGTCCGTAAAGGGTCCGGGTTCGAATCCCGGTCAGGCATGGATGTTGTGTTTGTCTTACGGCACTGGCTCTCTCCCTCTCCTGGAACCAGTGACCCTAAATTAGGGACGGGCGACTGCTTATAGCCCATTGAGTTGCTCAGGGTGGTCGTTAAACCTCCAATCAAAAAAAAAAATTATGTTAACTTGAAAAACATTCTCAACTGTGCGAACAACAAAATATACGAGTCGCTGATTTGCGGTGATTTGAAGGTAATCGCCATTTTGATAGGATTGCAGAAGGATTACATGAAGTTTTGTGGCTTTCTATGCGAGTCGCGCAAAGGTTATCCACTACAAAAAGAACTCACGTCAGCACATATCGCTTCACCTGAAAAGGATGACGTAGCTTTCAAGCTGCTGGTAGATCCCAGTAATGCTTTAACCTCTTCATATCAAACTGGATCTAATGAAAAACTTTATAGAGGTATTTGACAGAAACAAACCCTCGTTTACGTACTTGTGGGAGAAATGTCCAAAGCATCGTTTGGAGAAGATTAAGGCCAGGGTATTCATTGGTCCTCAGATACGTCAAGTCTTCAAAGAACAGCAACTTGATCCCGTTTTCAGTGAAGACGAGAATGCCTTCTTGCATGTTTCGATTTCTTTTCTAAGATATATAAAAGCCAGCAATTTCAGGTAACCTATGGATGATCTCATGACTTCATACGAATACCTGAGCTGCAGCATGTCACTAAACATGTATTTCCTCTATCCACACCTGGATCCCCGTTAAGGTGGACGTCAAGTAATTTTGCTTCCTATACTTCCAATGGAAAAGCTTTTGTACACATTTCCTTCACGATTAGTGTGTTCCCAAGGATGAAAATTTCAACATCGATTAAAATAACTTTATATTACAACTTGGAATGCTTAATATTTTCTAAAACATAACCATAATTATTTTAAAAATCAATAAATTTTCCTTTGGTGGTGTTGAAACCAGAAAAAAGATGGCGCGACCTGTACTTTGATGACGTCAGTAGACAGAAAAATGTTGGATTGCATAATTATGGTTATGTTTTAGAAAATATTAAATATTCCAAGTTAAAAACTGAAGCTATTTTAATTGATGTTTAAATTTTTATTCTTGGGAACGCATTAATTGTGAACAATATGTATACAGAAGTTTTTCCATTGGAAGTATAGGAAGCAAAATTACTTGACATCCACCTTAACTGCGGTACCGTACGCGATAAACATGGTGAGCGTTTTCGTCAGGACATCACGGCGATGGAACAGAGATATACAAAGGCAAGTGGAGAGTTGCCGTGATAGACGATTATTGCTGGATGGTGAAAAGGGATACTCTAGAACTGCAGTACAATCGATAAGCGTAAAAGGGATGTGTGTTTAACGCTAGTCCGTTCATAGCTACAGCGAAAAGCCAAAACATTATGACCACCAGCCTAATATGATGTTTGTTCTCCACGTGCCTCCAAAACGGCTCTTCCCTGGTGAGATCAGATCATACGTAGAGGATTTTAGAAAGAGAGTGTCTGACCCCAGGTCTTAACAGCCCTTAGAAATAGGAAGCTAGGAGATTTGGGCTAGAGTGTCCGATGGGAAAGTGACACGGAAGCGAGGTAGAAAGGGGGTGGAAAACGCCCTTATTTATTACTGGGTGGCCAGTTCCCGGGGCACGACAGCTTAACGTGTCATCCGACGCACGGCAGATATTTAGTGGTTCGAGCGTTCGTACCTCACAAGGATCGAACCCGAGGTTTTCTCCGTGGCAGTCACGAACGTTGACAACTAGGCCACCCGCGGGACCTCCCCAGTGAGGCGTAGACGCTACAAGATTTATAAGGGTTGTGACGTACTATAAAGGTGAAAACATGTGACAAGACGACAAATCTGCAGCGAGACTTTCTGTCCGCGTAGCTCAGTTGGGAGAGCGACTTACTCCGGATTGAGGGGACAAACTTGTGTTTTCACATTGGCACCCGATTGTGGAAAATGGATCCACTGGCCGTTGGGTTCTTCGAGAAATGTGTTATGTTTATTCTACTCATTGTTTAGAATTAATGAAAAATTCCTACTTCGCTTCAAAGGCAAAAAAAAAAAAATTATGTTTTGTGACATAATACAGGGGTGAAAACATGTGTCAAGACGACAAATCTGCAACGAGACATTCTCTCCGCGTAGCTCTGTTGGGAGAGCAACTTACACCGGAGTGAGGGGACACGGATTCGATGACCCTCGAGGACACGGATTCGATGATCCTCGAAGACACGGATTCGATGACCCTCGAAGACACGGATTCGATGACCCTCGAGGACACGGATTCGATTACCCTCGAGGACACGGATTCGATGACCCTCGAGGACACGGATTCGATGACCCTCGAGGACACGGATTCAATGACCCTCGAGGACACGGATCCGATGACCCTCGAGGACACGGATCCGATGACCCTCGAGGACACGGATTCGATGACCCTCGAGGACACGGATTCGATGACCCTCGAGGATACGGATTCGATGACCCTTGAAGACACGGATTCGATGATCCTCGAAGACACGGATTCGATGACCCTTGAAGACACGGATTCGATGATCCTCGAAGACACGGATTCGATGACCCTGGAGGACACGGATTCGATGACCCTGGAGGACACGGATTCGATGACCCTGGAGGACACGGATTCGATGACCCTCGAGGACACGGATTCGATGACCCTCGAGGACACGGATTCGATTACCCTCGAGGACACGGATTCGCTGACCCTCGAAGACACGGATTCGGTGACCCTCGAGGACACGGATTCGATTACCCTCGAGGACACGGATTCGATGACCCTCGAGGACACGGATTCGATGACCCTCGAGGACACGGATTCGATGACCCTCGAGGACACGGATCCGATGACCCTTGAGGACACGGATTCGATGACCCTCGAAGACACGGATTCGATGACCCTTGAGGCCACGGATTCCATGACCCTCGAGGACACGGATTCGATGATCCTCGAGGACAAACTTGTGTTTTCACAGAGTGGTATGGCATCTGATACCTATACGTTACCAGCAGATCATTTAGCTCTTGTGAGTGACGTAATTGAGCCGCCGCAGATCGAATTTGCTGTTCCAACACCAACCACAGATGCTCGATTGGATTGATGTCGAGGGAATCGGGAGAATATGGCAAAACCTGAAAGCCTTCCTTATATTGCACTAACCATTCTCGAACAACCTGGGCAGTGTGGCATGGCGCATTATCTGTGAAAGAAGGCCATACTAGAGGGAATACCGTTGAAGTGAAAGGATGTACCTGGTCTGCAATGATGTTTAAGTAGGTTGTAGACGTCATATTTCCTTTACATGAATGACTGGGCCCAGTGTTTCCAAGCAGAACATTGCCCTACGTATGACACTTCCTCCACCGGCTTATTTTCGCCCCACGGTGCATCCTGTTGCCAACACTTTCCCAGGTAAACGACACATACGTTCCCGGCAGTCCACACGATGCAACAGAAAACGACATTCATCGGACCAGAAGACCTTGCTTCAATCATTCAAGGTGCAGTTATGATGCTCGCGTGCCCACTGTAGACACTTTCAACGGTCAACAGAGGTTATCATGGACACTCGAAGTGGCCTGCGGTTACGCAGCCCCGTTTTCAGCAGGGTTCGACGCACTGTGTGTTGTGACACATTACTCCCGTCACCAGCATTCAAATTACCGGTGAGTTGCACCACATAATACCTTCTCTTGGCACGTACATAGCCTTTGCTCACCTCTAACACTGATAAGCCGTGATCGGCCTACACCGTGCCGTTGGTTCGTAGTTTTTCCCTTCTCGGGCCGCTTTTTGATGGCACTAACCATGGTTAACTGTGTGCACCCTGTAAGCCTTGCTGTCTAAGAAATGCTTTGACCCAGTCGTCTGGCCATTACAATTTTACCTTTGTCAAACTCGCTAATGTCCGCTCCCTTTTCCATCTGAAGAACAAGATTAACACTATATATTAAGACAATATAACGTTTGTCACAGATATTTTATTTTTCCAAGTCGACCAAGGTTTCGCTGTGTTCTGACCTAGCTTCATCAGGACGAATAGCACCTAAATGTTCAAATTGTACATGATATCATAAATGGTGTTTAGAGTCACGGTTTTAGTTAGTTGCTTCCTCGCGCTCGATAGAAATGGTGTGGATGTCATTAAGAAGTTGCAAAGAATTTAGATATGTATGAAAAGCTTAAAAAATATCAAGTTTGGTGGTTGAATGTGTCTTGTCAATTAGTTTTGCTTCTTCAAAGGGAAATTTATGGTCCTTTTCGTAACAGAGTTCAGCCATCGATGACTTCTTTAGGTCACAATTCCGAATGTAGGTCTTGTGCTCCTTCAATCGAAAACGCAAGGCTCTACGGGTCTGTCCTATATACGAAGCGCCACATTCGCATGGAATTTGATAAATTCCCCACGAGGTTTTGTCTTCAACATAGTATAACGAAGTAAATTTCTCCGTCATTTGTGTCCACGCCGGGCTCGAACCCGTGTCCCCTCATTCCGGAATAAGTCGCTCTACCAATTGAGCTACGCGGACGTTCGGTATCGCTGCAATCTGCCTTTGTGTCGTGTGCGTTCTTCTGGGCAGGCACGTCACAATAGTTATTTGATCCTGAAAAGATTTTGAATTCAGGTTTCACGCAATGATCCAGCGAAACCTTGGTCGACATGAAAAAATTGAATATTTGTGGCAACGATGCATTATCTTAATATATATAATCGTCACAAAATTGTATTCTCTGATTTCAAGAAGACTAACACTAGTTCAACAGAGTTCAGTATCAGGTGTTATTTATACCTTCACACGCGTCGTATTTCATTACCATCACACGCGTCGTTTCATTACCTTCACACGCGTCGTATTTTATCTGCAGTTGCTTCGATTTGCATAAAGACGCGCTGGTCTTAATGCTTGGTCTCTTTGGTATACATCTTGCTCCTTTACCACAGTGCAACAAAAGTGTAAAGTGAGCAACAGACATTTATTTTGAAAAACCAGATTGAATCCGTCAATTCAATTTTTATTTTTGTGTTCTGCATCCTGAAATTGATAAATGAAATTTATTTTCGGTTCCGTAGCAGGATACAATGCAAAATGTGTTTAACAGTGTAGCTAGAGGTTGTAATATTTACGAAAACAACTAAAGCTTGGTGAGAAATTCCCGGATTATGAATGACGACATTAATAAATGATATATCTAAGAGATACTTAGACGACAGAATTACGTACGGTGATTTTTTTAAATGGAGTACAATATCGCGCGTACCATAACACGTCCATTATAATAATTACTGCTTTTGGGAAAAGTAAATTACACTCTTCATTCTTCTATCGAAAGGAAGAGAATTTATAGCAATTCTTTTCAATCCGTTTCACTATAGGTGATGAACTATCAATGTGAAGACTTCTAATATACAGAAATCCTTTCGAAAGTAACTTTCTCTTTTCTATTGCATCAGTTTTTTGCCGGTTAATGGCAGTGGCGTGTAGAGGATGGGGAGGGTTTAGTGAAAAAAAAATTATCTTCCCAGAAATAGTGTCGCAGGCGATTTTTCAAAGGGACGATTAATCAACCGATTAATCGACTTATAAATTTTTATTAATCAGTTAAAAATGTGTGTCGACTCACACCCCAACAATGCACGGTATACGCTATCTTAAATATTAAAAATAAATAATGCCCTCATTGCAGTATGAACTAATAGTAACATCAATATAACAATAGCCGTTTATTAGTAAAATCAATATAACAATATCTGTTTAATAAGTAACATAAATATAACAATATCTGTTTAATAAGTAACATAAATATAACAATATCCGTTTAACAGAAAAACAAAAGCAATAAACGGAGCTTACAGCAGCATAACAAACGTACACTTCCGCTTATCTTCGTTAAAACAAAGACATCCCTCCAGCCCTCAGTCAGAACTCAGAAGCACATGTGTGGAGAGAGTGAGCCAAGGTCAAACATGAGACCTTTGCAGCGAGAACAAGCAGAGCCCTGCGCAACAAGAAACAACCAATCACACGCCGCTTTATTTGTGACGTTCGGTGGCGTTGATTGTGTGATGTGGCGTCGCCATCCACGCGATCTCGTTGTGGATCTCCTACTGTCCCGGCACTCTACCGATTACAAAAGATCAAACTGAATTTCTTTTTTATATTTTTTACTAGTTTAAGTTGAGTTGCGTTAATGAAAATCTGAGTGAACTTCGCATTTCAACCAAACAGTAAATTTTTTTGAAATTTAAATTTCATTTTTTTTTCGATCAAAACTTTGATTAAAAAAACAACAACACCGAGTCGTAAACCAAGGAGGGGAGGGGGTATTACCCCACCTAACCCCTATGTTGATACGCCTCTGGTTGATGGCATCTTAGACAAAAGTAATGAATTACTGGAATCCATGTTATGAAATGACGAATAAACAGCAAATATTTTCGTGTTTCCAGAATAGACCTCGGTGTTTTTTATTTTGAAAAAGATATGTCGCTATATGAAAATAATGAATGCATGTTCTAGTTTGCGATATTCATGGACATTATATTATGTTACCACTTATTTCTTTGTTTTAGGAGGATCATGCTGGTGGTGTTACTGGTGCAGGTGATTTCTATCTTTGCTTCGGTAAGATTTTTCTTTTATATTTGATGTGTCTTCTGTGTGAATAAAATTACTTAATTTAATGTTTTTTCACAAAAATGTGTTTAGTGTTATTTAAACTGAAATCACGGTGTTCTTTTCCTGAGGGGGGGGGGGGTTAAAGACCAACGTAAGCAACGCAGTGGACTATAATATATGCAGTTGCAGTCGCACATCCTAAATTAGGGTCACTGGCTCCAGCGAAGGGAGAGGGCCAGTACAGAAAGACAAACACACCATCCATGCCTCCCGCATATATACAGTATATATATACGGGATGATTCATAAAGAAGTATACGGTTTCCAGATGCTGTAAAACAGTAACAGTTGAAGACACGGACTACAACTGCGAACCGTTAGGTAGATGTACTCATAAAGTTTGTGTCCCGCTACTGAAGGAAGTGACGTAGGCGATAGCGTGCGTGTCATGCGACTAGTCAGTCAAAATGGCAGCGTCTGCAGTGGAGAAAGTGTTTTGTGTTTTTTCAATTGAGCAAAACGAAATCTGTAACTGTTGTGCAACGGCATTTTCCATCACGATTCGGAAAAGAACCTCCAACCAGAAAATCTACCTGCGATTGGCATAAAAAATTTGAAACTACAGGCTGTTTGTGAAAACTTAAAAGTCCTGGACGATAATGTTTGCACCGCTATTCAACGAAGCTCGGGAAAATCAACGCGGAGGGTGAGTCGTGAATTGCAGATTTCACAGCCCACTGTCTGAAGAATTTTGAGAAAGAAGCTGAAAATGATTGCATACAAAGTGCAGATATTGCAAAAACTACACTGACCTTGACAAGACAAAGCGCTCTGAATTTTGTGCCGAAATTCAGCACCGTTTGGAAAATGACGATTTTGCCGATCACTTAGTTTTTACCGATGAAGCTACATTTCACGTGAGTGGTCAGGTAAACAAGCACAATGTCCGCTTTTGGGGAACGGATAATCTCAGATTTACAGTGCAACACGTGCAAGATTCCCCTAAGGTAAATGTGTTCTGTGCTGTGTCCAAAAAGAAAGTGTACGGCCCCTTCTTTTTTCACGAGAGGCTCTTTTCTGGATATGTTAGGTTCTTTGGTTGATGCCACAGTTGCAGGACGACAGTGACAACTTTATTATCCAATTGGATGGTGCACCACCGCATTGGTTAGGCGACGTGCGAGATTATCTCGATGAACATCTTCCCTCACCGATGGATTGGACGAGCCGCGGACTACAACATGCAACTGACCCAATGGCCACCCAGAAGTCCTGACTTAACACCTCGTGACTTTTTCCTGTGGGGTTACGTAAAGGACACGGTATTCGCCCTCCCCTTCCTGTTGATCTAATGGGGCTGAAACAGCGTATCACAGCCACTATCACTGCACTTGATTCAGATATCTTACCTCGCGTTTGGGCGGAAATGGGTTACCGCCTCGATGTGTGTCGTGTGACTAAGGGTGCACACATAAAACATCTATGACTGTCTGTAAAAAAAACGTGAAACATTCCCCTAGAATTCTGTTACAGGTAACATAAAATATGTTACATTGTTCTTGTTTTATAGTGTGTTGAAACTGTATACTTCTTTATGAATCACGCTGTATATATACAAAATTGATGTAATACGCTTTTACAAGAAATGAAAATTTATCGATTGATGAGGAAAACCTAGAGGTAACCGAGACCTTGGACAACAGATATCAAGCGAGGGTCACATCGATGAAGAAATTATTCGACGTATAAAGCTTGGATGGAGAGCTTTTGAAAGAAACAGTACAATTTTCAAGAGCAATGTACCATTATATCTTAAAAGAAAAGTGTTTATTCAGTGCATCTTTCCAGTTCTTACGTACGCATCAGACTAGGGCTTTAACTAAAAACGTCATATAAAGGCTGCAGACAGCTGAAAGAAGCCTGGAGAGATACATGCTTGATATAACTAGGAATCATAAGAAGAGGAACTCGTGGATCAGGAAAATGACAAGAGTGGAAGAAATCACGATCAGAATAAAATCCCTTAAATGGCAATGAGATGGGCAATATGCCAGAAAAACGGGCCACCGATGGACAACCGAATATATATATATATATATATATATATATAACATATATATACTAGAGAACATATATATATACACTGGAGAGCCAGAAAAACTGGTACAGGCGAGTTTATGCAAAATGCATAGCAACGTCACCTATGCGCGTACTCGGTTGCGTCCGCCAGTGCGTATATAAAGCGATAGACATCCTTGCCAGCTGTGAGAGCTGTTTTGGGCATGAGAATGACAAGTAATAACGATTTAAGCGATTTTCAAACCAGTGTCATAGTTGGAGCTCGTGAGATGGGCCATAGCATTTTGGAGGTAGAAACAAAGTTCGGATTTTCACGGACGACCATTGCAAGAGTATACCTTGACTACAAGAATTCCGGCAAAACCTCCAACCTACGACACTAGTGTGGCCGTAAAAAGACATTGGGTGAGCGTGACCATCGTCGGCTGTCAAGAATCGTTTCACGCGATAGGCGTGCAACACTCTCGCAAGTGTAATCGAAATTAAATGCTGGAACGTCAACAAGCATTAGCGTCCGGACTGTGCAATGTACCCTGCACGATATGGGGTTTGGGAGACGAAGCCAAAGTCGAGTCCCCTTGATCTGTGCACGACACAGAGTTATGCGCCTTGCTTGGGCACGGCAACATCGCCACTAGACACTTGATGACTGGAAACAAGTAGCCGGGCAGATGGAAGGATTCGTGTGTGGCGCAAACCCCATGAAGCCATGGATACCGCCTGTCAACGGGGAACTGTATCGGCTGGTGGGGGTTCGTATTGGTATGGAGTGTGTTTAGCTGGACTTCACTGTGACACCTGGTACGTCTACAAACGTCTGTGACCGGCCAACGCTATGTGCCCATCCTTTCTGACGAGGTACACCCGTTCATGTCCTGCATTCATGCTGATGGGTTGGGTCTATTCTAACAGCACAATGTACCTCCACACAAGTGTTGGGACGCCACATTATGGTTAGAGGAACATTCATCTGAGTTTGGGGTGTTGCCATCCCACCTAAGTCCCCAGATCTGAACGTGATAGAATATATTTGGGATGCCATGCAACACGCTACCGAACACAGGAATCCGGGACCTCGGAATACACCCGAATTGTGGAACGCTCTGCAGGAAGTATCGTGTGCATTGCCTAAATCATATTTTCAGAAGCTAGTGGAGTCCATGCCCCGTCGTATTTCTGTAGTCCTGCGCTCCCGTGGGGGACCTACCAAGTATTAGACTGGTGTACCAGTTTTTCTAGCGCTTCAGTGTATATATATATGTCCTCTCAGTACATCTATATGATATGTAGTATTGTACACTGTTGCATCCAGCTTGTTCTATTGCTCGAGCTATGTCCAGTGTTTCCTTCAGCAGAAACGGCCGTACAATAGTGAATATGTAAAGAACTGATAAGGGGCTAAAGCATCTGTAGTTAGTGAGATCCTATGGGCTCCCCTTTTTCATATAGTAGGGTTACCGCAGCATTGTTCCAATCATCAGGAGCAATTCATCATTATAATTTAAAAGAAATATTTAATCAATGCATCCTTCCGGTTCTAATGCACGGAGCAGAGACATGGACCTTGACTAAAAAAGACATGCATAGGTTGCAGGCAACTGAAAGATGCATGGAAAAGGAGTATGCTTCTTTCAGTTGCCTGGCAACAAATGACAAGTAAATCTTGTCATTTTCCTGATCCATAACGTTATAGATCAGAAAAATGAAAGTAAAAGTAAAATCCATTTCAGATATTTTACTTTCATGATCAAAGTAAACTCTCTGAAATAGCAGTAAGATGGACATATTGCCAGAAAAACGGGCCACTGATGGACAACTGAAGTATTAGACTGGATACCAAAGAACAGAAAAAGAAACAGGAGAAAACCACGTGGGAGATGGGTGGATGAAATTCGAAAGCATGCTGGAGTAACATGGAGGAGACTGGAACAAGACAGACTGTTATGAAGGAAATTTGGAGAGACATTCATCCAGCAGTGGATGGATAATGGTTAAAAATAATGATGATAATATATGTATATGTATATAAAAAAACTGTGTTTTGATATACAAAAAACTTATCTTTTGACAAAAGATGTGCAAAAGCATTGCTTGCGTGCACTGGCTGAACTGGAAGGAAGCGTATAGAACATAACCTATCTGTAGATTGAAGCGGAAGCATGTTCATAGGAAAATCTAACGTATAGAGGGCAGGGATGTAGCTAGACTTCGAAATCTGGATGCGCGACGGATGGGAGAGCAACATTTTGGGTGGACAAGCTTGATAGCATTTTTTTTTCCCTTAGAAGCACTGAAAGAACTAGTAAAAATCCTCCAAATAGGTGGCGTCACAGTAAATAAACAGATATCTCTCTTTCCACGTTCCAACAACACACAGCAACCGAAAAAATTGTTATTCGGTCACCGCCGGGGAATTGAATCCACGGATTTCTCGTTATCTAGCCGAGCGCGTTAGCCTTACACAACAGTGGCCAACAATCCACGGTGCTATGTGGCTTTTTTCTCTCAGCATCTGACATCATAAATCTGTAAGATGGGCTCAGCTACTGAGACGTCTCCATCTGCTGGGCATTAACGGCACTGGCTATATATTAATTACAGCAGTTAAATCCAAAAGGGCGAGATCCAAAGTGGAAATCGTCCAAATACGTGGCGTTAGTAAATAAACAGAGATATCGCTCTTTCCACGTTCTAGCAATACACAGTTTTCGGTTGCTGTGTGCTGCTGGAACGTGGAAAGAGCGACATCTCTGTTTATTTACTGAAAGAACTCATTTTTAATGCTTTTTCACTGCCCGCTACAAATGAATTCGTGCAATCCTCAACCCCCCCCCCTCCCCTCCACCTAGACACACACACATACACGGATCTGACTAGTTGGTGTAAGATATAAGTGTTACTAGAATGTCGCCTTCAACTTTTTGCTTGCTCTGAATGCATTGTCTTAAATTGCTTTTCAAAACTTTGCCTTTTTGCTTACGAAAATAGCATTTAAAGGAAAATGTCGTGTTTGTTCATCTAAATCAAATTTTAACATCGTACCACGCAGACAGAATACCTCCCCCATCTTTAACTCCCTTTCTCCAAGCCAGCGACTTTACCTTGCACTCCTCTCCTACAAAGCAGTCTTCGGCCACTTCCTGCACTTTCTCTGTCCTAAGAGCGCTGGTGTAGCTTTAGACTCCACTTTCCGGGTTGAAATCCCCTATTTTGTAAAGGAAACAAACAGCAGAGCAATTTGTAGTGACCCCCTCAGTTAATTCCTATCCACCCTCCTCATTAGCGGTACAAACATGAAAAAGAGTCTTAAACTAAAGAATTGGAAATGTGGAGAACAATTGAATTTTCGTGGCCCTACGAATGCTATTCTGATAACCTTTCTTGGAGACGTAAACACCGTTTCCAAGAGGAAAATACGTTAGGGCTACACGAAATAAAACACTAGACTTATTCTTTAGCAAAGTCCAGATTATATTTTAAAGTTAAATATATTGAAAAATGGGACATTTTAAACTGGGTGGGCAGCAGGGTCGGCAAGACAAAATTTCAAGCCCACCCTCGCACCCCCTTGGTTACTCCCTGGTAGAGGGTAAGCTTACAGGATTTTCATAAAAAAAAAAAAATCTTGCGTGGAGACTAAACTCACTGATGCTAAATTGAAAAAAATGTTAAAAGATTAGGAGTATGCCCCTCACAGGAGATCTTCCTTCGCTGGCAAGAGAGGTAGACTGATAATGAATAACCTTAATTACGGATTCTAGAAAAGGTGACGGATATCGTTAAAGGAGGTGGGTCATTGCTCTAGGAGGAGACGATGTCTTTATTAGTTTGAGCATTTGCAGTGAATCCGTTTGTGTGGAATCTGCGACCGGCAACTCCACCCTCACCGTATCGTGACCCGCTGAACAATAGAAGCTCATCGTGGACACCTGTGACGTCATCTGGCTCTTTCGCTGTATTCCCAAGAAGGGTCAAAAACACCGCTTCCGAAGCAGGAAGAATTTTTCAGACCTCACAAGACTGAAAGCAGTTTTACACCCTGCTGCCCATCATCTTCATCCCGGTACCCTCTGATGGGTAAAACAACCAAACCGGCATTTTATTTCTTTCTATTGCACCACGTATCACAGCACTAATGGCGTACTTCTAATATATAGGTGTTGGAGACCAATCACGTATAGTTCTATTAAAGAGGCTCCACCGAGGTGAAAAACATAGGTGCAGGAGAGATTCCTGTGGAGCGCTAAGCTATGTGAGGTGACTAAAATCAATTTCCGCTTGCTTTTGTATGACACTGTATTGAAACCCAATGTCATTTTTACTATTCCTTTTTTTTTTAATAACTCGTTACTTTTAGAATGCGTTTTAAAAGTATCCTAAAAACGAAAGGAGTGTTTCGCTGAATGACCTTACGAATTCAGAAGTTATTACTCATCTTATCACACCGGAAATCGTGTTAAATTGATTTTACACACCAAATAAATAAAATGTTTTACAAAGCTTGTTATCCATGCTTGACATGCGTTTATTTGAAGAACATGTCAACGGTGACGGAGAAAGGAAATCGTCAAGCACATGCAAGGGAAACCACCTGCTGTGTCAGATCCCTTAACGTACCTCAAAGTCAGTGAAGGACTATCTTTGAGGTACCATATATTTCAGAAAAACTATCAAACGCTCATTAGTATCGGTGAGTGTCTTCTAAGATGCCTGACTGGTGGATTAAGGCGCAGTTGAATCCAAGCGTTTCTCTAATTCTTACATGATTCTTGCATGAACTGATTAAAATTATCCGTAGGTTACAGAAATGAATTTCTCACGGTGATTATCTCTTACAAACTGTTGACAAGTAACTCAGTTTAAAGTTAAATCTACTTTCTCTGTCAAAGATATATATATTCTTTACTAAGAAGATTCAGATATTGCTCGGTGACTTCCACTTGAGGAGATATTATCCACGCTATGCAGCCACTATAACGTATTTTTCTGTGTTGTCTGTTACTTATTCTTTTAAACTTGTTTTAATAATAGAAAGTACCCCTATTCTACGGATACTAAACTGAGGTTTTCTTGTGTTTCCCCATGAATTAGTTTAGAATACTGAACAACAAGGAAATGTACGCCAACTATACTCAAAATAGTATAACTATACTAGTAATTCTAATTTATTGCTGTAGAACAGAAATCAAAAAAGAATAGAAATAAAATAGAATAAAAATCAAAATAAAATAGAAATGAAACAGAATAGAAATGAAATAGAATAAAAAGTAAATAGAATAGGAATGAAATAGAATATAAATCGAAGTAGAATAGAAATGAAATAGAATTGAAATGAAATAGAATAGAAATCAGTATAGAATAGAAATGAAATAGAATATAAATTAGTGTAGAATAGGAATGAAATAGAATAAAAATCAAAATAGAATAGAAATGAAATAGAATAGAAATCAAAGTAGAATAGATATGAAATAGAATAAAAATCAAAGTAGAATAGATATGAAATAGAATAAAAATCAAAGTAGAATAGAAATGAAATCAGAAATCAAAGGATACTTTGATTTAGGATTACTAGTACAGCTATACTATTTCAGTTTAGACTGCACTGTTCTTCATTTTTCAAAGACATTATAATGACCTACCTTCCGAATGGTTTTTGCAAAGTTGGTCCTAACAATAGCATATTTTACTTATTTAAATACCAATAGAAAGCATTGAAAACCAATCGTTTCTGCTGCAATGCAGGCAGTTTTCTAATAGATATAGTTTATAGAGTTTCAACAATTTGAAGTTAAATCATGCACTTTTTTGTGATATCAGTAATATATTCTATTGAAATTGCTGTCATAAAAGGAAGTACCTCTACCCTACGGATACCATACTGAGGTTTTCTTGTGTTCCCCGGTGAAATCAGTTTAGAATACTTAATAACAAGGAGTTGTACACCAACTATACTTTAAATTGCATAACTATGCTAGTAATACGAATTTATTGACGTATATTAGAAATCAATGTACTGTAGAATAGAAATAAAATAGAATGGAAATCAAAGTAGAATAGAAATGAAATAGAATAGAAATCAAAGTAGAATAGAAATGAAATAGAATAGAAATCAAAGTAGAATAGAAATGAAATAGGATAGAAATCTAAGTAGAATAGAAATCAAAGTAGAATAGAAATGAAATAGGATAGAAATCAAAGTAGAATAGAAATGAAATTAGAAATCAACGGGAACTTTGATTTCGGATAACTTGTACAGTTATACTCTTTCAGTTTAGAATACACTGTTCTTCATTTTTCAAAGACACTATGATGAGCTGTCTTCCGAATCGTTTTTACAAAGTTGATCCTAACAATAGCATATTTTACTTATTTAAATACCAATAGAAAGCATTTAAATCCAATCTCTTCTGCTGCAATGCATGCAGTTTTCTAATGGAATATAATTTATAGAACTTCAACAATTTTAAATTAAATTACACACTTTTCTGTGATGTCAGTAATATATTCTATTAAAGTTGTTATTATAAAAGAAAGTACCTTTACTCTACCAATACCGTACTGAAGTTTTCTTGTGTTCCCCAGTGAAATCAGTTTAGAATACTTAATAACAAGGAGTTGTACACCAACTATACTCAAAATAGTATAACTATGCTAGTAATCCGAAATTAAAAAGTAGAAAAGAAATAAAATAGAAATCAAAGGAAAATTTTGATTTCGGATAACTAATATAGTTGTACTGTTTCAGTTTAGAATACACCATTCATCATTTTTCAAAGATACCGCAATGAGCTGTCTTCCGAATCGTTTCTACAAAGTCGATCCTAACAATACCATGATATTTTACTCATTTACATACAAATAGAAAAAATTTAAATCCAGTCCCTTCTACTGCATTGCGTGCAGTTTTCTAATGTAATATAGTTTGTAGAACTTCATCTTAAATGCCTGATGTCAACATGACCATTGTGTGAGAAGGAGGAGTATTTTTCTTTGATAAATAACTGCTGTTAAACAGTAAAAAATAAGGCGAACCTTTCCAGTTGATACTAAATGTTTTTGAAAATTGTAACAAAACCGAAAACAGAATAAAACTGAAAACAAAGTGGAATGTCATGATCAACTTGATGGAACTGGTTTCCACCAAAAACAATATGTGTGTGTAGTCTTATTAACACCATAAGAACCTGTTTTATTACAGTGAGTTAATACTGTTAAAGAGATCTCAGAAGTTCGTAAATTTTATTTACGGGATATAAAATATCCGAGCACACAGACACATACACGTAATCGCGCTTGCATACACATTCATACACGAAGAAATCTCCAAATAGCAGTCATGAATGAGATTTCAAAACTTTTCTTTATACATAGTTAAGCTTTAAAGTTTTCAGAATGTGTGATCTGGGGGATTTGTTTGCTGTTTCAATAATAAAAAGTAAAGCTTTACGAACTGTTTCAGGAAACACTTTGCCCCAAATCAGCATTAGTATCCCTCTGCAGCAGATATCTGGTTTTGCATGTCACACTGCGTGAGTGATTGTGACAGCTTACCGGTGTTCGTGTTCAAGGAACTGTGCCATTTTAAGCAAAATAATCTCCTTGAAACTGTCTTTTCATGAAGAGTCTCAACATTCTACACAATGCCGAGACTCGGTGACTTGAATAATGCTGTCAAAGTCATCCATATAATGGGCTTAATTTGATCTTAACATGCCTTGCGCATTATTAAAGCTTTTCTGTTCTGTTTCTTGCAGCATTTATCAAACTGGAAACGTCATTTTTTCATGATAATTTGCATAGTGCACAACTTTTTACTTTCCTTTTACACAAGAATAAGGTTTCGGACATCCAGGCTAACAAAGCAACGAGATTTTGCTGATTTACCGATAGCAAGTGGGATGAAAAATACTTCGTCTATCTTACAGCCTGAAATCATCGTAACTGCCTTTTTCGAGAAATGTTCTGCCCAGGCTTAAAACGCAATGTTTTAAATCAGGCTTAAAATACGATTTTTTTACCAGAAACTGTCTGTGAGAAAAGGGGCATGCCCAATTTAATGCCTCGGACATCATAATTTGAAAAAGGCGATATTTTCTCTTCCACTGCCCTATATGTATAATTTTCGCCGTTTCACTAAACCATAACTTACCTAATTAACGGAGATACTGGATGTTGGACAGTTTTTCTCTCGGGCAGCTCAGTAGTACCGAAAGTAATGGGTTTTTTTAAATACTTATGAAAAACATCAAGTAATATCAAGTCGTTGATTGGTTACTTATCGCTATACCCGTCACCAAACTACCACCACACTTCTTTTTCACTTGTTACGTTCTTTGATTCAAAGTATGACACACAACGTTTCGAGACAACTCCGACTTCCTTTACAAGATCGTTCAAGACCACACTGGAGACTGACAGGAGACGTACAGTTGTTTCAAATTTCTAAAACACTAGCACACACATAGATGCTACTTAGACAAACCTTCTCGTCGTTGTCTATAGGGTTGTTTTTACATATACAAGTCTATATCTGTATCTTCGAATGCACGTATAAGTGCATAAAATACTACACCCCTCCCGGTGGGCGAGTAATCTATGGCGCTGGTTTATGACCCTTTGTTCCAGATGGGGCCAGAATGAGGCACGGGTGGTGAGTTGATATTACTGCATTGACTCTCTCTCTCTTTCTCTAACGCTCTCTTTCTCTCTCTCTCTCTCTTCTTCTTTCTCACTATCTTTCTCTTTCTCCCTCTCTCTCACTTTTTCTTTGTCTCTCTCTTTCTCTTTCTCCCTCTCTCTCACTTTTTCTTTGTCTCTCTCCTCTTTATCTCTCTCTTTCTATTTCTCTTTGTCTCTCTCTCACTTTTTCTTTGTCTCTCTCTCTCTCTCTTTCTCTATCGCTCTCTTACTCTTTCTCACTCTCTTTCTCACTCTTTCTCTTCTTCTTTCTCACTCTCTTTCTCTTTCTCTTCTTCTTTCTCACTCTCTTTCTCTTTCTCCCCTCTCTCACTCTTTGTCTCTCTCTCTCTTTCTCTCTCTCTCTCTTTCTCTCTCTCTCTCTCTCTCTCTCTCACTTTTTCTTTGTCTCTCTCTCTCTCTCTCTCTCTCTCTCTCTCTCTCTCTCTCTCTCTCTCTCTCTCTCTCTCTCTCTCTCTCTCTCTCTCTCCCTTCCCCATAACCAGTTATCTTAAATTAGGGACGGGCGACTACTTACGACCATTTGAGTTATTTAGGGTAGTCATTAAACCCCCGATAAAAATTGTTACACTCTTTACCTTCAAGAAAATCTTGTAAAGTAATCTTATTATTCTGTTGAATATCATCGAAATGGGTTCAAAGGTCAAGACACAGGAGCGAGATTTATTCCACAGCCATTACCAGGATTTTTTTAACAGATAATTATACGAGGTAATGACACATGATCCGTGGATATCCTCGTGGTGGACGCTACTTGGAATAATACAGCAGCTGGCTCGCAACTAGGTGGTTGCGGATTCAATTACAGGAGTTGCCTAACTGCAAAACATCCTCCGTGCCATTGAGAGCCCTTCAAGCTGTCGGGCCCTGGATAAGAACCTCGTTATAATCAAGGCTATCATCTCCTCTTCCTGCGCTCCCCCTGTATTCCAAACCTTCCAGTCAGGGTCTTCTGACTCACCTCTAACGTCATTTCCGTTTCTCATGCACGACCCAAAAGCCTCTCGAGGCTCATATTGTTGTGTCTAAACCTAACATTGGGAGTAATCCCTGAGAGAAATTTCAGCACCCTTCTTCTTCGGGGTAAATTGGAATGGTCCGGTTCTTTCAAATATGCCACATCTCTTAATATAACTGCTAGATGGCAACACAACCGGTGTTCGTGCTGCCACCTAGTGGTCGGATTACGAGTTGAAAGCTTCGTTTACTTGAAGATGCTTCAAGGATTTATAGACTTACTCTGCGATTTAGTAGGAATTTTTTACGCTTTCCAACCGTAGGTTGAAGAAGCGTATATGCTCCAGCTTTGTCCGTCTGCCTGTAGGTCTGTCTGTCCGTACGATAACTCGCGTAAAAATGGTTCGATTTCGGTGAAATTTTAGTATGTGGTAAGGGACTACCGGGAGACGAATCCTATTGAAAATGGGCAAAATGGGTCAAAGTCGGGACATGGGAGCGGGATCCATTCCATTACCCTTATGCGTCATAACTTACGTAAAAATGCTTCGATTGCGACAAAACACTAGTATGTTGTTCCGGAGGTAAACTGAACCAATTCTATTTAATATCATTGAAATGGGGTCAAAGGTCAGGACACAGGAGCGAGATTTATTCCACAGCCATTATCCTCATAACTTGACTAAAAATGCTTCCACTGCGACAAAACGTTAGTATGTTGTTCCAAAGATATACTGAACCAATTCTCTTTAATATCATCGAAATGGGGTCAAAGGTCAGGGCACAGGAGCGATATTTATTCCACAGCCATTATCCTTATAACTTGACTAAAAATGCTTTTATTGCGACAAAACTTTAGTGCGTTGTTCCGGGGGTATACTGAACCGGTTCTGTTGAATATTATCGAAATGGGGCCAAAAGTCAGGGCACAGGAGCGAGATTTATTCCACAGCCATTATCTTCATAACTTGAGTAATAACTTGAGTAATGATTTCTGGTATGCTGGAAAGGGTATCATAATCAATGCATTGCCCGATTTTAGTAACTTGTTAAGGTGATTACACTGGTGTTATATGATCAGTTTACTGACTGCAATATTAATACTTGTTTGAATTTTTGGCAAAGTAGATTATATAATTATTTGGCAAATTTTTGAATGAATTCCGTCGAGTGCAGATTTTATGGGCAGTTAATCCGCATATGAGTTTTTTCATTTGCGTTTATTTACTGGTTTTGCACTTTACGATCTTTATACTCATCTGAGGCTAGGAGTCATTCCTCCTAAATTCGGTGACAAAGATTCGAGGAAAGACATGCGCATAGCCAGAACTGTAAGAGAGGCAGAAGAAAAAACGATACCTATGTCATAACCGGGGTTGGAATGAAAACGTCGCTATTTCTATGGCTTTGTTTCCGAATATGACTCATACATTTTAGCTAAATAGAAATAGTTCAAATGCATTTAAGTTCTGATTTTTAATTCCTACTTTTTATTCTAACGTGAACGTTGAATTACCGACGAGGAATAGTTGTGAAGTTATCTCTCATTTGTTATCATTTTTCTAACATATTGCAATACCGAATGAAAAATCAAGAAATAAAAAAAGAAGCAGTGAATCAAAATAAAAGAGGTTCTTCCTTTATGGCACAAGCATAATCAATCCATGCATGGAAAATGTGATTATAAAGCGATTTATAGAAACTTTATTTTTTGGTAAATGGCGCAAAATGAAATACAATCTTAAGATTTTATACATAAAAATTTTATGCGATTTATCCGGTTCGAAACTTTTTGTTAGTTATTACGTCCTACCTAGTTTTATTGAGTGCAAAACAAATGGTAGATACAAATATGTAGCAAGGTAAGATCGATTTTTCCTTTTAGAATATTCTGAAGGCGAGCACTTCCCTTCCACTCTCAGGAGAAAATTCTTACTTATACAAATATTTCAACAACAATAGTGCCAAAAACTTATATTGAATAAATAATAATCGTTACTAAGCATATCCAAAATGCAAGACATCTGCATAAATCTTGTTTCCGTAGTGACATAGATGGTTAGCTGAATTCGTTTGCCATCTTTCGACAGTAGAAATTAATCAGAAGCGAATCCCCTAAAGAATTCCATTTTATATTGATCATATAATGTTTTAAATTCCGAAATTGTATAATGTTTTCGATTCGTTAGGTTCATGCGTTGAGATAGCACTAAATGTTTACCACAATACTTGTACGATCACCAATATTCTCAGGGATCAACATATCAATGAAGCAATAAATGGAACTACGAGAACTTGTTTCAATGGCTTCCAAGTTGTTAAGTTACAACTCCTCTGGTGTTGAAAGAGGAATTGAGCTTGTAATCCCAATTCTCTTCCAACACCAGAGGAGCTTCATTGACTTATTCACAGTATCACTGTCGTAGATAAAACTATTTCTATGTATAGTTCATCAAGATGACGTGCGTCAAGATATAATTAGCAAATCGTCATGCCATCACCACACACCTTTTTAATCTCGACGTTGCTTATATTTATTTACCATCCGATTCACTCTCAGTTGTTGCCGAAAATCATGAGGAAATTCGTGGAAGTGGAAACGGAGAAGTAACATAATTAGTACCATATGAAGTAACATAATTACATATGAACAGAGACTCAAAAAGGAAGGTAAAATTTGAGATGTATTGGGTTGTCGGAAAAGTCATGATGTGTTTTGGCACCCGATGGCGATTGGGCGGTTTTGGAAGTACCAGAGGCATGCGCAGCTCTGTTATCTCTATGGCATTCGAGAGAGTTCTAGCTGCAGTCTAAAAGGAATAGTGAGCGATTTGGTTGATTTGCGGAGATTTGACATTAAGTTGAAGACGGAAGACCAAACTGTGCATTTTCGCCATATTTTACTGTTTTACTTCCGTAAAGGGAAGAACGCGCGTCAAGCTTGTGAAAAGTTGCGTAAAGTACACGGTGATAATGCTCTACAAGAGCGTCAGTGGCAGTTGTGGTTCGCAAAATTCTGTGCTGGCGATTTTGACCTCAACGATGCCCCTCGCTCCAGGAGGCCCACCGAGGTTGATGACGACCAAATCAAGGCATTGATTGAGTCAAACCCACGTTACACGACACGAGAGATTGCAGACACATTGCGCATCCATCATTCAAGACCACCTAAAGAAGCTGGGATACGTAAGCAAGCTCGATGTGTGGGTTCCTCATGAACTCAAAGAAGCTCAATTGACGGCGCGTACAAGCATCTGCGATATGCTCATTAAACAAGAGGAAAACGATCCTTTTTTAAAGCGACTGAAAACTGGTGATGAAAAGTGAATTGTGTACAACAATGTGCTGCGCAAACGATATTGGTCCAGACGTGCTGCTTCGCCGCAAACGACATCCAAAGCAGACATTCATCAGTGGAAGTTTCTGGTCTCAGTGTAGTGGGATTTTAAAGGTGTCGTGTTTTTCGAGCTCCTACCACGGAACCAAACAATCCATTCCAATGTGTACTGTCGGCAATTGGACAGTTTGAACGAATCCATCATCCAGAAACGTCCAGAGCTCGTTCATCGTAAAGGTGTTGTGTTCCATCACGACAACGCGAGACCACACACAAGTTTGATCATCCGCCAAAAATTATTGGAGCTTGGGTGGGATGTGTTGCCACACCCAGCTAACTCGTCTGACCTTGCGCCGTCAGACTTCCACTTGTTTCATTCTCTTCAACAGTCCTTGCGTGGTATAACGTTCAATTCAGATGAGGCTGTAAATCAGCACCTTGTACAGTTTTTCGGCACGAAAGACAGGTCCTTCTATGAACGAGGCATTCGGCAACTCACTGAAAGATGGCAAAAGGTTATCGAACAAAACGGGCATTATATCATTGATTGATCTTTGTTCTTTCTATCAATAAATGACCTTTGCGAAACATGGCTAAAATACGTCATGACTTTTCCGACAACCCAAAATAGATTACACCATGCTTGATAGGATTTTAAATTCATAAACTTTCTTTTAGTAGAAGTCTTCACGCTTTGTAAGGATCAACATTCTTTTTTCAAAACAATATTGTCAATAAAAAAAAGGCCATTTCAAATATTTGTTTTTAATCTTATGTCGTACTTAGCTTCAGACAAGACAAAGCAATATATAAACCTGAAATCCTTATTAAGAGATATTGATCTTTGGTAATAATAATCTGAACTTTTCCGGAAAGAAATAGCTGAATGAAAATGTATTTCAATGACACTTAGAAGATTTTAAAGAGTTAACCATTTCTATACGTTTTATATTTATTTATGTTTTTTATTTTATTTTAGCTGCCAGTGATTATTCAAGGACAAGAAGGTGTCCGAGATGATACGCACGTGGAGAACGTCGTCCGACAGGCGGTGGCAGATGAATTCAGCAGCGAAATTCTCACCAATAGGACCAGAGGTATGGTGATTATTAACGTTTCCTTTGATTTTATCACATCTCTAAAAAAAGAGGACAATATTTCATTATCACTGTGCCCACCAGTACGTCTGTTCGTCATTGGCAACAATATCTTTCCACATATTAGTCCGATTTGGAAAATTATTTTTGCATTGAAATGCCTCAACTGTGATAACAAAGAACCTAGCCATTTGGTCTTTGTTTCCGATGCATAACTTCGGGAGGCAAAAATACATATACTATTGAATTCAAAATACATTTTTTTCAATACCATTGCTTCTAAGATTCCGATTGAAACTATTATTTCTTTCCTGTGATACCTTTTTATTTTCCCGCTAAAGGAAGTAAATGTATTTTGCATTTCCTACATATCTATGCTACTAAAACTCCAATTTTAAAAATTATAGAATGAATAGCGAAGAATGAATTGCGTATAATTTTTCGTGACACAATATTTTGCTGCTAGGGGTGTAAGTTCTACGCTCCTTAACCTTTTAACCGGCTAGAACGAATGAACTCGGGGGTTAAAAAATGGGCTGAAATCAGCTGAAAGGAATGTACCCGCTGTCTAAGTAGTGGGCCGTACGCGGCAAAAAATTAGTGAACCTGCTCATCAAAAAGCTTTACTTTTCCTTAAGGTGTGTTATTCAAAATGGTCATTTAGAGGGATGATTGCCACTAATCCTTTCTCACTGGTTATCTACTAAAACGAGCTATATAAAAGTGGCGACTAACTCAAAATGGGGGAGAGATTTTGAAGTCTTTCTTTCTATTCAGTGGCATAATGTCCGTATCAATGGGACTAGCCCATCCCATCATGCCTTGACTTGTGGAACAGAGAACAAAAGCTTCTCGAGTGACTACGTACAGTAATGCATTGGTTACTCTTTTATTCTAAAGTAATAAAGGACTACGGACTATAAATCTGTGATAGGAGTACGATCGGTACTGCTTAGATGAGAGAGGGCAAGGAATTGTTTTGTCGTAGTTTACGTAAAATCAAGCTTCTATCTGAACATTTCTGTTTGGACAGAGCAGGTAATTTAAGGCACCATTTTGTTTAGACACATCGGTCGCTTAAAGGGTTAAAACTTGATTTAAAAGATCCTTTCTGGTTCAAACTCACGACAGTTGTTGGAGTGTTATATCGATGTTCCTCCAATGGTTGTAATTAAGGACGTCCTGAAAACATGAGGCCATGACATTAGAGAGATGAGTTCCCTCCGTCTGTGACGGCATTCTGACGTTACACGGACTGATAGGTCGGTACCGTATATGACGTCACATACGATAACGTTGGCAACCAATCGGAAGCCTTGGTTTTCGTGTGATGTCACTAAAAGAGGGAACTCGTCTCTCTAATGTCATGGTCTTGTGTTTTCTAGACGGCCTTGTTCACTGTCGTGTTTGACGTCACACACGACAAAAACCAATCGGAAGCCTTAGTTTCCGCGTGACGTTACTAAAAGAGGGAACTCATCTCTCTACCCGTAATGCCATGGTGTGTTTTCTAGACGGCCTTGTGTAACTGGCTGTAAGTGCTTAACATGAGTTTTGTTTTTTTATTGGAAGTGTAACGACCACCGTGAGTAACTCAATAAGCTATAAGCAGTCACCCGTCCCTAATTTAGGGTCACTGGTTCCAGGGAAGGGAGAGAACCAGTGCCGTAAGACAAACACAACATCCATGCCTCTCCGGAATTCGAACCCGGACCCCGTTCGGACGAATGATCAGAGGCCATCGCTTAGACCACTGCACCATTAGTTTCTTCGCCTAGGACTTTGAGTCCCAAAATGTTTGCTTGGAAAACTGCCTAAAGAGATGTGGGTGTATATCACAGAAAATTCTTCTAGTAGTATCTGCATATTTACGTCCGCTCATTCTCATTAACAGACATGGTGTCATAGTAAACTCTTCTACCTTACCTTCCGATGTATCACTTGTACACTATTTTAAACTGCAATTTTGAACGGTACGTTTAATTAAGGGTAACCAAATATGAGTAAACGACGAGCTTATTTATATGCTAGGTAGGTTAGGATGTTTTAGGTGAGTGAAAGATTTTCTGGACTGACTTAAAAGAGCCACTTGTTTTTAAGGATCAATGATTTTTATCAAAGAACTGCGTTTAAGAAGGGGGGGGGGGGCTATTAAAACAAGGGCTTTATCAAAAGACACGAACATTGAGGGGAAATGAAAGAGGAAAACGAAGCGAGTACTGCACCGAAACAATTTAACAATTTGAAGAAAAGTCAATTTGAAGAGAAGACAAAGGTTCCTCTCATTGGATACTCATCAGAAGCAGAAAGACGAGTTAGGGTGCCACACCCTAAGTGAAATGCAAAACTAAAAAAAGAATAATTATTTGTAAATGCAAAGAAAAAGAACAGAAGAACATTAAAAGGTAAATAAAAAGAGAATCAAATCCGTGTATAGAGTTTCTGCCTCAGCCCACGCACAAAATCCGGAAGTTACCCTACCGGTTTAGCTTTTCATGCTTCTTTCATCGTTATTGATATTTATGCAGCAAAGATTTTCTTCCACTATCTCTTTCTTTTTCAATTTTCATTTATCGAGACTTCGTGTGTTGTGTGATTAATACGGCACATTTACTTCAGACTGAAATTCTGTGTCCTATTGAGTACAATCCCCTGAAGTCGCGCCCTTGCTGCTGAAATATTTCAGGCCACATTGTTTCACTTTTGATTAAGTACAACACCAATGAGCCGTTACATTATAACCACCCCGAGCCTAGAGAAGTGAGCGCGCCTGGAGACCGAACGGTGGAGCAGGTGAAGTTTACAGAGCAGTATACATACAACCCGAAGACCGGCTTTCGGTTAGTAGAGTGTTCGGAGTCAGAATGGAAAAAGCTGCCGATTTATCGGAGTTTAATAAATGACAAATCGTGATGGAACGGCGTCTTGGAACTACGATCTCGGAAACGGCGCGGTTTGTGGGTTGTTCACGTGCCGACGTAGTGAGTACGTATCAAAAGTGATGCACAGATGGCCAAACGACGAACCATCGTCCAGCCATGTGCCGTCCGCAGCTCATTGATGCCAGAGGAGAGTAGACTATCGCTCATTGTTCACAGCGGCCGCAGGACCACAGTGCGACAAATCTTCCGCAGCTACAACAGTGGTGATCATGGCAATGTGTCACAGCTCACATTTTATCGCAGCTTTCTGCGCATAGGCCTGCGTAGCCGAGACCCAGCCTGATCCCCATGCTTATTGCACTTCATCGCCAACAACGCTTGAAATGGGCCCAAGATCATCGAGATTGGATCGTGGATGATTGGTAGAAAGTGGCCTGGTCTGAGGAATCAAATTCCTGGTGCATCACGTAGACGGCCGAGCGCGGACACGCCGATTAACAATGGAAGCTATGGCACCTGAATGCACTGTTGACCGGAAACAAACCGGTGGCGGTGACGGCGGTGGTGTTATGCAGTAGGTGATGCTTTCTTGGGTCACTTTAGGCCCCATCATCCCTGTAGCACAATCGCTGACAGCTATCAGATCGTTTGGGTTCGGGGCTGTTTGCAATAGTCCCATTTTTCATCCCCGGTGATAACCTTCCATAAGACATTCTTCTCTTGAAACCTCTTCAGCAACGACATGCAGATGCCCAATCGTTGGCCAATATTACGCTCCGTTAAAGTATGCGGAACCAATTTACCAATCTTCTGGATCTTCCCCAAGACCTGTAAACGCCGTCCCACCGTCGATTGAGCCTCTTTCAAACGTGTTGCCAGTTGCGTGGTCGATTGTGTGGCATCCTCTTGCAACAGCAATATTAACTCCTTGTCTGCGAGTTCCTGCTGCCTACCTGCCCATGGCTTGTCTTCCAAGTTTAGATCACCTTTCTTAAATCTGGCAAACCATTCTCGATACGTTCGCTCACCCATAACCGTATCGCCATAGGCCGGACATATTGAACAGTATATAAACAGTGCCGGAAATGAACTTTATCGACCGCCATGCTTGGCTTTATGTATGAACTGAGAGCACGGGTTGCCGGCCGGTTTGACCCTTACAGCGCCTGCTAGCAAGGGCGGCGGAAGCTTCTGCATACCCCTAATAAAATGAATCTCATTTTTGGCTAATCCAATCAGTCAAGGAAAAGCTACAAAACAGAAGGTACGGGCCAGCCTGCCTGAAAGTGTAGGAGGAACAGGCTGGATCGACGCCAGAAGGAGAAGCGGTCACGAGGAATGAATGACTTCTTTTCCGTTACCAGTTCCAATATTCCACGCAACTTGTTCTTTTTTTATGTGTCGCAATCGTCCTCGAAGGATAACTGCGGGTATTTTTTTTTTTCGGAGTTTAACGTAAACCGCGTGAACCTAAGGTTCTACGCAGCCGCACCTTCCTAATTCAAGGCCACTAGTTCCGGGAAGGGAAAAGAGCCATCCATGCTTCCTCCGGGACTAGGACCCAATATGGACGATTAGCAAGAAGGCTGCGCATCTCACCACTCGGCCATTGGGGATAGATGTGATTCAGATTGATATAGTTAGATATTCTAATAATAAGAATTTTTACATCAATACAACTTTACTCTCTATCATCTATCTGGGCTTTATCATGAATCATCAAACTGTCCTTAGGTAGTAAATTATATCCTTTTAGTCCTTCGTATACTTATACGAAAATAAGTTTATTCAAAAAAAGAAATCTGTTTAGAAAATTTTATGTGGGAAGTCTGCTGTGTGACATTTTTTTTTTTTTTTTTTAGTTTTGCGTATCATGCTGCCTTGTTCACATTTTACATTTACTTTGTCCCGAAAAAGTTATTTAGAAACAATACTACTCCGATAATGATGTTAGCGCTTTGCAATAAAAAAACGGAATAGTAGAAAAAAAACTAACTTCTTGGATGCAATTTCTGCCATCATGATAAAATTTCCTCATTATTTTCCTCGAAAAAAGCCCATTACTTTTCGTACCTCTCCTCCCTCTCTCTCTCTCTCTCTCTCTCTCTCTCTCTAGAAGCACTTTGAAAAATGTTCAAAAATTTTACTCATTGCAAAAATCAAAACTGAAACGCAAATGAAAATAAAAAACGGAACATTGAAATAAAACTATTATCTAAAAGAGACTAATGGAAAAGAAAAAAATTGTAATTACCAAGAAAAACATTTAGGAAGGAGTAAGCATTTGCGAAGTGGTTGCAGGTGAGGAATCATTCAGAACCATATTCTGATTTACATGGAGATCTGTTGCCAGATGGCCTTTGTTTCCTGTTTAGGAAGAGAAAAAAGAATCAGGAGTAATCGGTGAGTTAAAGTTTCTGAATCTCTAGCCCTACAAAGCAGTTCTGTTGGTCGAGTGGTCAGAGGCACTACTTTCTGGCTAGTGGCCAGAGATGAACCCCGTGCTCGAGTCCCGGATGAAGCATAGGTGGTGTTTTTGTCTGATGGCTCCGCTACTTCCCTGGAAGTGCCATCTTAAAGATGGGGTATGTACTCTCTTTTCTTGGCATTGAAACGGAAGTTATTAAAACAAGAAAAACTTTGTGCATTTCTCAAAGAAAGACTTGTAAGAAAATACACACAAAGTCCGAGGACTTTGAGATTAGATTCCAGGGAACACTACCTGACTATTTGTTTTGTTAGACCATGTATTACATACTTCGCGACCACCGTTAAGTCAGCGGAGTCTCTTGTGGTGACAGTGTCTTAAAATTCTCCCTCTCTCTTTCCTGAATCAAATGGCATTTTAAACAGTCGTTTTCTTTAATTTGGTGCATGGTGTTTGTTCCAGGAAATGTTTAGAACCAA
Organism: Macrothele yani; assembly: GCA_039090855.1. Lineage (NCBI taxonomy): Eukaryota > Metazoa > Arthropoda > Arachnida > Araneae > Macrothelidae > Macrothele > Macrothele yani. Next base: position 63,540,762 of record CM077029.1, read on the forward strand.
ACCCATTCAGCATCTCCGGCCTTGGTTCTAAACCTTCCCTTTAGAACCTTTCATTCGAACCCACTACTCTTAGGGATGTGAACCTGGAACCTGGAACCTGGAACCAGAACCCTTAGCCCAATCCAGCCCTACTAACTACACTGCTTAAAAAAATGAAGGAATATTGGGTAGCGACCAATCCATCGGACAGTCGCACGATTCTCTTTTTTTTTTTTTTTTGCGAAAAAAAATCGATTATTTTTTTTTACGTTATTTTATTATTTCAAGTCTTAAGAATATGTGTACCAAATTTCAAATCGAAATTAGCAAAATTGGCAAAGTTATAATATGTTATTGTCCAGTGGGGTCACAGAATTGGTGCAACTGGCGCAAAGCCGAAGCTGAGAAAACTCCGGACGAATTCAATCACGAATCGCCACTTCATAAAGATGTCGAAAATTCTATAAAGTCGATTTACAACGATTTGTCATCAAGAGAATTGCTAGAAAGGTATTTGGGTGGTGACACTCAAAACAACAACGAAAGTTTCAATTCTGATTAATACAGACATTTGACGTGGACTAGGAACATCAAACAAAGGTCTTCGCTCTTTCCACATTTATAAGTGAGTCACGGAAAAATTCTCATTGGCCGCCAACGGGAATCGAACCTACGGTCTTCCAGTTACACGCCAGATATGCTTCCACTACACCACAGCGGCCTCGAATTCCTCCAGACTGACACACGCTAACTGCCAAGCCATTTTGGCAGGTTGCTTCTTGGAGTCCCGCACAATTGAAGCCCCGCACAATGCTGAGGAATCGCCATAGATGGTAAGCAGCAACTGAAGAAATAATTAGAAGGTCCTGGTCCACGTCAAATGTCTGTATTAATTATTCATTCGGCTTCTAATTCATACAAGAATTCCCACAAGAGCCTAGTCTCTATATCCGTTACGTTGATGACATCTTGGTAATTTGGCCATATACCATAAATCAGTTACATCAGTTTGTCAACGCTATGTCTGCTCAATACGCCTCCTTCAAACTCACGATAGAACTTGAAAATAATTTTGTCTTACCTTATCTTGATTTTCAAATTACTCGTAACCCTTCTGACAATTCCCTGTCTTTTGCCGTTTATCGAAAACCTACTTCCACACCCACTCTAATTCCGTACAATTCTGCTCACATTTTTCAGCATAAAATTTCTGCTCTGCACTTCCTATATAGAAGCACATATTCACATTCTTCTAGCCATTTCGCCAGAGCTCAAGAACTACAATGGATATCATCCCTTGCTAAAAACCATGGTTACCCGGACAACGTTGTTAAGGGGGTGCACAATAAAGTACGGTTTGCTATGTCAAATGCTTTAATTAGTGAACAAGTACCTAAAACGTATGTTGGATCTGTTGATTTTAATCCACATATTGTAAACCTTTTTACCAACATATGTTCCCGTAAAAATACAATTTGGAATACGATCATGCAATCTATATACCATTATCCGCAACGATCGTTACAAAATTAACAAAGGAAAAAAATGGGGTGTGTATGTTATTCCTATGCTCGACACTATCTCTGGTGAACTAAATAATCATTATGTGGGTTCAACCAAAAGAAATTTGGATTTGAGATTGAATGAACACAAATCTGATTTAAAAATGAATCACCAAAGCATCTCTTTTGCAAGAACTGTAAGGACCTTAACCCTGGAGCAATCTTGTTGGGAAAGACAGCACAATAACAATTGTTTCTGTTAAGTAATTTTCATTGGCTAATTATGCTTTTTTTGACTGTCTTGTTATCTGGTATATCATGTGACATTGACATTACCTTTCCCATGATGCATCTACTCCACGTACTTAAGGCGAGCATGTAACCACATGGTGAAATCACATCTGATGAAGGTGTCAATGTGACACCGAAAGTACTCATGTGTTTTTTAAACTGTACATAGATTTCGTTTTTTAGCTGAATAAATATCATCGTGCAACAAGACGTATTTCTTTTAATACTACTAAAAACGAGCAGTAGTTTTAGCATAAAAAATGAAAATCCATCCCCTTAAGGGATATTGCAGTAGCCACCGTGAACAGACAGTCCCGCGATGGGGTGGTATAAAAATACATGAGTGTGTGAGTCAATTGTAGAATGAAACACATGAAAAAAAGAAACAGTACACAAGCCATTTGAGCAAACTGAATGCAATATTGTGGCAAGGTAACACGCAATACATGGTAATGAAATTATACATGGAAAAATGAAAGAAGGCGGTTTGTAATTAATCTAGTAAGGTGTATAGTTAAAAGCGGCAGCTAAAACCCTGGCACATTAGTGAGATATCGAAAGGATGATCGTTTATCAGTTCTTCGGTGATTCTTCCCCACTTCTGGCTGAAGGATTGCTCCAGCTGCTGAAACGTCATCGGGAAGAGGACTGCAAAGCGTCTTCCCATTGCGTTTCACACATGTTCAATGGGGTTGAGTGAGATCTGGAGAACGTGTAGATCAGTCCATACTTTTGACGCCCTTTTCCTGAAGCACGTTTTCCACCATTAGGACTGGATGAGAGCTGGCGGGCTAATTATCCACGATGAGGAACTTATCTCCGATTGGCACAATTACAGGTATCGAAGCACCCCGTATCGATACCTAACCTCCGCTAGAGGTCCAATCCGGATGATGTAGAGGTCTGTACTAAAGCCTATGATGATTCCCACTCAAACAAGGATTCGTTCTCCACCGTCGAAGGCATCTCTTTCCTGCATGAAGGCTGAATTATTCTACGCATGTGCCTCGTTCACGTCAGAGAAGGACGCCCGAAACTTATCAGACTGCAAACTAAGCCGTAGATCATCCTTGAAAAGAACGGCGTGGCACTGTTCATGGTTCTGGGTAAGGAAGTCTTCAACCTACTTTTGCTCGCTCTACGGTGATGTGAAGAAAGGGCCACCAAAATTATCGGTCAACAGACATGCAGTTGTTTTGTGTGGAACTGATTGCATATGGTCTATGTGGATATGCTTTGGCCTATAGCCGTTGCGCCAGCGGTTTCTACTAGTCAGCAAACTCGATTAAGTGTCTTGTGACGTGCCTGCCCCGCAGGACGCACATGAGATAAAGGCAGACAGCAGTGAGAGCACATGCCAGTGGAGTATAGTGGATAGCACTCGGAGCTCCGGAGCCGAGAGTTGTGGGTTCGAATCCCTCGCTTGGCATAAAAATGATGGATAAATTTCTTCGTCATAGTCTCCTCGTGCTGTTCTTGATGTTGTACATCCCTTTCCTGGTCTTCATCGCACTGTTCTGTTCCGGTGAAACGTTTACAGTCTAGTGATGACACTTTGTGACACTCCAACCGTTTTTGCCACTATCTTTTGTGCCTTGCCAGCTTTCAGCTTTCCGATTGCTCCTCCAGCAGTCAGTACTAGTAAACCAAGTTGCTGAAACATCGTTCAACTGAAACACACCTGCAGCTATAACTTCCTACTGAATGAGAAGGACTTATCAAATGTGATACTTGTAGCCGGTTTGTTTTGGGGCCTCGGTAAAGTGCGTAAATGCCGTAGTCTTCTCATTTGCATATTCTGACCCTTCTTCTTATTGGTATGTACATTTCATGTTGACCTCTCATCACAGACTTGCAGCTCGTCGATTTTTCCATCACTTCATGCAGACACTGCAATATACCCTAAGCTTTTTGAACAGTGTATCACGCTCGTATCAACTTTCATACGGTTATTGTTATCGACATCCCCCTTCTATTAATTGAAGTGAATTAATTTTTTTATTTTCCTTTTTTAGCTTATCTGTCCTGTGCTTCGGGTGAAATGGTGGTTAAGCTCAATTTCTCTGAACCTTTCCGAGGAGTGACTTACACAGATTACGACAGGACCAGTCCATGTCGTTTCTATGGAGATGGTAGCCGCTACTACGAACTGCGCATCCCTCTTAAGGGTTGCGGCACCAGGCAGGTAAGAACACGGTGAATAGTTTAATATTTGGTCGTAATGTTTTAAAATTTTGTAAAAAGAGCACATGCACCCATCAGTGTCTAACTTCAATTTTTTGTGGGGGCTTATACTTCCAAGGCGCGCACGCGCGCGCGCGTGTGTGTGTGTGTGTTCAGGGCCGGATAGAACTTTTGAGGGGCTCGGTGCGAAATTTTATAGAGGGGCCCGGAATAAAATTTTATTGTGGACCCTAGAAGATATATCTCATATTTCAATGCAGTCAGTGCGTGAAAAATCTCGTCCGTGGACAACACACACGAAAACTATCATACAGAAAAAAAAATTATCACAAAAAAGTATTTGCTTTAAAGTTAAGAAAAAGACCATATTATAGATTGAAAGCTCAGAGAGAAAGAGAAAGAAACAGAGAGAAATAAATATATATGTATAGAGCGAGAGAGAAACACAGAGACACTGAGAGAGAGAAAAAGAAAGAGAGAGAGAGATAAAGAAAGAGAGAAGGAGAGAAAGAAAGAAAGAGAGAGACAGAGAAAAAGAGAGAGAGAGAGAGAGAGAGAGAGAGAGAGAGAGAGAGAGAGAGAGAGAGAGAGAAAGTTAAAATCTAAGATTTCTTTTCCGGGGAGAGATAGTTTCAACTAATTGACGTAGCAAATGTTTACGCATACAGAATATTTTTGCGTAGCGAATTAGAAGATCCGTCTAAAATAGACATAAAAACTACTTAATGTTCAAATAGTATTTTATAGGGATTGAGGTTGTATTGGGATTTTTATAAAAATTTCCTGACAAAATGATAAAAAGATAATTTCAACTAATCTGCGTAGCAAATGTTTTTGCATACCGAATATTTTTGCGCAAAGAATCATAGGATCCCTCTGAAATAAACTGAAAATAACTATTTAATGTTTAAATAGTTTTTTTTCCCTGATACATGTTTTAGTGATTGAGTTTTAATGCAAGGTGAAGTAACTGACAAATTAGTGACTTTTTTAAATTTTTATACGCGCTCATGCAAATTGCAGCAATTTAAAAGCAATTTCAATTTATGTATTCGTATATATGGAAATTGCTTTTGTTTTTTCACGGAACAATTGGCTACCGTATGTAGCCCAAAAGTAATTTTGAAATTGTTCTTTTTATTCTTTTTTAAATCAAAGCATCTGGTTTAGGCACAAACTGTCGAATATTAAAAAGCAAGAGACCACAGAATGAGGAAATTTAATTTGGTATTTCATGAATGCGAAAAATATTAAGGTGGTTATAATATTATCATAGTCATTTCAGATCTGCAAACCTTAGTGTCTATAGGACGAAAGGCGTTGGTTATAAAAAAAGTATGTTTTTAAGGCCATTATTTTTATAATTATTATTTTTAGTTTTATAACTAAAAATAATAATTATAAAAATAAAAAATTCTCCCGAAAATGATTTTGTTTTATTTCCGAAGCTGCGGGATCCTTGAAGGGGCCGCGGGGCACAGGACGTCCGCCCCGTTTTTCCCGATGTTCCATTGACCCTGTGTGTGTGTGTGCGTGTGCGTGTGTGCATACTATTTATTTTGCATTGTTGTATTTATGTATATATTTTATTTAATATGACTAATATTTTGAGAATTTCATAGCAAAGGATGTTGCTGCTCCAAAAAAAAAGTGTTTGTGCTATTAAAGTCGGTTTTAATCAGTATTTCATTAATACAAATGAAAAGGTTGGAATCCAGTATTATGAAATACAACATTTAGGGAACGATCATATTGAAAAAAATTTCTGAACCCACTTTTCCTTGAAACAGTTTCCTTAAACGCATGTCCTAAGTTCATCTGCCAGTTCCAGTCTTGGTTGGTGTACACCAAGTTTTCAGATCTTCTGACGTAAGAAACACAAAATAAGTAAGCAAAGTGTTTTTCGTTTCAATTTGGTGGTTTGAGTGATTGCGCAAAATAGCCACTAGATGGATGAGGTCATTCTAATATATTCTGCGTTCTCGAGAAGCGTTCGGATTTTGGGACCTTCTCATCGCCCCAAAAAGGAAAATAAAAAAAAAACCCACCACACGAAAAGAATTATTTTACGCGGCACGTGTAAGACAGTTAACGATAATTTAGGGTCATGGAATCGTTTCATGCCTTTTCGGGGCGTAGCGTTTTAGTCTTAATGTAACAGAGTGACAAAAAAGAATGCCTCTATGCACTGTCATGAAGAAACTTTCACCGTTTTTTTAGCGTGCGTGTGTCCATTGTGTTGCAGTGGAAAGTTTCAGGAAAACGGATAATTAATTTATGGGCATGTGGATGATATGGTCATAGATAAGGACACACGTGAGGGAGAGTGTCTTCATTAAAGTTCTAGGCTCACAGCTCAGTATGTCTACGTTGAAAAAAAAAAAGGTTGGTTTGATAGTATCAAGAGAATTCCTTAAGCATGTTTGTATCACATTAAGTGTAAGCATAAGAAAAAAACATACAAACAGGGTGTTTATTAAGATCCTGCGGCTTACGCAACCAGTGTTTCTTTTAGGCATACTTCCAGGGGGCGAAGCCCTCCCGGAAATGACGACCCCCCCCCCCCCGGGAAACATTTTAGGTTACCGAGCCAAATTTTAATAAATTCAGGCTATGATTCTTTTTATGCTACAAATATTTCTCCAATTATATTTTTTTTTAATATTTGTTCAAATAGTACTAGTTATAGTTTATTTTATTAAAAAGTGTATTACGACGACGCATGGTATTCTTCAAAATGTAAAAATCACACCTAATTGCCTGGGAATCGTGATTCAGGATCAAGAGTGCGTTGAATGCATTTTAATAGATGAAAATTTCAAGCCTGCGGAACTCCCCCCCCCCCCCCACTTCTTTAGCTGAAAAATGTTTGTTATTCCTGAAATGTTTGAAGAAGTACTAACTACATCAGAGATGTATATAGAATTTTTTTTCGGGGGAGGGGGGGGGGCACGAAAATAGGAAGTTTTTGAAATTCACCATCTGGAACAAAATCAAAGTTAATGAAAAATTGAAGAAAAATTAAAGTATATTTTTTTAATGCAAGTCGATACATTTTTATTAAATTAAGGCATTTTTTTCTAATGTAAGTCGCCTTTTAACCAAAAGCAAAAAAAAATGACGCATTGTATATATAAATATAGTAAAAATTATATATATATATAGTATATATACATATATAGCAAATGGAAAACTTGCCCCCTTTAGTGTTCCATTTGCCCCCCCCCCGCCAAAAACTCCTGAAAGAAACAATGTACGCAACCCGTGGGACCATTGCCCTAACAATCTTTGTTCTGTGGGTGCATGTATCCCCACAATCCCTATGGAGTAAATGCCACTGCATGCACCCTTTGTCTGGCATTGTAAATCTGTATAATGGATGCGAAACGCGCCTTTCGGAAGGATCGTATTTAGCTCTGTAGATGCACTGGCTACTTTCTCCGAATAAATCAGCTTGTGGAAAGGAAAGCTCAAAATGAGTGTAAATTTTAAGCATCAGTATCGAACGAAAGAATTAATTGAAATAAGTCTAACTTGGCGTATTTAAAGCACCAAAATGTATTATCTGTTGCTTACTAAATTTTGGAAGTTATAACGAAGTAAAAATCTCCGTCATTTCTGTCCACGCCGGCCATCGAATTCGAGTCCCCTCACTCTAGAGTAAGTCGCTCTCTCAACTTAGCTACGCGGACGTATGATCTCGCTGCTATCTGCCTTTATCTCATGTGCGCCCTGCGTGGCAAAAGCTTGGAAATCTGCCTTTATCTCATGTGCGTCCTGCGTATGAGGGACGAGGCATTACTTTCAGGATGCCCTTGTAGGTACTGTGATCTGCAATATACCAAGCACCGATACTTGACAGGCCCGGGAACTGGCCCATTAAACTTTTAATTCCAAATGACAATGCCAAGAATGCTAAGAATGACCAATGAAATGGTAGACGCTGCCTTCGCGCGTGGTTTCTTCCCTGTTGCAGCGTCAGGCACGCAGCTAGGTCCCCAGATCCAGGGGAGCCAAAGAGTCATCGTGGGGGGAAGGGGGGCAGTGTTCAACTGTAAACTAAATTTTGTCCACGAATAAATAAAAATGAAATAGTTTATCCAGCAATAAAAAACATTAAACTCAACCGTAATCAAGTAAATTTAGAGAATGTGGCTTATTTTTTATACTTCAAGAGAGTTCAGTTTCCTTTTGGCACACTTGTTTTTTATATTTTGTATTTTATTTTACGGTTCTTATTACATTAGGGACGGGCAAATTCTTATAGCTCTCGAAGTTCCTCACGGAGGTTGATAAACCTCGAAAAACAAATAGCTGTAATTTACTTTCTATGGAGATTAATATGTGATGTGCGCGCACTTCGTTTTTTTTTCTACAACCCTAGTGTTTGCTAATCCGTACCGCGCAACCTTTTATTTTTCTATTGGACTTGTGGACTTTTTTTTTTTATTGGAGGGGTTGTTTTTAATGATTTATTGAACCTGGTGGTACAAAGACGTGACAAACAGTCAGACATAGACAGGAGACAGATGTTTCACATCAACAAGTACATATCAAACAGGGTTTTTACAGTGTGCTAAATGACCAATGTACACAGAGAGCCAGTGTTGATCAAGTAAAACAATTGAAAGTCAATGCCGAAAGACAAACACAAACACCCATGCCTCACCGGGATTCAAACCCGGGCCCAACTAGGGCGAATGGTCATAAGCCAGCGCCTTAGTACACTGCGCTACCGGGGCGGCGTGGCAATTTTATTAACAAAGTATGGGGCAATTGCATTTGCAAGGACCGTGGCGATATGCCCTGTTGTCCGGTTGTTACGCCTTCCTGAGCAAGTTTTAAGGCATGTAAACAATTTGCTTCGCGAAGACTAAACACGGCCGCCCCGTTGACGCAGTGGTCAGAGCGCTGGCTTGTGACCATTCGTCCAAGATGGGGTCCGGGTTCGAATCCCGCTGAGGCACGGATGCTGTGTTTGTCTTACGGCGCTGGCTCTCTCCCTTCCCTGGAATCAGTGGGCCTAAATTAGGACGGACGACTGACTGCGGCTCACTAAGATGCTCACGGTGGTTCTTGAACCTTCAAAAAAAAAAAAAAAAAAAAAAAAAAAGAAGTCCTACCTCCTCTTAGATGAGCAGTTAGAAACTTGGCTGCTGCGGTGGCGCCGTGGTCTAAACACTGGCTTCTGATAATTCGCCCTGGGAGGGGTCCGGGTTCGAATCCTGGGCAAGGCATGGATATTGTGTTTGTTTTTCGGCGCTGGCTTTCTCTGTTATTTGATAAACTGCGATACTGTATCAGATGTTCGCTATGTAATTTGCTGCTTTACAAGACTTGAATATTTAAGATAGTACAACTACACCAGTTATCCGAATTTATTGGCGTAGATAACATCAAGGTCTCCAAGCTTTCTCACATCAACCAGATGGCTTTTTCAAGGAAGGTAGACAGCAAACTGCGTCTACCTACCTTCCTTGAAAAACGTACTAGACAGATGCAGACATACTGCGTCTGTCTGCGTCTGTCAGGAAGGTAGACAGCAGTTTGCTGTCTACTTTCCTTGAGAAAGCCATCTGGTTGATGTGCGAAAGCTTGGAAACCTTGATTTTATCTACGCCAATAAATTCGGATAACTAGTATATTTGTACTATCTTATGTATAGTTGGTGTACAGTTCCATGCGCTATTACTTGAATATTTGTTACACAGTGTGTCACAAATACCAGGGCAGGATTAAGGTTTTGGTGGGCCCCTAGGCAAAGACACCTGAGTGGGTCCCAAGGCTAAGACATCTGAATGGGCCCCAAGGCTAGGACATCTGAGTGGGCCCTCAAAAACTTATGACGGGGAATCATTATGAAATCCGTACAAAACACGAAACTGTAGCAATATGCTTGTGATAATGTGTAGTGCGTTCTTCAAACTAATAAATTATCCGCAGAGTTTTCATAATAAGCCATTGTATTTTCTATTGTTCTCACTAGAACATCGGTTAAAAGTTTGAGATTCCTAAATTTTGTCTTGAATTTTTTTAATGATTTACCACTGTATAACTTTTCTTGGTGAATATTTTTTGCTGTGCAATTTGATGCCACAGAGTACTTCGCGCATTAACTGTTCCAAGTTCAGATTGGAAGGTGTGAGTGGATGCTAGTGAAAAAGCTGAAACAATCTCACCGACTCCGCAGTTTACAGCGACATGAAACCTTTATCCTTGGTGAGCCACTGCCTTGAAATTTGTTCGTTTTCCAGCCTCTGTTTCTGACAAATTGGAAACCATACAAGACAAAAGCAAAACTATTTTACAAACCTCTCTCTCTCTCTCTCTGTCTATTATTTCTCCAGGAATGTCTCATGGGCACTTGCTCATGGTGGGCCCCAAGGCTGTAAGCCCTTGTAGACCCCCTTAATCTGGCCCTGACAAATACTGTATCTGTATGAACGCAAAAGCAAACTGTATGTCAGTGGCGTTGCCAGAAATTTCTTAATTCCATGGGTTTGGTTCATTGGTGAAAGCCTCGTATACACGTATATATCGCTTTAAATTCGTGCTCCGTCTCCTTTCAAGGGAGGGGTTCAAACCCCCAACCCCCCCCCCCCCTCTCTGACTACGCCACTGCTGTATTAACCAGGACAAATAAATAATTTATAATTAAAAAAGCTCAAAAAGAAAAAAAAAGAAGAAGACGGAACACAAACTGATGCAATCTTAAGTAAATTCAGCAGAGAAGGATTTGGGGACCTCGTAGTTTACCCTGAATTAGTTTTTCTTGTGAGAGTTGATGCCCATTTATTGCGATGACAATTTAACCCTTCCTCGAAGTTTTCATTTCTACGAAGACTTTCGAGGTAGCGTTTGTTCTCGAGTAACTCTTTAGTATTCCGAGTCGCAAACAGCTGGTGCGTAGGTCTGACTTCCTCCGCCAACTAAGGTAAACTTTTACTTTCAGGACGATTACCTTGAAGCCCACATAAATACTTTTTCCCTCCCACTTGGAAGGCTGAGAGTTCTGGATCCGTAGGGAATGTTGGTGGGTCGTAGAAACGCAGGGGAAAGGGGATGAACCATCCTACCGCAAAGTGAACAAAAAGTAAAAGTTGTCGCCAAACTCGTTTCTTAACGGAGTCATTCAGAATCCGAGAGAGCGATAAAGAGAGAGACACACCGAGAGAAAGAGGGAGAGCAAGAGTTCTTCCCACTCTATCTCTGGTGAATGCTTTAGCTTTTTAAGGTTCGACGCGGGCACCAGGTGTTCCAAAAGATGGACGCCCACGCTCTCGGATTGTGAACCGGTTCGACCCACGGAACAAATTGGGTTCAATAGCTGAATAAGAAGGTCACAGGATTGTGGCGACGCCCCTAGGTCTTTTCCCCTACCGACTGTGAACACACACACACACGAAGGGGAAATTAAAACAAAACATGATAGCTGAGACGACGGCGTTCTCATCTTCATGCTATCCAGAAAATTGCATGCAAATTGCTCTGCTCTTGGCCTAACATTATGCGCTAATTGTCTGCTGGAAAGACTGGGAACATGCTCCGGGCTATACGATTTTAATGCTCGGGTGACTTTACCTGACAGCAACGAATGCATTAGTTGGCACTTTGAGATACAAGTTTTGAAAAAAATGACAATGAGAGAAATGAAGTCTAATTAAGTTGCTTTGTTTCCCGCGAATGTAATGTCATGGAATCCGTTGTGCCGAGATCCATTATAACGGGATTGGATGTTAGTCTACTAGATTCTGCTGAAATCAGTGTAGCATTTCTACAGGAAGGTCGTCCGGTCACAGAGTATAAAAGCAGTGAGAAAGGAATTCAAGGTAGCGCTTCTCAAACTGCTTTGCATCAATGATTGCTGTCCTAACCTCCAGTGTTCTGGAGTGCAAATATGTGTGGACCAAAATTTCACAATGTAAATGCAGATATGTGTGTGCTAAAACAAAAAAAAAGATATTCAATATTCTTGTACAAAGCTATCCATTTAAAATGTAAGATATAATTTGTTTCTAACTGAACATTAGACAATTGAAAGAGAAAACATTAATGAAGATACGTAAATAAACGTAATAAAAATGTTATATTCGCAAGTACCTCGCTCGACATAGTGAGAGTAAACAAAATTGAGGAGGTTATTCTAGAATAATTTCTGCCGATTTTAGCTACCTGTAGAGCTTCAATTTAGAGTATAGGATGTTATACACAGTATTCCTTCCGCTTTTTTTTTTTTTTTTGAGTGCTAGATAGAGCATATTATACATATATATATATACTTTCACATTTGAAAAATTAATTAGACGGACCGATGGAGAAAAAAAATACATTCTAATCCTCCTGTTTTTAATACAGACCTCATGAGTATCTAAGGCCATTAGGCAGGGGTGAATTTACCATTGGGTCATGGCCCAGGGCGCTTCATATTGAGGGGTACCAAAATTTTTGGAGTGCATGTTACAAAAGCCGTTTTACCTTACTACGGAAATAGAACAACAACTGGCAATGAAAAACATATTGAATTTCTACAAGTAAAACTTAGTAGTGTAATACAGTTAATACACTCACAGACATTGAAATCTGCGCACCTAGGAGAAAACATGCTACAACCGCGAAACTTTGCAAATAGCTAGAGTGCATGCTGGTATGCAAATGATTCACGTTTGGTGCGAGTTCGTATGTCCGCACACCCTGTGGTGGTGCTGCAAGCACGAACCGGCAACCTTATAAACTGGCGTGTAGTCAATGCCCCATGAAAGCGAAAAGCACCGGCCGACGCAAGCAAGAGAACAGAGTGATAAGAATTCCGGGTAGACGCCAGAGACGTTAATTTACGCAACTTACGGACTTTGAGAGAGGCCTGATCATCGGGATGAAAACCGCAGGGTGGTCGGCGCGCCGTATAGCCCGCCACGTGGGTCGTTCTGACCATACCGTCCGACTGTGTTGGGAGCAGTGGACACGTGACGGCACTGCCACACGGCGAAACGGCTCTGGGAGGGTCAGAAGGACCACCGGTAGAGAGGATCGACGGATCGTGCGCCAGGTACGAACGGATCCCACGGGGGCCCGGTCCACTATACAGGCACCGGGCCCAATGTAGGGCTCTTGTGTGCCCACGAACCACTTTCCGACGCCTCGTGGAAGCAAATCTACGATCCCAGCGCCCCTTACGTGAGCTGCCATTAACACCCGAACATCGCCGGTTCCGCGTGTAGTGGTGCCATGCCAGAGCGAGGTGGAACGCCACAGACTGGCGATGTGTGGTGTTTAGCGATGAGTGCCGCTTCGTTTTGGGGACAGATAATCATCGTAACGGGTGTGGAGGTCACCGGGTCAACGGCACAATCTCAACCTCGCAATCGAGCGTCACACCTCCTCCACTGCAGAAATTATGGTCTGGGGAGCCATTGCCTACGATAGCCGATCAGCTCTAGTAGTGGCACGTAGATCATTGACGGGCCAGCGGTACGAGGAGGAGATCCTACTGCCCCATGTGCTCCCATTCTTGGCCGGGATTCCAGGTGCGCTATATCAACAGGATAATGCCCACCCGCACACTGCTCGGGTTGCCCAGAACTGACTTTGTCATGTCGAGACACTTTCATCGCCTGCCCGCTCCTCGGACATGTCCCCTGTCTAGCATGTGTGGGACCAGTTGAAACGCCGGCTGCCACCGTGCCGCACTATCCGGGATTTGGAGCACACCGTCCGACATGTGTGGGCCAATCAGCCGAAGGACAACATCAGGCGTCTGTTCGCCTCCATGCCGAACCGTATTGCAGCATGTATCGCCGCAATAGGTGGTGCGACGCACTATTGAAGATGACCGGACTGCGTGCCACAGATTCCTCTGTAATTGTCCTGCAGCTCTGTTTTTGCCATCATGTATATCATTCATCAGTATCATTACGTCCATAAAATTTCAGTTCAATCCGATGCTTCCTTCTTGGTGCACAAATTTAATTGTCCGTGAGTGTACTCCCAAAGGGGGCGGGATACCTGCTATTGACGAGATCTTTAAAATGATGTATAACATGATGAGGGTAACCTGCAGATATTCTAGGCCAAAAGTCATCAATACCTCTCACTAATATACTTGCAATTCAGCTTTTCTTTCTATCTTGAAGTCAGGTTTTAGCTTGCGCGTGCGCAAATTGATTTTCGTAGCTGAGTTACATTCCATCGGTGTCAGGGTCGTTTCTTACGTTTGTCTAAATCTGAATAACATATAATAATAAAACTAATAAAAATTAATCCTTATTCTTGTTGTTATGATTTATAAAAGATATGAATAATATGAATAATAATAATAATGAGTAAATATGAATAGTAATGAATAATAATATGAATAAATATGAAAATAATGTTATGAAAAATAAAACTAATAATAATGATATGATTTATAAAAAATATAAATAATATTGATTATAAAAAATAAAAATATAAATAATTATATTTATAACTATTTTTATAAAAATATTAATGATTATATTATACTTATTTTTTTAATATATAAATAATTATGATTTATAAAAATATGAATAATAATAATAATAATAATAATAATAATAATAATAATAATAATAATAATAATAATAATAATAATATAAATAATTATATTTATAATTATTTTTATAAAAATATTAATGATTATATTATACTTATTTTTTAATATATAAATAATTATGATTTATAAAAATATGAATAGTAAGAATAATAATGAATAATAATAATAATAATAATAATAATAATAATAATAATAATAATAATAATAATAATAATAATATGAATAAATATGAATAATAAAACTAATAAAAGTACACCTTATTGTTTGTTGTTATGATTTATTTAATCTTAGCATGTACGGGACTGGGGCTCGGTGTAATCGTGAGTGACGTGAATAAATGCAATGTGTTGTACAAAAATAAATATATACTCACGAACCACTCCTTTTATTCGTTTTATTTCGAACCCACAAAGATCTTGGCACGCGTAAGATGCGTGGCATAAACTATCTACAAAGACTGTCAGGGTATTCTCTCGATTTCTTTTTATCTATAATATTCCCTAAGCTGAACTGGGATTAGAGTATGGATGAAGATGATGGGAGAAGGGAGAAATTGTAGAGTTTCTGTTAAACATCAAAATGAAATGACTCCTAAAATGCATGAATTTGGAGGGAATCACCTTTCGAATGTAAACCAAATACATCCCTTTTTACATTTAAATTTTTAATTTATTTGCTAATTTAAATCAATAGAATGGTGCGTTAACGTAAGGAAGAACTGATTAATTTGCGGCCATTCTCAGTTCAGGGAGATGAAATGTTTTGTCTTTAATCCAGTAGCAAAAATGCTAAACCTAATAAGTGGTCTGTACAATACAAAAAAATTCTATATAATAATAATAATAATAATAATAATTTAATTTATTTATGCTGTTACATGACTATATTAAGTTACAATAAATTATGAATACATTAAACAGCAAAGGGAACAAGGGAAAAGGCCTCTTAGGAGTATTGACAAGCCCTTCGTTACCTCAAATTGTAAGACAAGCGAGTTTGGCTTTAGTAGATGAACCCAATTCAGAACAATAAATGTAGAAATGACTTTGTGTTTTTAGTAATTAATTAGTATTGGTGTTTGGATTTAATTAAGGAAAGTATCTTTTATTTTCTAACTCAGTAAGTGTTTCTTAAGTGTTTTTTTAAAGAAATTTTGGTCATTGATATTTGTTAAGTGTACAGGTAGCGAATTCCAATAATCCGGTCCAGAGTAAATCAAGCTTTGTTTTAATAGCTGGGTTTTAGGCTGTATTGGGCGAAGCGGTAACCTATTTCTTATTTGGTAGTTATGTCTGTTGCAGTTTATTTCAATTAAAGTCTACATGCAGATTAATCTTGAGCCTTTGAAACATAATTTTACCTTGGTTGCAATGGAAAAGTTGATCTATTGAATATGAAATATATTTGCACATTTTTCTTTATAGGAAGCTCCTCGGGTTTTTATTAATAACATCATCGTCCGTTTCCATCGCTCCTTGGAATTGGAGGAAGATGAAATCAAGACCATCATCTGTCGTTACCCCCCTCCTCTTGCGCCACCGCCTAGCAATGTAGCTCCAGTGTAAGTAAAAATGCTTTTCCTTTTCTAGTGTTTAACACTAACTGAATTGTACTAGGCATTGCCTGGTTATAACGTTCAAGACCTGATCTGTATATATTCTGATTTTTACTTCAGTGAATGTGAGTGTTGTGAGTATCGCTTCCTGAATCTTGTGACCATAAAAAAAAATTCGGTTTTTATGCATTCTACATATACAAATGCTGTTAGAAGTGCGGTAATAAGAGCTTTGAAACACACTGGCTTACCGTTAATATCCGCATCGCTCTGTTGAAAGGTAATTTGATCTTCACAAGCACGACGTTACATACCCAACTATAAATATGCTCATAGAGCTATGAGACAAGAGCACAACTGTGGATGCAAGGTACTGGATAAAGTTACCTAATTTTGAGCGCTGATTGATCATAGGGTATATCACAAGCAAACAGGTCGCAGACCCAACTATAAATATGCTCGTAGGGCTATGATGAGGCGATAGCATGACTGTGAAAGCAAGATGTTTCCATCGACAGAGTTAACTCATTTCCAGCGCTGATTGATTATAAGGTATATCGCAAGCAAACATGTCGCAGACTCAACTGTAAATATGCTCGTTGGGCTATGATGAGACAATAGCATAATGCAAGATGCTTCTACCGACAAAGTTAACTGATTTCCAGCGCTGATTGATCATAGGGTATATCACAAGCAAACAGGTCGCAGACCCAACTATAAATATGCTCGTTGGGCTATGATGAAATAGCATATGCAGGATTTCAATAATTTATTAAACCGTCGGACCCCGGGTACTGGACCACCGGTAATAAATAAGGGCGTCTTCCTCCCCCTTTCTACTTCGCTTCCGTGTCACTTTTCTATCGGGCACTGTAGCCCAAATCTCCTAGTTTCCTATTTCTAAGAGTTGTTTAAGACCTGGGGTCAGACACTCCCTTTCTAAAATCCTCTAAATATGATCATTTGATGAGACAATAGCATAATGCAAGATGTTTCTCCTACAAAGTTAACTGATTTCCAGCGTTGATTGATTATAGGGTATATCGCAAGCAAACAGGTCGCAGACGCAACTATAAATATGCTGGCAGGGCTATGATGAAACGATAGCATGACAGATGTTTCCATCGACAGAGTTAACTGAGTTCCAGCGCTGATTGGTTATAGGATATATCGCAAGCAAACAGGTCCCAGACTCAACTATAAATATGCTTGTCGGGCTATGATGACATGATATCATGACTGTGAAGGCAAGATGCTTCTATCGAGTGATTTAATTGCTTTCCAGCACGTATTGATAATAATGTGTGTGAAATTCACACCCTATCCCTGCCGGATACGAAACCACATCCTTCTGCCCCTGGGCCGAATGCTTTCCCAATTCAGCTACGCCGGCAAGAGCTTATCATTGCTTCTTTCCGTTTTGACATGTGTGTCATCCCTGAGGAAGTTACGTCACATACATTCCCCTTCCCTTGAGAAAGGGCTGGGACGGAATCGTAGGTTTTCGGAAACCACGCTTCAAGGAGAGCTCACAGTAAAAGAAATTCTGATTAATTACAGACGATGTGTGGAAGAAGCATCAGACATTTTTCGAACCTCATGCCCGGGAGATTTATATTACGTTCGGGCGCCAATGTAGCGAAACAAGCCCATTTGGCGGGTGGCCGGATTCCAACCCGCCTTCGCTCTCTGGACCTACTTGTTCTCCCAACTGAACTACACCGACGGAGCTTATCGCTGCGACTTTACATCTTGACTTGTGCGTTACCTCTGAGACAGGTACATCACATGACCACCCCACCCTCCGAGAAACCCTGAGCACGAAATCGCAGATTTTGGGTCCGCTGCAAACCATGTTCGAAACGCGCTCACTGTAGAAGAAAGAATTCTGATTAATTCCAGATAACGCGTGGAAGAAAAATCACACATTTTTCGGAGAGCCCAACGGCCAGGTGATTCATTTTTACGTTGGGGGGCCAATGTGAGAACACAACCCTTCTCTCTCTCTGCCGGTTGCAAGACTCGAACCCACACATCCCTCTGAGCCGAATGCTTTCCAGATTCAGCAACGCCGCCAAGGGCTTATCGCTGCTGCTTGTCGTTTCGACACGTGCTTAACCTCTGAGGTAGGTACGTCACAAATTCTACGTAAGCAATCACTCCATTCGTAATTTCAGCGGCACTGAAGATCCGTAGGTCAATGGTTAGGGATATGATATGCAAACGGAAGTGTTGTGACGTGCCTACACCGCAGGGCGCACATGAGATAAAGGCAGATAGCAGTGAGATCACATATCCTCGTAGCTCAGTTGGGAGAGCGACTTACTCCGGAGTCAGGGGACCCGGTTTCGAAGTCCGGCGCGGAAAAACTCCTACGTTATGTTGGCGCCCGAACTTCCAGGATCACCCTGCTGTTAAGTTTCTCGCAATGATGTGATGTTCTTTCCACACGGTGAGACAGGAAAAATGAGAATCCCTTATTCAGTGCTTCGAAAAAGTAAATCAGTGTGATGTTACGTTCCACACACCAAATTGTCTGGGATTTCTCAAATGCACGTTCTTCATGGGATGAGTGCCTACAGCGACACATGGTCCCGGCTGACCCGTGGACTATGCCCCGGCCCTCTTTGGGGGGGTGGTGACGTGCCTGCACAGTAGGACGCACTTGAGATAAAGGCAGAGAGCAGTGAGAGCACATGTCCGTGTAGCTCAGTTGGAAGGGCGACTTACTCCGGACTGAAGAAACGACCCTATAAAGCTGAGAAGCTAACAGAACGTTACGCAAGATATATCTGCAAAGGCCCATCTGCTCAGAAAGCAAATGAACATTTTCTAAATTCTCCTGAACCCTATGTGAGACTGTTGGAATTGATGTTAGCACAAACACAGTGTGCAGGACGATGCACAACATGGGTTACCATTATCAAAACCTATGTGGGACTATTCGGACTGATGTCAGCACTCGTACATTGCTCAGGAAGCACATGGGTTACCGCGGTTGAGCAGCCATCTGCTCAACCGTGGTTTCGACCAATGTCACACACCAATTAATGCTGAATGTCGATCTCGTACTGTAGAGCAATGAAAAACTGTGTTTTTCACAAAAGAGACACGGTACACATTCACCAGCCTGGTGGTCTGGAGGGTACTTTTCTTCAGGATACCGGGAGAAAGGTGCTTTCCAGACTGTATCGTCTCGACCATGAGGTTTCGTGGAGACAGCGTGGTGCTATGGATCTGCTTTTCGTGTTACGTCTTGGCCCTATTCGGCGTTTTGGGGGAAAAACATGAATACTTCCCTCTACCTAAACGCTCAAGACAGTTTTGCATTACCAACATTGTGGTTGTACTTTTGGATAAGGCTCTTACCTCTATCAGAAGGACAACGCACCATGGCATACTATAAGAACAAAACCATGAATGCTGAGCTCTATCTAGACATCTTGGACAGTTATGTACTATCAACGTTGAGGCAGTACTTTGGGGAAGGCCCATACCTCTGTCAGAAGTACAACTCACCATATTATACTATATGGACAAAACCATGAATGCTGAGCTCTACCTAGACGTCCTGGACACTTATGCATTACCAACGTTGAGGCAGTACTTTACAGAAGGCCCATAGCTCTATAAACAAGGCAACCACTTTGTGATACTATAAGGACAAAAGCATGAATGCTGAGTTCTACCAAGACATCGTGGACAATTGTGCACTACCAATGTTGTAGCAGTACTTTACGGAAGGCTGATACATCTATAAGCAAGGCAACCACCATGTGATACTATAAGGACAAAAACAGGAAAAACTGGGCTCTGGGCTCTACCTAGACATCCTGGACAATTATGCACTACAAATGTTGTGGCAGTACTTTACGGAAGAGACATACCTCTGTCAGCAGGACAATGCACCATGCCATACTATAAGGACAAAACCAGGAAAAACTGGGCTCTGAGCTCTACCTTAGATATCCTGGACACTTATGCATTACCAACGTTGGGGCAGAACTTTACGGAAGGTCCATACTTCTATAAGCAAGGCAACCACCATGTGATACTATAAGGACAAAAGCATGAATGCTGAGCTCTACCTAGACATCCTGGACAATTGTGCACTACCAACGTTGTGCCAGTACTTTGAGGAATGTCCGTACTTCTATCAGCAGGACAACGTACAATGTCATACTGCTCTGCTTGCAGTTTGATTTGAGGACATGGGCTTCGAAAAGTTAGGCTGGTTAGCTCTGAATCCTGTTCTGAACCTTATAAAGAATCTTTGGAACGAACTGGATCATCGGGTGCGTGTTAGAAGATATCGTCCAGAAAGCAAAGCTAAACTGGTCGTTGCTATGAAGGTCGAATGGCGAAACATACACAAAAAAAACTGGTGGAGAGTATTCCATTAAGGCCATTATAAAAACCATAGGTATCGGCACACAATATTAAATTTTCTGCAAATAAATATTATTTGTTGACACGAAGAGATCAGAATATTAATGTTAGGGCCGTGTACATGATATAGGAAAAACTTTAGTTATAAGTTCACAATATCTTTTAAAAAACTACATTACTCGATTTTTCATTAGGTGCTAAAATGTTTCCTTTCTCTGACTTGACTTTTCTGTTTCCATAGCTGTAGCTTCAGCCATAGATCTCCTCGCTCAGAAGGAATGTAATAAAATTGAATTTTACAAACACATCCTGTGTAATCCTTTATGAATGTAAGGAAATGAAACTTATCCAACTCAAAGCCTGTAGCACCGGTAGAGTAACGCACATTCTCGCGGGTAGTACCACCAATGGAACACTTTCCAAATACAGGAATTTATCTTACTTCTCGTGATGCACGCATAACAGGATCTCATTTTCATGCGAGAAAAAACGCACAGACTTTTAAGGTCACACATTCAGTCTCAGCTGTTTCGTTCATAACTTCCTCTGGAAATAGCATAACATGCTGAAAACTTTGCTTTCAGCTACTTTTGTAATTTCGACTTGAAACCGGCCATTGCAACTCATATGACAATGTAAAGTAAATCATCAAATTTTGAAGCGTGTATCTCGATTTGCCGATAAGTTATGACTGATGCACACAGACGCACACATTATCTTTTGTTATATTATAGATAAACATTGATGCTACAATTGTGCACTATTCAGTGATGATTTCAAACAACCGATCTACAAAACTCTTTTTGTCCGAACAGGGTTATGTACGAAGATTGTTGTCCGAACAGGGTTAGTTATATACATAGGTTGTTGTCCGAGCAGGGTTAGTTATGTACATAGGTTGTTGTCCGAGCAAGTTTAGTTATATACATAGGTTGTTGTCCGAAAAGGGTTAGTTATATACATAGGTTGTTGTCCTAGCATGGTTGGTTATGTACGTAGATTGTTGTCCGAAAAGGGTTAGTTATATACATAGGTTGTTGTCCCAGCAGGGTTGGTTATGTACGTAGATTGTTGTCCGAACAGGATTAGTTATATACGTAGGTTGTTGTTGAGCAGGGTTAGTTATATACATATGTTGTTGTCCGAGCAGGGTTAGTTATATACATAGGTTGTTGTCCGAACAGGGTTAGTTATATACATAGGTTGTTGTCCGAGCAGGGTTAGTTATGTACATAGGTTGTTGTCCGAGCAAGTTTAGTTATATACATAGGTTGTTGTCCGAAAAGGGTTAATTATATACATAGGTTGTTGTCCTAGCAGGGTTGGTTATGTACGTAGATTGTTGTCCGAACAGGGTTAGTTATATACATAGTTTGTTGTCCCAGCAGGGTTGGTTATGTACGTAGATTGTTGTCCGAACAGGATTAGTTATATACGTAGGTTATTGTTCGAGCAGGGTTAGTTATATACATACGTTGTTGTCCGAGCAGGGTTAGTTATATACATAGGTTGTTGTCCGAACAGGGTTAGTTATATACATAGGTTGTTGTCCGAACAGGGTTAGTTATATACATAGGTTGTTGTCCGAACAGGGTTAGCTATATACATAGGTTGTTGTCCGAACAGGATTAGCTATATACATAGGTGGTTGTCCGAACAGGGCTAGTTATATGCATAGGTTGTTGTCCGAACAGGGTTAGTTATATACATAGGTTGTTGTCCGAGCAGGGTTGGTTATGTACGTAGATTGTTGTCCGAACAGGGTTAGTTATATACATAGGTTGTTGTCCGAGAAGTTTTAGTTATATACATAGGTTGTTGCCCGAACAGGGTTAGTTATATACATAGGTTGTTGCCCGAACAGGGTTAGTTATATACATAGGTTGTTGCCCGAACAGGGTTAGTTATATACATAGGTTGTTGCCCGAACAGGGTTAGTTATGCATGTACGTACGTTGTTGTCCGAACAGGGTTAGTTATATGCATAGGTTGTTGTCCGAACAGGTTTAGCTATATACATAGGTTGTTGTCCGAACAGGGTTAGTTATGTACATAGGTTGTTGTCCGAACAGGATTAGTTACATGTACATAGGTTGTTGTCCGACAGGGTTAGTAATGCAATAAATTCTAACAGTCACGTTTGCTTTTGTGCTCCGGTAATAGCGATCAATTTGCGATGTAATCCGAGTAACGTTAGTGCATCCTTCTTCAATTTGTGCTCTTTCGGTAGTAAATACTTTCTTAACGTCCTGCAAGTGACGCCGATCTTTGGACTTCGCTTCTCTGAAAACGTGTCCTACGGTTTTCAAGTATTATGAGTTCAAGGGCGGCCGACATAACATCGTGCAGAAAGTCCAAAGACTCGAATCACGTGAGCGTGACATTGATTGACTCGTTTCCTTCATTCGTTAAGAATTCAATGACTTTCATGTGTTTCATGTTAGCACTTTTGTTTCCGTGAAATAACAAATCAAGCTGCTGAACGGCAACAACTTTTTGACAGATCTTCGTTTTAACACTAAATAAGGATGGCAGAATGTGGAAATTTTTTATTAACATCCATACATCGCAGTTGCTGTTATAAAGGGGAAACTACAGAGGCCATGACCTCCCTCTTGCGAGTTTACTGAATAAATTTTAATATACCTTACTTTGTTCAGGATGCATTACAATTATTTTAATTTTTGATAGTTTTCTTCGGTTTTGTTGTAAACTGTGAGCAGACTGTAAAATTTGTTTTTGTTCATTCGATGTGCATTCGTTATTTCACCACATCATAATTTTATTTCTGTATATTTAAGTTACATTTTTATGGGTTTCTCCTTGTAAGTTTTCTGGATACGCGCTAGCGACAACCACAAACTAATTGAACAAGAGACTTTCGCGGTTATCCAGACTTTGATGTCATGCCATCTGGTACAATGCACTCCATGTACTAAAGATCTAAGTGCACTCCATGTACTAAAGATCGTCCAGGCTTTCTGAGTCAGTATTAAACGTACGCGATGTAGATGTTACGAATGTTCGATGTACGCTGTTTGACCAAAGATATTCGGGCACACACTTGCCTATCTACAAACTCCCTGTAATAGGAAAGGAATTAATATCGAGTTGGCCCAGCCATTGCTACTATCACAGCCTGAACTCTACTTGAAAGGCTTTCCACTAGATTTTGATACGTTGCTGAGGGAATCGCCTTCCAAACTCTGCTACAAGAGCATTAGTTAGGTCGATCACCGATGTCTGGCGTTGCTGAGGGAATCGCCTTTCAAACTCTGCTACAAGAGCATTAGTTAGGTCCATCACCGATGTCTGGCGTTGCTGAGGGAATCGCCTTCCAAACTCTGCTACAAGAGCATTAGTTAGGTCGATCACCGATGTCTGGCGTTGCTGAGGGAATCGCCTTTCAAACTCTGCTACAAGAGCATTAGTTAGGTCCATCACCGATGTCTGGCGTTGCTGAGGGAATCGCCTTCCAAACTCTGCTACAAGAGCATTAGTTAGGTCGATCACCGATGTCTGGCGTTGCTGAGGGAATCGCCTTTCAAACTCTGCTACAAGAGCATTAGTTAGGTCCATCACCGATGTCTGGCGTTGCTGAGAGAATCGCCTTCCAAACTCTGCTACAAGAGCATTAGTTAGGTCGATCACCGATGTCTGGCGTTGCTGAGGGAATCGCCTTTCAAACTCTGCTACAAGAGCATTAGTTAGGTCCATCACCGATGTCTGGCGTTGCTGAGGGAATCACTTTCCAAACTCTGCTACAAGAGCATTAGTTAGGTCGATCACCGATGTCTGGCGTTGCTGAGGGAATCGCCTTTCAAACTCTGCTACAAGAGCATTAGTTAGGTCCATCACCGATGTCTGGCGTTGCTGAGGGAATCGCCTTCCAAACTCTGCTACAAGAGCATTAGTTAGGTCGATCACCGATGTCTGGCGTTGCTGAGGGAATCGCCTTTCAAACTCTGCTACAAGAGCATTAGTTAGGTCCATCACCGATGTCTGGCGTTGCTGAGGGAATCGCCTTCCAAACTCTGCTACAAGAGCATTAGTTAGGTCGATCACCGATGTCTGGCGTTGCTGAGGGAATCACTTTCCAAACTCTGCTACAAGAGCATTAGTTAGGTCCATCACCGATGTCTGGCGTTGCTGAGGGAATCGCCTTCCAAACACTGCCACAAGAGCATTAGTTAGGTCGATCACCGATGTCTGGCGTTGCTGAGGGAATCGCCTTCCAAACTCTGCTACAAGAGCATTAGTTAGGTCGATCACCGATGTCTGGCGTTGCTGAAGGAATCCCCTTCCAAAAGCTGCTACAAGAGCATTAGTTAGGTCGATCACCGATGTCTGGCGTTGCTGAGGGAATCGCCTTCCAAACTCTGCTACAAGAGCATTAGTTAGGTCGATCACCGATGTCTGGCGGTTTGACCTGGTTCGCAGCCAGGGTTCCAATTCATCCCAAAGGTATTCCATGGGGTTGAGATCAGGTCTCAGTGCAAACCAGTCAAGTTCATCCACACCCATCTCATTAAATCATACCTGCATGAAGCTCGCCTTGGGGACTTGCCCTTTTGGTAAAGTAAAGGGCCTACGCCGAACAGTTGTCATAATGTTGAGAGCACAAAATTTTTGAGAATTTCATTATAGGTCGCTGCGTTGAGATTCCCATGCACTAGAATTATGAACCCAACTCAAATCATGAAAACAACCGCAGAGCATGATGCCTCCAACACCAAACTTCACAGTCGGGCGCGAACTGTTCATCTGGCAGCCTCCACACTCAGACTCGTCAGTCGGATTGGCAGATGGTGAAGAGTTAGACATCTCTCCCGAGAACACATTTTCACTGGCACCGAGCTTTACACTACCCCAACCGAAGCTTGGCGTTGATCTTGCTGTCACTTATGATTGTGTGCGGCTGCTCGGCCATGGAAACCCATTGCCTTCATCTCATGACAAACAGTTATGATGATAGCGTTGCTTACTTATGCATTTTGGAATTTGTTGGTGAAAGTTGCAACCGAGGGCAGGTGATTTTGTCGCACCACACGCTAGAGATGGGTCGGAAATCACATTACTGTTACTTTTTCACCGTTACTGAAAACTCACTGTTACCGTTATGGCTAGTGACAAAAAGTAACAGTTCCAAATTCACTGTAAGAATGCCACCGTTATGACCAGTGACAAAAAGTAACAGTTCCAAATTCACTGATAAGAATGCCATCGTTATGGCTAGTCACAAAAAGTAATAGTTCCAAATTCAATGATGAGAATGCCACCGTTATGACCAGTGACAAAAAGTAACAGTTCCAAATTCACTGATAAGAATTCCACCGTTATGACGAGTGACAAAAAGTAACAGTTCCAAATTCCCTGATAAGAATGCCACCGTTATGACCAGTGACAAAAGGTAACAGTTCAAAATTCACTTCCAAATTCACTGATAAGAACGCCACCGTTATGACTAGCGACAAAAAGTAACAGTTCTAAATTCACTGATAAGAATGCCACCGTTATGACAAGTGACAAAAAAGCAACAGTTCTAAATTCAATGATAACAATGTCACCGTTACGACTAGTGACAAAAAGTAACAGTTCCAAATTCACTGAAAACAATGCTACCGTTACGACTAGTGACAAAAAGGAAACAGTTCCAAATTCACTGATAAGAATGCCACCGTTATGACTAGTGGGAAAAAGTAACAGTTCCAAATTCACTGATAAGAATGCCACCGTTATGACTAGTGGGAAAAAGTAACAGTTCCAAATTCACTGATAAGAATGCCACCGTTATGACTAGTGACAAAAAGGAAACAGTTCCAAATTCACTGATAAGAATGCCACCGTTATGACTAGTGGGAAAAAGTAACAGTTCCAAATTCACTGATAAGAATGCCACCATCACGACTAAGACAAAAAGCAACAGTTCCAAATTCACTGATAAGAATGCCACCATCACGACTAAGACAAAAAGCAACAGTTCCAAATTCACTGATAAGAATGCCATCATTACGACTAGTGACAAAAAGTAACAGTTCCAAATTCACTGATAAGAATGCCACCGTTATGACCAGTGACAAAAAGCAACGGTTCCAAATTCACTGATAAGGATGCCACCTTTATGACTAGTGACAAGAAGTAACAGTTCCAAATTCACTGATAAGAATGCCACCGTTATGACTAGTGACAAAAAGTAACAGTTTCGCTGTTACTATGTCACAGTTTCTGCTATCGCGTCCAAATCATTATTTTTTTTCTGTTGAAACACAGAGGGCGCTAGTGATGTGAGCTTTCTTTGAGTCCCCACCCCCTTTTTTTCCCGCGTGTAAGATAGCTTTTATTTTTAGCTTTCGCTGTGCGTTCGCTCGTAAACAAACAATTCAAAGTGAGCCTATTGTAAGAGTGATTTTGTCACTGTTACAAGCGAAACGGTGATTCGCCAGTCCGTTACTGCTCCGACACCCCTGTCGTAAACAGTGATTTTGTCACTGTAATAAGACGGTGAGTCGCAGTTCCGGCTTCTTTACAGAGCCCCCCACCGCTGTATTAAACGGTGATTTTGTCATCGTTTAAGGTTCTCGTTACTTCCGTGGAACTGTCATTTTTGTCACTGTGACAGGAACATTACTGTTGAGCCCACCTCTACCTCTCGCTTTAGCTCTCGGCGGTCCCGCTCTATCATTTTACGTGGCGTACCAAGTTGTGATTGCGCAGTTGTTGCTCCTCGGCGTTTCCGTTAACATCAGTTACAGTTCATCGGGGCAGAAGCAACAGGGGAGAAATTTCCTGAACAGGCTCGTTGCTCAAATGGAATCCTATGTCCTCGTCACATTGAAAGTCACTGAGCACTGCAGTGCTGCCGCTTTTACTATTCATGTTTGTCTATGGTGTTTGCCAGGCTACTAGCATCTTTTTATACATGTATGAGCCATAGCTGTGACGTACATTGGCAAATCCACTCGAAACGGGTATCCGTATACTTTTGTTCATATGGTATATGAGAAAATATAGAGAAAATATAGAGTTCTGATCATTCCAGAATCATTTCAAGACAATCAGCCGTTTAAATATCGCAAAACAGCTGCTTTTCTGTGGATGAGCAGAGATTTACGAACTTTGAACAGCCTCAAACATACGGTTCACACAACAGTGACTTCTTAACAACAGAATGCTAGTCTGTCTAACAGAGACCTCTTAGCGTGAATGAAACTGTCAAACGCCAATCAAAAAGTCAATAATGACTCTGAGAGCAGTACATCAGACAAATTATAAACTTTTGTTTTCTTTGTGAGTAGAATGGCATCTTGAAGGACACGCTGTGACTTAACCAAGTAATAACTGAGTTATAACATCAAGACTGGAAGATCTGATTCTGTGGATGAGTATAAACTTCAAGACTTGAAAACCCGTTTGTGAGGAGGAGTTAACTTTAGGATTTGAAGACCTGATTTTCAGGATGAGTAATAATTTCAAAACTTGAAGACTTGATTCTGAGATGAGCACTAAGCTGCCTGGAATGTGCAACTATTTATTACACGGACGTACCCGCTTTTTTCGGGATACAGGTATCATATCCTTTGTACAAGAATAATTATTATTCATTTACGGGAAGGCTCAAAATTTTGTGTAATTTAATTAACAAAATAAAGTACTTCGTTAACATGACAGGGGAAATTTTTCACAGGTAGCCGAAATCAATTCCTCAGAATTTTAAATGGTTGTACGAAAGTAAAGCAATATGAAGTTAAGCCACCTGATACGAGGGAGGGGCAGAGAGAGAGAGAGAGAGAGAGAGAGAGAGGAAGCAAGACGAGGTTGAATAAAGAAGTACAGGGTATAAGGTCTTCTCTCTCTCTCTCTCTCTCTCTCTCTCGTACCTCTACGTGCGACGAATTACATGTTTTCTCTCTCAAGAGACAAAGAATGAAGGAATTCCGTTTCGGAAATTACATCATTAATAGTGATATATACGGACTGTTGTTATTCGAATTCTGTTTCATCCTGTCCCCAAACAATGGGACCAAGGAAAACAAAAAAACCATTGATTATGTAACGTATACTCTATATTCACTTTCCTTTTGATTTTACTATCTCTGGTTATTTTATTTTACTATGTAAATTATCTTCCTACTGAACGAAATATTATTTCACCCGCTGAATGAGATCTGGCAATGAGTGTAAGTCATGACGTGGTGGTAGCTAGTATATAGGCGCGTTCATCGAGGGAGCTGGGTGGTGTTGTTATGAGGAGCTGTGTGTTGTTATGAGGAGAGCTTGTGGTCGTTAAGCGAGAGCGTGTATAATTCGAGGAGTGATTATTTATTATTGTTCTACAAGTGTTGTGTGTGCCTTAGTTGACCAGGAGTCGTATAAATAAAGAAGTTTTCAGTAAGTTCAGTCTTTCTCAATTCATATGTTTTGTCAGACCTCTGTCTGGCTGTTAGGTTTATAACATTTATTTGATTCCTATAAATAACCAGCGTTGAGACTTTGTTTACGTTCATAATTAACTAGTAACAACACTCTTTTGAATTCACTATTTTGAAGCTTAGTACAAGTATATCATTAGCTAGCTGGTAGGAAGAGATTCATTCATAATAATTAGCTTAGCGGGAATTATTATAAAGCTAATACATTATAATTAAAAAAAAGAAGAAGAAAACGCAAAGAAAAAAATAACCAGATGTTTCTTTTGCTACCTAATTTTATTGCAAATGCTGATAACTGTTACTGTTTTTTACCGTACATGTCGATACTTTTCTGTTGAAAATATCTTCATGTTTTTTGTTGTTGTTTATGTGTATGTATGTGTAAGGTTCTGTTGAAAGCCTTTTCCTTGCAAATGTAAAAAAAAAAATAATAATAATAAAGGAAAGCTCTTAAATATTTCTCATAATCATAGGGTTTTTTTATAAAAAAGTAGTAACGAGGAAAAACTCCTTGTAACTTTTCCCAAATTAACTCTTTTTAGCTATTCTTTTTTCAGGAAAAAAATTAGATTGTAACCATTTCTTTTTTCTGGAATATGTCGATAATTCCATTAAAGTCACTGCTTTCTTTTTCTTGTAAATGAGAAAAAAAACAACGATAAAAATAAAGAAACCACTCTACCCAAATTTCTTAAAATCATATTTGTGTTTGTACGTGTGCGTTTATAAACTGAGATGGCAGTTTATTAAGTACTCCTGTCCTCGCAAAATAAATGTCAACTCGTAAGATGGAACGTTATGTGCGATGTGTACGTCAGGCAGATCAGCTCGTCGAGAATCAGACAGTGCTCGATTAAGGGTCGGAATGGGCAAAACGAGTGATCGGAGCGACTTTGAACGTGGCGTGATAATTGGTGTCAAGCGTGCTGGCTCGAGTATCTCCCAGCTGGCCTTTCTCCTGGGTTTTTCACGCATAACCGTAGCAAGGGTTTACTGTAAATAATGTGACACGCAAAAAAATATTTCTGCGTTCGGCGATGCTGCAGTGGACGACTGGAGTCTAAGAGACTGGCGAGACTGGCAAGAATCGTTCAAGCGAACAGACAGGCCAAGACCCAGCAAATCAGTGCAGAATTTACCATTGGCGTATCAAGGGTCATCTCCGAACTCCCTATATTTGTTGGCGCGAATGGAATACAACAGTCTTCTTTCATGCCTCTGACCAACAGTCGATAAGAGTGTCAATAGTTTTCTTTCATGCCTCTGACCAACAGTCGATAAGAGTGTCAATAGTCTTCTTTCATTCCTCTGACCAACAGTCGATAAGAGTGTCAATTGTCTTCTTTCATGCCTCTGACCAACAGTCGATAAGAGTGTCAACAGTCTTCTTTCATGCCTCTGACCAACAGTCGATAAGAGTGTCAACAGTCTTCTTTCATGCCTCTGACCAACAGTCGATAAGAGTGTCAATAGTCTTCTTTCTTGACTCTGACCCACCAGTTGTTTTCGCCCACATGATCGCCGCTTGCTGGAATTTTCAGTGAGTCGCTGCATTCAAGGTAAACCCTTGCCACGACTCCCAAGAGGACAAAAGTTTGGGAGATCTTTGAACCGGCACGCCACGCTCAGGGTAGCTCAATTATGACATCATCATCATCAATGGCTTAACCGTCCTGTGTGGGCCCTGACCCTTCTTCAGAAACTACTACCACCTTCCTTCTCCGCACGGGGATAACTGGTTTTCCAGTTATTTGGGGGTAGCGCTCCCACCGACCAAGCTGACCTTGTGATGGACCATATTGTCTTTTCGCCTTCGTACGATACTATCACTGCAGGGACAGCTCTTC
The DNA here is from genome assembly GCA_039090855.1 of Macrothele yani. NCBI lineage: Eukaryota > Metazoa > Arthropoda > Arachnida > Araneae > Macrothelidae > Macrothele > Macrothele yani. The sequence continues at coordinate 63,571,508 of CM077029.1, forward strand.
ATCCAGCTGATGGGAATTGGCTTTCTCTGATTGTTCTGTGTCTGGCGCTCTTTAGCCAAACCTGGCCCTTGCGCCATTAAAATCAACTAACTAACCAGCTTCCTTATTCAATGCCAAACTCCTATAATTTTTGACTCCTAAAGCCTTAATATCTTGCATCACTCCATTTTCCCATCTTAATGTAGGTCTTCCAATTTTTGTTTTTCCTTCCGGCTTAACAATAAACATCTTCTTAACTATTTCATTACTATCCATGAGTATAATATGTCCAGCCCAACTTAATCTACTTATTTTTATGTACTTAATAATGTCAGACTCATTAAATAATCTGTATAGTTCATGGTTGCATCTTTTCCTCAACACACCATTCTCTTATACTGCTCCAAAAATATATCTAAGAACCTTCTTCAAAATAGACCCTGCAATCTTTCATCTGCCAATGGTAATACCCAGTTTTCAGAGGCGTAAGTTAACGCTCAATTATCACGCAACGTTTAAAGTCGCATTGATCACTCCTCTTGCTCATTCCTACCTTCGATCAAACGATAAATGGCCGGCCCGGTGATGCAGTGGTCTAAGCGATGGCTTCTGATCATTCGTTAGGAAGGAGTCCGGGTTCGAATCCCGTTGAGGCATGGATGTTGTGTTTGTCTTATGGCACTGGCTCTCTCCCTTCCCTGGAACCAGTGGCCCTAAATTAGGGACGGGCGACTGCTTATAGCCCACTGAGTTGCTCACGGTGGACGTTAGACCTTCAATAAAAAAAAACGATAAATGATCCTCGAAGAACTATTCCGACTGACCTATACGGCACACCGTGATCACGTGCCGTCTTATGTCCTCATTTATGTGACGAGGGCAAGTGTGTCTAACAAACTGACATCTCCGTGCATGTGTAAATAACAGATTACTTACCGAGATTTTGTTTTTGTTTTAGATTACTCCCTACTGCTGCAGTGCCTGCTGTCGTGTCTCCAAAGTTATCGGAAATAGAGCTCCTACTCATAATATGTGCGCTCCTCTTCCTGACGCTTCTACTTCTGGGCATCGGCATCGCCTACTATTGTCTCAAGAAGCGAAACATCAAAGTCATCAAGAAGAGGAAAGCCATCTCCTCCGGTCCCGGCAGCGAAATCACAAAACTCAGCGGATCAACAATGGGCACGTTATCCATGTTTGACCCCATTCGCATCCCAAGAGCCATCGCGCAGTCCACTTCTGGTTCTGAAGCTGCACTTCTCACTTCGCTGTCATCACAAAACGGATCCGGAGATCATAGTGACACTATCCCATCGGATTATCCTAGTGAATCTCCATCTTCCGTGAATTCAGATGTGGAGGAGATGGAAGGTGGAAGGCGCATGATAATAAACGACATGTCCACAATGCGGGGAGATCACTTTAGATACGAAAATACCGCTTTTATTCCTGATGAGCAAAGCAGCATCGTCTCTGGCTATCCAGAGGATCAGGAGAAAGCTCAAAGCGTATCATCCGTACCTGTTCATACGCTTTTTAAGCCCACAGAGCCTCCAAAGAAGAAAGTGAAGACGAAATTGGCAAAAGAACAAATTCTAACTACCATCTCCGAGAGAGAAGACCTTCTTCAGCAGAGAGAAGCACTTCAGAAGACTTATGCTGCCGTGAGGACAGTTCCTAGCGAGATGCATTCTCCAGTAGCGGTGGGTGTTACCCGAACTCATAAGAGAGAAGCGCCACCAAAGCCCCCATCTTCTTACGCACCATCCCTGTACGGAAGCATTCCGGACAATGATAACAGATCTCACTCTGAATTCTTAGAGGATGTACCTGTCGCCTCGCCTCGGCCATTGTCGTCGTATGCCCCGTCCCTTCAAGGAAGTATACCGGACAATGACATATGGTCGCATTCAGAATTCGAGACAGGACCAGCTGTTAAACCTTTCGTCCGACAACCCAAGCGGGAAACCGCAACCATAACTGATTACTTCGTTAACACTCAGAAAACAACCGACATGCAGGAGGACTTGTCGCGCTTGAGGCAGATGACAATTCCACGATCGCCACCGCCACCACCACCTCCACCACCTCCTCCACCCCAGCCAATCGTCATGGCAGATTCTCCCCGATCAGAGACTGAAGTCACAGAATCCGTAGAAACGAGAGCTCTTGTTTCCAGGAAACCTAAATTTACAGTTCAGAATATCGACGACGTATATCTTACGACGACAACAGAGGTTCATGCAACTGAAACTATCACGAAACACACAAAGGATACGATAGCTCAGCATGTCAAACCCCCAACTCCTCAATCTCCACCTGCTCTGCCTTCGCCAAACTGGGATGTCACCATCAGACATTTCCCGAACCAACCGCCTGCAGATGATCATGTCGTGGATCGAAGATGGGACACTTATTCCGAAGTCAGTGAAAAGTTCCGAGATGCCGAAAGCACAATAACAGAATGTCAGAAGAGACCAAGGCAACCAACTGGATACACACGTACACCGACACCCCAGGATCGTCCGGAAGGACCAAAGCCGCGGCAGCCCACATGGACAAGCATACTCTACAAAGTCTTAGAGCCTCCTCCTGTGGAAGGCGTTGAGCAGCTTTCAGTGGAAATTAAAGAGAAGTGGCGCACAGTTCTCACCATGGATGAAACTTTCCGCTCCCTCATACAAGAAGCCACAACAATCGAAGAGTACATTCGCATCACGAAAGACGTCCGATACGAAAAGCTCTTCGACACGCGTACTTGGCACGTGATCATCCGGGTGCTGAGTACTCCAGACGAACTTTGTCCCCCTGCTCAGGTCGAACCCTTCCCCGACGTTCGTGGACCCCGTTATAAGAAGAAAAACGAGTTCGAACCCCCGCGTAACAGACGCAGCTCTCTCCCTCCTGTGTCCGAACTGAATCTAGCCAGGGAAGCTCCACCGTCGCTTTACGGAAGCATACGATCTCGAAGGACTTCTAGGTCAGGGTCCGTGCCGGACTATGACCTCCGATCGATGACCGAAATTGATGTGGACTTTGCCCACGCCGACAGGGAATCTCTCTGGAGCGTGGACACCGGATACACATACAGGACCGCTCGCAGTCTGGCTGAGAGGTCCACCTCAGAGTTCCTTGAAGACGTGCCAACCATCGTAGCCCAGCGTAACCACCGGCGTGACGCTTACTACGTGCAACAATTCATAGCTTCCCAGAATGCTTACCTTCGGGGTGTACCTCCTGACGACCACCAAGAGTTGCCAAGGAACAGGCCGCGGTTACTCGAAAGGTCTTCCACCGAATACTTTGAAGATATCCCTACCATGTCCTTGCCTGACTTGAGAGAGACCGTGACAACGAGTCAGCAGCTTGAGTCTCACCAGGACAGTGTAACCATCCGCCAAAATGGAGGAAGAAGATTCAGACCTGCAATGGAAAGGTCGAGCACTGAGATCATTATAGATTCTCCCATCATCCGAGCAATAGACCTGGCGTCAAGCATCGGTGAAAGAGAGGAAATCAAGTCTGTGACAGAAACCGATATCTTCGATTGGAAAAGATGAACTGCTAATCGTCTGTAATATTTTTTGTTCGTTGTATATGTTAATTTAACAAACATCATTAACATCCCACTCGTGAGCTTAAAGAGACTGCTTCGAACTAACATGTATTTTTAACATTTATAATAAGGTATTTGTTTAATCTTTTGATAAGATTCGTTGTGCACAGATCTTGTTCGACCTTTGGTGTGTTCAAAAAGCCAGCTTCCAATCCATAAATATTTTATAAAAACATTACTTCTGATTTAACACAAAGGTAAATAAAATATAGCTGAAGAATCATGATTATTAATATTAAGTGCAATGCAATATCTATGGTGCTTAAGAACTATTCGTGATAGTATTATAAGACGTACCACAAGAAAACTGTAATGATTTTGTATACATAAATTCCATTAATTATTTTCCCTCGAAAAATGTTTTTGAGAAGGAAATTGATGAAAAATGTGAGATGCATTAAAGCGCACTGCGAAAATGGATTACTTAGAATTGTAAATAAATTGTGATTTTATGAAAAATTAATGAAAACTGTAATAATATTACGAAATTTCAGAATCTTTCTGTTTTTTAACTGGACTTTTTACCAAACTTTGTAGGCTATTTCATGCTAAATCGCAATTATCTGATAAGCTCTATGAAATGCTGATACGTGCCTTTTATGTCTCAAATAGCAGGAATATTGAATTGTTTGTTATTAAAATTAAAAAATTCGTAATCGAATTAAGCAAAACAAACAAGTATATTCACATTCATTGGGGGTCTAGTGTTAAACGTTCTGATCAGTTATCAATCATTCATTATTGTATGTTGAAGAATTTTACAACTGTATGTTATGATATAGGCGAATATCCAGTTTTTACTTCGCCTTTAGCTGAAACGTATTATCTGTTCAGTCCGCTGCGTAGTAAGCTACGTAATATGTTACTACTGTACATAGCATCCTTTCAACTTCGGAAACCCGGAAAAATCAAAAGAAAGCAGAGATGTGGACAGCTCAAATAATTGTTACTTAATCAAGAATAATCTGTATTTACGCACTGCGCAGCTGGCACTCTTGGAATTAAATCGACTGGCTGACATCAAAGGAATTCAACAGTTAGGTTTATGTTCTCGAGAAAAATTCTGAGATAACCTAAGCTAATAAATACGCGCAACATGAAAACCTTTAAGATGTCTCAACAAATGAACTTTTTAAGAAGTCTCACTTTCATGAAAGCCTCAACAGCTTTGTGTTACAAAGAACCGAGGGTATTCATACCGCATTTCTTAAGATTGCCTCCTTAAAGAAACATAAAGCGCAAATTAAAGAAGAAAAAGGCATTCATGCAACTGCCAGTGGTCTAAGCGGTGGCCTCTGATCATTCGTCCGTATGGGGTCCGGGTTCGAATCCCGGTGAGGCATGTATGTTGTGTTTGTCTTACGGCACTGGCTCTCTCCCTTCCCTGGAACCAGTAACCCTAAATTAGGGACGGGCGACTGCTTATAGTCCATTGAGTTGCTCACGGCGGTCGTTAAACCTCCAATCAAAAAAAAAAAAAAAAAAATCATGCAACTAGCGTTATTGCTACTTGTTTTATTTTTTGTCAGCTATATTACTCATAATCAGTTTCAGATCGTTTCCTTAGAAGCTGAGGTAAAGAAGCTCAAATCCTGAAATGGACCGTATCTGTTCTCATAGTTAATTTCGTCAGTACTGATGCCGTTTTTATACTATGGCGATCTTTGTTCGGTAAATCGCATCAATCAAGAATTTGGTATTTACATCTTTTGCTTTGATTGCGAAAAGAAATTCAAGAATTACATAATTTTAATCGAGGAAGAAAAAAAACGTGTGCCGTATATCATTGAATTCTCAGACAAGGCAATTTTTTTCATTTAAAAGCGTAAACAAATTGTTAAGAAGAAACGTAATTAAAACTTTCATTCAAAGGTATATTTTCATAGGTTCAAAGAAGTGTTTTACTAAGTTGGAGAGATGATGTTTTCCGTTTTGGAGTGCGTTTCCAAATTTCGCCGCCGACGTCGAAGAGGATACAAGCACATCGGATTTCATCGACAGGAAAAAAAAAATGAAAACGGGACGGAATATTGTGGTGATAAAGATCTTCAAAAGCAATGGGTCAACACTTCAGTTTTCTTTTCTTTTTTTTTTTTAAATATGTGTCTGTGTGATTTTTTCGTTTACTACCATGTAGGGAAAGCGAATGGAGTGAAAGTTATAACGACATGTCGTACGGAAGCAGGAAAGTTGTGAAGGTATTTTTCCTATACAGCGTCATAAAAATTACAATAAATGCAAGCATTAAAACACTTCACAGTGGAAATTTTCACACACACAAAGAATATTCCACAATTCTCTTCGGTAAAATGTCTACTCTTTTGAATTTTATTTACTTGAAAACTTGAAGTTAAACACCAAACAAATACTTGTTGTTTTTTTTAATTCATTTAAACGATGAACTGAATCTTCAGCTCTGCGTTTAATCAGCAACTTCAGTTAGGTACAAATTATTTTCTCATCTGCTTAGATACCGTTGTACAAAAAGTCTATTGTGTACCGATACTGTAAGTATAGGACAAAATAATTTTCGGAAGAAATTATTTTGCATCCCTTTATGCTCTACCATGTATAATAAGCTCTGAGTCGACGTATTACACGCAAAATTAGCAATAAAATACAAAACATTACTTTTGCATTGCTTTAGACACTATTTTGTAGCATTACTTCTCATTCAAAGCATCATAAGATAGAGAAAAAAAGCCTCGAAAAAATTGGCTTTGTCTACTCTTAAGTACTGCAGTGTATGATGAGTTCTAATTATGGGATTCAAAAAGATCAAGAAAGAATTGAGAACCAATTACTTTTGCTGATTTAGATGTTACTGTTCATCATATGTTGCAAATACAGGAATCATAAGGGCGGGGACTAAGAATGAATTGCATTGTATTTCCTCACACTTACTTTAAATGTAGAACAAGAAAGTGAAAAAAAAAGTGGTAGAAAAAGTGCTGTTCGCTTAATTGCCGTCGGGAATCATAAGTTCTAAGTCAGGAAACTGCAAGAACAGAAAGAGAAAAAAAAAAAGAACTCGATACAAATTACCTTTTATTCCTTCAGATGCTACGGTGAACCAGGCTTAACTTTTAAAATTGCAGGTCAACAACCCTAGAACATTTTATGTGTGGGAAAAAAGTCTCCCACTTTTAATGAGAAAAGGCTGAAAATCGTGAACTTTGATTTCGATGCGTGTTATAGGTCAATATTGCATCATGTGCGCCAGACATTTTAGTCAACAATTTTTCATTCTTTTGTTAGGAGCTCTGAGCATAATGCGTAGTTTAAACTATAACTCAGTGACTTATAAAAAAATTAAAAAACAAAACAAAAAGCGTATTTGATTGTTTGTAGTTCGTTCGGTAATAAAATACAAATGAGAAGTGCAATATTACTTACAAAGGAAAAAAATTTCTAAAATAGAACAAACCTGTATTTCTTGTCTTAGTTAAATTCCGATAGTAAGCTATGAAGTGGTACTTCTACTACTACACACGATAACAGAAAATCAATAGCAACTCCAGTCTTTAACGTATTAGCATATACTATGAAACAAAAGGAAAGAAATATCAACAATAACAATTAAAAAAACACACACATAACAGCTGATTTTAATACAAAAAAGTCATACACAAAAGCTAGATTGTCAGGGAAAAAGACACCTAAATAAATCAGTTCACTTCTCTATGGATTTAACAATTTAAATTTTTGAACTGAATTCCAGAGAGAATTTTGCATTTTTTCTACAGCACATAATGGAATGCGTGCAATTTACCTTTGAAAACTTCCTGCTTCCATTCGGAATATAGTGTAACTAAGATAATTACTAATACATAACAGTAAATGAATCGCATTAGAAAATGTAAACGAAGATAACAGACGAAAACAGCGGAGGCATTTTTTCATGTACAGTTTATTTCAAGTTACTGCCATTTTTAACTTGAAATCGCAAAGTTAGTTATAGAATTTTTTTTAATATTTTTTTTTATCAGCAGTTAACTAAATGAATGATGAGCTTGTCAACCGGTGATATACGCTAAGCAGTATATATGAAGAAAATATATTTAATAACGGTAACCTAATGTAAAATAAATTCACGAAACGCTAACACTGTGGTTACATATACAATAAAATCTTTTTACTAAATATACGACTGTGTTGCTTTCTTTAAAAAGTGTTGTCGTTCTTTGAGATATCTCACCGCATCAAACACTCCCCTTGTGCTTCAAATATAATTTTCGTTTCACACGTAAGAATGGTTAAACAACTTGTTTTAGGAAATGAAAAGAAGTCGTCATCGCGTAACTTCGTTCAGAAAAAAAAAATCAGAGGAACAAATAAATGCCTTTTATTAGATGTTCTTGCAAAATGATATTTTTTCTAAGAAGAAGTCATATCCAAGAGTTAACTGCACGCCAGCGACGCAACTTAACAAATTACGGGCACGCAGAACGCAGTTGATATATTGTATTATCTAATAGGCTACAATTACAAAAAGTTTTATTTCGCATATGACGGGAAAAATGCGTTTTTGGCACTCGCATGTTATTCATGTTTGATTTAATAATATTTTACTGATATTTAATTTTAACAAGTTAGTAAAACCATGCAATGCATTGATTATGATACGCTTTCCAACATGCCGGAAATCATTACTCAAATTATGAGGATAATGGCTGTGAAATAAATCTCGCTCCTGTGTCCTGACCTTCGACCCCATTTCGATGATATTAAACAAAATCGGTTCAGTATAAATCTGGAACAAAATGATAAAGTTTTGTCGCAATCGAAGCATTTTTACGTAAGTTATGACGCATAAGAGCAATGGAATGGGTCCCACTCCTATGTCCTGATCTTTGACCCCATTTCGTCCATTTTCAATAAAAATTTTACTCTAGGTGGTCCCCTACCACATACTAAAATTTCATCGAAATCGAAACATTTTTATGCAAGTTATGACGCATAAAGGCAATGGAATGGATCCCACTCCTATGTCCTGACCTTTGACCCCATTTCATCCATTTTCAATAGGGTTCGTACCCAGGTGATCCCCTACCACATACTAAAATTTCATCGACATTGAAAAATTTTTACGCAAGTTATCGTGCGGACGGACAGACGGACGGACAAAGCTGGAGCATATACGCTTTTTCAACCTACGGTTGGAAAGCGTAAAAAACAGGAAGGCCATCCCGATGGCCCAGTGGTCTAAGCACTGGCTTCTGACCATTCGTCGGAGATAGGTCCGGGTTTGAATCTTGGTGAGTCATGGACGTTACATTTTTCTTACGGCACTGGCTCTCTCTCCCTCCCCTGGAACCAGTGACCCTAAATCAGGAATGGGCGACTGCTTAGAGCCCATCGACTTGCTCACGGTGGTCGTTGACTCCCCCCCCCTCCCAAAAAACAAAAAACAAAAAAAAAACAGAAATTGTATATTATACGTTTTCAGTGAAACAAACGTAATTTACATTTAAGAAATTGCTTTCTTCAGGTGGGTGGGGGCGACTTTTGCACTTGCTGTTATCGCTTCGCTCGTGCTTCTGCGCTTGCTGACAAAAATCATTGTGTATGAATCCATCTGTGAACATAATCTCAATTATTTTCACTTTTTTCATTTTTGGTCTATCTGGGGGAGGAGGGTTAGCAACTACATGAACAACTGAAAGGTCCATAAGCAGTCACCAGTCCCTAATTTTGGTGGGAGAGGGAGGAGGATTAAATGACCACCGTTAGCAAATCAGTTAGCTATATAAGCAATTTCCCGCCTCTAATTTAAGGACGGGGCCCGCGGGTGGCCTAGTGGTCAGCTTTCGTGACTGCCATGGAGATAACCTCAGGTTCGATCCTGGGTAGGTACGAACGTTCGAACCACTAAATACCTGCCGAGCGTCTGATGGGCACGTTAAGCCGTCGGACCCCGGGTACTACCCTCCCGGTAATAAATAAGGGCGTCTTCCTCAACCTTTCTACCTCGCTTCCGTGTAACTTTCCTATCGGGCACTCTAGTCCAAATTACCTAGCTTCTTATTTCTAAGGGTTCCCTTCCTAAAATCTTCTACATATGATCTTATCTGATCTAATTTAAGGACACTAGTTCCAGGAAGTGTAGAAAGCCAGTGCTGAAAGACAAATACACCATCCATGTCTCACCTGGAATTTGAACTTGGAGGAATGCTTAGAAGCTAACGCTTCGCACCTGTGAACAGACGCCAGGATAGATTCAGTGCCGTAAGATAGGTCCCTATGCCGGGACTCGAACCTGGGACTACCTCGCACGAATGTTCAGAAGCCAGCGCTTCATACAACTCGGCACCTGAGACGGCGTATTTTAATTTGCACAAAGGAACTAGAAAAATGAATCGCACCATCCAACAGGGAGCCATTCCAAAGTGGACGTCTTACTTCTTTTTTTCTGGGGGGGGATTAACGACCACCATGAGCAACTCGATGGGCTATAACCAGTGGCCCATTCGTTATTTAGGGCCTCTGGTCCTTGCGAAGGGAAAGAGCCATTGCCGTAAGATAAGCACAAAATACATGCCTCACCGGAATTCGAAGCCGGACCTATCTCGGAAGAATTGGTCAGAAGCCAGCGCTTACGCAACTGTGCCACCAGGGTGGCGAACGACTTACTTCCTCGGAAGTAGATGACATGTCAGCAGTATGAGTATCTTTTCTTCTGTCATTCTAGCAATCCTCACGAAAATCCAAGGGTTGTAACGTACCAGGAGATGTGACGTACCTGCCAGAAGGACGCACACGACATAAAGGCAGATAGGAATCAGAATAAAACGTCCGCGTAGCTTAATTGGTAGAGCAACTTATTCCGGAATGAGTGGACCCGGGTTCGAATCCTGGCGCGGATAAAAATGACGGAGAAGTTCACTTCGTTATAATGGCGCCCGAACTACCCGGATGACCCGACCGTTCAAAATCTCGCATTGGTGTGATGTTATTTCCACACCGCGAGATAGGAAAAATAAGAGAATCACTTCGAAAAAAAAAAAAAATAAGGGGGAGATGATGTAACGTATCAGGAGATGTGACGTACCTGCTAGAAGGACGCACACGACATAAAGGCAGATAGGAATCAGAATAAAACGTCCGCGTAGCTTAATTGGTAGAGCAACTTATTCCGGAATGAGTGGACCCGGGTTCGAATCCTGGCGCGGATAAAAATGACGGAGAAATTCACTTCATTATAGGGTAGAAGAAGTTCTCCCTGTCTCCAAGAAAGGAAGAGAATCAGTACGGTACGAACGAATATGAATGAGCTGGTGTCTCATTCGTGTATCTCATACCGTTGGGTCTTAGTTTGAGTCCCAGAGCAAAACAAGAATGCTGCGCATGTCCTTTCGGAGCTGATTCTCTCCCTTCCCTGGAATCAGTGATCTAAACAAGGAAGAAAGTGACTCCTTAAAACTTTAGATACCCATTGAGACCGTTATATCTCGAAAAACAAAACAACAATAATATAGGATTTGAATCCGGGCCGCGTAACACACGTTCACCCCTCGACAGCAAGGCAATTTGACATTACTAAATATTATGCTAGAATAAACTTATATGGTATTAAAAACAAAATTTTCGATTGGATAAAAAGAAACGAGCGCCAGATGTATATGTATATACAGGGGTTGGACAGAATAATTTGAACACCAAGGAAAAGAAGGTTTTACTTACCTAATTGGGTGTGGGACCACCTTTGGCATTCAAAACCGCATGAATCCTCCTTGGAATGGACGCCTACAACAGTCATCCAATAGCGAGCCATCCCAAAGTGGACGTCGTACTTCCTTTTTGGGGGTAGGTGGGGTAGGGGGGTTAACGACCACCGTGAGAAACTCGATGGGCTATAACCAGTGGCCCATTCCTAATTTAGGGCCGCACAAACTACTTCAGGTCCTTGAGAGATGCAGGAGGAGGATAACGGGATCTTACCCTGTTTTCCAGAACAGACCACAGTGGCTCGACGATGTTCAAGTCTGGTGATTGGGGAGGCCAAGGAAGGTGTGAAAGTTGGTCTTTATGTTCTTCAGACCATGATTGGACATTCCGAGCTCTGTAAATTGGGGCTTATTCATCTTGATAGATGGCATTCAATGCAGGAAACAATGCCTGAGCCTTTAGATGGAACCACGATATGAACGCCCAGAGCATGCAACCGTGCTGCACTGTTGGGAGCAGGCACTCTGGGTTGGTACATTTCTGACGTTGTTCCCCAGATGTAAACTCGTCCTGCGGTGGGGAATAGTGTGAATGTAGATTCGTATGATCACTTTACAAAATTCCATGCACCTGCAGTCCACGTTATATGCGCCTGACACCACTGTTGTCGCCGTTGTGCATTCATCCGGGTCCCCAGAGGTTTTGCAATAGGAGCTCTGCCATGAATATCTTGTTTATACAGTTCCCTGCGCATTGTTTGCGTTGATACTGGGGTCTAGAAATGCAGACTGAGCTCCGCATTAATTTTCGGCGCCGTGGTCTTCTTATCACGGGTAACAATCCTTTTCGATGCCCTCCTGTCTCTATCAGACAGGGTCGTTTTCCAACAGCTCTTGTGCTTCGCAGACGAGGTTTTGCCGCGAACACGGTATGTTGTCATGACGCTAGATACAGAAGCCCTCGATACCTTCACTACCCTGGCGACTGTTGTCACAGGGGCACCAAATAGTCGGCCACCAATAATTAGCCCTCTTTCGAAGTCCATAAGGTCGCTCATTTCGTCGTCACCCTGAAAGAAATTTTGAAACAAGACACTTTAAATGCACTTAAACAGGATCTGGAAGTTCTGAACAAAGCTATTATAACCAAAAAGTGGTGGACACCTTTGCGTATTGCGAAATACGCAGCTGCAAGCTGCATTAAAAGTCACGTCTCTAAACATGCTGTTCACATTATTCTCTCCAACCCCTGCATATATATATATATATATATATATATATATATATATATATATATATATATATTCTATAAAGAAGATACCTAAGCAAAAAAAACATATATAATTTTGACTCACACCTAGTACAACATAGAAAAGGTTATGTATCTACCTGTGTGAGCAAAAGGAAAAAAGATAAAAAAATAAAATAAAACAACTGAATGTAGAAGGTGTCGAGAATACTGAGCCTTGGCTTTATCAAGGACCAGCAAAAACTCTGCATTTTCTCACTTCCACAAAGACCTAGTTGGAAATGGGTTTCTGCAAGGCCATAGATGCAAGTAACATTCCCACCTAAAATAGTTTAAAAAATATATATATAAGTCATGTCCTCCTTAGAGTTGCATGACCTAGCACTAGTTAACAATTTCGCTTGCATCCATTAACCTTCCTGGCCCGACCCATACTCTTCATCTGTTACTATTAAACAGAGAGAAGAAGATTAAAAGAGAACTCAAGCTGTGAGAGTGACATAATAATTAAAATGATTTTCAGCCATAACGAAATTCCAAGTTCGTTTGAGAGAAATTTAAACCTGAAAAACAATGCAAAGAAATCCAAATTTTACATTGCAATTAAAAAAGGAAATGTTAATTTATAACGAACAGATTTTTGAAAGAAAACTTGGAGTCTAAAACCCCTACTCTACAACTTATGACAGCTTTGAAAACGAGAATAGCTAAAGATAATAATTAACTAAAGAAAACTTTGTGAAAGTTATATACCTTAAACAGTTAGTTGCAATATGTACAAAGTATTTCAGCAGTGCTTTAAGTGCATAATTAATTAGTTATTAAGAACTTAACTACTTTGAAAAAACAGCGCATAGACAGCGCATAGAAAAGGAACAAGCTTAGCCATCTTCTGTTTCTAGGTACCCCAAAAGACGCTCAAAGTTACAAAGAAAAGAAAGAGTTAAAACCCGCAAAAATGTTAACAGACAAACCAATGCCTAAAAGCTGAAAAGCTAAAAAACGACAGAGAAAAGGTACATGAAGTACAAACATTGAACTTATAAAACCTAGAACCCAAAAACTAGGAAGAGGCTTACCTCTTGTGTTACAAAAACTTTTCTCCTCACAAGAGAAGAACATGGCTGACCTCTTCCGCCACTCCCTAGACGCTGGGGGGCAGTGAGGGTGGGGCTGATGGCCTCCTCATACAGCAAAAAACCAACGCGCGGAGATTTTAACCAGAGAAAAAAATATATAAACTTAAGACTGTGGATCTGTATGATCAGAAAGAGCAGAATTAACTCTCCGGAATACATGAGAAATATTATAAAATACACGAGCAGTTTATTTAATAATCTTTGCATGTATTAAATCACCTTAGTGAGCTTCTATAGATTAATCAGAATCTTATTAATTTTAATGTTGGTTTTACTATTTTTAGTATAGCTATCCTAGTGATGAATAACTAGTTTTCTTTTTTATTTGTTTTATTTTCTTTTATAAACAGATTTTTAAACTTTTTTTGTGATTTTGTTTATATTATTTAATTTTTTGTTTTAATAGGACCGTCATATCCATAGCACTAAGGTTCCTTTAGGTAGTTAATAGGCATCCTCTAGCCAACTTCCTTACGGCTTTGATTGGTCAGAATCATATTATTAACTGTGTAGAAAATTAAAGCAGATCTGCCAACCTTACTCTATTATTCAGAATAATTTTCTTAAAGTTCTTTTGATGAAAGAAGAAGAATTTCGTTCTCTAGAAAACTTTCTAATAGTATATTAATGTGGTAATTGAAGTCCAAATTGTTGCTGCAAATTCTTGAAATTCTTAGGACCTGAGAAATTAGTACATTCTCAATTACTTTGGTTGAAATGTTATTATTCCAGTGTAGATATTTAATTACTTTGAAAGGAAAATTAACTCTTTTATCATAGAGGCTAATAGATGGGTTACCTCTGTTGAGCTTAATGCTTAAGTCTAGGAACTCAAGTTCCTGATTACTGTGGTTGGTTTTACATAAGTTAAGAGAGCTAGGATGAATATATTATCAAAATCACTCTCTATAACTTCTGAATTATTGATACACAGCAGATCATCAATATATCTAAAAGTGTGAAGGTAGTTATCTGAGCAGGTGGGGTGATTTTTAATGAATTTATATTCCTTAAAGAACAGGAATAGATTAGCGATAGTCGTGGACGTTGATGTTCCCATTGGAATACCGTTCACTTGCCCATAGAGTATTATTATATAAGATATGGTTATTTATTATGCAGCAATTGAGATAAAGTTCCAAGTTCCTACATCAACAAATTGGTTAAGTTTAAATTCTGCATACAGCTCTTTAAAGGTAGTGATTATATCTGATAGAGGCAGATTAGTATATGAGTTTTCAAAATCATAACTATTAATATCTAGGGGACAAACTTTGAGTATAGTAGAAATTACTTCTGCATTATTATTAATTATCCAAAAATCTCTGTACATCAAGTTAGAACAGTTTCTAATGTGTTTCAAAACCTTCTTTAAGACATCTTCAAAAGCAAGATCTATTTTCTTTTTATGACTCCTTACTCCACTAACTATGAACCTGAACTTCACAGGATCCTTATGAAACTTAACCGTTGCAAAAAGAAATGGAAATTCAGGCCCATATCTTCTAGTTTGTGGAATTTTAAGTTTCTTGAAGAATGCCTTAAAAACCGATTTTCTAACTGCTTGGTAGAATAACTTACGGGCTCGTATGTTACTCTATTATTGAGTTCCATAGTTAACAATTCAAAATAGAACTTCTTACAGATAATTGCAAAATTATTGCTAGCTTTATCCGTAGTGGTAAAAATAAATTGGTCTTGTAATTTGGAGAGTGACCTTTTAGCTTCTCCAGAGAAAAAGAGATTTCTGTCGAAACAAAGTCCAGACCTGCCAACTCACCGGTGAAGCTATTGATTATATTATATTTCCATTCTGCAAAAACCTCAATAGGCTGATTGTACGTTAAACTGGTTTTTACGATGTACTTGTTACATCTTGAGTGAAGCTCTCAAGAATCCTTTCTTTGGAAATTGTGAAGGAAGGTCTGAATTTAGAGCATACTCTAATAAATTCCTAAGCTTTACATTTTCAACAAAACTCAAGTTTCCGGTGATAATATCTACACTGGAATAATAACATTTCCAACCAAAGTAATTGAGAATGTACTAATTTCTCAGGTCCTAAGAATTTCAAAATTTGCAGCAACAATTTGGACTTCAATTACCACATTAATATACTATTAGAAAGTTTTCTAGAGAACGAAATTCCTTCTTCTTTCATCAAAAGAACTTTAAGAAAAATTATTCTGAATAATAGAGTAAGGTTGGCAGATCTGCTTTAATTTTCTACACAGTTAATAATATGATTCTGACCAATCAAAGCCGTAAGGAAGTTGGCTAGAGGATGCCTATTAACTACCTAAAGGAACCTTAGTGCTATGGATATGACGGTCCTATTAAAACAAAAAATTAAATAATATAAACAAAATCACAAAAAAAGCTTAAAAATCTGTTTATAAAAGAAAATAAAAACAAATAAAAAAAGAAAACTAGTTATTCATCACTAGGATAGCTATACTAAAAATAGTAAAACCAACATTAAAATTAATAAGATTCTGATTAATCTATAGAAGCTCACTAAGGTGATTTAATACATGCAAAGATTATTAAATAAACTGCTCGTGTATTTTATAATATTTCTCATGTATTCCGGAGAGTTAATTCTGCTCTTTCTGATCATACAGATCCACAGTCTTAAGTTTATATATTTTTTTCTCTGGTTAAAATCTCGCGCGTTGGTTTCTTGCTGTATGAGGAGGCCATCAGCCCCACCCTCACTGCCCCAGCGTCTAGGGAGTGGCGGAAGAGGTCAGCCATGTTCTTCTCTTGTGAGGAGAAAAGTTTTTGTAACACAAGAGGTAAGCTCTCTTCCTAGTTTTTGGGTTCTAGGTTTTATAAGTTCAATGTTTGTACTTCATGTACCTTTTCTCTGTCGTTTTTTAGCTTTTCAGCTTTTAGGCATTGGTTTGTCTGTTAACATTTTTGCGGGTTTTAACTCTTTCTTTTCTTTGTAACTTTGAGCGTCTTTTGGGGTACCTAGGAACAGAAGATGGCTAAGCTTGTTCCTTTCTATGCGCTGTCTATGCGCTGTTTTTTCAAAGTAGTTAAGTTCTTAATAACTAATTAATTATGCACTTAAAGCACTGCTGAAATACTTTGTACATATTGCAACTAACTGTTTAAGGTATATAACTTTCACAAAGTTTTCTTTAGTTAATTATTATCTTTAGCTTATTCTCGTTTTCGTGCTGTCATAAGTTGTAGAGTAGGGGTTTAGACTCAAGTTTTCTTTCAAAAATCTGTTCGTTATAAATTAACATTTCCTTTTTTAATTGCAATGTAAAATTTGGATTTCTTTTGCATTGTTTTTCAGGTTAAAATTCTCTCTCTCAAACGAACTTGGAATTTCGTTATGGCTGAAAATCATTTCTAATTATTATGTCACTCTCACAGCTTGAGTTCTCTTTAATCTTCTTCTCTCTGTTTAATAGTAACAGATGAAGAGTATGGGTCGAAGCCAGGAAGGTTAATGGATGCAAGCGAAATTGTTAACTAGTGCTAGGGTCATGCTAACTCTGGAGGACATGACTTATATATATATTTTTAAACTATTTTAGGTGGGAATGTTACTTGCATCTATGGCCTTGCAGAAACCCATTTCCAACTAGGTCTTTGTGGAAGTGAGAAAATGCAGAGTTTTTTGCTGGTCCTTGATAAAGCCAAGGCTCAGTATTCTCGACACCTTCTACATTCAGTTGTTTTATTTTATTTTTATCTTTTTTCCTTTTGATCACACAGGTAGATACATAACCTTTTCTATGTTGTACTAGGTGTGAGTCAAAATTATATATGTTATTTTTTGTAGGTATCTTCTTTATAGAATGTGAATTCTGAATTTTCAAAACTGCTGCGTTGCGCGTTTTGATTTTCAGATTATTTTGCACCCTTCGTTTTAAATTCTAAAATGTTTTCCTTAGTCTTCAGTTTTGCTCTTAAGTATATATATATATATATATATATATATATATATATATATATATATACACACACATACTATATTGACAAAAGTCATCGGACACCTAGAAGAGAAACACAACATAGCATTTATTGATATACATTAGTGCGGTGTCGGTCCACCTTTGGCCTTAATGCATGCACTGACCCTTCCAGACGTGCTTTCAACAAGGTTTTGGAATACAGCGATAGGCGTGCGCTTCTATCCAGTACATAATGCCGCTAACTGTTGTTTAGTAGTAGGCTTTGGTTCCAAACTTCTTATACGGTGCTCTAATTCATCCCATAGCTGCTCTATAAGGTTAAGAACAGGGATCTGTGCTGGCTAGTCCACACACAATACGGAATTATCGTCAAACCACGCCGTAATAGCCCTTGCTTTATGGCACGGTGCATTATCCTGCTGGAATCAACAAGGCTCGGTTCCATAGTATGGCCACAGAGTTCATAGGGGTATAATTGTCCAAAATATCGAGGTAGACGTGCTGGTTAACAGATTTGTCCACGATAAAAATGGACCGAGACCATACCACGAAAAACACCTCCACACGAGTACACTGCCAGCTCCAAACTTGACCGTAGGAACAGTACAGTGTGGTAAATAGCGTTCCCCCGGCTGCCGCCATACCCACACACAGGCATCAGACTGTTGGATCGTGTATCTGGATTCATCAGTCTATAGGACTCGTTTCCATTGATCTACGGTCCACAATAAATGTTCTTTACACCATGCAAAACGACGAGTAGCATTCCGAGGGGAGATGAAAGGCTTATGAACAGTCGCACGACCACGGTAACCCACGGAATGAAGTTTTCTGTGAATGGTACGTGTACATACCGAGGTTCCAGCATTTTTACTCGCTCGTACACTGAGGTCTTGTGCAGTACTCCGTCGATTAGCTGTAACGACTCTCCTGAGGCTTCGACGTCCTCTATCACTGATTTTCTTTGGTCTGCCGGTACATTTTGCTGCTATAGGCACGCCATGTATTTTCCACTTATTCAGTACATCCGAAACAGTTGACTTGGGTATGTTTAAAAGCCTCTCGGTTTCTCTTATGGACAACCCAGTAATATAACACCCAACTATCTTTCCTTTCTCAAAGTCAGTTCTCTCCCGCCACGACATTTTCACTCAACCTCACAGTGCGATGTGATCGAGGTCAACTGCAATCTTGGTTTTATACCGTTTGCAGCTGTACTGTACATTTTAATAACGCAACGGATCCGTTCATTTGCTTTTGAAAGGATGTCCGGAATATAGTGTATATATATATTTGACTACGGGTTTAACGGCCACCGTAAGCAACTCATTATGCTGTAAGCAGTCGCCTATCTCTAATTTAGGGCCACTGGTTCCAGGGAAGGGAGAGAGCCGGTGATGTAAGGCAAACACAACATCCATGTCTCACCAGGATTCGAACCCGGACCCCATCTCGGACGAATAATCAGAAGTCATCGCTTAGACCACTACGCCACCGAGACGGTGGAAAACTTTACGAAAAGAAATAAAATTATAAGGCAGAGACATATAAAAGTATAAGGAAAGCATGGTTACTTATGTAAGAGATTGGGCGAAATACATAACAGCCATCTCGGTGCTTGAGTGGTCTGATGCGCTGGCCTATGCTATTCTTCTGAGATGAGCCCGGGTTCTAGTCCCGAATGAGGCATGGATGGCGTGTTCATCTGATGTCGCTGGCTCTGCTTCCTCCCTGGAAATAATGATCCCAAATTAGGGATGGGCGACTGCACATAAACCTACGAATTTATCATAGTAATTTTTAACTCTGGAAAAAAGAAGATAAAACAGGCAAAAAAATTGAATCCCATAATCGCCTACATATTCTGCGCACGAAACGAAAATTACATTGAAATAGAGTTCGATCGATATTGTGTTTCTTTCGCTATATTATTAATTAGCATTATTATTTTGTTTGTTCATAATTAGAAAGCAATTTTGCCTTATAAAAAGGCAAACAAACGTTGCTTACTTTTTTCCTGAAGAGGTATTGTTAGTTTGCCATTAAACCGCTACAAATCGACGGAGCAGTGATTATGGCTCCTCTCTAAACGTTCAGAGACCACGCTTATTTTTTCAAGCATTTGTTTTGCGTACCATAGGCGCTTGATGTATTTTATTTAATAACCTGTACATGTAAAATAAGCCACCTGTCCCAAATTTAGGGCCAGGAAAGAAAGTTTGAGCTAGTATCAGAAAAACGAACACAGCATTTGTGGTTTAGACAAGGTTAGGACTCAGAACCAGCAGAGCGAGAGAAATGGGAGCACTAAACTACTTGAAATATTTTCTAACATGTCCATATAGCCGTAATCTTAGTATTGTGGCTTGTAATAAAATTAGGTTTTTGAGAGCACGTCGCCTATTCTTTTTCTACCTGGCATGAGCGCTTGAGCCTAGAAATCGCTGGTCTCTAGTTTAGTGTAAAACCGTTAGGCCGACCCAGTGGCGTAGTGGCCTAAACGATGGCTTCTGATCATTCGTCCGAGTTGGGCCAGGATTCAAATCCTGGTGAGGCAGGGATATTGTGTTGTCTTACAGCACTGGTTCTCTCACTTCCCTGGGACCAGTGGCCCTAAATTAGGGACGGGCGATTGCTTAAAGCCCATTGAGTTGCTCACGGTGGTCGTTAAACTCCCAATAAAAAAAACCTGGGCTCTAAGTAAGTAAATCAGCATAGTATCAGTATAAAGTGACACCTACATTTACTCCCCGGTAAACCAGTGCTTACAAGCTCTGGTTTCCAGCCTCTCATCCAAGCTTGACTCGAGTTAGAATCCCGATGAGGCTGGGTAGTGCGGGTGTCCAACGGCGGTAGCTCTCTCTCTCTCTTCGCTGGAACCAGAGTGACCAAATTTATGATGGGCAACTGCTTATAACCTTTCGAGCTGCTTACACCCCGAAAGAGAAAAAGTCAGACACCTTGACCGTTTCTTCACTAGGAGGCTGGCATGTTAAAAGTCAAGAAATTTATAAAGCTTGCAAATGGCAGTCATTGCTCTAGGAATCTCGAAATCCAGGAATAAAATCTTGCAGAGTGTCGACGTTCCTATTTAATCAGAGTTCGTGCGTGCATCCCAAGCGTTTGATCACTGAGTACGCTGATTTTTCTTCACATGTACTGGAACGTAAGACAAACATGGGACTGATTTACACTTCTCACAAGGAACGTTGTTTCGACCGAACTGACTGTAAGCAGAGGAACGACCATCATTTGGAATCATACACAGTGGAAGCCGAATGTAACGCGATCTGTTATACCGCAGAATCAGATATAACGCGGGTCCAATCGTGTCCCCAAACAATTGCCTATACACGTGCTTAGGGCCCAAAACATTCAGATTCGATATACACTGCTGGCCACCCAAAATGCAACACCAAGAAGGAAGCATCCGATTGGCCTGAAATTCGCAGCATGTGTCGCCCGCGAGAGGACATGCAAACGATCAACATTGCAGGGCATGTGCAAATCATGTGCGCCCGGCACGCCACCAGCACTATAAGAAGGGTGCACAGAGAAGGCTGGGTGTAAGTAGTGGAAGTGTATTGTGCTGCCGGACCTGTGGGCGCGAAGCTTCCTGATGTCTCGTCGCAGAACACAGCAGTCATTCCAGCACGTTTCGGAGTTCGACAGAGGACGAATAGTGACTTATCGCGACAGAGGTTTATCGTACCGAAACATCGGCGCCCGTGTGAGACGACATCCACCCACAGTGAAACGAGTATGGATTCGGCGGGTGCAGGAAGCACGGACGGATCGGCGTGAGCGATTGCCGCAGCCACGACACACCACCGAACGAGATGACCGGCATGTTGTGCGGCGGGCATTGACGGCTCGCACAGCCACATCACGAACGTTACCGCAGGAATTAGGGTGTGTTGCGCAACAACCTGTGTCAGCACGTACCGTTCGACGTCGTCTGCAGGAGCGGGGACTTGTCGCACGGCGCCCATTGCTCCGATTACCATTGACGTTACACCACCGGGGAGTGCGGCGGCAGTGGGCCGTTGAACGCCGCACCTGGACTACGGAATGGCACGACATTGTCTTCTCCGACGAATCCCGCTTCTGCCTGCAACACCACGATGGTCGGATCTGCGTGTGGCGGCACCGCGGCGAGAGACTCTATGACGCCTGCTTTATGCATCGCCATACCGGTCCGTCGCCTGGCGTTATGGTTTGGGGCGCAATTGGATGTGACACCCGCACCCCTCTGGTATACGCATCGTCGGTACACTCAACAGCCACCGCTACATCTCTGAAGTTTTAGAGCCTGAAGTCCTCCCTTACCTGCAGGACCCCTGCCAGCGGCCACGTTTCAACAGCACAATGAGCTCCCGCACGTGGTACACATCGTGCAACAATTCTTCACGGCTCGACCAGGTGTCACTGCTGCCGTGGCTCGTCAGTTCTCCCGATATGTCGCCCTATCAAACACGTCTGGTCGCTGATCGGCTACCGACGGGCCCGGCAAGCACCACCCGCGGCTACGCCTGATGAACTGTGGCAACGTGTGTAAGCATCGTGGACCGACATACCACAAGCCCACATCCAAAGCCTCTTTCGTTCTATTGCGCGGCGTGTAGCGGCTGTTATTGCCAGCCATGGGGGCCACACGAACTATTGACGTATGTGTGTTCCGCAAGTTGCACGGGTCTGTAAGCTCAATCGTTTCCTCTTTGTATCTGTTGTTATGTGCCCAGTAAATCTGGCTTTGCTATCTCGTGTCCTTCTTGGTGTTGCATTTTGGGTGGCTAGCAGTGTATATATCTCTAACGCGGTTGTCGCCTTGTCCCCGTTTACCCGCGTTACATCAGGCGTCCACTGTATATTCTTCGTAGCCCACATACATGACTTCACATGCTGTGCATACATTGGTACCCAAAATTAAAGCAACAATCACAAAACCTTAGTTCACAGACAATAACTGACACAGTAATTAACATAAAGAATGAACTTAGTAAATGCTGTATTGTAGTGTTTTCACACTTTTGAGTAAAAAAGAAGTTAGATGTTCGCCAAATTAATGGCCTGTGGAGAAAGAAATACCCTAGTGAAATCAGGCATAAGATGATATCACATAAAAAAAAAAATGGTGCCACAATATTCAATACGGAATGTGATCACCACGGGCAGTGATCACAGCGCCAAACCGGGAATTGAATGTGGGTGTCCACAAGAGACTGTGAGATTAAGGCCTATTCTTCCAGACGAGAGCACCGTAAGTCCTGCAGACCCGTCTCAAACATGCTCGATCGAATTAAGATCTGGCGACCGTACCTGTCAATCAGTACGTACAATATCTTAGTTTTCAAGATATTCATTGAGTATCAAAGCCCTATGAGGTCGGGCATTGTCATCCTTTAACAGAAAATCTGGACCCACTGTACCTCTAAAAAAATGACCAAGAGGATCCAGAATCTCGTCACGATATCGGACAGCCGTTAGACCTCGACGGTTTTCCCAAGTTATTGCGAGGAGAGCGAAACGATCGCTAATGCAAATTCCACCCCGAACCATTATTCCATCACTTCCGAAATGATCCGTTCCCAAACCTTCATTGGCTGATATCGTGTCCGCCGTCCAGGTGGCGCAGTGGTCTAAGCGATGCCTTCTGTTCATTCGTCCCAGATGGGTTTAGGTTCGAATCCCGGTGAGGCATGGATGTTGTGTTTGTCTTACGGCACTGCATGGCTCTCTCCCTTTCCTGGAACCAGTGGCCATAAATTAGGGACGGGCGACTGCTTATAGCCAATTAATTGCTCACGGTGGTTGTTAAACCTCAAAAAAAAAAAAAAAAAAAAATTCGTGTCCCACGTTCTCGCCATATGAATATTATCCGATAGATGGTTGCAAACAAAATCTACTCTCATAAATAAAGTGTACGCGTGCTCATTCTTGGTGGGTCCAATTAACATGTTGACACCACTCGCACACACAACAGGCCGTCCTGCAGACAGACCACGATTATGCAATCTTCGGTATATCATATGGCGGAATATATTCCGCGCAGTGAGCGTCTAGGCCAATTGACATGCCGTGTTGTTTGGATTTCGGCTGACGGTTAACACCAATAAACGGACTTGTCCAGCAGAAGTGACCCTCCGACATCCTTGCCCAGGTCTTCTGGAGATATTTTGTGTCCTGATTTGTTTTTCTGTGTCCAGCAAACCCCGGATCGGTCTACATTTAATCATTTGGCCATTTCAGCTTGAGAATGTCCTATTTCTAATCTTCCTATATATCTCTACCGCAAAGAATCATCTAAACGAACTCTCTGAGACATAATGGGATCATTGCACCTGACAGTACAAGACCTAAGAATACCCACGAATTTGACGCCAACAGAGTGTATACGGTATCCACCTGGTGTGGCGTTGTTAAATTTTGTTGTCTTGCGGCTTTTTTGCGTTGTTGTTCGTTTATTGGCCGCACAGCATTTGCTAGTTATATTTAAATGGTGCTTCTCGTGCACCATTCAAATACACTGCTGGCCACCCAAAATGCAACACCAAGAAGGACACGAGATAGCAAAGCCAGATTTACTGGACACATAACAACAGATACAAAGATGAAACGATTGAGCTTACAGGCCCGTGCGACTTGAGGAACACGCAGACATCAATAGTTCGTGTGGCCCCCATGGCTCGCAATAACGGTCGCTACACGCCGCGGCATCGAACGAAAGAGGCTTTGGATGTGGGCTTGTGGTATGTCGGTCCACGATGCTTACACACGTTGCCACAGTTCATCAGGAGTAGCCGCGGGTGGTGCTTGCCGGTCCACTCGGTTGCCAATCAGCGACCAGACGTGTTCGATGGGCGACATATCGGGAAAACAGGCTGCCACAGCAGCAGTGACACCTGGTGGGCCGCTAAGAATTGTTGCACGATGCGTGCCACGTGCGGGCGCGCATTGTCCTGTCGAAACGTGGCCGCTGGCAGGTCCTGCAGGTAAGGGAGGACTAAAGGCTCCAAAACGTCGGAGATGGTGCGGTGGCTGTCGAGTGTACCGGCGATGCGTACCAGAGGGGTGCGGGTGTCGTATCCAATTGCGCCCCAAACCATAACGCCAGGCAACGGACCGGTATGGCGATGCATAATGCAGGCGTCATACAATCTCTCGCCGCGGTGCAGCCACACGCGGATCCGACCATCGTGGTGTTACAGGCAGAAGCGGGATTCGTCGGAGAAGACAATGTCGTGCCATTCCGTAGTCCAGGTGCGGCGTTCAACGGCCCACTGCCGCCGCACTCGCCGCTGGTGTAACGTTAATGGTAATCGGAGTAATGGGCGCCGTGCGACAAGTCCCCGCTCCTGCAGACGACGTCGAACGGTACGTGCTGAAACAGGTTGTTGCGCAACACACCCTAATTCCTGCGGTAACGTTCGTGATGTGGCGGTGCGAGCCGTCAATGCCCGCCGCACAACATACCGGTCCTCCCGTTCGGTGGTGTGCCGCGGCTGCGGCAATCGCTCACGTCGGTCTGTCCGTCCCTCCCGCACCCACCGAGTCCATACTCGCCTCACTGTTGCTTGATGTCGTCCCACACGGGCGCCGATGTCTCGGTACGATAAACCGCTGTCGCGATAAGCCACTATTTGTCCTCTGTCGAACTCCGAAACGTGCTGGAATGACTGCCGTATTCTGCGGCGAGGCATCAGGAAGCTTCCCACGCACAGGTCCGGAAGCACAACACACTTCTACTACTTACACCCCGCCTTCTGTGCACCCTTCTTATAGTGCTTCTCGGTGGCGTACCGGGCGCACATGATTTGCATATGTCCTGCAATGCTAATCGTTTGCATGTCCTCTCGCGGGCGACGCATGCTGCGAATTTCAGGCCAATCGGATGCTTCCTTCTTGGTGTTGCATTTTGGGTGACCAGCTGTGTATAATTTCGGGGTAGGATTCCTCTGTTAACTAGGTTTTTGTGGTTGTTGCTTTAATTTTGAGCACCAGTGTATTACAGAATAAGAAAGCGCTCGGAAGAAGAAATTCTCGTGTGTCTTCCTCAAAAATTCCAGTACCATAAATACCTCTCGTAAATTCCGCGGACACCGATTCCTAAATTGGTATTATTTCCAATGGTAGAAGCATTTGGTCACACATTTAGTCTACTTCGTAGAGTTGAAAAGTGTTTTCAGCTCATACCTCATGTTCTCATAGATTTTACACAATAATTTCTGGATGCTGAAAGTAGTAAGTCATCTGGTTGATGTGCGAAAGCTTGGAAACTATTGTTTATACACTACTGTTTGTGAAAATTACAACACCAAGAAGGAGCCATGCGATGAATTTTATTCCATACATTACTGATATGACTGCATATAGGTGATTTAATTTTCAGAATACAACAGTTTTTACCTGCAAAAATCAGTATCTTGTGAAGCTTCCGCGAGCTTCAATAAGAGCTTCTTGACGGAGTGTTATTGAATCGAAAGGGCGTTGGGTGGCGTCCTAGGCAATTGCTTGCCAAGCGGCATGTATGCGAGTCCACAGATTATTGGTACTGACCGCTGGGAGACTTTGATGGGCCAGTTGCCGAGTGACCATATCCCAGACATGTTCAATAGGTAACATGTCTGGCGAACATGCAGACCAGGGAAGAAGCGGAATCTGCTGTGCTGCGAAGAGAGCTTGAACATTCCCAGCAACATGTGGTTGGGCATTGTCCTGCTGGAATATTGAGCCAGGACTGCCCTGAACGAAGGGTATGACGTTTGCCTGTACGACGTCCCTGTTGTAGCTGTCGTTGTAGAGATTGCCCGCAAGTCGTGGCAGCCGAGATCGCAAATGGTACACAATGGCACCCCACACCATTGCACTTGGCGTTGACGCTCGACAATGCATGCTGGAAGAAGGCGCTCACCACAATACCATCTAATGCGTATGCGGCCATCATGGTAGTCCAAGTTGAATCGGGACTCGTCCGGAAACACATGTTGCCAATCAGCACGTCATTGTCTGTATTGAGAACCCAATTCCAGCCTGAGGCGCAGATGACTCAGGGTCAAGGGAACCGCCGCAAATCGTTGCGTGCAACCAGTTCTACACTGCCGGAAAGTGAAAAAGAACACCAAGAAGGAATTGGCGGACGATCACGAAATTAACATATGTTAATGGGGTCGAGTTTACGTAGGTGTGATGTTAATTTCGAGACCAACCGGTGAGCGCTTACACCACAGCATGGCATAATATGCAAATTATCGTTGGTGGTATTTAAGGAGTACGGCGAAGTGAATGTAATCAGTCGTCGGCGTACGAACACGTGCAAAGACCCTGAAGAAGCTACAATGCCTGGACATGGAAGACGTGTACTATTTCAGCAGTTATCGGACTTTGAGCGAGGTCGTCTCGTTGGACTGCGCGAGGCCGGGTGGTAGTATCGTCGTATTGCGAAGCGAATTGGACGGGAAGTATCGGTGGTGGTACGATGGTGGCGTAGATGGTCCGAGGAACATTCCTACACGAGAAGACTTGGAACCGGGAGTCACAGACGGACTGATGAGCGGACCAATCGACGCATAAGAAGAGCGGCGTTGTCAAGCAGAACATCCACTACGACGCAAATCCGAGCTGCTGTTGTACCTGTGGTGACTGTGCGAACAATCCGCAACCGTTTACTGGATGCAGGAAGGACTACGTGCACGTGTGCATCTGGCATGTGTACCTCTGACTCCAGCCCACCGTCAGGAACGACTGCAGTGGTGTCGCCAACGTCTACACTGGAGAACGCAATGGCGATCTGTCGTTTTCAGCGATGAAAGCAGATTCTGCTTGGGAGCCTCCGATGGCCGAATACGTGTTCGCAGACGCACAGGGGAGCGTCTCCACCCTTCTTGCATCCGCCAGCGACACACAAGGAATACACCTGGTCTCCTGGTGTGGGGAGCGATCAGCTATCACTCCCGTACACAACTAGTGTTTGTACCGGGTACATTAAACAGCACCTCCTACATGAACAACATCATTCAGCTCGTTGCTGTGCCATTTGTAAGGTCGGTCCATCGTGGTGTTTTCCAGCAAGATAACGCACGCCCACACACGGCACGTGCAAAGCAACATGCACTTCAGGATGTGAGACAACTTCCATGGCCTACACATTCACCGGATTTGTTACCCATTGCGCACGTGCGGGATTTTATGGGACAACGACTTATCCGGTCTCCACGGCCAGCCACGACCATCCCCGGTTTACGCGTCCAGGTTGAGGATGCTTGGAACTCAATACCCCAAACTTACATCCAACATCTGTATGACAGACTCCATTCCAGAACTGCACAGTGTGACGCAGTTCATTGCGGTTCAACCTCGTACTAACCATGTTACATGGAAATGTGATTTTTCAGTTTACCAGCAAATACAGCTGTATTTCGCCATAATGTTTTGAACACGTTATCCTCTGTATTCCGTTATTATGCTGTATAAATTTCGTTGGTATCAGACGTCTCCTTTTTGGTGTTCTTTTTTCACTTTCCGCCAATGTATATGCAGCAGACGGCGTCGAACTGTGAAGACAGGCAATGCCACACCTGTTGCAGTGCTCCACGGTTGTGCTAAAACTTGCGAAGATGCGGAACGGTTCTTCACTGTTATGCGGATGAGGTGTCGGTCATCCCGCAGTGGCGTCACATTTCTCGGTCCACTGCCGGATTGTCGATGCACCTGGTTCTTCTCGGTCCACTGCCGCCACACGCGAATCACTATCGTGGCGTTATGTTCCGTCCGAGCCGTAATGGCGTGGTACGAAAATGCACCTTCACGCACACCAATCATTCGTCTCCGTTCAGACTCTGTCGTACGGTGATATTGCGCCCTTCGCCGACGCCGAGGCATTCTTGAATCCTGAAGACCCTTCTATAACTCGTTGTCCGCGATGCACTACTGGAGTGCATCCTAAACCGCCTTCTTTTTAAACCCCTCAATCGGCTGTCCAGAGGGCGCTGCCAGGCCCAGACATGCGCAATGATTCTGAGCTTTTAATCATTTGCATGTCCAACCCTGTTCTGCATATTCTTGCAAGTTTCACATAATTACCATCATTCCTTCATGGTGTTGCAATTTTCACAAATAGTAGTTTACACTGAAGAGCAATTGAATTAGAGACAGCTGTCGTTATGAAAATGTGGCGCTGTGGGCGGCCCTGTAAACGGAAACGACATGACGTATGCAGTGATCCGACAATATAAGGAGTGATGCAACGGGAATCAGTAAGAGTAGGACGCAGTATGGGTAAGACGAAGGATCTAAGCGCATTTGATCGTGGGAAAATTGTCGGGGCCCAACGAATGGGTCACTCCATCTCGGAAGTCATGCAGGCACTGGGATTTTCACGAGCCACTGTGTCACGGGTGCACCGTGAGTACGTCGAATCCGGTGAAACCATCCCTGCAAGTGCCAACTGCCGTGGACAACAGCGTTTGGATGAGCGGGGTCATCGTCGGTTAGCTCGCATTGTAACAGCAGATAGACGGGCCGCAGTGCAAGAAATATTTTGGCAATTTAACGCTGGTGCACAAAAACGTGTAAGCAGCCTCACCATCCAGAACCATCTCCTCGCTATGGGGTACAGAAGCCATCGTCCCACGAGGGTACCGCTGCTGACCGCACATCGCAGGGTGGAAAGATTAGGATGGGCGCGGGAACATCACCACTGGACCCTAGACATGTAGTAAAATGTTGCCTGGACTGATTAGTCGAGATTCACGTTGGTACATGCGGATGGCAGGATACGAGTACGACGCAAACCACATGAAGCGATGGATCCTTCTTACCAGCAGGGTACTCTTCAAGCTGGTGGGGGTGGCATTCTCGTCTGGGGACTGTTTACGTGAACTGAAATGGTACCCCTGGTACGTGTGACATCGTCCCTCACAGGTCAACGTTACCGGGATATCTTGGACGACCAATTGCTCCTGTTTGTGCGTCTTCAACATCCCACTGGGGACCTCATCTGGCAACAAGACAATGCACCGTGCCATCGCTCCCGAATTGTATCCGAATGGTTGGATGAACACTCCACCAACGTGACCTCGCTTCCTTGGCTAGCTAGGTTACCTGACCTCAATCCCATCGAGCACATCTGGGATGCCGTCGAAAGAGATGTTCGGGGCTCTGACCCCCTCCATCAAATCTTCGTGAACTGTGGGAGCTTGTTCAGGGGTCGTGGATATGTATGGCTTCCCAACGCTTCCGGTGTCATGTCGAGTCCATGCCGAGACGAATCGCCGCCGTCATCAGGGCGAAATGTGGTGCTACACGTTACTAGACAGGTATCTCTAATTCAGTTGCTCTTCAGTGTATATGCCTACGCCAATAAATCGGATTACTAGCATACTTTAACTATTTTCTGCATAATTGGTGTATTGTTCCTCGTTTACTAATTTGGCTTCTGGATGTTTTTTATCTTTTAAAACCAGCCTCCAATAGAGTTAAATATGTTTTTTGTTTTTTTTTTAAATTCCGGAATAGACGTGGATGGTATACTTGTTAGATTCCTTCCTTCATTGGAACAATAGGCACTAAATTTGGGATACAGAACTCAATGCTAATACGCCATAAAAAGCGACAGCATATAGTCGAATCATGATGGAAGACATTTAAGTTCATGTGGTATTCATACCTTACGATCTTCTAAATCCAGTCTGCGTTTTAGAAAAATTCCATTGATAAGTATCGCTCAAATTTTATTTCGAAACCTCGGCAATAATTAGTGCACGAAATCAATCCCTTTCTGGAAACAGAAATTGAGTGTTACATGTCCATCAACGAATGTTGGGCCACATAATCTTGTACTTCAGCTTGTCACTATACGGGAGCGACATCTATGTGCATTTTTTTTTTTTTTTTTTTTTTTTTTGTGTGTGACGGTATAGTTTTGAAAAGATTTGTGATAAAGCTTGATTTTTTGAGGAACAATTAGTAATCAGCTATTGTGAATAACTATCTTCGAACACATTACTTGTGAATGACGTGCGCCTGAAGCGTCGTTTCTACACAAGTTGAAAAGCACGAGGAGTTGGGTTACAAAGGATAGTTAATGAAATTACAAGGCTGGTGTTCCAAATTTTTTCTAACGAAAACAGTATACCCAACTATGTGGCTGCAGTCATTCACACTAGTCAACAAAACACAGCTTTGTTAAAATTCTTTAACAGCTGTAGGATAGTGGTAACTTTAATAAAAAAAAGGTTTACTCTTAGTTTTTAAATGCTATATTTCCCTACATACAGCCACAATGACTAGTTTCATTCCTTTTGGTGGAGACATCTCAAAAAGACTGCCACACGCAATAAGTTTCATCGCACAATGATTCATGGTGGCTTTCCAAAAGCTGCTCCACATGTCTGTTACAGCCTGTACATATATTGAGAATTAGCCACTTTTTATGCCACGAAATACAAAATTTCAAAGTGGAAAAGCTCTGCGAACTCTAACAATTCTTGAATTAGTTGGAAAATGAAAAACTGAACTATGAAAACACAAACAAAACTACAAATTCCTGCTAGAATTATAACTAAATCAATATACTGTACATATTTGCTACCTTTTTTACGCTTTCCAACCGTAGGTTAAAGAAGCGTATATGCTCCAGCTTTTTCCGTCCGTCTGTTCTGTCGGCACGATAACTCACGTAAAAATGGTTCGATTTCGATGAAATTTTAGTATGTGGTAGGGGACCGCCAGGGGACGAACCCTATTGAAAATGGGTGAAGTAGGGTCAAAGGAGCACGACATTTATTTATTTTTTTTTTGATTGGAGGTTTTTAACGACCACCGTGAGCAACTCAATGGGCTATAAGCAGTCGCCCGTCCCTAATTTAGGGTCACTGGTTCCCGGGAAGGGAGAGAGCCAGTGCCGTAAGACAAACACAACATCCATGCCGCACCATGATTCGAACCCGAACCCCGTTCGGACGAATGATCAGAGGCCATCGCTTAGACCACTGCGCCACCGGGGCGGCGGGCACGACATAAGAGCGGAATTCATTCAATTGTTCTTATGCGTCATAACTTGCGTAAATATGGTTCGATTTCAATGAAATTTTAGTATGTGGTAGGGGACCACCTGGGGACGAACCCTGTTGAAAATGGGTGAAGTGGGGTCAAAGGTCAGGACATAAGAGCGGGATGTATTCCATTGTCCTTATGCGTCATAAGGTGCGTAAAAATGGTTCGATTTCGATGAAATTTTAGTATGTGGTAGGGGACCACCTGGAGAGTAACCCTATTGAAAATGGAACAAATGGAGTCAAAGGTCAGGACATAGGATCGGGATCCATTCCATCGCCCTTATCCCACACTATTAAGGTGGACGTCAAGTAATTTTGCTTCCTATATTTCCAATGGAAAACCTTTTTAACACATTTCCTTCACAATCAGTGTGTTCCCAAGGATGGAAATTTGAACATCGATTAAAATAACTTCATACTATAACTTGGAATACTTAGCATTTTGTAAAACATAAGCATAATTATATTAAAAAACAATAACGTTTCCTTTGGCGGTGTTGAAACCAGAAGAAAGATGGCGCGACCTGTGCTTTGATGACGTCAGTGGACAAATAAATGTTGGATTGCATAATTACGGTTATGGTTTAGAAAATATTAAGCATTCCAAGTTATGAAATGAAGCTATTTTAATGGATGTTCAAATTTTCATCCTTGGGAACGCATTGTTTGTGACGAAAATGTGTACAGAAGTTTTTCCATTGGAAGTATAGGAAGCAAAATTACTTGACGTCCACCTTAAAGTAGCAATTCTTGTATGTATGTATGTATGTACATTTTATTTTGAAAACGGCACTAAGAATTTTGATGAAAGTCGTTAACCTACAGTTTTCTGGTACTAGAAATCGTTTAGCTTGATCTCGACTTTAGGAGAATTCGTTTAGTGGGTTAAATACACACCCCGAATTATAACGTTTTTATTGACATGGGGTCGTTCCATTAATGTTACCAATGCTTAGAAATCTTATGACATCACAATCTCCCGTTTGAGAATGTTGGCGCGCAGTCACGTCATCTGTCTCATTACGTCACGCGTTGTGTGTGGATCCTACTTAAGTTTTATGACGTCACACTCTTGCGGCGAGCAGATGGTCGCCATTCCCATCTGCCTCATTACGTCACGCGTTGTGTGCGTATGTCCGTCCGCACGATAACTCGCGTAACAATCGTTCGATTTCGATGAAATTTTAATATCTGGTAGGGGATCACCTGGGAAAGAACCCTATTTAAAGTGAACGAAATGTGGTCAAAGGTCAGTACATAGGAGCGGGATCCATTCCATTGCTGTTATGCGCCATAACTAACGTAAAAAAGGTTCGATTTCGAAGAAATTTTAGTATGTGGTAGGGGACCATCTGGCGACAAACCCTATTGAAAATGAGCGAAATGGGGTCAAAGGTCAGGACATAGGAGCGGAATCACTTCCATCGCCATTACTTACGTAAAAATGCTTCGATTTGGATAAAATGTTAGTATGTTGCAGGGGCTTGCCTGGTAACGAATTCTATTGAAAATGGGCGAAATGGGGTCAAAGGTTAGGTCACAGGAGCGGGATCTATTCCATAGCCCTTATGCATCATTACTTACGTAAAAATGCTTCGATTGCGAAAAAACTTTATCATGTTATTTCGGAGGTATACTGAACCGGTTCTGTTGAATATCATCGAAATGAGATCAAAGGTCAGGGCACAGGACAGAGATTTATTCCACAGCCATTATTCTCAAAACTTGAGTGATAACTTGAGTAATGATTTCTGGTATGTTGGAAAGCGTATCATAATCAATGCATTACATGATTTTACTAACTTGTTAATTTTGATTGGGGGTTTAACGACCACAGTGAGCAACTCGGTGAACTATAAGCAATCGCCCGTCCCTAATTTAGGGCCACTGGTTCCAGAGAAGGGAGAGACCCAGTGCCTTAAGACAAATACAATACCCATGGCTCACCGGGATTCGAACCCGGACCAATGATTAGAAGCCATCGCTTAGACAACTACGCCACCGGGGCGACATATTTGACATAGTCACCGCAAACGCACACGCATACTGTACACACACATATTCCTTGTTTCCCCAAAATGAAAAGGCATTTTCTTTCTGTCTTCAAACACTAACTGGTCAGATCTGAAGTAAATAACTCGTACAATCACTTCTTCACCAGCACCTGCATTAGACTACATTAAGTAGGGTTGTTGGCAGGTCTTCCTCCACACGCAGTTTGGTCCTTTTTCTTCACAACTATTCAAAAGCAGGTCATCTCTTTGTCATTTTACTGTTATTTCCTGATCACTCCAAATCCCATGTGCCGCCCCGGTGGCGCTGACCTCTGATCATTCGTCCGTGAGGGGTCCGGGTTCGAATCCCGGTCAGGCATGGATGTTGTGTTTGTCTTACGGCACTGGCTCTCTCCGCTTCCCTGGAACCAGTGACCCTAAATTAGGGACGGGCGACTGCTTATAGCCCATTGAGTTGCATACAGTGGTCGTTAAACCTCAAAAAAAAAAAATCCCATGTCGTTCATTTTTTCCCAGTAGAAGCCCATAGCAATGCCGTCACATTTAGATTTTTTTTTCATTCTAGGATTTAACAACTACCAATTCCGAGGGCTGTTCGCAACCGACCGTCCCTAATTTATTTATTTATTATTTTGATTGGAAGTTTATTTATTTATTTATTTTTTTTGATTGGAGGTTTAACGACCACCGTGAGCAACTCAATGGGCTATAAGCAGTCGCCCGTCCCTAATTTAGGGTCACTGGTTCCAGGGAAGGGAGAGAGCCAGTGCCGTAAGACAAACACAACATCCATGCCTCACGATTGGAAG
This sequence comes from Macrothele yani, assembly GCA_039090855.1. NCBI lineage: Eukaryota > Metazoa > Arthropoda > Arachnida > Araneae > Macrothelidae > Macrothele > Macrothele yani. The sequence goes on from CM077029.1 coordinate 63,605,974, forward strand.
TTTAACGACCACCGTGAGCAACTCAATGAGTTATAAGCATTCGGCCGTCCTTAATTTTGGGCCAATCAGTCCAGGGAAGGGAGAGACAGTGCCGTAAGACTAACACAACATCCATACCTCACCGAGATTCGAACTCGGACCCTTCTCGGACGAATGGTCTAAGCGCAGGTCACAAGCCAGCGCTTAGACCACTGCGCAACCTGGGCGGACCCTAATTTTTTTTTTTTTTTTTTTTTTGGTTGGAGGTTTAACGACCACCGTGAGCAACTCAATGGGCTATAAGCAGTCGCCCGTCCCTAATTTAGGGTCACTGGTTCCACGGAAGGGAGAGAGCCAGTGCCGTAAGACAAACACAACATCCATGCCTGACCGGGATTCGAACCCGCACCCCTTACGGACGAATGATCAGAGGACAACGCCTTAGACCACTGCGCCACCGGGGCGGCGGACCCTAATTTATGGCCACGGCTTCAAGGACGAGACAGAGCCAGCGCCGCCAAACAAACACACCACCCATGCCTGATCCGGGACTCGAAATAAAGTCAATCATCGACAAATAGTCAGTTATCAATTTTGTACACCTTAACACCTATGCTTGTAGTTTCCTTTCCGGTCAACAGCATTACCTCCATTTCTGCCGCCCCGGTGGCGCAGTGGTCTAAGCGATGGCCTCTGATCATTTGTCCGAAAGGGGTCCGGGTTCGAATTCCGTGAGGCATGGATGTTGTGTTTGTCTTACGGCACTGGCTCTCTCCCTTCCCTAGAACCAGTGACTCTAAATTAGGGACGGGCGACTGCTTATAGCCCATTGTATTTTTTTTTGATTGGAGGTTTAACGACCACCGTGAGCAACTCAATGGGCTATAAGCAGTCGCCCGTCCCTAATTTAGGGTCACTGGTTCCAGGGAAGGGAGAGAGCCAGTGCCGTAAGACAAACACAACATCCATGCCTCACCGGGATTCGAACCCGGACCCCTTCGGACGAATGATCAGAGGCCAACGCCTTAGACCACTGCGCCCCCATTGTATTTGTCTCTTCTGTTGTTCTTTTGGAGTTTAATGACCACCATTAGCAACTTTTAAATCTATAAGTGCCGCATTGGTGTAAGTGATGGCTTCCGATCTTTCGTCCGAGATGGGTCCGGGTTATGTTTGTCTTACGGCACTGGCTCTCTCCTTTCCCTGGAATCAGTGGCCCAAAATTAGGGACGAGCGATTGCTTATAGCCCATTGAGTTGTTCACAGTGGTCGTTAAACCTTCAATTAAAAAAAAAAAAAAAAGTCTATGAGCGTCCCAATTTGATACTATGCTCCGGAAAGGGAAAGTGGGAGCCAGCGACCAGACACATTCCCCATGATTTATCAGAGACTCAACCCCGGGCAAGCTCGGACGAAGAGCCAGAAATCAGCCACCGCGGCTGCAGAATCTTACTATCATGGTTGATACACTTTTTCAATCACACATTTTTTTTTTTAATAGGAGGTTTAACGACCACCGTGAGCAACTCAATGGGCTATAAGCAGTCTCCCGTCCCTAATTTTGTGTGACTGGTTCCACGGAAGGGAGAGAACCAGTACCGTAAGACAAACACAACATCCATGCCTCACCGGGATTCGAACCCGGACCCCTTACGGACGAATGATCAGAGGCCATCGCTTAGACCACTGCGCCAGCGGGGCGGCACACAATTTCAGGACTTTTTTACAGGACATACGATCCAAACTCTCCTACTTAAAAGTGAAACCTAAGTTGTTCAATCTGTAACCTACAGCTAACAGTTCCCTACATGGCCCTCCTGGTGATCAGAAGCGATGTCTTCTGACCATTTGACCGCGAAGGTTCCGGATTCGAATCCCGGTGAGGTATGGATGTTGTTTGTCTTACGGCACTGGCTCTCTCCCTTCCCTGGAACCAGTGGCCCTAAATTAGGGACGGGTGACTGCTTATAGGACATCGAGTTACTCACGGTGGTCGTTAAACTTTCAATAAAAAAAATCCCTACATGCTTGAGCAAACTTTTTTTTTTTTTTTTTGAGATTTAACGACCACCGTGAGCAACTCAATGGGCTATAAGCAGTCGCCCGTCCCTAATTTAGAGTCACTGGTTCCAGGGAAGGGAGAGAGCCAGTGCCGTAAGACAAACACAACATCCATGCCTCACCGGGATTCGAACCCGGCCCTTCCGACGAATGATCAGAGGCCAACGCCTTAGACCACTGCGCCACCGGGGCCGGCTGAGCAAACTTAATGCAGAATGTTGAAAATATCTGTTGCAGCTAATAAGAAACTCAGAATCACAGATAAATAAGGAAATAACAAAACTGCCACTGAATATGTAACCAGGTTTAATTTCTACTAAACTATACTTAAAATTATTTTTCTACTTCGGCTTCACTTCAATTATTGAAATTTGTCAATAGTTTTTTTTTTTTTTTATTTATTGGAGGTTTAACGACCACCGTGAGCAACTCAATGGGCTATAAGCAGTCGCCCGTCCCTAATTTAGGGCCACTGGTTCCAGGGAAGGGAGAGAGCCAGTGCCGTAAGACAAACACAACATCCATGCCTCACCGGGATTCGAACCCGGACCCCGTTCGGACGAATGATCAGAGGCCATCGCTTAGACCACTACGCCACCGGGGCGGCATTTTGGACATTTAGAAGTACAGATATTCAGAAAAATAGATTAAATATCTGCGCCCCTAGCTGCTAAATTGTGCATTATTTTGGGAAGAAAATACATACAAGGAGTTTTCATAGTTAGCAGTATCTGATTCGATTTTTTTTCAGTAGTTTTTTTAATCCCGTAGGTATCGCTGTAAACGAAAACATCAACTTACGCCCTCTAGCGACACTTGTGCATTAAGAAAAAATTTGAAATTATATGAGAAACATTTTGCACTGAAAATGCTCTCCAACAAGGATTTTTTTAAATTGGACTCACAGAAACAGATATATCGACAAAAATAAGATATACATCTACGCCTCCTGGTGGAAAATCTATGCACTATTTTAAGCAGGAGGTATTCTTTTTTTTTTTATTGGAGGTTTAACGACCACCGTGAGCAACTCAATGGGCTATAAGCAGTTGCCCGTCCCTAATTTAGGGTCACTGGTTCCAGGGAAGGGAGAGAGCCAGTGCCGTAAGACAAACACAACATCCATGCCTCACCGGGATTCGAACCCGGATCCCTTCGGACGAATGATCAGAGGCCAACGGGAGGTATTCTCAAAAGGTTATATGAGGTGAGCGGTATCGGTTCACGAAGGAATTTTTTCAATCGAGTTTTCAGAAGCTCAGATTTTGTTGCAAATACATCAGAAGTAGAAATAAACGCTTACGCCCCTGATGGCCAAAACATTCTTTACCAAAAATGAGGTATACGCAAAACGTTTCCCATCAGGAGCTGTATCCGACACAGGAAGAATTTTTCAAATAGGACGTTTACAAGCGGAGATATCAGGAAAACCGCGATTCACCTTTAACACTCCCTAGCGGGAAGTCTATAAATTACTTAAAAATGAGACTAACTAAAATAAAAATAGCCTTCGGTGGCATCGAAAGGAAAAATAATTTTTTCAATCGTATATTTAGAAGCAAATATATGAAATAAAATGTACATTGAATTTGATAGGATCTGTGTTTACGCTCTCTAGCAGGGAAGCTATGCATCAGGAAAAAGAAACCGGAAATAAAGGATCATCATTCTCACATTTCAAGCTTTCCAATACAAAAATAATTTTACAAATCAAAATAATAGTTGCAGAGATATGGTGTACCCAGCTCGACAGACGAAGTGAAAAGATACACCCGATCTTCTTTTACAAAAGATGTGCTAATAATGCAGCTTTAGTACTCCTAACAGACAAGAAAACCAACAGCACCCCACATTTTGCAGGGGTTGGGAGGAAAATTTGTCAGACATAACATATCAGTACAAAAATTCTCAACTACAAAACATCGCACAGAGACAAAAAAGGCAGGAATGGATAAAATTCCTGAACATGTAACAAAATTGTAGGACATTTCCAGGATTTCGAGGTCGCGTAGGAACCATGTACATTTTTGCCAACAGTATGACTTCTCCGATTTGTTCTCATATTTTTTGGGTTCAAAGATTGGCCCTCTTTCTACCTTTTAGTGTTCTCTAACTTTTTAACCTACTCTACTTTTTCTTTTTCTTTTTAATTCATTGAACACACCATTATTTACAATTTTCCTAACAGAAATAAGAGTGCAATGAATACTGTTTATAAATTGAGGTTGATAACTTTTGTAGTTTTAATAACAGAAGTAAGCAAATTGGTGTGGTTGTGGTGATGAGAAAACACCATAAACATATACACTTGAACTAAGATTTTTGCAACAAAATTTTATTAGTGTTACACAAGTAAAATAAGGTGCCTTGCTTTAAATTATGCACCTGTGAAGCAGTATGAAATAGAGAAGACACGGATAACTTACTTCCCAGCCACTAATCCAAAGCACAGAAATATTTCTAAACTATACAGATACTATTGCTACAATACACAGTTTTTTTTATAAAGATGATCCTCTTTCTCTTATAAAACATATATTTATTTTGTACTCTAGCACATAAGCATGCCTCATAAAATAGTTTCAGACAGACTAGATTCAGCAGTTCGTTTTACAGCAATGAAAACATCGCCTGATGTTCACAAATGTTCACAGCGTCAAAATCTTTGCTGCCTTGGAAAAGTTACATTTACAATTTCACTTGTGAATAACAAGAAACCTGCAATTACACAACCCTGGTCATTAATTATAGAGAGAATATGGTATGCTCTCTGTATCTTGCAGATGGCAACTGCACACTAAAATGATCATTTTGCATGGGGGCAGTAACCTACACCAACTAGCAAAACACAAAGCTTTAAGAGGACAGAATTAATCATTTACACGCAAAATAATAATACATTTATGGAACAAGAGAAAATATGGCAGCCCCGAGTACTTCCACTGAAATAAAAATTGTAAGTGATTAATAGACAATATATACATACTAGTAATTGAACCTTTGAGCCACAGTCTAGCATGTCTCAGTGTGACACCTGATGTATGGCTTGATTTTAATGTTTCTAATACTGAGAATCCAGGTCTAAGATACATATTATGTCGGTCCTTTAGCTATAGCTATTATAGGTCTTTTAGATCTGTAGAATGAGCATCCCCTAAAACTGGAATCTAAAACTCTTCCTGTCATTGATAACATTGGGGGTGTTAAGGGGGGGGACACACCACATTTATCTATCAATCCCACCAAATCACTTCTCTCTCTTTTCACTTCTAACACTGCCAATATTTTTTGCGCACAGAAGTGTGGTTGGCAAATGACTTCATTTAGAGATTCAAATACGTGTGAGTAATTATTATTATTATTATATTTTCGTTTTTGGAGGTGGTGATCTAGTCCCACTTTATCTGATCTTCAATTAAATATTTGTGAACACAATGGGAGTAAACAGGTATAAGGAGAAAAAAAAAAGACATTGACTTAACTTCAAGTAAAAAATAGATGCAGGACTAGAAATTACTTAAAGAGAGATTCCAGGATCACTCAATGTAAAGGCTGGCTACTTAATACGGGACTCACAAAGAAATTTTGAGGCTTGTTTCTGAAGACAGAATAGAAAGTGACCCAAAAATTCAAACGTAGGTAAATAGGTTTCTTTTTTTTGTTAATTAAATACCATAAACTTTGGATAGCAAACACAACATCAATACTCCAGATTAGAAAAAAGCAGAAGCAGGTGTAAATGGACTGACTACAGTCTGTGAAAGTGAGTATGGTGAAAAATATTTTGGAGACAAGAAACAGAGGCAAAGTTCCTGAATAATACATATGCAGTGTTGTACAGATAGTGAACAAAAACATCTCAACAAATGAACTAAAGCACTAATCATGAGACATATCTATACAAAAAAAGTGTGTTTAGTGCTCATCAACTACAAAACTAATAACAGAACCAAGCAATCTGTGATGAAACATTAGGGTATTAAACAAATAATAAAGGAAAACAAGGTTTTACACAAAGCAAATAACTCATTTAAAACCTCATAGAAGAGAAATTACATATTCTCACATTATTCTGTCATTGCTCAGTTCATAAGCCTTCATGGGCCTTAAATGCCTATCAGTAGCCCTTCTAAATTCTGTCACTGTTAACTCCATTGCTGCCTACAGTTTGCAGTGTGATCAGGAGTAAACAGAAATAGGGCAATTATCAAAATCTGTGGTGATCCTTATAGGCTGGTGCCACACAGGCATATTAAATTCTTAAAATGCAACTGGATTGGTAGACAGGAAGTGACATCAGCCAATGAAATGATTGATAAATCAATCAAAACCAGTTCACCACAGAGCTATACAGGTCAATTATCACCTTGATAATTCTTTAAAAGGCACCTGGTAGAGAGACCTTTTCCAACTACAACAATCATAATTTATACAGATTATAAATGAATGAAAAATGACATTAAAAGAATCAACTTACAGTTAAAAACTAATGTGCTTATATTAAAACTGTGATACATTAAAAGAAGCACCTTTGCATTATGTTGTAAATGCAATAGATTTAATTTAAAATTTACAGAGTAAGCTATTTGACAAGCAATATGAATCCAGCTAAAAGATATCTTTAAAGATTGCTATTTAAAATTTAAAACATGTGATTCATGTCCAATGGCAGCACATAATAGAAAAAAGCTTAATCACCACATGGTAGCCTCATTTCAGAGACAGAATCTAGTGATGGTAGTTAATATCAGTAACTTCTATAATACATTTAATAAACTTGTTTTCATAAAATATAAATATCTGAGAGTCAAAGTGCATAAAACATTACACTTCATATGGCTATATACATCAGCAGAATGCAGTGAAGATAATACAACATTTATATAGGAAAATATGTTCAGCATGGATGATTTAGATATTTAATCACTGTGCTTAAGTGATAAAGAAACACCTACTGTTACAACTGGCACATCAACACTACATACTACACTACATTAACAGCAACATCTATCGCACACCAACGTTTAGTCAGGTTGTCAATCAACTATGGAATTACAACATGAAATCATGTTTCTCGAATTACGTTTTCACTACCCAAGTAACAAATCTTAGAAACAAGCACAGCCAATCAAAACATGCAGTTCTACTTTATACCTACTTTGGCACATTTTTTTTTTTTTTTAATCTAGGTAAAGTCTACGTTAGCATATAACCCAGTATGTTTAAAGAGGGAAAGAAAATCTTGCACAAAATTTAAGAGAAACTACTCTACTCTTGTTCTAAAGTATATTAGGTCAGCAAAATAGCTGCCTCCTGAATTATTGGTCATCCAGAAATTGTGGCAGGTTTTGTGACAATCACATTTCATGAGTAAATATTACCAAATTCAACAATGTTTTAATACATGCGTACATCACTTTGTTAAGAATTGTAAGTAACTGTACTATTTGTGGATATGTATGTCTCCGAGTGCACATGTACAAACACACACAGTCTAACAATAAAGTTAAAGTAACAAAACTGATTTGTGGAACTGCGATGAGGTGGTATTTGTTATGTGTGAGAGAGAGAGCCACCTTTGTTAAGTTAAGAAAAAATTATTCACATTCTGCTTGTGTTTTATGCAAACAGTATCCTTTTTTTCTTTTTTTTTTTTTTTGCTTTAACCTTTTAAAAATATGGGTGACCACAGGTTAGAACAACCATGAAATTTTTAACAAAATAAAAAAAATGCCAAGAACATTAACAAATGCAAAAAATTTATGAACATAAAACAATGTGTTGAGCGGAGATTTCTGGGTGGGTTCAGAGAACTTCAGAACAAAGCGAAAATGCGTACAAGGGTAGATTACTTTCTCAGCTGGTATGTTCAAGAGGTAATTCCATTCAGAAAAAAGTGGTTCAGATGCTGAGAAATGACTGCCCATTAACAGTTCAGAAGTTAATGGAAGACATGAACACAAGTAGACCGATCATTTACCTAATTCTGACTAAAGTCAGAACAAAGCCCTGCAAAGACAGTGCTGATAAATTTCAGATGCACAAAAATGTTGCTAAAGAATCATGACATGCACTGTCTCACACATCTTTTTGTATGGTGAGTTTTAGTCAACAACCAAATGTTGGGACTTGAAAACTTTTAACAAAATTTCCTGAAGGGATTTCATTTGAATTTTGTCCCTCCCCACATATGATTTTTGTTTCATTTTGTTCAAAACTTTAATAACTATTTCTCATAGAGACTTTGTTTTGAATTGAATGAAGAATAATCCTAATCTTTTGGACACTTGTTACCAGAGCCACCTTCAATGGCCCTTACTTTAAAGGCTAAATAAGACAGCTTCCATCCAGTACTGCATAAAAAACAAAATATTTACTAGTTGGAAAAATATTTACTTAATAGTCCAATGTAAAACAGCAAACACAATATTAAAGCACATTCAATAACAATCACTGGAAGAAAAAAAAACAAGGGAATAAAACTGTGATAACAATAATCCAACAAATCTACTGTATGTATGGAAGCACATGCTTAAATGGTAAAAGATGAAGAAAAACAACAACAAATGCAAAAGGATTTACAAATGTGGATGAAATAAGAAAAAAAAAGAAAGGGGGAGGATATAATGAAGCACTTGACTGAGTTGGGGCAGCGAATTACATTGGTACAAATGATCAGAAACACAAACAATGAAGTTGCAATGAGATCCTGAAGATACTACAAGTACTCTACTATGTACTTACAATTGATTCTTGAAGATGAAACTCTTTAAAAAATGTAAGCATTTTTTCTATTATTTCAACATGGATGTGAACATCTATTTAAATTTATATTATGAAAAAAAAAGTTTTTTCTTTTCAACATAGATGAAATAATCACTCGAATTAACAACAGGAAAAAACCCTATGACTGAGACATCAATATACATGAAACACAGGACTTTGACATATCAGATAGAATGAAAAGTTACAGGAATCATAAAATGGCAAAGGAAGAATTTTTGTGTCATGAACAGAAGGAATGGATATGAGATGCAAACATAAGGTAACAAAAAGTTTGGTACTAATTATATGAAACATGGAAGAATATACAGCAACTGAGTGCTGACAAAAGGCCTTCAAATATGAAGCTGATATCATTCAAAGAAAAGACTTGATTTAAGTCTCAGTGGATAATGCACAAAAATTTCAATTCAAGGAATATCCTCTGGTGAATTTTTAGCAACACATATGAACAGATTTCCCAAAAATTTATTGTACAACGCACTGAAAGCTTTAATTACATTTCCCCACCATCTATTTGAGTAAAAATGCTTTCATGACTCTCATGCACCTAAAAAAACCCCACTAAAACCACTTAAAAAGTGCATTATCTGACCTCAGAATTCAGTTCTCAGATATAAAACCAAATACTGAGAAACTAGCTACTAAAATGCATCACATCTCACACAAGACCTTTGTGCTTCATACTGATTATCTTTCTCTCATGCATGCATTCCCAAATGTTGTTCTCCCACAATTTCCTTGAGCTTCCTGTATTTTCCTTTCCTGCTACCTAGGCTGAACAAATCCTCTTAGTTAGAATCTCGTCACTCACTCTTTCAACATGGCCAAACCACTTAAGAATACTTGTCTCCACTGAACTAACATTTTACTTCACATACACACCTGCAACAAGCCTTCATTCTTCACATGATAAGAACATGTCTTGCCACAAACTCTCCATAAGTAACACATTTCTCCAGCACACAAATGACTCCTAGGCAGGGCCGGATTAAGACTTTAGTGGGCTCCCAAAGAAATTATGACGTGCAATTATTATGAACTCCATTAAAACACGAAACTGTAACTACTAAATCATCTGCAAAGTTTTCATAATAAGTCACTGTATTTTTCATTGTTCTCACATGATCACGAGTTAAAAGCTTAAAATTCCTAGATTCTGTCTAGGATTTTCTAATGATTTAGCGTTGTATACTTTTCTTAGTGCATCGTTTTTGTTATGCAATGAGCTGCTTCAGAGGACTTCGACCATTAACAGTTCCAAGTGCAAGTTGTGAGGTGTAGGGGGATAACGTGAAAAAGCTGAAAACTGTCTTCCCAACCCTGCTGTACACAGCGACATGAAATCTTTACTCTTGGTGTGTCACTGTCTTGAAATCTGTTCGTCTTCCAGCCTCTGTTTTTGACCAAGTGGAAATCATACGAGACAAAAGCCCTTCTCTCTTTCTCTTTCTCTCTCTCTCGCCCAGGCATGCCTTCTGGGCCCTTGATCATGGTGGGCCCCAAGGCTATAGCCCCTATAAACCCCACCTTAATCCAGCCCTGCTCCTAGGTCACTTCTGCAGTATCCAGGTTTTCCTGCTGTACATCAGAGTAGGAACAATTACACTTTCATACACAGCCATCTGGGTCCTTTAAAGAACCTGTGAAATCGTTCCAACACAGCTATGACTTTATCCTGCCAATTAAAATTCTGATTTTTGCATAATTTTTGGTTGGTGAAGTAAATGAAATATTTCAGAATGCTTATTTTCTTTTATTTATTTTGTGTATTATTACACATCATTTTGAGATTCAAATTGCAAAAATGGCTCAGGGGTGTCTGCCTTCTAGTAGTGAATCAACAGGGTCAGCAGAAATCAAGGTTAAGAAATGTTGAACTGGTCCATGTATTTACTGCTAGTCATGGTACCAGAATAATGCAACATACGGTCTCACTTGATACTGTACTAAGTGTATAGTTCCAAATTCTGAGCTTTCAGAGATTATTAGATCTTCAGGAATTTTCCAAATCAAGACATATAACAGAAGTGAGACATGACAAAAGCTTTAAGACACCAACAGTAATTGATAATATAAAAAACAATACTGGCATCCAATTCTACACAAAAAAGTTTAGTTGATTTGACGTGTTCAGTCATTCATAAAGCAGCAACTGTTTGGATTCAGTATTTCTTTTAACAGACAACCAAAAAACAATTAAAGTGTAGTAACTTTTGAAATTCCACATGCATAAAGATGAACTGAGTTCTGCAAAAGTAATCCTAAAACTCAATAAAATCAATCATGAGCATTGAAGTTTACCATTAGCAATTTATGAACAATATCCAAGGGTTTTTAACAATGAATAAATGTATCCACAAATAACCAGTGTTACTACATTTCCTAACATGGCAGTGTGAATTTAGATATATGTATTCTGGGTAGAAAACTGGCATTAGTCCATAAAGTATATAATGTAATTATGCTTTCAGTAAATCGATTAAGATCATTCAATGACGATGTCAAGAAATAATTTCATCAATAATGGTTTACAATGCTGCCTCCTTCCTTTTGTGCTAACAAACATTTCAACTTATGCATAATCAAATAAAGCTGTTTCAAAATCAAAACCGATCTTTCATCACTAATCCAGGTTCTGGGGTAACTTTCATACACAGTGCTTTTATTCCAGAGAACAAGGTGCCAGAACTCTTTAAACATAAGTCACTGTAAACGAGGGAAGCTTGATCTAATAAAAAGCAAATCAATTTCATAAACTTTGCTCTTTTAGCCTTATTACTGTAGCACAGAACAAAATGCAAAAACATAATTTACATGTGCATATATTAAAAAGTCAGCATCCCACTGTAACAATTTTATATTATGTAGTAAATGAAATTAAAATCTATATCAAACTCACCAACAAATGAAAGTTAAATTTGTGTTAAGGATTATATTACATTGAGAGGCATTTCGATCCTAAAATACCATCCAAATTTCATTAAACTCTTAATTATTTCTGCTGTTCTTGTCTGCTCTTTGCTTTTCATATAGAATTCCTAATGGTGTCTTTGAAGGAGCAACAATCAGGAGCATTTTGTAGGCTCTAATTGGATTTAGCAGAGGCCTAATAATCTTCATGAATAATAATGAGGTTATTGCGATGATTGAAGGAGAAAACCTAACTGAATAGTACATGTAGACCAGTACTTTATGAAGTATAATGTGTAAACAACACTCAAGAAATGTTTTAACTGACCCATTTTGTTTTTGTATTAAAATGCTAATAACTCCATACAAAATTCTTGAAACTGACACTGGTACTGTTTAACACGTTATTATTGTCAAATTAGTATGCATCTTCAACCACTGTGGCTGAATACTTGCTCAAATTTGATTTTGTCCTCAAATGTTCATTCAAGTTTGATTTTGCAGTCGAATGTTAGCTGAATTGATTTTGTGGTCAAATGTTCACTTGTTTGACTTTGTGCTTGAATGTTCATTGAAGTTAGGTTTGAGATCGAAGCTTATTTTGAGTCACCCTGTTAACCTTGGCAAACCTAGATATGTTGGACTTTTGCTTTCTCCAATGTTACTGTACTGGCATTGATAAATGGAAAAGCTTCAGCCATTTGCACTGTTACAAAACATTTACGTTCCACCACCTCTGGCACACCCTTAGTAACATTCTGTGCTTTCAACTTGACTAAATCTATGCTTAGGGGTTCATCATTGTGAGATACTGGCTGGGTTAACATGCAAATATAACAAACTGGAAACAGGTATCTATGAGGCAAAGCAGTAAAAGCAATAAGAAGCTCTGTTAATTTCTTACTATGCACATACTAGTATCATAAGTTGTTGCATATCACATAATAAGGCAAGCTATATGTACATGCATAATAATATTGTCTGACACCATTGCAATGCCTGTAACTGAGACCAGATCTGAAGTCACCAATCAAAGTTTACTGACTCATAAACATTGCAGCACATAATGCTTTATAAAAAAGGTGTCACACTGTTTTTTCTCCCCTTCTTATTTTTTTTTTTTTTTTTTACACGAAGTCAGATTTCTGTAAATTGAGTCATCTGTAAGGAGAAAGCATGTATATAGATTGGAACATAACCAAACACACGGCCTATCCACAGGAATCAGAGACACTATCTTTACACGATTACTAGAAGTACAATGATGAGGAGGTTTAATGGCAATACTTAAACTTCTTGATGTTATTAGAAACACTAAATGAAAATTCACCATTGAATGGTACTGATCATACATAATTTTATTTGAAAAAAGCAAACACATAAACCCCTTAATAAGGTTATTGAGGCCAAATCCAAAAAATAATGATCACATACATTTTTTTTATAATACTGGTTAGCATGTAACAAGATTTTAAAGTTATTTAATGCCTCCTATGGAAGCCTTTTCTCAGGTTTGAAGCTTCCCCAAAATAAGCTCAGTTTACTTTACTTTCACTTTAATAAAAGGTTATAACTATACTCTTTTAAGAGAGAAAGACTTGCCTTCCCACATATTTGATTTTTCGTAAGCTTTTGTTCCTCTCATTTTTCATCTTTTAATACGCTTTGCTTAGGTCATTTTCACAATTTGTTTTACTCTTTGGAAAAATTATGCATTTAAAAAGAAAAGCCAAAAATAATGCATCATTCTTCTGAAGAGATAGCAAATACTTAGGATAACACTTGCACAGTCCTTCAAGCAAACCAATGAATAAAGAAATTAAAAAAAAATGTGATGAACACAAACTTCCCAATAAATGGACATGTGGAGAGATCTTTCTTTCTTACAGAAGTATAGTCTTTGCTTATTACTGGTACAGTAGTCCTCCCATTTTCGCAGTTTGAAATATTAAATAGAGAATTCCAGAAATAAACAATTCATAAGTTTTAAATGGCATGCTGTTCTGAGTAGCGTAATGAAATCTATCTAGCGCCATCCTGCCCAGGACGTGAATGAAACCAAGTTTCACCTATTTGGGAGGACATTAAGCTTATCTGTAGGCATCAAAGCCATAGAAAAATCTTAATGGCAGAGGCCATAACTGGTGAACAAACCAAGAACTACAAATGCAATAACAATACACCATATGAACTATCTTATGCCTGGAAATATCTTATCCAAAAAGAAAACAAAAGTAGGCAACAATGCCGATAAAAAAATCAGGACAGACCAAAGATACGATCATTGGGTCACATTTGATGAAACTACATATGCTCGGGGACATGACAGCCAAACGGAAGACGTGGAAGGAGACCAGAAGCAAGTCAATCGCAAAGGCCATAGCAACAAGCACTAGGCACAACCAGTGTTTGAGACGGGTGCTACTCAAGATGACCCCGATGATATGGGGTGCAAAATGCATATAGCAATAGTGAAAGATGTAGCCATACAGCTGTGATATGAAAATTTTTTGTACTTCCCTTGTGAAATTTTATTGTGTTCAGCTCTTTTATACTAAATTTGTTAATTTCATCGTTTGCTCGTTCTTAAGAATATTAACAGTTTTAGCAACTCCAACTATTAAATTGACAAGCCTAGTTAAATTGGACTGTGATAATATTCTTGCTGCAAGTCCTACAATTTTACTGCATTCATTTCAATCCAACATTGGTTTTAAATTTCACTCCATTTCTGCATCGGTAGATTTTAGAATATCAGTCATTTCTTAACACATCAAAAATGCCAATTCATTGCTCCGAATACTTTGCCCACTTCTTTTTTTGAAGTTTCACTCAACCTACATCTTACAATATACAGCAAAGGGTCAACCAACATCGAGCCGTCATGGAAATACAAGTTCATGAAGACACTAATGACGATGAGAGCAGCACAAAATGGGAACTTTAACATCAAGCAATAGTGAGTGATAAATTTTGATTTAAGCTAATTCAAAAGTATTAATACCAGTGTATAAATATCATGGCTATTATGTGGCTACATAATCTAATAATAAACAATAAATTTTGAAGCGTGAGATAACCTCAAGTTATTTCAAAAGTATATATATGTACCCAGAGCACATTTAAGGAGACAGGAGGCCCGGGCACTGGACAGTATTTTGGGGCCCCAGTATTAGTGGCACATCTAGGATTTCACTAAGGGCGGATGAATAAAAATACCCAGGAGAAAACATTTCCAAAATATGATAAGGAAGCAATGAAAATATCCCTATCGTATTGAAGAGTGTATCCCATGATTCATGGACGAATCAGTGGTAGCAACATGGACGAATCAGTGGTAGCAAGAAAATGTAAAAATGCATGGTTGAAAAATGGATACCAGTTCAGTGTTCTGCTTTAATCCCCCTCTCCCCACCAGTGTTGGTTTCAGCTTGTTGAAATTATATCGAAATAGTGGGCAAAATACTATGATCCAAATATCATGATTCAAACGAACTCTTAATGCATGAAAATTTCCCCGATTACAGATGTGTACAAAAAAATTCTGTGATGCTTTCGAAAGATTTGAGGAGGGACTGGGGGCAACAATATTTTTTGTGGACTCCTCAAAAAGCGGAAAGAAATATAAATTTTTTTCACAAGACAGTTTCTTATAGTTCTTCAGGAAGACGCTTTGATGTCTGTAAGTTCTGTTTTACACGTTCTGTAAAGTGGATACAGTCTGTGGTGGTGCATTAACTTATTCAATTAAAATATAAATCGGTTAAAAGTCCTAAAGATGTTACTAGCGGAAGTGCATGCTCAGTCCAACGTCAGAAGTTATTGAGTTTCTTTGTCCAAAGTTGTATCTTGCTTCAATATGGTCAGTTGTTAGGGTTAGTTCAAAAGCCATTTTTTCATAAGTTGTACCCTACTTTGGATATGTCCAGATGTTAGGGTTAGCTCTGTTCTGGTTGTGTCGACATCATATTGAATGGGTAAAGGTTTCCAGATAATAATTAAAGATTCTTGAGTTATTATCTGGAAACCTTTACCCATTCAATATAATGTCGACACAACCAGAACGGAGCTAACCCTAACATCTGGACATATCCGAAGTAGGGTACAACTTATGAAGAAATGGCTCTCGAACTAACCCTAACAACTGACCATATTGAAGCAAGATACAACTTTGGACAAATAAACTCAATAACTACTGACATTGGATTGAACACGCACTTCCGTGAATAACAACTTTAGGACTTTTAACCAATTTATATTTTAATTGAATAAGTTAATGCACCACCACAGACTGTATCCACTTTACAGAACATGTAAAACAGAACTTACAGACGTCAAAGCGTCTTCCTGAAGAACCTTGTGGTCACCAAATTGTATGTGAACTTTATGATAGAATCACATGAGATATAATGAGTTTCTTATAGTTTTTGCTGTGCTATCTGTAAAAAAAAAAAAACCCAAAAAAACTGTAAAACTTCAATTCTTCAAGCATCCTTCATAATTCTGGGTCCCCTTGAAAATGCAGCACCTGGGGCTGCAGCCTCCCTAGCCACCTCTCAAATGGGCTCTGATGATACCACATAACTGTAGTATACATCAATGTAACAGTGTTACATTTGATGTCACTAAATACTTATTAAGTGAATCATCTCTTTGTCCAGCGTACCCACACGGTACAGCTACCTTCCTGTTAGTCAAGTAGTAGCCATCTCAGTTATCAGTTGACTGTCGCTGTCAGTGCATGCGTTCAAGTAACCCTTATTTTTCTTAATAATGGCACCAAAGTGGAAGAGTAGTGATGCTGGCAATTCGTATATGCCAATAAGAAACCGTCAAGTGCTTCCTTTAAGTGAAAAGGTAAAAGTTCTTGACTTCTTAAGGAAAGGAAAAAAATCTTATGCTGAGGTTGCTAAGATCTACGGTAAGAACGAATCTTCTATCCGTGAAATTGTGAGAAACGAAAAACAAATTCTTGTTAGTTTTACATTCACATAACTTTTATTACAGTATATTATTTTAATTGTACTACTAAGCAGTTTATTATGTTACTGTTGTTTATCTTTTACTGTGACTAATTTATAAATTAAACTTTATCACAAGCATGTATGTATATGAAAAAACACGACATACAACGGTTTCGGGCATCCACTGGGAGTCTTGGAACGTATTCTCTGCGAATAACAGCGGACAACTGTCTTAGCAAATGCTTGCCAGTGTGTAGACTAAGAAGTTTACAATTTCCATCCTGCGACATATGTTTAATCTAAACCTAATTCACAGCCACTACTTCATAAATGGCATCAAAGCCTCAAGAGACTTAGACAGCAAGAAATCTGTGTGTTTTTGAGGTTACTTTTGCCAAGCAATTAATTTCCATATTTATGCAACAGTTTGATGGGAAAACTAGAGAAACAACATACACAGTATTTGCCTAACATCATGGACAGAAATGCTGCTGCTTGTGCCATGCCACTTTAATACCTGTATTTGCAGAAACTTACAGTAACAACTTGCCAGCCACAAGTTTTTCTAGAATCTGTTATGCATAAGTCAGACGAAAATGTAGTAATGTCAAATATCATTTATTTGATCATTCATATATACATATATATTAATATAATTACCTATTTCTCTCTCTATTTTTCCTCCCATTTTATTACTCACAAAACTAAACTTTCTGCGAATAATATAATTTTCCTTCTGTATACTGCACTTTCACTGACTGACATAGTTACATTATATAATATGACACTAATTCAGTCAAACCTTTTAGGTGGTTCTGCAAAATAGATACATTTATCAGTCATATAACCTTACAAAAATAAAATTTGAGCCAATTCAGTTCATCAACACAGCCTGTAGTGACTTAAACCAGAAGAGAGGAAGACAGCAAACTTTATTAAAACAGCAGCACTAAAAAAAATACAAAAAAAAAAAAAAAAAACGTGGTGGAGAAGTTGAAATACATCACACTACCAAAAGACCACTAAGATATGTAACAGAACATATAAAATATTACACTAAAGATTTGCTGCTAGTTTTTCTTACTGTTGTGTATATACTAATTAATTCTCTGCAATATGGCATAAAACAGTTAGTTATGAATAGAACTTCAATACAAATCTACCTGTGAAAAAAGATAAAGTACCATTCACTCATTTTGCTACAAAATAGCAGCAAATTGCTTTTCATAATCTTTGATCTATGTTTTTTTTTCTCCTTTGGTTGAATGCAGCTTAAAACAACAAAAATAATAACTAATTAAAAAATCACGAAAACAGTTAATTATAATGTAAATACAAAAATGTACAAACATCAAGTCAAATAAAAACACTGACCAAGAGATAATAATGAAAAAATGTTGATTAGAATAAGTAGAGATTTCAATACTGGATTCATTTACCTGAGTTTTGATATTCTGAAACTGAACAAAGTGCTACACAGATTCAAACAAACATTGCACATTAAATGGCATTCACTGTGTTACAATCAAAACAGAAATTAACACAACAATGAATAAAAAAATGTAACAGATATTATAAGACACCACCCTACTTACTGTTTTCAAATAAGCCCACAAAACAATGTGCTAAAGTTCAAAATTACACAATGGAGACAACTTAGTAATGTTTCAAAAACTGCAAAAGTTGTATGTGCATAAATCTCTGAGTAACATATATAAGAAAGTTACCAGAGTAAAGAATAAGCCATCTATTAGATGCGACTGAAAAAAATCGAAAGTTCAAACAACAGTTTAAACACTAGTAGGGTTAAAAGTAAACAACACCCTGAATCTAATGGGAAATTTTGTAAGCAAAAATGAAATTTAGTAACTGATACATACAGATGAGGAGGAAGCAGATCTTTTTGTTTCGATTTTATGGTTGTCCGACATAAAGACTGATGACAGGCTTACTGATCAAAGTTAATGAAATTATGTTCATTGAAAACAATCCTTTTTTTAACAATGAAAACTGACACAGTTGCAGAAAATGAAATCCAACAAAACATAACAAATTCTTTACATATTTATAATTACAACAGAACATATGTATATACAATATTCAAGGTAGGCAAAAGCTGTTTGCTAAAATTATGTTACGTTTTGCACATTTATCTTAGCAAGTATATCAGATGTGACAAACAGATGCTTCACAAAATATCAATTCTTTTCATTAAAAAATAAAAATTAAAATGCCAAGAATACGTCTGAAGTAAATCACTGAAGAAGGCACCAAAGTTATGATCAGAAGTGTTTGAAAATACTTTCGGTAAAAAAGCAGATCAATGTAAATATAAAAATGTACAAACATCAAGTCAAAGTGGAAGAGAAAGTTAAATGTGATTCCACGAAAAACAGATCATCATTAATTCAAAAATCGTACTTGTGGAGTAATAGAAAATTGCTGACGTTTTCCCCAGGTATCTCACACGAAGCTTGCAAATTAGATATAAGGCAAAGCAACAGATTCGTGAAAAACAGTTTATGAAGTCTTCACATAGCTGCTTGAGCAAGTTTCATTGACTGAAAGGAGAAAATCACAATACACATTAATTACACATGTGTGTGACAAATTCAAGTACAGACATAACATATGCTCCCAAAACAACTGTTTCAGATTTAATTTTTATAAGGTTGACATACATAGCATATCTTATTCAGCTGTGTAATGGGGTCTGTCTTTCCTCACACTGTTGCATAAATTTAATGTCTTATGTACACAACAATCAGAAAAATACACAACCATTCAGTGGCTCCTGAAACAAATACTTCCCTAATAATATTTTGCAATGTTTTAGGATAAAAGGGACCAGATTAGACTGAACATACATATAAGACAGACACACAGATATTTTAAACATTTCTGATATTAGTGAATGGTTAGGGCTTAGTGGAATATCTCTTTATTATGGAATTTTGTGTCAGTAACTTCCTGGGAAGGAAGAGACCCAGGACTCTTTTTGCAGAGAATAGAGCATCTGGAGCCCAAACCTGGGTTCTCAGTGCAAGATGTTAAGCCTTTGCCTGATGCAAATTACTAGTTGATAATTCGCACTCAGCATGACATTGATTATATATGAGATGTGTTATGTTGATACTGAGAAATACTTGTTACCTAAAAGCATGCAATACTAGATCAGGGCTTGAAAACTATCTGAAAAGTTACATGCCCAGCTGGACACGTGCAGAAATTATTATTATTATTTTTTTATTGGAGGTTTAACGACCACCATGAGCAAATCTACGGACTATAAGCAGTCGCCCATCCCTAATTTAGGGCCACTGGTTCCAGGGAAGGGAGAGAGCCAGTGCTGTTAAACAAACACAACATCCATGCCTTACTGGGATTCGAATCCGGACCCCTTTAGGACGAATGATCAGAGGACATCGCTTAGACCACTGAGCCACCGGGGTGGCCAGGAATTATTTACCGGCCCAGGTAGTAAAAGCTGGATGCCCAGGAAATTTTATCTTTTAAGATAACAAATCAGAACCCTCATTTTTTTATTTAAGTTAAAAAATGTGATGAACTTTTTCTTTTTACATGTTTTGCATTTCCATTTTAAGGATCAGTATTCAAAATGTTCAATGCATAAAAGCATGAATCTCACGTTTTAAGATGATGATGCTGAAACTGATATGAAATTGTATGGTGACGAAATTGGTATTTGAGAAATTTAGTGATTCTGCCATGTTCCTTTCATTGAAGTTTTTGTCCTTCGTCGCTGATCACCATCAGAGGCATGCATCCATCCTGTAGCTGACCACATATAGTTCCAATTTCTGGACCTAGAGCATAATATAATTAAAGAAGTGATATTCTTCTATCCTTGGCACTCTGTGACAATAATACAACTTCCAGTTATTAGCAGTGAAATGAATCATGACATGTGAAGACTGTCTTTTTTTCCTTGTAGTAGGAAATTCTATTCCAAACTTTATTTTTAAATTTAGTTGCCTGAACCGGGAAACTAGATCTTTTTTATTTACCTGCCCAGACCAATAATTCACATGCCTCGGGCATGGCACTTTTCAAGTCCTGGTAGACACTTTTGTTGCCATCTTACTAAACTTCACAATGACCATAAATGCAGATCAACAAAGCTAATAATGCTGGTAAACAAACTTTTTGTCCCATAGAACATTGATCGTGTTTCTAATTTTACTTTTTATGCTGAATTCAAAAATGTAAATAGAAAGTGCCTGCATTACAGTGCAGTTTGCCCAAAGAGCATCAGTTATTAATAAAGGGATTTTGTTTGGCAATGGAAAAACTTTTAGTTCAAGTACTCACCATGCGATAATAGCTAAAAAGTTTGTAAATACAGTGAAAGTCAATAAAAATACATGTGTTGCACTAATTTGGTGATACTATCACAACAGTAATTCTTCAACATGTCGACCACCACAAGGTATTAAGAGCATTCAAGTGTGTGACAACTCCAGTGACTGCCAAATGTAGCACGTTCAGGTGAATGCAACAAACTTCGTGGCAAATGGCTTCCTTCAGTTGTGGCAGTGTGGAAGGTCTTGTGATGTACACTCTGGACTTTAAATAAACCCACACCAGAAATCCATGGATGACTTATCTGGAGAACAAGGTGGTCATTGGATGTCGCAGCACCTTCTGATTAGTCTATCTGTACCAAATATGGTGACAAGGAAGTTCTTTACGAGAGATGCGACAAGTGTCGGTGCACCACCCACATATACATGGAGGTTTAACGACCACCGTGAGCAACTCAATGGGCTATAAGCAGACATAAACATGACTGTGTGCAGCAGATTTTGTTCTTGTAAACACGGCACCATGTATTAATGCAGCAGTTTCAAGTATCATTGGCATTTACTGAACAAGTCTTCCAGGCATTGCTTGTGTCACGATTCCTCAAAGAAAAAAGGTACAAGAATGACATATGAAGTGAATCCACATCACACCATACATATCACATACATGAGACCAACCATGCGGAAAAAAAAGTGGAGCTTTATAACTGGGTGAAAAATCATAATGTGCGGCAAGAATGCAGATTACTTTCCATTTGTCTTTTGTTGACTATACAGTCACAGCATCTAATTGCTTAATTTTTCCTTCTACTGATATCTTTCTCTCACCATTTCTTCATTGTTGCTTTTCTTTCTTTTTTTATGCACTCAGATGACAATAATTTCATCCATCATGCTGAAAGAACTTTCAGCCTGAGGACTATGAGTGCATGATATCGAGGTTTTAAGTATTTTAGATCAATGGTGTGACTGATAATATGAATACTTTTGAACACCATGCTTCAACTCATTCTTACGAATTTTCCAACTTTTCTGTTTTGGGAAAATCTTTCCTCTCATATCAAACTTAAATGCAAACACTCATGGGGGAGAATAACATTTCACAACAATGCAGAACAGTGGGAACATCATGGGGAAAAAATATAAAAAATTTGTGATTTCTGAAGAAATCTTTGTTTCATCCGAACGAATTTTACTTTTTGAAATCCCCCCCAGTTTCCTAGCTGAAATGCAAATACTTATGGAATAGTGGAATAGAATAATATTTAACAACAATACTGAACATATGGAACATTGCAAGAAAATAATTACAATTACGGAAATTTTTTTCACTTTTATCGTCCTTCCGTTTTCTAAAGTTTCATAAAGACAGAATTCCGTTCTTTGACACCCCCCGCCCCCAATGTCTGTTCAATTGAATTCCTTGAATTTGCAGCAGAAGAATCTCATGCCTGAAAATTACAGCAAAATGTTTGTGCCGTCTAACTTCAGTTACTGCTACTTGTTACTTCCTGTTTCAAGCTTAAATACTATATAAAATGATATTTAACAAAAATACTGGACAGTGGTAACATCACGAGAAAAGAATTACGATTACTGGAAAAAATTTCACTCTGTTTAACTTTCGTTTTCGAAACTTTTGAAAAATGAAATACCACCAACACCAGATGAAAAACGACCTTTCCCAATTAAAAAAAACATGACTCTTCAGTTTTGCATCAACCCCAAGTATGATCCAAATGATGACAAAAAAAATTCCACAAATCAGTGGAAGAATCTCATGTAATATCATCACATCCATGTCACACTCTTAACTTGTGGTGAGTGCACTGGTTCTTTTGTGTATGCCTATGTGAACTAACCTGTGCCTATATCTGGTAGTTATTTATGATTGTTGACAGAACAATGTATTGAAAAATTAGCTTTTTTTTGTTGACAATACATTTTACAATCACTGGGTATTCTCAGTGATTTTTGTCAGAGCCCATTTGACAAATTCCTCCTGCTGTGTGGTACCTGTCAGTAACAGCTGATGTAAAATTTACAGTTTGTATGGGTACAGATTCAAAACACACAATGAAGGATACTATTTACCAATGCTCTCAGTATGTCCAATCATCTTGGCACTTCATGAGCACTATTTGATCCACTTGTCATTTGAGATGCTAGTTCATCCATTTGGGATGCCACAGCATTCAAATGGACTCCCTCAATTCTGGTCACCTGCAATGGGAGCAATCCAGCAAACTTCCAGTTTTCTCAAATTGTTTCACCAGACACTGTAAACTAGTACTGGGGATAGGACCTTGGCCCTTCTTTAGCTCTTGATGTGTTCAGAACTTTCTCAAAGCTTCTGTTGCAGTCCACTTACATATAAAAGTTTCACTAGAGAGGCTCTACCAGACAAAGTTAACATTGTAAAAACACTTTTCAACACGCTGTTTTTAATAATGATATGAATGAAGGTGATTCACAGACATTCAATAGCTGCAAGCTTATCATTCAGTGTTTTTAAAGGCATCACATTTGTATACATATCGCTGTACCTCCAGGCATTTGGGTCAGAGCGATGCGGCAATAGGAAAAGTGGGTCGAGGAGGGCAAAACACAGTGGCACGCAGGCAGTGGACGGCCAAGGGAAACGACAGAATGCGAGGATCATGTGATTGCGAGAGCTGCAGGGACAGAACGGAATTCGTCACTCTCAACCATAAACAGCCATGTTACATCACCTACAGGTATGGAAGTAATCATCCGGATCATTGCCAGATGACTTACAGTGCAGGTAACTACATTCGAGAAGGACACTCTGTCGCCTACCACTGACCAGCGAGCATCACCTGCACCGGTTGCAGTGGTGTCAGGCTCAATCAATCAATATGGTACTGTGTCCAGCGGCGTTGTGTTGTCTTCTGCGATGCGTCATGGCTTGCACTTGGCACCGATGACCAGCACATGCAGTGCAGGTGACTACATTCGAGGAGACCACTCTGCCGCCTACCACTGACCAGTGAGCATCACCGGCACCAGTTGCAGTGGTGTCAGGCTCAATCAATCAATGTGTTGTCTTCTGCGATGCGTCATGGCTTGCACTTGGCACCGATGACCAGCACATGCAGTGCAGGTGACTACATTCGAGGAGACCACTCTGCCGCCTACCACTGACCAGTGAGCATCACCGGCACCAGTTGCAGTGGTGTCAGGCTCAATCAATGTGTTGTCTTCTGCAATGCGTGATGGCTTGCACTTGGCACCAATGACCAGCACATGCAGTGCAGGTGACTACATTCGAGGAGGCCACCCTGCCGCCTACCACTGACCAGCGAGCATCACCAGCACCGGTTGCAGTGGTGTCGGGCCCAATCAATATGGCATTGTGTTGTCTTCTGTGATGTGTCATGGCTTGCACTTGTCACCAACGACCAGCACGTACGTGTCTGTAAATGAGCCGGCCAGTGCACGGATCCTGCCTTTAGTGTGGAACGACACACAGCTCGCACACCAAGAGTGACTATCTGGGAAGTCATTTCCTACGATAGCTGGACATCATCGGTTATCCTCCATTTCACCCTCATGGCTCGACGGTACATCAATGACACTCTGTGACCTGCTGCATCGTCATTCCTGTCGCAGCATCACCGAGCAATTTTTCAACAGGAAAATGCCCAGCCACACATTACACGGCTCTCCCAGCCTGCCTCCATAATGTCTGCTCCCTTCCATTGCCAGCCTGATGACCCCACCTATCACTGATCAAACAATGTTTGCGACATGATGGGAGACCACCTATGCCCATCCCGGAATGTCAGCGAACTGGCCAGCAATTTGGACACCATCTCGCATGCTATATCTGAGGACAGTATCCATGAACTGTATAAATCTATGCCAAGCTGCATAACCATTTGTATCCAAGCCAGAGGCGGCACTACAGCATACTGACTTGTTCTACTCATGTAGCTGTTTTACACGAATAAATGGCCCAACTGCTCTGGAATTGCAATCATTTCCTCTCCTATACATGTACATTGCACATACTAACGTTCATCTTGATTCGATGATTCTTTCTTGGTGCTTTGTTGTTGGGGGGGGGAAGAGTGTAGCAAAGTCACAGCTCACCTTCTTTTATTTGTTCTATTTTTTATGAACTGAGTGTATATTGTGAAGTCTCCTCTCATCACAGTTTCAAACTAAAAGTTTTTCTTTTGCCAAACAAAATCCACTTACTCGCTGATGCTTTTCATGAGAACCACACTGTAATTCATGCACACACAATTTTTCTTTTTTTATAAAGTTTTGAAATTTAAACAGACTTGAGCCTCCCAGTCTATATAGTTTTGTTACATTCAATCCCCTTCCCAGATATTTCATAAGACTATGGGTTGTGCAGCAAGTGGATCACACTGTAACTTCCAGTTCTGTCTGAGGTCAAATTTTCTTGCTATGTGGTTAAAGTATACGTGTGTCATGAAAACTCTCTTTCTAAAAGAAGAATTTGAAATATTCTTTACAAATACACGTAACAACTCTTTATCTGGCTTTATACATGTAAGCACAACTGAAGTCTTTCACATATGTTTTAGCTTTCCTTGTACACAATTTTTATTACATGATGATAGAAATGTATATTTGCATTTACTTCAATATCTAATTCCAGATGATAGAACAGAAAAACTTCTCAAGTCTAACAAAGATGTACATCTGATTAAGTTCTTCAACTTTTTCCTGCATTTAATTTGCCTGCTACGTTTCTATTCTGACCCAGAATTTGCATTTCTAAGTGGAATAGAAAAATTACTTTTGTAATGGAATAAGTTATATGACCAAGATATTTCTATTAGATCAAAAAATCCCCTTCAGCTAACAGTAATGTATCCTAGTACAGTTTAAAAATTCCAAAAACATACAATACTTTCACATTATGGAGAACTACCTGACAGCGTAATGTGATGGCACATTCAGAGCTTGTGTTATTATTATTATTGAATTTATTAGACATGCCACGTGGCTCACCTGCTCTGAAATTGCAAATTATTATAATTGAATTTTTTAGACATGCCACCTGGCTCACCTGCTCTGGAATTGCAAGAAAGGAAATTATTGCAATTCCAGAGCAGGTGAGCCAGGTGGCATGTCTAATAAATTCAATAATAATAATAACACAAGCTCTGAATGTGCCATCACATTACGCTGTCAGGTAGTTCTCCATAATGTGAAAGTATTGTATGTTTTTGGAATTTTTTAAAACTGTACTAGGATACATTACTGTTAGCTGAAGGGAATTTTTTATCTAACAGAAATAGGAACATCTTGGTCATATAACTTATTCCCTTACAAAAGTAATTTTTCTATTCTACTTAGAAATGCATATTCTGCAACAGAATAGAAATGTAGCAGGCAAATTAAATGCCAGAAAAAGTGGAATATCTTAATCAGATGTACATCTTTGTACATTGCACATATTATGGAAGCACTATTTCATAGATTTTTGAAGGCAGCTACCCTACTGTGGATCTGGGCTACAGTACTACCACCCAACAATTTTGAACACAGCACAACACAACACAACACAACACAACACAACAAGCATGTTGAGAGTCGTGTGTGCTTTCACTCAGATACCAGAAATTCAATCATCTTATTTTTCTAATAGCTTTCACAAGCTACCAGCACATGAGAAATTCCTGCATATAGTTTCTGACCCCACCTCATTACTCATACCAATTCTCCCACACCTGTGCAGACACAAAAGAGTTTTCATCTTCAGTTTAAAATTCATCCCCTAAATAAAATGTAACACAAATCCTTGCTCCCATGAATATTTGTTTAGAAATAATTTAAGAAATGATGGTCCAACATGCAGTTTGAGACCATCAATTTGAATGCTTTCATATTTGCAAGTGTGATATGATAAAGAATGAATGAACATTTTCAGGGAGAGCACAGCAATTTTGTAAATGAAGCAAAATGTCAACCATGATTCATACACTTTTTCATTCACAAAATTCCAGGACTTCTCCACGACATTTCTAAGACATTTAGACTTTTTTCTAGGACACATGAGCCAAATGTTTGTACTTAAAATGTAGTGAAACCATATGTCTGTTCAACCTGTAACCTATAAAAAAACAATTTCCTACATGCTTGAGCAAACTTAATACAGAATGCTGAAAATGATGTCTACTACAGCTAATAAGAAACTTAAAATCACAGATAAGTACTGAAATATCAAAACTGCCATTGAAAATGTAACCTGGTTTAATTCCTACAAAATGTTTATAAACATAAATTATGCTATACTGATTTTGAGAAAAAAATTATTTTTCTACTTTGGCTTTAGTTCAATTATTGAAGCAAATTATAGAATAAAAAAACAACATAAAACTCAAAAATATATAAGAATAAAATCTATAGTTAGAACATAATTGTGGCATTACTCTTAAAATGCCTTCATATACCACTCAATCAATATATACAATACTATTTATACTGTATTTAATTATTTTGAAATAATGCTTACATTGGACATTAAGGATAAGGAAAGGTGAAATATTTGAAACTTTTCCAAAGAACAAATAGGGATTATTTCTTAAACAAATACTTATGGGAGCAAGGATTTGCATTACATTTTATTATGGGGAGGAATTTTCAACATAATATTGATGCTCTAGCTAAGTTTTAAATTTGTAGTCACCAGCAAACAAAGTATGCACAAATATTTCCAAAATGAAATGAAAGAGAATAACAGAAAAACATTAAATCCAAGGGTATATGTACAACTGCATTCATCAGTGACCAAGGCAATTTAACTGGACATAATTAGAAAACTAATTATAGAAAATGGAAAGTGATCAGTTAGCTCAGAAAATACTAAGAAACAACTAGATTTAAGTTTCTGATATTAGAAAGCAATCTGATTTTATGGCAAATTTTTACATAAAGCACTGATCAGCGAATTTCAGTAAAGTCAAAATAAGCCAAAGAAATTAAGATATCAGCTACTTATAAAAAAAGCATCAGCTACTTACTTCCACCAGTGGCTAAAAAGTATGTTATGAAAATTAACAAATGGCACACAAAAAGTTTCTCATAGCAGAAGGAAGGTATCAGAGACAAACATATTTTCAAATTGAACAGTTAAAAGAAAAGATATAGAAATAACATAATATAACTCTGTACCTTTTGGCAGAAGAATTTTGCATAACAGAAAAGTTGAAAATAGGTGAAACACATTCTTCATGGCAAAAGCTACATTAAGGAAAAGGAACTTTTCAAATATGTCTCCCAGAAGCACAGATAGCAACTTTTTTTTCCCCTTATGACCCTAGGAGAAAGTTGTGCATTATTTAAAGAGGATTTTCTTATTGTAGCAAAAATCTAATTTGCTCTCCATGTTTATTGTTGCAAATGGCATACAGTAAGAAAAAGAAATTTCTCAATAGGGATTTTAGAAGTGGAGGCGCAGCTGCAAATGGAAGTAAACAAACACAACCTAGTGACAAAACTGTGAACTACAAACCTCCTCAAATATAAACCTAAAGTGTTCCATAAGGTAAATGGTATCCAGTGTTAAAAGAATTGTTTAAATTGGACATTTAGAAGAACAGATATTGAGAAACATACATTAAATATCTGTGCCTCCTAGAGGTGAAATTGTGCATTATTTTGGAAAGAAAATATACATGAAGTGTTTGCATAGTTAGTAGTACCTGATTAAAAAAGAACAGCTTTCAATCGGGCTTTTAGTCCTGCAGATATTAATTACTGTAAACGGAAAAGTGACCCTAAACCCTCTAGTGGCACACTTTTGTGTTACGAAAATTTGGAAATTATAAGAGAAACATTTCACACCAAAAATGCTCTCCAACAAAAAAAAAAAAAAAATAAATTTCAGATCGGACTTCTAGAAACAGAGGTATTGACAAAAATAAGATACACAACTATGCTTCCCAGTAGAAAAACTATACACTATTTTAAGCAGGAGGTATACTTAAAAGATTTTCAAATGAAAGCAATATCAGTTCATGAAAGATTTTTTTTCAATCAAGTTTTCAGAAGCTCAGATTTTGTTGCAAATACATCAGAAGCCGAAATAAACACTTATGCTTTTTGGTAGCCAAACCATTCTCTACCAAAAATGAGAAATTATATGCAAAACATTTCCCATCAAGAGTTGTGTCCAACAAAAAGAATTTTTCAAATCGGACATTTAGAAGCGGAGATGTTGGGAAAATCGTGATTTACCTTTATGTCCCTTAGCGGAAAATCTATACATTACTTGAAGAAGAGAGACTAACTAAAATAGTCTTCAATATAAATGGCATTGAAAGTGAAAATAATTTTTTTCAATCGGACATTTAGAAGCAAATATATGAAATAAAATGTATTTTGAATTTGATAAGATCTGCATTTATGCTCCTAGCGGTGAAGTTAAAAAAAAAAAAAACAGAATGCAAGATCATCATTCTCACATTTCAAGCTTCCCAATACAATGTAAAAAGAATTTTACAAATTGACCTAATAGTTGAATTTACAAAAAGAATTTTGCAAATTGACCTAATAGTTGAATTTACAAAAATAATTTTACAAATTGACCTAATAGTTGAATTTGCAAAAATAATTTTACAAATTGACTTAATAGTTAAAGAGATATGGTGTCCCTGGGTGGACAAACTAAGTGATAACATAAGCACAATCTTTTTACGAAAGACATGCTGATAAATAACGCAGCTTCCGTACTGCCAACAGACAAGAAAACCAGCCCCCCCCCCCCCGTGCGTTTTGCAGAGGTGGGGCCTGTTGGTTGGTGGGAGAGAAATTTGTCAGATGTAAGTTATACCAGTATAAAAATCTTCAACTACAAAACATCGCACAGGGACAAAAAGGCAGGAATGGACAAATTTAGGACATTTTCCGGAGGACTTTTCCAGGATTTCCAGGATGCACACAAACTATGGTCAATACTAGTTGAAATGCAACAACAAACCAAAAAATGCACCCCTTTCTCAGTCTTTAGAAATTCTGTGTTAGGAAACAGACAATTTATATGCATTGAGAGAAGCAAACATACACACTATCGGCAACAAGTTGTGAAAAATGGCTTACATACAAATAAATAACTGACTTCACCATAAAATTCATCTTTTCACTGTTGTCCATGCAAAAAAAAAGCTTTTCGTTGTAAGTTCTCCTGGAATCAAATATTCCAACCCTGACTGGAAATTTTCAGTAGTAAGCACCAAAAAAATCTAGTTTTTTTTGCATTTTCCAGAAGTAAAACTACAAAAATCCGTAGTTTTTTTTGTAGTAGTTTTTCAGCAGTAATAAATAAACTGTATTACACACTCTGCAACAAAGAAATTATCAGGGAGGCAAAATGACAGTGTAAATTCATAAAAAAAGTGAATTTTTATTTAAACAATTGGTTCATAAACTGAAAACTTTTTGGGGGAAACACTAAGTGGCACCAACACTTTTTTTCTAATTTTCCTCAAAAATCAATCTGTTTTAAAAGGAACATTACAGTAAACAGAGTAAGTGCCTACACAGATTTGAAGTTGCTCATGGTTGTCTTCAAACCACAAAAATAATTAAAAACAAAAACGAGGAATGTTATTTGTAAAAAAATGGTAGCAGTGCACAAAGGTGATTTCATATTGTTTTGAAAAATTTTCTAGTGAAATGTATCTTTTCTTATTCCTTACTGTACTTTGTACATTAATCAATGGAACAAGCATTTTTCCTTTCTAATAAGAATTTTTTTTAACAGAAAATCATTATTTATCTGGCCCTTGCTAAATATTGCACTATTTCCATGACCACTTACAATTGTTTTTGTGGCAGAATTAAGATCAGCATTATCACTTTAACTTTAATTACTGAAAATGCATGGTTTTCCATTGTTTTTTGCTATATCTAAAAAAAAAAAGAGATCATTTTTTTCTTTCGTTCAAAAAGAAATTCAAGTTCAAAAGTAGAACTCAGTAACTGTACATCATACTTTAGTTCCCTGTAAAGTTGTTTTCTTTCCAGAATGAGCAAGTAGTAGAGTTTTTGAATTTTAATTTCCCTTTAAGCACTTTTAAAGCAAAAATGCTTTCTCTGTCTACTGATGTAGCAAGAAGTGACTAAAGAATGGGGAAATCACACTTTTAAATGAAATTACATGTGGAAAATCAGTACTGCATTATTCACTCTCCCGTGCAACAGTTTTACAAGTCATGGAAATCTGCAGATTCCACCACAGAGAGATTAAGTACTGGTTTTGAAATTCAATTATACTTTAAAAAGTAGGGCTGGAACAAAAATGCTTGTTCTCTACTGATTGGTTTTAAGAAGATACTATGAGAAATACGAAATTTTTTCTAATAAGGGTGGAACAACAACAACAACAAAAAAAACTGACAGAACACCTTTGTTGCTGCTAGAGCAGTCATTTCCAGGCAGTACTTTCTCCGGTTTTTCCAATCACTGGCCACCCTATCTTAATTTTTCAGGCTTTTTCTTAAAATTGTTCATTGTAGGAAAAATTTCCAGTTCTACCCCGGGACTTAACAAAAAAAAATAATAATAATAATTAAGGACTTCCCAAGATCTGAAAAGGAAAATAAAGGACGTTTCTGGGATTTCCATTGCCGTGAAAATTCCATCAAGTGACCAGAGATGCTTAAGACTCTAAAACACATTGAAAAAATATCCAAGAAATGCTACAATACTGAAAATATCCAAAAAACACTCCCCAAAATGTTTAATGAATGTTACGTTACAGCCTTGCTTGGAAACATGAAAATATACTGTACACAAATCAAGAAGGTTATTTCACGGAGATTTTCGATGTTTTCTGTAATCCATCAAAGACCAATGAATTTCATTGTAGTTGGAATATCTGTGGAATTAGATATTCCCTTATACAGTCTCTCAGGCTCTTTGATCATTAAAACTAGTTAATCAACATTGAAAATGGAGAATAATGCTATACTGCTTCAATATACAGTAAGTAATGACTCACATTTAAAAGGAAAAAAGAAATGCTATAAAAAAATAAAGTAATCAGCATAAAAGCGTAAAGACCAAAACCCACATCTTCTGAGGACAGACAGTGTCAATTCAAAAATTCATTGAATTTACCACAACTACATATTTAAACAGGATAAAGAAATCATTTCTTGTGACAGGACCTTATGTTACATTAAAGATGTTGACTTGCTTGGAAAATGCACATAATTACGCATTTCATTACATCACTGGATAATGCCCATGTGTACATTGCATTCACATAAAACATAAAAGAAATGAAGGGAACAGGAGAAACACTTCTTTTTTTAATTACTTACGTGAGTAATGTTCACTCCAGTAAGTTGACTGACAACCTGTGGTACTTTGGCGATAATATCCAGAACTTCCCCAGTAAGTTTGGCAGCTCCAACTTCTCCTTTTCCCGTGGATACCATTGTGATCTTCTTGCACTGGGAAAGTGGTCCAGACACCTCAGCTGCCACCTGCAAATGGAAAACAATTGTCACTGGGATATCACTGCCAGAAATCATTAATAGATATACCTTCACTTCTTTTTATTTTTTCAAAAGGAAGGACTATAACGAAAAACTTAACATTTGAACAACATTTTGCTTATAATGAAATTCACATCTGCTTCTACCCTTGAACACCACAGCACCAATTGCATATCACAGTCAAGGAAAGCATTAATAACAAGATTAATGCATTAGCCAAGGTTGCAGCCAAATTAAAAATAAATATATAAATAAAATAACAAGCCAATTTTTTCATCAGTTAGCCAAGAAAGAGTTTTGATCAAAAGTTTCTTTTTTCCTTACATCAATATGAAAATTATCTGAATATGTCTAACACATTCCTTCACATTTTAGGGAAATTATGACTGCCAGAGAAAAAAACTTCATTGTTATATGAAGTATGCAATACACACTAAAATAGCTGAAGGTAGCTGGGTAAGCACACCGGTTATGTACCGAAAATGAAAGCAAAGCAAAGTAGACTTTTGACTTAGCTTCAGTCTTGATTACTTGTAGACAGACAGAGTGAGACCGGTTACCAGATTTGGATTTTCAAGTGCTTCATTATGGTTGCTGCCAAACGGTAGGAGGGATTTCCAAATGAAGGGGATAAAATAGAGACTATCACTATTGAAGCTTGAAGTGGTAACTATTTCAATGCTCTTACATAAACGTAGAGCATTTTGTTAACAAAGGGAGCAATTTCCTCAGTATTCTTCTAGAGAGACGCTGCTGAAGTATCCAGGAGTGTTGATAATGGCAAGGAAGAATTAGATCTCTCATAGGTAACATTTTTTTTTTTTTTTTTTTTGTGCTCAGCCAGATGTTTAGTAATGCAATGAAATGTGCTGCCAGATGTAAATAAAAGTTGCAATGGAAATTCTGTACACTGCGGGATAATTTAGGTATTAATTTTACCTCTGTCATGAAGGATTAGTTTCATGATGGTAGGATTAGATTTGATGCCACTCAGAAAACCATAGGATTTGAAAATTTGATGAAACTGATAGGTAGACTGGTGAAGAAATAGAATACATCCTCCAAATTATAATTGTCCGTTGACATCTGAATAACAGAGAATAGAGGAATTTTTGATTTCAAACTTTTTTATGAGTTTGTCCACAAAACACTAGGGAATTGGTGGTGAGCAGCAATGGTTTTAATATATTAAAGGGCAAGAGTTACTGAGCTATTGAAGATGATGTCTTTAACTTTGTCATTAATACCACCACCCCTTCCCTCCAGAAGTTGTTAGCAAGGTGGAGACTAATATGCTTCAGTGGTTTGGCCATGTTGAAAGAATGAGTGATGAAATGCTTACTAGGAAACATTTTTTTTTTTTTAGCCCAAGTGGCAGGAAGGAAAGGCAGAGGGAGGCCAAGGAAGTCATGGGAGGATCAGATTCATCTGAGTGTCTGCATGAGAAAAAATTATGAGTATGAAGTATAAAAGGTCTTGTGAATGTTGTGTGTGGATGTCAGTGAAGTCCGAGTTATGTGTCAAGATCGCTTGTAAAATGGAGAAGTTCAATATTGACAACAGTAAGTAAATAATCAGTTAAACATTTATCTGGTAGTTTGCATTTCTTTGATGCTGATACAAATGGTGCTGATTGCTACTATACTAGCACCCTCCATTTTAAAAACTGGCATGTTACCACAACACATTTTAAAGACCATGTGATTAAAACATGTCTGAAATCACATATTTTCAGCATGCCTATGTGACAGTTCAATCACCAACTCTACTGCTAATTAGCAAAAGGATTGCAAACCCACTCAACACTTCACAAACCTGGATCATAGTTTTAATAAGCAGAGCCAAGATTACCTCAGCACTGATTTATAGGATTTGCACACTTTTACAGATAACAAATTCCAGGACTTATCCAAGTGTCTGTAGAAAATATTCCAGGAGCAAAATTTTTTGCTAGAATCATAGTGCTTTATTTTATATTTTGTAAGTTGCGGAATTTGACAACTACCATGAGCAACTCTGAATACTGTAAACAGTTACCCATCTTTAATTCAGAGCCGCTGGTTCCAGGGAAGGGACAGAGCCAATGCCACTGGACAAATACACCACCCATGCTTCATCCAGGACTCGAACAAAGCCCACCTCATATGAATTTGGCCATTGAGGGTGCACTATGCATATATCAATTAAAAACAAAAATATATATATGTTAGTACAGATGGGATATTCTGATTCATTGAAACCTTAAGATGCTTCCTGGCATTTCTGCAACAAACAAAATGAAATACATACATGATACTGATAATTTTCTTCCATGTAACACAATATTCTTTTACAGTGCCTAAATATTAGAGCATAGGCACTGAGCTAAAGTAAAAGGCCCCAAAGCCTTCATACAGCATGAATCATGTAAACCTCAGTATTGACACTTTGCATCATCGTGCTTTCCAGGATTTAGTTTTTTTATCCACTTTGATACAAATCTCAAAGGCAGGATATTACATCCACCGTAATTCAAGAAACTTTAATGAAGAAGCAGAAAAGCTTGAATGCCAGTCTTTGGGAACCAGGAACAAAAAGATACAAAAACCCTTCTGTTTTCACTTGCATAAAAATATTCAGAATTTTTGATTTACGACATACGACATGATTTCCTTAGATGACAAGTGGAAGTGCGTGAAATATTTACATTCCTGTTTGCCTACTTAGTGCCATAATAACATTTAAATGCATGTTTTCCTAACATGTACTTGGCCTTTTTACCTGGATCTATAGTTTCTTTCTGACAATTTCCTCCTGCCAGACTTGCACCTTTTACAGCAATACAAGCTTTTGGGGCCATACAATGAGGTATTATCTGCCAAGTCTTCTGACCAAACTAGTTCAGCATTAAAAGGATTACAATAATTCCAGGAATAATTAAAAATTGCATTTTCCATGTTAGGGCCCTGGAAAATAAAAATTTAATTCCAAGAGTTTTCTAGGAAAACCTCTGAGGTATACAAAACCTGGATGACTTACTACTGAGCTGTGGTGGCACACACCACACACCCACACACATGTAGACTGAGTTGATGTTTTGAAAAACACTAAAGAACATGCCACTTGTCAGTGAAAAGGGGCAACAGTAGCATTTTCCACTCATCATCATCATCATCATTGTCAACCATTATCAATCCACTGCTGGACGAAGGTCTCCCCAAGTTTCCTCCACAACGGTCTGTCTTGTGCCAGTCTCCTCCATGTCACCCCTGCATACTTTCGAATTTCATCCACCCATCTCCCATGTGGTCTTCTTCTGGGTCTTTTCCTGTCCCTTGGAATCCAATCTAAAATTTCGGCTGTCCATCGATGATCTGTCCTTCTGGCAGTATGTCCAGCCTATTGCCATTTCAGGGATTTAACTCTGATCATGATGTCTTCCACTCTTGTCATTTTTCGGATCTACAAGTTCCTCTTCTTATCTCTCCTGGTTACACCAAGTATGCACCTCTCCGTGCTTCTTTGAGTTGTCTGCAGCCTTTGTATGTCTCTTTTAGTTAAGGTCCACGTCTCTGCACCATACGTAAGCACTGGAAGGATGCATTGATCAAACACTTTTCTTTTAAGACATAATGGCATATTGCTCTTGAAAATTATGCTGTTTCTTCCAAATGCTCTCCAGGCAAGTTTTGTTCGCCG
This sequence comes from Macrothele yani, assembly GCA_039090855.1. NCBI lineage: Eukaryota > Metazoa > Arthropoda > Arachnida > Araneae > Macrothelidae > Macrothele > Macrothele yani. The sequence goes on from CM077029.1 coordinate 63,642,184, forward strand.
ATTAATTTCTTCATCAATGTGACCCTCACTTGATATCTGCTGTCCAAGATAAACGTACGTGTCTGTTATCTCCAGCTTTTCTCCATCAATCGATAAATCTTCATTTCTTGCAAAAGCATTGAACATCACTTTTGTCTTCTGAAAGTTCATTTTTAATCCCACTTCTTTACTCTTGTCAGCAAGTTCCTGGATCATACTCTGCAGCTCTGATGGGGTAGTTGCAAAAATGACTACGTCATCAGCAAAATGAAGGTGGGTTAGATAATCTCCATTAATCTTTATCCCCCTGCTTTCCCAGCTCAGCGACTGAAAGACACCCTCCAATGTGGCATTAAAGAGCTTCGGAGATATGGTGTAACCCTGTCTCACTCCCTTTCCAATTTTTATGTGTGTTGTATTTTCAAACAGTCGAGTCTTTGAACTTGCATTTTTATAGGTTATTAATAATATTAATGTATGCATCTTCAATACCGCAGGATTTCAGACTCATTGTAACTGCTGATGGTTTCACCGAATCAAAGACCTTATCATAATCGATAAAAGCCATGCACAATGGAAGTTCATATTCCCTCACTCTTTCAATTAGTTCTCTCAGTACGTGGATATGATCTATTGTGCTGTAGCCACTCCTGAATCCAGCTTGTTCTCTCGGTTGAGCCATGTCCAGTGTTACCTTCAAGTGGTGTGAAAGAACTTTAGTGAAGATTTTATAAACTACTGATAGGAGGCTGATAGGTCTGTAGTTTCCGAGATCCTCAATGTCACCTTTCTTATGTAGCAGGATCATTGTAGCGGTGTTCCAATCCTCAAGAATCTTTCCTTCATTAAGGCATCGAGTGAAAATTTGGGCGAGTACTATTTCGATTTCTCCACTTGCTTCTTGTATGATGTCTACAGTAATTCCATCTTCTCCTGGAGCTTTTCCCCACTTCATGTTCTTGATTGCATGTGCAACTTCTGCTGGAAGGACTGGGGGAACTCTGGTACTGGTATCTTTCATGATGTCTGGAGTGCATGTATCATCCCTTTCGTATAATTTAGAGTAGAAATCTTTCACTCTTGTCAAAATTTCGCCTCTATTTCTTGTTACAGAACCATCTTCTTTTCTCAGTGCCATAATCTGTTTTCTTCCCTTACTGAGATGTCCCTTTGCTATCTTTAGGCTTTGGTTGTTTTCAATTGCTTTCCTCACTAGTTCACAGTTGAATTTTCTTACGTCTTCAGTGATACTTTTTCTTACTGTCTTGCATAGCTCTATATATTCCACTTTGGAAGTCACATCTTCTTTAGTTGTCCTCATCTCTCTTCTTTTTTGCATCAACATTTTCGTTTTTCCTGATAATTTGTTTACATGCAAATTGTTCTTAGACCCAGCTAATTTTGTTGCTGTTTCCATAAGAGCTTTGGTTACTTTTCTGTTAACTTCAGAGATGTCCACTTCTTCCGATGTTAGGCCTTCTAAAGCAGAGAACCTGTTCTTCAGTTCCAACTTGAAGGTATTATGGTGTTTTTCAAGGTTGGTTATGTCAATAGATTTTGTTTGTCTTATGAGCTTGCCACGTTCAAGTTTAGTGTTGAGGTGCATCTTACATCTCACCAATCTATGGTCACTACCTGTGTTGAACTTGTTTAGCACACTGCAGTCTTCTATGATTAATTTTTTGTTACACATAATAAAATCAATTTCACTTGTCGTCCCATTTGGATGTCTCCATGTCCATTTCCTGTGTGGCTTTTTCTTGAAGAAGGAGTTCAAGATGAAAAACCCTTCTGCCTCTGCAAACTCAACGAGAGTATTTCCACGCTGGTTTCTGTTGCCGTGACCGAATTTACCTACTGAAGTTTCATTCTGTTGCCGTTGCCCTATTTTTGCATTGAAATCTCCCATAATTATTTTCAAGAGGTGCTTACCTTTATTATTTAGATAACAAATTTCCTCATAAAATTCTTCAATTTCTTCTTCAGGATGACTTGTGGTGGGTGCATAAGTTTGAATAATCTGAGCCTGGTATCTTTTCGAGAGTTGGATAACAAGTCGTGCAGCTCTGTCAGAGGAACTTTCAACTTCTACAACTTTATCCTTCAGTTTCTTGTTTATTATAAATCCAACACCACTAGTTCTGCCAGTATCTGTCCCACGATAGTAGAAGAGATGTCCACTTTTCAGTTCGATGAGATCTTCTCCTTTTCTCCTTACCTCACTTAGCCCCACAATGTCCCACTTGATCCTTTGTAGTTCCTCTTCCAATTCAAGAAGCCTTGAATCAGAAGATAGGGAGCGTCCATTATACGTAGCCAACTCATACACCTATATTATTCAATATAACAAAGGATACATACACACACACATCAAATCCTTCCAAACTTTGCTTTCATTCTCTTTGAAGCTTTCCATTTATTTCACCCCACTCCCTACATTAAAAGTCATGGTACTAGTTAATATTTGGTCAATTTCAAATTCATTTTACTGCTATCTACATTCTTTCTATTCATACACCTTTCCGTGTTGTACTTTCCCCACAGACCTGATTGTTTTAGAAAATCATCTCACAAAACATTACCGTAACAGTTCATCTCATTGCAAGTGTACTTGATATTAATATACAATCAAATAGATTTGTGTTACATACGAATTGGCGTGTGATGATTTGTTATGATGAAATACACATAATAAAAGCTTTCTGGCATACAATGAGATCAGTGAAATAGATAAGTGCAATTTCTACTTTTTCTGAAGCAAACTCACTATGAACTTGTAATACAGAAGGAACAATTACTGAAGTTATTCTAGCAGCGGAATTCAATGCTAGAGATAGGAGTTCAGAATGAGATATCTGACAATGTTCTGGGTATATATATATATATAAAAAAAAGTTTTTTTCTTATTTCTTTATTCTTGCCTGTAATGAAAAGAACAAAAGCTTAAAAAGCTTCCTGGAGAACATCAGCATTACTCTAAATTGCTCAGTGAGCAACTGAATCAGCTAAATGGTCCAGAGTGAATGATAATAGTGAAAGATTAACTGAAGTTTGCGTTACAAATGGGTTACGTGCATCTAATACATTTTTCAACCATAAGTATATCCATACACATGTGTGAAATAATTGCACTCAGGGGTAGAAAAGTGTAATAGCTTTTTATTGTTTATGATCAGCACCTGAAACATTTAGTTGCTGACACTTGTGTAAGGAGAGGTGCAGATGTTGTGCATGATTATTACTTGTTGATGTGATGAGTGTTGCAAAAAAGAAAAAGGAAAGCAAGATGCCTGTGATTAAAAGAATAAAGGTTGAAAGGCTTTCTGAATAATGTCAATATTACTCTTAATGGCTTAGTGAGCAACTGAATAAGTTGAAAGCATGTGACAGGGATGTGGAAAAGAAGTCTGCATGTGTTATGAACTATGTGGGTTGCCACTGTCACTGAAGAGGTTTGTGAAGTTGCAATGGTGGGTGGCATTAAAGGTGATGCTTGGTGCAACACTGAGATTAAACAAGCTGTAAAGAGAAACAATTTATACTCAGTTTGAAATTCATACAAAAGTTGTACATCCGGGACAGCATATTCTGCAGCTCACTTTTGTTCTCTGCTAACAGGACTGTGCCATCAGCATAGAGCAACCTACACACATGGACATTACCAAGACATAAACCAGTATTGTGCATGTGTGATGCCAAAATGGACAATAATGGTTTATGTCTTGGTAATGCCCATGTGTGTAGATTGCTATATGCTGATGACAGTCCTGTTGGCAGAGCTCAAAAGTGAGTTGCAGAGTATGCTGGCCAGGATGTACGACATTTGTATGAATTTCAAACTGAGTATAAATAAGGGAAAAACCAAAGTTATGGTTTTTGAGTGAGAAATTGTTAATACTGCATGCAGGATAAGTCTAGATGGCACTATTATTGATCACGTAAACGAATTTGTATATTTGGGAAGCATGTTTGACAGAGAGAACACATTAGATGGTGAAATCAGTAGGTGAGAGAACTCTTTGTCAAAGTCATCGCTGCTTTAGGAGGATTTCACAGGAATGATGGGTTCTCAAGAAAGTTCGGAATGGCTGTATACAAAAGTGTAATTGTTCCTACTCTGATGTATGGCAGTGAAACCTGTGTTCTGCAGAAAAGACATAGGAGTCGTTTGTGTGCTGGGGAGACGTGCTACTTACAGAGGAGGGGTGTGGGTGTGGTAAGACATGCTCCAAGTGAGGAATGAAGATGTGTTGCAGGTGTGTAATGTGAAGCAAAATGTTGTTAGTAAGGTGGAGACTAATATCCTTAGATGGTTTGGCCATGTTGAAAGAATGAGTGATGAGATGCTTACTAAGATAATTTATTCAACCCAAGTGGCAGGAAAGAAAGGTAGAGGAAGACCAAGGAAATCATGGGAGGAGCAGATTCAGGAATGTCTGAATGAGAAAAAGATAATGCATATGAAGTATAAAAGGTCTTGCGTGTGGCATGTGATGAATGTTAATGAAGCTCAAGCTGTGTGCTGTGATCGCTGTAAATGGAGAAATCTGATACAGCAACAGCAAGTTCTTTCTGTGAGGAGCAAACCTCTGAATATCAGAGAACAGCTTAGTGATATGTGCATATGTATGTGTGTAAAGAGAAAGGAGGTATATCTGGGGACATTGCCAGGTAGAGTTACTGAGGCAGAATATTGCTATAAAGCATGTGAAGCAAAGTTGGTTCATTAGAGTAAAGTTGAATGTAGGAAAAATAAAGTGGAAAGGCATGAATCTGCTATTTTGGAAAGATATGAAATCTTTTTGAAAGCATACAAGACACCAAAAGAACAGAGAAATAACATTTAAAGTGTGAAGAGCAGAATATGAGGAGTGATGAGGGAGCTTAATAAGTTAAGCAAAAGATGGGGTGAATAATACATACACACATATCACTAAGCTGTTCTCAGAGATTCAGAGGTTAGCTCCAAAAACAAATACAAACTACCAGATAATTTTTACTTACTGTTGCCGTATCAAATTCCTCCATTTACAGCGATCTTGACATACAACTCTAGCTTTACTGACATCTATTACACGCCGTACAAAAGATCTTCTATACTTCATACTCATAATCTTTTTTTCATGCAGACACTCCTGAATCTGATCCTCCCATGACTTCCTTTGCCTTCCTCTGCCTTTCCTTCCTGCGACTAGGGCTAAAACGATTTTCTTAGTAAGTATTAGGTGTGCAACTTAATTCTCGGCCCCTAACCGCAAGCGATCATAGAACGTCGGCAAATGCAAAAGTAGCTGTGTGCGATAATGGCTGATTGCAGTGCCATCCAACAGCTTTCCAGGCAACCATAACCGCTCACAGCTGCAGTGACAGTTGGGACGAAAGTTCACAGTGAAAGCAATGTCATTCGAGAAGCAATATTTGAGGCACTGCCTCCTGTTCGCGTTTCAGCTGAAAAGAAGTGCTGCGGAAGCCCAGCAAATGATCTGTGCTACTTTGGGTGAGGCTGCTGTGTCCTACAGTAAGTGTTAGAAGTGTTTCCATCGGTTTAAGCAGGGAAATTTCAATCTCTGTGATGCAGAACGTCCGGAACAGCCACAGAAAGTTGACGATGTGGAACTGGAATAACTGTTGGACGTGGATCCCTGTCGCATACAGTCAGAGCTCATCCAGGAACTCAGCGTAACACAGCAAGCCGTTGCAAAGCGCCTGCACAAGCTTGGACGGATTCACTAGGAGAGCCGTTGGGTGTCCCACCAAATCACAGCTGCAAACAAATCTAGGTGCTACAATGTTGCTGTGTCCTTGCTCTCCAGATTCAAGAAGAAGGATTTTCTCCACAAGATTTTGACCTGTGATGAGAAGTGGATCCTCTATGATAATCAGCGCGGTGTCGTACACTATGAGTTGCTCAAACTTGGTGAAATGGTCAATGCTGAGCGTTATTGTGAGCAACTCATTCGTGTGACTGACGCAGTGGAGGCGAAAAGGCCATACACTGGCAAGAGCAGAAGGTCAGTCCTGTTGCTTCAGGATAACATGCGTACTCACACCGCGAAAACGACTTTAAACACGATCACCAACCTAGGATGGGAGATTTTGTCCCACCTGGCGTATTCTCCAGACTTCGCCCCATCAAATTATCACCTATTTCGCTCCCTGCAACATCATTTGAGTGATATGCACTTCACTTCTGTTGAGGAGGTCCACACAAGTATTGATGATTTTATCAACTCGAAACAGCCCTCTTTTTTCCGCAGTGGCATTCGGCAACTCCCTGACCGATGGCTCAAATGTATCCAATACGACGGGGATTATTTCCCTGATTAGGTACGTATTCGATTTGCTGTAATTTGCTGTCAATGTGTCAAGCCTGTGGCCGAGAATTAGGTTGCACACCTAATATCTCATCACTCATTCTTTCAACATGGCCAAACCACTGAAGCATATTAGTCTCCACCTTGCTAACAACATTTTGCTTCACATTACACAACTGCAACACATCTTCATTCCTCACACAATCAGAATGTGTCTTGCCACCCCACTCCCCATAAGTAACGCATTTCTCCAGCACACAAACAACTCCTATGTTTCTTCTGTAGTACCCAGGTTGCACTGCCATACATCAGAGTAGGAACAATTACACTTTTATACACAGCCATGTGGGACTCTCTTGAGAACTCATCATTCCTGTCAAAATCTCCCAGAGCAGCCATGACTTTAAAAAAAAAATCACACGCCTACTAATGTCACCATCCAACTTGTTCTCTCTGTCAAACATGCTTCCAAACCATAACTTTGGTTTTTCCCTTACTTATACTCAGTTTGAATTTCATGCAAACATCATATATCTGGGACAATACACTCTGCAACTCACTTTTGCTCTCTGCCAACAGGACAGTGTCATCAGCATACAGCAATCTGCACACACGGATATCACCAAGACATGAACCAGTATTATCTATTTTGGCATCATGCATGCATGCATCCATAAATATATTAAGCAGCCATGGTGACATTACACAACCTTGAATGACTTCTGCACCAATAGAAAACCATTCTGATAAAACACCATTCACTTGTACAGAAGCTCTACTGCCAGCATACATTGCTTTTACACTATTAGGTAGATTCCCAGTAACACCATATTCATTTAATACCTTCCACAAAAGTGTCCTATTTACTCTGTCATAAGCTTTCTCTAAATCTATGAAGGCAGCAAAAACATTCTTACCAACAGCCAGAAACTTTTCAATCATTATGTGTAATGCAAAAATTTGGTTAGTGCAGCCTTTATCAGGCATAAAACCACTCTGAACATCCCACACTTTCTCTGACGTAAGACTCCGTACTTTTTCAAAAACGACCTTACCCAACACTTTCTCTGGCACACTTAGTAGGCTAATACCACGATAGTTCTTGCAGTCAGTCTGATCACCTTACATCAGGGATCTCAAGAGACTCAAGTGAAGAGGTTTGTAAAACTATAACATCTTTTCAAGATGTTGTTGACTGAGAAGAAAATGGCCTAACAGATGAGATGTTACAATATGGCAGAGACTCTGTCAATGATGGTAACCCAAAATTTGCCAGTTATGGTGGAAGTTAGGAATGGTCCCTCAGGATTTGGAGAGATGCTACCATTGTTTCTTTGTATGAGGGAAATGGTTATCAAACTGAATACAAGAACTATCATAGTATTAGCCTGCTGAGTTGGCTTTGGAAAGTGTAGAATATACAGAGTGGCATCTGTCTGTTGGTACAAAAGTTTTTGCTGCATTTACAAATTTGCAGAAGGCTTATAACAGAGCAAAGTGCTTCTATGGAAGGTCTTGAATAATCATGGGATAATTGGGAATCTACCTGCATGCAGGAGAGCTATGTACGCCAGCAACAGGGCATGAGAAAATGGTGTTATACTGATTGACTTTGTTTATATTTAAGTTAAAGCCAGACAAGATATTGCAATGTAACCATGACTGTTCAATACATTTATGGATGCACACACGTGTAATGCTAATATATATATTTTTAATTTTGTTTGAAGTTCTAATGACTACTGTGAGCAACTCGATAGGCTATAGCAGTTGCCCATCCCTAATTTAGGGTAACTGGCTCCATGAAAGGGAGAGAGCTAGTTCCATAAGACAAAAACTACAACTATGTCTCACTGGGATTCAAAGACAAACTAATCTTGGACGAATGGTCAGAAGCCCGTGGTTAGACTACTCAGCCACTGGGGGTGGTGATGCTAAAACAGGCAGCACTGGTTTGTCTTGGAAATTCCCATGTGTGGAAGCTGCTGTATGCTGATGAGATAGTTCTGTTGGCAAAAAGAAAAAGATTTACAGAGCACATTGTTCAGGATGACTGAGTACAAAAAAACTTAAAGAGCCAAATACGGGGTCTTACATCAGATTAAGTGTGGGATGTTCAGAGTGGTTTTATGCCTGGTAAAGGCTGCAATAACCAAATTTTGGCATTACGCGTGATGATTAAAAAGTATTTGGCTGTTGGTAAGAAAGTTTTTGCTGCCTTCATAGGTTTAGAGAAAGCTTCATCATCATCATCATCAATCCGCTGCTTGATGAAGGTCTCCCCAAATTTCTTCCACAATTGTCTGTCTTGGGCCTGTCTCCTCCACGTAACTCCAGCATACTTTCGAATTTTATCCATCCATCTCCCATGGGGTCTTCTTTTGGGTCTTTTCCTGTCCCTCGGAATCCAGTCTAAAATTTCGGTTGTCCATCGGTGGTCCGTTCTTCTGGCAACATGTCCAGCCCATTGCCATTTCAGTGATTTTACTCTGGTCATGATGTCGTCCACTCCTGTAATTTTCCTTATCCACAAGTTCCTCTTCTTATCTTTCCTGGTTACACCAAGTATGCATCTCTCCATGCTTCTTTGAGTTGTCTGCAGTCTTTGTATGTCTTTTTTAGTTAAGGTCCATGTCTCGGCTCCATACGTAAGCACTGCCAGGATGCATTGATTAAAAACTTTTCTCTTGAGACAAACTGGCATACAGCTCTTAAAAATTGTACTGTTTCTTCCAAAAGCTTTCCACCCAAGTTTTATACGCCGATTAATTTCTTCATCAATGTGATCCTCACTCAATAACTACTGCCCAAGATAAATGTAGGAATCGGTTGTCTCAAGCTTTTCTCCAATCGATAAATCTTTGTTTCTTGTAAAAGCATTGTACACCCCTTTTGCCTTCTGAAAGTTCATTTTTAATCCCACTTCTTTACTCTTGTCAGCAAGTTCTTGGATCATACTCTGCAGCTCTGAAGGGGTAATTGCAAAGATTACTACATCATCAGCAAAACGAAGGTGAGTTAAGTAATCTCCATTCATCTTTATCCCTCTGTTTTCCCAGTTCAATGATTGAAAGACATTTTGCAATGGAGCGTTAAAGAGCTTGGGAGATATGGTGTCACCTTGTCTCACTCCCTTTCCAATTCTTATTTGTGCTGTATTCTCAAATATCCGAACCTTTGCACTTGCATTTTCATAGACGTTATTAATAATGCTAATGTAAGCATCTTCAATACTACAGGATTTCAAAGCCATTGTTACTGCTGATGGTTTCACGGAATCGAAGGCCTTTTCATAGTCAATAAAAGCCATGCATAATGGGAGTTCATATTCTCTTGTTCTTTCAATTAGTTCTCTCAGTAGATGGATATGATGTATAGTGCTGAAGCCACTCCTGAATTCAGCTTGTTCTCTTGGTTGAGCCATGTCTAGTGTTACCTTCAAGCGATGTGAAAGAACCTTAGTGAAGATTTTATAAACCACTGAAAGGAGGCTGATGGGCCTGCAGTTCCTGAGATTCTCAATGTCACCTTTTTTATGCATCAAGATCATTGTAGCATTGTTCCAATCCTCAGGAATATTCCCTTCATTAAGACATCTGGTGAAAACTTGGGCGAGTGTAGTTTCAATTTCTCCACTTGCTTCTTGTACAGTGTCCACAGTAATTCCATCTTCTCCTGGAGCTCTTCCCCATTTCATGTTCTTAATTGCATATGTAACTTCTGCAGGGAGGATTGGGGGGACTTTGGCACTGGTACCTGTCATAATGTCTGGAATAGATGTATCACCCCTTTCATATAGTTTTGAAAAGAAATCTTTCACCCTTGTCAAAATTTCGCTTCTATTTCTTGTTACAGTACCATTTTCTTTTCTCAGAGCCATAATCTGTTTTCTTCCCTTACTGATATATCCATTTGCTCTCTTTAGGCTCTGGTTGTTTTCAATTGCTTTCCTCACTAGTTCACAATTGAATTTCCTTAAGTCTTTAGTGATACCTTTTTGCACTGTCTTGCATAGCTCTATATATTCCACGTTGGAAGTTACGTCTTTATTTGTCCTCATATCCCTTCTCTTTTGCATCAACATTTTTGTTTTTCCTGAAATTTTCTTCATATGTAACTTGTTCTTAGTACCACCTATTTTTGTTGCTGTTTCCATAAGAGCCTTGGTGAGTTCGGCTCTCTGTTAACTTCAGAAATATCCACTTCTTCCGATGTTAGGTATTCTAAAGCACAGAATCTGTTCCTCAGTTCCATCTTGAAGGTATTATGGTGTTTTTTACGGTTGGTTATGTCAATACATTTTGTTTGTTTAATGAGCTTGCCACGTTTGAGTTTGGTGTTGAGGTGCATCTTACATCTCACCAACCTATGGTCACTGGTGTTGAGGTGCATCTTACATCTCACCAACCTATGGTCACTACCTGTGTTAAACTTGTTTGGCACACTGCAGTCTTGGATGACAATTTTTTTGTTACACATAATAAAATCAATTTCACTTGTCGTCCCATTCGGATGTCTCCATGTCCATTTCCTGTGTGGCTTTTTCTTGAAAAAGGAGTTAGTTCATAATGAAAAACCCTTCTGCCTCTGCAAATTCTACGAGAGTATTTCCATGTTGATTTCTGTTCCCGTAACCAAATTTACCAACCGAAGTTTCATTCTGTTGCTGTTGCCCTACTTTTGCATTGAAATCACCCATAATGATCTTCAAGTGCTGCGTTTGCCTTTGTTATTTAGATTCCAAATTTCCTCGTAAAATTCTTCAATTTCTTCTTCAGGGTGACTCATGGTGGGTGCATAAGCTTGAATAATCTGGGCCTGGTATCTTCTCGAGAGTTGAATAACGAGTCGTGCAGCTCTGTCAGAGGAACTTTCAACTTCTACAACTTTATCCTTCAGTTTCTTGTTTATTATAAATCCAACACCACTAGTTCTGCCAGTATCTTTCCCACGATAGTCGAAGAGATGTCCACTTTTAAGTTCAATTAGATCTTCTCCTTTTCTCCTTACCTCACTTAGCCCGACGATGTCCCACTTGATCCTTTGCAGTTACTCTTCCAATTCAAGAAGCCTTGAATCAGGTAGGGAAGGTCCGTTGTAACTAGCCAAGGTCAGCATCAAATGGCAGCCTAGTCCGATCGTCCGGTGATTCTTAGCACCCTCTGCCTTCATGTCGCACTGGCCGCTGAATTGGCCAGGTACATTCCAGCTACTGGAGACTGAGGGCCAAGATTTAAGTTGTGGAGTCATTTTAGAGGGGTTTGGCCAAAACTCACCACGCTGGCCAAGCGGGTTGGTGAGTGTGGGATAGCATTTTATGACCGAGTAAATAGGACACTTTTGTGGAAGGTATTGAATGAATATGGTATTACTGGGAATCTACTTAATAGTGTGAAAGCCATGTATGCTGGTAGTAGAGCTTTTGTACAGGTGAATGGTGTTTCATCAAAATGGTTTTCTATTGGTACAGGAGTTAGACAAGGTTGTGTAATGTCACCAGGGCTGTTTATTATACTTATGGATGCGTGCATGCGTGATGCCAAAATAGATAATACTGGTTTATGTCTTGGTGATATCCGTGTGTGCAGATTGCTGTATGCTGATGACACTGTCCTGTTGGCAGAGAGCAAAAGTGAGTAGCAGTGTATGTTGTTCTGGATGTATGAAGTTTGCAAGAAATTCAAACTGAGTATAAATAAGGAAAAAACCAAAGTTATGGTCTTTGAGAGAAGAACTGGTAGTACTGAATGTAATGTAAGTATAAATGGCACAGTGATTGACCAGGTGAGTGAGTTTGTGTATTTAGGAAGCATGTTTGACAGAGAGAAGAAATTGCATGGTGAAATTAGTAGGTGAGTGAATTCTTCATTGAAAGTCATGGCTGCTCTGGGAGGTTTTCACAGGAATGATGATGGGCTCTCAAGAGAGTCCCGCATGGCTGTGTATGTAAGTGTAATTGTTCCTACTCTAATGCATGGTAGTGAAACCTGATTACTACAGAAGAAGCATAGAAATCGTTTGTGTGCTGGAGAAATGCATTACTTATGGGGGTGGGGTGAGGGGTGGCAAGACACAGTCTGATTGTGTAAGAAATGAAGATGTGTTGCTGTTGTGTGATGTGAAGAAAAATGTTGTTAGCAAGGTGGAGACTAATATGCTTCGGTGGCTTGGCCATGTTGAAAGAATGAGTGATGAGATGCTTACTAAGAAAATCTTTTTAGCCCAAGTGGCAGGAAGGAAAGGCAGAGGAAGGCCAAAGAAGACAAGGGTTGATTAGATTCAAGAGTGTCTGCATGAGAAAAAAATTATGAGTATGAAGAATAAAAGTTCTTGGGTATGGCGTGTAATGGATATCAGTGAAGTCCGAGTTGTATGTCAAGATTCCTGTAAATGGAGAAGTTTGATATGACAACAGTAAGTAAAAATAAAAAATATCTGGTAGTTTGTAATTCTTTTTGGAGCTAAGCTCTGAATCTCAGACAACAGCTTAGTGATATGTATGTATGTATGTATGTATGTATGTATGTATGTATGTATGTATGTATGTATGTATGTATGTATGTATGTATGTACTTATGGAATACTTATCATTAATGACTGTGTTTCTCTTTCAGCTGTGAAGAAAAATTTTGATGGAGAAAATGGCAATTGTGAAGTGCCCTTCTGTTAAAGGATAGAGCCCAAAGGAAGTCCATGAGGATACAATGGTAGCAATCCCTGATAACTGTCCATCCTACAGCATGGACAAGAACTGGATGGCTGCATTTAAAATGGGTATGGGATCTGTCCACACAAGATTCACCCAGTAGTGAAAAACCAGTGCCACAGTGAACTTGAGAAAACACTAATACTGCACACAACTTGATAATGAAAAATTGGCATATTGGCATCCATATTATCACTGAAGCTCTGAACTTTCCCTACAAAAGTGTACATAACATTTTTCATGATAAGCTGCACATGAGAAAGCTGTCTGCCAAAATGGGTACCAAAATGTTTGACACCACAAAAGATACAAGAGATGGTACATTCAGCAAAAAATGTTCTTGACCATTTTGCATAGGATTCTTCCAATTCTGTGAGCCAATTTGTGACTATGGATGAAACCTGGATTTACCACTGAGATCCAGACCCCAAACAGCAATCCACAGAGTGCAGTCATTCTGGAATCTCCCTGCAACAAAAATGTTTATCTGCTAGCAAGGTGTTGGCAGCAGTTTTTTGGGGGAAAATTAAGGTGTAATCCTCATTGATTACATGGAATCCACGAAACACAGCAACCATTATTGTGACCTACTACACCATCTGCACCACAAACTTAAAAAGTAATGCCAAGGAAAACTCCCCGAGTCATCTACAGGACAAAAGGCCCACAAAACAATGGATCTTCTTTTTTTTTTTTTTTTTTTTTTTTTTGATTGAAGGTTTAACGACTACCGTGAGCAACTCAATGGGCTATAAAGCAGTCGCCCGTCCCTAATTTAGGGTCACTGGTTCCAGGGAAGGGAGCGAGCCAGTGCCGTAAGACAAACACAACATCCATGCCTGACCGGGATTCGAACCCGGACCCCTTACGGACGAATGATCAGAGGCCAGCGCCTTAGACCACTGCGCCACCGGGGCGGCTATGGATCTTCTTCAAGATGTGCACTTCAAATTGCTGCCTCACGCACCCTATTACCGAGATTCAGCCCCCTCTGATTATTATCTGTTCCCACAAATGGAAAAATATTTGAAGGGATGTCATTTTGAGACAGATGAGGATGTTAAGTGTGCTATGAATGCATGGTTTGCAGACCAAGTCAGAGTTTTATCATAAGGGTTTGAACAGCAGGAGGACAATTAAAGGAGATTATGTTGCATAAAAAATATAGTGCCTTTTTCATGCAGTACTAGTCTTTCCATATTAGGCTACAAACATAATAATATCACCTCGTATAAGTGTTTTCCAGACATGTCACATACCTGTGGCAGAGTTTCTAAAAACATATCAACCATGGCAGCATCCTTGTATTCTCTAAAGGCATCAGCCTTCTTGGCCATCTGCTCGGCTTCTGCTTTAGCTTTGGCTTCAACAGCAAATGCTTCAGCTTCTCCTTTAAGCTGCAAAATGCACACAAAAAATCTATGAAAACAAAATACTAAAATACTGAAAACTCAAAAATATGTTTCATAGTATAGCTGACAACATGATGAAAAATACCTTTAATGTAGATAAGTAACACACACTAGATTCTATGACAACATAATAAAAAACTGCAATTTCCTAAAAAGAAATTACAATGCAATCAAATGCATAAAAAATAACAGAACAAAAAGGCAAATAGGTTTAACAGTCAAAAGATATGTGAAACAATATAAACCACATTTGGCCAACTTCTATGTCCTAGAAGGCCAAGATTGATATTTTGAGGTACTAAGAGCAGAAACCAAATTTACAGCTACCAATTCTAGGGGGTCTCTCTCTCTCTCTCTCTCTCTCTCTCTCTCTCTCTCACACACACACACACACACACACACACACACACACACACACACACACACACACACACACACACACACACACTTATTATTATTAAGTACATACGTGCATATAACAAAACATAAGCACTAAGTGCTCATTAATATTTATTATTGTCTTTCGTTTCTTTCCAAAGGGGAACTGAAGTGTTTATATTTCAGACTGATCTTCAACTTTACCGCTATTGTTTATTTAACTTCCCTTTTTGGAGATACCTTATAGGCAGCCAAATATACAAACATAATGAGCTGCATATGGCACAAGAACCACCAACAGGCTATCACTATATAAACCACAAAATTCACCATCAGGAAAAATAAAAGTATAATACTGAACATAAAAACAATAAGCCCTACTATAATGCACGAGTGTTATCTCTCTATTCTAAAAAAAGTAACTGCTGCCGCTGCTGCTATTTTAGAAATTTTGCGACACTCTTGCTTTCCTAGCTCGCAGCGCAAAACGTATTGAACACAAAAATATGAAATTTACATCACTTGTAGAGAACTGTTTGAAGAACACGCTGAAATAAACCGTTTTTCAATTCTGATGATACTTCAAGAGCTATTGTATTTCAAAGTTAAGGTAAGCAAAAATGTACTATCAGGTCGCATTCCGGACACACAACAGCAACAGAACCACGAAACTTTGTAGGTATGTAGTGCCATGAAAAAATTTTTGCACCTCGTTGCTCTTTTTTTGAATTTCGATTTAGTTTACGAGAAATTAAATTTTTAAATTTCACAAAATTCTGTTTCGCGATGGGATCCATTTAAAAAAAAAAAAACGGATATATGGCAACCTATATGGCAAACTATGAATCATAACGCATTGCAAATTTTACAGCATAAACTTACAACTATCATCCCTGTTTTACAAAAAAACAAAAAACAAAAAAAAAAAAGAAAAAGTCATTTTCTGATTTTTAATCATTTTTTAAAGATGCAAAGGAAAGAAACGAATGGCTTGTCTGTCTTCACGATAACCACAGAGAAACGTTCTGGTCCTGTAACCTGCTGCCATGGTGACGCAGAGAATTCGTTATGCATATGTTTTGTTGGTAAAGCTACCTCAGTTGTTTAACGGTTTAGCATTTCTGTAAGATGTATACATCTTACGGAAATGCTTTTTGCACTGGTTTTGTTTTCCTTTGTGGTAAATTTACTAAGTGCTGCAAGTTCAAACGACAAAAGTCCGCCCTTACAAAAAATAATGATAGTAAAAAAACTTGGAAACTTTGGAATGGCGGTGGAGCAAAGTCCTTCAATAAAAATATAAGGAAACTGAAAAAAAGTTTCGCAAAAATCCAACAGGGAGTTCACCACGAGCGAAACAAAAATTGTAAACAAGCCGTCATATTGGTATCGATACAGAGTAAAAAGTATTGAACAATTGAGAGAACATTTTCATTTTGTCAGATGGCATCACCGGAAAGAGACAGTCAAACACATTTGTCAACAATTCTGATGAAATGATGTTTGTAAAGCTGTGACATTTCTACTGTGTTTGTTTAACCATGCCACTTCAAAGGAGAAAACAATTGCAGGGATCATAGCATACTTCTGGAAAATTTTAGGTAAGAATTTTAGGAATTTTAGGAGTTTTTAGGAAAATTTTAGGAGTGTATTTCAATAAAAACTAGATGTATATTTGTATACATCTAGTAAAACAACTTTGTATACATTGTAAAGAGTTTGCTTCACACCCTTCAACCATATATACTGATAGACTGCGCATGACATCAAAATTTCTGGCTCCAACATAAAATCACATGACAACAGTCAAAAAGATGGGTTACACCTGCTGTGCTTATGGTTGCTCTGACCGATATAGTAAAGAAAGTTCTACGATTTTTCATGGGTAAGAAACGAATTAAATACCTAAGTCAATAAAGTTCAATTACTCAACCAGAAACTTGCAGCTATTGATATAAAAATATAGTAACTTAAGAAAAAAATGGAATGCATGTTCCAAATTCTTCGCAAATGTTCATCACATTATAAATCACAAAATGTAAACAACACGATCATGCATGTATATAGCTCATAAGTAAACTTACCTGAAGAGTTTTCATTATATATGAGGTGCATTCACATAATACACCGAAAACACTGAAGTTCTGCAGCGTAAATTAGTAATCATAACAGCATTTGTACACGAAATTTGGAGTCTGATGATGACGTGCCCAATGTTTGAGCCATGGCGGCTTTGATGCAGCTATTGCCAATGCGCAGTCCATTAGTATATATGGTCGAAGTTCACACCCAAATTTTTTGCATAACGTCTAATGTCTAAAAAGTTTAAGTATGATTTACTTCTAATGTTCAGTTCTTATCTTTTCACGTGTTATTATCATATTCAAGTATATTTACCACATTCAAGTTTCACTTTGAACATTAATATGCTGTTGAACCAGAAGCAATTCACGATTTTCACAGTAAAGTTTTCAGGTTTCACATTAAACTATAATATCCTAAAAAGGTAATTGAAAACCAAGAACTATGTACAATTGTTCACTGAATTACTTTTTTCATATTATTGTTTTAACCTTTTCCTGATTAGCCTATCTTTTTCTGCTTCCACCACAACTAATTTACTTTCAGTTTTCTTTATTTCAGCTGAACCTTGTATGATCAAGTTAGAGGCAACTGCTATTTCAACAGTATTTTGTTTTTCTACAGCTTTTCTCATTCTTTCTGTTCCCTCTTGAATTACTGCTAGGGAGGCTTCTTTATCTTTTTTAAGTCTATTTATTTCTGCATCATTTTCTTTTATTTTGTCATCAAACTCAGCTTTTCTTTTTTCCTCTAGCTGCTTTTCCTTATTTTCCCTCTCTTTCTGCTTCCTTTCTTTTACCTTTTTTGATTCTTCTTCCTTCAGCTTATCAACATACTCTTTATAAAATTTATGTGAATCACGAACACTATTTAACAAATTTCTTGTTATGGGAATTTTACTTACACATCCATACTGTTTAATGACCCCTTTAACTATTCTTAATGATGTTATAGTTGAGTCTTTTAAGTTAGCCTTGTCCTTCCTTAACAGAGCAGTGTTAACCGAAAATCCCCTTTCTGCATCAGCATTACCATGAGGTAAAACTAAAATTGACTTTATGAGTTTAGCAAGATTTGAGTATTTTTCTTTTCCGCTAGAGTCTTTAATACTAAATATATTACGCCAGTAATGATCCAATCCGCACTGGAATATGCCCTTCCTCTGAAAATTTCACTAGTTCATCTAGAGTTGGCTTATCGCAACTTAAAAGTTTCCACTCTTCTCTTACTCTATCAATTTGTTCCTCAGAAAGATGCAAAACACTTGAAATTCTGGTTATTTCCGAAAGTCCTTCAGTGACTGAAAGTTGAGTTGACTCTTTCTTTGGTTCTTTTACCTTTAAAACTTCTATGTCTCTTAGCTTTTGATTGCAGAATGGCAAATTTGACTTTAAATATTTTGTGGTTGCAATTAGTGATGATCTTACATCTAAGAGAAATAATTTCTGCCTGGTCTCCTGAACATTCCTGAGGAGATTTTTGTCTTCATACCAACTTCTAACTCCCCTAGTTTTGTTCATGAATTTTTGTTTTCAAAATCTACATTCTTTAGGTCTTCTCCAAATTTCCCTGCAATAACATCATCTTGGATAAACTGAGCCATAACATTCTTCATTAAAGTATTTAAATCAGAATATAACTGGTGTATTTTTGGTTCTTCACTCTGATAACATAATGAAAACTTTTCAAAATTTTGGTGTGAAAATGAAATTAATGCTAAATAGCAAGGAGTTAGCTCATTTTTCAGGAAACAGTGAATTATTTTATACCTTGCCGAATTGCGTAGTTGTTTTTCAAATATTTTTGAGATGGCAAGAAGTTTAAAAAATATTCTGTAATATTTAGCCATTGATCCAAGAGCCTCTGGGCTACAGAACCAACGGTTAACCATCTGTTGCTGACATGACGCAAAAGAAATTTGGCAGTGACCAATGTTATATCCTCGACAGATTTATAATCCTCTCGTCTTGCAGCACTACTCTTTAAAAAGTAATGCATATCAGTAGCAAATTCGTCAAAATCTATATTTAAGCTTGTCAAAAAAATTTTAAATGCATTACTAACAACATGCAGGTTGCAAAAACCTAGTTCCAAAGATTTCTGGCCTGTTTCTTGTTTTACAACTTCATTGAATTTGCGTAAAAAGCACTTATTTACATTTGGGCTGTCCATGGATACACAAATAATTCTGTTCAACGAAATATTGAAGGATGATAACACATCAAGAATTTCTTTTTAGCAAAATATCTGCTGTTGCATGACCCAGAAAAACGCTTGTTAGGTATCGGCAAGAAACTGAATTTATTTCTGAAGACCAGTACCTGAGATACACATCCAACTGCCGTTTCACTTGTGTATTTGTAGTTTCATCAAATGCTATAGTAACCTTTCCTGGGCTACTAGATGCAATGTCTTTTTTCAAATCCTCTTCAAAATATTTTGACAATCCATGTGATATCACATAAGCAACTTTTTTTCTTTAAGTTGCATTTTGGCTGCAATAGCAGGAATCAGGAAACATTTCTTTGAAAAGTTCAACTGTTTCAGTGCATGAAACAAAAGACATATTGTCCTTAGCAACTTTCATGGCCCATAATGCTTCAGCTTTAGCCAACTGTAAATCATGACTCAGTACTTCACTAATATTTGTTTTGGGCTGAAGATCCCGTCCTCTAAAGGCTTTCAGGATGGACTTATTTTGAAATTTACTTTGGAATTTCTGCAAATGTTTTTTTCCCCTTTATGATGCGCTTTTACTTGTGAAAAGCCACTATTAGAAATATTGAAAATTTCTGAACACAATATACACTTAGCAGAAAATATTGTTTCAGTTGCAGAACACCATTCTTTCAACTTCACTCCGTCCAATTCTTTGGCGAGCCACGCATCTTGAAATTTCGTTTTGGATTTAGGCATCTTAAACACTTGTATTACTAAACAGAAAATGAAAGGGAAGTACAAAAACACGTTCCAATATTGCAAAACCAGACAACTTCCCGAAATTTGGCTGCGAGGATGTCAGAAGATAGAAAAAAAAAAAAAAAAAAAAAAAAAAAAAAAAGCAGGTCACCACTAGAGAACTGAACCTGCACACAGCACAGAGAACACCATAAAAGACACAAAACCAGAAACTATCATACGCATCTCACGCAAGTTCAGTCAAAGCGAGTCGGAGCCGAGATATATTGCGCATCGAAGGTCGCTGTCGCCAACGCACGATCGAAGGTCAATGATCACATGCTCTACTGCCTGTCACGATAACACTCAGCTACCATCCCATCGTCATTACCGGAGGTTACGGAAGGAGATCACATGTTTCCTCTTTGCTTCCACCCACCTGCGGTTTACAATAACAAAACATCAGCAGAAAGAGGAGGTTCCACAAGGCATGTACAAAAATAAAGTACGATCTTCTGCGTGCCACGGAGTTCGTCTGCAAAGCGCAAACCAGGGGTGAAAATGACCCCTCCCCTTTCCTTAGATCTCTTGTTACTCTCGAAAACTGTCTGAAGGCAAAAAAGTGGAGCGCCCGCCCCGAAGCAAGTGCATCTCGATGGCGTCATTTTCCCTCCCTTCAGCAGCACAGCATATAGGCTGTGTTTCTACAATAACAGGTCTTTTTACCTTACCGTAATGGTAAATTTATTGGCGTTAATAACGGTTGTGTTTTTAATAAATAAGCTTACAAAAATTTTAGGATGAATAGCAAATTTTAGGTATAATTTTAGGAATTTAAGGAGGGTCACAAAATATTAGGAATTTTAGGAGGAATGCGATCCCTGCAATTGGTACGCAAAAAAAAAAAAAATGAAAAGAATAAAATTTTCATACAAAACAGGATTTGCAAAGCTGAAGATAAGTTAGAACAGAATTTTCCAGTTTTTATTTCGTGTGATATATACTCGAAGATTGGGCTGCAGGGCCCGAGCGCTACTCTGTAAATGAGGGTAGCGAACCTAGAGGCGCAGCCCCCAATTCAGTAAAATAATGTATCAGGATTCAAATATTCACTAGGCCATAAATGAACACAACAAAAAAAATACTTGATAAACCAACTGAAATGGATGGCTTAAAAAATTACAACTGAAAATAAAAACAAACATTATTCACTTTTTTACTAAGGGGATGTATCACACTATTATTGGAAAACAAATTCTAAGAATTTGTATAGCTACAACAGAAATGCAAAATTTTCCACATTCTTTTAGAAATTAGGGTACTATAATTAATGATACAGTTACAATCACAATAGCATTAAGTAAAGACCCAAAGTTATACGTATATAGCAATAAAATTATTTTAATCGGAAGCTTTCAACCGCTCTACGGTCTTCATCACCTGCATTTAGCTGAATCAGAGGAGCTGGAACTGTTGCCAGATTTTAGAAAGAAGATCTAAATAAATGGGATTTAGTAAAGAATATCTGAATTGTCCCTTGGTTAGCAAAATTTCACTTCTTTCTTGAAAACACAGAGATGCTTTGTTTATAAAAGAGGCAAGTTTTTTTTTTTTTTTTTTTTTTTTTTTTTTTTGTTTCTTTCCAAAGGGAAACTGCAGAAGTGTCTTCAAGGGTTGATGTTTATGATGCTGCTTCTGGAAGACCATTGGGCACATTCTGTTCCTACAGTCTTGTGTTGATGCTTGTGTACATACTTCCAATATATACTGAGAGTCCAGAAGAGTTTGAAATAGGAATAGCATAAACTCCATGGGTGGGACAGGATCCCTGCCTTTTAGCAGGCACTTCATAGCAGGAGGATTAGGTCTGACAATGAGAGTGAAGCCCATTGTTCTGAAGAGTTCACAAATATATAAGAAAAGGATCTATGAAAAGGGATAGAACCAGGGAATGGAATGTAAGAGTTGATAAATTTTTCAAATGAGAATCATGGAGAATTTCATTCATCATAGATGGTGGGAACTGAAGGGCTTCAGCAATTTTTTTTAATCGTAATAACTTCTTGTTTGAAGGGTGATTCACTGTTGCAGATAATCCTGGCATGCCTATATAAATGAAAAATCTGTCAACTCTCACACCAGTACTAAAAGAGAAACTCCCATTCATTGGTTCTATCCCTTTCTGTGTGTGGATCCTTTTCTCATAACATTCATAAACTCTTCAAAACTATGGGTTATGCTCTCACTGTCAGATCTAACCCTTCTGCAATAAAGTGCCAGCTAAAAGACAGAAATTCTGCCCCACCCTTGGAGTTTATGCCATTCCAATTTCAAACCCTACTGGACTCTCAGTATACAATCGAAGTACATACCAAAGCACTGACACAAGACCACATGAACAGAAACAGAATGTGCCAAATAGTCTTGCAAAAACAGCATTATCAGTAGTAACCCTTGAAGACACTTCTGTAGTTCCCCTTTGAAAAGAAACATAAAAACTTGCCTTTTTTTTTATAAGCAAAGCATTTCTACATTTCCAAGAAAGTGTTGAAATTTTGCTTACCAAGAAGGGCAATTCAGATATCCCTCACCCAATCCCACTTATTTTGATCCCCTACTAAAATCTGGCAACCAGTCCCCTGATTCAGTGGATCACGGGTGATCAAGGCTATAGAAGTCAAAAGCATTTGCTTAAAAGAATGCTATTACTACACGTAACTCTGTGTATTCTCATTTAATTCTTTTGTGATTATTATTGTATTGTTGCATGAAGCTTGCTGTTTTCAACCAATGTTACAGTTTTTTGTTTCATCTTATGCAGTTGAGGTCACCCAGCCAATTAATATTGTAACTCCAGAAAATTCAATGAATCCTACCATCACTTGTAAGTTACCAACAGTTAAAAAGATCCAAATTTAGGAGGTCTCGTTCCAAAGATGGATGTCAAATGAGTGCATATGGAAACAGAGGACAGTGCTCATCTATGGGTGACATTTCTGGGGAACTTTGGGTTTGAGAGGAAGTTTCTTGCTAGATTCCCTAAGATTTGATGATAAGGACACTCAAGAAACACATAAAGAACAAGACAAATCAGCAGCTATATCTGGAACACCATAATTGACAACTGTAAAAAATACAGTACTTTTCAATAACAATGCCATAGTGGTAAACTTGATTTTACTAACATGAAACTCTGAAATGCAGCATTAAATTAAATACAGCTTACACACATTTCCGGTAACATTATAAATCTCAAATGTTATTCACAATATATAGGGAAAAAAAACATTTCATAAGTTGTTTGTGATAAACAATGAGCTATAAAGAAAGTGGAATGCTCTTCATTGTTTCAAACCTTATGAGTTTCAGCAATTATCAGCACAAGTCTCGCAGTCTAGCAAATAAAGTGAAGTCTGGAAACCTACCTGTTTATATGTGACTAGAAAATTCGGAGAGACCCAAATTAGTTTTTATCATGAGCAAATTTTGTGAAAAAAAAAAGCTCCAGCCTGGGTGACACCCACCACAACTTTTCATCATTTATGGTGAAAGGAGAATATTGCCATTTTATAAACGTATCTGGCAATGAAAATTTTGAGATTAACAAAAAGAGCATAGATATAAATATGTTTTACATAAATAATCAACTTCACTATAGCAAACATTTAAAAGGATACAACTTAAAAATTAAGTCCCTACTTTTCTTTCACTAAAGTGACTCCCACCTTCTACAAGAGAGAGCGAGAGAGCCCTAGCATCTGAATGAATTTCCTAATACTTGCAGTATGGATTGTGACATAATGGTGTAACTGAGAGCCAACTTGCAATCTATTCCAGAGAGAGAACAACATGGACATTTTGTTTTCTGCCTTGCTCATAATACAGTCAATGATTATGCTATAGGAAGAATGATAAAGTTGCACTTGCTTTCACTGTGGCCCATTTCTTTACAAGTGAAATTAGAGTGACCACCCTCTTTTGAAACACATAAACCATTTTGCAGGCATCAATCATAGGCTTAAAAATATTCTCTACCTGACTCCTGATTAGCTACACCAATGCAGCAGGATTGACAAAAAGTTTAGTGATGTAAAACACTCAGCGCCTTTCAATCTCCTCCCTCTCCATGGTGTGAAAGTGACCCATTAAGTGACCCTCTCCATGGAAATATGGAATATATTAAGTGACCCTTTCCACGGTGTGACCCATTAAGATGAAAAGTTTTTACAAGTAGAGCAAGGAAAAAGTGATTATGAATTCTCAAGCATATAAGTGCTTTTATTTCTGATGTTATTAGATGTGAGTTATGCAGGTCAGTCAAACGGTATAAAAAAAATATATACTGTTCCCTAATGTGACACCATTACACTACCCTATTGTCTTGTTTACCTCCAATGAAAGCTAAGCAACTTACTCTGCAATACTAAATGCAATCAGAATAGCCTAAATCATGTAGTTCACTTTTGAACATGTATCACTACATCAGATAACTTGAGAACTACATTACCCTGGGGCAGCAGGAATCAAACCCATATATTTTTCATTTATGTTCAAGCTTGCTATCCATTACATTGCCCTGGACAATGAGGTTTTCAAGCAACAGAACATGAGGAATCATAACACCTTCAGATTTTCTCCAGTCAAAGCAATTTGATGCTTTCTCATAGTGTAATAAACCACTAGTACCGCAGATACAGGAATTATGGCAGCATTATTCTTCACAAATGCATGGAACAACTACACAATTATTAATACTGCAATTAGAACAGCCTGATTACCTAGTTTACTGTTCAACATGAAGCATCACATCAGAAAACTAGGAATTGCATCACCCTGTAGTAGGACTCCCTGGTTCAATTTGTGCTCTAGGGAAATGCAATTGTAAGGTTTTCTTATGTAATGTGATGTTACATGTAGAACAGTAAACTAGGCGATTTAGGCTTTTCTTCCATAATTCCCTTGGATTGGAACTATTTTTTAAATTCAAAAACTGTTTTTCATGATTAATAAGCAAATAGTTTTGCTCAGATGTTCCTATTCAGTACTTTAATTGAAAGTTGTTCAGTAAATGTGTTGTTACATTGGGAATTGCGGAAGAAATATTCTTCACAAATACATGGAACAACTACAGAATTATTAAGGCAGCAAACATAATAGCCACTAAATGGAAATCAGGAGATGCATGGATTTGATTCTCGCTCCAAGACGATGTAATCTTCAAGTTTCTGATGTAACGCTGCATGTTGAACAATAAGTTAAGCAATGGCCATTCCGTTCACAGCTTTAATAATTCTGTGTTGTTATAGCAATCTGTGGACAAATAATAAATTTGTTACAAAAGTAAAAATATTAAAAAAAAAAAATTAAAAGCGTGAAAATACGTACATGCTTTGAGGTACATGCTAAACCTGTGTATTCCTATTACAAATAAATTTTACATATCACTAGTGATAAAGTACTTGTATTATCTAATTAACAATGTAAATGTTCAAACCAATTCATATCAATGTTCACTTAATACAGTTCTGCCTCAAAGAGAGAACTGAAAGATATTAACAAAATAATACATCTCTGAGGCACTTTGGAGGGAAAAACTTAATTAAAGCCACAAAACATCGACTAAAATTTACGATCTTAACACGAGGGAACAGTTGGGCCAAAACGAAAACTGATAATTGGACAAAAATTTAGCACAATTATCCAAATTTATCTCATCAGATCTTACATAACCTCATTTATTCAATAACAACAAAAAAAATCGCAATTTTTTTTAGTATACCGTTTGACATGTTAATGCAACTGCTTCACAGTAAAATCCAAATTGAATGTGAAAATATGAACAGCATACAGCAATTACAATTACATACTGAGAGATTAGGTACTAACAAAATTACATACCCTAACAGCTTCAGCTTCTGCTTCTGCTTCCATGATAACTCTATTCCTATAATCAAACAAAATACATATAAAAATGAATCAATGCTTCAAAAATTTGCCTAAAACATACTAAATTATATTTTGACATAATGCTTTGAGATTAAACATTTGATTTTTTTATGAAATAAGATCTAGGCGAGGAGCATTAATGAAAATTATATATGAAATATGTTGTGCAGTTTTTCGTATATGGTAATTTTGTTCTTCTTTCTACATTAAATTTCATTTCACTTTTAGTGTGGAGTTTATAATGCATAAGCATCTGGCTATAAATGACATCACTGGTTTAGTACATTTACTATTGTTATATATCATGTCATTTAGCATTACAATCAAGGGAAAACACCTTTTTTGTTCTCTTTGTGGACAGCTTTCAGGCACAGCAGTCAGACAGCACATTATGTGAGTACAAATTGAAATAAAAAAGAAAAAAATGGCATTAATAAAATTTTGTAATAAAAACCAAAATTTGAAGACAAAATTAAACACACACACACACACACACACACACACACACACACACACACACACACACACACACAAAGGAATTAAGAATACAATAATCCATACTATGTTTACAAAATAAACGGAAAGTATGCAACAAATAAGACCGTCAAGATGTTCTTAACCCACGGAGACTGTTGATTTAAACTGAAAAAGAAACAAGCTAAAAAGAGACTGCACTGGGAAGAATGAAAGAAATTACTGACACAATAACAAAAACAAGAAAAAATAACATTTAAGATGTGCAACAGAGCAAAAATGGGACTGCTCTAACAGAAGAAAACTTTTCTACGTGGCCGTCAGCAGTGAAACTGCACAGACAGATAGCAGAGGCACAACTGACCATTACAATATGTGTTTTTTCCCCGATGGTGTGAAGTCACCATGAGCTCATTCAAAAATGTAATAAAATCGAGACATCTGTAATCTGTCAATGAAAATATCTGCAACACAGTCAACAGATTTTCACCAATTGAATGAAAATTTAACAGAATCAGAACTTTCACAACCTTTTGATCAAAATATAAAGTACATGGTGAATAGATTTCCACCAGCTGAAAATTAAATGGAATCAAGACTTCCGCAAACTCTCGATTAAAATATGTGGAATACAGCCAACGGATTTTCCAAGTCGAAAATTTACCAGAATCAGGATTTCAGCAGTCTCTCAATTAAAGATTAAAATTGGTAATTTTTTCAAGTGGCCACTGGCCAGTGGATGATCAAAATCCAGTGGCCACTTATGGCTATTTCGTGTGGTACACACATTTTATCACTGCACTGTATACCTTTCATATATTTACACACAGATACATTTAAGTTTAGTAGTTATAAGGGCCCATTGTCTATTGCCCAGTGTAATTAAATGCATAAATATAATCTTTAAAGTTATATTTTTTCTAAACAAAAAATCAACCCATATTCTTGACAAACAATTGTTATTGAAAAAATGATTTAATCGTTTTTATTTGGTTTCACTGTTCTAGAATAAATTCTTTCCACTATAAATTGATAGGAGTTGAGGGTCAAATTTTTCAAGCAATACTGTGCCTTACTTTATTTGCTGCCCATTTTCTAAAGTCATTTGTTGCATGAGCATTGCTTGTCATCAAGAATATTGCCAATGATGTTCATATTCTCTAAACTTTTGCACTGTTTGGCATAATGGTCAACAGTATTTCAACAATTATATTAATTCAACATTTGTCGAAATCATTGCATGGTTTCAGAAATTATTAACTATATGTCAACAAAATAGTTTCCATATCATCTACTGTTTCGCACGTTACTAGAAATTCGAGCACGGGAAAAACGTCCATATAATAAAAAAATTTATTTCAACTTGTCACTAATATTCCTTTTTGATGTTCCTTATAATAGTTTAGAATTTTATTATATGAAGAATACAAATTTATATGAAAAAATGTTTTTATATGTACAGTCATAT
Source organism: Macrothele yani (assembly GCA_039090855.1). Taxonomy (NCBI): domain Eukaryota; kingdom Metazoa; phylum Arthropoda; class Arachnida; order Araneae; family Macrothelidae; genus Macrothele; species Macrothele yani. The sequence continues at coordinate 63,669,841 of CM077029.1, forward strand.
GCATCATAAGTTGTCAAAGTCCTCCAATACGTAGAGACAATATGTATTAAATGATGAACATTATTCCAGTTTTTTAACTCATGATTCACGAAATTATTACAATAGAAAAGAACTTTCGAACCTCTTGATTATGATGCGTTGAATCAGCAATAAGCCATCTTGTTATCGAAGAAGGCGCGATTTTTCTTTCCTGTGGTATCAGCTTCCAATTTGAACTTCGATCTTATAATTTCTTATTATAGATGATGGTTGCATGTTTCGTTTTCCGTGGCTCGATATCCCAAACTAGTTTCAATTCCTTCTTTTTGGAATCATCTTCAGTGGGTATTATGATCTACTTCTCATACACGTTGTATTTCGGCCACTTACATCAATTTTACTGGCGGCGTCCGACATTCCACGGCAGTTGTACTCTTGCGCATGCTATTTTTGGTATTAATGCTCATTCTTAGTCGTGTTTTGATATAATTGGATGATATGAATTTCTGATTCTAAATTAATTGGTGTTGCCATTCGTTTGTTGAAAACAATTAATAAGGTCTTTTATTATATTTTTTAGCGTTATTTTCTTTTTCGATAAAATATTTCCAAGCGTATGGTAGACTTATTGGATCATTATTATTACAATTTATTTCTTTAATTTTTTCAATCATTACTGCTTCTGAGGTTAATATTTGATTTTTAGTTTCATGTGAGGTTATTAATTTTGCATCATACCAATCAGGATAAGCTTCATTTTCATTACAATGATTTATTAATGATGTTTTGTTTTCTTTTTTATTCCAGTTGGATATATGTTCTTTTAATCTGGTCTTAAACCTTCTTTTTGTACTTCCTATGAATACTTTATTTCTTTCATTTCTTTCTATTTCTGTATAATATTTTGTTGGTATAGAATATACTCCGGCTTTATCAAGCATTGATCTTCTTTCATTTCCTGTAGTTAATATAGTTTCGTTATCTACGACGGTTTCTGCTAAAAATTTTCATATAAATTTGTAATCTTCATATAATAAAATTCTAAACTATTATAAGGAACATCAAAAAGGAATATTAGTGACAAGTTGAAATAAAATTTTTTATTATATGGACGTTTTTTCTCGTGCTCGAATTTCTAGTCACGTGCGAAACAGTAGATGATATGGAAACTATTTTGTTGACATATAGTTAATAGTATTTCAACAATTTGTGCTATCACCTTCATGTATTAAAAACTGCTTGTTTTCAGTTTCTCCAGCAGTTTCTGGTGAGTTATTGATGGTCAAAAATGTTCAAACATTATGTTTCGAAGCTGCTTCCATTCTGCTAAATTTTCCTTTTACTTTTGGTTAGGTTCTTCCTGGTGTCAAAATAAAAATAGGCTATATAACTCTTAAAAATGAATTTCATATCTCAAGGCAAAATCATTTTGTGGTACTGTGTGGTTGTCAGTACCAAATCATAGCCATACATCTACCATACTCAGACTGGAGAAAATGGGATACCAACATGGTCATCTTGCTTTACAAACTCACAAGAATTCCTAAAAACAAAACAGAAAAAAAAAAAATGTTGAGTAATTTCCTGTGTTATTCTAATAAATAATATGTTAAAACCATTGATAAACCTTCACAGGTGTTGAAAAGATAGTGACAATAAGAGCACATGCAGAGTTGCCAAAAGACCTGATTCAATCAGATTATGTCCAGAAAACATCTAGTTTTGGTAGAATTTTAATGATTTGTCATTTTTTTTTCCTGTTTGCTACCACCAGACACTCCAAGTGCTACGAGTTCTCTGTAGTAACTATAATAATCGTCAATCTGCTACGGAGTACATAAAATATCATTGAATATACAATGGAAACAGAAAATCTCCATAAAATAACATTATTCAACATTTGTGCAAAGCTAATTTTCATGTTTTCAAGATTATAACAGTCACAAAACATTTTGGGGATTATTTATTGGATGTTCTTAATATTGTGACATTTGTTTGACATAATTTGGGCATCTTCATGTCATCTTCTGACCAAAAATGATTGTTTTAGCATGGATGAAAATGTTCCATAATTTTCCAAATTTCGAATTTTTCTTATCCCAAGATGCGTCCCCTCCCCTCTTCGGTTCTTTTCTTTTTTATATATATGTTTCTGGGATTATGTTCTTCGTTCTCAATATCTTTGGTAATAATGAAAACAAGCGACTTTGTATTTTAAGAATTTTTTCTAGTGAAGTGCACTTTTTGCTCTAACAATATGCTCTTCAAAACCAATCAGTGCAGAACATATTTTTTCCCCATACGCTTTTTTATATGCAAAGCTAAATTGAATAATCAAAATCGATGCTTAATCAGCCTGTGATGGAATCAGCCATTTCCGTGACCCACAAAATTATCACAGCTGAGTGAACAATGCAGTACCAATTTTTGAGATTTAATTTCGGTGAAAAACTTCTTTTCCCACTGCTTAGTAACATTTTACTACATTAAGGGGCAGAGCAAGATTTTTTTATTTTTGGTTAGGTTCTTCTTGGTGTCAAAATAAAAATAGGCTATATAACTCTTAAAAATAGGTTACATAGCTCTTAAAATTAGGCTTATAGCTCATTCTGTACTGATCGGATGTGCTGTGGGTAAGTGAAATCAAAAAGAAAGAAATTTGTATAGAAGAAGTGCATGGAACAGTGAGTGTGTGGTCTGGAGTATTGGATAATGTGAGAGAACAGGCTGGTGTAAATGTAATTTTAAGTGAAAAGATGACCAACTTGATTCATTATAGTTGCATAAGTGAGAGAATTCTCTGGATTTGTTTGAAAGTGAAACTTCAGAGAATAGTAATTGTTGTAGTGTATGCTCCTTGTGACTCTGAACCCTCTGACAGAAAGGAAGATTTCTGAAATGAGCTAAAAGCTGTTTTGAGCCAGTTTGGTGCTAAAGAGAAAGTTACAATAGCAGGGATTTCAATGCTAGAGTAGGTGTACAGAATGCAATTTCTGACAATGTTCTGGGTAAGTTTAATGATCCTTGTGTGAATGATAATGGTGAAAGATTAATTGAACTCTGCTTTGAGAATGGTTTGTATGTATCTAACACATTTTTCAACACCAAGTATATCCACACATATACTTGGGAAAATCATACTCTTGGTCAAAAGAGTGGGATAGATTTTGTTGTCTACGATCAGCGTCTGAAACACTTAGTTGTTGAAACTCGTGTGATGAGAAGTGCGGATGTTGGTTCTGATCATTACTTGGTAATGTCACGAGTGAAACTGAATGTTGGTTGCAGGAGAAAAAGAATAGGAAGAGGCCCAAGATGGAAAGAATAAAGGTTGTAAGGCTCCCAGAAAATCACCGGCGTTATTCTGACGTACTCAAAGAACAACTGAAGGAGCTGAATACTGGTGAGAGGGATGTAAAAAAGAAGTGGGAATATTTTAAGAACTGTGTGGTCACTGCTGCTGAAGAGGTCTGTGGCACCACAATAGTGGGTAACAATAGAGGTGATGCTTGGTGGAATACTGGGATTGAAGAGGCAGTAAAGAGAAAGAAGGAAGCCTATTTTTTAGGGATGTTGCAAGGTAGAGTTTCGGTGGATGAATATCGCTGTAACAAGCGTGAAGCTGCTAAGCTAGTTCGCCAGAGTAAGACAAAAGATGTGAAGGAGAAGGTGGAAAGGCATGAATTGGCTTGTTGGAAACATGGGAAGTCTTTCTGGAAGTACATGAGACTCAGGAAAAATAGGGGAAACAAAATTGTAAGTTGTGTGAAGAATGAGATCGAGGAAATGATATGGGAGCCCAATGAGTTAAGTGAAAGATGGGGTGAATACTTCTGTGAGTTATTAGATCAGGAAAGCAAAGATCATTCTGAGACAGATGCAGATGATGGCACAGTAAAGGATGAAAGCACAAGAAAGATCTCAAGAGAAGAAGTGTGTCAAGCTCTAAATTATCTTCAGAATGGTAAGGCTCCAGGAGTTTATGGCATAACTGCTGAGATGTTGACTCTGTAATTGATTGGTTAACTGAAATTTGCCAGTTGTGCTGGGAGTTAGGAATCGTCCCCCAGGATTGGAAGGATGCTATCATTGTTTCCTTGTATAAGGGAAAAGGTGATCAGACTGACTGCAAGAACCATCGTGATATTAGCCTATTAAGTGTGCCAGGGAAAGTGTTTGGTAAGGTCATTACTGAAAAAGTACAGGGTCTTACATCAGAGAAAGTGTGGGATGTTCAGAGTGGTTTTATGCCTGATAAAGGCTGCACTAACCAAATTTTTGCATTACGCATGATTGAAAAGTATCTGGCTGTCGGTAAGAAAGTTTTTGCTGCCTTCATAGATTTAGAGAAAGCTTACGACCAAGTAAATACGACACTTTTGTGGAAGGTATTGACTGAATATGGTGTTACTGGGAATCTACTTAATAGTGTAAAAGCCATGTATGCTGGCAGTAGATAGAGCCAGTGTACAATTGAATGGTGTTTTATCAAAATGGTTTTCTATTGGTGCAGGAGTCAGGCAAGGTTGTGTAATGTCACCATGGCTATTTAATATATTTATGGATGTGTGCATGCGTGATGCCAAAATAGATAATACTGGTTTATGTCTTGGTGATATCCGTGTGTGCAGATTGCTGTATGCTGATGATACTGTCCTGTTGGCAGAGAGCAAAAGTGAGTTGCAGAGTATGTTGTCCCAGATGTACAAAGTTTGCATGAAATTCAAAATGAGTATAAATAAGGAGAAAACCAAAGTAACTGTTTTTGAGAGAGGAACTGGTAGCACTGAATGTAATGTACTGTAAGTATAAATGGCATAGTGATTGACCAGATGAGTGAGCTTTTGTATTTAGGAAGCATGTTCAACAGAGGGAACTAATTGGATGGTGAAATTAGTAGGCGAGTGCATTCTTCATTGAAAGTCATGACTGCTCTGGGAGGTTTTCACAGGAATGATGGGTTCTCAAGAGAGTCCCGCATGACTGTGTATGAGAGTGTAATTATTCTTACTCTGATGTATGGAAGTGAAACCTGGGTATTGCAGAAAAAACATAGGAGTCGTATGTGTGCTGGAGAAATGAGTTACAGGGGGTTTGCGACAAGACACGTTCTGATTGTGTGAGGAATGAAGATGTGTTGTCGTGTGATGTGAAGCGAAATGTTGCTAGCAAGGTGGAGACTAATATGCTTCGGTGGTTTGGCCATGTTGAAAGAATGAGAGATGAGATGCTTACTACGAAAACTTTTTAGCCTAAGTGGCAGGAAGGAAAGGCAGAGGAAGGCCAAGGAAGTCATGGGAGGATCAGATTCAGGAGTGTCTGCATGAGAGTAAAATTATGAGTATGATGTATAAAAATCTTGTGTACGGCGTGTAATGGATGTCAGTGAAGCCCGAGTTGTATGTTAAGATCGCTGTAAATGGAGAAGTTTGATATGGCAACAGTAAGTAAAAATTATCTGGTAGTTGTATTTCTTTTTGGAGCTAACCTCTGGATCTCTCAGAGAACAACTTAGTGATATGTATGTATGCATGCAAGATTTTTTTTTTTTTAAGCGAAATTAATTTTCCAAAAGGCAACTGCGTGTATACGTGCAGAGGAAACATGACAGTTCATGGAATGAAAGATGGCGACGGTGAAGACCCAATTTTGAACTTTTAACTTTCTGTTAGTAAACCAAAATAAAAATGCATTTTTTTTTTTTTAATTTTGTTGATCGTAAGAAGTGCCTAAGCAATGGAAAACTTTCAAAGAAACTAACCTTTAAAAAATGAGCTGCTGAAGACGGCTTGTGATGTCACAGTTCCATTTAAAGCTGCAGGGATATGTTCTCGATGTAGTTACTTCATGCCCCAATTTAAGTGTGAAATCAAAAATCGCCGCCCCTCTTTCTTGAAGAGTGAATCAATAAATAGATCGCACCCACTTATTTGCAGAGGAAAGGGCTGTTTTTCAATACATGTGAGTTGGATGATTTAAAAATGCATTTTCTAATTAACAGGAGTGTTTTTAAAAATGCAAATAAATTCTCTAACAATGAAAAAAATAATTTGGCAGGCCACCAGTCCTTGCGGACAGGCAAATTTCCAAGTGTGCCGATTGAAGTAACTTTTTCTACTGGACACTTTTTTATCCAGTCACCACATGGCTAGTGGCGATTGCTAATTTACGCTTTCCAACCGTAGGTTGAAAAAGCGTATATGCTCCAGCTTTGTCCGTCTGTCCGCATGATAACTGGCGTAAAAATGGTTCGATTTCGATGAAATTTTAGTATGTGATAGGGGACCACCTGGGGACGAACCCTACTGAAAATGGGACAAATGGGGTCAAAGGTCACGACGTAGGAGCGGGATCTATTCCATTGCACTTATACGTCATAACTTCGTAAATATGGTTCGATTTCAATGAAATTTTACAATGTGGTCGGGGACCACCTGAGACGAACCGTATTCAAAATGGGTGAGTTGGGGTCAAAGGTCAGGGCATAAGAGCGGGATGCATTCCATTGCCTTTATGCGCCATAATGTGCGTAAAAATGGTTCGATTTCGATGAAATTTCAGTATGTGGTAGGGGACCACCTGGGGACGAACCCTATTGAAAATGGACGAAATGAGGTCAAAGGTCAGGACATAGGATTGCAATCCATTCCATCGCCCTTATCCCATATTATTAAGGTGGACATCAAGTAATTTTGCTTCCTATACTTCCAATGGAAAAACTTTTGTACACATTTCCTTCACAATTCATGTGTTCCCAAGGATGAAAATTTGAATATCGATTAAAATAACTTCTTAATATAACTTGGAATACTTAATATTTTCTAAAACATAACCATAATTATATTAAAAATCAATAACTTTTCCTTTGGTGGTGTTGAAACCAGAAAAAGAATGCCGCGACCTGTACTTTGATGACGTCAGTAGACAAACAAATGTTGGATTGCATAATTATGGTTATGTTTTAGAAAATATTAGGGATTCCAAGTTATAAAATGAAGCTATTTTAATCGATGTTCAAATTTTCATCCTTGGGAACGCATTAACTGGGAAGAAAAAAGATGGCGCGACCTGTATTTTCATGACGTCAGCAGTCAAACAAATGTGCGGATCCTATTAAAGTTTTATGACGTCACACTTTTGCTAGCAGATGGCTGCGATTCCCATCTGCCTCATTACGTCACGCGTTGTGTGCGTATGTTCGTCTGCACGATAACTCGCGTAAAAATCGCTCGATTTCGATGAAATTTTAGCATGTGGAAGGGAATCACCTGGGAAGGAACCCTATTGAAAGTGAACGAAATGGGGTCAAAGGTCAGGACATAGGAGCGGGATCCATTCCACTGTTCTTATGCGTCATAACTAACGTAAAAAAGGTTCGATTTCGATTAAATATTAGTATGTGGTAGGTGATCACCTGGGGCCAAACCCTATTGAAAATTGGCAAAATGAGGGTCAAAGGTCAGGACATAGGAGAGGAATCAGTTCCATCGCCATTATGCAGAGGAATCACTTCCATCGTCATAACTTACGTAAAAATGTTTCGATTTGGATGAAATGTTAGTATGTTGTAGGGGCCTGCCTGGGGACGAATCCTATTGAAAATGGGCGAAATGGGTCAAAGGTTAGGACACAGAAGTGGGGTCTATTCCATAGCCCTTACACATCATAACTTACGTAAAATTGCTTCGATTGCGACAAAATTTTATCATGTTATTTCGGAGGTATACTGAACCAGTTCTGTTGAATATCATCGAAATGGGATCAAAGGTTAGGGCGTAGGAGTGAGATTTATTCCACAGCCATTTTATGATTTCTAGTATGTTGGAAAGTGTATCATAATCAATGCATTGCATGATTTTACTAACTTGTTTTAATCTTTACTCTCAATGAAAAAGAAAAACACACAGTGAAAGTGTTTTTACCAGATGAATGAAACTATACCTGTTTTTTAAATACACCACAAGTTTGAGATGAAGCAAGACCATGAAAAGAAGCAGGACATCAAAATGGAGAATTTTCACCATGGAGAAATGATGGTATTTTAAAATTATGTATACAGATATCCATTTAAAAAACATATATTCAGACTATGATGATTACCTCGATCAGAATTTGGAATAAATAATTTAAACATTTTAAAAGTGTAACAAAAATCTGAGTTAAATATCAAACGAGAAAAAAATATATCATAAAACTCCTCATAACACTGCCTGCAAAATATAAGCCACCAAAAATTGTCTGCAAGTTTTTGACTGATTTTAAAAGCATTTGGTGTGCTAATTTAAAAAATGCCTACAATTTCCCTCTAAGATGCAAGGATTTTTCATACAATGGATGTGAAAGATTTGGGAAAATAGCCTATTCACATGCATTCTGATGAAAATTTTATTTTATTACAAAAGTTAAAAAATAATTTTATGTACAAACATGTTACAAAGAACCATTTTAAAATGTCATATATATTTACAAATTATTATATCTTTTTCTTTTGCCTCCAAAGCTTTGTTTAGTACTTTTTCTTCTTTTCACAGCTTGTGGGTCTTCTCTGCGCAGCATCCAACAGTAGTCTGACACCATGTTGACATTCCATCTTCCCTGGTATCATTGTTACTTCATTGATGTCCTGGAGGAATATTTCTCCTTATTCCTCATTAATGGTACCAAGGTTTTTTCAGATTAATAATCCAAGTGGGAATTTAGAAGGTGCACCTTCAAGCTGATTGAACAACCTAATGCTTTGAATATTTCTAGCATGTTTTCTACACTCTGCTTGTAACTGGGATATTTGTTCAGTTCCACAAGAACCCCTTTACAACTTCCTTGGAAGCATTCCAAGACTCTCTTTCAATAGTTTCCATTTTTGTTTCAAACTCATTGTCTTTTAGGAGTTGTCAAATGTCTAGTCCGACAAACATTTTGCAAACTGCTTCATAAATCCAAGTGTGAAATGAAGAGGAGGTAGCAGGACTTTTTGGAGATCAACTACACAATGGGAAATGTTACCATAATAGGGAAAGAGATTGATAAAAGATTGTTGTCATAATAGGAAAAGAGATTATTAACAGTACCTTTGGAAAGCTCATGAAAGAAAGAAATAACAAAGCTTGCAGAATCACAAGCTAATAAATAAAATTTTTGCCATGGTAGGGGGAAAAAAACCCCACCTTTTTCCAAGTATATCACTAACTGGGGCAGACAGTTCTAATTCTAACACCACCGTCCCCTTCCAAAAAAGAACAATTTTACAAATTACCCAAAACATATGTTCTAATATGTATTTAGAGAAAAAACCAGGATTTCTGAGGCTATATTTACTTTAAAAAAAAAAAAAAAAAAAAATAACAGAAACTCTACCAATAGTCCTTGAACTTTCCAATTATGGAAACTTCCAATCCAGAAAGAATTGTTTCAAAACCAAAATAGCAATGGCAAAATCTTAAGGGGAATTTCCCAAAGAAAAGAAAAAATTCTCATGGACAACAGATGTCACCATCACTAACCCTTATTTTATTCCACCTAACAACAACAGCCCATAAGTTGAACCACCATGGTTAGCCTTTTGCAAATTGTTGGTCAGCCAGCAAAAAAAAAAAAAAAAAAAAAAAGTTTTGTTTCCTTTATCACACACACACAACACACACACACGGATCATATTTCACCATACTATACTCTCATTTTGTAACTTCAATACACAAGAATAGCATGAATACCATTCACCACAATGGCCATGCCCAACTATCCTTCAAAACTAAGATATATTAGGAGAATTCAAATTCGTGCAGAAATAGTCCAAAGTAATCAAGGTAGTTGCCGAATACAAGGCAAACTGAGGATGAAATCACTTAATCTCGATTTCTGCTATAGTGCTCCTTGTTACTGTATCTCCTGATGAGAACAACACAATTAATTTAGTTACCTACTAACCTACCTTTATTTTTACAATGCAGTATTTTATGTATACCTGCATTCTATTTTCTTTATTTCATGATACATGCCACGCCTTTTGACAATTTGATGCCACGTGACATTATGTCATATTAATATCTGATATCTATATTATTGTTCACGTAACACTTTATTTAAACTTATTCCTTCTTTTGTATCTGATGATGGGTTCTAGGGAAACCCGAAAGTTCTTATACAATAAAATCTTTAAATTCAGCCAACGAATTTAAATTTGTATTGTGAGTGACTCTTGTTATTAAGATCGTGCATTGAAGGCAACTACCTCGATTACTTTGGACCAAGATATATTATTATCAAAGTTCTAAAATCAAATCAAGGTCTTTTGGTAAGAGCTGATGTGAATTATTAATGTGCACATAGAGCAAATAACTGAAAATGTAAAACTGTATACACATTTTGATTTGAGAAAAAAAAAAAAAAAGGTCTCCTAAGAACAGACAACTGGACATACCACTTAAATTGACTTTCTAAAAAATGCAAAAATTTTCCTTGTATAAGAGAAATGCTAGCTAGTCTTAGAAAGTAATAACAGTACTAATCAAAGTTAGCATTGGCAGCAGCAGACAGATGATCTAAAAAAAAAAATAATAATAATAATTACATAAAACTTGTTAAAAACTAAATTATCTATAAATCATTAAGCCAATCTAACCTGTTAGCTTCTGCCAATTTTTCAAGTTTGTATTTCTCTGCTTCTGCAGGACGTCTAACAGTTGCTTCTAATTCCTTTTCCTTACGCATGATCTCTTGCTCTTGCACCTGTATTTCTTGAGTTCTTTCTACTACTTTCACTTGCATTTGTTCCTCCTTAATGCGCTGGCGGGTTTTTGCTGCTTGCAAGTTGTAGGCTAAATCAGATTCAGCTTTCTGGAAATAAAAATATTTTAAGTCACCACTTTTGAGTTAAAAACAACATGGTATTGCATATAATAGTAAACTTAGAAATTACTCAAATGCCAATGGCCTATTTAAACTCATTGCTGCAGTAGGATAAAATGCTATTCAAATGTACTCCACTACAGCCCTTCTGTGAGATTGAGTAGGATCTTACTACGCTCCAATTTTACAGATACAGAGGATGTCTTTCATGATGTGACTGACAGTGAAATTATTAATACCAGCTGACACAGCTAAATGGTACATTATCAATGCCTGTCCACTTCCAGAGTGGCCATAAAAGAAAGTTAAACCTTCTCCCCTGGTACTCTGGCTCTCAATGCTGATTCTGCTCAGCAGTGTCTTCACCTTGGCTTTCAGGTTCACACCACCCACTGTGCAACAGTGTGGCAGAGTAAAGCACTGTCACTACATGCATCTCCTAAGTAGGTCTTTAACGACCATCGTGAGCAACTCAATGGGCTATAAGCAGTTGCCCGTCCCTAATTTAGGGTCACTGACTCCAGGGAAAAGAAAGAGCCAGTGCCATAAGACAAACACAACATCCATGCCTCACCGGGATTCGAACCCGGACCCTTCTCGGACGAATGATTGGAAGCCATCGCTTAGACCACTGCGCCACCGGGGCGGCCCTGCTCTATTTTGATTCACCAGCATACAACCTTCAGAAACATGTCTTACATCATGCTTTTACAAGTCGACAAGTTTTATTTTTTATGATAAAATTGATTACTTTACTTCAGAACATGGGTCTGTTGTTCTGTAACCCATACAATGCACTAACACTTTGCAAGCTTTTAACACATTCAACACCATTATTGCCACTACTTAACTCTCCTGCATAATACTAACCATAGGCACATTTTTTTTTTTTTTTTTTTTTTGCCTTTATTAGTACATAACAGGCAAGCATACTGATAAATTTCTTTCTTTGGAATAGAGGTTCTTAATCAGCAGTGCACACACTACTTGATGGTACAAAACATTATTGGATAACTTTAAGATAAATTATCAAGAGCAGAAATGTTGTCAGATGGTCTTTCTTTGAGGAGCTTAACCTCTGAATATCAGAGAACAGCTTAATGATATGTATGCATGTAGAAATGTTTAGTAATAATACATTGTTTCTTCAAACTATGTGTTTATCAACACTGACAGAAGATAACCCCTTATTGCAACCTATTTCTGCTATTTTTACCTGCATTTTGTCACTGTATAGTAAAATCCCTTTTGCACTAACTAATAACATTATTTGAAGTTGTGTGAATAAAAAGGGCATAATTGCTTCTTACAGAAAATGCTATGGCTATGATCTGAATTTGAAATTAGCTAACCATTAGTTGCTAACATATTCAGAGTACTGTTACAAAATTCTGAGTAATATTTACTTGTATATCTTGTGTATCATTTTACTGTGCTGTTACTAATGTTGAGTAATAACATATTGTAATTACTGTGAATATTAATTCACAGAAATTACAATGTTACTACTTGAATTAATATTCACATATTTATACTCAACATAAGTTATGTGAACTAGTTTTTTCAGTTTCAAACCAAGATACTGCATGAGTATTTCTTCATCTGTTTGCACAACACTCCATTCCTTTTTAAGGAAATTTTTTTTTTCTTCTACTTCATGGATTGCGATGTTAACATTTTTTTTTTGGGGGGGGGGGTGGTGCTTTTTAATGGTATATCATTTATGAATTGCACGTAAACTATGCGCACTTTGCAGGGGTTTAATACCTTAAAAGTGCAAATATAATAATTTTTTTTTATATTTCGACTCAAAAGTGTTTCACTTTTTCCTTTTTTTATCTATTTATTTAAGAATGCTGTTCTCAAGGCAGCAACATGAGTCATTCACAGCCAACACAGTTTTGGTTGCTTTTGAATCATTCTTGTAGGGCCTTAAAACTTTATGTACAAAGAGGGGGAAAACTTTGCTTAGTTCTCTTAAGCATACAAAGTGGTACACATAGTGAAGCTATGGCTGTTGTGGGCTGGTGCATGCACTGTAATGACAACTTGTAGCACCTGAATCTGAGGTGAATAAAACTTTGCTCTCTGCTGCCAAAGAATGCAGCTCAACCAGTGAAACATTGTTTAAGGGCATACTGGCAATTTTGATTGATGGATGAACAGCTATGTACCTACAGTCACTTTAAAAAGCTGAAGTTGGAAATATGACTTTCAAGAATGAGTAATTTAACCTGTTATTTTCAGTACCTTGCCATGTTGAAGAAAATTAATTGGAATAGCAACTATGTTTGCTATGGTTTCATCTGTAAGACAGAGAAAGATGGAACTCAACAACAGCAATGTATGTTGTGCTGTTCAATATCTTCAAGCTCCAATCTTAAAGCACCAAAGCTGTCTGAACATTTCAACAAACAGCAAACTGCTGAACATAATCTTTAAACTGAAGTTTTTAAGGGGAACACAATTCAACACCAGCAGAACTTTAACGTTTTGGTTAGCATCATTTGAGAAGCTCCTGTTATAAGCATTTTATGAAATTGCACATTTATTCACTGTAAAAAAAGAAGACACATTGTTAGAGAAACCTGGTGCATTTAAAATGACAGGAAAGTTTAGAAAGCATAGAAGAAAATATAATAGGTAACCCTGTTAAATAATGTGATCTATTCTAAGATTAATGAGATTAGCCAGATACCTTACAGCAAGTTATGAAAGATATCAAAGCTAGTCGGTTCTCTTAAAGTGGGTTTTAAGCTAGATAAATGCATTGGTGTTGATAGTTGCAGTAAGCTGTTGAGGTTTGTACGGCATATAAATGGAGAAAAACAAAAAAGGAAATTCAGAATTTAGTAATGTTCTAATACAAGCAACTTTGAAATCCACCAGTAAATGCACCGAAGTCTCCAGCATAGATCATGAAATGAGGTGGCAGCTTTCTTTGCTGATGACTGTCGATATTGGGACCTCTAAAAGACCTGTCTGCAATACTTGTTAAAAATTCGTACGTATAGGAGATAATTACTTAGAGGCGTGCTGTCTCCGTACGATATCATCAAACCAACATCTCTGACTGTACAATAAAAAAAACTTTATTTACAATAAAAGACATGATTTTAAAAAATTTTAAAAATGGCAAGATCTTTCGGGGCTACAATAGCACCCGTCCTCAGGCCACCCAACAGTGCCACAAAGCATAGGGAAGTGCCTCAATATATAACCAGTCTCCCCCGCGAGACCCACAATACATTTGTTCAAAACCGCAGGTGATGCCAATTGAGAAAAACAGCAGAACAAAAGTAATATGTACAAATAATATAATCGATTAATTAAGGTCCTCTTCTTCAGATTTTTGAATGGGAGAAGTAATTATTTTTCTCCATTGTCTAGGAACAAAAACAGGTAAGTCCAAGTTACAACAGGTATTACCATAAGAGATTATATACAGACTCTCGGTAAAAAAGACGGTTTGTTTGTTCACATTGGAGGAGAGTACTATTGTATTAGGCCAATCGGGAGAGTAACCTCCCTGGCGAACAGCTGTAGTAAATGAAGTAGAAATGCAGTCAGTTCGAAGTGCATATTTATGTTCAGACAATCTAATGTTCAGACTTCTAAGGGTAGAACCTATGTAGTATTTGATATCTTCGTTAGGAGCTGAGGGAAGCAATGGGATACGATATATTCCTGCTTTATTCAAAGTGGCAACTTGATCTCTGTCGTTACGTATGGTAGAAAAAATGTTTTTGGTGCAAATTCCAAATTTAATATTATATTTATTACATACCTTCCGCAATATAGAAACTACGGGAGGGATGAAATCAACTTTACCAACGTATATAGGGGGAACGACTTCCCTTGACAACGTCGTAAATCTTAGTCTTTCAAATTTCTGTAGAAGTTCCCGAAAGAAGCAGGCGGGATATCCAAATGATATGGCCATGTTCTGTATAAGAGCTAGTTCGTCCTGACGTATCTTACGGGTAGAGGAATGAGTAAATGCTCGTTTAATTAAAAAACGTAAGGCTGAAGCTTTGTGTTCCGGGGGTGCGAAGAGATAAAAGGTATAAGACAAGGTGTGAAGGTCGGTTTTCTATAGACGGATAATTTGATAAGGTTAGAAGTCAAGTCACGAGTTAATAAAATGTCCAGAAAGGGTAATATACCATTTTGTTCAAGTTCCATTGTGAAGGTGATAGTAGGATATTGGTTTGACAGACATGTGGTAAATTCGTTCAGAAGTACCATGGAGTGAGGCCAGAAGACCAACATATCATCCACGTATCTTAAGAGGAGTGCCGGTTGATTCGTGAATTGGTTCAGAACTTTATCTTCCAATGACTGCAGTAAAATTTCGGCCAGAACAGGGGAAAGAGGAGACCCCATTGGTGCCCCCTCCATTTGTTGGTAGAATTTGCTATCAAATTTGAAATAAGAACGTTTTGCAACCAATTTCAAGGCAGAAATGATTGCATCAACCTCCAAAGGGGAAATTGAGTTATCAGCAAGCAATTTCCCTTCAATAATCGAGTGGACTACTTCAAGTGGAACACTTGGAAATAGAGACACTACATCAAGAGAAGCCATAACAAATGAGTTTCCCTTGGGATCAAAAGATTTTATTCGCGTTAATGCCTGAGTAGAACTATTAATGGAAACTGAAGAATTTGCTATAAGTGGTTTTAAGTAAGTTGCTAAAGCTCTTTCCAATGTACGGGTAGGGCTAGCATACCCCGAAATCAACAGTCTGAGGGAGTGGTCAGGTTTGTGGGTTTTAATTTTCCCGAACAAATCAGGGACTCTAGTACCTACAGGAGGCTTCATTTTAGTAGAAATGGACTTAGGCAAGAGACCCCGGTTCCTGAGTTTACTTAACTCAGTCGCATTTGTCGGGTCAGAGCGAAGTATCCGATGTGGAATCAGAGCTATTGCTTGGTACATCTTATTGTAGTAATCTTTGCGATCTAATAAAATAATTTGCTGGGACTTGTCAGCGCTAATGATTGAGAGATTCGGGTTTCGAGAAAGTTGTAACAATTGGTTGCGTTCATATTTTAGAAATGAAGAAGTTTTATCAGAATTTGAAAGGGAGTCAGCTAAGGCATAACGAGTGATATCTTGTTCCTTCTCTGGCAAGGCCCCAATGACATTCTCTATCTGAGGTAAAGATTGAAATGGTCGAAAAGTTAAAACTGGATAGCTGAACTTGAAACCACGATTGAGGGCCGAACGTTGAATATCAGATAACACTATGGAGCTATAGTTGATGAAAGAATCAGGTAAATCACGATTAGTGGTTCTGTAGCTGAAGTTCTTAGGTTGGAACAAGTGAGGGTGTGTAGAAACCAGATTGCATAATTTACGAGTGTGTCCTTGATTCATGGTGTTTATTAAAGTCTGTATAGTGGTAAAGAAAACCAACAAAGTCTTACCTAATAAAATAGGATGGGAAAGTCTGGATAGTTGAGTATAAGCATTGTAGGATTTAAGGTTTAACAAGTCCAGGTAACTTCTTTTCCTCCTTATTTCTTTGGTTAGTCGTTTTTGTTGAGCATTAACAATTACGTGTGCATCCTGTTGAGATATGGCAAAGGTTCGTATTCGCAGGAACTTGGGCACCACACCGAGTGAACGGCAGTTGAGTAGAAAACTAAGGTGAGTCTCACAGCGGGCTAGTTTCCGTCGGATGTTACAGAAGGTCTTGGTTGCAGCTTCCATGCTACGTGCGCTTTAAAGTGCTACAGATTCTACCAGAATCCCTCACACATAGTATCACAAGGTTTGCAGCTA
This sequence comes from Macrothele yani, assembly GCA_039090855.1. Lineage (NCBI taxonomy): Eukaryota > Metazoa > Arthropoda > Arachnida > Araneae > Macrothelidae > Macrothele > Macrothele yani. The sequence continues at coordinate 63,686,455 of CM077029.1, forward strand.
AAAAGAGTAATACTTGTTAAAAATTCGTACGTATAGGAGATAATTACTTAGAGGCGTGCTGTCTCCGTACGATATCATCAAACCAACATCTCTGACTGTACAATAAAAACTTTATTTACAATAAAAGACATGATTTTAAAATCCGACGGAAACTAGCCCGCTGTGAGACTCACCTTAGTTTTCTACTCAACTGCCGTTCACTCGGTGTGGTGCCCAAGTTCCTGCGAATACGAACCTTTGCCATATCTCAACAGGATGCACACGTAATTGTTAATGCTCAACAAAAACGACTAACCAAAGAAATAAGGAGGAAAAGAAGTTACCTGGACTTGTTAAACCTTAAATCCTACAATGCTTATACTCAACTATCCAGATTTTCCCATCCTATTTTATTAGGTAAGACTTTGTTGGTTTTCTTTACCACTATACAGACTTTAATAAACACCATGAATCAAGGACACACTCGTAAATTATGCAATCTGGTTTCTACACGCCCTCACTTGTTCCAACCTAAGAACTTTAGCTACAGAACCACTAATCGTGATTTACCTGATTCTTTCATCAACTATAGCTCCATAGTGTTATCTGATATTCAACGTTCGGCCCTCAATCGTGGTTTCAAGTTCAGCTATCCAGTTTTAACTTTTCGACCATTTCAATCTTTACCTCAGATAGAGAATGTCATTGGGGCCTTGCCAGAGAAGGAACAAGATATCACTCATTATGCCTTAGCTGACTCCCTTTCAAATTCTGATAAAACTTCTTCATTTCTAAAATATGAACGCAACCAATTGTTACAACTTTCTCGAAACCCGAATCTCTCAATCATTAGCGCTGACAAGTCCCAGCAAATTATTTTATTAGATCGCAAAGATTACTACAATAAGATGTACCAAGCAATAGCTCTGATTCCACATCGGATACTTCGCTCTGACCCGACAAATGCGACTGTAGCTGAGTTAAGTAAACTCAGGAACCGGGGTCTCTTGACTAAGTCCATTTCTACTAAAATGAAGCCTCCTGTAGGTACTAGAGTCCCTGAGTTGTTCGGGAAAATTAAAACCCACAAACCTGACCACTCCCTCAGACTGTTGATTTCGGGGTATGCTAGCCCCACCCGTACATTGGAAAGAGCTTTAGCAACTTACTTAAAACCACTTATAGCAAATTCTTCAGTTTCCATTAATAGTTCTACTCAGGCATTAACGCGAATAAAATCTTTTGATCCCAAGGGAAACTCATTTGTTATGGCTTCTCTTGATGTAGTGTCTCTATTTCCAAGTGTTCCACTTGAAGTAGTCCACTCGATTATTGAAGGGAAATTGCTTGCTGATAACTCAATTTCCCCTTTGGAGGTTGATGCAATCATTTCTGCCTTGAAATTGGTTGCAAAACGTTCTTATTTCAAATTTGATAGCAAATTCTACCAACAAATGGAGGGGGCACCAATGGGGTCTCCTCTTTCCCCTGTTCTGGCCAAAATTTTACTGCAGTCATTGGAAGATAAAGTTCTGAACCAATTCACGAATCAACCGGCACTCCTCTTAAGATACGTGGATGATATGTTGGTCTTCTGGCCTCACTCCAATGGTACTTCTGAACGAATTTACCACATTTCTGTCAAACCAATATCCTACTATCACCTTCACAATGGAACTTGAACAAAATGGTATATTACCCTTTCTGGACATTTTATTAACTCGTGACTTGACTTCTAACCTTATCAAATTATCCGTCTATAGAAAACCGACCTTCACACCTTGTCTTATACCTTTTATCTCTTCGCACCCCCGGAACACAAAGCTTCAGCCTTACGTTTTTTAATTAAACGAGCATTTACTCATTCCTCAACCCGTAAGATACGTCAGGACGAACTAGCTCTTATACAGAACATGGCCATATCATTTGGATATCCCGCCTGCTTCTTTCGGGAACTTCTACAGAAATTTGAAAGACTAAGATTTACGACGTTGTCAAGGGAAGTCGTTCCCCCTATATACGTTGGTAAAGTTGATTTCATCCCTCCCGTAGTTTCTATATTGCGGAAGGTATGTAATAAATATAATATTAAATTTGGAATTTGCACCAAAAACATTTTTTCTACCATACGTAACGACAGAGATCAAGTTGCCACTTTGAATAAAGCAGGAATATATCGTATCCCATTGCTTCCCTCAGCTCCTAACGAAGATATCAAATACTACATAGGTTCTACCCTTAGAAGTCTGAACATTAGATTGTCTGAACATAAATATGCACTTCGAACTGACTGCATTTCTACTTCATTTACTACAGTTGTTTGCCAGGGAGGTTACTCTCCCGATTGGCCTAATACAATAGTACTCTCCTCCAATGTGAACAAACAAACCGTCTTTTTTACCGAGAGTCTGTATATAATCTCTTATGGTAATACCTGTTGTAACTTGGACTTACCTGTTTTTGTTCCTAGACAATGGAGAAAAATAATTACTTCTCCCATTCAAAAATCTGAAGAAGAGGACCTTAATTAATCGATTATATTATTTGTACATATTACTTTTGTTCTGCTGTTTTTCTCAATTGGCATCACCTGCGGTTTTGAACAAATGTATTGTGGGTCTCGCGGGGGAGACTGGTTATATATTGAGGCACTTCCCTATGCTTTGTGGCACTGTTGGGTGGCCTGAGGACGGGTGCTATTGTAGCCCCGAAAGATCTTGCCATTTTTTAAATTTTTTAAAATCATGTCTTTTATTGCAAATAAAGTTTTTTTATTGTACAGTCAGAGATGTTGGTTTGATGATATCGTACGGAGACAGCACGCCTCTAAGTAATTATTACCTGTCTGCAAATTGTGCTTGTAACAGTAACCTAGGAAATACAACCAGGATTGTCAAGGGATGGCATACAAATTGAAATTGGATCTACTAAATTGATAGAAAGCATCTGCACTCTGTTGTAGTGCGGTGATATGATTCATCCATACCCTTGTACATGTACTTCTCTTTCCCCCATATTAACACATTGCCCTCTTAACAAGATATGGTGTTTTTTACTTAGAATTGGGTGGGTTACCTTTACTTTTTCACCATACTTTTCCTCCCTGGTATTGTTTTAGGCTGGTGCCCTGCTACTGTGTCCTACACTATATGCAAAAGCTACTGTCTTATGCACATTCATTTTCTTTGACATCCCTTGCACTGGAAACCTAAGTGATGTGCTCTCATAATTCTTAACCTACATGTTCCGATACATTAACTTATGCAAAACAGGAGAATGGATCTGATGCAAATTACTAAAATGGTTCCTGGTGCTTCCAACTAGTTTTGCCAGTGTGCAGCATGTTCTGAGCTTCCTACTAAGTGCTGTTATTACATTGTAAAAACTTAAGTTCAGAAGTAGCTTTATTTTCACTAGTTGCCCAATTGTTTCACCAGCTGTCGGGCAAATAACATTTAATAACATTTTTTATATTAGCCCAGGGTTTATTCTGACATGTTGCAGATAGCTCTTGTTCGAAGCTTTAAATACGAATGGTATTAGGTTTCTGTATATCCCTTAGTTCCGGAGATAGCTCTGGGTTTCAGCTCATTTGCATACCCTGACTCCTTGTTTTTCTCATTTGGATTCTCACTCATTTTCCTGCTGCACAACTCCTTGGTACAAGAATATGGACAAATCACTTCATCGGACTACAACAGAGTGCAGATACTTTCTGTCAATTTACAGGGTGAGTCAAAAGTCACAGGATACCCTTTTATTTTAGAAACAGGAGGGAAAATTAAATATCTGAATACCCCAGCAAAGAATCGGTGAAGGGGCTGATCTTTTAGGTCATTCCCGGGACATGGCCGCCATCTTGAAATCTGCCAGATTGGATCAAGGTCAAATGTTTCAAATGGTAAGGGGATCATGTTGCATATAAAACAAAACCAGAATTTTCTCAGAAACTGATTGCCATAATCAGATTTGACATATGTGTTGTGGTTCACAAATTATCAACACAGAAAGTTGAAATACCAACCTCTAAAGTACCCTTTGATGCTCAGCTATTCGATGTGTTCAATGTGCTGTGCCTGTTGCTGAACACAGAGTTGAAGGAGCTTGATCCAGTTGTTACGCACCCGCATGAGAATATCGGGAGAAATGCGGTTATAGGCCTACAGGATGTGTTGCTGGTGTTGTTGCAGATTTTCCCAGCATGCACCAGGTGTTTCAGATGACCCCACAGACAAAAGTTGAGTGGTGTGAGATCGGGGGATCTGGCTGGCCATTCCACAGGGCCATGCCGGCCAATCCAATGACCAGGAAATTGAACATCTAGCCATTGACGAACAGTCGCTCTGTAGTGTGGTGGAGCCCCATCGTGTTGGAAATAACAGGGGAAACTGCCATCTTCATTCAGAAGGGAAGGGAACACTGCACTGAGCATTTAGGGTATTTTCGATGAAAATAGGCTCAATTACACGGGTGCCCCATATTCCACACTACACCATAACCTTTACATTACCAATGACTTTGGATGGTTCCATTCAGTGAGGGTTCCTGTCACTCCAGTACCTGTGGTTCTGAAGGTTAACCTCACCACTGACATAAAAATTGGCTTTGTCACTGAACAAAATGCCCTGCGCGAATGAGGGATCCAGTTGATGTTGGTTTAAAGCCCAGGTGCAGAACACGATATGTCTATCAGTGTCATCCTCTGATAGTTGCTGCTGCAACAGGATCTTGAACAGATGCCAGTGAGTGGTGTGAAGAATCTGTACAATGGCTGATACCACATTCTGCTGCGAGACGTCATGAGCTGCATTGTTGACTCTTTGCAAAGGATGCCAAAACCATTGTTGAGGTTTCCTCGTCAGAAGCAGTTTTCTGCCGACCACTACGTGGCTTGTCATCCACAGTCCCAGTTTCTCAGAATTGGATATCGGGTATGCGACGGTGCTGTGTGAAATTGGTGGTCTTTCTGGTTGTCGGATGTTGAAGTCTGTGGCTATGATATGGCAGCTGCGTTCCCCAGACATTAGGATCACCTCAATCCTATCCTCTTCCGCCAGTGCCATCTTCACTTACCTGCAACAAACAATGATTATTTCAACTTTCTGTGTTGATAACTTGTGAACCACAACACATATGTCAAACCTGATTATGGCAACCATTTTCTGAGAAAATTCTGGTCTTGTTTGATATGCGACATGACTTCCTTGCCATCTAAAAAAATTGACCTTGATCCAATATGGTGGATTTCAAGATGGCAGCCATGTTCCGGAAACAGCCTAAAAGATAAGCCCCCTCAGTGATTCTTTGCTGGGGTATTGAGATATTTCATTTTCCCTCGCGTTTCTCAAATACAAGGGCGTCCGGCAACTTTTAACTCGTGCTGTAGTAAGTCAGGTTTCACTTTGTATGCTGCCCCCTTGACAATCCTGGAGGTGTTTCCTAGGTTACTGATACGAATGCAATCCACACACATGCCCCTTAGGGATCCCAGCATTGACAGTTATCAGTGAAGAAAACTGCCGGCTCAACCCATAATCTATGCCAGGAGACTTTGCTGCATCTACTGAAGAACTTCAAAGTTTTTGGTGTTACCCAGAATTTGTGTGTTGTGAACCACTGGAATTAACTACAAATGGAATTTATGTTGTTTTGGGTTTGCCTCCTCAGGGCGCTCCGTGGTAACAATGGCACACACAACAGCAACTAGGGCCTCTGTGAATCTTGGAGAGGTGCAAGCTAGTTCTGTGTGACATTGGCGAAAAGACCCCAACTCACTGGGTTTTGTTCCAAAATCCTTAGGTTGAATGACCAACTGGAACCCTCAGCTGTGGGCCAATCCCCCACACTGATGTACTTACCTGATTAAAAAGACAAAGAGAAATATTAAGAATGACTCAAGTGTGGGATATGGTGGACCTACCACACTTGAGAAGGACGGTCCACCACAGAATCGACCTGGACTTCCTAAACGGCTGAGTGAATGTAAGATTGGTGTATGGAATACTAGAGGTATAAATGGCAAGATGAGTGAGGTGATTGAGGAGATAAATAAGTATAGACTGGATGTGCTGTGTGTAAGTGAAACCAAAAAGAAGGAAATTGGGGTAGAAGAAGTGAATGGAAATGTGAGTGTGTGGTCTTGAGTATTGGATAATATGAGAGGACAGGCGGGTGTAGGTGTGATTTTAAGTGAAAAGATGAAGAACAACTTGATTCATTATAGTTGCATAAGTGAGAGAATTCTCTGGATTCGTTTGAAAGTGAAACTTCAGAGAATAGTAATTGTTGTAGTGTATGCTCCTTGTGACTCTGAACCCTCTGATAGAAAGGAAGATTTCTGAAATGAGCTAAAAGCTGTTTTGAGCCAGTTTGGTACTAAAGAAAAAGTTATAATAGCAGGGGATTTCAGTGCTAGAGTAGGTGTGCAGAATGCAATTTCTGACAATGTTCTGGGTAAGTTTAATGATCCTTGTGTGAATGATAATGGTGAAAGATTAATTGAACTCTGCATTGAGAATGGTTTGTGTGTATCTAATACATTTTTTCAACCACAAGTATATACACACATATACTTGGGAAAATCGTACTCTGGGTCAAAAGAGTGTGATAGATTTTGTTGTTTACGATCAGCGTTTGAAACACTTAGTTGTTGACACCTGTGTGCTGAGAGGTGCGGATGTTGGTTCTGATCATTACTTGGTAGTGTCACGAGTGAAACTTAATGTTGGTTTGAGGAAAAGGAATAGGAAGAGAGCCAGGATAGAAAGAATAAAGGTTGATAGGCTCCTTGAAGATCATCAGCGGTACTCTGACTTGCTCAGAGAACGACTGAAGGATCTGAAATCTTGTGAGAGGGATGTAGAAAAGAAGTGGGAATGTTTTAAGAACTGTGTTGTCACTGCTGCTAAAGAGGTCTGTGGCACCACAATAGTGGGTAACAATAGAGGTGATGCTTGGTGGAATAGTGAGATTGATGAGGCAGTAAAGAAAAAGAAGGAAGCCTATTTGGGGATGTTGCAAGGTAGAGTCTCTGTGGATGAATATCGCTGTAAGAAGCGTGAAGCTGCTAAGCTGGTTCGCCACAGTAAGGCAAAAGATAGGAAGAAGAAGGTGAAAAGGCATGAACTGGCTTTTTGGAAAGATAGAAAGTCCTTCTGGAAGTACATGAGACTCAGGAAAAATAGGGGAAACAAAGTTGTAAGTTGTGTGAAGAATAAGATCGGGGAAATGATATGGGAGCCCAATGAGTTAAGTGAAAGATGCGGTGAATACTTCTGTGAGTTATTAGATCAGGAGAGCAAAAATGATTCTGAGACAGATGCAGATGATGTCACAATGAGGGATGAAAGCACAGGAGGGATCTCAAGAGAAGAAGTGTGTAAAGCTCTAAAATCTCTTCAGAATGGTAAGGCTCCAGGAGTTGATGGCATAACTGCAGAGATGTTGAAGTATGGTGGTGACTCTGTAATTGACTGGTTAACTGAAATTTGCCAGTTGTGTTGGGAGTTAGGAATGGTCCCTCGGGATCGGAAGGATGCTATTATTGTTCCTTTGTATAAGGGAAAAGGTGATCAGACTGAATGCAAGAACTATCTTGGTATTAGCCTACTGAGTGTGCCAGGGCAAGTGTTTGGTAAGGCTGTTATTGAAAAAGTATGGGGTCTTACATCATTGAAAGTGTGTGATGTTCAGAGTGGTTTTATGCCTGGTAAAGGCTGCACTAACCAAATTTTTGCATTACGCATGATGATTGAAAAGTATCTGGCTGTTGGGAAGAAAGTTTTTACTGCCTTCATAGATTTAGAGAAAGCTTATGACCGAGTGAATAGGACACTTTTGTGGAAGGTATTGAATGAATATGGTGTTACTGGGAATCTACTTAATAGTGTAAAAGCCATGTATGCTGGTAGTAGAGCTTGTGTACGAGCGAATGGTGTTTTATCAAAATGGTTTTTCATTGGTGCAGGAGTTAGACAAGGTTGTGTAATGTCACCATGGCTGTTTAATATATTTATGGACGCATGCATGCGCGAGGCCAAAATAGATAATAGTGGTTTATGTCTTGGTGATTTCCGTGTGTGCAGATTGCTGTATGCTGATGACACTGTCCTGCTGGCAGAGAGCAAAAGTGAGTTGCAGAGTATGTTGACTCTAATGCACGAAGTTTGCATGAAATTCAAACTGAGTATAAATAAGGGAAAAACCAAAGTTATGGTGTTTGAGAGAGGAATGGGTAGCACTGAATGTAATGTAAGTATAAATGGCACTGTGATTGACCAGGTGAGTGAGTTTGTGTATTTAGGAAGCATGTTTGACAGAGAGAACAAGTTGGATGGTGAAATCAGTAGGCGAGTGAATTCTTCTTTGAAAGTCATAGCTGCTCTGGGAGGTTTTCACAGGAATGATGGGTTCTCTAGAGAGTCCCGCATGAGCTGTGTATGAAACAGTAATTGTTCCTACTCTGATGTATGGCAGTGAAACCTGGGTACTGCAGAAGAAGCACAGGAGTCGTTTGTGTGCTGGAGAAATGCGTTACTTACGTGGGGTTTGTGGCAAGACATGATCTGATTGTGTGAGGAATGAAGATTTATTGCAGTTGTGTGATGAAAAGCAAAATGTTGTTAGCAAGGTGGAGACCAATATGCTTCGGTGGTTTGGCCATGTTGAAAGAATGAGTGATGAAATGCTTACTAAGAAAATCTTTTCAGCCCAAGTGGCAGGAAGGAAAGGCAGAGGAAGGCCAAGGAAGACATGGGTGGATCAAATTCAGGAGTGTCTGCATGAGAAAAAGATTATGAGTATGAAGTATAAAAGATCTTGTGTAAGGCGTGTAATGGATATCAGTGAAGCACGAGTTGTATGTCAAGATCGCTGTAAATGGCGAAGTTTGATACAACAACAATAAGTAAAAATATCTGGAAGTTTGCATTTCTTTTTGGAGCTAACCTCTGAATCTCAGAGAACAGCTTAGTGATATGTAATGTGTATGTATGTATGTTTTTTCTGTTTTTAGTCTTTTTGAAACAGGAGATACCCATCCCATCAATATTATAGGACCAATTTGCACTGATAGTGCCTCTGCTATGTTACATAAAAATTTGTGGTTTGCTTCATAAGTAAAACAATACACATCCTGTGCTAAAATTACCTATTGTACGCTGCACAGACATTGCCAGCAAAATTAAAAAAAAACTTCTTGTTTACTGGGGTGACAGCCATGAACTATGTCAGGAGATGTGCGTCAAACCTTCATCTCTGCCATACCATTTGTGAAGAAAATTGGCACTGGGCATCCCATGTTTCTTTTCTACACAGAAGTGAGGCAGCTTCTCTGTGGGTGAATACGAAACCATGCTTTTCATATATGAAAATAAATAATTTACTTTCTTTTTAACCCAAGTAGCAATTTTGTTGATGACTCCAAAAATACAGAGTTCAACCCTTCAGTTGGCACACATGTAGAAAATACATTCATACAGATGAATGAATTAAAAACATATCAATGAAAGAAATTGGGATAAATACAGTGATGGTCAGAAAAAGTTGTCTGTTTAGTCAAAAATGTCCAATTTGGGTAAAGCATACTAAGAAAACATTTTTGCTAAACTTTACTTTGCTTGAAGAAACTCTTTTGGAAAATGACAGAATCATCATTGGACCTGAAATTACAGAGCATTTGCAACAGTTAAATGACTCCAAATCTACACTGAAGAGTCAAAACATTATGACCAGTGAACTTTTATGCAAATCGAAGCAAATGCAGGTTAACAACGGCATGTGAAAGCCATGAGACAGTATAAATAACAGCCAATACCTAGTTCTGTTAATCAATGTTATTCTTGTTCTTCAGATGGGAAAGGCAGAGAACTTTAGCGAGTTTGAAAACTGCCATGTCGTAATGGCCAGACGACTGGGTTAGAGCATTTCTGAAATGGCAAGGTTTGGGGAATGCTCAAGGTCAGACATGGTTAGTATTTTCAAAAAGTGGTCTGAGGAGTAAAAACCATGAACTGCCAGCAAGGTGTGGCCTGTCCATGGCTCATCAATGCGAGGTGAGTGAAGGCTATCCTGTATGGCAGAGGTTCCCAAACTTGTTTTTTACTCACGAACCTCTTTCAACATTACATTGTTATTGTGAACCCCTGCATCTATTTCTGTGCATGTAATAAGTAACATAACAGTTTTGCACGTATATTCTTAAATGCCTCCAATACTTAGGTTTCTTTCACCAAAGTTACATGTTTTACAGAAATGAAAGGATTTCAACATCAAAAGTACACCTACTATATTATAAAATGTAAAGTAATGGCTAAGTAACTTGGAAATAAGTAGGAACTATTACTGAAAAAAATGTTAAATGATTTATAATGGCAACAAATAAATATAGCAAAATAATTATAATGATATTAACACTTACAAATCAAAGTAAATCACAAATTTAATGGTGTTTCTGGGCTTGTTTAGTAGAACTAAGTGCATCAATATTCAGCTCGACAAAAGGCGGCCATAGTCTCAGATCTGGTTCTGCATCAAGCTTGTTCCCATATTTTGATTTTAGGGAGATGTAGGCAGAGAAAGCTCTCTTGCACATGTAAGTAGTTGAAAATGGAAAAAAAACCCTCTTTCTTGCAGTTTAAAATAATACCTCTATTACAATTTTACTAGTGGATTGGTAGGGCAAAGGCCTCAATCTAGAGAGAAGTATTTTTCACAGTTTTCAAAGAAATAAAGTGGTAATAAAATTGCGCCATTTTTGTGTTGAGGGAATATAGAGAATTTGTAAATATATTATCAACAAAACATAGGTCCAGGTTGTATCCTACTACTTCATGTTTAATCACCTCAGCTGCAGTCTTGTATGCTTGGGAATAAGGACTGTTAATCAGAATATCACCTAGGGCTGTCAATATCGATCACTTTAATTCTTTATTTTCATTACGACCAAATACGTATATCAGTAGCTGCCGAGGAATCTGTAGAGTACAATTTTCCCCAGAAAGTGGTAATACATCTGAGATGTACCGGTGAATCTGTCCCTGTAGTTTAAAGAAGTACAGACCATTGCCAGGAATCTCCTTTTTCGTGTCTGAGAGAGAAGCGAATGACATTGCACTATTGCATTTCCATATGTGTTGGCCAAAATTAAGACTGTTCAGAAGTAAGTCCTTCAACCCCGTATTTATCTGTAGTTCTTGAAGGAAAATAAGGCCATTATGGCAACAGGAATTAAAATGACCAATAGTTTCCTCATTGGCGAAATGCAAAGCATGGTCAATATTCATCGCACTCAAGCTGTGATCATGAATCGCAGTTTTGTCCAATAAATATTTTCGGAAAGATAGGTTGCCACGTGTCTTACTACGATCATTGCGTGTGCTTTCAAAATTTCTTCGCTCACGTACATTATGAAAAACATGCCCTCGTTTGGGTGGTCTCCACCAAATGGGAACTGCTGCTGTATGGTATGAGCTGACAGAAGAGACATTGTGGCACAACTTACTGGTAATTTGAATGCTGGTGATGGGTGTAATGTGTCACAACACACATTACATTGAACCCTGTTTAAAATGGGGCTGCATCACCACAGGCCACTCTGAGTGCCCACATTAACCTCGGTTCACAGTTGAAAGCTTCTACAATGGGCATGCGAGCATCAAAACTGCACCCTGAATGATTGGAAGACGGTCATCTGGTTCAACAAATCTCCTCTCCTGTCTCATCATATGAATGGCTGGGTACATGTGCTTCGTTTATCACCAGGATGCACCATATGACAAAAACAAGCTGGTGCAGGAAGTGTAATGCTTTGGGCAATGTCCAGCTGGGAAACCCTGGGTCCAGCTAATAATGTGCAGGAAACTATGACATCTACCACCTACCTAAATGCCACTGCAGATCAGGTACATCCTTTTATGGCAATGGTATTCTCCTCTAGTTGTTCCTTCTTTCAGCAGAATAATGTATTATGCCACACTGCCTGGATTGTGTGAGATGAGGAAGACCTTCAGGTATTGCCCTGGCCTCCAAATTCACCAGACATCAATCCAATTGATTATCTGTGGTTTGTGCTGGAACATCAAATACGATCTGTGGTGGCATGAACTACATGACTGCAGAGTTAGATCTACTGGTAACGTGTTGATACCAGATACCACATGGAACCTTTAGAAATCTTATAGAGTCCATGCCTCGCTGGGTAAGAGCTGTTTTGGTTGCATGTGGAGGACCAACATCACATTAGGCAAGTGGTCATAATGTTTTGGCTCTTTGATGAATTTTACTATGGGGCACATTGATGCAGCACAGAAATTGATATTAGATCCACTTTTTTCCCTACCCTGGACTCTTACCAACAAGTGATTTAATAAAAAATTATCTCTCTGAATTACAAGACAATAGATAAATCTCGATGGTTTAAAACAATGAATTTGGAAACTATCTTGTGTGCTCAACTAGTACTATTTCCATGACTGGCCAAGACAGTGATGCAGATTCTTCTGCCATTTCCTACAAAAATTTTAAATTATCTCTCTGAATTACAAGCCAATGGATAAATTCAAACAATTTAAAACAATGAATCTGAAAAATATCTATTGTGCTCAACTAGCACTATTTCCAAGACAAGTGATGCACATTCTTCTGCCATTTCCTACAAAATTTTAAAATTATCTCTCTGAATTACAAGCCAATGAATAAATTCAAACAGTTTAAAAAAATGAATCTGAAAAATATCTAGTGTGCACAACTAGCACAATTTCCATGACTGGCCAACATAATGATGCAGATTCTTCTGTCATTTTCTACAACCTGCTTATATGTGAGTGGAGAAGATATTCATCGTTCACATGTATCAAAACAATGGACATAAACTACCTAAATGTGAGTGATAACACATACTATTAGAAGAAAAATGCTATGTTTCGTAAAATCTACTGAACTCAAGCAACAGAAAAAAAAATCCCTGAACCTGCATTTAATTTAATGGTAATATCTATGTCATTCAATAGCAGTTTTTTTGTTTGTTTTTGTTTTCATACTTAAAAAAGTTTCCTCATGAAAAACAACTCTGATGAAGAACTTATTAAACAACTAGGTGAAAGCCTGTCAATAATAAAGGGGGGGAAAGATATGTAGAGTAATTTTTAATAACCATATATTCTATTTGTCTGTGACATCAAAATGTGAAAAGTATGTTTCGTACAACAATGAACATTATGACAATAAAAAATAAAAATAAAAAAAGTATTGCGTAATACAATCATTATGTTACATGCTAACATAATTCACAATTTGCATTCATGAAACACCTGCCCAAGAACATGAAAAGCTAAGCTGGATGTCACAGATATTTCTTTCTCAGTTGGTGCTATGGTGATGATGTCACTTAATTATATTGGGGAAGCAGTTTCCATTCACTGAACACCTGAACGAAAAGACGATAAAGCGTATCGTCACAAATATTTTTCTCAGTTGCTGCTAAGGTGATGACGTCTCATAATTTTATCCGGAAAGCAGTTTCCATTCACTGAACGCCTGCATGAAAACATGAAAAGCTAAGTGTGATGACACAAATTTTTCTTTCTTGGTTGTTGCTGCTACGGTGATGACTCTTTCCACTGCTCCACCAAAGTGGGACAAATGTTCAAACAAAGGAAATTATATTATTTGTGATTTTTGGTAAGCAGTGCAAGAACATATTTTGAGAATCAAAAGAATGGAACCAGGGGGAGGGGGGCACTATGCCAGCTGTTATAAAGTTATAAACGTTAAGAACCCCTGCTTCACAGTGTGGTTTCCTAAATCTTTCTCTCCAATCCAGAAAATAAGAAAAGAAATCAATTTTCAACTCAGGGAGTGAGTAATTTATAAACACTTAAAAGCAAAAATTGATAACAGCTCAAAGGTGGGTTGGCATTCTTCATGATTTGTTCTCAGTTTTTTTGGCCCCCTTAGGAGCATTAAAAAAGAAAAAGTTATAAATACCATTAAATAGCACCCAGTAAGAAGCATACTAAGAAAAATATTTTCAATAATCACTCCACTTATGCCTTGTTCATTACATTGTAAAATAGTATTCGAAAGTTTTTGACTGAACAGGAATGATTCCTCCACAACACACGTACCTTACATAAAATTCAGCAAAAAATAAAAATAAGTTCTTTGCATAATTTGAAGAAAAAAAAAGTTTTAAAGTACTTAGTCAAAACAGACTTCACTGCAAACATCCTCCTACAACAAAACTTCAACATGTCATATGATTCTACAATAAAGGACAAAACAGCAGGCATTCTTCACAGATTAGGCAAAACACAATGTCTTAGAACCAGCAACAAAAATATAATGTATTAAAAATCTTAATTATTCTGAAAATATCATATACTTGAACAACTATATATAGTAAAAATTATATATCTTTCAACCATATGTTTAAACAATTATGCTTTTCAATATTACATACCTTTGTGTTCACTTCCATATCATATGCTGCCTTCTTTAATTCAAAATCTCTTTGTGCCTTAGCAATTTCAGTGTCATTCAGGTAACGAGCAGCCATTCTTTCTTCTTCTGCAATAGCTTCCTAAAATCAATGTAACAACATTTGTGATGGCATAGAGGAAGAAAATTACATGTACTCACATAAAGAAAATAATAAATGTTTAATGAACATACACTAAGCACAGAAAATGGTCTCAAAAACATTATCTGCTAATGGATAGGGATACCAGACATTCTCACTCACGCCTGCAATCTTTCAACTCAACAGCAGAATCAGTTTAATACTTTATGATGAAATCGGTTCACTTCTAAACCTTAAATTAATCAGAATGCTCAAGGCTTTATGGTATGACATTAACATGTGAGCCTTACACTGCATTCCTTGGTGTGAAAAAAAAAATCTTGAAAGTTTAGAAATTTAATCTCATTTAGTATGCAGAGGTTGTTTGTTAAGGTTATTATTTGACAAAGAGGAAATTCTGTATTCCATTAACATCTTAAAGAGCTACAAATATTTTAAAGATGTCAAAACTTTCTTTATTTAAAAATTTTTTATTTTACCACATTCTGAAAAAATTGCATCTAAAAAACAAATGTTGACAGCAGAAACTTCTGCTGGAAAGGGATGACTAGTTATATCCATATATATTGATGAAACTGGTAATCATATATATTGATGAAACTGGTAATGTACTCAAGAGTGTTATTCAAATTTCTCAAGCTATATCATTATGTATCATCATGCAATAAAAATACCTGTTTAAGAAAAATTTGACTTAAATGTCACTACTGAGTTCTTCAAAAGAAAAAAAAAAGTACCCAACCTATGGTTTAAGTGGGTTCAGATTAATCTTTTGTGTCCTTTGGGAAACTGAAGACACCACAGCACTTTAGAAAAAAAATCCAAAGTTAGTCTATACAACTTTATATATCTATACAGGCTATCAAACCTAGTATGCTATCTAACAGGGTCAAAACAAAGAGCATATTAAGGCACATGATTCTTTTTCTTCTACTTAATTCATAAATTTTCTTTTATTGTTATGATGCCTTTCGTCACACAGATGGTAGCTCTCTAATTGCTCCTGCTCAGAAATTGAACTACATTGTGTAACATGAAATGTGCACAAGTGGAAAGCTTAATGCAAGCAAAGTCTGAATTTAATCAAATGTCAAGTTTGTGCATGAGCTTCATTGCACTTTAACTTTTGTTCCAGTGACAATGAGGCTGATCTGCTTTTTCATACAGCACTGACTGTTAGATCTTGGATAAGATACATGTTTAACATCTTAAATTACTATTTTTGATTATATTTTAAGTATGCCCCTCCATCCACAAGAACATCTAAAAACAGGCAAAGTCAACTCCAAGTATTAAGACAATGAGATCAGAGAGCATGAGCACCAGAAATGGTTGAACCAAAAACAGCACACAAAATTTGAATGGAGATGTGCATATTATTGAAGCATATAATGTCAATCCAACCATCAATGATGCACATCATTTCAAAACAGTTACCCAGGAAAATGTGACATACTCGTAAGTTTTGCAAAACTAATAATAAATGCTATTTCACTTTTAAAAGCACAACAATTATTGCCATTTAAAAAGTTATTCAAGAACTTAGAAACATAAAACAATGCCTAGCCACACTGTTAGTTAAAAATAATTTCTCACGATGCCTATTCAGCCAAACAAACTTTTGCAAACATAATCCCATTAATACCATTTTGTTTTTACTTTCAGTTCACACAAACAGCAACCACAATGACTTACGACTAAATCACTGCCTGAAAGAGCTAATACATTGATACACAATACAGCAATAACAAGATATTAAACATTCACCCTGTATGTTGAGTTAGTTAATGGTCTATGGAAATTGCTGTCCTCCAGATGATTATGAAGGCAATTTTTCAGTGTTTTTTTTTTTTTTTTTTTTTTTTTTTTTTACGAAATGCACAAATATTTATCACAGGACTAAAGAAAGCCAGAAAAAAAAATTGCAAATAACTAACTCATAGAATAGGAAAAATTATCTGAATTCAACTTTTCTATGCATTTGTTCCATAATTAACTCTACATAAAATCACATGGTGTTTTTTATACTTGATAAAAATGTGAGGTTGAACTTTTACGTATTTGTGATACTTGATAGCTGATATTTTGTGTGACATGGCCATATACTGTATGATTTACTCATAAAACAAAAATTTAAGGAAAGGAAGATTATTTGTCTATTACATTAATTGCAAGAGTACATTTGAAATAAATAAATTATCTTACAGATTCTTGTATTTGCTCGAGTCTTTTCTCCATTTTCATTCTTTTTTTTTTTTTCACTTAGAAAAATCATTTCATTTCATATTAAGATAATTTTATTGGAATGTAAGAATATGCAATTCTTATATTCCAATAAAAACTAACTAATTGTACTTCCATGCAATTAACTGAAATATTTATCTTTTCTTACCCTAACAATGCATCTATACTGAAGCTTCAGAACTGGACCTTGAAAATCTCTTAGTTATTAATTCAGTGTCGGTACTAGTAGCTATTACAGACATAAAGAGATACAAAGGCTCTAAAGTGCCTCCAGACCTGACAGAAGTTGCACAATGCGCATGCAATTAAAGCACATGAAATGAGGAAGAGCTCCAGAAGAAGACGGAATTACTGTGGACGCTATACAAGAATCCAGTGGAGAAATAGAAACTACACTCATTCAAGTTTTTACTAAATGCCTCATTGAAGGGAAGACTCCTGATGATTGGAACAATGCTGCAGTGATCCTGTAACGTTAAAAAAGCATACGTGCCAACCTTCAAAAACCAAAAATCAGGAGATTTTTTGCAGCTCATAAAATCACATGAGCGCTATTTTTTATCGACATTTTTCAGATGCAGGAGCAATTTTCCAGAAGTAGTCTAGACTAAAAAGGAGAATCAGAGAATTATTTGAGGAAGCGCTGTGAGCATGTATATCCTGATAATTTGTTCCATGAATTACAGCCCAAAAATCTACAAAAGTTTTGTTCAAAGCATTTTTCTTTCATTCTGGACTTAACTGTCAGCAGTTATTCCAGTGTTGAGAGAGAGAGAGAGAGAGAGAGAGAGAGAGAGAGAGAGAGAGAGAGAGAGAGAGATCTGTCAAAACAAATGTGGAAAGTGTCAAGCTTTCTTCTTGGTTGGAGGTTTAATGACCACAGTGAGCACCTCAGTGGGCTATAAGCAGTTGCCCATCCCTAATTTAGGGCCATTGGTTCCAGGGAAGGGAGAGAGCCAGTGCCGTAAGACAAATACAACATCATATTTGCCAACTTTGGAAAATGTGCATCAGTAAAACGTTTGTGCGAACGCCATTTACCACAAAACATAATTATATTAATAAATACGCAGTAAAAATGCCTGCATATTCCACAATAACTAAACTAGTATTATCTGTGCTTAAAATAATAATTTAAAAAACCATAAAATAAAATCTTAATTTTGTTCAATGTTAGCCTTGCAAACCTGTGGTGTTTCAATACTAAAGTTCTCATTTGCTGATATCTTTGTTTTCCTTCCCATTTCTTTATTATAGTCTTTTTTTCTTAATGCCCTTGGATGACAATTTTATCCATCATGAATGCATGACAGCTTTCACTGTTTTAGACAAAAGATGAACAGTGTAACTTTGAAAATATAAGTACTTTTGAACACCATGCATCAATTTTTACAAATTTTTCAGCTTTGTAACTTTCGTTTTCGCCCCCCCCCATTATCAAACTCAAATGCAAAACCTTTTTTGGGAGGGGGGATATTTAAGAATGCAGGATACATGTTCTGATCATCGTTGCATCATTGGGCGAAAAAATTACAGTTACAGGGGATATCTTTGCTACGTCCGATTTCCGTTTTCGGACATTTTCCCTCCATTTTCAAGTTGAAATACAAATATTTATTAAATAAACTGATATTTAATAACAATACTAGGCAGAGGAAACATCACGTGAAAAATAAAATTACGATTACAGGAGAAATCTTCACTGCATCTAACTTCCGTTTCCGAAAGTTTTGAAAGACGAAACTTCCTCTTTCGAAAGTTCAGAAAATTTCAGGCGGAAAACATCTTCCACCACTACTAATTGCCCCAAAATTTCTATTCAGTTATGCATCGATCTCATGGATAACCCAAATTATGACGGAAAAGGAGAAATTCCTCGATGCCATCAGACTCTCATGCCTAAAGAATACAGCGAAATTTTTTGCCCTCGAATTTCCGTTTTCGGAAATTTTTCCTCCATTTTCAAACTGAAATACAAATATTTACGGAATAAAATGATATATAACAACAATACTGGACAGAGGCAACATCACAGGAAAAAGAACGATTACAGAAAAAATCTTTATTTCGTTTACTTTCGTCTCTGAAAGACGAAATACCGTCCCGATGCGTATTTTTACGAAATGTAAAATTCTTCAATGAGTAGTTTTACGCGGCCAGAAAAATTCTCGATGCATATTTTTACGCCCCGAGAAAAATTCCTAATGCGTACTTTTACGCGGCGAGAAAAATTCCCGATGCGAATTTTTATGCGTTGATAAAATTTCGATGCGTACTAGATGCGTAATTAGATTACGCATTTTGGAGAACTTTGGTCTGCACGTCACTTGAGCACTCCAGTGGAGAGAGAGCTACCCAAGAAGACGCCAAGAAGCAGAGCCATCATTATACTTGATGGCTTCTCACAAAGCTGGCGAGTCAAAGATGACATCATCGCATAACATGGCGCTCGTAAGGTCCGGTAGAAAATCTAAATGGATGGTTGCAGGGGGATTGAAATATTTCGATTGAGCAATCGAAATATTAAAAAATCCGTAAAAAAACTTCTATCCGTAAATTAGTAAAATTAAGCAGAAATCCGTAAAAGTTAGCAAGTATGCAACAACCATGCCCCACTGCAATTCGAACCCGGACCGACCTCGGACAATTTGGCGAAAGCCAGCGCTCAGTTTCATAACTTTATTATGCAGCAAAGACAATAACAGCTAATATGTAAAGAAGAAACAAATTGCCAAAGATATGACATAAAATAAAACATTAAAAACCGCGAAAGTGGCGTAATGCAAAAGGAAAAATCTCCCGCAAAAAGTAAGCGAAAGGAATGAGAAAAAAAAAATTCACAAACTAAGTGTACACAAAATGCTACAATAGAAAATAAAACAAAGCTGACAATAACAGATTCACAATTAGAGATGAACAAAGGAGCACACTAATCTTCTACAAAATGCGACAAAGAAGGGAAAAGAGACAAACGTGGTGCAAAACAAGAAATAAAAATCTCCACAGTAAAGCATGCAAAACTCTGAAGAAACCATAAACAGAGCTCGCAGCTAAGAGCTGAGAGACTTGAAACGATAAGTAGGTAACAGCTGGCACGCGAGTGTGTTTGTAACCATCGTAAAATAGACCGCCGCGCCACCGGGGGTGGCTTTCTTATTGCAGATATGAGGAGAGGAAAAGTATGATACTGATGACTGTAAATGCCGTCTTGCATCGACGAAGATTTCGAACCGCTTGTGAAATCTTTTTCTTTCTGTGTTGATCCAAGGCGGTGGTTGATGGAATTTCGACCATCATAACGGCTAATTATCGGCAAAAATCAGGAGGATTTGACATTTATCAGGAGGAATGGCTGAAAATCCGGAGTCTCACGCCTAAATCCGGAGAGTTGGCACGTCTGAAAAAGGGAACACTGAGGATCTCAGGAACTATACACCCATCAGTCTCCTATCAGTAATTTATAAAATCTTCACTACAGTACTTTCACATCGTTTGAAAGTAACACTAGACATGGCTCAACTGAGAGAACAAGCTGAATTCAGGAGTGGCTACAGCACTACAGATAATATCCCTGTACTAAGAGAACTAATTAAAGGAACAAGGGAATACCAACTCCTATGCTTTTATAGATTATGAAAATACCTTTGATTCTGTAAAAACATCAGCACTCATAATGTCTTTGGAATTCTGTGACATTGAAAATACATACATTAATATTATTAATAACATCTATTAAAATGCAAATGAACTGATGCTTGGATAACAGAAATCAAGCAAGGGCCTCATCAAAGAAGAAATTAACAGGCCTATAAAACTTTGCTGGAGTTGCATTTGGAAGAAACAATACAATTTTCAAGAGCAATCTACTATTATGTCTTAAAAGAAAAATGTTTGATCAATGCATCCTTCCAGTTCTTGCTTGTTGATCAGAGACAAACTAAAAAGACATAAAGGGGCTGCAGACAACTGAAAGAAGCATGGAGAGGTGCATTTTAAAATCCCTGAAATGGTAATGGGTTGGGCATACTACAGAAGAACCGACCACAGTTGGATGACTGAAACACTAGACAGGATATGAAGGGGCATGAAAACACTCAAAAGATGATTATGTGGGAAATGAGTGGATGAAATATGAAAGCACGTCAGAATGACATGGAGAAGAATTGCTCAGGATAGACAGTTGTGAAATAAACTTTGAGAGACCTTCATCAAGTAGTTGGATTGATATAGTGATATGTATGATAATATTTGGCATATGTTCATAATTTAAAATAACTCATCACTCACTGCTTAAATAACCCATCTAGAAAAAACATATCAGAAATGTACAAGTTCTCTACATAAGGCACAAACATTAGCAGTTATCTTGTTACTTGGCCAGCCAGCCTACAGACACTGAACGTCAACTTCTGACAAATATTAATAGAATTTCTAAAACCAATTACTTAAGACATTCTGGCAACATTTTTCAAGAGCTCATTGAAATCAGTGTACAATGTCTGTGAGCATGCACTACATGTTTACTGCTCTTCTCCTGTGAATGGTCTCAAGCAGGACATCCTCAGCTCCATTAAGCAAAGTCCAGTTTGAGTGACACTGTACTAGATTCTGTTTGGAAAGGCTTCATTTGAGTGACAGTTTGTTCAAATGTGGAAAATGCCAAATGATTCTAGTAACTCTTGGAAGGTTACTAGGATCATTTGGCATTTCAGTAATATTAAAAGTTCATGCAGTCAAAGATTTAATAAAAAAAAGTTTCAGAAATCAAATTTTTTCAGAGAAACTTCAAATTAAGAAACAAGGAAGAATTAATGCTTTGAGTGTAAAATATAGAAACATATAATGTATTTGATCTGGCAACAATTAAAAAAAAAAAACATTTTACATCAACATCACTGAAGTAGAATATAGCATTAGACACAGGCTTTTTTTTTTTTTTTTTGATTGGAGGTTTTACGACCACCGTGAGCAACTCAATGGGCTATAAGCAGTCGCCCGTCCCTAATTTAGGGTCACTGGTTCCAGGGAAGGGAGAGAGCCAGTGCCGTAAGACAAACACAACATCCATGCCTGACCGGGATTCGAACCCGGACCCCTTACGGACGAATGATCAGTGGCCAACGCCTTAGACCACTGCGCCACCGGGCGGCACACAGGCTTTAATAGTCACCAAAAGACCAGAAATGTTTGAAATTAAACAGTCTCGTGGAAGAAGGAAACACAAGTGAACATTTTAACTAAACACAACACTTGAATATAAAATCATAAGAAAAGCAGATGTGATATAGGTTATGTGCTTTTCTTCTTAAACCAGATTCACTTAAGACTAACTCTCATTTGAACAGTTAAATTTTAAAACATAAATTCCAATTTTATATTATGTCTTTACATGTGTGTATTCATGCAAGATTTTTTCCCCTTTCAAACAACTAAACCTGCAGCAAACATCTACCTCAAAACACTCTGTGGAACTTGGCAAATGCCTAAAATTTGGAGAAGTTTCCAATTTTGACATACTGGTATAGATCAGTCCAGAAACATTTCAGAGAACTATGAAATTTCAATGAATGAGTTTAGCTATAGGCAGAGTTGTATAAAAATAAAATGTATCTATGTACACAACCATTGAAGCAGAAAACTTGCTGCAAACCTGTGAATCACGATAACAATTGAATAAGATAATTTAAAGAAAAAATTAATACAACAATAAATAATTATTAGAACATTACAGATACCAGAGAGGACAAAAGTACATTACGACTGAATGCGCAGAAATGTGTGTAAAATGGACCTTAAGGCCAAAACTTTAAAATATTGGACTCTGAACCTCATAAAAACAAGAGACTAATTAAAGAAAGTTCTTATATCTAGAGAAGCAGTTCCATTAATGAACTTTCAAAAATTATAAATAGCATTTTCAACAACTTAATTTAAAAATAGTAGACTTATAAAATACATAAGGAAAAGATTTTAATTTAATAACTGGCAACTGCAAAGAGGAACCAGGCAATAGAATTTAAAATCTTTCTGTGTAAACAAAACTTTTGTTACAGTTCCTATATATTGAGAACAGGCCTTGATAAAATCAAGAGGCCAGAAAGGTCTGTAAAAACAAGAGCTCACTATCAGAAGATGTGAAAAATAGTTGAACATTCTCACGTTGAGATAGAAGTAAATTTATTAATCTGAGTAAAGCCTTGAGTAAGTGTTTTAATTGCTGTAAATAACAGTTCTTTTTTTTTTTTAATCTACAAGCAAAAACTATCTGAAATCTGCTAATAATTTGGAAAATATCCGCATACGGCGTACGCATGTACGTCTAAATTCTGCGATTCTGGCTATAGGTTTCTATCATTTTTCATATTTGATAAAAAGTAAAAATATATAGTAAGCACAAGTTGCCAAAGTATGAATCCAATAGTAGGAATCAATGTGTTATGTTAGAAGTGAGATGGAAGTTTCCTGATGTGATGCCTCATATAACATAATCAACATCTGCCACTCATGAAAGTTTGCAGTAACACCAACAAATAAATTCATCTGTAAGAACTACATGCAATTTCAGTATACTAAAACAAAGCAGGGTAAAGTAAATACAGACTCTGTTGCGTATGCAAGATAAAGAGGTCAACGTCAGCACGTCACCCTACTGTGCCACATTTCAACAGAGCAAGCGGATGTGACCTCAAACTTTGTAACAAGGTCCCTACAGTAACAGCAAAGAATAAGTACTACACATAACACAGTAACAAAGGATTGCAAGTTACTTTCACTTTACAAATGTTATTCCAGTACAAGACATTTTATTTTTTTTATTGGAGGTTTAACGACCACCGTGAGCAACTCAATGGGCTATAAGCAGTCGCCCGTCCCTAATTTAGGGTCACTAGTTCCAGGGAAGGGAGAGAGCCAGTGCCGTACGACAAACACAACATCCATGCTTCACCGGGATTCGAACCCGGACCCCGTTCGGACGAATGATCAGAGGCCATCGCTTAGACCACTGCGCCACCGGGGCGGCACAAGACATATTCCCATTCCAGGGTAATGAAATTCAAGTTTTGAGGGATTTTACGTGGATGATCTGTTAGAACTACATGCAATTTCAGTATTTATAGAATCTGATTGCTATGAATATTCTAGTGAAATTTCCTATGTATTTATATGAGGAACACTTTTTCCTTCACTGAAAAAGACACGTATATTATTTACATTGTCAGTATATCAGTTTATATGTCAGTACGTGTGCTACACTTTCTTTTTCCAGTCTAGGACTTCTGCATCCTCCAAGTCTTTTTAATATTATCTTTTCAATGCCAACATGGTCTTCCTTTAGGCTGTCTACCAACTGGCACCCATTTAAATTTTTATCTAGGCAGGCAGTCATCCTTCCTACATACCACAGATTTAAGCTGTCTCGACCTGTAACATTTAATTTTTGCCATGGATTGTCATGTGGTTAGTGTAGATGGCTTCCAATCATATGGTTTGGGGTGGGGGGGGAAGGTTGATCCCAGCTCCATTCCCTAACCACTAAATTTTCACAATGTCTTAGAGAGCATGCTACTGGAGGTCCCAGGGAGGGTATTAGACCCCCCCCCCATTATGAATAAGATAATCTATTCTACTGACTTTCTACTTCTCTTCCATGTAATTTTTCCATCAAGCACTCTAGCCCAAATGCCCGAATCTCCTAGCTTCCTGATTCTAAGGGTTGTTTAAGACTTGAGGTAAGATACTCTCTTCCTACATACATACATACATATGTATCACTAAGCTGTTTTCTGAGACTCAGATGTTAGCTCCACAAAGAAATACAAACTACCAGATAATTTTTCACTCTCTTTCTAAAATCAAATAAATAAATCTCTCAACATTTAACTTTGCCTGTTAATAATGCAGATCCTTACATGTGATGAATTCCATAACAAAATTGTTTTTCTTTGGTTTTATTATTGTATTTTTAATCTCTAATGGGTCTACATCCATGTACTCTCCAAAGAATCCTGTTTTCTGAGCTCTACAAAGTTTTATTCTCACAGACCCTTGTACATCCAGATCTTGCACAATACATTGCAGTGTGTCTGCTAATGGTTTTACAAATTTCTATTTTAAGTTTACCTAAAAGTTTTTTAATTGAAAATAAATATCATATGGAAAACTATTTCCTATTTTCACCTATATCCTCAGCCTGAATTCCCTTGCTACTTTTGCGAATGATTGAACGTTTTGTTCAAAAACTCGAAACAACATAAAAGAAAATTTAACCTAAAAACAAAAAGAAGTTTGAAAGTTTTTAAAAATCATAAAAAAAAACTCTTAGAAATTTATTAAAAAACTTACTTAAAAGTTATATGGCAAAAGGAAGAAAGAAAGCGAAGAACATGCTTTACATGCAAGTCCTTAAAGTCCATGTCACTGGAAACACTTTAAGGTCATTTTCAGCAACAAAGCACCACATTTTCTGTGCCAAGAATTAGCATGTGCTTGCCATGTACTAGGGGTATCAATTTCTGCATGATTTGTTTCTCAACAATTTCTATGAGGAATCCTTTAGGTAAAATCACAACAAGAGAGTTCACCAAACTAAAAAAATTTGCAATTATTCACATGCAGAATTTATTATAGAGGGTTGTTACAAATGAAATAGACAATTTCAACATTTCATAAAACCAAAACTATTTAAATTGACTCTCACGTTGCACTGTTTTGTAGAGAAACAAAGTTTTTTCACACAAAGCAAACTGAATTTGCTTGTACCACTTACAGGTCATCCATGTAACACTTCTCAGAAAACTTGAAAATTTCATCGTGCTGGAGCGGGAATCGAACCCCGCATTTCCCAATTTCCGCTCAAGTATGTTCACCATTATACCACCCAGGACAGCGAAGTTCCAAGCAACTGAGACTTAGGAATCTGAAAGTCCTCTGATCTTCGCTAGTCGAAGCATCTTTGATTCCCTCCCCAGAACAACGAAATTTTCAAGTTTTCTGAGAAGTCTTACACGAATGACCAGTATGTGGTACAAGCAAATTCAGTTTGCTTTGGGTGAATATTCTGTAAAATTTCCATGTATTATGAAGAATATTTTTTATTTCATTGATTTATCTGTTGCACTGGTGACCACCGACCTACATCCGTCCGGATGGGAATTGGGTGAAAGCACTATAAGGAAGCAGGGATGCTTCAACTAGCGGAAATCTAAGGACTTTCAGATTCCTAAGTCTCAGCTGCTTGGAACTTTGCTGTCCTGGGTGGTGTAGTGGTTAGCATACTCAACCGGTAATCAGGAGATGCGAGGTTCGATTCCCACTCCAGGAAGATGAAATTTTCAAGTTTTCTCAGAAGTGTTACATGGATGACCAGTAAGTGGTACAAGTAAATTCAGTTTGTTTTGCGTGAATATTCTGTGAAATTTCCATGTATTATAAAGAATATTTCTTCCTTCATTGATTCACTTTAAGTTTGTTACAGCAACTTACAGCTGTTCAATGTGTGCACCCTTAGTCACACATCACATATTAACGTGGTAGTCAAATTCTTGCCAAACACATGTTAACATACTTTCATCAACTCCAGCAATAGCTGTTGTGATACGTTGTTTCAGATCAGCTAAATTAACAAGATGAGGAGGGACAAGACCTTGTCTTTGACGTAGCCGCATAAAAGAAAAAAGTCACAGAGGCCAACATGTGGTGGCCATGTTGTTGCCTGTTGCACTGCCAATCCAGGGCTGTGGAAGATTTTCATCAAGGTAATTTTTAACTTCTTGATGCCAGTGGGGTAGTGCTCCATCCTGTTGGAAAATGAAGTTGTCACTGTCTTCGTGCAGCTGAGGTATCAACCGAATAATTAGCATATCGAGATAAGAACTTCCCATTACAATGTTTTCTTACAATAAGACAGGGCCATACACTTTTTCACAGAATATCGCACAGAACACATTAACCTGTGAGGAATCCCACACATTCTCCACTGTTGTTCTAGGATTTCCAGTCCCCCTACGCAAATATTATCTTTGTTAACTTTCCCACTTATGTGGAATGTTGATTTGTCACTGAGAATTAGATGCTCAGTAAAACCACCTTCTTCAAAAACAATCCTGCATTTCTGTACAGAATTCACCACCCACGATTCTGTCATTGTCACTTAAGACTTTAAAATAACTGCAGTTTGTAGGGAGTCATTTTCAGTAGCACCCTCAAAATTTCCCAAAAAGTCAGTAGTGAAATTTGTAACTCTCGAACTGCCATCACTGTGGATTTCCTAGGGCTGTGTTGGTAAATGGCACGAACATGCTCCACTTATTCATCAGACATGTGTGGTCTTCCTGGACTTTTACCTTTACACAAACATCCTGTTGTTTCCAATTCCTGTGCTAACCTTAGATCAATTGTCTATTTGGTGGTGATTTCTTGAAGGGTGTTCTAAACTGCCATTGCACAATAGTAACAGAATTTGTTATGCTTAATCAAAGCACACAGAACGCCTTCTCCACAGCATTTGTGGCAATCTTTTCTGACTGGACATGTGATGGTGAAAAATTACAATCTCTTAGTGGCATCATCTACATAATAAAATTGTTACTACTGGTCATAGAATGGTGTATTGTGAGTGTCAATATCCTACATAGTTTTGGTTTTATAATATGTCGAATCTCTCTATTTCATTTGTAATAATCCTGTACAATGTCGTACAAAAAGAAAGGGATCAGAAGTGGAATTCCATTGCACTGGAACAGCCTTCTATCTTTCAACTGCAGAAGGACGAGTTTTGAGAGAACATCCGCAACTGCGAAAAGCACATTTGAGTTTTTTAGCTGAAAGCAAAATTTCATTTTATGTCACTTACAAACATTTCCCCTAATGAGAAAAATAAACATGTTAAGAATCTTCAAAACAATTATTGGACACTGAGTTTCCACATTGTTGATTAGGAGTTGTCAACACTAACCTTAATCTGTGAATCTCTGCGAGCTTCAGCTTCACCCATCCGAGCATCTCTTTTCACCTCTGCGGTGCGAGCCATTCCTAGTGCTTTAAGATATCCCTGAAAAAAATGCAGAATATGAATAAGAACGAGAAATTAAATGTCCATTATGTTGGCAAATTCAAGAAAAAGGAATAAACAAAGTTTCATTTCCAACACAAGCAGTCAGCAGCCTTAAGTACACCTGTAATAGTTCATAAATTTGGTTTTGCTTTTTCCTAACTGGATGTTGCCGGTTGGTTATTATTGGCGATCAATCACAGCTAAGTATCCAGTTGGAAAACGATTGACACTATTAGGCGGTGTTCATATAGTATTAAAAGGTCCATGGAATCCCTGAAAAGAAAATTCAGCATAATTCATAACAAAATTTGAAACTCCACTTCCTTCTCCAATTGCCACTAAAACTTACCATTACATAACTACAATATGAAGTAACATTCACAAAACCTCTTGAGAAATATAAATGTATCATCCCAATTAGTTCTTAAAGTAATATAACGTGTGAAGCAAAACAAAAAAAATCTCTTTAAGTCATGCATATAGTGCAACTTTTTAAGCAAAGCCTACCTCTGCTTATAACTTTACATATCTCACACACATAATACCTCCGACATTCTTTCACAGGACCTCTAAACGGTGAGCAAGCTCCTTTGTCATCTGGATGTCAGAAACAGACATTACCAAGACCTTGAGTTTTCAGGGCGTTTTGATGGTTCTGAGGATGCTCCGGGAGGCAGTGAAAGACTTGGCGATATCCTTGACGTCACTTGCGGTCCTTAACTCTTTCACTGCCTTGAAGATATGTCGGCAAGAGTCGGGGACTGCAAGTGAAGTACGGAAGGTGTGCTTTTCGTCTTTGTGTTTTTTAAATGTTAATAATTTTTTTAAATAGTTGCTATGTTTTTTAGCAATTGGAAATTGATAGTGGGAAGAGTAGAGGTTATAATTATAAGTGTATATATCTTCAAGTCCCAATAATAAAAAAAAACAGGAAGAGAATTGTTTAACTTTTTAAGCTAGTTTTAAAATTTTGTGTCTGGTTGTGAAAAAGTGTTATTAGTTGTAATGAGGAGTAATTAAAGTATTGGTTGAATTTTAACAGTGTTCTTAACACTCCCTGTCTTTGTGCTTCACTCAAGATGGTCTTGTGAAAGAATGTCGGAGGTATTACATGTGTGAGATAAGTAAATTATGTAAAGTTATATGCAGAGGTAGGTTTTGTTTAAAAACTAGTACTATATGCTTGACTTTCAGAGATTTTTGAAACAAAGAGAAATTCGAAATAAAATTTCTCCAAAAGAGCACATATTGTTGTAGGGGATTCAGGGCACGTCAGGTCTCTGCGAGGCCTTTTCCCTGTTTCCCTTTGCTGCTATTACTTTTTAATTGCACATAAATATCTCTGATTTATGATGTCATATTGTAACAGAATAAATATTGAAATAAATTTAAAAAAATCTGATTTATGACACAAGTGCTTCAGAATTTTTTACCCTGAAGACCAGATGTATGTCTGTGTGTGCCCTTAATTGAGCTGCATGTGTATATCCAATAACTACAACCAAATAAGTTTGCATTGAATTTCATAACAAGCTGTTAAGTGAAATGCACATGATGTGTTTTTGTTAAACTAAAGGTAGAATGTTCCAAAATGTAGCTAATAATGGGTCCTGATTCAAAGAATTAACTTGGCTGAATCCAGGACTCAAGCACTGACATAACTTTGTCTGTTAGCCAGAAGGCTGCACCTCTGACTATAGGTGCAAATTAGCACTTGCCAGATGGCAATTAACTGACAAATCTGGTATTAAATTTATTTCAGTGGTTGCCAATTTGGCCATTTGTCATTTTCAGTGCCAATTTAAAAATTATAATAATTCAGAAGTAAAAGATGTGAAACCAGTGCTAACTAAGGATGGGCAAAAAACATCTATGTTTTTGAACATCGAAGTTTTGCCACAAATAATTAGTTTTATATGTTTTTGAACATCGAAGTTTTGCCACAAATAATCGGTTTTAAACCTCGATGTTGCAGAAGCTGATACATCAAGGTTTCTGACCGATGTTTGAAACTGGTAAAGAATATTTTCTAGGTAAAGTAAATGAATTTCTTTTTGTTGCATTCTAGTATAGAGGAAGGGAATATAATATTTTTATGTGGTGAATTGGATGTTTGGTCGCCAATGTTTCGTCGGCAAAATCGAGTTCTTTTCCTCGGTACTACAGGAACCGATACATCGAAACAACACCGAGGTTTCCACCGATCCATTGAGTGTTTCAACAAATATTATTGGTTACTTGATTTAGATTGGTGAGTAATTACCGTTATATTGAGCAGAGATTTTACTTACCGATGTGCCCATTTACTGCTGCAGATGGAAAAGTACGAATTCTTCGGCTTATTATCAAAAATATTGAAACATCGAGGTTTTCACTGATACATCGAAAATCTCCACCGATAATACAGAGGTTTTGAGAATGAGTTATTCCAGGGGGGAAAAAAGATGTACAAAATGGTTTTTATTTTGCAGTGAGTGGCTTCTTTTATGTTCAGATAAAGTCATCCATGTAAATAATAGCAGTTACATTAAAGTTTCTATTAATCCCCCCCCCACACACACACACCTCTTTTTTATGCTGAAGACTTCTCTTTGGCTACTGGCCACTTAGCTAAATTTCCAGTTTGCACCTATACCTCTGACCACGCACTACTGTGTTATCTTGACATTATATTCAAAACAGTTGTAGGAAAATAATTTGAGTTCTCTTCTACAACAATATGTGCTACTGTGGGTAACATCTATGTACATTCATACATTTCACTAAGTTGTTCTCTTATTTCAGAGGTTAATTCTTCAACTTATGATCATTTGCCAAATCAAAGTTACTAGTGGTATTAGATTTTACTCACTGTTGATGTACTAAATATCACAATTTGCAGTGATCTTAATACACAACTCATGTCACACACTCCTACACCCACCTATCATTCTGTGAATAAAGCTCATTTTGAACAAAGGCTTCCATGTTCATAAAATTAAAAACTAAATTGAATATTTGTATAAGGTTTTACCATGAATCATTCTTAAAATAAATTTGCAAATTTTCAGAGAAAACTCTTCTCTTCAGATAGTTAGTTATTTGTTGTCACTCTTTTTTCTCCATCACTATCATGGTTGCAGTTAACTTTGACAGTTACGGTTATTTTTCATAATATCTTGTTGGATGCAGACACGCCAACCTTCATAATCTGAAAATTGGGAGACTTTTATAGCTCATAAAAATCACACGAGAGCTATTTTTTTATCGACATTTTCGTGACGTTGAAACAATTTTCCAGAAGTAGTATTATTTTTCCACTAAAAGTTCTAGAGAAAGAATAAAAAAAAAAAAGGTCAGAAAATCAACATTACCTCCCCATACTGAAATTCGTTTCAGGCACGTGGATTCTGCAAGATAATGAAAACGTAAAATGGCCTGCAAGTTGTTTTTTACGAATAAAATAGCAGCCAACTGTTTTTAGTTTCTTCTTTAGGCTGTGCGCAAAGGCGACATAAAGCATCGTACTAACATCACCTTTCGTTATAAGGCGAGGCCAACTGCAACTACCCTCTTTTGTCGTTAAGTAAATTCGCCGCAACTGAAGCAAGGGGTTGAAAGACTGAACTGCAAGGAGAAGGCAGGGCAGCTTACATTTGTTAATCAATTACTGACCCTCCCCAGCATTCTTGTGCCAGAGCAGGTGAGCTCTTTGCTGAAGGCGTCGTATGACAATCGAATGGAGAGAAATTTTTTCAAAGCACGTTTTTTTACCCATCTCCGACAATTGGTCAGAAGCCAGCGCTTAGACCACTGCGCCACTGGGGATGCTATCTTTTTGCAGATAGGAGAGGAAAAGTACGAAACTGATAACTGTAATGCCACCCCCTTCCATTGAAGCAGAAAGAAAAAGATTTCACGGGTGGTTTGAAATCATGGTGGTTGATGGAATTTCAACCATCCTAACAGTGAAAATCAGGAGAATTTGACATTCATCCAGAGGGCGGGAGGAAGGGCTGAAAATCCAGAGAGTTGGCAAGTCTGTAGATGTTAAATAGTGACAAGCTCATGCAGTTATTGACAATGGAATCTTTTCTCTTCTCAATTTCAAGTCCTTCCTTTAATTTTTTTTTTAAGCAGTTGTTTTGAAAGCTGATGATCTTTAGCAAATTCCAGTCTATGCTGCAACCAGTTTCTCTATCATGCATATATAAACCTGGTTTTATTGGAGAAAATCTTTACTGCTGCATCATCACGCATCTCACACAAGATCTTCTGTGCTTCATTTCCAATTAGATTTCTTTCTCTTTTAGCTCAAGCAATCATCATGTGACTAGATACTTAAGACATCCAATATACACTGAGGTGCCAAAAATAAAACTCGAAAGGGAGCTTGCATTTCCATTAAAAGCTATCACCCCATGCAGTAAATGGTATCCTCTGCAAATGATGTATATATATAGGAAGATATCTCTGCAAACTCAAGCACTAGCATTCGCAGTTTAGATGGAAGCTTATCAAGAATTAAGCGATTTCGAACGTGGTATGATAGTCGGCACCCAGGAGATGGGTCATTCCATCTTAGAAATTACCACAAAATTTTGATTTACACAGTCATCAATTTCAAGGGTGTACCTGGACTACACAAACTCAGGGAAAACATCCACATCCACAGTGTGACCGTAGAAAAGCCGGAACGATCATGGACAGCTGTGTCTGGCACACATCGTAACATCCACCCATCATGAAACATTGCTGCAAATCACAGTGTAATTCAATGCTGGGGCCAGTTATAGCATCGGGAATTAGATAGTGCAATGTTCCCTGCGTTCTATGGGGCTCCGGAGCTAATGGCCCACTCTGGTGCCATTGCTGACCCCAATGATACAAGGCTGTGCACCTTTGCCTGGGCTCAGGGACATCGCCATTGGAAGCAAGATAACTGGAAACGTGTAGCCTGGTCTGACGAATCACGGTACCAACTGTTTCGGACAAATGGATGACTGGCTGTGGTGACAACCCCACGAGGCAATGGATACCACATGCTTACAACTGACAGTGCAGGTTGGCAGTGGCTTTGTTATGGTATGGGTTGTTTCCAGCTAGCACACATTTCGACCATCATACATCTGCAGACCTCTCTGACCAGTGGAGGCTATGTAACCATCCTTGGGAATCATTTGCACCCATTCATGTAATGCCATCCCTCTAACAGATGAGACCTTTTTCAGCACAATGATACATTACCGCACCTGTCCACAGTTGCCCGATTATTACTGGAGGAACATTTGCATCCTGACTTGGCACCCTTGTTTGCAGATTTAAACTCCATCAAACACATTTGGATTCTGTTCAATGAGCCGTCAATGCCATGAATCCTCCACTTGCGAATATTACATAACTGTGGGACACTCTTCAGGAAGCACGGTGTGTACTGTCTCCACAGTACTACAGAGAGCTTGTGGAGTCCATGCCCTGTCACGTCACTGCCGTTATCTGATTGCAAGCAGGACCGACATGGTATTAGAGAGGTATCACAGTTTAATTGGCACTTCAGGATATATACACTGACGGAAAAAAAAAATCCCAACACCACAAAAAAATAGTTGTAGAGGAATGAAATGGTGGCAATACATTTGTATAGGTAACATATTTAATCGATTAAGGTTTCAAGATCGCAGCGTATTGTAAGCGCGAGAAGAGCCATTTTAAATGTGAAATGCTGGTACATTAATAACCGGTGTAACCGCCAGAATGTTGAATGCAACCACGCAAACGTTCATGCATTGTGTCGTACAGGTGCTGGATGTCAGTTTGTGGGATGGAGTTCCATGCCTGTTGCACTTGGTCGGTCAATACAGGGACGGTTAATGCTAGTTGGGGGCGACGCTGGAGTTGTCGGCCAATGATGTCCCATACGTGCTCGATTGGTGAACGATCTGGTGATCTAGCAGGCCACGGCAACATGTCGACACTCTATAGAGCATGTTTGGTTACCATAGCGGTATGCGGGCGAGCGTTATCCTGTTGGAAAACACCCCCTGGAATGCTGTTCATGAATGGCAGCACAACAGGTTGAATCACCAGACCGACGTACAACTGTGCCGTCAGGGTGCGGGGATAACCACGAGAGTGCTCCTGCTGTCATAGGAAATTGCTCCTCCAGACCATAACTCCAGGTTTAGGTACAGTGTGTCTCGGCCTCAAACAGGTTGGTTGCAGGCGCTCACCTGGCCTCCTTCTAACCAACACACGGCCAGTACTGGCACCCAGGCAGAACCGGCTTTCATCAGAAAACACAACAGATCTCCACTCCGTCCTCCAATGAGCTCTAGCTTGCCACCACTGACGTCGCAAACGGCAGTGGTTTGGAGTAAGTGGAATGCACGCTACAGGGAGTCTGGCTCGGATCTGTCCTTCAAGTAACCGATTTGTAACAGTTCGTTGTGTCACTGCGGTGGCAACTGCAGCTCGAATTGCTGCCGCAGAGGCGGTACGATGCGCCACGGCCATATGCCGTACACGGCGGTCTTCCCTCTCAGTAGTGCCACGTGGCCGGCCAGAACCCAGTCTTCTTGAGGCAGTACCTTCCCTTGACCACCGCTGCCAACAATCACGCACAGTGGCTACATTCCTGCCAAGTCGTTCTGCAATATTGCGGAAAGAAAATCCACCTTCTCGTAGCCCTATTACACGACCTCGTTCAAACTCCGTGAGCTGTTGATAATGGCTTCTTCGTCTTCTTAAAGGCATTCTTGACTAACATCAACACCCTATGTCGAATCTCAACGATAACTAATGCTCAAGAACGTTACAGCGCGTATTTACAGCAAACCTGCTTTGCATGTTCCAAGGGGCGCTACTAGCGCCACACGTATGCGCCGAGCGTGAAATTTGCATAGACGTCATCTTACAGATGTACTCTCACCGCCTACCAACCGTCGTTCATCTAACACAACCCCTTCTTGGTTTTGGGATTTTTTTCCCCGTCAGTGTATATCAGAAGATAGAGAGCATCCACTGTAAGTTGCCAAGGTCAGCATCAGATGGCAGGATTGGAAAAACTACAATGATCCTGCTACATAAAAAAGGCGACATTGAGGATCTCAGGAACTACAGACCTATCAGCCTCCTATCAGTGGTTTATAAAATCTTCACTAAAGTTCTTTCACACCGCTTGAAGGTGACAATGGGCATGGTTCAACCAAGAGAACAAGCTGGATTCAGGAGTGGCTACAGCACTATAGATCATATCCATGTACTGAGAGAACTAATTGAAAGAGCAAGGGAATATGAATTTCCATTATGCATGGCTTTTATCGATTATGAAAGGGCCTTTGATTCAGTGAAACCATCAACAGTTACAATGGCTCTGAAATCCTGCGGTATTGAAGAAGCATACATTAATATAATTAATAGCATCTATGGAAATACAAGTGCAAAGATTTGGCTATTTGAGAATACAGCACCCATAAAAATTGGAGAGGGAGTGAGACAAGGTGACACTATATCTCCCAAACTCTTTTTACTGCCACTTTGGAAAATGTCTTTCAATCACTGAACTGGGAAAACAAAGGGATAAAGATTAATGGAGATTATCTAACTCACCTTTGTTTTGCTGATGACAGTCATATTTGCAACTACCCCATCAGAGCTGCAGAGTATGATCCAGGAACTTGCTGACAAGAGTAAAGAAGTGGGATTAAAAATGAAATTTCAGAAGACAAAAGTGATGTACAATGCTTTTACAAGAAATGAAAATTTATTGATTGATGGGGAAAAGCTGGAGATAACCAATACCTACATTTATCTTGGACAGCAGATATCAAGTGGTCACATTGATGAAGAAATTAATTAGCATATAAAACTTGCCTGGAGAGCTTTTGGAAGAAACAGTATAAGTTTCAATTCCAGAGCAAAATGCTGTTATGTCTTAAAAGAAAAGTGTTTGCTCAATGCATCCGTCCAGTACTTATGTATGGTGCAGAGACGTGAACCTTAACTAAAAGAGACATACAAAGACTGCAGACAACTCAAAAAAGCATGGAGAGGTGGATGCTTGGTGTAACTAGGAGAGATAAGAAGAGGAACTCGTGGAACAGAAAAATGACAAGAGTGGGAGACATCATGATCAGACTAAAACCCCTGAAATGGCAATGGGCTGGACATATTTCCAGAAGGACAGACCATCAATGGGCAACCAAAATTTTAGATTGGATTCCAAGGGACAGGAAAAGACCCAGAAGAAGATCACATGGGAGATGGGTGGATGAAATTCGAAAGTACGCAGGAGTGACATGGAGGAGACTGGCACAAGACAGACCATTGTGGAAGAAACTAGGGGAGACCTTCGTCCAGCAGTGGATTGATAATGGTTGATGATGATGTATATATACTGGGTTGTCGGAAAAGTCATGACGTATTTTAGCCATGTTTTGCAAAGGTCATTTATTGATAGAAAGAACTAAGATTAATCAATGATATAATGCCCGTTTTGTTCGATAACCTTTTGCCATCTTTCAGTGAGCTGCAGAATGCCTTGTTCATAGAAGGACCTGTCTTTCATGGCGAAAACCTGTACAAGGTGCTGATTTACAGCTTCATCTGAATTGAACGTTATACTACACAAGGACTGTTGAAGAGAGCGAAACAAGTGGAAGTCTGACGGCGCAAGGTCAGGCAAGTATGCTAGGAGTGGCAACACATCCCACTCAAGCTCCAATAACTTTTTGGCGGGTGATCAAACTTGTGTGTGGTCTCGCGTTGTCGTGATGGAACACAACATCTTTATGATGAACGAGCTCTGGACGTTTCTGGATGATTGATTTGTTCAAACTGTCCAATTGCCAACAGTAAACATTCGAATTGATTGTTTGGTTCCATGGTAGGAGCTCGAAAAACATGACACCTTTAAAATCCCACCACACGGAGACCAGAACCTTTCGCTGATGAATGTCTGCTTTGGATGTTGTTTGAGGCAAAGCAGCACGTCAGGACCAAGACCGTTTGCACAGCACATTGTTGTACAGAATCTACTTTTCGTCACCAGTTATCAGTCACTTCAAAAAAGGATCGTTTTCCTCACTTTTAATGAGCCTATCGCAAATGTTTATATGTGGCGTCAATTGAGCTTCTTTGAGTTCATGAGGAACCCACACATCGAGGTTGCTTACGTATCCCAGCTTCTTCAGGTGGTCGTGAACGCTTGAATGATGGATGTGCAATGTGTCTGCAATTTCTCGTGCTGTGTAACGTGGGTTTGACTCGATCAATGCCTTGATTTGGTCGTCATCAACCTCAGTGGGCCTCCCGGACCGAGGGGCATCGTTGAGGTCAAAATCACCAGCATGGAATTTTGCGAACCAACGCTGGCACATACACTTTACGCAACTTTTCACAAGCTTGATGTGCGTTCTTCCCTTTACGGAAGTAAAATATGGTGAAAATGCACAGTTTGGTCTTCCATCTTCAACTTGATGTCAAATCTCCGCAAATCAACCAAATCGCTCATTATTCCTTTTAGACTGCAGCTAGAATTGGCACTTGTCAAATACCATAGCGATAATAGAGCTGTGCATGCCTCTAGTACTTCCAAATCTGCCCAACCGCCATCGGGTGTTAAAATATGTCATGACTTTTCCAACAATGCCACAATATTGAAAACATCTAAGAAACAATCCTAAAAATGTTTAATAAATGTTAAAAAAACATAGTAATAAACTTTACACAGATGTTTCATGACATTGCTGCATTGAGATTTTCAAGTTCACCATTATATTTCACCATTATATTTCATGTTCCTCTTACTCTGTAGTAGACCAATGTTTCCCTTACTCTGTAGCAAATCAATGATTCCCGTAGTCACTAGAGATATGGAGAATGTGTAGTACTTGGAGAATCTGGTTACAAAAAAAATAAAAGAGAGAGAGAATTTATAAAGTTCCAACATGTATGAAACATGCTTTTCTTCCTGCCATTTGGGTTGAATAAATTCTCTTAGTCAGCACCTTATCACTCATTCTTTCAAGATGGTCAAACAGCCTGACTTTTTGTCTCCACTTTGTTATATTGTTTTTTCGCATTACACATCAGCAACACATCCTCACTATATGATGACCAGACCAAGTTTTGACAAACTCTTCTGCATTTAAGTAATGCATCTCTCCAGTACACAAGTTTAGTCCTGTGTCTCTTCTGTAATACCCAAATTTCACTGAAATATGTCACAGTAATAAGTTTTTTTTTAAGTTTTTTTTCTCTTTTGACTAAAAGGGGAAAAAAATTTGAGCAGAAAAACAATAAAAAAAAGTATCAAAGCCCACATACATATGGCATCCTAAAACACTACCAGAAAACAGATCCGACACAGGTGACCATATTACAACCTTGGCATGAAAGTGCATTCCTTTAACCACTGCTAACAACTTTTGATATCCCATAAGCTGTTTCTGTTTATATATAGGTATTTGCAATTTTTAGTTCTCTAAATATAGTTTTGACATAATGTTAATATTTATTGAAGTCCTTTTACAGCCTTAAAACAACAGACAAGACAGCTATGATTCACACTTACACTTTCATGGACATTTTCTACAAAATAACTACATGTAATTTACACATAAATTTAGAGGTACTGCAGTTTCCCAAAGAATGTCCTGATGCAAAATTTCTACCTACAAATGTTGCATCACAACAAATTTTACAAGTATGCTGTACTACAACATTACAAATGTAATAGTACTGCTCTCTCTCGCTTTCTCTCTCTCTCTTTCTCTAACAAAGAATGTCTTAAATTCTCACCAGCTCCAGCTAACATGTTATCCGACTGTCACTCTTTGATTTCAGAAAGCTGATATTTATTATTTCAAGAATTTTATTTATGACCAGAAACTCATAAATCCACAAAATTCTTTGCATTGGATTTTTAAAATACCTGAATTTTAAAAGTTTCTGAAACAAACTGAACAAAAAAATGAAACAGATGGTCAAATAACTACAAACCTCTTCATCGCTGATATCTTTAATAGTGTATGAAACAACAGTAATTCCCATGTTTACTAAATCTGAAGAAGCAACTTCAAACACTTGCTTGGAAAATTTCTTTCTGTCCTTATAGATCTCCTGCAAACAGAAACAAAAAAGAAACACAGTTTTAAGCAGTATGATCATCACAAACTTTTGCTAAAATTCATAAGAAAAAAGCATTAATAGCAAGTAATTACATACTGGTGCAACAAAAGCAACAACAATCCTTATGCAATTTCATTCACAGATAATTCAGTGTTTCAGTAATAGGAACATGTCTTCTGAATCAAATTAGTCATTTATCTTACTCACCTACAGATATGTATCCTGGATTTAAGATTTGGGTTATCTTATACCTACCTTCTTGCAAGTTTTTTTTTCTTTTTTTAATTAGAATAGTAAGGTTTCTGCATTATTTAGTAAATGAAACAGTATCTTTCTGTTGTTTGATCAAAAATATTGTTTATGTTGGGAAACAAAAATGATATTTTAGGTGCTGGTCATATTCCAAGAGCTTGTTTTATTGTAAAATTAGCACACATTACCAACAGCAGATTTTATTTCAGTCACTTGATCTAGTTAAATACATTAATTTTTGGTAATGCATCATCATCATCAACAATTCGCAATCCACTGTTGGATGAAGGTCTCCCCAAGGGTATTTCATAAACTCAATATTGAGCAATTTTCTTCCATGTAACTCCGGCATGCTTTCATATTTCATTCACCCATTCTCCCATGAGGTCACCTTCCAGGTCTTTGCCTGTCCCTTGGTATCCAATCTAGTATTTCAAATTGTCCAACTTTGGTTAGTTTTAGTAATATGTCCATCTCATTGCAACTTGAGGAGCATCTTTATTTTGATAATAATATCACCTATTCCTGATCCATGAGTTCCTCTTCGAATCTGTTCTGGTTACACTAAGCGTGCATCTCCCCATGTTACCTTGAGCTGTTTGCAGCCTCCGTATGACTTTTTTAGCTACTAAGGTTCACATCTCTGTTCCATAAGTAAGAACTGAAAGAATGCATTGATTAAACATTTTTCTTTTAAGATGTTATGGCAAATTGCATAAATTGCACTTAAAATTGTACTGTTTCTTCCAAATGCATTTCAGTCAAGTTTTATACACTTATAAATTTCTTTTTTGAGGCATGGAGAGTTGTTTGTGTGCTGGAGAGATGCACTACTTATGGTGGGTTTGTGGTAAGACACATTCTGATCATATGAGGAATGAAAATCTGTTGTGTATGCATAATGGAAGCAAAATGTTGTTAATAAAGTGGAGACAATTATTCTGAGGTGGTCTAGCCATGCTGAAAGAATGAGAGGTGAGATGCTTGCTAACAGAATTTATTCAGCCCATGGGGCAGGAAAGAAAGGTAAAGGAAGGCAAAGGAAATCATGGGAGAACCATATTCAGAAATGTCTGCATGAGAAAAAGATAATGAGTATGCAGTACAAAAGTCTTGGCAAAACGTGCTATGGACATCAGTGAAGTTCAAGTTGTGTGCCAAGACTGCTGTAAATGGAGATGTTTGATACATCGACAGTAAGTAAAATCTAGAACCATAAGTTTTAAACTTTAATCTGGCAAATGGGCTTTTTTTTGAGAAGCTAACCTCCAAATTTCAGGGAACAGCTTAGTGATATGTATATCATCATCATCAACCATTATCAATCCACTGCTGGATGAAGGTCTCCCCAAGTCTCTTCCACAACTGTCTGTCTTGAGCCTATTTCCACCATGTTACTCGGCAATGCTTTCAAATTTCCTCCATTCATCTCACATATAGTCTTCTGGATCTTTTTCCGTCCCATGGAATCCAGTCTAAAATTTTGGTTGTCCATGGGTGGTCCGTTCTTCTGGCAACATGTCCAGCCCATTGCCATTCCAGATATTTTACTCGGATCATGATGTCTTCCTCTCTTGTCATTTTTCTTATCCACGAGTTCCTCCTCTTATCTTTCTTGATAACACTAAGTATGCATCTCTGCACACTTCTTTCAGTTGTCTGCAGCCATTGTATGTCTTTTTCAGTTAAGGTCCATGTCTTTGTCCATATGTCAGAACTGGAAGGATGTAAAAACTTTTCTTTAAAGACATAATGGCATTTTGCTCTTGAAAATTGTACGGCTTCTTCCAAAAGCTCTCCAGCCACGTTTTATACACCAATTAATTTCCTCATCAATGTGACCCTTGTTTGATATCTGTTGTCCAAGGTAAATGTAGGTATCCGTTACCTCAAGCTTTCTCCCATCAATCGCAAAATCTTCCTCTCTTGAAAATGCATTGTACATCAATTTTGTCTTCTGAAAGTTCATTTTTAATCTCACTTCTTTACTCTTGTCAGCAAGTTCTTGGATCATAATCTGAGCTCTGAAGGGGTAGTTACAAAACATTACTATGTCATCAGCAAAACAAAGGTGAGTTAAATAACTGACATTAATCTTTACCCCCTTGCTTTCCCAGTTCAATGATTGAAAGACACTTCACAATGTAGCATTGAAGAGTTTGGGAAATATGGTGTCACCTTGTCTCACTCCCTTTCCAATTTTTATTGGTGCTGTATCCTCAAATAACCAAACCTTTGCACTTGAATTTTCATACCAGTCTTAGCATAAATACTGTTACAACGTTTGACAGATGGTGCGCAACCGGCGTGCAATGTCACCGACCAGCCAGGAGGCATGAAGCAGCTACTGAATCATTGTGCATTCAGTAGAGGAGATACCGTGTTTTGTGAAGTACTTGCCACAGAGTGGGGCGATTATGGGAAACGTGCTGCTGTGATAGCGCTGCACAAAGTTGGAAAATCAGCTTCCGAGATTTTCAACATGCTGAAGAAGCTGAAAATCAACCAAATTTTTCTTTACCGGACTATAAAAAGGTTCCTCGAGACTGGGACCGTCTCTGACCACCCCAGAAAGTGTCGGCCGTGTACCATGAGGACTGCTCGCCTGGTGAAAGCAGTGGTAGCCATATTCACCGAAATCCTGTCAGAAAACAATCAGTGATGGCTCGTGAGCTGAACGTTTCAAGACTGTCAATGTCATGCGTGTTGCGGAATGACCTAAGGGTGAGAGCTTACCGGCGGCATACAGGACAGTTCCTCAACCCACAACTGAAACAGCAGAAAGTGCTAAAAGCAAAATGTTTGCTGCAGCATTACGCAATCACCACAGACAGATCCTTTTCTCTGATGAAAAAATTTTCACTACTGAAGAGGCTTTCAACTGTCAAAATGAAAGAGTGTATGCATCAACCTCACAAGAAGCTTAGAAGAAAGCTCCAAGGATCATGAGAGGCCATTATCCTGCTTCTGCCATGGTTTGATGGAGAGTCTTTTACGAGGGTACCACGGAGCTCCATTTCTGTGAGAAAGGAGTGAAAACATCTGCCAAAGTCTACCAGGACAGGGTTTTGGAACCAATGGACAAAAATGTGAGTCACAACCTCTTCCAAAACTGACAGTGGAGCTTTCAGCAGGATTCCACACCTGCTCACAAGGCCAAGTCAACCCAGGAGTGGCTTCAGTTGAATTTGCCAGACTTCATTTCTCCAGCTGATGGGCCTTCAAGCAGCCCAGAGCTCAACTCATTGGGCTACAAGTTGTGGGCCACACTGGTGGAAGACATGACCTGCAGAAAGAGACACTCCAGTATTGACAGTCTCAAACGCTCTTTGGTGCGGGCAGTAGCAGCTTTCCCTGTGGAGACCCTGCGTAGAGGTATTGATGAGTGGCTAGAGAGACTGAAGGACTGTGTGAAGGCAAAAGGATGTCATTTTGAAAAGTGATTGGTACCATGTGTTCACAAGTGTACTAGTTACGTCATATCACAGGTATATTAAAATATCTTTAAATTTCTTTTGTTATTTCAATGAATACTTTGTAACAGTATTTATGGTAAGACTAGGTAGATGTTATTAATAGTGCTAATGTAAGCATCTTCAATACTGCAGGATTGATATATATGTATGTAATTTTTTTTTTTTTTTTTGTGGCCCTTGCCTGATGTCCGTTGTCAAAGGAAGGTTAGATGTATGCATGTTATCTCTAAATTTGTCCCAACAACCTCAAATTCTTCAGTTCTTGTGAAAGCATTGTACATCACTTCTTTACTCTTCTCAGCAAGTTTCTGGATCATATTTTGTGGCACTGAAGGGGTACTTTCATAAGATACATTATCATCATCATCATCATTGTCAACCATTATCAATCCACTGCTGGACGAAGGTCTCCCCAAGTTTCCTCCACAACGGTCTGTCTTGTGCCAGTCTCCTCCATGTCACTCCCGCATATTTACGAATTTCATCCACCCATCTCCCATGTGGTCTTTTTCTGGGTCTTTTCCTGTCCCTTGGAATCCA
Source organism: Macrothele yani (assembly GCA_039090855.1). NCBI lineage: Eukaryota > Metazoa > Arthropoda > Arachnida > Araneae > Macrothelidae > Macrothele > Macrothele yani. The sequence continues at coordinate 63,729,686 of CM077029.1, forward strand.
ATCTAAAATTTCGGCTGTCCATCTATGGTCTGTCCTTCTGGCAGTATGTCCAGCCCATTGCCATTTCAGGGATTTAACTCTGATCATGATGTCTTCCACTCTCGTCATTTTTCAGATCCACGAGTTCCTCTTCTTATCTCTCCTGGTTATACCAAGCATGCACCTTTCCATGCTTCTTTGAGTTGTCTGCAGCCTTTGTATGTCTCTTTTAGTTAAGGTCCACGTCTCTGCACCATACGTAAGCACTGGAAAGATGCATTGATCAAACACTTTTCTTTTAAGACATAATGGCATATTGCTCTTGAAAATTATGCTGTTTCTTCCAAAAGCTCTCCAGGCAAGTTTTGTACGCCGATTAATTTCTTCATCAATGTGACCCTCACTTGATATCTGCTGTCCAAGATAAACATACGTATCTGTTATCTCCAGTTTTTCTCCATCAATCGATAAATCTTCATTTCTTGTAAAAGCATTGAACATCACTTTTGTCTTCTGAAAGTTCATTTTTAATCCCACTTCTTTACTCTTGTCAGCAAGTTCCTGGATCATACTCTGCAGCTCTGATGGGGTAGTTGCAAAAATGACTATGTCATCAGCAAAACGAAGGTGGGTTAGATAATCTCCATTAATCTTTATCCCTTTGTTTTCCCAGTTCAGTGATTGAAAGACATTTTCCAATGTGGCATTAAAGAGCTTCGGAGATATGGTGTCACCTTGTCTCACTCCCTTTCCAATTTTTATGTGTGTTGTATTTTCAAACAACCGAATCTTTGCACTTGCATTTTCATAGATGTTATTAATAATATTAATGTATGCATCTTCAATACCGCAGGATTTCAGAGCCGTGGTAACTGCTGATGGTTTCACCGAATCAAAGGCTTTTTCATAATCGATAAAAGCCATGCACAATGGAAGTTCATATTCCTCGCTCTTTCAATTAGTTCTCTCAGTACGTGGATATGGTCTATTGTGCTGTAGCCACTCCTGAATCCAGCTTGTTCTCTCGGTTGAGCCATGTCCAGTGTTACCTTCAAGCGGTGTGAAAGAACTTTAGTGAAGATTTTATAAACCACTGATAGGAGGCTGATAGGTCTGTAGTTCCTGAGATCCTCAATGTCACCTTTTTTATGTAGCAGGATCATTGTAGCATTGTTCAATCCTCAGGAATCTTCCCTTCATTAAGGCATCGAGTGAAAATTTGGGCGGTACTGTTTCAATTTCTCCACTTGCTTCTTGTATGATGTCTATAGTAATTCCATCTTCTCCTGGAGCTTTTCCCCGCTTCATGTTCTTGATCGCATGAGCAACTTCTGCTGGGAGGACTGGAAGAACTCTGGTACCTTTCATGATGTCTGGAGAACATGTATCATCCTTTCATATAATTTGGAGTAGAAATCTTTCACTCTTGTCAAAATTTCGCCTCTATTTCTTGTTATAGAACCATCTTCTTTTCTCAGAGCCATAATCTGTTTTCTTCCCTTACTGAGATGTCCCTTTGCTATCTTAAGGCTTTGGTTGTTTTCAATTGCTTTCCTCACTAGCTCACAGTTGAATTTCCTTACGTCTTCAGTGATACTTTTTCGTGTTGTCTTGCATAGCTCTATATATTCCACTTTGGAAGTCACATCTTCTTTAGTTGTCCTCATCTCTCTTCTTTTTGCATCAACATTTTGGTTTTTCCTGATAATTTGTTCACATGCAACTTGTTCTTAGACCCAGCTAATTTTGTTGCTGTTTCCATTAGAGCTTTGGTTACTTTTCTGTTAACTTCCGAAATATCCACTTCTTCCGATGTTAGGCCTTCTAAAGCAGAGAATCTGTTCTTCAGTTCCAACTTGAAAGTATTATGGTGTTTTTTAAGGTTGGTTATGTCAATACATTTTGTTTGTCTTATGAGCTTGCCACGTTCCAGTTTAGTGTTGAGGTGCATCTTACATCTCACCAATCTATGGTCACTACCTGTGTTGAACTTGTTCAGCACACTGCAGTCTTCGATGACGAATTTTTTGTTACACATAATAAAATCAATTTCACTTGTCGTCCCAATTGGATGTCTCCATGTCCATTTCCTGTGTGGCTTTTTCTTGAAAAAGGAGTTCAAGATGAAAAATCCTTCTGCCTCTGCAAACTCAACGAGAGTATTTCCACGCTGGTTTCTGTTGCCGTGACCGAATTTACCTACTGAAGTTTCATTCTGTTGCCGTTGCCCTATTTTTGCATTGAAATCTCCCATAATTATCTTCAAGTGCTGCTTACCTTTATTATTTAGATGACGAATTTCCTCATAAAATTCTTCAATTTCTTCTTCAGGATGACTTGTGGTGGGTGCATAAGTTTGAATAATCTGAGCCTGGTATCTTCTCGATAGTTGGATAACAGTCGTGCAGCTCTGTCAGAGGAACTTTCAACTTCTACCACTTTATCCTTCAGTTTCTTGTTTATTATAAATCCAACACCACTAGTTCTGCCAGTATCTGTCCCACGATAATAGAAGAGATGTCCACTTTTCAGTTCAATGAGATCTTCTCCTTTTCTCCTTACCTCACTTAGCCCGACGATGTCCCACTTGATCCTTTGTAGTTCCTCTTCCAATTCAATAAGCCTTGAATCAGAAGATAGGGAGCGTCCGTTATAGGTAGCCAAGGTCAGCATCAAATGGCAGCCTAGTCCGGTCCTCCGGGGATTCTTAGCACCCTCTGCCTTCATGTCGCACTGGCCGCTGCCTTGGCCAGGTACATTCCAGCTGCCGGAGACTGAGGGCCAAGATTTAAGTTGTAGAGTCATTTTGGAGGTGTTTGGCCATAACTCACCACGCTGGCCAAGCGGGTTGGTGAGTGTGGGATAGCATTTCCTCTGATCCCGATGGTATAGTTATACCGCTATTGGCGGTCGTCAGAGCCCCTTTAGTGGGAACAGGATGCACCACGAGAAGGCGGGGTTGACATTTGTCAAGGAGAGGCTGTGATGTTACGCATCACCTGACCTTACATTATAATACCAGATACATTATAATACCAAGTAAACCATTGCTTTCTTTTAAGTTCCAGAGGCACTGGTTAAGGCCTTCCAACTTTTCCAGAACTTGAAAAATCTTATGTTTGATGCATCAGTAATATGCAAAATCTAGTACCATCAGTTCAAAACTTTTATTTGGAATATGAGCTTTCTTTAAGGAGCCAATCACTAAATCTCAAAGAACACCTGAGTGATATGTATGCACAATATACCTACATGATGGTGCATTAGTATACAAGGTACATAAATGTATGCTACATATATCCTGTCTCAAAAAGAAAAAAAATGTCCCACAATTGTGCATTCCCATTTCCATTGGCACGTTTACTTTAATAACAGTAATGAGTTTAATATGAAAAATGTGCAGAAATATGAATTTTAAAATCACAGTAACCTGCACCACCTCTTTGATTAAAATACTCAATAGCACTCTTTATCTTTTACAAAACAAACACTCAGTTTTAACACTCAATAAATTGTGAGGCCTGAGTGGTGAACACAGAACCTGTCACATTTAATGAGAGTGATAATGACACTGTTTTGGGCTTTGGTTCTCCTTATAATTTATTAACTGTCATAATCCTTCTCAACTCAGTACTGAGCTACCTTTAAATCATAATAAAATTATCACTAGCCTGTAATCTGTGCAGTAACATTCCCAGATATGCTGTGTTCACTTTACATGTAAAATTTAATGTTACACGGACAACCATCAGATGTTTTGTCACTACTATTGGGTTATTTGTAGCATTAGACAGTAGGTGGCGCTGTGACTTGAACGCATTGCACATCTAGCGGAAGCATGGGACAGAGATAAAAGAGCCTGAAAGGTTACAGTGCAACACGTAGTTCGCTGCGAGTTGCAGAGTTGTATAAAAATAAAATGTATCTGCGTACACAACCACTAAAACAGAAAATTTGCTGCAAACCCACGAAGTGTTGAGCACGATAATAAAATAAGATAATTTAAAGAAAAATTCATAAAACAATAAATAATTATTAGAACATTACAGATTCCAATGAAGACAAAATAAGTACACTATGATTGAATGTCCAGCAGTGTGTGTAAAATGGGCCTTTATGGCAAAATATTAAAATGGACTATGAACTTCATAAAAACAAGAGACTAATTAAAGAAAGTATTTAATCCAGAAAAACAGTTCCATCAATGAACCTTCAAAAATTATAAATAGCATTTTTAACAACTTAATTCAAAAATAGTAGACTTACAAGATACACAAGGAAAAGATTTTAAGTTAATAACTGGCAGCTGCAAGAAGAACCTGGCAATAAAATTTAAATTCTTTCTGTGTAAATGAAACTTTTGATACAGTTCCTGTACACTGAGAACAGGCCTTGATAAAATCTAAAGGCCAGAAATGTCTGTAAAAACAAAGCAACTCAGAAGACGTAAAGAGTAATTGGAAGTTCTTCCAGTTAAAATAGAATGAAGTATATTAATCTGAGTAAAGCCTTGAGTAAGTGTTTTAATTCCTTAAACATTTTTTTAATCTACAAGGAAAAACTATCTGCAAAATCTGCCAATAATTTGGAAACTATCTGCGTACAGCGTAAGCGCTTATGTCTACATTCTGCCACACTGGTGAGTTGTATGTGGATTTGTGCAGTTTAAGTGGGTTGAAGTGAAATTTGAAATTAAAGAAAAATTCATAAAACAATAAATCGTCATTTGACGCTTTTTTTTTTTTTTTAAAGAAAGGAAGAAACGCTGAACAGTCAGCACAAAAGATATATGCCATTTATTGATTGTGCCGTAGCTGCAAGTACTGTTCGTAAGTGGTTCGTTCGGTTCAGAAGTGGCATTTTTGATCTGGAAGACCGGGAACATTCCAGCACACCTGCAGCCGTTGATGACATCCAAATCATGACACAGTTCTTGAAAAAATCCATGTCACACAACACTGGACATAACAGAGATACTCAACATATCTTGTATGAGTATTGCAAGGCATTTAGAGACACTCGGATATGTGAATTGCTACGATGTTTGGATGCTGCATGCTTTAATAAACAAAAATTTAATGGAACGTGTTTCCATCTGTGATTCTCTGCTCAAACGTAATGCCAACAAACCATTTCTGAAATGGACGATCACCGGCGATGAAAACTGGATCGTGTACAACAATATGGTGTGAAAATTGTCCTGGGGAAAACCGAAACAAGCCACCATTAACCACTCCAAAAGCCGGTCTCCATCCGAAGGTGATGCTGTGCATCTGGTAGGATTGGAAGGGTGTTGCATATTCATACACGAGGCTCACGAAGAAAAAAAAAGCTGAACTTTTTAACTGAGTAAAAAATCAGAATGTGCAGCAAAACAGTGTGAATAAAACACAGCATGAGCAAGACAAAATTGTTCGTGTTAATTTATTTATGTAAATATTAAACTGGACCACATCACTATTCAAAATATAAAATTATTAACATTTAAAAACACAGGATAGAGGAAACATCACTTGGAGGTGGAATAACAATTACGAGAGAAATCTTCGTTCGGTCTGATTTCTGTTTTCGAAATTTTCTCCATTTTCAAGCTGAAATGCACATATCTATTCAATAAAATGATATTTAACAACAACACTGAGCAGAAGGAATTGTAGTGAGAAGAATTGGCAGGAATACCCGCTTATAATTTTCAACGTAACATACGCGCGAATGAGCAGAAGGATATTGCAAGAAAGAAAAAAATGATTTCACAAGAAATCTTCACTCCGTCTAACTTCCGATTTCGAAAGTCTTAATTCCATTTTTCGGCGGAAAAAGACCCTCCCCAAATTCTGTTCAGTTGTGTATTGATCTCAAGAACTACACAAACAATGATGGAAAAGGCAAAATACCTCGAATCTTCTGAACAATCTCAATCTCACGCCCGAAGATTACGGGGAAATTTCTGCACCGTCTAACTTACATTTCAGAAAAATTTCCTCCGTTTTCAAGCTGAAATACAAATACTTACGGAACAAAACAATATTTAACAACAATACTGAGCAGAAGAAACATTGCGAAAGCAGAGGCACTATGATAGCAGGAAAAAAACTTTACTCCACTTAACTTCCGTTTTTGAAAGTTTCAAAAGATGAAATGTTGTTTCCTGACGAGAAACGAATCCCTCCCCCTACTACTAATACCCCCAAAATTTCTCTCCAATTTGGCATCAATCTCGAGAATAACCCAAATGATGACGAAAAGAGTGGAATTCCGCGAATCCGCGGAAGAATCTCATGTATGTATATTGCGAGTTCTTGCCGCCCAACCAGACGTTGAATTCCAACATGTACTGTTCCCAATTGCGGGCAGCAATTGATACAAAGCGTCCAGAATTGGCCAACTGGAAGGATGTTGTCTTCCATATGGACATGGCCAGACCACTCATCTCTTTGCAGAGCCAGAAGAAATTAGTGCAGCTTAGCTGGGATGTCCTACCTCACTTGCCATATTCCACGGACCTCGCACCTTCAGATTACCACCTATTCCGTTCCTTACAGAATTCCCTTAATGGCAAGAACTTCAATTTCATGGAAGCCTGTGAAAACCACCTGGGACAGTTCATCACCCAGCAAGATGCCAAGTTCCGGGAGAACGGAATCCTGCAGCTGCCGCACAGATGGCGACAGGTTGTGGAACAAAATGGCACATATGTGGTTCAATAAATCTATGCACACTGTATAGGTATGTCAACATGGTCTTTCAGTTTCACCTTACCTACGCTATGAACTTCTGTTACAATCAAATACCATGCAGGCACAGTTTGGGGAAGGCAAATTTGAAGCATTAAAAATATTACCTGCTACAAGATAATGAAATTTCATAGCACAAATGAATCTTGGAACTAAAAGATTACTACAAATATTCATTAAATGCTTTATTTTAATAATAAATCAAAAAACCTACCTCAACAGACATTGTTCCCATGATGGCCCTCTGATGACCTTCCAGAGTTTCACGAGCAATGTGCATTACTTCCGTTTCTCTCTTGCCAAGAAACTGCTCACAAGCTGCGCGCAACATTTCAACATTTTGCCCCTGAATTTTAACCTGCACATAAATGTAAACACTTATTTTACTATTATTACTTAAAATAAATATCAGCATAACATATTACTAACCTACACAAAACACGAATTTTTGAATGTTGCCAACATGATTAGGAATGACTGAATGAAAAATACAAGCAAGTGAATAAATATCATGTAAGATACAGACTTTTCCACATTTTTCAATGTCATACAGTTCCACCAGTTAGAAATCATTTTATAAATGACAGCATAACAAACTGATACACAACAAATAAAAATAACAAAAAATGAATTTCATTTGGGTTTTTTAATAACTTGGAAATTATTTAATAATTGTTTATAGAAATAGAATCGATCATTATGACATAAAACTGAAATTTAGAATTTAATAATGAGGTCTACTTTTAATTTTTTTCTTTGCCAACTTATAACCACTGAAGTTTAAAGTTGGGTTAAAACATGAAATTTAGTCAAAATTTGTACATATTGTTAAATTTTTATACAAAAAACAGGCTTTCGATATCCTCATGTAAGTTACTTCAATTGCGCTCAGTTTTCAATTATATATCTTGCTTTGTTTCTTTAAAAATACAGTCAACTCCGCTTATAGTGAACCTCTGTGGACTAGCGCATACTTCATTCACTATGTCCGAGGTTCACTAATACCGAAGTGTCTTCCCTTAACCTGAATTGAATGGAATTGTGAGCAAGAAAATAAAATATGTACATAATATGTATCCAAAAAAAATAATATTTTTATGCACCTTGTGTATATTCATTAAGTTAAGTAAACAAAATTAATTTTATATTACCTTAATTAACACAAAAATAGTCTATTACATGCCGCTCGTTGCTACAAACAGCTTTAATAAATATTTTCTCTATGTCTTTTTCTAGAGTCTGTGCATTTGCTATACTTGATTCTACACTTTCCATACATTCTAGCAGGGGCGATTCGTCATTAGGGGCCAGAGGGGCCGGGCCCCACCTAAAAATTTCTATTTCTAGAAATAATTTTTTTTTTGCCCTGATTCTTATTTTTTCTCTTAACTACATGGTGATAAACCTTTCCCTTCAAAAACCATTACCTAAGGGAAAAGTTTCCTTCAAAAACAAAAAAAAACTATTCCCTGAGGAAAGAGATCACGTTCAGAGTGTGAGATTATTGGGGCCAGCTCCAACAGGCCCCAGTAACATCACTACGCAAGCGAAGAGGAGACGATTTCCTTCCTGTTTCATTCAGTATGGAGACCTACATACAACACTGTCTTAACCGCATGTGCAAAAAAAGCTGTGGGGCCAGATCTATCTGGCCCCGCACTAATTTGATTGGCCGGGAGTGTATCCATTTCCTTAACGCCGTGGGTTGACAGAGAAGCTTGCCCCGACCAAGCTCAAAGGTGGCGGGAGGGTTTTAAATGTCTTAGCAAAGTTCAGTAAGTTGTTTTTTCTGTGTGTGTTTCTCTCGGTGATGTGTTTGTTGTTCCTTCGTGTCGTGACTATTTTGCTTGTCGAGTACAATGAATGGAGTGGATATTTTGTTAAAATCTCTGTTCTTTGCTTTAAATCTGGAAGAAAAGCTTCACTTAAAAAAAACTCAGTGCTTATCACCCCAAGAATGTTTAGTTTGAGCATCACTTAAAAAAAAAAACAGTGCTCATCAGCCCAAGAATTTGAGTCGAAAAGCTTCACTTAAAAAAAAACTGTGCTTATCAGCACAAGAATTTGAGTTTCCAAGAGTATGAAGTTTACAAATGCTTTGCAGAACTAATTTCAGTTTTAACTAAGATGATTTTCCATGTTAAAAATAAATAAATAAATGAGGAAACATGTAAGTATAATTTGCACATGAGTACATATATGTTTTTAGATTTCACAAGTTCTTTAAAAAAAAGGTTAAACCTTTCAAATAAAGCAAATAAGTATTATGGTACTCATTCTATATGGGACGAAATTCATGAAACGTTCCCTCCCTGCATATATTTAGAGTTATTATTTTATCACTACATTTTTTTATCCTGTGAATCCTGTGATTATTTCTCAATTGAGAAATCTGAAGAAACACAAAGCACAACTAACATAAATTAATGCTCATATGTTTTAAGGTAAAAATTTTATTTAAGGAGTTTTAACATTTTTCTGTTAATAGTTATGCATTCTATTCTGAGGAAATTTTTTTCTTGTATGCAATACAATAGTTGACACATTACTACCTTATTTGGGCATTATTGTGAGTCAAGGGGATAAACGGAGGCAGAGTAAAGGAATCTTGGGGGTGGGGTGGGGTCTGAATAGTTGGCCTAATAATGACAGTTTTTTTATTTCATTGTTTGACTTCGGCTACTGGCCCCACCTGTTTCAGTTGCCACGAGCCGCCATTGCATTCTAGGCCTACAATATTGTTCTCAATACATTCTTTCAAGTTTTTACAAGAAGGCTTGTTCAAAATAAGTCACAATTTCATGTTAGAAGTACATTCTTTTCTTTGAAGTTTTATTTTTAGGTTCACTTTAACCAAAGTTGAGGGTTCACTATAGATTAAAAAGTTTAATGTACATTTCTGATATTGCGGGTCGGGACCAATGATTTAGGTTCACTATAGCCTAATGTTCACTATATCCAGAGTTGACTGTAATTTCAAAAAAACAAATCTGATGTGCCTGTGACAAATTTTATTCCCAAGTCACTTCAATAATAATCTTATCTCAAATGAAATAATCTAACAAGTACATGGACTAACTCTTACTTCTTTCAGCAGATTTCTTCACAATGGTTATGACTATGAACAAAAATTTAATTCCCTTTATGCCAAACTCTGTGAAATGTTTGTTCCTCCAGCCACAATCGGGTAACTGTGGGCATGCTGAAAGAGGTTGCCACCTATTGGAGTGGTTGCATGACATGAATAGGTGCAAATGATCCCCCAAGGATGGTTAAGTAAACACCGGTCAGAGTGGTCTGCACACGTATGAGAGTCCTGATGTTTGCCAGCTGAAAATACCCTAAACCATAACAGAGCCACCGCCAGCCTGCACTGTCCCTTGTAGAAACATGGGATTTATTGCCTCGTGGGGTTGTCACCACACCCAGAGTCAGCCATCTACCAGAAACAGTAGGTACTGCGATTCATAAGACCAGGCCACATGTTTCCACTCATCTTGCATTCAATGGCGGTGTTCCCAAGCCCAGGTGAAGCACACAGCCTTGTGTCGTCAGGTCAGCAATGGCACTTGGGTTGGCTGTCAGTTCTGCAACCCTGTAGAACACACAGAACGTTGCACTATCTAAATGCTCATACTATTACTAGCCTCAGCAATGAATTGCACTGTGATTTGGGGCAATGTTGCATGCCAGACAGATATTACGATGTGTGCCAGACACCACTATCCACAATCATTCAGGGCTTTTCTACAGTCACACCGGTCTCACACTGTGGATGTTTTCTCTGGGTTTGTGTAGTCCAGGTACGCCAGGCCTTAATTTCGTTTTTTTTTTTTTTTTTAATCAGTAGCAACACTTGCTAGTGGCCTTATTTTTACTAGCAAATTGTATTATCTACTCGCAAAAGTTTATTAACATTATACAAAAGAAACTTTAACATTCCCCCTCCATTAGTCAATCACGACAAACTTTGATTTCACCCCTGTAACTGTCACATTGTAATGCTGAAAATATTACAAATATTTAGATATAACTCACCTTTTCATGACCTGACAGATTAATTCTAACAATTTAATTCGAATGCAAATATCTGAAAAACATTTTTTTATATAACTTTACTCACAAAATTCAAGAACACAATTCAAAATCTTAAGTTATTTTCTGTACGGTTTATGATCCGGGTTTTGTGTATAGGTGCAAATTAGCACTCGCCAGATGGCGATTAACTGGCAACTTTGGCAATTAAATTTATTTTAGTGGTCGCCAGTTTGGCCATTTGTCATTTTAGTGCCAATTTACAAAAGTACAGTAGACTCTCGGCTATCTGACCTAATGTGGCCGTTGGCCGGGTCGGGTAGCAAAAAAGTCAAGATACGCCGGAGCCATAGGCATATCAGCCCCTGCAAGGTTAATGACCTCCACCCTATTGCGTTGAACATAATGTACAGTACGTACGTATGTACTTGTTGCTATTTGGAGACTTATGTCATATTAATGTGTCCTTATTAACGACATACAGTAATTACTGAATTAGAAGGAAACAAAATAAAAATGCATATGTACCTTTCACAAAACATTTATTTGAAGATCGAAACAAAATGTGTAATGAACAATAAGTTGAATAAATTTTACTATGAGTTTTCATTTAAAAGAAAGTTCTCAGTCAAATCAGCTGTTAATATAAACCAAAATATTATAACCTAAAACTACATTGCCAAGGCTTGAAAAAGTCTGTAATCCAGATCTGCTTCTTTCCTCGCATTAATTTCCTTGCCGATGTGTCCTTCCACTTACATAAACATATGATATCTGCTGGTGTTGCCTCTTGTTGCTTGTCAATATACTCCAGCGCTGCCTCGATCGTCTTCAGGCCTTTAGAGTGGGTTATACGATAGGAGGATTCATCATCTTCTAGTTCCTTTTAATCGGCTGTTAATTTTTAATACCATCGCTACAATATCTTCATCTGTCATTTCTTCAATTTTGTCATTTGCCATCCATTCTGCGATGTCTTCCTACGAAGCTTCCTCACATCCGGGAACTTTTTCCATGATCGCACAAGTGTTACAGATGGAATTTCATCCCATGCCTCGGACCCCCATCTGATAACATCAAGCATGTCAACTGACTTTAATGTGGCCACAACTTCTGTATTGTTATCAATGGCCGCTATGATATTGCTTAGTAGCCTACGTCGATATTTCTTTTTAAAAGCTTCCAGCACTCCTTGATCCATTGGCTGACATACAAATGTAACATTTGCAGGCAAAAACAAAGCTTTTCTCTCTCCATCTTTTAATTGGTCATTTACTGAATATGAAGGAGCGTTATCCAAAACTAGAATTGCTTTCCTTCGTAAATTGTTTTCAGCTAAATGTTTCTCAACTTTTGGCACAAATTCCTGTTCAAATCATTTTTTTTTAATTTCTCCATTCATCCACGTCTTTTTTAGTGGGTATAGTACAGGGGCAAAGAATTTAAATCTTTAAGATTTTTAAAAGCTCTAGGCTTGAGAGATTTTCCAATCAAGGTCAGTCTCAACTTACTTATGGTTTCCGGTTGTGTTACTACAAGCTAAAACTGTAACGCGGTCCTTACTCTTCTTGGACCCTGGTGTGGCCTTTTCCTGTTTAGACGCTAGTGTTTTAGACGGCAACATCTGGTAATTCAACCCCGTCTCATCACAGTTGTACAATTGTTCTCCGGAAATACTTTCCTTACCAAGCAAGTCAAAAAGGTGTTTTTTAAAGTCAGGGACAGTATCACTGTTTGCGTCAACTGTTGAACACCAAAACGTTTCTTCCAGCAATCAAGCCACCCATCACTGGCAGTAAATTCACGATCGTCTCCATTGATCTGTTTTTTAAACTGAATTGCTTTTTCTTGGAGCAAGGGGCCTGAAACCGGCATTCCATTCTCCCTCACATTTTCATACCCCAAATATAAAGCCTCTTCAACTTCCACGTGTTTGCCTTTTTGCATAGTTTTTCTAACTTTCATGCCGCTGCCACTTGCTTGCTTAGAACACCATTTTTCAATCTCAGCACGATTTCTTCGCCAATCACCCACAGTAGTTTTTCCAACTCCTAACTCCAATGCAATTTTCTTTGCTGATTCACCAGAATCCATTCATTTTATTGCTTGCAGTTTTTCTTCCAAAGTTACCACTTTCTTTTGTTTGTCACCCATATTTAACTTAAAAATAATAGCCACCAACAATACACTGGACTGTATACACACTTTATAACATAAATTAACAATCCACAAATGACTAAACTGCACAGACTGACTTTTGGATACAGACTGATGGTGCACTTGCTACACGTTCATTTCTTGTCGCAACATGAATCAATTGGCGTATTGGCGGCTAGTGATTCACGCGCTCGTAGGCGCCTTCAAATACTTTAAAGCAATAGTACACTACCGCGTGGTGGGAAATTGCTCAGAATTACTTTTTTTGGGGTGGTTCGGATAGGCTGGAGGTCGAGTAGCTGGGAGTCGGATGATAACTGAGAGTCTACTGTATAATAATTCAAAAGTAAAGGTAAAAGAAAGTGAAACCAGTCCTAACTAAGGATGGCAAAAAACCTCAATGCTTTTTGAACATCCAAGTTTTGCCACCGATAATCAATGTTTAAACCTCGATATTGCAGAACCCTTTTAGTGTGACAGCAATCGATTCATCGGCCTGTGCGTGTTGTGCTAAAAGCATGGTGGGCTGAATGATCAATCTTAGATTTGAACCCAAGTAGTTCCCGAATCAAACAGCAGATATCTGCGTGAATGATCATATCATTTATTAATCATATTGTTTTGAAATGAAATCCACGAATCATACCATTAAACAGCTATATTATTGAAAAAATCATGAGAATATAGTCTGTAAGAATCATATCGTAAGTTTGCGTTCGCTATAGTCTTTCCACGCACTTTCCACTTTCGCCACGTGATGGGGAGAAGGCGGATTTTAGCCAAAACTTTTCCTACCACAGTTGAGGCAGGGCTGTTCCCATGGGATTATAGGTGAATTACACTAGAACGTTACACTGTCGGAACTCACTTTTTCGAGCTCCGTTCAAAGTGCAATAACACGCAACTCATGGTCTAGTGACAACGGTGCGTTTATTTTTCTTGCGGACTTTGCCGTGCAGGAGAACGAACTGTGTTTTGTTACTAGAAACTCTTCACATTATTCATTTCTTTTTTCCCAAACAAACGGACACAATTGCAAAACTCGGCGAATTACGAATCCTCCACATCTTTTTCCAAATTCGTGTGTTAGCTGAGGATGAACTTTATTGACAGCTTGTTGCTCAGTATTTGCAGACATGTGTTTTGAATCACCTTAGAATAATATCAGCTTGTAAAGAAATCTTGATATGGTTAGTTGTAGTAGTGAGGGTGAAAGTTTACCAAGTGATTGTGATTATTTTGAATCACTTTAGAATAACATCAATCTGTAAGAGTTTATTCAAAATTAAGGGAGTTATCATATTTCCTCTTTTTTTTTTTTTTTTTTTTTTTTTTTTTTGCAGAAGAAAGAACAGTCTTTGGCAATTCGTTTTGAATTTGCAATTTCTATTTCAAAAAATATTTCATGTAGTTATTTTTTAAACAAAATTCAGTTATCTAAAATGCAATATATATATATATATATATATATATATATATATTAAAATTTATGGAAAGTACAGCTTTTTTCTTGAAGTTTGCAATTTCTAAGAAAATGGCTTAGCATTTCTGGCATATACACACACATTTCATGTAGCACTAAAAGGGCTTAAACATCAATGTTTCAGAAGCCGATACATCGAAAAAAACACTGAGGTTTCATTACCGATGTTTGAAACTGGTAAAGAATATTTTCTGCGTAAAGTAAATTAATTTCTTTTTGTTGCATTCTTGTAAAAAAAAGGGAATACCATATTTTTATGTCGTGAATTGGCTGTTTTGTTCGATGTTTCATCGACAAAAGAGTTGTTTTCTTCGATGCTACAGGAACTGATATATATAAAAAAACATTGAAGTTTCCACCGATACATCGAGCGTTTTAACAGATTTTATTGGTTACTCGATTTGATTTGGTGAGCAATCACAATTATATTGAGCAGAGATTTTACCCACTGATGTGTCCGTTTACTGCTGCAGACAGAAAAGTACAAATTCATGAGCTTATTAGCAAAAACATTGAAACATCAAGGTTTTCACTGATACGTGCTGAATTTCCACCGACACTATCGATGTTTTGGGAATGAGTAAACCCAGAGGGGAAAAAAAGATTTACAAAATGGTTTTTATTTTGTGCAGTGATTGGCTTTTACATTCAGATAAAGCCATCCATGTAAATAATAGCAGTTACATTAAAGTTCCTATTAATCCTCCCCCCCCCTTCTTTTATTTTATTATGCTGGAGGCTTCTTTTTGGCCACCACTAAGATTTGTTAATTTACCAGCCAGTTTTTTTACGCTTTCCAACCGTAGGTTGAAGAAGCGTATATGCTCCAGCTTTGTCCGTCCGCCCGCACGATAACTAGCGTAAAAATGGTTCGATTTCGACGAAATTTTAGTATGTGGTAGGGGACCACCTAGGGACGAACCCTATTGAAAATGGAACAAATGGGTTCAAAGGTCACGACGTAGGAGCAGGATCATTCCATTGCCCTTATGCGTCATAACTTGCGTAAATCAGTGGCGGCTCGGTGTTGGAAAAATAGGTGAAGAGGTACAAGAGCAGTATGAAAATATATCTACTGTCTACAATGAAAATCCCTTAATGAGGACTTACTTATTATTATTTTTTATATTAAATCAATTTTTCTTCCTTTTAAAGCTGCAGATTTGTCGATTATGCCGTCATAAGATGGTTAGATGGTTGTTTCTTCGTGAGCATTAATAAAATGTCTTCCTGAACAGAAATATTTGCCAGAGAAGCAAGTCTATCTTGGGAACTAGTGTTTCTTGAGCAAGTTTGTATTCTTTTAAGGAAACTTCTTTCCACTGGCACACTTGTAGATGGAATTGTTAAACTGAGGAAAACCAATTTATAATCTTCTGTAAAAATGTCTTTGTCTCCGTGAAACACTTGAAGGAGTTCTTGAATCAATATATTCCTTAATTTTTCATCGGCATATACAAGACTCAGTTCATTTTTAAGGCGCTGTGTTTAGTAAATATGTTTCCATAAAAATGTAGATTTTCAAGAGCGCGAGAGGGAAAGCTTGCATTAAATTATTCGAATTTAGTTGTGTCAGCAAGTCAGACAAATTGAAGTTTCTTACAGTCTTGAAATCTTATATACATTTCCATAAGAATGTGGTCCAAAATTTTAAAATACAATTGTTTATAATTTTGAAAAATTGTTTCCTGTGTAAGAGCAGCATATTCCCATGTTTATTTCTGTGATTTTGCTAGCTTTTTCAAACTGTGCTTCAAATAACTCATTGTTCCTTTTATGGCTCAAAATTTCACAAGTTTTTTTGTTTTTTTAATTTGAGTTACACAGTAGTTTATGTTTAGTTATTTTTTCTTCAAAAGTTTGAATAATAGATCGGTGGAGCCAAAAATGTAAATTCGAAAGTGTTAATATCTTTCAAAAACCCCTTGGCAAGATGAATTGATTTTTTGTCTGATTATTTGCTATTCGTCAGAAATCCGAACACTTCCTTCAATTTATTCCAATCTTCAACAACTACACTTACTAATTTCGAAGTGGAGGACCATCGAGTTTCTGCTATGGTTGGTCTGCATCTTGCAGTTTTGCCGCCCCGGTGGCGCAGTGGTCTAAGCAATGGCCTCTGATCATTCGTCCGAACGGGGTCCGGGTTCGAATCCCGGTGAGGCATGGATGTTGTGTTTGTCTTACGGCACTGGCTCTCTCTCCCTTCCCTGGAACCAGGGACCCTAAATTAGAGACGGGAGACTGCTTATGGCCCATTGAGTTGCTCACGGTGGTCGTTAAACCTCCAATCAATCAATCAATCATCTTGCGGCTGTTGATATAAGTGTATCAGACCGCTTCGCAGAATGGTGAACAAACAAAGCAATTCCACTGAGGCTTGCAAAAAGTATTCGACACTTAGAAATTTTAGAAAAACTCTGGTGCAATACAAGATTCAAACGATGAACTAAGCAATGAACAAAAAGCTGCTTGAGAAGCTTTATCCTTGACGTTTTTTTCTGTAGTTCATTTAAGTGTCCAGACATTATACTTGCCCCATCGTAACATTGTCCTATTTATTTGTGTTGGTAATCAGACTGTTCCAAAATTTTGCCTAGCATTTTGTATAAAGCTCCTGACGTTCTATCCTCCTTCACATCATGGAAACCCAAAAATCCCTCAACCAATACACCTTCCGAATCAACAATAAAAAATTATTTAATTTTTGACGTGATCGTTTATATATTCAGAAATATATTCAATTAATTCATTTTGAATATTTCAATTTACTTCCGATATTGGAGGTTATATTATTTAACGTGCATTAATGCATTTGCATTTTTGAACTTCACTTTTAGTTGGTAAAGTTCGATGAACACTTACCGCACGTGGGGCTTGGCTTTCAATTCATATAGTTATGTGGATGCGGCACGGGATTTTTTCATTTGGCCACGGGTTCGCTTCTTTTTTTTTCTCCGTTGGAATTTATTTTGTCTCATCACCAAATGAATTTTTCCTTTGCTGCATCCTCATTTACTTCAATATTTATTCATACCCAGTACTTTCAGTAAAATTCCTTTACCGTCTTCGAGGGACGTTTTGCTCCGACTAGCACGGACCGTGTCAGCTGGGCATTTCGGTGGTTCTCGCGGGCTGCTTCTGTCATCGGCTATCGCTTCTTCTTGGGCGTTGTGGCGCCATCTCTTGTTGGTCAGTGATCTCACTTTTCGAACTTTTTCATTTTTTTGCTCAATTTTAATTAAATTTTTCCAGCTGTTTCTCAAATTATTAGGGTCATTATGGTTGCAAACTTTTGTCCTATTTTTTTCAATCATTACCGACTCTGCTATTCTGAGGTGTTTTTCGGATTTATTTATTTTCAATGTCTAAAGAACTTCTTCATATCAGCAGTGAAAGTAATTCAATGAAATTTCCACGATTTATTGAGCCCATGCTTTCGTCATGGCCATGGAATGCTAGTTCTTGTTTGCACAAATACAGTATAGACTAATACTGCATCAATCACTGTCTGTAGGAAAAGTCTATTTAAAGTAACGTTTTCATTAAAATGCGTTTTCAAAAGCCTAGCATTCTTCCTCAGGGCATCGGCAATGGTGTTTTTAATTTTTTTCAAAATTTCTTAACATTAATCCGCATTTCAGGTGTTCGCTAGAATCACGATGTTTATGAAGTGACCGTGTTACGCTTAATAAATCTGAGAATCCGTCTTTATTCCACGCCGAATGTTTATTACTAAACAGTAAGCAGGGCCAAAAAAAAAAAAAAAAAATTAACACCTGCTCCACCGTGATGTGATCCCTCACGACTTTATGCTCAAAAACTGAAAGATGCAGAGGTAAGGCGCGTGAAGCTGAAACACTTCACTTGAGCGAGCAGATTGGGAAGGGTGACGTCACGGTTACCATGGCAACTCGGCGGAAAACTGCAGACTTCTAAGCATTCTCATTTCGGCTCTTCACTTGCACTGTTTTGCGTATAAGGATTTGTTTTTCGTATTGAGCGTGCCATGTGAATTAATATCTATTCAAAATTTTGAGTATCTTGGAACTGAATAAAGGCAAAAAAGAATATATTATAAAAAAATACTGAATAAAACTCTATTTTGAGTAAAATAGGTGAACAGGCACTTCACCTACTTCACCTGAGAAGCCGTCACTTGCGTAAATATGGTTCGATTTCAATGAAAGTTTACTATGTGGTAGGAGAGCACCTGGGGACAAACCCTGTTCAAAATGGGTGAAGTGGGGTCAAAGGTCAGGACATAAGATCGGGATGCATTCCATTGCCCTTATGCGTCATAACTTGCGTAAAAATGGTTCGATTTTGATGAAATTTCAGTATGTAGTAGGGGACCACCTGGGGACGAACCCTATTGAAAATGGATGAAATGTGGTCAAAGGTCAGGACATAGGATTGCGATCCTTTCCATTGCCCTTATCCCATATTTTTAAGGTGGACGTCAAGTAATTTTGCTTCCTACACTTCCAATGGAAAAAGTTTTGTACACATTTCCTTCACAATTAATGTGTTCCCAAGGATGAAAATTTGAACATCGATTAAAATAACTTCATATTATAACTTGGAAAACGTAATATGTTCTAAAACATAACCATAATCATATTAAAAATCAATAACTTTTCCTTTGGTTGTGTTGAAACCAGAGAAAAGATGGTGCGACCTGTACTTTGATGAAGTCAGTGGGCAAAAAAATGTTGGATTGCATAATTACGGTTATGGTTTAGAAAATATTAAGTATTCCAAGTTATGAAATGAAGATATTTTAATCAATGTTCAAATTTTCATCCTTGTGAATGCATTAATTGTCCAGAAAAAGATGGCGCGACCTGTGTTTTCATGACGTCAGTAGACAAACAAATGTTGAGTTGCATAATTATGGTTATGTTTTAGAAAATATTAAGTATTGCAAGTTATAAAATGAAGATATTTTAATCGATGTTCAAATTTTCATCCTTGGGAATGCATTAATTGTGAAAAAAATGTGTACAGAAGTTTTTCCATTGGAAGTACAGGAAGCAAAATTACTTGACGTCCACCTTAAAGTGGCAATTCTCGTATGTATGTATGTACATTTTATTTTTAAAACAGCTCTAAGAATTTTGATGAAAGTCGTTAACCTACCGTTTTCTGGTACTAGAAATCGATTTAGCTTGATCTCAACTTTAGGAGAATTCGTTCAGTGGGTTAAATAACCACCCCGAATTATAATGTTTTTAGTGATGGCGTTGTTCCATTATTCCATTAATGTTACCAATGCTTAGAAATCTTATGACGTCACAATCTCGCCGCGTTTGAGAATGTTGGCGCGTGGTCACGCCATCTGTCTCATTACATCATGCGTTGTGTGTGGATCCTATTAAAGTTTTATGACGTCACACTCTTGCGAGCGAGCGATGGTTGCGATTCCCATCTGCCTCATTACGTCACGCGTTGTGTGATTGTGTCCGTCCGTACAATAACTCGCGTAACAATCGTTCAATTTCCGATGAAATTTTTGTATCTGGTAGGGGATCACCTGGGAAGGTACCCTATTTAAAGTGAACGAAATGGGGTCAAAGGTCAGTACATAGGAGCGGGATCCATTCCACTGCTGTTATGCGTCATAACTAACGTAAAAAAGGTTCGATTTCGATGAAATTTTAGTATGTGGTAGAAAACCACCTGGCAACAAACCTTATTGAAAATGGGCGAAATTGGGTCAAAGGTCAGGACATGGAAGCGGAATCACTTCCATCGCTATTATGCATCATAACTTACGTAAAAATGCTTCGATTTGGATGAAATGTTAGTATGTTGTAGGGTCTTGCCTGGGGACGAATTCTATTGAAAATGGGCGAAATGGGGTCAAAGGTTAGGACACAGGAGCGGGATCTATTAAATAGCCCTTATGCATCATAACTTATGTAAAAATGCTTCGACTGCGACAAAACTTTATCATGTTATCTCGGAGGTATACCAAACCGGTTCTGTTGATTATCATCGAAATGGAATCAAAGGTCAGGGCACAGGACCGAGATTTATTCCACAGCCATTATTCTCATAACTTGAGTAATGATTTCTGGTATGTTGGAAAGCGTATTGTAATCAATGCATTGCATGATTTTACTAACTTTTTTTTTTGTGGCCATTAACTTTTCTGACTTACTGGCCACTTGCCACTTGGCTAAAATTCCAGTCTGCACCTATAGTTTTGGGTCTTTTCATCATACCATTTTAAAACAGCAGGCCTGGGGTCAAACTTGTCTTCGGACGGACCTCCAACCTCAATACTCAAGACAGTATTCAATGTTTCTAAGTTTAAACTGTCTCTCCAATCACCCTGGATTCTCTTCATGAAACTGAACCCAACCTCACATGCAGAAGTACATAAAGGAAATATACTGGATATATTTCTACTAGTGCCAAAAAGATTTTATAATGTTTATACTTTTCAAGAAACATTCGTTTCCAGAAAGCAGTTGTTCCTTTTTGTATGTCTAAAATATTCCACATGCGCAATGCAGTGGCGCTTTGCAGTTCACACTAAAACATGCAAAGTTTTCCACTAGCAACTTTTGCTAGAACCACTTTTTATCACTAACAAAATGCATTTGCTACTAACTACTGGTCGGAATAGAGCCCTGAGGTACACCCTTGAAATTGTTGACTATGTAAATCTAAATTTTATGGTGATTTCCGAGATGGAGTGACCCATCTTTTGGGTGCCGACTATCATATCACATTCGAAATTGCTTAAATCTTGACGAGCTGCCATCTGAACTGCGAATGCTACTATTTGAGCTTGCAGAGATATCTGCCTTTATGTATGTGTTGTTTGTGGATGATACCATTTACTGCATGGGTGTGGTGGCATGTAATGGAAATAGTAGATCTCTTCCCAATTTTTTGGCACCTCAGTGTGTGTTACTATAGCATACATTTCTAGGCTTGCACAGTTGTTACATGTGATGTCACAAGAAGTTTAGTAGAAAGTTAGTGATATTTTGATGGCAAAACTTACATCGATGAGCCATTACATTATGACCACCCCCAGCCTAGTGAAATGAGCGTGCCTGGTTACCGAACAGTGGCTCAGGTGAAGTTCACAGAGCAGATATATACAACCCGAGGACCGGCTTTCGGTTAGTAGAGTGTTCAGAGTCCGAATGGGAAAAGCTGCCGATTTATTGGAGTTTGATAAAGGACAAATTGTGATGGCACAGAGCCTCGGAACTACGATCTTGGAAATGGCGTGGCTTGTGGGTTGTTCACATGCTACTGTAGTGAGTACGTATCAAAAGTGGTGCACAGATGGCCAAACAACAAACCATCGTCCAGCCGTTTGGCGTCCACAGCTCATTGATGCCACAGGGGAGCGGATACTGTCGCACATTGACCACAGGACCACAATACAACAAATCAATTGCGGCTACAACAGTGGTGATCAGGGCAATGTGTCATAGCACACTGTTCATCGCAGCCTTCTGCACATGGGCCTGAGCAGCCAAAGATCCAGCCCGGTTCCCATGCTCACTGCACATCACCTCCAACAGTGCATGAAATGGGCCCAAGATCGAAATTGGAGCGTGGACGATTGGAAGAAAGTGGCCTGGTCTGATGAATTAAGATTCCTGGTGCATCACATAGATGGCCAGTGTGGATACGCCGATTACCAATGGAGGCTATGGCACCTGGATGCACTGTTGGATGGAAACAGGCTGGCGGCGACGATGTTATGCTGTGGGCGATGATTTCTTGGGACACTTTAGACCTCATTATCCCAATTGCACAATCCCTGACAGCTGTCAGGGATTGTGCCATTGGGAACATTGCTGCAGACCAAGTTCACCCATTCATGGAAACTGTGTTCCCTGCTGGTGACGGCCATTACCAAAGGATAATGTACCATGCCACACTGTCAGAATCGTCAAGGAGTGGTTCGAGGATCATGCTGGTGACTTTCTGTTAATGCCCTGGTCTCCGAATTAGCCTCACATGAACCCAATCAAACATTTGTGGTTCGAATTGGAAGAGCTGGTTCACGCTAAACCACCCCCCACCTCCACCCACCCGAAATATACAGGTACAGAAAAACCTGCTGTTGACATTATGGTACCAGATACCCCAAAATACCTATCACCACCTTATCGAATTGATGCCTTGCCGAGTGGCCACTATTTTGCGGCTTATTAGGTAGGTGGTCATAATGTAATGGCTCATTGGTGTATAACACAGACAAAAAAAAAAAAAAAAAATTCTCACCTTGACCTACCAAACTGTTAGTTGAAAAATTAGGTGGATCACCATATTCTGTCTTTCTTCTGAACTCTGTTCTACCATACATCAGCCCCAATCCAAGAATTATTTTTCTCTGTGCCACCATTTAAACAGTCCTTCCATCTCATCTGTTTTCCTCTGTCCTGCTTACTTGATAAACCTAATGTTCACAGATCTAGATGCTATGTTAAACCACTCATTCGCGTCTTGGTACATGTGCATATTTGCACAATTTGGTTTTTGGTATTTCTTTGAACCCTCAATCGTTTTGGCACTTGCTCTTTTTAACTCATTTCAAATTCTATTCCTGCCAGTGACACTTCATATGTACACATTTTTATACTTTTCAGCTTCATAGGTGGACTACTATCACAAAATGTACCTGTGAATGCCTTCAATTATTCAGTCCTGCCAGCACTTTGCTGCTCACTTCTCCATTCACAACTCTGTGTTCCTCCTACAATCCCATGTATTTAAATCTTACTTTTTTATACAATGTCTTCCTACATACAATAACTGAACCTCCTTAGTACTCCTATATACATTGAAACCTTCATTAACGGACACCTCTGAACAACAATAACCTCCCAACAGCAGCAAGTTTTGGCTGGTACAAAACAATTTTGCCACAGGATTAACATTAACAATAGCCTCTGAACAACAAAACCTCTTAGCAGCGATCAATGGACACCCCAGTTAGTCTCAAAGGATATCTAATGAACAACTTGTTCCACAGGATTTTACGTAGTTCCTCTGGTACTTCGGCAAAGGGGATAAGATAGGAATAAAGAAACAGTGTCATGTGTCTTAACCAACCCATCCTGCCCAAGACACAGTTCCTTGGGCAGGATGGGTTGGTTTACGGGGTACAATGATGTGCTTAAGTGAAAAGGAATTAAAGTTTATTTTCACATGAAGCAAACTACTGCTCCCACATATGTTTCCATCTTCTCCTGGGGGTTGCAAGGGGAGTACCTGGAATGTTGTGTATTGATGGCAGCATCTCTTGGTTCGACCAGTTCCTGCTTTCCGGTGGCACCTAGTAAACTGTTCACTTACATTTCTCTAACATTTTCCTTCCCTAATCTCCTAGCTTGTCATTCCTAATGGCTGCTCATGACCAGATGTATGACACTGCTCTCCTAAAACCCTCTACACCATGATTTATTTATTTATTTATTTATTTATTTATTTATTATATTAAGTTTTATTTAGCATTTGGAAAAAGCACTGCAGCCATTTTCTCTGTGCATATGCTCCAAACACATTTTATGTTTTTGAAGAAATGCAATGGTCTAGCAATGTTAACTTAGGCCTAACCTCCCAACAATGGCCACTTTTTCCCTGTCAGAAAAGTAACTTATTCTGAGATTTCACCATATTAACATTTAAAAGCTTACTGTATGGTATGCTTAAAATAATTTTCTTTACATCAAGTATGTATGACTGACAAAGCTTCAGAGCTCAATACAACATCTAAAACTCCAAAATAAAAATAGTACTACTGGTGAGGAACACACACCTGAAGAACATAACACTTTTACAATCAGATAAAATCAATGTAAAAATTACCTGTGCAATACCGGTCACAGATATGGGGACTCCTTGTTGAGTGTAAACTTTTGGGCTTTCGATAGTTAAGGTCATTGTGTTCAGTGTGATTCTGAAAAGTTATTTAATTTTACAATAAAATCTCTGAACAACAACAAACAACACTAATTAAAAGACATGAGTTATGAAGGCAATTTGTAAAATTCATCTGATAAAAACAAGTGCAGAAAAGATATTTCATAAGTGACTAAAAAGACATACTTTGGTATCATATAAATAAAAGACAGTGAGCTTATAGAATTTTTTTTTAATTCTTGTAGTTATGATTGCAAATTATTTTTAATAATAATTAGGTGAAAGCCCATCAATAATGACAGGGAAAAATAAGATATGTAATATTTTAATAACCAGGTATTATTTTTGTTTGTGATGTCCAAATGTGAAAGTGGGAATGAAAATGTGAAAAATGAGGAATGAAGAACACACTGACTGCAGTCTGTTAATCATTTGTATGTCTATCCTGGAGATTTGAATGTATCAAAATTGCCAAATGGGGAATCAACATGCTTTCCCTCTAGATCACATCCATGGAATCACCAGAGCATTCCCTCTAGATCACTTCCATTGCACAGAAGGAAATGACATACTTTCAAATGTTTGTCTTTAACCTTGTCTTTCCATGGAGTTTTCTAGAAGATTATGTGATTGTGAAACATGAATCTTAGTATTTTCAGCCAAAAGATGATACATGATTTGTTTACCACACTAGATATTTTGTAGACATCTCTCTTATTTGAACCCCTACGACTGAATTTACAAGATCGAACTCCATGAGCTGTTTTTGATCCATCCAAGGAGGGGCACGTTTCCGGCTTTCAGTTGACAGATATTTCATCCAACTTGCAGAAATAATGCAGCACTTATATAGAAGACAAATAATTTAAAATGGTCTAAAAAAACTAACACGTGTCAACCAACAACTTCAATAAAACAAAATCGGCAGGTGTTTTCTATACATTTTGGTAACTGCTTGTTCTATATTCAGGAAGTCATGTTGATGAATAAAATCATTCATGTTGTTAATGGTGGTAGTTCCTTGCTGTTCCTGAGCGCTGCTATGTCTCAATTACCAACTTAACAAATTTCTTGAAGAATTTGATGTAATGCACACCACACTTTTCTGTAATATTCTCAAGCATGTTTAAATTGAACAAGTAACCACAAAACTTTGCAATTTCAAATGTTAGTCATGAATTATAGCAGTGAGATGAGACTGAATGTGCCTGCACATGCTGTAGTCATGGGTGCCACAAATGTTTTCATGCCAAGACTGAAAATTGTGTCACATTCAACATAACGAGGCACATTCACCTATGGAGTTTTTTGGGCCTTATCGGGCACAGCAACAAGGAATATATATACATATAATTAGCTCCCCACCTCCAGAAAAAAGAAAAACCTTTACAGCTTAATACACAAAACACTTTCTCACAGAATGAACGAACACTCACTCACTCACACAAACTGTCATTTAAAAAAATTGCTAAAACAGAAATCATTCATATGCATTCAAAATGATATATTCTAACGATTGCTTAAACATGGTTATAGAATTACTTAAACACTGATATGAGTTGGAAGTTTTCAGAACTTCCAATTTTTGGGCCACAGACAATTAGTCAGAATTGAAACTTTCATTTGATATGGAGGATTGAAAAGAAATTAAATGTGAGTTGCAAAAATATTAAAAACATACCTAGTCATAAATACTTTTTTGAAAACAAAGCTGTCTCCTTTTGGTTGTTTTACTGATCCCCATATCCCAAGAAATATGACAAATATTTTTTAACAAATTTTGTTAACGAATGAACATTTCTTTATCCCTTCTTGCTATACCCATCATAGAAGAAACCATTTTTGATTCTTTTTTTTTTTTTAAAGCCCAATTTAAGTTGAAAATCGTTACTTATACTGTGCATGTTAGAAATAGCACCATTTCTTTTACCTGTAAAATTGTTCCCATCACAGATCTTAGTGAGAGATGGGTCAGCCTCCTCATGGCGCTCCATGGGCGATAATGGCACACAGAACAGCAACAAGGGCCTCTGTGAATCTTAGAGAAGTGCCAGCTAGTTCTGTGTGACATTGGCAAAAAGACCCCAACTCACTGGGGTTTTGTTCCAGAATTCTTAGGTTGAATGACCAACTGGAACCTTCAGCTGTGGGCTAATTCCTCACACTGCTGTACTTACCTGATTAAAAATACACAAAGAAATAAATATCCGGACTTTAATGTGGGATATGGTGGACGTACCACACTTGAGAAGGATGGTCCAACATGGAATCAACCTGGAACAGGAAAAAGGCGAATCAGAAAGATATCTCAGTTGAGTGAGTGCAAAATTGGTGTATGAAATACTAGAGGTATAAATTGCAAGATGAATGAGGTGATTGAAGAGATGAATGAGTATAGACTGGATGTGCTGTGTGTAAGTAAACCCAAAAAGAAGGAAATTGGGATAGAAAAAGTGAATGGAACGGTGAGTGTGTGGTCTGGAGTGTCGGATAATGTGAGAGGACAGGCTGGCGTAGATGTGAATTTAAGTGAAAAGATGAAGAACAACTTGATTCACTATAGCAACATAAGTAAGAGAATTCTTTGGATTCTTTTGAAAGTGATACTACAGAGAATAGTGATTGTTGTAGTGTATGCTCCTTGTGACTCGGAACTTTCTGATATGAAAGAAAATTTCTGGAATGAGCTAAGAGCTGTTTTGAGCCAATTTGGTGCTAAAGAGAAAGTAATAATAGCAAGTGATTTCAATGCTAGAGTAAATGTGCAGAATACAATTTCTGACAATGTTCTGGATAAGTTTAATGACCCTTGTGTGAATGATAATGGTGAAAGATTAATTGAACTCTGCACTGAGAATGGTCTGTGTTTATCTAATATGTTTTTCAACCACAAGTATATCGACACATATACTTGGGAAAATCGTACTCTTGGTCAAAAGTGTGCGACAGATTTTGTTGTCTACGATCAGTGTCTGAAACACTTAGTTGTAGACATCTGGGTGATGAGAGGTGAGGATGTTGGTTCTGATCATTACTTGGTAGTGTCGCGAGTGAAACTGAATGTTGGTTGATGGAAAAGGAATAGGAAGAGGCCCAGGATGGAAAGAATAAAGGTTGAAAGACTCCCTGAAAATCATCAGCGTTATTCTGACTTACTTCAGAGAACGACTTAAGTCTTGTGAGAGGGATGTAGAAAAGAAGTGAGAATGTTTTAAGAACTGTGTAGTCACTGATGCTGAAGCAGTCTGTGGCACCACAATAGTGGGTAACAACAGAAGTGATACTTGGAGGAATAGTTAGATTGAAGAGGCAGTAAAGAGAAAGAAGGAAGCCTATTTGGGGATGTCGCAAGGTACGAGTTTCTGTGGATGAATATCGCTGTAAGAAGCATGAAGCAGCTAAGCTTGTTTGCCAGAGTAAGGCAAAAGATAGGAAGAAAAAGGTGAAAAGGCATGAATTTTTCTTTTCTTTTTTTCTTTTTTTTTTGAAGATAAGACTTTCTGGAAGTACATGAGACTTTCGATAAAATAGGGGAAACAAAGTTGTAAGTTGTGTGAAGAATAAGATTGGGGAAATGATATGGGAGCCCAATCGGTTAAGTGAAAGATGGGGTGAATACTTCTGTGAGTTATTAGATGAAGAAAGCAAAGGTAATTCTGAGGCAGAAGCAGATGATGTCACAGTCAAGGATGGAAGCACAGGAGAGATCTCAAGAGAAGAGGTGTGTAAAGCTCTAAAATCTCTTCAGAATGGTAAGGCTCCGGGAGTTGATGGCATAACTGTCGAGATGTTGAAATATTGTGGTGATTCTGTAATTGACTGGTTAACTGAAATTTGCCAGTTGTGCTGGGAGTTAGGAATGGTCCCTCGGGATTGGAAGGATGCTATCATTGTTCCCTTGTATAAGGGAAAGGTGATCAGACTGACTGCAAGAACTATCATGGTATTAGCCTACGAAGTGTGCCAGAGAAAATGTTTGGTAAGGTCATTATTGAAAAAGTACAGGGTCTTGCATCAGAGAAAGTGTGGGATGTTCACAGTGGTTTTATGCCTGGTAAAGGTTACACTAACCAAATTTTTGCATTATGTATGATGTTTGAAAAGTATCTGGCTGTTGGTAAGAAAGTTTCTACTGCCTTTATAGATTTAGAGAAAGCTTATAACCGAGTAAATAGGACACTTTTTTGGAAGGTATTGAATGAATATCGTGTTACTGGGAATCTACTTAATAGTGTAACAAGTTTGTAAAATCATGCAATGCATTGATTATAATACGCTTTCCAACATAACAGAAATCATTACTCAAGTTATGAGAATAATGGCTGTGGAATAAATATCGATCCTGTGCCCTGACCCTTGATCCCATATCCACTATATTCAACAGAACCGGTTTGGTATACCTCCGAAATAACATAATAAAGTTTTGTTGCAATCAAAGCATTTTTACGTAAGTTATGATGCATAAGAGCTATGGAATAGATCCCGCTCCTGTGTCCTAACCTTTGACCCCGTTTCGCCTATTTTCAATAGAATTCGTCCTCAGGCAGGCCCCTACAACATACTAACATTTCATCCAAATCGAAGTATTTTTACGTAAGTTATGACGCATAATGGCGATGGAAGTGATTCCGCTCCTATGTCCTGACCTTTGACCCCATTTCGCCCATTTTCAAAAGGGTTTGCGGCCAGGTGGTCCCCTACCACATACTAAAATTTCATCGAAATCAAATCTTTTTTACGTTAGTTATGATGCATAACAGCAGTGGAATGGATCCCGCTCCTGTGTACTGACCTTTCACACCATTTCGTTCACTTTAAATAAGGTTCCTTCCCAAGTGATCCCCTACCAGATACTAAAATTTCATCGGAATCTAACGATTGTTACGCGAGTTATCGTGCGGATGGACATACGCACACAACGCGTGACGTAATGAAGCCGATGGGAATTGCGACCATCTGCTCGCAAGAGTATGACGTCATAAAACTTTAATAGGATCCACACACAACGCGTGACGTAATGAGACAGATGGCGTGACCGCGCGCCAACATTCTCAAGCGCGAGATTGTGACGTCATAAAATTTCTAAGCACTGGAAACATTAATGGAACGACACCATGACACTAAAAACGTTATAATTCAGGGTGGTTATTTAACCCACTAAACGAATTCTCCTAAAGTCGAGATCAAGCTAAATCGATTTCTAGTACCAGGTAATGGTAGGTTAACGACTTTCATCAAAATTCTTAGAGCAGTTTTAAAAATAAAATGTACATACATCATACATGAGACCGGCCGATGACAAAAAAAAGCTGAACTTTTTAACTGGGTGGAAAATTGGGACACGCGAACGCGCGGTGAGCAAATTCAAATACAGCATATATACAATATTTAAGAGTATGCTAGCCATATGGAATTATTTTCTGTAAATTATGTAAGTAAATATTAAAGTGAAGCACATTATTATATTCACAATAGAAAAGTAGGGATTTAAGAACAAAATAAAATGAAATATTTTAAAAAATCAGATTTAAAACTTACATGTGAATCTTTACTAGCTAAATCCTGAGGTGAAAAGTATTTGTCTAGGAAAGTTTGTGAATTTAGTCAAGCAATTAGAAACTTGCAAGAATTAGAAACATATATCCACAGCTTAGTTTTTAGTCATTGAAGAAGTCAATAAAGTATTTCTCAATGTAACCTTATAAAATGGCATGCAAAATTTTTGCTTGCATTGTGAATATGGTGACATGAATCTCCATCAACGTCAAGCAAGTGGGGAGATTTTCTCTGCCAAATTCTTGTTTTTCACCCTCCCATGACACATTCTTTCCACTTAGCTTTCAAACAAGCAAAACAAATTCCTTCTTAGAAAGAAAGAATAAAATAAAAAGCAAAAAAAAAAACGGAAAGCTGCGTCACGAACTTTTTAGAGGCTTCGGCCCGACGTAATAACGGCCCGAAGCCGTGCCCCCCCCCCCACTTAGCTTTCAAACATGCAAAACACATTCTTCCTTAGAAAAAAAAAAGAAAGGAAAGAAACAGAGTTGCGTCACGAACTTTGTTCAGCGGCTTCGGGCCGACGTTATCCTAGCCGGGCGCCGTGCTTTCTTTCCACTAAGTTTTCAAACAAGCAGAACACATTCCTCCTCCTTAGAAAAAAAACAAACAAGGTTCGTCACGAACATGGTTCAGAGGCATCGAGCAGACGCAATTCCGGGCAACAGCGAAAGCACGTCCGAACCAACGTAATTCCGGATCACGGCAAAAGAAGCACGTCCGAACCAACGTAATTCCGGATCACGGCAAAAGAAGCCCGCCAGGCCTACATAATTCCGGCGTGGCGCCATTCTTCCTTTCCACTTAGCTTTCAAACAAGCAAAACAAATTCTTTCTCTTCGGGGGGAGGGTAGAACGAATTTAAGAAAAGAAAGCTGCTTCACGAACTTTATTCAGATGCTTCAGGTCGACGTAATCCCGGGCCACGGCGAAAGAAGCACGACGGGCATTTTTTTTTTGTTCACACTTTGAAACAAGCAAAACAAATTCCACCACCTGAGAAAAAAAAAAAAAAAGACAAAGGGCTGTGTTACGAACTTTGTTCAGAGGCTTTTACGTCGATTATTTACAAAATCAGTAAAACTTTCTTAATAACAGCGAAAATCTGAATATCCATATTTTTTTTTTTTTGTTAGTCACCCGTAATCCCGGGGAAATCCGTAATAATTACGGAGATTCCGTATTTTTTGGCATACTCCGTAGGAAGAGGATTCACGAGTGCTTCGATTCTCGAACGATCTCAGAAAAGCGGGAACGCATTCGGGTACATTTGCAAATTACAAGAGAGAGTTTCTGGCGATGACGTCACGGATAGAATTAAGCAGATAGTTTGGCCCTGATAGAATGCAGAGTGGCGATTTCCCGCAAGACACGGAAAGGGCTGCGGTAGTTTCCCTAACGCACGAAGTAGGCGGAGCTTCCACCCTTTGCGCTGCGATGCTCAAGTGACTGACATCCCATCCATTGTTGACAGCAGTAAACGAATTGAGCTCCTGACTCCACCCTACAACATTTCTTCTTGCCCCCCGCGTCTGCTCTAAAAACAACGCTTAAAGCTAGAAAGCGCTTAGTTCTTTTACTGCACAAAAAAGCGGAATCGCGGAATTCCGCTTTTTTTTTATTTTTCTATAGAACGACGACCCCCCCCCCCCCAAAAAATCCTGAAAAATTTCTCTTCATTTTTGCAATGACCTCGAGAATGACCAAAATGATGCCGAAAAAAGCGGAATTCCGCGAATCGCGGAAGAATCTCATGTATGATACATACATACAAGAATTGCTACTTTAAGGTGGATGTCAAGTAATTTTGCTTCCTAATACTTCCAATGGAAAAAACTTCTGTACACATTTTCTTCACAATTAATGTGTTCCCAAGAATGAAAATTTGAACATCGATTAAAATAGCTTCATTTCATAACTTGGAATACTTAATATTTTCTAAACCATAACGGTAATTATGCAATCCAACATTTATTTGTTCACTGACGTCATCAAAGTACAGGTTGCACCATCTTTTTTCTGGTTTCAACACCACCAAAGGAAACGTTATTGTTTTTTAATATAATTATGGTTATGTTTTAGAAAATGTTAAGTATTCCAAGTTATAGTATGAAGTTATTTTAATCGATGTTCAAATTTCGATCCTTGGGAACACACTAATTGTGAAGGAAATGTGTACAAAAGGTTTTCCATTGGAAGTATAGGAAGCAAAATTACTTGACGTCCACCTTAATAGTGTGGGATAAGGGCGATGGAATGAATCCCGATCCTATGTCCTAACCTTTGACTCCATTTGCCCCATTTTCAATAGGGCGATCCAATGTCCTGACCTTTGACTCCATTTGCCCCATTTTCAATAGGGTTCCTCTCCAGGTGGTCCCCTACCACATGCTAAAATTTCATCGAAATCGAACCATTTTTACGCACCTTATGATGCATAAGGGCAATGGAATGCATCCCGCTCCTATGTCCTGACCTTTGACCCCACTTCACCCATTTTCAATAGGGTTCGTCCCCAAGTGGTCCCCTACCACATACTAAAATTTCATTGAAATTGAACCATATTTACGCAAGTTTTAACGCATAAGGGCAATTGAATGGATCCTGCTCTTATGGCATGACCTTTGACCCCACTTCACCCATTTTCAATAGGATTCCGTCCCCTGGTGGTCCCTTACCACATACTATAATTTCATCGAAATCGAACCATTTTTACGTGAGTTATTGTGCCGACAGACGGACGGACGGAAAAAGCTGGAGCACATACGCTTCTTCAACCTACGGTTGGAAAGCGTAAAAAACCATGTATGCTGGCAGTAGAGCTTGTGTACGAGTGAATGGTGTTTTATCATAATGGTTTTCTATTGGTGCAGGAGTCACGCAAGGTTGTGTACAGTAATGTCCCCATCGCTGTTTAATATATTTATGGATGCATGAATTCGTGATGCCAGAATAGATATTACTGGTTTATGTCTTGGTGATATCCATGTGTGCAGATTGCTGTATGCTGATGACACAGTCCTGTTGGCAGAGAGCAAAAGTGAGTTGCAGAGTATGTTGTCCCAGATGTACGAAGTTTGCATGAAATTCAAACTGAGTATAAATAAGGGAAAAACCAAAGTTATTGTTTTTGAGAGAGGAACTGGTAATACTGAATGTAATATAAGTCTAAATGGCACAGTTATTGACCGGGTGAATGTGTTCGTGTAAAAAACAAATGGAAGAGAACAAATTGGATGGTGAAATTAGTAGGCGAGTGAATTCTTCATTGAAAGTCATGCTGCTTTGGGAGGTTTTTCACAGGAATGATTGGTTCTCAAGAGAGTCCCGCATGGCTATGTATGAAAGTGTAATTGTTCCTACTCTGATGTAAGGCAGTGAAACCTGGGTACTACAGAAGAAACATAGGAGTTGTTTCCGTGCTGGAGAAATTCATTACTTACGGGGGCTTTGTGGCAAGACACGTTATGATTGTGTGAGGAATGAAGTTGTGTGATGTGAAGGAAAATGTTGTTAGCAAAGTGGAGACTAATATGCTTCGGTGGTTTGGCTATGTTGAAAGAATAAGTGATGAGATGCTTACTAAGAAAATCTTTTTAGCCCAAGTGGCTGGAAGGAAAGGCAGAGGAAGGCCAACTAAGTCATGGGAGGATCAGATTTAGGATCATCTGCATGAGAAAAAGATTATGAGTATGAAGTATAGAAGATCTTGTGTATGGCATGTGATGGATGTCAGTGAAGCCCAAGTTGTATGTCAAGGTCATTGTAAATGGAGAAGTTTGATACAGCAACAGTAAGTTAAAATTATCTGGTAGTTTGTATTTCTTTGTGGAGCTAATATCTGAATCTCAGAGGACAGCTTAGTGATATGTATGTTCAGAGTAAGAAAGGGCATTTCATGTTTTAAATTTTAATTTCACTGAAAATGAATGTTTTCCCATTTATTAGTCACTGTTTGCTTATATCAAGAAGCAAAAGGTGTGAGCATTTTTTGTTTTGTTTGAAGAGAAATTTAAAGTTCAAAATCGGAACTTCAACTGTTTGTGGCTGTCTGTCACGAGACAGTCTTTTCTCTGCACAACAAGTAGGAACTGGTGTTTTTGAACTTTAATTTCATTAAGAAAATGTCTACTGTATTCCTTGATATATTATACTAAGAGTTGACTAAGGAAAGACAAGATATGCATTTTATGTGAAATTAACTCAAAAAATCGTTACAGCTGTAGAAAACAATTTTATGTAAAACAACCCTGTTTGTGAAAACAATTTTATGCAGCTAGACAAATTAAGAAAAGAGTTTAAAATTTAATTTTACTTTAAAAAGTGGTTGGGGGAGGGGGCTAAAATGTGAGCATTGTTGACTGGCCTTGAAGGAGAGAGAGTGTTGAAAGAGGGAAACATGCATTTCATACAGAGAAATTCTTTAAGAAACACCAAATTGCACTTTTGCACTTTTATGAAAAAAATTATTATTTGTTGTCACCACTAAGTGTCATGAATGAAACTGAATGTTTTGTTGGTTGGAGAAAGAAGAATAGGAAGATGCCCAATGTTTAAGTTGGACTTTTTTGTCTTGTAGCAATTTGGCTATTTTGCCAGCAAATGTTGTAACAAAATGCTATGCAGATTAGCCAAATTTATCACTCTTTTTTTTTTTTTTTTTTTTTTTTTTTTTGCTATATTTATGCATGAAAATACAAGCACAATGTG
Organism: Macrothele yani; assembly: GCA_039090855.1. Taxonomy (NCBI): domain Eukaryota; kingdom Metazoa; phylum Arthropoda; class Arachnida; order Araneae; family Macrothelidae; genus Macrothele; species Macrothele yani. Next base: position 63,764,243 of record CM077029.1, read on the forward strand.
TTGGCTAAATAAAAGTTTGTACTTTAAGTAAAATTCAAGAATAACAATAAATAGGCTTTTGCACTTCTAATTTTAATAAAAAGACTTATATTTGTTGATGCACATATTTTGTGAAAATTTATACAAAGACCAGGACTGAGCAAAGCCACAACCGACTACAACAGATGCACCACAGTCGACCAAAATCGCGTTTGCTGAGGCAGTGGCAAACTGCCAAAGAAACAAACGAAGCGCTTCTTTCCTTAACCATCACAGGAAAGCCCTTGTGAAAGGTGCTCTCGAGGTTCACCAATGCTTTTCTGCAATACAAGAGAAAACAAAGGGGATGGAAAACTGACAACAGGGCAAAGCGGTGTGCAACAGTGACGACGAGGGGAAAAAATGACGGGGAAGAATACCAGGTCGGCAGAGCAAAGCAGCAATGGTGGGGGGATGACGGGGATTAAAAAAAAAAAAGAATGCAAGGGCAAAGCAGGAGTGGGCAGTGAGGGAAAGATAAAATGACAGGGAAGGAAACCAGGTCGGGGCGAAGCAGTGATGATGGAACATAAAAATGACAGGGATGAAAAACAATGTGAGGGCAAAACAGGGGAGAGCGGGATGATGAAAGAAAAATTGACGATAAAGATTTGCTTTTTGGCAATTCAGAGGGGACTTTTGTTGCAAAATGACTGTATTTATCGTGACTTGGCAAAAATGCGAGTGACAGCTTAAACACTGAAGATGCCAATGATGAAAAGAATAAAGGTTGAAAGGCTTCCTGAAGAACTCAGCATTACTCTGAAATACTCAGTAAATGTCTGAATGAGTTGAAGTCATGCAGAGGAATGTGGTAAAGTGGACATGTTTTAAGAACTGCATTGTCACTGTTGCTGAAGAGATCTGTGGTACTGCAACAGTTGATAGCATTAAATGTGATGCTTGGGGAACATTGAGATTAAAGAAGCAATAAAGAGAAAGAAGGAAGCATATTTGGGGATGCTGCAAGGTAGAATTTCTGAGGATGAATACTGCTGTAACCAGAGTGAAGCAGCAAAGCTGGTTTGTTAGAGTATGGCAAACAATAGTGAAGGTTAAGGTGAAAAGGTATGAATTGGCTTTTTAGAAAGATCAGAAAACATTCTGGAAGTAGACAAGATAAAAAAAAAAAAAAAAGGGAAATAAAGTTCTATGTTGTGTGAAGAATAGAATTGGAGAAATGATATGGGAACCTAATTGACTTAAATGAAATATGGGGTGAATACTTCTGCGAGTTATTATAACATGAAAGCAAAGCTGATTTTGAGACAGAAGCAGATGATGCCGCAGTGAGAGAAGGGATCATGGGAGGCTTTAAAATGTCTACAAAATGGTAAGGCTTTGGGAGTAGATGCCATAACTGCTAGAATGAGAAATATGGTGGTTACTCTGTAATTATTTGCTGGTTGTACCGGGAATTAAGAATGATCTCTCGGGATTAGAGGGATGTTATCATTTTTCCCTTGTACAAGGGAAAAGGCAATAAGACTAAATGCAAGAACTATCACAGTAACAGCCTGCAGAGCGTGACAGGGAAAGTGTTTGGAAAGGTTATTATCAGTAAGGAACAAGGTCTCACATCAGAAAAAGTGTGAGATGCACAGAGTGGTTTCATGCCTGGTTAGAACTGCACTTACCAAATTTTTGTATTTCGTATGATGAATGAAAAGTGTCTGTCAGTTGGTAAAGTTTTTGCTGCCTTCATAGATTTACAGAAAGCTTATGATTGAGTAAACCGGATACTACTGCAGAAAGCATTGGATAATATAGCTGGGAATCTGCTTATTAGTGCGAAAGGTATGTATGCTGGCAGTAGAACATGCATATGGTATGAGTAAATGGTGTTTTATCGAAATGGTTTTCTATTGGTGCAGGAGTTAGACAAGGTTGTGTAATATCACCATGCCTGTTTAATAAATTTATGGATGCAAACATGTATGAAGCCAAAATAAACAATACTGGTTTATATCTTGGCAATACCCATAAATATCTATTGCTGTGTCCTGATGACACAGTCTTGTTAGCAGAGTGCAAAAGTGAGTTGCAGAGTAAGTCGTCCTGGATGTATGAAGTTTGTATCAAATTCAAACCGAGTATAAATACGGCAAAACCAAAGTTATGATTTTTGAGTGAGGTACTATTGGTACTGAATGCAAGATCCATCTAAATCTCTTGAGATAGACCAAGTGAATGAATCTGTATTTAGGAAGCATGTTACACAGAGAAAACAGATTACATGGTGAAATCAATAGGTGAGTGAATTCATGTTTAAAAGTCACAGCTGCTTTAGGAGAATTTCACAGAATGGCAAGTTCTAAAAAAAGCCCTGAGACATAGTGAGAAGAATTGGCAGTGAAACACATAACACACAAAATTTGAATTCTTGATATCATCATATCACGCATTGTTACTTCTTGAGTGAAAGACATGTGGGATGCAATTTCACCAGAAATGGTTATAAAGTCTCTCCAAAAATAAAGCATAAGTAATGCAATGAATTTTTAACACAACTTATGTGTGATATGATGATACCAAGAATTCTTCTAAGTCCTGAATAGCTGCATATAAAAGTGTACTGTATGTACTCTAATATAAACTGAAAGTTTAAGGAAGAAATCCTGCTTTTCAAAGTTAGGGGGTCGGCTTATATGCCGGTCAGTAAAAAATAGGTCGGCTTATATGCCGGTCAGTAAAAATCTCCTGAAGAATTTACCGACAGATTTGTTTACGTTTTAAAGCATAGCTTTCCACGTGTCAAAAACATAAACAAATCCATTTTTGACCATGGCTTTCCACGTGTCAAAAACATAAACAAATCCGTTTTTGACATGGCTATCTAAGCGTTCTTCGAAAGTGCTTCCAAAAAATTAAAAAAAAATAAAATTATGAAATATTTTTTTCACCCATAGTAGGATTTTTATGGGAATAAATACAGTTGATACGATGAAACAAAAATCCAATCCTGTTTCAAATTAAGACCATGAAATTTCTTGCTTCCAAACATGAATAAATACCTAACTACTTCCCTACGTAACTGCATAACACCACCTTCCAAACTGGATACACAGTGAATCAGACATAGCATAAATCACTTAGCTGTTGGGGTGGACCACAGCCAATCAGGCATCTCCCTCCTCTCTCGAGTTTTCATGGCAAGCATGGGCATGCGTGTCTTCCGCTCCACACTGGCAAAAGCCATTCCAGTTATCAAATAACAAAGACACAGTGCTTTACGAAAAGAGGAAAAACTTGGAAAAAAAATAAAAGAGGCCAATTTGGCCTTGTTACTTCTTGAGTGAAAGACTGGTGGGATGCAATTTCACCAGAAATGGTTATAGTGTCTCCCAGAAAATGCAGCATAAGTAATGCAATGGATGTTACTGAAGTTCTTTGGAAACTCCGATAGTGTATCGTACTTCAAAGGTTTTTACAGAAGATAATCTCCGAAATTTGCATAATTCATTTCAATAAATATATCTTCCAAACTCTTGAAATTCAATGTCAGCTTATATGTGGGTCAAGGATTTTCACCAATTTTTAGCCCTTGAAGTAGGGAGTCGGCTTATACACAAGATCGGTTTAGATATGAGTTCACATGGTAATTGTTATGCAAAATCTGAGTCCTATCTCTTATGCAAAATCTGAGTCCTGCATCAGATGCCTTGAAGTCTGCTGTGTGCTGGAGATATGCATTACTTATAAGCATGGAGGTGGTGGCAAGCCATGTTTGGATCATGTGACAAACAAAGATGTGTAATATGAAGCATAATGTTGTCAGTAAGGTAGAGACAAATATTCTAAGGTTATTTGGCCATGCTGAAAGAATGAGTGGTGAGATGCTTACTAAGAGAATTTATTTAATTCACGTGGCAGGGAAGAAAAACTGAGGAAGGCCAAGCAAGTCATGAGAGGACCAGATTTAGGAATGTCTGCATGAGAAAAAGATAATGAGTATGAAGTACAAAAGGCTTTGTGTGCATCGTGTGATGGATGTCAGTGAAGCTCGAGCTGTGTGCCAAGATCGCTGTAAATGGAGACATTTGATACACCAACAGTAAGTAAATTCTAGTTCTATCAAATAAACACTTATCTGGAAGTCTGTCTTCCTTTGAGGAGCTAACCTCTGAATCTCACAGAACAGCTTAGTGATCATCATCATCATCATCATTGTCAACCATTATCAATCCACTGCTGGACGAAGGTCTCCCCAAGTTTCCTCCACAACGGTCTGTCTTGTGCCAGTCTCCTCCATGTCACTCCCGCATATTTACGAATTTCATCCACCCATCTCCCATGTGGTCTTTTTCTGGGTCTTTTCCTGTCCCTTGGAATCCAATCTAAAATTTCGGCTGTCCATCTATGGTCTGTCCTTCTGGCAGTATGTCCAGCCCATTGCCATTTCAGGGATTTAACTCTGATCATGATGTCTTCCACTCTCGTCATTTTTCGGATCCACGAGTTCCTCTTCTTATCTCTCCTGGTTATACCAAGCATGCACCTCTCCATGCTTCTTTGAGTTGTCTGCAACCTTTGTATGTCTCTTTTAGTTAAGGTCCACGTCTCTGCACCATACGTAAGCACTGGAAGGATGCATTGATCAAACACTTTTCTTTTAAGACATAATGGCATATTGCTCTTGAAAATTATGCTGTTTCTTCCAAAAGCTCTCCAGGCAAGTTTTGTACGCCGATTAATTTCTTCATCAATGTGACCCTCACTTGATATCTGCTGTCCAAGATAAACATATGTATCTGTTATCTCCAGTTTTTCTCCATCGATCGATAAATCTTCATTTCTTGTAAAAGCACTGAACATCACTTTTGTCTTCTGAAAGTTCATTTTTAATCCCACTTCTTTACTCTTGTCAGCAAGTTCCTGGATCATACTCTGTAGCTCTGATGGGGTAGTTGCAAAAATGACTATGTCATCAGCAAAACGAAGGTGGGTTAGATAATCTCCATTAATCTTTATCCCTTTGTTTTCCCAGTTCAGTGATTGAAAGACATTTTCCAATGTGGCATTAAAGAGCTTCGGAGATATGGTGTCACCTTGTCTCACTCCCTTTCCAATTTTTATGTGTGTTGTATTTTCAAACAGCTGAATCTTTGCACTTGCATTTTCATAGATGTTATTAATAATATTAATGTATGCATCTTCAATACCGCAGGATTTCAGAGCCGTGGTAACTGCTGATGGTTTCACCGAATCAAAGGCTTTTTCATAATCGATAAAAGCCATGCACAATGGAAGTTCATATTCCCTCGCTCTTTCAATTAGTTCTCTCAGTACGTGGATATGATCTATTGTGCTGTAGCCACTCCTGAATCCAGCTTGTTCTCTCGGTTGAGCCATGTCCAGTGTTACCTTCAAGCGGTGTGAAAGAACTTTAGTGAAGATTTTATAAACCACTGATAGGAGGCTGATAGGTCTGTAGTTCCTGAGATCCTCAATGTCACCTTTTTTATGTAGCAGGATCATTGTAGCATTGTTCCAATCCTCAGGAATCTTCCCTTCATTAAGGCATCGAGTGAAAATTTGGGCGAGTACTGTTTCAATTTCTCCACTTGCTTCTTGTATGATGTCTATAGTAATTCCATCTTCTCCTGGAGCTTTCCCCCGCTTCATGTTCTTGATTGCATGAGCAACTTCTGCTGGGAGGACTGGAAGAACTCTGGTACCTTTCATGATGTCTGGAGTACATGTATCATCCCTTTCATATAATTTGGAGTAGAAATCTTTCACTCTTGTCAAAATTTCGCCTCTATTTCTTGTTATAGAACCATCTTCTTTTCTCAGAGCCATAATCTGTTTTCTTCCCTTACTGAGATGTCCCTTTGCTATCTTAAGGCTTTGGTTGTTTTCAATTGCTTTCCTCACTAGCTCACAGTTGAATTTCCTTACGTCTTCAGTGATACTTTTTCGTGTTGTCTTGCATAGCTCTATATATTCCACTTTGGAAGTCACATCTTCTTTAGTTGTCCTCATCTCTCTTCTTTTTTGCATCAACATTTTGGTTTTTCCTGATAATTTGTTCACATGCAACTTGTTCTTAGACCCAGCTAATTTTGTTGCTGTTTCCATTAGAGCTTTGGTTACTTTTCTGTTAACTTCCGAAATATCCACTTCTTCCGATGTTAGGCCTTCTAAAGCAGAGAATCTGTTCTTCAGTTCCAACTTGAAAGTATTATGGTGTTTTTTAAGGTTGGTTATGTCAATACATTTTGTTTGTCTTATGAGCTTGCCACGTTCCAGTTTAGTGTTGAGGTGCATCTTACATCTCACCAATCTATGGTCACTACCTGTGTTGAACTTGTTCAGCACACTGCAGTCTTCGATGACAGAATTTTTTGTTACACATAATAAAATCAATTTCACTTGTCGTCCCAATTGGATGTCTCCATGTCCATTTCCTGTGTGGCTTTTTCTTGAAAAAGGAGTTCAAGATGAAAAATCCTTCTGCCTCTGCAAACTCAACGAGAGTATTTCCACGCTGGTTTCTGTTGCCGTGACCGAATTTACCTACTGAAGTTTCATTCTGTTGCCGTTGCCCTATTTTTGCATTGAAATCTCCCATAATTATCTTCAAGTGCTGCTTACCTTTATTATTTAGATGACGAATTTCCTCATAAAATTCTTCAATTTCTTCTTCAGGATGACTTGTGGTGGGTGCATAAGTTTGAATAATCTGAGCCTGGTATCTTCTTGATAGTTGGATAACGAGTCGTGCAGCTCTGTCAGAGGAACTTTCAACTTCTACCACTTTATTCTTCAGTTTCTTGTTTATTATAAATCCAACACCACTAGTTCTGCCAGTATCTGTCCCACGATAATAGAAGAGATGTCCACTTTTCAGTTCAATGAGATCTTCTCCTTTTCTCCTTACCTCACTTAGCCCGACGATGTCCCACTTGATCCTTTGTAGTTCCTCTTCCAATTCAAGAAGCCTTGAATCAGAAGATAGGGAGCGTCCGTTATAGGTAGCCAAGGTCAGCATCAAATGGCAGCCTAGTCCGGTCCTCCGGGGATTCTTAGCACCCTCTGCCTTCATGTCGCACTGGCCGCTGCCTTGGCCAGGTACATTCCAGCTGCCGGAGACTGAGGGCCAAGATTTAAGTTGTAGAGTCATTTTGGAGGTGTTTGGCCATAACTCACCACACTGGCCAAGCGGGTTGGTGAGTGTGGGATAGCATTTCCTCTGATCCCGATGGTATAGTTATACCGCAATTGGCGGTCGTCAGAGCCCCTTTAGTGGGAACAGGATGCACCACGAGAAGGCGGGGTTGACATTTGTCAAGGAGAGGCTGTGATGTTACGCATCACCTGACCTTACATCCCAGCTTAGTGATATGTATACAAAAATAAGCAATTAACATTATCAGAAAACACTTAAAAAAAAAAAAAATGAGAAATAAACTCAGGAAAAGAAATAAAAAAAACTTTGTCAGAGAAACTCAAAATGCAGAAATCATGGTATACTTTTCTCTCTACAGAATGGGTATCTTTGCCGATTTCAAAAAATTTCAGCCAGTGGACAGACATCTCGCAGACATCCAGAAATGTAATGAAATCCAGCAGACAGCTTTTCTAAATTAAGGACAATAGCAAAACTGGAAAACCTGACAGGTAGGCAACTGTGTCGAATTTTAAAAAACATTTTGAACACTTTCAAAACACAGGTGCAATTTTCAGCAGTAACAGAAATACAGTTTAGCAAATTTTTTGGAGAGAAAAGAAAAGTAAAATGGGGAACAGAATTTTAAAATAATCATGACAGGCCTTCAAAATTTTCAAAAGACGAAAATCCATCTTTGAGACAGAAGAATGGCAGCCAAGGCAGTAAGGGGTCAGTACACATTCTTCAAAGTTATAGCGGTTCTGTTTATCACTTAAATGAATTTTCTACAGTGTTTCAGACCAATCGCAGTAAAGCCATGGTGCACAAACGTAGGATTGAGGAGAGGCGAGCATGAAAATTACCCAGTCAACCCTAAAACCAATTATACCTAAATAGCTTTTAACATTCATTGGCCCTTACGGTGCACTACCATCACGTAGACCCCCCCTCCAAAAAATATTAATATAATACAGTTTTTATATTAGGTAGTTGCAGATAAAATGTCAAGATTTTGTACTCATTCCCTTGGCACATAATTTAGGAATAAACACATCCCACAACGTGACTTGTGATATGTAAATTTGAAGCACCAAGCCTGTAAAGCACTGGTTATTTTGTCCGTAGCATCAGTTCCAAGGGGAATGCGCTGTGGTGATGAGGGATCAGAGCCAGATTCATTTCATCTTCAGATATGAGTTTAAACTTGGACACAGTGCATCAGAGGCAGTTTGCAACATCAGATACAGCATTTGAGAAAGGCACTGTTAGAGCAGGCAAGACAACGTTGGTTTACTAAATCTCAGTCTGGAGATATGAACCTCAAAAATGAACCACATGGTAGATCAGAAGGAGCTGTTGATCATGCCAAGTTGGGGGCCTTGATTGAATCGAACCTATGTCAGATGGCACAAGAAGTTGGTGAGAAACTCAGTGTACACTATGCAACACTTTCCTGACATTTAACAGCCAAGGCAAAGAGAAGAAAATGGATAAATGGGTCCTACATGAGTTGATGGAGCAGCACAAAACATGATAATTTGATGTCTGCTCTTCTCTGTTTATGTACAACCAAACGAACAACATTTTGAGGTGCATTGTCACATGTCATGAGAAATGGATACTGTAAGACAATTACCAACATTCAGCACAATGACTTCATCATGATGTAGTCCCAAAACACACCCTGAAGCTGGAATTCTTTTCCGACAAGATGATGATCAGTGTTTGGTGGTCCACAAACGGTGTGATCCACTCCTCCTCCACCTCCTCCTCACAACCGGGTCAAACCATCATGATGAAAAGGTATTGTCAAGAGCTTGATATTAAGCATGGAAAACTGTCCACAAACAGCTGGCATTAATCAATCACCATGGGCCTAAACTTCTCCATGATAATGCAAAACCCCATGTTGCACATCAGACGATCCACAAGCTGCACCAGTTGAAGATATGAAACCTTATCTCATTCACCTGATCTGCTCCCTACGGACTACAGCTTTTTCAAGCAATGGATGCCAACCTACACGGTTAATAACGTCATATCCCAATCAAGCACCAGCTGAAACCATATTCTACAAGTTTGTTGCACCCGAAGACAACATTTTATCATGAAGGCATGCAAAAAGCTTGTACCTCACTGGCAAAAAAGTATGTTGCTGCTGGCAGTGCTTATTTTGATTAATAATGATCATTGAAGTTTCCATCCACATTCCGCAATTGCATCTGCAACAGCCTATATGCATCACCAGTAAAAGCAACTGCTTTTGAAATAACCTCAAACATGTCTGCAACAATAAGAAAATATTCTAACAGCAAGCATGATACAAAAGATATTTGCAGTTATTGAATTACTACCAAATGTTAAACCAGTGCAGTTGAAAAGTATGCTTCAAGGGAAAGATACTAAAACTACATATTTTAATGCCAAAATATTAAAATACACAAATAACCTGACAGCAAACAATAGTAAATCAGCTGTCAATGTTTTTAGGAGTTAATATATGAAGACAGTCTGCCAAACATATTAGCAGTTGATGCAAAAAAAAAAAGATTTGCAGAATAATGTTATATGTGAACAATACATACATATGAGCACATATGTTATTGTATGACAAATAATTCTACAAATGATCCCCATAATTATTGTGGATTTTGTTCCTCCTATAAACCTAGCTCATGAAGAATTTTTTTTTATATCGCATGAATTATTTTAATAATTTGTTATTCTTATGATAAAAACTGGATACAGATAAGGTCACAAGATTTAACTACGTGAGATTTATGGTTTATTACAGTTTTTCAGTGCATCAGTTATTAACTGTATCTCCTACTGTCAAACTGAAAAGCTAGTAATATCAATTGTCAAAGAACTTACCTCTGCACTCTCTGCACTATGGGCCAGACAAATACTCTTCCACCAGGAACCATAAGAGGATTGCGGTGACAACATCCTAAATAATAATAAATAATAAAAACAAATTCCAAAGATAATGTATGGCAAATCAACTAATGGTGTGACTTTATTTTGCTTTTGTGATCACACACAAATTTACTATTTACAAATTAGGTGTGTGAAAAGTTCTACCCATTTTTCATGATCCGAATTCCAAATAAAAAATTTTAAGTAACAAGTGTAATAACAAACGGTGCATATGATGGTCAAAATGCTTCAAGGAGTAGGTTGTAAAATGGCACCAAGTATGCAGGTGCATCTCATTCATAAACAAGTCGCACAAGGATTAACATGTCAAGCAATAAGGATCACATTAGGCATTGTTTGCTTTATGAGTTTGACGCAACAATGCAGCTGAAGGCTGCTGCAACATTTGTCAGTTGTAGGTGAGGAAGCTTTAGACCAGGGCTTGATTTTGACTGGTAGTTAGTAGCAGAGATTAAGCTAGGATCGCTATTTTCGCAAAATGTGATGAATTAATCTAAAACGTGCGAGAAAATTAGCGTCCCGTCGCAAAATGGTGCCAGACATTTAAATATCACAGAGGTGATTGTGTTCTGAAATTTCCGAAAATTTGACCTCCAGTAGTCCAGGCGAAAAATTTAAATTCCGCCGTTAACTCGTGGGTAAAAGTATTCCATCATACATTGTTCGGTCTGACGGTGTCGCGTTAATTCGTCATGCGTCAGTTCGTTCACTACGACGATTAGTTGTGTGTCAGTTCGTCGACAAAAGAGGCTAAATTTCTTTAGCATTTTGCTACAACTTTTCCCTTCATTTTAGCATTTTTGCTATGTAGCATTTTTGAGCCAGCTTAAACTCTGGTTAGTAGCAAATTGCTAGCAAGCAAATGCATTTTGCTAGTGATAGAAAGTGGTTCTAGCAAAAGTTACTAGTGGAAAAATTTTGAATGTTTTAATGTGAACTGTAAAGCGCCACTGCATTGCGCGTGTGGAATATTCTAAACACATACAAAAAGGAACAACTTTTTCTGAAAATGGATGTTTCTTGAAAAGTACAAACATTACAAAAATGTTATGGCTCTAGTAGAAATATCCAGTATATTTCCCTTATCTACTTTGCATGTGAGGTTGGGTTCAGTTTCATGAAGAGAATCCAGGGTGATTGGACGGGTAGTTTAAACTTACAAACATTGAATGCCCTCGTGAGAATTGAGGTCTGTCTGAAGATACGTTTGACCCCAGGTCTGCTGTTTTAAAAGTGATATGATGAAAAGACTCAAAAACCAGATTGTAAACCATATGAAAAATAATTTAAGATTTTGAATAGTGTTCTTGAATTTTGTGAATAAAGTCAAATAAAAATGTTTTTTAAATATTTGCATTCAAATTAAATTGTTAGAATTAATCTGTCAGGTTTTGAAAAGGTGAACTATATCTAAATATTTGTAATATTTTCAGCATTACACTGTAACAGTTACAGGATCGAAATCAAAATTTGTCATGGTCGACAAATGGAGGACATGTTACAGTTTCTTTTGTATAATGTTAATAAACTTTTCCTAGTAGATAATGCAATTTACTAGTAAAAAATAAGGCCACTAGCAAGTGTTGCTACTGCTAAAAAAAAAAAAAAAAAAAACGAATTCAAGGCCTGCTTTAGGCTACAACACATGTCACTGTTGGTTCTGGAAATTCCATGGAGACAGAAGCTGCAGAGATCAACCACGTTCTGGATGTCCATCAGGGGTCTCTGAAAAGGATCTCAACCAAGCCATATCAAACGACCAGCAGTTAACCATTGAAGAATTATTAGAAAGGTTTTCTGTACACAGAACAAATCCGCAAGAAATCGATGGGACAAAATGACCACGTGCCTTTCTTTGCTTGCACGTCACAGAAATGAAACTTTCTTGGAACGATTAGTTTATGGGTGATGAAAAGTGGGTCCTTTACAGAAATGCAAAGCATCAAAGGAATCTATGCAAAAAGTTGGAGAGCCTGCTCCATCAACTTTAAGAAGGACTGCATCCGAGAAAGGTCTTGTCAAGTATATGGTGGGTTGTCAAGGGCGTAATCCACTGGGAGCTACTTACACCTAACCAAATGATAAACGCTGACTTGCACTGCCAACAGTTGGAAAGGCTGAAAGAAAAATTGAAATCTAAGCGTTCAGCACTGGTTAATCCTAAAGGTGCCATCTTGAAAAATGACAATGCAAGACCCCATACAGCTTTAGCCACTCAGAGGAAATTACTAGACATTGGATGGAAAGTGTTACCCCCTTCCCTATTCCTCAGACCTTGCACCTATGGACTACCACCTTTTTCAATCTCTTCAGAACAACTTCGCTGAAAAAACCTTTGACAAAGTTGAAGATATGTTGAAACTGAATTACAAGAGTTTTTGACTCCAAAATGGAGGAGTTCTACAGGAGGGGAATTCAATTAATACCAGAAAGTATTGCAAGAGGTCACAGATAATAATAGCAATTGTGTAAAAGGATAAAAATGGTTTTCTTCTCTACTAAACAAACAGGTAGAATTTTTACACACACCTAATAAAATATGCTCATATGTGCTTGAATATATCAAAATAAACAGATCTTTCTAGTTACTAAATTATACACTGCTGGCCATCCAAAATGCAACACCAAGAAGGACACGAAATAGCAAAGCCAGATTTACTGGACACATAACAACAGATACAAAGATGAAATGATTGAGCTTACAGGCCCGCGAGACTTGCGGAACACGCAGACATCAATAGTTCATCTGGCCCCCATGGCTGGCTATAACTGCCGCTACACGCCGCAGCATCAAACGAAAGACGCTTTGGATGTGGGCTTGGGGTATGTCGGTCCAGGCTGCTTCCACACGCTGCCACAGTTCATCAGGCGTAGCCACGGGTGGTGCTTGCCGGGCCACTCGGTTGCTGATCAGCAACAAGACGTGTTCGATGGGCAACATATCGGGAGAACAGGTGGGCCACGGCAGCAGTGACACCTGGTGGGCCACGGCAGCAGTGACACCTGGTGGGCCATGAAGAATTGTTGCACAATGCGTGCCACGTGCGGGCGCGCATTGTCCTGTTGAAACGTGGGCGCTGGCAGGTCCTGCAGGTAAGGGAGGACTACAGACTCCAAAACGTTGGAAATCTAGCAGTGGCTGTTGAGTGTACCGGCGATGCGTACCAGAGGGATGCGGGTGTCATATCCATTGCACCCCAAAACCATAACGCCAGGCGACGGACCGGTATGGCGATGCATAATGCAGGCATCATACAGTCTGTCGCAGCGGTGCAGCCACATGCGGATCCGACCATCGTGGTGTTGCAGGCAGAAGCAGGATTCGTCGGAGAAGACAATGTCGTGCCTTTCCGTAGTCCAGGTGCGGCGTTCAACGGCCCACTGACGCCATACTCGCCGGTGGTGTAACGTCAATGGTAATCGGAGCAATGGGCGCCGTGCGACAAGTCCCCGCTCCTGCAGACAACGTCGAACGGAATGTGCTGACACAGGTTGCTGCACAACACACCCTAATTCCTGTGCTAACGTTCATGATGTGGCGGTGAGAGCCATCAATGCCCACAGCACAACATGCCGGTCCTCTCATTTGGTGGTGTGCCACGGTTGCGGCAATCGCTCACATCGGTCTGTCCATCCCTCCTGCACCCACCGAATCTATACTCGCCTCACTGTGGCTGGATGTCATCCCACACGGGCGCCGATGTCTCGGTATGATAAACCGCTGTCGCGATAAGCCCACTATTTGTCCTCTGTCAAACTCCGAAACATGCTGGAATGACTGCCGTATTCTGTGACAAGACATCAGGAAGCTTCTCACGCACAGGTCCGGCAGCACAACACACTTTCCACTACTTACACCCCGCCTTCTGTGCACCCTTCTTATAGTGCTTCTCGGTGGCGTGCCGGGCGCACATGATTTGCATATGACCTGCAATGCTAATCGTTTGCATGTCCTCTCGCAGGACGAAGCATGCTGCGAATTTCAGGCCAATAGGATGCTTCCTTCTTGGTGTTGCATTTTGGGTGGCCAGCAGTGTACATTCAAAATGCCTGCATATATATGATTACATGCACTACTGTTTTTAAATGATAGTTTTTATAATTTTAATAACAAAATAAGATTTTAAAGCATTGTAGTGAATGTGAGCCTGTTGAAGCCAAATCAAAAAGGTAACCATATAAACAGAGTTGTATAAAAATAAAATGTATCTGCATACACAACCATTAAAACAGAAAACTTCCTGCAAACCCAGGAAGTGCAAACCACTATAACCATAGAATAAGATAATTTAAAGAAGAATTAATAAAACAATAAATTATTAGAACATTACAGATTCTAATGAGGACAAAATAAGTACATTACAATTGAATGTGTAGAAATGTGTGTGAAATGGATCTTCACGGCAAAAATTTAAATATTGGACTATGAACCTCATAAAACCAAGACTAAATAAAGGAAAATTTTAATACCCAGAAAACCAGTTCCATTAATGAACCTTGGAAAATTATAAACAGCGTTTTCAACAACTTAATTCAAAAACAGCAGGTCCCCGGTGCCGCAGTGGTCTATGCGATGGCCTCTGATCATTCGTTTGAAAGGGGTCCGGGTTCGAATCCCAGTGAGACATGGATGTTGTGTTTGTATACGGCACTGGCTCTCTCTGTACCCTGGAACCAGTGGCCCTAAATTAGATACGGGAGACTGCTTATAGCCCCCATTGAGTTGCTCATGGTGGTCGTTAAACTTCCAATCAAAAAAAAAAAAAAAATAGATTTATGAAATACATCAGCAAAAGATTTTAGTTTAATAACTCACAACTGCAAGAGGAACCACACAATAAAATTTAAAATCTTTCTGTGTAAACGAAACTTTTGATACAGTTCCTATACATTGAGAACAGGCCTTAATCGAGAAGCCAGAAACATCTGTAAAAACAAAAATCAGTGTTACTTCTGTGGAACTGTCACCATCACTGTGATAGGGAGATCACTTTTAAGCCCACCTCTAGTACACTGAAGAGCAATTGAATTAGAGATGCCTGTCTAGTAACGTGTAGCACCACCTTTCGCCCTGATGACGGCGGAGATTCGTCTCGGCATGGACTCGACAAGACACCGGAAGCGTTGGGAAGCCATACGGATCCACGACCCCTGAACAAGCTCCCACAGTTCACGAAGATTTGATGGAGGGGATCAGAGCCTCGAACATCTCTCTCGATGGAATCCCAGATGTGCTCGATGGGATTGAGGTCAGGTGACCTAGCTGGCCAGCGAAGCGAGGTCACGTCGGTGGAGTGTTCATCCAACCATTCGGATACAATTCGGGAGCTGCATTGTCTTGTTGCAGGATGTGGTCCCCAGTGGGATGTTGAAGATGCACAAACGGGAGCAAATGGTCGTCCAGGATATCCCAGCAACTTTGACCTGTGAGGGCCGATGTCACACGTACCAGGGATCCTGTTTCAGTCACGTAAACAGTCCCCAGACAAGAATGCTACCCCCACCAGCTTGAAGAGTACCTTACTGGTAAGAAGGATCCATTGCTTTCATGTGGTTTGCGCCGTACTCGTATCATGCCATCCGCATGTACCAACATGAATCTCGACTCATCAGTCCAGGCAACATTTTTCCACATGTCTAGGGTGCAGTGGCGATGTTCCTGCACCCATGCTAATCTTTGCACCCTGTGATGTGCGGTCAGCAGCGGTACCCTCGTGGGACGATGGCTTTTGTACCCCATAGCGAGGAGATGGTTCCTGGATGGTGTGGCTGCTTACACGTTTTTGTGCACTAGTGTTAAATTGCCCGAGTGATTTCTTGCACTGTGGCCCGTCTATCTGCTGTTACAATGCGAGCTAGTCGACGATGACCTCGCTCATCCACACGCTGTTGTCCACGGCAGTTGGCTCTTGCAGGGATGGTTTTACCGGGATTTCGATGTACTCACGGTGCACCTGTGACACAGTGGATCATGAAAATCCCAGTGCCTGCACGACTTCTAAGATGGAGTGACCCATTCGTTGGGCCCCGACAATTTGCCCACGATCAAATGTGCTTAGATCCTTCGTCTTACCCATACTGCATCCGACTCTTACCGATTCCTGTCACATCACTCCTTATATTGTCACATCGTTGCATACCTCATGTCGTTTCCGTTTACAGGGCCGCCCACAGTGCCACATTTACATAATGCCAGCTGTCTCTAATTCAATTGCTCTTCAGTGTATATAATAATGAGGAACTTATTTATGAATTAATGCCCATGGTTCACTAGAGCTACATCGACAAAATAATGACATGTAGAAATCTTGCTATGCCAAGTCATCCAATGAAAACTAAATTTTTTACATTGATCTCACAAGTTGGATGTTGTTGTTTTTTTCTCCTTGATCAAACTAGTTATGCTTAATGAACACATAAACAATGTGAAATTTTTATATGAATGTTTTTTTTTGGTGTGTTCTGCTTAATAATGGTGACAAAGAGTTAAATTTATTTCATACAATAAGGACCTTTTATATTAATTCCCCGCCAATAGATTTTTTCATTAATTCACAGCGAATCTCCCGAAAATATGTTTATCAATTTAGCTTCTTGAAGTTATCAACGATAATTGATGATTAGTATTCTTTTATAGAATTTGTCTCATTCATAATAATATAAACAAAAGTAGTTTTCATTAAATAATTTTTTTCTTTCGAATATATTTATTTCCACATTTTTTTTTACTTCTAAAAATAACCATTGTAAAGAACAAAATAACACTTGAAAGAGTGAAAATTTTATAAAGGTTTATTTTTTATATTGACATTAGAATAAAATCATATAAAAACATATGTGAAATTAAACTTTCATTAAATAGCCGAAGTAAACATTAAGCAGTTCCTTCTAAATTATCATTAGGAGGCCAGTTCAATACAATATCAGTTAAAATTTGATGATCAAAGGCATCACTATTTGCTGCTTTTACCTTATCTCTCCACATGAATAACTATCTAACGTTGAGCGATGGGAGCCCCACATTTTTTTGTTAAATTATTATTAAGCATATTTTTATTTCTCTTTTTCTGGCACATTAGATAAAGCCAATCTGTTGTTATTAGATCGATACTAATGCACTTTTTTCATATCACATCTAGTGTTAGCTAAAGGTTGTTTTTTTTTTCTGAGGAACTTGAACTTGTTTGTTTATATAAACTTAGTTTAGTTTGTTTTTATAAACTTGATTAACTACATGGATGATGCAGGAAAAAATATGAAATGTTAAATATTTTATGACTCATTGCGCTGAGTCTACGTCATCTTTCTTAGTTTGAAGAATCAAAAAGTTTTGCATTAAGATCCAATTAGTGATGCCAATATTTATTACTGTGTTTCCCCGAAAATAAGATTGGGTCTTATATTAATTTTTGCTCCAAAAGATGCATTATTAGGGCTTATTTTCAGGGGATGTCTTATTTTTTCATGTACTACCAACTTCTTTTCTTTTTCATCTACATTTATTCATGTACAAAAATCTACATTTATTCCAATACAGTTATGTCATTTTCTTCTGGAACATCATCATAACTCTCTAAACCCCGAATTCTGGCCTGAATTTCTTGTGACTCCATTTCCTGTAGAACCATTGACCCCAATCTCTAATGTCCAGCAATAAAGCTCTCCTTAAATGAGCACTTCTTGTCCATGTAGCCTGCTTGTAGTACATTGGCAACACAGCTTTCAGGGATTTTATCCCATGAATTCTTCACCCAAGTCATGACCTTTTGCAAGCTAGGCTTCACAAAGTTTCCACGCTGATTTCTCTCCATTGTATTTTCAATGTAGTCATTGATTTCCATGTGCAAATGATCCTTGAATGGCTTGTTTATTGCAATATCAAGAGTCTGGAGATAGGCAATCATTCCTGCAGGAATCATTATTTGATCTATTCTTCTCTCTGCAAGGAAGTTCATGTCTTCAGCGCGGTGAGTGCTGGCTGAATCCCAGACTAGCAGACCTCTTTGGCCAACTCACAAAACAAGTGGCAGCATTAAATCGACCCATTTTCTTACAACTGCTTGTGTGCACCAGGCTTTTTCGGTTTTAAGAACATAAATGCCTGAAACACGTTAAATCTTATCTTTCTTGCCCTTAGTGATGATTAGAGGTGGGGCTTTCTTTCCATCCAGACGAATTGCCAAAACACAGGTAACACGTGCACTTTCGTAACCAGTGGAGGAAATGTAGATTGACGAGGCACCCCTCTGATCAATTGTCGTTTGAGACCCTTGGCCAATAAACACTGCAGTTTCATCCATAGCAATCATGTTGGAGAGTTGGTATTTAGAAAAGTCGATGCCATCAACAAAGGACTTGGATGCAAGTACACGTTTAATAACTTCAGTATCTTCCAGCTTTAACAGTGTTGTTAATCTTCTTAGAGACAGTTCATATCGCTGAAGGAAGCCATCCAGCCAATGTTGTGATGCTTTGAATTCGTCTGAGGATATTTCTAACTGTGGTGCCACTGCCAGGGGAAATGCTTGAATATCAGCTATGCGCTAGAGGTGAGTTCGGGCTCAGTTTTGGGGGCCCGAGCCCGAGGACTGTCTGCCATTTTTGTCATGGAGTCAGAGCCCGAGGTAGACTTTTTTTTTTTTTTTTTTTTTTTTTGCTTTATTTTAGCAACTTTGGTGAACTATTGAAAATTTTAAATTGCTGTAAAAACTACCCAGTGCAGAAGGACACGAACAGTTTTGGTAGATCTAATTTAAACTATTTAATCAGGTCATTTTTTTTTTTTTTGCCATATGCTATAAATTGATCCTAAGCTTTCACACGCCAACCAGAATCATAGCAAAAGTTCTATTTAGATGATTTTAACATCTTAGTTTCATTTTTGTGCCTTCCATATTTTAATGTACTCATCTTGTTCCACAATTTATATGGCATCAACAAAAAGTATGTCCCAGCGACACTAACAATGTATATATGCACTTCTTTACAGTGCAAAGAAAGGTAACTTGATCACGCTAGTTACGTTAACTAAAACTTTTACAAAAGTTCGTAAGTTGGAAGCTTTCGACCTTATCTTAGGTCTTCATCACGCCAATGGAGGACTAAAATTGTTGCCAGATTCTACATTTGAATTTTTCTTATTTTTGTTGCCAAAACTTAGAATTGATCTCCAGATCAACGGAATGTAGAGAGGAGATTCGGAGTTGCAAGTCATTGAGTTGAAAATAATTTCTATGCTTTCACGGTAACGGAGGGCAAAACGATTGTCAAACGAAGCAATTCGTTTTGCTTCGTTCCAGTGGGGAACTGCAGATGTGTCTTCCATTGTCAAAATAGACAAGGCAGTGTTGGGATTGCCTTTCGAAACATCTTTTCTGGCAATCCCAACACTGCCTTGTCTATTTTGACAATGGAAGACACATCTGCAGTTCCCCACTGGAACGGCTAAAACGAATTGCTTCGTTTGACAATCGTTTTGCCCTCCGTTACCGTGAAAGCATAGAAATTATTTTCAACTCAATGACTTGCAACTCCGAATCTCCTCTCTACATTCCGTTGATCTGGAGATCAATTCTAAGTTTTGGCAACAAAAATAAGAAAATTCAAATGTAGAATCTGGCAACAATTTTAGTCCTCCATTGGCGTGATGAAGACCTAAGATAAGGTCGAAAGCTTCCAACTTACGAACTTTTGTAAAAGTTTTAGTTAACGTAACTAGCGTGATCAAGTTACCTTTCTTTGTTAATATTGTTACGTGTTTTGCCCATAATCGTCATATTCTTTACAGTACGTGGAAGATGTAAGATATAACTGGTTTTAAATGTTGATCACAAAAAGTATTAGAAAACTTCAAAGGCCCGTCGGTCTTTACTGCAACTGTATAATTTTACGAAACAATTATGGAGAGAATTTACCCTTATGCGTAAACCGTCATGGGTAATAGAGACTAATCTTGGGTCTAATTTACACCTTCAGAAAATCTCTTCATCGGCATCCTAAAAATCTAACGGCAGCACCAGGAAACGAATGCTAGGTATCGTAAAACTAGATAATGGGAAAGTACTGTACATTGTTAGCTTAACTGGCTTTTTACTGTCTTCCCGACATCCATTCTCCTTTCCTTTATCCAATCAGAAAATCAGGGTGTGTTTCAACCATTCTCTTATCCCCTTACTCTTTCTTATGTTTGCTGCCTGTCAAGTTTCCTTTTTACACCTCGTACTACAAGTCAGGACCCCCACCCCCAGCCTACCCACCCACCTCTAACGCATTTTCTCTGGCTGGTCTGTCGCCGTTCCCTGGTGGCTGTCAGCCGGCTTCACATGGACTGAACAACTGCATTGCCTAAAGGGACTAATTAAATTTCATTCACCCTCCTACAGATAGCCAAACAACAGACATAACTAAAAGAACAACTTTCTGGCGGTGAGTGAGAACTGCTGCTTAAAAATTTTAAAAAAATAAAAAGTTTTGAAAATAAAACCAATAACTATTTGATAAAACTGACCGGTAAAAAATCTATATATGGCAGCCCGAGCCCGACCAGAAGTTTTTAAAATGAAGCCCGAGCTGAGCTCTACCCTGCGCACAACCAAAGCCTTTGCTCTCCTGTCAGCAATCTATTCACAGATGATGTCTTCCAGCTCAGGAAATAATGGTTTCCGACCTGATCCATTCATGCGCTTCTTAGCATTTCCCTCGTCCACCTGTTGACTGAGGTTATCGTACTCTGCTCGCCATTTTCGGACCATTCGGAGATCCAACTGCTTCTCTGTGCAGAAAGCCGTAAGATTCTTGCCCCGGAAGTCCTCCACGATTCCTTTCTTGTACTCGACGGAATAGTTTTCTTTCTTTTTGCACTCATCTTGTCTGGGGATCAAAATATTATTCCCTTTAAATCTACCATTAAATCAAGTGTTAATTGTTAATCGACACAGGAGTGGCAACAAAAATGATGACAGTTAAAAATGTACGTTCGGCCCCAAAATATTAACTCTCCGATTTTTAAAGGATTCTTTCAGTCACCGTTGCCAACACAATAACTTCGACAGGGACGAACCCCTTTCATAATCCATTGAAGGCGTTTAGAACACTTCTTACTTTTTCTTTGAGTTTGCATGTGTCCCCCACCTTCTAATAACACACACCGCCTGTTGATGAATAACTTCTCCGCCAAAGATAGCGCTCACCGGTAAAGTTTCCCACGTCGGATTCCCTTTTTGGAACTGGATGTTACAGCTGCCGAACAAAAGACGGCTTCTTTTCATCTCCCGCTAGCTCCCTGAAAACAAACTGAATGCATGCGCCATAATTACAAAAACCATATCCTCAGCTGAGTTCAAAGTCAATCAGCTTTCTTTCTTACTCTGGATATTCAAGGCAAATTAAACTCATGAACAGGGTATCCTCCAGTGGATTTTGGCACTCGCTTCAGTTTTTTTTTTTTAACAGTGATAGGCTGTCTGACTACAGTACTACGTATCGTAACTGGGGCTTATTTTCGGGGTAGGGCTTATATTACGAGCATCCGGAAAAATCATGTTAGGGTTTATTTTCTGGTTAGGTCTTACTTTCGGGGAAATACGGTAGATGAGTGAGATATTGCCTTTAACTCTCCTAGAAAGACAAAACATTTGAATGGTAAATTATTGTGCCTTTGTTCGCAGTCATAAACAGGTTTTCATTTTACAGCACAATAGTAATCATGTAAAATAGAATTCATCAACTACTAGCTAAGGTGCGAAGTTTCTTTTAATAGCTTTAACAAA
This sequence comes from Macrothele yani, assembly GCA_039090855.1. NCBI lineage: Eukaryota > Metazoa > Arthropoda > Arachnida > Araneae > Macrothelidae > Macrothele > Macrothele yani. The sequence goes on from CM077029.1 coordinate 63,786,083, forward strand.
AATACCATGCTCAAGATGTCTGGCACATGTAAATTATTGGCCTGGACAGGTAAATAAAAATCCAATTGCCCGGACCAGGGAACTAAATTTAAAAACTTTGGAATGGAATTTCCAACTACAAGAAAAAACGGCTATACTTCCGTATCTGGCCTGCATAGTCTGCTACAACAAAGCACGTGCCGATAGGTGGCTCTTCCGCTGCTTCGCCGCCGAGGCTGGTAACTGCGTTATGTCACTGCCGTTTGCTCCGTGAGTGCAGTCTGTTCACTTACTTGTGTTTATTCTTTGCTTGTGTTGCCCATGATTCTGTAAGTGCTGCTTCATGTTTCTTCTGTTGTTCTTTCTGCATGCAGTTTTACATTTGTGGAATTGGAAATGCTTTTTTCAAGAAGTTTCCCAGGACGAGGAGACTTGTGTTTCGTGGTAAACGAAGTTCAGTGCATGGATCCTAGTAATCAATCCAACCAGTAGAACATGTTTGGAAGATCATTCCAATGATTCTGAGTTTATAGATCTCATCGTTGTGGACAATTCAGGTGTCACATGAATCATGTTTCAGGGAAATCTTAGCAGTCTTTCTGTGTACTTGAGACATAGGGCACCTGGGTCCTTGGTATCTTTAAACGTGATACTGTTTCCTCTAAGAGAAAACACCTGATACTTTCAGAAGAATAATGCACTGTCCCACAAGTCTCAGATCATCACAGAGTATTTCCAGCAGCACACGATAGTGACTTCAAAGTGCTAAAATGGCCCATGCGATTCAGGGTCGAAATCTGCCCTGAGAATGACAGATCTGCGAGCACATTGCTGCCGCTCATACAGAACCACGAACTACTGTCATGACAGATCAGTGGGCTGCATATCATAACCTCAGAAGCTGCGGATACGAACATTTCACAGTTAACCACTCACTGAACTTCGTGGATCCTAGTACTGGGGCTCATACCCAAGGTGTTGAGAGCAATTGACGACTAGCTCAAATGCAAACTTAGTTATGGAATTTGCTAACTTCATCTGGCAGACCATATTCTGCAATATTTATTCCGACAGAACTGTAGTCTTTCGTCAGAACATTGCTTTGAAGTCATGATTCGGATCATAAAACAGTTCTTTCCATGACGTAATTAATTTATTCAATTATATGCTAGAAAGATAGGTTTTCATTTTGCATGAAACACGTCTCTACCATCGCTGTTAATGTTTCAGAATACGAACAAAATCATCGTTCACGAAAATGCCTCAGAAACATTAGTCTTGTAAATATGCTGCATGCTGTGTTACTCATATCACCCGAAAGATGGCAGCACTATATCCCTCGGAATACGTCATATTACCCATGATTCTGCATTGTTCTATTGCAGCAGATGCAGGCCAGGTATGGAAGTGCATCTGAAAAAACAGTCGTTGCACGTTATGTTTCATTTCACTGCTAATCACCGGAAGTTGATTATTGTTACAGAGTGCCAGGAACAGGAGAATATCACTTTTTTATTTTATTCAAGGTTTAACGACCACCGTGAGCAACTCAATGGGCTATAAGCAGTCGCCCGTCCCAGATTTAGGGTCACTGGTTCCAGGGAAGGCAGAGAGCCAGTGCCGCAAGACAAACACAACATCCATGCCTCACCGGGATTTGAAGCCGGACCCCTTTCGAACGAATGACCAGAAGCATCACTTAGACCACTGTGCCACCAGGGCGGCTGAATATCACTTCTTTAATTATATTTAAAGAAGGGTCCAGAAATTGGAACCATATGTAGTTTTGCTACAAATGTCATTTATAGTCAGCGATGAGATGCCTGACTATGATGGAACTAGCCTCCAACATTTAGTGACAAAACTTTAATAAAAAGAACATGACAGAATCATTAAATTATTTAAATACCAATTTCATCATCATACCATTTCATACTAATTTTAACATCATCATCTTAAAACTTGAAATACACACTTTCTTGCATTGAATATTTTGAATACCCTTAAACCCAAAATGCAAAACATGTAAAAAAAAAGTTCATATTTTTTTAACTTAAAAAAAATTAAGATTCTAATTTGTTATGTAAAAAAATTTATTTTCCTGGGCATTTAAATAATTTCTGGGGAGGTAAATAACTGCCTGGTAAATAATTATATACTACCTGGGCAGGTAAATAGTTTCTGCGTATGCCCAGCAGTATGATATGTAACTTTTCAGATATTTTACAAGCAATACTAAGTCTTGAAAAGATACTTGATCAGTATTTCTCTTAAAATTCCATGCATCTTGATGAGAATGGCATCTTTTTTGTGCTATAAAAAAAAAAAAATCAGGGGTCTAGTCAAGCCACCTGCTGTTTGACAGAGCTTAGCTCCAGCACTAATTATATTCTCAGTTTTAAGATCTGTAGTGATACAATGAGTGCATCACGGATTTCATATGCTGCTCATAGAACTCCAATCCCTCGACATCTCCATTATCATTTAGTTTTGCCTCAGACCAATATGTTTTTGATATCAATTGTCAACCTATGCAGTTTTCAAAGTTCTTAATATAAACTTCAAAATACTTCAACAGTACTATCTTAGCGACTAGAGAAGTTTTTATCTTACAGCAGTTTTACTTTATTAATGTAGACAAAAATGATAAGAAATTTAATTTTTTTTTTATTTCTTGATTGGAGGTTTAACGACCACCGTGAGCAACTCAATGGGCTATAAGCAGTCGCCCGTCCCTAATTTAGAGTCACTGGTTCTAGGGAAGGGAGAGAACCAGTGCCGTAAGACAATCACAACATCCATGCCTCACAGGGATTCGAACCCAGACCCCTTTAGGACAAATGATCAGAGGCCATCGCTTAGACCACTGTGCTACCATGGCTGCAATTTGTTTTTATAAAGACTTATACAAATATTTACTGAAAAATCCCCTTTTTCAAAACCCAGCAGTAATAATAATATGATGGTGGTAATTTTCATGCATATGAATGAAGTGCTGATCAGTATACACCTTTGTTTAAAAACTAATATACCCCTGTTCCCCCAAAAATATTTGTAGGGGGTCATCCATAGATGGCTTAATCCTTGAGGTGCTCTTACCCCCCCCCCCCAAAAGCGTTCCCATACCACTGCCAGTCATAATGATCACAATTTAAAAAAAAATCGCGAATAGTTCACGAGGCCATGTTAAAATTTAACTGTTCTAGGGGAGACAACTGGAAATTTCTGTGAAACATGGTCCTTGACCAAAAATTGTCGTGCTCAGCAAGTGCTTGCTAAATGATTTGCCCCACACGGAAAAACTGCTAAATTGCGTCATTTCTAAAAACCACCAATGAAGTTGTAGTAATCTATATCTTCTATGCTCGAATTCGCTTCTTATGTGTTCAAATAATCACCAAACTTCTAAACCACTCCCCTACTTACCTCCTTATGGACCTTTTTTGAAATCGAGCTATCACTTTCATTTGGGAAATACCGTTTTATCTATTTGTCTTGTTTGTACCACGGCAATACTGAAAGCAAGGGGTAATCCTTCGGGGTAGATTGTATGTTACATCGTGTAATTCATTATTAAAGTGAAAGGCTCGTACTTGGCATGCACAAATAATGGAAAAGACGGTGCTTCTGCAGTCGCCAACAAACTGCTAGCTAGCTACGTGAGATCTGAAAAACACGAAATTGTCCATGAATAATGAAAAAGACGAACTCATCGTATGAACATACCTGATACCACGAGAGCTTCGTTAGGTCCACAAGTAACAAATCCAGCCATTTCGGATTTATTCGCTAACAATATTTCGAGCGTTCGAACGAAAAAAAATGGATTAATTCGCTGAAAAAATATGCAAAAATAAAATTCGCCACACCCCTTCACTCGTACAAACTACACAACACCGAGAAAATGTTATTTCCCAAGCTTGTTGACAGACAATATGATACGATATGATGTGATAATTGACGTGTGTACCAGCCTGTCTCGCTTACAAATGTCTAGCAAATGTGCTGGCATTTGCTGGAACTATCTGGATCTCCAGAAATGCAGTTCTGCTTTAGATCCAAAAATTCGCCTATGCAGCAGATTTAGCGCGTTACCGAAATAGCATAAAGAGCCTCAAATTTTAAAAGATGCTGGAGTGCTATATTTTTAGACATCAAGAAGGCATTCTGTAAAGTTTGATATTAATATGATACCTTTAAATTAAATAAAGTTCAGTTTTCAGGCTGGATCAAGGGAGCAAATAATTTCTTCGGATGAAATCCAAAATTTCTTTTCAAATTAAATAGTGGCGTGCCCCCTGCTTAAGATGACCAGAAGTCCCGAATTCGTTTACTACAGTTCTCGAATTTAGTCTATTGTCCCCAAAAATGCCTGATGCCTTTGGTAAAACAAATTGCCTTCAATTTTTTCTTTTTTTAGTGGAGGTTTAACGACCACCGTAAACAACTCAATGTGCTATAAGCAGTCGCCCGTCCCTAACTTAGGGTCACTGGTTCCAGGGAAGGGATAGGGACAGTGCTGTAAGACAAGCACAGCATCCATGATTCATCAGGTTTCGAACCCGGACCCAAAGACCTTTAAGATACATAGACTGGAAAACCATAAGTTAAACGGGTGACATTTGAAGTTCAGCGTTGTACGGAAAGAATCTGTCACATCTCGTTCTTTACATAGGAGCTTGTGTGTTTATATCAATTACATCCATTTTTTAAAATGTTAACAAGTAAGATTTAATTTTTTTTGTTTTTATAAATAGTGTGTATATATTGTAAAGTATTTCAGAAAATTATATAGCCAAATTAAATGAGCTAAATCAAGGTAGTTAGAATGAGAGAGGTAGGTCAAAGATTGTAAACATACAGCGGGTGGTCTCCCCTCGCGGAGGCCTGTGACGTATGTTGGTCCCCAGCAGTCTTATAGGGCGTGGTGGTAAAGAATGGTGAAATGCGTGGTTCTTAGTTCAAATTAAAAGCTTTTAAGAACACATAATGGAATTTTTAAAATAGGAATTACAGAATCAAAACTAAACTTGCCGATTACTGAAACATGGAACTTTCCCTCTGTTGTTTTCTTTTTTTTTTTAAACTCCCTGGAATTCAATGAATGTGCTTGTTTTTTTCGCTTCATTAAGTTTTGTTGGTTGCCGTCGTTAATATATTTAATACGAAAAAGTGTTCTTGCTCTCACATAGGTTTTAATGACACCCACATCAACTTTGGGAAAATTTAATTTTAATTTCGATTGAAGTTTGTTTAGCCGCCCCGGTGGCGCAGTGGTCTAAGGCACTGGCCTCTGATCATTCGTCCGTAAGGGGTCCGGGTTCGAATCCCGGTGAGGCATGGATGTTGTGTTTGTCTTACGGCACTAGCTCTCTCCCTTCCCTGGTACCAGTGACCCTAAATTAGGGACGGGCGACTGCTCATAGCCCATTGAGTTGCTCACGGTGGTCGTTAAACCTCCAATCAAAAAAAAAAAAAGAGTTTGTTTATGGCCCCTTGGGATTTACATATGCCAGTTCCATGAAATTCTGAAAAAACTGATTCAAACTATTTGAGTTTCTATCCAAATGTTGTTTGGTAATTAGTCCACCTTTTGATAACGTCTCAATCCAGCCTTTATTTTGATTCCCCGTTAAGTAGGGAAACGTTCCCAATTCTTTATCCTTGTGACGAAAGGCTAATTATCCAACAAAATAGCGTATGGCTTTTTCCTTTTCGGGATTAGCAAAATTGCAAGTATTAATAGACACATTGCCCATCTCACAGGCATTCAAATTTTCAGCCTTTTCTTGTGTTTCCATTAAATTACAAAATAAATTGGCGCTCATTATTTTGTCCTCGTCGTTTTCAAAGTTACCATTTGCCGGCAGCAGAAGCTTTCATCCAAGCAACAGTATTTTCAGCCTGTGCTTGAAATCAGTTTGTAACGGATGATTATAAAAATTTCGTAAACCCCGAATTTGGGAAAAGAGGTTTTCTAATGCATCCTGGTTGAGCCGACTAGTCATGCTGCTTTTTATTCTATACTGGGCAACATCTTCATACAAACCTCTCAAACTAGATATACCGTAGATGCAATTGTAATCCGGTTTAAAAGGGAAGCGTCTTTAATTTAGTGTCAACTCGAAATTCTGTTATGGCCCTCTCCATTCTTTTCAATACTTTATCTTGTGCTTCCATATTATTTCCATAGGCAGAATGAATATTATTATATAATAATATTTGTTCTTCCTATGGAAATAACAATGCACAGGATGTATGGTGCGAAAATAATTGCACTGCATAACATACTCGCTGCCTCTAACATCAATATGTTTTGATTTTTATTTTAGACAAAGCCTCATTTCATTTCCATCTGCTTTTAGAATTTCTTCGATTTCTCGCTTTTGCATTATTTTTCCACCTAGTTTTAAGCCACTGTCTAAAAAGCGATTTCTTATTAATTATGAGGAAAATCTGCAAATGCCCACACTTTTCATAGTTTTTTTTTTTTTTTTGGTTGAAGGTTTAACGACTACTGTGAGCAACACAATGGGCATAAGCAGTCGCCTGTCCCTAATTTAGGGTCACTGGTTCCAGGGATGGGAGAGAGCCAGTGCCGTAAGACAAACACAACATCCATGCCTTAGCGGGATTCGAACCCGGACCCTTTTCGGACAAATGATCAGAAGCCATCGCTTAGACTACTACGCCACCGGGGCGGCATTCATAGTTCATCAACTGGATTATTAAAAAAGGATTTAGTAGAATTAATGCCCAGTTGTTTCCACAGACTTTGATTTGTGGCCTCTAAATCTGAAAGGATAGCAACAACTTTGAAAGTTATTTTCTAATTCTGTTATGACATTAAAGAGCACAGGTTTTGTCATTCTTTTGTCAAAATCATAGTAAATTGGGTGCTTCCAATTATGTGCTAATGATCTAGCTAAAAATACTTGAGAGTTTTTAAAAGAGCCTAAAATGCCAGTGGCATGAATGCAATCATTGGAAGGCTCCAAGGGAGTTTTTTTTTTTTTTTTTTTGGATTGGAGGTTTAACGACCACCGTGAGCAACTCAATGGGCTATAAGCAGTCGCCCGTCCCTAATTTAGGGTCACTGGTTCCAGGGAAGGGAGAAAGCCAGCGCCGTAAGACAAACACAACATCCATGCCTCACCGGGATTCGAACCCAGACCCCTTACGGACGAATGATCAGAAGCCAGCGCCTTAGACCACTGCGCCACCGGGGCGGCCCAAGGGAGTTCCACTGACGTCACTGATGCCTTTAACCAACGAGATAGAAATACGTAGAGCGCTTACGTCGGGGAACGGGTGAAGCCACCGGAAACAAGTGGCAGCCATGTTTGATGAGGTACAGAACGATTTCCGTTCCGTGTTAAGCAAGGGAGTTTTCGTAATATATGGTTTGATGTTAAATAATTATATAACTCAGAAATGTTGTTATAAACACCTAGGGGATGAGACTAAAACTTTAACGTATCAAATAACGCTTTTCATTGTTAGTTGACGGCAATAGTGTTTTAAAAAAAATGATATTTTAATGGATGCAGCTTGCTGTCGTTGAATAAAATCTCATGCCGTAATTTTTTGACATTTAACAAATTTTTTGGAGCAAATTTTCAGAGAAATATAAGTCAGCGGTAATAGAGTAAATGAAAAAAAAAAAAGAAACACAAAAATAAAAAATACAGTTGCACTCAATCCGCAATTTCGGTAAAAATTTTAGATATTCGTGGGTCATCACCATGAGAATGCTGAATCATCCCACAGCTTATCACTCCAAATACATAGACGCCAAATATTTTATGAGAGTTTTAAATGAAAAAAAAAAAAGAGCATGTGTTTCAAAAGATGACTTTTCTGAGTAAATTTTTTGGGGCACACATCACATTGCTGAAGCATTTCACCTGTGTGAAGGAGCATATGCTTTGAAAGATAACTTTTACGAGTAAATTGATGGGAACATACATCACACTGGTAAGGTTTTTCACCTGTGTGAATGAGCATATGCTTTGAAAGATGACTTTTACGAGTAAATTGATTGGAACATACATCACACTGGTAAGGTTTCTCACCCGTGTGAATGAGCATGTGCTTTGAAAGAACACTTTTATCAGCAAATTGTTTGGAGCATACATCACACTGGTGAGGCTTTTCACCTGTGTGAATGAGCATATGCTGTGAAAGAGCACTTTTTTGAGTAAATTGTTTGGAACATACATCACACTGGTGAGGCTTTTCACCTGTGTGACAAGCATGTGCCAGGGAAGATATCGCTTGCTTGCAAACTGTTTTAAGCATATATGACATTGGTGATCTTATTTACTTGACTGAAGCAGACTGCTCCGAGATGCTGCATTTTTCACTTAGCTGCTTGGAACACATGTTAGAATCATAAGGTTGTTCTCTTGCATGAACCTTTACATGCATAAAAGATTCTTTCTGTTTGAATTTCTTGTGACACACATTACACTGGAAAAGTTCTTCAGTTGGATGAAGTTCCATTGTCTTCCATAGCAGGCGGAAAGTGCTGTCACGAGCTCTGCTATTTTGGCCTGCTAGTAAGTGATTAAACCTCTCCTGTGCTGTTTATTACCAGCCTTAAGTTAAAGGTCAGTCCTTCTTCCTGTTTTGCACACGAGTCGGTGAGTTGTTATTTTATCTCGTTATTCAGTTTTGTTTACATTTTGACCGGGCCGGTTGGCTTTGTCACTGGGGCGCCATTTGCAATGGCGTCATCCGGAGTGGTGAACCCAACGAGATAGAAATACAGTTAACCTCAGCTTCCCAGAGTAAACATCATTCAGTTTTCACATTGAGTACGACTGTTTACAAAATATAAGAAATAAAAAGTCTTAAGATAACACAGATATTGAAATGGCTTATCTGCTGGTTTAATCACCAGCTACACGGATTAGATGCTTTATTTTTTGTGTTTGATTAACTGAGCATTTACAGCTCAACCTTATTTTAAAATGCTTACTTGTGAAATGTAGTTCCACAATCCTTGTTCCTTTTATTCTTACAATCAAAAGCTGCGCAGTACTATGGCATTTTAAATATCAACAATGTGCTGATAATTGTGATTATTCACGAAACTGTAACACTAAATTTGTAATGAAGCATAACACGATCGCCGAACAGCTGAAAGAACCGAGGTGACTCCTTGACACACACAGAATTTGTACCTCATCAAAGATGGCGGGCTCTCCCCTCGTTGGCTTCAGCTGCCACCGCAGAGAACTAATCACAGAAGCACTCTATGTATTTCTATCTCGTTGCCTTTAACCCTAAGCCAGATTGGGTTGGGCCAACTCATTGGCGTACCTTCTCTCATTCTAACCACCTTGAGCTAAACAGATTTTTAAAACGGTTATATCTAGCGTAGCGTACGGATGTACCGATAAACAAACAACTGGCCAGCAGGCACTTTCATTTCGTAGGTTTCCTCATAATAATTGTGAAACTTTGGGGAAGTGGGTAAATGCTCTAAGATGTGCTAACTAGAAACGAAGCTAAGCCAAGCCAAAATCTGACGATTGCCATTTAGCAAGAGGTATCACACACCTTCGCGGTCTCACTATACCTGTATCCCTAGTCTGGAAATAGAAAAGAGAAGTGCGACGACCAAGTTATCCCCAAGAAAAAAAAAAAAAGGAAATATATTCATATTTTCATCCGGATTTAAGTGCTTGTCACAGCAATATTGCCGTGACTTGCAGTTTCAATTTAGGCTTCTCACCATCTTTTCTGATCTTTCTCTTGAAATAATAGAGGCGTTTTAGTATTTTAAGTGCACGATAGTTAGCTAATAATCTTTTGCACTTACTTTATCCCTAAATATTAAGTTGAGGGACTCATTTTTACTAGAACCTTGTCTCATTTACGTGACTTGCAGTTTCAATCAAGGCTTCTTACTTCATTTTGTAATCTTTCCCTTGAAATAATTGAGGTGTTTTAGTATTTTAAGTGTCAGATAGTAAGTTAGTGACCATTTTCACTTATTTGATCTCTAAATATTAAATTAAGGGACTTAGTTTTTACTAGACTCTTGTGTCATTCGCCAGACTGTGTATGGCTCTAAAGAGAAGTTTTCTGGTTAAACCTACACATGGGTTGTTAACTCGTGTTTCTTTTTCCAGACTTTTCATCCTCAAGATTTGTAACTGTCGAAACTCTAAATTATATGAAAAGGGCATTTCTTTCTATCTAATTTAATTTTACTTATTTTTTCTCCCGTTGAGTAGCTATTAAGAATTCATAATACTGCGGGAAAAACTTCCGAAATTAAAAGTTTTGCTCTAGGCAATTACTTAGAGTGTGAAATACCAATTTCATGCAACTAGATCACGCAGTTTGCAAGTAATTGAAGCCGAAATATATTTTACACGTAGGACAAGCGACGTTTCCCTTCAGTTATTTCATATCCCCCAAAATTACGATAAAATTTTCTTTAATCGTAAGTTAAATGGCGCAATGTCTAATTCATACCTCATTGAAAAAAATAATAATACGCAGTATTAAGACAACGTAAAATTTCTTCTTTCGAGCAGGTTACTTATTTTTACTTATTTATTTTTATATTTTCGTACTTTTATATAATTTTTTCTTCTCATCATCATCTTTCTTTCCTTTCTTTCTACTTTTCATTCTCTCTAGTTTCATTATTTTTGACAAAAAAAAATGCCGCCCCCTGAGGAGTGCCGCTCTGGTGCGTCACACCTCCCGCACCCTAGTCGCGCCGGCCCTGGTTGGGGATGTTATCAATACCTGATGCTTTCCAGTTGTGTGTCTTACTGAAGGTCCTCTGCTGTGATCTTCCAGTCGGCCATTTCCTGATATTGGCTCGCTGTCCTTTTCTTTTTCTCTTGCTGTAGGCATGCGGCTTTGCTGTTTTGGTTCGTAAAAATATTATTATGAAATAATAATATTTATTATTACTCATATTATTATAATTATCTAAAGTAACCGACCTAATCTGGTAGGTTTTGCTTGATCTAAAACGACTGAAACTACGCAGATAAATTGAACGTGCAGCTCTATCCATAAATAGAGGGAGTTGGCAGTGAACAGATGCCTATTCGAAAGCAACAATGTTAGATTCATTTCATATTATACTGCAGAAATTACGTAGAAAGAATGTTCGTGAACGACCAGAGAACTTTTCAGATCAAATTGTAATTAGCAAGCACTCATATTCGAGAAAAACAAACAAGACCAGTAAGCAGCAAAGTACGAGGTTGTGTCGTGGCCGGTCATGTAGGCAGAGCAGAGTAATAAAAAAAAAAAAAAGAAGAAGAAGAAATCCGCTAAACAAGAAAATTTCGCGTCACGTACAATTAAACCTTAAATATATATCATCGTATAGTTTTAGAACTGAAATACTCCTGCAAACACGTCAATACACCAGTTAGACCATACAGTTGCGGCTTTCTGTGTATGCCGGAAGTAATATGCTCTTTGCCGGTCTAACTCCTCCAATGTCTTTGGTTGAGACTGAGAACAAATGATATCTTGAATTTGGTGCAGTTTACTGCTACATTGAATTATCGAGCATATTAATATATACCAAATGTCGAGAACATTAGTTTATTCTTACAAATTTTTGTCTATGAGGTTTGCGTTGGTTTACGTATGCATTATTTCATTGTCATCGGCGTGCTGGGACTCTTCGTTTTCTCTTTTGTTGTGGAATGCTAAGCAAGTCGTTTAAACAGTTTAGCCATGGCGGCCTAGATTTTACCGTGATTGAGCGGTAACATCCAGGCATCTCGACGAGCAGCTAAAATGTTTTAGATCAGTTGTTAGATCTGATTTCTCTTTTCGCAGTGACGGAGTCATCCAATGGTGTTAGAGATTTTGGCAACTTGACGTCAGGTAATAATTGCATAGGCCTGGTAGATATTTAAATACAATCACCGTGGTTCAGTGGAAAACCTAGCAGAGGTAAGGTGACCAGAGATTAAATCAGATCATATGTAGAGGATTTTAAGAAGGGACGAGTGTTTGGGCTAGAGTGCCTGAAAGAAAAGGGACACAGAAGCGAAGTAGAAAGGGGGAGAAAAACGCCCTTATTTATTACCGGGGTCCGACGTCTTAACGTGCCTAACCGACGCCCGGCGGATATTTAGTGGTTCTAGCGTTCGTACCTGCCCGGGATTGAACCTGAGGTTATCTCCGTGGCAGCCATGAACGTTGACCACTAGACCACCCGCGGCCTGGTAAGGTGATCAGATATTGGAATACTGATTTGCGGACAAAATGATCATTTGGGTACACATTCATATTCAAAATAAATATGCAAATCTTTTTGTCACGTAAATTTTCATATGTAATATCACACTTATAGAAACAAAACTATTATTTCTATAAGTGTGATATTACATATGAAAATCTGTTTGTAATTTGTACTGACAAAGCAGAGCTATGATGGTGAGAACATTTTAGCAAAAGTAAAAATGCTTTACCTTATATATATGTGCTGAATTAAAATAAAGCTGCACACTACTGAACGAATTGCATTATGAATTTTTCATTTTGCTAGAGTTTTTGGAGGAACTCGAAGTACAGTCAAAATTTGGGCACGCCAGCGGTGCAGTGCTCTTAGGCTTATTTGAAGATTTGGAAGATGGGTTTGAAATTCATGATCCTGATCCAGATGAAATTTGTAAGTATGTGGAATTGGGCATGGGAGAAACACAATTTGAAGCAATGGATTTGTTACCGTGGTGGGAAGAATTCTCAATTTCCTAATCTAGCTGCCATTGCGAGACGTGTACTGTGTATACCAGCCAGTAGTTCTGCTAGCGAGAGAGTGTTTAGTGCAACCGGTAAAGTTTCAGAGGAAAAAAGATCAAGGTTAAGCGCTGAAGCATTAGATACGATTCTTTTTTTGAGGAGTTTTGAGATGATTAAACGGTAAGCAATTTTCATGATGAACTTACTGGAAACTGCACACACATAAAATAATATCGTGGCTATTACGCTATTAAGTGCAAAGCTCTGTTAATGTTACAAAATGCAGAATAATCTAGTCTGGAATGCTCATACGTTTTTTTTTTTTTTAGTTTGTTTTGTTTTTTATCTTTTGGAAATTTTCTTACATGCTTTTTTTATACTCTACTACCACACTGTAAACTATCTTTACTAGTTAGCATATGTGTAAATATATTGCAAAGTTTAGCCTTCCACAATCACTATTTAAAACATGTGCAACTGTCTGTAAAGAGTTGTATGTTTCGTAATGCAATTTATTCATAATAAAAGTACATTTAGAAATCCAAAAGAAATAACGAATGGAATATTTTGTGTTTCTAAAATATTTTGTTACCTTCAGCTTTTGGCAAAATCAATGATTCTACTGGTATAGTCGAACGGCATGTGCATCGATTATTTATTTATTTTCTAGTCCACATTTTAGAACACTTGCTTTTATGCATAGTGTTTCGAAGAACATATAATCTTATGAAGTGAATTAACTGAAGTAAACTTTTTAAGCTAATGATTTTTAAACTAATCCTTGATTGGCCTTGGCCTGTGCATAATGCAAGCCTTGCTAAGCAAAATTTTTTGAGAACCCGCGCGGGCCCAGTCTTAGCAAACACATGTAATCAAAGAAAGCGAGCTGGGCCCGGGCTCCTAAAATTGAGGCCGAACTCATCTCTGGTGTGTTTGTCTTACAACACTTGCTCTTTCCCTTCCCTAGAAAGACTGTCCCTAAATTAGGGACAGGTGATTGCTTTATAGTCTTTAAAGTTGCTCATGTGGTCTTAAACTCGAAAAAAGGGAAAAAAAGAAAAACAGTTAATTTTGTTTTCACAAGAAGCATGTTGAAAAATTACTACAACGAAAATTATTTTTAAGAAACATTTTTCGTTAGAAATCTAACGAGCTAATGAGGAAATATAAAGTCGAGGACACTTGAGGTCAAACATCAAAATTTCAGGGCCTCCCGGTGGCGCAGTGGTCTCAGCAATAGCTTCTGACCATTCGTCCGAAATGAGTCTGGGTTCGAATCCCAGTGAGGCATGGATGTTGTGTTTATCCTACGGCACTGGCTCTCTCCCTTCTCTGGAACCAGTGGCCCTAAATTAGAGACGGGCGGCTGTTTATAGCCCATTGAGTTGCTCACGGTAGTCGTTAAACCTCCAATTAAAAAACAGCAACAACAACAAAAAAAAAAAAAAAAAAAAAAAAAAACGACCGTAGTAAGCAACTGAGTGGGCTGCAAGCAGTCACCGGTCCCGAAATTAGGGCCTCTGGTTTCAGGTAAAGGAGCGAGCCACTGCCGTAAAACAAACACAGCAACCATACCGTTTACGGGATTGGAACCCGAATCCATCTCGCACGAATTATCAGAAGCCACCGCTGCGCCACCCGGGAAGCACACTGAATTAATATTATTATGTTATTGTATTTGTTCGACATAACAAATATGTATTATTCTTAGTAGAGGAATCGTGTTGAACGACAGAACAGAAATTTAAATAAAATTTTGGTTTTCTTAGGGTATGATTCGCATGTAACATTCCTTCTTTTATTTAAAATTGCTCAAATTAATCAATTTTAATATAAATTTGAAAGAAACTGGTAATGAAAATTTAATAAAAAATGCTAAATAATAGAAACAACAAATCATATTTCTCAAGGCTTTTGAAAATTTGAAGATATTCATAAGGCTTTTTTTTTTTCCTACTCCATTAATCGCTAAGGCACTTTTTCTTTTTATTTCGAGCTACATTACTGCTACAGTGAGAGAACTAGCCAACAAACTGCAAGCTTCAGTGGGTTGCGTCCACGGTGTTATGCATAACCATCTGCTTTATCGGAAGGTTTGCGCAAGATGAATGCATGAAAATCTCACAGATGTACACAAACAATGACAAATGGGTCTCTCCCTCACATGCTTGATACGCTATCATCAGCAAGGTGAGGGATTCTTTCAACGCATCGAACGGGAGAAGAAACTTGGATGTATCATTCTACATCAAAGAGGCCGCCCCGGTGGCTCAGTTGTCTAAGCCATCGTCGTCTGATCATTCGGCCGAAATGGGTATGAGTTCGAATTACGGTAAGGCATGGACGTTGTGTTTGTCTTATGGCACTTTCCCTTTCCTGGAATCAGTGTCTAAATTAGGGACGGACGACTGCTTATAACCCATTGAGTTGCTGACGGTGGTCATTCAAAAAAAAAAAAAACTGTTCCACAATAATACACTTTCCTGACCTGTAAACTTAAAT
Source organism: Macrothele yani (assembly GCA_039090855.1). Taxonomy (NCBI): domain Eukaryota; kingdom Metazoa; phylum Arthropoda; class Arachnida; order Araneae; family Macrothelidae; genus Macrothele; species Macrothele yani. Next base: position 63,801,302 of record CM077029.1, read on the forward strand.
TTTGTTTGGAAATACGTACTATACTTTCTTTGGCCGCCAAGGTGGCGCAGTGTTATAAGCGATGGCTGCTGATCATTCGCACGGGGGTGGGGGGGGGGGTGGAGGTCTGGGTTCGAATCCCGAGTAGAACATGGATGATTGTATTTGTCTTTCGGTACTGGCTCTCTCTGTGAAACTTGATTATTTCGCATACTGTATACCGTGTTCGCTATGTACATTATTGATGTAAATTAAAAATACTGTCTTTGTCTGCCTGTCGATACTGTACAGCTATGTCTGTTTATCCTGCCACTGTATCTGTTCCAGCAGGCAAAATAAAAAAATTTAAACCTCCAATCGAAAAAAAAAAAAACAAAAAAAAAACCAGAAAGCAGACGAATATTCATAACGTGGAAATGCCTGTCATCTCCACCTACCGAGAAAGTCAAGCCATCACCAATCAGCCAAAAAAAAAAATAAAAATAAATAAAAAAAAATAAAAAAAAATCATAGCAATGTCTTTTGGGACTACCAGAGTGAGCTTCTGATTGATATTCTGGACCGTGTTGCAAAGGAAACAGCCGAACGGTATTTTCAGACTCTTGACATTTTTTTTTATTGATAGTTTAAATACCACCGTGAGCAATTCAGTGGGCAGACGCCCGTTCATAATATAGGGTCACTGGTTCCAGGGAAAGGAGAGAACCAGTGCCGTAAGACAAACATAACATTCATGTCTCACCGGGATTCGAACCCGGACTCCTTCACGGGCGAATGGTCATAGGCCAACTCTTGACATGTTGTGTCATGCCCAGTGGTCAAAAGCAGCACGTTACTTTTACAGTAACGTTGTATGTAACATCGCTAGGAATAAAAAAAAAGTAGCACACTACAAAATAAAGTAGCTTCTAGCGGAAAATTAATTACGCTACAAAGGGCGCTGACTTAAAAAAAAATAAAATAAAAAAAAGTTTTTCATATCACACGACATTTTCAGATTTCCGGGCTAACAGGGGCTGAGTGTATTTACGTCCAACCACGTTACTTGGCGCACAATGTGAAATACACAGCCAAACCGTTAACATTTTTTTAAGTCTGTCGAACACATATATTTGGAATTTAAAAAGATCACATAACAAAAACGGTGCAACTACCCAGAAACACATTTGTGGAAATGTCGACGCAAATTTTTCTTCTCACTCAATATTGAGGAAATTTTTTTCCACTTACAAACAGTGTAATAAAGCATCGGCATGTGACGATACTTTATTTTACTGTTTTCGGGTAGAGAGCTAAATGATTATCTTTCCAGTTTACATTATCTACAACAGTGTATTTCTAATACATTTTATACCTTACGTTCAAGTATAACATCCTTCTAAAAATCCGCAGAACAATTGCAGCGTTTCTTCACTGTTAAAAAATTTGTGGCACCACGGTGGCGCAGTGGTCTAAGCGATGGCTTCTGATCACTCGTCTGGGATGGGTCCGGGTTCGAATCCCATAAGGCACGGATGTTGTTTTTGTCTTACGGCACTGGCTCTCTCCCTTCACTGGAGTCAGTGGCCCGAAATTAGGGAGGAGCGACTGCTTATAGCCCACTGAGTTGATCACGGTGGTCGTTAAACTCCCAATCAAATAATAATAATAAAAAACAAGAAAGATGACACCGAATTTCCGGGGGTAATAAGCACGTCTTCTGAATCCGTTCTGACGCAAATTAAATTTATCAAAGCTATTCAAAGTCAATTGAACCGGTATGGGAAACAATAGAATCTGGCGGAAGAAAGAAGCTTTTCAATCGGGTTTTTAATCCCACAGATATTGCTGTAAACGGAATCGTGAGCTTAGGCCCTCTGGTTGTAGACTTGTGCGTTAAGACAACCATGAATTTATGTGAGAAACATTTCGCATCGGAAACGCTCTCCAACACCGAAAGAATTTTTCAAATCGGACTCTTAGAAACATAGATATCGACAAAAATAAGATGTGACTTTACGTCCCCTGGTGGGAAAACCATGCATTATTTAAGGAAGAAAGTATTCTCAAAAGGTTTTTCCATATGAGCACTATCAGTCCAAGAAAAAAAAATAGTCGAGTTTTCAGGAGCATAGATTTTGCTACAAATACATCAGAAGCAGAAATAAACTGTTATGCCCCCTGGTGGCCAAACCATTCTTTACCAAACATTAGAAATTATGTGAAAAATATTTTCCATTAGGTCTTGTATGCGATACAGGAAGAAGTTTTCAAATCGGAGTTTTAGAAGCAGAAATAACGCAGAAAACGCAATTTACCTTTGTGCCCCTAGCGGAAAGTCAATGATATACTTGACAATTTTGAATTCATAGGAAGAACATTTCGCATCGGAAACACTATCTAACAAAGAAGGAAATTTTCAAATCGGACTCCTAGAAGTAGAGATATTGACAAAAAATAAGATATACATCTACGCCCCTTGGTGTAGAAACCATGAATTATTTTAAGAACAAAATGTTTCTAAAAGGCTTGTCGACATGAGTAGTATCGGTCTACAAACGACATTTTTTTCAATCGAGATTTTAGAAGCTCATATTTTGCTGCAAATACATCAGAAGCGGAAATTAAGATTTACTCCCCCTGGTGGCCAAACCATTTTTTTTACAAAAATTTGAAATTATGTGCAAACGATTTCCCACTAAGAGATGTATCCGGTGTAGAAAGAATTTTTCAAATCGGAGATTTAGAAGCAGAGATATAGGTGGAAACACAATTTACTTCTACGCCCCCTAGCGGAAATTCTATGAATTACTTGAAAATTTGGAAATTATATGAAAAACACATCACACTGGAAACACTATCCAACAAAGAAGGAATTTTTCAAATCGGACTCCTAGAAGTAGAGATATTGACAAAAATAAGATATACATCTACGCCTCCTGGCGGAGAAACTGTGGAATATTTTAAGGAGAAAACATTCCGAAAATGTTTATCGATGTAAGTGGCACGAGTCCACGAAAGAAGTTTTACAATCGATATTTTAGAAGCACAGATTTTATGGAAAATACATCAGAAGCAAAAATTAGCACTAACGCCCCCTGGTGGCTAATGTATTATTTACCAAAAACTTGAAATTATATGCAAAAGATTTTCCATCAGGAGATGTATCCGCTGAAAATTTTTTTTTTCAAATCGGAGTTTTAGAAGAAGAGTTTTTGGGGAAAATGTAATTTACTTTTACGCCCCCTAGCGGAAAATCTATGCGTAATTTGAAAAAGTAACTATATCTAAAATACTTTTCGACATAAATGGAATCGAAAGATAAAATAATGTTTTCAATCGGATGTTTAGAAGCAAATATGTGGAATAAAACGTATTTTTGAATTCGACATCATCTGCATTTACGCCCTCTAGCGGGGAAATTGAACGTCGTTACCAAAAAAAGCAAAAAAGGATCATCATTCGCATATTTCAAGCTTCCTCAGGTAAAAAGAATTTTTCATAGTTGCAGAGATATCGTGGGTACAGACGGACGGACGGACAAGCCGGTAGCATAAGCACGATCTTTTTACAAAAGACGTGCTAAAAAGAAATCTGTTAGGTTGCACCAAAAACTGGTGCTATTCCAATCGCACCACATCCTGAGAAAAGATACACGCCGCCCCGGTGACGCAGTGGTCTAAGCGATGGCCTCTGATCATTCGTCCGTAAGGGGCTCGGGTTCCAATCCAGGTGAGGCATGATGTTGTGTTTGTCTTACGGCACTGGCTCTCTCCCTTCCCAGGAACCAGTGATCCTAAATTAGGGACGGGCGACTGCTTATAGCCCATTGAGTTGCTCACGGTGGTCGTTAAACCTCCAATCAAGAAAAAAAAAAATATACACCATCGCATTTTATAAACAAAGCCCAACACCGTGGTTTTACTTTTCACCACGTTATGGTACAAGGATTCACCATGCTTTGGGTTTATTTAGCACTACAGAATGGTGTAACTTTTCTAAAAAAGTGGTACAGCTTGTGCAGCACCACTTTTTGGTGCAACCTATAACAAACGGTTTTTTTGTTGTTGTTTATTGGAGGTTTTTCTTTTTTTTTATTAGAGGTTTAACGACCACCGTGAGCAACTTAATGGGCTATAAGCAGTCGCCCGTCCCTAATTTAGGATCACTGGTTCCTGGGAAGGGAGAGAGACAGTGCCATAAGACAAACACAACATCCATGCCTCGCCGGGATTCGAACCCGGACCACTTTCGGACGAATGATCAGAGGCCATCGCTTAGACCACTGCGCCACCAGTTATTGAAGGTTTAACTACCACTGTGAGCAAATCAATGGGCTATAAGCAGCCGCCCGTCCCTAATTTAGGGTCACTGGTTCCAGGGAAGGGATAGAGCCAATGCTGCAAGACAAACACAACATACATGCCTCACCGGGATTCGGACGCGGACTCCTTTCGAGCGAATGATCAGAAGCATTCGCTTACACCACTGCGCTACCTGGGTGGCCCACTAACGTTTTGACAGTGTGTCTATAGACAAGATTTTATTTTTGTTTCTGAATTTAACGATTACCATGAGAAACACAAAGGGTTGTAAGCAATCGCTCAGCTCTAGTTAGGGCCGCTGGTTTCAGGGAAGGGAAAGAACCAGTGCCATGAGACAAACAGACCATCGAAGCGTACCTCATCCAGGACTCGAACCCTTTCTTATTTGGAACGAATGATCCGACCCTAGCGCCTCAGACCATTCAGCAACCGAGGGGGTATAGTAGACAAGAATAGCATATGCATATACATGAAACTATAAAAAAACAACAGAGGAAGGACTATCCTTTCCGGTGGAGACATGCATAACTTAACATCTAATTTTTGAAATATGAACCTTTTATCGGCATTTTTAAATATTTTAATCCTCAGAAATGCAGCTTTGGTATTAATATGCCGAAATGTGTTACATATGACGATCAGAGCTAAGAGGTAAATGCAAAGTTAAATTATTTGTGCAATTTGCCTCGGTACTTAGCTCTCAACAGTAAGAATGTACATACAAAGATCGTCCTCACAATTCACATATAATTTAAACCTAAAGTTAACAAGTTAGTAAAATCATGTAATGCATTGATTATACGATACGCTTTCCAACATACCAGAAATTATTACTCAAGTTATGAGGATAATGGCTGTGGAATAAATCTCGCTCCTGTGTCCTGACCTTTGACCCCATTTCGATGATATTCAACAGAACCGGTTCAGTACACCTTAAGAATAACATACTAAAGTTTTGTCGCAATAGAAGCAGTTTTACGCAAGTTATGAGAATAATGGCTGTGGAATAAATCTTGCTTTTGTGCAATGACCTTTGACCCCATTTCGTTGATATTCAACAGAACCGGTTCACTATACCTCCGGAACAACATGATAACGTTTTGTCGCAATCGAGCATTTTTTTGGTAAGTTATGATGCACAAGGGCAATGGAATGGATCCCACTTCAGTGTCCTGAACTTTGACCCCATTTCGCCGATTTTCAATAGGGTTCGTCTCCAGTGGCTCTCTACCACATACTAAAATTTCATCGAAATCGGATCATTTTTACGCAAGTTATGACGCATAAGGGCAATGGAACAAATCCCGCTCTTATTTCCTGCCTGACCTTTGACCCCATTCCGCCCATTTTCAATAGGGTTCGTGCCCAGGTGGTTCCCTACCACATACTAAAATTTCATCCAAATCGAACCATATTTAGGCATGTTATGACGCATAAAGGCAATGGAATGGATTCCAATTTTTATGCCCTGACCTTTGACCCCATTTCGCCCATTTTCAAAAGGGTTCGTCCCTAGGTGGTTCCTTACCAAATACTAAAATTTTATCGAAATCGAACCATGTTTTCGCAAGTTATGACGCATAAGGGCAATTGAATGGATCCTGCTCTTATGGCGTGACCTTTGACCCCATTTCGCCCATTTTCAATAGGGTTCATCCCCAGTGGCTCCCTACCACATACTAAAATTTCATCAAAATCGAACCATTTTACGCAAGTTATGACGCATAAGGGCAATGGAATAAATATCGCTTTTATGCCCTGCCTGACCTTTGACCCTAGTCGCCCGTTTTCAATAGGGTTCGTGCCCAGTGGTTCCCTACCACATACTAAAATTTCATCGAAATCGAACCATATTTATATACGCATGTTATGACGCATAAAGGCAATGAAATGGATCCCGCTTTTATGTCCTGACCTTTGACCCCTTCCACCCATTTTCAATAGGTTTCGTTCTCAGGTGGTTCCTTACCACATACCAAAATTTCATCGAAATCGAACCATTTTTACGCAAGTTATGAAGCATAAGGGCAATGGAATAAATCCCGCTCTTATGCCCTGCCTGACCTTTGACCCCAATTTGCCAATTTTCAATAGGGTTCGTGCCCAGGTAGTTTCCTGCCACATACTGAAATTTCATCGAAATCGAACCATATTTACGCATGCTATGACGCATAAAGGCAATGAAATGGATCCCGCTTTTATGGCGTGACCTTTGACCCCACTTCACCCATTTTCGATAGGGTTTCTCCCCTGGTGATCCCCTACCACATACTAAATATTTCATCGAAATCGAAAAATATTTACGCAAGTTATGACGCATAAGGGCAATTGAATGGATCCTGCTCTTATGGCGTGACCTTTGACCCCACTTCACCCATTTTCAATAGGGTTCGTCCCATGGTGGTGCCCTACCACATACTAAAACTTCATCGAAATCGAACCATATTTACGCAAGTTATGACGCATAAGGGCTATTGAATGGATCCTGCTCTTATGGCGTGACCTTTGACCCCACTTGACCCATTTTTAATAGGGTTCGTTCCTTGGTGGTCCCCTACCACATACTAAAATTTCATCGAAATCGAACCATTTTTACGTGAGTTATCGTGCCGACAGACAGACGTACGGACGGAAAAGGCTGGAGCATATACGCTTCTTCAGTTCAACACAATTTTATTAACAAGGTTGGGTTCAGGAGGCGAACATGGTCGTCCTGGTACATATATTGTACGGTAAAATATACAAACTCTAAAATTCTATGTATATTATATACAGCACGATGTATTGATTCACAAAGGAGCCTCGTGGTAAGAGGTACAGGCATTTTGCACAAGAACAATAAGAGAGATTGTCGAAACATTTCGTCTCGAAGCATAAGTATATTATAGTGCTGACAAATAACAGAACGAGAATATTATAATGAAGCACTGTACAAAAGGAGAACTGTAGATGACAAAGTAGACAATGTGAAACCTAAGGCAAACGGAATTACGATGTCTTAGTACTGGTAGAAAAAATTATAATCAAAGAGAAAACAAGTAAGACTATATACATTTGTACAGTATGGTGCATATATATTCACATGTGTTAGAAGATATGAGCTGTATGTTGAAGTTTGATTCCGAAAACCAATGGTGAGCATGCACGTTGAACTGAAGTTCAACAGAGCTAGGAGTAACGAGGTTATAAACTACCAACAGTCAGTTGTAACGTCGCTGGCATGCCGGCGACGTTACAACTGACATGTCTCGTCGTGGCATGTCTCGTGACATGTCGTGACATGTCAGTTGTAACGTCGTGACATGTCAGTTGTAACGTCGTGGCACGTTACAACTGACATGTCTCGTCGCTGGCATGTCTCGTGCGGGCGATGAGTGGCGGCAAGGTGGCTTGAAAGGAGCGATGAACGGAGCGGAGAAAAGGTTCTAAGGCTATAGCGAAAAGTTGACCGGAGAGTGGGCAGCCTTGCCTCACTCCACGGCGGAAGAGGATTGGTGCTGTAAGAAAGGTGGGCAACTTGACCTGGAAACTGGCGTCCTGGTAGAGGGAGGTGAGGAGAGACCAGGTGGAACGGAAATGTTGTTCTCTCTGTTGGGCGACGGCCACAAGGTTCTCTAGACGAAGTCTTGAGAGGAGACGCTCCCGAAAGTGGCACAGTAGTTCCACAGAAGCTTGGTGGATGGTATAAGGAGATGAGATATCTTGGCAGCGCTGATGAAATACGTAAATGACATGTTTCACCAGGATGAAAATATATGAGCAGATGGGTGGAAGCTTGACTGGCGGAGAGACCTGCAGGAGGAGTGTCTTATAGGCATCGAAAGGAAGATCAGTTGTGGCTGAACGTTGAGCAATGGAAAATGCAAGATGGAGTAGTGGAAGGAGGATGACACAATGTAGATAAACGTGAGAGACATCAGCTTCTTGAGCACAGAAGGGGCAAAGAGGTGGAGGATGGATGGAACGGGAAGACGGCGGTGGAGAAAAAGCCAGTGAGTGTTTATTTCAAGAGGAGCTGAAAGAGGAGAAAGGGTGGCAGACCAGACAGCAATGAGAGAGGATTGGGAGAAATCAGGGATATGAAGGGGAGAAGGAGAGTGGGATTTTAAAAGTAACCGATAGAGAACTGAGGTTGAAAGAGAGGATAGTGGAAGTGTAGATCTACCAACTGAAAGAAAGAAAGGAAGGGGAGGGAGGCGGAAGGAACAAAGGTCAGGCCGGTGGTGGTTGCGAGATGAGGAAACTTAGCAATGATGGTAGAGAGTAGGGAGTCATAGACAGAGCGAGAGGAGGGTGAAAGTAGAACGGTGGGTGGGAGGCTGGCGTAGGGTCGCCAGGACAGATCTGAGGTTACAAGGTCTTTGACGGTTACAACTCCGACTCGGAGCCAAGAAGGATAGGCGAAGCATGAAAGATGAGGGGGTGAAGAAGAAAGGAGAAGAACAGGGGTTCGGCAAGGAGTTCAGTGGTGGAATCGGGTGGGGATCGAGTGAGCGAGAGAGAGAGCTGAGAAAGGTAAGAGTCTCCCGTAAGGCAGGAGGAAGACGAGAGTCAGTGGTAGTACGGAGGTCCATTAGAATGAAAGAAGTGAAAGTGAAATTAGTGTTGCTCGAAGAGGTGATGACATTCCTTGCGGTAACGGCGTCGGCAACAGGTGAGGTATGAAGACGGAGGAACGAAGTAATCCGGAGAGCTTGATAGTACAGTCGTGTATCAATTAGGCCAATGCCACCTTGGTCAGGAGGAAGGCTGAGCTTGGGGGCACTGAGCCAGTGGTGTCCGGTCCAGATAACTGAGGTGAAGCAGCGAGTGATATCATTGAGACGAAGAAGTGGGGATTTAGTAGCAAGCCAGGAATGTGTGCACATGGAGAGAAAATAGGTTTGCGCAAGACGTGCACGTTGAAAATATGAGGTGCAGAACTGCGCTTTTCGCCAAAACGCAGTTGACCGATGAAGACGTGGCTGGATGGTATTCCACGTTGTGCTGGAGGCTTCACCTGGGACGCCAAGATGTACGCTAAGGAAACGTTGAGAGGCTGAAGACCAGTGCGCTCCCCATGGGGAATCCAAACGGTCAACCCATGAGCCGCACCACAGGCTTGTGCTTTTGGTTGTATTAATCGCAGCTCCGGAGCAGGAGGCGTAAGCGACGAAAAGACTTTGGAGCAAAGAGAACTGTGAATCCAGGCGTATACAGAAGGTAACGTCGTCTGCATACGCCACGGAAGTGGTGACATGGTGTCTCGTGCGGGCGATGAGTGGCGGCAAAGTGGCTTGAAAGGAGCGATGAACGGAGCGGAGAAAAGGTTCTAAGGCTATAGCGAAAAGTTGACCGGAGAGTGGGCAGCCTTGCCTCACTCCACGGCGGAAGAGGATTGGTGCTGTAAGAAAGGTGGGCAACTTGACCTGGAAACTGGCGTCCTGGTAGAGGGAGGTGAGGAGAGAAATAAACGGAGATGGAAATCCAAATCGGAGAAGTGTGGCGGAGAGATAAGTGTGGGAGATATTATCAAAGGCGGACTGTTGGTCTAAAGAGAGGAGGGCGAGGGGTTCAGAGCGGGAGCGCGCAAGGTGAATTAGATCAGTCAGGAGATGGATGTTGTGAGATAGGGAACGGCCGGGAACTGTGTAAGTCTGGTTAGGGGAAAGGATGTAAGTGAGGATGGGATTTAGTCGTTGTGAAAGAAGCTTGGTATAAAGTTTGTAGTCGAGATTCAGTAAAGAAATTGGGCACCAGTTCACCAAGTCAAGGAGATCACCTTTTTTGGCGAAAAGGACAACGTATGCATTTGTGAATCCCCTCGGGAGAGCAGAGAAAGCGGATAGGAGAAACGGAAGAAGAAGAGGCAGAAAAGTTTTATAAAAGCTAAAGGTTAGGCCGTCCAGACCCGGAGCGGCACTAGAATTCAGAGAAAAGAATGTAGTGTTTAGTTCAGAGGGCGTGGGGGAAAGGAGTAGGAGCGAGATGGGGGGAAACTTGAGGTAGATTAGAAAGGAGAGAATCCATTGCTGCAGAGGATGGTTGAGGAGGTTCACTGAACTTCATGGAGAAGTACTGACGGACATGGGGACAAAGCGCAATCGGCTCATCTGATACCTCTTCAGAAGAAAGGCGTAGATGATGAAGTATGGGCGAAGCTCGTCGGGTGTTTTCCACCGACGTCAGGAACTCATAGTTGTGAGCATCCGGCGTCAGGTGTTGCAAACGAAGTCGGCGGAGAGCTTGTTGCGCCAGAGGAGTGAGAAGAGATCGAAGCTCTTCTTGAAAGGAGGAGAAGAGAGGATCACCGAGACTGAGTATGGATAGCATTGAACGAACATAGTCTAGGCGCATGTTCTGGAGTGTCTTTAGTTGGAAAGAGTAGTTTCGGACATGCAGAACGAGCTGTTGCTTGATCTCCAACCAAGAATTTAATCCGCAGAGTGCAGATTGAAGCTGCGGTCGGTTGTCAATCAGGAATGACCGGACCGAAGAGCAGAATGCCGGGTCGGAGAGAAGTGCATCATCAAATGTCCACGGGCGAATTATCCTGGGTTTGAATGGTGCAGTATGGACTATGATGGCAATGGCGCAGTGGTCAGATGAGGCCGTGGGATGCACACTCGATTCTGTCACGGCAGGAAGTAGAGTACTGGAGGCATAAAACCTGTCAAGGCGGGCTAAGAAAGGATTTTGCGCATGAGAGGAGCGCCAAGTGTAATTAGTCGACCATGGATGAATATGCCGATGTACATCATGAATAGCGTTGTTCGTGACAACTGTCTGGAGCAGGTTCGCCAGGGCATGGCGGCGCTCTCTATTTGTAGAAGACCTATCCAGAAGAGGATCCAGGGTACAGTTAAAATCCCCACCAACGAGAACATGGTCTGACGGTGGGATACGGTCGAGTGCTCTGCGAAGACGCGTGAAGAGAACTGATAAATGTGTTGTAGTGCTTGGAATATAGATATTGAATAAATGATATCTGGAAGACGCGATGGTAAAGGATGCATGCTGTAAGAGATCTCGACAAATATTTCGCACAGAGAGGGATGTGATAATAGAATTGAGAGTATGATTAATGCCGATGGCAAGACCGCTATGAGATGTTAGTCTATAAGCGTGATGAAACACAAAGTTCCACTGGCGCCATCGAGAATAGACGGTAGATGGTTTGCAATTTGTCTCTTGAATTAGGAGAATATCAGCCCCCAACGGGTTGAGGTCTTCATATGCTAGAGAGTTGCTGAGGGGGAAAGCGAATCCCCTGCAATTAAGTGACACGATCTTGAATTGTGGGGTTCCTTGCCTCTAGCTGAAGATCTTTCAGAGCTGGAGGAAAAGACTTGAGACGATTATAGAAAATTTGTGCCCACGGATGGGTGGGAACATTCTGGCGGCAGAAATGCGACACATTGAAGATCTGCTCCGGCACAAGTTGGCGAAGCGATGGATTCTTGACTGCTAAGGCACGCGCTATTGCGTAGCTTGTCGGATTCGTTAAGTATGTATGGAGATCAATGTATGAGAGTGGTACGGGAGGTATATTGGCTGTCTGGAGAAATGCAGCGAACTCTTCAACCGTGGGAAAGGAGACTTCGGCTGGCGAGGTGTGTCAAGAACTGCTGGAGAGGGAGGTTGAACGAGGTGAAGTAGAGTTTTGCTTCTTCGCTACTCGCCTGCTGCGGCCAGAGCAGCGGCGCTTCAGTGGAGGCTCGGTCGTCTCATCCTCACACTGCGTCTCTGGACCAACGGACTCCACATCAGCTGTTTCGGAGGTTCCAGTGGTAATAGCTGGTTGTAAACCCTCTGAAAGGGACTCAGTGGTGGAGCGACGACGTTGCGGGAGTGAGGAGGCAATTGTAAGAAAGTCCTCTAGTGAAAAAGAGGAAGCGACTGTGGGAGCGTTGCGTTGACCAACGTCTGTAAGCGGACTTTTTTCATCATATCTTGGCTCCAAGGCCTGCTGTGCTGAAGTAGATGGTGTAGTACGCTTCGAGGTAGGAACAGTACCTGTAGGAGCGCCAGTCGGAGTCGGTGGAACTTGATGTAGGCAGTGCACGCGAAGATGGTTTTCGCCATGGCAAAGCGTGCAGTGCAAGGAGGTAATGACGTCGATTCTCCGACGTTGCTGGCCAGACCGTACGGTTAGGATCTTCGGGCACGCAAGCAGATGATCGTCCGACGAAAATATGACACAGGCACTTCGACGAAACCCTGCAATGGATTTGTCATCGGGATCTCTGGGCGCCGCCGAAAGGGTCGTTATTGGTCCAACCACTCGGCCAAATTTGCTGAGTAAAGTGCATAGAGCGACATCTGGGACTTTAGGTGGGACTGGGTGGAAAGTGACCTGGATAGGTCGCTGTGCCACAGGTTCAGCCAGAAGATGCACATCTTTGATGGATAAGCCAGCAGTCATCACTGCATGTTCTTTACGGGGAAAATACACTAATACGGCCCGTAGCTTTCGAGCCATATGAGTGATATAAGCTCCTGTAGGAAGCATCTTCTTTAGGGCAATACTATATTCCTTGAGTTTCGTGTCTGGTAATGCATCAAAACAGACACCGAAATCCATTGTGGAGAAAAATTGTTTCCCGGCTGGGGAATCCTCTGGGATATCGATGGTGGCAGAACTACCCTCAACACTGACGTAAGAGTCAGGAAAAACGGGAGCAATAAACTTCGAAGGAACTCTCGCTCCGGAGGTCACTGTGGAGTAAGTGAGAGACGTAGAGTTGGCAGCGGAAGGATGCGATACAGTGCTCATTGCTGGTAGCGGCTTGGTAAACTGAGTTGAGCCAGTTGAAGGCAACGCAACCGTGCAATCGGTCACATCCATAGCTTCGGCAAATGAACCAGGGCCGTGCGTCAAGGTGACGTCACTCTCTTGGACAGGGATATCAGCTTGAGCCTTTGCAGAGGAGTCTCGCGTCACATCTTGTATGCGTATGACGTCTCTGACGTGCATAAATGCTGATTGGTCTCCTGAGAGTGAGGAGGAGGAGGAGGTTGAATGAGCATCACTGATGTGGGCGTGGACATCACCCTTATCAGTGCCTGCCATTGTAAATGGCGAGGATTAACTTAAGGATCGATCAGCTTGATCGAAAATAATAAAACGCTGAATGCAAACAAAATATGCAACTCACCGACTTGGGAGCTGAGCTAAAAGAATGTACAGATCTTCTTCTTGAAGGGGAACACAAAAATAGGAACAAACACTCACTATATACTTTCAAAAACTGGACACAAACACAGAGCTCGAAAGGAACGTGACTATATTGGTTATACGCTTCTTCAACCTGCGGTTGGAAAGCGTAAAAAAGTAGGTAAGAAGTAGTGAAAGTCGCTACTTTTTAAAACAAGTAGTGTGTCTACTTTCTAGAAAAGTAGTTGTAGTTACAGCAAGTTACTTTTTCAAGAATGTAGTTGTAGCAGTAGCTAGCTACTTTTAAAAAGTAGCTTCACAATCACTAGTAGTACCTTTCGCAGCAAAAGAACTGGGCTGCTAATAAGAAATATTATGATGTTGCACGATAGCGCCATACCACATGCAGCTCAACGCACGACCGAGTGGTTACGGCGATATGGTTGGAAGTTTGGGAACATCCCGTCTGCAGCGCTGATCTCTCTCACCCTACGATTTCTATATGTTCAGCCTCCATCATAGAATACCTGCCTCTCGTGCATTTTTTTACAAACGCAGATGTGAGACAGCCCGTAAGAGTGCGTGGCTTCACCAACAGGATCTTCGATTTCTTTTCTGCTGGCATAGATGCCTTTCTATCGCGATGGGACATTTGTTTAGCTCGTTACTGCGACTTTGTTGAGCATTAAAGGGCAAAAGCATGGTTACACTTTTTCACTGGGTACTCTGTTCAACTTATTGATGCTTTTAAACGAAAAAATATGTTATCTTACTTTTTGAACAGCCATGCACTGCTGGACATAGAAAATGTCTCACTGCACTGAGAAAAACGCTGTTAATTCAGCAAAAAAAAAGAAAAAAAAAAAAGAAAAGAAAAAATGTTGAATGAACCAAAAAATTTTGTCGATATGCAGTTAACAAAAATGTTTGTTATATTTACAAAAGTGTTTTGCTGAAAATTATTGTTGATTCTACAAAATTTATTGTTATCATGACAAAACGTTTTGCTCATTTAACAAAATGCCTAGGTTGATTTTTGGGAATTTGTTTGATCCAAAAATATGTATTGTTATCGTGATGAAATGTTTCGTTGCTGCAACCAAACATATTGTTATCATGACACAATAATTTCTTGCTCCAACACAATTTAGAGTTATGTAGCTGAGCCACTTTGGCCCTAAACTTTTTTTCCGATGGCAACACTTTGCCAGTGCAGTAATTTCAGGAGGTGCACTTCGACCCTGGGTGTCCGCCATTTCCTCGCCGCCATCTGTTTTTTTCCCGCTGTATTTTTGTCCTAGTGGTGTTTTACATGAATTTAGACGGTGTTACGTCACGAGGAAATTTTTTCAGAACCAGCGAAAAATCTCACACCGAGCGGATTCGAACCTGAGACCGGTTTATGAATTAGGCGTGCTAACCACTCTGGCATACCCGTTCCTACGAGTAAATTCTTATCTGCGAATTCAACATTTGAAGGTCAGTTTATTACCTGGATTGTTCACGAACGATGTATACTTGACATAAAGATGTATTGACACTATTTTGGTGCGTGTGTGACATGCTTTTAAATCCGATTTCTTTTTAAATGTTTTCCTTAGCTTTTTGATGAAACAAACTATTGACATTTTTGGTTAGACAAAAAAAAAAAAAATCGTAATATTTTTCTTAACGTTCTATACGTTCTAAGATACTATCACCATACAATCTTCGGTTGCCGCACGAATTGTGAAACACCCTGTATATATAGCCTATATATGAAATCAAGCTCTACACATAAGTTACAACTCTCTTATCATTACCTCATGTGCAAATTTTTATTTGCGAACAGGAACCAGTGTTCGAAGTGGGCTGGTATGGGCCGGTATGGCATACCGGTAGTTAACAAAAATGGAAGTGAGCATACCGGCAGTTAAAAAACATTGTTTACCGTCTTGGTATATAATAAATTATAAACCCGTCAAAGACTACGTAAAGAAATTAGGATGAAAGCGCAAATTTTAACGCAAAAATCGGCAAATGACATTTTTAACGGATAAAATTGATAAATGGTTAGCAGCTGGGACTAAAAAGACGTTAAGTGCTCTGCTACTACACTACAGTTTTAGTGCAGCAGCAGAGCACTTATACTGAAGCAGAATGGCTTTCGATTTAAAATCTTGGTGACCGGTAGAGCTACTGCCGGTATGGTCCACACCATACCGGAAGTAGCTCTGTGCCACTTCGACCACTTTCAGGAACCGATCGCAAATAAAAATTCGCAGTCAGCCATAATTCAAAACGAAATCTTAAGCGCAAAACGGGATTGTTCTGGTCAGTGGTAGTCTGGTAGTGCCCGTATGGAACAGCTAGTAATCACGTACGCTTTGGCGTAAGGTCGATGCCACCTCCATATAGTTGAATTAACGAAATATAGCCAACGAAATTATTTTGTGTTGCCAACAAAACAATTCCGATGGCGTTTGGCTAAAGCAACAAAATAAATCGACAAAACAGCTCAACAAAACTATTTTGTTGTTTCAAACAAACTTTCTTTCTCAGTGTGGAAGTATTGGGCTGTCCGGAAAGTTCTGAGCGTTGGTGACAGGCGTATGGTTGAGCGTGACGTATGAAGTCGTACTGTTTGAAAACACACGAGATATTGGCAACAAGGAAAGGTGGAATTTGCATATGGCGTTCAGCTATACGTGTGGTTGACGATAACTAGAAGCTGTGTTTATTTAGTACGTGTTAAACATAGATGATCAAAAGTTGCATTTTCGGCTTGTGATGCTATTCCTCTATAAAAAGAGGGGAAACGTTGCACAGACGTGTAAAAACATTTGTGAATGGAGAGAATGCTATTGGTGAAATAAGGGTTCGGAGGTGGTTTTCGAAGTTTAAAGCCGGCGATTTCCTTTTAGACGACGAGAATCGATTTAGACCTTCAGCAGTGAACGATGATCTCATAAAGGCAAAAATTGAATGCAACCCAAAATTAACGACTCGGAAGATAGCAGAGACTGAAAATGCCGATAAGTACTACTGATGAACATTTAGCAAAGCTGGGATACACTTCTCGTTATGATGTTTATGTCCCACGCAAACTGTCAGAGAAAAACTGCATGGACTGGTATTCTACACTGAAGAGCAATTGGATTAGGATACCTGTCTAGTAACGTGTAGCACCACCTTTCGCCCTGATGACGGCGGCGATTCGTCTCGGCATGGACTTGACAAGACACCGGAAGCGTTGGGAAGCCGTACGGATCTACGACCCTGAACGAGCTCCCACAGTTCACGAAGATTTGATGGAGGGGAGTCAGAGTCTCGAACATCTCTCTCGATGGCATCCCAGATGTGCTCGATGGGATTGTGGTCAGGTGACCTAGCTGGCAAAGAAAGCGAGGTCACGTCGGTGGAGTGTTCATCCAAACATTTGAATACAATTCGGGAGCGATGGCACGGTGCATTGTCTTGTTGCAGGATGAGGTCCCCAGTGGGATGTTGAAGACGCACAAACTGGAGCAAATGGTCGTCCAGGATATCCCGGTAACGTTGACCTGTGAGCGACGATGTCACACGTACCAGGGGTCCCATTTCAGTCCCCAGATGAGAATGCCACCCCTACCAGCTGGAAAAGTACCCTGCTGGCAAGAAGGATTCATCGCTTCACGTGGTTTGCGCCGTATACTCGTATCCTGCCATCCGCATGTACCAACGGGAATCTCTACTCATCAGTCCAGGCAACATTTTCCCAGATGTCTAAAGTGGCGATGTTCCCGCGCCCATGCTAATCTTTGCACGCTGTGATGTGCGGTCAGCAGCGGTACCCTCGTGGGACGATGGCTTCTGTACCCCATAGCGAGGAGATGGCTCTGGATGGTGTGGCTGCTTACACGTTTTTGTGCACCAGCGTTAAATTGCCGAGTGATATCTTGCGTTGTGGCCCGTCTATCCGCTGTTATAATGCGAGCTAGCCGACGATGACCCCGCTCATCCACACGCTGTTGTCCACGGCAGTTGGCCCTTGCAGGGATGGTTTTACCGTATTCGATATACTCACGGTGTACCCGTGACACAGTGGCTCGTGAAAATCCCAGTACCTGCACGACTTCCGAGATGGAGTGACCCATTCGTCGGGCCCAGACAATTTGCCCACGATCAAATGCACTTAGATCCTTCGTCTTACCCATACTGCGTCCGACTCTTACTGATTCCCGTCGCATCACTCCTTATATTTTCGGATCGCTGCATACGTCATGTTGTTTCCGTTTACAGAGCCGCACACAGGGTCACATTTGCATAACGCCAGCTGTCTCTAATTCAATTGCTCTTCAGTGTATATGCGATATGCTCCTAAAACGCAACAACTGGGATCCATTTTTGAAGCGATTAGTGACAGGAAATAAAAACTGTGTAGTCTACGACAATGTAGTGCAGAAGAGATCCCAGGGTCACGTTGCCGGAGCACGTAAACAAACAGCGAAGCCGAATATTCATGGACGCAAGGTTATGCTCTGTGTTTGGTGAGATTGCAAAGGGATTATTTATTATGAGCTCCTCCAAAGCAATCAGACGATCAATTCGGATGTGTACTGCAGCCAGTTGGAGCAATTGAACCAAAATCTGCAACAAAAGAGGCCAGAACTTGTGAACAGAAAGGGTGTTGTGTTCCAGTAAGACAACGCGCTGCCGCACGTTCTTTTGGTCACCCGCAGAAAGTTGCATGTCATAGGCTGTGATGTCGCCTTACCGCACGCCTTATTTCCTGGACATTGAGCCCTCCGACTTCAATTTGCTTCGGTTTCTGCAGGATTCTTTAAATGGAAAATCCTTCGGTGATCTCAACACTGTCAAGAAACACGTGGATGACTTTTTTGCCTCCAAGCCATACACGCTCTACAGGGATCGTATTCTAAAATTGCTCGAAAGATAGACTAAAGTCGTGGGAAAAAATGGACAATTCTTTGAGGATTAAAAGAAATAAAGGCACGTTCTTCTTCAACTCATTGCATTTGTTTTAATTCACATTAAAAAAACGCTTAAGACTTTCCGGAAAATCCAATATTTGTCAGAGCGCCATGCAAATTAGAGGACATGTGTCGGCAGTTGGGTTATGTAAATGATTGCAATTGCGAACCAATCACGTGATAGGTTAAGAAGGTAGAAGGCAAGACGTCAAGTTTAATCATTCTCACCTGGGTGCGTGGACCAATGGATCGGAGTGACCTCGTTGGAGGAAACACGTGTAAGTAGTGAGAATGTTATCGGGAATCCTACCATTACAGGAACACCTCTATCAGAGGCTTCATCATAGAGCTACGAACGGCTGATTGGTAACAGCGTCTCATCGCGGAGGAAACTCCTTAGGATACAACACATGTTAGCGTAATGTGGCGACAGTGGTTGGAGGAAGGTAACGTGCGTCACAGTAGAGGTACTGGTGCACGTAGGCGGACGTCCGAACGCTTCGATCGCCGCATTCTACAGCAAGATGTAACAGCTGCACAATCCACAGCGGACAACACTAATGAGGTAGCTACCGATATCCTCCTATCAACACGGACTCTGAATTGCAGATTGGCGAAAGCAGGTTTGCCTTCTCGCCAAGCGTTGCACCGATTGCCAATCATCTCAAAATAATATAGCGCAGTGTTGTAGTGGTACCAGACATGCCTGACGGGACGAATGGAACCATGTCATACTCAGCGACGAGTCTCGCTTCTGTCTAAGCACCGACGACTGCCGATTGAGAGTCTGGAGTCGACGTGAACACCGGGCTAACATTGCTGTCATGAGTGAGCTATATACGGTTCATCAGCTTAGTGTTAATGATTTAGGACGCTATCAGTTTCAACAGCCGTTCACAGCTCGTACGCAGAGTTGGCACAATGACAATAGCATGATATGTCAGCAAACTGATTGTTACGTATCACCGTGGTAATTCTGATAGCCAGTTTCAACAAGGTAATGTCCGCCCGCATACTGCCAACATCAGCAGAAAATGCTTACAAGATATCCTGGTGCTTCCCTGGCCAGCGAGGTCCGCAGATTTCTCTCCAATGTGTGGGGCGTCGTTGGCAGACGACTTGACGCCTCTGGACGACATCTTCGCAATGTTGATGAATTGAGGACAGAGGTAAACGACGCATGGTCAGCGATACCTCATAACACCATCCGGGAAGTTTCCACTGTATTCCGCGTCGTGTACAGCCCAGCATGGTAGTCATGTGACCTACTGATTCTGGCCACATTATACTGTCTCCTCGCTCATCGCATCGATGTATTTAATCTCTCACGAAATTAATCACTTCTTTCCCACCTACTCCTCAACAGTGGTTTTGTGCATTCCTTCATGTTGTGGAATTTTCTATGTCGATAGTGTTGCTAACAGTGTGAGCTCCGGTGTTCCAGCAGTTTGATATTCAAAGATGCCAGTCTCCGATGTTTTAGATAGGTTTGCCAAATAGAACTTCTTTACGCTTTCCCACCATAGGTTGAAGAAGCGTATGTGCTCCAGATTTGTCCGTCTGTTTGTCAGCACGATAACTCACGTAAAAATGGTTCGATTTCGATGAAATTTTACTATGTGGTAGACGACAACCTGGGGACGAGCCCTATTGAAAATGGACGAAATGGGGTCAAAGGTCAGGACATAGGAGTGAGATCCATTCCATCGTCCTTATGCGTCATAACTTACGTAAAAACGCTTCGATTGCGACAAAACTTTATCGTGTTGTTTCAGAGGTATACTGAACCGGTTCTATTGAATATCATCGAAATGGGATCAAAGGTCAGGGCACAGGAGCGAGATCTATTTCACAGCCATTATCCCCATAACTTGACTAAAAATGCTTCTATTGCGACAAAACTTCAGTATGTTGTTGCGGAGGTATACTGAACCAATTCTGTTTAGTATCATCGGAATGGGGTCAAAGGTAAGGGCACAGGAGAGAGATTTATTCCACAGCCATTATCCTCATAACTTGACTAAAAACGCTTCTATTGCGACAAAACTTTAGTATGTTATTCCGGAGGTATACTGAACGTTTTCTGCGTAATATAATCGAAATGGAGTCAAAGGTCAGGGCACAGGAGCAATATTTATTCTACAGATATTGTTCTCGTAACTTTACTAATAACTTGAGTAATGATTTCTAGTATGTTGGAAAGCGTATCATAATCAATGCATTGCATGATTTTACTAACTTGTTGTGTTTAAATTCGTACAATAAATACTTCTGATTCTTCCTACCGACATGAAACACAAGAGGCCTCATAATAAGATGACAAAGCAGTGCACATATGTATGCATACACACGCGCTTGTGTGCGTGTCGGTGTGTTTTAAATGAATCAGAACGATTTGTGTTTTATAAGCATTTGGTTTTTATTTTTAGATCCCAATCCCATCCTTGCTGATTTATTTGCAGTGAGTATTTCAACCGTATTCAACGAGCTCCTTATTGATGTTCCAGCAATTTGTTTTAAGGTTATTTGTGGAAATAAGATATGTTAACTTTCGTCTTCTATTTTTTTTCCAAATTAAGAGCAGGAAGCCACCATTTACCCTAACGACGTGTGCGAGATTTTTACTGGAAAGCAAATTACCAAGACATTAATTTCAAAGCCGCTTTTGAGGGAAAAAATCCTTGTAGTAATATTTAAAACGTTGCTATGATTCAAATTCTAGTCATTGGAAAACGTAGAAATGCGTTTTGTTTTTGCGAAGATATGGCATTCCTATCTTACTTTCAATGAGGTTTGCATTTTATGTTTTCAATGGTTTTTCGCATTCGAAGCTTTTTTTCCCCTTATCAACAAAAAATATATATAATAGACTTTTACGTTGTTTCTCTATAGCTCTTCCTATTTCGTTTCTTCCCAAATCTGTGATATCAAATGGTCTCATTTCGTGTCAGAAATCTAATGCACTGAACAATTCGCGAAAATTCCGTATTTTCTGTTTGATTTTGCTGACTGAAAAGTAATCATTTTATAAAACAGTAAAACTTCTTATACATTAGTAATCTGATTTATTGGTGAATAAATGGAAATAAACCATTTAATCTTTCTAATATTTTTTAACACGTACCTGGACTTACACTGAAGTGCCAAAAGTCATGAGATAGTAGTATGCAAATTTTTAACTGGTGCTGCCGTCGTATGAAGGCTTCAACGCACGCCACTATTTTTATCAGTTGTAAAAGGAATCTCGTGAGTCAAGTTTAACAACCTCCAGTAGGATTACGGCAAGCCGACGTGAATTTTCGGAGTTTGAACGAGGCATGGTAGTGGAAGCCAGATTGGTGGGATATTCAATTTCCGAAGTTGTGCGAACATTCAACATTACTCGATCGTGGACAGCTCAGTGACCGACCACAGGTGCTGAATGACCGTTACCAGCGGGATCTGACCAGGATTGTCCATGCTAACAGACAAGCGACACTAGCTCAGATAACATCCACATTTAATGCAGGAGGTGCCAAAGACATATCCATCAGGTCAGTGCAGCGTAATTTAGCGTCCATGGGGTATGGGAGCAGAAGACCCACCGGAGTGCCTTTGTTAACACCACGACATCGGACACAGTGCCTCATCTGGACTCGTGAACACGGTAATTGGACACTGGAAGACTGACATGTGGCGTCGTCCGATGAGTCACGCTACCAGCTGTTACGAGCAGATGGTAGGGTTTGGGTGTGGCGCAGACCCTATGAGGCCATGGACCCAAGCTGTGAACAAGGCACTGTAGAAGCTGGCGGTGGCTTCGCACTTGTGCAGGGTGTCTTTACGTGGGACAGTTTGGGTCCTCTGCTCCTCGTAAAGACGTCATTAACCGGTAATCGCTTTGTTGCTCTGCTAGGTGACCATTTGCAGTCCTTCAAGGACTTCATGTACCCCAACAACGATGGGAGTTTCCAGGCGGACAATGCACCATGTCAACGAGCCAAAGTTGTCCGAAATTGGTTCGAGGAGCATTCTGGACAGTTTCAGAGGATGATGTGGTCACCACGTTCGCTCGCCATGAACCCAATAGAGCACTTATGGGACGTGTTGGAATGTTCCATTCGAACTCAAGATGCTGTAACTACTAATACCAGGGAACTGTGGGTGACTATTCAGACGGCATGGCTCAACATCTTTCCAGAAGTCTTCCGGCCACTTGTGGAATCGATGCGACGTCGAGTTTCTGCACTTCGCCGGGCTAGAGGAGGTCCTACACGATACTAGGTACGTATCTCATGACTTTTGTCACTTCAGTGTAATTACACTGCTGGACAATTGCTAAGGACGGATCATAAACGGCTATATAGCGCATAAAAAAGTAGGTGTGGTTGGATGCCAAGTGAAATAAAATAATGTCAGAATGCCAGGACATTACAAGAAAGACAATTTATTGTGCTCTGAAATCCAGAAGGTTTTGGAACGTGTTCAAGGGACAAACAGGCCATTTTGTGCAGAATACGTAAACGTGAAAAAAATGCAATTACCGTCCGCAGGCGTTCCGGCGTAAGATGTCAATACGGGATATGGCCACCATGGAGGGCGATGCAAGATCCCACACATCGTGTCATCCTTTGCACAACATTATCAAGCAGCTGTTGGGGTAATTTATCCCATTCCTCTGTCAGTGCACGGATGAGGGTGTCCTTGCTTATCGGAGGTCATTGGCGACCAGCAAGACTCCTCCCCAAAGCATCCCACACATTTTCAATGGGATTCAGATCTGGAGAACGTGCTGGCCATACGAGGCGTTGAATATCCTCGCTCTCAAGACACTCGTGGACAGCGACTGTTCGATGACATGTTGCGTTGTCGTCCATGAAAATGAATCTATCACCGACAGCACCACGGAACATGCGAACATGAGGTAGCAGAACATCATAAATGTATCGTTGGCCAGTCATAGTCCCAGTTGGAAGCACATAGAGGGACGTATGGCGATTTATCATGATGCCAGCCCATACCATGACACTACGTGTCTGATATCGGTCCCTTTCCTGTATGTTTGCTGGACAATATGCAGTACCACAATCACGCCAGATCAGTTGTCGTCGACAATCAGACGATAGACTGTATCTACTCTCATCTGAGAAGAGGACAGCAGACCAGTCGTTATCAGTCCAATTGCGATGTTGATGGCACCCTTGCAAACGGGCGGTACGGTGACGTCTGGACAATGGGATGCACACAACAAGACGGCGGGCGTATAGTCCTCCTTCGTGCAAACGTCTGGCGACAGTTTTTCGGAAGATCCGCTTGCCAGTAGCAGCCATAAACTGATTTGCTACCTCACTAGCTGTGCTGCGCCGGTGTCTTTTTGTTGATAGCACTATGTACCGATCTTCTGCAGGTGTCGTACTGCGAACACGACCTCCCCCGTGACGTTTGCTACACTCTCCATTTGTTTGAAATGATTTCCAAAGCCTTGAAATAACACTGTGGCTGACGTCGAACTCCCTGGCAACATCTGTTATTTTTCGCCCTTCTTCAATTTTGCCAATAATAAGGCCACGCGTAAAATCATCTAGGTGATGTCGGGAAGACATACGGAAAATTGCAAGTTCGTCAATTGATTCTTTCCCTTTCAGCTTTGCGTTTGAACAACAACGGTCAATACGCGTCAAATCCTTTATATCTCTTATCACCGCTATGACGTCACGAACAAGTTCGGCAATCCAAAATTTGCATACGCACAACACGTCTTACTGTATCCCGCAATTATGCTAATTTCCACATTTTCCTGCCTTCCATTTTATGGTTGCTATCATTGCTATTGTCATCCGTCCTTAGCAATTGTCCGGCAGTGTAGAAATGTGTTTTAAGAGACTGATTCTGGTCAAAACCCAATTTTTTTAAAGAAAATAATTATCTCGTGCATCACCTTGTTTTGTACGTAATTTGATGCCTCATTCAATCATCAGCAGATTTAAAAAATTATTTCACCTTGTTAAAATTTCTTCACGACTCAATACGAACGTTTTGCAATGCATATTTTAACAGTTTTCGTTAATATGGGATTTATCAGAATTGTTTCCATGAGATAATTTTTTAGGTAATGCCCTGTTGATTAGTGTGTTTTTGTGGTAGACCGCAAGGCTAAAATTCCCGGAATGGTTTGATGACGATCAATCACCATCAGCCCCTGCTTGTAATGATAGCATCTCTCTAGAGTTGCAATGATTTTTTTTTTTTAAATTCGGGTGTTTAACGACCACCGTGAGAAACTCGATGGGCTACAAGCAGTCGCTGTCCCTAATGGAGGGACACTGGTTCCAGGAAAGGGAGAGAACAAGTGCCGTAAGACAAACACAACATCCATGCCTCACCGGGATTCGAACCCGGACCCATCTCAGACGAATGATCAGAAGCCATCGCTTAGACCACTGCTCTACGGGGCGGCACTATGAATTTGGAACCAGTTCTTCAAATAACGCATTCTTCCTTCCAAGATACCGCGTACCACCAACGTGCCGAGTCGTGACTTAAAAAAAAAATCATATTCGTATCTATTCGTTTATTGTCACCGCTTTCAAATTTTTGAAGCAATCAATCAGATTGCATTTTTCTGTCTACCTTCCTTGAAAATGCCATACTTCCTCGTTATTAATTAGCATTCATTTTGTTGTTAAAAATAAAACCCTTTCATTTTGTTGTTAAAAATAAAACCTTTTTACAGTAACCAAATCTATACAAACTCCGTTTATTGGTGTGAAAGTATAATTAAAGAAGGAATGCAAATGAAAATTGTATCTCCCGAGCTTTCGCTCTCCAACCGGGAGGCTTTCTCAAGGGTTGCAGGCGTTACTAACAAGTCTGGCGAGTATAATCAAAAGACT
The DNA here is from genome assembly GCA_039090855.1 of Macrothele yani. NCBI lineage: Eukaryota > Metazoa > Arthropoda > Arachnida > Araneae > Macrothelidae > Macrothele > Macrothele yani. Next base: position 63,826,545 of record CM077029.1, read on the forward strand.
TCGAAACACTGGTGGTCGGGAACGTCGTATTTTGAAAATTTGATGCTCGAGGCACGAGGCGATACACGGGTTTCTTTCATGCGGATAATCATCTCAGCATGTTCCTTCACGCGGACGGAATGTCAACAGATTGGGTATCGTTGCATGCGTAAGGATTTGTGGAGATTTCAATACTCTCTCTGATCAGTGTACCTTTGTAGCCAGTATACGGCGCAATTATCTTTACTTTATCCCATAACGGGACTGCGTTTTTCTGTGCTACTTCTTTAGACAAGGCTGTTAAGGTCGTTCCCAATCTGATGTCTCTCAGGTGCTCCTACTTTTTGATGTCTCTCAGATCTTACTGCAATCGACCTTTTCGTCATTCCGATGTAAACTTTCGACAAACCGTTCGGGTACATCAGAGGTATCATGTACATTCCTGCTTCTGATTTCCTGTCTGGGTTTCTGCACGTTTTCCATATTTGGTGGAAACTTTAATAAGACGGTGGCTACAAAAGCCGCCGTTTTATATTAAAGTTTCCACCAAATATGGAAAACTTTACGAAATAGTGCGTTCCAATTATACTGGACATATACTGGGGCAAATTCATTAAATAGTAAATATTGTCTATTATTGCTTTTAGGTTAATTTATTCAATCGTTAAAAAAGCTCATTCGAAGCTCTGCTATCAGAAAATTTCTTTAATTTCAATTCTAATAAACGACTTCTTAAAATAGAGAAAAGATGGTATCCGGAGGTGAAAGTTAAGGGCGGGCAGACGGAACTGCGTGATTTTTGCGCCCTCTCGCTGTTCAAGTGAGGCGCAAAAATCACTGCTTACAATCTGATTAAAATTGGAATTGAAACTTTTTCATTACTTTCTGGTACACTTAAAATCCGAATTTCTTCATTAAAATGCTCAGGAGATGCTAGCTGCTCACATTCAGTAATGAAGGAGGGTTTATATAATTCATTCAACTAAAGAAGAACAGTGGTATTTATCGACAAGAGAGGGGCCAACGCTTTTTTACGCTTTCCAACCGTTCGTTGAAGAAGCGTATATGCTCCAACTTTGTTGGTCTGTCCGTCCGCACGATAACTCGCGTAAAAACGGTTCGATTTCGATGAAATTTTAGCATGTGGTAGGAGACCATCTGGACACTATTGAAAATGGACGAAATGGGGTCAAAGGTCAGGACATAGGAGCGGGATCCGTTCCATTGCCTTTATACGTCATACCTTATGTAAAAATGCCATTATCCTCATAACTTGATTCAAAATGCTTCTATTGCCACAAAACTTTAGTATGTTGTTACGGAGGTATACTGAAACAATTTTGTTTAATATCATCAAAATGGAGTCAAAGGTCAGGGCGCAGGAGCGAGATTTATTCCATAGCCATTATCTTCATAACTTGAGTAATGATTTCTGGTATGTTGGAAAGTGTATCATAATCAATGAATTGCATGATTTTACTAACTTGTTTCTTTAGTTCGAAGGATAAGGATGTTTTTCTTTACTTCGGTAGATCAGATGAGAATGTCACTTACATTGTTGAAGGTTCTCTGGGGGCTATTCGATGTGATTGCGAGTCACGACTGCCAGCTGCATTCGAAAAAGTCACAGTTATACTGTGCCTTCGGCATAGAGATGAGATTGGGTTATGTTAAGCATGAATATATACAGTATATACCGTATTTTTCCGTGTATAAGACGCCCCAATGTATAAGAAGACTCCTACTTTTTCGAACCAAAAATTAAGGAATCAATATTTTTATTAAGAAAAAGAACACATCTGATATTTTTCAAAAAATTAGGTAATATCATTGAAGTACATGTAGAAATTAGGTAATATCACAGATAAAGTCCGTGGCAATATATAAAAAATAGAAGCTTGAAAATTTACAGTTTTTAGAAGTTAGGTAATATTTTTAAGATACAAACTATGAAATTATGCATCACTTTCTTCAACACTATTAGTTCCAGACGTATTACTTTTTTCAACTTCAACTGCATCACTGCTGTCGTATGAGTCACCGTCTATATATATATATATATATATATATATATATATATATATTAGATTATCCTCAGTTCCATCCATGACATTGCTGATTCCACATTTCTTGAAGGACTTCACAACCACCTCTTGCTTGACTACATTCCATGAATTTAGTACCCAGTTGCAGACCTCAGCAATGGTTGGTTTTTTCACTCTCCCTGTCGGTGTCAAGTTATTACCTGCTCTTTGCATCCATTTACTCCATTCTTCTTTTATCAGGGGTTTGAAGGGCTTGTTGATGGAAACATCTAGAGGCTGTAGCTGACCTGTAAGTCCACCAGGAATAATTGCTTGTAAGTCGTAGTGGGGAGAGGAGATAAAAGGTACTGGCAGTTTCGCCGCGGTAACCGCAGGGTTCTCTCAACCGATTACCCCCTGTGTATAAGACGACCCCCAATTTTTGGTCTAAAATTTAAAATATCGTTTTATACACGGAAAAATACGGTATATGCACTCTACGTCTAGAAGGACGTGTCTGATTACAATGCTATTCGGGAGGAAGGTAAATGTTACCAGGAACATTAAATGATTAAACATTGAGACTGATATGGGCAATATTTATTGAGCTACACGCCAATATGTAGTGTCCCTCAGTATGGCGTCGGCCGCCGTTTTGCTCACACAGCATGCCATACGTGTCCGCATGGAGTTGTACAGGTTTCTAATGGTGTCCTGCGATAAGCCATCATATGCAGCTTGAATCTTCTCACGTAGTTCTTGCAGAATGTGCCGTAGGGGTGGACTGTGGATAGCGCGTCCAATAGCAGCCCACACATTTTCAACTGGAGATAGCTTTGGCGATGCATCTGGCCATGGCAGAGTGTCAGTGCCTTGAAAGCAAGCTCTCGAGATAGCGGCAGTATGCGGACGAGCGTTGTCTTGTTGGAAAATCTCACCAGTATTCCAAGTTATATTGTAATATGAAGTTATTTTAATCGATGTTCAAATTTTCATCCTTGGGAACACAATAATTGTGAAGGAAATGCGTACAAAGGTTTTTCCATTGGAAGTATAGGAAGCAGAATTACTTGACGTCCACCTTAACGGTTTGCCATAACGGTTTACGGTTTATGGAAATGCTTTTTGGACCGCTTTTGTTTTCCTTAGTGGTAAATTTAGTAAGTGCTATAAGTTCAAACAACAAAAGTCCTACCTTCCAAAAATTAACGACAGTAAAAAAAACTCTTAAATTTCGGAATAACAAGCCTTATTTGCTTAGACATGTAATAAAAATTGAAATTTATATGAATATTCCAGTTTTTATTTCATGTGATATACTTGGAGATCGGGCTGTAGGGTCCGAGCGCTACTCTGAAAACGAGCGTAACGAGCCTAGAGGCACAGCCCCTAGTAAAACTTAAAACAAAATAAAACATACCCAAAAAACTAATTCCAACTGCAGAGCAAAGACAAACCATACTGCACCTATCACAGTCCATTCAAAATGGCTGCCCTAAAGGAAACGGCAGCAGCGCCCTCCAGGAGACAAGACCACAACCTCAACCAAAACACTGGGTGAGAGGTTAAAAACCAGCAGCTGCCAACTAAGCACAAACAAAACCTGAAAATGTGAGTTCAGAAATCGATTTAAAGTTGTGATCAACATACCAGAATACTGTGATTACTCTTTGGAAGAGCACATTTAAAGGAGACAGGGCGCCCGGGGGCTAGACAGAATTTTGAGGCTCCAGTGTTTGTGGCACATCTAGGATTTCACTATGGGTGCATGAATAAAAATACCCAGGAGAAAACACCCCCAGAATATGATGAGGAAGCCATAAAAACATCCCCTCTGTATAGAAATGCGTATCCCATGATTCATGAACGAATCAGTGGTAGCAAGAAAATCTAAAAAATACATGGTTGAAAAATGGATACCAGTTCAGCTGTGCTTTTAATCCCCCTCCCTCCCAGGGTTGGGTTCAGCTTATTGAAATTATATCAAAGAAGTGGGAAAAACAATATAATCCAAATATCATGATTCAAACGAATTCTTAATGTATGAAAATTGTCCCCAATTACCGATGTGTACAAAAAACTTTTGTAATGCTTTCGAAAGATTTGGAGATGGATTTAGGGCGACTATATTTGTTGCGGACTCCTTCAAAAGAAGCGGAAAGAAATTAGAATTTTTTTTCACAAGACAGTTTCTTATAGTTTTTGCTATGCTATATAAACAAAACCGTAAGAAAGCTGTGGAATAGACAATCCCAAGACAAGAACATTTGGAAAAAAATTAAGGAAACCTATAACCTCAATTGGCTACATAAATGGTTGGAAGAAGAAAAGAAGAAGATTGAAAAAACAAAAAAAGCTGTAGAATTCTGTCAATTTTTCAAGCACCTGCATAATTCTGGGGCCCGTAGAAACTGCAAGGCTAGGGGCTGTAGCCCCCCCCCTTTCCCCCTCTAAAATACGCTCTGCTTCCAACCAAGATGGCGGCTATTTACATTCTTTTGAAGTGCATCTGGAGAACTATCTTCTGGATTTTTTCAGTGCCTTTTTGGCATCTATCTATCGTCACGAACAATATAATTTGCTTTGTCAGAACGTTTGAATATGTGTACCACTTTGGTGGTGCAGTGGAAAGATTATCACCATGGCAACAACCAAGAAAGATATATTTGTGACGTCATGCTTGGCTTTTCGTATTTTCCTGCAGGTGTTCAATGATTGGAAACTTCTTTCCGGATTAAATTATGAGGCGTCATCACCTTGGCAACAACTGAGAAAGAAATATTTGTGACGTTTGCGTTTCGCTTAGCATTTCGTGTTTTCGGGCCGGTGTTCCGTGAATAGGAACTGCGAATCATGTAACGTATGACGTAACAACTGTGTGACATAGTACTTTTTTTTATTGTTGTAATGTTCATGAAACATGTTTTTACATTTGGACAAGCGAAAATAAACCTGGTTATTGAAAAAATACTTTGCATATCTTATTTTCCTCCGTCCTTATTGACGGGTTTCCACCTAGTGTGCTATACGCCCAGGTAGCAATATTACGTTGGACCAACCGTGGGCTTTCAACGGTCGGCCCAGCGACGAGGCCACTCGGCGGCCAACAATTTGATATGTGTTGGTTCAACATTTGGACCTACATTGGGAAACTGTTGCAAACAGTTTTCCAATGAGATCATGTGTTCTTGGACAACCATGGTTGGTCATGCGTTGTTGGACAACCATTGGACAACCGTTAAGTGGTCATTTGTTGATAAATGGTTGGTCATGTGTGCTTGGAAAAACCGTTGGCCAATCTTTGATAAACAACACAACCTTCGCCCAACGCTGCGGACGCAAAAATATCACTGGGCCAACCGTTGGCCAATGTCAGTGTGCTACTGGAGCGTATTCTATACAGTCAAGTCTCTGTTAATGGATGTATTTCTATACACCGCGAAAAGTACGATTGATTAGTTGTTAAGCTGTGTTAAGTGTTCAACTATGCTTCACATAAGATAGAGTCCGTGCTTTGAAGACCTGAATTAAAATTACTACAGTGTCTCTCTCTTATCCTAATGTGTTGCGAACCCCAGTTCATCATACAGAAACGAAGCAATCCGATCTTGCAACATAGACATTTTAATTATTCGGCTTTCTAAATTTAAAGAATCGCAACATCAGGAAGATTAAACATCACAGAAAACCCAGAATTTAAAGGGTTGCCAAGTAAATCACCGCATCTTTACACAAATTAAAATAATAAATAAATAAAATGAACAAGATCGAGCAGATTCTATTCGACTTCATTAGATCTCAAACTTTCCCTCACGAGCAGATTCTTGTCGATTTCATTTTATCTCAAACTTTCCCTCCCGAGCAGATTCTTGTCGACTTCATTAGATCTCAAACTTTCCCTCTCGAGCAGATTCTTGTCGACTTCATTAGACCTCAAACTTTCCCTCTTGAGCAGATTCTTGTCGACTTCATTTTATCTCAAACTTTCCCTCCCGAGCAGATTCTTGTCGACTTCATTAGATTTCAAATTTTCCCTCTCGAGCAGATTCTTGTTGACTACATTAGATCTCAAACTTTCCCTCTTTAGCAGATTGTTGTCGATTTCATTATATCTCAAACTTTCCCTCTCGAGCAGATTCTTGTCGACTTCATTAGATCTCAAACTTTCCTTCTCGAACAGATTCTTTTTGACTTCATTAGATCTCAAACTTTTCCTCTCGAGCAGATTCTTGTCGACTTCATTAGAGCTCAAACTTTCCCTCTTGAGCAGACTCTTGTCGACTTCATTAGATCTCAAACTTTCCCTCTCGAGCAGATTCTTGTCGACTTCATTTGACCTCAAACTTTCCCTCTGGAGCAGATTCTTGTCGACTTCATTTTATCTCAAACTTTCCCTCTCGAGCAGATTCTTGTTGACTTCATTAGATCTCAAACTTTCCCTCTCGAGCAGATTCTTGTCGACTTCATTAGAGCTCAAACTTTCCCTCTTGAGCAGACTCTTGTCGACTTCATTAGATCTCAAACTTTCCCTCTCGAGCAGATTCTTGTCGACTTCATTTGACCTCAAACTTTCCCTCTGGAGCAGATTCTTGTCGACTTCATTTTATCTCAAACTTTCCCTCTCGAGCAGATTCTTGTCGACTTCATTAGATCTCAAACTTTCCTTCTCGAACAGATTCTTGTTGACTTCATTAGATCTCAAATTTTCCCTCTCGAGCAGATTCTTGTCGACTTCATTAGACCTCAAACTTTCCCTCTTGAGCAGATTCTTGTCGACTTCATTATATCTCAAGCTTGCAGCGTAAAATTTGGTATGAAATATTAGCCCGGTTGGCACATACATTTGCAGTAATATTTTAAGTTTAGGGATGGTAATGATATTTGTTGCCACTCAACCAGAATTATTTTTCTCAAAAGTAAATTTTCCATTCTCTTGAATGATTTTAGATTTTCATTTTTATATTCCACATAGGCGCGACAATCTTTTCTTGCATTTTTAAACATTTTGCGGAATACGTTTTTCTTTTATTTTTGGAAGATCACGAAGGTTTTAAACAAATCCCTGGTCTTAATTATGCGTTTAAAGAGGTATTTTATTTTCCAATATTTCAAATTTGTTTTTAGGGATTTTTTTTCGCAAGAAATATGAAGGAGTCGTTGAGCGAGAAATGAGCCAGAGTGGAAATGAAACCTGGAAAGTAGCCATTATGTCGTGGAAGTTTGTTAGGCTCTTGTCAAGCAGTCGGCTAAAGTTTTATGACAGTGATGTTCGCCAGCAAATAAAAAGAAAAAAAAAACCAGACAAAAGAAAAAACATTACCGTTCTGTATTGCTTTAACTTTTGACAAAGATGTGCCGTAATAGCAGACATGCACATTAGGAAAAAAAAATCTATTTTTAAGCAAAGTAGAAGTGTGAGTCGGGGTGGGGGTGTAATGAAAAGTTCTCAAAAGCAGTTTAGGAGACATCATTAAAAAGTAGCAACAGCGAAAAACGTCGCTTAAAGCACCTAGCCCTCTGCTAGGTGTCATTCTGAGTCTATTTCAAGAACTTTATGAATGCTGTACGCTCCATTCATAATCTCTTTCTTATAAATGCTTTCATTATGTCGGCACTGTTCCAAGTCAGTAGGCTATTTTGGGTCAACAAAATATCCAGCGGTTATTCCCCATATCTCGCTAAAAATGGTCTAGCATCTTTTTGAAGACGAAACAACAGACAGAGATAAGTGTGCGTTCTTACTTTCCTCCTAAGAAAAAGTTTTTTTTTTTTTTTTTTCTGATGATGGAATATGCGTTTTCAAGCTGAAAAGGCAATGAACACAGTTGTTATTAGAGTAAAATTTCAGCAAACATGAGACATATTTTTATCTTATGCATATTTTAAAAGAATCTTGCTGGAAGCGCCTTGCTTTTCAGTCCCCGATGCTCTTGCATAAGGTGTATATATCGAAAAAAAAAGGGCACTCTTCTGCTCTTAAATATTTCAATGAATGAGGAAAGCAGCAAAGAGCGAACTAAACAGGGAATGACTGAAACTAGTGCTGTGAAATGGCCAACTATTATAAAAACAAAAACAGTTTTTTATGCCTGTGATGTCTTAAAATAAGGAATGACCTACTTAGTGGCATTCGAGTTCATGTAATTTAAAATTGATGCATATATTCCAGATGACTAAAATTACAGCTTTCGCGTTAGACACAAGGTGTGATAAAGAAGCATTCAGAGTGGATTTATTAAAAAACGTACAAGATGTACAGATTTGAAACTTAATCGCCTTCGATGTGGTCCTCTTCCGAAGCCACATACACTATATTGATAAAAGTCACCGAACATCTCTTCAAAAGCAAATGAACGGATCCGCTGCGTTGCTAAGATGCACGGTACAGCTGCAAACGCTATAAAAACAAGCCTGCAGCTGACCGCGATCTTATCGCACTGTAAGATTGGGTGAAAATGTCGCGGCGGGAGAGAACTGTCCTTGAGAAACAAAAGATTGTTGGGTGTTATATTAGTGGGTTGTCCATAAGAGTATCCGAGAGGCATTTAAACATACCCAAGTCAACTGTTTCGGATGTACTAAATAAGTGGAAGACAGATGGCGTGCCTGAAGCAGCAAAACGTATCTGTTGACCAAAGAAAATCAGCGTAGAGGACGTTGATGCCTCAGGAGAGTCATTACAGATAATCGACGGAGTACTGCACAGGACCTCAGTGTACAGATGAGTGAAAATGCTGGAAACTCGGTATGCATACGTACCATTGGCAGATAACTTAATTCCATGGGTTACCGTGGTCGTGCGGCTTCTCATAAGCTTTTCATCTCCACTCGGAATGCTACTCGTCATTTAGCATAATGTGAACAACATTCATCGTAGACCATAGATCAATGAAAACAGGTCCTATGGACTGATGAATCCAGATACATGATCCATCAGTCTGATGGCCGTGTTTGGGTATGGCGACAGCCGGCGGAACGCTGTTTACCACAGTGTACTGTTCCTACGGTCAAGTTTGGAGCTCGCAGTGTACTCGTATGGAGGTGTTTTTCGTGGTATAGTCCCGCCCATTGGTTATTGTGGACAAACGTGTTTACCAGCACGTGTACCCCGATATTCTGGACAATTATGACCTACCAACTCTATGGCAATACTATGGAACGGGGCATTGCTGGTACCAGCAGGATAATGCACCGAGCCATAAAGCAAGGACTGTTACGGCGTGGTTTGACGATAATTCCGTATCATGCGTGTACTGGCCAGCACAGAGCCCTGATCTTTATCCCATAGAGCACCTATGGAATGAAATAGAGTGCCACATAAGAAGTTTGGAACCAAGGCCTATTACTGAGCAACAGCTAGCGGCAGCATTATGTACTGAATGGGAGGGCATACCAATCGCTGTGTTTCAAAACCTTGTCGAAAGCATGTCTCGAAGGGTCAGTGCATGCATTAAGGTCAAAGGTGGACCGGCACTTTACTAATGTATGTCAATAAATGCTGTGTTTCTCTTCTAGGTGTCCGGTGACTTTTGTCAGTATAGTGTATATCTGTTCCAGTTTTAAGAACTTATCACTGATAGAAACCATACGCCTAACTGTCATACAATCAACGTTCCATTGTAGATTAATGTGTGCTTGTATGTTTGCGCATGTGCAGAGCTCGAACACACACTGGGCTTCTCGTCTTGAGCTCCAGTACCAGAGGGAGAGTTCAGCACTCATCGGACTTCATACCAAGAGTTCAAGCAACCACCCGATTTCAAATCCTTAACTCCAGAAGCGAAAGGACTTATCCAGAATCCCAGTACTCATTAGACTTTACGTCAAGAGTTGGAGCACCCAGTGGGCTTTCCGTCCTGAGCTCCAGTAAAAAGAGATTTATACAGAGCTCAAGCACTTATTAGACCTCATGTCCAGAGCTCAAGCACCCATTGGATTTCTGTAAAGTTGGAAGATATGAATTTGACCGTCCTAGGTGTCGGAAAAGTTGAGGAGAAAGAATAAGAGAAAAGATGAGACAAAATAACTGAGATTTGCAAATCAAAATTCAACATCTCTGGATGAACAGAATTAAAATCAAATTTTCACAACAGCTATTGCAGTTGTGAAAAAATCACAACAGCTGTTACAGTTGTGATTTGTACATCAGGAGCAATTCGAAATAAAAAAAAATTGAAGAAACACTTCGAAAAGATTGGAATTGATCGGTTAACAACAGCACCGTTGCTAAAAGTGACCCCTATTTTTTACCCTTTCCAACCGTAGGCTGAAGAAGCGTATATGCTCCAGCTTTGTCCGTCTGTCTGTCTGTCTTTCCGCCCGATAACTCGCGTAAAATGATTCGATTTTGATGAAAATTTAGTATGTGGTAGGGGACAACCTAGGGACGAACCCTATTGAAAATGGAAGAAATGGGTTCGAAGGTCAAGACATAGAAGCGGGGTCTATTTTGCGTCATAACTAGGGATACATAATTTTCGTATTTACGAAATAGATGCGAATAAATGAGAAATTTGTCAATATAAGCGAATAAATACGAATATTTGATTTTAACTACTTTTCCGCGACATCTCCATAATTAACATTTTAAAAGCGAAAATAGGAGGTACTTTCGCGCAGTACTTGCGCCGTGCGTTACCCGGAAACCCCAGGCCACGCCTGTTTCTCTCTCGGCGAGTCAGCCAGCGCCGCTCAGTCGCACTGGCTGGCTGGCTGGCTTTGCATTTCGCTAATAGACTACAAACTACAACGCTCGCGATCCGTTTGATAGACGTATATCAATATGGGCCGCCCTAAGAGGGAATTAGTTGATAGAGTGAAAGAGTTTGACCAAGAGAGATTGTATCTAAGCGGTACAAATATCGTGATGTGCAAATTTTGTAATGTTCGTCTAGAAGGGCAGAAAAGGGATACTTTAATGAAACATACGACCTCTGTTGCAAACTTAATAAAGAAAAACGTAGCTCAGCCAGCCCCATCTGGAGCTAAACGGCAGACTACAATTGTCAGTGGTTTTCAAGCGCAAAAACGTTCCAAAAAGGGAAGAGATGATTTTACAGAAGACACGGTACGAATGTGTTTAAAACCAATTTTTCCATGCATACACTAGATCACCTAGCTGTTCGCGATTATTTCGCAAAATATGTGCCTGGTTCAGGTAACCTTCCTTCTGGATATATACTATCTACCAACAAGTAATTGAACACGTGTGATAGCAAAGGAAAACGAAGTTTATTCACCTTCAATAGTTGGTGGAGCCTCCATGAGTGGCGATTACAGCTGCGACCCTCCGGGCATACTCTCAACCAGGCGTTGTATGACGGCTAGCGGTATTTTCTTCCACTCGGCTTGGATAAGACAGGTCAGTTCTTTCACCGATTTCGGACGGTGGGGGCACCCCTTAAGTCGACGCACCAACTCGTCCCAGAGGCGCTCGATAGGGTTAAGGTCCGGCTCTGCGCAGGCCAGTCCATTCGATTAACCCCATTGTCACCATACCAAGGCATGGTGGACCTCGCAACATGACAGGTGGCATTGTCATCCTGAAAGTAACATGGGTCCACCCCGTAAAACTGCCACAACGTAGGAAGCGCATGGTCATCTAAAATGGTGCGGTAGGTCTCGGCGTTGAGTCCACCAGGAATTGCGACCAAGGGTCCCGTGCCATACAAGGAGAAATGCCCCCATAGCATAATTCCACCGCCGCCGAGCTTCACAGTTGGCACAATGCATTCCGGCAGGATGCGTTCTCCAGGCAGACGCCAAACCCAGACCCTGCCATCCGAACGGTAGAGGGTGAACCTTGATTCGTCGCTCAAGAGAACCTGTTTCCACTGTTCAACGGTCCACTGTCGACGTTCTTTGCACCACGTTAGCCGAGCAGCGCTATTGGACTTGGTGATCAAAGGGTTGTGGGCGGCAGCACGTCCATGATAACCAAGCAGATGGGCTTCCTTACGGATGGTATTCATCGAAAGAACACTTCCGGATGGCCGTTGAAACTCCTCGCGGATGTGGCCCATCGATTTGGTGCGGTTCTTCCGAATTTCTCTGGCCAGCACCCGTCGGTCTCTAACTCCCAGTTTTGTGGGTCTGCCGGGTCGGGGCACATTCCCACAGTCACCTCTCACCTTCCACTTGCCAATCACGTAGGCCACTTTCGATTTTGGGTACTTCAACTCGCTGGATATGTCACGTATGGATCGGCTATTTTTGTGATACCCGACGATTACACCTTTCTCGAAATCAGAGAGCTCCGAACTGCGTGGCATCTTGCATGCGACTGGTTGCGTTGTTGTTTCCCACACGATATTTAACGGCGGTGGCCGTGACGTGTATCAGGACTGCATATATCGTCGATTGCAGGGGTGTCCAATTACTTGTTGGTAGATAGTGTACGAGGTAATAAAAGAGCAACTGAAAAATAAACCAGTAGTTGTAGTGGCCGATGAAACATGCTATAAACAAGGGAGGTGTGTTTTTTCAGTTTTATTGAAAACTATTAATTCAAAACCAGAGTAGTCGTGTTTCGTGGAAGGTGTATATTTTTTAAAAGTTGCTAATTCTTCCACTTGCTCTCAAGCAATAATTGACACATTGAAAGAATACGAAATTGAATACTCTCAAGTAAAGGGCCTAGTATCAGACTCTGCACGTTACATGACTGCGTGCTGCAACTTATTAAAAATACTTCTTGGAGACCATATTTTGCACTACCAATGTTGGGCGCATAAGGTGAATCTTGTGGGTGACGTATTTATAAAAGAGTTCAAAAAATTGAATTCCATTGTGGGCAAGTCGAAGACAGCTTTTTTGCACTCCAGAAAAATGAAAAGTGCATATTTAAGCTACCTGAAGTAAAAGGCACCTCAACTGCCAGAAAAACTCTACCCCACGCCTGTTGTAACCAGGTGGAATTCTTGGTTCAAAGCTGTTATTTAGTTGAGCGAATATGTGGAGCATATATTGTTGCTTTTCTCAATGAATATGAAGACAATAACTCGACTACCAGTTTCCTAAAGTAACGCTTTGAAAATAAAATTCTAGCTCGTAAAATACGCGTTCAATTGATTGGAGGTTTAACGACCACCGTGAGCAACTCAATGGGCTATAAGCAGTCGCCCGTCCCTAATTTAGGGTCACTGGTTCCAGGGAAGGGAGAGAGCCAGTGCCGTAAGACAAACACAACATCCATGCCTGACCGGGATTCGAACCCGGACCCTTTACGGACGAATGATCAGAGGCCAACGCCTTAGACCACTGCGCCACCGGGGCGGCCGCGTTCAATTGACTTTCATTTCTGAATTCTGTCCGAAAATTATGAAATTAATTGACAATTTAGAAGGATCAAACTATCCGTTCGCACACTTTTTGTGGAGTAACTTAGTAGATTTACAGTCTTCTCTTGAGCGCCAAAGTCAAGGGTGTTTTAGCGAAAAGACAGAAAGCATTTTGACAAACGAGAATGGTGAAATAGATCAGGAGCACAATATTGTGCTGAAGACAGCAGCAGATAAGAGTTTCAATAAATTGACTCTCCACATGACATCGAACGCAACAAATGAAGCCTACCAGCATGTTGGCAGACTTTTTTGTCCATCTGTAGCCGCGACCACACCCACATCACCTTTGAACACAAATTTCTTATTGCAAAGCTTATCTAAAGCACCATTTTTTAAAAACATACCACGGGATGAGCTCATGGATGGATACCATCATTTTCACCGACAGCTACTTACAGTGGTCAACTAAGAGACTCCTGTTGATGTCATACAGATTTTAAAAGCTACAAAATGCTGCTACCTAAACTATGCAACGGCAGCTAGCTATTCAAAGCATCCATAGTCCCGTTAACAGCGTGGATGCTGAGATGTATTTCAGTATGTACAACATCGTTATTATTGACTGAAGGCAAAGGCTAAAGGAAGGGAATAATATAGAGACTACTACAACGCTAGCTTTTAACTAAGTATTTTGGTACTTAGCCTACCAGTAAGTAAACTTTGAAAAGTAAACTAAGTACAGTTCACTCTGAAAAACAATATTTTTGTCTTCAGTTTTTGCGAATAAATGCAAAGATTTTGTTAATTTTTTTTTTTTTGCGAGATCTCGATTTTTTGGGCGAAATTTACATATCTCTAGTCACAACTTACGTAAAAATGCTTCGATTGCGACAAAACTTTATCGTGTTGTTTCGGAGGTATACTGAACTGGTTCCTGTTGAATATCATCGAAATGTGGTCAAAGGTCAGGGCACAAGAGCGAGATTTATTCCACAGCCATTATCCTCATAACTTGAGTAAAACTGCTTCTATTGCGACAAAACTTTAATATGTTGTTCCAGAGGTTTACTGAAATAATCAATAGTCAGGATAGGAAAGAGGGTTTGTCTGCGCGTGATTTCTGGTTGTTGGAAAGCGTATCATAATCAATGCATTGCATGATTTTACTAACTTGTTTGATTGAAGGTTTAACGACCACCGGGAGCAACTCGATAAGCTATAAGCAGTAGACCGTCCCTGATTTAGGCCCACTGGTTCCAGGGATGAGAGAGAGAGAGAGAGAGAGCCAGTGCCGTAAGACAAACACAACATGCATGCTTGATCGGGATTCGAACCCGACCCTTATCTGACGAATGACCATAAATCAGCGCTTAGACCACTGCGCCACCGAGGCGGAGGTAACACTCCTTGAAAGTGTTATATTTCTCAAAGATTCCCTGTTGATTCTTAGTTTCTTAGTAGAATCCGAATCTCTGATGAATCAAAACTTCGGTTGCAACATATAGTAGATTGTGAACACGACAAAATGATGATAGTTGTGGCGGCGATGAAAATAATAGTAATCTTTGCATGTGAAAAGAAGTGAATAGAACATAGTACTGTAAACAGTGCCAAATAGTAAAACGCAGTCTCGGAGAGCTCACACACAGTGATAACTATAACAAGTCCCGGGGAGAGTATGAAACCAAAACTGCAGCTCAAGCTTAACACGAACTATGAATCTCGTAGAGAGACGAATCTGTTTTCTCATCGCTCAAGAGGAGCAGACTGCGACAAACTTTATTATAGAGTTACAAGGTATATTTCGGCTTCTTTATTGCTCAACGTCGTAGAAGAACGTTCATGAAGGTGTTTCATAAAAACAGATTCCTTTCGATGCTCCGTATTGCGGCTGTTCGCGTTATAATCAATGATTTTTGTCTCTTTTGTCCTCTCTTTCCTCTTCAAAAGAGTACAAAAAGTCAGGGAGCCCTGCAATCTGCTTAATTCTAGCTTCTTCGGTATGAAAGAAAGGAGGCCGCAAAATCCTTCCCTTTTCTAATGGTATCTGAAAAGATCTTAAAGTCATTCAGTTCAATCCCTGTGAGCGCTGAAGGCGCGCCATCGGTTGCTATGGTGACCACACACAGCCAGGCGCGGTGGCATCCCGAACTAAGCACGGTATCTGACTCAGAGCTCTCTCCCGCGCTCTCTCGGCACTCGACGCACAGAATAATCTCCACATACAAGTCCGAATAGCAGAGCTCTTGTGCTGCATTTCGCTTGTACTAGGACGCTCTCTTGCTTTGTTCATGGTTACGCTTTGACAGTTTTTCACTTTTTTTTTCTCAAATAGACGGTCGGAATCAAACACCAGTCGCTTTATGCCAGTACAGATTACCCCGGAAATTACACAAGAAAATAAGATGGCGTATGACAACAGCAAAGGAAGAAATAGTGTGGAAATAAGGAATTTTGGAGGTAAGCGATCTATTTTTATGATATTTTGTTCCGATTTTTCTATGTTATTTTGTTTTGTTAGAGCAGGAGATAGATACATGGCAACGGCGGCCAGCGCCTCATAAAGTTCGATTTCAGCACAGTTTGATTTCTGGAAACGGAAAAAAAAATCGAGCGAGATTTTCTGTAATCTATTTACTAGCACTTTATCGAAATCACCGCATGTGATGCATGATCTCGTGACCTATCTCTTTCGGCATGTTGGGCCAATGCCAAATGATTCAAAACGTCGATTGACATTTTCTTAAAATGGGAAAATGTTTTGTTTAATTTAGTTTCAATTATATTTGCACAACGAGGGAAGATAAGAAAAACTCTTGAGATTCAACTTGTGACTTCAGTAACAAAACTTCGCGGGGAATATGATTGTTACGCATATGTCCTGTTCTAACTTTCACTGATTATAAAGACGACATTTTTCCTGTTTTTGCAGCACATCTAGATAGACACTGCATTGTATTCTCAAACACTGTGTGCCGCATATAGTACAAAAAAAATAACATAGAAAAATACTCTTCTTGTATTATAATAGAAAAATACTCTTCTTGTATTATAATAGAAAAGTACTCTTCTCGTTCAATATGCGTCCGTGTGACTTACATATCTTAAGAACACACATCATGAAAGGCAAAAATTTCATGATGTGGAAAACAGCCACAACACAGGAAAGTAAACACACATATATATATAATGACTTTTATTGATTATGAAAAGGCCTTCGTTTCCGTGAAACCATCAGCAGCAACAATGGCTTTGAAATCTTGCCGTATTGAAGATGCATACATTAGCATTATTAATAACATCTATGAAAATGCATGTTCAAAGGTTCGGATATTTGAGGATACAACACAAATAAGAATTGGAAAGGGAGTGAGACAAGGTGACACCATATCTCCTAAGGTTTCTAATGCCACATTGCAAAATGTCTTTCAATCATTGAACTGGGACAACAAAGGGATAAAGATTAATGTTGATTACTTAAGTCACCTTCGTTTTGCTGACAACGTGGTCATCTTTGCAAGTACAATAATTCTTTTACAAGAAACGAATATTTATCGACTGATGGAGAAAAGCTTGAGACAACCAATACCTACATTTATCTTGGGCAGCAGATATCAAGTGAGGGTCACGTTGATGAAGAAATTAATCTGCGTATAAAACTTGGATATAGAGCTTTTGGAAGAAACAGTACAATTTTTAATAGCTGTATGTCATTATGTCTTAAAAGAAAAGGGTTTAATCAATACACCCTGCCAGTGCTTACGTATGGAGCAGAGACATGGACCTTAACTAAAAAAGACATACAAAGACTGCAGACAACTCAAAGAAGCATGGAGAGATGCATGCTTGGTGTAACCAGGAAAGATAAGAAGAGGAACTTGTAGATAAGTAAAATGATAGGAGTGGACGACATTATGACCAGAGTAAAATCACTGAAATGGCAATGGGCTGGACATGTTGCCAGAAGAACGGACCACCGATGGACAACAGAAAATTTAGACTGGATTCCGAGGGACAGGATAAGACCGAGGAGAAGACCCAGAAGAAGACCCCATGGGAGTTAGATGGATGGAATTCGAAAGTATGCTGGAGTGACATGGATGAAACAGGCTCAAGACAGACAAATGTGGAAGAAGCTTGGGGAGACCTTCATCCAGCAGTGGATTGATAATGGTTGACAAAGATAATGATGTTACTATACATATATATATATATATATAACAGAATGAGAATGTCTGTTCCCTATGATTTCCTAGCCCTTTGACCGATCTGGACCAAATTTTGCATAGTTACT
The DNA here is from genome assembly GCA_039090855.1 of Macrothele yani. Lineage (NCBI taxonomy): Eukaryota > Metazoa > Arthropoda > Arachnida > Araneae > Macrothelidae > Macrothele > Macrothele yani. Next base: position 63,844,124 of record CM077029.1, read on the forward strand.
GTCTAGGACCCTGCGAAAAATATATTAATACATAAGCTAGCACGAAACCTGGACACTCCCTTCCCCAGATTTCAACCCCAGCCCCCCAGTTTCATCGCCTTGACACTTTGTGACTTAATTCCTCAACCGATCTGGACCGCATTATGCATAGTTACTGTCTAGGACCCTGCGAAAAATATATTAATACATAGGCTAGCACGAAACCTGGACACCGCAATCCCTTCCCCAGATTTCAACCCCCGCCCCCCAGTTTCATCGCCTTGACACTTTGTGACTTAATTCCTCAACCGATCTGGACCGGATTATGCATAGTTACTGTCTAGGACCCTGCGAAAAATATATTAATACATAGGCTAGCACGAAACCTGGACACCGCAATCCCTTCCCCAGATTTCAACCCCGCCCCCAGTTTCATCGCCTTGACACTTTGTGACTTAATTCCTCGACCGATCTGGACCAAATTTTGCATAGTTACTTACTAGGACACTGCGAAATATATAGGATACCACGAAACCTGGGTATCATCCCCTTGGCACTTTGTGCCTAAACCCATTGACCAATCTCAACCAAATTTTGCATAATTACTCTCTCGGACCCTGCGGAAAATGTAGGCTGCCATAAATTCTGGACACTTCACACCCTTCCACTGATTGCACTCCCTTGACACTTTGTGATAATTTATGTTTAATGCATGAATATGCCAATTAATTTTAAAATATTATATTTAGATATCATTGCTGTAATAAAGGGACAAACGGAATTTGTATAACAACCAAATGAATTTCAGTTAGTTATTATAAACGTCTTGTAACGTACCAGGAGATGTGACGTACCTGCCAGAAGGACGCACACCACATAAAGGCAGATAGCAATTAGAATCATGTCTGCGTAGCTCAGTTGGTAGAGCGACTTGTTCCGGAATAAGCGTACTCGGGTTCGAATCCCGGCGTAGACTAAAAATGACGGAGAAATTTACTTCGTTATAATGGCGCCCGAACTATCCGGATGACCCGACCGTTCAAAATCTCGCATTGGTGTGATGTTATTTCCACACCGCGAGATAGGAAAAATATGAGCAGCACTTCGAAAAAAAGAAAAATAAGGGAGAGATGATGTAACGTACCAGGAGATGTGACGTATCTGCCAGAAGGACGCACACGACATAAAGGCAGATAGCAATTAGAATCAATGTCCGCGTAGCTTAATTGGTAGAGCAACTTATTCCGGAATGAGTGGACTCGGGTTCGAACCGCCGGCGCGGATGAAAAATGACGGAGAAATTAACTTCGTTATAGTCTATGCTTTTGATGTAATTTTAACTGAAATCAGTATATATTTTATATGGTGCGGAGACTTGGACATTGAATAAAAGACATCAACAAAGATTATTTCGCTGCAGAGATGGACTTTTGGAGGCGTTCTGCAAGAAAATCCAGATCTGAAAAAGTGCGTATTACAAAAATTCGAGATATTGTGAGTGTTAAAGTAGACATTATTTAAACTGTTGAGATGCGGAGATTGCAATGGTTCGAGCATGTAAGGAGAATGTCACCAGAAAGACTTCCAAAAGTTCTGATGGAGGGGATGCTCCGGTGAAGGAAGGAAAGAGGAAGACCAAAGAGAAAGTGGATGGAGGAGATTAAATCAAGTTTGAAAAATAATGGACCGGATGAAGGGATTTTCTTGGATAAAGAGATGTGGCCGAAGACCCTGGCTGAACTATATGATTGAGGAAATCCACTTGGCAATGGAAACTCCTGATGACGACGGTGATCAAAAAAGAAAAAATCTATTGGGCAAATCAATCCAAAATCCAAAAAAGTTAAATTATTAAGAGAAGCGGAGATGCTTCAACAGCATGAATTCCTGAATGCCGCTGAAAAAGCAAAAATCTGTTGGACAAATAATCCAAAATCAAAGAAAAATGTTCAGAAAGCGCTGGCCCAGAAGCTGATTCATGTATTTTTTGTTAAATCCGGGCAACGACGGATAGCTCCAATAGTGCTAAACAAAACTGAACTGAATTCTTAAAATGTTTCGAGAAATCACTCTTCAGGAGTATGTTCTCTTAAAACATGATCATCAGGATCAAAAATAAATATTCATTATTTACCAAGAGTACGTTTTGAGGAAACTAAAGTTCAATGTCTATCAGGAGAACGTTTTCAAGTGAACTAAAGTTCAGTTTTCATCAGGATCAAAAATAAATATTCATTATTTACCAAGAGTACGTTTTGAGGAAACTAAAGTTCAATGTCTATCAGGAGAACGTTTTCAAGTGAACTAAAATTCAGTTTTCATCAGGATCAAAAATAAATATTCATTATTTACCAAGAGTACGTTTTGAGGAAACTAAAGTTCAGTGTCTATCAGGAGAACGTTTTCAAGTGAACTAAAGTTCAGTTTTCATCAGGATCAAAAATAAATATTCATTATTTACCAAGAGTACGTTTTGAGGAAACTAAAGTTCAATGTCTATCAGGAGAACGTTTTCAAGTGAACTAAAGTTCAGTTTTCATCAGGAATAAAATATTTTTCGAGAGAAGTCTTCTGGTGTATATTTCGAAAGAGCTGCAGTTTTGCCTTAATCGATATAATGTTTCGAGAGAAATTAATTTTCGTCATCTTCTAGGATCATGTTTGGAAAGAACCACAGTTCCATCTTCATCTGGAGAAAGTTTCGGGAGAGCAAAATTTGTCTTTTTCGGGATCGTGTTTCGATTCAGCTAAATTTCAGTTTTCATAAGGAAAGTATTTTAAGAGAACTGAAGTTCAGTCTTTATCAGGAGCTTGTTTTGACACGTACTCTACTGAACTTTATTAACCGTACTCTGAGCAGAATTACAGTTGTTTTCACCAGCGGCATGTACTACATCATTAAGTACTTTGCCTATTATAATAAAAATTTAAATGTTATGGAAATAATAAAACAAATAGAGGAAAAACTTTGCAAGTAAAACCTTTTTTTAACTATATACAATATTTTTATAGTAAAGTGAATAAAATTGTTAACATTTCGTAGGGAAGTTGGTTTCAAGTGTAGTATGTTCAGAGAGAATTTAAGTTCAACCTTTATTAGGAGCATTATTCTAATTAATCTAAGTTTCGTCTTCTTCAAGAGAAAATCTAGAAATAACTTAAGAACAATCTTCATCAGGAGCATATTTCGAGATAACTTAAGTTCAGCCTTCATAAGGTGCGTATTTCATGAAACCTTACGTTCAGCCTTCATTAGGAGCATATTTCGAAATAATCAAAGCTCCGTCTTCGCCAGGAGAATATTTCGAAACAACTTAAGTTCAATCTTTACCATTTTTCATCATCTTCTAGATCAGGAGCATATTGCTAGAAAACTTAATTTCAATCTTTATTTAGAGCATATTTCAAAATTACTTAACTTCAGCCTTCACCAGGAGCATATTTGAAGAGACTTCAGTTTACCTTAGGATCATATTTCAGGATGAGTCGATTAAACAGGAGCACATTTCAAGATAACTTAACTTCAGTTTTCACTATGTTTAATGAGACCTTAAGCTCAGCCTTCATTAGGAGCATATTTCATGAGACTTTAAGCTCAGCCTTCATTAGGAGCATATTTCATGAGACCTTAAGTTCAGCCGTCATTAGGAGCATATTTCGTGAGACCTTAAGTTTAGCCTTCATTAGGAGTATGTTTCGAAATAATCAAAGCTCCGTCTTTGTCAGGAGAATGTTTAAAAATAACTAAAGTTCAATCTTCACCAGGAGCATATTTCAAGAAAACTTAAGTTCAGTCTTCTTCAAGAGCGTGTTTCAAAATAACTTAACTTCAGCCTTCACCAGGAGCATATTTCAAGAGACTTTAAGTTCAGTCTTCCTTAGGAGCAAATTTCAAGAGACTTTAAGTTCAGCCTTCATTAGGAGCATATTTCGAGATAAGTTCAGTCTTAATCAGGAGCATATTTCGAGATAAGTTCAGTCTTAATCAGGAGCATATTTCGAGATAAGTTCAGTCTTAATCAGGAGCATATTTCGAGATAAGTTCAGTCTTAATCAGAAGCATATTTCGAGATAAGTTCAGTCTTAATCAGGAGCATCTCATTTTTTTTTCAGTCTTCATAAAGAGCATATTTTGAGAGAACTAAAACTCGGTCTTCAAAGCATGCTACTGATGAAAACTGAATCATATGTACATAGCTCCCTTTTCAAGAGTTCTTTTTGAGAGGTCTGAAGTTAAGCCATCAGCAGAAGAATGTTTCAAGATAACTAAAAATTTTCCAGTGTGTTCTCGTAAAGAAGACAGAGCTTTAATTTTATTCCCTTGAAACATGTTTTTTTAAGACAATTCTAATTTTCTTCATTGGAAGAAAGTTTTACATCATCAAATCTTCTGCCTGTTATAAAAGAAAATGGAGGAATAGTTACTGATATCAAAAACAGTAAGTGCGAAAGGATATTTTTCAGAAAACTTTCCTACTGAGAAGTTTATTTATTTGTTCATAATAATATTATACTGATTTAAATAACACACTTAACGTGTTTCTACAGAAACAGCCGTAATCATCAGTTGTTTCCGGAGAAGTAATATTTAGTCTAGCTTCTGATGTAACTGATATAAACAGAACTTTAGTATTCTTAAACACACTCCTGATGAAGGCACCTTTAGGCTTTGCAAACCATGCTTCTCATGTAGATATAACTTTACTTGTCTTGAAACATACTCCTGATGAAGATGGAATTTTACCTTTCTTTAAACACGTTAAGCATTTTATTCAATTTCGTTTGTGTGAAGATGAAGGTTTGCTGACGTAGTCTTCTCATAACTGATATGCTTATGCACATGAAGACGTCAGCACACATATGGGCGGCGAAAGCTAGGGGACATGGGGGTCTGAACCACCCTGGAAATCCATGGTCCCCTCACTGGAGTAGGGTCTTCGTACAAAGCATCTTAAAAATTTGTGGTTCACATACGGTATAACTTCTTTTTTTTTTTTATGAAAATTTCCAGGTGACCGTCACCACGTTTCGCAGTTTTCTGGAAAACACTTCAAGTACAACTTTGATAATTGCTTTTACATAAATAAGTTGAAAAGTTGACTTACCGTTGTGTTTTTCACTTTCATCGTTAAAAAATTCTGAAATGGCAACGGACTGTATGACGTACCTGCCAGCAGGACGCACACGACATAAAGGCAGATAATAGTCAGAACAAACGTCCGCGTTGCTCAATTGGTAGAGCAACTTATTCCGGAATGAGGGGACCCGGGTTCGAATCCTGGCGCGGATAAAAATGACGGAGAAATTCACTTCGTTATAACTGGATATATTGCTACCAGAGCTGACTACCGGTAAGTAACTGAGATATTAGATTGGATTTGACCAAGGAAAGAAGAAGACCCAGAAGCAGACTACCCAGGAGATGGGTGGATGAAATTCGAAAGCATGCTGGAGTGACTTGGAAGACATATGTTCAAGACAAAAAGGAAGATACCTTCATTCAGCAGTGGATTGATAATAGTTGACTATGATTTGTTAGAGTACTTTGCATATATAACCTATAGTTTTTTTTTCAACTCTCAGAGATGTTGGGCCTGCCTGAAATTATCAGGTTCTGCCGCCCATGAGTACAAATGTTTGAAGTTTCATGCATACTGGAACTGTAGAGTGCGTGAATAAACGATTTCGGAGCCTACTTGATACTTTTTTCTGAAGTCCAAGAAGAAGTATTTAGGTTTTTACAGAGTCAGTTCATAAATTCTTTCAGTGACTTTCTTAGGTACACGCCGCAAAGCAACTGTTTACCTTTAATGCTTGGATGAAGCAAAGCATTCTCCGGGGAAACTGAAACTAAATTACTTGCAAAATGCCACATGTATCTTATCAAAACATCCGAATCCCTTAAACAACACTGATGACCAAAATCTGTGTTACTTTGTTTCGAATAGCCTTCAAACATCATCGGATAATGACGGGGAAGGGGGAGGGGAAAGAAGGATATGAGTATATGTAATAATGTTTTAGTAACTAGTATTCTTTTCGTTTTTAATACCCAAATGTGAAAGTATGTTTCATGAACATTACAACAATAAGAAAAAACACTACATCATACGGTTGTTACGTCACACGATGACAAAATTCGCAGTTTCCAGTCACGGAACATTTGCCCGAAAACACAGAAACTTAAGCAGGACGTCACGAATATGTATTTCTTTTTCAGTTGGTGCAATGGTGATGACGTCCCATAATTATATACAGGAAGCACTTTACATTTATTGAACACCTGAACGGAAAATCGATAAGTAAGTGTGTCGTCACAAATATTTCGTTCTCAGTTGTTGCTGAGGTGCTGACGTTTCATAATTTAATCCAGAAAAAAGTTTCCATTCACTGAACACCTGCACGAAAACACGAAAAGCCAAACTTGACGTCACAAATATTTCTTTCTCGGTTGTTGCTATGGTGATGACTCTTTTCACTGCGCTACCAAAGTGGGACAAATGTTCAGACGAAGCAAAGTGTATTGCGACGTGCCTGCCCCGCAGGACGCACGCGACATAAAGACAGATAGCAGCAAGAACGAACGTCTGCGTAGCTCAGTTGGGAGAGCGACTTGTTCTGGAATAAGTGGATTCGGGTTCGATCCCCGGCGTGGACAAATATGATGGAGAAATTTACTTCGTTATAATGGCGCCCGAACTTCCCGGATGACCCGGCCGTTCAAGATCTCGCAATGGTGTGATGTTCTTTCCACACAGCAAGATAGGAAAGATAAGAGAATCCCTTCTCCAGCGCATCGAAAAATAAATGTGTGTGACGTTGCATTCCACACACCAGATTGACTGGGAGTTCTCAAGTTCTCGTTCTTCAGCGGATGGCTGCCTGCAACGATTCATGGTCACGGCTGACCCGTGGGCTATGCCCCCGGCCCTCTTTCGGGGGGGGGGGGGGTATGACGCGCCTGCCCCACAGGACGCACACGACATAAAGACAGATAGCAGCAAGACCGAACGTCTGCGTAGCTCAGTTGGTAGAGGGACTTGTTCGGCATAAGGGGACTCGAGTTCGATCCCCGGGGTGGACCAAAAATGACGGAGAAATTCACTTCGTTATAGTATCGTTTTTGATGTTCTTTTTAGGTTTAACGACCGTCATGAGCAACTCGATGAGCTATAAGCAGTCGTCCGTTCTAAATTTAAGTCCACTGGCTTCCAGGAAGAGAGAGGGAAGACAATCACTACATCCATGCCTCACCGGGGATTCGGACCCGGTCCCGTCTTGGACGAACGATCAGAAGCCAGCGCTTAGACCACTGCGCCATAGGGCTGGCGTTTTTGTCCCCACAAAATTACGGAAGTGAAATAAATGGGAACAAAGTATGAGATGATATATAGCTCACAAATCGATGAAGTATGCTACTATGCTTTACCTGAGTGATTAGAAAACGATGGAAAAACAACACGTGCTTCAGGAAAAAGAATACAGTTGAACAATTGTGGCGTACTACAGAGGTGAAGCACTTGCCAAGACGCCAAAGTTGCAGCGATAAATTCCGGCGGTGTAGCTTAATTAAGAAAGCATTCCGCTCTGGAGCAGAAGGATGAGAGTTTGATGATGCCACCGGCAACATTTTTGTTTTCGCACCCTCTTATGACGAGGAATTGGGAACCGAAACCCTTGTTAATTTCGGGAGCTCGCTAAATCCGTTTTTGGGTGAAAATTCCCACTCTAAAAATATGCATACTGTATGTGTTTACATTATATATCCGCAATAATTGGATATCTCAAAAGCTTTAATAATACGTTAACTATAGTAAATTGGTACTATAGTTAACGTATTAAATATTTCAGGTATATTTTATATATGTCGCATATATTTCATCTCAATTTTGATGGCTACGTGGGCCTCGTCGCTGCTTAATTGCTCAACACGCATGAAGCAAAAGCAGCAACGATCCTCACTTGGCAGATGAAAGGAGTAATAGACACAATTCCAGGAATTGCGTTCTCCTGTTTTGCCTCCAGTTACATGACAATTTCATTACTTCCCTGTTCCTCTCTGCAACTGTCACCCAGATATCCACTTACATGTACGTGAACCCCATCCATCCTCTTTTTGCCCAGGAGTAGATGGCCTGCTTTCAACTCTGCTAACGCGACACTCTCAAAGCATAGCCACTTTTAGTGGGTGGCGGAAAAAGTCTCTTGGACAACTTGTTTGTTGAGCATTTGTTACACTTCTTCTCCATTGATTTTCTATCAACATTCTTCTACTAGCACACCAAGATTCCCATGCGCGGCAGCAATTTCGTCTTGTAAGCCGCCATTTCTATTCCTCCATTCCAGGGCAGGAATTCCATTAAATTTTTTTAACTTTTCTTACTAAAAGTGATCATCTTAGCTGTTCTCCCCCTCATTAAATTCTGAAATTTAATTCATTAAATTTTTTCGTTAAAAATAATAAAATTATCTTTGAATTAATATTTTGTCAAACAAAAGTTCCCGGTTTTCTCGTTATATCCGGGATCTCGCTTAGTACGAGCTCGCTGCATGCGGGTTATACTGTAATTCATCCTTACAGAAGAAGTTACTACGATAAAAATTCTAAAAATGCGACTGTTGTACAGATTTAAACGACTGTTGAATGGATACACGCCATACTAGAATTACCAGTTAGGATAGTGATGCAAAAACCCATAATTGGTTACTAAGATATAAGAAATTAAACTACTGTTCGTGAAAATTGGAATTAGCTTGAAACTTACTGGATACGTACAACAGATTGGGACATGCAAATGATTAAAATGTCAGTGAATATGCACATGTGGTTTTGGAGCAGCGCCCTTTGAACTGTCCGGTCATCGGTAAAAACAGCTGGCTGAAACGAGATGTTGCAATCAGTGAAGAGCCGATATTGAGTCGAAAGGGTGTTTCTTGTGGCTCTCTATGTCTGCCGCCGAAGAAGGTCGCATTATGAACAACTGACAGACTTTGTTAATACACACAATTGACGTGGATTAGGAACATGATTACTTATAAACTGAATTTTTATCATCAATTTTTATTTCATCTCAATTTATTTTATTTTATTTTAATTTTTATATTTATTTTTTATTTCATTTTTTATTTCCATTTCAATTTTTCCGTGGCTCACTTATAAACGTGGAAAGAGCGATGACTCTGTTTGATGTTCCTAATACACGTCACTTGTCTGTATTAATTATTCATTCGCCTCCTAGTTATTTGTTCAGTTGCTGCTTACCATCTTTGGTGAATTCCCAAGCATTGTGCGGGGCTCCAAGAAGCAACCTACCATGTAATTTGGCAGTTTGTTGTATGCGAGTCTGGAGAATTTGAGACCACTGTGGTGCATGTCCGGGGTGTAACTGGAAGACCCTGGGTTAGATTCCTGGTGGCGGCCGATGATAATTTTTCCGCGACTCACTTATACACGTGGAAAGAGCGACGTCTTCTGTTTGATGACGGACTTTGAGCGAGGAAGGATTGTTGGGATGAGAGAAGCTGGATTTTTGTACAGCAAAATACCCACTCGTAAGGGACAAAACACCAGTACAGTACACTGATGCGAAGGTGACGTCAGTGGAAAGTTGGATTTTCCTACAGCAAAATACCCACTCATAAGGGACAAAACACCAGCACACTACACTGATGCGAACGTGACGTCAGTGGAGAGATGAGGCTATGACGCAGAGAAATCCGGAAAATGGACCATGAAATCGGAACGACTGCGTGAGATGACAGACACCTCTGCCGCATGGCAGTAACCGATCGCATCCGCGGTATTAGCGCAGCAGTTGAGAACTGTCACAGGTCAGGCTTAATCTTCCAGCAGAGTTCGACGTCGTCTACTTAACAGAGGACTGGTCGCTACCTGCGCATTCCTTTAACTCTCAACCATAGACACCTCAGGCTGAAATGGGGCCTCGAACGTGGACATTAGCCCTCTGATTTGCAACAGGTCGTGTTTTCTGAAGAGTAACGATTCAGCTTGATGCGCAGTGATGGTTGCGTACGTGTTCACAGACATCGTAGTGAATGGCACCTTGCGGCGTCATACTGGCCCAGCAGCAAGCGTCATGGTTTAGTGCGCCATTGGGTTTTTTTAATTCGCGACCTGGCCTGATGCGATTTGAGGGAAACCTCAACAGCCGGCGATGCATCAGGGATGTTTCAGAGACTGAGGTGATACTCTTCCCTCAGAGTTATTTTAGCGCGATATTCCAGTAGCACAATGCCCGGCCACATGTGGCCCGGAAAAATCGTAGATCTCTCCCATGCACGGTAGATACCGCTTCTCTGGCCTGCACGCACATTCGGCGAGTTTGTCCCCGATCGAACATGTCTAGGACATGGTAGCTAAGCGACTGGTCAGTCATGTTCGTTCGGCGAGTATGTCCCCGATCGAACATGTCTAGGACATGGTAGCTAAGCGACTGGCCAGTCAAGTATGTCTAGGACATGGTAGCTAAGCGGTAACTAAGCGACTGGCCAGTCAAGTATGTCTAGGACATGGTAGCTAAGCGGTAACTAAGCGACTGGCCAGTCAAGTATGTCTAGGAAATGGTAACTAAGTGACTGGCCAGTCAAGTATGTCTAGGAAATGGTAGCTAAGCGACTGGTCAGTCATGTTCGTTCGGCGAGTATGTCCCCGATCGAACATGTCTAGGACATAGTAGCTAAGCGACTGGCCAGTCAAGTATGTCTAGGACATGGTAGCTAAGCGACTGCCCAGTCAATAATGTCTAGGACATGGTAGCTAAGCGACTGGTCAGTCATGTTCGTTCGGCAAGTATGTCCCCGATCGAACATGTCTAAGACATGGTAGCTAAGCGACTGGCCAGTCAAGTATGTCTAGGACATGGTAGCTAAGCGGTAACTAAGCGACTGGCCAGTCAAGTATGTCTAGGAAATGGTAACTAAGTGACTGGCCAGTCAAGTATGTCTAGGAAATGGTAGCTAAGCGACTGGTCAGTCATGTTCGTTCGGCGAGTATGTCCCCGATCGAACATGTCTAGGACATAGTAGCAAAGCGACTGGCCAGTCAAGTATGTCTAGGACATGGTAACTAAGCGACTGGCCAGTCAAGAATGTCTAGGACATGGTAGCTAAGCGACTGGTCAGTCATGTTCGTTCGGCGAGTATGTCCCCGATCGAACATGTCTAAGACATGGTAGCTAAGCGACTGGCCAATCAAGTATGTCTAGGACATGGTAGCTAAGCGACTGGCCAGTCATGTTCGTTCTGCGAGTATGTCCACGATCGAACATGTCTAAGACATGGTAGCTAAGCGACTGGCCAGTCAAGTATGTCTAGGACATGGTAGCTAAGCGACTGGCCAGTCAAGAATGTCTAGGACATGGTAGCTAAGCGACTGGTCAGTCATGTTGGTTCGGCGAGTATGTCCCCGATCGAACATGTCTAAGACATGGTAGCTAAGCGACTGGCCAGTCAAGTATGTCTAGGACATGGTAGCTAAGCGACTGGCCAGTTAAGAATGTCTAGGACATGGTAGCTAAGCGACTGGTCAGTCATGTTCGTTCGGCGAGTATGTCCCCGATCGAACATGTTTAAGACATGGTAGCTAAGCGACTGGCCAGTCAAGTATGTCTAGGACATGGTAGCTAAGCGACTGGCCAGTCATGTTCGTTCTGCGAGTATGTCCACGATCGAACATGTCTAAGACATGGTAGCTAAGCGACTGGCCAGTCAAGTATGTCTAGGACATGGTAGCTAAGCGACTGGCCAGTCAAGAATGTCTAGGACATGGTAGCTAAGCGACTGGTCAGTCATGTTGGTTCGGCGAGTATGTCCCCGATCGAACATGTCTAAGACATGGTAGCTAAGCGACTGGCCAGTCAAGTATGTCTAGGACATGGTAGCTAAGCGACTGGCCAGTTAAGAATGTCTAGGACATGGTAGCTAAGCGACTGGTCAGTCATGTTCGTTCGGCGAGTATGTCCCCGATCGAACATGTTTAAGACATGGTAGCTAAGCGACTGGCCAGTCAAGTATGTCTAGGACATGGTAGCTAAGCGACTGGCCAGTCAAGAATGTCTAGGACATGGTAGCTAAGCGACTGGTCAGTCATGTTCGTTCGGCGAGTATGTCCCCGATCGAACATGTCTAAGACATGGTAGCTAAGCGACTGGCCAGTCAAGTATGTCTAGGACATGGTAGCTAAGCGGTAACTAAGCGACTGGTCAGTCAAGTATGTCTAGGAAATGGTAACTAAGTGACTGGCCAGTCAAGTATGTCTAGGAAATGGTAGCTAAGCGACTGGTCAGTCATGTTCGTTCGGCGAGTATGTCCCCGATCGAACATGTCTAGGACATAGTAGCTAAGCGACTGGCCAGTCAAGTATGTCTAGAACATGGTAACTAAGCGACTGGCCAGTCAAGAATGTCTAGGACATGGTAGCTAAGCGACTGGTCAGTCATGTTCGTTCGGCGAGTATGTCCCCGATCGAACATGTCCAGGACATAGTAGCTAAGCGACTGGCCAGTCAAGTATGTCTAGGACATGGTAACTAAGCGACTGGCCAGTCAAGAATGTCTAGGACATGGTAGCTAAGCGACTGGTCAGTCATGTTCGTTCGGCGAGTATGTCCCCGATCGAACATGTCTAAGACATGGTAGCTAAGCGACTGGCCAGTCAAGTATATCTAGGACATGGTAGCTAAGCGGTAACTAAGCGACTGGCCAGTCAAGTATGTCTAGGAAATGGTAACTAAGTGACTGGCCAGTCAAGTATGTCTAGGAAATGGTAGCTAAGCGACTGGTCAGTCATGTTCGTTCGGCGAGTATGTCCCCGATCGAACATGTCTAGGACATAGTAGCTAAGCGACTGGCCAGTCAAGTATGTCTAGGACATGGTAGCTAAGCGACTGGCCAGTCAGGAATGTCTAGGACATGGTAGCTAAGCGACTGGTCAGTCATGTTCGTTCGGCGAGTATGTCCCCGATCGAACATGTCTAGGACATAGTAGCTAAGCGACTGGCCAGTCAAGTATGTCTAGGACATGGTAACTAAGCGACTGGCCAGTCAAGAATGTCTAGGACATGGTAGCTAAGCGACTGGCCAATCAAGTGCCTCCGTCAGTCGTCACAAATGGACTCTGGTCCAGCATAGAAGCAGACTGGCAGGTTATTCCCCAGAACGATATCAAAAACCTCTTCCATTCAATGATATGCCGTGTAGGAGCTGTTATTGTTGCTCGATGTGGCTTCACACGATACTCATACACTAACAAATGTAATTAACTATCTTCTGTAACATAAGGAATCTGTGACATAAATTTCATTTGAAATGCGTGATTATTTCTCGGTGTTGCAATTTTCACAACCAGTGATGTATATAAACGTGTACATTAACACGATCTAAAAATACACTATATCGGCAAAATTCACCGGACACCCCTTAAAAAGCCAATGAACGGATCCGCTGCATTGTTAATATGCGCGGCACACCTGCAAACGGTATAAAAACAAGCCTACAGCTGATCGCGATCATATCGCACAGTGAGGTTGAGGTAAAATGTCGCGGCGGGAGAAAACTGACTTTGAGAAAGGAAAGATTGTTGGGTGTTATATTTGTGGGTTGTCCATGAGAGAAACCGATAGGCGTTTAAACATACCCAAGTCAACTGTTTCGGATGCACTGAATAAGTGGAAGACACATTGCGTGCATGAAGCAGCAAAACGTACCGACAGACCAAAGAAAGTCAGTAATAGAGGACTTCGGAGCCTCAGGAGAGTCGTTACAGCTAATCAACGGCGTACTGCACAAGACCTCAGTGTACAGGTGAGTACAAATGCTGAAATTTCGGTATGTACACGTACCATTCGCAGAGAACTTCATTCCATGGGTTACCGTGGTCGTGCGGCTGCTCATAAGCCTTTCATCTCCACTCGGAATGCTGCTCGTCGTTTAGCATGGTGTAAAGAACATTTATTGTGGATCGTAGATCAATGGAAACGGGCCACTGATGAATCCAGATACACGATCCATGAGTCTGATGGCCGTGCGTGGGTATGGCGGCAGCCTGGTTAACGCTATTTACCACAGTGTACTGTTCCTACGGTCAAGTTTGGAGCTGGAAGTGTACTCGTGTGGGGGTGTTTTTCGTAGTATGGTCCCGGTTCATTGGTTATCGTGGGCAAACCTGTTAACCAGCACGTCTACCTCAATATTCTGGACAATTATGCCCTACCAACTCCGGGGCAACACTATGGAACCGAGCCTTGTTGGTACCAGCAGGGCACTGCACGGAGCCATAAAGCAAGGACTGTTACGATGTGGTTTGACGATTATTCCGTATCGTGTGTGGACTGGCCAACACAGAGCCCTGATATTAATCCCATAGAGCACCTGTGGGATGAATTAGAGCGCCGCGCAAGAAGTTTGGAACCAAGGCCTACTACTAAGAAACAGTTAGCGACAGCATTATGTGCTGAATGGAAGCGCATACCTATCGCTGTGTTCCAAAACCTTGTGGAAAGCATGTCTCGAAGGGTCAGTGCATGCATTAAGGCCAAAGGTGGACCGATACCGTACTAATGTATGTCAATAAATACTATGTTGTGTCTCTTTTAGGTGTTCGGTTATTTTTGTCAATACAGTGTAATAAACATGTACATTAACGCGATTTAAAAATATATTATGTTTTGATTGTTGTTTCCCTTGAAGTTGAAACATTGCATTTTCAAGGTTATTGAAAGCCTGCTTCGTTTTCTCATCAGTCATCAGTACTATGGATATAAAAGGAGTCAGACCCTAACGATGCCGAATGATTTCAGTGCATCGCTAAATTTCGGTGCTGATTCACTTGCCTGCTAATCATCATCATTCTCGTCACTGGAGATGTTCTCATGCATTTTTTGTTCTCAGTCATTTCATTAGAACCATAGGTAAAGACGTTGCCAAATCTACGTCACAACGGATGTAACCTTGAAAGCTATACTTATCTTCCTCTTGAACTATAGCATTCCGGTCAGATCGCGAAACGATATCTTATTGTGGTGTAGATTCGTCTATAAAGCGAATGCAAGAGGTCTCAAGGAAGAGTCCGATATGACAGCGTCAAGCGAGAGCAGGTGTCCACTCCAAGTGCCGAGTGATCTAACCATTGGTAGCTTAGCATGAGCGCGCATTCCTCAGAATGAGTCATAAAGCAGGTACATGACAGGAATTGGGAGAGCGAAAGGAAGAGGAGATTGGAAAATGGAATCCGCGAAGTGGAAGGATGGAAAGAGAGTTTGGGAAATAGAATTCATGCGGTTTTCATTTCTAATTCAAGACACGGCAGCACCACAATATTGATGTATAAATGAGAAGTTAGCTAATTCAACTGGCATATAATAGATGAAATTTAACATTGAAGGCAATTCGGAATTTTCGTACCGGTGATATTTTTCGTATAAGTGAAAAACGTACAAAGGGGGTTCTACTGTATTTAAGTGCTTATCTTAATTTTCAGAAATAATGAGAGAGTGAAAAGATACAAGGAAATCTCATTCGTATGCTAAAAGAGCTTACTCTCAATTAACCGTAGGTGTGTCAAAAGGGTAGCAGAGTTGCATAACTATCTATATCTTTCTGCTTCTGCTGTCGTCGGTCAGAAATTTTTTATACAGTACATGAAATTCTGCCCGGTTGTGATTTCTTCCTCTCCAATTATGCGGAAGTTAGCTATTTGCCTTATGAAAAGCATCAAAAATATTTTATGAATTTATCAACGCAATTATTTGTTGAGCAACGCAAGCTAGAGTACTGAGTTAAAATAGTACTAGTGATCCGAATTTTTTGGAGTAGAATATAAATCAAAGTTTCCAAGCTTTCGCACATTAACCAGATGGCTTTTTCAAGGAAAGTAGACAGTAGTGTCTACTTTCCTTGAAAAAGCCATCTGGTCGATGTGCAAAAGCTTGGGAACTTTTATTTATATTCCATGCCAAGAAATTCGGATCACTAGTACTAATTTAACTGTAATTGGTGTACAGTTCCTTGTAATTAATTACGGTGTCGCACGATTGGTCGAATAACGATTGGTCGACATAACGATTGGTCGACACCCGATTGGTCGACAATAAAGATTGGTCGGCAGCACGATTGGTCGACATAACGATCAGTCGACCGTAACGACTGGTCGACAGCACGATTCGTCGAGATAACCATTGGTTCAGAGGATTACGGTTTACATTCGCAGCGGTACCTCTCAAAACGTAACGTTCCTTTTTGGAAATAATATCTTTTAGAATGTAGTCCTTAGAACGTACAGCATTATAACATATTATTTCCAAATAGGCCCCCGTGCCATCTTTTGTACTCTAAGTGAAATCTATATAGAGGGCCTTCTGAACGATGTTATTTCCGAAAGGGCCCCGGGACACTTTAGGTATAGGCACCTTGGGGAAACTGCCACACATAATTCGGAAACTCGGAAATTTGCCACACATGCAAAGCGTTTCTCGGACAAACGGCGATTTGTGCTCGTCCCCTTAATGAAAATCATGTGGCAATTTTCCGGTGGGGTAATTTTTCTGTGTGGCAATTTTCCGGGCTGCTGAAAGATGTTTGACAATCTTCCGATGGGGCAATTAACCGCCAAACTGTTTGCACTTATTCAAAAAAATTTTCATCCAAGTTCCGTTGACCATTTTATGTCGACCAATGTCGACTAATCGCAATATCGACCAGTCGTTACTGTCAACCAATCGTTATGTCGAACAAATGGGCTGTCGACCAATCGTTACTGTCGACTAATCATTACTGTCGACCAATCGTTATGACGACTAATCATTTCTGTCGACCAATCGTTATGTCGACTAATCATTACTGTCGACCAATCGTTATGACGACTAATCATTTCTGTCGACCAATCGTTATGTCGACTAATCATTTCTGTCGACCAATTGTTATGTCGAATAACCGTTTGTCGACCAATCGTTATGACGACTAATCATTTCTGTCGACCAATCGTTATGTCGACTAATCATTACTGTCGACCAATCGTTATGACGACTAATCATTTCTGTCGACCAATCGTTATGTCGACTAATCATTTCTGTCGACCAATCGTTATGTCGACTAATCATTTCTGTCGACCAATCGTTATGTCGAACAACCGTTTGTCGACCAATCGTTATGACGACTAATCATTTCTGTCGACTAATCGTTATGTCGACTAATCATTACTGTCGACCAATCGTTATGACGACTAATCATTACTGTCGACCAATCGTTATGACGACTAATCATTTCTGTCGACCAATCTTCATGTCGACTAATAATTTCAGTCGACCAATTGTTATGTCGAACAACCGTTTGTCGACCAATCGTTATGACGACTAATCATTTCTGTCGACCAATCGTTATGTCGACTAATCATTTCTGTCGACCAATCGTTATGTCGACTAATCATTTCTGTCGACCAATCGTTATGTCGAACAACCGTTTGTCGACCAATCGTTATGACGACTAATCATTTCTGTCGACTAATCGTTATGTCGACTAATCATTACTGTCGACCAATCGTTATGACGACTAATCATTTCTGTCGACCAATCGTTATGACGACTAATCATTACTGTCGACCAATCGTTATGACGACTAATCATTTCTGTCGACCAATCGTTATGTCGACTAATCATTTCTGTCGACCAATCGTTATGTCGACTAATCATTTCTGTCGACCAATCGTTATGACGACTAATCATTTCTGTCGACCAATCGTTATGTCGACCAATCGTTATGTCGAACAACCGTTTGTCGACCAATCGTTATGACGACTAATCATTTCTGTCGACCAATCGTTATGTCGACTAATCATTACTGTCGACCAATCGTTATGACGACTAATCATTTCTGTCGACCAATTGTTATGTCGACTAATCATTTCTGTCGACCAATCGTTATGTCGACTAATCATTTCTGTCGACCAATCGTTATGTCGAACAACCGTTTGTCGACCAATCGTTATGACGACTAATCATTTCTGTCGACCAATCGTTTTGCCGACTAATCATTACTATCGACCAATCGTTATGACGACTAATCATTTCTGTCGACCAATCGTTATGTCGACTAATCATTTCTGTCGACCAATCGTTATGTCGAACAACCGCTTGTCGACCAATCGTTATGACGACTAATCATTTCTGTCGACCAATCGTTATGTCGACTAATCATTACTGTCGACCAATCGTTATGACGACTAATCATTACTGTCGACCAATCGTTATGACGACTAACCATTTCTGTCGACCAATCATTATGACGACTAATCATTTCTGTCGACCAATCTTTATGACGAATAACCATTTCTGTCGACCAATCGTTATGTCGAACAACCGTTTTTCGACCAATCGTTACATACCCATTAATTAGAGTACTGAGATAAGGAAAACTAAAGACATTATCTTCTTTTCTTAATTAAAACTACAAGACGTTTGTTTGAGATGAAAGTTCATCTTTAAAGTAACAGAAAGAAATAATGTTCGTGTGGGGCAGTGAAAAAACTCTGCGTACAAAACTTTGGCTGTGACAAATCCAAATTTAAGAGTGGTAATTCGGCGCATTTTTAAACTCCTAAATTTTTAAAACTGACTGAATCGCACGTAGAATTTGGCAGCAGTCATGAAAGGAAGCTAAATTTTCAATTTTGAACTCCTAAATTTTTGAATCTGACTGAATCGCACGTAGAGTTTTGCATCAGTCATGAGAGGAAGCTAAATTTTCAATTTTAAACTCCTAAATTTTTGAATCTGACTGAATCCCACGTAGAGTTTCGCATCAGTCATGAGAGCAGGGACGTTGCTAGATTTAGAAATCTGGATGGGCGACGGGTGGAAGAACATCATTTTTGGCGGGGCGAGTAGCTCAATGTGCTATAAGCAGTTGTCCGTCCTTAATTTAAGGCCACTGGTTCTACGGAAGGGTGACAGCCCGTGCCGTAAGACAAACACAACATTTATGCCTCTCCAGGATTCGAATCCAAACTCTTCTCGGACGAATGGTCATAAACCAACGCTTAAACCACTCCGTCACCGGGGCGGGTTTAATGCTCTTCGCTATCGGCTACAAAGGAATTCGTGTAATCCACACACCCTCTACCTGGACACACATACATACATAAACGGATCTGACTAGTTACGCCACTGGTGTGAGATACATACAAGTGTTAGTAGAATATCGTCTTCAG
This sequence comes from Macrothele yani, assembly GCA_039090855.1. Taxonomy (NCBI): domain Eukaryota; kingdom Metazoa; phylum Arthropoda; class Arachnida; order Araneae; family Macrothelidae; genus Macrothele; species Macrothele yani. The sequence goes on from CM077029.1 coordinate 63,863,321, forward strand.
CTTTTTGCTTGCTCTGAATGCGTTTTCAGTTTTGCTTACGAAAATAACACTGTTCTTGAACAATTTATGTAAAAAGTAAGTGGCGTTTCTGTTTATCTAACTCAAATTTTTACGTCGCGGCACGCAGACACAATACCCCCCCCTTCTTAACTTCCTTTCTTCCATTCCAGCCAGTGACTTTGCCTTGCACTCTTCTCATACAAAGCAATCGTCAGCCACTTTCTGCACTTTCACTGTCCCGGTACAGTACTAAGAACGGTAGTGTAGCTTTAGACTCCACTTTTCGTGTTAGAATCCTCTATTTTGCAAAGAAAACGAACAGATCAATTAGTAGTGTAAATAATTGGAAGAGTGGAGAATTGAATTTTCATGGCCCTGCGGTGCTATTTTGATAAATTTTTTTGGAGATGTAAACAACGCACTTCCTAGGGGGAATACGTAGGGTTACATGAAATAAACAAGACTTATTAGTTTGCAAAGTGCAGATTATATTTTAAAGTTGAATATATTGAAAAATGGCACATTTTAAACTGGGTGGGCGAAGGTGGGCAAGACAAATTTCAGGTTGGACTCAAGCCCACCCTCGCACCATCTTGCATATACTTTATTCGAGATGTCATTGAAAAAAGCTAAATTTTCGATGACATCTCGAATAAAGTACATGCACTTGTCATGAAGAAAGAAATCATTATCACCACAGAAATGTTTAGCTGACATTTCCAAATTAACAGTCAGAGAAATGCCAAGTTTTTTTAAAAGTCCATTGATTAAATTAAAGACGTGGAAAAGATAAAAGATGTAATTAAAACTTTTTGAATTGTGGTTAAAGGTTGTAGTAACGCCGAAAATGTTAAAATAACAAAAGATACATTACGAAAGCAGTTTTAATTCTTTAGAATAATTTCTCATCTTATTTACATGCTGTGTAAACTAAATTATGAGATATGAGATTGGATGAATCGATTTAAAAAAAATGAATTAAAAGGAAGAACTGTGAGGAAAATAAATTGAGAAAATTGGAATTGCATTAAAGAATGAACGAACGAAGCTATTTATCAAAATGAATTAAACGAGAATCTTTATTTACATTCTGAGTAAAATAAATTGAGGAAACGCAGAATAGCATTAAAAATCAATGAATGAATTTATTTAATTAAATGTATTAAAGGGGATCTTAATTTTGATTCTTAGTAAAATAAATAACGCGAGGAAGGGATTGCTTTAAAGAAAGAAATACTTTGTTTATTAAAACGAATTAAAGGAAGTCTCCAAATATAAGCTATCTCCGAAAGATTTCTTATCTAAATTTGGTCCTTACTGTGTGATGCGTTTGACATCTAGTCTTTACAGATATATGTCTTGTGTTGTACGTAGCATAGATAATGAATAATGATATATTCTAAAATGTTTACGGAACCTTTGCCTACTGCATAGTATGAGTTATTAGAAACAAGTTCCAGCTAAATTTTAATATTTTCTTGTATGTATAATTAACTTGTTTGCATCATGTGGTTTAAGTTTACTCAGATACACTCATTTTCAGTAATCGGTCCTGTTTCCTCGGACTTGGTTTGACGATCACTGTCAGCTATAACGGCTACGAGCAGTCGCCCGTCTCTATTTTAGAGTAGCTAGTTCCAGGGAAGGGACAGAGCCTTCGCAGTCAGACGAACACACCACTCATGCCCCATCCAGGACTGAACTGATACAATGCTGCCATCTCATTAGAAAACTTGAAAACTGTACACACCGACGGCAACTGAAATATGCGGGTTCGATACCAGTCCTACGCAACTCAAGTTTCCGAGAACTTCGCTACATGGAACAGTAGAACAGAAGGTTAAGGACCTAAAGAAAGCACAATGGTAGTATCTCTGTTATGCATTAATGGAGAACATCTATTATATTGTCAAGATTAATTGTAAGCTGCTGAAGAAAACGATTCGGACAATTTTTTTCAAAAACTACCTGGTGGTTTTCAAATCTTCCTTCACCCAAGCAAAGCTAAAGCAGTATTGATCTTTATGTTCACAGAAACGAATGATTGCTTTTACTTATTATATTTAAAAGTCAGCTGAACGTATCTACACTGAGAAAGCAAATATTTAAATGCCAGGATTGTCCCAAAACAACAGAATGTTTTTATAAAAAGAAATATGCATACCTTAATTATCAAGGAAATGGTCATCTTTTTCGAAATACTGTCCATTGCATCAAATACAGGTGTCCCAACGTTCTTCCCACTTTTGGAATATCTTCTGGAATTCTTCTGAAATGCTTTTGAAGCATCCCTGCGCAGCTGTAGTAAGTTGTTGATCAGTCTCAAATTGTCGTCCCTGGAATGTATTTTTCAAAATGGGGAACAACCAGAAGTCACATGGTGACAAGTTTGGAATGTATGCAGGTTGAGGCATCAACTTAAAACAAGTTTGGATTGTATGCAGGTTGAGGCATCAACTTAATACAAGTTTGGATTGTATGCAGGTTGAGGCATCAACTTAATACAAGTTTGGATTGTACGCAGGTTGAGGCATCAACTTAATACAAGTTTGGATTGTATGCAGGTTGAGGTATCAACTTAATACAGTCAACTCTGGGTATAGAGAACTCTGTTATGGTGAACCTAAGTCATTGGTACCGACCCACAATATCAGAAATGTACATTAAAATTTTCGTTTATAGCGAACCTAATATATAAAACTTCAAAGAAAAGAATGTACTCGTAACATGAAATTTAACTTATTTCAAAACAAACCTTCTTGTAAAAACTTGAAAGAATGTGTTGAGAACAATATTGTAGGCCTACTACGCCTTAAGTGCATTGAAAGACAAAGGTAGGATTAAAACCCTCAGCAACATCAGCTGGTGTTCCTGAATGCCAACACCACGTCAGTCCTCGAACTCATGGATCAAGGTGTGATTCGCAGTTTTAAAACCTATTACAGAAGGAAAGTAACGCTTCATTTAATCCAAGCCTTGGAATCAAAGCAGAACACATCAATAAATGTTCTAAATGCTGTATGTTTTGGAAACGAAGCGTGGAGGAATGTGTCAACTGTCACTATACAGAACAGTTTCCGGAGGTCTGGTTTGGCTGCTGGACGTGTTTGCATTCGAAGAAGAGGATAACGTGCTTTTCAAGGACCTTTTTCTTCTTCCATATCGGTGCGAATTCCACTGAAGCTGAAAATTTTATCGATGGTGACTGTGAAGTTATAACGAATGAAATCCCGTCGGACGAAGCTATTGTCGAGGCTGTGAAAGGCGGTTCCAGCACGAAAGAAGACGAGATTGAAGATGACGAGGACGATAATGAAGAACGTGTTTCAACGGTGAAAGAGGCGTTGAAGTGTGTGAGGACTGTGTTAAAGTTCCTAGAATGTATGGTAAATGTAAAATCGAGTGTAGCAAAAGCACAGACTCTAGAAAAGGACATAGAAAAAATATTTATTAAAACTGTTTGCAGCAAGCAGCGGCACATAACAGACTATTTTCATGTTAATTAATGTAATGTAAAATTAATTTTGTTTACTTAATTTAATGAATATACACTACGTACATAAAATATTACACTGGTGTGCAAACATTAAGGACGAAGAGGAGAAATTAGCATAATAACGGAACGAGTAGGCAGAACGGACCGAAAGACCACTCAGGGGGTAGACTAGGGTCAGGTACGGTAGGGCATGCGCATATATGCAGCATGACGTAGAGGGTGGGAAGGGGGGGTCGGAAGGGTATAAAGCACACGGGCGGTATACGCTCAGCAATTCGGTGAAAGCTGTTGCACGGTGTACATCGGTTTGAACGACGTCGAGTTGCTGCCATCGTGTGATATGGCCAACAGGCAATCCAGTAGACGACATCTGGATGACTTTACCCGAGGTCGCGTTATTGGGAAGTTGGAAGAAGATCGAAGTGTGACTAGTGCGGCCGAGGAGTTCGGGATCGCTCACAGCATCGTTTCACGAGCTTGGAGAGCATTTTAAACGACAGAAACAGCTGTCCGAGAGTTTAGCAGTGGTCGTCCACGAGCAACCACGGCGGCGGACGACCGGTATATTGTCCTATAGCCGAGAAGAGACAGACGGCAGACAGCGGGAGAACTAACAAGGCATATGCAACAGACAACTGGACATCCGTTATCGCGTTTTACCGTGGTCAGGAGGCTGCACAAAGGTGGTCTATTTGCACAACGACCAGTACAGTGTGTGCCATTAACGCCTGCTCATCGGAGACGGCGGTTTCTGTAGTGCCAGGAACACAAGAACTGGACACATCAGCAATGAGGTCGTGTTCTCTTTATGGATGAGAGCCGATTTAGTCTGACGAGCGATTCTGGACGTATACACATCTGTAGAGAGCAGGGAACACGCAATCACACCTCCAACATCATCGAAAGGGACCGGTTTGGAGGTGGCGGAGTTCTCGTTTTGGGGCGATACCATGCTTGGTAGCCGCACTGACCTCTACATCTTCCAAGGAGGTTCAGTCACTGGTGTCTGCTATTGTACCGAGGTTCTCCTGCCTCACGTGCGTCTGTTTAGAGCTGCTGTGGGTCCTGAGTTCCTCTTCATGGACGACAACGCTACGCTTCATCGTACAGTGGCTGTCGCAGAGCTGTTGGAGTGTGAAGATATTCAACGCATGGATTGGCCCGCAAGGTCCCCAGACCTAAATCCAATCGAGCACGTGCGGGACCTTCTCCGGAGACGCTTGGCAGCACGTCACCAGCCGCCAGCAACGATTCCGCAGCTGCGATTGGCGTTACAAGAGGAATGGGCCGCGATGCTTCAACAGCTCTTTGACAACCTCGTCCTCAGCATGGATAGACGTTGTAAATCCTGCAACGCAGTCAGGGGTGATCATATCCCTTACTAAAGACTGGATTTTTCTTGGCAGCCACCTGTCACATGGACGTTTCTGTCTTCTGTCCAGTTGTGCTCGAAGCTAACTTTTCAATAAAGTGTCTTTGTATCCTTTGGATTCCTTGTTTGGACGGTTTTGCTCACTTGTCCCATATTCTAACATCTTAGGGATCTTATGGTATGATTTGAGTTGACGTGGAGCACTTCTGAACGACGTTATATTCGAAAAACTGTCTCGTCCTTAATTTTTGCACGCCAGTGTATTATTTAGATACATATGTACATATTTTATTTTCTTGCTCACCATTCCACTCAATTAAAGTTAAGGGAAGACACTTCCGTTTTAGTGAACCTCGGACCTAGTGAACGAAATATACGAGTCCGCAGAGGTTCAGTATAAGCGGAGTTGACTGTATTCATTTTCTCCAAATAAGAAACGACAGAACTGGGCTAAGCGCGGCCTTGCATTGGGCTGCACATGAAAAGAAATGGGAAACCTAAGTTGAACATATTCGTTTCACGACCAAATTTTCGGTTAAAATTCTGTGAATTGATGATTTTGATATGCAAACCATATCTTCGATATCTCTAATCGATAAGTGTCTATCTTTCCGTATAATAACACCTATTGTGCTGATGTTTGTCTCGGAAACAGTCGTTGAAGGTCTTCCTCCATGGGCGGTTAAAGCAGCCTGCTCACGACCGTCCATGAATTCCTTATGCCATTTGTAAATTGTTAATTTTTCTAGATATTCATCTTTATAAGCCTCTTGCATAAGATAAAAAGTCTCACTGACAGAAATCTTAAGTCGACAGCAAAATTTAATGGCGCATCTTTGTTTCTTTTTCACATCTATTATCACAGCGCAAGAACAAAAACACTTGTTAGGTTCACGAAACAACTCTTATTAAACTGCGCACTACCGACGACGCAGGCGTGTTAAACAGGTGCAGTCGGTTGCTATGGTTACTACAACGAACTACCGTTTTTTCGAACCCGCCAAAGTCGTCGAACATATGTTTTGGAACAAGATATGTACTATCTGAATTTAGTTGTTCAGAAACGGAATGTTTAAATCCCAGCTGACGTTAGCTGCTCAGAAAGCAAATAATTAAATTCCAGCTGACGGAAGTGTACCTAATTGCTGAAGATTTAACTTTCTTCATGAGGATCTAAGTCTAGAAGAAATCATGCAACCCCAGAGCAGCTTTACTGATTCTAGGGAAGGAGTTAAAGATGCCGTAACTGTACTAATAGAGAAATCATGCCTTATTTGGAATTTTAACCCAAAGACCATTTATGCAAAGAACTCAAAAGCCACATGCTTTCATGTAGATTACTAGGGCTATAACCGGTTGCTAAGAAACTCTTTGTAAATAAAAGATTTATTTATTTTTATCATTCGGAGTTTTGATTGAAATAACGGAGAATATTACGTTGAGAACAGTTGTGGAATTTAAATATGTCGGATCCATAATACATCAGGATGGTACATGTAATCATAAAATTGATCGGAAAATTGCGGAGGGCAGGAACGCTATTTCTGTTTTGAATCATGTTCTATGGAACAGCAATGTCTTTCCAAGAGCAAAAAAAAAAAAAAAAACCACATTTTTTCTGCGATTCATTTTATATGGTTCGGAGACATGGACACTGAATAAAAGCATCATTTTATATGGTACGGAGACATGGACACTGAATAAAAGCATCATTTTATATGGTGCGGAGACATGGACACTGAATAAAAGACATGGACAAAGATTATTTGCTACAGAGAATGACTTTTGAAGAAGAAAATCCAGATGTGAAAAAGTGCGTAATGCAAAAATTGGAGATATGATGAGTGTTAAAGTAGACATTCTTCAAACTATTGAGATGCGAAGATTACAATGGTTCGGCCATGTAAGGAGAATGTCATCAGAGAAACTTCCTAAAATTCTGATGGAGTGGGAGGCTCCAGGAAAGAGAAGAAACTGTATGGAGGAGATTAAATCAAGTTTAAAAAATAATGGACTGGATGAAATGATGGGCTTGGATAGAGAGAAGTGGAGGAAGACTCTGGCTGAATTATATGGTCGAAGAAATCCGCTTAGTAGTGGAAATTTCTAATGAGGAACATTCGGAGTTTAATTACCACCATGAACAATTCATAGGGGGATGTATACCCACTGGCTTCAGGGAAGTGACAGAGCCATCGCCCAAGCTCACCACCCATACCTTGTTGGGACTCGAACCCGTGCCCGAATCGGACAAATGGTCCGAAACAAACTCCTTCGACAGACTTGGTCACTCAGGAGACTTTTTAAATGCAAGATAACCAACTAACTACATTAGTGAACTTTTGTTCGCAGTATACCTACCTATTCGCAAAGCAGTTAATCATCCGCTAACCGAATATTCATTAATTACGCTTTTCAGAATACATGCTCTGCAACTTACGCAAAATAATATTTTTTAAATACATGGACACTGAATAAAAGCATGATCCTCTAAATTACTAAACTTACTTTTTCGTAAATACAAAATGTTCTAATAACTATAGAAGCTATTTTTTAAGCGAAAACATCGCAAACACATGGTGGTGAACAAAAATATTACATCAACCGTAACCAAATAGAAGATGATACATATAAAAATATATTTTTCTTTATCGTGAGTAAGATAAATAATTATCTGTTACCAAAACTGTTCATACACCAAGTTGAAAAGAGAACAATATCCGCTTTCGTAAGTCAGTTGGCTGTTCGTCAATAAGGTCATTCCGACTAAGTAAATTAACTCTTCGATAATGAAAAAAATGTTAGCTAAATATAAGATGGACAGTTAACTACTCAGGACCGAAACATATTGCACTACTTTCTCAGCCAAACGGTTTGTTTTTTCATAAAAAGTTCAAGTTTCTTTTGGGATCACGTATTTTTGATCCTTCAGAGACGAAAGACCGGAATTCTTGTGCTTATAGCATTGGATGTTCCAAAGAAAGACAAGAAATATTCCATTTCTTCTTCTGAGTCACTTGTTCCTGCTCCAGTAATTAAGATAACTGGTTCTTACCAGTTCCTCGCTTAACATTTTGCTTTTGAAACTAAAGCACCATTATGCATAACCTTTGTTGTTTTTAGGTTCCATCTAGTCTTGTCCGACTCTTGGTGGCTGTGTGAACAAAAGCCGGCCATCTTGATCAGTTCTCAGCAAGACCTTGCAACTCTTCTATGGTAATTATTTAAGCGTCTTTGATTCCATTCAACCATTTTGTTCTTTGTCTTCCTCTTCCTCTGCTTCCAAACTTGTCAAGCATGATCGTTTTTCAAACCAGTCATTAAAACGCATCACATGTCCAAAATATGTGAGTTTTTGCTTACAGATCATTGTCTTAAGGGAGTAGCTGGGCTTGATTTATTAGTTCCTCTAAAGTCCATGGAATTTTAAGTAGATGTCACCAGGTCCATTATTCAAAAGCATCTATGTTCTTACTCTCACTCTTCCGCAATTTCCAGCTTTCACAACCATACATTATCTCAGGAAAGATAATGTATGGTTGTGAAAGCTGGACATTGAAAGCTTTAATAATTCTAATCTTTGTTGTTATTGAGTTGTCCTTATCCTTCATGATCTTCTCTAAGTTTTTCATTCATTGCCTTTCTCCCTAGGGATAATTTTCTCTTATTTCTCCAGCATACTACCTCTCTTTATCTATTCTGGAGCACGATACAATAAAATTGTCTACGACCACCAAATCCTCCCCGTCAATTATACACTGGGTGATCAATGAATTCTTCTTCTTGGTTACTTAGTCCAAGGATTGGTTGTTCAATAGATGTACTCTATCTCTCTATTCCATTCTCTTCTCTGTCGTTCTCTTCAAGTCACAGTACACTGCTGGACAATTGCTAAGGACGGATCATAAACGGCTATATAGCGCATAAAAAAGTAAGTGTGGTTGGATGCCAAGTGAAATAAAATAATGTCTGAATGCCAGGACATTACAAAAAGACAATTTATTGTGCTCTGAAATCCAGAAGACTTTGGAACGTGTTCAAGGGACAAGCAGGCCATTTTGTGCAGAATACGTAAACGGGAAAAAAATGCAATTACCGTCCGCAGGCGTTCCGGCGTAAGATGTCAATACGGGATATGACCACCATGGAGGGCGGGCAATGCAAGATTCCACACGTCGTGTCATGCTTTGCACAACATTGTCAAGCAGCTGTTAGGGTAATTTATCCCATTCCTCTGTCAGTGCACGGATGAGGGTGTCCTTGTTTATTGGAGGGCATTGGCGACCAGCAAGACTCCTCTCCAAAGCATCCCACACATTTTCAATGGGATTCAGATCTGGAGAACGTGCTGGCCAAACGAGGCGTTGAATTTCCTCGCTCTCAAGACACTCCTTTACAGCGACTGTTCGATGACATGTTGCGTTGTCGTCCATGAAAATGAATCTATCACCGACAGCACCACGGAACATGCAAACATGAGGTAGCAAAACATCATTAATGTATTGTTGGCCAGTCATAGTCCCAGTTGGAAGCACATAAAGGGACGTACGGCCATTGATCATGATGCCAGCACATACCATGACACTACATGTCGGATATCGGTCCCTTTCCTGTATGTTTGCTGGACAATATGCAGTACCACTATCACGCCAGATCAGTTGTCGTCGACAATCAGACGATAGACTGTATCTACTGTCATCTGAGAAGAGGACAGCAGACCAGTCGTTATCAGTCCAATTGCGATGTTGCTGGCACCATTGCAAACGGGCGGTACGGTGACGTCTGGACAATGGGATGCAGACAACAGAACAGCGGGCGTATAGTCCTCCTTCATGCAAACGTCTGGCAACAGTTTTTCCGGAGATCCGCTTGCCAGTAGCAGCCATAAACTGATTTGCTACCTCACTAGCTGTGCTGCGCTAGTGTCTTTTTCTTGATAGCACTATGTACCGATCTTCTGCAGGTGTCGTACTGCGAACACGACCTCCCCGTGACGTTTGCTACACTCTCCATTTGTTTGAAATGATTTCCAAAGCCTTGAAACAACACTGTGGCTGACGTCGAACTCCCTGGCAACATCTGTTATTTTTCGCCCTTCTTTAATCTTGCCAATAATACTGCCACGCGTAAAATTATCTAGGTGATGTCGGGAAGACATACTGAAACTTTCAAGTTCGTGAATTGATTCTTTCCCTTTCAACTTTGCGTTTGAACAACAACGGTCAATAAGCGTCAAATCCTTTATATCTCTTATCAGCGCTATGACGTCACGAACAAGTTCGGCAATCCAAAATTTTGCATACGCACAACACGTCTTACTGTATCCCGCACTTATGCTAATTTCCACATTTTCCTGCCTTCGATTTTATGGTTGCTATCGTTGCTATTGTCATCCGTCCTTAGCAATTGTCCGGCAGTGTATGTCCTAGTATTGTTGTCTTGGAGCAACTGTGCCACAAAACTATTCCATCTCCATTCTTCTATTAGCTCCACATCTCAAATGCCTCCAGCCTTTTCTCTTCCCTATTGGTCAATGTCCATATCTCAGAACCGTAGAGAGCTACTGGCCAAACATATGCCTTTAAAAGTTTCTTCCTCAGTTTTAGATCTATATTTTTGGCTGTCAGTAGTCTTTGATTCTCTCTAAAAGCCGTTTTTGTCATCCCCAGTCTCATTCCAATTTCCCTTTCACATCTCGCATCCTCAGTAATAATTTGACCCAAGTAGCGAAATGATTTAACTTGTTCGATGTATTGTCCTTCAATTTTAAGGAAAGCCTGTTTTGGATCCTTCTCCATTGCCGTTAGTTTTGTTTTATTTTTATTTATCTTCATTCCATAGATATCCGCATTTTTAGCACGACTTTTGTAAAAAGAGATCGTGCTTATGTTATCGGTTTGTCCGTCCGTCTGTACCCACGGTATCTCTGCAACTATTAGTCCGATTTGAAAAATTCTTTTTGCATTGGGAAACTTGAAATATGCGAATGATGATCCTTCATTTCGTTTTTTTTTACTATGCACAATTTTGCCGTTAGAGGGCGTAAATGCAGATGATGTCTTTTTCAAAATTACGTTTTATTCCACATATTTGCTTCTAAACATTCGATTGAAAAAATTCTTTTATCGTTCGATTCCATTTATGTCGAAGAGTATTTTAGATGTAGTTTCTTTTTCAAATTACGCATAGATTTTTCACTAGGGGGCGTAAAAGTAAATTATATTTTTCCCGATAACTCTTCTAAAACTCCTGTTTGAAAAAAAAAAAATCACCAGATACATCTCCTAATGGAAAATCTTTTGCATATAATTTCGAATTTTTGGTAAAGAATACTTTGGCCACCAGGGGGCGTAAGCGTTAATTTTTGCTTCTGATGTATTTGCCACAAAATCTGAGCTAAAATATCGATTGAAAATTTTTTTTCGTGGACTGATGCCACTCACATCGATAAACCTTTTCGGAATATTTTCTTCTTAAAATATTCCACAGTTTCTCCGCCAGGGAGCATAGATGTACATCATATTTTTTTCAATATTTCTACTTCTAGGAGCCCGATTTCAAAAATTCCTTCTTTGTTGGATAGTGTTTTCCGTGTGACATGTTTTTCATATAATTTCAAAGTTTTCAAGTAATTCATAGACATTCCGCTTGGGGCGTAGAGGTAAATTGCGTTTCTCCCTATATCTCTGCTACTAAATCTTCGATTTGAAAAATTCTTTCTGCACCGGATACAGTTCCTGATGGGAAATCCTTTACACATAATTTCTAATTTTTGCAAAAAAATGGTTTGGCCACCAGGGGCGTAAATCTTAATTTCCACTTCTGATGTATTTGCAGCAAAATATGAGCTTCTAAATCCTCGATTGAAAATAACGTCGTTTGTAGACCGATACTACTCATGTCGACAAACCTTTCAGAAACATTTTCTTCTTAAAATAGTGCATGGTTTCTACGCCAGGGGCGTAGATGTATATATTGTTTTTGTCAATATCTCTACTTCTAGGAGCCCGATTTCAAAAATTCCTTCTTTCTTGGATAGTGTTTCCAGTGTGACATGTGTTTCATATAATTTCAAAATTTTCAAGTAATTCATAGACTTTCCGGTAGTGGACGTAAAGGTAAATTGCGTTTCTCCCTATATCTCTGCTTCTAAATCCTCGATTTGAAAAATTCTTTCTGCACCGGATACAGCTCCTGATGGAAATCCTTTACACATAATTTCTAATTTTTGTAAGAAATGGATTCGGCACCAGGGGGTGCAAATATTAATTTTCGCTTCTAAATTCTCGATTGAAAAAAAAACGTCGTTTGTAGACCGATACTACTCATATCAACAAACCTTTTAGGAACATTTTCTTATTAAATTAGTGCATGGTTTCTACGCCAGGGGGCTTAGATGTATGTCTTATTTTTGCCAATATCTGGACTTCTAGGAGACCGATTTAAAAAATTCCTCCTTTGTTGGATAGTGTTTCTAGTGTGACATGTTTTTCCTGTAAATTCAAAATTTTCAAGTAATGCATAGACTTTCTGCTAGGGGCGTAGCGGTAAATTGTGTTTCTCCCAATATCTCTGCTTCTAAATCTCCGATTTCAAAACTTCTTTCTGCACCGGATACAGCTCCTGATGGAAAATCGTTTGCACATAATTTCTAGTGTTTGTAAAAAAAAATGGTTTGGCCACTAGGGGGCGTAAATCTTAATTTCCGCTTCTGATGTATTTGCAGCCAAATATAAGCTTCTAAATTCTCGATTGAAAAAAAAAACGTCGTTTGTAGACCGATACTACTCATGTCGACAAACCTTTTAGAAACATTTTCTTCTTAAAATAGTGCATGGTTCCTACTCCAGGGGGCGTAGATGTATATCTTATTTTTGTCAATGGGCTTCATATTTAGACGATATAGTTAGAAATCACTTCTTTGAAGACCGAATGGTTGTACTCTGTAGACGTACTTACTTCCTGCGTTCAGACATGAGTCCTATAACTACAACTTTTGGGGTACCTTCAGCATAGAAGAAGATTCGATTTAACTAGTCCTTGGCAGCTTCTCGGACATAGTCATCTGACGTGAATTATCGGACTTTTAAGAACTTTTTCAGTGGTCCGAAGATATGAAAGTCGCATGTCGACCAGTCGGGACTATATGGGATTGTAGAGATCATGGCGTGTCACTCTTTCTTGGAAGTATCCACGTAGTAAGCGTGAAGTAGCGGCGCCTGTTACGCTCTCCCGATGTGTTACGACAACTTACCACCTGCAGTGGCGTATTTCTCTTATCTGCGTGTGTATAATGGCGCGCCACTACTAGCGACAGTATATCGACTGCAACGGCACCATCTGCGGAGTCTACGTTTCACTTGAACGACCTTTATACACAGATGAGTCATTGCATTATGACAACCTACCTAATAAGTTGTAGGACCCCCTTTAGCTCGCAAAACAGCGGCCACTCGGCAAGGCCTCGATTCGATGAGGTGGCGATAGGTATTCTGGAGTATCTGGCACCATAATGTCAACAGCAGGTCCTTCAGTTCCCGTACATTTAGAGGTGGTGGGGATTTAGCGCGAACCCACATTTCCAAGTCGAACCACAAATGTTCGATTGGGTTCATGTCAGATGAATTTGGAGGCCAGAGCAGTAACAGAAGTCATCAGCATGTTCCTCGAACCACTCTTTGGAAGTGTGGCATGACGCATTATCTTGTTGGTAATGGCCATCACCAGCCGGACACAAAGTTTCCATGAAGGGGTTAACTTCGTCCGCAGCGATGTTCAGGTGCCTAACAGCTGTCAGGGATTGTACTATTGAGATAATGGGACCTAAAAGTGTCCCAAGAAAACATCGCCCACGTGCATAACACCGCCGCCCCCGCCCTGTTTCCGCCCAAAAGTGCATCCAGGTGCCACAGCCTCCGTTGGTAATCGGCGTATGCGCTCTCGGTCGTCTACGTGATGCACCAGGAATCTTGATTCGTCAGATCATACCACTTTCTTCCAATCATCCACTGTCCAATCTGGATGATATTGGACCCATTTCATGCGTTGTTGGCGATGACGTGCAGTGAGCATGGAGACACGGCTGGGCCTTCTACTACGCAGGCCAATGCGGAGAAGGCTGCGATGAACTGTGTGCTGTGACACATTGCCCAGATCACCACTGTTGTAGCTGAGGGGGATTTGTTGCACTGTGGCTCTGCGGTTGCTGTGAACAATGCGCAACAGTCTCCGCTCTTCTCTGGCATCAATGAGCTGAGGACGAGACATGGCTAGACAACGGTTCATTGTTTGGCCATCTGTGCACCACTTTTGGTACGCACTCACTACAACGGCACGTGAAGAACCCATAAGCTGCGCCGTTTCTGAGATCGTAGTTCCGAGGCACCGTGATATCACAATTTGTCCTTCATTAAACTCTGATAAATCGGCAGATTTCCAATTCTGATTACGAACACTCTACTAATCGAAGGCCGGTCCTCGGGTTGTATATACACTGCTTTGTGAACTTCACCTGCGTCGCCGTCCAGTCTTCAGGCGCACTCATTTCTTTACGCTGGGGGTGGTCATAATGTAATAACTCATCGGTGTAGATTCGATATGTAAAGTCAATCTACTATGCCAGTGAGAACGCAGGGCAACCCTCATGGAGTTGTTTTACATAGAACATTGGCCACTACTTTTCTCAAAATAAAAAGGACAGAGACATTTGAATACGCTTTGTCTAAGACTTGTGGAAGAACTTTTATGTCCAAAGAGAGAGAGAGAGGGGGGGGAGAGATGGAAGTCTGTGAGAAAAAGAGAGATCGAGAGACTAGGTGAGAGAAAGAGCGTATGGCATACAGATGCAACAAAACCAGAAGCTCGTTTATGTCACTGTTCATAAATGGAACACACGTGCTAAAATATTATGCGCAAATACGAAAAGTAATTCGCTGATACTTTTTCAAAACATCTGTGAAAGATCTGCAAATCCTTTCAGGTTTCGACTTCACACACATACCGTATTTCCCCGAAAGTAAGACCTAACCGGAAAATAAGCCCTAGCATGATTTTTCCGGACGCTCGTAATATAAGCCCTACCCCGAAAATAAGCCCCAGTTACGATACGTGGTACCGTAGTCAGCCAGCCTATCACTGTTCAAAAAAACTGAAGCGAGTGCTAAATTCCTTTGTTGATGGCATCGGCTTTTCTAAATACCAACTCTCCAACATGATTGCTATGGATGAAACTGCAGTGTTTATTGGCCAAGGGTCTCAAACGACAATTGATCAGACGGCTGCCTCGTCAATCTGCATTCTCTCCACTGGTCACAAAAGTGCACGTGCTACCTGTGTTTTGGCAATTCGTCTGGATGGAAAGAAAGCCCCACCTCTAATCATCACTAAAGGCAAGAAAGATAAGATTGAACGTGTTTCAGGCATTTATGTTCTTGAAACCGAAAAAGCCTGGTGCACCCAAGCAGTTATAAGGAAATGGGTTGATTTAATGCTGCCACTTGTTTTGCGAGATTGTTTTGCGAGATTCAGCCAGCACTCACCGCGTTAGAGACACGAAGAACTTCCTTGCAGAGAGAAGAATAGATCAAATAATGATTCCCGCAGGAATGACTGCCTATCTCTAGACTCTTGATACTGCAATAAACAAGCCATTCAAGGATCATTTGCGCATGGAAATCAATGACTACATTGAAAATAGAATGGAGAGAAATCAGCGTGGAAACTTTGTGAAGCCTAGCCTGCAAGAGGTCGTGACTTGGGTGAAGAATTCATGGGATAAAATCACTGACAGCTGTGTTGCCAATGAACTACGAGCCGGCTGTATGGACAAGAAGCGTTCATTTAAGGAGAGCTTTATTGCTGGACATGAGAGATTGGGGTCAATGGTTCTACAGGAAATGGAGTCGCAAGAAATTCAGGACGGAATTCGGGGTTTGGAAAGTTATTACGATGTTCCAGAAAAAGATGACATGACTGTATTTGAATAAATGTAGATTTTTGTACATGAATAAACGTAGATTTTTGTACATGAATAAATGTAGATGAAAAAAAAAAAAAAAGTTGGTAATTCATGAAAAAATAAGACATTCCCTGAAAATAAGCTCTAATGCGTCTTTTGGAGCAAAAAGTCATATAAGACCCGGTCTTATTTTCGGGGAAACACGGTAGCAGCCTTTTCTGTCCTTTCTCTTTTTATTCTTGGCTGCTAAGTCCTAAAATGTTATTGGCGTCATGTCCCTGACGCAAGGTTGAACTTCGAGCGATCTGCGTAACTTTGGTGAGTTTAAAATTGATAGAATAGATCGTCACGAGATCAGATAAGTCATACCAGCCCAAGTTCGAGAAATATTCAGACAGGTCATGAACACACAGAGAAGTGTTTGTTGAAAGACTTCATCGTAAGTAACATTCGCAGACATAAAATAAAAGATTCTTTTGTCAACAAGTACATTTAAATGGCCAATCAAAAAGCCTTTCACAGCTTTTAGGATTGTGAATTACTGGTAGATTAAGATCTATGGCGATTTATAAAATGGAACGTTATGTAATATTATCGATACGGCCTAGCTGAAATTGTGACAGAACAAATGTCGCTCATTCTAGAGTTCATCTACCCGATTTCTCCGAAATAGGAGCCTAACAGAGAAGAAAAGAAACACTGAACGTCACACAGCGGTCGGTCGTCAATAAACAGCCAGCTGCTGCTGTCTGCAACATTGCTTTTCTTTTAACCGGCATAGCTTTATTTCTCTTTGGCACAAATATGGAAGGAATAAATCTCTTTACTCGAGCAGGAAAAAACCCTCAGAAAACTAGAAAAACAGATAAAAAAAACATGAAAATAAAGAAAAATTTGTGATGACTGGGTGGCTCATGTGCATAAATATTAAAATCAGATCGAACTTTTGTTAACTTTCCCGGTAACTGAGTAGTTTTCGGAGCTGGCTCCTACCCATTTGTCCGAGATGGGATCAGGTTCGAATCCCGTATGAGGCATGGGTGATGGCGATGGCTCTGTCCCTTCCCTGGAACCATTTGTCCTAAATTAGGGACCGGTGAATATTTATAGACTTTGCAGTTTCTCATGGTGGTCATTAAACCCTGAAACCAAAAAAAAAAAAAAAATGGTAAAAATAAAAATTCTTTGTTAATTCGGCAGTTTTTGTTTCTTTGTTTAAGCACGTTAATGTTAAAACATACTCTGAAGAAGTCTGAGTTTCAGTTTCGAGAGAATTAAAACTCTGTCTTCATCAACGGTATAATTGTTTTCCTTTCAGGAGTATGTAAGGTGTGTATATTTAATCGTACACGAGCAGAAGCACGGTATTCATGAAGGGAAAATCTTGACCGAATTGTTGCATAACTATTCTGTGCCCCCATAGTTATGCAACAGTTTGGTCAAGATAGGCCCGTAACATGGAAAGCCCAGGTCGGGCAGTGCCCAGTCTATGTTTCTCCTTTGCCCGTCCTAGCAATTCCCACTTCAGTCCAGTGCCCAATCTCATTTGCATCTTTTGCCGGATCTTTAAAGGTTGGAACGCCTTTGTCTGGCTACGAGCCTGAGTGAAGGTCCTTTCCTTTACAAACAAAACAATGATCCCGCTTACAAAGTGAATTATAGTAAGGAGAAGCTGATAACTCTTCACTAGTTGAAAGCTACTTAAGGAGAGCTTTATAAAGCGGTTTGAAGTCCGTGCAAGATGGTTTAATGAGATGGTGTGCAAGAACGTGACTGTCCTGCACAGAGCCACAATCTCAATCCCATGGAACACCTTTAAGATGAATTGGAACACCGACTGCGAGCAAGGACGAACCACATATATGTGACCGTTCTTATCAATGTTTATGAGGGAAACTGGGGAGAATAGTCAGAATGGTAGGCAGTTCCCTCAGCATCGTACTAAAATTTAGTGGAAAGCCTTCCCAGTAGAGGGAGGCTGTGATAGCAGAAAAGGGTGGACCAACTCGATATTAATTTCCTTGCTATTATAGGTAAATATGTGGGTAGGCAAATGTCCGAATACTTTTGATCAGATAATGTATATCAATCCTACAGTAAACCTTTCGGGGAATTTTGAATGCTTCTTCTATTTTAGTGCATGTTTCTTGATAGTATTAGTGCATAAATGCTAGCTTATGCTGGAGTTTTTTAGTTTTTGAACTTTGGTCTTTAGTAATAACCATCAAACCGTGCGATATCCTTCGAGAATTATCATTCTTAAGAATGCCGCCCCGGTGGCGCAGTGGCATCTGATCATTCGTCCGAAAGGGGGTCCGGGTTCGAATCCCGGTGAAGCATGGATGTCGTGTTTGTCTTATGGCACTAGCTATCTCCCTTCACTGGAACCAGTGACCCTAAATTAGGGACGGGCGACTGCTTATAGCCCATCGAGTTGCCCACGAGGGTCGTTAAACCTTCAATCAAAAAAAAAAAAAATTCTTAAGAATTATAAATGCAACCCTTAAAATGAATACTAAATGGCAGCAGAGTCGTCGATTCTAACATAAGTCAAACAGATTGGAGAAAATCAATGAGAACAGCCATGCAAAATTACCCCGGGTTATAACGCCTAGGGCGAGAAAAAATTATTTAGAATTATAAATGCAACCCTTAAAATGAATAGTAAATGGCAACAGAGGCGTCGATTCTAACATAAGTCAAACAGATTGTAGAAAATCAATGAGAACAGCCATGCAAAATTACCCCGGGTTCTAACGCCTAGGGCGAGAAAAACTCTCGGAATAATACTATTCTGGATATTCTTGAAATTGAAGAGCATGATAATTTCGAAATGCTCATCAACCGAAATTTCTTATGAAACCTCAGGTGAACAGGAGCGTAGCTAAAGTGAGTCTAATTTATTTTTTTAAACTTTCCATGGTAGTGAACTGACGAGGGAAAAGGGCACAACTCTTTTGTGTTTTTCTTTTGCCTTACACATATTGTCATGCACATAGTCATCTCCAACACTTATAAAGTAGGGATAAAGTTCAAGCGTTGTTTAACTGATCCGTGTGGCTGACAAAATGTCATGCTCTAACTTTACTGAGTCCTCTCCAAGAGTTGTTTTTTCAGGAGTTGGACTTCTCAAGGACAGTTCTTGAGAAGACGTAAAAGAATGAAATTCTAAAGGAATGATCTCAAGAGTTGGTCTTCTCAAGAATTAACGCAAAAGCTGTAGCAGTCTTTTTTTGATTCCATTAAAGTTCTATCGGACAAAAATTTGTTACTTACGCGGAACATTACGCACTCTTCTTATTGAAGGATGACATCATACGTTAACGCTCTGTTATTGGCCGGACTTCGTACATGTAGGTACTACTCCTTTCGGCGGTTCACATACGTTACAAAAGTGCGGAAACATAACACATGCGGAGAGAGAAAGAAAGGGAGGAGATAGCGAGGAGGGTATGACCGAGATAATGATGAGAGAGAGAGAGAGAGAGAGAGAGAGAGAGAGAGAGAGAGAGAGAGAGAGAGAGAGAGAAAGGGACAACGTACAGAAGGAGAAAGAAAGAAACGAAAAATAAGAAAAGAGTATGAAACGTGAAATGAGGGAGAGAGAGAGAAAGAGAGATAAAAAATCAGCGAAAGAAGGAGAGAGGGAGGGAAGTTACACAAATGGCAAATGAGAGCGAGGGATGCAAAAGAAGGAAATCAATGATGAGATGTTTATGATGATTTAAGAAGAATTTATGAGAGAAAAGGATCAAGAAAGCCTAGGATCATAAACATAAAGAAAAATGGGGAAAATGGGATGGAGGAAGCCTATCACCTATTGACATAAGCGAAATTGGGGAGAAAGGAATGGCGGAAGCCTAAGACCCATTCACATGAAAGAAAAATGGGGAGAAGGGATGGCTAAAGCCTAAGACCAATTGATATGGGCGAAAATGGGGAGAAAGAAATGGAGGAAGCCTAAGACCCATTGACATGTGGAAAAATGGGAGAAGGGGATGAAAGAAGCGTAAGACCCATTGACATGAGGGGGAAAGGGATAGAGTAAGCATAAGACCTAGTTGCTGGAGGAAAAATGGGGAGTAGGGATGGAGAAATCCTAAGACCCACTGACATGAGCGAAAATGAAAGCCTAAGACCAATAGACATGAGCGAAAATTGAGAGAAAGGGATGGAGAAAGCCTAAGACCCATTGACATGAGGAAAAATGGGGAGAAGGGGATGAAAGAAGCGTAAGACCCATTGACATGAAGGGAAAATGGGGAGAAGGAATGGAATCATCCTAAGATTTAGTAACATGAGAAAAATGGGGAGAAGGGATGAAGGAAACCTAAGACCTATTGACATGAGCAAAAATGGGGAGAAGGGGATGGAGGAAGCGTAAGACCCATTGGCATGAGGGAGAAATGGGAAGAAGGGATGGAATAAGCCTAAGACCCAGTAACATGAGGGAAAATGGATATAAAGGGATGGAGAAAGCCAATGATCCATTGACATGAGCAAAAATGGGGAGAAGAGGATGGAGGAAGCCTGAGACCCAGTAACATGAGAGAAAAAGGATAGAAAGGGATTGAGAAAGCCTTAGACCCATTGACATGAGGAAAAACGGGGAGAAAATAATGGAGAAAGCATAAGATCCATGGACAGAAAAAATGGGGAGATCGTGGTTTAGCAGCCATGAGGTAATGGCTGAAAAAGAAGGAAGAAACCTCCAGAACTTAAATAGCTCGGTAAATGAATTATTTCCTTCTTTCCCGAGCAGCAATTTTTCTGTCAAGGTGGAATTAACGAACTGAAGAATCTCTGTGGGTTTCGTGATTTTTCCTCACTCCGAAATTATTCTCAAGATCCAAAATAGATGCATTAATAAATTTCAGTTGAATGGTAAATATCTGATACGTTTTATACTTCACTATTAATGGATAAAGAGTGATAGAATGCTTTTTGTCACGCAACTTTTCTTGAGAGAACAAAAGTTTGTAACACTTTTTTTTAAGAGATGTTTCAAGGTGTTCATTTTGTCATTAGAGAAATTGATTACACGTGGCCGAGCAACTTTGCGTGCAGAACTTTTGCAACATTCATTGGCAAAAGAAATAAAACAAAATCCTCCTCTTGTTTTAGATCGTATACTGAGTTTAAGTAGCATTTCAATGTAAGGGTTTTGAAGATGTGAATCCGTTTTTTGATGTAAATGTGACATGGATAGTAAGTGAGAAAATATCCGAAAACTTGAAAATTTCGTCGTACTGTAGCGGGAATCAAATCCGCGTCTCCCACATAGCGCCTCAGTATGCTAACCACTACACCACCCAGAACGACCAAGTCTCAAGTTTCCGATTAATTTGAATATAACTATTTTTTTATATTGAATATAGCTAGGGTTTTTTTTCTGCTATGGTTCTCACAACACGTCGTGCGCATGCTCACAATCGTGCTTTAGCTGAAGCTGAGGAGAAATTGGCGAATTTCTACTTTCTGCTGTGAGACAGCAGTTTTTCAGCTAGCGTTGTGCTCGCAGCCTAGTTTTCCACGGTACACACAGCGCATGCTCAACGATCCCCCTTCGTTTTTTTTTTCTTTTTGTGCATCAAAAACTGTAGACTTCTTTCCAATTTCGACTTTACGATTGTCAGTTGAATTTAATTACTAATATAAAAAGAAATCCTCCTAGAGTAGCGAAAGACTGGTAGTCTACAGGTGTAAAACTTTCTTTCTTTCCCCTCTTTCTGAAGTACAACGAAATATTTGTACATGCTCATGTGTGCAATAAGAACCAGAGTACCAAAACTAAATCTGCCTTGGATCATTATTGAATTTTTTTTCAAGAAGGTTCAGGTACTTACTGAGTTTAAGCGCAATCACGTTGTTGCAGTAGTCCTCAATGTCGTTTCTATGTTACTTCCAAAATGTATTGTTCCTCGAAAAGGAAGTTTCTGCTTCTATCTTTATCTACCATGTGTAGTGATCATATTATAATTCATTGCAGAGAGTAGAAATTGCAGCTCCGGGTGTTCGATTGGAGAAAACTTCGAATGAAGTGCAAAACGCCGATTTTGCACGGTGCGGCTACTAGATAACGACAGACATGCTACAAGAAAGCTGATAGGAAATGGTTCCGACGCATCCTCGACCGAGTGGTTGGGGACTCAAGAGACTAGGAAAGGGAATTTGTTTGGGCCTAGCGTTCTGGTTCTGTCTCTTCCTTGTAAGCATTGGCTACAAATTAGTGACGGAAGACGCTATTTTACCTTAGATTATCGTCAGGGTCGTTAAAATCGAAGCAATGCAGAAAACAGTGGTGCATATTTTGATAGAAAGATAATAAAGAAAGTTTGAACATTTACACCTCAGTAAAAGTTTCTATTTTTGTATTGTACTTCACCATTTTAAAGAAACTCATTTCTCTGTACTAATGCCTAAGCAAGTATGATTTTCTTACGTCCTAAGTAATATACAGTAACAGGTATAGGTTTTCCCCGCTATCCGTAAGTAGAGCATTCCTATGAAACTTTTCGTAAGCCGAAATGACCTAAAGCGAAGGAGCAATTACCATTAATTTATATGGGAAACATTTTGAGCGTTCTTAGATCCAAAAAGTAATCTGTTAGCATGGCAATCCTGGTCAGACGCCACCGGTCGCGGTCATTCAGCACCCGTGGCCAGTCAGTGCGCTGTCCATAGGGAGTGGTAATGCCTTCCATGAGGTATATTCTCAGTACACACATGACACAGTGGATCGAGGAATGTTGAGTGTTCGCACGTAACTTCTGAAAGTGAATGTCCCATTCGTCTGGCTCTCACTACCATGCCTAGTTCAAACTCCGATAACTCACGTCGGCTTGCCACAATCCTACTGGCGGTTATTCAACCTGACTCACGAGATCGCACCTCGTAACTGACAAAAATCGTGGTGTGCGTCGAAGTTTTTAAACGACGGCAGCACCAGTTGAAAATCTTCATACTGCTATCCCATGACTTTCAGTACTTCAGAGTATTTTGGTCATCGTAAGAAAGCAACTTTCTCTGCCACTCGTATGATGAAAGTTGAATTTTTTTTTTAACTATCTCAAGAGGTAAAAGGGGCGAAATTAAAAGACTGCGGAGTACGACAACGTCTTAGTAAGTAAATGCTCCGAGAACACTCGCCACTAGGAGCTTGCTACAACTACACTGGTGCTCAAAATTAAAGAATAACCTACAAAAACCTATATAGCTGATGATGTACGTAAAATAATGCTCTGAAAATTATAGATCGTGCAAATTTCGCTATACGAAATACTCTTGCGCATTTATTGTTGCCGTGGGAGAGCTAAAATATGCGAATTAAGATTGCGTTAAGAAGACGCTCGTGTCTTGCATCTCGTAGCTGTTCTAGGCAACTCTTGCTTTCACTTCAATGACACATCGAGCTGATTATGTCACAAAGACATAGTAGTGGAGAGTGGTTGGTAAGATAGAAGCAGGTCGGTCCGAAACGGAAGTTTTCAGAGCATAGAGCGTTCCACAAAATGTCCTATCAAGAATCTGACAGTTTCAGCTAAGAAGGTTAGAATAGATGGAGTGAAGGCCAGCCGTTCCCCTAGTGTAATCAAAGTGAAGCCACCGAAACGTCACGATCATGACGTTACAGCCAATCACAGCCTCTCCCGCCATGTTGGTGACACTATTGAGAATTAAAGTCGTCTGCTCAAAGTGCTTCAAGTCTGTGACGTCATCCTTACTCCATCTATTCTAACCTCTTTGGTTTCAGCAAACAGGAGATTTTCGTCGTCGATCAAGGCAAGGCCGTCCCAGAGCTACAACCTCTGCAGACAATCGCTATGCGAGTCTAATTACAAAATGAGACAGAGAAATGTCCGCTATGCATCTCTTTCTGCAGCTTGCAACAGCTATACAGAAACGAGGGGTTCAAGGGATACTGTCTGTAGACTTCGTAAACACTACCGTTATGCAAAGAAGTGGTTGCTTAAACAAATCCGACCTAAAAAACACAAGGCCATGCCATTAGAGAGATGAGTTCCCTCTTTTAGTGACGTCACACGGAAATCAAGGCTTCTGATTCGTTTCCAACGCTGTCGTGTGTGACGTCTAAACCGACACTGACGTATCAGTCAGTGTAACATGAGAGTAACGTCACAAATGGTGGGAACTCATCCCTCAAATGTCATGCCCTTGTGTTTTCTAGACGGCCTTAGCTTAACCCACAGAAAAAAAAAGGTTTGCCGTGGTGATCTAGCAGTCAGTGCTAAGCAATGTGACTAGATGGAATTCCCTCGTTTCACTGAAATGCTATTTCGATAAAGAATTAGTGCACAGTTCTGACGCTCGGGGTGTTAGTTGTATGTTTATGTTTGCAATCCTATCTCCGCTTCTAAGAATCCTATTAAATTTTTTGTTTTTGTTTTACTGTATACCATTGGCTACAGTAAAAATGAGGAACGATATCCTTTTTTTAAAAGAATACAGTTTTCCTTGTATGGGACGTAAATGTCAAAACTTTATTCTCTCGATTTCTGATCGGAGAAGACGTACCTGCAAAATTATTTTTCCTTAGCATAGTTTTTTTGCTATGAAGATTACTTTTAGAGTATTTTCTACTTTTCCGTTTTTTTTTATTCTTCCACCAGCAGGTGGCGTCAGCGTATATTTCTATTTGTGAAAGAGTTAATTCTGTTCCAAAAATCTTTTAGAAAAATGCCTTTTTTGGTAGGATGTTCTTCATTATGAAGAGTATTTTGGACCCCTTTTCTTCTTTAAGTTACACAAAGCTTTTGCTCTTCTAGGAGACGTAAAGTTATGTCATATTTTTCTCTACATCTCCTCTTCTAACAGTTCGATTTGGAAGCCTCTTTATATCTAAAATTTTCCTTCCGCTATGAGAACTATTTTGGGCTCAATTTGTTAATTTTCGTGACATACGTTTTAGCCGCTAGTGGGGGAAAGTATCTATTTCGATTTATGTTTTCCTTTTGTCGATTGAAAAAATGCTGTGAGTTTTTTTAATTGGTTCCATTGATTATAAATAATCCTGATGACGTTACGTACTTTAAATTACGAGTAGTTTTTTTTTTCCAGTTGGTATTTTCTTTTTCTTTCTTTTTGTTTTTTACGCTGAATTTTTAGATTTTCTAAAAGTCTGTTTTGAAATACTCTCTACGTCAAACAAATAGTTGCACCCAGAAGGACGTGTCGGATTGCACTGCTGTTCGGAAGAAAGGTAAAGATTACCAGGAACAATAAATGATTAAACATTCAGATTGATATGGGCAATATTTATTGAGCTACACGCCAATAAGTAATGCCTCTCAGAATGGCGTCGAACCGCCATGTTTGCTCGCACAGCATGCCAGACGTCTCAGCATGCAGTTGCAAAGGAAGGTTTCTAATGGTGTCCTGCGATAAGCCATCCCATGCAGCTTGAATCTTCTCACGCAGTTCCTGCAGATTGTGCGGTAGGGGTGGAGTGTGGATGGCGCGTCTAATAGCATCCTACACATTTTTAATCGGCGATAGGTTTGGCGATGCGGCTGGCCATGGCGGAGTGTCCGTGTCTTGCAGGCAAGCTCTCCAGACAGCAGCAGTATGCAGACGAAAGTTGTCCTGCTGGAAAAACGCACCGGAGTGTGCTTTCAGAAAAGGTAGTGCCACTGGTTGCAGGACCTCATTAACGTATAACGTTGAGATGTCAAAGTGCCTGTAATGAACACCACAGGTGATCTGGCATCATAGGCAATTGAACTCCACGCCATGACACCAGCTTTCTGGACGTGTGGCACGACATTAAACTGTTCATCTTGACGCCGACCCCGGACACGAATTCGTTGGTCGTCTCGTCCAAGACAAAAGCGGGACTCGTCACTGAAGGTCATCCACTACCATTCTGAGTGGCTCCATGACAGTCTGGCACGACACCATCGCAGTCTTTGGCGACGATGAAATGCGGTTTAGGGCAGTCGTCGTAACGGTCTGCGTGCGTGTAGTCCTACGTCGTGCAGCCGTCCGCCAATGGTGCTGGCACTAATCGGATAATACACAGAGAGCACCACTGCTCGCTGAATATCCGCAATCATGGCTGTTGTGTGTCACTCCGCGCATGTCGGACAGCCCGTCGGTCTTCTCTCTTCGTGGTTCGTCCAGGTCTCCCAGACCCTACCTGTCGCTCGTCCAACAGCTCGTGTTGTTTCAGAACTTTTCTCCGAGGCATACGCCCGGATTTGCAAAAGATGCAGCCAACACAACATCACGAGTCGGAATGGCAAGTACGCGCAACGGGACGTCAGGCACGGCGTTACGACCTCTTCTTGTTTGCGTCACATGGGCGGCCGAGCGTGATACTTGGATCATTTGCATGTCTAACGATGTCATACCTACCCACCAAATTTCATTCCTGTCGGTTGCTTCCATCTGCGTACAACTATTTTTTTGACGTAAAGTGTATACTTTACATATCGGGATAGATTCAAAAAGACGTGCTAATTACAACCGAAAATTTGGTGTCATCTTTTTTAGCACGTCTTTTGTAAAAAAAGATCGTGCTCATGTTACCGGTTTGTTCGTCCGTCCGTCCGTCCGTCCGTCTGTACCCACGCTATCTCTGCAACTATTAGTCCAATTTGAAAAATTATTTTTCAATTGGGAAGCTTGAAATATGCGAATGATGATCCTTCATTTCTTTTTTTTTTACGATGTACAATTTCGCCGCTAGAGGGCGTAGATGCAGATGATGTCGAATTCAAAAATACGTTTTATTCCACATATTTGCTTCCAAACATCCGATTGAAAAAAAAATCTTTTATCTTTCGATTCCATTTATGTCGAAGAGTATTTTAGATATAGTTACTTTTTCAAATTACGCATAGATTTTCCGCTAGGGGGCATAAAAGTAAATTACATTTTCCCCGATAACTCTTCTAAAACTCCGACTTGAAAAGCTTTTTCTTCAGCGGATACACTTCCTAATGGAAAATCTTTTGCATATTATTTCAAATTTTTGGCAAAGGATACTTAAGCCACCAGGGGGCGTAAGTGTTAATTTTGCTTCTGATGTATTTGCCATAAAATCTGAGCATCTAAAATATCGATTGAAAAAATTATTTCGTGGACTCATACAACTCACATCAATAAACATTTTCGGAATATTTTCTTCTTAAAATATTCCACAGTTTCTCCGCCAGTAGGCGTAGATGTATATCTTATTTTTGTCAATATCTCTACTTCTAAGACTACGATTTGAAAAATTCCTTCTTTGTTGGATAGTGTTTCCAGTGTGACATGTTTTTCATATAATTTCAAACTTTTCAAGTAATTCATAGACTTTCCGCTAAGGGGTGGTTGAGGTAAATTGCGTTTCGCCTTATATCTCTGCTTCTAAATCTCCGATTTGAAAAATTCTTTCTGCACCGGATACAGCTACTGATGGGAAATTGTTTGCATATAATTTCTAATTTTTGTAAAAAATGGTTTGGCCACCAGGCGGCGTAAGTCTTAATTTCCGCTTCTGATGTATTTGCAGCTAAATATGAGCTTCTAAAATTTCGATTGAAAAAAAGTCGTTTGTTGACCGATACTACTCATGTCGACAAACCTTTTAGGAAAATTTTCTTCTTGGAAATAATTCACGGTTTCTACGCCAGGGGGCGTAGATGTATATCTTATTTTTGTCAATATCTGTACTTCTATGAATCCGATTTGAAAAGTTCCTCCTTTGTTGGATAATGTTTCCGATGCGAAATGCTTTTTCTATGAATTCAAAGTTTTCAAGTAAATCATAGACTTTCCGCTAGGGGGCACAAAGGTAAATTTCGTTTTCTGCGTTATTTCTGCTTCTAAAACTCCGATTTGAAAACTTCTTCCTGTATCGCATACAAGACCTGATGGAAAATATTTCTCACATAATTTCTAATGTTTGGTAAAGAATGGTTTGGCCACCAGGGTGCATAAGAGTTAATTTCTGCTTCTGATATATTTGTAGCAGAATCTGTGCTCCTGAAAACTCGACTAAATTTTTTTTTCTTGGACCGATAGTGCTCTTATCGAATATTTTATTCTTAAAATAACACATGGTTTTCCCACCAGGGGACGTAAAGTCACATCTTATTTTTGTCGATATCTCTGTTTCTAAGAGCCCGATTTGAAAACTTCTTTCTATGTTGGAGAGCGTTTCCGGTGCGAAATGTTTCTTATATAAATTCATGTTTTTCTTAACGCACACGTGTGCAACCAAAGGGCGTAAGCTTATATTCCGCTTACAGCAATACCTGAGGAATTAAAAACCCGATTGAAAAACTTCTTTCTTCCGTCAGATACTATTGTTTTCCATACCGATTCCATTGACTTTGAATAGCTTTGATACATTTAATTTGCGTCAGAACGGATCCAAAAGACGTGCCTATTACACCCGAAAATTCGGTGTCATATTTCTTGTTGTTTTCTGATTTCAACCAAACTTCGCAAAAATAAACAAAAAAAAAACTGCGTTTGTATTCCTCTGGAGAAGACAGCATCAGGTTGGGAAGTTTTTCAAGCACTTCTCGAGCTGATACGATTAAGGTATTGTTTGATACGCATTGAACAGATATTGTGCCATTCATAACATCTGTTCATCTGTTATTCGCGATTAATGTGTAGTTATACAGTAGCGTTCTTATTTTCTTGTTTTTCTAATTTTTCTCTTACGCTGTGCCGTTTCTGTTAAGAAGATTTTTCTTTGTTTTCGAATTTTTGTTTGAACATTTTTACACTTTTATCGTCAATCCTGATCGAAATATGTGCTTTTTTTTTGTACCTTTAGTTCCTGGGTTAGTTTTTGAAGGTTTCCTACTTGTTTGAATTACCTCCGTAAGTCTTAATCTCCCGGTCTCGCCCTGAAAATTTATTTCTTTAAACCTCTTATGGTCATCATATCCCATCTCTTTACAGTTATTTTTTCCCCCATTTCGTGGGCAGAGCTTAAGTACGTCGCTCGCTACATCGTTCCCTGTACGCTCCGAAACCTTTCACCTTACAAAAGATGTTGAAGAACATGCAGACGAACACCTGGAGTCATTTAGATGATTCAGAATGAGATGGCTAACCATCTGTAATATGTCGGCAATATGAACACAAGCTATCTATATATGAACACAAGCGTTCTTATCAAAACAGGCATACGTCCCCAGAGCTATAATGTTTCTCAGATTTTAGCCGTCGCGTGACAAAAAATTGGAGGAGGGCAGGCACGAATCAGTGTAAACTGATGTTTTCCTTGAGGGAGGAAGGGGGGGGGAGCACGAAGCGTAAATGTCAACTCAAGTTTTGTTTTGGGTAAAGGCCATTCTTGGAAACATTTTCTTCTCCATAAATGCCGCAAAATTTGGTTGTTTTATGTACATGAAAATTATATTTGTCATGCATTACTCTTCAATCACTGCTGATAATAATGAACCATGACGAACAGTTCAACGTATTTTTAACAAGTGTGAAAATACAAATTGGACGGTGATCGAAACCGCGACTCTTCGCTCCGGAGCCAGTTGTTTCAACCAACTAAACTACACCGACGGAATGTACCGCTGGAGATTTGTTATCTTGTCACGTATGACGTAGAAGTCTTTTCGTACTTCTACTTTTATTTAAAATATCAACATACTAAGAAATAGTTCCTAAATGAAAGAAACCTTAACGGCCGCAGACGAAACATGTAAACAACAGAAGTCAAACTTACGGAACAGATGCTTTATTCAAGGCTGTAGCACGTCCATAACAGAACGATATCAATATTTAAACACACCACACAGCTTCACTGCTCTTAACACAACGCTCGCTTTACAACGCACTCTTACAACGCTCTCCTACAACAGTTTTGTCGTCGCTTTTATCTCTCGTTCTTATCAAAACAGGCATACGTCACGTTCTTTCAACCTCAATTGTGTTGCCAACAGTATTCGTTTGAGAGAAAAGATATCACGTTAAGAGTGAAGTATAACAGAATAAACTCAAGATTTACATAGGGAAAGAAACTAAATAGGAAAGTTAATTTAGAATATACGTCACACACGTGTTCCACCTCTGTAGTACGTCACACCATCTCCTTATTTTTTAAGCAAAGGAGGAATTTTTTATTAATTACAGACGATCTATGGAACGAACACCACACATTTTGCGAAGAACCCAACAGTCAGTAGATCCATTTTCCCCAGTCGATCACCACTGTAAGAAACACAAATTGTTCGGTGACGGGTATCCTCGCTTCGGAGCCAGTTGTTCTAACCTACTGAACCTCACCAACGGAATGTATCGCTGAAGATTTGTCGTCTTGACACGTGCTTCATATGTGTACGTCACACAAGATGCTAAATTTTCTGAAAATATAGTTCTCTCTTTTCTTTTCAAGTTCTTTTAAGTATTTTTTTTTTTTTTTTTTTTTTGCTGGTAAATGAATGATGGTAGATAATAAGTTCTATGCATTGCTAAAAAAAAAAAAAAAAAGAATCACAGACAAATCTAAAAGAGTGAGTCTAAGCGTGTGTTTGTATAAAGCTCTTGGTTCTTTCTCTTTGAACTTCGTAGCGACTCCATTAAACGCACCCATTCATATTTGCTGTCCCTTCTCACAATTTCCCATCGCTTTTAAATGTTCTGTAGCTGGGGCGCAACGTCCCCCTACGTGCCTCTCCATTTCGACGCTACGCCCATATCTCTGACGGCCGTATACATTATATGGCGACAGTTCAGGGCAGGCGTAGAGTCACAACATCGTTAGAGATCGATATCTGGGTTTAACAACTTGAAGACATAGAGAGACAACAACCGAGACAACTGTCGAACCTGCTTCTGTTTCAAGCACGATGGTGCCAAAAAAGAGTTGTGTGCAGATGACTTCGTGAGAAAGGTCTGCGTGTTAAGAGTCTGCATTCCTGTCATCCCACTCAAAGAAGAGCTAGAAGGACTTTGTGAAGGAAGCATCACACCTAAGCCAAAGAGTAGTGTGCTCATGTGCTCTTCACACGTGTGTAAGTCCCGTTTCAGTCTGACTTTGGATTTCTGACGAGTGTATCTGTCTCAAGATAACAGATTTCGGCTTTGCAGAAATACTGGACATCTGAGAACGAGACTACAGTAGAGGAGATATAGGTGTGAAAAGGCATACACTGGAAGGTAGTACGCTACTTCATGTGCTTCACGGTAGCACTGTGCTAACAGAATGTACTTAAAGGAGATCACTGAGCCCCATGCAAAGTTTTTCAAGAGTGTTGCATGGCCCTCGTGTTCTTCGATAATACTTGCTCTCATCTGGCTGGAGGTTTCCTCAAAAGTGAGGATACTCAAAGGAGGCATAAGCATGTATAAGTTGCAGGAAAATTCAGAGCTCCTCTTTGGTTTCTTTACAGAAACCACCTAGATCTGCAATATCCGCTAACGGAACAATGGAGTTTTTTTCTATGTGACCGATTTTTTTTTACGCTTTCCAACCGTAGGTTGAAGAAGCGTATATGCTCCAGCTTTTTCCGTCCGTCTGTCTATCTGTCCGCGTAAAAATGGTTCGATTTCAATGAAATTTTAGTATGTCGGAACGAATCATATTGAAAATGGGCGACATGGGGTCAACGCTCAGAACATAGGAGCGAGATTTATTCCATCGCTCTTATGCGTCATAACTTACCTAAAAAATGCTTCGATTGCAACACAACTTTATCATGTTGTTCCGGAGTTATACTGAACCGGTTCTGTTAAATATAATCGAAATTGGGTCAAGGTCAGGGCACAGGAGCGAGATTTATTCCACAGCTATTATCCTCATAACTTGACTAAAAATGCTTCTATTGCGACAAAATTTTATGATGTTGTTCCCGAGATATACTGAACCGGTTCTGTTGAATATCGTTGTAATGGGGTCAAAAGTCGGTTCCTTATCACTTTGTCCGTGTTTATTTGGTCCACGCTCACTTCGTCCGGTTCATTTCGTCCAACGTTCACTTCGTCCGCTGTTCACTTAGTCCAATGTTCACTTCGTCCAGTGTTCATTTCGTCCACCGTTCACTTTGTCCACATCCATTTCGTCCTCAGAATGAATGGAATTCCGTGGACATTTTCTTTTTTGATGGAATTTTCGTTATAGGCAGAAGAAAACTTCAGCGGGCATTGCTTGCATGAGATTTTTTCCTGTCTAAGTTTGTTCGATTAAAATGTATCGATTTTAAATGTTATTTAAGGCTAAACGAGAACTGAACTTTGAAGAGCTTTTTAACTCTTTTTGTACACACAAAAAGAGATGTCAATCACTACAGCATGACTCACGCTATGTTCGGAAAAGGACTATGAGGTGGGATTTTTTAATAACGCTGCATTTTTACTTAGGTACTAAATATTTACATACGATGTCGAGTTATTAATATTCCATTTTACTTACTTAAACACTAAATATTAATTACTATGCCTCATGCGTAGGCAGTTTTGATAGTTTTTTGTTTTGTTTTTTGCCGATGTCATATTTATAATGCTTACCTATCAAGGTAATATAATAGAAATAGTATTGTGCTTTTACTGAGGCACGATATATTAATTCACAGTCCCTAGGATTAGGCCTATTTCACAGTTTTTACTCTACGGATGACATATCCATAACGTTTACATATCAGCTCAACTTAATAATACTGCGCTTTTCCTTAGGCACTAAATATTATTGCATAGGGCCTAGGCCTTTTTTACAGCTTTTATTGTACGCATGTCATATTTTATGACGTTTACGTACCAAGAAAAGGTAATAACATTGCGCTTTTGCTCAAGCACTAAATATTATTTCATAGGCCCTAGGCCTAAACCTAGCCTTTTTTACCATTTTTATTCTACGGATGGCATATTCATAATGTTTGCATATCAACCCAAACTAAAAATATTGCGCTTTTAATCAGGCACTAATGTTATTTCATAGGCCCTAGGCATCGGTCTTTCTTGAAAAATTATTTCATAGGACCTAAGCCTTTTTCACAGTTTTTATTCTACGCATGCCATATTTATAACGTTTACGTATCAAGATAAGGCAATAATAATGCGCTTTTGATCAAGCACTAAATATTTCATAGGCCCTATGGCTAGGGCTTTTTTAACCATATTTAGTTTGCAGATATCATATTCATAATGTTTACGTATGTATAAATTCAAGCTACTAATATTGCGCTTTTAATCAGGCACTAAAATTGCTTCATAGTCCCTAGGCCTAGGCCTTTTTTGCAGTTTTTATTCTACCGATGGCATATTCATAACGTTTACGTATCAAGTCAAGGTAATAAAATAGTATTGCGCTTTTCTACAGGCACTAAATAATATTTCATAGGACCTACGCTTAGGCCTTTTTTTACCGTATTTAGTCTACAGATGTCATATTCATAATGTTTACGTACAAAGTCAGGCTAATAATATTGCGCTTATCCTTAGGCACGAAATATTATATCATAGAACCTAGGCCTAGGCCTTTTTACAGTTTTTATTGTCCGCATGTCATATTTATAACGTTTACGTATCAAGACAAGATAATAATATTGCGCTGTTGCTCAAGCACTAAATATTATTTCATAGGTCCTAGGCCTAAGCCTAGGCTTTTTTTACAGTTTTTGTTCTACGGATGGCAAATTCATAATGTTTGCGTATCAACTCAAGCTAATAGTATTGCGCTTTTGCTCAGGCACTAAATATTGTTTCATAAGCCCTACGCTTTAGCCTTTTTGCAGCGGTTTTTGTACGGATGTCATATTCATAACGTTTACGTATCAAAACAGTCTAATGGTATTACGCTGTTGCTCAGGCACTAAATAATAATTATATAAGCGACGATGTCTTTCCCATACCTTTGGAAAAAAAAGTAGGTAAATGAAAAACTTGTAGAGTAATGGACTTCGCTTTTTTTTTTTTTTTTTTTTTTTTTTTTCACCTTTTTTAGCAAATTTTTTTTTTTTAAAATAGATTGTGCTTATGGTATCTGTCCAATTTACCTTGTGGAACACTATAACGTTTGTGTTTGAGAAATTCTGTGGGTCACAGCTTTATCGCTAGAAAGTGTTTATGTACGTTCTCTTCAAAAAGTCCAATTGATAATTGTTTTTTTTTTACGCTGTGCCATTCGCTACAATAGAGATGTGGAGCTTCAGCCTCTCTAAGTAATGCACAGATTTCCCGCTTGAGGGCGTGATGGTCAAACACTTTACTTCAGTATATCTGTTCCTGGAGACCTATTTGAAAAGTTTTTTTCATGGAGAATCTTTTTCACCTATTTTGAACTTTTCCATTATGCAAGATTCTTCCGCTTGAAAGCGCAGAGTTATGTCATGTTTCCTTCTATATTTCTTCTTTAATTGTTCAATTTGAAAATCGGTTCGTCTCCGATACTTCCTTCTGCTATAAGAAATTTTTTGTGCGCCACTTTTTAATCTTCGTAATGCACTTTTTAGTCGCTGGAGGAAGAAAGTAGATGTTTCTATGTGTGGATGTTTTACGGTTTGTAAAAACCCTATTGCGATGTTTTCCTAACTGGTTGCATTGACTGTGAATAACTTTGATTGATTTAATTCGAGTCGGAATAGATTCAAAAGACGTGCTTATTGCAACCGAAAATTCGGTGTCATCTTTCTGGTTCTCCGTAATAATGCTCGCCTTATTGTTGCATATGAAAAATGTATAGAAACATCGTTCCGAATCACTCTTGTTGCAGTTCGGGTTACGACGTTCCGCATGATATTAGGCGCCTTCAGCTCTTCAGCCACAGTGTTACTGATTTAATATTTTTGTTTTTTGATTAATGTAAGTAAATCTAAAGAACGCCCAGTTTTTTTATGAGCATTATTTTTTCATTTTATGTTACTAAGAAAGCATGCATTTACTTATTTGGGGGGGGGGAGGGGGGGGGAATCCAGACAAAATGAATCCTTCTAAGTTCAGCATTGGTACAGGTATATGAATATGTAAAATTGTATAACTTTAATTTAATCAAGATTTGAAATTTTGATTTCGTAATATTTTCATTGAACATTTTGAAATACGTACAGCTTTTGTGCCTACGTGATTTTTTATAGTTTTTGTCTGATTTTTATTTTTTATTATCCCTTTTTTAACATTTTTTCACAGTAAAGTCGTCCACAGAAACTCTTCCACATCGGAAATCTTTTCACGGAACAGTGTCCTTATCTTTCCGAGTGATTGACGGGGCATAATTTGCTGCTTACACGAAATTATTAACGGGGGGGGGGGGGACTGACGGAGTCACCATTTGCATTTTTAATGCTGTTTATAATGAGAAGCTATTTATACATGTAGAAGAAGGCCGTGGGGGAGGTTTCTGAGATTACCATTATAAATTTCACCCTAATTTTTTTATATCCAGGACGCGAAACGGAAGATTGGTACCCGGTAAACTCGTACAAGATTTTAAGTTACAACCTAAATATTTTGTATGTAAATATGTAATAAAAGCTAATACTATGGACTTGACAGGTCATTCTCCAGGTGTTTACCAGGCACTTAGGCCGCGCCTTTAAATAATTCCTTAAGACACAAATACCATTTGATGACAGTAATTCCTGAATGGTATGCCAAATGATTTCCACATAGTTTCAATATTAATTTGAGTGTGATGTAACTTAAATCTTCCACAGGCTGTAACTTTAAATCATCCAAAAGTTTGAAAAATTCCAGTGTAATTATCTCGACTGGAGGTGGAGCCGGCAGACCCCAAATTAAACGTACACTGCATCCAACTCAAAAATGTTACACCAGATCTCTACTATACTCTCAGAATTTACTCAGCGTGACCAAAGCTGGTTCTAAAAGACGATCTGCTCCCACCCCTTTGGAAGGGGTTATCCCCAAAATATCGCTTGTTGACTAATTCATGGATGACATGCCAGATGATTTCCACGTAATGTTACATAGAAAAGTTGGACGTGCGCTGACAGCCATCCATATGTCTGTTCGTGCACGTCCCACTGTTTTAGTACTATTAACTTATATGACTAGACCATATTAACTAATGTTTATGCAGGAGTAAAAGCTCAAAATTATTAATTTGACTTGTTATGTAAACGACTAAACGTTATGAATATGAGCACAGCCCTGTCCGAGACCCATATTTTTTAGTGCTTGGGTAGAAATGCAACATTAGGACAACCTACCATGATACAAATAATTTATTTTCCCATTTCACCAACTCACCACAAACTACGGAGAACTGGAAAAAGTGAAATCAAAAGTGCGATTTTTATACAACCCCCAACAGTTTTGTGGTTAGCCTACATGGAAGTCAACACGAAGAAATCAAAAATACAATTCTTATACGGCCCCCTAACGCCTTTGCGATCACTTGTTCGCCTGGTCATTTAGCCAGGAAATCACAAAATTTCCTAATTTCTAAGATAATGAAAATAAGATATGAATTTTTTTTTTTTTGTGAATAACAATTTCAGACGCAAGAGAAAAAGATAACAACGCTTTTTTTTTATGCAGAGAAACTTTATGGCTCTGAAATTGCATCTGTCCAGTTTTACATGAGGCCAGGCTGTCCGCACACATTTTTCTTAGAGAAAAACAGAAAAAAAGCCGCTATATTTATTGGCTTAAAAATAGAACATGATTCTAAAAGATAAATACTACGTCAGGGTTACGAAGAAGCACGATCAACACCTTGTTTCAGTTGCACCGATGTCAACAGGTATGTGGAAGTGACAAATCAGTCCTTTGGTGTTTTGTACAACTGCCACCTCCCAGATTTGGTTTAGAACAGAGTGTTGAATGTATCACCAGTAAAAAAAAAAACAACACCGGCATGTCTGCAAAGACTGTAGGCATAAGCAACAAAGCTCAGTAACCTGACCTTTAGACTGTATGCACTATAATCCTAGTTAACTTAAGAGTGTACTATTGTCAAAGGTTCGAGGTGCTACTGCCTCCGCTATGATAAGTAGTGAATAGCGTTTAGAATAAAAAAGCAACGGAATTATTGCTCAGAATCATCATTTTTCTTTGTCCAGCAGTTATCAGACAAAATTGTTATTAAAGACAGTTTTTCAAGATGGCCAAACGGTTTTAGAAATAGATTTCACATGAGAAGTTAATCAATGAAGAGCCTTGCTTTATCGGCCTCTGAACTGCCCACGCTTGAAATCTAACTTTGTGGTTCAAGAAGGGGTGGTATGGGTAGAAGACTTTTCGCAACACAGAAACAATAAAGCGAGAAATAGCGAAATGCGATGGGTGTGTACTGGCCGTCTATCGGAATTTGGTAGTTGGGGGATTGAAATATCTCACAATTAGGGGTGATAGCATGCATGAACAGGTCTTCCGTCTCGTGCAACTACCCGGAGTCCAGGGCTCTGAGTCACAAGGCGATGCAAGGTGTTAAATTGCCTAAGGGTACTACTCTCTTGGGATTACTCTTGGGATTACTGAAGTCGGTACTGGATGAGGGGAGGGCGGAGGTGAAGGACAAAAAGAATCTCCCTGAGTGTCAGAAAAGGAAGTTTGACTTGAGAAAACAACAATATATATTGTTTTCATAAAATATATTTTGACAATATAAAATATTCTCGTATTTAAGAACATTTAAAATATCTTCAATTTGACCTAATTTTTTTGCTTAACATAAGATAATTTTCAAATTATCACGATATCCTAATCTTAAGTGTCCAACCTAAATATACTCGTAAATTACCATTTTTAGACAACACGGGAACGCAAGAATGCATGATATTGTCGGAATGAATTTGTTTGATGGTTAAGTATACATGGTTCCTGATGGCTTGAGTGGTAAAAAAATTCCGATGGCAAATTCGTCAACTGAGGAAAATAATTCCTCCAAATGATGACACATCCACATTATTAGAGCTTAATATATAAAAAATATATATATTTAAACGGCAATTTTGTTTTCTGCTGAGGTTTCAGTCACTTTTCGCGCAAAACTATATTTCGGAACTTGTGTGTTGCGTGCCTCCATTTGACCAACACGACTAAGTGTTTTCTAATAAATTGGGCAGAGTACCACGCATACATATTCTTGCCGTACCTATCTCAGAATATAAGTTATGTTATTGACTATGACTTTTGGGAGAGTAAGCCAGATCCGGGCCCCTTTTCCACGAGAGAAATACAATCCGCCATAAAATAATTTTTCGATCGTACTTGAAATCAGAAATAAATTCATATTAGCTACCCGATGGCCGAGTGGTCCGAGGTCAGGGATTCGAGGACTAATCATTCGCCAAAGATAGGTTCCGGTTCGAATCTCGGAGAGGCATGGATGGCGTATTTGTCTTACGGCACAGTTTCTCTCCGTTCCCTGGAACCAGTGACACAAAATTAGAAATGGGCGACTGCTAATAGTCCATTGAGTTGCTCACGATATACATGAGATTCTTAATGCTGCGAAGACACGATTAATAATGGAAATAATTGCAACTTTTAAAGACGATACTTTTATTTGCAATTAAAACCAGCTAAAATCAGTAGCAAGATCTTTCAAACCCACTATGGGTTCGTCATCAGTAACAGTGAGGGTGAAGCAACGTAGTTATATAGCCGAAAGCAATAACCCACAGTGCAACAGCATGGTAAGGTGTTGCTCCAACCCTTCACACACACGCATTTGACATGTATACAAATAATGCAAATAAACTACAAAACACGGTTATGAGTTCTGATAGTGTATACAATGATTTGATATAATATGTTTCCATGAGGTCGGTAGAATCCATGGCACGTCATCAGTACAACAGTGGTCAGCAAAGATATTTATGTACAAACTTGCCTTAAACAATAAGTCAGAAAAGTCAGTAAACAAACTTTCTGTAAACAATTGCTCACGATGGTCGTTAAAGCTAAAAAAAAAAAAAAAAAAAGAGAACAAGAGGCGGAGATTAATTTCTTCATCTATGTCATCGTCTTTTTGGTTTGGTGAGGGCAGGAGGTTGGCCATAACTCGTCACGCAGGCCAAGCGGGTTGGTGAGTGTGGGATAGCATTCCCTCTAATCCCGGTGGTACAGTTATACCGCTATTTTTCGGTCGTCAGAAACCCTTTAGTAGGAACACGATGCACCGCGAGAAGGCGGCGGTTGAGATTTGTCAAGAGACGCTATGGTATATTTTGCATCACCTGACCTTGCATACCCTTATTCCATATATTTGCTTCTAAATATCCGATTGAAGAAATTTTTTCTTCCTTTCGAAGCTGTTTACAACGAAGGCTTTTTTAGGCACAGTTTCTTTTTCAAGTAATGCATATATTTCCCGCTATAGGCGTAAAGATAAATTTTGTTTTCCTCAATATCTCTGCTTCTAAAGTCCGATTTGAAAAATTCTTCCTGCATTGGAAACAGCTTCTCGTGGTAAATGTTTTGCACATAATTTCTAATTTTTGGTAAAGAATGGTTTGGTCACCAGGGTCCGCAAGTGTTTATTTCTGCTTCTGATGTATTTGCAGAAAAATCTAAGCTTCTGAAAGAACTCTTTCGTGGACCTATACCGCTGACCTCGGAAAATCTTTTGAGAATACCTTCTGTTTAAAATAGCTTATGGTTTCCCCGCCAGAGGGCGTAGATGTATATCTTATTTTTGTCGATACCTGTACTTGTAGAGTCCGATTTGAAAAATTATTTTTTTGTTGGTGAGCGTGTCCGGTGCGAAATGTATCTCATATAATTTCCAGTTTTTCTTAACGCATATTATAGTTTTTCTTAACGCATCAATATTTGTTGAGCATACTTTTGCTTCTAGATTTCGGATTTTAAGTACGTAACTTCACGTTTCCGTTTACAGCAGTACCTGCATTACTAAACACCCGATATAAAAAATTCTTTTTCTGTCAGATACTACAAACTATGAGAACTCGTTGTGTGTATTTTCTTCTAAAAATAATTCATAATTTCGCCGCTAGTGGGGCGCCAATCTGTTTTTTTCAATATCTCTGCTTGTATTGTACTTGTACATATACGATTTAAAAAATTCTTTCAACACGGGACGTCATTATCCCTTTTGGAACACTTCAGATTAGTATTTTGAGGAGTTTTAACATCACAGTTCTGTCGGTAGGTGGAATTTGTGCCCTTCTGTTTGCAGCTGTATCTCCGCCTCTTGTTCTCTTTTTTTTTTTTTTTAGCTTTAACGACCATCGTGAGCAATTGTTTACAGAAAGTTTGTTTACTGACTTTTCTGACTTATTGTTTAAGGCAAGTTTGTACATAAATATCTTTGCTGACCACTGTTGTACTGATGACGTGCCATGGACTCTACCGACCTCATGGAAACATTTTATATCAAATCATTGTATACACTATCAGAACTCATAACCGGGTTTGTAGTTTATTTGCATTATTTGTATATATGTCAAATGCGTGTGTGTGAAGGGTTGGAGCAACACCTTGCCATGCTGTTGCACTGTGGGTTATTGCTTTCGGCTATATAACTACGTTGCTTCACCCTCACTGTGGCTGATGACGAACCCATAGTGGGTTTGAAAGATCTTGCTACTGATTTTAGCTGGTTTTAATTGCAAATAAAAGTATCGTCTTTAAAAGTTGCAATTATTTCCATTATTAATCGTGTCTTCGCAGCATTAAGAATCTCATGTATATCGTGAGCAACTCAATGGACTATTAGCAGTCGCCCATTTCTAATTTTGTGTCACTGGTTCCAGGGAACGGAGAGAAACTGTGCCGTAAGACAAATACGCCATCCATGCCTCTCCGAGATTCGAACCGGAACCTATCTTTGGCGAATGATTAGTCCTCGAATCCCCGACCTCGGACCACTCGGCCATCGGGTAGCTAATATGAATTTATTTCTGATTTCAAGTACGATCGAAAAATTATTTTATGGCGGATTGTATTTCTCTCGTGGAAAAGGGGCCCGGATCTGGCTTACTCTCCCAAAAGTTATAGTCAATAATATAACTTATATTCTGAGATAGGTATGGCAAGAATATGTATGCGTGGTACTCTGCCCAATTTATTAGAAAACACTTAGTCGTGTTGGTCAAATGGAGGCACGCAACACACAAGTTCCGAAATATAGTTTTGCGCGAAAAGTGACTGAAACCTCAGCAGAAAAAAAATTGCCGTTTAAATATATATTTTTTATATATTTAGGCTCTAATAATGTGGATGTGTCATCATTTGGAGGAATTATTTTCTTCAGTTGACGAATTTGCCATCGGAATTTTTTTACCACTCAAGCCATCAGGAACCATGTATACTTAACCATCAAACAAATTCATTCCGACAATATCATGTATTCTTGCGTTCCCGTGTTGTCTAAAAATGGTAATTTACGAGTATATTTAGGTGGGACACTTAAGATTAGGATATCGTGATAATTTGAAAATTATCTTATGTTAAACAAAAAAATTAGGTCAAATTGAAGATATTTTAAATGTTCTTAAATACGAGAATATTTTATATTGTCAAAAATATATTTTATGAAAACAATATATATTGTTGTTTTCTCAAGTCAAACTTCCTTTTCTGACACTCAGGGAGATTCTTTTGTCCTTCACCTCCGCCCTCCCCTCATCCAGTACCGACTTCAGTAATCCCAAGAGTAATCCCAAGAGAGTAGTACCCTTAGGCAATTTAACACCTTGCATCGCCTTGTGACTCAGAGCCCTGGACTCCGGGTAGTTGCACGAGACGGAAGACCTGTTCATGCATGCTATCACCCCTAATTGTGAGATATTTCAATCCCCCCAACTACCAAATTCCGATAGACGGCCAGTACACACCCATCGCATTTCGCTATTTCTCGCTTTATTGTTTCTGTGTTGCGAAAAGTCTTCCACCCATACCACCCCTTCTTGAACCACAAAGTTAGATTTCAAGCGTGGGCAGTTCAGCGGCCGATAAAGCAAGGCTCTTCATTGATTAACTTCTCATGTGAAATCTATTTCTAAACCGTTTGGCCATCTTGAAAAACTGTCTTTAATAACAATTTTGTCTGATAACTGCTGGACAAAGAAAAATGATGATTCTGAGCAATAATTCCGTTGCTTTTTTATTCTAAACGCTATTCACTACTTATCATAGCGGAGGCAGTAGCACCTCGAACCTTTGACAATAGTACACTCTTA
Source organism: Macrothele yani (assembly GCA_039090855.1). Classification (NCBI taxonomy): domain Eukaryota; kingdom Metazoa; phylum Arthropoda; class Arachnida; order Araneae; family Macrothelidae; genus Macrothele; species Macrothele yani. The sequence continues at coordinate 63,905,230 of CM077029.1, forward strand.
AGTTAACTAGGATTATAGTGCATACAGTCTAAAGGTCAGGTTACTGAGCTTTGTTGCTTATGCCTACAGTCTTTGCAGACATGCCGGTGTTTTTTTTTTTTTTTACTGGTGATACATTCAACACTCTGTTCTAAACCAAATCTGGGAGGTGGCAGTTGTACAAAACACCAAAGGACTGATTTGTCACTTCCACATACCTGTTGACATCGGTGCAACTGAAACAAGGTGTTGATCGTGCTTCTTCGTAACCCTGACGTAGTATTTATCTTTTAGAATCATGTTCTATTTTTAAGCCAATAAATATAGCGGCTTTTTTCTATTTTTCTCTAAGAAAAATGTGTGCGGACAGCCTGGCCTCATGTAAAACTGGACAGATGCAATTTCAGAGCCATAAAGTTTCTCTGCATAAAAAAAAAAGCGTTGTTATCTTTTCTCCTGCGTCTGAAATTGTTATTCACAAAAAAAAAAATTTCATATCTTATTTTCATTATCTTAGAAATTAGGAAATTTTGTGATTTCCTGGCTAAATGACCAGGCGAACAAGTGATCGCAAAAGCGTTAGGGGGCCGTATAAGAATTGTATTTTTGATTTCTTCGTGTTCACTTCCATGTAGGCTAACCACAAAACTGTTGGGGGTTGTATAAAAATCGCACTTTGATTTCACTTTTTCCAGTTCTCCGTAGTTTGTGGTGAGTTGGTGAAATGGGAAAATAAATTATTTGTATCATGGTAGGTTGTCCTAATGTTGCATTTCTACCCAAGCACTAAAAATATGGGTCTCGGACAGGGCTGTGCTCATATTCATAACGTTTAGTCGTTTACATAACAAGTCAAATTAATAATTTTGAGCTTTTACTCCCGCTTAAACATTAGTTAATATGGTCTAGTCATATAAGTTAATAGTACTAAAACAGTGGGACGTGCACGAACAGACATATGGATGGCTGTCCGCGCACGTCCAACTTTCTATGTAACATTACGTGGAAATCATCTGGCATGTCATCCATGAATTAGTCAACAAGCGATATTTTGGGGATAACCCCCTTCCAAAGGGGTGGGAGCCGATCGTCTTTTAGAACCAGCTTTGGTCACGCTGAGTAAATTCTGAGAGTATAGTAGAGATCTGGTGTAACATTTTTTGAGTTGGATGCAGTGTACGTTTAATTTGGGGTCTGCCGGCTCCACCTCCAGTCGAGATAATTACACTGAATTTTTTCAAACTTTTGGATGATTTAAAGTTACAGCCTGTGGAAGATTTAAGTTACATCACACTCAAATTAATATTGAAACTATGTGGAAATCATTTGGCATACCATTCAGGAATTACTGTCATCAAATGGTATTTGTGTCTTAAGGAATTATTTAAAGGCGCGGCCTAAGTGCCTGGTAAACACCTGGAGAATGACCTGTCAAGTCCATAGTATTAGCTTTTATTACATATTTACATACAAAATATTTAGGTTGTAACTTAAAATCTTGTACGAGTTTACCGGGTACCAATCTTCCGTTTCGCGTGCTGGATATCAGAAAATTAGGGTGAAATTTATAATGGTAATCTTGGAAACCTCCCCACGGCCTTCTTCTACATGTATAAATTGCTCCTCATTATAAACAGCATTAAAAATGCAAATGGTGACTCCGTCAGTCCCCCCCACCCCCTCGGTAATAATTTCGTGTAAGCAGCAAATTATGCCCCGTCAATCACTCGGAAAGATAAGGACACTGTTCCGTGAAAAGATTTCCGATGTGGAAGAGTTTCTGTGGACGACTTTACTGTGAAAAAATGTTAAAAAAGGGAAAGTAAAAAAAAATAAAAATCAGACAAAAACTATAAAAAAATCACGTAGGCACAAAAGCTGTACGTATTTCAAAATGTTCAATGAAAATATTACGAAATCAAAATTTCAAATCTTGGATTAAATTAAAGTTATACAATTTTACATATTCATATACCTGTACCAATGCTGAACTTAGAAGGATTTATTTTGTCTGGATTCCCCCCTCCCCCCAAAAAAATATTAAGTAAATGCATGCTTTCTTAGTAACATAAAATGAAAAAATAATGCTCATAAAAAAACTGTGCGTTCTTTAGATTTACTTACATTAATCAAAAAACAAAAATATTAAGGCAGTACACTGTCGCTGAAGAGCTGAAGGCGCCTAATATCATGCGGAACGTCGTAACCCGAACTGCAACAAGAGTGATTCGGAACGATGTTTCTATACATTTTTCATATGCAACAATAAGGCGAGCATTATTACGGAGAACCAGAAAGATGACACCGAATTTTCGGTTGCAATAAGCACGTCTTTTGAATCTATTCCGACTCGAATTAAATCAATCAAAGTTATTCACAGTCAATGCAACCAGTTAGGAAAACATCGCAATAGGGTTTTTACAAACCGTAAAACATCCACACATAGAAACATCTACTTTCTTCCGCCAGCGACTGAAAAGTGCATTACGAAGATTAAAAAATGGCGCACAAAAAATTTCTTATAGCAGAAGGAAGTATCGGAGACGAACCGATTTTCAAATTGAACAATTAAAAGAAGAAATATAGAAGGAAACATGACATAACTCTGCGCTTTCAAGCGGAAGAATCTTGCATAATGGAAAAGTTGAAAATAGGTGAAAAGATTCTCCATGTAAAAAACTTTTCAAATAGGTCTCCAGGAACAGATATACTGAAGTAAAGTGTTTGACCATCACGCCCTCAAGCGGGAAATCTGTGCATTACTTAGAGAGGCTGAAGCTCCACATCTCTATTGTAGCGAATGGCAGAGCGTAAAAAAAAAAAAAACATTTATCAATTGGACTTTTGAAGAGAACGTACATAAACACTTCCTAGCGATAAAGCTGTGACCCACAGAATTTCTCAAACACAAACGTATAGTGTTCCACAAGGTAAATTGGACAGATATCATAAACACGATCTATTTAAAAAAAAAAAAAAAAACATGCTAAAAAAAGTGAAAAAAAAAAAAAAAAAAAAAAAGAAAGCTAAATCCATTACTCTACAAGTTTTTCATTTACCTACTTTTTTTTCCAAAGGTATGGGAAAGACATCGTCGCTTATATAATTATTATTTAGTGCCTGAGCAACAGCGTAATACCATTAGACTGTTTTGATACGTAAACGATATGAATATGACATCCGTAGAAAAACCGCTGCAAAAAAGGCTAAAGCGTAGGGCTTATGAAACAATATTTAGTGCCTGAGCAAAAGCGCAATACTGTTAGCTTGAGTTGATACGCAAACATTATGAATATGCCATCCGTAGAACAAAAACTGTAAAAAAAGCCTAGGCTTAGGCCTAGGACCTATGAAATAATATTTAATGCTTGAGCAACAGCGCAATATTATTATCTTGTCTTGATACGTAAACGTTATAAATATGACATGCGTACAATAAAAACTGTAAAAAAGGCCTAAGTCCTCTGAAATAATATTTCGTGCCTAAGGAAGAGCGCAATATTATTAGCCGGACTTTGTACGCAAACATTATGAATATGCCATCCGTAGAACAAAAACTGTAAAAAAAGCCTAGGCTTAGGCCTTAGGACCTATGAAATAATATTTAGTGCTTGAGCAACAGCGCAATATTATTATCTTGTCTTGATACGTAAACGTTATAAATGTGGCACACGGACAATAAAAACTGTAAAAAAGCCTAGGCCTAGGTCCTATGATATAATATTTCGTGCCTAAGGAAAAGCGCAATATTATTAGCCTGGCTTTGTACGTAAACATTATGAATATGACATCCGTAGACTAAATACGGTAAAAAAGGCCTAGGCGTAGGTCCTATGAAATATTATTTAGTGCCTGTAGAAAAGCGCAATACTATTTATTACCTTGACTTGATACGTAAACGTTATGAATATGCCATCGGTAGAATAAAAACTGCAAAAAAGGCCTAGGCCTAGGGACTATGAAACAATATTTAGTGCCTGATTAAAAGCGCAATATTAGTAGCTTGAATTTATACATACGTAAACATTATGAATATGACATCTGCAAACTAAATACGGTAAAAAAAGCCCTAGCCAAAGGGCCTATGAAATATTTAGTGCTTGATCAAAAACGCATTATTATTGCTTTATCTTGATACGTAAACGTTATAAATATGACATGCATAGAATAAAAATTGTGAAAAAGGCTTAGGTCCTATGAAATAATTTTTCAAGAAAGACCGATGCCTAGGGCCTATGAAATAACATTAGTGCCTGATTAAAAGCGCAATATTTTTAGTTTGGGTTGATATGCAAACATTATGAATATGCCATCCGTAGAATAAAAATGGTAAAAAAAGGCTAGGTTTAGGCCTAGGGCCTATGAAATAATATTTAGTGCTTGAGCAAAAGCGCAATGTTATTACCTTTTCTTGGTACGTAAACGTCATAAAATATGACATGCGTACAATGAAAACTGTAAAAAAGGCCTAGGCCCTATGCAAAAATATTTAGTGCCTAAGGAAAAGCGCAGTATTATTAAGTTGAGCTGATATGTAAACGTTATGGATATGTCATCCGTAGAGTACAAACTGTGAAAATGGCCTAATCCTAAGGACTGTGAATTAATATTTCGTGCCTCAGTAAAAGCACAATACTATTTCCATTATATTACCTTGATAGGTAAGCATTATGAATATGACATCGGCAAAAAACAAAACAACCTACTCATGAGGCATAGTAATTAATATTTAGTGTTTAAGTAAGTAAAATGGAATATTAATAACTCGACATCGTATGTAAATATTTAGTACCTAAGTAAAAATGCAGCGTTATTAAAAAAATCCCACCTCATAGTCCTTTTCCGAACATAGCGTGAGTCATGCTGTAGTGATTGACATCTCTTTTTGTGTGTACAAAACGAGTTAATAAGCTCTTCAAAGTTCAGTTCTCGTTTAGCTTTAAATAACATTTAAAATCGATACATTTTAATCGAACAAACTTAGACAGGAAAAAAATCTCATGCAAGCAATGTCCGCTGAAGTTTTCTTCTGCCTATAACGAAAATTCCATCGAAAAAGAAAATGTCGACGATATTCCATTCATTCTGAGGACGAAATGAATGTGGACAAAGTGAACGGTGGACGAAATGAACAGTGGACGAAGTGAACATTGGACTAAGTGAACAGCGGACGAAGTGAACGTTGGACGAAATGAACCGGACGAAGTGAGCGTGGACGAAATGAACACGGACAAAGTGATCCGTCACCCAAAAGTCAGGGCACAGGAGCAAGATTTATTCCACAGTCATTATCCTCATAACTTGAGTAATGATTTTTGGTATGTTGGGAAGCATATCATAATCAATGCATTGTTTGATTTTCTTAACTCGTTTCGTTTCAGGGTTCATTGCCACCATAAACAACTCATTGGGCTAACAGCTGTTTCCAATTCCTAATTTAGGGCCACTGATTTCATGTAAGGAAGAGAGCCAGTGCAGTAAAACAAACACACCATCCGTGACTCATTGGTGACACGAATCCGTGCCCATCTCAGACGAACGGTGAGAAACCATCGCTTAGACTATTCCGCCACTGAGGCGGTCTCTCATCCGTCAATTTATCACCTGCATGAATGATCACGGAGCAACATGCTTGGTCAGGAGCGAACGTCTTACCTTCTGAGCAGAAAACAAGATATTTCTGCTACACACCGTTTAGGAATTTTTCAGGAATCAACATTATGCCCATTCATTCCCCCGCATATCATGTTTGCATATGCTCTTTGACACCGTTTGATATACCTCTTACCAGAATGTCCTTAAATTCTATCAAATATCGATATATTGGACATTTTGGTGGCTATGCGCTGGCTTCTGACATTTCGTCCGAGTGGCCTAATTTTGCGCCCTGGATGAGGTATGGGGTGGTCCGTTTGCTTTTGGCACTGATTATCTCCCTTTCCTGGAGCCATGATCCCTACATTGCACTGTTAAAACTTTTGTAATAGGTTGCACCAAAGAGTGGTGCTACTCCAGCTGCACCACTTTCCAAGAAAAGATACACCATTGTGTGCTGCAAACAAAACCCAACAACATAGTGCAAACTTGCACCATAATGTAGTGCAGCCTTGTACTATAACATAGGGCAAAGTGGAACCATGTTGCTGGGTTTTGTTTGCACCACACAATGGTGTATCTTTTCTTGGAAAGTGGCGCAGCTGGAGTAGCACCACTTTTTGTTGCAACCTACCACAAAACCTTTAACAGTGTAGAGATGCTCATGGTGGCAGTAAAACCCCTAAAGGAAATCGTTATACTAGGATGGCAAAATTTATGTTTGTAATTTGACTTTTGACCAGCAGTGTATAATGGAGGATGTCGCACTAAAAAGTTGGAGATTGGATAAACGTAACTGTGCTCGTGTTGTTCTCTTACTTGGGGTTTTGCAAGATTAACTGATTTCTGTTTGGTTGTTGAAGATGAAATGTCGGATTTTGCAAACTCGTGCAGTTGGCAGATAATTCAGATATTAATATATCGCGCGACGTGACTTGTCATAGGTAAATTTAAAGCATCAAGGCTGATACGTACTAGGGGTGTTCAAATGAAAAGGTACGAAACGTCATAAGAACGTAACCGTTAACATATTTGCCTATGCCGCTATGGGAGAACGTAGCGACACATCTAGGGATGCGATTGGAGTCGTCGGCGTGGATCGGAGCATGCGCGGGCGCCCGCATGCGCAGGAGAGAGCAGAGGCTCTTATAAAGAGCGCCGTCCAATTGACTACTTGTTGAATTCCTCCAGCACAGACGAACCATTAACTCCGATGTGTACTGTGAGACACTCCGAAGCCTACGCAGGTCCATCAAGAACAAAAGACCGGGGCTGCTCACGGAGGGTGTGGTTCTGCTCCATGATAACGCGCTTTCACAGGTCTCCAGGGTCACATACGCGGAACTGGCCAAGTTCCAGTGGGAGCAGCTTGACCATCCGCCCTACAGCCCGGACATGTCGCCCTGCGATTTCCATGTGTTTGGTCCCCTGAAAAAACATCTGAAAGGGAAGCGCTTCCACTCGGACGACGAACTCAAGGACGCTGTGCAGGACTGGGTCTCGTCACTGCCACAGTAATTCTGGGAACAAGGAATCCTTCGGCTCGTTAATCAATGGGATCGTTGTGCTACGGCCTATGGTGTATACTTTGAATAAAGTCTTCATTTATACCCACAGTGTCGTTTCGTACCTTTTCATTTGAACACCCCTAGTGTAAAGCACTGGTCATTTCGTCAAAGGCATCAGTTACAAGTGGATTGTGCTACAGTGAAGAGGACGTTGATTCCAAGCGAAATTTGTGCTAAATGAGTTTAAACTTGAACACTGTGCATCACAGGCAGCGCGCAACATCCATATACCATTTGGGGAGTTACCGTTGGTAAACGCCAAACACAAAGTTCCTTTGCTAAATTTCGGTCCGGCGATATGAGCCTCGAAAATGAACCACGCGGTAGCCCAGAAGACGCAATGGGGCGATATCGAGCTGGAGGCCTTGATTGAATCCGATCCACATGAGACGGTACGAGACCTTTACTAGAAACTAGAGTGCGCTATTCAGCTATTTACAGATATTTAAGAGTAAATCGATGAAGAAGATGGAAGATGGGTCACATCCGTGATATTCAGATTTCTACCCGTCATTTCATGGAAAATGGCTCGTGAATTCTAAGGAATGTTTTACAGTGTGTATATACAGAGGATGTTCACACATTTTTAGAACGACTTTCTATTAACATCTAAAATAAAATTATTTCTTTCTTAAATGTTCCATCTGATAGCCCTTTCTCTGGATTTCCAAGATAACAGACCCTTTCTTAAAATTGGTAGTGGTATTTTATTCCACTGCTTTCCATGGTCAAATCATTGTTTTAGGTCTGCGTTTAGAAAGCGCTCTCTTTTTAGCATATAACGAAGTAAATTGCTCCGTCATTGTTGTCCACGCCGGGGTTCGAACCCAGTCCCCTCATTCCGGAATAAGTCGTTGTACCAATTGAGCTACGCGGACGTTCGTTATCGCTGCTATCTTGCTATCTGCCTTTATATCGTGTGCGTCCTGCTGGACAGGCACGTCACATCTCTCCCCCGCCCGAAAGTGGGCCGGGGCATGGCCATGAATCGTAGCAGGCAGCCATCTGCAGCCAGCCGGGACCATGAATCGTCGCAGGCAGCCATCCGCTGTAGAACGTACTTGAGAACTCCCACTCAATCTAGTGTGTGGAATGCAACGTCACACACATTTTTTTTATTATTCGAAGCGCTGAAGAAGGGATCCTCTTATTTTTCCTCTCTCGCGGTGTGGAAAGAACATCACACCATTGCGAAATCTTGAACAGCTGGGTCATCCGGAAAGTTCGGGCGCCATTGTAACGAAGTAAATTTCTCCGTCATTTGTGTCCACGCCGGGGCTCGAACCCGGGTCCCCTCATTCAGGAATAAGTCGCTCTACCAACTGAGCTACGCGGACGTTTGTTATTGCTGCTATCTGCCTTTATATCGTGTGCGTCCTGCTGGGCAGGCACGTCACAGGCAGTTCGAAGGCATTCAATAGTCCATTTGTGACACAGCATGGGACTTTGAAGAAATATGAGTACAGGGTATAGACCCCGTATTTGTTTTTTATGCTTTCCAACCGTAGGTCCAGCTTTTTTCGTCCGTCCGTCCGTCCGTCTGTCTGTCGGCACGATAACTCACGTAAAAATGGTTCGATTTCGATGAAATTTTAGTATGTGGTAGGGGACCACCAGGGGACGAACCCTATTGAAAATGGGTGGAATGGGATCAAAGGTCAGGTCATAAAAGCGGGATCCATTTCATTGCCTTTATGTGTCATAACATGCGTAAATATGGTTCGATTTCGATGAAATTTTAGTATTTGGTAAGGAATCACCTGGGGACGAATCTTGTTGAAAATGGGCGAAATGGGGTCAAAGTTCAGGGCATAAAGGTGGAATCCATTCCATTGCCTTTTTGCGTCATAACATGCGTAAATATGATTCGATTTCGAGGAAATTTTAGTATGTGGTAGGGAACCACCTGGGCACAAACCCTATTGAAAATGGAGGAAATGGGATCAAAGGTCAGGCATGCAGGCCATAAGAGCGGGATTTGTTCCATTGCCCTTATGCGTCATAACTTGCGTAAAAATGGTTCGATTTCGATGAAATTTTAGTATGTGGTAGGGAGCCACTAGGGACGAACCCTATTGAAAATGAGCGAAATGAGGTCAAAGGTCAGGACACTGGAGTGGGATCCATTCCATTGCCCTTGTGCATCATAACTTACCAAAAAATGTTTCGATTGCGACAAAACGTTATCATGTTGTTCCGGAGGTATAGTAAACCGGTTCTGTTGAATATCAACGAAATGGGGTCAAAGGTCATTGCACAAAAGCAAGATTTATTCCACAGCCATTATTCTCATAACTTGCGTAAAACTGCTTCTATTGCGACAAAACTTTAGTATGTTATTCTTGAGGTGTACTGAACCGGTTCTATTGAATATCATCGAAATGAGGTCAAAGGTCAGGGCACAGGAGCGAGATTTATTTCACAGCCATTATCCTCATAACTTGAGTAATAATTTCTGGTATGTTGGAAAGCGTATCATAATCAATGCATTGCATGATTTTACTAACTTGTTCATTTTCTCAAAACGTAGAGTGGTAGATTTGGATGCATGACGGGTAGCTTATCCTGATGGAGTTCTTTTGATAAAATAATGATATTTCTTTTTCAGAAATTAAAACATTATTTTGGTAATATTGGGGGGACCCGAAAGTAATGTCGTTTTGGGGGGGGGGACTAAGTTTGGGGAGCAGTTGTGAGGTGTTCATGCACTTTCAACGTAAATTAAGTGTATGTACAAGTGAATGAACTATTCGCCTTTAACTTTTGTAGGTGTTTTGTCTTCCAGATTTACAGAACAAAATGTGTGACATGAAACCCGAGAAGAGCTATGTTCGTCATTGTATGCTGTATGAATTTCACAAGGGGAACAATGCAACGTGGGCACCAACAACATTTGCATTAAATGTCCGCAAGTGACAGCGTTGGGTCGCCCAATTCTGGTAGGGCAAGTTTGACCTCTCGTGCAGGAAAGCCCATGGAGTCGGAGAATGACCTGTTGCGTGCAGCCGTTGAGGCAGATCCTCGTCAAACCATTGATTAATTATCACAGCATCTTAATGCATCATTGTCTACTGTTCAACAGCACCTGCAACAGATGGGGAAGGTCTACAGACAAGGAGTTTGGGTTGCACACCAACTCTCAACTGACAACAAAGCCCAGATTTCCACCATCTGCAAATCTTTGCTCAGCCGACAGGGAAAAGATCCATTTCTTCATCGAATTGTCACTGGAGATGAAAAGTGGGCTCTTTACGTGAACAACAGACGCAAAAAAAAAAAAAAAAAAAAAAACAGTGGTTTTCTCCAGGTGTGACACCAGTTAATACGCCAAAACCAGGCCTACACCCCAAAAAGATTTTGCTCTGTGTCTGGTGGATCACCGCTGGCATAGCTTACTTTGAGCTCTTGGAACCCGGACAGACCATAACGGCAGGCCTCCATTGTCAACAACTGGATCGTTTGAAGCAAGCTCTTACTTTGAAACATCCAGCAGTTGTCAACAGAAGAAATGTCATCCTCCTGCATGACAACGTGAGACCTCACACGGTGCGACCGACCCAGCAGATGATCAAAGATTTTGGATGGGAAGTTCTGCCTCATTCCCCTTATTCCTCTGATATTGCACCATCTGATTACCATTTGTTCAGATCTCTACAGCAGTTTCTTAATGGGAAAAGATTCCACAATATTGATGATGTCAAAACGGGGCTCTCGGACTTCTTTGCATCACAGCCAACGTCTTTTTATAAAGACGGCATTGAAAGATTGGTTTCACGATGGGCAAGTGTGATCGATAATGATGGCGATTATATAATTGATTAAGAAATAAATTCTTCTGTTACAAATAGTGTTGCTCTTGTTTTCCAAAAACGACATTACTTTCTGGTCTTCGCAATATGTAGAATTAATTTTAACTTTCTTTTCAACTTTTCATAACTTTTATTTCCCATTGTACGAGAAACCAGCAATAATAATGAATCCTTTACTGAAACCATCTTTGGATTCTTGTTAAAAGTTCATAAGTCATTTTGTGCTCCTTTGCGACAGTGAATCGACCTTTTTTTGTTACAGTCGTTTAGGTAGATCCATGCTTCATCAACAGTCACATTATGCACTGGCGGAAAGTGAAAAAATAACACCAAGAAGGAGACGTCTGATACCAATGAAATTTATACAGCATAATAACGGAATACAGAGGATAACCTGATCAAAACATTATGGCAAAATACAGCTGTATTTGCTGGTAAACTGAAAAATAACATTTCCATGTAACATGGTTAGTACCAGGTTGAACTGCGTCACACTGTGCAATTCTAGCATGGAGTCTGTCGTACAGATGTTGGATGTAAGTTTGGGGTATTGAGTTCCAAGCATCCTCAACCTGGACGCGTAAATCGGGGATGGTCGTGGCAGGCCGTGGAGACCGGATAAGTCGTTGTCCCATAAAATCCCACACATGCTCAATGGGGGACAAATCCGGTGAAGCTGCAGGCCATGGAAGTTGTCTCACACCCTGAAGTGCATGTTGCGTTGCACATGCCGTGTGTGGGCGTTCGTTATCTTGCTCGAAAACACCACGATAGACCGATCTTACAAATGGCACAACAACGGGCTGAATGATGTTGTTGATGTAGGAGGTGCTGTTTAACGTACCCGGTACAAACACTAGTTGTGTACGGGAGGGACAGCTGATCGCTCCACACACCAAGAGACCAGGTGCAGGCCATGTGTGTCGCTGGCAGATGCAAGAAGGGTGGAGACGCTCCCATATGCGTCTGCGAACACGCATACGGCCATCGGAGGCTCCCAAGCAGAATCTGCTTTAATCGCTGAACACGACAGATCGCCATTGCGTTCTCTAGTGTAGACGTTGGTGACACCACTGCAGCCGTTCCTGACGGTGGGCTGGAGTCAGAGGCACACGTGCATGTACTCCTGCATCCAGTAGACGGCTGAGGATTTTTCGCACAGTCACCTCAGGTGCAACAGCAGCTCGGATTTGCGTCGCAGTGGATGTTCTGCTTGACAACGCCGCTCTTCTTATGCGTCGATCGGTCCGCTCATCAGTCCGTCTGTGACCCCCTTTTCCAGGTCTTCTCGTGTGGGAATGTTCCGCAGACCATCTACGCCACCATTGTACCACCATTGATACATCCCGTCCAATTCGCTCCGCAATACGACCACCCGGCCTCGCTGAGTCCGACTAGACGACCTCGCTCAAAGTCCGATAACTAGTGAAATCGTTCACGTCTTCCATGTCTGGGCATTGCAGCTTCTTCAGGGTCTTCGCACGTGTCCGTATGCCGACGACTGATTACATTCACTTCGCCGTACTCCTTAAATACCACCGACGATAATTTGTATATTATGCCGTGCGGTGGCGTAAGTGCTCACCGGTTGGTCCCGAAATTAACCTACGTAAACTCTACCCCATTAACGTATGTAAATTTCATGATCGTCAGCCAATTCCTTCTTGGTGTTCTTTTTTCACTTTCCGCCAGTGTATTTCCATCTGTCTCCGGTTAAGTGATTTTCATAAAGAAGTCTACACTGTATTCTGCGCTCAGCCACGTGCTTAGGCAAGAGGCGGTGAACATTGTATGTTTTTTTTTCTTTTTTCAGATACAAATCTTTTTTTATTACCTTGTTTACAGTTAACGCAGAGATTTTCAATGACTTAGCGATTGCTCATCGGGTTGGTGAATTTTGTTTTAATACCACAGACCTTACTTTTGAAGTAATCCTAAAAATTCGTAATTTCTTTGTATATTTGTTTGGTGTTCTTTTTTATGGTGAAAGCAATGCTTGATGATATCTCCCTCTATTACTAATAATATTGCTTATTTTACATTTAGAAAAGCTAATTCATTCATTTATTTTTATATTTTTATTTTATAAAGTTTCTACTATACAGTGTCATAGAAATGTATTATAATGCTCAGTAAAAATACAATATATACCACAATCATAAACTAATTATACAAATAAAGCAAACAAATTCATCAATAAAACTCACAAAATACAAAAAATCACCAAAACTTTCACAATAATTACAAATTCTGCACAACAAAACTCATTCCATTGAAAGTTAATATCAATTAAATAGACTGATTTCGTATTGCCAATATGAATCAAATATTAAATGTTAAAAATTTCACAGCGTTTTTTAATTACAAATTACGAATATTTCTCTTCATAAAGAGCATAAACATAACCTTCTATCCACATGTTGTTTAGGTGCGCCATTTTCTTAGCAGACGATATTTAACTGCAGCAGATGTTTCTTTCGTATTCGTCTAACACGCTGTTGCCAGTTTTAATTTTTTGAACTTCTTTTATTTTCTGTAATTTTTTATCAAAAATGTTCGAAAAATGTGTGAGCATTCTCTGTAGAAAAAGAGACATGATGAAACGTTTTCAAAATTACTTTCGAAACCTGTGCATTAAAAAAACCCTAAAACTTTTCGATATTACAAGGGGGGAAATTGTATTAGCTAGTTAATTGGCTCACAAGACATAAGAGTAAAGAAAGATATTCCTGCTTAGAAAACTTAGGTAGGAATGAATTCAGCTGTAATCATCCGTGCTTAAAACATGATAAACACTTTTGACAACGATTCCCAATCATCTCCCCGAACACGCGCATGAGAACATCCCTAATACGACAACGATGACGTGCGGAGTTCAGTAGAACGTATAAGTTGCCTAGTAATGACAGCTTAAGAATGACAGGTAATTGCTAAGTAGTTACGACAGTGTGTTTCAAATTTACTCCATTACAAATGGTCCAACACATATGCGAATAGATGAACTAATTTACCTCAGCGACGAATAATTTCGGGACTTGATATTCATTTACCATGTCTTTTCTGTTCTAATTTGGCTTTAGATTTTTCGGAAGAGTGACTTTAATAGAACCCTGATCAATGATTTGTTTAATATCCGTTAAAGTTTTTTTCAGGTGCAAAATATTTGAGGAGATTGTTTAATTTACATTAATTCAAGTACACAATGTTTCAAGTGATATTTTAGTCTCCGTCAAAGTTCATTTATTTATTTCGTTTCAGAAGACGTAAGAAAAGGATAGGCATGTTGCAACCACGTAGAATTGAATAGTAGTACAAGGAAACTCTTAAATGCGTAATACACTCAGTAGACAAAACATTAGAGATAGGGGTGATGGGTAGTTGTCATGCGCAGAGTGGAACAGACCCAAACTGAACGCAGACGACAAGTAGGCGGATATCAGAGCTTACCAACAGTATACAGCAATCGACGAATATGGGTAAATGTGGTTATCTGAGCGACTTTGATCGAGGACACGTTGTGGAAGCAACAGATGAGTCATTCTATCGCTCAAGTGATAAGAACAGTAGGGTCTCCAAGGGTAACGGTACCAAAGGTGTATTGCGAGTCGACGGACGTACCACGTCCCAGAGAGCAAGCGGGGCAGACCACATGCCACTGATGATCGGGGAGACGTAGACTATCTAGCATCGTAGAGACCGACTGCTTGGCAACGGCGGTGCAAATTACATCCAAGTTGAATGTTGGAGGCCCAAACAGCGTCAGCAAACGATCGGTACGGTGCACGCTGCATACCCTGGGCTACGGGAGCCGGTGCCCTACTCGTGTGTCACTGTTGACTGCTCGTCATCGGATGTTATGCATTGTCTGCTGCAGGAAACATCAAAACCGAACCTCTGCAGTGTGGCACAGCGTCGTGTGGTCAGATGCATTCCATATTAAGCTGTACTGTGGGGGAAAAATACAAATAATTTGTAAATGTTTTGTACATCGAGTTAAATCACTAGGTACAAAACTAACTAAAAATGTATCTAGCTGGAATCCATCGATTCGTGTTACTGACACCACATTCTGCCCATCGGCGTATGTTAACTGTAAGCGTAGTTCATCAGATCAAGCAAACTTTTTCTAGTTCTCAATTGGCAACAGTGCTCAAGCGAACTTGTTAGTTTTTAGCAGAGGGCTGTGGTACACGGAAAGGACACCTGCTGTTATAATCCATTCACGTCAACGTGCGCCGGGCTGTTTATCTATTTTCGTCAATGTGCGCTGGGCATTTATCCATTCGCGTCAATGCGCGCCGGGCTGTTTATCCATTCACGTCAATGTGCGCCGGGCTCTTTATCTATTCACGTCAATGTGCGCCGGGCTGTTTATCCATTCGCGTCAATGTGCGCCGGGTTATTTATCCATTCGCGTCAATGCGCGCCGGACTATTTATCCATTCGCGTCAATGTGTGCCGGGCTGTTTACCCATTCGCGTCAATGTGCGCCGGACTGTTTATCCATTCACGTCAATGTGCGCCGGGCTCTTTATCTATTCACGTCAATGTGCGCCGGGCTGTTTATCCATTCGCGTCAATGCGCGCCGGATTATTTATCCATTCGCGGCAATGTGCGCCGGGCTGTTTACCCATTCGCGTCAATGTGCGCCGAGCTGTTTATCCATTCGCGCCAATTTGCGCCGGGCTGTTTATGCTGAAATTCTCTCGATACTGCTGTTGTACCGCCCGATTACCTGACAAAATGGAGCTTGTCTGTTACCCTATACAATCCTCCCCACCTGCTGTTGTCCTCGAACATCCACCAACCATTTCCGCCCTCAGATAGACCACTTGCTGCTTGGTTTATTGTTTATGCACCACTCACTGTACACTCTCGATACAATTGTTGGAGAAAGTTTGTCTTTTCCGAGATGCTTATTTTCACTAGTCGGCCTAATGTCCCTGTAATTCTTCATTCAAAATTGCTTAAACCACCAGTCTTTTAAATATGGCGCTATTGACGATTCATAGACGTCTAAATTTTATGCAGTGGGATGATTATAAAACCTTTTAAATGTCATAGTGGCGTACGTAGTGAGGATGGCACCTATCTGATTGTTAGTAGGTTTTCCTAATGATTTGCTACTTCAATGTACACTATATTGACAAAAGTCACCGGACACCTAAAAGGATAACACAACATAGCATTTATTGACATATATTAGTACGGTGTCGGTCCACCTTTGGCCTTAATGCAGGCACTGACCCTTCGAGACATGTTTTCGACAAGGTTTTGGGACACAGCGATAGGTATGCGCTTCCATTCATACATAATGCTGCCGCTAACTGTTACTGAGATGTAGGCCTTGGTTCCAAACTTCTTATGCGGCGCTCTAATTCATCTCACGGTGCTCTATGGGATTAATATCAGGGCTCTGTGCTGGCCAGTCCACACACGATACGGAATAATCGTCAAACCACGCCGTAACAGTCCTTGCTTTATGGCTCGGTGCATTATCCTGCTGGTACCTACAAGGCTCGGTTCCATAGTGTTGCCCCAGAGTTGGTAGGGCATAATTGTCCACAATATCGAGGTAGACGTGCTGGTTAACAGGTTTGCCCACGATAACCAATGGGCGGGAACCATACCACGAAAAACACGCATACACGCGAGTACACTGCCAGCTTCAAACTTGATAGTAGGAACAGTACATTGTGGTAAATAGCGTTCCCCCGGCTGCCGAAATACCCACACACGGCCATCAGACTAATGGATCGTGTATCTGGATTCATCAGTCCATAGGACCCGTTTCCATGTCCACGATAAATGATCTTTACACCAGGCTAAACGACGAGTAGCATTCCGAGTGGAGATGAAATGCTTATGAGAAGCCGCACGACCACGGTAACCAATGGAATGAAGTTCTCTGCAAATGGTACGTGTACATACCGAGGTTCCAGCAGTTTTAGTCACCTGTACACTGAGGTCTTGTTCAGTACTCTGTTGATTAGCTGTAACGACTCTCCCGAGGCTTCGACGTCCTCTATCACTGATTTTCTTTGGTCTGCCGGTACATTTTGCTGCTTCCGGCACGCCATGTGTCTTCCACTTGTTCAATACATCCAAAACAGTTGACTTAGGTATGTAGAACCTACTAATATAACACCCAACAATCTTTCCTTTCTCAAAGTCAGTTCTCTTCCGCCGCGACATTTTCACTGAACCTCACAGTGCGATATGATCGTGGTCAGCTGCAGGCTTGTTTTTATACCGTTTGCAGCTCTACCGCGCATCTTACCAACGCAGAAGCTCCTTTCATTTGCTTTTTGAAGGGGTGTCTGGTGACTTTTGTCATTATAGTGTAAATCACATATGATAAAAAGATTATTTTGGTGTTAACGCATTAGGTAATGCAATTGCACATAGTAAAAGTTTAACAAATTAAGGTGGACGACTAATGATTTTGCTCCTTATACTTCGAGTGGAAAAAATTTCGACCCTATTTCCTAAGCTAAGAAAAATTTCCCATACATCGAAATTGGCTCACTGATAAAAAAAGTTGTACAACGGTGCTTTTTTCGAAAAAAAAACCTTCCTGAACTATATTAAAAATCAATATCTTTACTTCGATGTAGTTATGATACTTACTTACAGGTGGTGCCACTCTTCCTTACCACTACATAGAAGTAAAATAATTGTTTTTTAATGTAGTTAAAAGTTTTGCAAAAACAGCCATTGTACAATCTATGGATGTTTTTCATCGGTGGGCCAATTTTGATGTATGGGAAATTTTTCTTCCCTGAGGAAATAGTGTCGAAATTTTTCCATTGGAAATGTAGGAAGCAAAATCTCTAGACGTCCAATTTAATGCCTCGTAAAAACTTTCTTACGCTTTGTTGTACACTGATTCAAAAACTGAAGGATGTAAATTGAATAATTTCTCAAAATCCGTCAGATGTGGGTACCAAATAAATCACAAAAAGTACTTTAAAGCTAATGAGTTCAGATCATACATTATCTTATTATTATAGCCCTGGTTTTTCAATGTATCGCAATAGATAATTTTTCACGAGTAAATTGCGCTTAAAAAAAAGCACGTATGTGTAGTTAGATTGATAAAGATATGCACAAATGTAGATATAGATCATCATCATTGTCAACCATTATCAATCCACTGCTGGACGAAGGTCTCCCCAAGTTTCCTCCACAACGGTCTTTCTTGTGCCAGTCTCCTCCATGTCACTCCCGCATACTTTCGAATTTCATCCACCCATCTCCCATGTGGTCTTCTTCTGGGTCTTTCCCTGTCCCATGGAATCCAATCTAAAATTTCGGCTGTCCATAGATGGTCTGTCCTTCTGGCAGTATGCCCAGCCGATTGCCATTTCAGGGATTTAACTGTGATCATGATGTCTTCCACTCTTGTCATTTTTCGGATCCACGAGTTCCTCTTCTTATCTCTCCTGGTTACACCAAGCATGCACCTCTCCATGCTTTTTGAGTTGTCTGCAGCCTTTGTATGTCTCTTTTAGTTAAGGTCCACGTCTCTGCACCATACATAAGCACTGGAAGGATGCATTGATCAAACACTTTTCTTTTAAGACATAATGGCATATTGCTCTTGAAAATTATGCTGTTTCTTCCAAAAGCTCTCCAGGCAAGTTTTGTACGCCGATTAATTTCTTCATCAATGTGACCCTCACTTGATATCTGCTGTCCAAGATAAACGTACGTGTCTGTTATCTCCAGCTTTTCTCCATCAATCGATAAATCTTCATTTCGTGTAAAAGCATTGAACATCACTTTTGTCTTCTGAAAGTTCATTTTTAATCCCACTTCTTTACTCTTGTCAGCAAGTTCTTGGATCATACTCTGCAGCTCTGATGGGGTAGTTGCAAAAATGACTATGTCATCAGCAAAACGAAGGTGGGTTAGGTAATCTACATTAATCTTTATCCCTTTGTTTTCCCAGTTCAGTGATTGAAAGACATTTTCCAATGTGGCGTTAAAGAGCTTCGGAGATATGGTGTCACCTTGTCTCACTCCCTTTCCAATTTTTACGTGTGTTGTATTTTCAAACAGCCGAATCTTTGCACTTGCATTTTCATAGATGTTATTAATAATATTAATGTATCCATCTTCAATACCGCAGGATTTCAGAGCCATTGTAACTGCTGATGGTTTCACCGAATCAAAGGCATTTTCATAATCGATAAAAGCCATGCACAATGGAGGTTCATATTCCCTCGCTCTTTCAATTAGTTCTCTCAGTACGTGCATATGATCTATAGTGCTGTAGCCACTCCTGAATCCAGCTTGTTCTCTCGGTTGAGCCATGTCCAGTGTTACCTTCAAACGGTGTGAAAGAACTTTAGTGAAGATTTTGTAAACCACTGATAGGAGGCTGATAGGTCTGTAGTTTCCGAGATCCTCAATGTCACCTTTTTTATGTAGCAGGATCACTATAGCATTGTTTCAATCCTCAGGAATCTTCCCTTCATTAAGGCATCGAGTGAAAATTTGGGCGAGTACTGTTTCGATTTCTGCAGTTGCTTCTTGTACGGTGTCTACAGTAATTCCATTTTCTCCTGGAGCTTTTCCCCGCTTCATGTTCTTGATTACATGTGCAACTTCTGCTGGAAGGACTGGAAGAACTCTGGTTCTGGTACCTTCCACGATGTCTGGAGTACATGCATCATCCCTTTCATATAACTTGGAGTAGAAATCTTTCACTCTTGACAAAATTTCGCCTCTATTTCTTGTTACAGAACCATCTTTTTTTCTCAGTGCCATAATCTGTTTTCTTCCCTTACTGAGATGTCCCTTTGCTATCTTTAGGCTTTGGTTGTTTTCAATTGCTTTCTTCACTAGTTCACAGTTGAATTTCCTTACGTCGTCAGTGATACTTTTGCGTACTCTCTTGCATAGCTCTATGTATTCCACTTTGGAAGTCACATCATCTTTTGTTGTCCTCATCTGTCTTCTTCTTTGCATCAACATTTTGTTTTTTCCTGATAATTTGTTCACATGCAACTTGTTCTTAGACCCAGCTGATTTTGTTGCTGTTTCCATAAGAGCTTTGGTTACTTTTCTGTTAACTTCAGAAATATCCACTTCTTCCAATGTTAGGCCTTCTAAAGCAGAGAATCTGTTCTTCAGTTCCAATTTGAAGGTATTATGGTGTTTTTTAAGGTTGGTTATGCCAATACATTTTGTTTGTCTTATAAACTTACCACGTTCGAGTTTAGTGTTGAGGTGCATCTTACATCTCACCAATCTATGGTCACTACCTGTGTTGAACTTGTTTAGCACATTGCAGTCTTCTATGACGAATTTTTTGTTACACATAATAAAATCAATTTCACTTGTCGTCCCATTTGGATGTCTCCATGTCCATTTCCTGTGCGGCTTTTTCTTGAAAAAGGAGTTCAAGATGAAAAACCCTTCTGCCTCTGCAAACTCAACGAGAGTATTTCCACGCTAGTTTCTGTTGCCGTGACCGAATTTACCTACTGAAGTTTCATTCCGTTGCCGTTGCCGTTGCCCTATTTTTGCATTGAAATCTCCCATAATTATCTTCAAGTGCTGCTTACCTTTATTATTTAGATGACGAATTTCCTCATAAAATTCTTCAATTTTTTCTTCAGGATGACTTGTGGTGGGTGCATAAGTTTGAATTATCTGAGCCTGGTATCTTCTCGAGAGTTGGATAACGAGTTGTGCAGCTCTGTCAGAGGAACTTTCAACTTCTACAACTTTATCCTTCAGTTTCTTGTTTATTATAAATCCAACACCACTATTTCTGCCAGTATCTGTTCCACGATAGTAGAAGAGATGTCCACTTTTCAGTTCAATGAGATCTTCTCCTTTTCTCCTTACCTCACTTAGCCCGACGATGTCCCACTTGATGCTTTGTAGTTCCTCTTCCAATTCAAGAAGCCTTGAATCAGAAGATAGGGAGCGTCCATTATACGTAGCTAAGGTCAGCATCAGATGGCAGCCTAGTCCGGTCCTCCGGGGATTCTTAGCATCCTCTGCCTTCATGTCGCACTGGCCGCTGCCTTGGCCAGGTACATTCCAGCTGCCGGAGACTGAGGGCCAAGATTTAAGTTGTGGAGTCATTTTGGATGGGTTTGGCCATAACTCACCACGCTGGCCAAGCGGGTTGGTGAGTGTGGGATAGCATTTACTCTAATCCCGATGGTATAGTTATACCGCTATTGGCTGTCGTCAGAGCTCCTTTAGTGGGAACAGGATGCACCACGAGAAGGCGGGGTTGACATTTGTCAAGGAGAGGCTGTGATGTTACGCATCACCTGACCTTACATCCCAGATATACTTATAGTTATGTATTATTTATATCACAAACGTGAGTAAAAACACATGCTCTTTCAAGGTGGTTCCACCTAAAATTCTGCCTTATGTTTCACTTCTTTACACATTTTCTTCGCAATTAATGTATTCCCAAGGATGAAAATTTGCACATCGGTAAAACTAACGTTAAATTATAGCATGGGATACTTAATACTTGCTAAAACTTAATCATAACTAAGCAATCCAACATTTGTTTGTCTACTGACGTCATCAATGCACAAGTCGTACCATCTGTTAACAGGTCTGAACATTACTCAAAGAAAAGTGGTTTATTCTTAATATAATTATGGTTATGTTTCAGCAAGTATTAAGTATCCCATGCAATAACTTAAAGTTAGTTTTATCGATGTACAAATTTTCATCTTTGGGAAAACATTAATTGCGGAGAAAATATGTATAGGAGTTTTACCATTGGAAACAAAAGGCAGAGATTTTAAGTGGAACCACCTTAAGCAGATACAAAAGATGCGATGTTCAAGCAGGAAAGTTGCGCAGAAAAAAAGAACCACATCCAAAACATTAATATATAAAAACACGCAATGCTTAAAGCAGCGATTTAGTATAAAACTTAAGTGAAAGAAGAAAGGAAACTCTCACACAAATGAATCATAGTTGCGAACGGAGTCAAACAAAGTCCGTACTAAACACAAATGAAATACTTCCCAGAATTCAAAGCAGAAAAGCAATCGGAAAACAACTTCGTGACGACTGAAATATAGTCCAAATCAAAACCGGAAGCCAAACTTGCGTTATTGAAAACAGGGACGAATTGAACCTTGCTTACAGTAGGGTACAAATAATTCAAATCAGTTAAAGAAACTCTCTTTCAAATTAATATCTATAGACAGAATCTAACGAGCAAACCCTGAAAGCCGACATTCGTTTTTTCAGCAGTGTAGCATCAAAATGAAACTGAGATACTCAGTACTGCTAAACAGGTTAAATGTATAACAAGGTGGACATTAGAAGCGGTCTAGACAATATCGCCTTAAAAACGATAACTTCAATATCCCGCCGCTTTCTAAGTTCCAG
Source organism: Macrothele yani (assembly GCA_039090855.1). Classification (NCBI taxonomy): domain Eukaryota; kingdom Metazoa; phylum Arthropoda; class Arachnida; order Araneae; family Macrothelidae; genus Macrothele; species Macrothele yani. Next base: position 63,927,570 of record CM077029.1, read on the forward strand.
AAACATAGGCATTCTTACATGCGAGATGGTTGGAAACAGAGTAAGGTGATTATTTCCCCCTTCGGATTTGGTAATAACGGTCGAATCAGAGCCGTTTCTGAGATGCTCGTACTTGCCTGCCTAACTTCCACTGTCATGCTTCTGTCAAAGCCGCTTAAATCAGTGTTTGTCATGTTGTCGCTATCAAAACTTTGTACGAGTGCGAATCCTTTAGAGTGAGCTGTTTATAATGCCATCTCAACGTCACTATTGTGTATGTAAGTGAGAATGGGATTGCTATTAGGTTTTCCTATTAATTTCTCCTTCAGAGTAATCCCTACCCTAAAACTGGACACTACAATTGTTCGACTGTTGTCCGAAATTAAGTATCGGGTTGTAAAGAAAAATATCCAGAAAATAGAGAAGCATGTACTTCAGGCTTAAAAAATCGTACAAAACACTTAACCTAATCGTTCAGGTAGTCCATATTGGAACTGATGACCTTGTTCCACCGATCTACGACTTGAAGTATTACAATGCGGTAGAGGTCTGGCGAGCAGGAGTTAAAAAGTCATCCAATCAACGTATCATCGTCCTTAGCAAAGTTTTTCTCGGCGAGAAAATTTGACAAAGACCGGAAAAGATGAAAGTCGGACTGGGAAATGTCCGGGGAATAAATGGGGAAGGGACATGTGGACGAGCGTTATCATGGTGAAAAACAATTCCATGGCGATTCATCAGCGTTTGGCGCTTTTCTTTCAGTACAGCATGGAGGCTGTTGAACATTTGGATGAAAGCATCCGCTCTGATGGTATTGCTCCACGGTAAGAGTTCATAGTGAATCACACCGAGAAATTCCCACCAGCAACTCCGCATCACCGTTCGTCCATGGAGGGGTAGCATAGCGACCTTCTGTGGGGATTTTCCCTGCGTGGCCTGGGCTCTTTGTTGCGTAACATTCATCTATGTGACCCATACTTCGTCACCCGTGACTAACCGAATGCGAAAAGCGCTCCCGTTTTTCTCTTTCACTCAGAGCAACGGCAATGGAGTAGCGTTGCAAGCGTGGGGTACCCATTTGCTCAGTTTACGCGAATACCCCAACTTTCGAAGTCATGCGTTGATGGTCGTATGGGCGGTCTTCAGACCCTCCCTCTGCCAGTTCTCGTAGTGTTTCATCAGGCTTGGTCTATTGCACTAGTTGCAGTGTATCATCTTCAACCTTAATGGGCCAGCCACTTCTAGCCGTATCAGACATATCCCGTATGCCAGTGTCGAATTTCCTGTACAAGTCATAGCAAGTACTCTGTCCGGTAATGTTACCAAACGCATTTCGCAATTTTCCAAGTGCTTCCGTAACTTTCACGAAATTCAAATATTCATAGAGCAATATTGCACGCACACCTTCCTTCAATATCGTCGTCAAACCGTAGCCACGTGCAACTAATGTTCACCACTACAGTATACGTTCTGTTCTTAGAATCTATTCTTTCGTGCACTGCACTGTGGGATGTTTACGTCGCAATTATACCCTGTCACATTAGTAAGAGTTTGGATTTTTTTGACATTTTCGCTTCTCGCACCAGAAGGCAAGAATTATCGTTAAAACTCAGCCAGTGACGTACTTTCAACATTCAGTTCTGTTGTGTGCTGTCTTTCTTAAGGCCCTACGAATTTTCTAGCAATTCAGCTGTCAAATATTAATCAAAATGTCCTTCTACATATATTAGATACGTTTACTTTAGGTGAAAAGTTCGTTAATTTATTAGCAAGATGTGACTACTTACGACGATGCATGAAGGAGAAGGATGATCGTTAAATCGTCCAAGTCCTCTAATTTGGCTAAAAAGACTTTCCAATTGATAACAAGGAACTGTACACCAATCACATCTAAAATAGTATATAATTATACTAATAATCCGAATTTCTTGGCGTAGAATATAAATAAAAGTTTTCAAGCTTTCGCACATCAACCAGATGGCTTTTTCAAGGAAGATAGACAGCTGACAGCTACGAATTGGGCGATGTCTACCAATAGCTGTATACCTTCTTTGAAAAGGCCATCTGGTTGATGTGCGAAAGCTTGGAAACTTTGATTGATATTCTACGCCAAGAAATGCGGACTACTAGTATAATTATATACTACTTTAAGATTTTCCAATGCGTTCTGTGTGAGATGAGATAATGTGCTTTTAGTCTTTTATTACCTGAAGCTAACCGCTTCACTTCGGCATTTTTGGTCCGACGGGCAGGAAAAGGAGCTGGCTTTTGTTCGTTTGAGCGGTGAGACTGCGCCCAATTCGTAGACAAGAATTTGGATCTTGTTTCCCTATAAATTTCTAATCCTTAATAATCCTTATGAGTTACTAACTAAAATTTCCGCTGTTGGTGAAGATCTCACATGGCAGGAGTAAAAATGGCAGGGGTAGAAAAATGCAGGGAACCCAGTCGCCATGGCGGTTAAAAATTTTCACCTGGCGCCTTAGTTTTCAAATTCTATTCCGTAAATTTTGTTTTTCAAGCATTGGCTTTCTGTTATGATGATAAAAACCATCACATCTCTTTAATAAAGCAATAAATACAACACATGGATTTTTCTGTTTGCCTTTTCATCTTGTAGACTAATTACCATAAAATCAGAATAATAAAGATGCGAATACAAATTTTTGCATTACCGCCAGCATTATGCAGCGATATTAGCTGTAGTAATTCAGGCTGAAGTTCCGCGATACAACCAAAGAGATATACGTACATTCTTGTGGCGTACGCGACATAGACGTTCACACACATGGCACTGATTTCCGTGGGGTGCTTACAAGGGTATTTATTCGTTAGTATTTCTATTGAATGAGATACATCAGAAGGCAAAGCTGAAATTTCTGAAGTGAAAACCTATTTTGAAACTCAGCTACCAATACAAATATTAAATGTTACTTAGTTTTAGTTGTGGATTTTGCACTGAATATTTGAACAATATCAAAGAAATAATGCATTTATTTTGACAGTCGAAGATCATAATTATGCATGTGTTGTTTTGTTTATATACAATTCTATGTTATATGTTGTACACAAACACAGTTCTGTGTGTGTATCTCTTGAGAAAGTATGCATGCTGCTGAAAAATAAGAACTGGCGCTTGAAAATTTTTGCGTTTGAGGAATTTAACCAGAATCGGTTCGAAACGTTTTGCTACAACGTTTAACTCTTTTCTTTTTTTATTGGACTTTTAACGAACACCGTGAGCAACTCAATGAGCAGTCGCCCGTCCCTAATTTAAGGTCACTGGTTCCACGGAAGGGAGATACTGTGTGCCGTAAGACAAACACAACATCCATGCCTCATCGGTATTCGAACCCGTACCCCTTTCGGACGAATGATCAGAGGCCATCGCTTAGACCACTGCGCCACCGGGGCGGCAACGTTTAATTAGAGACGCAAGCATTAACGAAAAACGAGTGTTTTCTTCTCATTTGCTCGTAAAGAACGCCGAATAAACACGCTCCATTCAGATCGAAGACTTTTAACAAAGGAAGTTTTTGTTAATATAAATTTTGAAGATGTGAAACCGTTTATTGCAGTAAATATGACATGGATGTTAAGTCAGATAATATCCGAAAACTTGAAAATTTCGTCCTCCGTCCGAGTGCGCTAACCACTACACCACCCAGAACGACCAAGTTTCAAGTTTCAGATTAATTTGAATATAACCATCACAGGTTTCCCTAGTCGAAGCAACCGGCATTCATATATAGCAAATCTGGGGGCTTAGAAGTCATTCTCGTGATTGTCCGGAGGCGATGGTTATATTCAAATTAATCGGAAACTTGAAACTTGGTCCTTCTGGGTAGTGTAGTGGTTAGCATACCAGGGCGCTATCCGCGAGACGCGGTTTTTTTTTTTTTTTTTTTTATTATTATTATTATTATTATTATTGGAGGTTTAACGACCACCGTGAGCAACTCAATGGGCTATAAGCAGTCGCCCGTCCCTAATTTTGGGTCACTGGTTTCAGGGAAGAGAGAGAGCCAGTGCCGTAAGACAAACACAACATCCATGCCTCACCGGGATTCGAACCCGGACCCTTTACGGACGAATGATCAGAGGCCATCGCTTAGACCATCGCTTAGACCACTGCGGCAGACGCGGATTCGATTCCCGCTCCAGGACGATAAAGTTATCGGAAACGGGCGACTGCTTATAGCCCACTGAGTTCCTCACGGTGGTCATTAAACTTCCAATAAAATTAAACATCTATTTTTTATATTGTTCACGTTAGAACTATGGTCTACGACAATAGTTGAAAAATTTATATACTGTTGTATGCAGGAGAGATGTGCCATTATGATTTCCCTTTTATTTTTCGACGTAGGCTCCGAGCACAGCAACGCGCTTCTCCAACCGATGCTTTAGTGCTTTGATTTAAGGTAGTTCCACCTAAAATCTCTGCTTAATGTTTCCAGTGGTAAATCTTCTGTACATATTTTCTTCGCAATCAATGTATTCCCTAGGATAAAAATTTGCACATCGATAAAACAAACTTTAAGTTATAGCATGGGTTACTTAATACTTGCTAAAACATAACCCTAATTAAGCAATCCAATGTTTGTTTGTCTACTGACGTCATCAATGTACAGGTCGCGACATCTATTAACAGGTCTGAACATTACTCAAAGAAAAATAATTGATTTTTAATATAATTATGGTTATGCTTTAGCAAGTATTAAGTATACCAGGCTTTAACTTAAAGTTAGTTTTATCGATGTGCAAATTTTCATCCTTGGGAATAAATAAATTAATTGCGAAGAAAATATGTACAGAAGTTTTATCATTGGAAACATAAGGCAGAGATTTTAGTTGAAACCACCTTAGATGTTAAAAACATCTTTATCTTGCTCATTCTTGCCTCACGAGGATTCGAACTCTGACCCATCTCGCACGAATGGTCACTAGCTAGTGCTATAATAACTGAAGAAATTGCATATATGTTCCGCAGTGATAACTCTTCAAGAAACTTTTGCAGAAGCTTCAGCATTTGGCACATTTTTTTTCGTTGCCGTTCGAGTTGTAGTGGCCCATTTCAAGTCAAAGTTCCAAAACTGAGAAATATTAGAAGCAAAACAATTTTTTATAATACACGGTCGAGTCACATTATTGTGACCACCAGTTAATATCCAGAGTAACCGCCGCGTGCAGCGCGGACAGCTGCTAGACGGGCTGGGAGTGACTCAATAAGGAGCTGGAAGGTGTTCACAGGTATATGGAGCCATGCTGACTGCAGTGCATCTGACAGCTTCTGGAGGGTGTCGGGTGGAGGATCCGTAGAGCGAACAACAAGATCGAAATGGTTCCACAGATGCTCGATTGGGTAACCAGGAAAGTACTTTGAAGTCTTCATCGTGCTTTTCCAACCACTCTTGAACATTTCTAGCTGTGTGACACGTCGTATTTCCATGCTGGGAGATCCCATCCATCCCAGAGAAGACAATCAGCATGTATGGATGTACGTGGTATGCAAGGATGGATTCATAACGAATTCGGTCAATAGTGCCTTCCACAAGTATGAGTGGACCCAGGGAATGCCAAGAAACCACAACCATTCCCCAGACCATAACGCTGCTCCCACCAGCTTGTGCTCTTCCAGCAATCTTTGAAGAATGTTTGTTCTTCGATGTTTCTCGCATTATACGCCAACATCCATCCGTTTGATGAAGCAGAAAACGTGACTCATCGGAGAAGTCAATCCTTTGCCAATCAGCTGAGGTCCAATTCCGATGCTGCAGTGCAAATGTAAGCCTTTTCTGCCTATGCACCTCCGTTAGCATAGGTGCAGTGATCACCAGTCTGCATCGGAGCCCCATGCGCAGTAGGGTTCGCTGAACTATCGTTTTAGACACACTTCCGGTAGCACCCTGGTTCATTCGGCCAGTGAGGTGTTCCACTGAATCATGCTGCTCGGCCCTCACGCCCCTTCGAAGCCGACGTTCACCTCTCATATCGATGGCACGTGATGCTCCCCAGTTTCCACATAGCTTATTCGAAATGGTGCCATTTCTCCAAACACGATACACTTTATACACTTTTTAACACGACACACAGCAGCATGCGAACAGTTCACAAACTGCGCTGTTTAAGAAATACTACCACCATGGACCCGAAAGCCTATAATAATTTATTTTTGCAAATCTGATAAATCGCTTCTTTTATCCATGACAGCAACGAGTGATATGTTTTCAGAAGGTTTGTATTTGTCATTTTCTTGTAGGACTTCCGTCCACAGTAAATAGAGTTTAGGTCCCAGCCACCTACAGCGAGTTCGCTTTAGGGGCAGGACACAGAAACGGAAGGAATGAGAGTAAGTCTGGCGACTTTGACAGAACAGTTTGTAGTGAGATTAGAGAACAGTAGATGGCGCCACCGTACAAGTACGATGTTGCACATAGAGGGGTGAGAGATTTTCAGAGGGGGGCATAGGAAAGGATACCCATTTAACCAGTGGGTCCTTAACTTAACGTGCTCGTCCTATGCACGGCGGATATTCAGCGATTGTTAGTAAATCACACGATCTCTGAAAGATCAGCCCAGGATCGAACCTGAGGACCTTGTATTGACAGTCTGAACCACTAAGCCATCCGCGGCTCTATATTTTCAGACTGCCTACCGCACACCTTATATACCCTCCAAACCAGCTCACGACACGTGCCTTCTTTCATTGGCTACACGCTGTTGACGTCAAAAGTATTAGATGGTCACTATAATGTGTCTCGACTGTGTATTTCTACGTTACTCAAAGAGATAGCTGACAACGCGTATGTGTCTTTGAATGTAGGTGCGCTGCCATTGGTGCAGGCATTAAAATGTTTCTGTCGCAGTTTTCACTAACAGTAGGGTATAATTGCTATGAATTTTTAAAATGTTACCGCTTGGTGCTTTATAGCTAGTTTGAAAACTTCAGTGCCTGCTGTTCATTACATTTTTCCAAAATCTTCCATCTACAGTTTTATACGTCACCGGAGATAAACATTTATTTCTTGGTAGCACAGCAGATATATTTTGGATTATCAATGAGTTTTTGGCCCCAGGTAGCAGACGGGCACAACCTTGTCCTTTTTCTTAGTAACGACGGCAAAAAACTTAATATATTTTCCATTAGATCCATTTCCGTAGCATGTGTTGCATATGCAGCACGCAATCTGGCAAAAAATTAAAAAGAAATATCCGTGTCGTGACTGGAACGTAAAGATTTTTTTTTTTTCGTCCTCGGAAAGTTCATAGAAATACAATATATATTGGTTCCAGGAAATGAAAATGATTGCATTAGATAAACAAGGATTAGAAAAAAAAACCTTGCATTCGTGCCCTCAAATTACAAAGAGATGGTACCACATGAACACACACATAAAAACTCCAAAATGTGGTGGAAAAATAACAAAAGCCTTTGTATAACGTAACATGTTGCTCAGAAGGTGACATTTCATGATATCAGGTGAGATGTTTTCAAAGCTCATGAATTTTTATGACGTCAGAGATATCACAGAGAGTTCGAAAAAAAAAAAAGAAGAGAGGGATCAATTCGGAGACGTGTGAGACACACGGAATCGCTAACGGAAATTCGCGATAAAAGGAATAAAATAGATTTGCTGCTAAGCCATCAGTTACGATTGCGTATTTTTGAATTTCAATACACCATTCTGAATTCGCTTTGCTAGCCAACTTATAAATATCTCTTTTTTTTTTTTTTTTTTTGTGCAAGTGTCCTCGTTTTTACGTACCTATGATCTATTCATTTCAACTCTGACGCTTATTGCAAATCCATAAATATTAATTCACTTTGGCTACATCTGCTGATCTAAATATCCATTACGCTGTCACGTCCTCACGTCCTCAAGCGATTGTCGGTGTGAATCAAGGAAATTTTGAGAAAGCCCAATGCAAAATCCATTTTTGTTTTGTTTTGGTTGGAGGTTTAACGACCACCGTGAGCAACTCAATGGGGTATAAGCAGTCGCCCGTCCCTAATTTAGGGTCACTGGTTCCAGGGTAGGGAGAGAGCCAGTGCCGTAAGACAAACATAACATCCATGCCTCATCGGGATTCGAACCCGGACCCCGTTCGGACGAATGATCAGAGGCCATCGCTTAGACCACTGCGCCACCGGGGCGGCGCAAAATCCATTCATGTGATATCAGTAAATAAAGAAATAGCACAGTCATTTTGAATTCAAAACTATTTCTCCGAAATATTGCAATATATAAAGAATTGTCGGAACATGACAAAGTGTGCTTGTGTTCTAAGCCAGGGATCTAACAACCCTCATCCCGCGGGGAATTAAAGTCTCTCGGTACTCTTTGAAGTGGACCGCGCGAAAATTTTCGCTTAAGAAATCCTAAAATGAGAAAAATCTAAAAAAGTTACTTCAGAAAAAATTTCGTTCTTTTTTTATTAATTTTATTCTTAGTAATTGTTTTTTATATTAATTTCGATTACACTTCGCGACGTACTTCAGAGGTAGAGCACGTATTAAGATGATAAATATGCAGCGATACATTCCGTCCGTGTAGCTTAGTTGGGAGAGAAACTTACTCTGGAGTCAGGGGCGCGGACAAGTTGTGATTTCACAACTTCGATTAAAATTTCGAATAGCTCCAAAAAAACGTATGTTTCGTTACGGGGAAGGGTCGTAAGAGGTCGCTCTTCCCTAGTTTAGGGCGATTAGTTCGAGGGAAGGTAGAAAGCCACCACAGTAACACATAGACACCACCTATGATACATCCGGGACCCATCTCAAGAGAATGGTCAGAAGTTTGCGCCTCGGATCACTTGTCCATCGAGATAGAATTGCCTGGTCTCAATGTGATATATAAAAATCGCAGAAGAGACTATATCTGCCATTTTCGTATCGCTAACTACGATAAATTGAAGTGGTTAACTTGGTGCTTTAAACGAAACAGACTTTTTTCGCTGGCCCTAAGTACTACTTAGTACATCTTGGTCGCATGAAGGGTTTCATGGATACGATAAGTCATTCAGTTGGTAGCCACCAAAATTTGGAACCCCACATTTCTGGTACTTATTATTTGTGTACATTAGGAAGCAGATGGGTGCATCTCTAATTAGACGGACAGAAGTATCGTCATGTTTCGCAGTACAATGAGTCAATGAAGGAAAACCCGAAATTTTGAGCAGGCTTACTCTGTGTGTGTGTGTGACGTATAACAATAATGACGCTACCTTACTGATAAATAAAAAGAACGTCATTCGTTATGTTTTTTATTTAATTATTTTTTTGAAGTAGGACTACGTCTAACTCCGCGGATAGTATGGGGCATCTTACGGCCGACCGCTTGTGACAAAAATAGGTCCAAATTGAAATCGTTATAACGTTAAAAATACGTGTCGCACACTAATCGTGCTAGCATATTCGTAAACAGCATGGAGTCCAATTCGCGTACTGCGCAATACATCGTGCGCACGACGCTCCCCCTCGCTCCCTGTGCGCCGTGAAGATGATGCAATACTTCAGAGTGTGCCGCCGCGTTTGACTCAGTCTATCTCGGCAAGTGTGAGCGCAACACGACTGTGCGTGGTATCGTTTTAAAGCTCTCGACGAGATCTATTCAAATATACGAAAAACAATTCGCAGTAATTTGAACTGAACATAAAAACTGTTTTTCTTGTGAACCAGTGAACACTATTGAAAATATCGCAGTTCATCTGGACCACCGTGAGTGCAAAACGACTGTGCGTGGTATCGTTTTGAAGCTCTCGACGAGATCTATTCAAATATATAAAAGAACATATCGCAGTGGTTTAAACTCAATTTTTTTAAAAATCGTTTTCGTGTGAACGGGTTAACATTTTTGACAATGCCACGGAATTCGCAGAATGAACGCAAGCAAAAGTGGGGGAAATCAAAACGAGAGGCAAGAGCAAGTGATGAGGAATGTAAGAAGCGCGAGAAGACTGCAGCCCAACGTACTAGAAAGTATCTGCAACGCCGGAAAACAGACGCCGCCCCGGTGGCGCAGTGGTCTAAGGCGTTGGCCTCTGATCATTCGTCCGTAAGGGGTCCGGGTTCGAATCCCGGTCAGGCATGGATGTTGTGTTTGTCTTACGGCACTGGCTCTCTCCCTTCCCTGGAACCAGTGACCCTAAATTAGGGACGGGCGACTGCTTATAGCCCATTTGAGTTGCTCACGGTGGTCGTTAAACCTCCAATCAAAAAAAAAAAAAAAAACAGACGCCGCCAAACAAAAATCCAACACACCGATCAAACACGTACATCTGGAATTCTGCTTTGTGTTCGCAATGTATTAAGCATTATTTGTGAAAATTATGTTAGCTACTTTTTATATCATAGACCTGTGTCGGCCATAACAAATTAAATAAACGCTTTGAAACCTTTCTCGACTAGCTCATTTCATCTCTCCAATCTGCATGTCGTAGTCCTACGTTCCAAACTGACGGCTCAATCTAAACTGAACTACCTGTTTATATTTCTTTCTTTGATTGGAGTTTGTTTTTTTATTTTGATTGGAAGTTTAACGACCACCGTACGCAACTCAGTGGGCTGTAAGCAGTCGCCCGCCCCTAATTTAGGGCCACTGGTACCAGGGAAGGGAGAGAGCCAGTGCCGCGAAACAACACAACATCAATGCCTCACCGGGACTCGTACTCAGACCCATCTCGAACGAATGGTCAGGAGCCAGTGCTTAGATCACTACGCCACCGGGCCGGCCATTCGTTATTCACAAGTGAAGTTATTTCATTTCAAGCAATAACCAAACCGTCGGTGATGCAGCGATTTCATTACAAATATTGACAATGGTGTCAGTTTTGTCAACACATGGGCTCATTGGTGATATCCTCCTTATTTGCCCACCCCTGTGGCCGAATGGTCAGATGGGCTGCTTTCTGGCTAATCGCCCGAGATGTGTAAACCAGTACTTAATTTGAAGTCCCGGATGAGGCGTGGGCTGTACTTTTGTCAGCCGGTACTATCTCTCCACCTTCCCTGGAAACAGTGACTTCAAATTATTGACGGGCGATTGCTTACAACATTTGATTATTACCAGTGCCGGTTGGAACTTTTGCCGGCCTTAGAAAATAAAACTCATATTTTAATAAAGTCACTCCGTGAAAATTGTGGTCCGTAAATCATTATTATCTTCTGGAAGATGTATTTTTTTTTAAGCTTAAGAAAATGGCCATGGTATATAGATTGAAAGTTAAGAAAGAGAGAGAGAGAGAGAGAGAGAGAGAAACAGAAAGAAAGAAAGAAAGAAAGAGAGACAGAGACAGTGAGAGAGAGAGAGAGAGAAACAGAAAGAAAGAAAGAGAGACAGAGACAGCGAGAGACAGAGAGAGAGAGAGAGAGAAACAGAAAGAAAGAAAGAGAGACAGAGACAGCGAGAGAGAGAGAGAGAGAGAGAGAGAAACAGAAAGAAAGAAAGAAAGAGAGACAGAGACAGTGAGAGAGAGAGAGAGAGAGAGAGAGAGAGAAACAGAAAGAAAGAAAGAGAGAGAGAGACAGCGAGAGAGAGAGAGAGAGAGAGAGAAACAGAAAGAAAGAAAGAGAGACAGAGACAGCGAGAGAGAGAGAGAGAGAGAGAGAAACAGAAAGAAAGAAAGAGAGACAGAGACAGCGAGAGAGAGAGAGAGAGAGAAACAGAAAGAAAGAAAGAGAGACAGAGACAGCGAGAGAGAGAGAGAGAGAGAGAAACAGAAAGAAAGAAAGAGAGACAGAGACAGCGAGAGAGAGAGAGAGAGAGAGAGAAACAGAAAGAAAGAAAGAGAGAGAGAGAGAGAGAGAGAGAGAGAGAGAGAGAGAAACAGAAAGAAAGAAAGAGAGACAGAGAGAAACAGAAAGAAAGAAAGAAAGAGAGACAGAGACAGTGAGAGAGAGAGAGAGAGAGAGAGAAACAGAAAGAAAGAAAGAGAGAGAGACAGCGAGAGAGAGAGAGAGAGAGAGAGAGAGAGAGATAGAGAGAGAGAGAGAGAGAGAGAGAGAGAGACAGAAAGAAAGAAAGAGAGACAGAGACAGTGAGAGAGGAGAGAGAGAGAGAGAGAGAGAGAGAGAGAGCAAAACGTATTGAAATCAAAGGTTTTCTTTCCGGGAGAGGGGTGAGATTGTATTGTGATTCTTACAAAAACGTTTTTACAAAATGATAAAACATAACTTTAACAAATCTGATTAGCGAATAATAAGGATACCTCTAAAATAAATTCTCATGATAATGTTTCGCCCTGAAAATTTCAGTGACTGATTTTTGATGTAAAGTGGAGTAACTGACAAATTAGTGACTTAAAGTTTTAACGTTTACATGCATTTATATATGGAAATTGTTTTTTTTTTTTAATTTCCAGTACTCTTTTTAAAGTCACTAAATAATTGGCTTCCTTATAAAAACAACTTTAATATTGTTCTTTTTATTTTTATTTTAAATTTAAGTATCTCACTTACACACAAATTCTTGAATATAGAAAAGTAAAGGGCCACAAAATGACGAAACTTAATTTGTTATTTCGTGAATGCACAAAACGTTAAGACGGTAAAAATAATTATTTGAAATCTGCAAATCTCAGTATCTGTATGACGAACGTAAATCAAAATGGTGGATGGTTTGGAAGCTAAATATAACATTATAAAAAATATCTGTTTAAGAGGCTAGCGCCCCGAAAGATAAAAAATAGTTGTCATAAATACACAAAATTCTACCGAAAATAATTTTATTGCTTTTATTTCCTAAACTGCGGAACCTCGTGAAAGCGATCCCCGCGCTTTCACAGTCCCCGATGGTTCATTGGGCCCTGATTATCACAGTGGTCGTTGAATCCGAAAATGATCATCATCATACACTGACGGGAAAAAAATCCCAACTCCACGAAAAAATAGTTGTAGAGGAATGAAATGGCGGCAATACATTTGTATAGGTAACATATTTAATCGATTAAGGTTTCAAGATTACAGCTTAATGTAAGCGCGAGAAGAGCCATTTTAAATGTGAAATGCTGGTACATTAATAACCGGTGTAACCACCAGAATGTTGAATGCAAGCACGTAAACGTTCATGCATTGTGTCGTACAGGTGCTGGATGTCAGTTAGTGGGATGGAGTTCCATGCCTGTTGCACTTGGTCGGTTAATACAGGGACGGTTAATGCTGGTTGGGGGTGACGCTGGAGTTGTCGTTCAATGATGTCCCATACGTGCTCGATTGGAGAAAGATCTGGTGATCTAGCAGGCCACGGCAACATGTCGACACTCTGTAGAGCATGTTGGGTTACAACAGCGGTATGCGGGCGAGCGTTATCCTGTTGGAAAACACCCCCTGGAATGCTGTTCATGAATGGCAGCACAACAGGTTGAATCCCCAGACCGACGTACTGTGCCGTCAGATTGCGTGAGATAACCACGAGAGTTCTCCTGCTGTCATTAGAAATTGCTCCCCAGACCATAACTCCAGGTGTAGGTCCAGTGTGTCTCGGGCGCAGACAGGTTGGTTGCAGGCGCTCACCCGGCCTCCTTCTAACCAACACACGGCCATCACTGGCACCCAGGCAGAACCGGCTTTCATCAGAAAACACAACAGATCTCCACTCCATCCTCCAATGAGCTCTAGCTTGACACCACTGACGTCGCAAACGGCAGTGGTTTGGAGTAAGTGGAATGCACGCTACAGGGCGTCTGGTTCGGAGCTGTCCTTCAAGTAACCGATTTGTAACAGTTCGTTGTGTCACTGTGGTGGCAACTGCAGCTCGAATTGCTGCGGCAGACGCGGTACGATGCGCCACGGCCATACGTCGTACATGGCGGTCTTCCCTCTCAGTACTGCCCCGTGGCCGGCCGGAACCCGGTCTTCTTGAGGCAGTACCTTCCCTTGTCCAACGCTGCCAACAATCATGCACAGTGGCTACATTCCTGCCAAGTCGTTCTGCAATATTGTGGAAAGAAAATCCACCTTCTCGTATCCCTATTACACGACCTCAATCAAACTCCGTGAGCTGTTGATAATGGCTTCTTCGTCTTCTTAAAGGCATTCTTGACTAACATCAACACACTACGTCGAATCTCAACGATAACTAACTCTCACGAACGTTACAGCGCGTATTTACAGCAAACCTGCTTTGCATGTTCCGAGGGGCGCTACTAGCGCCACACGTATGCGCCGAGCGCGAAATTTGCATAGATGTCATCTTACAGATGTACTCTCACCGCCTACCAACTGTCGTTTATCTAACACAACCCCTTCTTGGTGTTAGGATTTTTTTCCGTCAGTGTATGTAGAGGATTTTAGGAAGGGAGTGTCTGACTCTAGGTCTTAAACAACCCTTAGAAATAGGAAAGTAGGAGATTTGGGCTAGAGCGCCCGATAGGAAAGTGACACGGAAGCGAAGTAGGAAGGGGGAGGAAGACGCCCTTATTTATTACCGGGGGGCCAGTACCCGGGGTCCGACGGCTTAACGTGCCCATCAGACGCACGGCGGGTATTTAGTGGATCGAGCGTTCGTACCTGCCTGGGATCGAACCTGAGGCCCTTCCCGTGGTAGTCACGAACGTTGCCCACTCGTCCACCCGCGGCCTGGAATTTGAATCCGAACTACACAGTCGAGTCACATTATTGTGACCACCTCCTACTTTTGACGTCAACAGCGCGTAGCCAATGAGAGAAGGCACGTGTCGTGAGCTGGCTTGGAAGGTATATAAGGTGTGCGGTACGCAATCTGAAAACATATCACTCGTTGCTATCATAAGTAAAAGGGGCGATTTATCAGATTAAAAAAATCGACGATTATCCGCTTTCCGGCCAAGGGTGGCAATATTTCTGAAATAGCGAAGTTTGTGAACTGTTGGAGTGCTGATGTGGTTAAAGGTATCGTGATTGGAGAACTGGCACCATTGCGAATAAGCGAAGTGAAAACTGCGGAGCACCACGTGCCACTGATGTGAGAGGTGAACGTCGGTTTCGAAGGGGCGTGAGGTCCGATCGGCACTCTATAGTGCAGCAACTCACTGGCCGAATCCAACAGGGTACTACCGGAAGTGTGTCTAAAACAACAATTCAGCGAACCCTGCTGTGTATGGGGCTCCGATGCAGAAAGATTGTCACTGCACTTATACTAACGAAGGTGTATCGGCAGAAAAGGCTTACATTTGCACGGCAGTATCTGAATTGGACCTCCGCTGATTGACAAAGGATTACCTTCTCCGATGAGTTACGTTTTCTGCTTCACAGAAGTGATGGACATTGGCGTATAAAGCGAGAAACATCGGAGAACAAACATTCTTCAACCATTGCTGGAAGAACACAAGCTGGACGGAGCAGCTTTATGGTCTAGGGAATGTTTTCGTGGCATTCTCTGGGTCCACTCATACCTGTGTAAAGCACTATGGACCGAGTTCGTAATTAATCTATCCTTGCAGACCACGTATACCTATGCATGCTGATTGTCTTCCCTGGCGTGGATGGGATCTTCCAGAACGACAATGCGACGTGTCACACAGCTATAAATGTCCGAGAGTGTTTGAAAGAACACGGTGAAGACTTCAAAGTACATCCCTGGCCCCTAATTCCCCAGACTTAAACCCAATTGAGCATCTGTGGGACCACCTCGATCGTGTTGTTCGCTCTATGGATCCTCCAACCACGCAGCCTCCAGCAGCTGTCAGATGCAGTGAGCATGGCTCCACATACCTGTGAACACCTTCCAGCACCTTATTGAGTCACTCCCAGCCCGTCTAGCTGCTGTCCGCGTTGCACACGGCGGTTACTCTGGATATTAGCTGGTGGTCATAATAATGTGACTCGGCGGTGTAAAAGCAAGCAACCAAAAACATCTTTTTATTTTACTGTTGTTGAATTCGGGCATTTTCATGAATCCACATACAACTCTCTTTTTCAGGTTGGAGCATTGTAGAAGGTTACAGAGGCGTAATTATTGAGGGGCAAGTGGGGCGGCTGCCCAGACCGCAGCTCAAGGGAGAGCTCTAAAATCACTGCTTAAGATCTGATTAAAGTCGAAATTGAAACTCTTGCACCAGTTTCTGGTATAGCTTTTTCGCTCAACACTTTGTTATTTATCCTTTTACAGAATTGACTTATAATAATCTCTCTCCTTCTCTCTGTCTCATCCGCCCATGGCAGATGGAGTTCCGCAAAGACGACACTGCGGCCTTGAGAATTACTGGCAAATTAATGCAGCTGGCTTGCCATTCCTCTGATGCATACGGGTAAGGGACAAAGTGCGTCCGGAGCCGACTTCACAGGGAACCCTAGAGAGTTACTGGCAAATTAACGCAGCCAGTTTGCCATTCCTCTGCTGCATACGGATAAGGGACAAAGTGCGTCCGGGGCTGACTTCACAGAAAACTATCTACACATTCGTGTCCCCAAACCCAGTGACTCTGCGAAAAATCCCGGAATAACCGCTGACTAGATGGCCGGCAGGACCGGGATTCGAACGCCCGTCTGAAACGGCAGCCTCCCACACAGCGCATAGCGACACTTATAATATTAGAAGCTTAATATTCACTTTCTTCCTCAAAATGTTCAGGACATGTTCCCAGGTAGCACAGCCTTGCAATTTAACGTAGGCCCAACACTGAGTCACCGTCTTCTATTACTAAAAGATGGTGGTTCAGTGTTGGGCCTACATAAAAACCGAGGTTGCTGTGCTACCTGAGTTAATTGCTCATATTCAGAAATGAAGACGTGGTGGTATAGTTCATCCTACTAAAGAAGAATCATAGTCTTCGTCGAAAACAATAAGGACTGTCGTTTTCCAGCCAGATGGTCGTTGCAGATAAAAATATCGTTCACAATGTTGAAGATTCTCTGGTGCTATTCGATCATTACTGCGGCTGCGAGCCACGATTGCAAGCTTCATTCTGTCCGTTTGATGCTGGAGTACCGGTGGTCCGAACTCGTAAGCGCTTGGAAAAAGCTATACAAAAAGTCACATTTTGATTGTGCCTCCCTCATAGAGATAACATTGAGGTATGGCGTTAATTTTGTTTCGTTGGCTGTGTGTATGAGAAAGATGGGGGTGTAACATTTCGTGGTTTACCCCGGGCGCAGAAATGCCTAGTTACGCCTCTGGAAGGGTATCTAAATTTTGTTCTGTTTTAAGTTGGCGAAACGTTTGCAATGAATCTTGACTGGTTCTTACATGTTCTACGGCTTGCAATGACGTCCAAATGTGTGGTATAGCGAATAAGAAATAGATTTTTTAAAGTGATGTGCGTTTATGGATGGTTGATACTGCTGATAGTCCAGTGGGGTCGGAGGGTCTGTTCTAAAAATGTTTTCAGGGTTGAACAACTACCGTGAGCATTTAAGGATGTAAGCAGTCGTTCATTCCTATTTCGGAGCCCTTGGTTACGTGAAGGGGAAAGACCCAGCACCCTAGGACATGCGCATAGTAACCTCATCAGCAATTCGGTCCCGGGCCCAACTCTGATTTCTGTCCAGAAGCCTGCGCTTCTGACCACTCAGTCACGGGGCTGGCTCTCTGTCATTTCATAAGCGCATCTTGCATACGTCTTCACCATTCTTGCACAATCGACATGTTTTCGAAGATTCTTCAACAGAACTGTCCCCTGACTGAGCTACTGTCTCTGTGAAGTTCTAAAACCACCAAGTACAGTCGCACGAGGAGGACCATCAACTATCGTCCCCAAAGGCCTTTCAGAAACTTTGTAAGCAATCATTCAAAGTCCTCGTCGCTTCCCTCTTCCGCTCAGGGCGGTTTAAGTTCCTCAAAGACGAATATTCCATCTAGGAGGATGTCGGCGAAATAATGGAGCTGGCTCGCCACTCCTCTGCTGGGACAAGGGACAAAGTGCGTCCGAGACCGTCTTCACAGGGAACCATCTACGTATTCGTGTATACCCACACACAGGTAGTCTGCGGAAAACAGATGGCCGGCAGGACCGGGATTCGAACATACGTCAGAAGCGTTGGCACACAGTGCATAGCGACCTAACCAACTGTGCTATGCCGGGGTAATCATTCAAAGTACTCTTTAAAATTAGAAAATAATTCTACGACGTTATTTCCATGGCACTTCCGTTGCCTTCGTTACTTCAGTTTCTAAAAGGGAAAGAGAAGTATTTACAAAATCCTCATCTGTTCCGGCAAAAGTTGTTTGATCACTGTTGCCAACGCTTGACACAATACTTCGTTTCATGTCTCAAGACATTAAGAATGACCTCCGTATATGTACGATATGTTTCGCCACTTGTAACAAATCCACTGTTATCGAAGGAATCATTATGCAGGCATTCCTGCAGAGCCGGATTTACCGATAATCCGACTTAGAGCCCGGGATTTCGAAGGTATAACGAAGTAAATTTCTCCGTCATTTTTGTCCACGACGGGCTCGAACCCGGGTCCCCTCATTCCGGAATAAGTCGCTCTACCAATTGAGCTACGCGGACGTTCGTTCTGACTGCTATCTGCCTTTATGTCGTGTGCGTCCTGCTGGGCAGGTACGTCACAAAGGGATCCCTAAATACTTCTGTGATCTACAAAAATATTTCACTACCTCCACTGCGTGCTTAATGAGCCTATGATCCTCACTCCATTAGGAAATAAAAAATGTATGAGTAATGGCTGTGCATCCGAAGCAAATAAATAAAGTAGCTCATGAAAAATCAGGCAGTTTGGTTTCATAATGGTTGAAAACTTTGCTTAAATACAGAAATTTTATACAAAGAGAAATGGGAAACCGATTTTTAGCAACTACTGTAAATGCTAATTTGATAGGTCGGAGAAAAAAATGAAACATTAGGATGGACGAAAGTAGAGCAAAAGAAATCACCAACGAAAGTAAAGTAAAAGAAATCACGGGTGGTGAATTATGGCGCTGTGATCGATGAAAGTTTATTTACAGAAAACGATCCGCAGCAAGGACACAGCTTTACTATTCGCGGTGCTCAGTGCGACAATATTTCTTAACGCCCCCAACGCCAGCTTTTTTTTTTTTTTTTGTGGGTGCAGAATTATATGCTGTTCTTCCAGCAATGGTTGAAGAGTGTTTATTCTCCGATGTTTATCTCCTTATACGCCAACGTCCGTCTCTTCGATGAAGCAGAAAACATGACTCATCGGAGAAGATAATCCTTTGCCAATCAGAGGAGGTCCATTTCCGATACTGCCGCGCATATATAAGCCTTTTCTGCAAGATGCACCTTCGTTTCGATTTTGGGCCAGAGGTGGCCTAGTGATCAACGTTCGTGACTGCCATGGAGATAACCTCAGGTTCGATCTTGGGCAGATACGAATGTTCGAACCACTAAATACCCGCCGTGCGTCGGAAGGGCACGTTAACCCGTCGGACCCCGGGTACTGGCCCCCGGTAATAAATTAGGCATCTTCCTCCCCTTTTCTACCTCGCTTCCGTGTCACTTTCCTATCGGGCACTCTAGCCCAAATCTCCTAGCTTCCTATTTCTAAGGGTTGTTTAAGACCTGTGGCCAGACACTCCCTTCCTAAAATCCTCTACATATGATCTGATCTCCACCTTCGTTAGCATAGGTGCAGCGACCATACGTCTGCAGCGGAGCACCATACGCAGCAGGGTTCGCTGTACTGTCATTTTAGACACACTTCCGGTAGCATCGTGGTTCATTCGGCCAGTGGGTGCTCCACTGTAGTGTGTTGATCGGCCCTCACGCACCTTCGAAGCCGACGTTCACCTCTCACATCAATGACATGTGATGATCCGAAGTTTCCACGTCGCTTATTCGCAATGGTGCCATTTCTCCAATCACGATACAATTTAACCACAGCAACACGCGAACAGTTCACAAACTGCGCTGTTTCAGAAATACTTCCACCGTTGTCTCGAAAGCCGATTATAATCCCTTTTTGTAAATCTGATACATCGCTTCTTTTATCCATGACAGCAACGAGGGATATGTCTTCAGATTGCGTGCAACACACTTTGCATGCCCTCCAAACCGGCTCACGTCACAGGCCTTCTTTCATTGGCTGCATCAAAAATAAGAGGTGGTCACAGTAATGTGACTCGACTGTGTGTGTGTGTGTGTGTGTGTGTGTGTGTGTGTGTGTGTGTGTGTGTGTGTACACTAAAGAGCAATTAAATTAGAGACAGCTGGCTTTATGCAAATGTGGCACTGTGGGCGGCCCTGTAAACGGAAACGACATGACGTATGCACCGATCCGATAATATAAGGAGTGATGCGAAGGGAATCAGTAAGAGTCGGACGCAGTATGGGTAAGACGAAGGATCTGAGCGCATCTGATCGTGGGAAAATGGTCGGGGCCCGACCAATAGGTCACTCCATCTCGGAAGTCGTGCAGGCACTGGAATTTTCACGAGCCACTGTGTCACGGGTGAACCGTGAGTACATCGAATCCGGTAAAACCATCCCTGCAAGAGCCAACTGCCGTGGACAACAGCGTGTTTATGAGTGGGGTCATCGTCGGCTAGCTCGCATTGTAACAGCAGATAGACGGGCCACAGTGCAATAAATCCCTCGGCAATTTAACGCTGCTGCACAAAAACGTGTAAGGAGCCACACCATTTCGAACCATCTCCTTGCTATGATGTACAGAAGCTATCGTCCCACGAAGTTATCGCTGCTGACCGCACATCACAGGGTGCAAAGATTAGCATGGGCGAGGGAACATCGCCACTGGACCCTAGACATATGGAAAAATGTTGCCTGGACTGATGAGTCGAGATTCACGTCGGTACATGAGGATGGCATGATACGAGTACGGCGCATAGCACATGAAGTGATGGATCCTTATTGCCAGCAGGGTACTCTTCAAGTTGATGGGGGTGGCATTCTCGTCTGGGGTCTGTTTACGCGGACTGAAATGGGACCCCTGGTACGTGTGACATCGTCCCTCACATGTCAAGGTTACCGGGATATCCTGGACGACCATTTGCATCCGTTTGTGCGTCTTCAACATCCCACTGGGGACCTCATCCTGCAACAAGACAATGCACCGTGCCATCGCTCCCGAATTGTATCCGAATGGTTGGATGAACAGTCCACCGACGTGACCTTGCTTTCTTGGCCAGCTAGGTCACCTGACCTCAATCCCATCGAGCACATCTGGGATGCCATCGAAAGAGGTGTTCGAGGCTCTGACCCCCTCCATCAAATCTTCGTGAACTGTGGGAGCTTGTTCAGGGGTCGTGGATCCCTATGGCTTCCCAACGCTTCTGGTGTCTTGTCGAGTCCATGCCGAGACGAATCGCCGCCGTCATCAGGACGAAAGGTGGTGCTACACGTTACTAGAAAGGTATCTCTAATTCAATTGCTCTTCAGTGTATATATTTATATAACATCATCATCATCATCATTGTCAACCATTATCAATCCACTGCTGGACGAAGGTCTCCCCAAGTTTCCTCCACAACTGTCTGTCTTGTGCCAGTCTCCTCCATGTCACCCCTGCATACTTTCGAATTTCATCCACCCATCTCCCATGTGGTCTTCTTCTGGGTCTTTTCCTGTCCCTTGGAATCCAATCTAAAATTTCAGCTGTCCATCGATGATCTGTCCTTCTGGCAGTATGTCCAGCCCATTGCCATTTCAGGGATTTAACTCTGATCATGATGTCTTCCACTCTTGTCATTTTTCGGATCCACGAGTTCCTCTTCTTATCTCTCCTGGTTACACCAAGCATGCACCTCTCCATGCTACTTTGAGTTGTCTTCAGCCTTTGTATGTCTCTTTTAGTTAAGGTCCACGTCTCCGCACCATACGTAAGCACTGGAAGGATGCATTGATCAAACACTTTTCTTTTAAGACATAATGGCATATTGCTCTTGAAAATTATGCTGTTTCTTCCAAAAGCTCTCCAGGCAAGTTTTGTACGCCGATTAATTTCTTCATCAATGTGACCCTCACTTGATATCTGCTGTCCAAGATAAACGTACGTGTCTGTTATCTCCGGCTTTTCTCCATCAATCGATAAATCTTCAGATTTATCGATTGATATATATATATATATATATATATATATATATATATATATATATATATATCGTACTCGTTCATTGACTCAAATTACAATAATCGCAGAGTATGTTTCTTTTTCTTTTCTTTTATCATCATCAACCATCATTATTCTACTGCTGCATGGAGGTCTCCTCAAGTCTCTTCCCAAACTTTTTACCTTTAGCCAGTTTCATTAACTCGAATTACAATACTTGCAGGGTATTTTTCTTTTTTTTTTTATCATCATCAACATCAACCATTATTAATCTACTGCTGCATGGAAGTCTCCTCAAGTGTCTTCCAACACTTTCTACCTTGAGTCAGTCTCTTCCAAATCATTCCAGCCTGCTTTCGAATATCATCCACCCATCTCACACGTGGTCTTCTTTTTGGGCCTTTTCCTGCGCACTGTATCCAATATAGCATTTCAGTTGTCCAACGATGGCCAGTTCCTCTAGCAACATGTGCATCCCGTTGCCACTCGATAGTCTTTACTTTGATCATGATCTCATGAACTCTTGCCATTTATATCATCCACGTGTTCTTCTTCTTATCATCCTTGGTTACACTAAACATATACACTGACGGAAAAAAATCCCAACACCACGAAAAAACAGTTGTAGAGGAATGAAATGGCGGCAATACATTTGTATAGGTAACATATTTAATCGATTAAGGTTTCAAGATCACAGCTTAATGTAAGCGCGAGAAGAGCCATTTTAAATGTGAAATGCTGGTACATTAATAACCGGTGTAACCACCAGAATGTTGAATGCAAGCACGCAAACGTTCATGCATTGTGCCGTACAGGTGCTGGATGTCAGTTTGTGGGATGGAGTTCCATGCCTGTTGCACTTGGTCGGTCAATACAGGGACGGTTAATGCTGGTTGGGATGACGCTGGAGTTGTCGTCCAATGATGTCCCATACGTGCTCGATTGGAGAAAGATCTGGTGATCTAGCAGGCCATGGCAACATGTCGACACTCTGTAGAAGATGTTGGGTTACAACAGCGATATGCGGGCGAGCATTATCCTGTTGGAAAACACCCCCTGGAATGCTGTTCATGAATGGCAGCACAACAGGTTGAATCCCCAGACCGACGTACAACTGTGCCGTCAGGGTGCGTGAGATAACCACGAGAGTGCTCCTGCTGTCATAGAAAATTGCTCCCCAGACCATAACTCCAGGTGTAGGTCCAGTGTGTCTGGGCCGCAGACAGGTTGGTTGCAGGCGCTCACCTGGCCTCCTTCTGTCCAACACACGGCCATCACTGGCACCCAGGCAGAACCGGCTTTCATCAGAAAACACAACAGACTCCACTCCGTCCTCCAATGAGCTCTAGCTTAACACCACTGACGTCGCAAACGGCAGTGGTTTGGAGTAAGTGGAATGCACGCTACAGGGCGTCTGGCTCGGAGCTGTCCTTCAAGTAACAGATTTGTCACAGTTCGTTGTGTCACTGTGGTGGCAACTGCAGCTCGAATTGCTGCCGCAGACGGAGTACGATGCGCTACGGCCATACGCCGTACACGGCGGTCTTCCCTCTCAGTAGTACGACGTGGCCGGCCGGAACCCGGTCTTCTTGAGGTATCACCTTCCCTTGACCACCGCTGCCAACAATCATGCACAGTGGCTACATTCCTGCCAAGTCGTTCTGCAATTTTGCTGAAAGAAAATCCACCTTCTCGTAACCCTATTACACGACCTCGTTCAAACTCCGTGAGCTGTTGATAATGGCTTCTTCGTCTTCTTAAAGGCATTCTTGACTAACATCAACACACTACGTAGAATCTCAACGATAACTAACGCTCACGAACGTTACAGCGCGTATTTACAGCAAACCTGGTTTGTATGTTCCGAGGGGCGCTACTAGCGCCACACGTATGCGCCGAGCGCGAAATTTGCATAGTCGTCATCTTACAGATGTACTCTCACCGCCTACCAACTGTCGTTTATTTAACACAACCCCTTCTTGGTGTTGGGATTTTTTTTCGTCAGTGTACATACATCACTCCAGGCTTATTTCAGTTGCTCGCTGCCTCTTTGCATGTCTTTTTTAGTTAAGATCCATGTCTCTGATCCATAACTAGAAACTGGAATTATGAATTAATTAAACACTTCTCTTTTAAGACATAACACCAAAGTGCTCTTGAAAATTGTACTGGGCCGTTGAAACGTTCTCCAAACAAGTTTTATACTCCTATTTATTTCTTCTTCTTCGGCATGGACCTCGCTTGGCATCTGTCGTCGAAGTTAGGCACAGTTTTCTTCTACATTTGCTCTTCAACTTTTTACATACTTCATTATTTGACAAAAAAAAAAAAAAAAAATGTTCAGCTTGGCGCTTCCTTGAACTAGATCCCGGTGTGGTGGCTCCTGCTAAAGCCTCCTCAAGTCTCTTCCAAAACTTTCTACCTTTAACCAGTTTCATCGACTCGAATTACAGTACTTGCAGGGCATTTTTCTTTTTTAATCATCATCAACATCAACCATTATTAATCTACTGCTGCATGGAAGTCTCCTCAAGTGTACTTTCTACCTTGAGTCAGTCTCTTCCAAATCATTCCAGATTGCTTTCGAATATCATCCACCCATCTCACACGTCAGCATTTTACTTTTGATATAATACTCGGTTTTTTTTTCTTTTATGAATTGATCTATGAAGTCCGATAATCAACTGCTTTCAAGAAAGGAAGAATTTGAAAAAAATATTGCACTTTGAAGATAAGAACAGTGTTTTCCAACTTTACCAACTCGGCATTGATGAATACGTACATAAAACACTGCGAGTTGCTGTATTTATTGTAATATTTGCTTTTGAAGGACTTTTCATTACGTGTAGAACCACAAGCGCCGACTAAGCACATGCTTATTTGCTTAAGCATGCCCCCTCAGAAATCAGGGCATGCTGAGTAGCATGCCCTGATTAGAATCTGCATGTTGATATCAGCGTGGGAAACAAGAAATATCTTTTGGTAAGTATTTGTATATTTGCAATCAGAACTTATGGAATAAGATGTACCTATGAGTTGACATCAACCAAAGATTGTTGAAAACCAAAATGAATGTACACTCACGGACAATGAAACTTGCGCACAAAGAAGGAGGCATCGGACTGAACTGAAATTTTATAGACGTAATGATACAGATGAAGGATACACATGATGGCAAAAAAAACTGCAGGACAATTACAGAGGGATCTGTGGCACGCACTCCGGTCATCTTTAATAGAGCGTCGCACCGCCTCGCGCGGCGATACATGCTGCAATACGGTCCGGCATGGAGGCGAACAGACGCCTGATGTTGTCCTGCGGCAGACTGGCCCACACATGTTGGACGGTGTGCTCCAAATCCAGGATAGTGCGGCACGGCAGCAGCCGGCGTTTCAACTGGTCGCACACATACTCGATAGGAGACATGTACGGGGAGCGGGCAGGCCATGGAAGTGCCTGGACATGACGTAGTCAGTCCTGGGCAACCCGAGCCGCCGTGTGCGCTTGGGCATTTTCCTGCTGGTATAGCGCACCTGGAATCCCAGCCGGGAACGGAAGCACATGGAGCTGTAGGATCTCATCCACATACCGCTGGCCTGTCAATGATCCTCATACCACTAATAAGTCTGATCGGCTATCGTAGGCTATGGCTCCCGAGACCATAATGCCTGCAATGGGGGAGGTGTGACGCTCGATAGCGAGGTTGGGATTGTGCCGTTGACTCGGGGACCTCCACACCCGGATACGATGATTATCTGTCCCCAAAACGAAGCGGCTCTCATTGCTAAACACCACACGTCACCAGTTTGTGGCATTCTACGTCGCTTTGGCCTGGAACCACTGCACACGGAGCCGGCGATGTTTCAGTGTTAATGGCAGCACACGTAAAGGGGCGCTGGGATCGCAGATTCGCTTCCGCGAGGCGTCAGGAAATGGTTCGTGGGCTGACAGGAGCCGCTACATCTGCCTGTATAGTGAACCGGGTCCCCGTGAGATCCGTTCATGCCTGGCGCTCGATCCTCTCTACCGGTGGTCCTCCTGGTCCGTCCGGTGCCGATCCGCCATGTGGCAGCGCCGTGACGTGTCCACTGCTCCCAACACGGTCGGACGCTATGGTCAGAACGATCCACGTGGCGGGCTATACGGCGCGCCGACCGCCCTGCGGTTTTTAGCCCGATGATCAGGCCTCTCTCAAAGTCCGTAAGTTGCGTAAATCGACGTCTCTGGCGTCTACCCGGCATTCATGGGGCATCGACTACATGCCGGTTTGTAAGGTTGCCGGTTCGTGTTTGCTGCGCCACCACAGGGTGTGTGGTCATGCGCAATCGCACTAAACGTGGATCATTTGCATAACAGCACGCACTCTAGCCATTTGCAAAATTTCGCGGTTGTAGCATGTTTTCTTCTAGGTGCGCAAATTTCATTGTCCGTGAGTGTATATTCAAATGTACTAACAAGCATGAGAACTGAATGAAAAAGAGGCACTACTCCAAAAGTGTTTAAAAGTTTACTACTGGATAGCAATTAATAACAATACCTTTTTATATAGTTTCTCATATATGTTAAAGAAAATTAATGCATAAACGCCCTTGAGATTTTTTTCTTTTGAGCATGCCGGAGATTTTCAAAATTTTACGCCTATGTGTATAACAGCTAGAACAAGTTAAAATTTCTAATTGATGCAGTTGTTTAACTAACTAATGTTGGTGGATAAATTCGTTTGACATAAATTCCACTCCTAAAATAACTACAGTAAGTGATTAATAATAATTGCCAGATTGAAAAGATCAGCTTGTAACGGGAACTTGTTCGCTTATTTTTCCCCTCATTAGCAGTTCAGGTCATCAATACAACATAATTGCCATGCTGTAATTTATCCACTGGCACGAAATATCTCTTGTATCAACATAGATCTCAATCATGTAACAATGTATTCGTCTATTCACATAGATATCCAAAATATATCAATCTCTTTCGCTAGCTACATCAAGTCTCCAAAATCTACTTTCAGTCTCCCTACGCCACCACTCTCACATTCGGCTTCTATTTATTTTTCTCCGACTTACTGTCAGCGTTGCCAAAATGTACAAACTGTTCGGGGAAGTAATGTGACGTTCAGTGAGAAAATATTTAACCAAGAAGTGAGGAAATTTGCATAAGAAAAGAGACACTCAAAATGACGGTTAAAATAGTGGTATACGTCTCACAGATGTTATTAATATTACTTTAAAGACCTTTGATACTTTGATAATCAGATATGGAACTTAATCGCAAATTCATTCGAAGCAGTGACAACATTTTTTACTCCTTTTACGAGAGTCTTTCGAAAAGCAACGAGACTGATTCCACATGAAACAGAAGTGTCATGCAGTAAACATACTTGCACTTACATACTTCCGAAGCATTCTCCCTCTACCTGAATGCACCCTTCCTACCTTTCTATCCACTTCTGGAAGGACTTTCTCACATTTGGTTCAGAATACCAATCACAACATTGTTCAGTTCAGTATTTGACGCAAACCGACACCCACAAAGTTGTGTTTTCACTTCAGGGAATAGGTGGAAGTCACATGGTGCCAGGTCTGGTGAATACGGAGTGTGCGCCTTCATTTCAATGCCTAGATTTTGGAAAACCTGCTGGGTACGCAAAGCATGATGTGAAGAGGCATTAACTTGATGCAAAATCCTCCCAGTTTGTGCATATTCTGGGCGTTTTGAGGAAAATATTTTCTTTAGAGGACCTTTGAGAACTTCAGAATAATAGACACCGGTAATAGTTTTCCATTGTGAAACAACGTAGCCATACACAATTCCTTTTTTATCGAAGAAAACCAAGTGAATGACCTTCCCTGTACTTGCTTGAACCTTTACTTTCTTGGATCGGGGATTCTGGGGTGTTTCCATTGGGTGGGCTGTTTTGTTTCTGGATCGAAATGGCGAAAAAATGTTTCAACGCATGTGACGGCTTGATCCATAAAGAGTGGCTCACGTTGTTGCTGGCACTTCCATTGGCGACAAGTGATAACGCGATTTGCCTTGTGTTCATCCGTTAGCGAGTGTGGAATCCACCTTGCAGCAACTTTTCGGTACCCAGCCAGTTTCTCACAATTTCATCAACGGCACCTACGGACATCTGCATCACATTAGCGACTTACTCAGTAGAGGACAAGGGGGTTTCTAGGGCAAAGGAAGTGCCCCACGGCCATGCCCACTGCGGTCCACGTGCTTCCCTCAGCTGCCGTCCACGGCTCCACACGGAAGGATGTGAGTGTAGTCGATTCCTGGTCAATCATGACGTCAGTCGTAGCCATTTTTTTAATGGTCATTCGGCGGCCTTCGCGCGGCAGTGCCTCGATGGTATTGACATTAAACTCCGTTGTCGATATCGAAGGGCCCCACTGGAGATTGGCACGTGTTCCAGAAACTCTTCACCATTCGCAAATTTCCTGTGCAACTCAAAAACTACTGCGCGGGACAAAGCAGCTTCCCACAAGACAAAGCATCTTAGTGTTTTAATCATTTCGTCCGAATTTCGTAGCCGCTTTTTGCTCTAGTTTTAAATCCATACGGGGTTACTGAAACATGTCTGAACTCTACGCCGTCTACTACAATAATGAACAAGCGGAGCGCTGTAACGACGCGTCGTCACGTAACTGACTTTGCAGCTGTTCCGGCACAGACAGCTGCATTTTTCTGCATGGGTTTGTTTTGGCGCTATGAAGTCAGCCTCGTTTCTTTTTGAACGACTGCGTGAAGTGCTCAAAACAGTTTGATTTTAAAGGATGGGATGAAACAATAATTGAATCAATAACTCTCACTCAAGTTATAGTTTGTGATTATTAATTGACGTACTCAATATTCTATGTGATCGTGGGTAGCTTTCTATTCTGGGTTTTCATATTTTTCTCGTAAATTTACTGCTATATTTTTAAAGATGATGGTAAGAGAGACTATTTTGATCTTTGTGAAAATTGTTTCAGATTTACCATATAGGGGCCCCTCAATGTTCTACCGCTCAGAGCTGCGGGAATAGTTGCTCACGGTGGTCGTTAAACCTCCAATCAAAAAAAAAGCTGCGGGAACTTTAACTCCACCAATGCATACATTTTTCTATCGGGAATGCTAAAATTTTTACGGAAGTTAGGTTTGAAATTCACTTCGCTCCGCTACGATCTTCACGTTTCTGGATAAATTAGATGTTTATTCCGTGAATTTCATGATTGAAAAGCTCTCATAAAACAGTAGAGAATAACTTCATTTATCAAGCATTTCTCAGGAACAAAACGAAGCGGAAACCACGTCGACGTGTTTACCCTTTTGCTGTTGTGTTGCCTATTCGTTTTCTGATTGGAGGAGCGGAAAATGTGAAAGCGATTAGACGTTTTCTGATCAGAGAAGCAGAAAACTTGAAGCCAATTAGATGTTGCCGAGTAACTAAGTCATCTCTTCTGGTCGAGAGGTAGTGTGATTCGTGGAGCACTGTGCTCTAATTTTCTGCGAGATTTCCCCCGGGGAATCTCTAATATTTTCTCTCTTTCAGTCTCTGGAAGCACTGCTGTTTAGGAAGTCTAAGCGCTCACTCTGGTATATCCGTAAAATAGAAAAAAGTATTTGTGTTAACTAATTATTATTTAGTAAAATGATTTAACGTAAATGGAATTTTCATAGAGTGAAATGTTCCTCAATGTTTAAACGTGTACATGTACACTGAAGAGCAATTGAATTAGAGACAGCTGGCGTTATGCAAATGTGGTGCTGTGGGTGGCCCTGTAAACGGAAACGACATGACGTATGCAGCGATCCGACAATATAAGGAGTGATGCGACGGGAATCAGTAAGAGTCGGACGCAGTATGGGTAACCCGAAGGATCTAAGCGCATTTGATCGTGAGCAAATTGTTGGGGTCCGACGAATGGGTCACTCCATCTCGGAAGTCGTGCAGGCACTGGGATTTTTACGAGCCACTGTGTCACGGGTGCACCGTGAGTACATCGAATCCGGTAAAACCATCCATGGTTTTACGGGATTAGATGTGGATGAGTGGGGTCATCGTCGGCTAGATCGCATTGTAAGAATATGGATAGCATGTGGATGAGCGGGGTCATCGTCGGCTAGCTCGCATTGTAAGAATATTGAGAACGTGCACAAAAAGGTGTAAGCAGCCACACCATCCAGAACCATCTCCTCGCTATGGGGTACAGAAGCCATCGTCACACGAGGTTACCGCTGCTGACCGCACATCACAGGCTGCAAAGATTAGCATGGCCGCGGGAGCATCGGCACTGGATCCTAGACATGTGGAAAAACGTTGCCTGGACTGATGAGTCGAGATTCACGTTGGTACATGCAGATGGCAGGATACGAGTATGGCGCAAACCTCTTGAAGCGATGAAACCTTCTTGCCAGCAGGGTACTCTTCAAGCTGGTGGGTGTAGCATTCTCGTCTGGGGATTGTTTACGTGGACTGAAATGGGACCCCTGGTACGTGTGATATCGTCCCTCACATGTCAACGTTACCGGGATATCCTGGACGATCATTTGCCCCGTTTGTGCGTCTTCAACATCCCACTGGGGACCTCATCCTGCAACAAGACAATGCACCGTGCCATCGCTCCCGAATTGTATCCGAATGGTTGGATGAACACTCCACCGACGTGACCTCGCTTCCTTGGCCAGTTAGGTCACCTGACCTCAATCCCATCGAGCACATCCGGGATGACATCGAGAGAGATGTTCGAGGCTCTGACCCCCTCCCCCTCCATCAAATCTTCGTGAACTGTGGGAGCTTGTTCATTGGTCGTGGATCTGTATGGCTTCCCAACGCTTCCGGTGTCTTGTCGAGTCCATGACGAGACGAATCACCGCCGTCATCAGGGCGAAAGGTACACGTTACTAGACAGGTATCTCTAATGCAATTACTCTTCAGTGTACATAGGCGTAACCAAGGAGGGAGGGGGGGTCATAAGATCGCATGCACACCAAGTACCACTCGGCATTATAACTGTGGAGCCCCAAAGGCCATAGACCTCAGAGGAAAACGTCGCCTCCGTCGACTGGTAAAGGGCAATCACCGCGCAACAGTCCAGCAACTGACCACGCAAATGAACGCTGGGGCACCCAGGTAGGTGTCCCCGATAACAGTAGAGCGAACCCTATTACGCATGGGTCTGCGGAATCGACGCTGCGTCAAGGCACCCATGTTAACCCAGGTCCATCGGGAACGACGCCTATAGTTCGCTTGGTATTACCGTCATGGGACAGTGGAAGAGTGGAAAAAAGTTGCCTTCTCCGACGAATCGAGATTTCTACTCCACAGAAGTGACGGGCGGTGTCGGATACTGTGTCAGACACACGAGAACCAACACCCGGACACGCTTGTAGGTCAAGTATAGGCCGGCGGTGGCAGTGTGCATGTCTACGGGATGTTTTCCTTGTATGACCTGGGACCACGGGTACCACTGGATCGCTCTCTGAACGCCAGTGGCTACCTGTCCATCCTCGCTGACCACACACATCTCTTCATGTTGGTTGTTTACCCTGGTGGTAATGGTGTCTACCGACAGGACAATGAGCACTGTCATGTCGCTAAGTGGGTGCGTGACTGTCCAGGAACACGACAGCGATGTCTCCGTTCTTCCTTGGCCGGCGAAATCGCCCGACCTCAATCCCATGGATCACTTGTGGGACTATTTGGACAAAGAATATAAACGCTTCACGTGAAGAAGCTCAACTCTCGTAGAGATAATGTAAAACAGGCGACAGCAGCGCCACCATGTAATGCGGCAGCAGATGCTCTGCGGGAAAGTTAACATTCAGGCGCAAAAAGCGTAGGAGACACGGGACGAGAAGCCTATTGCACGGAAAGGAAGCTAAGCTTTGATCTGCGACTGTTTCCTTCGGTCTCATTGGGTCTACTAAAGCATTTTTTTTTTTTTTTGTTGTTCTTTTCTGAGTATCCCTCCTGTCCCTTCTTTTGGTGAAACAAATATATACATTAGCAATTAATATTATTTTAAGGAAATTTTAGCAGTTTTATTCTCACTTTAAGCACCGTAGTAATACCAGGTTGCTTGGCATGAATTTCATATTTACAATATACCTTAAATGTCAAAAATGCTGAGGCTGGTTTCCCAGTAGCAGCCATAATAATAAAAAAAAAGCAAAGACAACCGCAGTTTCCCAAAGCTACAATTTTTTTTCTACCCTTCCGAAGTTTGTAAATTAAACGCACTGCGCTGGAGAAATTTTCTCAACAGATCGGAAAAACATCCGTTCGTATCTGAGTAGGTTCGAACCTGGGCCGCTGGCGTGATAGCTGAGCTCTCTACCGACCGGACTAACTCGCCACGATTGAGTGTATGCTTAAAGCTGTCTGTTTGGTATGCATTGTGTAATCGAATGCTTCCCTCTTTCATTTTACAATATTACGAGGTATTTTTCATAAGTCAGTTTCATATAATTGATAAATTAATTTTTTCAACGTAACGATAGCTTTTTTTTTAGCAAACGTTGTTTTAATGGTTTTCCAGGATATTTGTTTCAAACGGTTTCAAATTTGTTCTTGTTATTCATCCACTCCATTCCATGAATTGTTATTCATCGGAATGGAGTGGGTGTATTTCATGGCTGTAATATAAACGCAGATCTAGATGAGAACAACAAAACCTTTGAACAAAACGCCAACACAAACAAGCGTTTATATTCTTTGAACACAAACACGCATGCTCAGTCTAACTCAGTCTGCTTGGCATCCTGCGGCATCAGCCTGTAATGTTGGCTTCTGTGTAGTAATTCTTTGCCGCATAATATAGTGGTGCTAGTTACGTCTCGCTGAGCCTTACCTTCTTATCAGTTAGATATTCTTTGATTTGGATCGACAGGTTCTATGTGCGGACCCACAACCACGTCATTCGTGCTCTGCTGCAGTTCGAATGAGCATGTGTGTCTTGGTCAACCTTCCAGGGTCTCATTGCGTCCATGCCACGCCGTCTCGCAGCTGTCATCCAGACAAAGGGTGGTTATTCCCATCATTCTGAAACTACCGTGTATCTATGTCAGCACAACACCAGCTGTAGAATATAACTTGACTTCGTACTCAATCAACTAGTACTTCGGTATCTGAATACAGCAGATTCTCGTAATACAGAATACTATTCAAGTCTTACTAATTTGGCAACAACTCGAGCTTTCAATAATAAAGCAAGCGTAACATTCAACGTGAGAGATGCGTTCAAGCTCGTAACGATTCTCTCGATACAGACGTCTTTCCCTAATCCCCCTGTCAAATTTCTCCAATACAATTGTGAACAGCGTGCTGATCACATATGTACGTCATTCAGTCTTGAACTAAAGTTAGGTTGCCAAACAAACGTTCACCGAGAGAGATAATGTAGCATTAAGATGAGAAACTGCATAAAGATGATGAATCAAAATTTAGCCGCCCCGGTGGCGCAGTGGTCTAAGGCGCTGGCCTCTGATCATTCGTCCGTAAGGGGTCCGGGTTCGAATCCCGTCAGGCATGGATGTTGTGTTTGTCTTACGGCACTGGCTCTCTCCCTTCCCTGGAACCAGTGACCCTAAATTAGGGACGGGCGACTGCTTATAGCCCATTGAGTTGCTCACGGTGGTCGTTAAACCTCCAATCAAAAAAAAAAAAAAAAAAAAAAAAGAATCAAAATTTACATAAGGAACCAAAAAGGGAAATGAAATAAGAGTATACGTTACACGCTTTTTTGCGATTATTCGTTAAATTTTGTTCTTTGATTCTTTTACACGTAACCTTCTGCAGTGGAACCTCCGTTTTACGTTTTTAACTTTCACACGGAATTCTGCACTAGTCCCGATATTTTATCTCTTTTTTCAGTTAGATTATACGTAATCCCTTTATACGATTTTCAGCTATTATACGCTGAATTTTGAATTTCAGGCTATCGAAAATACATTCTTTGATTCTTGTATACGTAATCTGGCACAGTGGAACCCCGGTTATACGTTTTTCACTTTTATACGGAATTCTGCGATAGTTCCTATATTTTACCGTAGTTTCTACTGCCTTTTCAGTTGCGTTACATATAATTCATTTATACGTTTTTGCGATTACACTTTATCAAAAATACACAGTTCTTTGATTCTTTTATATATGACCTGGTATTTTTCAACCTTGTGAGAATAGAGACAGCGTTTTTGCAACGATGAAATGGATGATTCAACTAAAAGTTTACGAAATGACGTTCACAGTTCTCTATTTTCTCTGATTTCAAGAAATTTAAAACAAGCAAGGATTAGTAAACTTTTTACTCGGCATTGATGCTACATCAACTAGAGGACAAATTGCTTTGAAAAGAGCGATACTTATAAGTAAAGGATGTGCAATAGGGGTACTGAATATAAAACAAAATTCTACTCGAATTTACTGCCAGTATTTCAGTCTCAGTACATCTCAGTAAGGGACTAATTTAGCAACAACTCGAGCCAAAAACAGATTATTTCACTGAGAAAAGAAAATGGTACTGTAACAAGAAATAGAGGCGATGTTTTTCAAGAGTGAAATATTTCTATTCAAAACTATATTAAAGGGAAAATATATCTACTTACGACATTAAAGCAGGTACAGGTACTAAACTCTCTCCAGTCCCCCCGGTAGAAGTTACACATGCAATTAAGAATATGAAATGGGGAAGATCTCCAGAAGATGGAATTACCATAGACATAGAGTTTTAACTAGATGCCTCAATGAAGGGAAGATTCCTGAGGATTGGAACAATGCTACAACGATCCTGTTACATAAAAAAGGTGGCACTAAAGATCTTAGGAACTACAGGCCCATCAACCTCCCATCAGTGGTTAATGAAATCTTCACAAAGGTTCTTTTACATAGCTTGAAAATAACACTGGACATGGCTCAACCGAGAGAACATGCTGGATTCAGAAGTCGTTACAGCACTACAGATCATATCCATGTACTGAGAGAGCTAATTGAAAGGACAAGGCAACGTGAGCTACCATTACGTATGGCTTTTATCGATTACGAAAAGGCCTTCGATTTCGTGAAACCACCAGCAGTTACAATGGCGTTGAAATCCTGCGGTATTGAAGATGCCTACATTAGCATTATTATAATAACATCTATGAAAATGCAAGTGCAAATGTTCGGATACTTGAGGATACAGCAACAATAAAAATTGGAAAGGGAGACAAGGTGACACCATATCTCCCAAACTCCTTAATGCAACATTGCAAAACGTTTTTCATTTACTGAACTAGGAAAACAAAGGGATAAATATTAATGGAGATTATTTAACGCACCTTCGTTTTGCTGATGACGTCGTCATTTTTACAACTACCCCTTCGGAGCTGCAGAGTATTATCCAAGAGCTTACTAACAAGAGTGAAGAAGTGGGATTAAAAATGAATTCTCAGAAGACAAAAGGGATGTCCAGTGCTTTTACAAAAAATGAAGATTTATTGACTGATGGGGAAAAGTTGGAGACAACCGATACCTGTATTTTCCTTGGACAGCAGATATGAAGCAAGGGTCACATTGATGAAGGAATTAAACGGCGTATAAAACTTGGTTGGAGAGCTTTTGTAAGAAATAGAACAATTTTTAAGAGCAATATGTCATTATGTCTTAAAAGAAAAGTGTTTAATCAATGCATCCTTCCACTGCTTACATACGGAGCAGAGACGTGGACCTTAACGAAAAAGACATGCAAAGTCTGCAGCAACTGAAAGAAGCATGGAGAGATGAATGCTTGGTGTAACCAGGAAGATAAGAAGAGAAACTCATGGCTAAGGAAAATAACAAGAGTGGAAAACAACATGATCAGAGTAAAATCCCTGAAATGGCAATGCTTTTGGTTTTGGTAAATGTGGATACCAAAGCGGTACCTAGTTTATTGCTGTAATGGGATACAAACATAGGAGATGTCGCTGAATATTGCTGTACAGAAAATTTAGAGAGGAAAATACAGGTATATCCACAATCCAACACAAACTGCAGAGCAAAGATAAAGAGCACACTACCATGGCGCAGTGACTTCCGTATCAACAGAGGCGGAATGAGTTGGATAACACCAATGCTAGAGACAATCTCAGAGTGAAAGATAAAAAATAAAAGGTCGGACCATAACATCAAGGAGTCGACAGTGTGAGGCAATGCCAGCAAAACACCAGTTTGAAAATATAGTACAAATACGATGCACACAAATAAGGAATAGCATAACGGCATGTCATTCGATGTCAAGTAACACAAGTACAACATGATGAGCATATGTACAAGGGTATGATAAAACACCAAGTAGAACATAACGACGTTCAAAATGCAAGGTACAGTGCAGAAATACTCCAACTGCATTATGAAAACAAAATTAACAATGTTAGCACTAATATAAACCGCGACGTAGGAAAACACTAGTACAGCAAAGACATACAATGAGAGCAAAAGAAAAACACAAGGCACATTAACAAAATCAGGAAATAACATTGCAATGAGAGAGTGATGACATGAAGGGAACAGCATACAATTAGCAAAACAGTAGACGAAGAAACGCGAAACCAGAAAATTCTAGGCGACCACAAGGTGGAAGACGTCACCGGAGAGAACGAAAAGTGTTGCGAGCGGAGCGTTTTCAAAATGCGCAAGACTTATGTATCACCCGGTATACAACCCGAGGACCGGCTTTCGGTTAGCAGACTGTTCGGAGTCTGAATAGGAAATGCTGCCGATTTATCGGAGTTCAATAAATGAAAAATTGTGATGGCATGGTGCCTCGGAACTGCGATCCAGCAGATGGGGGTTATTCACGTGCAGCTGTAGTGAGTACTTATCAAAAGTGGTGCACAGATGGCCAAACGCTGAGCCGTTGTCCATCCGTGTGTCGTCCGCAGCTCATTGATGCCAGAGGGGAGTGGAAACTGTCTGAAATTGTTCACAGCGACCGCAGGGCCACATTACGACAAATGCCCCGCAGCTACAACAGTGACGAACAGGGCAATGTGTCACAGCACACAGTTCGTCGCAGCATTCTGCGCAATGGGCCTGCGTAGCCGAAGACCCAGTAGGGTCCCCACGCTCACTGCGCGTCATCGCCAACAACGCATGAAATGGCCCAAAAATCATCGAGATTGGACCGTGAATGATTGGAAGAAAGTGGTCTGTTCTGACGAATCAAGATTCCTGGTGCATCACGTAGGTGGTCGAGCGCGGATATGCCGATTATCAACGAAGGCTATGGCACCTGAATGCACTGTTGGGCAGGAACATGCCGGCAGCAGCGCTGTTATGCTGTGGTCTATGTTTTCTTGGGACACTTTAAGCCCCCATTATCCCAATAGCACAATCTCTGACAGCTGCTAGGTATCTGAACACCGTTGCGGGCCAAGTTCACACATTCATGGCACCTGTGCTCTCTGCTGGTGATGGCCATTACCAACAGGATAATGCGCCATGCTACACTGCCAGAATGGTCAAGGAGTGGTACGAGGAACACGCTGGTGACTTCTTGTTAACGCCCTGGCCTCCAAATTCACCTGACATGGACCCAATCGGATATTTGTGGTTCGACTTGGAAAAGCGGGTTCGCACTTAAACCCCAGAGATGTACGGGAACTGGAGGATGAAGGACCTGCTGTTGACATTATGATACCAGATATCTCAGTATACCTATTGTCACCTCATCGAATCGATGCCTCGCCGAGTGGCCCTTGTTTTGTGGGCTGAAGTGGGTCCTACAACTTATCATGTAGGTGTTCGTAATTTAATGGCTGATCGGTGTACATTATAAATATACTGTATAATAAATAAATGAGCATAATAAATTTATTAACGTTCTAACAGAGAAGAAAAAGTGACATATAATGTAATTAATCTCCACAGCATACCATACCTCATTCTTCTAATACCATGCTTGCCGACAGTCTCTCCGAAATCAACTCAGTTTCTGGAAGCCTTTTCTTACTTCAGGATACAAACCCATTTAATATCTATCTGTATACAGTAGATTTTTGATATTATGAAACATAACCAAGAAAATCTGAAAGAAAGAGATATGAAATGAAAGATCCGAATAGGAAAATAAATTGAACAACTGGTCTTCTTCCTACCAGGAACATGAAATGTCAAAGCACTCGAAAGGTTTGAAGCTCAGTAACTAGATAAAACAAGAGACACGCTTTCGAAAAATTAAATTAGAAGGGTACTATGACAGATGAGAGAGGGAAAAGAAATTCTTTGCGATGAAGCAGAACACGGAATTGGAGCCACATGATCTAGGCCGAAGGTACAGCAGAAATATAAACTGAAAGCATCGAAACAACGCTCTTAACTTTAATCAGAAAATGTTTTGGAGGGAAGATCAGACAAGAGCACAATACTGCAGATTCCTGAAAATGTATATGCCTTAAAGTACTGAGGCATCATGTGAAAACGAAAAACGGAAAATAAAAACACCTTTTGCAAAAGGTGGGCTCACGGAAAGTGAAAGCAAATTGTATTACAACGAAATGAAACAAGAGGTGGATGCATCGAAGGTACAGCAGAACCGTTAAGAGGGAGAAAACACAAAATATTTCAGTGCAATCCAAAAATACGAAACAGAAAGGCAAGCACATTGTTCTAGAAGTTTAAAAAGAAAATATTTGATGCAATGTTGGTGTGAACGTTTTTAAATGCTCGCAACTGAAAGCAAAGAGGCCTGAAAATTGTACAAAGGCGGAAAAGGGGGAGGGGTTAAACGAAGAAATTACAGTCTGCTATGAGATTCACGTAGTCCTATGTAAGACGTATTTTCCCATTTGAAGCACTCAAAATTAATACACACAATTGACGTGGATTAGAAGCAGCAAACAGAAGTCATCGCTCTTTCCACGTTTATAAGTGAGTCACGGAAAAATTATCATCGGACGCCACCGGGAGTCGAACCCAGGGTCTTCCAGTTAATCGCCGGACATGCTACCACTGCACCACAGCGGCATCGAATTCTCCAGACTTACATACGAGCACGGCTAACTGCCAAACCACATGGCAAGTTGCTTCTTGGAGCCTCGCACAATGGATTCACCAAAGATGGTAGACAGCAAGTGGACAAATAACTAGGAGGCGAATGAGTAATTAATACACACACTTGACGCAGATTAGGAACATCAAACAGAAGTCATCGCTCTTTCCACGTTTACACGTGAGTCACGGAAAAATTCTCATAAAGAACCTGCCATGTGGTCTGGCAGTTAGTCGTATGTGAGTCTGCAGAATTCGAGGCGACTGTGGTGCAGTGGTAGCATGTCCAGCGCGTAACTGGATGACCCTGGGTTCGGTTCCCGGCTGCGGCCGATGAGAAATTTTTCCGTGACTCACTTATAAACGTGGAAAGAGCGATGACTTCTGTTTGATGCACTCAAAATTTTTGAAAGAGAGAGAGTGTAGAAGCGATGCTATGAACTTGCTTCTCTAAACATCCAACGCTTAGAATACAGCGTTTCTCATGGTTTTACTATTAAAACCCTTTTCGATATTAACTTAGCGCTTATATTTAGAATAGGCTGTGAAACAGAAATTCCCCTGCAACCCATTCACGAATCCCCGAATGAACAGTTATTCCTTCAATACTTAACTCTTCAAAATAGCACTTCGAAAGCTAATGCGTATGTTCGTTCGATGAGATAATTGTGACAGCGCCCAAACTGAGCGCTGCACATTTAGGTCGAAAACCCATTCCCTAGTTTATTTATTTATTTAATTATTATTTTATTTATTCATTTATTTATTCATTTATTTATTTATTTATTCATTTTTATTAATTAATGTATTTTTTTGAAGAAGGAGTACGTTTTATTTTGCCATATACTTTCGGGTGAATCTTTTCTTTTTTTCTCTCCATCCCCCCTCTCCCAGCACAAGGCGGCACAGGACAGACCGACACTGTAAGGAGTAAACGCTGGCGACAGCCATGGGCCAGCTGGCTTTGTTGTATATTTTATTGGGGCAATAGAAGTGTCCACCGTCTATAGCATCCACAATGCGTGTTGGCCCGACCGTAGACTTGTTGGAACCAGAGCTAACAGTTTAATTGGGATAAGGATTTATGGCCGGTGGTTGTATCAAGCGGCAAACGTAACTTCAGGGGTTCTCAGAATTTCACTGGAGCGGGTAGGAATCTTGACCCCCTAGCGAATGGAAGATCAAAATGTTAATTTTCCGACCAGTAAGATTTACGCTGGGGAATTTAATTCAGGGAGGCTTGCGTTTGCCAGCTAGTGATTGGATGATGGGATATTTTGAGGTAGTGTGGGTCTTCTTGGGGGTCGTCGAAAGATTTTTACAAGGGAAGAGAAGAACTTCGTCACTTTCATCTTTTCACTTGTTCTTCTAAGTCGAGGTGCTTGACTTGCACTTCTTTTTAATTACTGGTGACTTGTCACTTGGGGGTGTTTTTGGTGGTCCAAAACGTGGACGCCGCCATGATGTATCAGGAACCCGGCAAAGGATGACGAGAGCCCGCACCAAGTTTGACGGACCGGGGCAGACATCGCAGACCAGTACCCTATGTGGAGGAACAACGATAACAGTGTTTGGCTGACGAGAATTCTCCCGGCTCAGGAGTGGTCAGCAGCGCGATATCTAGGCCAGATTCGGAGGTTAAGGTAGGAAATCCATCCTATTCTTTTTTTGGTATCCCCTCATAAAATCTTTATCGGAGCATTCCACACATAGAGTTTATATTTTAATAAGCCAATACTCAATTTAGTACAGGTTCCTGTCAGAGAGTCTTAAATCATTTTTGCTAGTATCATGAGCGTATATTTATTATTATGCCAAATCATAACCAATAAATTGTTTTTGTTGTTAATTTTGTCTCAGTTCCATGATGAGTGTATCGTTAACTACAATATGTGTGCTCAACCCTAGATTATTTGGAGAATATATATATCTTTTGGAACCGGAACTTAGAAAATCACTTCACTTATGCTTTTTATTTTAAATCTAGACGTTCACAAAAATATTGCGGCACACAGCGGACCCTTTGACTCCCAAAGGAAAATCTGCTGTGTGAAACACAACGCCCCGTCAGTGGATTCTGAAGCTGCGTCGCCCTAAATCAGGGAATCGTAGAATCACAATCCACTCGACACCCCCTTGGCTCCCAATATTACGCCGGGTGAACCCAATTAGGAACCCGAGTGATAATAATTTGGTGCCGTTCGACCAGGATGTGGTCGCACCAAGGGTTATTGAGGAGCAATTAATTGGGTATGTTAAAAAGCAAAGTTTTTCCAATGGTTATAGAAGGTGAATTTGGGGTAGTAGTA
This sequence comes from Macrothele yani, assembly GCA_039090855.1. NCBI lineage: Eukaryota > Metazoa > Arthropoda > Arachnida > Araneae > Macrothelidae > Macrothele > Macrothele yani. The sequence continues at coordinate 63,968,827 of CM077029.1, forward strand.
GGAAAGTTAACGATAGTTCGGATTTTTGGATTTGGTATTAAGAAGTTGGAAAGGAAGCTAATTTATGGTTCTTTTAATGGCACAGATTCAGAATTTTAGCAGCAAAGGAATAAAGCAAATATTTCATGTGTGTTATTACTCAGTCGATATAGCAGAAAATATTGAAAATTTCAACAGTAAAAGTAAAGAAAGTGTAATGATGAACAATAGTGTTGCATAAATAATTTGAACGAAAAGTAGTAAATATTTTTGAATGAAAGCAGTAAATATTGAGTATGCTGAAATTAGTGTTTTGTTTCGCAAATTATAATTATAATTCATCAGCAAGGTTTTGTGTGTATATGTGTAGAAGAGAAAGATTTTACAAAAACTATTCAGTAAGCAGGTTAGAGTTGATTTGAAGTTTAACAGTCAATAATTAAGAATTTGCAAAAGTGAAGTATTAAGAGTTAACTTGAAGAATTTGCACAGTGAAATATTATAGTTAATTTGAAGTTCAATAATTAAGAATTTGCACAGTGAGATATTACGAATTAATTTTAAGTTTCAATGATTAAGAGTTTGCATAGGGAAATATTACGAATTAATTAGAAGCTTCAATGATTAAGAGTTTGCACAGTGAAATATTACGAGCTAATTTGAAGTTCAGTAATTAAGAGTTTGCATAGTGAAATATTACGAGTGATTTGGTTTGGTCAGATTTATTATTGATTTATTAGTGCTTGATCATTTTGGTGTTATTGTATTTTATTATTGCAATGAAGTGTATTTTTTCATGATTTACGTATTGGATATTGCTATATGGGAATTTGCTAAGAGTAATTTAGGGATGATTAATAATACCATTAATAGTCATAAGGTCACGTTTGTTTACTTTGAGTAGTGTGCTGAATCAGCTAAAAATACAGTTTTCTTTTTCTCTGAAAGGTTAATTTTGCTATTTTTACGAGAATTAGAGGTGATAGTAGGTCCTAACAGGAGAGATTTTATTGAGTTTTTGTAGAATTTAGAACTTAGGAGAGTGTTGTTATTTGATTAAGGTGTTGCAGACAGATGTTCGGGATGGCAGTTAACGGTATAGAGGGTAGTACGAGTTTTAATGAGGCACGTGATAATACGGAAGGACAGGAAATTAACGGAGCGCCAGGTAGCGGTGAAGTTCAGGAGGAACGGTAGGATGCAGTTCGATTCAGCAGTTGCTACGCAAAGAACAATTCAGTCGATGGCGGGTATGTTAAGTTATCTCCCAAATTTTACGGGCACGGAAGAGGGTCCAACAGCAAAGCAATTTTTTGAAATGGTGGATAGTGTGGCACAGGTAGCTGGATGGACAGATGTAGTTAAAATTCTTTCAGCAAAAGCTAAGTGTCGACAGGCAGCGAGTCATTTTTTAACGGACGCTATTGATGTCAGGAATGAAACAGTTTATGCAAAATTTAAGGAAGCCGTTATTCAAAGATTTGAAGCTCAAGAACCAGTTATGGTTAGAATGCAAAAGTTCACCACTTGTCGGCAACGACCAGGTGAAAAGGTATCGGAATATGTGGCCAGATTAAGAGGGCTGGGCACATCAGTACTTAGGGCATGTGGATCAGTCTAATAGGGAGGTTAGAGAGATGGCTGATCAGACAAAAATGTCGCAGTTTCTTAATGGGCTTGACCCTAAGTTGAAGCGCATGGTGTTGTCTTTTGCCCCTGCAACTTTTACGGAAGCCGTTAAACGAGCAATTTTAGAGGAGCAAAATTCGGAACTAGTTTCCAGGAGGTTTTGCTGCCTCGGCAGGACCATATGACAGCAAGAATTTATGGAACCCAGGAAAAATCAGGAAATTTGGATAACTCGATAGCTGATTTGTGTACTTTAATGGCACGACAGATGACGGAGCACGAATTACAGGTGAATGCACTTAGGACAGAGGCATCAGAGTTGTCTAGGAGACTACAAGCAGCAGAAAAACGTCATCATGACTACGTAGAGAGACCAGAGGTTTGAAGAGGATAAAACCTTGGAAAGGGTTGATAGAAACATTCCTTCACGAGATCAGCGTGCCTGTTTTATTTGCAATTCTTTCACTCATCTGAAGAACAATTGCCCCAGGCTGAATGCAGAGCATTATCCTCCTTGGTCACAGAGAAATCGGAATTCAGAAAGCTTCAACTCTTTAGGCACAGAGAGAGAGGAGAGGAGAGCAAGGGAAGCTCCTCTAGCGGGCGCATTCAGAACTAAGCTTCATCAACCTGTTCAGCACGGAGCAATCACGAAGCGCGTTATTTCTCCCATGGTGGCGGAGCGCCGAGTTACTCTCAGCGCAGCGAAGATTTCAGGAATGGAGGTGGCAGATCGGAAAACAATCGTCACGAGAGTTTTAATTACAGGCGTGATGATAGAAGAGAACCTAGAGTGAGATTCAGAGAAGATAGGAATTGGACATCAGGAAATTCAGGACGGAGTAATCATCATTTAAACTAGAGGGTGACCGGAATCGCAGGGATGCTTTCGGTCAAAAGAGAAACTTTGTCATTATGGTACTTACAACTTGTATAGATCAGGAGCACGAAGAGCTACCTATAGTGAGAATTAGGATTATGGGAGTGCGAACGGACGCACTGATCGATAGTGGAGCTGGTGTATCATTAATAAAGGAATCGCAAGTTCGAAAATTTCAAGGAAAATTGCGCAGTAGACCCAAAAGCTCAGGAATGCATATAAAGGGATTACTGGCGCCCTCCTACAGACCTCAGTATGTTACGAGTTGCCAATAGAAGTAGGAAATGATACGATTAGGCACACGTTCCATGTCACTCAGCAGGAGTTGCATCCTGATTACTCAGTCATCTTAGGATGGGATTTCTTGAAAGCCCATGGTTTTAGCTTAGATGCTCAGACAGGTGTTTTGGAGAAGAAATCAGGAGCGAGAGCGCAGAAACAGCAACGCCGAGGTAGAGCCCACAGGCCGAAAAGGGTAAACAAGGTAGCACAGGAGGATGCAATTAATAATCAGAGAAGGTTTAGGGAGGAAATTTTGCCACCGGATGAGACTAGAACAGGAAGGTTAGTGAGGAAAGAGGTAATTCCTCCGAATGCAGAGAAGATAGTTTGGGTTGGAATTCCATCATTTTCTAGAAATTTAAAAGGGCAAGTCTTAGTACAACCTTTGGATAAATTTGCTCATGGGTGTGTCAGAGTTGGATCTTCGGTAAATAAAATTGATGATACAGGTGAAATACCAATTTTACTGGCAAATTTGACAGATCAACCGGTTCATTTAAATAAGCACACGAAGATGGCCTATGTGCAGCCAATAGTTAATGCTAAAACAATTCAAGGAAGTAAGCAAGAGAAATTGCCGCCACTTTCTCCGAGAGATTTCGATCTCAGTAAGGTAAATCCTGAATGGCGAAAGCCACTTTCAGCTCTGATCATGAAATATAAAGACGTGTTTGCCAGAACCATGAGCGAGCTTGGAAAATGCAACTTGCTCTATCATGAAATCAATTTGGATACTGAGGTTCCGGTGGTAGGGAAACTCTACCGGGTACCCCATCACTTAAAGGGGGAAGCCGAGAGGCAAATTAAAGATCTGTTGGATGCAGGTGTTATCAAGGAGAGCGCATCCCCTTATAGAGCTCCCATGTTGCTTGTTCGAAAAAAATCGAATGATTATCGGGTCTGCATAGATTTTCGTGAACTTAACAAAGCTGCCATACCTGATCATTACCCTTTACCTAGGACGGAAGACTTATTAGAAAAGGCCCAAGGCAATAAATTTTTCACCACACTTGACGTGAAGGCAGGATTCAACCAAATGGAAATTGCAGAAAAAGACAAACATAAAAACTGCATTTTCTACACCTTGGGGATTATTCCAATACGAAAGATTGTGCTTTGGGTACAAAACCTCCCCAAGCAGTTTCCAGAGGTTAAGCGATGCTTTATTATATGGATTGGCGGAACATAATATTATGTGTTTCATTGACGGTATATTTATTGCATCAACTGACGAAGAAACTCATCTGCTAAAATTAGAAGCGGTCTTCAAGCGCCTGAGAGAGCATAATTTAAAGTTAACACCAAAGAAATGCACTTTTATGGAAACCAAAGTTAAATTTTTAGGACATATTGTTGATGGCGGAGGAATTCGTCCAGATCCTGCCAATTTACATAAAGTGAATGAGTTTACTACTCCTAAAACTCTCAAGAATCTAAGAGGTTTCCTTGGCTTATGCAACTACTACAGAAAATTTATTCCAACTTATTCAGATATTGTAGCCCCTCTGACCGAACTGACAAAGCATGGGCGATTTAAGTGGACGCAGGATGCAGATAAAGCGCTCCACCAAATTAAGTCTTGCTTATTGAGTAACCCTATTTTAATCCATCCGGATTATGACAAGCCGTTCTACTTACACTGTGATGCAAGTCATACAGGCGTTGGAGCCGTATTGGAGCAGTATTGCGATGAGAAGTTGCACCCAGTTTCATATATGTCCAGAAAATTAAACCCAGCTGAGAAGAACTACCCAGTCATAGAAAAGGAATTACTGGCTGTTGTAGCAGCTCTAAATTTTTGGCGTCACTATCTTTTAGGAAAAGAGTTCTTCGTAATAAGCGACCATCGCCCCCTTATTTATCTTCAGAACGTGAAAGATTGCCACAGCCGATTGAACCGATGGAGAATAGCACTCAGCGAGTACTCATTTAAAATCCTCTACGAAAAGGGTAAACAGAATGTTGTCGCAGACTGCCTCAGCCGGCAGTATGAGAGTGAGCTCACGCACGAAGGCGAAGCCGTTGAGATGGGCGTGGCCTCGGTAACCACGGAGGAGACTAAATCGGAGATCGGTAGGATCAGAGCTCTCCAAAGGCAAGATGCTGATCTTGGGCCTCTTATTGACATGTTGGAAAAACAACGCATCCCTACTGATAAGCTTAAAGCTAAAGATAGTTTCTATCTCAACCCAGATGGACTGCTCTATCATTTTCAGAAACCAGACAGATGTACCTCGAGAGAAGATTATTGGGAGCAATTAGTTATTCCGAAATCTTTGAAGCCAGAGATATTGACTCTCTGCCATAACATTCCGTCATCGTCCCATATGGGATTTGACAAAACTCTATCATGTGTCAGATCTAGATACTTCTGGATAAACATGTATGCTGACGTAAAAAATTATGTCGAGTCGTGTGTACCTTGCAATGAAAGAGCAAATCCTAATCTAAAGGGACAAGAGAAGTTACAGAGAGTAACGACGGGTTCATACCCATTTCAGAAGATTTCTTTAGATATCTGTGGGCCATATCCTACGACATTAAGTGGAAATAAATACATCTTGGTAATGATTGACACCTTCACTAGGTACGCCGTCTTGGTGCCTATGCCTGATCAGAGAGCGGAAACTGTTGCTGAAAATTACTTAAAATACATTGTGTGTATTTTTGGCACCCCAGAGGCCAATTTAACAGATTTGGGCGCTTGTTTCACTTCAGAAATATTCAAGAACTTGTTAACTAGATTAGGCATTAGGAAGTTAAACACTAGCTCGTTTAGGCCCCAGAGTAACGCGAAGAATGAACGGTCTCATGGTTACTTCAACAAGCTGTCTAGTAAACGACAGACAGGACGATTGGGATTCGTATCTGCATATGCTAGCACTTTCTCACAACAGTTCCCACCACGCAGCGAGTAAATATACCCCAAGTTACCTAGTTTTTGGGAGAGACCTGACGGTACCTTCGGATATTTTACTCCCGCCTCGTCGTCAGACTTATTTCAGCGAAGATGACTACGTGGAAATGTTCAACCAAAGGATGCGAAAGGCATATGAAATCGTCCATGGAAATTTACAGGAGGCTGCAGCAAAGCAGGAGAAGTATGCTGACCGTTTTGCCAAGGAAAAGAACCTAAAAATTGGAGACATAGTGTACTTGCATACGCCCCATATTCAACCAGGCCTATCGAGCAAGCTCGCCAGAAAAAACGAAGGAGACTGGCAAATCATTTGTTTTCCTTCGCCAGTTAATGTAAAATTGAGGTCTCTGAAAGACGAGAGAAAACAGCAAATAGTTCACTTGAATCGGGTTTTTAAAGTAATTGAGCGCCGGCCATATCTAGTCGATAATTCACCTGCACAGGAATCTGATGAAGCGTCAGAGCCATGTGATTTAAAAAAGGAAGGAAGTCGGCATAGCTCAGATACCGACGAATACGAATTCGTGCCATTTTCCAGCTGGATAGATACTCCGAGAAGCACCGTTAAAAAATACGCCGGGTGAACCCAATTAGGAACCCGAGCGATAATATAATGATTGAATTACAGAAGTTGTAGAAATTTGTCCACCACATCTGAAAACATGTCTGTGTATTCAACCCCACGTTTTGAAATATTTCATTGAGAAAAAAGGATAATTTCGCAAGCACAACTGCTGCAATTTCATTGTTACGAGGGTCCTAACAAAAGTTCTGCACACTGTCCATTTTTGAGAAAAGTGTGAAGTAACGGAGAAAACTTATCTTATTGTTGTTCAATGTTCTCCCCTCCCCTGCTAATGACAGCTTGACAGCGGTGTGGTAGGTCCCGGATGCCCCGTAGTACGCCATCTTTGTTCAGCTGTCGTATTGCTCGGGTCACGTCCAATGACAGTTTGTCCAGCGATTCGTAGCGGATGACATGGAGCAGATTTTTTAACTTTGGGTAAAGATCAAAGTCGGGTGGACTGAGATCAGGGATGTATGGTGGGTGGGACAAAGTTTCCCTTTTGACAAAATTCCCCGTACCGACACTGCAACACGACACCATGCGTTGTCACACAGAAAAATCGCTCCCGCTTCCAACAAGGGGCGATTTTAACAAATTTTTCTGTCTCAACTTTGTCCTCAGAAAGTCACGATAATATCGTGCGTTGACATTTTGCCCTACCGGCACTCGATCAGAGGACACAACACCCTGGGAATCGTAGGCAAAAATCATCATTTGCTTTACTTTGGATTGTTGTCGACGACACTTTGAGCGGCGTGGGGAACTTGGATGCCTCCATTTCGCTAAATGTGATTTCATTTTCTGTGCGATGCTCACTCTGGCTGTCTTCTGCTCGGGGGTGAGTTGATGGTGCACCCAGAGCGCAGCGAGTTTTCTTTTCCCAGTGAGTCGGTCAAAATCCGGTGTACAGACATGGTGGATAAATTTTCCTGATGAGCTATCTCCTCGACTGTCAAAAGGCGATTCTCTTCGAGAAGCGCGGCGACAATGGTGGCAGTTGTTTTGTCAGTCGCCATGTGAGGTCGGCCTGAGCGGTGATCATCTTCGGCCCTCCCGAAAGCGCGATGCCCAGAGAGAAATTATGTTTCGATCAAGAGTTCCTTCCCTACAAACTTCTTGCAAGGCAGTGTACACCTTCTGCTTCGGAGTTTTCCCCCGCAGAGTTTCTATTTTCACATACAAGCGCTGGTCTAACGCCGTGACTCGACCTGAGAAACTGCGCACTTCCATTTCCAAACTATCCCACCTCCACACAGCAAATGGTAGCGCGCAGTTCTGACACCACTGCGTTGCTGAGAGTCTGACCTTGACATGACGCAATCATTTTCCCGATTGCATGATCCGTTTCCACTTTATATTTACGTGTGCAGAACTTTTGTTACGACACTCGTAATTTGCATTTCCTTCAAGTACCCCAAAATGCAGGGTTTAGTACCGTACATATAAGAAAACCAGGTAAAAAATAATAAAGAACCTTTCGAGAAAATGTCTTTAGACTGGGACGGTTGCCAAATATCTTTTGATCTCAATGCATCCAGAACAAATTTCATACAATCATCCGAAGTCCAATTGTACGCGTGACACGTCCCCCACCCCCACCCCCCAATGGGTAAAAAACAGGCGACGCGGCTTCTGGCCATCCAGTGTAATCACAGATTCCCGAAAAATGTCGCCGCAGACATAGATTTCCGTGGACCCGTCGAAAAAGTAGGGATCATTTTGTGGGTATGTGACAGATCACACCTTATTACGATGAGTTTTGCACAAAACTATTCCTCATAAGTTGTGCGAGGTTTTCCAACTGCCCAAACATGCCTGTTCTGTGAATCAGAAACGACAGGAAAAACTAAGTCGTATCAGAAAACTATGCCATATCTCAGGGCATACTGTACAGATGCGAGGTTTTTTTTTTTTTTTCTTCCAGTTTGCGGAGTTCTTTTTTTCTTCCAGTGTTTAGCACGTCTTTTGTAAAACAAGTTAGTAATATCATGCAATGCATTGATTATGATACGCTTTCCAATATACGAGAAATAATTACTCAAGCTATTACTCAAGTTATGAGGAAAATGGCTGTGGAATAAATCTCACCCCTGTGCCCTGACCTTTGATCCATTTGGATGATATTCAACAGAACTGGTTCAGTATATCTCCGAAATAACATGATAAAGTTTTGTCGCAATCGAAGCAATTTTACGTAAGTTATGATGCATAAGCGCTATGGAATAGATCTCTCTCCTGTGTCCTAACCTTTCACCACATTTCACCCATTTTTAATAGGATTCGTCCCCAGGAAGGTCCCTACAACATACCAACATTTCATATAAATCGAAACATTTTTACGTACGTTATGACTCATAATGGCGATGGAAGTGATTCCGCTCCTATGTCCAGACCTTTGATCCCCATTTCGCCAATTTTCAATAGAGTTTGTCCCCAGGTGGTCTCCTGCCACATACTAAAATTTAATCGAAATCGAACCTTTTTTACGTTAGTTATGAAGCATAAGAGCAGTGGAATGGATCCCGCTCTTATGTCCTGACCTTTGACCCCATTTCGTTCACTTTCAACAGGGTTCTTTCCCAGGTGTTCCCCTACCACATACTAAAATTTCATCGAAATCGAACGATTTTTACGCAAGTTATCGGGCGGACGAACATACGCACACAACGCGTGATGTAATGAGGCAGATGGGAATCGCGACCATCTGCTAGCAAGGTGTGATGTCATAAAACTTTAATAGGATCCACAAACAACGCGTGACGTAATGAGATAGATGGCATGACCGCGCGCCGACATCTAATGGGGCGACGCCATGACACCACACAACAAACTTGGTAATTCGGGGTGGTTATTTAACCCACTAAACAAATTTTCTTAAAGTCGGGATCAAGCTAAATCGATTTCTAGTACCAGAAAACGGTAGGTTAACGACTTTCATCAAAATCCTTAGAGCCGTTTTCAAAATAAAATTTACATGCGTACAAGAATTGCTCCTTTAAGGTGAACGTCAAGTAATTTTGCTTCCTGTACTTCGAATGGAAAAATTTCTGTATACATTTTCTTCCCAATTAATGCGTTCCCAAGGATGAAAATTTGAACATCGATTAACATATCTTCATTTTATAACTTGGAATACTTAATATTTTCTAAAACATAACCATAATTACGCAATCCAACATTTTTTTGTCTGCTGACGTCATGAAAATACAGGTCGCGCCATCTTTTTTCTGGACAATTAATGCATTCACAAGGATGAAAAATTGAACATCGATTAAAATAGCTTCATTTTATAACTTGGAATACTTAATATTTTCTAAAACATAACCATAATCATGCAATCCAACATTTGTTTGTCTACTGACGTCATCAAAGTACAGGTCGCGCCATCTTTTTTCTGGTTTCAACACCACCAAAGGAAAAATTATTGATTTTTAATGCAATTATGGTTATGTTTTAGAAAATATTAAGTATTCCAAGTTGTAATAAAGTTATTTTAATCGATGTTCAAATTTTCATCCTTGGGAACACATTAATTGTGAAGGAACTGTGTACAAAAGTTTTTCTATTGGAAGTATAGGAAGCAAAATTACTTGACGTTCACCTTAATAATATAGAATAAGAGCGATGGAATGGATCGCATTCCTATGACCTGACCTTTCACCCCATTTCGTCCACATTCAATAGGGTTCGTCCCCAGGTGGTCCCCTACCACATACTGAAATTTCATCGAAATCGAACCATTTTTACGCACGTTATGACGCATAAGGGCAATGAATGCATCCTGCTCTTATGTCCTAAACTTTGACATCACTTCACCCATTTTGAATAAGATTCGTATCCAGGCAGTCCCCTACCACATACTATAAGATTTCATTGAAATCGAACCATATTTACGCAAGTTATGACGCATAAGGGCAATGGAATGATCCAGCTCCTACGTCGTGACCTTTGACCCCATTTGTCCCATTTTCAAGAGGGTTCGTCCCCAGGTGGTTCCCTACCACATAGTAAACTTTCATTGAAATCGAAACATATTTACACAAGTTACGACGCATAAGGGCAATGGAAGGATCCCGCTCCTACGTCGTGACCTTTGACCCCAATTGTCCCATTTTCAATAGGGTTCGTCTCCAGGTAGTCCTCTACCACATACTAAAATTTCATCGAAATCGAACCATTTTTACGCCAGTTATCGTGCGGACAGACGGACGGACGGACAAAGCGGGAGCATATACGCTTCTTCAACCTACGGTTGGAAAGCGTAAAAAAGATCGTGCTTCTGTTATCGGTTTGTCCGTCCGTTCGTCCGTCTGTACACACGATATCTCAGCAACTATTAGTCCGATTTCAAAAATTATTTTTGCATTGTGAAACTTGAAATATGCAAATTATGATCCTTTATTTCGTTTTTTTTTTTTTTTTGCGATGTACAATTTCGCCGGTAGAGGGCGTAAATGCAGATGATGTCGAATTCAAAAATACGTTTTATTCCACATATTTTCTTCTAAACATCCGATCGACAAAAATCTTTTATCTTTCGATTCCATTTATGTCGAAGAGTATTTTAAATATAGTTACTTTTTCAAATTACGCATAGATTTTCTGCTAGGGGGCCTAAAAGTAAATTGCATTTTTTTCGATAACCCTTCTTCTAAAACTCCGATTTGAAAATTTTTTCTTCATCGGATACATCTCCTAATGGAAAATCTTTTGCATATAATTTCAAATTTTTGATAAAGAATACTTTGGCCACCAGGGGGCGCAAGTGTTAATTTTTACTTCTGATGTATTTGCCATAAAATCCTAGCTTCTAAAATATCGATTAAAAAATTCTTTCGTGCCCTGATGCCACTCACATCGATAAACCTTTTCGGAATATTTTTTTCTTAAAATATTCCACAGTTCCTCCGCCAGGGGGCGTAGATGAATATCTTATTTTTGTCAACATCTTTACTTCTAGGAGTCCGATTTGAAAAATTCCTTCTTTGTTGGATAGTGTTTTTCGTGTGACATATGTTTCATATAATTTCAAAATTTTCAAGTAATTCATTGACTTTCCGCTAGGGGGCGTAGAGGTAAATTGCGTTTCCCCTTATATCTCTGCTTCGAAATCTCCGATTTGAAAAAATCTTTCTGCACCTGCACTGGATACAGCTCCTGATGGCAAATCGTTTGCACATAATTTCTAATTTTTGTAAAAAAATAGTTTGGCCACCAGGTGGCGTAAGTCTTAATTTCCGCTTCTGTTGTATTTGCAGCAAAATATGAGCTTCTATAAATTCTCGATTGAAAAAAACGTCGTTTGTTGACCGATACTACACATGTAGTCAAACCTTTTAGAAACATTTTCTTCTTAAAATAGTGCATGGTTTCTACGCCAGGGGCATAGATGTACATCTTATTTTTGTTAATTTCCGCTTCTGATGTATTTGCAGCAAAATATGAGCTTCCAAAATCTCGATTGAAAAAAAAGTCGTTTGTTGACCGATACTACTCATGTGGACAAACGTTTTAGGAACATTTTCTTCTTGAAATAATGCATGGTTTCAACGCCAGGTGGCGTATATGTATATCTTATTTTTGTCAACAATATCTCTACTTCTAGGAAACCGATTTGAAAAATTCCTTCTTAGTTGGATGGTGTTTCCGATGCGAAATGTTTTTCTTATAAATTCAAAATTTTCAAGTAAATCATAGACTTTCCGCTAGGGGGCACAAAGGTAAATTGCGTTTTCTGCGTTTTTTCTGCTTCTAAAACTCCGATTTGAAAGATTCTTCTTGTATCGTATACAAGACTTGAGGGAAAATATTTTTCACATAATTTCTAACGTTTGGTAAAGAATGGTTTGGTCACCAGGGGGCATAAGTGTTAATTTCTGCTTCTGATGTATTTGTAGCAAAATCTGGGCTCCTGAAAACTGGACTAAATTTTTTTTTCTTGGACCGATAGTGCTCATATGGAAAAACCTTTTGGAATACTTTCTTCCTAAAATAATGCATGGTTTTCTTACCAGGGGACGTAAAGTCACATCTTATTTTTGTCGATATCTCTGTTTCTAAGAGTCCGATTTGAAAAATTATTTCTATGTTGGAGAGCATTTCCGGTGTGAAATGTTTCTCATATAAATGCACCATAGGGCGTAAGCTCACGATTCTGTTTAAAACAGCAATATCTGAGGAATTAAAAACCCGACTGAAAAACTTCTTTCTTCCGTCAGATAGTATTGTTTTCCATACCGGTTCCATTGACTTTGAATAGCTTTGATAAATTTAATTTGTGTCAGAACGGATTCAAAAGACGTGCTTATTACACCCGAAAATCCGGTGTCATCTTTCTTGTTATTTTCTCATATTGTAATCACACACACACACACACACACACACACACACACACACACACACACACAATCGACTTCCATATTTCAACAGGAATACACATCCTTGGTTCCCCTGAACTTGGTTTGACTATTTTTGCGGTTGTATGTGTGTGCGTGGGTTGTTTGTTGCCACCATAAGGCAAAAATTGTCATACCTATTACGACGAAATTTAACATGCTTTGTGATACCCTGATAAATTACAACTAGGAAAGCTTTTGTTAAGTAAGAAAAGTTGACACTTCTGTGAGGAAGTTCATTGATGCATAGTACTAATCTTTAACATGTTATGGTAAATGCTGTTGGCATTTAACATGTTGTTCGAAACTTGCCAGGTGTCGGTGCGGATTTAGAGTTATACTCCAAGTCACCCTAAAAGTGTACTGTTGTTAAAGATGAGAGAGCCTTACCACGATTCGTCGGGAAACGCAAGAACGGTATCCACCCACGTTAATGTGCTCCATTACTGTTTACTTTCTGATCCTCTCTCCCCCTCCCGCCCACCCACCCACCCATCTCACAAGCAGTGGGGATTGTCAGTGGGGGTCTGGGGGAGGCCGAACTGCTTCCCCTACTGCCTTCGAATTTCCCCGATTGTCAATTTATTGTCTCTGTGTTGTTAGTGTTGGGAGAGGTCTTCCATCCCTTCCCCCTGTCCGTGTTGTATCCCAACTGGTCAGAAACAGCCGAAAGTGCGAAGCTCTTGATTCAGGAACTTCTCATAACAAACTTATTTCCAAAAGCGCCCTAACTTCTGGAACTGTTTTACATGACAATATTGTCTGATAACCTGCTGTGCAAACAAAAATGGATTCTGAGCAATAATTCTACTAGTTTTCTCTCAAAACACTAGGGACTAATTTTCGTAGCGAAGGTAGCTGTTTCGCACCCTACATAGGGGTACACTCTTAGGTTGACTCGGAGTACAGGTCTTGGGAGCCCCCCCCTCCTTTTTTTTCGCACTTTCAATGTAATACGAGAAAGAAATGAAGTTGAAAAAAATGTTTTCAACAGAAACATACATTTAGGGTTCTCTTGAACATAATATAGCTATTTTCACGATGATGTGTCCGTGTGTTTATGGTTTGTTGTCTCCGTAACTCAAAATTTCTTATAGCTATCAAGATGAAATGAAGTGCGTAGTGGTTTTGTGATACACTAAGGGAGAAGATATAACGGAAATTAGAAGTAGGAAAGCCTTTTTAAGGAAGCAAAGTTGGAATTTTTATAACAGTAGTCACTGAAGCACAGTAACACAGTAGCACAGTATTAACATTTAAAACATTTTGTACGTTTGGTTCATGGTATTGCCTTATTTGATATTTACGCTACATGTGGTATGGAATCTACTGTCACATATCATCAGATTCCACCCTACTGAAGACCCCAAACATGGAAAAAAATATATTCCTTTTTGTCTCGTAAAACATACTTTTCCAATGACGTGTACTTAATCGTAGGGTAACGGATATACACTGAGTGGCCACTTTATAATGACCACCTGACAGTTTTAAGCAAATGAGCTATGGCTGCACGCTGTTGCCGCCAGAAGGCGAGGCTAGTTGTAAAAAGCGAAAGTTTAGTGCTTGCGATAATAGTAGAAGGGTTTTTTGGGTGACGAGATGGGTAAAAAAATGCGATTTGACGGGCTTTCAACGTGGGATGATTGTAGGGGCTCGGAGCGAGTATCACCGAAACCGCCGCATTCGTGAAATGTTCCAGAGCAGCTGTTGTTAAAGTGTTTAAAAACTGGACTGTCAGCCAAAAAACTGGGTCTCTACGTGCAACGTGTGCATGGTCGTCATCGACTAGTGACTGCTCGGGTGGAACGGAGAGTGTCCAGACTGGTAACAGACAACAGAAGGGCAACAGTGCAGCAAATTACAGACCATCTTAATCAAGGATCTCGTCAAGTGATCTCTGCACGCACTGTTCGCCGTACACTGCATCGGATGGGATATGGCAACCGAAGGCCTGTTCGAACACCTTTGCTGTCTGCAGTTAACAAGAGAAAACGTCTCCAGTTCTCAGAGGAGCACAAGGATTGGACAGTCGATAATTGGAAACAAATTATGTGGTGCGATGAATCACGTTTTCAGTTGCACCATGCCGATGGCCGAGTGAGAATTTGGCGGAAACAGCACGAAAGCATAGACCCCAAATGCGTTGCTACAACCCTTCAAGCTGGTGGAGGCAAGGTTATGGTTTGGGCAATGTTTTCCTGGCATGCTTTGGGCCTTTTAATTCGTGTTGATCAACGTCTGACTGGCACATCATATGTAAACATCGTTGCGGACCAAGTGCATCCTGTCATGTGGATAGTTTATCCCAATGGCGATGGCTACTTTCAACAAGATATGCGTCCTGCCATTATCCGTTATCATAGTGCTCGTATTGTACAGGATTGGTTTCAGGAACATGCCGGTGAGTTTACTTTGCTTAGTTGGCCCCCACAATCTCCATATCTCAACCCCATTGAGAATTTGTGGGATGAAGTTGAACGAGCGATCAGACAGCTGGATCCACAACCCTGCAGTTTCTCACTCCTCGAAAGTGCTATTTATCAAGCATGGTCTCAGATTCCACAAACCACCTATCAACCATCTCGTGCAGTCCATGCCACGAAGAATCGACGCAGTGTTAAAGGCAAAATGTGGCCCAACGAAGTACTGAGAGGATGGTCATAATAAAGTGGCCACTCAGTGCATAATTGCCTATTAATCTTGATTGAATAAGGTGAGACTTTTAAGGGAAAGATGGGCAGTCATATTAAAACCGAATTAAAGAGCAAAATACATTCTAAGAAAATTGGTCACAAATATCACCAAAATTTCTGGAGCTCAGTTGTTGAGTTGTACTAAATACTGTTACTCTCAAAATTATTTTTTGTGTGCCCACATTTAACCTATTAAATTCATGTTTGTAAATGACATACCTTGAGTTCGGGTGGAATTATGCTTTCAAACCCAGAACAGAGAATTTTCCTTATGCTTTATGCTTTTTTATTATTAAAATTATTAAAATGAAAAACAAATTTGTTTGAGGTCCTCCCGTGCATAGACTTCGTCGGCTACCCTATAAATTCGCTCTGCAAGCTAGCAATGAAAGGTGTTGAGAGTTCCTATATATAAACTCTCTTGAAACGTGTGTGTGTGTGTAGTCGTGGCCGAGTGGTTAAGGCGATGGACTAGAAATCCATTGGGATCTTCCCGCGCAGGTTCGAATCCTGCCGACTACGAGCTGATTTTTTTTTTTTTTTTTTCATTCTTCTCATGTCTTTATAAAACAGCGCACGTAAGATCCTGCCAAAGATAGAATTTTTTTTATTTATTTACTTACTTTCATTTTGGTGATAATATTCATAAAGCGACTCCACTATCTAAACTTCAAATTTAAATCTAAAAGGGACTTTAAATAAAATAGAGAAAACTTTTAAAAATTATGCTAAACCCATCCTTCCCTAAAATAATAGTAAACCAAATGCCCTTAAAAATTATAAATAAATAAATTTAATAAAAGCAGGCTCAAGAGCTAGCGGATTCGCCCTCTGCACCAGAAACGAAATGCTGTTTGTGAGCTCAGATGTCTCAAAATAAATAAATAAAATAAGTGAGAAACCCTAAAAAACGCAAACGAAATTACTAGAAACTTACCTCACAATTTTGAGTTAACCAATTTTTCAAAGGGATATAAAAAAAAAAAAAAAAAAATGCCAAAACGGTCATGGCTTTCTCCTCTCCTAAAGCACCGAGGAGTTGTGGTCACGCCAGACGTACTTAAATTCGAGTCAAGGTTAAAGTGTTGAGAAATGTGCGTAATAAAGAATCCACACTATAAATTGGAGATACACAAGTGGTACATATATTTGGAGTTGGAACGAGTGGGTAATAAGGAAGGAAATCCATAAACAGGGAAAACTCCAGTGAGATAAATAAAAAACAAAACAGACAGAAACAGCCAAGGGCCAAGTCAGGGGAGATTATGTCGTATATCTTGACATGTGCGCATACTGGGTTATCTTTGTACCGCCTGGCCAATCAAAAGCGTTACTTGACGTCAGCTGTTTGCCCAGCTGCCGTCAAGACTGATCAACACTACAGGCCAAGAACCCGTAGATATATTTCCGCGTAAGTTCGACCCCTCAGTATTAAAATTTCGGAGAGGGTAAAGCGGCTAGAAAAAGAGTCCTTGTGTTCAAGTGACCGTGAGTTCGTTCACGGATATAAACGTTGCCGATAATAAACTTGACATTGTCAGAACTTTGACCGAGAAAAGTTTTTGAATAAATTACATTCTGTTTTGTTTGTGCAAGAAGTCTGAGCGTAAATATACTTGGAAAGTCACGAGTTTGAGAAAATAATGCAATCGGGTCATTTTTCAGGAAGAATTACAGAAGCAATTTTTTTTTCCTGAAAATATTAGGGGTACAAAATAGAAGTACGCACAAGCCTAAATAAAACTAGGGTAGCTCGTCCTTTTTAGAAAAAGTAGTTCCAGCAAGCTACGTTTTTAAGTATATATTTGTAGCAGTATGGCTAGATACTTTTAAGAAGTAGCTTACCAATCACTGACCTATAGAAACAGCGACGAAAATATTCTAACACATTGCATAAATCTACGTTACAGTTTGAGGATCGAATATTCGGATTATATACGAGGTGTGATCAAAAGTATCCAGACTAGTTGCACAAGTTCGGATTCGCGCGACACAGTAGGAAGCGTGTGGCACAGGTTGACATTGGTATCTACTACGCATACGCTGTGAGTAACATCTCCCCAGCTCGTCCGTTTTTTTTTTTTTTTTCTTACCTGTGTGAAGCTGTTTGTCGCATTGATTGATAAACGAATTAAAATTGATCAACGAATTTGCATCAGATTTTGACGAAACCTGCAAAGACACACATACTTAAATTTACAGAAAGTCTACGAGGGGTGGGGGTGGGGGTGGGGGGTATAAGTCGTACACAAATTTATCAGTGGTATAAACGTTTTAAAGATGGTTGTGAAAGTGTTGAGAGTGATGAATGCTCTGGGAGGCTTGCAATTACCAAAAGTTTGAACAATGTCGAACTGGTGCGCACGACTGTGCGGGAAAATTGTCAAATCAGTATTCGTGAGTAGTCAGTCTGAAGACTGCAATCAGTTTCGGTTTAATTCAGTCAATTCTTATGGACGATTCGGATATGAGACTCGTCTCGGCGAAATGTGTTCCAAAACTGCTCTCAGCTAAGCACAAACAGGCTCGTGTTTCAACCGCTAGGGACCTGCTTGAGTGCGACGAAAACGACGAAAACTTTTTAAAAACTATTACAACTGGTGATGTATTCTGGATTTTTACGGGCATGACCCCGAAACAAAGGCCCAGTCTTCCTACTGGAAGACCTCAAACTCTCCGAGACCCAAAAAAAGCACGACAGAATCGCAGCAATGTCAAGACGATGCCGACTTTTTTTTTCAATTATGAGGGAATTGTGCATCATGAATGCACTTCATCAGACTAGAGAATCAACAAGGAGTACTAATGTCACGTTTAGCTACGTTTGAGGGACACAGTTCGACGCAAAAAGACTGTATTGCATAAGAGCGGTGAGTGGCAACTGCACCATGACAATGTTCCTGCCCATGCATCGCAACATGTGCAACAGTTTTTTTGCTAAGCACCGCACTGCACAAGTTCGACTGCCACCCTATTCGCCAGATCTCGCTCCGTGCGACTCCCCCCCCCGCCAAATCAAATACCACTTGAAAGGGAAAAGTTTTCAAGACGTTGAGGGGATACAACAGAATGCGACGAAGCAACTGCTCGCTATTTCAGAAGATGATTTAAAAAATGCTTCGAGCAGTGGAAACACCGCTGGAGTAATTGTGTGGTTTCGGAATGGGACTACTTCGAAGGCTATAAAATTTCAAAACTGTACTTTTTTTTTAATAAATCTAGTCTGGATACTTTTTTCTCACACCTTGTAGACTGCAAAGTCCTCTTTAAAGGACTAATATATTATGAGGATTTTCATCATATTCTATGCAGATCGGCCAGGGCCGCCCCGTTGGCACAGTGGTCTAAGCGATGGCGTCTGATCATTCGTCCGAAAGAGGTCGGGGTTCGAATCCCTGTGAGGCATGGATGTTTTGGAACTAGTGACCTTAAATTAGGGACAGGTGACTGTTTATAGCACATTGAGTTGCTCACAGTGGTCGTTAAACCTCCAATAAAAAAAAAAAAAAAAAAAAAATAAAGATCGGCCAGGAACAACACCTCAATCTCTGAGCTCAGATGTAGTGTAGTATTAAGTAATATTACTGTCAGAATGAATTTTAATGAGTCAGCATTTAACTCTTTAACCGTCTTGAACGAATTAACTCGGGATCATCAAATTGGCTGAAATCAGATCGATGTGCTGTCTAAGAAGTGTGCCGAACGCAACTAAAACGAGTGAACCTTTCCATCAGAAAGCGTTGCTTTGTAGTTCAAAGTGGTCATTTAATGGGATGATTGACATAAATCCTTTCTGACCGATTACTTGCTAAAAGGGCTGTAACAAAGGCGACGAACATAAGAAACGAAAGGCATGCTTGAGCCACTTGTTTCTACCCCAGTGGCTTCATGTCCATGTTAGAGGGACCAGTCCTTCCCATCATGCCTTGGGTCATGCAAAAGAGAATAAAGAACGAGAAGGGAGTTCTTATCACCAGTGACACGTTTGCTGTCCGTAATGCTGGGAAGGGAGAGGGAAAGAAATGTTTTGTTGTTGATTTGACAAAATCCGGTCTCTATGTGAACTATTCTCGTTGGGGAGCACAGGAAATCCTAGACACCATTTGTTTCAGGTACATTGGCCACTTAAAAGATTAAGATAGTAAATTAATATTTGTAGATCATTTACTTCTCGAGTCCGGGCAGAATCATGCTCCCAAAACCCAGGACAGCGAATAATTTATCTCTCATTCTATGCTCTTTTTAGGACGTCTTTTGTAAAAACAGATCGCGTTTATGTCATCACTTTGTCTGTCCGTCCATCTGTACACACCATATCTCTACAACTATTGGTCCGATTTGAAAAATTCTTTTTGCATTGAAAAGCTTGAAATATGAGAATGATGATCCTTGCTTTCCAGTTGGTTTTTTCGATGCACAACTTTGGCACTAGAGAGCGTAAATGCAGATGATATCCAATTCAAAATCTATTTTATTTCATATATTTACTTCCAAATATCTGATGCCATTTATACCGAAGACTATTTTAGGTACAGTCTACTTTTCAAATAATGCATAGATTTTCTGATAGGAGGCGTAAGAGTAAACTGTGTTTGTCCCGATATCTCTGTTTCTAAAAATCCGATTTGAAAAATTCTTCCTGTATTGGATACAGCTCCTTATGCGAAACTCTATGCATGTATTTTCTAATTTTTGGTAATGGATGGTTTGGCCACCAGGGGGTGTGAGTGTTTATTTCTTCAGCTGATGTATTTGTAGCAAAATCTGAGCTTCTGAAAACTCGACTGAAAAAATTCTTTCGCAGACCGATACCGCTCGCCTCGGAAAACCTTTTGAGAATACATCTTGCTTCAAATAGTGCATTTTTCCCCGCCAGGGGGCGTAGGTGTATATTATATTTTTGTCGATATCTCTACTGAGTCCCATTTGAAAAATAATTTCTTTGTTGGAGAGCGTTTCCGGTGCTCAATATTTCTCATATAATTTCAAATTTTTCTGAACGTATAAGTGTGCCACTAGAGTGCGAAAGTTCAGGTTTCCGTTTACAGCAATATCTGCCAAACTAAAAACCCGATTGAAAAAATTCTTTTTTGATCAGATACTACTAACTATGAAAATTCTTTGTGTGTATTTTCTTCCAAAATTAATGAGCAATTTTGCAGCTAGGGGCGCAAATATTTAATCTGTTTCCCTCAATATCCCTGCTTCTAAGTGTGCCATTTACACAATTTTTTTAACACTGGATACCATTTACATTATGGAAAATTTTAGGTTTGTATTTGAGGAGTTTTCCAGTTTATAGTTCTGTCGCTAAGAGCGGTATGTGTAGTTCTGTTATTAGCTATATATCCGCTTCTAAAAATCCTATTGGAAAATGTCTTTTTAATACCATATGTCATTCGCTATAATAAAGACGGGAAGCATCATCCTCTTGTCGATATCTCTGTAATGTACAGCTTTCTCCCTAGGAGGTGCAAAGGTCAACACCTTTTTTCGCTATCTCTGCTTCCGGGAGAAGTATATGAAAAGTTTGTTTTCCTTAGCATAGCTTTTGCCATGAAGAATACATTTCAACTTTTCCGTTATGCAAAATTCTTCTGCTATGAGGTGTAGAGTTGTATCACGTTTCCTTCTGTATTTCTCCTTTCAACTGTCTCGATTTGAAAATCTCTTTGTTTCTGATATCCTTCTGCCATGAGAAACATTTTGTGTACCATTTGTTAATTTTCGTAACATCCTTTTTAGCCACTGGTGGAAGTGAGTAGTTGTTTCTATTTCTGGATGTTTTATCGATTGTAGAATTCCAGTTGATTTTTTTCTAACCGGTTCCGTTGACTTTGAATAACTTTGATAAATTTTATGCGCGTCAGAAATGATTCTAAAGACGTGCTAATTACATCAGAAAATTCATTGTCATCTTTCTTGTAGTTCTTTTGAGAAGCAAAATGAAGAAAAGGGGGAAAATTAAAAATTGTTATTTTAGGGACCCTCCGACATCGTTGAGCTCAGCGCCTGGGTTTTCTTGTCTTCCCTATAAATCAGCCTGTGAAGGTCACTCCAAAAGTTTCCAGATATAAAAGAACATTTGGGCATAAGTAACCATATTATACCCAAACGTACAGGGCATTATAGTTCAGCGTTTACCACAATCAAAGGTTTATTATATATCGACTACAGTTTCGCAGAGCTATTGGCTCGGCATCATCAGGACGAATGGAGCGTAAACATTGAAATCATTGTGACATCATCAGAGTTCTGAAGGTCATGGTTTTTGGTGAGTTGTTTCCACGCGCTTGAAAGAAATGGAGTCGACGTCATGTCGTTGACAAGCTGCGAAGAGTTCCGGTATATGTGGAAAGCTTCTAATACATTAAGCTTGATAGTCGAATCAGGTTTATCAATGAGCGTAGCGTTTTCAAACAAAAATTTGTGGTTATTTTCGTGACAATGTTGGGCTACAGACGACTTTTTTAGTTCACAGTTCCGTACGTAGGTCTTGTGTTCCTTCACACGGAAATTTAAAGCCCTGCGGGTCTGTCCTATATATGAAAGTCCACAATCACATTCACAAGGTATCTGATAAATTCCCCATGAATTTATGTCTTCGACGTAGTCTTTTGATCCGTAAAAATGTATCTTGTTTATGGGTTTGAAAATAACTTTGAAATTAAAACTCTTGAGGATTTTTGAAATTCTGAAACAAATCTGTGGAGCAAATGGGATAACCACCCAATTCTGTCGTATTGGGTTGTCTATTGGGGTGAGTGAGCAGACAGGCTTCGGTTTTTTAAATTTTTTGACAGCTTTGTCTATAATGGAATGGGTATATCCTCTGTGTATAGCAATTCGTTTAATAATCTCAAGCTCTTTCTGCAAGGAATCCTCAGTTGAGGATATATGTATTGCACGATATACGTATGCGTAGAAGGCAGAGACTTTCTGTTTCCATGGGTGATTTGATTTTGCATGTGGGGGTAAGGAAACAGCAGATTGTTTTCGATAAATTGTTGTTATAAAGGATCCTTCAGAGCGTGATACAAAGACGTCAAGGAATGGTAAGCAGCCATTATAATCAGTCTCATATGTAAACTGTATATGAGGATCAATTGAATTGATAAGTTCAACTAATTTAGGTATTTCTGAATTAATGCCATCATTCCAGAAAATAAAAGTATCATTAACATATCGAATCCACAGGCCAGATGTAACAAACTGAAAGAGTTTGTCCTCAAAGTGGCGCATATAGATTTCGCATAAAATAGGCGACAGTGGGCTACCCATTGCAAGGCCTTCTGTCTGTTGGAAAAATCTTCCACGAAAAACGAAACTATTTTGTCTGGTACAAATTTCCACTAGTCTCAAAATATCTTCTACTTCCGGTTGGCTGTAATGATGCTCAGTGAGACTAGCTTTCAATGATTCGAGGGCTCCATTCAGAGGGATACTTGTAAACATGGAATTCACATCGAAGGATAACATGAACTGATCCTTTAGCGGATGTCGTTTTAGTCGACTGACAAACTCAATGGAATTTTTTACAGATGTTTTGTTCGAAGAAGCCGTTAAGATGGATAGTTTTGAAGATAGAAACTTGACCAACTTATGTGTAGCTGAGCCGATATTGCTGACTATAGGACGGAAAGGGTTACCAATCTTATGTATCTTCGGAAGTGCGTAAAAGCGCGGACAACGGGCATATGAGGGCTGTAGATGACGTTTTGAGCTTTGGTCAAGAGTTACGCAACTTGATATCAATTTCCGAACTTCTTTTAATTGTTTCACCGATGGATCATTTTTTACTTCTTTATAGGGTCCTCCGGAAATAAGGTTTTCAACCTCCAATTCATAATGTTTTTTGTCCAGAATAACAACTTGTCCTCCTTTATCTGCTTTAGTAATGATAATATCACGATTTGACTGTAATTCTTTTAGAGCATTACGTTCTTCCTTGTTGAGATTGGGTTTAAATGGTGGAAAGGACTTGTGGTAAACGTTGGTATTTTTATTTTATCTCAAAACCACAAGTTTTGTAGTCATAAATTATACATTATAGTTCATTCGTATGAAAATTAGTTATGCGGAAATTATAAACAATTGGTAATCAAAATAAAAAATAAATACACCGAAAAGCTAAGAACTATATGAAAACAATATACAAGACGTATTTCAAAACATTAAAAGATTTTTGTAAAACTTTGATGTATGTCATAGTAATTGACATCGTTCCACAAGAAAGAGTTAAAAAAGCTCTTCGAAGTTCAGCTCCTCGTTTTACTTTAAATAACATTTAAAATCGTTGTATTTTAATCGAAAAACTTAAACAGGAGAAAATATTGCCCGTAAGCAGTATCCGCTGACCTTCTTTTCTTTTTTTTTTCCCCCGTTATCCATTCTCAAGGGGGAAGACGGGTGGGGATAAATATGTAATGCACTACAGAAGTGATGCACATGTCAAGACGGCAAGTAACAGTTGTGGACGCAGCTTAAATGGGAAGCATTCGGCTCCGGAGCAGAAGGGCGTGACTTCGAAATCCTCCACCGGCAAATTTGGGTTTCATCAAGAAAAAGTTTGCACACGTACCCCCTTAACGGAAAAAAATTACATCACTTAAACGGAAAATGTTCTCTAACGGTACTGAAGCGAATGACATACAGCGCTAACGGAATTATTTCAGTCGTATTCTTATAAGCGAAGACGCAGTTGCACATTGAAGTATAGACTTGCGACATCTAGCGGCACAAATGTTTATCACTAATAACTTAAGAAAACATTCAAAATGTGCTTAGTCGTGAATGGAATCCGATGAAAAAACAATTTTTCAAATCGATCTTTTAGAAAGACATCGAGGAAATTAAAAAATATATTTACGACCCCTAGCGGTAAAACCGTGCATATTTTTGAGCAGTAAATAGGAAAAAAATGTTATGGAATCGGCAGCACCAGCTGAAGTCATTTCTGCGCCCAGATGTAAAGCCCCCTGTTCGGAGCCCTTTTGTAAACTGTTCGATGCAGAAAGTTTACGTAATGTTTTCGAATTTTATATGCACACATGCGTTTGGCTTCCACCCCCCCAGCTTACATATAAAAAGTTTTAATCTACTTAACGTATTGTCATCATAATTATCATTGTTAACGATTATCAATTCACTGCTGGATGAAGATCTCCCCAAGTTTTTTCCACAACTCTCTGTCTTGAACCAGTCTCCCATTTTCCTTAGGTATGCATTCGAATTTCATTCATCCATTTCCAACGTGGTCTTCTTGTGGGTGTTTTGCTATCCCTTAGTATCCAGTCAAATATTTTAGTTGCCCATCGGCGAACCGATCTTCTAGCAATATGTCCAGCCCATTGCAATTTCAGGAATTTTACTTTTATTGCGATGTCTTCCACTCTTGTCATTTTTCTGACTGTGTCACATTACAGAGGTGGTGCCCATATCAAGACGGCAAGTAGAAGTGATAAGCTTCAATTGGCTCTCGACATCGGCAAATTTGGGTTTCACATAATCCACGAGTTCCTCTTCTTATGTTTCCTTGTTACGACAAGAATGCATCTCTCCATTCTTATTTCAGTTGTCTACAGCCTTTGTGTGTATTTTTAGTTAAGGTCCATGTCTCTGCTCTACACGGAAGAACTGGAATGATGCATACCTCTATATGACGGTCATCAAAGCCCCTTCTGTGGAAACAGAATGCCCCAGGAGAATGGCGATGTTGACATTTGCCAAGGACAGGCTATATTATGTTTACGCATTACCTGACCTCACAGCCCTTTCGTGTATACAGTGACATAAATTGTCACGTGGGAAATGACGATTTCTTCACGTTAACAATTCCGGGAAAAAAAAGCTATGTTTATAAAAAGGAACAAATCACCAGAGTTGAAGTCTACAAAACCAGCACTTTCACTGTTTATTTGTATACAAAATTTTATATATTTCGTTTTCTCAGAAAAAGAAGGAAAGGAAAGAAAATGAAAGACCCATTAACAGAGATGACAAGCAAGATAACCTGTGGTCAAAGAATGGGGCAGGAAAAATTAGACATTACTGTTTTTGAGTTTAAAACCAACTCCTGTTTTTTCTTTGCTGTGAAACGGAATAGGAGCCCCAGAAATGGTTATGTTCCCCTTCCATACGTACGGCACTTGATATTTAAAGTTTTATAATAGTTTCGTTGTTAATGGCGCCCCTGTGGACAAGGCCCCCGATGTTTTGCTTACTTTAACAACCGGCTTGAGCTGGCCCTGAAAATAGGAAAACCAATGGTCTGGAATAAAACATACACTGAAGAGAATTGAATTAGAGACAGCTGGCGTTATGCAAATGTGGCGCTGTGGGTGGCCCTGTAAACGGAAACGACATGACGTATGCAGCGATCCGACAATATAAGGAGTGATGCGACGGGAATCAGTAAGAGTCGGACGCAGTATGGGTAAGACGAAGGATGTAAGCGCATTTGATCATGGGCAAATTGTCGGTGCCCGACGAATGGGTCACTCCATCTCGGAAGTCATGCAGGCTCTGAGATTTTCACGAGCCACTGTGTCACGGGTGCACCGTGAGTACATCTAATCTGGTGAAACCATCCCTGCAAGGGCCAACTACCGTGGACAACAGCGTGTGGATGAGCGGGGTCATCGTCGGCTAGCGCGCATTGTAACATCGGATAGACGGGCCACAGTGCAAGAAATCACTCGGCAATTTAACGCTGGTGCACAAAAACGTGTAAGCAGCCACACCATCCAGAACCATTTCCTCGCTATGGGGTTCAGAAGCCATCGTCCCACGAGAGTACCGCTGCTGACCGCACATCACAGGGTGCAAAGATTAGCATGGGCGCGGGAACATCGGCACTGGACCCTCGACATGTGGAAAAATGTTGCCTGGACTGATGAGTCGAGATTCACGTTGGTTCATGCGGATGGCAGGATACGAGTACGGTGCAAACCACATGAAGCGATGGATCCCTCTTGCCAGCAGGGTACTCTTCAAGCTGGTGTGAATGGTGTTCTCGTCTGGGGACTGTTTACGTGGACTGAAATGGGAACCCTGGTACGTGTGACATTGTCCTTCACAGGTCAACGTTACCGGGATATCCTGGACGACCATTTGCTCCCGTTTATGCGTCTTCAACATCCCAATGGAGAACTGATCCTGTCATGTCTGCAACAAGACATTGTCTGCAACAAGACAATGCCCCGTGCCATCACTCCCGAATTGTATCTGAATGGTTAGGTGAACACTCCACCGACATGACCTCACTTCCTTGGCCAGCTAGGTCACCTGACCACAATCCCATCAAGCACATCTGGGATGCCATATCGAGAGATATTCGAGGCTCTGATCCCCCTCCATCAAATCTTTGTGACCTGTGGGAGTTTTTCAGGGGCTGTGGATCCGTGTGGGTTCCCAACGCTTCCGGTGTCTTGTCGAGTCCATGCCGAGACGAATCGCCGACGTTATTAGGGCGAAAGGTGGTGCTACACGTTACTAGACAGGTATCTCTAATTAAATTGCTCTTCAGCGTATGTTTAAGTTCAGTGACACAACCCCTAACGGCAAAGTTAAACATCGGGAGAAGACCCAACAGTTCATACTTCCAAATACAGACAGAATTTTTTTAAATAGGAGTATTAGGTGGAAATATATAGTTTCTGTAGGCAGATCGACGGACGTAGCTATAATATAACAACGATCTTTTTTCAAACGAATTGTTAGGTAAAAGACGCACGCATCGTGTGGTCTCATAACACCGAATTTGCGTCTGCGGTATTCATTTGAAGGAGCTGGCAAAGCACATGCCGGTTAGCTGCGCCACATGCGCAGTGCTCAGTTGCTAAGCGACTGGAGGCTTCTACAGTAGGGGTTCAAATAACGTAGAACCAGTTGCGCACCCAGAAATTTTCCAGGTAGGAGGAGGGGTGGGGTAGCCGTAGGCCGTGGCACACAGAATTTTCCCAAGGTGCGGGTGACCCCACTAAATTTACCGGAGAATACAGTCAGGTGCCATAACAATTAAGTAGGTTGACTTTTGTACATTTATTTATATCCAGTTACTAGTAACGTTACAGTATAAGAAAGCTAAATGATCAGCAGAAGCAGTAGATGAAATTCTTTTTCTGGTTAGAGTTTTCTAAATTTATTTAACACAACTCCCTTACAGTTCTTGTATGTTATAATTATACCATACATGATTCAGAAGTATATGTAGATCGCGTATCGTGATATTTTGTTTCAAACTTCGACTTAATCATTTTACGCTCTGCCAGCCCAAGGGGAGGGGGGGAAGATCGGCCCTCCCCGTGGGTGCGCCACTGCGTAGAACATAATGAATGTTACGATTGTATGTTTCTGTCTCCCTTAAGTTAAAAACCCTTAATGTGTGCGATTCTTTTTAGTCTTCTGTTCAAATGAGAGTCGTCAAAGCACAATAACCGGGTAAATAAATTGAATATGCATCACTTTTTTCGAAGGCAAGCTTTAGTTTTCCCCACAATCTCCACCTGAATTCCCTCTAAGATGAAAGAAAGCAATGCAACACATTGTACCACTTTTTATAGATTCAAGTTGTTGAAATGATTGAATAACTGGCGACCCAAAATGCAACACCAAGAAGGAAGCATCCGATTGGCCTGAAATTCGAAGCATGCATCCCCCACGAGAGGACATGCAAACGATTAGCATTGCAGGGCATATGCAAATCATGTGCGCCCGGCACGCGACCGAGAAGCACTATAAGAAGGGTGCACAGAAGGCGGGGTTTAAGTGGTGGAAGTGTGTTGTGCTGCCGGACCTGTGCGTGGGAAGCTTCCTGATGCCTCGTCGCAGAATACGGCAGTCATTCCAGCACGTTTCGCAGTTCGACAGAGGACGAAAAGTGGCTTATCGCGACAGCGGTTTATCGTACCGAGATATCGGCGCCCGTGTGGGACGACATCCAGCCACAGTGAGGCGAGTATGGATTCGGTGAGTGTAGGAGGAATGGACGGACCGACGTGAGCTATAGCCGCAGCCGCGGCACACCACCGAACGAGAGGACCGGCATGTTGTGCGGCAGGCATTGACGGCTCGCACCGCCACATCACGAACGTTAGCGCAGGAATTAGGGTGTGTTGCGCAACAACCTGTGTCAGCACGTACCGTTCGACGTCGCGGGGACTTGTCGCACGGCACCCATTGCTCCGATTACCATTGACGTTACATCACCGGCGAGTGCGGCGGCAGTGGGCCGTTGAACGCCGCACCTGGACTACGGAAAGGCACGACATTGTCTTCTCCGACGAATCCCACTTCTGCCTGCAATACCACGATGGTCGGATACGCGTGTGGCGGCACCGCGGCGAGAGACTGTATGACGCCTGCACTATGCATCGCCATACGGGTCCGTTGCCTGGCGTTATGGTTTGGGGCGCAATTGGATATGACACCCGCACCCCTCTGGTACTCATCGCCGGTACACTCAACAGCCACCACTACATCTCCGACGTTTTGGAGCCTGTAGTCCTCCCTTACCTGCAGGACCTGCCAGCGGCCACGTTTCAACAGGACAATGCGCGCCCGCAAGTGGCACGCATCGTGCAACAATTCTTCATGGCCCACCAGGTGTCACTGCTGCCATGGCCCGCCTGTTCTCCCGATATGTCGCCCATCGAAAACGTCTGGTCGCTGATCGGCAACCGAGTGGTCCGGCAAGCACCACGCGTGGCTACGCCTGATGAACTGTGGCAACGTATGGAAGCAGCCTGGACCGACATACCCCAAGCCCTCATCCAAAGCCTCTTTCGTTCGATGCCGCGGCGTGTAGCGGGCGTTATTGCCAGCCATGGGGGCCAGACGAACTATTGAAGCCTGCGTGTTGCGCAAGTCTCACGGGCCTGTAAGCTCAATCGTTTCATCTTTGTATCTGTTGTCATGTGTCCAGTAAATCTAACTTTGCTCTCTCGTGTCCTTCTTGGTGTTGCATTTTGGGTGGCCAGCAGTGTAGTTAATGCCCTAAATTAATCCTTAGTTAACTTGATAAACGCATATCTCGCGCTAAAAATAACTAAATCAATGCCCTTTATCAATTTGTTGAACATATATCTCACATTAGGAATAACTAAATGAATAAACTAATGTTCTTAACTAATTCGTTGAACATATATCTCAATAGAAATAACTTAGTGAATAAAACTGTCAGGGTGAAAGAATCAGCACTTAGTTAACAGCAACTTGTTCTTTATTTCCAGCTCACGAGAAGTTTCAGGTCACCAAGAATTCTATAATCATCAAGTCGTAATCAGTCCGCTAACATTTAATAGCGAGCTCTTGTATCAATATGGAAATCTCAATCAGGTGGTTATTCGTCTATTCACATAAATTTACAGAAAAAGCTTCAACCTCTTTTGCTATTCCAGTTACACTGAAGTGCCATTGAATTAGAGACCCCAGCCTAGGAACGCGTTGGGTCACTTGTCCCAACAATGGAGCCCACATGTCGAATCATGGACTCCACGCGCTTACGAAAATATTGTGCAGATATCGCCAGCAATGCCTTCTCCAAAGCTGTCCACAATTTGCTCAGGTTCGTATCCGAACAGCCAGTTGAACGGTATCCCAAATATGTTCGATGAGGTTTAAATGCAGGCTTCCTAGGCTGCCGTGGAAGGGCTTCAAATTCACAACAATGATGTTGCAAACATGCAGTAACCTAGTGGAACCTGTGGGATGGCTGATTATCTTGCTGGAATACGGCATTGATACTAGAATGTATACTGGACACGAATAGGTGTAAACGGTCAGCTAGGAAATCCACATATTTGGAGAACTCAAAGTCGACTGTACGCGCAGAGCTGGATTAGGGGTGGGAGGCTATAAGGGCTATAGCCCTGGGGCCCACCATGATCAAGGGCCCAGGAGGCATGTCTGGGTTAATTATAGATAGATAGAGAGAGAGAGAGAGAGACAGGAGAGATTTATAAAAGAGTTTTACTTTTGTCTCGTATGGTTTACACTTGGTCAGAAACAGAAGCTGGAAGGTGAACAGATTTCAAAGCAGTGACTCGCAAAGGGTAAAGGTTTCATGTCGCTGTGTACAGCGAGGTCGACGAGACAGTTTCAGCTTTTCCATTACCATTCACACATGCCACCCAATTTGCACTTGGAACTGTTAATGCTCAAGTCTCCTGTTGCTTCACATAGCATAATAATAAAGATGCACTAAGAAAAGTATACAATGCTAAATCATTAAAAAATCCCAGACAAAATCTAAGAAGACTCATATTTTTATGAGAAGGATGAAAAATACAGTGACTTGTTATGAAAACTCTGCAGATAATGTAATAATTACAGTTTCGTGTTTTAATGGACTTCATAGTGATTCCACGTCATAAGTTCTTTGGGAGGCCCACTCAGATGTCTTAGCCTTGGAACCCATTTAAATGTTTTAGCCTAGAGGCCCAGTAAGGCCTTAATCCGGCCCTGTGTACACGTACCAAAGGTATCAACGCATTCCAGCTGAAGACACCACGGGGCATCACTGAGCCATCACCAGAATTTATTCTTCCAACTTGACATGAAGGGTCCATGGCTTAACGAAGTTGATGCCAAATCTGCAATATCCCATGGCGATTTGATCCGCTGTTCAAATCGGTGGTGATTTGTGAACTTTTTTTGCACCTATCAGTTCGAACAGTGTGGCCCAAACGGCGTATATCACGAGCTGTCAAGGCTCGTAAACAAACCTCTGGAGTTCATTTGGGAGTTTGTACCTTTGCCAAAATTTTCGTATTCTTGAAACACTCTTAACACATCAGTACGGTAAAACTCCAATGTGTTGACGACTTCCGAGATGAAGCTTCCCATTCTGTGGGCACCTACAATATGCCCTTTGTCAAAAGCATCACAATTACGCGTCTTACCCATCACGCCTGTTGTCGATCTCTACTGGGAAAGCTGTGAGCGATGCCTGTATTTAACCACAGTTTCGGCCGAGCATGCGCGATAATGCGAGAATAGCGGCCAAGTATTTGCATAACTTCTGTTATCTATGATTTAATGGCTACTCAATATACAGCATTGTATCCACTCTATCCCTATATCGACATTTTTCAGTCAACGTAATTCGTTTATTTTTATCTGACTCACCGTCAGTGTTGCCAAAATAGTAAGAAAATCTTAACTGAGAAGTAACGAAATTTACATAAGGAAATGTAAACTGAAAGGGAAGGTCAAATACTGTAGGGTTATACGTCACGACAGAACTAACGGAAGCAATGAAAACACCGTGGACAGCAAAAGAAAAAAAAAGCAGAGGGTGGGGGGAGTGTTCCTCAATATTGCTAAAACGCATTACAGATTAAATTCCGCGAAGCCCTTAGACATAAGTAAGAAAAAAAAGCGGAACTGTCAATATTTGAATTATGGGTCGCTGACCTTTCCGTCCTTTGAGCTATATCCTGACAATAACATCTCAATCTTTAATAAAAAAGCAGAGCTATTGTTCCTGGGGAGGCTGTCTTTCTTGGAGGATTTGACGAACGCTAAAAACAAAATCGTTAAGAAAACGACTGTTTGACCTGTAATGACCTGTGTCTCATAAACTTTTCAAAAGGCGGACATATTTGCTTTGCTTGGGAGGAAATATTCCAGATATTGCTTTGTGAATTATTTAAGGTAAGTCATAAACACCCGAGGAGATGCAATTGGGTCGTATTCCGCAAAATGGCCACGGAGCGTATGTATGCCCTTATTTATGGATTTTCTCCATCTTTTATGTTTCCCAGTGGGAGATCGGTTTAAGAAGCGAAATCAGTTTAGGAATGAACTAAGGACCTTACTGTACGGATACAGTAAATGCATGTGCACACCGCTCATAAAAAGAAAAATCACATTTTTATATTTTAGATATTTTATTATGATGAATATTTCAAAAGATGAATCTATAATGTTTTCACATTATCCTCTTTTATAGCAGGTAGTAACGGTGTACTTTCTGTTACGGCATTTGAATAAAGTCGCTTCTACTGTCTGTCGGACGTACTACAGAAGTCAAGCAATTGTCAAGACGATAAATCTGCAGCGGTACAGTTAGTTGGTTGGAATAACTGTCTCCGGAGAGAAGAGGCACCACTTCGTCCTCCGTCACCGACAAATTTGTGCTTTCACATTGAATTGTGGAAAATAGGTCTACTGGTCCTTGTGTTCTTCCAAACATTTGTGATATTTGTTTCACACATTGTCTGGAATTAATGAAAAGTTCTTTCTTCGCTTCAAAAAAGCATTAAGAAGGAGATGATTTGACGTACCGCAGAGGTTAAGCAACTGTCAAGACGACAAATCTGTAGCGGTGCATTCCGTCGGTGTAGTTTAGTCGGTTAGAACAACTGGCTCCGGAGCGAGGTGGCGAGATTTTGAATTACGTCGCCGACTAATTTGTGTTTTCACGCTGTACCCACTGAACTGAAATAATAAAATCTGCAGTTATATAATTTCAGCAAGGAGCTGCATCTGGGACCATAAAAGTCATCAACGCTTGTTGTTCCTCTGCAGTGGATTTGGGCAGAAAATAAATTAATTATATTTGAAATGCTAGAACAGACACAATAGCATTACGCGACACTTTAATCTCAAAACTAGTATACTTTCTTCCTCTGGCAGGGGCATAAACGAGAGAGAGAGAGAGAGTCAAATACTTGGAATGCCATAACACAAGTTCAATGTTTGTATCTACTAAAAAGTAATTCAGAACACCTTACACTGTATCTCTGATTTATATACAGTAACACCTGCTTATATTGGATGCTGTGTTAAATAAAAAACTGCGCCAGAACGAATATTTTTTTCGATTCCAATATATGGGACACTGTGCCGAAAAAAAACCCGGTATATTTCGGGGACCAACTGATCCATGTGAAACTTACCACATTTGTACACTAGATGGGGAAAAGGTAATGTAATAGCTGAGGAAATACATGAATGCGATGGGCGAGGATACACTAAAATGTAGCCTGGGTCAATAGGTGGTATGGCCGCTATGCTGGACTATACATTTGGCAACATGGCGTGGCATCCAGTAACAAAGTACCAGGATTGTGTCTTGAGATATTGCTGTTCATGCGCGTTGATCTGTGCCCACAATTCATCGATATTGCTAGAGGGTCTTGCAGAGGCGCTAAGTCATCTGCCAATGACGTCCCAAACGTTCTATATTGGGGGAAAGTCTGGGGGTCACGCTGGCCTGGACAGCACTCGAACACTCTGTAGGCACTATTAGCTAATGATCTGGACACTTTGTAGGCACTGTCTGCTGATGATCTGGACACATTGTAGGCACTGTCTGCTGATGATTTGGACACCTTGTAGGCCCTGTCTTCTGACGAGTTAGATACCTTGTAGGTACTGTAGATTGTAGGATGATTTGGACACTTTGTAAGCACTGCCTGCTGTTGATCTGGACACCTTGTAGGTACTGTCTTCTGATGGCTTGCACATCTTGTACGCACTATCTGCTGATGATTTGTACACATTGTAGGCACTGTCAGCTGATGATCTGGACACCTTGCAGACCCTGTCTTCTGAATATTTGAACATCTTGTCGGTTACTGACTGCTGATGATTTGGACACCTTGTAGTCCCTGTCTTCTGATGAGTTAGATAGCTTGTAGGCACTGTCTGCTGCTGATTTGGACACCCTGTAGGCACTGTCTGTTGATGTTCGCAGTGTGCGCGCGGGTGTTATCTTGTTGACACTGGGCGCCATGGATACCACAGAGATACGGCAACAAAAGAGGCTGCAGAATCTCATTGACGTATCGTACTGTCATTATACTCGCTATTCGTATGAGCGGAGAACTGCTGTTGAAAATTATAACGGCCCAAAGCTTACCACTAGGCTGAGGAGCCGTATGACGCCCACGCATTGGGAGCAAGATCAGCCCGGTGACGTCACGTCTCCGGGCTGTCAATAGATGATCGTCGGCCCTGAGAGAGGGAAGCGAGACTCGTCGCTGAATATGACAAAGTTCCATTCGTCCCGCCAAGCAGTGTGGCACGGCGCCAATGCAACCTTTCGCACCGATGTGTTGCGGTAAGCGGCAGTCGTCGCAATAGTTGGCGAGAGAGAGAACCTTCTTCAGCCATTCTGTGATTCACAGTCCGTGTGGATACGGGGATCTTCATAGCGGCCTGCACCCCTCGTCGAATGTCGTTTGCTATGGGCCATATTGCCGTTGTGACTTTCCGTCGAATGCAGCAATCCAAGCATTCGGAGTACCGCCTACGTGTGTAGCAGCCCCACTATGGCGACTCACGTTACCTTTTTGCAACCACTGTCGCCACTTTCGGCAGCCGGTTTTGGCAGGCCCATGCGTTTCGCCACCATATGGCGCAGGGACCAATCAGTGAGCCGTACATAGGCCAATGATGAAGCCTCTGGAAAAGGTGTTCATCTCGTGTTTGGATTCCCGCATCCTAACATCACACGGACAAGCTAAAATCTGTCCCCAAGAGAGAAAGAAAAGCTGAATCGCAAGTGTGTTAGTGAGGCGGATTGGTAACTTTTGGTCTTAAGATATCTACAGGTTACACCCCATTGTGTTATACGTCATTCTAA
Organism: Macrothele yani; assembly: GCA_039090855.1. Taxonomy (NCBI): domain Eukaryota; kingdom Metazoa; phylum Arthropoda; class Arachnida; order Araneae; family Macrothelidae; genus Macrothele; species Macrothele yani. The sequence continues at coordinate 64,003,770 of CM077029.1, forward strand.
AGCTCTCGTCAATAACAAATAACACCTACCCCCCCCGACCTGGCGAGGAGGAACTTGAGACGAAACCAAATTTCTCCACGACGCACAGTCTTCATAGCATCGAAAATGCATTTTTGTAATGGCTTTTGTCACATTTAATATCACGTTCTCGTAATTTACGCAGATTGCAATATGAGATATTGTTTCGTTTATGTAAAATGTGAGGAAATAATGTTGGGCGATAGTTTAGTAAAATATGTTGTTGAGTAACAATGAAATTAGTTACTCGTATTGTTTTGTCATTTCATGGGAAGGCATTCAAAAATCAGATTTCAGCAATCGTTTTACCCATTTCTGTTACATCGAAATTTTATGCATGGGATTTACACTGAAGTGCCAGAAAAACTGGTACACCAGTTTAATACTTGGTAGGTCCCCCAAGGGAGCGCAGGACTGCAGAAATACGACGGGGCATGGACTCCACTAGCTTCTGGAAATATGCTGTAGGCAATGCACACCATACTTCCTGCAGAGCGTTCCACAATTCGGGTGTATTCCGAGGTCTCGGATTCCTGTGTTCGATAACGCGTTGCATGGCATCTCAAATGTGTTTTATCGCGTTCAGATCCGGGGACTTGGGTGGGAATGTCAACACCACAAACTCAGATGAATGCTCCTCTAAACATAATGTGGCGTCCCAACACTTGTGTGGAGATGCATTGTCCTGTTGGAACAGGCCCAACCCATCAGCATGAATGCAGGACATGAACGGGTGTACCTCGTCAGAAAGGAAGCGCACATAGCGTTGGCCGGTCACAGACGTTTGTAGGCGTGCCAGGAGTCCCAGTGAAGTCCAGCTAAACACACCCCATACCATTACGCACCCCCTCCACCAGACGGCACAGTTCCCTGTTGACAGGCGGGATCCATGGCTTCATGGGGTTTGCGGCACACACGAATCCTTCCATCTGCCCGATACAGTTGGAAACGCGACTCGTCAGAGTAGGCTACTTGTTTCCAGTCATCAAGTGTCCAGTGGCAGTGTTGCCGTGCCCAAGCGAAGCGCATAGCTCTGTGTCGTGCACCCATCAAGGGGACTCGAGTTGGGCATCGTCTCCCAAAGCCCATATCGTGCAGGATACGTTGCACAGTCCAGACGCTGCAGCTTGTTGAGGCTCCAGCATTGAATTCCGATGCTACCTGCGAGAGTGTCGCGTGAAACGATTCTTGACAGCCGACGATGGTCACGTTCACCCAATGTCTTTTACGGCCACACTGGTATTGTGGGTTGGAGGTTTTGCCGGAATTCTTGTAGTCACGGTACACCCTCGCAATGATCGTCCGTGAAAATCCGAACTTCGTTTCTACCTCCGAAATACAATGGCCCATCTCACGAGCTCCAACTATGACACCGCGTTGAAAATCGCTTAAATCGCTATTACTTGTCATTCTTATGCCGAAAACAGCTCTGACAGCTGGCAAGGATGTCTATCGCTTTATACATATACGCACTGGCGGATGCAACCGAGTACGCGCATAGGTGATGCTGCTATGTATTTTGCATAAGCTCGTCTGTACCAGTTTTTATGGCACTACAATGTACTTTTCTATTGTCGGGAAAGATGCGTATAGCATGAAAAAATGTGTTTAGTAAAACTCGTACCAGCTTTGTTACGCGTATAATGCAATTTTCTGTACATTCTTACACGGAAGACAATCTGGAATACAAAATATTTTTTTTTTATAGTTGGACGAAAGTACTGTCGTTGAATCCGACAGAATAAGTGCGACTTAATTGGGCTTTCAGCATTCGATTCTGTAGCCTCATTAAGAGAACACTGGTATGGGCGAAATATATTTATTCTGAAGAATCTTTATTTTGTGGTCACCGAAGAATTTTGCTTACAGGAATGCAGCGGAGAGAACCAACAATGTAACTGATCGTCATCATCAAAATTCTGTCGGACCCTTTGTCAGCCGACACAACTCAAAATATCATTGTCGGTGGAAAAGACGATTCGCTATCATAAAACATCTCAATAAAGATTCTTTCGAAGGCACATTGTGACATGCCGGAATTCAAACCCTATAGAAGAAATTATGGTACGATCATATATATATATATTTTTTTTCTGTGTTGCTACGGTTTCAGATCGTTCGATAGTTCGGCTCAAGGGAAAAGAAGGGGTTGGAATGGAAAGTACTGCAGCCAGAGAGGGAGAGTGAAGATGTTACTTGTCAAATTTATGTATGCCGGAGACTGAAAAAAAAAGTCCTTCGCAAGTCGCGAAGAGTGAAGAAAGAAAGAAACCACCTCACTGTTGTTTGAAAGAGAGCTTCTTTTATCATAATGTCAACTCCCATTCCTTCTTTCTCAGCTTTTCGTACCCGAACGAGGAGAGGTAAATAAATCGACTTGCAGAATTCAGCTGGCAAACGTGTGGAAAGATACACCTGGGACATATAAAAACGGAAAGCTGTGCAGTATTTTGCAGATCGTTTTTTATCATTATGCACTTGTGTGTGTGTGATTTTTGTTACAAAGGAAAACGCACAAACTGAGAAAATAAATAAAAGTACGTTTCTTTCGATTTTAAACAAATGTATAAATGATATACAATGCTATGAATTATTTTTTTTCGGCAACATTTCGCAAGAGAAAGTGCCTAATAACTTTATTTTGTTTCATTTTTGGCCACATCTTGCTCACATTGCTATTTGTTTACAACTAGTTCTTGAATCATGTTATCCAAAAAGGAAATGAACAATATATAAAATCGGCATATATAAGTACAAATATATTCTTTATTACAAGCAACCATCATGCAAAATCAATATAAGCAGTAAAAGAAAAGCAAACAAATAAATAAAAATTCTCAGAATTAACTTATCACTGAATCCAATCGTCAAAACTAGTAACCAATAATCATGTTTAAATAACTGAGCGCCTAATTACTTTATTTTGTTTCAGTTTAGGCCACATCTTTGCATATAATGCTATTTGTTTGCATCTGGTTCTTGAATCATATTATCCAAAAAAGAAATGAACAATACATAAAATCGACATATCCACTTAAGTACAAATATATTCTTTATTACAGGCAACCGTCATGCAAAATCAATATAAGCAGTAAAAGAAAAGTAAATAAATCAATTAACGTTATCAGAATTAACTTATCACTGAATCCAATCGTTAGAGCTAGTTTACCAATGATCATGTTTAAATAACTGACGTGTAAATTCCGGAACATTAAATAAAGAATATTGAGTAAAAACACCTGATACAAAATTTTTTACACCAGTTTCTTTTATCGAATCCAAACTGCGTTAAAAAATTTACGACACCGTTCCTACTTCCCTTGTAGCGTTCGTGCATATATGGCTTATTGCACGCTACAAATGATCATATGTAGAGGATTTTAGGAAGACATTGTCTGACCCCAGGTCTTAAACAACCCTTAGAAATAGGAAGCTATAGGAGATTTGGGCTAGAGTGCCCGATAGGAAAGTGACACGGAAGCGAGGTAGAAAGGGGGAGGAAGACGCCCTTATTTATTACCGTGGGGCCAGTACCCGAGTTGAACGCTACATAAAGTTTGTACTTCTTAAGTACTTCACGTACAGTGAAACAGGAGTCACCCAAGAAAATTTCAAGAAAAAGTTACTTACAGTTCGTCTTTATTCAGCCAAAACTCCGTTGGCACTTTACTAATGCAGAACTACAACTCACTTTTCAACAGTATTCTTTTCTTCTTAGTCTGTTGACACCCGCTGCAGGGTATAGGCCTGCCCCAGTCTTTTTCAACTTCCTCCTTCCCCGACGGCGGCCGAATAACATTTTTTGGTTGCTGTGCGTTGCAAAACGTGGAAAGAGCGATGGCTTTATTTATTCAACTGACGCCACGTATTTAGATGATTTTCACCTTAGATACAGTTAACCATTTAGAACCTCTAAATTTCTGAAGGTCATCTCTTCATCCTATTCTCTGGCGTCCTCTTCGTCTCCTTTATCTCTCGGTTGCCATTCTGTTATTAATCTCGTCCATTTTTCATCTTTCATTCTTCCAATATGTCTAGCCAATCTCCTCTTTGATTCGTTCATTATTTTTATAATACCTGTTATTTCATTTGGGGATTAAATCGGTCTAATCCCCCACAGTATTATAACTTAATCCAATTAATTGAGTTAATAAGCAACTTGATTAATGAAAACACCTACATTAAAGATATAACAAGCAGGCGTCAAATAAACACAACTTTAAATAAATGCCGCATCCACGATTATAGTATTACAACATCCACCACACCACCACACGTTTCGCTGCTGCTTCAACATAATATATTTCCAGTTCTTATCTGTCACATGCATATGTCACGCTCTCTGACGTCACAATTGTTGCCAATCTCATTCCGTGAGAGAGAAGATATAACATTAAAGTTAAAAACGCTAAAAGAGAATGAACTCAAATTTACATAGAGAAAGTAACTAAAAATGAAAGTTAATTTAAAGTATACGTCACACCAGTGTAAAACCATCATGGGTACTCAACAATTAAAGAATTTCCTTCCGCATGTTTCGTAATGGTTAACGTCAGTGCAAGATCTTCTGTGGCAGGAAAGAAGAAATAGAAATTTAACTTTATCCGTAGAAGCACGTGAAATAATTATAAAAAAGAAAGACACTGTGTTGAACTTCAGAACATCTTACTCATTCAGAATCGAGCTCTCCTTCAACTACTTGAAGTGCTTCGTCAGTCGACGATCCTGAATCAGCAGTTCTATGTAACAAGATTTTAAGTCAGTATGGTGAATCTGGGTCACGTGACCAATGGAAGGATTTTCCGTGCTGATTGCTTTCCGCGCTGAAAAACTTGAATTCTTTAAGTAGCTTAATGAACTGTATAAAACTCTCTATTTTCTGTTTGTGAAGAACTGGTTTTTTATGCAACATCGAACGAAAACTGGAATAATTTCAATATTTTTTAAGAGATTTGAAGAGGGGAGGATTGGGTCGACGAAATGGGTAGGGAATTTTAATTTTGTGGTCCAATACAGAAACACACATATCCACAAGGGAAACAATACCTCATAAATTCCTTCATGGAAACAATTCTGTTCACTCCTTGATGAAATCGAATTCTTGAAAAATGCATTGTAAAACTAATTCAGTCGTGAACAAATTTTAGCAGCATTTAAGAGTGAAAGAATTTTAAACAAGAAAGATGACACCGAATTTTCGGGTGTAATGAGCACGCGCGTCTTTTGAATCCATTCTGACGCAAATTAAATTTATCAAAACTATTCAAAGTCAATGCATGAACCGGTATGAAAAGCAATAGTATCTGACCGAAGAAAGAAGGTTTTTAATAGGATTTTTAATCCCGCAGATATTGCTCTAAACGGAATCGTGAATTTACGCCCTCTGGTAGCAGACTTGCGCGTTAAGAAAATTTTGAACTTATATTTCGCAGCGGAAACGCTCTCCAACAAAGAAAGAAATTTTCAAATCGGACTCTTCGAAGGACAAATATAAGATATGCATCTATGCCCCCTGGCGGGAAAACCATTTATTATTTTAGGAAGAAAGTGTTCTCAAAAGGTTTTTCGATGTGAGTAGTATTGGCCCAAGAAAAAAATGTCAGTTTAAAAAGATCTCAAGTTCCAAAGCATTCTTTCCTTTGAAATATCATAATGAAAAAAATGCGTCATTTGTAATAAGACCTCCTACAGAAAACATAAAATTATTACTAACCTATTCAGAAAAATAGCGTGCTCCAACAGAAAATAAAGTCACTAATTCACCAGCATTAATAACAAAAAACATTTCATCATAATGTGATTAGAGTTCTACTTTATACGTGACTGTGCGTTACGTGTTTTTCTAGCGCAATGGTAGCACGCGTGTCTCCCGTTGAAAACTGATACGGTCCGAAATCACCAGGAGGGAAATGATATTCGTTAATTTTGTACGGAAGGAAAGAAGAATCTCTGGTAAAAGAGCTAAAAGAGTCAAAATCAGAGATTTTTCGAAATTTCTCTCTAAATACGGAAAAACTCGAATCTGACTTTTCTGAAATAAACGGAATTACTGACTATGAAAGATACGTCAAAATACTGAAGTAAAAAGAAACGTAAAATTAAAAAAACGGAAATTTCGTTTAAAAAAACACTATGGGCAACTTTGCTGCTCGTTATTTTAAGGAATATTCCGTAAATTTACACCACTCATTTTTTACAGTGTAACGTTGCTTTAAATCTACGACTCACTCACTCATACTGTGGAATTGAATGCTTAAAAGTAATCTAACTCAAGGATAAACCAAGTTTACCCGCATTTGAGTATTTACAGAAAATAGTAAAATATACTTGCAATCCGATATATTGGCGTAAGAATGTGTAAATCAAAGTTTTCAAGCATTCGCACATCATCCAGTTGGCTTTTTCAAGAAAGATAGACAGAATCAGAAAAATTTAACGATTAAAAAATTTGAACATGATGACTGTACTTGACATTAAACAAATAGATACGATTCATTCAAATACACGAGGCGTTAGGTTGGTTGGAAACGCGGCATCCTGGTAGGAAAAAGGCGTTATTTGAAGAACTGGTACCAAATTTGTGGCAACTCGAGGGAGACGCTATCATTGCAAGCGTCGCTGTTGGTAACGATCCCCAAAGTTTCTCTAATGGCTGTAGATTTAGGAGTTGAGTAAGTAGCTAATTTCTTTATATCACCCCACATAGGAGTAGTGGACTTGAATTTGACTTCTCTGGATAAGGACGTAGTTATGTTACCATCTTTTGTGTCCCTTTCATGCTCGTTGATTCTTATTCTAAACGAACACTCGGTCCTTCCAATGCACTATGGGGGAGCCGTCCGGATATTATAGAGGAATCGCATAAACACCTGCCTCGCTGGAAAGAGGGGCTTTGACGGTATGTCTCTTAAGCATAGTGTATAAATATGCAGGATACCTTATGCCGACACCGTGGTTCATCTTCTTGAGGGCATTCTTGAGCTTGTAAGACACATTTACTATGTAGGGAATGGAGCCCAGGTAGCGAAGTTAAAGCTTAGAAAGATTAGATGTAAGATGTATTAAATGTGCGTATTAACTCATTGTAGATACACTGACTTAATCAACTAATGCAATTTGTTTCGTTTTTACGTACTTCACACACTTCAGTTGATACTTTGAACAGTTTGTTGACTTGAGTTAATAGGTTACGTTCGTAGAAACCTAGCGATGTTGGATTCTCGAAGAAGAATACGCTATCACAGCAATCATTCAATAGAAAAGTAGATTCCAATGACCCCAGTGATTCAGTGTTAGAGTTCTCAATCAGCAATGCCTTTAGAAAAACACTACCGCATTTACTAAAACTCGAAGTTGGCGCATTCATAATGTTACTTAGAAACTTGAATTCAAATAACGGTTTTTTAAATGGCGCAAGATTAGCTATAAGAGCACTTCACTCCAACATCATTCATGCCAAATTCATCACTGGTAAACAATAGTGAATGGTTTTATTTAATGCCACGAATCATTCTTCAACCAGGCGAATCCAATCTTCCATTCCGCATGTTACAACGTTAGTCTCCAATAACATTAGCGTTTGCGATGACCAGGGGCAGATTGGCCCACCGGGACACTGGGATATTTTCCGATGGACCACTCGAGAAATGGCCCACTTCCTCATATCCTCTTTATCTGGATTATTTCGAAAGAACAAATATTTTTTTGGTACTGATTCAAAAGAATCGTTAGTTTCGTTTGAGCTTTATACGTATTATCTGTCTAAAACGTTATTTGTTAAAAAATAAAAAAATAAAAATTGGCGTTTCCATTTATCTATTAATATACACAGTCGAGTCACATTAGTGTGACCACCAGCTAATATCCATAGTAACCTCCAAGTGCAACGCGGACAGCAGCTAGACGTGCTGGGAGTGACTCTGTAAGATGCTGGAAGGTGTTCACAGGTATGTGGAGCCATGCTGACTGCAGTGCATCTGACAGCTGCTACAGGGTGCGTGGTGGGGGATCCATAGCGCGAACAACACGGCTAAGGTGGTCTCACAGATGCTCAATTGAGTTTAGGTCTGGAGAATTAAGGGGCCAGGGAAGTACTTTGAAGTTTTCATCGTGCTCTTCCAACCACTGTCGGACATTTCCAACTGTCTGATACGTCGCATTGTCGTGCTGGAAGATCCCATCCGCCCCAGGAAAGACAATCAGCATACATGGGTGCACGTGGTCTGCAAGGATGGATTCATAACGAATTGGGTCCATAGTGCCTTTCTTTCACAGGTAGGAGTGGATTCAGGGAATACCACGAAAACATTTCCCCAGACCATAACGCTGCCCCCCCCCCACACACACCACCTTGTGTGCTTCCAGCAGGGGTTGAAGAGTGTTTGTTCTCCGCTGTTTCTCGCCTTATACGCCAACATCCATCCGTTCAATGAAGAAGAAAACGTGACTCATCGGAGAAGGCAATCCTTTGCCAATCAGCGGAGGTCCAATTCCGATACTGACGTGCAAATGTAAGCCTTTCCTGCCGTTTCACCTTCGTTAGCATATGTGCAGTGACCATCCGTGTGCATCGGAGCCCCAGAAGCAACAGGGTTCGCTGAACTGTTGTTTTAGACACACTTCCGGTATTCCCCTGGTTCATTCGGCCAGTGAGTTGCTGCAATGTAGCGTTTTGATCGGCCCTCACGCACCTTCGCAGCCAACGTTCATCTCTGACATCAATGGCAGAAAGTGCTGCGCAGTTTTCACGTCGCTTATTCGCAATGGTGCCATTTCTCCAATCACGATACACTTTAAACACAGCAGCATGAGAACAGTTCCCAAACTGCGCTGTTTCAAAAATACTGCCACGCTTGGCCCGAAATCCGATCATCGTACCTTTTTGCAAATCTGAAAAATCGCTCCTTTTATCCATGACAGCAACGAGTGACATGTTTTCAGAATGCCTACACCACACATTCTATACCCTCCAAGCTAGCTCGCAATACGTGCCTTCTCTCATTGGCTACGCTTTGTTGACGTCAAAAGTAGGAGGTGGTCACAATAATGTGACTCCACTGTGTATATGACTTACGTTGGATGTTTGCTCTAAAATAACAAAACAAAAATCTCTCTACATCAGTGAAAAATTTGCAGCCGGACCGATCATGCTCTTACAAAGAAATTAATCTAACTACGGTTAAGCGCAGATCGTTGGACAGGGAGCCAAAGGGTCATTGGTAGCCCCCCCCCCTTCCCCTTTTATAATCTTAAAAGAAGCACTAGTAAATATTTTGCTGGTAAATCATTCCCACTGCCTTATCCACATATGCAGACATACACTGAAGAGCAATTGAATTAGATATACCTGTCTAGTAACGTGTAGCACCACCTTTCGCCCAGATGATGGCGGCGATTCGTCTCGGCATGGACTCGACAAGACACCGGAAACGTTGGGAAGCCATACGGATCCACGACCCCTGAACAAGCTCCCACAGTTCACGAAGATTTGATGGAAGGGAGTCAGAGCCTCGAACATATCTCTCGATGGCATCCCAGATGTGCTCGATGGGATTGAGGTAAGGTGACCTAGCTTGCCAGCGAAGCGAGGTCACGTCGGTGGAGTGTTCATCCAACCATTTGAATACAATTCGGGAGCGATGGCACGGTGCATTGTCTTGTTGCAGGATGAGGTCCCCAGTGGGATGTTGAAGACGCACAAACGGGAGCAAATGGTCGTCCAGGATATCCCGGTAACGTTGACCTGTGAGGGACGATGTCACACGTACCAGGGGTCCCATTTCAGCCTACGTAAACAGTCCCCAGACGAGAATGCCACCTCCACCAGCTTGAAGAGTACTCTGCTGGCAAGAAGGTTCCATCGCTTCAAGTGGTTTGCGCCGTACTCGTATCCTGCCATCCGCATGTACCAATGTGAATCTCGACTCATCAGTCCAGGCAACATTTTCCCGCATGTCTGGGATCCAGTGGCGATGTTTCCGCCCCCATGCTAATCTTTGCACCATGTGATGTGCGGTCAGCAGCGGTACCCTCGTGGGACGATGGTTTCTGTACCCCATAGCGAAGAGATGGATCTGGATGGTATGGCTGCTTACGCGTTTTTGTGCACCAGCATTAAATTGCCCATTGATTTCTTGCACCGTGGCCCGTCTATCTGCTGTTACATTGCGAGCTAGCCGACGATGACCCCTCTCATCCACACGCTGTTGTCCACGGCAGTTGGCCCTTGCAGGGATGGTTTTACCGGATTCGATGTACTCACGGTGCACCCGTGACACAGTGGCTCGTGAAAATTCCAGTGCCTGCACGACTTCCGGGATGGAGTGACCCATTCGTCGGGCCTCGACAATTTTCCCACGATCAAATGCGCTTACATCCTTCGTCTTACCTATACTGCGTCCGACTCTTACTGATTCCCGTCGCATCACTCCTTATATTGTCGGATCGCTGCATACGTCATGTCGTTTCCGTTTACAGGGCCGCCCACAGCGCCACATTTGCATAACGCCAGCTGTCTCTAATTTAATTGCTCTTCAGTGTAGATCACAAAGCGATTCTCCGGCAGAAATATTTCGAAATCCGTGTCCCATCCGCAGTATTCTCAAAAGAAACAACAATTTACCGGCTCTGGTTCATAGATAAAAACGATAGTTCATGAGTCAAAATAATGGGTAGATTTAAAACAAGTTAGTAAAATCATGCAATGCATTAATTATGATACGCTTTCCAACATACCAGAAATCATTACTCAAATTATTACTCAAGTTATGAGGATAATGGCTGTGGAATAAATCTCGCTCCTGTGCCCTGACCTTTGACCCCATTTCGATGATATTCAATAGAACCGGTAAAGTATACTTCCGAAACAACATGATGATGTTTTGTCTCAATCGAATCATTTTTACGTAAGTTATAACGCATAAGGGCATGGAATGGATCCCGATCCTATGTCCTGACCTTTGATCCCACTTCACCCATTTTCTATAGGGTTCTTTCATAGGTGGTCCCCTACGACAATATAAACTTTCATCGAAATCAAACTATATTTACGCAAGTTATGACGCATACGGGCAATGGAATGCATCCCGCTCCTATGTCCTCACCTTTGACCCCATTTCGTCCGTTTTTAATAGGGTTCGTCCCCAGGTGGTTCCCTACCACATACTAAAATTTCATCGAAAGCGAACCATTTTTGCGCGAGTTGTCGTGCGGACAGACGGACAAAGCTGGAACATATACGCTTCTTCAACCTACGGTTGGAAAGCGTAAAAAAGCATCAATTCAAGGAAGTGGTATGAATAGTGTTGAATACTCAATAGATGATGAATGATCAAATTAAAATAATTATCAGGTACAACACCCTGTTTTGAGTATTGTTTGATATTCTACATTTAGTCATGAGTGGATTTTCAAAATTCTTTCAGCTTTAAATTGGTGTTAAAATTTGTTCAAGGCTTAATTAGTTTTACAATGCATATTTCAGCAGTTCTCCTTCATTCAGGAGTAAACTATTTTTCATGAGAAAATTTATGAAGTGCTCCCCCTCTGGGTTTCTCAAGTGGACCACAGGACTAAAATTCCCTGCCTGGTTTTATCGACATAATCAGCTCCTGGCGATGGCTATTAATAAATCTCTGGAACAGTCTTTTGGCCATGTCAGTGCGTGAAACAGCAGCCTGTTTTTGTGAAAGGAACAAATACACTGGTGCACTGGTGTGCAACATTAAAGAATGATAAACCGAATCGCGCTGAACATGAGGTGAATGGACGGAAATACAATGAAAGCGGATGAATATACAATTACAGTGATACCGAAGAAGAAACCGTGTGTACGCACCTCTCATTTAGTTCAGAATATGCGCAAATCAGGACTGCGTTATAAAGGTGGCAGATATGCTCCTCGCTATTTGGCCCAACCTCGTATATCTTCTTGAAGTATTCTGGACAGTATTGCGGTGTTAGATTGAGTCGAAGACAGCATCTGGGCAACTCACAGTGTCGGCGAGAAAGGATGGAAGCAGCCAATCCCAGTCGAAGGTGTCCAGAGCGTTAAATATACCATAAACTTTCATCTTAAGACTATGGAGGGGTTCCTTAGTACATAAGAGGTTCGTCGTCGACAAAGACAAAACCCTCCTTGAGCTACCACTGCTGCCGAAGCAAGAAGACATTGGCAAATAACAGGAAAGCAACTCATTTTGGAGCTCGCAGCAGTCCCTGGCAAAAGAATTACTCGATTAACAGTTTACCGTAGGTAGAATAAGCGAGGTCTCTGTGTGAGGAGGACTATAATTTGTGTCCCTCTGGTTCCCTCCTCCAGAGGGGAGTGCGTTTAAGATGAAGTCACAAACAATGCCTGTAGAACCTAGACACCTGGGCACGTGTGCTTTTCATGGGTGAGTCACGATAGAGTTTAACTACAGATTCCCGAAGTACTCTCTTCTGGCGAGAACGAGGAACTAGCGACAGCCCCTAGACGATCTCCGGTTTTCATATCTTGGGAGCCATCTTTACAAATCGTCACACCGATCTGCACATCTTTCACATTCTTCAGAGTGGCTGGATGAACGGCCTGAAATACAGAAATGAGATGGACCCCTATGTTATGCTGTTCAGGGGTACCTCCGGCCTAGATTTCCTCCAGGTGGGCGATAACACTAGACAGCACCAAACTCAACTGGTAAATGAGTATCTGAAAACAGAAGATATCACTCAAATGGATTGCTAGCATATTCGCCGGATATGAATCGTATTGATCATGTCTGCGATGCCTTAGGAAGGCAAGTTGCATAACGCCAGCTTCCACCGACCGGCCCTTTTAGAGGAGTGGCGGTTCATTCTCATTAACAGTAAAAGGAGTCGTTGCGAGCACTGTATGTTTGTTAGAGCATTGTTTCCCAACCGCCGGTCCGCAAGAAACCAGTGAATTTATTAACTTTTCTTTTGAATCAAAATGGAGTCAAAGTGAGAGGAAATCTAGATCTAAATTTTTTTGAAAGCCTGCCTGTCGCGGAAGATTAAAGGAAGCTTGGATTGCTAATCTCTTCATCAAAGATCTGAACTCCTACAGGCTAACTGACCAGGAAAAGGAAAGCTTTATTGATCTTCCTCCTGATGCCAGTCTGGTATCGATATTCAGAAACAAATCTCTGACTCAGTTTTGGGTTATTATGAAGAAAGAATATCCATGATACTATTGGCAACTTTTTCGACCACGTATTTACTGCGAGAAAACCTTTTCAGCCGGTTCGGCAATCCAACCAAAGTACAGGAACATAATGGACATAAATGTTGCACTGCGCCTTGCAGGAATGACCTTGGAACCACGGCTCGAGAAGATTATGGCGAAGAAGCAGCAACAGACGTCGCATTGACCCCATAAAAAATTGTAATTGTTATTAACGGTAAGGAGAATATTGTGGTATATTGATTATGGATTGCACTTATTAATCATTAATGAATATTAGCAGATTAAATGAAACTGGACGAAACCCGTCGGAATCGACGGTTAGATTTTTTTCTTTTAAAAGAATAAACTCATATGAAACAACAAATGTTAACTTTATTTGATTGACAAATTAATTCAACCACTTCAGTAAAGACAATAGTCCTGGTTCGTAATTTTTTTTTTTGTAACTGAAGGTTTAACGACCGCCGTGAGCAACTCAATGGGCTATAAGCAGTTGCCTTGTCCCTAACTTAGGGTCACTAGTTCCAGGAAAGGGAGAGAGCCAGTGCCGTAAGAAAAACACAACGTCCATGCCTCACCAGAATTCGAGCCCGGACCCTTCACGAACGAATCATCATAAGCCATCTCTTAGACCACTATGCACCCGGGGCGGCCAGGTTCGTGAAGAGCATCACGACTGCACCCTTTTTCAGTCGTAAAATGTGAGGCGGAAGTCCACTCATGTCGATCGTGTGCAAAGATACAGTTGGATAGCGCACTCTTTCACTCTCATCTTCAGTCACAACTGTGTTTGTAAATGTTGTTGGAATGAGATTCGGGTTGCGAGTACTGTTCATCCGTCGGAATCAAAGGTTAGTTTTCTTGATTGTTTTTTTTAAAGAATAAACTCACATGAAACAAAAAATGTATACTTTATTTGACTGACAAATTCATTCAACCACTTTAGTAAAGGCAATAGTCCAGGTTCGTGATTTTCTTTTTTTGACTGAAGGTTTAACGACCGCCGTGAGCAACTCAATAGGCTATAAGCAGTTGCCCGTAATATTTTCACTAACAATGGTCAACGTAATGTTTATTTACATCTTCACATAATGTGAAACGTCTTACCTACGTGAATAAACTGGATCGAATGAATATTAAATTGTATATACATATACATCACACAATCCAACGGCATAACACAATCAGGTCTTCGAGAGTGTTCGCTGTTCCGATGAGAAGAACTTTGATGCCAATGTATGCTAGCGTTATTTTGCGCAACGGTTCGCTCAGAAGACTTCGGACTTTGGACTATCTCAGTGCCTCCATGCTTCCGCCTCCAACAGCGCCTGAGTCATTCGCACGCTTCTCCCATAGACTTTACATGGGAAATGTGCCATCCCACAACACCCGAACCGTTGCCCCAATTTCATTTTTCTCTTCGACTGGCACATCTACATGGTAAGACCTTTATTTTGATACCTCAACCATATCTTTACGTTCAGCCGTTCTTTCAAAATAAGACTCACAGTAAAAAACGTTATGGAATTAATATATAGATTAGCTGTAAGTAGGTGACATGGAATTCTCTGGTACATAAATTATGGATTGTACGCGATAGTCTTTATAATATAGCATATTACGAGATTAAATGCTCGAAAATAGCCTGAATATTTTGTTATGCATCGCCGGTCCGCGAATGCTAAAAGGTTGGGAACCACTGTGTTAGAGGAAAACATACGCCTTACCAACTGCTCTGGACAACGACAATGCAAAACTCCTATTTTGCACTTCCTGTTCCCGTGTGCTTATTTATTCCTGTTTATGATTTAATTGTGAAGTTCTGCAATATTTAAATCTTGTAATATGTTTCAGTTAAAGTTGTCTCTAAATTTCATTGCATTTTCTTTCTTCTATCGCGGAGAAAAAGTAATTCCCGGATAATGTAGACTTTTGCAGATTATCCTTTAAATTTGCCCATCAGTGTATGTTACTTTAACAAGATGACGTAATCCAAATTCACGTCAGTGATGCGCACTGATGACCACACAAGGAATGTTGTCATTAAGAATGCTTTAAATAAATAAAATTTCAATTACTCTTATTTTTTTGCTTTTAGTTTTCTCTCGTCATTTTGACGGATGTTAGCTAGCGCAGTATTAAAATCAATTCGTACTTTTTCGGTTTTCCTACTTCAGTTCGTACAGCAAATCTGAGACATTGCTAAAAACTTTGAAAATCATGTTTGACTTTCTTACATAAGAAAGTTTTCAGTTTACATAGGAATACGAATTCATAAGACGTATTTTCCATTATACTGCGTGTATCGCACATAATAATATTCCTTTGTGCTCCTATTTATTCAACAGTTTGACAACTTTGTAATTGATTCTTTGACAGGAACGGATGTATCCACAACTTGTACTCTTCTTTTTTCATAGAATCAATTTCAGTGTCTTCATTTCATTTGCTGATTTCAGTATTTTTCCCGATTTTAAAACGAAAATATGCAATTCTTGCGATATGAAGTAATAGAAACTACAAAATGAAATTTTATTTTCGAGATTAAATTATCTGAAACTGGAAATCGAGCTCTGTTTCGTCTAGGTTACGTGCATACAAAGCATGAAAGTTCTGAATATACCATTTCCGTGTTTATGAAAAGAACGATGTAAAGCATTACAGAGGAGAAAGAATTATGCTCTACGCAAACAAATGAAGAGTTGTTTTGTATTCTATTTTTTTCTTTTTTATTTAGGTTTCCGAGAGGAGTTGGAAATGGAGCCTTGGGCTATTTCTGTGAGCCAAATAAAGCAGTTTTTGAAAGTTTCGTGTTTTTCTGAAGTTTTCAATATTGGATATGTGAGTTATTTGAAAAACATGTGCAAACAAATTATTATACTTAAGCAGAAAACTACAATGCATAAATTCCTGATGATTACAGCGTTTTTACCCATTAATTCAAAGAAAACACGCATGTTGCTACGGTGATCAGTTTTGTTTGTTTCAAAGTTTAACGAACATCATGAACAACTAACTATAAGGCCTATAAGCAGTCACCGTCCCTAATTTAGGGCTACTTGTTTCAGCAAAGGGAGAGAGTCAGTGTCATAAAAAGGTTATTGACAGTTGTCCGTCCCTAATTTAGGGCTACTTGTTCCAATAAAGGGAGAGAGTAAGTGTTATAAGAAGGGCTACAAGCAGTCATCCGTTCCAAATTTAGGACTACTTATTCCAGGAAACGAATAGAGCCAGTGCCATAAAAAATCACACCACCCATGTCTCAGCCTGGACTAGAACTCGGACCCATTCGATTATACATAACTTGTAAATACCCAGCCTTAGGGTACGTTTATGCTGCAGCCTCGCTGCTGGCACATCAGCGAGCTGTGCACATGGCTGCCTGGCGCCGATGAAACAAAACCATAAGTCTTTACAGGCTCATTTATTGTGGAGCAGCGATGCTATCTGCGCTGCTCGCTGCGATCATCGCCACAGCGATAATATCCAAACTGGTTTGTTTTTCGAGCCTCGACCATCGCCAGGCATCCTCAAACTTACGCTGTGATTGGTTCCTTCAAAGCCACTCTTCCCGTCCATTGACCCACTTTCCCAACCGAGTGTAAAATTACGCAGTCATCTCTCTCGTGTCCTTAAAAACCGTGTTGTGTTTTTATAGAAGCAAGTTTTATTTGTGGAGTTTTCCTGTGATTTGAACTTTTTTATTCTTTTTGAACTTCTCCTTGGATTTATCAAGAGTTTTCCTAGCATAAAGCTTCATCATGTGTCTCAGTAAGGGATAGGCTTCATCACCTATGAACACAAAGAGGGCTTGGATGTCAGTACTTGGTAAGAAGTTATCTTCAGGAATGTTAGGCACACCCTTTTTCATTCTGTCATACAAGGCATACTTTCTAAAAGTGCCCCCATCACTTTGTTTTCAATTTGGCTCCGACCTCAATGAAAATAAATATACAGTGTGCATCACTGACGGCCTGCAGAACTATTGAAAAGTAACTTTTATAATTAAAGAACATGGAGCCTGACCATTGAGGGCGAAGTATTCGGATGTGCTTTCCATCGATAGAACCTAGGCAGTTAAGGAATCTCCATTTCTTGTAAACATATCAGCGATTTCTTTGAATTCTTCTTTAGTTGTCGGCTTCATATATGCAGTGGTTGTAAAACTTGCCATAACACTGGTAAAGTCTGTTTGACAATATGAGATACAATCGTGATTCCTCTAATAATAAAAGCGATGTGAACAGCTGCAGGGTAAATGCTCCATGGCGAGCATCGCAGCCACATGCAAACAGCGAGGTGCCTGAGCGAGCATCTATGTGTCAGCAGTGAGTCTGCAGCATAAATGTACACTAACTCTGTCTCTCTCTAACTCTATTAGCTGTTAGCAACAGCTTGGGCATAGCTAAAAACAAACAGAGTTATGATACAAAAATTAAGCCCTTATTTGGTGCAAGTGCGTATTTCTGTTTGAGGCTGTATCTCCTCTTCCAAAAATCTGATTGAAAATATTCTTTTAGTATTGTATGTCATTCGCTTTGCTCATTGCCATTCATTTAATAGATCAAACCAGGCGTGAAGAGGACGAGACTTGGGATAGAAATCCCATCCGGAACACTACCAGCCCTGACCTAACGATCATCCTGTAGGGTTTAAACCTACAGTGAAGATTTAGATTCAACTAGCTAAGCCTGCTGCAGCCTTTTGAGCAGAGTACGAGAAAGGAAGTGACATTAGTTGAAACCTAGAGGCTTACTACAGGGAAGTTGGTTGAAAGATAGAAGTCGGAACGCTTAGCTAATAGTGAGCGTCGCTGATACCACACAACGTCAAAGTACACACTGGTAGTGGGAGAGAAACAAAATGGTGGGAGAAGGAACGGACACCCTATTTTTTAACGGGGGAGGCGGCAGTACCCGGGTCCGACGGCTTAACGTGCCCATACGACAAACGGCGAATGTTTTGTGGTTCAACACATCTAACCTTCCTGGGTTGGATCCAGGGATCTTTCAATCGACAGGTAGACATGCTAACCACAAGGCCATTATCTATCTTAAATAATGCAAAATCTCCCAGCTAGAGAGAATTTAGGTACAAATTATTTTCTTGATATTATGTTTCTTGAAGTCGTACCTAAATTATTCCTTTACCGTCGAACAGCTTGCACTACGATAGATATTGCTGTTATATTTTCTACTTTTCTATAACGCGCAGTTGTTCAACAAAGGACATAAGTCCATATTTATATTTGAAAGAGAATATTCTGTTCGCGAAATCCGTTTCAAATCCTTTTTCCTGGTTTGGTACTTTTGACCGTAAAAAGAAGCTTACTAATGGTTTTTCCCTCAAATATAGGAGAATACTTTCTGTAGAGGGCGTGAAGTTATATGACGTTTTCCTCCATATCTCCGTTTCTAATTGTCAGACTTGAAAAATTTCTTTTGCTTCGGATATTTTACTCTATGGGAAACATCTTGCGCACATTTTGTGATTTTTCTCAAAGTGCATTTCTGCCGCTAGTGGTCACAATTGGTTATTTATTTTTGAAAACGTTTCACCGCTATTACAAATCTGATTGAAAAATTATCTTCGTAAGTGATACCTTTTACTGTGAAGAATACTGCGCATTATAGTGTGTGTCTTAAATAACGCGAGATTTTTTTTTTTTTTTTTTGCTTCTTCCTTTCATGCCAATTGTACATAACCAACAAGATTTCTTGCCTCAATGGGACCACGGCCTTCATTAGAATTCTCAAAAGGGAGTGCATCAGTTTGGGTTGCCGACCCAGTAGTGGGAGAGAGTACAAATAGCTTGGGCAATGACTCTGGCGTCCAGGGGAAATGATTTTCGAGAACCCACAACCCATTTGCCTTACTTTGGGGCAAAACCCTGGATAAACGCCGAAGTTGATGACCGACAACAGGGTATCGAGGAGTCCCTAGCAGTCGCTTACCAAACAGACACGAGGCTAACGGTTATCCAAAAGTTATCCGAACACATCTTTTGAGTGGATTTGCCCATATACGTCACAATACCCTATACAGGTATACAAAAAACTCACGTGGCCTGGTATACATCATAGACAAGAACAAGTAGTAGAATGGGCTATACGGTAGAGCTCAATGACTTTCAACGTGGCACGGTCATAGGATGCCATCATAGCAATAAGTCGGTTCGGGAAATTTCTGCTCTGATGTAGTTGCCGCTATCAACTGTAACAGATCTTCTTGTATAGTAGAAACGCCTACGAGCACTAACAGCGCAGTCGTGACGTCATAGGCCACGTAAAATGACAGAGCGGGACCGTCGAGTGCTGAAGGAGGTGGTGCGACAAAATCGCCTGTCCACGATTGCAACACTCACTACCGATTTCCAAAATGCTTCTAGAGACGTGAACACCATAACGATTCCTCAAGCCAGCCTCATGACAATTCCTCAAGAGCTGAAAGGAATGGGTTTCTATAGTTGAGCTATCGAACACAAGCCTGACATTAGCAAGATCAACGCTAAGCGTCTTGGAGTGGTGTGAAGCAGCATCACTTCAGAAAACACGTTCTCTGGAAGGATGAATCATGCCTCACCATCTGGCGGTCCGACGGACAAGCTTGAGTGTTGATGGTACCAGGTGTACGTTACCTTACCGACTGTGTTGTACCAACTGTGAAGCTTGGTGGAAGAGGCATCATACACTGGGGCTGTTTCTAATGCTTTGGGATGGCCCCCTATTTCCAGGGACGCGGAATTTTAACGCTATGGCCTAAAATGACGTTCTTGACAATTGTGGGCTTCCAACAACATGGCAACAGTTCGGTGAAGACCCTTTCCTTTACCAACAGCACAATACCCCCATCCACAAAGCGAGGCCCGTACAGGAATGGTTTGATGAGATAGGTGTGGAAGAACTTGACTAGCCTTCACAGAGCCCAGATCTCAACCACATGGAGCATTTTTGTGATGAATTGAAACGCCGGCTGCGAACCAGGACGAACCACCCGACATCCGTGACCGACAGGACTGATAGTCTTATTGAAGAATGGCAGGCCGTTCCCATAGCAACATATCAAAATCAAGTGGAAAGCCTTCCCAGTAGAGTGGAGGCTGTGATAGTTGAAAAAGGGGGTGTAGACACAAGTTTGTCCGTGACGAAAATCGAACCTGCGCCCCCTCATTCCGGAGTAAGTTGCTCTCCCACCTAAGCTACACGGACGGAATGTATCTCTGCAGATTTGTTGCCTTGACACGTGCTTTACCTGTGTAGTACGTCGCATCCCTTTTTATTATTATTTTCTTATTTTTTGAAGCGAAGAACGAATTTTTCGTTAATTCTAGATGATGTGTGACACAAACGCACATTTTTTGAAGAACCCAACGGCCAGTGACATCTATTTTTAAGTTCTGGCGCCAATGTAAAAACACAAGTTTGTCCGTGATCGAAATCACTCCGGAGTAAGTTGCTCTCCCAACTAAGCTACACGGACGGAATGTGGCGCTGCAGATTTGAGATCTTGACACGTGCTTTTACCTCTGTAGTACGTCACAGGTGGACCAACGGGATATCAATCCCTTCCCTATTACAGGGAGTTTGCGGAAAGAAGAGTGTCCGGGTACTTTTGATCAGATACTGTATACTCGATCCGTAATAAAGTTAGAATACGCTTCGGTGCTCAGTCCGAACTCCAATAGAGTCAACTGACATAGAGCATGCTATAAAAACACATGCCAAAACTATTAATCCCTCACCTATTAAAGAAACCTCTATTGTCTCAGTGCAATTGAATCCATCCATTCCATCACATGGTTTCCTTTACATGTGAATCCTTCCATATGTACCTGAAAGCTTGAATCGGGATTTGTCAGATCATATGACCTACATTTTTAAACGACGTTTAACGATATACATGAGCCCGTGATATCTCCCGTTCCAAATTTAAGGTAGAAGATTCAAAGCATGAGACATAAACAGGGCGTTAGGGCAAATACACTGCCCGTGCTTCATTCTAGATTTGAACCCTAGCCCAACTGACGCAATTAGACAGAAGCCGGCGTTGTTGCCCCCCCCCCCCACTCTCATATCATCTTCTTCTCTGACTTCTGCAGAGATCTATTAAATTCTTGGCACCGTCTCAAGCTTGACAGTGGAGATTCGAGTCTTACATGTCGGCTTCCAACTCTCATACTGTATTCTTAATGTTTTTTAACATAGTGCAGGAACTGATGTGTTTTGATGTTGGTGCATTATGTGATTTCGTTAAATGGGCGGTTGTTTGCCGGCGATTATACTTGATAACGCTCTTTATTTGCCAAGAATTTCGCTTTGCCGCCTTCGTTACTTCCGGCCTATAGTTGTGTCTTCTTAGCTATGTTACTGCGATGTCTGTTTCCAAATCGTTAGCACTGCATCCATTGTTCATTACTCTGGCACGCTTTTATTTCTTCAAAAACATATAAATATTGCGAGTCATCCAAACCGCCTTTTGCATGATGTCGATAGCAGTACCCCGGATGCCATGAACTCACCAGGGAATTGATATTTCTTTTCGAAATTGCCGCAGCGCAACCGTACCATTCCTTTGCAAAATCACTCTTCAGAGACATCATCATTTCTCTTTAGAACCACACATTATTTTTTTACACAATATTTGACGAAGTGCAAAAAGGAAAGGCAACATACCCATTGCCGGGAGTGGACGAAATTTCCTTTAATATATATTAGGTATGTCAGCAGATATTTATAGCCTTTCAATATTCTAATAAAAATAATTGTATTTTTCTATTTTTTCTCATGAAATAGGGTGAAATTACTTTCTTTAACGAAGGGCACTGAAGAGAATAGTAAGGGCAAGCTTTCTAAAAATTGAATTGCGATTGAATAGAATTCCCACCTTCTGGATGAGCGTCAAAATCAATTGTAAATGTGCTGATTCCGTGCAAAAAAAATGACCAGTTCGTCTGGTTAACAAGCGTACGCTTACTGCTTTTGTTTTGGTTGGCGGGAGGTTTAGGAGCTTATTCGTATTAAAATACAGAGAACGTTCACACATTTTTTAGAACGTTTTTGATACGCGATTACAGAAAATAAAGAAGTTCAAAGATTTTTTGTTAGATGAACACGAAAGAAACAGCTGCTGCAGTTAAATATTGTCTGCTAAGAAAACGGCACACGTAAACTAGCAATGGATAGAAGATTATGTTTTTACTCTTGACGAAGAGAATTATTCGTATTCTGTAATTCCGGCTGTAAAAGTAATTGAATTTGCATATATAAATATAAAATGAGGGTAAAAATTGCTTTTAACAAGAAAAAGAACACCGAAGGAATATCCAAAGAAGAAACGCACTTTCACGACTGTTTCAAATGTAAGGTCTCTGGTTTTAAAAGGAAATCCACCGACCAAAAGAGCAATCACTAGGTCGTTAAAAATCTCTGTTTCCACTACAAACAAGGTGTGACGTGCCTGCCCAGCAGGACGCTCACGACATAAAGGCAGATAGCAGCGATACGAACGTCCGCGTAGCTCAATTGGTAGAGCGACTTATTCCGGAATGAGGGGACCCGGGTTCGAGCCCCGGCGTGGACAAAAATGACGGAGAAATTTACTTCGTTATAAAGGTAATAAACGAAAATTTGAATCTGAAAAAAAAATAATGTTCCTTGCATAGGCACGTGGCTGAGCTCAAAATACGGTGTAGACTTCTTAATGAAAATCAATTAGCCATAGATAGATGGAAATTTATTGTGACTATATTGATGAAGCATGGGTCTGCCAAAACGACTGTAACAAAAAAAACCGGCTGATTTACTATCGCAAAAGAGCAAAAAAAGACTTTCAAATTTCGCTTCAAGAATCCCAAAAAAGTTTCAGTAAAGGATTCGTGATTATTAACGGTTTCTCTTACATTGGAAAATTAAAGTTAAGAAAAGTTGAAAAGAATGTTAAAATCAGTTTTACATATTATCAAACTAATATTTTAACACATATATTTGGACAGGAAATACCATTCTTTTACCCACAGAGCCTTCAAAAAGTAGAACTCCATCAGGATAAGGCTCAGTCATACATCCAAATTGTATACTCCACTTTTCTGAAAAAATGAAAAAAGTGACAGATAACAAGTCTATACATTTCGCTCATATTCCTTCAAAGTCCCCTGATGTGTCACCAATGGACTATTGTGCCTTCGGACTGCTAAAAAAAGCGCTCAGACTTAAAAAAGAGACGGATATCAAGTCTATACCTTTTACTCATATTCACCGGACACCAAGCACAAAACCAAATGAATGGATCCGCTGCGTTAAGATGCGAGGTAAAGCTGCGAACGGTATAAAAACAAGCAGCTGCCCGCGATCATGTCGCAATGTGAGGTTGAGTGAAAATGCCACGGCGGGAGAGAACTGACTTTGAGAAAGGAAAGATTGTTGGGTGTTATATTAGTGGGTTGTCCATAAGAGAAACCGAGAGGTCTTTAAACATACCCAAGTCAACTGTTTCGGATGTACTGAATAAGTGGAAGACACCTGGCGTGCCGGAAGCAGCAAAACGTACCGGCAGACCAAAGAAAATCAGTGATAGAGGACGTCGAAGCCTCAGAAGAGTCGTTACAGCTAATCGACGGAGTACTGCAAAAGACCTCAGTGTACAGGTGAATAAAAATGCTGGAACCTCGGTATGTACACGTACTATTCGCAGAGAACTTCATTCCATGGGTTACCGTGGTTGTGCGGCTGCTCATAAGACTTTCATCTCCACTCGGAATGCTACTCGTTATTTAGCATGGTGTAAATAACATTAATCGTAGACCGTAGATCAATGGAAACGGGTCCTAGGGATTGATGAATCCAGATACACGATCCATCAGTCTGATGGTAGTGTGTGGATATGGCGGCAGCAGGGGAGTGCTATTTAGCACAGTGTACTGTTCCTACGGTCAAGTTTGGAGCTGGCAGTGTACTCGTGTGGGGGTGTTTTTCGTGGTATGGCCCCGGCCCATTGGTTATCCTTGACAAACCTGTTAGCCAGCACGTCTACCTCGATATTTTGGACAATTATGCTCTACCAACTCTGTGGCAATACTATGGAACCGAGTCTTGTTGGTGCCAGTAGGATAATGCACTGAGCCATAAAGCAAGGACTGTTACGGCGTGGTTTGACGAAGATTCCGTATCGTGTGTGGTTTGGCTAGCACAGAGCCCTGATCTTAATCCCATAGAGCACCTATAGGATGAATTAGAGCGCCACATAAGAAGTTTGGAACCAAGGCCTACTCCTAAGCAACAATTAGCGACAGCTTTATGTACTGAATGAAGCGCATACCTATCGCTGTGTTTCAAAACCTTGTCCAAAGCATGTCCCGAAGGGTCAGTGCATGCATTGAGGCAAAAGGTGGACCGGCACCGTTCTAATGTATATCAATAAATGCTATGTTGTGTTTCTCTTCTAGGTGTCTGGTGACATTTGTCAATATAGTGTATATTATTCAGCTTTTCATCTGCGCATGCGCAGGATGAAATCTCAAAATAGAAAGAAAAGCTGAGTCGCAAGTGTGTTAGTGAGGGGATATAGTAACTTTTACTGTAGGATATATAGAGATTACATCTCATGGTGTTATACATGATTTAAAAGCCCTCGTCAATAGCAGATAACCACCCACGCCCCTTGCGAAGGGCTGAGAGGGAGCTAAATTTTCTCTACGATGTATACTTTACTACTCTTGAGAAAGATTCATAGCATCAAAAACATTTTTGTAATGGCTTTTATCACATTTATCATCAAGATCTCGTAATTTACGCAGACTGCAATGTCATACGAGCAAAAGAGTGATGAAATAACTTTCGGTAATGGTTTAGTAAAATATATTATTGAGTCACTGATGTTGCGTCATTTCACACGACGGCATGCAGAATGATCAGATTTCAACATTGATTTTGATTGCTTCTGTTACCAAT
Organism: Macrothele yani; assembly: GCA_039090855.1. Taxonomy (NCBI): domain Eukaryota; kingdom Metazoa; phylum Arthropoda; class Arachnida; order Araneae; family Macrothelidae; genus Macrothele; species Macrothele yani. Next base: position 64,028,922 of record CM077029.1, read on the forward strand.
GCATCTTTTTAAAGAAGTACAGAGCCAAAAATTACCATTCGGGACGTGATGTAGGGAGATTCATACTGAACAGTTTGTATTTAATTTCCTTGAGCACACTCTAACGAAACGAGCATCCAAAGGTCACTTCTTTGTTTTAATATTGATTGTGCACATTTACGGAATAAGATAATTTTTTTAGGCAAAGAGAACAGGGAGATATCAGCTAGAAACAAAGATGAAAAAGACAGAGAAATGAAAGTTCCAGAAATTTTTTGCCAATTAGTCTAACGCTGCATGTACCATTGCCTTCACTATGGAAAGCTATGTTATATCAGGAGTTCGCGTGCCATTACTGGTTGCTGGGAAGAGACACGAGTAAAAATTGTCTTCATCCAAGCTGGAAAAGGAAAAAGCTGTGGATTCGTGATTCTCATTAAAGTAAGTGTGTGTTCTTAGTGCTATGCATTTCTGTGTTTGTGTTTGTGTGTGTGTGTGTCTGTATGTGTGTGTTTCAGCTCAAAATAATGTAACATTTAGTTGAGTGCGTACACGTCGGTCTTCCCGTTGTTAACACGTCTTTTGTAAAAAAAGATCATGCATAAGTTATCACTTTGTCCGTCTGTTCGTCCGTCCGTCTGTATGGACACCTTATATCTTTGCAACAAGTAGTCTGACTTTCTTTTTTTCTTTTTCTTTTTTTTTTTTTTTGCATTGGGAAGCATGAAATGTGAGAATCATGAACCTTGCATTCCGGTTTTTTTTTCTCCATGCGCAACTTTGCTGCAAGATTCCGTAAATGCAGATAATTACGAATTCAAAATGCACTCTTTGTAAAAAAAAAAAAACAAAATAAAAACCAAAAAAAAAAAAAAAAATCAAGGCACCCCGAGAAAGTTGTTCAATCCTATAGTGACCCGCCACGACACTTAGATTAAGGAAAAAGAAAGAAAGAAAGGAACGAAGCACCCTGAGAAAGTTGTTCAATCCTGATGAAACTTTGCCGTACCCCAAGACCGAAAATGTAAAGGCTTGAACAATGGTGACCAATGACTAAATAGTGGTTCGCCACGACGAACAGATTACAGGAAAAAAAAGAAAGAAAGAAAAAGAAACAAACGTTGCACCCTGAGAAAGTTGTTCAATCCTAATGAAACTTCGCAGTACCCCAAGACCGAAAATGTAAATGCTTGAATAATGATGACCAATGACTAAATACCAAATAGTGGTTCGCCACGACGCATACATTATAAACAAGAAATATGACACCGAATTTTCGGGTGTAATAAGCACGCCTTTTCAATCCGTTCTGACGCAAATTAAATTTATGAAAGCTATATAAAGTCAATGGAACCGGTATGGAAAGCAATAGTATCTGACGGAAGAAAGAAGTTTTTCAATCGGGTTTTTAATCCCTCAGATATTGCTGTAAATGAAATCAAGAGCTTACAAACTCTTAGAAATAGAGATATCGACCAAAATAAGATGTGACTTTACGTCCCCTGGTGGGAAAACCATGCATTATTTTAGGAAGAAAGTATTCTCAAAAGGTTTTTTCATATGAGCGGTATCGGTCCAAGAAAAAAAAATTGTCGAGTTTTCAGGAGTCCACATTTTACTACAAATATATCAGAAGCAGAAATTAACACTTATGCCCCCTGGTGGCCAAACCATTCTTTACCAAACATTAAAAATTATGTGAAAATTTTTTTCCATCAGGTCTTGTACGCGATAGAGGAAGAGTTTTTCAAATCGGAGTTTTAGAAGCAGAAATAACGCAGAAAACGCAATTTACCTTTGCGCCCCTAGCGGAAAGTCTTTGATTTACTTGAAAATTTCGAATTTATAGCAAAAACATTTGGCATCAGAAACACTATCCAACAAAGAAGAAAGTTTTCAAATCGGACTCTTAGAAGTAGAAATATTGACAAAAATAAGATATTCGTCTACGCCCCCTGGAGTAGAAACCATGCATTATTTCAAAAAGAAAAAGTTCCTAAAGGTTTTTCGACATGAGTAGTATCGGTCAACAAACGACTTTTTTGCAATCGAGATTTTAGAAGCTCATATTTTGCTGCAAATACATCAAAAGCGAAAATTAAGACTTACGCCACCTGGTGGCCAAACCATTTTTTACAAAAATTAGAAATTATGTGTAAAGGATTTCCCATTAGGAGCTGTATCCAGTGCAGAAAGAAGTTTTCAAATCAGAGATGTAGAAGCAGAGATATAGGGGAAAGCAGTTTACCTTTACGCCCCCTAGCGGAAAATCCATCAATTACTTGATAAATTGTGAAATTATATAAAACACATCTCACACTAGAAACATTATCCAACTAAGACGGAATTTTTCAAATCGGACTCTTAGAAGTAGAGATACGACAAAAATAAGATATACATCTACGCCCCCTGGCGTAGAAACTATGCATTATTTTAAGAAGAAAATGTTTCTAAAAGGTTTGTCGACATGAGTAGTATCGGTCTACAAACGACGTTTTTTTCAATCGAGAATTTAGGAGCTCATATTTTGCTGCAAATACATCAGAAGCGGAAATTAGGATTTACGCCCCCTGGTGGCCAAACCATTTTTTTACAAAAATTAGAAATTATGTGCAAACGATTTCCCATCAGGAGCTGTATCCGATGCAGAAAGACTTTTTCAAATCGGAGATTTAAAAGTAGAGATATAGGGGGAAACGTAATTTACCACTACGCCCCCTAGCGGAAAGTCTATGAATTACTTTAAACTTTTGAAATTGTATGAAAAACATGTCACACTGAAAACACTATCCAACGAAGAAGGAATATTTCAAATCGGACTCCTAGAAGTAGAGATATTCACAAAAATAAGAGATACATCTACGCCCCCTGGCGGAGAAACTGTGGAATATTTTAAGAAGAAAATGTTCCGAAAAGGTTTATCGATGTGAGTGGCATCAGTCCACGGAAGAATTTTTCAATCGATATTTTAGAAGCTCAGAGTTTATGGCAAATACATGAGAAACAAAAATTACCGCTTACGCCCCCTGGTGGCCAAAGTATGCTTTACGAAAAATTAGAAATTATATGCAGTAGATTTTCCATCAGGAGGTGTATCCGCTGAAGAAAAAAATTTTCAAATCGGAGTTTTAGAAGAAGAGCTATCGGGAAAAATGTAATTTACTTTTACGCCCCCTAGCGGGAAATCTATGGGTAATTAAAAATGTAACTATATCTAAAATACTCTTCGACATAAATGGAATAGAAAGATAAAAGAATTTTTTCAATCGGATGTTTAGAAGCAAATATGTGGAATAAAACGTATTTTTGAATTCGACATCATCTGCATTTACGCCCTCTAGCGACGAAATTGCACATCGTAAAAATAATAAAACGAAATAAAGGATCATCATTCGCATATTTCAAGCTTCCCAATGCAAAAAGAATTTTCCAAATCGGACTAATAGTTGCAGAGATTTCGTGGGTACAGACGGACGGACGGACAAACCGATAACATAAGCACGATCTTTTTTTACAAAAGACGTGCTAAAAAAGGAAACAAACAAACTAAGCGCCCCGAGAAAGTTGTTCAATCCTAATGAAACTTCGCATGCAAGTACCTCAAGACCGAAAAAGTAAATGCTTGAAGAATAACGATCAATAACTAAATAGTGGTTCGCCACGACGAATAGGTTACAGGGAAAAAAGAAAGAAAGAAAGAAGCAAACAACAAAGAAAGCACCCCAAGAAAGTTGTTCGATCCTAATGAAACTTCGCATGCAAGTACCCCAAGCCTGAAAATGCAACTGCTTGAATAATAATGACTAAATAGTGGTTCGCCACGACGCATACATTATAAAAAAAGAAACAAACAAACGAAGTACCCCGAGAAAGTTGTTCAATCCTAATGAAATTTCGCATGCAAGTACCTGAAGACCGAAAATGTAAATGCTTGGAGAATGATGACCAATGACTAAATAGTAGTTCGCCACGACGCATAGATTAAAAAAAAAAAAAAAGCACCCCAAGAAAGTTGTTCAATCCTAATGAAATTTTCTCAAGACCGAAAATGTAAATGTTTGAAGAATGACGAACAATGACTAAATAGTGACCCGCCACGACGCATGGGAACCGGTCACCGAGGAGGGCATATCAAGAGCAAAGGTAGCACGCAGGAACAATTGTGACAGCGGATTGCAGTTGCATTAACTTTCATGGATTGTGAGGATGCCCCGACGTCGGAACCGTGAACAATGCGTGCAGTTGAGAGGGTTTGGGAGCGGACGTATAATTGGGCAGAGAGAGAAGTCGGTTGGTCAAATCTCCGTATCGCCAGTCATTTCGATCGGAACGGCGCGGCAATCAAGCCATGCTGACGTTAACGGATCTAGAAGCGGCAAGCGGGCAGTGGACAGCCTAGGGCAACGACAAAACACGAGGATCGAGCTGTTGTGAGAGCCGTACGAACAGAACGGAATTCGTCTCTCTCAACCAACCGTGGCCATGTTGCCTCTACAGGTACGGAAGTGGTCATCCGGACCGTTGCCAGACGACTTGCGGCACGGAGACTACATTCGATGAGGCTACTCCACCACCTACCACTGACCAGCGAATACCGCCGGCACCAGTTGCAGTGGTGTCTGGCCCGATCAACCTGGGACAGCGTGAAGTGGTGTCCTGTTGTCTTTAGTGATAAGTCACGGTTTGCACTTGGCGCTGATGATCAGCACATATGTGTCTAGAGAGGAGACGGAAAACTTACCTTTACCTTGGAGCGGACACGACTCGCACACAGGAAGTAATTGTCTGGGGAGCCATTTCCTTTGATAGCCGATCATCTTTGGTAGTCCTTTGTACAGCCGTCACGATGCAACGGTACGTCGACGACATTCTACGATTTGTTGTGCTTCTATTCCTGTCGCACCATCACCGAGCAATTCGTTAAGAAGATTAATGCCCGGCCACGCGCCGAACGGTTCTTTCAGGTCTGCCATCGTAATGTCGACACCCTTCCATGGCCAGCCCGATTGCCTGACCTCTCACCGATCGAACATGTTTGAGACATGATGAGACGTCACCTACGCTTATCTCGGAATGTCTGCGAACTGGTTCGCAATTTGGTCACATCTGGCACGCTTTGCGTCAGGACAGTATCTATGAACTGTATGCGCCTGTGCCACGCTGGATAACCTCTTGTATTCGAAACAGAAATGGCGATACAACAGACTGACTAGTTCTACTCGTGTGGCTGTTTTATCCGAATAAAGGGCCCAAATGCTCTGGAATTGCAATTATTTCTTTCCCTATACATGTACATCGCACATACCAGTTTCTATCTTGATTGGACGATTCCTTCTGGGTGTTTCATTATTATTTTTTTCGCAAAGAGTATATACATTATATTCCACATATTTTCTTCTAAATAACGAAATGAGAAAATTCTTTTTCCTTTCAATACCACTCATATTGAAGACTATTTTAGATACTGCAAGGTAAATTGACAGGCTGGGGAAATTTCATGGAAAAAAAAGGGAAATTTTAGCATGTGGGAATTTTAATTTTAAATTCTTGGCATCACATCAGATCATATGTAGAGGATTTTAGGAAGGGAGTGTCTGACATCAGGTCTTAAACAACCCTTAGAAATAGGAAGCTAGGAGATTTTGGCTAGAGTGCCCGATAGGAAAGTGAGACGGAAGCAAGGTAGAAAGGTGAGGAAGACGCCCTCATTTATTACCGGGGGACAAGTACCTGGGGTCCGACGGCTTAACGTGCCGATCCGACGCACGGCGGACATTTAGTGGTTCGAGCGTTCGTACCTGCCTGGGATCGAACCCGAGGTCTTCTCCGTGGCAGTCATCAACGTTGACCACCAGGCCACCCGTTGCCCAAATTGTTGGCATCACTGACCACTGAAGGCTCTTATACTCCCTACCTGGCTAGGTGTTTCTTCTCCATTGCGGCCTTCAGCTATTTGTACAGGGTGAACCGAAAGTTTTGCAATGCTTTCATAAACGCATGTGCTGCGGCGGGTATGTTATGTGTTTAAATTAGTTCAAGTCGCGTACTGCAGTCAGCCGAAATTGATATAACGTGAAAGTCGTTGCTGTGAACAGCAGCATTGCATGTCGTCTTTCTGTCTGTGGTTGGGACTCTAAAAAGATGAACAGCCACAACCGGCCAATTAGGAAACTTTTGCTTTACGAGTTTGAACTCGGCCATAACGCTGCTCAACCAACACGAAACGTTTGTCATGCGAAAGGGGAAGGTTACGTGGACCACAGCACGGCAACCAGATGGTTAAAGAAATTTCGCTCAGGTGACAGAAACATCGACGATCTGCCAATGTGAGGTAGGCTGCGAACCGTGGATTCGGAGGCCGTGCGCCAGGTCTTAGAGGCAAATCCCGCAACCAGAATTCGGATATTATCAGGCAAGCTGGGCATATCACAGACCACCGTGGTTCGTCACCTTCAGGACCTCGGCAAGGTCGACAGGAGCTGCCGCATTGTTCCTTTTGAACTGACGCATGCTAAAACAAACCGCCGAGAGGAAGTGTGCGCGAAACTCCTAGAAAACCCACGCGATATAAGTTTTATCAAGAGAATTGTTACGTGCGATGAAAAGTTTGTCTATTTCCTTAATCCTAACAGACAACGGCAATGGTTGAGCCTGGGCCAGCTTCCTGAACCTGTTGCCAAACGTGGGGGCTTCAAGCACAAGGTGATGCTCTGCGTCTGTTGGAATTTCGAGGGGATAATCCATTACGAATTTGTTCCAGACGATCCGACCATCAACGCCAACATCTACTCTGAGCAGCTGGAGCAGATATATGCCGTTTTGGAGGAGAAATACCCGGCATTGGTGGACAGAAAGCGCGCTCTCCTACAGCAGGACATCGCTCGGCCTCATACCGCGCGAACTACCAGGACAAAACTCTAGAAAATTGATGGCTTCGAACTGATGCCACATCCAGCATAAAGTCCGGAACTTACCCCGTCGGATTATTACTTGTTCCGGTCCATGGCCTACTTCATTCGCGGGCGGCACTTCAACAACGAGGAGAAGGTGGCAGCTGGAGTGAAGGAGTTCTTCACCTCAAAGGACAAGAACTGGTACCGCCGCGGAATCGGAGAACTGGCAGACAGATGGCTAAAGACGGTGCTCTATAAGCAGTCGCCCGTTCCTAATTTAGGGTCACTGGTTCCAGGGAAGGGAGAGAGCCAAGGCCGTAAGACAAATATAACATCCATGCCTCACCGGGATTCGAACCCGGACCCCTTTCGGACGAATGATCAGAGGCCATCGCTTAGACCACTGTGCCACCGGGGCGGCCCTCTGTAATTTACGGGTACATGAACTTCTTAACAGTTTCACATATTAAAAAATATTAATCGTAATTCGTTACACTACAGGTCCTACTCTTTGGCAGTTACTTTGTCCTACTCTTTGGTAGTCTAAGCGCTGGCTTATAACCATTCGTCCGTGAAGGGTCCGGGTTCGAATCTCGGTGAGGCATGGATGTTGTGTTTGTATTACGGTGCTGGCTCTCTCCCTTCCCTGGAACCAGTGTCTCTAAATTAGGGACGGGTGACTACTTATAGACCATTGAGTTGCTCACGGTGGTCGTTAAACCTTCAATAAAAAAACAACAACATTCTTTGGCAGTTTCGGGTTAAAATGCTCTAGTCTACTGCTACAATAGATTAGGAGAATTTTTATAAGGAATATGAATTTCTGTCTGTGTATTAGGGTTGAGAGTACAGTTCTTATAACATGTGAGTAGCGGAAGTTTCTTCTTGCGTAAGAGTTTCGCCGTAAACATGACAACCCCCTCTCCAAGCAGTTTCAACGATTATTCTAGTGACATGGCGTGATCAAAACATTCACATCTTTTCTTTAGTGCTTGTTTCGATTTATCGATTATCTTCCCTGCGCTTTGTCATTAATCATCGTTCAGGCTTTTGTGAATATTTTTTGATCCGCGAGTGATTAAATCCTGTGCGACAGCTGGAAGAGAGAAATGTTTTTATTTTGATTCGATAAATGTCTTCTGAAATGCTTCGCAAACAGTACTGAGCGCAACTCATCAAACTGTGGTGTCCGCCCTTCCAACCCGGTTATCATGGAGTTTTTCCTTTTGGGGAAGGGGGATGAAGCTAAAGTTTTATTTTCGTTCTTCTATGGACAAACTGACCGAGACAAATAACCGGCAGTAAACGGAACTATCAATTTTCTTTACTATAATAAAATGCGTAGCTGCTCAAAAATAGATTGATTGGTTTAAACAGATAATGGTTGCAATTTCCTGGGAGGGCAGAAGAAAAACAATAGAAGGGGAGCAATGAATTCCAAGATATCGATGAGGCAGTGAGCAGGCAGTGAGGGAACCTAATTAACTAGACACACAATGTGTTTTGGATGGCCGTGATTCTAGCTAAGGAATGAAAAAACTGAGAGGGGTGGGATTTAAGCTAATATCGATTAAAAGAGAAGTCCATGACAGTAGAGGTAAAAAACACCCACAGCTGCAACTGTCCACCTGTAGGATTAATGATAATAATCCATAAATTCTAGTACACTAATCCAACCAATTACCATTTGGGGAATAAACAAAGACATTGCTCTTCCCACGTTTATTAACACATAGTAACCGAAAAATTGTTATTAGGTCACTGGTGGGATCGTACCACAGATCTCTCGATAACTAACCAAGTGCGTTCGCCTTACGTTACGATGGCCAGCAATCAACGACGCTATGTGTGTTTATCTGTCAGCTTCTGATATCACAAATCCGTAGGATAGGCTCAGCAACTGAGACGTCTCCATCTGGCCCTTTGGATTTATTTGCTATAATTAATATTTAGCTTGTGCCGTTAATGCCCACCAGATGGAGCCGTCTCAGTTTCATAGCCCATCCTACGGATATGTGATATCAGAAGCTGACAGATAAACACACATAGCGCCGTTGATTGTTGGCCACCGTAGCGTAAGGGGAACGCACTCGGCTAGATATCGAGAGATCTGGGGTAAAGCGGCCGGATAACAATTTTTCAGTTGCTATGTGTTGATAAACGTGAAAATAGCGATGTCTTTGTTTATTCACTGATGCCACGTATTTAGAGGATTTTCACTATTTTCACCATTTCGGGAACAGAATTAAAAAGGTTTTAGGTGTGATTTAATTGCACTAACCCAGATCTGTGAACGATACTCCAGGGCTGGATTATCTCCGGATTACAGTTTAGCAGCTGAACTGTAAAAAATTTTCTGAAATTCAAGATCTATTTTTCTTGATTGAATTAACTAACATATATCTTATATAAACTTTTCCGTGAACTAACGAGAAAAAGTAACTGAAATTTGTGGATTTTTTTTTTGCACGCCAGGAAAATTTGGAATTTTCAGAAATCTTTCCGCAGTTCCCCTCGCATACAATGTTCAAAGCAAACAGAATATAAATTCTGAATTTGCTTGTGCCACTTACTGGTCATCCATGCAACATTTCTCAGAAAACTTGAAAATTTCATCGCCCTGGAGCGGGAAGAACCCGCGTCTCCAAATTTCCGTTCGAGTATGCTAACCGCTACACCACCCAGGACAGTAAAGTTCCAAGCAACTGAGACTAAACAAACTTAGGCTTAGGAATCTAAACATCCTCAGATTTTCGCTAGTCAAAGCATCCTTGTTTCCACATAGCGTTTTGACCCATCTCCCATCCAGAAAAGGATATAGGTCAGAATTCACCAGTACCACAGAAGGAAGAAATATTCCTCATAATACATGGGAATCGATAGCATATTCTTCCTTCATTGATTTATCTGTATTTTTTCATGTTCTGTCATTCAGGACGAACATGAATTTAAACGAATATGCAAAATAATTTAGTATGTTCTGGACAATTGGAAGGAAAGTTCAGCAGACTCACGTCTGATTAGTGAAAAAATAGAATCACGTCTGGTTAGCGAATTTCAATATTAATGTTGAAATTCGCTGAAGCTAGGTAAACTCTTCCCCTTGCTCTCTCTCTCTCTCTCTCTCTATATATATATATATATATAACTCGGGATATATTGTGAGCACGTTCATGTAACCAAAGAAAAGTACGCACAGGTGTGGAAACTTGACTGACCACTTCCGTAGACGACGCAACATGGCCAAGGGTGGTTGAGAGCGACGAATTCGGCTCTGTTATAACAACTCTCAAAATCACTCGATCTTCGCGTTCTGTCGTTGCCCTTGGCCGTCTACTGGCAGCTTTCCGCTGGGTCGTGCACTTCTCGACCCATTGACACCAACATCGTCCTACTGCCGCGTTGCTTCGACCCAGGTACCTGACTATACGGCGACCTGACCAACCGGCCTCTCTCAGCTCAATTATACGTCCTCTCTGAAACTCACTCTACTGTTCGTAGTGTGCACGGATCCGACGTCGTGGCATCCTCGCAATCCGTGGAGGCTAATGTGCAACCGCAATTCGCTGTCGCAATTATCCCTGCGTGCTAGCTTTGCTTTTGGCATATACCCTCCTTGATGCACGGTTCCATGTGCTGTGGTGGACCACTTCATTATTTTTTAATCATTTGCATATTGGGCCCTGAGGCACTTGCACATGGAGTTTCATCAGGGATCGAATGATTTTCTCGGGGTAATTCGTTTTTATTTATTTATTTGTTTATTTATTTATTTATTTATTTTGCAAAGAGAATTCGATAAATGAATTCGATCCACGTCAAAAGTATAGGCTGTTGCAGGTGAAGTGCCGAATTCTGTAGACACGTCCAGTCGGGAGGTAATTTAGGAATTACACATCGTGGCGCTTGTAGACACATCCCGGATTTTGAAGTGCCATCCAGTCGGCAGGTAATGTGTAACACATCGTGCGATGTGATTCTGCATCTGAAGCGTCTTGTGATGTGTAAATTTACGGAATCTTCTTAAAAAGCTCTGGTCATTTTCGCCAGTGGAATCAGGATTGAATTCGGTCCACATCAAAGGTACGAGAACTTGGCAAAAAACTCTGAACACATCATGCAGCCATTTTCCGATATTTAAAGCTAAAGTAAAGAAGATGGATAAACGGATCCCACATATATTGACGGAACAGTACAAAATACGACTACTTGACGACTGTTTTTCTCTGTTCATGTGCAACCAAACGAACGACATTTGGATTCACCTCGTCACGTGTGGTGAGAAATGGATGCTGTATACGCATAACGATGCTTGATGTATACGCATAACAAACGAAGATGCTCGGTGCAATGGCTTAACAGTGGTGAAGCTCCGAAACACACCCTGCAGCTTGTACACTATCCCACTGAGACGATGGTCAATGTTTGGTGTGATCCACTGCTCCTTCTTACAAGTGGTACACAATCTTTGTGCTTGTACACTGTCTTACTAAGACGATGGTCAACGTATGGTAGTGTGCAGCTTGTGTGATCCACTGCTCCGGGTCAAACCATTACGGCGGAGAGGTATTGTTAAGAACGTGTCATTATGTATCAAAAACTGTCCACAAAACAGCCGTTATTATTCAAACGCCATGGGCTCATACTTCTAGACTTCTAGTAGACTATCTTTAAAGATAGTGTGCTCCTCATAGCCTAAAATATCTATAGACTGTCTCTAAAGATAGCCCTACTGAGACCATCTTTAAGATAGGCCTACTCAGACCATCTTTAAGATAGGACTACTCAGACCATCTTTACGATAGGCCTACTCAGTTGGACTAAATATACTGAGTAGACTATCTTTAGTCAACTCAGTAGGACTAAAAATACTGAGTAGACTATCTTTAGTGAACTCAGTAGGACTCGTAGAAATCGCTCAGTAGGACTATCTTTGACTGTTTCTAGAGATAGTCCTACTAAGCTATTTCTCTCCCTTTAGGAGAGGGACCAAAATAGCTCAGTACGCCAAATTATCCGCCACTCGAACTTTATAGCGACTTGGAAGATATAATAGATTTTAGTATTTTATCAAGATAAAATATACTGTGACTTCGTTGGCTTCGTTCCTGCATTTTTCTTATGACACACACATTTTTCGCAAAAGGAAACAAATATATGTTGTTGTTTTTTTATTCAAGGTTTAACGACCACCGTGAGCAACTCAATGGGCTATAAGCAGTCGCCCGTCCCTAATTTAGGGCCACTGGTTCCAGGGAAGGGAGAGAGCCAGTGCCGTAAGACAAACACAACATCCATGCCTAACGGGATTCGAACCCGGACCCATCACGGAAGAATGATCACAAGCCAGCGCTTAGACCACTACGCCTCCGGGGCGGCAAAATATTTCCTGAGTTAGGAAAAATATGAAGTCAAGCAAAATATTGTGAACTGCTGTTTATCAAATCTTAATTTGAATTTTTTTGTTTGGGGATTTAACTACCACCTTGAGCAACGCGATGAGCTATAAGTAGTCGTCATTCTGTAATTTAGGGCCACTGGCTCCAAGGAAGGGAGAGAGAGCCAGTGCCGTAAAATAAATACAAAGTCCATGCTTCACCGGAATTCGAACCCGAACTTATCTGTGATAGTCGGAATCCAGCGCTTAGATCACTGCGGCGCCTGTGCGGCTAATTTGATTGCTCTGACGCGTGTTTAAGAACATTTCTAGGTATGAGACTTGTAGGATTTCTAGTGATAAGTTATTTCTAATCTTAACCATCGAAATATATAACGTAAGTTCTCTATATATCAATTTAGGATGCATAATAATCTCCTTAAGTTCGCGAAACGTGTGACCTGTCGAACTCCGATCTTCCGCTCATATTTCACAACAGTGCGCATGCGCACTCCGTCTAAGGTCTCCGCTTACTGTGTACTGTGAAAACACTCTTTTATTTCTTTCAGGCCTGTCTTACGTTACCACTGACAACAGAAATACGAGAAGAATGACACAAATTGAAGGAAAACAACAATTCAATAAATGCCACTTTTCCTTGTCTTCCGAACGAAACGCGTTTGACGTCACGATGTCATTGTTGAACCAAATTGATCCTTGCTGCCATAGCAACGAATTCGCGCATGCGCAGCTGAAATCACCCGTGTCGGAGTTTCCGAAACGGAGGAGTTCTGGACTCGAGATATATACAAAAGTCCTCATCTGATCAAGCCTATTCTATTTGATCACGTGTGAGTATCGATTCCAATGTTTTCTTTAATGCATGGCAGGTTACCCATTTATGTATGCTGGCAGCCATATGTCTCAGCATTAGCGAGAAATCGCTGCCGGGACAGGGTTTGGAAACGGCAACATTGTGCCGGGTAGTGCCCGCTTTTTTAGAAGGTATTCTCCTCAAAAAGCGCGGTTCCCGGAATAAATCGATCACCACCACCCGCGATGTCTCCCATAAGTTTACTTACGCATTAACTCGTGTTCCTTAATACGTCTAACGCAGAGCAGTAAAAATCACTGTTTGTATTTATGAATGAAAGCTGCAGAGATGCACATACTCTAAATCGCAATGTTTACGGGCCACCTGTTGGAACCTGATTTCCAAATGAGAAATAAAACACCTGGCTGAAGATTTTTTATTTTCACAATTTCGCCATTCATGTTCCTTAAAAAGTAATGTGTTAGTAAAATTGCATGTTTTCCGGGTATTAATTTATAGGTTTATTCTGGATAAAATTCGTTTAATTAAGCAAGATTTCTTAAGTTAACCGCAATGGTTTGTATTCTTTAATACTAATTGATCTTAAGACGAAGAGAGACAAAAGATAGCAAGCACACAGAGATCGGTTAGAGAGAGAGAGAAGAAAAAGATGAAGAGAGTTAGATAACACAGAAAGGTAAGAGTGAGAGCACGAGAAAGAGATATAGGAATAAGAAATAGAAAAGGTAGCAGAGGAGAGTGAGACGAGAAAGAAATGGGAAAGTGCTACAGAAAGAAGGACACATCTATGACTCAAAGAGAAACACAGAGAGAGAGAAAGAAAAAGTTGAACAAGAGATCAGGTAGAACACCTCTCCCACAAAGAGTTCAAAGAAAAATACAGCAGAAAGAGGGAACGAGAAAGGACATAAGACAGTACAGTAAGAAAGGTACAGATACTGAGAAAGAGAGAGAGAGAGAGAGAGAGAGAGAGAGGGGGGAGAGACAGAAAAAGAATGTAAAGAAACACAGTGAGCAGGTACAGATACTGAGAGAGAGAGAGAGGGGGAGGAGACAGAAAAAGAATGTAAAGAAACACAGTGAGCCGGTACAGATACTGAGAGAGAGGGGGGGAGACAGAAAACGAATGTAGAGCAACACAGTGAGCAGGTACAGATACTGAGAGAGAGAGAGAGAGAGAGAGAGAGAGAGAGAGAGGAGAAGACAGAAAAATAATGTAAAGCAACACAGTGAGCAGGTATAGATACTGAGAGAGAAAGAGAGAGAGAGAGAGAGAGAGAGAGAGAGAGAAGACAGAAAAATAATGTAAAGCAACACAGTGAGCAGGCTAGGGGTACAGACAAAGAGGGCAAAAGTATAGGCCAAACCAATGAGAAAGCTATAGCAATAGATTGAGAGAAAAAGGTATGACACAACACACAGTGAAAAAGGCAGATGCAAGGGGAGAGAGCGTGGTACAAGATAAACAGTGAAAATGTTGAGAGAAGAAAAAAAGAAAAGAAAAGACAAGGGGAAGCAAAAAACAACTCCACAGTAAGGGAAAGAAATTGAGAAAAAAGAGGAGAAAGAGATATAAAAAAGTGAAAACGTCTTTTAAAAAAATGTGAGACGTTCAGGAGTCGTAAGAAAATAAGGAGAAATGAAAAAGAAAAAAACGGACAAAGAACAATAAAAAGAGAGCATCACATTAACATAATATGCAATGAAATATAAGAGACTGATTGTTGTCCTTCATTTTAATAGCCATCGTTTGCCATTGTGTTTGGCAGGAATAGTAGACGAGTAAAATCTCAAAGAATTTTCTTAAAGAAAGTGCTCCTTACCGATTTCGCAGCAAAAGCTCGAGAAATGGTGGATTGTATGACTATAAGAAAGAAGCAGATACAATATCTCAGATTCGTGACGGAGTCGGTGCACTGTATAAAACTAACCACTACCCGCCTTAAGCTGTTTAAACTCAAGATCAATGAAATCCTTATGTTTAACGATTTGGAGGTTTAATTACGAACGTAATATCTTGTTCTAGAAGATTGTGTAATGTCTATCATTCACGAAATAGTAATACGCTCCTCATTACATGATGAAAGAGAGATTCGCATAATCTTTTCTGACAGTTGCTGTAGTCTGACTTCAGTAGAATGGCTTTCTGGAATATCTATCGTTATTACCCGGTCTTTTCTTAGATTTTCTTTTTTTTTTTTTGTACGTGTTTCATAGTTTTACTACAACAATGAGTAACTCGTAAAACCATGAGCAATCGCTAGTCTCTAACTTAGAGACACTGATTCTAGGGAACATATGGATAAAGGAAGCACAAATTTCTCATGTTTAACGTTTAATCTCGTTAACACGCTAACCTGTATTTATCTCCAACAATAGCTGGAAATTCTTCGGAATGCCGGTTGGACAAATTTAAAGCAGATATGTCTCAGAAAAGTTGAAAATTACATCGCCCTGGAACTTTCCCGTTCTAGGGCGATGTCTTATTCAAGTTCTCTGAAGCATGTTTGCTTGCATGATTAATTTAGCATCTATCTGCCCGTAACACCTATTGGACTATCAGTTGGTTATCAGTTTGTTCTCCTTTAATTTGAAAGATATGAGAAATATGATATTAGTCTGAACGACAGAAAACTTACGTCGCTGCTTTAATTTTCTATTTTTCTTGGTAATATATGCGAAAAAAAAAATGACAATGTATGGGATAGATTCTAGAGTATGTAAAAATCACACACACAAAAACAAGTGCCAGTTTTATAATTTTGAGGTCACTCGAAACGTTCTCGGCATATTTTCTCTTAAAAAACGAAGGCACCACCTCGAAAACATTTCAAGAGTAGACTAAGAGTTGTTTACATGACATTCTGTTAAGAGTGTTTGAAATAAGTATCATAGGCACGTATAAAAAAATCGCGTCCGGTTAATATCGCTTTCAAAAAACTTTCAAAAAGTGGTATTTCCAATTACATATGAAACATATTCACGAAATGTTGCTTAGCATATTAAAAGCAGTCAGATTATTCGTTTGTATCTTTGTCGGTCATTTTACTTCTTAAAAGTTAATCGATTCTATTCCGCTATGTTTAATACAACGCGTTGTGATATACAGCGACCGTTCCATAAAAACTGAGAGTACAAAATGAAGAAATATAGGTACAGCAAAATATATGTTGTTCTTTCTCAAAGTATCTTCCCTCGAATGATATTCAACGGTCTCATCGTTCAGTCTACTTTACAAAGCATGTGGCGAAGGCATTTTTTGGAAATTGCTTTAGAGACTCCTGCACACCCTGAATAACGTCAGCATCTGTGTTGAATGTTGCGCCACGGAACTTCTTCCTTCAAGTTCAGCTAGAGCCTGCCGAATATGAGGCACAGGGTGATGGATATCTCATCATTGCATACATCACCTCTTGTGATAATCTTAATAGATCCCCTAATCATAGTTCCCCTATAAGTAGTGAACGGAGCCACCAGTTTCCTTTCGTTCCATAGGGGAAGCAGCCTCTTCCTTTCCTTATGTCCCTCATATGCTCCATATGTTTACATATAAAGATATTTTCGTCATTCTGACGTAGGACTTAATTGAGGAATCCGGGAAGTTTAGTGGAATAGTACATACCCCTGCAGTAAGCCCTCGTCTGTTTTATTGTTATTTGTAGTTAAAATTTTACAAATCGTTCAAAAGGGAGATACTGACTTAGATTCTTATTGTGTGTGTTTATATAGTTTTATAACGTTTACTAAGTATCCATCAGTGCACATATTTTGAAAGTTCAAAGCGTATCAAGTACGGACCTAAAACTACATAAATCCTAATCCAAATGAAAGAGAAAATTCTGTTGAACACGTGATTTATCTTAGAAATAAAACTACTGAATTTTCCACAGAAAAAAAGTGAACCGAAAGGAAATAATTCAGCAACGTGCAGGAAAATGACAACTGCCTTGTGACGCATATCTCAAATTTGATGTTCGTTTTTGAGTTATTCTTATGTAAATTATGTTACATCTCCGTTTGATTTTTCTTCTGGACGGTGCGTCACTTTCCCGAATTTACTGTTTAAAACAACGCGTTGTTTTAAACATAAAAAAAAATATTAGTAAATTCGGGAACGTGACGTACCGTTCAGAAGAAAAATCTAACGGAGATGTAACATAATTTACATAAAGATAACTAAAAAAAACAACTGACAATCAGGCCCGTTGGTAGCAGGCGGCTAAGAGGACGCTCAGCCCCCTTCATTGCAAGCGAGTCAACCCCCCCCCCCCCCCATGGACGTTGTTGTAAATTATGTGAACTTTTATTATGAAAATTTCTTTTGCATTTTATTAAAAGCATAGAAACTTTAGAATATTTATCCGTGTGTTACACTTTTTTAAAAATTAAAACTGAAATGATACAGCACGAGCGATGGATAAAGTAAAAAAAAAGAAAGAAAATTGCTTCTGGAAGTGAATCAGTAGGAACAGCTGATTCACTTCGAATGACATGGTTTCTCACAGTTCATCAAATTGCACAAATTCCAAAAAGCACCCAGACACGTGGATGCTTATGTCAGCACAGCACATAAACAATGTACAGTCGAACCTTGTTGAACCACCATATTTTGTTCATCGCGCTAAACTGGAGGTAAGCGAGGGTGGCAGATTAAAGAGGTTCATAAACAGTATATATATATATACATGTATATAGCATACATGAAACGTCCAATATCCAAAAGGAAAGAGATTTTATGAGAAATACGCAGTTGCTATCATGAAACATCCTCCAGGCCAGATTATAAGGCCGCATATGTCAATATGCGGTACTGCTGCTTTATGCTTCCTTCCCTCAACACTACAGTGAATTGACCTAGGTATGTGGAAATGTTACTGAATAAGCTGACAATCTATATGAATATTCACGGATGCACCACGTTTATGAATGACGATGATACAGATCTAAGAATATTCTGAATATGATGAAGACCACTGTGCTCGAGCGGCATGGTCACAACACAGACTTAAATCCCAGGGATAATCTTTGAGTTGTTTTGCGAGATAAAGTCACATAAAAACAGCCATGAAATGCAAAAGGTTTGATTGAAGCTATGACGTATGTTTGGTGACCTGGGCTATCTCACCCCCCCCCCTCAGTACTGTTTTTTTTTAAATTGCGAAGTTTATTTTCTAATTGTTAAGTAATACAAGTAACATTTGTTTCTAAATTTTAGGTACATGCTATTGCTAACATGATACCAAATAATTATGAGGATTAGGATTTGAACACTTATTTGTACATGAACTCCATTCTTCTTTAATTTTGTGTGAACTTGAGTGTTACGTTTTCACAACAATTTTTCTTCCGAGTACTTTTTCGTATTTAAAAATACTGTTTTTCTCTATTAACAAAGCAGCCAAGTTGCTCGAATGTACATGTCCTTGTGTGGCTCTAAGATATATATTGATTCTTTTTAATACAGAAAAAATTATTTCGGCAGTTGCAGTTGTTGATGAAAAGTTTAATATTAGATCTGCTAATTTGTACACCTCAATAAACACTATATCCAATTATTCAACTCTATGTCTCTTGCTGATGTGTTTTGTATTCATCAAGGGAATAAAACACCTTCAGTTCATTTTTAAATCAAACTGTATCAAAATTTAAAGCATAGAGTTTTTAAGCTCTGATAATAGATGTTCAGTGAAACTTTCACAAAATTTACCGAAACAGTTCGAATCCAACAAAGCCACGATTTTAAGATATAATTTCACTGATTTTAATTCATTGACGCTTCACATAAACTGAAACAACTCTCGCGAAACATGCGCTGTTAAAGGCGGAAGCCTGGAGAGACTGAGGTAGTGCGAAGTCTCCTCTTTTCTGAGCGAACTGTTCCGCAAAGCAATGGTCCTTTCAACTCCATACGTTCATTCATGTTGTCATGGAAACGCTAGCAGGCGATCATATCGAAGTTCTTCGCATCCGAAAAGCGAAGACTCTCGAAGACCTGCTTGCGTGCTTAACTCTCGAAGCGAAGACTCTCGGAGACCTGCTTGCGTTATGCCGTTGGACTGCTCGCCAGGCTGATTCTCATAATCGAAAGAAGCGAATCCGCTGGTGTTTTTCTCGCAGCGAAAGCATCGACATATCTTAATACCGTTGATAATTGACTTTTATTAGTGTATATTTAATTGACTTTAATTTGTGCATTCTCTAGGCTTCGCAGCTAGCTTAGCTAATCTCGAATATATGCCACTGGGGTAAAGAAATATCCACGAGTACTGCGAGTTCCTCATTTTCAACATGACACCGTATTCAGGCAGTAATTTGTAATAAATAAGGCCACAGCAAGTACTGAATCGGCATAATTTTGAGCGGATTTATTGAAAAAATCTCTAAGTGAATATCTTGTGTGTGTATTTTTAAAAAAGCATCTTCCAAATAATCATATGTTTAAATACACCAGTGAAAATTAAAAAAAATTGTCAGATAGTCTTAAACTTTTGCAAATGACTGTAATAGAATTCATCAGCCAATAGTGGCCTCCGCAATCAGCCACTATTGGCTGAGAGATCGAGAACAATTACCCATGTGCACGGCATTGCGTGGTCAGAACAATCTAATGAATTCAGTAGTAACCCCCTGAACGTACAGTCAGAGTAGACTTTGAGTTACGATAAAAGAACTTCTTCAGTTACTTAATTAGACCAATTTCATCATCACTTAAAAAATAGTATAAGGTAACAAAACATGGAAAATTGATTCTGGTCTCGATACAATTAATTGCACTCTACTGTATTTTCGTAAAACTTCACGCACAATTTTTAAATCGACAGAATTCTAGGAACGAAAAACGAGCATTTCGTCGTAATATTAAACAACTACAACGCAACCCTTTTTACGTTATGTAAGATTTCCGGCTGAATAGATGTTAAAATAAGGGCAAATGCAATGCAACTAATTATGCCGGATAGCTCACGTTAGAGTAAGGCTTTTACAAAGGACAGACGAAACATATACAGAAGTCCAACTTGCGTCAACTTTTTATTGGTCCAGCAACATTAGACGAAATCCAAAACACACCACTTCACATATCTGAGCCAAGAAGTTGTGAAAACACAAGTTTGTCCGCGACGGGCATCGAATCCGTGCACTCCGGAGTAAGTCGCCCTCCCAACTGAGCAACGCGGACAGAATGTCTCGCTGCAGATTTGACGTTTTGACGCAGGTTTTCACCTCTGCAGTACGTCACAAAGTATACATGCAGTCAAAACTCAGTAAAGATCTAACATCTCCACACACAAAAGCAACTGCTGCATCGTCTTTTTATCTAACGTTCTTATCACATACATACGTAACTCTTGTTCCGACCTCAGTGTGTTGCCAACATTATTCTCGTTTGAGGCAAAAAACATAACGTTAAGGTTTGAAAATGTCTAAGAGAATGAACTCAAATTTACGTAGAAAAAGAAACTCAAAAGGAAAGTTAAAATAGAATATACGTTACACAACATCCACAGCGGCTAGGTTCCTCCCAAGGATTTGATTACATCACATCTTGGGCAGCCTCTCTCAGGTTACGATCTTCCATTTTCCACCTGGTGACAGTTGTGAAAAAATGTCACACCCACCGTATTACCCAGAACTTATATCGTTCGGTCGAAGTCTCTCGGAAAAAGGCGTACAATATTATTTGGATGCCTTAGAGGCTCGATTCTACCAGAATCAAGGTCTCGCAGTTCTTTAATTCAAAATAAGTAGAATTTGTTAATGTGTCATCAAATCTAACAAGAAAGATGACTCAAATTTTTCGGTTGTAATAAACACGTCTTTTGAATTTTTTTCTGAGGCGAATAAATGTTTTCAAAGTTATTCGTAGTCAATGGAACCGGTTAGAAGAAAAATCAACCAGATTTCTACAATTGATAAAATATCCAGAAATAGAAGCAGTTACTTACTTCCACTGCCGACTAAAAAGTATGTTACGAAGATTAACAAATGGCGCACAAAATGTGTCATAGACAAAGAGATTCTCAAATCGAACAGTTAAAAGAAGAAATATAAAAGGAAACACAATGTAGCACTATGTTTCCTAGCAGGAGAATTTTGCATAATGGATAAATTGAAAATATTCGAAAAGTATTCTTCATAGCAAAAGCTATGCTAAGGAAAAGTAATTTTTCAAGGAAGCTAAGATAGCGGGGAAAAAGTTTTTATCTCTACGCCCCACAACGGAGAAGCTGTGAATTATTTAAGAAGGACAGTGTTCCCAATCTTAATTGTAGCGACTGGCATACAGTAAAAAAATATCAGTAGGGTTTTTATAAGCGGAGATACCGCTGGAAACAAAAGTACACTAATACCACCTAGCGACAGAACTGTGAACTATAAAGAACTCCACAAGTATAAGCCTAAAGTGTTCCACAAGGTAAACGGTATTCGGTGTCAAAATAATTGTTTAATCGGATATTTAGAAGTAGAGATAGCAAGAAAAAACAGATTAAACAGTTGCGCCCTTATCTGGGAAGTTGTGCATTATTTTGGAAAGCAAAGATTCACAAAAAAATCTCGTAGTTAGTTATATCTGACTGAAAAATAATTATTTAATCAAATTTTTAGTCCTGCAGATATTGCAGCAAACATGCTGTAAACAGAAATGTGAACTTACGCCCTCTAGTGGCACACTTGTTAAGAAAAATTTGAAATTATATGAGAAACATTTCGCACCGGGAACCCTCTGCAAGAAAGGAAGAATTTTTCAAATCGGACACTCTCAGAAACCAAGATATCGACAAAAGTAAGATATACAACGACACCCCTGGTAGAAATTTTCAGAAGCTCAGATTTTGCTGCAAACACAATAGAATCCAAAATAAACATTTACGTCCCCGGTGCCTAAATTATTCGCTAACAAAAATTAGAAATCATGTGTAGAACATTTTCCACAAGGAGCTGCATCCGATGCAGAAAAAAGTTTTCAAATAGGACTTCAAATATGAAGAGTAAGTCGTGCTATTGAAATACAATAAAAGAGCTCCGTCTTAACACGATTTATTTTATTTTAAAAAACGAACATATATGTACAATTAAAAGCCATTAGTACTTTCGGAGTGCCGTTCACTTCATCTTCAGATGATCTATGTTGCTGAATTTTGCAGCTATATATATATATACATTCACGTGGGGCATTACGTAGCTTATCTAATTGTCATTCATGATTTACACGGTGTTATATCACATACATCTGTTGCCACAAAAAATAGTGAAAAGCTATATATACATATGTAATAATTTAATGATTTCACTAAGTGCTTCCAAAATACAGGTAAATCGACAGGGTAATAGTCATTACAGCATTTCGTATCTAATGCCGTGATGAAAACACTTTCTGCTATCAATAGGGCATGAACAGAGGAAGGAGTCTGGAGCATACTGACATTGTACCAATCAGGGATAAATATGCCATTGTTTACATTACGTGCAAGTGCTGTATTATAAAGGTGCGTTTTAATGCTATACTTGTGTTCATTCACTCGTAGCTCCAAATTCCACCTTGTAGAACCTACATAATTACTAACATGCTGTTTTGCAATTGGGTCTAAAAGCGGAATATTGTAAACGCCCCAACTTCGCAAAATATCGGGTTTATCTCGGTCTCGTCTGAGTTGTGCAAACAAATTGTTACACCTAACGCCTAGTTGTAATTTATATTTGGAGCACACATGTAACAACAAATTTATAACACCAGGTAAGTATTCTAGTGATCCTATGAACTTCTGACTACGTTCATTTTCTCTGACCAGCGTAGTAGAACAACGTGTTATTACCCTTTCATGAATCCTGCGGGTAATATAATCCGGGTACCCAAACATGTTAGTCATCTTAAAAATTCCATTAATCTCTCTGTTTAAAGCTCGGTCTGTAGATGAATGTGAGTAAGCTCTCCTGAAGTAAAAATCAATCGCTGAAGTTTTCTGCTCATGGGTGACATGAGTTATACGGAATGATAGAACAATTTTATTTTTAAAATAAAATAAATCGTATTAAGACGGAGCTCTTTTATTATAATTCAAATAGGACTTTTAGAAGCAGAGATGTTGGAGAAATCACAATTTACCTTTACGCTTGCTAGTGGAAAATCTATGCTTCAATTGAAAAAGACTCTGTGCCCAAAATTGTCTGTGTTATAAATGGCATCAAGTAGAAGAAAAAATTTTCTCAATTGGATATTTAAGAGTAAATATGTGGAATAAAATGTATTTTAAATATATGGAATAAATGTCACTTCTGGAGTAGAATTCGATATCGAATAAATGTCATTTCAGTGGAGTAGAATTCGATATCATCTGCATTTACGATCTTTAGTAGCGAAGATATGCATCGGAAAAAAAAAACTCGATCAAGGTTTCCAATGCAAAAGGAATTTTTCATATCGGACCCATAGTTGCAGAGATATGGTGTCCACAGACGGAAGGACAAAGTCATGCCATAAGCACGTACGTTCTGAAGACATTTGTGACGTACCTGCCCCGCAGGATGCACATGAGATAAAGTCAGATAGCAGTGAGAGCACATGTCCGCGTAGCTCAGTTGGGAGAGCGACTTACTCCCGAGTGAGGGGACCCGGGTTCGATGCCCGGCGTAGAGAAACTTGTACGTTATATTGGCGCCCGAACTTCCAGGATGACCCGGCTGTTAGGTTTCTCGCAATGATGTGATGTTCTTTCCACGCCGGAAGACAAGAAAAATGAGAATCTCTTCTTCAGTGTTTCGAAAAAATAAATAAGTGTAATGTTACGTTCCACACACCAAATTGGCTGGTATTTTTCAAATGCACGTTCTTCATGGAATCACTGCCTTCAGCAACACATGGTCCAGGCTGACCCGTGGGCCATGCCTCCGGCCCTTTTTTTTTTGGAGGAGGGGGGGGTGCGACATGCCTGCCCCGAAGGACGCACGTGAGATAAAGGCAGATAGCAGTGAGAGCACATGTCCGCGTAGCTCAGTTGGGAGAGCGACTTACTCCGGAGCGAGGGGACCCGGTTCGATGTCCGGCGCAGAAAAACTTATACGTTATACATTCTAAAAATGTAAGAAGACGTCACAGAGAATGTGGTAAATATACTCTTGATTAAAACTTAATTTGATGGAATTGTATCTATACATAGTTTGAAGTATGTAAAATGCAGAAAGACGATATGATTTAAAATTTAATTTGATGGAATTGTGTCTATACATAGTTTGAAGTATGTAAAATGCAGAAAGACGATATGATTTAAAATTTAATTTGATGGAATTGTGTCTATACATAGTTTGAAGTATGTAAAATGCAGAAAGACGATATGATTTAAAATTTAATTTGATGGAATTGTGTCTATACATAGTTTGAAGTATGTAAAATGCAGAAAGACCATATGATTTAAAATTTAATTTGATGGAATTGTGTCTATACATAGTTTGAAGTATGTAAAATGCAGGAAGACCATATGATTTAAAATTTAATTTGACGGAATTATGTCTATACATAGTTTGAAGTATGTAAAATGCAGAAAGACGATATGATTTAAAATTTGATTTGATGGAATTGTGTCTATACATAGTTTGAAGTATGTAAAATGCAGAAAGACGATATGATTTAAAATTTAATTTGATGGAATTGTGTCTATACATAGCTTGAAGTATGTAAAATGCAGAGAGACCATATGATTTAAAAATAAATTTGACGGAATTGTGCCTACATATAATTTGAAGTATGTAAAATGCAGAAAAACAATATGACTTAAAATTTAATTTGATGGAATTGTGTCTATACATAGTTTCGAGTATGTAAAATGCAGAAAGACGATATGATTTATACAGCACCCTCATATAATATTTCAATGCATCTATTTAATTGTGTAAATCCTAATAAGATACGAACTCAGTGATTTGAAAGTTATCGATATATCTGTGTATAAACATATTTTGCAAGATATTTGTGTGCGTTATAGACACAGGTAAGTTCTGCCGCTCGTCCAAATATACCTGTGCATTTTGTGCCTGCATTTTCTCGCTACTTTATTGTATTTTGTTTTAAATCTTTTTTGTTTTGCAAATATACCAGTTCTGAGATGCGATTAAAATTACCCTGTTCGTAATTGATGTCAGACCTCTTCGCTTTTGTTAAAATGAAAGCAGCATGCATAAGCCGTTTTTAACGAAGGGAGGAAGGATTGGGATGGATTTTTTTTTTCTGTTACGAAACGCATATTCCTTTCATGAAAGCAATAAAAAGTTTCAACAACGAAAAGAACTCCGCGTTGTGTTCAAGTGCTGACGAGGGGAAGGCATCTCCCGGGAGTTGTTATAAATATACTTTTATCCCAGGCTGAAAAAGAAACAGCAGTAACGATTACGCGAGCAAAACAGAACTTTCAGCAGATAATTTGCTTTATTTTCTTATTCTTCATTTTTCTTTTCCATTGATCCATTGTTTTCGTGCGCAACGACTCACTTTTACTAGAGTGCACAAGTTTCAACTTAGAAATAACGAGCTACGAATATTCTCCATGTTCAGAATCGAAAGTCTTTGCTTTCAAGAAACCATCGAAGCGAACTTAAAAGGATGGTACGATTTTAAATGCACTTTCGAAAAGAATCTCACTTAAAACTTAAATTACAGTTTTATTTTGCATTTTTCTCGAAAGAGTTTTATTTTGCATTTTTGGATTCAATGACCACCTAAACAACTCAGTGAGCTATAAGAAGTCGCCCGTCCCTAATTTGGGGCCATTGGTTTCAGAAAAGTGCCAACTGCATTGCAGAAGCACACCATCCAGGACTCGTTCCGGACGCGATTTCGGACAAAAGAGACCCGAACTCAAAGTGTCATACCAATGGAACACCAGGGCGACTTTCTAAACTTTTAATCCACTGCAATTTTCTCAAAAACACATTACACCTTCTATTTCAAGCATGTATTACTACTGTATGAAGTTTAAATGAATAATTGATTTGACATAAGTCGAATGTTTTTTTTTTAATTTAATCAACATTAAATATTACTCTACTGTTTGTGAAAATTGCAACACCGAGAAGGAAACATGTGATTCAAATGAAATTTATGCCACACATTACTCGTACGACTGTACATGAGTGATTTAATTTTCAGAACAATACAACAATTTTTACCTGAAAAAATCAGTATCTTGTGAAGCCACCGCGAGCTGGATTAAGAACTTTTAGACGGCGTGGCATTCAATCGAAAAGGCGTTGGATGATGTCCTGTGTATTTGCTTGCCAGGCGCCCTTTATACGAGTCCACAGATCGTTAGTACTGACCCCTGGAGGACTTTGATGGGCCAGTTGTCTAGGGACCCTATCCCAGACATGTTCAATAGGCTAACGTGCAGGCCAGGAAAGAAGCGGTATCTTCTGTACTGCGTAGATAGCTTGAACATTCCTGGAAACATGTGGCCGGGCATTGCGAGTCCACAGATCGTTGGTACTAACCGCAAAGTATGAGAGTACACAGATCGTTGGGACTGACCCCTACGACTTTGATAGGCCACTTGCCGAGTAACGATATCCCAGACATGCTCAATAGGCAACATGTCTGGCGAACGTGCAGGCCAGGGAAGAATCGGTATCTGCTATACAGCATAGATGGCTTGAACATTCCTGGAAACATGTGATCGGGCATTGCGAGTCCACATATCGTTGGTACTAACCGCAAAGTATGCGAGTCCACAGATCGTTGGTACTGACCGCTGGAGGACTTTGACAGGTCCCTTGCCGAGTGACCATATCCCGGACATGCTCAATAGGCAACATGTCTGGCGAACGTTCAAGCCAGGGATGAAGAGGAATCTGTTGTACTTCATAGAAGGCTCAAACATTCTTGGAAACATGTGGTCGGGCATTGTCCTGCTTGTATATAGTGCCAAGAGTGCTCTGAAGGAATGATAGGACTTTTGCCTGTACAACTTCTCTGATGCAGTGGTCGCTGTTGAGATTGCGATCAAGTCGTAGCAGCCGAGATCGCGAATGGTACCCCATGGCACCCCACACCATCACACTTGACGTTCGACAATACATGCTGGAAGAAGGTGCTCACCACAATGCCGTCTAATGCGTATGCAGCCATCATGGTAGTCCATATTGAATTGGCACTCTTCCAAAAACACGACATGCTGCCAATCAGCACGCCATTTTCTGTATTAAAAACCCCATTCCAGCTTGAGGCGTCCATGGTTCAGGGTCAAAGGAATCCATCACAAAGAGATGCGTGCAACCAGTTCTCTGTGCAGCAAACAGCGTCGAACTGTGGAGGAAGACAATGCCACACCTGTTGCAGTGTTTCACTCTTGTAATAACATTTTCGAAGACGCGGAACGGTTCGTCACTGCTATGCGGATGAGGTGTCGGTCATCCGCGGTGTCGTCACATTTCCCTGTCCACTGCCGGATTGTCGATGTACCTGGTTCTTCTCGGTCCACTGCCGCCACACGCGCATCACTATCGCGGCGTTATGACCCGTCCGAGGCGCAATGTCGCTGTACGAAAATGCACCTTCTCGCAGACCAATCATTCGTCCCCGTCCAAACTCTGTCGTATGGTGATATTGCACCCTTCGTCGTCGCTGAAGCATTATTGAATCCTGGAGCGTATCCTAAACCACCCTCTCTTTATACCCCTCACTCGACTGTCCAGAGGGCGCTGCCGGCCAGACATTCGCAATGAATCTGCACTTTTAACCATGTGCATGTCCTACCCTGCTGTAATTTTCCTGTAATATATTTTTATCCTGTAATTTTCACGTGATTACCATCATTCCTTCATGATACTGCAGTTTTCACAAGTAGTAGTTTACATTATTTTATTATACACTAAGTGGCCACTTTATTATGACCACCCCCTCAGTGTTTCGTTGGGCCACCTTTTGCCTTTAATACTGCGTCGATTTTTCTTGGCATGGACTCCACGAGATGTTGATAGGTGGTTTGTGGAATCTGAGACCATGCTTGATGAATAGCACTTTCCAGGAGTGTGAGATTGCAGGGTTGTGGATCCAGCTGTGTGATGGATCGTTCAACATCATCCCACAAATTCTCAATGGGGTTGAGATCTGGAGATTGTGGGGCCACCTAAGCAAAGGAAACTCACCGGCATGTTCCTGAAACCAATCCTGTACAATACGAGCACTATGGCAGAACGCATTATCTTGTTGAAAGTAGCCATCGCCATTGGGATAAACCATCCACATGACACGATGCACTTGGTCCGCATCGATGTTTAGATATGATGTGCCAGTCAGACGTTGATCAACACGAATTAAAGGGCCCAAAGCATGCCAGGAAAACATTTCCCAAACCATAACGTTACCTCCACCAGCTTGAAGGGTTGTAGCAATGCATTTGGGGTCCATGCTTTCGTGCTGTTTCCGCCAAATTCTCACTCGGCCATCTGCATGGTGCAACTAAAAACGTGATTCATCGGACCACATAATTTGTTTCCAATTATCGACTGTCCAATCCTTGTGCTCCTATGCGAACTGGTGACGTTTTCTCTTGTTAACTGCAGACAGCAAAGGTGTTCGAACAGGCCTTCGGCTGCCATATCCCATCCAATGCAGTGTACGGCGAACAGTGCGTGCAGAGATCATTTGACGGGATCCTTGATTAAGATGGTCTGTAATTTGCTGCACTGTTGCCCTTCTGTTGTCTGTTACCAGTCTGGACACTCTCCGTTCCGCCCGAGCAGTCGCTAGTCGATGACGACCGGACGTTGCACGTAGAGACCCAGTTTTTTGGCTGACAGTCCAGTCTTTAAACACTTTAACAACAACTGCTCTGGAACATTTCACGAATGCGGCGGTTTCGGGGATACTCGCTTCATGGCTGCGAACTCCTACAATCATTCTAAGTTGAAAGTCCGTCAATTCGCATTTTTTACCCATCTCGTCACCCAAAAATCTCTTCTACTACTGTCGCAAGCACTAAGCGTTCCCTTTTTATACTAGCCTCGCCCTCTGGCGGCAACGGCGTGCGGCCATAGATCATTTGCTTAAAACTGTAAGGTGGTCATAATAAAGTGGCCACTCAGTGTATATGCGTGCGCAATGAACATAAGGCAAAGAAAACGATAGAAGAAAAACAATCTTTAAAAATTTGACAATCGTAGAACACACCATGAATACGTCCTTTGCTTGTTTCATCATCATCATTATCATTATAAACCATTCTAAATCCACTGCTGGATGAAGTCCTCCCCAAATGTCTTTCACAACTCTGTCTTGAGCTAATCTCTTCCATGTTACTCCGACATGCTTCTGTATTTCATCTCTCCATCTCCCACATGGTCTTCTTCTGGGTCTTTTCCTGTACCTTGGAATCCAGTCTAGTATTTCATTTGTTCAACGGTTGTCAGATTTTCTAGCAATATGTCCAGCCCATTGCCATTTCAAGGATTTTATTTTTCATAATTGTGTCATCTACTTATGTCATTTTACTTATCCACGAGTTCCTATTCCTATCCTACCTGGTTATACCAAGCATGCACCTTTCCATGATTCTTTCAGTAGTTTTCAGCCTCTGGATTTTTAGTTGATGTCCATGTTTTCGATCTACAGTCATTTGCAGAAGTTTAAGACCCCCTGTCAATTTATCGAAAAATAAGATTTTCAAAGAAACAACTAATTACTGGTGAGAGATATTTGAAAAAATGACAACGCATATGAATACTGACATTCTTTAGAGAACATAAAAACCGAAATGAGTACTTTGTGTGGTGGCCACCTTTGTTTTTTATATCGGACAGAATACGATGTGGCATACTCTCAATGAGGGATTTGCAGTAGTCACTTGAAATGTCTTTGCCCCACTACGTACTTTATCACGTCAGTCACACCTTGGGAATTTGATGCCTGTTTTTCTGCTACCTTGTCTTTTTAAATGGTCCACAAATTTTCAATGGGGTTAAGGTCGGGACTATTACATGGACAGTTAAGCACAGCTATGTTTTTCCACTGCCGGTAGTCCTTTACACCCTTTGATCTGTGGCATGGAGCACCATCATGCAGAAAGATTGCGCACTTGTGTACTTGCATATGAGTTAACAGCTTCTCATGTAACATTTCCACATAAAAAAGACCAGTCATGTTAATGCCTGTTGGCAAAAAATGATAATGAAGCAGTACCGGATGCTGACGTAGCACCCCATGTCATCTGAATAGGCGGATGTCTCACAGTGTATTTTTTCATCAAACCTTTCGCTTTTTGGTCGTCGAACATGCGCTTCGCGTCCTTCAAATTGGCGCGAAGTTGATTTATCGGAAAAAAGAACTTGGCTCCAATTTTCAGCAATCCACGATTGATGACGCTTCGCAAACTGGAGCCTCTTCTTTTTCATGACAGAGGTTAGTCTAGGTTTATGGGCAGGTTTATAAGACTTTAATCCAAAATCTTTGCTAAGACGTCGGGAAACAGTGCTGATAGTAATATCAGAACCTTTTTGAATGTAGAAAAGCCTTTATTTTTTTGCACGGACTCCTCGGAGAACGAATAACTATTCTCCTTATGGTATTGTCATCACGTGCGGTTGTTTTCCTTGGACGTCCACTTCCCTTTCGGTCGCTAAATTCACCTGTATCTCGATATTTCATGATCGTATTACGAATTCACCATAATACATTAACCTTTCTGCTTATGTCACGTTCGGAGTACCCTTCATGATATTAATTCACTATTTGTGCCCTCTGAGTAACACTTAATGACGCTTTTTTGGCCATTTTTCGCTATACAGAAAATACGTACAAAACCTCGCAGCATAAAACTCAGAAGGAAAGCAACGGTCGGCCGCTTCTCCCAACACTATCAACAGCTGCCGCTGTAGGATGATGCAGCACCGACAGGAAGTTGAGTAATACAGACAGTAGCTGACGCAATCTGTAGAAATCTCCTAATACCAACAGGTGGTCTTAAACTTCTGCAAATGACTGTATGAGTAACAACTGGAAGGATTAGTTGATTAATTACTTTTCTTTTTAGACATAACGTTAAAGTGCTCTTGAAATTTGTACTGTTTCTTCCAAATGCTCCCCAATCAAGTTTCATGCGCGTCCGCGTTAGAAACTTGATGTATTAGTTTCTTCTTCGATGTGGCCCTCGCTTGATATCTTCCGCACCTGCATATTTTGAGCGAAAATGGAATTAGTCAAAATTGACTGGGCGAGAACAGTCAAATTTGACTGTGGCGGTATTCGACACCACGCCTCCTCGCTTTTTTTTTATTCGACACCACGCCTCCTCGCTTTTTTTATTCGACACCACGCCTCCGCGAGAACCGTCAATTTTGACTGTGGCGGTATTCGACACCACGCCTCCTCGCTTTTTTTATTCGACACCACGCCTCCTCGCTTTTTTTTATTCGACACCACGCCTCCGCGAGAACAGTCAATTTTGACTGTGGCGGTATTCGACACCACGCCTCCTCGCTTTTTTTATTCGACACCACGCCTCCGCGAGAACAGTCAATTTTGACTGTGGCGGTATTCGACACCACGCCTCCTCGCTTTTTTTATTCGACACCACGCCTCCGCGAGAACAGTCAATTTTGACTGTGGCGGTATTCGACACCACGCCTCCTCGCTTTTTTTATTCGACACCACGCCTCCTCGCTTTTTTTATTCGACACCACGCCTCCTCGCTTTTTTTTTATTCGACACCACGCCTCCGCGAGAACAGTCAATTTTGACTGTGGCGGTGTTCGACAACACGCCTCCTCGCTTTTTTTTTAATTCGACACCACGCCTCCGCGAGAACAGTCAATTTTGACTCTTCTCGCCCAGTCCTTTTGAACTTGACAGCTTCAAGAGGAGACCATGATGATTCACGAATTACAAAATTTCTGTATGTAACTACACTGCGATTTTCGTTTATAATGTGCATCTGCTTTCATCATTTAAGGTGGATCCACCTAAAAACTTTGCCTTATGCTTCCAATAGTAAAAACTTCTGTAGGCATTTTCTTCGCAATTAATGCATTCCCAAGGATGAAAATTTGCACATCGAAAAAAAATTTATATATTATAGCCCGGTATACTTATTATTTCCTAAACCTTAGCCATAATTATATTAAGAATCAATAAGTTTTCCTTTGGTGGTGTTGAGCCCTGCAAATAGGTAGCGCCACATGTACATGCGACTTACTAAATGCAATCACGTCGGACTTTTTTTTCAGTAATTTTATAATTGTTTGGTATGAAATCCAATTTTGACTCTATCCATGCAATAGTTTAAAATGCTTAGAATTACTTGATCCACTCAGATAAAATTTTCTGACAGTAATTTAGCTGAAAATTTTAACAAAACTGCAGGTACTGCTGTTTTTTAATTCCGAAATAAACCAGCAAGCTCACTCTGCGATATTTTGGGCTAAATTATTGTCAGAAAAAGGCTTCAAAAAATGTGTGGTGCTTCTTGCACACATCGTCTGGTATTAATGAGAATTCCTTCTTCTACAGTGAGTTCCCTCAACATAGTTTGCCGGTTTACCCAGAAACCAACGATTCCATCCCAGTCATTTCTTAAGGGGGAGGGGGGGGATTATGTGACGTACCTACCTCATAGGGAATGCACATGTTAAAATGGCAAATTTGAAGTGATAAGCTTCGTCAGTGTAGTATAGTTGAGAGAACAACATGCTTCGGAGCGAGGAGGCGTGGCGTCGGAAACGCCACCGGCAAAAATGTTTTTTCTCCACAAGGAGTAACTTCCATACGTAGAAAATTATACTAGACCTTAAAATTTATGAAACTCAATTTTGTAGTTTTTGTGGAAACACCATGTGAATATACGGTGAAAAAGACTAGACATTTTGACATCTGTTTCACAATCTTCGAATTAAAAATCTGTAGGAAATAACTGTGCGATCTGTCTGAGAGTAACTGTAAATGCGTAACGTTACTCTCCACGTGCTTTGACTTCATAGTAGTAAAAAATCATATTGATCCTGTGACGCATATTCTAAATTAACTTTCCTTTTTGGCTTCTTTCCCTATGTAAATCTTGAGTTTGTTCTCAGTTATACTTCACACTTAACGTGATATCTTTTCTCTCAAACGAATACTGTTGGCAACACAATTAAGGTAGAATGAACGTGACGTATGCCTGTTATGAGATAAGAACCAGAGATAAAAACTACGAAACAACAGTTGCTCGTGTGGAGCTAGAGCGTGGAGTGTTTATTTGTGTTAGAGATGTGTTATGTGATTTCTATACTATCCTGAAGTGCTATAATCTGTGCTGGAGAAATAAAGCCAATTTCCGTTTGACTTCTGTTTTAAATGTTTCGTCTGGCCGTTCAGGTTTAATTTAGGAACTCTTTCATCGTATGGTAGTGTTTTTAAAATAACGTAAGAAGAGCGACAAAGAATCGGTACGAAAAGACATTTACGCTATAATCCTTATACACAGCAAACTACTTTGAATGAACTGAATTTTTCACATGCAGATCAATTAAAAAACAATGCTGGTTTTATTTTCCAAACGAAAAGTTAAACATTTCTGATTTTCTTAATATCGAGAAGACTAAAACACCATAAACTGTGTATTTCACTCTTTTAAATTTCATGACTCATTTCTGATGAAACCTTTTGATCGGTAAATTATATAAGCATGCGAATATTTGCTATTTTCTTGATAAACTTTTATTGAAATTTATCTTTTAAATTTACTAGAGTACGACAGAATTCGCATCCCCTTGGAAATGACATCCCGGAACTCAACAGAAAAGGTGTCTTTTGTGCCATGTATGTATTGTTTTTTTCCTGCTTTGCATGTCCTTTCTTTTCTACCTTGCTACTTTCTTTATTTCTTAGAAAAAGGCTTGTAGAAAACTTTATATTTAAAATGCTTTTTCTAACAGTTGCCAGAAATCTTTCTACGAAAACGTTTCAAATATCAGTTTCCGATATAACAGGCTTGTTCTTTACTCGTAATTTACCTGCTGCATTTTTTTCTATTCTCTCTATGTGGGCACGCTTATTGATTATATTTAAATAACACTCATTCTTCTTATCCGGAAAATGGTTCTCACCCTTATTTCTGAAGAAGGTAGGAAACATGTTCCGCAATTTAACTCCCATTTAGGCAAATAAGTAGTTAAACTAAATAAAGCACAGTCATCAAAGACATATTGCGACCACATAATCCGTGCTTAAGAATTTCTCTAGCACCTCCTTTTTAAATCAGCTTTAAACAAAGAAATGAAGAAAATCCTTTTGTTCTTTTCGCATTACCAAGCGTAGTGATGCAGCGATTTCCATCTTAAGTATTAAGTAAGAAGTACTTCTTTCTATGTTTATTTAAACCACGTTTCCGCCAAAAGCCTCAATCCACCATTTCAAGACTGCAATTAAATAATTTACAGAAATATCACAAAGTCCAATTGATGTCTGAGTAGCGTTATAATTTTTTTATCTCTCAGATGGGAGCATTTTATGGAATTACTTCCGAAGACAAAACCCAAAACAGTACAAAGAAGTATGATCAGCTTTATATTGTTGTTTTTGTATTAGGTCGTTGAAGAAGTGCGTGAACACTTTCATTGGCGTGCATTTCGGAAACCTCAAATGGCAACACAAGCGATGTGTCTGGGGTTGCGTAGTACCTACCGCGGGTTCAGTTCGTGCCTGCCGATCGGCTAGTGAGAGTTGTAATAACGTTGAAGCTGTTGAAAGGATCTCTGACAGTGGAAGAACAGTTCGTTTTTTTTATATATATAATTTTGTGTCTTATTGCACTATTCAAGGACGTGGCACAAAGTCTTCTGCCGACGACAAAATGCCCTTAATAAAAGGCAGTACCCAATTTGATGAAAGGGTGTAAGGAAAGCGAGATATCACCCAAAGATGCCCCAAACTGTGGTCGACCGATTTTGACTTCTAGAGCAAAAGCCAAACGCGGCTTCTAAGAGGCCTCACAGCGGTCTTGTAGGGTGAGTGTCATTGACCTTTCCGCACAATTGGGTATTCCTAACACAACGCTTTATATGCAGGATATCACCGAAAGTTGCTTCAAGATACAGTCGACAGATTTCGATTTCCAAAGAAGAAGCCAAATGACGCATCCAAGAGGCCTTACGGCAGTCTTGCAGGGAGAGTGCCAATGACCTTTCGTCACCACTAGGTATGCTTCAAACAACGGCTTACATGCAGGATATCACCGAAAGTTGTCCCAAGCTGAGGTCAAAAGATTTCGATTTGTAGAGAAGAAACCAAACGGCGTATCCAACAGGCCTTACGTTAGTTTTGAAGGGTCGGTATCAATGGCTTTTCCTCACCGCTCTTCACACAACGTCTTATACACTGGCGTGCAATAATTAAGGACGAGACGGTTTTTCGAATATAACGTCGTGCAGAAGTGCTCCACATCAACTCAAATCATACCATAAGATCCCCAAGATGTAAGAATATGGGGAAAGTGAGCAAAACCGTCCAAACAAGGAATCCAAAGGATACAAAGGAACTTTATTGAAAAGGAAGCTTCAAAAAACAACTGGACAGAAGACAAAAACGTCCGTGTGACAAGCGGCTGCCAAGAAAAATCCAGTCTTTAGTAGAGGATATGATCACCCCTGACTGCGTTGCAGGATTTACAACGTCTGTCCATGCTCAGGACGAGGTTGTCAAGGAGCTGTTGAGGCATCGCGGTCCATTCCTCTTGTAGCGCCAATCGCAGCTGCGGAATCGTTGCTGGCGGCTGGTGACGTGCTGTTAAGCGTCTCCCGAGAAGGTCCCACACGTGTTCGATTAGATTTAGGTCCGGGGACCTTGCGGGCCAATCCATGCGTTGAATATCTTCACTCTCCAACAGCTCTGCGACAACCACTGTATGATGAGATGTAGCGTTGTTGTCCATGAAGAGGAACTCAGGACCCACAGCACCTCTAAAGAGACACACGTGAGTCAGGAGAACCTC
This sequence comes from Macrothele yani, assembly GCA_039090855.1. Taxonomy (NCBI): domain Eukaryota; kingdom Metazoa; phylum Arthropoda; class Arachnida; order Araneae; family Macrothelidae; genus Macrothele; species Macrothele yani. The sequence goes on from CM077029.1 coordinate 64,064,949, forward strand.
GGTACAAAAGCGGACACCAGTGACTGAACATCCTTGGAAGATGTGGAGGTCAGTACAGCAACCAAGCATGATACCGCCCCAAACGAGAACTCTGCCACCTCCAAACCGGTCTCTTTCGATGATGTTGGAGGTGTGATTGCGTGTTTCCTGCTCTCTCCAGGTGTGTATACGTCCAGAATCGCTCGTCCGACTAAATCGGCTCTCATCCGTACACAGAACTCGACCCCATTGCTAATGTGTCCAGTTCTTGTGTTACTGGCACCATAGAAACCGCCGTCTCCGATGAGAAGGCGTTAATGGCACACACCCTACTGGTCGTCGTGCAAATAGAACACCTTTGTGCAGCCTCCTGGCCTCGGTAAAACGCATTAACGGACGTCCAGTTGTCTGTTGCATGTGCCTTGCTATTTCTCCCGCTGTCTGCCGTCTGTATCGTCTCGCCTGTAGGACAATATACCGGTCGTCTGCCTCCTTGGGTGCTCGTGGATGACCACTGCTAAACTCTCGGACAGCTATTCCTGTCATTTGAAATGCTCTCCAAGCTCGTGAAACGATGCTGTGAGCGATCCCGAACTCCTCGGCCATACTAGTCACACTTCGACCTTCTTCCAATTTCCCAATGACGCGACCTCGGGTAAAGTCATCCAGATGTCGTCTACTGGATTGCCTGTTGGCCATATCACACGGTGGCAGCAACTCGACGTCGTTCAAACCGATGTACACCGTGCAATAGCTTTCACCGAATTGCTGAGCGTACACCGCCTGTGTGCTTTATACCCTCCTGACACCCCTCCCCCACGTCACGCTGCATATATGCGCATGCCCTACAGTACCGGACCCTAGTCTATCTCCTGAGTAGTCTTTCGGCCCGTTCTGCTGCTCGTTCTCCTGTTATGCTAATTTATCCTCTTCGTCCTTAGTTTTTGCACACCAGTGTATGCAGGATATCACCAAAAGTTGCCTCAAGCTGCTGCCGACAGATATCGATTTTCAGTCTACAGAAGTCTTGTAGGGTGGGTGTCAATGATCTTTCCTCACCTCTGGGTATTCCTCACACAACATGCTTATACCGTGCTGAGGGAAGATTTAGGCCTAATGAGGGAACTAGTGACGTCGGTACTACACACACGCACACACACACACACACTAACCTCGACACAGAAGAAATTCCGATATGAAATTGCACGGAGTAACCCAGCGTGGATCTGTGCAATAGTAGAGTGCTGACAAGTTTCTTCTGTTTATATGGCAGTTGGGTGGAATTTTATGCACCCGGGCAACAATATTAGTCACGGGTTGAATCCAGAACTCCTGCTGCGTTTTCTTTCCGTGCAGAGTTGAATGAAAATATAATATTACTGGTAGTTGGCATGGGTGTTCTCTATGTGGCTTTATGGAGGACGAATCATAATAATATCACTATGACATTGGAACAGTATAATTCATTTTTAGAGGAGTATATCCCGGTATGGATAGCCGCCCCGGTGGCGCAGTGGTCTAAGCGATGGCCTCTGATCATTTCTCCGAACGGGGTCCGGGTTCGAATCCCGGTGAGGCATGGATGTTGTGTTTGTCTTGCGGCACTGGCTCTCTCCCTTCCCTGGAACCAGTGGCCCTAAATTAGGGACGGGCAACTGCTTATAGCCCATTGAGTTGCTCACGGTGGTCGTTAAACCTCCAATAAAAAAAAATATCCCGGTATGCGGGTACTACGACATTGTGTACAACGATCTGTCCTCGTACGCGACAACGTAAAGTCGCACAAGGGCCTGATTGTTCGGCTGTTCACTGAACAGAACGGTTGAGTGAAACTGCCCGATCCACCGTATTCATCGGAAATGAACCCCAGTGATATCTACTGTTTTGACCGTTTGGAAACGGAGATGCCTGGTACTTGCTACAACAAACAGGATTTGGATCTGGAATCGCATATATTTTTCACGGACACTGATACGTTTAATGGTGTTTATGAACTGCCCACAGTTTCGGAACGTATTTTTGATTATGTGGAAAGCTACTAATAATTTCTCACAAATATTGTAATCATTTCCTTGCTCTTACAGGAATTAAAACTGAATTGAAAGTGTTCACTTACTTCCCGAGTGCTCTAATACTTTATAAAGCCAACGGATTTGTTTCCGTTTTATTTTGTTTGGAGGTTTTGTGACCAACTCTTTCGGCAAGTCATCCATTCCTGATTTGGAGTCACTAGTTCTGGGGAGGGGTGAGGGTGTAAAGTGAAAAGTGCACTCCCCATGTCCCATCCGGTACTCAGTCCTCCAGCAAGTTCGGAGGACTAGGCCAGAAACCAGTGTCTCTAACCACGCAACCACTGGGGCGGCCAAAGAATTACGGGCGAACAATAAACCTGTGTCCCACAAAGAACGACGCATTATTTTAAGTCATCATCGTCAACAACTATGGGACAAATGCCTGTAGGAGCCGGCTACCAGATGGCAGCAGATTACAATCGTCTTGTATTTTTACTACCAGCGATTATATTAAATGCGTGTAACTAATAAAATCACGAGGGAAACACGAAAATAACTGTAATCATCTTTAATTGCCTTGACCATGATGATCATATGTAGAGGATTTTAGGAAGGGAGTATCTGACCCCAGGTCTTAAACAACCCTTAGAAATAGGAAGCTAGGAGATTTGGGCTAGAGTGCCCGATAGGAAAGTGACACGGAAGCGAAGTAGAAAGAGGGCTGTATTTATTACCTGGGGGCCAGTACCCGGGGTCCGACGGCTTAACATGCCCATTCGACGCACAGCGGATATTTAGTGGATCGAGCGTTCGTACCTGCCTGGGATCGAACCAGAGGTCCTTTCCGTGGCAGTCACGAACGTTGTCCACTAGGCCACGTTCGTTTTGTAAAAAACTTTATCAAACTCAAAGGATCTTATTCTGTGTCATGTCATCTAAATCTAAATGATAGTCTGATACAGTTCAGCATGGTATGATTATTAAAAATTTACAAAAACGAAGAAAAGAAGCTGCTTTTCCACTTCACAAAGACTTTTTCGCTGAAACCAGAGCTGATTGATATTAGACACCAAATAACATTCTATGAGATAAACTAATATTAAACTTTTATTTTCACTCCCTGAAAGCATCATGGATAAAATATGAAAAGAAAAAGAGGCTTATTTTCTACTCAATTTTCTTGATCACTCAGTGCACGAAACGAATGAAGTAATAGAATTATCGTGTGACTGTGGACTTTGAAATATATTCCAGAAAGAAAATTTATGAAATAAAATCTTTGTTCAAAAGTAGAAAACGAGTAGAAATTAATGTTGGAGAGAACTTTCACTTTTTCATAATTTTTTAATCTTATATATCACCGCGAACGAGATCTCCCCCCCCCCCTCTTTTTATTTCTAAAAACGAAAAGATGTTGCGTCTTATGCGATTAGAACTTAATACACTAACACCACATATGTCAAAATTACGTAAAATAAGACATTTGCCGTTTTCACTTTAGAAGGAAATTCCCAAAACCAAGTTTATGTTATCAAGTATTAAATAAACTGAAATAAATATGAAATTGATGATAAGGCTGCATCGTTGAGAGCATACGATTTCATTCTAGATATACACAGTGGTCACAAAAAGTTAGGTATAATGAATGAAATGAAGGATGTATATATCTGCGTATTGCGTATTGTGTAGTGCGTATTGAAATAACATCAGTGAGGCAACGTAACACAAGCGATAAAGAATACGTTTAAAAAAACAATTTATTGTGCAGTTAATAAACAAAGACATCGCTCTTTCCACGTTTATCAACACATAGCAACCGAAAAATTATTATCCGTATCCTACGGATTTGTGATGTAAGAAGCTGATAGATAAACACACATAGTGCCGTTGATAGTTGGCCACCGTAGAGTAAGGCGAATGCACTCGGCTATACACTATATTGACAAAAGTCACCGGACACCTCCTCAAAAGCAAATGAACGGATCCTCTGCGTTGTTAAGATGCGTGGTACAGCTGCAAGCGGTATAAAAACAGGCCTGCAGCTGACTGCGATCACATCGCACTGTGAGGTTGAGTGAAAATGTCTCGGCGGGTGAGAACTGACTTCGAGAAAGGAAAGATTGTTGGGTGTTATACTGTATTAGAGGGTTGTCCATAAGAAAGACCAAGAGGCGTTTAAACATACCCAAGTCAACTGTTTTAGATGCACTGAATAAGTGGAAGACACATGGCATGTCTAAAGCAGCAAAACGTACCGGCAGACCAATGAAAATCAGTAATAGAGGACGTCATAACCTCAGGAGAGTCGTTGCAGCTAATCGACGGAGTACAGCACAAGACCTCAGTGTACAGGTGAGTAAAAATACTGGAACCTCGGTATGTACACGTACCATTCGCAAAGAACTTCATTTCATGGGTTACCGTGGTCATGCGACTGCTCATAAGCATTTCATCTCCACTCGGAATGCTACTCGTCGTTTAGCATGGTGTAAAGAACATTTATCGTGGACCGTAGGTCACTGGAAACGAGTCTTATGGACTGATGAATCCAGATACACGATCAATCAGTCTGATGGCCGTGTGTGGGTATGGCGCCAGCCGGGGAGCGCTATTTATCACAGTTTACTGTTCCTACGGTCAAGTTTGGAGCTGGCAGTGTACTCGTGTGGGGGTGTTTTTCGTTTTATGGTCCCGGCCCATTAGTTACCGTAGACAAACCTGTTAACCAGCACGTCTACCTCGATATTCTAGACAATTATGCCCTACCAACTCTGTGGCAATAAAATGGAACCGAGCCTTGTCGGTACCAGCAGGATAATGCACCGAGCCATAAAGCAAGGACTGTTACGGCGTGGTTTGGCGATAATTCCGTATCGTGTGCGAACTGACCAACACAGATCCCTGATATTAATCCCGTAGAGCACTTATGGGATGAATTAGAGCGCCGCATAACAAGTTTGGAACAAGGCCTACAACTAAGTAACAGTTAGCGGCATCATTTTGTACTGAATGGAAGCGCATACCTATCGCTGTGCTTCAAAACCTTGTCAGAAGCATGTCTCAAAGTGTCAGTGCAGCATTAAGGCCAAAGGTGGACGTTCCGACACCGTACTAATGTATGTCAATAAATGCTATGTTGTGTTTCTCTTCTAGGTGTCCGTTGATTTTTGTCAATATAGTGTATATCGAGAGATCTAGGGTACGATCCCAGCGGTGACCGAATAACAATTTTTCGGTTGCTATGTGTTCATAAACGTGGAAAGGTTTTTGTTTATTCACTGACGCCACGTATTTAGAGGATTTTAACTATTGTGCAGTTTCTGCACACAACGAAGTAACGCTGCAATAGAGACAAAATGATAAATTCGGAGAACGTCCATACCTCTGGATTTCAGTACCCGGTAACACTACCTCTGTGTCGAAGAACGTCTTGACACCTTCGAGGCATACTTGCAATGACATTATTGATGAGCATTTGGGGCAGCTCGTCCCATGTTACAGAGAACACGCTACGGAGGTCTGCCAGTGTACTAGGACATGGAACGTGGTATAACGAAGTGAATTTCTCCGTCATTTCTGTCCACGCCAGGATTCGAACCCGGATCTCCTCATTCCGGAATAAGTCAATCTACCAATTGAGCTACACGGACGTTTTATTCTGATTCCTATCTGCCTTTATGTCGTGTGCGTCCTTCTGGCAGGTACGTCACATCTCCTGGTACGTTACATGATCTCCCCCTCTTTTTTTTTTTTTTTTTTTTTTTCGAAGTGCTGGAGAAGGGATTCTCTTATTTTTCCTATCTCGCGGTGTGGAAATAACATCACACCAATACAAGATTTTGAACGGTCGGGTCAGCCGGATAGTTCGGGCGCCATTATAACGAAGTGAATTTCTCCGTCATTTCTGTCCACGCCAGGATTCGAACCCGGATCCCCTCATTCCGGAATAAGTCACTCTACCAATTGAGCTACGCGGACGTTTTATTCTGATTCCTATCTGCCTTTATGTCGTGTGCGTCCTTCTGGCAGGTACGTCACATCTCCTGGTACGTTACAGTGGTTATACAGATGTCGCTGTAAAGCGTTCTAAATATTTTCAATAGGCTTAAGGTCAGGAGACCTCGAAAGCAGCTGTAACGATGTAATCCCATGATTGCCTCCCCGGTGGCGCAGTGGTCTAAGGCGCTGGCATCTGATCATTCGTCCGAACTGGGTCCGGGTTCGAATCCCGGTGAGGCATGGATGTTGTGTTTCTCTTACGGCACTCGCTCTCTCCCTTCCCTGGAACCAGTGACCCTAAATTATGGACGGGCGACTGCTTATAGCCCATTGAGTTGCTCACGGTGGTCGTTAAACCTCCAATCAAAAAAAAAAAAAAAAAAAAAAAAATCCCATGATTTTCCCGATCCTGAAGGACTCCCCAGGTACGGCAACTGGTTGAATTCTCGTCGAGAAAATGGAATGCATCGTAAATAGCAGCGTGAAACAGTATCACAGTGGGCGCGATGATCTGGTTACGGTACACCATGGCATTTATGTTGCCTTGACAAACTTACAAGGAGGTACGGCCATTGAAACACACTCCTCCCCAAACCAAAACTGGATGCCGGTGGTAAGGGTGGACGGACTGCTCATCGTGTGATTGCATTTGTGTGCCGGATCTCCTCCATACCTGTCCTCGTCGAAGATCAGGATAAAGAGCGAACCGGGATTCGTCTGTGAAAAGTGCATGGTGCAACTCTGTATTCCATGACATGTACTGTCAGACACAGGTACATCTTTGACGACGGGGAGCTGATGTCAATGCTATACACCGATGGGCCATTACATTATGACCATCCCTAACCTAGAGAAATGAGCGCGCCTGGAGACCGAACGGTGGCGCAGACGAAGTTCACAGATCAGTATATATATACAACCCGAGGACCGGCTTTCGGTTAGTAGAGTGTTCGGAGTCAGAATGGGAAAATCTACCGATTTATCGGAGTTCGATAAAGAACAAATTGTGATAGCACAGCTCCGCGGAACTACCATCTCGGAAACGTCGCGGTTTGTGGATTGTTCACGTGCCGCTGTAGTGAGTACGCATCAAAAGTGGTGCACGGATGGCCCAACGGCGAACCGTCGTCCAGCCGTCTGTCATCCGCAACTCATTGATGCCAGAGTGGAGCCTAGAATATCGCCCATTGTTCACAGCGACCGCAGGGCCACAGTGCGACCAATCCCCCAAAGCTACAAGAGTGGTGATCAGGGCAATGTGTCACAGCACACAGTTCAGCGCAGCCTTCTGCGCATGGGCCTGCGTAGCCGAAGACCCAGCCGGGTTCCCATGCTCACTGCACGTCATTCCCAACAACGCATGAAATGGGCCCAAGATCGTCGAGATTGAACCGTGGATGATTTGAAGAAAGTATCCTGGTCTGATGCGTCAAGATTCCTGGTGCATCACGTAGACGGCCGAGCGCGGATACGCCGATTACCAACGGAGGATATGGCACCTGGATACACTGCTGGGCGGGAAGAGGACGCCGGCGGCTGCGGTGTTATGCTGTGGGCGATGTTTTCGTGGAACACTTTAGGCCTCAGTATCCCAATAGCACAGTCCCTGACAGCTGTCAGGGATCTGAACATCGTGGCGGACCATGATCACCCATTCATGGCAACTGTGTTCCCTGCTGGTGATGGCCATTACCAACAGATAATGCAACATGTCACACTGCCAGAGTTGTCAAGGAGTTGTTTGAGGAGCATGCTTATGACTTTCTGTTAATGTCCTGGTGTCCAAATTCACCTGACATGAACGCAATCGAACATTTATGGTTCGACTCGGAAAAACAGGTTCGCACTAAAACACCACCACCCCGAAATGAACGGGAAATGAAAGACCTGCTGTTGACATTATGGTACCAGATACCCCAGGATACCTACCGCCACCTCATGGGATCGATGCCTCACCGAGTGGCTGCTGTTTTGAGGGCTAAAGGGGGTCCTACAGCTTATTAGGTAGGTGGTCAAAATGTAATGGCTCCTCGGTATACATCTCAGCGGCCTCCTTGCTCTGAGCCCGTACTCGTGAAGACAAAGTCGTACCGTTTGAGTACGTACTGTGACACCAGAAGCAGCTCGAAGTGATTCCCGGAGTTGGCTACTGGTGATGAAAGGCCTTCTCCCAGCACTTACTATGAGATAACGATTTTGCCTCCTGGGTCGACCTGCAACATTTCCTGTTGTTGAAATCTTGTGTGTAACCTACTTATTGTCCTTTGCGAATCTCCTAAAGCAGCAGCCACATCGATCATCCGAACATCTGCCTGTAATATGCCAACAGCCCTATTTCTGTTGTCAATGCTTAAACGTTGTATGGACATCATATCAGTTGAATTCTACAATGAAGGCAATACATTCAGCAAATTTCTAGACTAACAGGTGGAATGACCCTTTTCCCACTTCTCGCCGAGTACTTTTATCGGAGCTCTCACTCCAAGTGCTGTGTATTGGCATGATGCAAATTTATGTAAGGTGTAACTAGCCACGCTGATAGCCGATCTGCAGTAGTCGCTAAATTTACATATCGCCGCATTTTCTCTTTAAAGCCGCAATTTCCCTTACTTGTTGTGACCAGCGTATAATTTGCTAATTTGCGCTCCTTGGGAAACTACAACAGAGACGATTGCGAAAGTGGTTTCGGAAAGTGTCTTAAGTATAAAAGTTTGCTCACTTTCAATATTGAAATATATTCTGAGACTTTATTCAAAGTAAATTTAATTGCATATTACAATAAGCTTTAAAACATTAATTTCAACCTATATTACATAGCGAAAAAAAAGTATATGCTATGAATCAGTGTTCGGCTTAATCAAGGAGAACCAAAAAATGCACTAGCAAATCAAAACGTAAAAACAGAAAATCTATCGTCATCTCGATAGATGAGTGGTCCGATGCTCGGTGTTCTGATTGTCCGAGATGAGCTGGAGCCTTTGGTGAAGCATAGATGGATGCATTTGTCTCGTGGAGCTGGATCTTTCTTTTTCCTGAAATCAGTAGCTACGGGTGACCCTATAAACTTTAGAGTTGCTCATGGGGTCGCTAAAGAAATGTTCTTCATGTGAAAAGCACCCATATTATAAAATTACTTGCCGTGGCGCATTTCCAAATTTAGCAACAACATCATTCTAATCTTTTCGGCGCCTCGTGACAAATGTTTCTCTCCCCTGTGACGCTTCACCCCTGGGGAGAATAAAATAGAACTAACTTCCTACCAAGGAGACTTTTCGTGTTTTTTATTTTTTAGTTTCTGGCGCCTCCAAGCCATAAAAAGAATTCCTGTGCATATACTGTGTAATGGTTATTATTCCTTCATAGTTTTCTCCTGTATTTCTATCTGAATGCGATAGTCTCTCTGAAATGATACCTTCTACAAGCGCAACGTGAAAGTTTAGTTCAGATTCCCATATTAGCTCTTTGAAACAACAGGTAGTGTATTGCAATGGAATGTATTCTTCATAGGCAGGTTATGCGTTACATACCCAGTTTGTTTTAGAAATCAGTATCACAGTTTTTTAAATATCTGTCTATAATTGTATGCATATTTATTTTGCGTTACAGATTTTCTGTTCTTAAAAGGTAAGCGGGTGACACATCGCTTCCGCCTGGCGCATGCACACCCACCACGCAATTCTTCTCATCTTATGTTGCGAACGATAGTGGAAAATCTCTGCTTAGACCCTGACACCTCTTTCTGCCTTTCAAGAAAACTATTTTTCTTTTTTGTGACCATTTTTCCAGAAAGAAGTGCGGGAGCTTATAGACTGTTGTTGCGCTTTCAAGAGTTATTTGATGAGCGTTCAAGAAACGTTATTTTATAGAAAGAAATACTTTCACAATTATTTGTAATACCTTTATTTTGTGTTGAGACAATGTGTTTGGATCGTGGTATTTTGCACTTTGACAATAAATTTTTAATTAAAGCAAATATCTACAAAAATATTTCGATGCGAATCGTGATTATTGCATCCCAAAAATGACACTTCATTCAAAATTTTTCAAACACGAGGTGTATTAAAAAAAAGTTTCCATTCTCGACCATAAAGAGATGATCATGATGGTAGGCCATTTTGTTTCATTGTCTCCTTGTTTTCCTAGCGGTGCTCCAAGGCTGTTATGCCTTCTAAATAAAATGATGTTTCAGTGCTGTCGAAATAGACTTCTACAGCATGAATAACGTCTTCGTCCGTCCCAAAATGCACCCCAGACAAGTTCTTTTTGAGATTAGGGAACAGATGGTTGTCCGAGGGGGCAAGATCAGGCGAGTAGGGAGGGCGTGGTAACAGTTGAAACCAACGTTCATGGTTGGCAGACACGGAAATTGTCAATTTGCGACTTGGGGCGTTATTCTGACGAAACAGCACCTTTGGTCAGCTTTCCTCCGCGCTGATCCTTCAAATGTTGTCGAAGTTCCCTTAGTAGGTGAGCATAGTATGTTCCGGTGATGGTTCAGCACTTCGCAAGGTGACGTTTCGCAGTATCTTTCTGTAAATGTCATCGTATGACAGCTACAGTCAGAAAAATGGGTTTTCAGCGTAAGGAGATCTGTCTTGAATGGATTTCTGTCAGATCAAAAAATACCTCAAACATTCCAGAACTTTCGCGATGTCTCGAAAATTCAGAAACACTACTCTGTAAAATGAAATGTCTGACGGTAGTGGGACGGTGTTACCGTATGTGAAACGTTCTTGTTGTCTTAGGTTTTCCTAAGACTTGAATAAAATTGTTAATAATAAATCAGGCTTACTTTTAGACACTTGCACTGGTAAAATATTACTTTACTAGAAAAGCGCGTTATCCTATTATTATGTAATTTGATACATGACAGACGATCATGCACTTGTACTATACATCCATTAGAGATTTAGACAATGTCGGATGTAATATTGGTTCATGCTGTTTGTTTCACCGCACTACAGGAATGTATTACATCAGAAGGGAAAACGGAATCAATCAACTATGTATTCCCTTCAATGTTTACGATGGTGTCCCAACGTCTGAATAGGTCTGCAATGCCATTCTTGAAAAAACGTGCAGGTTTTGCTGCGAAAAAATCATCAAGGAGATTCTGGAGATCAACATCATTCTTGAACGTTCCGCCACGGAGTGTATTCTACAGAGATCAGAACAGATGATAGTATGAAGGGGCGACATATAGGAAATAAGCCGCATGTGGAAGGATCTCCCATTTCATGTCCTGAATGGCCATTTTGGTCATGTTTGCACTGTGAGGGCCTGCGTTATCATGTTGGAGAAGGACACCCTGGCTCCGATGTGGCCGTTTCTGCTAAATTGCTCCTCCCACTCGGCGGAGTTGCTCACAATGAATGCAGCGTTGATGGTACGATTCCTCGGCAGTATTTTCCAGTGAATAATTCCTTCCATGTCCCACCAGACACACAATATCATCTTCTCAGGATGAAAATCATGCTTCGAACGTGGTGTGGGCTTCTTGTTTGGGTTTAAAAATTCCCTCCGATGCCAGAAATTCACACACAGGCACCACTTTTCATGACCAGTAACAATACGTGACAGAAAGGTTTTGTGTTGCTGATAATATTCGCGATAACGGGCGAACAAGGAGCCACATATGGCAACACGCTGATTCTTGTTGTCTTCGGTGAGAGTGTGAGGCACCCAAGACCCCAATTTCTGGACCTTTCCCATGCGCTCCGGGTGTTGCACCACTGTGGACTGATCACAGTCCATCTTAGTGGCCAATTCGCGTGGGGTTTGACGCTGAACCAAGTGGACGAAATGGTTCAAACGATCCTCATCAAAGTGAGATGGACGACCTGAGCGTGGAGAGTCGTTGAGGTCAAAACTGCCATCTAGGAACCGCTGAAACCTTTTGAGGGCTGTCCTTGGAGGAACAGCATCGTTCCCATACACAGCACAAATTTGTCGAGTGGCCTCGTCGGCTGTGGATCCCTTGTTAAACTCGTAGAGGAGCAGATGCCGGAAATGTTAATTCCTCTCTATTCGACACTCCATAATACCGGACCTGAAAACCAAAGCACCATTAGCCACAATCACACAACGCAATATGATTTAGATACAAGATATTACTGGCTACATTTTGATATATAACTGGATATCTGTACCCTCCCTACTGACATGGGAAACACTCGTGAAATAAAACGGCATGAACTTATGCATCAACCCAATATACCCCTTACTCTGCAGAACGTGTCAACGATATTGCTTTTGCAACAATGGAAAACTTCTGATATTCTTCTGTGGAGCTCTCTCAATCAGCACTCTGCAGAATCTTTACTTCACATTACTTCGTTTACAATGTGTTTGTTTCATTTGTAGATGAGACCACCATCATCAGTCTCTCCGCATCGACAAAACCGTCTTCATCACTTTTCCAGCAGAAGTGACAGACTTCACCTTCTTTGGAGTGGGTGGACACAGTAACGTTTAACCAAATGGACAACCCCGGGGTTCGCGGGGACCTCATTCGGCGAGGAAGACCTCCGTCAAACACAGTTTTGACTGAGCCTCAAGATATCTGTGTTATGCTGTTTTCCCCACCACGACTCACACCAGAGAACACAGTGCTGAAGATTTTCGTACGATTACTCGGGATCTCTTTCCCATAAATAATGGTACTACGCACCCGAGATTTTCCATAGCCGCGCTATGGGCCGTTATGGAAAATGAACAAAAACGTTTAACGTCATTCTTGAACCTTATTATATTCTATTCACACAAAATCTCCTAGTATTAGTCTGAAACATTTAATTAATCATACCACCGAAGTGCCACTTACTTAAAAACATTCAGAAACTTGCCGAGAACGATTTTCCAATGTATCCCCTTCCTCCCGTGGCACAGTGGTCTAAGGCTCTGGCTTCTGACCATTCGTCTGAGATGGGCATGGATTTTTAGGAACCCAGATAAGACATGTGTGGTCCGCCTGCATTAATGTTCTGTTTGTCTCCCTTCCTTGAAACCAGTGACCCTAAATTAGGGACGGGCGACTGCTTGTATTTCTAAGAGTTGCTCATGGTGGTCGTTATACCCTGAATCAAGGAAATATATATACAATTAGGGGCCACTTTATTATGACCACCCCCTCACTACTTCGTTGGGCCACCTTTTGCCTTTAATATTGCGTCGATTCTTCGTGGCATGGACTCCACGAGATGTTGATAGGTGGTTTGTGGAATCTGAGACCATGCTTGATAAATGGCACTTTCCAGAAGTGTGAGATTGCAGGGTTGTGCGTCCACCTGTCTGACGGCTCGTTCAACTTCATCCCACAAATTCTCAATGGGGTTGAATTCTGGAGATTGAGGGGGCCACCTAAGCAAAGTTAATTCACCGGCATGTTCCTGAAATCAATCCTGTATAATATTACGAGCACTATGGCAGGACGCATTATCTTGTTGAAAGTCATTGGGATAAACCATCCACATGACAGGATGCACTTGGTCCGCAACGATGTTTAGATATGATGTGCCAGTGAGACGTTGATCAACACGAATTAAAGGGCCCAAAGCATGCCAGGAAAACGTTCCCGAAACCATAACGTTACCTCCACCAGCCTGAAGGGTTGTAGCAATGCATTTGGGGTCCATGCTTTCGTGCTGTTTCCGCCAAATTCTCACTCGGCCATCGGCATGGTGCAACTGAAAACGTGATTCATCGGACCACATAATTTGTTTCCAATTATCGACTGTCCAATCCTTGTTCTCCTGTGCGAACTGGAGACGTTTTCTCTTGTTAACTGCAGATAGCAAAGGTGTTCGAACAGGCCTTTGGCTGCCATATCCAATCCGATGCAGTGTACGGCGAACAGTGCGTGCGGAGATCATTTGAGGGGATGGTCTGTAATTTGCTGCACTGTTGCCCTTCTGTTGTCTGTTACCAGTCTGGACACTCTCCGTTCCGCCCGAGCAGTCACTAGTCGATGACGACCACACGTTGCACGTAGAGACCCAGTTTTTGGCTGACAGTCCAGTCTTTAAACACTTTAACAACAGCTGCTCTGGAAAATTTCACGAATGTGGCGGTTTTGGTGATACTCGTTTCATGGCTTCGAGCTCCTACAGTCATCCCACGTTGAAAGTCCGTCAATTCGCATTTTTTACCCATCTCGTCACCCAAAAATCACTTCTACTACTGTCGAAAGCATTAAGCTTTCCCTTTTTATACTAGCCTCGCCCTCTGGCGGCAACAGCGTGAAACCATAGCTCATTTGCTTAAAACAGTCAGGTGGTCATAATAAAGTGGCCACTCAGTGTATATATATTCTAGCAGGGGTAACCAATATTTTCCGTGTAAGAAAAAAAAAGAACCGGGATGGCTGCAAATGTGAAAAATAGAAAAAAAATCATTTAGTTAATTTACTTTTACGAAACAAAAAAGAATGGAAATATTTACCTATGTGTCCTCGAAGTATTGAAATACTTACAATACTTCGAGGAGACATCTATAGAACTGCCGTACATCTGGCGTGCGCTTTTGAGAATCCCGAGACATTGAAATGCAATGTACCTATGCCATGGCGCGTGCATGCGACTTGACATTGGCATTGATCATTCTTTTGTTTACCGTTTGAATTTTGAATATCTGGAACTCTATTTACATTATACTGTATTTCTGCTTGATGAAGCTGCCCGTTGCTAGTGAAAGTTAACGTTTATTCATTTGTGTTTTTAATAAACCATTAAACAGATATTTTTGCACTTTACTGTTATCTACGGTCTCTAACTCAGACCGTAGATCGGGTATTGACTGCTGAATTGCGTTGCAGTTCTTAAAAGTAAAACTTGGAACTTTTTACGAAAATTTTGCGTGGGGGGCCCCTTGACCCCGGGCTCCGAAACCATCCGAAAGCCGCCTACGGTCTAAGTTAAAGTACCATGAGATAGTACACCAAATTTGGTGGTTCTAAATTGAAAACTGTAGATTTTACGCAAATTGTGTGTGTGGACCCCTTGATCCCGGGTTCCGACCCCATCCGAATACCGTCTATGGTCTAAGTTGGAGTACCATGAGATAATATACCAAATTCGGTTGTTCTAAATAGAAAACTGTAGATTTTATGGAAATTTCCTATGGGGCCTACTGACACCTGGCTCCGACCGATCCCTTCCAAAAACCGTCTACGGTCTAAGGTAGAGTACCATGAGATAGTATACCAAATTTGGTGGTCCTAAATTGAAAACTGTAGATTTGTATAGCGGACATACAAACAAACAAACAAACATTCAATTTTATATACACTGCTGGCCACCCAAAATGCAACACCAGGAAGGACACGAGATAGCAAAGCCAGATTTTCTGGACACATAACAACAGATACAAAGATTAAACGATTGAGCTTACAGGCCCGTGCGACTTGCGAAACACGCAGACATCAATAGTTCGTGTGGCCCCCATGGCTGGCAATAACCGCCGCTACACTCCGCGGCATCGAACGAAAGAGGCTTTGGATGTGGGCTTGGGGTATGTCGGTCCAGGCTGCTTCCACACGTTGCCACAGTTCATCAGGCGTAGCCGCGGGTGGTGCTTGCCGGGCCACTCGGTTGCCGATCAGCGACCAGACGTGTTCGATGGGTGACATATCGGAAGAGCAGGCAGGCCACGGCAGCAGTGACACCTGGTGGGCCGTGAAGAATTGTTGCACGATGCGTGCCACGTACGGGCGCGCATTGTCCTGTTGAAACGTGGCCGCTGGCAGGTCCTGCAGGTAAGGGATGACTACAGGCTCCAAAACGTCGGAGATGTAGCGATGGCTGTTGAGTGTACCGGCGATGCGTACCAGAGGGCTGCGGGTGTCATATCCAATTGCGCCCCAAACTATAACGCCGGGTGACGGACCGGTATGGCGATGCATAATGCAGTCGTCATACAGTCTTTCGCCGCAGTGCCGACACACGCGGATCCGACCATCGTGGTGTTGCAGGCAGAAGCGGGATTCGTCGCAGAAGACAATGTCGTGCCATTTCGTAGTCCAGGTGCGGCGTTCAAAGGCCCACTGCCGCCGCACTTGCCGATGGTATAACGTTAATGGTAATCGGAGCAATGGGCGCCGTGCGACAAGTCCCCGCTCCTGCAGACGACGTCGAACGGTACGTGCTGACACAGGTTGTTGCGCAGAACACCCTAAAACCCGCGCTAATGTTCGTGATGTGGCGGTGCGAGCCGTAAATACCCGCCGCACAGCATGCCGATCCTCTCAATCGGTGGTGTGCCGCGGCTGCGGCAATCGCTCACGTCGGTCTGTCCGTCCCTCCTGCACCCATCGAATCTATACTCGCCTCACTGTGGCCGGATGTTGTCCCACACGGGCGCCGATGTCTCGGTACGATAAACCGCTGTCGTGATACGCCACTATTCGTCCTCTGTCTAACTCCGAAACGTGCTGAAATGACTGCCGTATTCTGCGACGAGGCTTAAGGAAGCTTTCCACGCACAGGTCCGGCACCACAACATACTTCCACTACTTACACCCCGCCTTCTGGGCACCCTTCTTATAGTGCTTCTCGGTGGCGTGCCGGGCGCACATGATTTTTATATATGCCCTGCAATGCTAATCGTTTGTATGTCCTCTCGCGGGCGACGCATGCTGCGAATTTCAAGCCAATCGGATGCTTCTTTCTTGGTGTTGCATTTTGGATGGCCAGCAGTGGGTATTAATGTTTAGAAATGTATTTATTTATGTATTGTTTTACTTATAATACGTTTTTATATTGATCTTTTTTGTTGTGGATTTATCTAAATATTAGAAAAATGCACCTGAATTGGACTTGACTTTGATGTAAACACTTACTTTTCGCTGTTTCAAGTTCCTGGATTAATATTGCACAATTCTTTACTTTTTTCTCGTAGCAGATTTTTTACACACTAGTACACATCAATTGTATATTGAAATGTATTAGCTTAAAACACTGCACGAGCTTTTGATCGTATTTACTTGAGATGATAAGGAAAAGATATATCAAGCAATAATTTTAGATGATAAAACAGATTTAAGGGGAGGCTCGTGCCATGACGCGCCGGCGTCTTAATTGGCTCTTTAAATGCCCCTGGGTAAACCCCCATGCTTCTATTGGCTCTGGAATATTGTGGTATGCCCGCATTTCAGCACTGTCAGGAATTGTAGCAGAAAGTTTTCTGGGCCCGGTGTCGTAGTGGCCTTAGCGGTGGCCTCTGATCATTCGTCCGAAATGGGTCCGGGTTCGAATCCCGTGAGGCATGGATGTTGTGTTTGTGTTAGAGCACTGGCTCTTTTCCTTCCCTGGAACCAGTGACCCTAAATTAGGGATGGGCGACTACTTATAGCCCATTGAGTTGCTCACGGTGGTAGTTAAACCTCCAATCAGAGTAAAAAAAGTTTTCTCGTTTGGCTTCAAAGAGTGCAAGGTTGTCTTGTGACACGTTCCGCCTGATCATCTTGGCTCAGATGTCAGGAGTTAGGGGACCTAACGGGCAGTAGGTCGTCTTTGACAGTGGCAAAGATCTGTCATAATGCGATCAACTGTTGTTTTTGACATCTGCAGTGTCTCACTAATCTGCCTGGCCGTTAAATGTCCGTCTTACAGTACTATTTCCTGCATTTTGTCTACATTTCCATTGATGATGACTTCAGAGTGTTTGCCTGGGCAAGTGCCATTTTCCAGGCTCATTTTTCCACGCCTGAATTCCGCTTCCTACTTCTTTACGATGATGTGTGAAGAGTCATCCCCCACCAGTGTTGTCTTCATATTTCACAGACACCCTTTATCTGCAATCTTTTTTTTTTTTTTTTCAAATACTTTATCAGAGCTCTGAGCTTTTGCTTTCCTTCGTTCACCTATCACTTTTTTAGGACTACCGAAATAAATCAATAAGTAAATAAAATAGCGAACGTAACATGAAACAGAGGTCATCGCTCTTTCCACGTTTTTTGTTTTTTTTTGTTTTTTTATGTGAGTCACGGAAAAACTTCAATGAGAATTTTTCCGTGATTCACTTATATATACACTATCTACCAACAAGTAATTGGACACCTGTGATAGCAAAGGAAAACGAAGTTTATTCACCTTCAATAGTTGGTGGAGCCTCCACGAGCGGCGATTACAGCTGCGACCCTCCGGGGCATACTCTCAACCAGGCGTTGTACGACAGCTAGCGGTATTTTCTTCCACTCGGTTTGGAGAAAACAGGTCGGTTCCTTCACCGATTTCAGACGGTGGGGGCACCCCTTAAGTCGACGCTCCAACTCGTCCCAGAGGTGCTCGGCAGGGTTAAGGTCCGGGCTCTGCGCAGGGCAGTCCATTCGATTAACCCTATTGTCTCCATACCAAGCAATGGTGGACCTCGCAACATGACAGGTGGCATTGTCATCCTGAAAGTAACATGGGTCCACCCCGTAAAACTGCCACAACGTAGGAAGCGCATGGTCATCCAAAATGGTGCAGTAGGTCTCGGCGTTGAGTCTACCAGGAATTGCGACCAAGGGTCCCGTGCCATACCAGGAGAAACACCCCAATAGCATAATTCCACCGCCGCCGAACTTCACAGTTGGCACAATACATTCCAGAAGAAGGCGTTCTCTAAGCAGACGCCAAACCCAGACCCTGCCATCCGAACGGTAGAAGGTGAACCTCGTCGCTCCAGAGAACCTGTTTCCACTGTTCAACGGTCCACTGTCGACGTTCTTTGCACCACGTTAGCCGAGCAGCGCTATTGGACTTTGTGATCAAAGGCTTGTGGGCGACAGCACGTCCTTGATAACCGAGTAGATGGGCTTCCTTACTGATGGTATTCATCGAAAGAACACTCCCGGATACCTGTTGAAACTCCTCGCGGATGTGGCCCATCGATTTGGTGCGGTTCTTCCGAATTTCTCTGGCCAGCACCCGTCAGTCTCTAACTCCCAGTTTTGTGGGTCTGCCGGGTCGGGGCACATTCCGACAGTCACCTCTCATCTTCCACTTGCCAATCACGTAGGTAACTGTCGATTTTGGGTACTTCAACTAGCTGGATATGTCACGTATGGATCGACCATTTCTGTGATACCCGACGATTACACCTTTCTCGAAATCAGAGAGCTCCGAACTGCGAGGCATCTTGCATGCGACTGGTTGCGTTATTGTTTCCCACGCGATATTTAACGGCGGTGGCCGTGACATGTATCAGGGCCGCAGATATCGTCGATTGCGGGGGTGTCCAATTACTTGTTAGTAGATGGTGTATATATATATAAACAAAAACCTGGAATGAGCGATAACATCTGTTTGACGTTCTTGGTCCACGTCAAATGCCTGTATTAATTATTCATTCGCCTTCTAATTATTTGTTCAGTTGCTGTTTCCCATCTTTGGTGAATCCCCAGCATTGTGCTGGGCTCCAAGAAGCAACCTGTCAATTGGCTTGGCACGTAGTGAGTCTGGAGGAATTCGAGGCCGATGTGGTGCAGTGGAAGCATATCCGGCGCGTAACTGTAAGACCCTGGGTTCGATTCCCGCTGGCGGCAGATAAGAATTTTTCCGTCACTCACTTATTAAAAAAAAAAAACGTGGAAAGAGCGATGACCTCTGTTTGATGTTCCTGGTCCACGTCAAATGTCTGTATTAACGAACATAACTATGAAGCAAAAAAGTTGCCTCTAGGCATATAAAAACTTGTATTGTTTCGTTCGAAAGAATCGCTAACCTGCGATTACTCCTTAATGTGGCTCCACCTAAAATCTCTGACTTATGTTTCCAATGGTAAAACTTCTTTACATATTTTCTTAGCAATTAATGTATTCTCAAGGATGAAAATTTGCACAATTTAAGTTACAGCAAGGGATACTTGCTTAAACATAACCGTAATTATATAAAAATCAATCATTTTTTCTTTGAGGAATGTTTTTTTTTTTTTGATTGGAGGTTTAACGACCACCGTGAGCAACTCAGTGGGCTATAAGCAGCCGCCCGTCCGTAATTTAGGGTCACTGGTTCCAGGGAAGGGAGAGAGCCAGTGCCGTAAGAAAAACACAACATTTATGCCTCACCTGGATTCGAATCCGAATCCATCTCGAACGAATAATCAGAAGCCATCGCTTAGACAACTGCGCCACCGCAGCAGCGGCTAAGTTATGTTCAGACCTGTTAATAGATGGCGCGACCTGTATATTCATGACGTCAGTAGGCAAACAAATGTTGGATGGCTTAATTATGGTTATGTTTTAGCAAGTATTAAGTATCCATGCTATAACTTAAAGCTACTTTTATCGATGTGCAAATTTTCATCCTTGGGAATACATTAATTGCGAAGAAAATATGTAAAGAAGTTTTACCATTGGGAACATAAGGCAGAGATTTTAGGTGGACTCACCTTAATGTTTGGGCCGAGAACTTTTGGGACGTTATACGTATGCTAAACTCATTTTGGTTTGATTCCTGGATATGTCAGTAAATTCCTGTGATACAACAATTGTTACGAACACCGTTCCTGCATAAGAGTTTTAACGAAACATTTCTGTAAAAATGTCTTTAAAAAAAGTCTGCCACAAGTACTTTTTCGGCATAAGCTAGATAAATAGTTAATGTTTCCTAAATATTTGAAGAAAAAAATCACGCTGTCAGAAACTCCATTTTGGTATAAGATTTTCTGTAAATAAAAAGACGTAAGAATTTGTAAAATGTCCGCACTGGATACCAAGAGGCAAAAGTCTTCTGCATGCCATTGGTGTTATTGTTGCACCTGTTGAGAGATGTCGCGAGAAGCAGGTTCGATCCCACCCTTAAAGAGGAATTCCATTAGCAAATCTTCTTAGAGTTCTTAATTCCAGAAACTCTGTGCCGTACAACAAGGGTACGTGTCTTTTGTATGAATTGGCGAATTATCACTTTACGGTTTATTACAATATTACTGAACTTTAGAAATTAATTATTTAGAGTTGCGCAGCAAATTCAATTAAGGAAAACACTCATTCGGTGTGTTTGATTCAATAAACTGTCAAGCGAAATTTTATTTTCTTTGAATCGCTATTTAAAACGGCAATGGTTTGCATAAAAAAAAAAAAAAAGTCGATATCTGTAAGACACAAATCAAAGAACAATGTGAATTATTTCAAATTATGGAAATAAAATGAAAGACATTCAAGTATTCAAACTGGCATTTCTGCGAAATCCCCAATGAAAACTATCTTATTTATTTGCACCAAATAGCTTTGCTTCTGTTATTTACAATTTCGTGAAATGACTTCTCCAATTTTTTTTTATCGAGGTTTAACGACCACCGTGAGCAACTCAATGGGCTATAAGCAGTCGCCCGTCCCTAATTTAGGGTCACTGGTTCCAGGGAAGGGAGAGAGCCAGTGCCGTAAGACAAACACAACATCCATGCCTCACCGGGATTCGAACCGGACCCCGTTCGGACGAATGATCAGAGGCCTTCGCTTAGACCACTGCGCCACAGGGGCGGCTTTCCAATTTCACCTTGTGACATTTAGAGCTACGTGGACAAACTTATTCGTGTACTAAATTTGCCCCCCCTCCTTTTTTTTTGTTGTTGTGGAGTCCGGAAAACATCACCAGCCGTGACGCAAGTTGACGTAGTCCCCAAGGTACTTTCAATTTCCTTTCATCATTTACTTTCCTGCGACTTCATTAAGCAGACAGAAAAAGAAAACAGAAAAAAAAAAAAAGTCCTTGTGCTTTAAAAGAATGAGATGTTTTACTATTCTATGTTTCCGTATAGTGACGGTCACAGTAAATACGAAGCAAAATCGCATTCCTGGAAATCATTGCCGTTATTATAACGTAGCACAGTGGTTTGAAAATGATTTCATTGAATACGGAAATGAGGGTGTTACAAGTGAACATAAAGTTACTAAGATGTGGAAACTTAAAAGTGCGAAATGATTTTCTTGTGGGGAAATGTGTGCCACTGAATTCGAATAAAGCTCATGTTAGCATCCCTGAAAAATAAGTGAATTCATCCGTTTAATCATTGCGTGTTGGCCGCCCCGGTGGCGCAGTGGTCTAAGCGATGGCCTCTGATCATTCGTCCGAACGGGGTCTGGGTTCGAATCCCAGTGAGGCATGGAAGTTGTGTTTGTCTTACGGCACTGGCTCTCTCCCTTCCCTGGAACCAGTGGCCCTAAATTAGGGACGGGCGACTGCTTATAGCCCATTGAGTTGCTCACGGTGGTCGTTAAACATCCAAAAAAATCATTGCGTGTTGCTTCTTCCCCATTTCAAATACACAGTCGTATTAGAATAGTATGACCACCCACAGAATCATAATGTACCCGCCCAGGAGCGTTACAGAGTGCGCGTGACAAGGTCGAGCACACGGAGATATAAGCGGCCGGCCAGGACAGAGGAGTCATAGTGCGTAGCGTGAGTACAATGGGCAGAGGTAGTGATTTAATAGAAGTTCAAAAAGGAATGATCATCTGTTACCGAGCCAAGGGTGGAAGCATATCAGAAACACTAGTCTTCGTGGGTTGTTCGCGATGTGCTGTAGTAAGGGTGTACCAAGAATGGACCAATGGCACACCTAGTACCTCCTGACGTCATAACTGTGGAGCCCCAAAAGCCATCGACTTCAGAGGAAAACGTCGCCTCCGTCGACTGGCAAAGGGCAATCGAAGCGCAGCAATTGAACACACAAATGAACACTAGGGCACTAGGTACGTGTCCCAGACAACATTAGAACAAACCCTATTACGCATGGGTCTCCGGAGTCGACGCTGCGTCAAGGCGCCCATGTTAACCCAGGACCATCGGCAACGACGCCTACAGTTCGCATGGTACTACCGTCATTGGACAGTGGAAGAGTGGGAAAAGGTTGCCTTCTCCGACGAATCGAGGTTTCTACTCCGCAGAAGTGACGGGCGGTGGCGGATATGACGTAAGACACACGAGAACCAACACCGGGACACACTAGTCGATCAAGTACAGGACGGTGTGCATGTCTGGGAGGATGTTTTCCTGGTATGACCTGGGACCGCTGATACCACTGGATGGATCCCTGAATGCCAATGGCACACTGTCCATCCTCGCTGATCACATGCATCCCTTCATGTTGGACGTTTACCCTAGTGGTGACGGTGTTTACCAACCAAACAATACGCTCTGCCACGTCACTAAACGGGTACGTGACTGGTTCCTGGAAAACGACAGCGATATCTCGGTTTTCCCATGGCCGGCAAAATCGCCCGACCTCAATCCTATAGGTCATTTGTGGGACTATTTAGATTGGCAAGTTCGAGGTGCCGACTAACAACCCCGTCATCTCCGGGACCTCCGTGCTCTTCTACAGTCCGAATGAGCACGTGTGCCTTGGGCAACCTTCCAGGGCCTCAGTTCGTCTATACCACGTCGTCCAGCCGCCGTATTCCGGACCAAGGGTGGTTATTCCCATTGTTAGGTAGGTGGCGATGTTATTCTGATACGACCGTGTGTACTGCTGGATATTGAAACTTCCCCACCTAACAAGAGAGAAGGCCAAATGAGCCGAAAATCATCAGAGACATAGAATATGAGGTTGGTAATACGTGATTTAATTACCTAGGCAGTATATCAGTTTGATTGGCTACAAGACAGGATCAATACTAAGACAGGGTCAATACCTTGTGTGTCCACCATGTTGTGCAATGCAATCAGAAACACGGCGCGATATGGAGTGATACAGCACTTTAATCGTGTCCTAGGATATTGGGACCAAGCAACGTGTTCCTCGTCCCACAATTCAACGGCATTCCGGGACGTCCAATGAAGAAGATACATGCTTGATGGATGATGTCCGGATATCTCGCTGGCCATGGAAGTACATGAACTTGTTGGTACGATCGGTGTATGTTAACGGTGTGTGGCCGGGCATTACCTTGATGGAAAAAGGATACCACTCGGAAATGGCAAAGCACTGGCTGTAAAACATCATCCACGTACCACCAGGTTGTCACCGTGCCTGTTATGTTATGCACATCAGAGGTGACCAGCTATCGTTGCCAATGGCACCCCATGCGACAATGCCTGATTGGCCATCAGGGAGGATCGAATTCTAATGCGCTGCTCGCTGACAAGAACTCGATCCTCTCTAAAGCCATGTGGTCACCAGATGCGAACTCAACGATCGTCGGCACCGAGGCAGAATCGGGGCTCATCGTTGAACACTGCAGGATGCCATTTCTTTCGATACCATTCTAACCAAGTTGACGTATTCCCACGGTAAATGGCAGTCGACGTAGTGGCGGCCGAGAGCACAGATCTGCCTCCACCGATCTTCTGTTCACTGTTTTGAGTCGGGACGACGGTAGCCGCAGTCTCCGCTGCAGTCTGTCGAACGCTCTCTGCGTTTAAACCTCAGCATGGCGTGTGTACAAAATTTGTAGTTTCTGAGTGTGCAACTTACGAGGGATAGTTAAACACGCTCTCTGAAGTTTGTGAGATGAACATTTTTTCGATTTCTAAGGCTACTTCCCAAATTATTCAAACTGCGTTTTTGGTATGTAAAATGTTTTTCGGCTGAAATTTTTTCAAGCCTATTGTCAGGGGTGATGTACGAAATGGATAACTATTAGCTCGCATGAGCAGCAACATAGATGGTGGTGATGCAAGATAAGGTGATAGAGCAGGAGACATTAACTAACAGAAGTTAATTGCTGTCTCAAAAGAATTGCAAGATTTTTTTATAAATTGATATGTTTTAAGTTTAGTTTCAGCTATACGCAGACCCTAAGTCCTGGGTCCCCAGAATTAGGGAGCCCCAAAATTTCTTCAAAGTGTATTATGCCGAACAGAGACATACGGTTCTGTGTGGTTCCTTAAAATGTAAGGGTTCAGATTTGCAGATGGGTACAGGGGCTCCTCCTGCCTAAGTCGTGCTCTGGCTCTAGATATTAAAGGTATTTAAACAGGGTCCATTTAGTATACGATTAGAGCTTATTTTTACGAATACGATATTCTATATTTTTACGATATTCTATATTTCAATGTATAAATTTAAACACATGCGTAATCTCGTAGTGGCGAGAAATAGAAAGACACACACAAACAACAAATAAGTTTAAATCTCTAAAAAAAAAAAATATTTTGGAGTATGGGAAAGAGGCTGAGCATGTATCTCAGAGACTTGCTCTTGTCCTTGGTCACGAATCAGATTAAACCTGCATAAAACTCAAAGTTACGATTAAAACTACAACAGAGTTTGCCCTATCATAAGACTCTTGTCCTCGGACTAGCTTCTTTTAAGCTTTGAACGCAGATGTCACCACGGAAAGAAACGTTTTTCAAGCCCATGACATTTCCTTGAAGAAATCCCAAGCTTTTTTCTCAGTTTCTTCCCATCCTCTTTCTCCTTTCTTCTCCTGTTGTCCTGCGGTGAGACCACTGGCTGTTAACTCAGAAGTCTCAATCTGCGAGTTCCTCCAGGGGCTGCAGTTGGCGACAGGGCAAAAAAGCGCGAAGCATTCTCCCTTCTTTCACACAGTGTGCTGTGTGTTCTTTGTGTAGCGCATATACTAACAACTGATCTAATGTGGGGGAAAAGTAGAAATAAGGACAGAAAAAAAGTAAAGAAGCTCTCAGTAGAAAACTGATGAATATCTTTCTTCATACTTTCCATTCGAACGCTTATTGAACGAACGGTTCCGCCGAATAGTCCCGATTTTAACATACAGTTCGTTTGAACCGGACTGAACCGGCTACATATCACCCTGCCTGTTGCTATAAACCGCTCATACCAGGTTCCTATTTTAACCTTTCATGGTAAAGAATGTACTGCATGCATTCTTTTAAAATTTCGCTGTACCTCTGTGTATGGATTTGGCCTCAATGAGCCATAGCAAGCACATAGGCTCCTACTGCACAGACGCGGCCATTTTGATGTCTCGTAAACACCACACATCACGGCCATCTGTTAGAGTTCACTGGGAACTTCTATTTTTGCCTAGCCGTTGGCAAGCAACAGCGAGGTACAAACATGGTTGCATGACAAAAATCACATTTTTTCATCACTTTGTGGCATTATTTCATGAAACTCTGTATTTCAAGGCTGGGCAAATATTCTTGCCAATTATTCCTTTCCAAAATGATCTGTTGGAATGAAATTGGGTTTTACCTATCCCTAGAGCTATTTACCTGAAAATTGCGAATAACAGCCATATAAGCCAGAATAATAATAAGAGCTATATAGTAGGTTCGATAAAATTTTAGAAATGGGATGCTAACCATTCGTAATATAAAACTATGCACCAGAGAATTGCACCAGCAAAGCGATTGGACTTTGGAGTTATAAGTACGCTTAATAAGAATTGATATTTTTTTTCAAACAAATTTCTTATTCGAAATCCTGTGTTGAAAACTGATACATTGATCCCACTGAAAGCTTTAAGTTCGTTTTCAGTTGGCCGCAGTGGTCTAAGCGATGGCCTCTGATTATTCGTCTGAACGGGGTCCGGGTTCGAATCCCGGTGAGGCATGGATGTTGTGTTTGTCTTACGGCATTGGCTCTCTCCCTTCCCTGGAACCAGTGACCCTAAATTAGGGACGGGCGACTGCTTATAGCCCATTGAGTTGCTCACGGTGGTCGTTAAACCTCCAATCAAAAAAATATATCAGCTACTTTGGATATTTAAATCTGAAATCATGCCTTAACATGTAAAAATATTTGATGAATTTTTAGATTGATATTATTACTTACTTAAGCTCAGAATGCTGATTGCCGCCCCGGTGGCGCTGGCCTCTGATCATTCGTCCGTAAGGGGTCCGGGTTCGAATCCCGGTGAGGCATGGATGTTGTGTTTGTCTTACGGCACTGGCTCTCTCCCTTCCCTGGAACCAGTGACATTAAATTAGGGACGGGCGACTGCTTATAGCCCATTGAGTTGCTCACGGTGGTCGTTAAACCTCCAATCAAAAAAAAAATCAGCTACTTTGGATATTTAAATCTGAACTCATGCCTTAACATGTAAAAATATTTGATGAATTTTTAGATTGATATTATTACTTACTTAAGCTCAGAATGCTGATTGCCGCCCCGGTGGCGCTGGCCTCTGATCATTCGTCCGTAAGGGGTCCGGGTTCGAATCCCGGTGAGGCATGGATGTTGTGTTTGTCTTACGGCACTGGCTCTCTCCCTTCCCTGGAACCAGTGACCCTAAATTAGGGACGGGCGACTGCTTATAGCCCATTGAGTTGCTCACGGTGGTCGTTAAACCTCCAATAAAAAAATCAGCTACTTTGGATATTTAAATCTGAAATCATGCCTTAACATGTAAAAATATTTGATGAATTTTTAGACTGATATTATTACTTACTTAAGCTCAGAATGCTGATTGCCGCCCCGGTGGCGCTGGCCTCTGATCATTCGTCCGTAAGGGGTCCGGGTTCGAATCCCGGTGAGGCATGGATGTTGTGTTTGTCTTACGGCACTGGCTCTCTCCCTTCCCTGGAACCAGTGATCCTAAATTAGGGACGGGCGACTGCTTATAGCCCATTGAGTTGCTCACGGTGGGTTAGTCGTGTTTTTCTGTGCTCTTCAAGTTTTCGTCGGTGTGTGTTATTTTTCTTCGTTGTCAGTGTTCTATTTCGTGTGTGTGTTGTGTGTGAAGGTCCCGTGTTTCTTTTTATATGCCTGCCGAGCTGGTAAGTGCTTATTTTGATTAGTTATCCTTATTTTTCTGCCTTGGCCAAGCTGGCTAAGGGCTAAGCTTCTCCTCGCCATTGCAAATGGCGGCTTCCGGGGAGAATGACGTCCTAACCCTTGCTACCGGAAATGATGATCTCCCGATAACAGCTTCTCTAAATACTACTACCAATGACGTGTCTATCTCGATAAACCACTCCTCCTTGCAGCCTTCTGTTGCTGCCTTACCATCGGATATCGCCTCTTCTTCCAAGTCTCCCAGCGGTGATACGATGTCCTCTCTGAAAGCTAATGATGACGCCATGGATGTTTCGCACTCCATGCCGGAATCATCTCCAAAGCAACGTACATCTACCCTCTCATATGCTGACGTAACCGCATCTAAGTCGGGACCTTCCCAGTCTTCTTTTTCTCTTGGACAATATGTGATGACGCATAATGCCGAAGTAATTGAGGTTGTCCTTAAAGAAGATACCCCCTTCTGGGCTGAAATTCCTTCAAACTATGGAGAATGGTGTTGTGCTTCCGAGCCTGAGAAATACAAAACTTACTGCATATACTGCTGCTCTTCGAGAGATTGTTCCTGCATCAGCCATAACTCATGTGGGCAGGAAGCCTTACAAAGTAGTTGTTTACTTCTCTACTCCTGCCCATTCCCTACATGTACTGACCAAGGGCATCTCAATTGGTGATCGTCACATCCATGCCGAACCTGTTTCACAGAGTTCCGTTGTTGTAAGTTTCTCACCAGTTCCACCTGAAGTTTCAGATGATCTCTTGATTGCCGCTCTTCTTCCTTATGGCCGGATCATTGGAGGTGTAACTACCTACTCTTCGTTTCCAGAGGTGCCAGAAGACAGATACCTACTCGGGTTTCGCCGCAATGTTCGTGTGGTATTCCCTTCAGAGGAGCACATGCTGCGTATTCCACCCACTTTACGTGTACGCTGCTACACGCACATTAGAGATATTTATCACAGTAGGCTCCGTCTGTCCGAATTGTAAAGGCACGGGACATCCCCGCGCTCTATGCCCTCATAATGCGAACACTCTTTCCAAGTCAACAGCACGACCTTCTTCCTCTTTGTCACGTCAATCGGCTTCCTCTTCTGGTGCTAAAGACCAGCAACAGCAGACTTCCTCAAAAAGTAGTGATGCAGCAGTTGGTCAACCGACGTCTACAAAAGTAGTGAGACAACCGTTGGTCGACCAACGTCTAGAAGAAGTAGTGAGACAGCCGTTGGTCAACCGACGTCTACCATAAGTAGTGAGACAGCCGTTGGTGGGCCGACGTCTACCAGATGTAGTGAGACAGCCGTTGGTCGGCCAACATCTACCAGAAGTAGTGAGACAGCCGTTGGTCAGCCGACGTCTACGGGTAAACCCTCGACCTCGGGTGATGCATTGGCGCCCCCATCATCTCTTCAGTCGAAAGAGGCATCAATTGTTAATCCCAAGTCTCCTATAGAGATGGTTGATGACGATTCTGGTCATACTGCTACACTGACCGTTGAGGTTGTTTCTTCAGCTCCTTTTAAATTGCCGGAAGTTCCAATTCCGGTTACAGCACAAAGTCGTGGACGGGCAAAGCGACGTAGAACTTCACGCGCCCAGAATAAGAAGTTTAGAATGACAACCACCCTTAGGGCAGGACGTGATCCTTCTAGTAGTCAGATGCTCACGTCTGAAGGCTCTATGGAATCTGATACAGATGATGGAACAATTATTCCGATCTCTTGTGAAAACTTTTTACATATTCTAGAGGTATCCTCTCTTCCACAGACACCTGTGTCTGGAGAGAAGGTATGCGTTCCTAATAAGTCCCCGTAGAGACAAGCTGTCTCGCAATTTTTGGAAGGTTACTCCCACTGTCTGTCTGACACCATGAATCAAATGTTGGCGATACATTCTCATTTACGCACCGTTCCGGGCAGAGATCTGGGTGGTCCCTACTGGGCAAAGAAGTTCCGTAGCCGTCTGGCCAAGTTACAGAACGCAGCCGACAACATCCTCCAACCATCATCAGACTATTCTGTTCAAGACAGTCTCACTGAATAGTAGGGGTATGTGTACCCCTTTGGCCAATGCTTTAGTATATGAAGACGTCCACCACGTAAAAGCAGATCTCCTACTTTTGCAAGAGACAAATTGTCTCTCCACTTCACCCTTCCATCGCTGGAGGAGATGGGACTATCAATTTCATCACGCATATAGGCTCTCTCTTCGTGGAGGTTTAGCGATTGGTGTACATAATAGATTTCGTCAAGCACTCTCCTCTGTTAAAGTTCATAACCTGTGCCGAGATTTATTGCAACGACTCACTTTCGTCCTAGATGGACAACGATATTTAGTTTTCAACATATATATTCCATGTTCATCTACACATCTAACGTTGTTATTTTCGTCGCTCCGCACTGCACTTCAGTCAGCATTACCATCAGATCACGTGCTCATTGGAGGAGACTTTAACTGTACACTTCAACCAGAGCTCGATCGCGCTCCTTCGAGGATTGAACATCGTTCACGTCTTGTGGAGCAATTGCGATCATTAGTGTCTGATTTTGATTTACATGACGTGTTCCGACGATTGCATCCGACATCCATTTCACATACCTGGAGAGCTGCATCTGCATCCTCCTCTCTTTCTGCCAGGCTGGATCGATTTTACGCTTCTGCTCCGTTATTGCCCATTACAACGGATTGTATGCACTCTCCTACAGCTTCATCGGATCATTGTGCCATCACTATCTCCTGTAACTCTTCATCTCGTCTGCATGTTAGGTCTCGGTCATGGACACTAGACACTTCTCTCCTAGCTGATGAGAATATATGCACCGAGATCAGAGATCTTATTGATCATATGCGAGAGGGCCTGTCCACTGCACCTTGTGCCATCAATTACTGGCTCGAGGTAAAATCTTACCTAATTTATCTTCTTAGACGTCATTCCTTCTCCGAAGGCACGAAGCGCTCCATGGAAGAGCAAAATCTCCGAAACATCCTGTTACAGCTTGGTGCGAGTCATCCCATGTATACAGCTTACCAAGCGGATCTTAGAGCACTTCTTGAGCCTCGTGCACGTCAGGTAATTCTTCGTCTCCGTCTACAACATCTATCACCAGAGGACTGCTCCTTTGAGTTTCTATCCGCGTTAGAAGAAAAACGCCGCTCGTCGCATCAGCTTCGACTACTTCGGCGGCCTGATGGTGAAATCATCTCTGATCCGGATGCAGTTTGCTCTCAGGTTCGTCGGTATTTTACTATCAAATACAGTGAAACTCCTCAGCCTTCTGTTTCTGCTTCTGCTACTTTACTCTCTGCTCTTCCCCAAGTTCCTTCCAATCTCTCTGATTCCCTTTTACAACCTTTTTCGCAGACTGAACTTCGGACCATTCTAGTCTCTCTAAATTCCCGTGCTGTCCCAGGTCCAGATGGCCTTCCGCTCCTTTTCTACCGTACTTTTCTCCCTTCGTTGCTTCCATTTCTTCTCGCCGCTTTCAATGCTGCTCTTTCTTCCTCTTTTCTTCCGAGGGGTTTCACAGAGGCTCATATGGTGTTATTTCCCAAGAAAGGCGATCTGCTTGACTTGGGAAACTGGCGTCCTATCTCGCTACTAAACATTGACTATAAACTCTTCACTAAACTCCTTTCCAGTCGACTCAACCAAGTTCTTCCATTTCTTCTTTCTCCCGACCAGACCTACACGGTTCCTGGTCGGTCCATCACTTCTAATCTCAATCTCCTTCGAGATCTCCTACATCTGGCTCGTACTAACTCTGAACCACTTGCCCTCTTTAATCTTGACCAAAGAGCAGCTTTCGACAATATCTCACATTCGTATCTTTCTGCTGTTCTTATTGCTTTCGGCTTTCCTTTTACTTTTGTTACCTCTATTCTTGCCCTTTATCAGGACGCTGCTTTCCATGTCAGGACGGCCGCCTTCTTGACTGCACCTATTCCTTTTCGGCGAGGCATTCGGCAGGGTTGCCCACTTTCTGGGCAGCTCTTTGCCATTGCTT
Source organism: Macrothele yani (assembly GCA_039090855.1). Lineage (NCBI taxonomy): Eukaryota > Metazoa > Arthropoda > Arachnida > Araneae > Macrothelidae > Macrothele > Macrothele yani. Next base: position 64,096,588 of record CM077029.1, read on the forward strand.
TTGAGCCGTTTCTTCGGTCTGTCCATCGAGCATTTATAGATGCACTGCCACCGCCTACTGCAAGTACTAGGCACTTTTCTGTGACATACTCTGCATATGCCGATGACGCGACCTTTTGTGTAAGGACAGACGCTCAATTCGACATCTTGCTCCAGATTTACGATCAATATTCTTCATGTTCAGCGGCATCACTTAATACATCCAAGAGTGCAGGCCTATGGAGCGGAGCGTGGGCCTCTAGGACTGACACCCCGTGGGGCGCCTCATGGACTGCTTCATCCCAAAAATTCCTTGGGGTCCATCTCGGAGTCCGTCTTTCTGCTCAAAATGAAACATGGAATGCTCTCAGAACACGCCTTACTCGAACTGCTGCATTCTGGCGAGGTTCCCAGTTTTGTACTTCTTACTTCTCAAGAGCTAGAATAGCTCAGACTTATATTCTTTCTCCATGCTTATATGCATGGTCAGCAGAACGTATGCCCATTTATCACCTCAATGAAATCACTCGAATCATCTCAACGATAATATGGAACAGGTACCATTGGATCCAGGTCTCCACTCTCTGTCGTCGAGTCACTGATGGAGTGTATTTCACTGCTGGAAGTTCGCACCTACTATAAAGCACATAAAGTGGTTTCTTTCCTGCGGCTACTAAGTGCACCAGAGTCGCCAGTTACGCTCGTTAGAGATGTCATGATATCGCCTAGGAATCCCCGAATCACTTTCATCACGTATCTTCTAATGGATCAATCTCCTTTTTTCATTCTAAACTTTCCCCTTTCTACAAAGAGGTCCTTTCCTTTATCCGTTCTCTACCCCTCATCCGTGCTCCACCGGCTTCCACCACTGAACTATTAGCTGAGCCCCCTGTTCTTTTCTTCCATCCTTCATCCCCCTAATGCTCCCTACTTTACTGACCTTTCCTGGCTCCCCGCCGGAATAGTATCTGTTCAGGATCTAATTTCTCCAGATCTTTCTTGGAAACCCTTCTCTGATCTGTCCCCCCACATCTCCCCTACCTCTTCCTCTCTTTCGCTGTATGATTCCTTCCGTTCTTCAATCTTTACCCTCTTCCCTAACCTTGCCTCTCAAGCTGGGTTAACTCTTGTTCCCTCTGCCTCTCTTCTTCTTCCCTTTTTTCCTTTCCGTTCGGGGCTCATCACTTCCTCTCTCCAGTTTTTCTGTCTCGTCTCTTTACCGTTGTCTCATTGATCCACTGTATGCTACACCATTGATGATTCCAGATGTTCCGAATGTCGCCCTTTCACAAGTGTGGTCCATGTCTAATTCGCCACTATCTATTCCAGCAGAAAGAAACATCCAATGGTTGTTTCTTCATCGGCGGTTACCAGTTCCTACCAAATTATTCAGGATGACGCTTGTTGATTCGCCTAACTGCATGTTTTGCTCTACGATTGCGGATGTAGATCATGTGTATCAACATTGCACAGTGCTTCTTCCCTTGCTACATCTGACCTTCACTACTGCACAGTGCCTTAGTACTAATGATCTCTCCTTTTCAGCCTATAGCACGCTACTCAGTTCAAGTACTCACGCCTATTCCTATATCAGAGTGATGTGCTTATGTATTCATATTAGCAAAACATGTGATTTTTTGCTACTATCAACAGCTACGTTCTACCCCTATACAGCCTACCATCTTTCAGGCGGGAGCTGCGATGTGCAGTCAGTTCCGGAACAGAATGATTTCACGCTTGAGGCTTGCTTTCACTGTTGCTAAGGCTGCGAATCGAATCCCACACTTTATGTCAGTGTGGTCACCTTTTCGTCAATGGTTTTCTGGTCCATCAGAAGACCTTAGACTTTGTTCTGACGTCTGTGAAATTGTTTGGACTAATTGAAGTATAGTTTTGTGATTATCGTGTTCTTAGGTGCCCTTGTCATAATCGCTTCTTAATGTTACTGCACGTTTGCATGTTTCTCACCAACAAGGTCCTGTAGGTGAGTTTCTTGTTATACCACAGGCACTTAAAATAAGTTTAAAGTTGTTGTTTTTTTTTTTTCGGCACTTTCCTTATGTCTGCCGGGCTTTATAATATATGGTTTTTGCTCACGGTGCTAAGCAACTGTTTGATAGTGTTTAAATTGTCTTATTGATTTTGCACAGTGTGGTTTCTGATCATGTTACATGTACATAAAGGGATATGATCAGTCGATTGCACCATGTTCTGCAAGGTTTAGCACTTTTGTAGTGCAGGGGGTAATTGTTCATCATTCGGTTATTTGTACTGTACCTGAAGTATAGTTGCTATGCCAAAAGCTCAGTTTTGTATATACTAATGTACTTTCCTAATTGCACTGTAAAATTTATGTTTGGCACATTTCGCATGTTGGGTCACGATTACATGTCTTAAGTTTTATGCTCATAGTGCGGAGCAAACGCTTTGATAGTATTTCAATTATATGTTAATGTTACACAGTGTGGTTTTTCTCATGTCACATGTGCCTAATAGGAAATAATCAGTCTATTAGATAATGTTCTGCGCTGTATTGCATATTTGCTGTACAAAGAGTCAGTTTCATATTTTCATTATTTGTATTGTTCTCGAAGTACAAATTTTCTGTAAAACGCAAGTTCTGTTTGTACTAATATACTTTACTCTTTGCACTGTGAAATTTACAGTTGTACCATGGCATTGTTATTCCTTATTAGTGTCTTTCCTATGCCGTTGCATCTTGTGTACATATGTTGTTGTTCATTACAAGTTAATCTATAGCACTGTGATTGAGGCACTTGTGTAAGCCTAAGTAATAGTTCTTTTTGTAATTTGACAGCGTTTCACAAGAGAGATATTGCATTCAATTTGTATAGAGTTCACACCATCATTGTGGATAGATCATTTATTCGCTTATCTTTCAGATACTGAAAAGTATAAACCTTCTGCTCTTTTCTTCTCTTTTCTTCTTTTTTTCAAGATTGCTCAAAATATACATGTTTGTTTTTGCACTGTAAAATTTATAGTTATACCTTGTACTGGTGTTCACCTATTAGAGATGGCACTCTGCTGATGCACATTGCGAACATATGTTGTACATAGAGTAAGTCAACCCATCAGTCCAGTATTGTCAGTGTTATGAATTTGCTTACATTGTATATAGTGCATCCACATAATGTAAATATCTCATTGTCATTGTAAATAGGTCATCCACTTGTTTATCTTTTGGTAACTGTTACACAGGCCATCTGTATCTTCCTGTCCATGTTTGCTCCAAATAAAATATTGTTGAAGCTCACGGTGGTCGTTAAACCTCCAATCAAAAAAAAAAAAAAAATGCTGATTTTAGTTCTGGGTAATATATTAGGCTGTGTTGAAATGACATGGACCAAAACGATCAGAGACTATTGAATATGAAAATGTAAGATTTTCATAAAATATTTGCTAATATTTTTCCTTCGTAATTAAAGGGAATGTTTGGCCTTGGTGTGACGTACCTGCCAGCAGGACGCACACGACATAAAGGCAGATAGGAATCAGAATAAAGGTCTGCGTAGCTCAGTTGGTAGAGCGACTTGTTCCGGAATAAGCGGCCTCGGGTTCGAATCCCGGCGTAGACCAAAAATGACGGAGAAATTTACTTCGTTATAATGGCTCCCGAACTATCCGGATGACCCGGCCGTTCAAAATCTCGCATTGGTGTGATGTTATTTCCACACCGCGAGACAGGAAAAATCAGAGAATTCCTTCTCCAGCGCTTCGAAAAATAAAAATGTGTGATGTTGCATTCCACACAGCAGATTGACTGGGAGTTCTCAAGTGCACGTTCTACAGTGGATGGCTGCCTGCAACGATTCATGGTCACGGCTGACCCGTGGGCCATGCCCCCGGCCCTCTTTAGGGGGGAGAGATGTGACGTACCTGCCAGCAGGACGCACACGACATAAAGGCAGATAGGAATCAGAATAAATGTCTGCGTAGCTCAGTTGGTAGAGCGACTTGTTCCGGAAGAAGCGGCCTCGGGTTCGAATCCCGGCGTAGACCAAAAATGACGGTGAAATTTACTTCGTTATATTGGTTTATAAATGAAATAGGTTAGTTGGGCCAAATGCGTTGGAAAAGCTTTTTTGTGAACATTTTTTTTTTTTGCAGTTTTGAAATCTCTCATTTTAAATGAAATTCAGATCATCGTTAACATTCTAAAACCATTAAACCAAATCCTTTAATTAACCATGCTGTAATTAAGCTACTCAAGGGAAAGAGATTCTAAATTAACACTTTACTTGAGCTAGCCAGCATTTGCATTAAAGTGGAGTTAAGTACTCCTATTTCCGCTAGAATTTCAATAAAGTATTATTGCATCAATAAACCAGAGATCAAAGTAGGTAGACATGCTCGTACGAGAGTGTCTTAAATCAAATGTCTCAGGTATTTTATTTTATGCTGCTAGTGTGGTGATCCCAATTTTCGGAATGAATTGAGTATATGATGGATTTCCAAATGCATTGCTAGACACCAGTTGCTCTATGTTGATGATAAATACCGCTTGTTAAAGTTCGTCTGGAAGGCAAAAATTTGCGACTATTTCCTTTTACATCGCATATTTTGTAGTACGTAGTTACTTCAACTACTAAGTTGTTGCAGATGAAATGTCAGAATATTGATGAAAATTTCAAACACCCAAAATACGACGAAAAATAAATTATGTTAATCAAAATAATCACCGAAAAGAGCAACACACTTTTGACAACGATATACCAGGTTCTATATGCCACCGTCGTGAAAACATGTCTAACTTTGGAATGTGACAAACTTACGAAGCGTGGAAACGGTTTCCCTATAGGAAGGTGTCAAGGCGCCGGAAGAAGTGATAGTCCGTACGGGACAGATCAGGTGTATAAGGTGGATGAGATACGGCTTCGTAACTCAACTGGCCCGGCTTCTGGATCGTCTGGCGTGCAACGTGGGGTTTCGCGTTATTATGGAGAAGTATGGGCCCATAGTGGTTGACTAATACCGGCTTTTTGGTGGACAGTTTTACATGCATAATATCAAGTCCTTGACAATACCTTTCTGCCGTGATGGTTTAACCAAGCTTCTGAATCATCTGGCGTGCAATGTGGGATCTCGCGTTATCACGGAGAAGTACGGGCCCATAGTTATTGGCTAATGCTCACTGTTTGGTGGACAGTTTCCCCATGAATAATGTCAAGTTCTTAACAATACCTGTCCGCCGTGATGGTTTAACCAAGCTTCTGGATCGTCTGGAGTGCAACGTGGGGTCTCTTATTATCATGGAGAAGTTTGGGCGCATGGCGATCGACTAATGACTGCTGTTTTGTGCAGAGTTTTCCACGAATAATGTCACGTTCTTAACAATACCTGTACTTCATGATGGTTCCGGTTGTAAGAAGGAGGGGTGGATCACACCCACTGCAGACCACCGAACGCTGACCATCGTCCTCCTGGGATGAAGACCGGATTCGTGGTATGTTTGGAGTCAACAGGCCAGTCGAGCTATCGTGCTGAATAACGGTGATTTTCATACAGCATCCATTTCTCATCACATGTGAGGACACGCCTTAAATACCGTTCGCTTGATTGCGGGAAATCAGAGAAAAGCAGACATCAAGTCGTTGTGCTTCGTGCTGTTCCGCCACTCGTGTGAAATTAATTTTGTTCATCTTCTTCACTTTGCCTTTGACCGTTAAATATCGGAAAACGGTTAGATTGTGTGCTCCACGTTTTTCGCCGAGTTAGCACACCGTTTGACTTGGATCGAATTCGATCAAGGCCCACAAACTAACATCATCGATCGCTGCATCTGGAACATCGCGTAGTTCATTTTCGAAGCGCATACCGCCTGCCCGGAATTTAGCAAATCAGCGTTTTGTTTTGTGTTCACTAACGGTGCCTTTTCTAAACGTTGTATTGATGCTGCGTGCTGTCTTCGATGCATAGTGTCCAAGTTTAAACTCATATAAGAAAATGACAGGAATTTGGCTCTGATGCCTAGTCTTCTTCACTGCAGCGAAATTTTCTAGGAACTGCTGACGGAATGGCCAGCACTCTATAGGCAGCAATCTTAACCTTTTAACCGGCTGGAACAGCGAATTAACTCGTGGTTAACAAAATAGGCTGAAATCAGCTCGAACGAATATATTCGCTGTCTGAGAAGTGGGCCGAACGTGACAGGAACTAGTGAGCCTGTGCCTCAGAAAGCGCTGCTTTTACCTTACGTTTGTAAGTGGCGATTTGGGGGTATGATTGTTATTAATCCTTGCTGTCTGGTTACCTTTTCCGCTAAGAGTGTTAAGAAAAGGGCGACGAACCTAAGAAAGAAGAAAAAAGATGTTTGAGTAACTTGTTTCTACTATGTGTCATGATGTTCGTGTCCGGGGACTACTGCTTTCGAATCATTCCAGGGGTAATGGAACAGAGAACAAAGGACTATAAAGGAATCGAACTACATACGAGGACTGAGGATTGTAAGGGAGCACTTACATCCAGCAACAGATTTATAGTCGATGCTCCTGAGATGAAAGAGGGAGAGGAATCGTTTTGCTGTAACTTTTGTTATAAACTGGTCACTATGGGAATCCTTCTGTTTGAGGAGCACAGGAAAATTTGGGCAACTTTTCGTTCAGGTGCATCGGCCGCTTAAAGGGTAAAAGCTTTCAATTAACTTTTCGAAAGTCACATCTCGCAATGTGTTAATTCTTCAATTACCTGGCAACTACAGGAGTTTTCGATATTTCATATACAACAACCTAACAGAAATGCAAAACTGATTCCATATTTTTCACCTCGTTCTTATGTTTCACCACTGAATTCGAAACCCAATTAATTTTCCTCATAGTGTTGTGTCCGAAGAAAGACACGAATACGTTTATTGGTGTACGTTAACGGTTAATACTGCTCGTGTGATAAAGCACGGTGCATAACTCCAGACGCTGTGACATAGATGACTTGAGTTTCCAACCAAGCTTTTGCAAAAATGTGTCTCTGAATTTTAAAAACCGTAATAACATACAACGCTGCTTTTACCTAAACTCTTGCCAGAAATAGTGAAGTTGTATGTAGACTCCTTAAATAGGACAAGGATAAGGTTTTCTGGGACTGACTTCCTTCTTAATTTTCGGGTGTTTAATGAAGCATGTGAGTATCTAGTGTTACAGAGAGTCTAGGCTTCCTGATTAGGGTCTCCGAGTTACGATGTAGGGAGAGGACAGGGCCATAGGGCAAGCGCACCACCCATGTCTCATACCGGGACCCTAATGCAGGACACATGATCGGCCAGAAGCCTGGGCCTCTGACCATTCGGCCAACAAACCGGCCTTCCAAAACTTGCATGAGTGACTTTCACTGATATTTTAATACTGTTCAGAATATCTTTCTGATCAGATTCATCCTTTCTCTTTAAGAAGGTGGGAGGGGCAACATAGCAGTAGCCAGTCCCTAATTTGGTGCCACTGGTTCTAGTGCCATAGGACAAACGCACCACACATGTCCCATCCGGGACTGGAGCCTCGGAGACTAGCCGTAAATCAGCGGCTCTGACCACCGAGTAATCTGGGTGTCAGTTCGTTCTTTTGATCCAGAGCAATGTGGTATGAATGCCACAAAGGGTTATGACTGTTAACATACAAAAAATTAATAAAGCATTTACTCTTCATTTTCCTATACATGTGAATAATATTAACACAGCTTTTAGATGAGTACTAACGGTCTCAGGGCTCGATATAGTAAGAAATGGAACTTACAACGACCTATTTATTCGCTATCTGGCAGCTGATTTGCAGCTTGTAACTACAATTCCTCTTCTACCAACTAACAAAGCTTCGTTGACTTAATCACAATATAAACTGAAGAGCAATTGAATTAGAGACAGCTGGCGTTCTGCAAATGTGACTCTGTGGGCGGCCCTGTAAACGGAAACGACATGACGTATGCAGCGATCCGACAATATAAGGAGTGATGCGAAGGGATCCAGTAAGAGTCGGACGCAGTTTGGGTAAGACGTAGGATCTAAGCGCATTTGATCGTGGGCAAATTGTCGGGGTCCGACAAATGGGTCCCTCCATCTCGGAAGTCGTGCAGGCACTGGGATTTTCACGAGCCACTGTGTCACGATTTCACCGTGAGTACATCGGATCCGGTAAAACCATCCCTGCAAAGGCCAACTGCCGTGGACAACAGCGCGTGGATGAGCGGGATCATCGTCGGCTAGCTCGCATTGTAACAGCGGATAGACGGGCCACAGTGCAAGAAATCACTCGGCAATTTGCCGATCCTGCACAAAAACGTGTAAGCAGCCACACCATCCAGAACCATCTCCTCGCTATGGGGTACAGAAGCCACCGTCCCACGAGGGTACCGCTACTGACCGCACATCACAGGGTGGAAAGATTAGCATGGACGCAGGAACATCCCCACTGGACTCTGGACATGTGGAAAAATGTTGCCTGGACTGATGAGTCGAGATTCACGTTGGTACATGCGGATGGCAAGGTACGAGTACGGCGCAAACCACATGAAGCGACGGATCCTTCTTGCCAGCAGGGTACTCTTCAAGCTGGCGGGGGTGGCATTCTCGTCTGGGGACTGCTTACGTGGACTGAAATGGGACCCCTGGTACGTGTGACATCGTCCCTCACAGGTCAACGTTACCGGGATATTCTGGACGACTATTTACTCCCGTTTGTGCGTCTCGAACATCCCACTGGGGACCTCATCCTACAACAAGACAATGCAGCTCCCGAATTGTATCCGAATGGTTGAATGAACACTCCACCGACGTGACCTCGCTTCCTTGGCTAGCTAGGTCACCTGACCTCAATCCCATCGAGCACATCTGGGATGCCATCGAGAGAGATGTTCGAGGCTCTGACCCCTCCATCAAATCTTCGTGAACTGTGGGAGCTTATTCAGGGGTCGTGGACCCGTATGGCTTTCCAACGCTTCCGGTGTCTTGTCGAGTCCATGCCGAGACGAATCGCCGCTGTCATCAGGGCGAAAGGTGGTGCTACACGTTACTAGACAGGTATCTCTAATTCAATTGCTCTTCAGTGTAATTCTCACAGATAAAACGTATGCAGCGAACCGATGATCAAGATGATATGCGGTCAACATTTCATACGTAAATCATCTCCGCTGTGCGTGCAACCACATCTAAATGTCTGCGTGGCTTTTTATATACTTTCGACTCACTATCAGTTGTTGCCAAAAAGTATAGGGAATTTTTTTGATTAAAGGTTTAACGACCACCGTGTGCAACTCAATGGACTATAAGCAGTCGCCCGTCCCTAATTTAGGGTCACTGGCTCCAGGGAAGGGAGAGAGCCAGTGCCGTAAGACAAACACAACATCCATGCCTCACCGGTATTCGAACCCGGACCCCTTCCAGATGAAAGGCCATAAGCCATCGCTTTAACCACTGCGCCACCGAGGCGGCATAGGGAAATTTGGGAAGTGGCAGGCTGTTCAGAAATAAAAACTACGGAGAAGAAACATAACTTATAAGAACAGAAACTCAAAAAAAAAATTAAAATTAAAGATATACGTCACGACCATTACTAATACGTAAATTGAGTTTGATAGGCTACAATGTTTAAGATCTACCACCATGCTCTTCATGAAACAAATATAGCAATTTTAGTTCGAGATCATTTGGAAAAGAAAATTCCGTACGCATTTTTCTTTCTAAAACGCAATTTTTCTCCTTATGCGAATCTACGGCGTACCATGAAGCGTGGATATTGTGCAGGATTCCTTTATCGCAGTTTCATGCTATTACTTCCCTTTTCGCAATTCTATTCAGTGATTCAGCGTAAATCCCAAAACAGAGAAACATACTTTTGTTAAACAGCTTTTTTTATTGCCTTTAGTGTATAAATTATTCCAAAGTTTCAGGTATATGTCGCGATGTACTTGAGCGAATATAGGTCGCTCTGGTGCGCTGCGGGAGTCAGGAAGTGCAGGAAGAACAGAAAACAGTCTTTTAAACAATATTTAGAATGGAACTAAGAGTAGAACACATTGCACCGTAAGTAAAAATATCACGAAGAAAAATGTTCAGAGGATTGGCGAACAGTTTGAAATAAAACATGGAGATGAAAAAAAAATCAAAGTTTCCATCCGAAGGTAAGGCAGTTAGACGGTTTTTTTTTTTTTTTTTTTTTTGTAATTTTTGATAAAGTACATGAGTAATGAAATAAATACCAAAATAAGAAATAAATCTTAAGTTACAGACTGATAAAAAAAACATTAGTGTGAACAGGCGCTGAACTAGAAAGCTTTCCTGGTGGGCAGGGGCCGATCCGAAAGACAAAACCAGAGCGGGATATTAAAATTCATTCTTATGGTCCACTAAAAAAACGCACGTACCTACAGGAGAATACCTCGTAAATTCCCTGATGAAAAAAAATCTATTAAATCCTGGATGAAAGAGAACTGTTAAAATATGCATTGTAAAACGAATTCAGTCGTGAACAAATTTTAACAATTTAATATAAATCTGCTAATGACTAGATTTAGCATCAAACCACGCTCAGAATACGATATTGAATTAGATAATTATTTTTCTTTCAAAAATTAAGTTGGACAAAAAAAAAATCATGAGTCAACAATCCACGGCGCTATGTGTGTTTATCTATCAGCATCTGACTTCACAAATCCGTATACCTAGTCTTACCATAAATACTATTGCAAAGCATTCAATGAAATAACAAAATAAATTTAAAGATATTTTAATATACCTGTGATATGACATAAGTAGTACACTGCAGATACATGGCACCAATCATTTTCAAAATGGCATCATTTTGCCTTCACACGGTCCTTCAATCTCTGTGGCCATATATCAATAGCTTTACGCAAGGTCTCCACAGGGAAAGCTGCTACAGCCCGCACCAAAGAGCGTTTGAGACTGTCAATACTGGGGTGTCTCTTTCTGCAAGCCATGTCCTCCAGTGTGCCTTACAACTTGTAGTCCAATGGATTGAGGCCTGGGCTACTTGAAGGGCCGATCAGCTGGAGAAATGAAGTCTGGCAAATTCGCTTCAAGCCACTCCTGGTTTGACTTGGCCTTGTGGGCAGGTGTGGAGTCCTGCTGAAAGCTCCACTGTCTGTTTTGGAAGAGGGTGTGACTCACATTTTTGACCACTGGCCCCAAAACCCTATCCTGTTAGATTTTGGCAGATGTTTTCACTCCTTTTTCACAGGAATGGAGCTCCGTGGTACTCTCGTAGGAGACTCACCACCAAACCATGACAGAAGCAGGATGATGGCCCCTCACTATCCTTGGAGCTTTCTCCTGGGCTTCTCGTGAGGTAGATGCATACACCCTGTCATTTTGGCGGTTGAAAGCCTCTTCAGTAGTGAAAATGTTTTCATCAGAGAAAAGGTTCTGTCTGTGGCGATTGTCTGCATAATGCTGCAGAAAACGTTTCGGTTCTAGCACCCTCTGCTGCTTCAGTTGCGGGGTCGGGAAGTGCCCTCTACGCCACCGATAAGCTCTCACACTTAGGTCACTCTGCAGCACGCGTGACATCGACATCCTTGAAATGTTCAGCTCACGAGCCATCACTAATTGTTTTCTGACAGGATTTCGTCGAATACGGGATGCCACTGCTTTCACCTAGCGGGCAGTCCTCACGGTACGCGGCCGACCCTTTCTGGGGCGGTCAGAGACGGTCTCAGTCATAAGGAACCTTTTTATGGCCCGGTAGACAAGAATTCGGCTGTTTTTTGGCTTCTTCAGCATGTTGAAAATCTTGGAAGCTGATTTTCCAGCTTTGTGCAGCGCTATTACAGTAACACGATTCTCACAATCGCCCCACTCCATGGCAAGTACTTCACGAAACACGTTATCTCCTCTGTGACTAAACGCACAATGATTCACTAGCTGCTTCATGCCTCCTGGCTGGTCTGTTCCACTGCATGGCAAGTACTTCACGAAACACATTATCTCCTCTGTGACTGAACGCACAATGATTCACTAGCTGCTTCATGCCTCCTGGCTGGTCTGTTCCACTGCATGGCAAGTACTTCACGAAACACGTTATCTCCTCTGTGACTGAACGCACAATGATTCACCAGCTGCTTCATGCCTCCTGGATGGTCGGTGAAGTTGTACACCGGTTGCGCGCCATCTGTCGACCGTTTGTAACAGTATTTATGCTAAGACTGGGTACATGGGCTCAGCCACAGAGATGTCCCCATCTATTAATAGCAATCAAGAGTACTAAATAGTAACACTGTATTAGTGATCCGATTTATTGGCGTAGGAAATAGATACATAAGCGTTTCCAAGCTTTCGCACATCAACCAGATGACTTTTTCAAGGAAGTTAGACGGAAACTGCAAACTGAATAGTAGAACGCATTAACAATTTAAATGCGGGAACTTGACTTGACAATAAATAGATACGACGTTTTATTCAGTTAAAGATACGAGGTATCACGTTGGTTGCGCGCGCGGTATCCTGGTGGGAAGAAGGCGTTACTTGAAGAATTGGTTCCAAATTCCTGGCAGCTCGAGTGAGACGCTATCATTGCAAACATTGCTGTTGGTAATGATCTCCAAAGTTTCCCGAATGGCTGTACATTTATGTGCGAAAGCTTGGAAACGCTTGTGTGTCTATTTCCTACGCCAATAAATCGGATCACTAGTACAGTGTTACTATTTACTACTTAATTGGTGTACTGTTCCTCGTTATCAATTAGCTATCTAGAGATATGGGATACGATCCGAACGGTGTCTAGATAACAACGTTTTGGTTGCTGTGTGTTAATTAACTAAAAACGTGGAAAGAGCGATGACTTTGTCTATTCACATTGTCTCCACGTATTTGGAAGATTTTCACAATCATGAATCTCGTGAAGATCCTATTTTCAACTAAATCCCCATGAAGATCATCTAATAAGTTGAAATGCTCACATGCCACACAGAAATTTTTCTTCACAGTTAATTTTTATATTAATTTATATAATTTATTTATATTAATTATTATATATTATATATTTTATATTAATTTACATTTTTATATTAATTTGATAACTGATCACCTCCTACCGTGCAGTTGTATTGGACCCTTCTCCTTGAGTAGACACCTTTTTAAGTCTTCCCACTATTTTGACCGATGAACTACGATTTTGCCCCATGAACCTGTACTGATAAAATGATTTTCTTTTAAGATAAATGGCGATGGGACACGGATTTAAGAGTATTTTTCCAGGAGAATCACTTTGTTCTCTGTGTCAGTCTGTGAATAAGAGGGTGGGAATGATGGGCCATCACAATAGGTACTACAGCAGTGGTGGAAATAGGCCGGAACTCAGTGGAACTCCGTTCCGGGAGAGAAACCCCACGTTCCGGGAGCGATTGACACCAAAAGAAAGGGAGCATTCAATTTGAATAAAACATTTTGCAATGCATTATACATTTAGAATAATGACGCCATCTTGTATGAATTGTTTACTCTGAATAAGGAAAACAGCTAAATATGAGAATTTGATTTTAAAGTTTAATAACGAAATTTCCTTATATGGTTTTATATCTATACTGCAAATGGGTTTGTGCATATAAAATTTTTATGGCTTTCACTTGTATGTTGGGTTCCGGCAGCGAATAATTCCCATTTCTACCACTGGGCACTAGGATAACCTTCAAGATTACAAAAGAACCATAGAGTATACCAATGAGACTGGGTTCCAAGTCCAACGAATAATTCCCATTTCCACCACTGGGCACTGGGATAACCTTCAAGATTACAAAAGGAGCGTAGGTTATACCAATGAGTCTGGACTCCAAGTCCAACGAATAATTCCGATTTCCACCACTGGGCACTGGGACAACCTTCAAGATTACAAAAGGAGCGTAGAGTATACCAATGAGTCTGGGCTCCAAGTCCAACGAATAATTCCCATTTCCACCACTGGGTACTAGGATAACCTTCAAGATTACAAAAGGATCGCAGGGTATACCAATGAGCCTGGGCTCCAAGTCACACGCATAATTCCCATTTCCACCACTGGACACTGGGATAACCTTCCAGATTACAAAAGGAGCGTAGACTATACCAATGAGTCTGGGCTCCAAGTCCAACGAATAATTCCCATTTCCACCAGTGGGCACTGGGATAACCTTCAAGATTACAAAAGCACCATAGAGTATACCAATGAGACTGGGTTAAAAGTCCAACGAATAATTCCAATTTCCACCACTGGGCACTGGGATAACCTTCAAGATTACAAAAGGAGCGTAGAGTATACCAATGAGTCTGGGCTCCAAGTCCAACGAATAATTCCCATTTCCACCACTGGGTACTAGGATAACCTTCAAGATTACAAAAGGAGCGCAGGGTATACCAATGAGCCTGGGCTCCAAGTCACACGAATAATTCCCATTTAAACCACTGGACACTGGGATAACCTTCCAGATTACAAAAGGAGCGTAGGCTATACCAATGAGTCTGGGCTCCAAGTCCAACGAATAATTCCCATTTCCACCACTTGGCACTAGGATAACTTTCAAGATTACAAAAGGAGCGTAGGGTATACCAATGAGTCTGGGACCTCCAAGTCCAACGAATAATTCCCATTTCCACCACTGGGCACTGGGATAACCTTCAAGATTACAAAAGCAGCATAGAGTATACCAATGAGACTGGGCTCCAAGTCCAACGAATAATTCCCATTTCCACCACTGGGCACTGGGATAACCTTCAAGATTACAAAAGGAGCGTACGCTATACCAATGAGTCTGGGCTCCAAGTCCAACGAATAATTACGATTTCCACCACTGGGCACTGGGATAACCTTCAAGATTACAAAAGGAGCGTAGAGTATACCAATGAGTCTGGGCTCCAAGTCCAACGAATAATTCCCATTTCCACCACTGGGTACTAGGATAACCTTCAAGATTACAAAAGGAGCGTAGGGTATACCAATGAGCCTGGGCTCCAAGTCCAACGAATAATTCCCATTTCCACCACTGGACACTGGGATAACCTTCCAGATTACAAAAGGAGCGTAGAGTATACCAATGAGTCTGGGCTCCAAGTCCAACGAATAATTCCCATTTCCACCACTGGGCACTAGGATAACCTTTCAAGATTACAAAAGGAGCGTAGGGTATACCAATGAGTCTGGGCTCCAAGTCCAACGAATAATTCCCATTTCCACCACTGGACACTGGGATAACCTTCAAGATTACAAAAGGATCGTAGGGTATACCAATGAGTCTGGGCTCCAAGTCCAACGAATAATTCCCATTTCCACCACTGGGCACTGGGATAACCTTCAAGATTACAAAAGGAGCGTAGGGTATACCAATGAGTCTGGACTCCAAGTCCAACGAATAATTACGATTTCCAACCACTGGGCACTGGGATAACCTTCAAGATTACAAAAGGAGCGTAGAGTATACCAATGAGTCTGAGCTCCACGTCCAACGAATATTTCCCATTTCCACCACTGGGCACTAGGATAACCTTCAAGATTACAAAAGGAGCGTAGGGTATACCAATGAGTCTGGGTTCCACGTCCAACGAATAATTCCCATTTCCACCAGAGGGCACTGGGATAACCTTCAAGATTACAAAAGGAGCGTAGGGTATACCAATGATTCTGGGTTCCAAGTCCAATGAATAATTCCCATTTCCACCACTGGGCCCAGGGATAACCTTCAAGATTACAAAAGGAGCGTAGGCTATAACCAATGAGTCTGTGTTTCACGTCCAACGAATAATTCCCATTTCCACCACTGGGCACTGGGATAACCTTCAAGATTACAAAAGGAGCGTAGGGTATACCAATGAGTCTGAGCTTTAAGTCCAACGAATAATTCCCATTTCCACCACTGGGCACCAAGATAACCTTCAAGATTACAAAAGGAGCGTAGGGTATACCAATGAGTCTGGGCTCCAAGTCCAACGAATAATTCCCATTTTCCACCACTGGGCACCAAGATAACCTTCAAGATTACAAAAGAAGCGTAGGCTATACCAATGAGTCTGGGCTCCACGTCCAACGAATAATTCTTATTTCCACCACTGGGCACTGGGATAACCATCAAGATTACAAAGGAGCGTAGGCTATACCAATGATGCTGGGTTCCACGTCCAACGAATAATTCCCATTTCCACCACTGGGCACTGGGATAACCATCAAGATTACAAAAGGAGCGTAGGGTATGCCAATGAGTCTGAGCTTCAAGTCCAACGAATAATTCCCATTTCCACCACTGGGCACTAGGATAACCTTCAAGATTTCAAAAGGAGCGTAGGGTATACCAATGAGTCTGAGCTTTACGTCCAACGAATAGTTCTCATTTCTACCACTGGGCACTGGGATAACCTTCAAGATTACAAAAGGAGCGTAGGGTATACCAATGAGTCTGAGCTCCAAGTTCAACGAATAATTCCCATTTCCACCACTGGGTACTAGGATAACCTTCAAGATTATAAAAGGAGCGTATGGTATACCAATGAGTCTGGGCTCCAAGTCCAACGAATAATTTCCATTTCCACCACTGGGCACTAGGATAACCTTCAAGATTACAAAAGTAGCGTAGGCTATACCAATGAGTCTGGGCTCCAAGTCCAACGAATAATTCCAATTTCCACCACTGGGCACTTTGATAACCTTCAAAAATATTATAAAAAAGGAGCGTAGGCCATACCAATGAATCTGGGCTCCAAGTCCAACGAATAATTCCAATTTCCACCACTGGGCACTGGGATAACCTTCAAGATTACAAAAGGAGCGTAGGCTATACCAATGAGTCTGGGTTTCACGTCCAACGATTAATTCCTATTTCCACCACTGGGCACTGGGATAACCTTCAAGATTACAAAAGGAGCGTAGGCTATACCAATGAGTCTGGGCTCCAAGTCCAACGAATAATTCCCGTTTCCACCACTGGGCACTAGGATTACCTTCAAGGTTACAAAAGGAGCGTAGGGTATACCAATGAGTCTGGGTTCTACGTACAACAAATAATTCCCATTTCCACCACTGGGCACGGGGATAACCTTCAAGATTACAAAGGGGTATAGAGTATACCAATGAGTCTGAGCTCCAAGTTCAACGAATGATTCCCATTTCCACCACTGGGCACTGGGATAACCTTCAAGATTACAAAAGGAGCGCAGGGTATACCAATGAGTCTGGGTTCCAAGTCCAACGATTAATTCCCATTTCCACCACTGAGCACTGGGATAGCCTTCAAGATTACAAAAGGAGCGTAGGCCATACCAATGTGTCTAGGTTCCACGTCCAACAAATAATTCCCATTTCCACCTCTGGTCACTGGGATAAAATTCAAGACTACAAAGGAGCGTAGGGTATACCAATGAGTTTGAGCTCCAAGTCCAACGAATAATTCTCATTTCCACCACTGGGCACTAGGATAACCTTCAATTTTACAAAAGGAGCGTAGGGTATATCAATGAGTCAGGGCTCCAAGTCCATCGAATAATTCTCATTTCAACCACTGGGCACTAGGATAACCTTCAAGATTACAAAAGGAGCGTGGGGTACACCAATGAGTCTAGGCTCCAAGTCCAACGAATAGTTTCCCATTTTCACCACTGGGTACTAGGGCAACCTTCAAAATTACAAAAGGAGGTTAGGACATACCAATAACTCTGGTCCCCAAGTCAAGCAAATTTCAATTTCCCCCACTGGGTACTAGGGTAAACTTCAAGATTACAAAAGGTGGGTAGCGCATAACAATGACTCTGGGCTCCAAGTCCGACCGCCTATGTATACATTTAGTTATATTTAGCTTAATTAATGTATAACAGCGTGTCTGGTCCGGCCGAACTGTTTTCACTTAAGTACAGAGGATTTTGATGCGTCATTTCAGAGCAAACGCCCAAAAACTAGATTAAAGTATACTTTTTTCAACGGCTTTTCCGTCCCTTAAAATAAAACTCAAATAAAATTGGCGATTATTATCGAAAATGAGATAATAATTATTCGTTCTCTCCAAATATTAAACAAAAATTCGAAATAGCGGATTCTCCAGTGGTCCACCGGAAAATGCCCCAGTGGGTTTATCCGCCTCTGCTGGTGGGGGTTATGACATCTATGAAGGCTATATGAACAATAATTATCTTCATAATTGCATGCAATATCGATACATTATCGATATCTTTGGGAAACGAATTTTTTGCATAAATCAGTATCACTCGATATTCAGTTGGTAATATCAAAATAAGTATAAGCGCTGGCTTATGACCATTCTTCTGAGATGAGTCCGGGTTCAAATCCCGTTAAGGCGCAGGTGTGTTTGTCATGCGGCACTGGCTCTCTCGCGTCCCTGGAACTAGTGGCTCTAAATTAGGGACGTGCGACTACTTATAGCCCATCGAGTTGCTCACGGTAGTCGTTAAACCTCAAAACAAAAACAAACAAAAGTACTATTAATGAGCGAATTAAAGTATAGAAAAACTGAAAACGATGAAATAATAAATTCATCAGAAAAATCAGATAAAAATAATGCAAGTATTTTAGCATAAATATTAATAATATAAACACCCAGATCCGTCTCTCTGGAACGCTTGACGTCACAGCAAGAGATCACTTTCAGATTTCAAGGTGCAAAATGCTTGACGTCACAGCACGAGATCACTTTCAGATGTCAAGGTGATCGCGTGCTAATTTAAAAACATTGGACCATTAATGACTCGAGTTCTGTTTTTCTGATCTACAAAATTCGAATTGAGTTCTTAATATCACAGTAAGTTGAGTTTACACGCGATCACATTGAGATGTCAATTTGATCGAGAGCTAATTAAAAAACATTACATTATCAATTACTCGAGTTCTATTTATCCGATCTAGAAAATTCGAATTAGAATCTGAATATCGCGGCAAGTTGCGTTTATATGTTAATTTAATTTAGCACAATTGGAATATTAATTTGTAGGCTTTAATTATTTTTTTACTTTAACTGATTTTCCGAGTTTAGTGCTGATTATATTTTTTCAAAATATCGATCTATCTAAACGCTCTAACCTACGATAAAAACTGAAATCTTGGGATGTCGAAGTGAGTGAGCAAGATTGCATCTAAAAGCAGATGTCGCCCCAGTTGCGTACATTGTCGGGAATTTACACATTTCCGATTTGTAATACCAGATAACGCATTATTTTGTAGAAAAAAGCTGCGATACGAAGCTTCAAACGAAACTTCGGATAGGACAGTCTAAAAGAAGCCTTGAGCGGAATAACATGTGTGCCGGAGAAAAAGTAATTTAACGCGAAAAATCAAAGCGAAAGTTATTAAGGTAAGTTTGCACGAAAATAACTGGACTCCAAGGAAAATTGTTGAACAACAACAAATACTTCGCGCAGAATATTTAACGCGAGGTCTTTTGAAAAGCGGAAATAAATAGCAT
Source organism: Macrothele yani (assembly GCA_039090855.1). Lineage (NCBI taxonomy): Eukaryota > Metazoa > Arthropoda > Arachnida > Araneae > Macrothelidae > Macrothele > Macrothele yani. The sequence continues at coordinate 64,115,952 of CM077029.1, forward strand.
ATAATTTTCAGTTCTAACATGAATGAGTTCTTACTATATAAGTTTTTACTATATTTCCTAACAAGAAAGTCGGCGTCTATTTGATTTGTTTTCAATCTGCTTCATTTAAAAATTTCACCGTCTTTAGACGGGAAAGATCCCCTATATATTAATATTTATTTAAAGCTTAAAAACAACTGTCTTAGGACGGGCTATAGGCTAATAACTATAATATAAGTTAATTCCTCCAGTAGCGATCTCTAGCACCGAATACGCCGATTTCACAGTTCTTGCCAGTGTTACGTCGAAATATCACTTAAATGCAGTTTTCAAATCGCCAACGACTGCTTGCATTGCTTAATTTCTCAACATTTTCAAACACATAATTTTCACCTCATACAAAATGTTATCCTTCCGACGTGAAACTGAAAGAGAAAGATGAAATTTTTCCAGAAGTTAGTTAGCTTCATTAAGAACAAATGTAAGAAATGCCCATTCCTGCGCTAAAAGGTCTAGCGATTGTGTAAAAACTTTCGGTGAAAAACATTGTCTGCCCATATGTTTTCCTATTGCGTCAGTAAAAGTTTAGCTATCCCAAACCTTTGCTTTCCGTAAATTTTCCTTTTTTGTTTGTTAAAGGTTTAGCTGTGCCTAACCTTTCGTTTACTTTGCATTTAAAAAACATTGGCTTTCCGTAAATTTTCCTTTTTTGTTTGTTAAAGGTTTAGCTGTGCCTAACCTTTCGTTTACTTTGCACTTAAAAATCATTGGCTTTCCGTAAATTTTTTCTTTTTTGTTTGTTAAAGGTTTAGCTGTGCCTAACCTTTCGTTTACTTTGCATTTGAAAATCATTGGCTTCCCGTAAATTTTCTTTTTTTGTTTGTTAAATGTTTAGCTGTGCCTGACCTTTCGTTTATTTTGCATTTAAAAAACATTGGCTTTTCGTAAATTTTCCTTTTTTGTTTGTTAAAGGTTTAGCTGTGCCTAACCTTTCGTTTACTTTGCATTTAAAAATCATTGGCTTTCCGTAAATTTTTCTTTTTTGTTTGTTAAAGGTTTAGTTGTGCCTAACGTTTCGTTTACTTTGCATTTAAAAAACATTGGCTTCCCGTAAATTTTCCTTTTTTGTTTGTTAAAGGTTTAGCTATGCCTAACCTTTCGTTTACTTTGCATTTAAAAATCATTGGCTTTCCGTAAATTTTCCTTTTTTTTTTTGGTTAAAGGTTTAGCTGTGCCTAAACTTTCGTTTACTTTGCATTTAAAAATCATTGGCTTTCCGTAAATTTTCCTTTTTTGTTTGTTAAAGGTTTAGCTGTGCCTAACCTTTCGTTTACTTTGCATTTAAAAATCATTGACTGCCCGTCAATTTTCCCTTTTTGTCAGTTAAAGCTCTAGCTGTCCCTAAATGTTTGTTTGTTTTGCATTTAAAAATCATTATCTGCCCGCAAAATGTACTTTATTGTCAGTAAAAACTTTACATGTCCCTAGCCTTTCGTTTTCTGTGAGGTTAAAAATCATTGGCTGCCCATAAACATTTCTCCCTAAAAAACATCTACTGTCCGTAAATTTTGTCTTATTTTGAGCAAATAAAAAAAACGCAATAGCTTTCAGTAATTTTTTCTTGTCCGGAAAAATATTTGCTTCGTGCCCATAAAAATAATACTGTCTGTCTTTAAAGTTTCAACTGTTTTAATTAAAAATGTTCTCCGTGAATTTTTCGTTAAAGTTAATGGCTGCATACACATTTCCCCCTTGTTCTTAGTCGAATGAAACATTGGTTGTTTCTCACTTCTCCCGTTATTCTTCTCTGTGAAAAAAGTACTTTTTGTGTTGGAAATCCCGCATGTTTCCTGCGGAGACTGAATCCTTCTCGCATCATTCCATACATAGGCGGAGATTCCGCAACATTTTCCTTCTTCATTAGTATTCTTCATGTCAGAGAATCAATTGAAATTGACTTCTTTTCTCGTCTTCCTTTCATAAATAAATGTCGCTTGCAACTTCTCAATTGGTGTGTTTTTGTAGTTACCATAGCGCTGAAAGATATCATGTCCTTTTTATCCTCCAGTGAAAAGATATACTGTTTTTCCTTATTTCGTAATTTATCAGAGGTGAAATGTTGCTTAAAACTGAGCGTTGTTATTGTTGCAGACAAGCAACTGGAGAAGCTATAAAAGGAAAATCAAATATTTCTTTCAACTGCTTCTCTAGTTTTCCTCCATGATTCTTCCGGAAATGCTCAGGAACTTTCGACTCATTGAATGTTCTGAACAATATGCGTTGTAAATAAAAACTCCTTTTCCTTCTTTCCATTCTTATTCCTTATTTTGTCTATCTACTCGAGGCATATTTACGACAGCCGGAACTGTCTCGTTTCGGAATTGTAAAATCACCGTTTTTTTACATTCAGAAGAGAAAAAGTGAAATCTCAGATTTATCTGGGTGTAAAGTGAAACCTTTATGAGCTGAAGTCAAGTAAATAGATAAAAGATACTGTAACATGAAAGATGTTGATACCTACCCTCGTGCAATTTACGTGGACTTTAAAAGCATTTAGCGCCTCACATGGGTAATGAAGGGAAGCACCTTAGAGGCGAAAGGAAAGCCCGCTGCTATAAATGATATTTGGGAGATTGTTGCGGATGGATGGATGTCTTGTACTGTTGTTAATATTTCGGTGATCCAAAAGTCATTGCCATTTTGAAGAGTCGTCCTGTGTCAAGCAATTACTCGGTGGCCGCCCCGGTGGCGCAGTGGTCTAAGGCGCTGGCCTCTGATCATTCGTCCGTAAGGGGTCCGGGTTCGAATCCCGGTCAGGCATGGATGTTGTGTTTGTCTTACGGCGCTGGCTCTCTCCCTTCCCTGGAACCAGTGACCCTAAATTAGGGACGGGCGACTGCTTATAGCCCATTGAGTTGCTCACGGTGGTCGTTAAACCTCCAATCAAAAAAAAAAAAAAAAAAAATTACTCGGTGCACATGCGTTATGCAGAGAAGAACAACACCTGACCGGAAAACCGGCATCTTTTCTTTTTTTTTTTGATTGGAGGTTTAACGACCACCGTGAGCTTCAACAATATTTATTTGGAGCAAACATGGACAGGAAGATACAGATGGCCTGTGCTTAACAGTTACCAAAAGATAAACAAGTAGATGACCTATTTACAATGACGATGAGATATTTACACTATGTGGATGCACTATATACAATGTAAGCAAATTCATAACACTGACAATACTGGACTGAAGGGTTGACTTATTCTATGTACATCATATGTTCGCAATGTGCATCAGCAGAGTGCCATCTCTAATAGGTGAACACCATTACAAGGTATAACTATAAATTTTACAGTGCAAAAACAAACATGTATATTTTGAGCAATCTTGAAAAAAAGAAGAAAAGAGCAGAAGGCTTATACTTTTCAGTGTCTGAAAGATAAGCGAATAAATAATCTAATTACAATGATGGTGTGAACTCTATACAAATTGAATGCAATATCTCTATTGTGAAACACTGTCAAATTATAAAAAAAGAACTATTACTTAGGCTTAAACAAGTGCCTCAATCACAATACTATAGATTAACATGTAATGAACAACAACATATGTACACAAGGTGCAACGGCATAGGGAAGACACTAATAAAGAATTACAATTCCATGGTACAACTGTAAATTTCACAGTGCAAAGAGTAAAGTATATTAATACAAATAGAACTTGCGTTTTACAGAAAATTTATACTTCGGGTACAATACAAATAATGAAAATATGAAACTGACTCTTTGTACAGCAAATGTGCAATACAGCGCAGAACATTATGTAAAAGACTGATTATTTCCTGGCAGGCACATGTGACATGAGAAAAACCACACTGTGTAACATTAACATATAATTGAAATACTATCAAAACGTTTGCTCCGCACCATGAGCATAAAACTTAAGACATCTAATCTTGACCCAACATGCGAAATGTGCCGAACATAAATTTTACAGTGCAATTACGAAAGTACATTAGTATATACAAAACTGAGCTTTTGGCATAGCAACTATACTTCAGGTATAGTACAAATATCTGAACGAGGAACAATTATTCTTTGTACAACAAAAGTGCTAAACCTCGCTGAACATTGTGTATTTGACTGATCATATAACTTTATGTACATGTAACATGATCAAAAACCCCACTGTGCAAAATTAATAATTAAATTTAAACATTAACAAACATTTGCTCAGCACCGTGAGCATAAACCAGAAATTATAAAGCCCGGCAGACATAAGGAAAGCGTTGAACATAAAACTTTAAACTTTATCTAAGTGCCTGTGGTGTAACGAAAAAAAAAAAAAAAAAAAAAAACCTTCACCTACAGGACCTTGTTGGTGAGAAACATGCAGACGCGCAGTAACATTGGGCAGCAATGATGAAGAGGGCACCTAAGAACACGTTAATCACAAAACTATACTTTAGTTAGTCTAAACAAATTCACAGAAGTCAGAACAATAGTCTAAGGTCTTCTGATGGATCAGAAAACCATTGACGAAAAGGTGACCACACTGACATAAAGTGTGGGATTCGATTCGTAGCCTTAGCAACAGTGAAAGCAAGCCTCAAGCGTGAAATCAGTCTGTTCCGGAACTGACTGCACATGGCAGCTCCCGCCTGAAAGATGGTAGTCTGTATAGGGGTAGAACGAAGTTGTTGATAGTAGCAAAAAATCACATGTTTTGCTAATATGAAAACATAAGCACATGACTCTGATATAGGAATATGCAGAGTACTGGAACTGAGTAGCGTGCTATAGGCTGAGAAAGAGAGATCAGTAGTACTAAGGCACTGTGCAGTAGTGAAGGTCAGATGTAACAAGGGAAGAAGCACTGTGCAATGTTGATATACATGATCTACATCCGCAATCGTAGAGCAAAACATGCAGTTAGGCGAATCAACAAGCGTCATCCTGAATAATTTGGTAGGAACTGGTAACTGCCGATGAAGAAACAACCATTGGATGTTTCTTTCTGCTGGAACAGATAGTGGCAAATTAGACATGGACCACACTTGTGAAAGGGGCGACATTCGGAACATCTGGAATCATCAATGGTGTAGCATACAGTGGATCAATGAGACAACGGTAAAGAGACGAGATAGAAAAACTGGAGAGAGGAAGTGATGAGCCCCGAACGGAAAATGAAAAAGGGAAGAGGAAGAGAGGCAGAGGGAACAAGAGTTAACCCAGCTTGAGAGGCAAGGTTAGGGAAGAGGGTAATGATTGAAGAACGGAAGGAATCATACAGCGAAAGAGAGGAAGAGGTAAGGGGAGGAGGGGGAAAGATCAGAGAAGGGTTTCCAAGAAAGATCTGGAGAAATTAGATCCTGAACAGATACTATTCCGGCGGGGAGCCAGGAAAGGTCAGTAAAGTAGGGAGCATTAGGGGGATGAAGGATGGAAGAAAAGAACAGGGGCTCAGCTAATAGTTCAGTGGTGGAAGCCGGTGGAGCACGGAAGAGGGGTAGAGAACGGAGAAAGGAAAGGACCTCTTTGTAGAAAGGGGAAAGTTTAGAATGGAAAAAGGAGATTGATCCATTAGAAGATACATGATGAAAGTGATTCGGGAATTCCTAGGCGATATCATGACATCTCTAACGAGCGTAACTGGCGACTCTGGTGCACTTAGTAGCCGCAGGAAAGAAACCACTTTATGTGCTTTATAGTAGGTGCGAACGTCCAGCAGTGAAATACCTCCATCAGTGACTCGACGACAGAGAGTGGAGACCTGGATCCAATGGTACCTGTTCCATATTATCGTTGAGATGATTCGAGTGATTTCATTGAGGTGATAAATGGGCATACGTTCAGCTGACCATGCATATAGGCATGGTGAAAGAATATAAGTCTGAGCTATTCTAGCTCTTGAGAAGTAAGAAGTACAAAACTGGGAACCTCGCCAGAAGGCAGCAGTTCGAGTAAGGCGTGTTCTGAGAGCATTCCATGTTTCATTTTGAGCAGAAAGACGGACTCCGAGATGGACCCCAAGGAATTTCTGGGATGAAGCAGTCCATGAGGCGCTCCACGGGGTGTCAGTCCTAGAGGCCCACGCTCCGCTCCATAGACCTGCACTCTTGGATGTATTAAGTGATGCCGCTGAACATGAAGAATATTGATCGTAAATCTGGAGCAAGATGTCAAATTGAGCGTCTGTCCGTACACAAAAGGTCGCGTCATCGGCATATGCAGAGTATGTCACAGAAAAGTGCCTAGTACTTGCAGTAGGCAGTGGCAGTGCATCTATAAAGGCTCGATGGACAGACCGAAGAAACGGCTCAAAAGCAATGGCAAAGAGCTGCCCAGAAAGTGGGCAACCCTGCCGAATGCCTCGCCGAAAAGGTATAGGTGCAGTCAAGAAGGCGGCCGTCCTGACATGGAAAGCAGCGTCCTGATAAAGGGCAAGAATAGAGGTAACAAAAGCAAAAGGAAAGCCGAAAGCAATAAGAACAGCAGAAAGATACGAATGTGAGATATTGTCGAAAGCAGCTCTTTGGTCAAGATTAAAGAGGGCAAGTGGTTCAGAGTTAGTACGAGCCAGATGTAGGAGATCTCGAAGGGAGATTGAGATTAGAAGTGATAGACCGACCAGGAACCGTGTAGGTCTGGTCGGGAGAAAGAAGAAATGGAAGAACTTGGTTGAGTCGACTGGAAAGGAGTTTAGTGAAGAGTTTATAGTCAATGTTTAGTAGCGAGATAGGACGCCAGTTTCCCAAGTCAAGCAGATCGCCTTTCTTGGGGAATAACACCATATGAGCCTCTGTGAAACCCCTCGGAAGAGAAGAGGATGAAAGAGCAGCATTGAAAGCGGCGAGAAGAAATGGAAGCAACGAAGGAGAAAAGTACGGTAGAAAAGGAGCGGAAGGCCATCTGGACCTGGGACAGCACGGGAATTTAGAGAGGCAAGAATGGTCCGAAGTTCAGTCTGCAAAATAGGTTGTAAAAGGGAATCAGAGAGATTGGAAGGAACTTGGGGAAGAGCAAAGAGTAAAGTAGCAGAAGCAGAAACAGAAGGCTGAGGAGTTTCACTGTATTTGATAGTAAAATATCGACGAACCTGAGAGCAAACTGCATCCGGATCAGAGATGATTTCACCATCAGGCCGCCGAAGTAGTCGAAGCTGATGCGACGAGCGGCGTTTTTCTTCTAACGCGGATATAAACTCAAAGGAGCAGTCCTCTGGTGATAGATGTTGTAGACGGAGACGAAGAATTACCTGACGTGCACGAGGCTCAAGAAGTGCTCTAAGATCCGCTTGGTAAGCTGTATACATGGGATGACTCGCACCAAGCTGTAACAGGATGTTTCGGAGATTTTGCTCTTCCATGGAGCGCTTCGTGCCTTCGGAGAAGGAATGACGTCTGAGAAGATAAATTAGGTAAGATTTTACCTCGAGCCAGTAATTGATAGCACAAGGTGCAGTGGACAGGCCCTCTCGCATATGATCAAGAAGATCTCTGATCTCGGTGCACATATTCTCATCAGCTAGGAGAGAAGTGTCCAGTGTCCATGACCGAGGTCTAACATGCAGACGAGATGAAGAGCTACAGGAGATAGTGATGGCACAATGATCCGATGAAGCTGTAGGAGAGTGCATACAATCCGTTGTAATGGGCAATAACGGAGCAGAAGCGTAAAATCGATCCAGCCTGGCAGAAAGAGAGGAGGATGCAGATGCAGCTCTCCAGGTATGTGAAATGGATGTCGGATGCAATCGTCGGAACACGTCATGTAAATCAAAATCAGACACTAATGATCGCAATTGCTCCACAAGACGTGAACGATGTTCAATCCTCGAAGGAGCGCGATCGAGCTCTGGTTGAAGTGTACAGTTAAAGTCTCCTCCAATGAGCACATGATCTGATGGTAATGCTGACTGAAGTGCAGTGCGGAGCGACGAAAATAACAACGTTAGATGTGTAGATGAACATGGAATATATATGTTGAAAACTAAATATCGTTGTCCATCTAGGACGAAAGTGAGTCGCTGCAATAAATCTCGGCACAGGTTATGAACTTTAACAGAGGAGAGTGCTTGACGAAATCTATTATGTACACCAATCGCTAAACCTCCACGAAGAGAGAGCCTATATGCGTGATGAAATTGATAGTCCCATCTCCTCCAGCGATGGAAGGGTGAAGTGGATAGACAATTTGTCTCTTGCAAAAGTAGGAGATCTGATTTGAGGTAGTGGACGTCTTCATACGCTAAAGCATTAGCCAAAGGGGTACACATACCCCTACTATTCAGTGAGACTGTCTTGAACAGAATAGTCTGATGATGGTTGGAGGATGTTGTCGGCTGCGTTCTGTAACTTGGCCAGACGGCTACGGAACTTCTTTGCCCAGTAGGGACCACCCAGATCTCTGCCCGGAACGGTGCGTAAATGAGAATGTATCGCCAACATTTGATTCATGGTGTCAGACAGACAGTGAGAGTAACCTTCCAAAAAATTGCGAGACAGCTTGTCTCTACGGGGACTTATTAGGAACGCATACACCTTCTCTCCAGGCACAGGTGTCTGTGGAAGAGAGGATGCCTCTAGAATATGTAAAAGTTTTCACAGGAGATCGGAATAATTGTTCCATCATCTGTATCAGATTCCATAGAGCCTTCAGACGTGAGCATCTGACTACTAGAAGGATCACGTCCTGCCCTAAGGGTGGTTGTCATTCTAAACTTCTTATTCTGGGTGCGTGAAGTTCTACGTCGCTTTGCCCGTCCACGACTTTGTGCTGTAACCGGAATTGGAACTTCCGGCAATTTAAAAGGAGCTGAAGAAACAACCTCAACGGTCGGTGTAGCAGTATGGCCAGAATCGTCATCAACCATCTCTATAGGAGACTTGGGATTAACAATTGATGCCTCTTTCGACTGAAGAGATGATGGGGGCGCCAATGCATCACCCGAGGTCGAGGGTTTACCCGTAGACGTCGGTTGACCAACGGCTGTCTCACTACTTCTGGTAGATGTTGGCCGACCAACGGCTGTCTCACTACATCTGGTAGACGTCGGCCGACCAACGGCTGTCTCACTACTTATGGTAGACGTCGGTTGACCAACGGCTGTCTCACTACTTCTGGTAGACGTTGGTCGACCAACGGTTGTCTCACTACTTTTTGTAGACGTCGGTTGACCAACTGCTGCATCACTACTTTTTGAGGAAGTCTGCTGTTGCTGGTCTTTAGCACCAGAAAAGGAAGCCGATTGACGTGACAAAGAGGAAGAAGGTCGTGCTGTTGACTTGGAAAGAGTGTTCGCATTATGAGGGCATAGAGCGCGGGGATGTCCGTGCCTTTACAATTCGGACAAACGGAGCCTACTGTGATGAATATCTCTCTAATGTGCGTGTAGCAGCGTACACGTAAAGTGGGTGGAATACGCAGCATGTGCTCCTCTGAAGGGAAGACCACACGAACATTGCGGCGAAACCCGAGTAGGTATCTGTCTTCTGGCACCTCTGGAAATGAAGAGTAGGTAGTTACACCTCCAATGATCCGGCCATAAGGAAGAAGAGCGGCAATCAAGAGATCATCTGAAACTTCAGGTGGAACTGGTGAGAAACTTACAACAACGGAACTCTGTGAAACAGGTTCGGCATGGATGTGACGATCACCAATTGAGATGCCCTTGGTCAGTACATGTAGGGAATGGGCAGGAGTAGAGAAGTAAACAACTACTTTGTAAGGCTTCCTGCCCACATGAGTTATGGCTGATGCAGGAACAATCTCCCGAAGAGCAGCAGTATATGCAGTGAGTTTTGTATTTCTCAGGCTAGGAAACACAACACCATTCTCCATAGTTTGAAGGAATTTCAGCCCAGAAGGGGTATCTTCTTTAAGGACAACCTCAATGACTTCGGCATTATGCGTCATCACATATTGTCCAGGAGAAAAGAAGACTGGGAAGGTCCCGACTTAGATGTGGTTACGTCAGCATATGAGAGGGTAGATGTACGTTGCTGTGGAGATGATTCCGGCATGGAGTGCAAAACATCCATGGCGTCATCATTAGCTTTCAGGGAGGATATAGTATCACCGCTGGGAGACTTGGAAGAAGAGGCGATATCCGATGGTAAGGCAGCAACAGAAGGCTGCAAGGAGGAGTGGTTTATCGAGATAGACACGTCATTGGTAGTAGTATTTAGAGAAGCTGTTATCGGGAGATCATCATTTCCGGTAGCAAGGGTTAGGACGTCATTCTCCCCGGAAGCCGCCATTTGCAATGGCGAGGAGAAGCTTAGCCCTTAGCCAGCTTGGCCAAGGCAGAAAAATAAGGATAACTAATCAAAATAAGCACTTACCAGCTCGGCAGGCATATAAAAAGAAACACGGGACCTTCACACACAACACACACACGAAATAGAACACTGACAACGAAGAAAAATAACACACACCGACGAAAACTTGAGGAGCACAGAAAACACGACTAACCCACCGTGAGCAACTCAATGGGCTATAAGCAGTCGCCCGTCCCTAATTTAGGGTCACTGGTTCCAGGGAAGGGCGAGAGCCAGTGCCGTAAGACAAACACAACATGGTTGGAGGTTTACTTAACGACCACCGTGAGCAACTGAATGGGCTATAAGCAGTCGCCCGTCCCTAATTTAGGGTCACTGGTTCCAGGGAAGGGCGAGAGCCAGTGCCGTAAGACAAACACAACATGGTTGGAGGTTTACTTAACGACCACCGTGAGCAACTGAATGGGCTATAAGCAGTCGCCCGTCCCTAATTTAGGGTCACTGGTTCCAGGGAAGGGCGAGAGCCAGTGCCGTAAGACAAACACAATATGGTTGGAGGTTTACTTAACGACCACCGTGAGCAACTCAATGGGCTATAAGCCGTCGCTCGTCCCTAATTTAGGGCCACTGGTTCCAGGGAAGGGCTAGAGCCAGTGCCGTAAGACAAACACAACATCCATGCCTGAACGGGATTCGAACCTGGACCCCTTACGGACGAATGATCAGAGGCCAGCGCCTTAGACCACTGCGCCACCGGGGCGGCCCGGCATCTTCTATTGGTATAAATAGGAGAACACGCTGCCGTGATTTATTAGAGGGCCGCGGATGGCCCAGTGGTCAACGTTCGTGACTGCCACGGAAAAACCTCAAGTTCGATCCCGGACAGGTACGAACGCTCGAACCGCTAAATATCCGTCGTGCGTCGGATGGGCACGTTAAGCCGTCGAACCCCTCCCCGGCAATAAATAAGGGCGTCTTCCTTCCCCTTTTTACCTCGCTTCCGTGTCACTTTTGTATGGGTCACTCTAGCCCAAATCTCCTAGCTCCCTATTTCTAAGGGTTGTTTAAGACCTGGGGTCAGACACTTCCTTCCAAAAGTCCTCTGCTAATGATCTGATCTAATTTATTAGAACATTTTTCTGCTGTCAAAAGCTATGGACGAGAAAAACACAATCATAGGGCTGTTACGGGTTTTCTTTTTAAAAAATTGACTGCTGCAGTTGCAGCGAGGGAAATTTGTACTGTGAAAGGTGAAGGAGCAGTGTTTGAAATAACGGCAAGATTTTGGTTTCGGCGATTTAAAAATGGGGACTGCAGCTTTTAAGACAAATTACATTCTAGAAGACCTTCCGCGATGAATTTTGAAGCTCTACGCCAAGCCGTAGAATAAGACCTATGCACAAGCACTACACAACTGTTAATTGAGCTGGGAATACCTCAGCCCACAATTGTTCGTGAACTGCACAAGCCCGGCAAGATTCTCAGACGATGTCGACAAGTACCCCATGAACTAATTGCTGCTCGAGCTCAGCGACGTGTGCATGCGTGTAAAACACATGTGATGTGCCTGCACCAAAGGACGCACATGAGATAAAGGCAGATAGCAGCGAGAGCATAAGTCCGCGTAGCTCAATTGGGAGAGCGACTTATACAGGAATGAGAGAACCAGGGTTCGATACCCAGCGTGGACAGAAAATGACGGAAAAATTTACTTCGTTATGCACACATATGTAATGCAACAATGGTCGGCCGAATGTGCAACAGGGGTGTGTTGTCGTAGTGGGACTAGCGCGAGTAGGCGGATGTTCCAACGCCTCAATCGCCACATTCGACGGCTAGCCGCAGTCCACAACGGACGTCATTTGATCAGCTGTTCATGCAACTACGGACATCCCAATACCGCAGGCTGAGGCAGATTTGCGCTCTCACCAGCTTTTCTGATTGCTGCCACTCACCCCCAGCACATTGTCCCGCAAGGCTGTGGTGTCGTACTGGACATACGTGATAGGACGAATGGACCCATGTTGCATTCCGCGACGAGAGTAGTTCCTGTATTAGCGCAGACGATCATTGATTGAAAGTCTCGAGACGACATGGTCGTCAGGATGATCTTGCTGCCATCGAGTTTTGGAACTACACTCACGGACAATGAAATTTGCGCACCTAGACGGAAACATGCTAACAACTGCAAAACTTTGCGAATAGCTAGAATGCGTGCTGATATGCAAATGATCCACGTTTGTTTCGAGTGGGCATGACCACACAGCCTGTGGTGGCGCTGCAAGCACAAACCGGCAGCCTTATAAACTAGCGTGTAGTCGATGCCCCATGAAAGCAAAAAGCACCGGCCGACGCAAGCAACAGTACAGAGTAACAAGAACGCCGGGTAGACGCCAAAGACGTCGATTCACGCAACTTACGGACTTTGAGAGAGGCCGGATCATCGGGCTGAAAACCACAGGGTGGTTGGCGCGCCGTATAGCCCAGCCCGCCACGTGGATCATCCTGACCATACCGTCCGACTGTGTTAGGAGCGTTGGACACGTAACGGCACTACCACACGACGGAGAGGGACCAGGAGGACTACCGGTAGAGAGGATCGACGGATTGTGCTCCAGGCACGGGGACGGATCACACGAGGAGCCAGTCCACTATACAGGCAGATATAGCGGCTCCTGTATGCCCACGAACTATTTCCCGACTCCTCGCGGAAGCGAAACTGTCATTCCAGCGCCTCTTACGTGTGCTGATTTTAACACCAGAACTACAGTGCCTAGAAGAAATAGTGCGTCGTGCTCGCAGAAAAACTTGCTGCCCGCAATCATGAAAGCGGTAGATGGCGCTGCCATCGGATGTCACGTCGCTTTTCAGGGAGGAAGAACAACGAAAACGCACACCTTTCTATGACACACACTCAGCTCGTCAGTATTATGTGTACTTCTTGAACGATATTTTATAAGCAGATAACTTAAGTATTTACGAAATAATCGACACACCTCTTTCCCCCCGAAAAAAGAAGTGGGTGGGATGCTCAGGATACATTAATAAGAATATCGTAGTTTAAGTTAAGCTTTTGCATTGTGCTAACGTCAACATTAATGTTAGATATTTCGGAAGTTTTAGACTCATACATCTAAAACTTCTGAGACCAATATGCAGTTTACAATCACTGAAACATCAACTTACAGTATAAAGTAAAAATTAAAAAAAAAAAATGTTTTGCCCCTCAAAACCTTACCGGAAAAAAAAGGGGGAAATACTTTCTCAATGAGACATCGGCTTTATAATTTGCATTCCAATAATCCAATTAAGGTCTTGAAATTTAGTAACCTAAAAACTTTATAAATTATTTAATGATGTACTTCATTTTTTAGCAATGAGTGACTAAATTTCTTGGTAAGAACATGGGATCAAAATAAATATTGAAACTTAATGCTTTCCATTTAGTTGGCTTTGAAAGGAAGCCTTTTAATGAGTTGAAATTAGAATACAACAAATGCGATTACTATTTTTAAAATTGGTTTATTTTCTAATAATATAGCAACTGTAATCCATTTATAAAAATCATTCCTAAAAAAACTTTGCCTGTGATACGATAAACAAAGACTGAATGCATATACATTCTTTAAAGAAAAATAATTCTAACATTTTTCTTTACTTTTCTTCACCTTTTAATAATTATGTGATTAAATTTGCTATTCAAATGGGTTTGCAGTGAAGAGAGGAAAATTCTTTTGCACCTTAAGTAAAAAGTTTGATAAGGTAAAAATTAAGAAGTGGGTGTTCATGGAGTCTGTCTAAATGGCATAATTCTATGCAGTTCCTGTAAACTATTTTTACCCTTAAAAAAAGGAAATTATTAATGTAGCATACACACAGGCGTAACGTGGGGCAGGCACAGTAGGGCACGTGCCCTCCCCCTTAAAAATTGGAAAAACTAATCAGTCGTTCGCCTTTTAAATGTCTTCCAAATTTGGGAAAATAGTAGGTATGGCGTCAGGCTTGAGTAATGGTTTGTCTCGACATGTTAGAACTTCCTTACCTTCAATAGTGGAACGATAATGCATCTCCATGAATTTAGATTCAAAATGCAAGGCTCATGCAACACAACTTTCATCAAGTTTCTTATCAGCTCTGGGAATTGTCTTATCCCATTTGCTCAACATATCAGGAATTTGGGGCACAGCAAAGAGTGATGTTTTATTTTTGCAAGATTTATAGCCAGTATTACATCCTGGCACAAAACAGCTGCTTTGCCTTTTCCGTTTTCTATGTTTTTATTATTTGCTAATGCAGAATTTCCCAGTCCTTTCATAGCTGACATTATTTCCCTATGATCTTAAAACTGTTGCAGTCGATTTCAGTACTGCACTTAAGTTTAACCACACAGTAGGTTTAACGCGTGACCAGTGTTTCTTTCAGGACTTTTTAGCCGGGGGGGGGGGCAAATGGAACCTTAGAGGGGGCAAGTTTTCCATTTGATATATATAATTTTAACTACTATATTTACATATATAGAAGTAATTACTATATATCTAGCACAGGGGCACATTTACAGGAACATTGCCTCCCCCCCCGGAAAATGTTTCATTTTTTTGCTTTTTGGTTAAAATGCGACTTACATTAGAAAAAAATGTCTTAATTTTATAAAAATGTATCAACTTAAAAAAATGCTTTAATTTTTCTTCAATTTTTCATTAACTTTAATTTTTTCCAGATGGTGGATTTCAAAAAACTTCCTCCCCCTCTTCCCCCGAAGAAAAATTCTATATACATCCCTGATATAGTAATTACTTCTTCAAACATTTCAGGAATAACAAACTTTTTTCAGCTAAAGGAGGGCTTGAAATTTTTATCAATTAAAATGCATTCAACGCACTCTTGATCCTGAATCACGTTTTCCAGACAATTAGATATGATTAGTCTACTTATTATATATTTTATGCGTCGTAATACATTTTAATAAAATAAACTATAACTAGTACCATTTTAATAAATATTTAAAAAAAGTACAATTGGAGAAATATTTGTAGCATAAAAAGAAACGAAACTTCCTTTTTCATCATAGCCTGAATTTATTAAAATTTGGTTCGGTAACCTAAAATGTCTGGGGGGGGGAAATGGTCGTTTCCGGGAGGGCTTCGCCCCCGGGATGTATGCCTGAAAGAAACACTGCGCGTGACAGCCAATACTTGATCAACTTCTACATCTTCACGAAAAAAAAAGTTACTAATTTCGGAAATAAATTTCGTTATAAGCAATCCACAGTTGAATAAAACTAGCACACTAACACCAGAATAAGCTTATTGCGTTTTAGTGATCAACGTTGAATTACCTAGTGTATTACTGTTATGATCGAGCTACAACGAATTAGCAAAGATACTGCCAAAAAGATTTCCCTCCACTAACCTTTGTTTTGTGAAAATTTGAAGTTTCGTAAGTCAGCAAATCCTTGGCAAACGAACTTCCCACCATTGAATAGCATGAAGCCGATGAAGCCTCCTACCGTAACTTCCGATGCCAGCGCCCTCTGTCATTTCATGACGACTGGTCACAAAACCGTGAGGGACATCTTAGGGAGCACGTCACACTAATTCTTCTAGGCACTGTACCAGAACCTCACCAGCTCCGTGTGCAGTACTGTCAGGCCCGAGCGACGTGGAACGCCACAGACTGGCGACGTGTGGTGTTTAGCGATGAGTTCCGCTTCGTTTTGGGGACAGATGATAACCGTGTCCGGGTGTGAAGGTCCCCGGGTCAACTGCACAATCCCAACTCCGCTATTGAGCCCCACATCTCCACCTGCAGGCATTATGATCTGGGGAGCCATTGCCTACGATAGCCGATCAGCTCTAGTAGTGGTACGTGGATCATTGACGGGCTAGCGGTATGTGGATGAGATCCTACGACCCCATGTGCTCCCATTTAGGTCCGGGATTCCAGGTGCTATATCATCAGGATAATGCCCGCCCAAACACGGCTTGAGTTGCCCAGGACTGCCTACGTGATGTCCAGACACTTCCATGGCCTGCTCGCTCTCCGGACATGTCCCCTATCGAGCATGTGTGGGGCCAGTTGAAACGCCAGCTTTCGCCGCGCCACACTATCCGGGATTTGGAGCACACTGTCCAACACGTGTGGGCCAGTCTGCCGAAGGACAACATTAGGCGTCTGTTCGCCTCCATGCCGGACCGTATTGCAGCATGTATCGCCATACTAGGCGGTGCGACGCGCTATTGAAGATGACCGAACTGCGTGCCACAGATCCGTCTGTAATTGTCCTGCAGCTCTGTTTTTGCCATCATGTGCATCATTGATCTGTATCATTATGTCCATAAAATTTCAGTTCAATCCGATGCTTCCTTCTCGGTGCGCAAATTTCATTTTCCGTGAGTGTAATTTTTGTTTTTCCGTGAAACAAAAATTCCATTTTTCTGGAGACTTCATATCAAATTTAAAATCATTCGGAGAAATAGTTCCACCTGTAGCGCTCTTGGAAATGTGAACTGTAATTATGGACACCCGGTATGTGTATGTATATATAAAAATAAATACACACGCACGTACATGCATGTGTGTGTATTTTAATTTATAGTTAAGAAACATCCAGAAAAAAACAAAAACATTTAACATTTATGTCTAGCTCTTACTCCTTTTTTGAAATATCTGACTGGGACAATCGCCTGTAATACAGTAAGATTCTGCACTCACCACTGTGCAAATGCGACGGAATTATTTCCATATATTTCTGTCATGTATATTCCGGTAAATATCGTCTGGAGCTGTTCCTTCTTTCATTAAAAACCCAGTTACTTCCATAACTCATATTTACAATCTTTCGGCCATTACTGAAAGCCGTAATAAATCAGCTTGCTGAACCCCAATTCTGATAACTATTGAGTGCCTCGTCGGTTTAATGCTGGCAAAGGATGATGCAATACGGACAAGCACAGTGTCGACATCTCTCGGCTTCCGCATTTTTCTTTCGAACTTAGAACTTATAAAACTTCCTTCGAAATATCACAGCTGTCGTGATTTTATAGCCGAAAGGGCTGTGGATTCTGTGAGCTCTTACCTCGGCTAGTCGAAATGTCTGCGGAATAACTACTATATTTTTCTTATCCGTCGTTTGGAATTTTGCAATGAATTCATCTTAGTTTCTTCAAAGAAGTAATTCGTGTGTTCTTTTAATGCCATACAAATGTGAGGAAAAATGCTAATGTAGATACACACGCTACAAAAAAAAAAAAAGAAACTATCATATATATCTGAATTGTAACTGACATAAAATGCAATTATTACCAGCCTACTATGAGTAAACTGTCTAAATGTTAAATCCCAAATAATTCTATTGAAGTTCTATGGAAAAACGTAAGCAAAATTGCGATGCATATTTCTTCCGCTTGCTGTGTAAGTACCTATCCGATTATTACAATCTGGATATTTCTGAACTATAAATTAAAGGCATATTTTCATATGCGCTTTGAGTGCTTCTCATTGTCGATTCTCTCCTGAAAGAAAAGTTTAGAATGAAATCGCGATCCATTATACAGTATTATGGCCGCCGTCAGCCCCGATAACCGCTTGCACGCGGCATGTCATCGACACAATTAGACCGCATAATAGTTGTCTTCATATATTCTATACCACGAAGGACAGAATGACGTCCCAGAGTACGTCGATGGAGCGAAAAACGCTGCTTTCCAAAGCATCTTAATGGGATTCAAGTCGGGAGAATTTGACAGGGTCACAAGACGCGCATTATGCTGGCATGCCATCCGGATACACTGTGACCATTCACGGTAATACTTTGTCCGAAATAATGCCTAAGTCGGAGCAGGCCGTAGGTGTGTGTCCAATGGGAATGACGGGACCTCGTGATGTCCATGAGAACAATCGCCATACCACAAAAGCGTTGCCGCCGGCTTGCTTCCACCCAATCGTGCTGTCTAGTTACAGCTGTGCAGGTTTTTTTGCCGCGAAGCGTTGAATTCGGACAGATTTATCGTCATCTTGGAGCTGGACCCTAGAATCATCGCCGTGATGCAGCTGGAACCTGGATTCATTGTGGTTATGGAGCTGGAACCTGGATTCATCGTCGTGATGCAGCTGGAAATTCATCGGACAAAGAGACGCTTTTCCAGTTGCCATTGTCCAGTCATGATGCGTCCATACCCAGGCAGACGGAACTAAGGACGACGGTCTGTCTGTATGGGCACACCAAGGAACCGCCAACTTTTTATGCTCATCCCCCAAGAATATCCTCATGACTGTGTTACCGTAAGCGTTTCTCAGTTCATCCCACCTTTAATAGAGTAATCGTTAGTCGTCCTAGACAACGCGTGCCAACTGGCGTTTACATCGATAGTCAACTGGCTATATTCGCTTTCCGGCAAATTGGTTGAATGCGTGTCCTACTTCCGATCATTTACACCAAACCTTTACAACAATGGCACTTGAACAGCCAACAATGCCTGAGGTTGCTGCGATGCTGTCCTCCACCTTTTGGGCGCCGATAATAATTTCCTGTTCAAATTCCGTCAAGTCTTTCCCTTACCCCGTTGCACGGGGTTCACACTGGCTAACTAACACACCCTGCGGGTGTTGTCCATGTACATTCAGCGCCGGTCGGTGACGTCATTGGTGCAAGCCGATGGACGCGTGCACTAGTGATCACAGGAGTTGCAATGATCTGGCCTATGAATGAAACGACTGCTTTTTCGTTTGTTTCGGGGTTTAGCGACTACTATGATCAACTCTAAGGGGCATAAGCAGACTTCTGTCCCCAACTTCGGGCCTTCGGTTCCGTTTCTTTGAAGGGACAGAGACACCAGACAACACACATCGCTAATGCCTACTCCAGGACTCGAATCTAAATCCACTTCGGACGAATGATCAGAAGCCAGAGCCTCAGACCACTCGACCACCAGGGTGGCAGAGTTTTACACCCGAGAGTGAAGCAATGCGACATCAATGTTTGTAGTGTTTTCCAGTATTGCCTTCTTTTTTGGAGGGTGCAAGGATTGTACCACCACAAATTCGAGATCACTGTTTCCTGAAAAAAACGTAATCAGCGCCGAAGAAAAAACGCAACACCCATAAAGGGCTGGAACCTGGGCCCCGCCTGCGATTATTAATTAGCCAGATATCCGCGCATCTGACCGCTCCGCTGCCGGAGCAACCCGTTCTGTAAATATGAAGCGCTTGGCAGTGGTTAAATTTATACAACATCAATGTCCTGCGCGAAAAATAATACAATATCTTTGTCACATCCGAGATTCAATCCATAGCTGAAATTCACCTGCACCCTATATCAATGAACGAACTAATGGCACTGAAAACGATACATCTAAAACTACGTGGATATTAAGGATGGCGCATTTTGTCGGCATTTATAAAGACAGGATCTCGATATTAAAGTTTGGTGGAAAAGTAAAGATCCAAAAGATGAGAGGGTCTGCAGCTGTTTCTCTATTTCCAAGAAATATTAATTGGAAGGAGAATAGGGTTGCCAAATTCATCTTCCTGTAATCGCATATTGGTAGTAAGCCTCATTTTTTTAACATGACTCTAATCTTGTCGGTTACTCAGTCTCAATTTCGACTCCT
Source organism: Macrothele yani (assembly GCA_039090855.1). Taxonomy (NCBI): domain Eukaryota; kingdom Metazoa; phylum Arthropoda; class Arachnida; order Araneae; family Macrothelidae; genus Macrothele; species Macrothele yani. The sequence goes on from CM077029.1 coordinate 64,135,817, forward strand.
TTTTTCGTTTCTTTGGCCTGTGCTGTTATTTTCCCACTTCTAAGTCATTTTTTTAGGTAGCGTAATCTAAGAATCCTTCAGAATTCTGGAAATGTTTTGGTTCAATCAGATATCGCGATCGCAGTATCCACTGTTCTTAGCCAGGATCATATCGCCCAAATCCCCGTCTGTAAACATGGCAATGGTGGTGTTGCCATTCGCCAAAAAATAAACTTCGAAATTAGAAAAGAAAACTGTTTTCCCTTATTTTTGTGCTTCTCTCTCTCTTTCTCTTTCTGCCTCTGAGTGATAACAGAGCCATCACGCCTGCTTTTGTGAAATTATTGTCCTTATGTATTAATAGCCCAATGAATTGCTCATAGTGGTCGTTAAACTCCGCAATGAAAACAAAGTCACATTTAAAACATTTAAACATATCTTTTATTCTTACATGTAATGAGCTTCAGATTCCTTTAAAATCTCTTTCGTTTCCCTGCAAAACCGCGCTTCTAGTCCTTCCTCTTATGTGTTTCTTCTGGCGTGTATACCTGTGTGGTATCCAGTTGTACAGTTGTCCATCATTATTTTTAGTGTCGTTCCCTTGTACATTGCAAAAGCAGAATTAGAAGCCATTCCTGATATCTTTTGGGTCCCAGAAAAGCCTTGGCACCCTAGAAACGAATGAATTTTTTTTTTGCCTTCTGTTCACTGCCCCAGTGGACAAATGGTAAGAAATAAAACTATTGTGTGGAGCCCATGTTTTGTCCTGGGGTCCACAAGTTTCACGCCAAAGCATGCGCAGTAAGTTTTTTTTTTTTTTTTTTTTTTTTTTTTTTGTAAAGTCTGTAATGTTCCCCTCTTGCGTATTAGCGACATACGCCCCACAAATGCACATACCGGTCACTGAATTAGAAACTTTTATTAAATACCGGTTCGGACCTCCTTTAATCCGAACAATAAAGAGTAAAACTATACTAGTCATCCGATTTATTGGCGTGGGAATATATAAATAAGCGTTTTCCAGCTTTTGCACATTAAACAGATGGCTTTTACACGGAAGTTTGACAGAAACTGCAATCTGTATAACAGAACGTTTTAACAATTTCAACGGGATGACTTGACTTGGAAATAAATAGATAAGACGTTGCGTTCATTTAAAGATACGAGGTATCACGTTCGTTGATCACGTGGTATCCTGGGGAGGAGAAAGCGTTACTTGAAGAAAAGGCTCCAAAAATTCGTGGCAACTCGAGTGAGACGTTATATTTAGTGAGAATCTATATATTGCAAATATCACTGTTGGCAACGATCTCTCTGGTTTCCCGAATGGCTGTACATTTAGGTGTACAGTAGGTAGCTAATTTCTTCATAGCATCCCACACAGGAGTAGCGGACTAGAATTTGACTTCTCAGGATAGGGCCGTGGTTTCTTTACCGTATTTTCTGTCCCTTTTATGCTCATTGACTCTGATTCTAAACGAACGTTTGGCCATCCAATGTAGTAACGTTTAGAGCCGTCCGGATATTGTAGCGGATCGCATAAACACCTGCCTCGCTGCAAAGATGGAATTAGATTGTGAACTAGTGAAAAAGTCCATCGAAAACAACCAAAGCTTGAAGAGAGCAAGGGAACATCTTAATAATGGAAGAAAACAGATTATGGCACTGAGAAAAGAAGATGGCACTGTAACAAGAAATAGGGGCGAATTTTTAACAAGAGTAAACGATTTCTACTCAGAACTATAAAAGGGATGATACACTGCTAGACAATTGCTAAGGACGGATCATAAACGGCTATATAGCGCATAAAAAAGTAAGCGTGGTTGGATGCCAAGTGAAATAAAATAATGTCAGAATGCCAGGACATTACAAGAAAGACAATTTATTGTGCCCTGAAATCCAGAAGGCTTTGGAACGTGTTCAAGGGACAAACAGGCCATTTTGTGCAGAATACGTAAACGTGAAAAAATGCAATTACCGTCCGCAGGCGTTCCGGCGTAAGATGTCAATACGGGATATGACCACCATGGAGGGCGATGCAAGATTCCACACGTCGTGTCATGCTTTGCACAACATTATCAAGCAGCTGTTGGGGTAATTTATCCCATTCCTCTGTCAGTGCACGGATGAGGGTGTCCTTGTTTATTGGAGGGCATTGGCGACCAGCAAGACCCCAAAGCATCCCACACATTTTCAATGGGATTCAGATCTGGAGAACGTGCTGGCCATACGAGGCGTTGAATATAATCGCTCTAAAGACACTCTTGGACAGCGACTGTTCGATGGCATGTTGCGTTGTCGTCCATGAAAATGAATCTGTCACTGACAGCACCACGGAACATGCGAACATGAGGTAGCAGAACATCATTAATGTATCGTTGGCCAGTCATAGTCCCAGTTGGAAGCACATAGAGGGACGTGCGGCCATTGATCATGATGCCAGCCCATACCATGACACTACATGTCGGATATCGGTCCCTTTCCTGTATGTTTGCTGGACAATATGCAGTACCTCTATCACGCCAGATCAGTTGTCCTCGACAATCAGACGATAGACTGTATCTACTCTCATATGAGAAGAGGACAGCAGACTAGTCGTTATCAGTCCAATTACGATGTTGATGGCACCATTGCAAACGGGCGGTACGGTGACGTCTGGACAATGGGATGCACACAACAGGACGGCGGGCGCATAGTCCTCCTTCGTGCAAACGTCTGGCGATAGTTTTTCGGGAGATCCGCTTGCCAGTAGCAGCCATAAACTGATTTGCTACCTCACTAGCTGTGCTGCGCCGGTGTCTTTTTGTTGATAGCACCATGTACCGATCTTCTGCAGGTGTCGTACTGCGAACACGACCTCCCCTGTGGCGTATGCTACACTCTCCATTTGTTTGAAATGATTTCCAAAGCCTTGAAACAACACTGTGGCTGACGTCGAACTCCCTGGCAACAACTGTTATTTCGCCCTTCTTCAATTTTGCCAATAATACGGCCACGCGTAAAATCATCTAGGTGATGTCGGGAAGACATACTGAAACTTGCAAGTTCGTCAATTGATTCTTTCCCTTTCAACTTTGCGTTTGAACAAGAACGGTCAATACGCGTCAAATCCTTTATATCTCTTATCAGCGCTATGACGTCACGAACAAGTTCGGCAATCCATAATTTGCATACGCACAACACATCTTACTGTATCCCGCACTTATGCTAATTTCCACATTTTCCTGCCTTCCATTTTATGGTTGCTATCGTTGCTATTGTCATCCGTCGTTAGCAATTGTCAGGCAGTGTATAATGTATATAGAAATATAGATAGCTAGATAGATAGATAGATAGATAGATAGATAGATAGATAGATAGATAGATAGATAGATAAATAGATAGACATACAGGGGTTGGACAGAATAATATAAACACTAATGAAAATAAGGTTTAACTCACCTAATAGGGTGTGGTTCCACCTTTGGCATTCACAACTGCCTGAATCTTCCTTGGAATGGGTGCATACAATTCCTGGATGGTGGTTAGTGGGATGTTACACCATTCTTCATGCAGAAACTTCTCCAGGCCCTTCAGAGATACAGGAAGATGATAACGAGATCTTACTCTGTTTTCCGACACAAAACACAGTGGCTCCATGATGTTTAAGTCTAGTAATTGGGGTGGACAAGGATGCTATAAAAGTTCGTCATCACGTTCGTCAAACCATGACTACACATTCCAAGCTCTGTGAATTGTGGCGTTATCATATTGATAGATGGCATCCAAGGAACAATGCCTGAGACATTGGATGGACTTGGTCGGCACAAATGGTTTCATACACGCTGCCAGTCATCCGTTCTTTTAAGGTGATCACGGGACCTGCTGAAAGCCGCAATACAACCGCCCAGAGCATGACAGAACCACCACCATGCTGAACTGTTGGGAACAGACAGTCTGGGTTGTATGCTTCTGACGGTGTTCCTCACACGTAAACACATCCTGCGGTGGGGAATAGTGTGAATGTTGATTCATCCGACCACATTAAACACATACATGCATCGGTAGTAGACTTTGCATGCTCCTGGCACCACTGCCGTCGTCGTTGTTCATTCACCCAGGCCACCAGAGCTTTCGCAATAGCAACTCTGCCATGAATATCTTGTTTATACAGTTCCCTGCGCACTGTTTTTTTATTGATACCGAGGTCTGGAGATGCATATTGAGCTCCGCACAAATTTTCGTCGCCGTGGTCTTCTTATTATGGGTAGCAATCCTTTTAAATACTCTCCTTTCTCTATCAGTCAAGGTCGTTTTCCGGCCGCTCTTGTGTTTCGCAGACGAGGTTTTGCCACGAACACAGTATGTTGTCATGACGCTAGACACAGTAGCTCTCGATACCCCGACTACCCTGGCGACTGTTGTCACAGAGGCCTCAACTAGCCGGCCACCAACAATTAGCCCTCTTTCAAAGTCCGTTAGGTCACTCATTTCGTCGTCACTCTGAAATAAATTTTGCAACAAAACATTTTAAATGCACTTAAACAGGACCTTGAGGTTCTAAACAAAGCTATCACAACCAAAAAGTGGTGGATACCTTTGCGTATTGCGACGTACTCAGCTGCATTAAAAGGCACGTCTCTGAGCGTGGTGTTCACATTATTCTGTCCAACCCCTGTATATGTCATATCATACATTTAAATGAAATAATAATAAAGTTCTAGAAAATCTGCAGTTCTTTCACAGCTATCATCATCATCATCATCATTGTCAACCATTATCAATCCACTGCTGGATGAAGGTCTCCCCAAGTTTCCTCCACAACGGTCTGTCTTGTGCCAGTCTCCTCCATGTCACTCCCGCATATTTACGAATTTCATCCACCCATCTCCCATGTGGTCTTTTTCTGGGTCTTTTCCTGTCCCTTGGAATCCAATCTAAAATTTCGGCTGTCCATCGATGGTCTGTCCTTCTGGCAGTATGTCCAGCCCATTGCCATTTCAGGGATTTAACACTGATAATGATGTCTTCCACTCTCGTCATTTTTCGGATCCACGAGTTTCTCTTCTTATCTCTCCTGGTTATACCAAGCATGCACCTCTCCATGCTTCTTTGAGTTGTTTGCAGCCTTTGTATGTCTCTTTTAGTTAAGGTCCACGTCTCTGCACCATACGTAGGCACTGGAAGGATGCATTGATCAAACACTTTTCTTTTAAGACATAATGGCATATTGCTCTTGAAAATTATGCTGTTTCTTCCAAAAGCTCTCCAGGCAAGTTTTGTACGCCTATTAATTTCTTCATCAATGTGACCCTCACTTGATATCTGCTGTCCAAGATAAGCATACGTATCTGTTATCTCCAGTTTTTCTCCATCAATCGATAAATCTTCATTTCTTGTAAAAGCATTGAACATCACTTTTGTCTTCTGAAAGTTCATTTTTAATCCCACTTCTTTACTCTTGTCAGCAAGTTCCTGGATCATACTCTGCAGCTCTGATGGGGTAGTTGCAAAAATGACTACGTCATCAGCAAAACGAAGGTGGGTTAGATAATCTCCATTAATCTTTATCCCTTTGTTTTCCCAGTTCAGTGATTGAAAGACATTTTCCAATGTGGCATTAAAGAGCTTCGGAGATATGGTGTCACCTTGTCTCACTCCCTTTCCAATTTTTATGTGTGTTGTATTTTCAAACAGCCGAATCTTTGCACTTGCATTTTCATAGATGTTATTAATAATATTAATGTATGCATCTTCAATACCGCAGGATTTCAGAGCCGTGGTAACTGCTGATGGTTTCACCGAATCAAAGGCTTTTTCATAATCGATAAAAGCTATGCACAATGGAAGTTCATATTCCCTCGCTCTTTCAATTAGTTCTCTCAGTACGTGGATATGATCTATTGTGCTGTAGCCACTCCTGAATCCAGCTTGTTCTCTCGGTTGAGCCATGTCCAGTGTTACCTTCAAGCGGTGTGAAAGAACTTTAGTGAAGATTTTATAAACCACTGATAGGAGGCTGATAGGTCTGTAGTTCCTGAGATCCTCAATGTCACCTTTTTTATGTAGCAGGATCATTGTAGCATTGTTCCAATCCTCAGGAATCTTCCCTTCATTAAGGCATCGAGTGAAAATTTGGGCGAGTACTGTTTCAATTTCTCCACTTGCTTCTTGTATGATGTCTATAGTAATTCCATCTTCTCCTGGAGCTTTCCCCCGCTTCATGTTCTTGATTGCATGAGCAACTTCTGCTGGGAGTACTGGAAGAACTCTGGTACCTTTCATGATGTCTGGAGTACATGTATCATCCTTTTCATATAATTTGGAGTAGAAATCTTTCACTCTTGTCAAAATTTCGCCTCTATTTCTTGTTATAGAACCATCTTCTTTTCTCAGAGCCATAATCTGTTTTCTTCCCTTACTGAGATGTCCCTTTGCTATCTTAAGGCTTTGGTTGTTTTCAATTGCTTTCCTCACTAGCTCACAGTTGAATTTCCTTACGTCTTCAGTGATACTTTTTCGTGCTGTCTTGCATAGCTCTATATATTCCACTTTGGAAGTCACATCTTCTTTAGTTGTCCTCATCTCTCTTCTTTTTTGCATCAACATTTTGGTTTTTCCTGATAATTTGTTCACATGCAACTTGTTCTTAGACCCAGCTAATTTTGTTGCTGTTTCCATAAGAGCTTTGGTGACTATTAATGCAGTAATTGTTAAACGTTTTTCGATACATTTATTTCAGTAGTTAATTATAATTTTGACACCCAAAAATGCCGACTGGAAAGAAACATCGACGGACACAAACAAGCCCGACAGCATAGAAGACGGTGTTTTAGCGGTGGGAAATTTGGATCTTAGTATTTTGACTTTTGGTGTTTTGGTGTCGATACTGGGAACCGAACCCGTTCCTTACAATGTAGTATTCGTTGGAGTTAATCATTATTTTTAATATTTGTTACATTTTGCTGAAGTTCTGCGTCAAAATTGCGCATTTCCCTAAATTAAAATCGCACAATTGCTTAACAGGCATTATATTATATTAGGGAAAAGCTCAATTTTAAAATTATGAATAAAAGAATAAAAAATGACATAGAACATGATCTAATAAAAATAACTACTTATACACATCAATATGATACTAAAAATCAGTATATACTAATACCAGTTTTACCTAAAACTATAACCATAAAACAAAGTCTACATCACTGTGGACCAAGATTTTGGAATTCATTACCTAGAGAACTAACAGAGATCAATAACTAAAACTTATATAAAAAAAACTTAAAGCATATACTGTATATTAAACTAACTACAAAAAAATACGATAGTAATACACTGGTGTGCAAAAATTAAGGACGATGAGGAGAAATTAGCATAACAGCGGAACGAGCAGGCAGAACGGACCAAAAGACCACTCAGGAGATAGACTAGGGTCCGGAACGGTAGGGCATTCGCATATGTGCAGCATGACGTAGGGTGGGAGGTGTGTCGGAAGGGTATAAAGCACGTGGGCGGTGCACGCTCAGAAATTCCATGAAAGCTATTGCACGGTGTACATCGGTTTGAACGACGTCGAATTGCTGCCACCGTGTGATATGGCCAACAGGCAATTCAGTAGACGACATCTGGATGATTTTACTCGAGATCGCGTCATTGGGAAGTTGGAAGAAGGTCGAAGTGTGACTAGTGTGGCAGAGGAGTTCGGGATCGCTCACAGCATCGTTTCACGAGCTTGGAGAGCATTTCAAACGACAGGAACAGCTGTCCGAGAGTTTAGCAGCAGTTGTCCACGAGCAACCACGGCGGCGGACGACCGGTACATTGTCTTACAGGCGAGAAGACACAGACGGCAGACAGCGGGAGAAATCGCAAGGCACATGCAACAGACAACTGGATGTACGTTATTGCGTTTTACCGTGGCCAGGAGGCTGCACAATGGTGGTCTATTTGCACGACGACCAGTACGGTGTGTGCCATTAACGCCTGCACATCGTAGACGGCGGTTTCTGTGGTGCCAGGAACACAAGAACTGGACACATCAGCAACGGGGTCGAGTTCTCTTTACGGATGAGAGCCGATTTAGTCTGACGAGCGATTCTGGACGTATACACATCTGGAGAGTGCAGGAAACACGCAATCACACCTCCAACATCATCGAAAGGGACCGGTTTGGAGGTGGCGGAGTTCTCCTTTGGGGCGGTTTCATGCTTGGTAGCCGTACTGACCTCCACATCTTCCAAGGAGGTTCAGTCACTGGTGTCCGCTTTTGTACCGAGCTTCTCCTGCCTCACGTGCGTCTGTTTAAAGGTGTTGTGGGTCCTGAGTTCCTCTTCATGGACGACAACGCTACACCTCATCGTACAGTGGCTGTCGCAGAGCTGTTGGAGAGTGAAGATATCCAACGCATGGATTGGCCCGCAAGGTCCCCGGCCCTAAATCTAATCAAACACGCATGGGACCTTCTCGGGAGACGTTTGGCAGCACGTTACCAGCCGCCAGCAACGAATCCGCAGCTGCGATTGGCGCCACAAGAGGAATGTGCCGCGATGCCTCAACAGCTCCTTGACAACCTCGTCCTGAGCATGGACAGACGTTTTAAATCCCGCAACGCAGTCAGGGGTGATCATATCTCCTACTAAAGACTGGATTTTTCTTGGCAGCCGCCTGTCACATGGACGTTTCTGTCTTCTGTCCAGTTGTGCTCGAAGCTACCTTTTCAATAAAGTGCCTTTGTATCCTTTGGATTCCTTGTTTGGATGGTTTTGCTCACTTGTCCCATATTCTTACATCTTGGGGATCTTATGGTATGATTTGAGTCGATGTGGAGCACTTCTGCACGACGTTATAGGTATTCGAAAAACCGTCTCGTCCTTAATTTTTGCACGCCAGTGTAGTAATAATAAAAGAGATGGGAATGGGAGGTTAATCGGAAAATCGGAGGGCAATAGTGATATCTAATTGTAGCGCCGCAGAGATTTCATATTATACTAATAGTCATCTAATTTCATTGCTGTCTTGGATTGTTGACTTTACTTAGGAAGCTCGGGGATCAGTCAGGACGCTGTGAGGCCTTTTCCCGGAGCTTCTTTGCTGTTGTCATAAAAAATAGATTAATAAGAATGTAACAATAAATCATGAATCTATAACAGCATAAATAATAAATGAAATTTCGGGAACTACCCCAAATATTGAAAACGTGTTTTTAGTATTTCTTAGAACTATCACCTTTCATAAATGAAATTAAACAGACTACAGTGTAGCGCGGTCACATTTATGATTTACAGGTTACATGTTTCATAACACCAAACATGCAATTTTACGAAAAATTACTTTCTCTTTTTTTATTTGGGGGGGGGGGTGCCTTTCCATAGGTCTAAACGTCATTTCATTTAATCTGCTTAGACCTCTAGAAAGCGTCGTACTGGAAAACTCATTTGAGTTCGGCATACAAGGCAATGATTTTATTTCTGCCAGGGAGTTACATGCTACCGATATCTGTGTTCGTGCGACAAATATTTTTTGCGTTACTAGTGGCGCTCGCTCGACCAAAACATTTAATTTACGAAACATAATGCTCGTTATTTATGGATGAATCGCAAATGACTCGTAATCTAATTTCTGTCCTTGCCGCGCCCATGAATGCACGAAAAATGTTTGTGTGTTCTGCTCTGCTCATAATAATATTTAGGCTTCCGAAATGAGGTTCAGTGTCTGACATTTCTCTGTTTTAGCTTTCTATTTGTTATTATGATGGTGCAACCTGTTACCGTGAGCCGCTGTAACGTACGCAGTATTTTAGTTACCTTGCCAACTGACTCACGGACGGCGATTTTGCTTCATCACGAATATCGTTATAATTGTGGCATATATCTGATATCGAGAAAATTGCTACATCTGCGTCGACGGAATAAGAAGGCAGAGCATAATTTTATAAGTGCCAATTAAGAAATTTAGTTTCGAAACCCCGGTGTCTTAGTGGTCAGAGTTGTAGATCTCTGGCTAGGTGTTCAAGGTACAGTAGTGGCCAAAATTGTGTAAACCTTTTGGAAATAGTGTATTTTTGAGGTTTGGTGGCTAATAACAACACTTTTGTTTTCAGTAATACCATAAAATTATATGTCAATGGAAAGCTAATTTCATCAAGAATGTAATGCAATAACTTTTATGAAAGACTTTGTATTGGGACAGCAGTTATAAAGAAGAAAAAATGAAACACAGAAAAAATTAGATATACAAAAATTCACACCATGTCAGTTAATATTTAGTTGGGTAACCTTTAGCGTTAATTACAGCCTTACGACGCCTTCCGATGGAGTGAACCAAGTTTTTTAGTTATGCATCTGTTATAATGTGAAACCAAGATTAAATTATTGCTTCTGTTAATTGGGTTTTATTGCTGGGTTGCTTCCGACAAACAAATTTCTTTAGTCGGCTCCATAGATTTTCGATGGGGTTAAGGTCTGGGCTATTCCCAGGCCATTCCAGCAGAGGAATAAGATTATCTTGAAACCACTTTTTGCGCACAGCAGCAACATGGCATGCAGTTGAATAGGAGTTGAAATATAAATGCTTCATTATCTTGGAAAAGATCACGTGCGGTAGGCTTCAGTTTGGGCTCAAGTATTTCATTAATCTATTTTTGGCCATTTATATTCCCATTAATCATGCGCAAATTCTGCCCACACTTTTTGATGTCATACAACCCCAGATCATAACACTAACTGGGTTCACGGTACATGTAATGCAATCAGGATGCAAATCTTCTCCGTTTCTTCTCCTTACGTATTTTATGCAATCACTACGAAGCAGGGAGATTTTTCTCTCATCACTCCAAATAACACTGTCCAGTTAACATGGGTTTTAGCTGAGTTTAATCTTTTCAATCTTTGTTTGAGAGATAAAAATGGATTTCTTCGTGGAATTCTAGCTTTTAGACCAAATTCCTGCAATCTGTGCCGAACAGTCCTTGCACCACTCAACTTCACATTGCATTGCGCCATTTCATCTTGTATACACCCAGATGATTTTCTTCTATCACCTAGGCACAGTCTCTTAATTCTTCTATCATCACTTGCTGTTATGCACCTTTTCCTGCCTTTACCGGTCTGGTTTTGTAGTGACTGAGTCTCCTTATACCTCTTCAAAAATTTAGAAATGCCACCTTTGGTTAAGTTTTCTCCAATTTTGCTTCTAATTTCTTCATAACTGAAGCCTTGTTCATTTAATAGTTCTATTTTACATCGCTTTCTGAGTGACCAGTCAACTCTCCGCACCATTTCTTTTATTTTATTACGTTTTACAAGCTCACTAAATGAAAGAACACACACACACACACAAAAACTTGATAGCAACCACATAACACACTGAAAAATGTCTTCCTCTCAGGTCAAATCAGGGCTATAGAAGAGAAGGGCTGGTCCTTAGAGCCGGCTCCCCTGAAGACGCGAGCTGGAGATGATGACGTAGTCATGCTACAGCAGCGGGTTGGTAGTGGGGTTCTCAGAAGCCACTGCTCCACGGGAAATCCGAAATAAATCAGTTTAAAAGTCAACGAAAAGCTACATAATTGTAAAGCACTAGAGTAAAGGGAATGCAAATGAACTAAACTATCATCACTGTAGTTAAAAAAAAACAAAAAAAAAAACATTATTTAAACATGTTTTTAACATTACAGTATTGGCCATATAAACACATCATTGTGTATTACGCAAAAGGATCAGCGACTAATTAACAGTTGATTATTTATAAAACACAGCATTGGGAAAAATTTCCGAACACTGTTTTGCCGGTAACAAAAATCAAAATGCAGTGGTACAAATGATACTTGTTTTCCTCTTGTGCCTTGTTTTCTGTGCGTCACCTATTAAATACATACGTATCTAGGGAAAATTTATGCCATTCTAAAGCGCTGATCATGTAATTTAAGTTTTCTGTTTTCTACAATTCTGTAATCACATTGTAGAAGATATATCTTATTTCTCCAATTGAATTCTCTAATATATATATTTTTTCGTTCTAAGACCACAATTTTTGAATTAAGTAAGTTTATATTTTAGGAGCTTCCAACTAACATAAATCAGCTTGCATTTATTTCGTTATGGGGTTACATTTGACTATGTTACATTTCAAAATTAATTTTATAACATGTAGTATTAAGAAAAACAACACATATAATGTTAATACCTATGTACAGGGTAACCACAGAACAGGAAATTGAGTAAACGGCTATATATATGGCCTGAGTGAATCTCAATTCCCCTAAAGTACGTAGTCAAGTCAAACGTCCTGCACATATAAAATTTACTCATATCTGGTCTGATTAATAAATTTTACCATAGAATCAAATACTTTAATTTGTTAACAAATATTTTTTTATTTGCTTTCGAAAATAATTATCATTATTAATGTGTTAATTGACAAGGTAGGTTTCTCCATATCATCGATCCCTGGTAATCAATAAATCTTTTTTTAGGTTAAAGTGTTAGAAATGCATCTTTGTTACCAATGCCTATCTCTTGTTTAATAGTCGTGCCCTACAGGGTTCAGTTGAATTAAATGTTGATACCTATTTTCTTTTATACATGAATCCTAATCTAAATTTCCATAATTTTTCAATATCTAAAGATCCATAAGAATTTATCCGTACCCCCATATTCAAGTTAATTTCCCTAAAATTATTTAAAATTCTGACCATCCTATTTTGTAATGATTGTAATTTATATAAATTAGTCTAAGTAGTTTGCCCCCATACTAATAAGCAATAAGTCAAACATGGATAAATTAGACTGTAGTACAACATTTTTAATAATTTAATTGTTAAATTATTTGAAATTCTCGTAATTAAACCCAATACCCCCGAAATTTTGTTTACAATATTTTGAATATCTTTGTTTACTTGAGGGTTAATTATGCAGATCAGGACACATTGTGCCATTTTACAAATCGTAAATATTTTACATGTAATTTTTTTTTGAACCAAAAGTGAAAAACTTTTACTTAAATTTGCAGCTTGATTTGGGAAGCATCCTTTGTTCGCTAAAAATCGGGTATAGGTTTTCTTCCCAGTATTTGAACGTATTCATTTCTGTATTTTCTGCTGGGCCTTTCTATGTGATACTAGTACTGCATTTCTGTTTAAAGATCGAATTCTGATAAACGTTCGCAATCTACAAAATAAGCGAATTGCATCTTTGTTTACTTGAGGGTAATGGTTTTCCAGTTCGCTGACAAGTTCGCAGATTACACCTTTACCTTTTCGAAAAGTGATGCCGTGAAATGAGTAAAAATGTTTTTCAAATTTTTGTCATTTATGAGCAGGACGGTAGGGTAAGTCCACCTGAAGACAGTAATTTAATCCAATCAGATTGAATAGGTAAACTATTACGATAAGTCCACCTGAAGACAGTAATTTAATCCAATCTGATTGACTAGGTAAACTATTTATGTACACGCATACAATAGATACATACTCTTAAACATTCGCGTGATCTATTTGTATCTCTCTATATATATGTATTATAGTATCTACACAAATAAATACTCGTATAATGCAAACGATAAAACAATCTAGTACGATGAAACATAACATGCTAGAAACTGCTTGCCACGACAGCCCAGCAGCACGGGGACGTCACAAATGGTCCCCCAACCTCTTCCCCGAGGACCGTGTCGGCATTCGGTTTCTCAAAGCGATGAACCAGCCCTTCTCTTTTTTTTATAACTCACATAACCCCCACACTGGGGGCTCAGCGTCATTTTCTTGTAGGATTTCCGTCCACAGGTAGTAGAGTTTAGGTCCCAGCCACCTTCAGCGAGATCGCCTTTTGGGCAGGACACAGAAACGGAAGGAATGAGAGCAAGTCTAGCGACTTTGACAGAACAGTTTGTAGTGAGATTAGAGTACAGTAGATGGCGCCACCGTACAAGTACGATATTGCACATGGAGGGGTGAGAGAATTTCAGGTGGGGTATAGGAAAGGATACCCATTTAACCAGTGGGTCCACCCTGGGGGCCGTCACTTAACGTGCTCGTCCGATACACGGCGGATATTCAGCGATTGTTAGTAAATCACGCCATCTCTGAAAGATCAGCCCAGGCTTGAACCTGGGGACCCAGCATCGATAGTCTGAAACACTAACCACTAAGCCATCCGTGGCTCAACCAGCCCTTCTCTTTTAAAGCCCTGGGTCAAATACATGACATCAATAGCTGAATCCTATTGTGATCTGATTGGCTCATTGCCAAAACAAGATGACACCTGATTGGCTCTATAAACACTCATGCTCATTGGCTACATTCAAGTGAAGGAAAGCTACTTCATATCAACCTAAGCAAGTTGTGCTTCCTTTTTCTGGTTATTTAGCTGTAACTTCTCATAGAATACAGATAACTGAACAAACTTTATTGCATTACATTCTTGGTGAAATTATCTTTCCATTGATATGGTATTTCTTTAAAAACAAGTGGTGTTATGAGCCATCAAACCACAAAAATCCACTTTTCCAAAAGGTTTCCACAATTTTGGCAATACTGTTGACCCGGATTCGACGTGCAGGGCCTGATTTACGCCTAGGCCTGCAAGTCCTGGGTCTAGGGCTCCACATTTTAGAGGAGGGCCCGGAATTGCAATGCAAAAAAAAAAAAAAAAAATATGCTTTTTTATTAATTAATTATCACGAATGGAAACAAAATTTGGGGTGAGTCCCCCCCCTAAAATGACGATTAACACTTTAATTTCAAATGTGAGTAATGGATAAGTCAGAAAAATTACATGCTTTTCATCTAAAATGTGCACATGAAATAAGAATGTGCTATATTCCTATATACACTGCTGGCCACCCAAAATGCAACACCAAGAAGGAAGCATCCGATTGGTCTGAAATTTGCAGCATGCGTCGCCCGCGAGAGGACATACAAACGATTAGCATTGCAATGCATACGAAAATGTTGTGCGCCCGGCACGCCATCGAGAAGCACTATAAGAAGGGTGCACAGAAGGCGGGGTGTAAGTAGTGGAAGTGTGTTGTGCTGCCGGACCTGTGCGTGGGAAGCTTTCTGATGCCTCGTCGCAGAATATGGCAGTCATTCCAGCACGTTTCGGAGTTCGACAGAGGAAGAATAGTGGCTTATCGCGACAGCGGTTTATCGTACCGAGACATCGGCACCCGTTTGGGACAACATCCAGCCACAGTGAGGCGAGTATGGATTGGATGGGTGTAGAGGGACGGACGGACCGACGTGAGCTATTGCCGCTGCCGCAGCGCGCCACCGAACGAGAGGACCGGCATGCTGTGCGGCGGGATTGACGGTTCGCATCGCCACATCACGAACGTTAGCTCAGGAATTAGGGTGTGTTGCGCAACAACCTGTGTCAGCACGTACCATTCGACGTCGTCTGCAGGAGCGGGGACTTGTCGCACGGCGCCCATTGCTCCGATTACCATTGATGTTACACCACCGGCGAGTGCGGCGGCAGTGGGCCGTTGAACGCCGCACCTGGACTACGGAATGGCACGACATTGTCTTCTCCGACGAATCCCGCTTCTGCCTGCAAAACCACGATGGTCGGATCCGCGTCGGTGGCACCGCGGCGAGAGACTGTATCACGCCTGCATTATGCATCACCATACCGGCCCGTCGCCTGGCGTTATGGTTTGGGGCGCAATTGGATATGATACCCACATCCCTCTGGTACGCATCGCCAGTACACTCAACAGCCACCGCTACATCTCCGACGTTTTGGAGCCTGCAGTCTTCCCTTACCTGTAGGACCTGCCGGCGATTACGTTTCAACATGACAATGCGCTCCCGCAAGTGGCACGCATCGTACAACAATTCTTCACGGGCCACCAGGTGTCACTGATGCCGTGGCCCGCCTGATCTCCCGATATATCACCCATCGAACACGTCTGGTTGCTGATTGGCAACCGAGTGGCACGGCAAGCACCATCTGCGGCTACGCCTGATGAACTGTGGCAACGTGTGGAAACAGCCTGGACCGACATACCCCAAGCCCACATCCAAAGCCTCTTTCGTCCGATGCCACGGCGTGTAGCGGCCGTTATTATTGCCAGCCATGGGGGCCACACGAAACATTGATGTCTGCGTGTTCCGCAAGTCGCACGGGACTGTAAGCTCAATAGTTTCATCTTTGTATCTGTTGTTATGTGTCTAGTAAATCTGGCTTTGCTATCTCGTGTCCTTCTTGGTGTTGCATTTTGGGTGGCCAGCAGTGTATATTATACACCTCTTGAGAGAGGTTTTGCATTGCTAAAACATTTTAAAGCTTTGAGTATTTCATATTGTAAAGTATCAGATTTTAAAATTGCTTGGGTCTAAATTAAGTGAATTAATGAGTTGAATAATGTGCTTTTATAAGTGTGAGAATTATTCAGTTATGCATGTTTGCTCAGATCTAAATATCATTCCTCTGTTAATAGAATTATTCTACTATAACACTGAACACATCACAGGTGATTAATCAGCTACATAGAAGTTCACCTTGCCCCCAAAAAACTCAGTCTGTACCAAGTCTAAATAATATTCATCGGTTAAAAATGAAATTAAAAGGGGATGAATAACTTAACATCTGCGGATATTTGAATTATTACATAAACAAATGCGAAAATAGCCATACTAAACTGTTAAATAGTGTTTTACTTACCCGTCTGTATTCTTAAGTTTGAATTTCCTTGCTAACATTAAGATTTAATAAAAGAAGATCTTATTTCCTATTTTTCCTATGCATCCCCTTTATTAAGTCAACTTTCAAATTAATTGATAATATTTAGTGGCTACAAATGTACTCACTCTTTCAATAATGTGGACAAGTGGGGGCTGGGTGAAGCTCATCTTGTGCTGTGCCCAGGGCCCGATTTCTGTGCAAATTGGGCACTGTCGAGGTGTATAGGTGGTGTGTTCGTCTCTTATGACACTGGCTCACTCGCTTTCCTGTCCCACCTGTTCATATCTACCAGTTACCTTCAGCAGATGCCTTCTTTCAACGAGGAAATGCCTCGTCTGATAGACTATTTGGATGTGCTTTCCAATGAGTTTATAACAATGAAATGGCATTCCCACTCACCGATTGGAACTTTATTTAGCACTCAGCTTGCTACCCATTATCGGCAACTCTCGGCGCTTTTCGGATGGATGTTGTGCAATAACGACACGCAACGCCATTTAAATTTCTAACACCTGGCTGAGTCCATACTACGACATGGTGCTTTCGTTGTGAGGGCGGAATATGAGCCCACATGTTACACGTTTTTTGATGAGTGTGTACAATGAATTGTCCTTTCATAGTGTGCATACGCACCTTTTCCTGCCTCTACCAGTCTGGTTTTGAAGTGACTGAGTCTCCTTATGCCTCTTCAGAAATTTAGAAATGCCACCTTCGGTTAAGTTTCCACCAATTTATCATGTGCGCGTGTGTGTGCGCATATGTGTCCGAGATTAACGGAAAAGCTATCGTACACTCACCAGTCCACATGTCCAACGTAGTGACTCATGGCCCAACCCTCCAGTGACTGTACAACTAAAACATTGGCCCCCAGTCTCCGGTGAAATTATAATCAAATTTAAAACCTTCAAGTAGCAGAAGGCTGCACATATCTAAAAGAATTGCCAACCACTGGTCAACTGAAATACAAGTCTGGTTACAAAGAGACAGGAAGAATCCCAGAAAAATACTATATGCAATATGAGTAGATGAAATTCGGAAGCATGCCGGCGTAACAAGGAAGAGAATAGCTATAGACAAGAGGGTTGTGGAAGAGACTTAGGGAGACCTTCATCCAACAGTGGATTGATAATGGTTGTTGATGATGACTGTGATGATGATGATGATGATGTGTGTAAGTGTGTGTGTGTGTGTGTTTGTGGGCGTGCGCGCGCCAAGTAAGAAATTTAAAATGCAAAATATTGTACATAGTAAACCTATTTATAATTTAGGGAAACCAAGATCCAGGCGAATGCCCCAATAAGCGATGTAAGGATTGCAGAAAATTTTGGCGGCTGTCAATTGTATCTTCATCAAACCGACACAAATCATAACTCTCTCATTTCCACACCATCCAGGACGTGTCGTTTTCTGCTGTACCGGGTTTGATTTCATACCGAAGCAACTCACTCTGCATCCAGATTAAAATACATGTATATTGGGTTTAACTCTAGGGGAGCAATCATATTGATCACTACAGTCAACTCTGACAATGACCAACAAATTTTCCTCAAATTGCATACAGGAATTTAAAAAATAAACAAATGAATTTTGTAAATTTTGACAGATACAAGCATTTTGATTTTCATAATAATTTGTGGTTTGTTGGGGTTCATAGTTGTATTTATTACCAAGATATGCTATAATTATTCAGGGTAATTGTAAAATCCTTCAAAAAACAAGAGGGGTGCTGGTACACATCAAGACGAACAGTACTTGCAATGGAACCTAGAGCCGTATTCCACTCCTAGTGCCAGAAAAGAGTAAAGTTACATATCCACGTTGAGCTTTCAACAGTGAAAACAAAGGGACATACCTAATTTATGAGTTGCAAAATTCCAATCGCATCAGAGAAAGACTCAAAGGAGCTGCTCAAACTGGCGTCCAAGGGCGTCGTAGCACAGCCCACACCGGTGAATGAAGGACTGTCGCACCATAACGTAGACTACCGGTGTGGTGTTGATCTTGTCCGCAGCAACAGCGATTCGCAAGACGAGATCTTCCTGGGAGTCCACAGGTGTCTCGCACGCCAATGTTTTCATGTGCTCCCAGGAGAAGAAGTCCAGTGGATTAATGACCGGGGAGCGTGGAGGTCAGGCCACAGGTCCACCGCGTCCAATCCAGCCGCCCGGGATATGTCGCATTAAGGAAATATCGAACCTAGTGGCAACAAAGTGTGCTGGCGCCCCATCATGCATAAATCACATCTGTTGCAGGATGCGGAACATCCTGCAACAGACCGGGAAGCTCTTGCCCCAGGAGCACACGGTACGCTGCGCCGTCGGTCAGACGTATACGTCAGTTCTGATGTGATGTTCGCACGGTAATATCGCTGAACGAGTTCGGCTGCGTTCTTAAATGTTTGCTCCTCATCGTCTACGCACGTGCTCAGCGCACCTGATTTGCATCTTGTACTTCTCATGCACTGGTTGGTACTTCGTGTGCCTGCTGGACGTTTTTCGAACGTGCTCTTTTCTGCCACTAGGAGTCGAATGCGGCCCTAGGTTCCATTGCAAATGTTGTTCGTCTTGATGTGTACTATCACCGCTCTTTCTTTGTCGAAGGAGTTTACAATCACCCTGTATAAATTTCATTCGAATCGCATGTTTTTTTTTGTTTTTTTTTTTTTGGGTGGTTTAATTTTCACAAACAGTAGTGCACTTACTCCTCTGCATATTTAAATACTAATACTCTGAACTGGAAAACCGCATGTCTTATGTGGCCTTTACGATGTAATCCTTATCTTTCTTGTTCTTAGAGGTTTTTAGTACGCTTTTCGGAATTGATACTTTTATGTAATTACCATCCGAATTTCAACAGTAAATGAGACGTGTATTTCCACTCATAAATATTAATCAAAAATATTTTGCCTCCGTTTCTCTTTTTTTATTTGCCATGTTTGAATTTTTACAAACGTAAGGATTAAAAATAGTTCTAGTTCATAGCAGCACATCGTACAGGTTACTCCAATTTCAACATGGTTTTTGTTTTGCTCGTGTTCACACCCGAAGACCAATTATTTTACGAGTTTTGCCAACCTTTGTGTCTGTGTCACCGCAACTGGACGTAGAAAGTACAGCAATTTCCAGGTCAAATGTGCTGTACTTTCTTACCTGTTTATACGGAAATCACTTCAGTTTGTTTAGTCTGTCGCCATGTACCCTCTGCTTGAAACAAAACAAACGGAAATAACACGTTGCTTATACTAGTTTACACGAACAGGGACGACGTCACTTTTTAAATTAAGAAAAAGCATGTATAACTGTGAAAAACATTTATTAAAAATATGTTAAAAATTCAGTGTTTGTCTGTGTATTGTGAAGGTTTATAACAGCGTTGTATTTGGAAAGAAAGAAAAAAAAACAAAAAAAGGCAGCGATCTTTCGATTTATCCTCATGCTTCTCAATATTCTCCAACTATCTTGCAACTAGCTACCGTTTATACTACCGTTTATTCGTGCTTCGAAACTTCTCGTTTCAAAAACGCGAGCTATCTATCGATCCATCTTGGAGATATCAGAGAAAAACAGAGAAAGGAGGGAAGCATTTTTCGGAGAAGAAACGCACGCGATTGTGAATTTCACTGTTGCTGCAATGCATCTCTCTCTTTGAAACTCATTGCTATTGTACAGTACTATATGTTTGAATAAGGAAATGAGTTTTTTCTTCGGCATAAAATAAATGTTACTTCATCGGAGAACTTGCTTGTTTTTAATTTATGAAAGCATACAGTGAAAATACTCTAGTGGGAGACTCATTTCGAAAGCACACGAAAGCCCTTTTACCAAACTTCCTTGTATCAATAATGGGCTTTTAAATGAACAGCACGATAGAAGAACGTACTTAATTGAACACGGAATTGTGCTTTGCCATCATAAATGCGAAACCCGAACTTCAACGAAGAGCTGTGCAGTTATAAAAATTTAATTTATTAAATTTGCTATTATTTCCATCGCTGGAAATATCTTCCGGAAATTTTGCAGAGATCATTTGTAAAAAAAAACAAAAAAACACGGTACTTTTGTTCTTCATTTCTTTCACAGGCCCACTTCGAAACGGTAAGCGCAGTGAATTAAATGTGTCGACTAATGGCTAAGCGTCGGTAAAAAGAAATGAACGTTTTCTCTTTCTTCACAGAGAACCGATTAACGTACTTGAGTTGGCTTCATATGGTAGCATTTCTGTCATGTTACATTACCCTTTAAACAGTCCATCTGGCGTAGCGTAATAGAAAGATAGAAACACGCCTATCAAGCAACATTCAGGCTAATTGAATTTCTTTTTAATTACACGCAGTGTGACGAGTTAAAGCACGTGCTAAGACGACAAATCTGCAGCGATACATTCTGTCCGTGTAGCTTAGTTCGGAGAGCAACTTACTCCGGAGTGAGGGGGCGCGCCAAACTTGTGTCTTCACAGCAGGACGATCGGCAACTAACATTCGCTTACCCATGACAGCGATATGCAAATAGGTTTTTTTTCACCGTCATTGCACTCCCCTGAGAAGGGTGCGTTGCCCAGCGCCGGGTGAGGATAAAAACGCGGCTTACTAGAGAAGAGATACAAGCGAAAATGACACTCAGTTTCGAAACTTGGTTATTAACCAATACTGATGAGTCGCACAAGCTATATCTCACGAGTAAAAGCCGTCTTTGTGCGGATAATTGAAAATAAAATAAAACTTGGCTTAGCTTAAATCAAATTAACTCATATTATGAGACATCAATTTATTAAAACCTTATGATATTTTAAAAACATATTAAAAGACATGAGTACTTTCGGGCCATCGCAGCATGGCCCATCTTCAGATGGAACAGCCAAATTGACAAGCTCCGCATATTATATATACACACACATGAATGCAGTCAAAGTCGGTTGTTGTACATGTATGCAAAGAAGGAAGACATTCCTCCCGGCACATTATTACACGGTTACGGGTAATTCAAAGCCTCTAGGATTAGAGTTAATTAATACCTTATAGGCATTGGGGAGCTCATGAGGCATATAGTCATTACAACAAACATTTTGTGAGTGAAAAATGAACATGCTCTCGGTAAGAAGCAGCGTACTACGATTTTTAGGGGTAACCAGAATTTAAAAATTTTTCCAGTCCGGATATAAAATCCCTCCTGTTACTTTCTTAGCAAGTGCTGTGTTGGTACCTCCTGTCTGGATATCATATTTATGTTCTTTTACCCTGCAAGACAAATTCCGTCCGGTCGATCCTTGGTTATAAACATAATTGAGCTTTGTGATAAATATTCATTGGGAATAGAAACTTTTTTTTTTTTTTAATTGGAGGTTTAACGACCACCGTGAGCAACTCAATGGGCTATAAGCAGTCGCCCGTCCCTAATTTAGGGTCACTGGTTCCAGGGAAGACAAACACAACATCCATGCCTGACCGGGATTCGAACCCGGACCCCTTACGGACGAATGATCAGAGGCCAGCGCCTTAGACCACTGCGCCACCGGGGCGGCGAATAGAAACTTCAGGAGATATGTTGCCAACTAAAAGAAGTGTGCAGGGTTATTCAAAATGATTCATCCGATTTCATTGAATCATAGCTCCGCAAAAATCAAGGTAATAATAGCGTACCACTCACTAAAATGAAGAGAAACGCACTGAGTTTACGAATGTAACCGCTAGATGGCGCAATGAAAACAGTGTATCTGAACCTTGGCGAAAGACTGTCATTGTGAAAAATGGCATGCGAGAGGTGATGCAGGGCGACGAATTTGCTTCACGCCTGGTGTTTAGTGACGGAGCAACATTCCATTTAAGTGGCAAGGTCAATCGTCACATCATTCGCGTATGGGGCAAGGAAACCCACATGCGGCAATTCAAACCGAGAGCGAACTTAATGAACAGCTGTTGGGAAGTCGCCGTTACTTTAGCGAAGTTTCCTAACCGCTTGATTGGTCGCTATGGACACGACGACAAGGCGCTATACAGGCGGCATGCCAGGTCTCCGGATCTGACCCCTTGCCGCTTTTTCTTATGGGTGGTTTGTTAAGGATAATGTGTATATGTGTCACCATTGCCCACAACGCCAAATGAACTCAAAGTTGGCATACGTTGTGCTCTGAAGTCGTTGACAACAGACATGCTTGATCACGTGTAGCAGGAATTTGATTATCGCCTCGAGCGGCCAACGGAAGTCACATAGAACATTTATAAAGTGTGAAAACAAAATTTGAACAGGTTTTTTTTTCTTTATCCAATGTACATTTAGTCAGTGCATATTTAGAAACACGGAACATATAGTAATTTGAAATCGCATGAATCATTTTGAATTACACAGTACACTGAAGTGCCAGAAAAACTGGTACAAACGAGCTTATGCAAAAAAAAAAAAAACAACATAGCAACGTCACCTATGCACGTAATCGGTTGCGTCCGTCAGTGCGTATATAAAGCGACAGACATCCTTGCCAGCTGTCAGAGCTGTTTTCGGCATGAGAATGACAAGTAATAGCGATTTAAGCGATTTTCAATGCGGTGTCATAGTTGGCGCTCGTGAGGCAGGCCATAGTATTTTGAGGTAGAAACGAAGTTCGAATTTTCACGGACGACCATTGCAAGGGTGTACCGTGACTACAAGAATTCCGGCAAAACTTCCAACCTACGATACCAGTGTGGCCGTAAAAAGACATTGGGTGAACGTGACCATCGTTGGCTGTCAAGAATCGTTTCACGCGATAGGCGTGATACACTCTCGCAGGTATCATCGGAATTCAATGCTGGAGCCTCAACAAGCATCAGCGTCCGGAGTGTACAACGTACCCTGCACGATATGGGCTTTGGGAGCCGACGCCCAACTCGAGTCTCCTTGATGGCTGCACGATACAGAGCTATGCGCCTCTCTTGGGCACGGCAACACCGCCATTGGTCACTTGATGACTGGAAACAAGTAGCCTGGTCTGACGAGTCGCGTTTCCAACTGTATCGGGCAGATGTGAGATGGAAGGATTCGTGTGTGGCGCAAACCCCATGAAGCCATGGATCCCGCCTGTCAACAGAGAACTGTACCGGCTGGTGACGGGTCCGTAATGGTATGGGGTGTTTTTAGCTGGACTTCACTGTGACCCCTGGTACGTCTACAAACGTCTGTGACCGGCCAACACTATGTGCGCATCCTTTCTGACGAGGTACAGCTGTTCCTGTCCTGCATTCATGATGACGGATTGGGCCTGTTCTAACAGGCCAATGCACCTCCACAGAAGTGTCGGGATGCCACATTATGGTTAGAGGAGCATTCGTCTGAGTTTGGGGTGTTGCCATTCCCACCCGTCCCCAGATCTGAACGTGATAGAACACATTTGGGATGCTATCCAACGCACTATCGAGCACAGGAATCCGAGACCTCGCAATACACCCGAATTGTGGCACTCTCTGCAGGAAGTATGGTGTGCATTGCCTACAGCATATTTCCAGAAGCTAGTGGAGTCCATGCCCCGTCGTATTTCTGCAGTCCTGCGTTCCCGTGGGGGACCTACCAAGTATTAGACTGGTGTACCAGTTTTTCTGGCACTTCAGTGTATATTCGTGAAGTCATGAGTATATCAGAATGGTGGGCGAAATTTCAACATGAAGTCATATTATGTCACATATTATCGACAAAAGAAAACAACAGGGTGGCTTAGGTTCAGACCGCCAGAAAAAAGAATTAAAGAAATGAGAAAAAAAAATCATGTAGAAGAAAAAACACTTCTGCTTTGATCCGAAGTGGTATCCAAAACAAACCTATGGGTGAGAATAATTATCTCTGATTATATTTTTTCGTTTATTGAATACAGCAGTTTGCGTTCGCTGCGACACATGCCGTCATCATTAAGATGATTGTATGAAAACAAATAAGAATGATGTCATGCGTCATTGTTCTTACTCCATCATTTTTCTTATGCATACGAGAGCGTACTAACTATAGTCGACTCTTTATGACTCGAACTTCAATGCGAAGAAATTATTGGTTACTCGGAAAAAGCAAAATTTCATGTGTCTTATGCGCATAATACAATTCTGGGAGCAATAAACTGAAATTTTCCTGGTTGTCGTTTTAAAAACTTGAAAAAAAAAATGCTCTCGTCTTGAAATGAGTAAATACAGGTAAAAAGAAAGAAATTTTAAGACGATTGTTTGAAGCGGAAATACAGCTGCAAAAACAAATGCACACTAACACCACCTAACTCCAGAACTGTGAACTACAAAAACCCACGAGTACAGGCAAAGTATTCCACAAGATGAATGGCATCCGGCGTTAAAGGAATTTTTTAAATAGGACTTTTAGATGCAGAGTATGGAGGAAAGTATATTAAATATTTGCGACCCCAAGGAGGCAAATTTTGCATTATTTCGAGAAGGAAATGCGCACGAATATTTTTCGTGGTTAGACTGGGAAAAGACTTTTTAAATGGGGTGTTTCGAAGCGTAGATACTGTTGTAAATATTCTGTAAACACAAATACACAAACCTGAAATTAGACCTTATGGTGGCAAACTTGTGCTTTCAGAAAATTTTGAAATTATGCGCAACAAATTCTTGTAGCTGAAACGCTCTAGGAAAAGGAAGAATTTTTCAAATCGAACTGTTAGAAGCAGATATATCTATAAAAATTAAGGTATACATCTGCGCAACTTGGCGAAAAAACTATGCTTCATTTTAAGCAGAAAATATTTCGCAAAGTTTTCTCCTAGTGAGCGGTATCTGACAACAAAAGAATTTTTTCAGTTGGGTTTTCATCAGCGTAAATATTGCTGCAAATATACCAGAAACATAAATATGCACTGACGCACCCCCCCCAGCGACAAAATACTGCTATATCAAAAATAAGAAATTACATCCAGAACATTTCCCACCAGGAGCTTTATCCGATGCAAAAATTTTTTTCAAATCGACCATTTGGAAACAGAGGTATCGGGGAAATTTCAGTTTACTTTTAAGACCCCCTAGCAGGAAAACTACGAAGTACTTGAAAAAGAAACAGTAACCCAAAATAGTCTTCGCTATAAATGGCTTCGAAAAGAAGAAATAATTTTTGCAGTTGGGTATTTAGAAGTAATGGCATGGGATGGAACATATTTTGAATACCATTTGCATGTTCGTCCATTAGCTGCAAAATTGTGCATCGGAAAGAAACCGGAAAGCAAGTATCATCTTTCACGCATTTTAGGTTTTCAAATCGGACTAATAGTTGCAGAGATAAGGTGTCCACAGACACCTTATCACGAACTTTTTATTACAAAAGATGTGTGGTAAAAATTTGGGTTACTTAAAAATAATTGACAAATTTGATATAACGCCACCCTTGATGTAACGCCACAATGCAATGTAACAAATGGTGGCGGTACAACAAGGGTTTGATGATCATATGTAGAGGATTTTAGGAAGGGAGTGTCTGACCTCAGGTCTTAAACAATCCTTAGAAATAGGAAGCTAGGAGATTTGGGCTAGAGCGAACGATAGGAAAGTGACACGGAAACAAAGTAGAAAGGGGAGAAGGACGCCCTTATTTATTACCGGGGAGCCAGTACCCGGGGTCCGACGGCTTAACGTGCCCATCCGACGCACGACGGATATTTAGTGGATCGAACCTGAGGTCCTTTCCGCGGCAGTCACGAACGTTGCCCACTAAGCCACCCACGGCCCACAACAAAGGTTTACCGTACCTGGCGACATAAGTATCTAAAGCATTGTCGCTTTTCCTTGAAATTTTATTTGAATGGAAGGAAAAAAGAGCAAAATCACTGTTTCATAAATTTGTTTCCACAGTTGGGGACCAAATCTTTTTCTTTCTTACTTACTTTCTTCTTTCTTTTTTAAGTTTTATCCAAAGTCATCTCTGCATTGGAGAAACCGATCTCATGCGTTTTCGCTCTGGTTTTTCATGCATTCAGTACGTAAACTGATGTAACATTTTAGTGTTTTTAAGTAGATTATTTCAAGTCCAGATCGTTAGCACAATCATTCTTACGAAAGTGTTATTTAGAGCAGTGTTTCCCAACCGCCGGTCCGCGAGAAACGAGTGATTTTTATTTATTTTTTTAATCGAAATGAAGTCAAAGTAAGAGGAAACCTAGATCTAATTTTTTTGAACACCTTTCTCGGAAGGTTAACCCCACTGGTGGCAAGCACGCATTCATACGTTCGCAGATTTCTGCGCCCAAAGCGGCGACGACGCAATATTACGTTCATCGAAAACCTTTTCAAAAGCGGCGAGAGCGCAGTGTTGCGTCGAAAAAATGTTCAGGCTCATAATGGCGAGAACGTATATATGCGCATCTTAACGACGACTAATACTATAGAGGGACAGTAAGCTTTTAGGGTAGTCTCCTGTTATACATGTGAAAAAATTTCGCATTGCCTATTCCGAAGCTCTTGCCGCCTGGAGGCTTAAGGGATCGTTAATCTCTTCACGGAAAATCTGAACTCCTGCAGGCTAACGAATAAACTTTCCTTTTAAGCTTTCCTTTTGACTTTTCAAAAGTCAAGCTTATTAGATTTTCTTTAAAAGTTTTCCTTTTCCTGCTGCCAGGAAAAGGAAAGCTTTGTTGAACTTTTCTTCTGACGCCAGTCTGGTATAGATATTCAGATTCAAATCTCTGACTCAGTTTTTGGGGTATTATGGGGAATGAATATCCAAGTCTTAGCGACAAGATTTAAAATTATTGGCTACTTTTTCAGCCATGTATATTTATTGCGAGAAAACCTTTTCAGCCGTTTCGGATCAAAACAAAGCACAGGAACATAATGGACATAAATGTTGCACTGCGTCATGAAGAAACGACTTTGAAAACACGGCTCGAGAAGATTATCATGAAACAGCAGCAATAGACGTCGCATTGAACCCAGAAAAAATTATATTAAAAGTAAGGAGGATATTGTGGTTTATTGATTATGGATTTAATCATTAAAGCATATTAACAGATTAAATTATATTAGCTGTAAGTATGTGAGATGGAATGATTTGATATGTAAATTATGGATTGTACGCAGTGATTATTATAATGTAGAATACTACGAGATTAAGTGCGCGAAAACAACCTAAAGGTTTTGTTTCGGCATCGCCGGTCCGCGAAAGTTTCCCCAACGTTTTGCCGGCCCGCGAATGCAAAAATGTTGGAAATCACAAATTTAGAGTATGAAATCAGTTTCTGGCCGCCCCGGTGGCGCAGTGGTCTAAGGCGTTGGCCTCTGATCATTCGTCCGTAAGGGGTCCGGGTTCGAATCCCGGTCAGGCATGGATGTTGTGTTTGTCTTACGGCACTGGCTCTCTCCCTTCCCTGGAACCAGTGACCCTAAATTAGAGACGGGCGGCTGCTTATAGCCCATTGAGTTGCTCGCGGTGGTCGGTAAACCTCCAATCAAAAAAAAAAGAAATCAGTTTCCTTTCATAGGAGTACTGTCAGGCAATACTTCAAAGTCATGTTTAGAAGCATATTTTTATTCCCACATTTTCTAACCAAATTTCGGAAACTTACTCCAGAGCTCAAAACTTTTAGAAAGGTCAAACAGTTCTTATGGACCAAAATCTGTGCTACTCATGTTATATAATTCATCACTAATGGTTGGTATAGTCACCTGTAATTGAAACTTCATATCTCTGTTTTATAGGGTAAATTAAAAGTTCTTCCTATCAATTGTTGCTTAAATAAGTTTCTTTTTGGATTTTATTCTTCCATTTTGTTTATCCCATTGAGAATTTTGTCGATCTGTATCCTCGGGTTCAACATTTTCTTTCTTTACTTCAGCGGCAATCTGGCTTCATCCCGATTGTTGTACTTCCACAAGTGCATGTACAGCGTCAAGAATTAGCTCTTTAATTTAATAAATAACTGATGCGGCAGATATACATGAAGCAAATGGTGTCCAAACATTTCTGCGCTTCCAAAACAGAAATGTTCTCACAGCCGCCGAGTTTCACGAAAATTACGGTAAAATAATCCTTTTCTCCCTCTCATCTCAGCAGTACCCACCATAAAACTATCACACGCAATACAAGCGCTCCCTTCTGGTCTTTTATTCTCTGCTCCATGACCCAGAAAATGTTAGGTAAATGACCCAGGAAATGATAGGTAAGGACTAGGATCTCTGACGCGGACATCGTGCCATTGGATAGAAACAAGTGACACAAATACCTCTTCTCTTCTTTCTTAGGCTCGTCTCCATTGTTATAGTCCTTTAAAAGGGATTAGTGTCAATCACTCCCCTAAACCAGTGGTTTGAAAATCAGATCCTTGGAAGGGCCACTTTCCAGTTTTGAAGGAACTTAGGGGGCCGAATTAATATTAATAAATTTCTTATGAATGAATATCAACTTTACAAAACTACACCAATAACTTGGCACTAGAGTGGGATATCATTTCTAATTATCAGTAAATAGTAAAAACAAATGGTCATTAATCACATTATCGGTAAATAGGGATACAAACGCTTCATCAATCACTGTAAACAATCATCTTTATGTAACAATTATTTTCACTTAAATCTTAAAACAATCACATTTTACCGACTGAACACGACACACAGTACAGAAGATAGGGGCCGCATGAATATTAATATTTTTCTTATGAATGAATATCAACTTTACAAAACTACACCAATGACTTGGCACTATAGTGGAATATTATTTCAAATTATCGGTGAATATAAAAACAAATGCTTTATCAATCACTGAAAACAATCACTTTTACGTAATAATTATTCACTTAAATCTTAAAACAATCACATTTTACCAACTGAACACGGTACACGGTACAGAAAATATTTCATGTTCTAACCAGAAACTTGGGCTCGCTTTCCTGTCACTAACTTATCGATATTTGGAATAATGTCATTTGAAAATGCCACTTTTAAAAGTGAGCATAAGTGACTGTCACGTAAAATTCCTTTCAAGACATTTTACTTGGTTCATTCTTGAAAACAACTGTTCACATGAGTATGTTGTTCCGAATATAGATATAACACTTGCAGCTATAGGTTATGAATGTTTACGTATTTATCCTTTGAAATTAACTGGTAAAACTCTGTTAGATCGCAGCTGCTGAATTTTTCTTTAGGAAAGAATCACACCGAAAGTCACACTGAAGTTCTTCAGGTGCGTTGTCGGCATTATAGGAAAATGGAGAATTGAATATATTGAAAGTAATTTTTAATGTCTTTGAAACATTCAAACCGCCATACAGTTATATTCTTCGTAAATAAACTTGTTACTTATGAAGCAGATGGCTTTGTCAAACATTACTATGTTTGTATTATATTTAATAAATTATAATATACTTGAAAAAAGGATGATTTACTTTTATTTTGTAATCATTCATGCTGGCCGCAAAACAGTTGGCCCCGGGCCGCGAGTTTGAGACCACTTCCCTAAACGATCACTTTGAATAACAAAGGTAAGATAAAAAGCAACGAAAATTGGTTCACTCATTCCAGCCGAGTTTGGCTTACTTCTTAGACTACGAACAGATGTGTTCAAGCTGATTCCGGCCCATTTCGCTAACCCCGAATAAATACGTTCCATCCGGTTAAAGGGTTAAAGATCCGGGTTTTATCAGGCTAACATCCGGGATTACAGAGCTATCTAAGATACTGATTTCATTGTCCCGTTCCGCCAATCTGTCTTGGCTCCACGGGGACTTATTGAGCACCTTGGATGTTATTTTGACATGTTGCGACAATTATCCTGCCTTGAGACGCCGGTTCGGACCCTGGCCACCCCAATGGCCCAAAGACCAGCCCGTGGTGACGTGCTGGCAGGCGACCTAGTATACCTTGTCTGGGTTCCCGCTCTGTCTGGCGGGATAGGTCGTTTCTAACTTTATCGTTGACTGGAAGATTCCTTGCCCTCGAACTTTTTTTGGGGAATAATTTCCCTTTATTTTCTTTTTCAAAACATCTACACACATGTATACACTTGTCCTCATGCTCAGGACTCACAACATCAAGAGATAGCAAAAAATTTATTTACAGAATATTTACATTGGTGGTCTCTTCGTCTGCTTGCCTACAGACTTTCGCCCTCATTGATCTTCCGAATAGCTTTCGGTGTGCACGTACACCTCCTGCGTTTCGGTCTCCATTTGATTGGGGAAGATCGTATGTTGCTGGAGGGTTAGCCTCTCAACCAAGGCTATTATCCCCCTCCTGTTAACGGAGGATTGGATGAGCAGATCCAATCTTCGCGTTCTTTGCACACCTGGGATCAGTGTGTTTCTCCATTCGGCGAAGCCACTGCATTCGAGCACGCAGTGTTCTATGCTTGCCGCTCTATTTCCACAGGGACAAGTGCAGTTCCTGATGGCAAATCTGCCCAGGTATTCAGGGCTGATGCCATGGCCACTGAGTACCTGATTCAGGAGCTTGTTTGTTTGTGCACGTTTGGTCGAGACCTTTGGAAACACTCTATGTGTCTTCCGGCCTGTCTCTCCCGTGTCCCATCTGACCTGCCATTCGGTCATGGTCTGTCGTGCTAATGCTGCGCGAATACTCCTTCGCGGCGTTCTGCATTGCACGTCAACCGTCTCTTTCAACGTGGCTGCCCTCGCCAGCTGATCCGCCCTTTCGTTTCCCTGGGTTCCGACATGGCTTCGTACCCAGTGGAAACTGACTGCCCCATCTCCCTCTGCCCTCAAGAGGGATTTGATCCTCTGGACGATGGGGTTTTTTCCCCTAAATCTACTCAGAGCCTGCAGTGCTGCCTCACTGTCCGAGTAGAGTTTTATCCTTTCGTCACTACGCCTGGGGAGTGCCCAGGTGAGTGCCTTTTCGATCGCCAGAAGTTCTGCCTGGAAGACAGAAGCGTTCTGCGATAATTTCACGCATCTTGCAGTGGCTTCGTTCCCATCCGAGAACGCACAGAAGCCTGCCCCCACTTGTCCCTTCCACTTTGAGCCGTCCGTGAACAGCTCGTGCCCAACTCCCGTGGGTTTCTCCTTGTCCCACGGTGGGCAAATCTCCTCGGCCGGGTGGATCTGCCAATCCACACTTTCCAGCTCCATGTTGGAGGCTCGATGTGGGACACCGAGTAGGTAGGCGTCCTCGCCTGACCTAAGGCAGTGCATTGCTGCCTCCCTTTCCACTACCAGGTCTGCCGGCTCGCACCCCGCCAGCACTTGGAGTGCCAGGGTCGACGTTGTGCGAAAACAACCGGTTATCCCTAGTAGCGCCAACCTTTGGATTTGGTTTATCCCCTTCTTCATTCTGACTGTGGGAGTCCACCATGCTCCACTTGCATACGTCAGAATTCTTTCAATTCCTCTCTGATAGATGGCCTTCTTGGTTTTGCCCGATAACCTCATGCCATTCAATCTGTTAAGAATCACCGTGCACCTTGTTCTAAGATGCCTCAGGTGTGGCAGCCCTGATAGACTCTGATCCAGGACCACACCCAAGTACTTCATTTCACGCACCGCTTTGATAGTGCACCCTTGGAATTTGCACTTGGGTGGTGTTTTCATTACTCCACTCTTAGCTATTGCTAGCAGAGTGGTCTTCTCAGGAGCAAAGCAAAGTTTATTTTCTTTGCTCCAGTTGTCTAGCACATCCAAGGCGCTATGTGCTTCTCTTTCGATCACGTGTCTCCCTGAGGCGGAGACCACGAGAACGAAATCGTCCGCATAGGCTTGGATTTCCACTGCCGGACCCAGGTCTAGATTCAGAGCTGCGTCTGCCACTATATTCCACCAAATGGGTCCGGAGTTGGATCCTTGCGGACACCCTCTGTGGTACGAGCGCGAGGTTTGCCCATTCCCCGCTTCGAACTCGACCCTTCTATCAGACAGGTAGCTGCTGATCAACGAGAACAAGTTCCTTGGACAGCCAAGTTCTTTTAGTCTGGTTAAAACCATTGGCCACCAGACACTGTTGAATGCCCCCTCACGTCTAGTGAGATGAAGCAGGTGTGGAGCCCCACCGCTTTGTTCCTCTCTGCCCTCTCTCTGAGGCTGCGAATTGCCTGCGTTGCGCAACGCCCCGGAAGGAAACCAAACTGGTTCCTATTTAGCTTTCCCTGCTCCATGAGAAAGCTAAGCGCTCTGTTCGTTATGAGCTTGTCCAGCACCTTGCTCCACGCTGAGAGGAGACAGATAGGCCTGTAGGCTGCGGGATCATTTTTGTTCTTTTCGGTCTTGTTGAAAAGAACTATCACCGCTGTTTTCCACAAGTCGGGGAAGATTCCCCTCCCGAGGCATTCGTTTAGGAGCGCCACAAAATACCCGGGATTTGCATAGTAGATTTCTCTGACTATGCTGAGGTCGAACCCGTCCTTGCCTGGTGCTTTGCCAGTGTTAAGACTGGAGAGGGCGTTCTCCACTTCCTCTCTTGTGAAGGGGGGTCCTCACCAGTGTCCGGTGGGATCCGACATTCATCCCTTATTTCTTTTTGTCGTGGGGAGTCCCCTTCTCCCTCGTCTCCTTGGAAGTGGTAATCCAAGAGACTCTCTATGGTACTATCAAGAGTCTTTGATAGGCTACCGTCTGCCCTTTCGACCGCTGCCAGTTTTAGCGGTTCGGTGATGGATCCCCTCGAGATCTTATAGGGGATCCCGAAAGGGTCTGCCGGAGTTTGGAACTCACACAGTTTTCTCCAGTAAGAGATTTTCGAGAGGTTCAGTTCTCTCCTATATGCTGAACGAGCCTTTTTATGCACTTCTGTGCATTCCCTGTCTTGCGGTGTAGCTTTCGCTCTTTGCAGAGCTTTTCTACTCCGCCTAGCTCTCGCCCGTAGAGCTTTTAGTTTCTCCGACCACCAGGGGTGGGGATCCTTGGCTCCCCTTTTATTTGCCCTGCTACTCTCGCATAGCGCTGTGACTTCACTGGTAAGTTCTTCAAAGAGGGAGTTGAGGTCCGATGTTTCTCCTGCCTCTTCTGCCCTCCTACCCCCCAACAGGGTAGTTAGTTTGGCTTTAAAAGCCCACCAGTCAAGATTCTTTATGAAGAACCTTTTGCGCTTGGGTCGGATGGGCTTTTCCGATCCCAAAACGAAAGATAGGGCTAGGTGGTCACTGCAGCTTTCATCGTCCAGTACCTGCCAATCCTGGACGAGGCTGCGCTGTGAGACTCTGACGAGGGTCACGTCGATCCAAGAGGAGCCCCTCGCCCCTTGGAAGGTCGGGGTGCTCTCTGGATCGTTCAAGACCCTCATGTCTGCCGCGTTGACAAAGTCCACTAGTAGCTGGCCGCGTTCATCCTCCTCTTGTTGGCCCCAGAGAGGACTCTTCGCGTTGAAATCGCCTGCTATTATTATCTCATGACTGGGGAATTCCCCTAATAGAGCCATTAGCTCATTCAGCGTTTCTCTCAAATCGCCTGCTGGAGAACTATATACGTTCACCATTAAGAATTTCTCGACTCCACATTCCACCCCCAGGGCGACCACGTTCTCGGAGCTTTTAACCTCGAGAACCGCTAGGGACGGGTCTTTCACAACCGTGGCCACTCTGGGTTTCTCCACCCTGGGGTGGTAGATCCGGTAGGAGTTAGGGAAGCCCACCACTCTTCCCCCTGTCCAAACGGTTCCTGCAGAAGCAGTAGATGAGCTTTTTGCTCAGTGGCTGTCACCAGGGCCTGTGTTGTTGCTGCCCTTGCATGGTGCAGATTGATTTGCAGTACCTTAACGCCTCTCTTTGGTTTTTTATCCATAGTGAGTGCGTTCTTTTATTAGAGCCAGTTCTCTGACAATTCTTGGGCATTCCTTGTCGAGGCTCGAGTGGCCTATATCCACTCGACGCCTAAATTTCTTGTTGCTTGCCAGGCAGTTAGTGCAGACCGGGCTGTTGCTGCAATCCTGGCGCTTGTGCCCGGTTTCCCCACACCGGGCACACCTATCCTGCTCTTCGGGACACCTTGCCTTAAAGTGCCCGAACCCGTTACACCTGTAGCAACGGACCTCCCTCAAGTATTCCCTTACTGAGTGGACGGACCATTCCACCCCGAGCTTGCCTCGCTTCATTACTTTTTTGAAGGTTAGTGGGTCCGCCTCTACTACCCAGTGGCGTTTCCCACCCTTCACCTTCAAAGAGAACTTGAGTTGGAGGCTGCTCTCCTCCAGCTCTGGGTTCTGTTCTACGAGACATTGCTCGACCTGTTGCCTTGACAGGTTTTCATTAACCCCATAGATTATGAACCTCGGGTTTCTCTTCGCTGGCAACCGCGACCGAAGGTTTTCCTTGGTCACTTCGTTGCTCTTAAGCTCCGAGTCCAATTTCTCTATGTCTCGGGCGGAGGAGCACTCCACCATCACTCCTCCCCCGTTCACCTTCCTGACACTTTTCACTCCAATTTGGAGTTTGGCGGGGCAAATCTGTGTTTGCAGTGCCACCTTGACCTCCTCAGACGTGGGAGAGCCCTTGTCTGATACCGGGTACACGAGAAGTACGTGCTTCTTCTCGTGCTTCTTCCCGGCTGGCTTCTTAGCCACTTTTTGCCTTGGGGCCTTGCTCCCCTTAGTAGGCTGAGCTCGTACCGCATCTGCGTACGATTTTGGAGCCGCGCTAGCGCTCTCCCTTCTCTCCTGGAGTCTCCCTTGGGCGAGACTCATTTCTATCACTTGCTTGGTGCAAGCCTCTTGTAGCGAGTTCGCTACCTTTCTAATCTTGGTCCTGGTGTTAAACAGAACCTTATTAGCTGGATTCTCAATAATCCTCTCCAACTCTTGGAAGAAGGAGTTGACTGCGCTTGCGAATTCCGACGGAATTGCCAAGCCGCAGTCTGCCTCAACGGGCTCACTTGGACCGGGGGTTTGAGCCCCTGCGTCCTCTGCCATCTCTCTACTCGGGTTGCTAACCGAGTGCAAGCCCTGGGACCTGTGTCCCTGGTCGGTTAGACTTAGTACGTTCGACAGTCAAGTGCTCAGCGGTACCCTAGGGTTCTTCCGCTGTAACCTGCACTTGACCCTGGTTGAGTGCGGGATTTGGCCTGATCCGTAGATCAGGGGGACCGGCAGGACGACGACGTACCCGCTCGTGTGTCAGAGTTGCGCACCGTGCTTTGACCGCAGCCCGGACTTTGCCCTGACAAGGACAGTTTTTCTAAGTCCGAACTGACTGCACCAAAACACTTTTTTCAAATTAATGAAAAAAAAAAAAAAAAATTTTCTTCCCTTCGTTTTGAAAAACGAAAGAGAAGAAAAATCAAGTTTTTGAGGGGAGAAAACAACTCCCCTCGCTCTGCTAACAGAGTCTATTGGAACGGCAGTCGATTTGATTCGCAATCAATCACACAGTACTCACTCAACCAGCCTCTGACAACGGCCGGTCAGAGCTATCTAAGAAAACCCTAGAACGAAAATTACTTTGAAACGGAGCATTGGAAAGCGATTCAGGCATTTTCTGTTTGTTTTCTCGCCTATAATAGCAATTTTTCTCAGTTATAATAAATAATTATAAAAGCAGCATTGAGGCAGATGAATTTTCTCTGAATTGCTCGAAATATTTCGCTATCTGTAGACGGCAAGGAGAGAGAAGGGTTTCAAAGACACTTGGAGGCATGTATGGCAAAATAAAATGTTTCCTGGTCGCATGATCGAAGAATACAACAACGTCAACAGTTGCTTCATGGTGATATGTACATCAATGAGCCATTCCATTATGACCATCCCGAGCATAGAGAAATGAGCGCACCTGGAGACCGAACGGTGGCGCAGGTGAAGTTCACAGAGCAAGTATGTATATACAACCCAAGGACTGGCTTTCGGTTAATGGAGTATTCGGAGTCAGAATGGGAAAAGCTGCCGATTTATCGGTTTCATAAATTAAGGACAAATTATGATGGCACGGCGCCTAGGAACTACAATCTTTGAAACGGCGCGCCTTGTGAGTTGTTCACGTGCCGCTGTAGTGAGTACGTATCAAACGTGGGGCACAGATGGCCAAACAACGAACTGTCGTCCAGCTGTGTGTCGTCCTCAGCTCACTGATGCCAGAGGGTAGCGGAGACTGTCGCGCATTGTTCACAGCTACCGCAGGGCCACATTGCGACAAATCACCCGCAGCTACAACATTGGTGATCAGCGCAATGTGTCACAGCACACAGTTCATTGCAGCCTTCTGCGCATGGTCCTGCGTAGCCGAAGATCCAGCCAGGTTTCCATGCTCTTTGCACATCATCGCCAACAACGCATGAAATGGGCCTAAGATAATCGACATTGGACCGTGAATGATTGGAAGAAAGTGGCCTGTTTTGAAGAAATCAAGATTCTGGTGCATCACGTAGACGGCCGAGCGCTGATACGCCGATTGCCAACGGAGGCTATGGCGCCTGGATGCATTGTTGGGAGTAAACAGGCCGGAAGCAGGGGTGTTATGCTGTGGGCGATGTTTTTTTGTTGTTGTTTTTTGGGACACTTTAGACCCCATTATCCCAATAGCACAATCTCTGACAGCTATCGGGTATCTGAAAATCGTTGCGGACCAAGTTCATCCTTTCATGGCTGTTTTCTGCTGGTGATGGCCACTATCAATAGGATAATGCCGCCATGCCAGACTTCCAGAATCGTCAAACAGTGGTTCGAGGAACATCCTGGTGACTTTCTGTTAATGCCGTGACCTCCAAATTCACCTGATATGAACCTAATCGAACATTTGAGATTCGACTTGGAAAAACGGGTTCGCGCTAAATCACCACCACCCCGTAATGTATGGGAACTGGAAGACCTGCGGTTGACATTATGGTACCAGATACCCCAGGACACCTATCGCAACTTCATCGAATCAATGCCCCGCCTAGTGCCCACTGTTTTGCGGGCTAAGGCGGGTCCAACAGCTTATTAGGTAGGTGGTCATAATGTAACGGCACATCGGCGTTTATTGAATGAATATTTTGCTAAAAATGGCCGTCAGCTCTTACGTACATTGGCAGCGGACTAGAAACAGACTCCAGTAGAATGAAAACTACATAGCTTAGAAAAGTCTACACTTCCGTATGAATACAACTAGCTACAATAGGATAATTAAAATATTTTGTCAAACTTTGACAAATCGCGATCTGCCTGTTTAAATACCCTCATATAATTGCTTATGATGATTTATATCACTGTAATTTTTCCATTGCTGCAAACACGAGTTACACTACCTCAATGAAGAGAAGAATGTCAGTAATGAAAGAAAGAAGTAGATACTTCCTATATTTTCTTTTTACAGGTTTAAGGACACCGATGAGCATTTGAGATTATAAGCAGTGATCCGCCCCTAATTGGATGCCAACGTTTTTCAGGGAAAGGGGGAGCCAGATTCTTAGGACGAACACACCAACAATATCTCATCTGAGACTCGAACTCTGGTCAAACTCAAACGATTAGGAAAGACATCGCGCCTCAGACAATTTATTTAGTCTCCAGGGATTCCTCATATTAAAAATGATATCCCGTACAAGTTTATGAAAGGAGATAATATTGTGTAGGCTTGGAGAATGATCACCAACGTCTGCAATGTCTGTTTGTCTGAAAGGACTGGCCGCAACTGGTTTGAAAAATGGCTATTTGGCTGTACAGCCTCTCAGATAAAGAGTGTCCTAGTACGCAATGGTGGAAGCGCTTGCCAGCGTTGGAAAAATAGACATTCAACTTGGGTCAACTCACTCGACAGCGCATCATCATCTTTTGGAGAATGGAAATGTACCCAAGTTCAATCGTTGGGTCCCGTATGATATGTCGTCGCTAAAGGCATGCAGTGAGTCGATTTTCTGCGTTACGTTGCGAAGCCGTCAGTGCAATGAACTGTTTTTGGACCGTAATACCGAAGATGAAACGAGGGTATTTTACAGTTGTAATCGTTGACGGTAGTGAAATAATTGAAGTATCCGGTGATCATAATTAAAGAGGAGGAGTTCAGAACCCTGTAGTGAAGCATCTATGGGATCAAACGTAGCCAAACTTGGTAGGAATATTCTCACAAATGTGTGCTCGCGATTTATTAAAAAAAAAGGAATTCATTTTGTGCCACCAGGATATATGTGGTGTTGCAAGATCCAGAAATACCTACAAGGATGATCCCAATGCAAGAAAAGATGTCCAAACTGTACCGACGTCGCGGTTGCACGAAACGCAACCTCAAGCGGTATTGCTACTCCCGCAAACAAACGCTTTCGCTGTGGGAAAGCACAAAGTGATAGACTACACATAAGAGAAGGTGTAATGGTCACTAAAAAGTTAAGTGGGAAATGTGATTACCTTTTAATTTGGTGCAGGTTAAAGATATGGTTCAATAAGTCCTCCATTCAAATGTTCTGAACACTTCATGCATCGAACGAGGTTCTGTACGATGGAACACAATTGATCCGCATGAATTTGTTTCATATACTGTGTTATTCCTTACTTCAAAACTGCCAAATAAGGAGCATGGCTGTGATAAACTGTGCTTTTGAGGTGTCCCAACAACCACATGGGTTGAGATAAGGCTTACGAGGAGGCCAGGCCGTGGAAAATGCACAGTTAATCACTCTTCTGTTGGTAAACTGTTGTTGTAATAGTTGCTGTACCAACAATGCAATATGAGGAGGCGTTCATCTTGCATAAATGTGGTCGAGTCAAGACATCATCACTGCTAAAACTGAGGTAGCACAAAGTTCGGAAGCACATTTCAATACCGGAAAACATTGGCGACACAAAACACTGGCCCGGTTGGATGGTTTACGACCCGATAATAAATGATGCCACAAAACCACACCACACTACAACTTTCGGAAAGAGCTACGTATCTCTTTGCACACACGAGAGGTTTCCCCAACCCAGATGTGGAACTTCTGAGTATTAACACCGCTGTACGGAAGGAAATGAGCCTGGTCACTCTACAAGATCTTCCAGGGGCATGCATCGACCATCGTCCATCTTTGTTCGAGCAACGTATGTCAGAGCAAATGTCAGTCGGGCTTGCGTATCACCATGAAGCAATTGTTGAGTGTGGTTAATTTTTAGGGGTAGAACTGTGAAAAATCTTAAACTCCGTTGTGTACAGCATATCTAGTTGCCGTGATATTTTTTAAGCACTGCTCAAACCTCGTGCTTGCCCATTCCATGCAGTCAGTAGCAACTTCTTCGACCCCGCACGGAGATAACTGGTTTTCCAGTTATTTGGGGAGCGGTGCCCCCACGGCCCGAGCTGACCTTGTGACTGGTCAACATCTGATGTCATGCCACCGCTTGCTTTTTTTCGGTGCTGTTGGAGTTTGCAGGGACGACTGTTCATCCAGCTCTTGGGGAGTTGCGGCCCCACGATCCCGAGCTGGTCTTGTGCCTCGCTTTTTCGTTTTTATTTATTTTCTCCACTGGCTAGTTGCCCGTGTTGTATTCTACCTAATCGCTACCATGCTATGTACTAACAACCCAGTCTTGTGGTTTTGTTACCCTCCACCACTAACTGTTTTATATTAACCGTTCAGTTCGTAGGTTGCTGAGATTCCGTTTAGGTTCCCTTCCAGGATTTGTCTTCTTTGGATTTCTTTTTTTCCTTTTTAGCTGGTTTGGGTGCTAGACCTACCTGCATGTTTGCCGCGTGCGGAGACCCGTGAGGCGGAAATGGGATGTCTGGCGGCTGAGGTCGCAGGAGACCGGATAAGTGCCTCCTGTGTACCAACACTCCTCTTCGACCCCGGCTTCGCTGTAAACGGGAGGCTAGAGACTAACCCACCTCTAGTCAGAAGTCATGTACCAAGTTGTGTACAGGGCTTTAGCGGCTTTTTTGTCGTATAGCACGGCAGGGTAAGCCCGGGGGCTGTGGGATCATGCCAAAGGCGTTGGCATGACGCTACCAGGAGGCCGAAGTGTCCGCCGAGTGCGTGTGATCACAGCCAACGGACTATATCTGCAACGTATAAGCTCCAGAACTGTGTCCAGCGTCATTTTCTTGGCTTGCAGACCTCCAGTTCTCCCTTGTAGGGCTCGGTGGTGGGTGGAGTAGTATGCAGACGAATCTTCCTCCTTTTTTCCATGGGTAAAAACAAAAACAAATACTCCAAATTTAAGTCACCTGAGAAAATGATTGTTGACAACGACTCTCCTTCGTCTTCTCAACCTACCAAGTCTCATAACCTTAAACGATCTTTAGACCTTGACCTGGACCAAGAACGTGGAACCTCTTCTTCGGCAGCTGTACCAGTCGCTCCGAAGCGTCGTCTCCCCTCGATTGCTGTGAATACACATGCTACACACTTAGTTGTGGAATCCATCGATCCGAATGAGAGACTGTCCACCAGATCTCCCTTTTTCATTTCTAAAGCTTTGGACGCTGCGGTTGGCCCCTTGAAGTCTGTGAGGAAGCTTCGCTCTGGGGACCTGCTTGTCCAAACTTGCAGGGTTTCTCAGAGTAACACTTTTCTGCACCTCACTAGTCTTCAAGGCATTCCTGTCAAAGTGACACCTCACCCGTTTCTTAACACCTCTCGGGATGTTATTTCGGAGTTTGATCTCTTGCCATGCAGTGAAGACGAATTGGTGACTGAACTTGCTGATCAAGGGGTTATTGCTGCACGTCGTATGATGTTCCGGCGCGATGGTTCTTTGATTAAGTCTAAAAATGTGATCTTGACTTTTAACTCCCCGAAAGTTCCGACCGAAATCAAGGCTGGCTACTTGGTCTGTGGAGTTCGCCCGTACATTCCCAGGCCTCTGCGCTGTTTCAGGTGCCAGAGGTACGGGCATTCACAACGTTTCTGTAAGAGTTCCGCACGTTGCGCAAATTGTGGCTCCAGTGAACATGACGGGGAAGGTTGCACTTCTGCGGCCTGCTGTGTTAACTGTGGTGAGGCCCATGCAGCTTACTCCCGCAACTGTATGAAATGGAAGGACGAGATGGCGATCCAGCGCCTCAAGACCCTGGAAGGCCTCTCGTACCCTGCTGCCAAGGCCAAGTTGGGTATACCCACCAACCGACAGCGTACTTTTGCCGCAGTAGTTCATTCTCTGCCACAACCCGTGCAGCTCTTTGTTTCGCGCCCTGTAGCTCTCGCCGCACTTGCCAAGCGATCTACAGCTGAACAAGCGACACAGGTGGATTTCCCCGAGCTCCAGCTTTTTCGAATAGCTGAGTCTGCGCCTTCTCTTTTGAAGACGACCAACTTTTCCAGTTCCTAGCAGAAAGCCTGCACGTGCGGAAGACCCGGCCCTCAATCCGCAAAGGTGTGCAGTGTCCATCCAACTGTCGCGGTCCACCTGACCAACATTGCAACTGTCTCGGACTCAGCGAGGTCCCCACCCTCAACCAACATTATGGAGGAACATAGGGGAGGAGAGTGACAGCTCGTCCCCAGCCTCAACTAACATTGCAGAGGAACATGGGGGAGGAGAGTGACAGTTCATCCCCGCCCTCGGCCAGCATTGCAGAGGAGCGTGGGGGGGAAGTGACAGTTCGTCCCCCTCCTTGTGACTCATCCTTTGTGTAGTTGTGTTCGATTTCGTGATGTGTTTGTCTTTCTCATTCCTCAGTTTTACTTAGTCGGCTTGTTTCTCACCATTGTGCCATGTTTTTCATACTGTTTGTTTCATTGTCTTTTTTGGCCCTTCCTTCGTACTCATGGTTCGGTTTTACTTGGTCAGCCAGATTTGGGGTTTTATGCCCCGTTTTTTAATTCTGTCTGTTTGTCTTGTGTCTGGCGCTCTTTGGCCAATCATGGCCCTTGCGCCAATAAAATCTACTAACCAACCAACCAACCAACTTCTTCCACCGCTTGTGGCATGAACAGTTTGAGGCACTTTCCTGGTCACACTGCTAACGATTAGGTATTCTCAAACCGTACAATCACTTTGTGCAGGTTTATAATATGCACTGATGGGTCTCTGCCGCAGGAATTCTCGGAGCGCATCAGTTGCGTTACTACTGTTTTGAAAATAAAGCTTGAAAAGCAAAGCACGTTCAGGTAAGATAAAACCATAGTACCCACCATTTGCAGGCATGCTGCATCCCCCCGTCGTCTTTATATCCACCCAATCGCAGGTGGACGTCGTGCTTATAAAAACTGTTCATTTTTCTCTGACTTGCAGCGTTTCATATCTTCTGGTGCACAAAATGGAACATATAAATCGGGAGTGCATGTTCGTGAAAGTATTCCTACTAAGTTTGGCTGCGTTTCGTCCCATAGATGTTTCGCGACAGAGCTCTGTGAACACCCCCTCTTTAACCCTTTAACAGACTGGAGCGAAATAACTAGGGGTTAACAAAACGGTCAAAAAGTTAGAACGAATGTATTCGTTGCCTAAATATGAGCTGAACGCGGATGGAACGAGTGAACTTTGCGCACCAGGAAGCTCTGTTTTCTCTTTGGCTTTGTTATTCAAAGTATTCAATTAGAGAGATGAATACAAATTGACGTTAAACCTAATGAAAGAGAGAAAACAGGTTTGAGTCACTAGTTTCTACCCAGTGGCATCATGTCCGTGACAAGGGATCTAACATCATCAGTAGGTCATGAAGATCATGCTTTGGGCCATGGATTCCCTATTATTTCTTAGATAACGTTAGGAGCAGTGAAAATGGAGTAGAAGGGAACGATTACCACTAATGACAAGCTTGTTATCAGTGCTGATGAGATGAGAGATAAAGAGATTGTTTTGTGCAGGTAAAACAAACAGCCTTCGTAAAACTCGGCTACTATGTGTGATCATTTCTGTTTGGGGAGTACAGAAAATTTTGGGCCTCATTTGGTTCTGCTACTTCGGCCGCTTAAAGGGTTCATCGTCAACGCCAGGTATTTCGAGGCCCACACAAAACGAATATGGTCTGCATTCACGGAAAATCATATTGAGCAAAGAAATTATTGAATTTGAGCTGCTACCAGGGAAGAAACCTATTTTAGCTGATGTCTGTTGTCATCATCTCTACTGTTTGGACACCCCTTTAATGCATAATTTTGCAAGGATAACAATCAAGTAATTCAGTGAGATAACAGTCGTCCCCTTACGTCCAAAATTCCAGAACTTTGTCAGGAATAAGTGTCCCAGCTACCGTAATTGTCGAAACTTGCCTCATTGGACTCCCAGTTACTTTCGCTTTTGCAGTAACATATCGGGAATGAAACTTTTCAGGAAGTAGATGGAAGATATCTAGGTAGGCAGTCGTACGTTTTTCTTCTCCTAACCCATAAATCTTTATTTAACGGAAGCCGAAAACGTTTTACTGAACCACCGGCATGGCTCAGTTAGCTAATCGTCAGTCTCGTTCTTATGTGGGAGGCAGCTGTTGAGGGATAGATTCCACGTTGCCTCTTCATCTAATTCAATTTCTTTTCAGTGCTTTCCTCGACTGCAATGCGTAGGTGGATTCCCAAAAGTCGGCCCTGGACATCTGAACTCCTTCTGACGGTTGCCTCTGCGACTCGTACCCTCTCCCAGATTTTGTCTGGCCGCCCAATCTAGTGTGTTCACCGCTACGAATCCCAGTTGAGGCTAAACTTTATTCGTCTGCAAGATATCTGACAATCTGTCATACCATATGAAGAGTGTCCCAGCATTTGGCTGGCCACTCAGTCTGGCGCGTTCCCCGCTAAAAATTCCAAAAGCAGAACACTGTTCTATTCTTGGAATCGATTACCTGCTGCCTCTCCATCTAAACCTATTTTTTCTCAGGGCTTTCCTCAAATGTAACGCGTGGGTGGATTCCCAAAAGGCTGCCCGGGATGCTTGCAACACTTCTGACGGTTGCCTGTGTGACTCGTACTCTTTCCCAGAATTTGTCTGGCCAACAAATCTAACGTGTTCCGCGCTACGAATTTTAATTGAGGGTAAACACTATTCGTCTGCAAGACATCTGAAAATCTGTCATGCCTATGAAGAGTCCCCCAGCATTTAGCTGGACACTCAGTCTGGCACGTTC
This sequence comes from Macrothele yani, assembly GCA_039090855.1. Lineage (NCBI taxonomy): Eukaryota > Metazoa > Arthropoda > Arachnida > Araneae > Macrothelidae > Macrothele > Macrothele yani. The sequence goes on from CM077029.1 coordinate 64,180,293, forward strand.
CTGCCTAAGAATTCCAAAGCTGTTCTATTCTAGGAATCGATTCACCGTTGCCTCTCCATCGCAATCGATTTTTTCCTCAGGGCTTTCCTCGAATGTAACGCGTGGGTGGATTCCCCAAAGTCGGCTCAGGAAGCTTGAACCTCTCCTGATGATTGCCTGTGCGACTTTTATCCCTTCCCAGATTTTGTCTGGCCAACCAATCTGGCGTGTTTCCCGCTACGAGTTTTAGTTGAGGATAAACTCTATTCGTTTGCAAGAGTTCTGACGATTTGTCATGCCATATGAAGAGTACCCCAGCATTTGGTGGGCCACTCAATCTGGCGCGTTTCTCGCTAAAAATTCCAATACAGGCCACTGTTTTATTCTTCGAAAAGGGATCTTAACGGTCTGTAATGCCATGTGAAGAAGATATTTATCGATCGGAAACGACTAGCATTTACGGGACGACTCAGGAACATTCGTTCATATTCTACTGAGCTCAATGTTATTACGCACTGTTACTTTATCAATACACTTGAAACGCTTGTTCAACAAAATGCAATTCTATTTGAAAAATAAATGAACACCGGCTTTACAGTATTTCGCCAAATGACGTCGTTCCTGTGTTCCAATGTCATTCCTCCAATGGCAACGGGACAAAAAGGTATCTATCGGAAGCTTTGTTTCGAGATCACGGTGTGTGCATGTATTGCAGAATATACCATGGGTATTATGTGACTTATGTCTGCATGGCATTATTTAAAGATTAATTTCCTTTGTTACTACAATGCAGCATAGCATCATGACAGCATACCCATATAAGAACCACGAAATCGTTGTCTGAAACAAGGCTACTTAAATATTGATGTCTGTGATTATCCCATTTCTTTGTTATTTTGATGCAAGATATCATTCTTTGGAATACGTTTTTTCACGCAATCCTGTTTACATTTCTGGTGAGTAGCTATATGAAACAATTTTTTTCTTATTTTCCTTCAGTGAAAATGTTAGGAGCTTTTCATTTAAGTTTACCATGCTTTTAGTAACCTACTTTAAGTATTCATCAGCTTGAATCGTTTTTTAGCCAATGAAAGCGAGCCCTCGGGCAAAATTTGCATGTTTTTAGTACTTTAAGTTAAATCGATAGCCACAGGAAATTCAATTGATCGAAAACCTGTTGCTCAACCAATCCCAGAAGCCCCTGCATCGTCTAGGGGTGGGACTAAAGAATGTTGTCATGGGTGACCATCGCGTGCACTGTACTGGCTCTCACTCGGCAATCCGTCGAATTTTTGCGTAGCGGGAAGAAAAGCCAGCTAAATAAGTTTTGCTCCTTGAGGAATTTTTGCGAAGCTAGGCGATTGTTAGCAAGTAAAGATCGTCGGCAAATCTATCACTTTAAGCTCTTAGTGCGCAGACATGTATTCTAAAGGTGAGTGTCCCCTACATTTATTTATACGACAGAAAGTTACCTCTCTATGAACATATTCATAAATTTAAATTATCGTACTTTTGACGTTAGGATCTAGATTTGACTTTAGGACTTTTTTTTTTTATAAAAGAGCACTCTCTAAGTTCAATTACTGTTCACGTATCTGCACATTTTCATATTTTTATATGAAGGATGTCAAACTGATCTATGTGAAACTAAATGTCAGCGTCTCTTCAGTTCTAAAATGTTGGCTTTAAACCATAGCTCGGCACTCATGTTTCATCGCTCAGATTTTTAGCAGTTGAATGTTAGAAGGGTTCTAGCTTAAAGTATATTCACGAAATCCTATTTTGGTTTCGCTACACCATTTTAAAACCTTAAAATGACAAATATCTTTGGCCCAAATAGGATACTGCAAGATATTTATATTTCGCTATTTGTCATGAGCAACTCGAAGGATGATAAGCATAGATGAAAATTCAAAACTCTTCCGTCTCTGCACGATAAAAAATTCGAATGATGATAAAACCAATTCTAGTTAAAGGTTTAATACAGACTTTAAAAAAATACACAAGATCTTTCAAACCAGATATTTCAAATCTGTATGATTTGCACGATGATATCTTACACATCGGATGATAAGCAGTTACTTTTCTCTAATTTAAGGCCACTGATTCCAAAGAAGGGAGAGGGCCTGTGGCGTAATACAATCATACTAACCTTTCCTCATCCGGGACCCCAACCCTGGCCCAGCTCAGGCAACTAGCCAGAAATTTACGCCTCCGTCACCGGTTTAAAAAAATTTACGCCTCCGTCACCGGTCTAAATTTTCGGAATGTCACGTATTGGGCCCTCTGTTTAAATTAAATTTATTTAATTCATCATGTTGGTACCACTCCGTATTTCGAAATTCAAAATGAAAAGATGCTATCACATATCCAAATGCATTAAGCCGCCCTGGTGGCCAAATGATCTGAGGCTCTGGCTTCTGACCGTTTGTCCGAGATGTGCCCTAGTTTGAGAACCTCGTGAGGCATGACTGGTGTGGTTGTCTTACAAGGCGGGCTCTCTCCCTTCGCTGGAACCAGTAGCCCTAAATCAGGGACGGGAGACTGAGTATAGCTCCCAGAGTTGTTGAAACAAACGAACGAAAAAAAAAAGGAAATGCAACTACTGCAGAGTACCAAAATTTTAGAGATAAGATTGCAAGCTTAAAATTATATATTTCTGTCATACAGTTCAATGCAGATGTTGCAGATCTTCGGGTGCTTTCTGGAATCGTGTTAAATAGACTTTGCCTGAAAGAATACACGTGAATTTTATTTCTTGAATTGCTGTCTTTATTTCAGACCAGATTTTACCGGTGCAAATCACATATAGTCAAATAAGTAAGGTTCTACTAAAGTTGTAAACAGATTCCCGAACCGCAATGATATCTACCATACTTAGACGGAATTTACATGAAGTTCCCGGTGTAGGCTCTATTTTTGCGTACAATTATGATGACTAATTGTAGGGATATGCCTTGCTTTCTGGGGTTAAAAGCTGTCTTGAGCTTTGCATCTTGTCGTCTCTAAATGAACGAATTCTCGTGTGAGATTTATCTACGTTACAATCTTAGGAAACAAGGATACATTCACATCATAAAAATACACTGCTGGCCACCCAAAATGCAACACCAAGAATGACACGAGATAGCACAGCCAGATTTACTGGACACATAACAACAGATACAAAGATAAAACGATTGAGCTTACAGGCCCGTGCGACTTGCGGAACACGCGGACATCAATAGTTCGTGCGGTCCCCATCGCCTGCAATAACGGCCGCTACACGCAGCGGCATCGAACAAAAGAGGATGTGGGCTTGGGGTATGTCGGTCCAGGCTGCTTCCACATGTTGCCACAGTTCATCAAGCGTAGCAGCGGGTGGTGCTTGCCGGGCCACTCGGTTGCCGATCAGCGACCAGACGTGTTCGATGGGCGACATATCGGGATAACAGGCGGGCCACGGCAGCAGTGACACCTGGTCGGCCGTGAAGAATTATTGCACGATGCATGCCACGTGCGGGCGCGCATTGTCCTGTTGAAACGTGTACGCTGGCAGGTCCTGCAAGTAAAGGAGGATTACAGGCTCCAAAACGTCGGAGATGCAGCGGTGGCTGTTGAGTGTACCGGCGATACGTACCAGAGGGGTGCGAGTGTCATATCCAATTGCGCCCCAAACCATAACGCTAGGCAACGGACCGGTATGGCGATGCATAATGCAGGCGTCATACAGTCTCTCGCCGCGGTGCCGCCACACGCGGATCCGATCATCGTGGTGTTGCAGGCAGAATCGGGATTCGTCGGAGAAGACAATATGGTGCCATTCCGTAGTCCAGGTACGGCGTTCAACGGCCCACTGCCACCGCACTCGCCGGTGGTGTAACATCAATGGTAGTCGGAGCAATGGGCGCCGTCCGACAAGACCCCGCTCCTGCAGACGACGTTGAACGGTACGTGCTGACACAGGTTGTTGCGGAACACACCCTAATTCCTGCGCTAACGTTCGTGATGTGGCGGTGCGAGCCGTCGAAGCCTGCCGCACAACATGCCGGTCCTCTTTTTCGGTGGTTTGCCGCGGCTGCGGCAATCGCTCACGTCAGTCCGTCCGTCCGTCCGTCCGTCCTACACGCACCGAATCCATACTTGCCTCACTGTGGCTGGATGTCGTCCCACACGGGCGCCGATGTCTGGGTACGATAAACCGCTGTCGCGATAAGCCACTATTCGTCCTCTATCGGACTCCGAAACGTGCTGTAATGACTGCCGTATTCTGCGACGAGGCATCAGGAAGCTTACCACGCACAGGTCCGGCAGCACAACACACTTACACTACTTATACACCGCCTTCTGTGCACCCTTCTTATAGTGCTTTTCGGTGGCGTGCCGGGCGTACATGATTTGCATATGCTCTGCAATGCTAATCGTTTGCATGTCCTCCAGGAAGCTTACCACGCACAGGTCCGGCAGCACAACACACTTACACTACTTATACACCGCCTTCTGTGCACCCTTCTTATAGTGCTTTTCGGTGGCGTGCCGGGCGTACATGATTTGCATATGCTCTGCAATGCTAATCGTTTGCATGTCCTCTCGCGGGCGACGCATGCTGCGAATTTCAAGCCAATCGGATGCTTCCTTCTTGGTGTTGCATTTTGGGTGGCCAGCAGTGTAATATGATCGAATTTTCAACAAGAAAGGGCTTCTGTCTGTGGACTGAAACACTCCGTGAGCTAGGTATCAGAATGACTTTCTCAAAAAGTTTCTCATGAAACTAGGTATGCAAATTCCTCCTGATTTCAGAATTAAATTATCAACCTTATTCGTATCGATCATTTAGGAAACGAAACTCATATCCCCAGCACTATACTTCTGATCTGATTTGCTTTTAGTTATTATAATTCTGTGCCGGTTTTGTTACTTGAAACTGAAGTAATTAAAGCGTACCTTGTCTTCACAACGCGCAAAGCTGAATTAATATTGAAATAGCAGGAGAAATAAGACCTTAGATTTATGCTTGCAGTGAAATAAAATTCTGCTTACCTTAAGCATTTTATGCAAAAGGTTCGTTTATCGCTTAAGCAAAATTTGAAATTCATTTTGAGGGAACTACACATATTTTGCATTTTTTTATTTTTTGACAAGATAAAAATGGGTGACAAATATTGCGTTTTATATGAATTGAAAGAAGAATCTGACCTTAAAGTTTTTTTTTTCCGCTTCTAAACGATAATATTGTAAGAAAGGATTAAGAGCTTGGTACTTCAAATTTAAACTTATGACACAATAATGGCAATTTTGAAAATTTAATATCATTGAAAACTTATTAGTAGAGAAATCTATGAATTTTCTTCAAAATTTCTTGCATTGTTTATAAGCGTATGGTGTTTAAACATCCGCTCTTTAGGTAAATAGCAGAGCTTTCAGATGGCTGATCTTACTCCATCCGCGGTGTTTTATGTGATATGTAAATGCTGCATTTGTCCAAAAGTTTTGGATCTTTCTTTTCCCTATCTTCAGTTATCTTAAATTAGGATTATTTGGCCGATACTAGATTTTGATATTCTTTCATGGAGGAACAAAAATCTTACAAGAAGTAAGAAAGAAAAGGAAGAAAGACTAATTTTTGCGGGTTGGAGGCCAGAGTAGAGCGCATCAACGGTGAGGAAGTCCGGTAGAACATGTGGCAGTAAGAGTAAGACTTTATTCTTTAATTGATTTATTTATATTCAGTTCATTTTTCTAAAGCAGAAAGTGTTATTTTGGCGCTTTTTCAAATCAATAGATTACAAATAATTACATTAGAGAATCAGCATAATTTTTTTAGAGAAATATGGAGCTAACACATCTCGATGCTCAGAAGGAGTAAGTAGCTTTAATGATCAACATCACTTTATATAATAATAGTATCCTCTTCTGTACTTGTCACACAAATGGGCATTATCAGCTCAGAGCGACTTTTACGAGTACTATCATGGACAGTGAATTATACTGAACAGCGAAAATAAACATTTTGTTTGTTACAAAGACTGCACGTGTCGATTCATGCAGTATTTGTCATGGTGATTACAAATCTGCTTGCTAAATTGTGCTATCGGGCATAGTTCTCGAGTTACCTATTGTTTCAGTGTATATACACTGCTGGCCACCCAAAATGCAACACCAAGAAGGAAGCATCCGATTTGCCTGAAATTCGCAGCATGAGTCGCCCGCGAGAGGACATGCAAACGATTAGCATTGCAGGGCATATGCAAATCATGTGCGTCTGGCACGCCACCGAGAAGCACTGTAAGAAGGGTGCACAGAAGGCGAGCGGGGGGTGTAAGTAGTGGAAGTGTGTTTCGCTGCCGGACCTGTGAGTGGGAAGCTTCCTGATGCCTCGTAGCAGAATACGGCAGTCATTCCAGCACGTTTCGGAGTTCGACAGAGGACGAATAGTGGCTTATCGCGACAGCGGTTTATCGTACCCAGACATCGGCGCCCTTGTGGAACGACATCCAACCACAGTGAGGCGAATATGGATTCGGTGGGTGCAGGAGGGACGGACGGACAGACGTGAGTGATTGCCGCAGCCGCAGCACACTACCGAACGAGAGGACAGGCATCACGTTGTGCGGCGGGCATTGACGGCTCGCACCGCCACATCACGAACGTTAGCGCAGTAATTAGGATGTGTTGCGCAACAACCTGTGTCAGCACGTACCGTTCGACGTCATCTGCAGGAGCGGGGAGTCGCACGGCGCTCATTGCTCTGATTACCACTGACGTTACACCACCGGCGAGTGCGGTGGCAGTGGGCCGATGAACGCCGCACCTAGACTACGGAATGGCACGATATTGTCTTCTCCGACGAATCCCGATTCTTCCTGGAACACCACGATGGTAGGATCCAGGTGTGGCGGCACCGCGGTGATAAACTGAATGACGCCTGCATTATGCATCGCCATACCGGTCCGTCGCCTGGCGTTATGGTTTGGGGCGCAATTGAATATGACACCCGCACCTCTCTGGTACGCATCGCCGGTACACTCAACAGCCACCACTACATCTCCAACGTTTTGAAGCCTGTAGTCCTCCCTTACCTGCAGGACCTGCCAACGGCCACGTTTCAAAAGGACAATGCGCGCCCGCACGTGGCACGCATCGTGCAACAAATCTTCACGGCCCACCAGGTGTTACTGTTGCCGTGGCCTGCCTGTTCTCCCGATATTTTGCCCATAGAACACGTCTGGTCGCTGATCGGCAACCGAGTGGCCCGGCAAGCATCACCGGCGGCTACGCCTGATAAAATGTGGCAACGTGTGGAAGCAGCCTGGGCCGACATACCCCAAGCCCACATCCAAAGCCTCTTTCGTTCGATGCCGCAGCGTGTATCGTCCGTTATTGCCAGCCATGGGGGCCTCACGAACTATTGATGTCTGCGTGTTCCGCAAGTCGCACGGGCCTGTAAACTCAATTGTTTCATCTTTGTATCTGTTGTTATGTGTCCAGTAAATCTGGCTTTGCTATCTCGTGTCCTTCTTGGTGTTGCATTTTGGGTGGCCAGCAGTGTACAATAAGCAATTAGTTACACTTACCTTAAAAAGTAGTTATTTTAGATTTCTTCTGTACATTGGTTGTACTACATCCCTTTTCAGATTCCAACAGTAATCAGCTAGCATTTTAGGGCTCCATTTTCCTTTAGAGTGGTTTTCTATGGTACATATGTCCTAATGAAAACGTTTTCCGTGCTCGTCGCTTACAACTCCTAAGTTCTGTGGGGAAAAGTCTTGATGCGAGTGAAGGAAATGTATTTTAAGAGACATATTGCACCCCATGGCCTTATAGTTTTCTAGAAGCTCAGTAACGAGTTCTTTATAATTTTCTGCCTTCCGGTTACCTAAAACGTTCAGTACCACATCTCTAAAAGACGCCCATACAGCAACTTCAGTCTCATTCAAAATGCCTTCAAATGCAAGATCACGCATAAGTTCCCTGATTTGTGGACCAATAAAAATGCCTTGTTTAATTTTGTTGTCAGATATTTTGGGGAACTTATTCTTTGGAAAATGAAAGGCTTCTCCATCTTTATTCAATGCCTTTACAAAAATATTTTTTATCAAACACAGTTTCTGAAGCGGTGGTAAGTGCACGTTCCGAGGACTTGCTAAAGGCTCAGCAACGACATTTTTATTACCTGGAATTAAGGGCTCTCTTTTAGGCAAGTCCTTTTAATGTAATGACAATTTCCGTCCCTACTGTTCCATTCACAGAGGAAGCAGCAGTATTTTGTGTATCCAAGTTGTAGAGCAAGGAGTAGAGCTATCACTTTAAGATCGCCACAAATATTCCATGAGTGTTTTTTGTATACTATACTTTGAAGCAACAGTTTCGTATTTGCATATGTTTCTTTCGTGTATGCAGCACATGCAATAAGTACTGACGGATACATGTTTCCGTTATGAAGAAGGACAGTTTTTAAGCTCATTTTTGAGGAATCTGTAAAAAGTCTCCATTTTTCAGGACAAAATTTACATCCATGTTCGGTTGCAAATGTTTCCAATTACAAATCCTGATCATGGAAATTCACACGAGTATCGTAAAAATTATTTTTGGTGGAAAGATTTAGTGAATCGGTAAAAATGCGGGAAAACAATCTATCTTGATCCACAACACAGTAAAGATTAGAGAAACATGTGGTAGCCCAATGTTTTGTGGTTTGTCCAGGGCGCGGAATTGCAGAGTTGCGCCAGTGATACTATCACTTGAAGATATTAATCTGACCCCACACAACTTTATGAGGACGGAAAAAAAACCTCTACAGGTTGCTAATGGCGAGAAAATGTTTTCTTCGGATGATTAATACACAATTACACACATGGCAAGATTCACTCTCCAGCTCACCATGATAGAGCACACTTTTAGACCTAAGCAGTACGTTCCCCACTTACATAGGGGCACACATAAGAGTTGGAAATGGGTCAAAAAATTTGAACCCGGACATCACATAATTGGATCCAACTCGGACAAACTGGCTTTGAACTATGATATACACAGTCGGGTCACATTATTGTGACAACCTCCTACTTTTGACGTCAACAGCGTGTAACCAATGAAAGAAGGCACGTGTCGTGAGCTGGGTTGGAAAGTATATTAGGTGTGGCATTCTGAAAACATATCACTCGTTGCTGTCATGGATGAAAAGAGCGATTCATCAGATTTGCAAAAAGGAATGATTATCGGCTTTCTGGCCGAGGGTGGCAGTATTTCTGAAACAGCGCAGTTCGTGAACTGTTCACGTGCTGCTGTGGTTAAGTGTATCGTGATTGAAGAAATGGCACTATTGCGAATAACCGATCTGGAAACTGCGGAGCACCACGTGCCATTGATGTGAGAGGTGAACGTCGGCTAGAAGGTGCATCAGGGCCGATCGGCAAGCTACACTGGAGCAACTCACTGGTCGAATGAACCAGGAGGCTACCGGACGTGTGTCTAAAACGACAGTTTAGCGAACCCTGCTGCGTATCGAGCTCAGATGCAGACGGATGGTCACTGCACCAATGCTAACGAAGGTGCATCGGTAGAAAAGGTTTACATTTTACAAGGCAGTATAGGAATTGGACCTCCGTCGATTTGCAAAGTATTGCTTTCTCCGATGAGTGACGTTTTCTGCTTCATCGAACGGATGGACTTAAGCGTATAAGGCGAGAAACATCGGAGAACAAACATTCTTCAACCATTGCTGGAAGAACACAAGCTGGTGGGCTTACCGTTATGGTTTGGGGAATGTTTTCGTGGCATTCCCTGGTTCCACTCATACCTGTGGAATGCACTATGGACCGAATTCGTTATGAATCCATCCTTGCAGACCACGTACACCCATACATGCTGATTGTCTTCCCTGGGGCAGATGGGATCTTCGAGAACGACAATGCGACTTGTCGCACAGCTAGAAATGTCTGAGAGTGATTGGAAGAGCGCAAAGAAGACTTCTAAGTACCTCCCTGGCCCCTCTAATTCCCCAGACTTAAACACAATTCAGCATCTATGGGACCACCTCTATCGTGTTGTTCACTCTATGGATCCTTCACCACGCACCCTCCAGCACCTGTCAGATACACTGCAGTCAGCATGGCTCCACATGCCTTTGAACACCTTCCAGCACCTTATTGAGTCACTTCCAACCCGTCTAGCTACTGTCCGCGTTGCACACGGCGGTTACTTTGGATATTAGCTGGTGATCACAATAAAATGACTCGACCGTGTATATATATACACCGATGAGCTATTGCATTATGACCACCTACCTAAAAAGCTGTAGGATCCCTCTTTAGCAGGCAAAACAGCCTCCACTCGGCGAACCGTCGATTCGATGAGGTAGGGATAGGTATCCTGGGGTATTTGGTACCCCTAATGTAAGCAGCAGGTCCTCCAGTTCTCGTAAATTTTGGGGTGGTGGTGGTGATTTAGTGCGAACCCGCTTTTCCAAGTCGAACCTCAAATATTCGATTGGGTTCATGTCAGGTGAATTTGGAGGCCAGAGCATTAACAGAAAGTCACGAGCATGTTCCCCGAACCACTCCTTAACGATTATGGCATGACGCATTATCCTGTTGGTAATGGCCATCACCAGCGGGGAACACAGTTGTTCATGAATGAGTAAACTTGGTCCGCAACGAAGTTCAGATACCTGACAGCTGTCAGGGATTGTGCTATTGGGATAATGGGGCCTGAAGTGTCCCAAGAAAGCACAGCCCACATCATAACCCCGCAGCCAGCCTCTTTCCGCCCAACAGTTCATCCAGGTGCCATAGCCTCCGTTAGTAATCGGCATATCCGCGCTCGGCTGTCTACGTGATGCACCAGGAATCTTGATTCGTCACTTTCTTCCAATCATCCACGGCCCAATCTCCATTATATTGGACCCATTTCATGCATTGTTGGCGATGACATGCAGTGAGCATGGGGACCTGGCTGGATCTTCGGCTACTTCGTATTTCTTACCCCTAGGATTGCATGATTTTTTGATTTTTTTAAAACTGAAGGTTTAACGACCACCGTGAGCAACTGAATGCACTATAAGCAGTCACCCATCCCTAATTTAGGGTCACTGGTTCCAGGAAAGAGAGAGAGAGCCAGTACCTTAAGACAAACATAACATCCATGCCTCCTCGGTATCCGAACCCGGACCAGTCACGGACGAATGGTCACTGCGCCACCGGGACGCGATTGCATGGTTTCCAAATGAAAAAAAACACCACTTGCACGGGATCTGTTCCGCTCATGTCGTTCCTTTAGTTTCAGTACACAGTAGTCTCATTCATTTGCCATTGTTTCGTGACCATAAGCATAGATTTGAGATGGAAAATCTGGGGATGACATTAGTTGTCCACTGCAACACCGAAGAACTTTTTCCACCAAATGTATAGGATGTGTAGCTACGATTAGTAAGTTGAGTACTAACGTTATCTTTTTATCGCAGAAAATAACTAGTACATTTCCATTAAAGAAAATATATTTTAGTATTTAGTATTTCGTTTTGACGTAGGACTACGTCTAACTCCGCGGATAGTATGGGACGACTTACGACCTGTGACGAAAATAGGTCCCAATTGAAATCATTATAGCGTTAAAGAATACGTGCCGCACACTAATCGCGTTAGCATATTCGTAAACAGCGGAGTCCACTTCACGCACTGCGCAATAAATCGTGCGCGCGACGCTCCTCTCGTTCCCTGAGCGCTGGGGAGATGATGCAATATTTCCGGGTGTGCCGCCGCGTTTGACTCAGTCTATCTCGGCAACCGTGAGCGCAACATGACTGTGTGTGATATCGTTTAAAGCTCTCGACGAGATCTATTCAAATATACGAAGAACATTTCCCAGTGGTTTGAACTGAACATTTAAAAAATTGTTTTCTTGTGAACCGGTGAACACTTTTGGCAATATCGCGGTTTATCTGGACAACCGTGTGTGAGAAACGGCTGTGCGTGGTATCGTTTTAAAGGTCTCGACGATATTTATTCAAATATATAAAGAACATATCGCAGGGGTTTAAACTAAAATGTTAAAAAATTGTTTTCGTCTGAACGTGTTAACAGTTTCGACAATGCCCCAAAATGAACGCAAGCTAAAGTGGAAGAAATCAAAACGAGAGGCAAGAGCCCAAGAAGACAGAATGATAAGACTGAAGACAGAGAGATTTCCTCATACCTCTCGTTTTGATCAAAACGAGAGGCATCAGGAATGTAAGAAGCCCAAGAAGACAGAGCACCAGGTTGGGTAATTTGTGTATCGATCTGCTTTGTGTTCGCAATGTATCCAGCATTATTTGTAAGAATTATGTAAGCTACTTTTTATATCATAGACCTGTGTTGGCTATAACAAATTAAATAAACGCTTTGAAACCATACTCGACTAGTTCATTTCAACTCTCTCATCTGCAAGTCGTGGTCTTACGTTCCAAACTGATGGCTCAATCAGAACTGAGCCTACCTGGGTTTTTTATTTTTATTTTTAGCAAATATTTTTCTGTTTTAGCAAATATTTTTGAAATTATCAGAACATAAAAAATAAATATTTTTTTTTTTTAACACCTAAAAAATTCGTTACCTGATAAAAACTACTGAAAGTATCCGAAAAGCTATATACTCAGCGTAAGTTTTTGCCTCTCTTTTGGGAAGAAGGAGAAGAGGGAGGAAAAGCACAAAAAAAAAAATAATAAGAACAAACACAGGAAAAACACAGGCGTTGTAACTTTTTTAAAATTTGGTGACGCATTGTTGCAGTGCTTTCGTTCCAGTTTAGTAACGCTTTGGATACTAAAAAAGAGTTATATCTTCTGATTTTGTTTTTTAAACGTCTGTTTTACTGGAAAACAATTTACAAAAATTAATGGATATATGTTCCTACACAGTACCTAAGGAATTCAAGGAAATAATGAAGCAGGGAGATTTAATGGTAAATATACACCGATGAGCAATTACATTATGACCACCTACCTAATACGCTGTAGGACCCCTTTTATCCAGCAAAACAGCGTCAACTCGGCGTGGCATGGATTCAATGAAATGGCGATAGTTATTTTGTGGTATCTGGTACCAGTTCCCCTACATTTCGGGGTGGTGGTGATTTAGCGCGAAACCGCTTTTCGAAGTCGAACCTCAAATGTTCGATTGCGTTCATATCAGGTGAATTTGGAGGCCAGGGCATTAACGGAAAGTCACCAGCATGTTCCTCGAACCACTCCTTGACGATTCTGGCACTATAGCATGACACATTAACCTGTTGGTAATGGCCATCACCAGCAGGGAACACAGTTGTCATGAATGGGTGAACTTGATCCGCAACGATGTTCAGATACCTGACAGGTGTCAAAGATTGTGCTATTGGATAATGGAGCCTAAAGTGCCCCAAGAAAACATCGCCCACATCGTAACACCGCCGCCGCTGGCCTGTTTCCGACCAAAAGTGCATGCAGGTGCCATAGCCTCCGTTGGTAATAGGCGTATCCACGCTCGGCAGTCTACGTGATGCACCAGGAATCTTGATTCGTCAGACCAGGCCACTTTCTTCCAATCTCGATTATCTTAGGCCCATTTCATGCGTTGTTTGCTATGACGTGCAGTGGGCGTGAGGACCCCGCTGAGTCTTCGTCTACGCAGGCACATGCGCAGAAGGCTGCGATAAACTGTGTGCTGTGACACATTTCCCTGATCACCACTGTTGTAGCTGTGGGTGATTTGTCGCACTGTGGCCCTGCGGTTGCTGTGAACAATGCGCGACAGTCTCCGCTCCGATCTATTATCAATGAGCTGAGGACGATTGTTCGTTGTTTGGCGATCTGCGCACAACTTTTCATACGTACTCAGTACAGCGGCACGTGAACAACCCACAAGCCACGTCGTTTCCGAGATCGTAGTTCCAGGGCGCCGTGCCATCACAATTTGTCCTTTATCAAAGTACGATAAATCGGCAACTTTTCCCATTCTGACTCCGAGCACTCTACTAACAGAAAGCTGGTCCTCGGGTTGTATATACACAGAAGTGCCAGCAAAACTGGTACAGATGAGCTTATGCAAAATACATAGCAACGTCACCTATGCGCGTACTCGGTTGCGTCCGCCAGTGCGTATATAAAGCGATAGACATCCTTGCCAGCTGTCACAGCTATTTTCGGCATGAGAATGACAAGTAATAACGATTTAAGCGATTTTCAACGTGGTGTCATAGTTGGCGCTCGTGAGATGGGCCATAGTATTTCGGAGGTAGAAACGGAGTTCGGATTTTCACGGACGACCATTGCAAGGGTGTACCGTGACTACAAGAATTCCGGCAAAACCTCCAACCTACGATACCAATGTGGCCGTAAAAAAACATTTGGTGAACGTGACCATCGTCGGCTGTCAAGAATCGTTTCACGCGATAGGCGTGCAACACTCTGGAGCCTCAACAAACATCGGGGTCCGGACTGTGCAACGTTCCCTGCACGATATGGGCTTTGGGAGCAGATGCCCAACTCGAGTCCCCTTGTGGGGTGCACGACACAGAGCTATGCACCTCGCTTAGGCACGGCAACACCGCCACTGGACACTTGATGACTGGAAACAAGTAGCCTGGTCTGACGAGTCGCGTTTTCAACTGTATCGGGCAGATGGAAGGATTCGTGTGTGGCGCAAACCCCATGAAGCCATGGATCCCGTCTGTCAACAGGGAACTGTACCGGCTGGTGGGGGGTCCATAATGGTATGAGGTGTGTTTAGCTGAACTTCACTGGGACCCCTGGTACGTCTACAAACATCTGTAACCGGCCAACGCTATGTGCGCATCCTTTCTGACGAGGTACACCCGTCCATGTCCTACATTCATGCTGATGGGTTGGGCATGTTCCAACAGGACAATGCACCTCTACACAAGTGTCGGAACGCCACATTATGGCTAGAGGAACATTCATCTGAGTTTGGGGTGTTGCCATTCCTACCAAAGTCCCCAGATATGAACGTGATAGAACACATTTGGGATGCCATGCAACGCGCTGCCGAATACAGGAATCCGAGACCTATGTATACACCCGAATTGTGGAACGCTCTGCAGGAAGTATGGTGTGCATTGCCTACAGCATATTTCCAGAAGCTCGTGGAGTCCATGCCCCGTCGTATTTCTGCAGTCCTGCGTTCCCGTGGGGGACCTACCAAGTATTAGACTGGTGTGCCAGTTTTTCTGGCACTTCAGTGTATACTGCTCTGTGAACTTTACTTGCTCCACCGTTCGGTCTCCAGGAGCTCTCATTTCTCTAGGCTTAGGGTGGTCATGATGTAATGGCTCATTGGAGTAGTGGAAAACCCATTTGCCATCTGTTGCCAAGTATCTTGCTTTTGCGTAGCCAGAATGTTTTATTTTAGCATAAAAAATACTTGCTACGTTCTTTATAGGGTGGGTGTTTTTTTATGAAGAAATGCTGCTTTCCTCTGAAAGGAAGTCATTCCGCTACTGCTGCTTTCAGAAGAACTTCTTTTGCATATGAAAGAAACTCAGTCTTTACCTACAATAAGAAGCTGATTTGTACGAAACGCGCTCTGTTTATGAGCGAAATACTTTCTTCCATGCTATTAAATCCTGTCACTTTCTCTCCTTGTTTTAATCCCAACAGACAAGCAGCATTAAACGTACTTGTGTTTTCCCAAGCCTTCAATTTTGCTTCCTTCTTTCCTAAATGATTATTCGATCGATGAAATGTCACTTTCAAAGGTGTGCAGTATATGTCATGTAAAATTGTAGCGTACTACCCTGTAATGTAGCACCTGTGGATGAATGATGAGCAGATAAATTATATTAACACTGACAGCTGCGGGGACACTACGCTTCGCTGTTACGCAACAGAATCGATTAGTCAAATGAAGGCCAATCCTTTGAGCAATGTGCACTTAGATTATTAAATATTTAACATTTATTAGATATCGCAAACAGATATACAGAAAAGGGATTGTTGCAGCGTATTCCTTCCATGAATCAGAAGCAATTTTCGTTTTATTGTGTGATTAAGGTCACTTTTCCTGTTTTAATCTTCAAACACATTGCTTTCGACATATAGCGGAAATGCCAAAAAGTTCTACAGCGCAATGTAATAGGAGAAAACACATATTTTACTTTTTTCAAATGAAAGATGTATACTCAGTTTGTATTTTGTTTTTGCGATTTTCATGTCTGCGAAAGGAATTCTCACTGGGAGTATAAATATTTAAATGGAACTTGCGCGTAATACTATACCTAATGTAATGTTGAGAAAGAAAAATCTACATGAAGCATTCAAATTTGTCGTCACTTGTTAATAACATCTCAAAAAACAAAGGAACTCAAGTTTTCTAAATAAATTTCCGATCACAAAATTTCCTTTCTCAAATATAATTACAATGGGTAAAGATTGCGTAGTTATCTAAAATAGTATAACTACATCAGAAATCCGAATTTCGTCGTGTAGAATAGAAATCAGTTTCCAAGCTTTCGCACATCAACCAGATGGCTTTTTCAAGGAAGGTAGACACTAAACTGCTACGTTCCTTGAAGGGCAGGCAGTTTGCTGTCTAAGGAAGATAAACAGCAAACTGCTACGTTCCTTAAAATATAGGTAGATTCTGTTTTCCATCCCTGAAAAAGCCATCTGGTTGATGTGCGAAAGATTGGAAACTTTGATTTCTGTTCTACACCCAGAAATTTGGATTACTCTACACTGAAGAGCAATTGAATTAGAGACAGCTGGCGTTATGCAAATGTGGCGCTGTGGGCGGCCCTGTAAACGGAAACAACATGACGTATGCAGCGATCTGACAATATAAGGAGTGATGCGACGGGAATCAGTAAGAGTCGGACGCAGTATGGGTAAGACGAAGGATCTAAGCGCATTTGATCGTGGGCAAATTGTCGGGGCCCGACGAATGGGTCACTCCATCTCGGAAGTCGTGCAGGCACAGCGATTTTCACGAGCCACTGTGTCACGGGTGCACCGTGAGTACATCGAATCCGGTAAAACCATCCCTGCAAGGGCCACATTGCAAGAAATTACTCGGCAATTTAACGCTGGTGCACAAAAACGTGTAAGCAGCCACACCGTCCAGAGCCATCTCCTCGCTATGGGGTACAGAAGCCATCGTCCCACGAGGGTATCGCTGCTGACCGCACATCACAGGGTGCAAAGATTAGCATGGGAGCGGGAACATCGCCAATGGACACTAGACATGTTGGAAAATGTTGCCTGGACTGATGAGTCGAAATTCACGTTAGTACATGCGGATGGCAGGATACGATTACGGAGCAAACCACATGAAGCGATGAATCCTTCTTGCCAGCAGGGTACTCTTCAAGCTGGTGGGGGTTGCATTCTCGTCTGGGAACTGCTTACGTGGACTGAAATGGGACCTCTGGTACGTGTGACATCGTCCCTCACAGGTCAACGTTACCAGGATATCCTAGACGACGATTTGCTCCCGTTTGTGCGTCTTCAACATCTCACTGGGGACCTCATCCTGCAGCAAGACAATGCACCGTGCCATCGCTCCCGAATTGTATCCGAATGGTTGGATGAACACTCCACCGACGTGACCTCGCTTTCTTGGCCAGCTAGGTCATCTGACAGCAATCCCATCGAGCACATCTGGAATGCCATCGAGAGAGATGTTCGGGGCTCTGACCCCCTCCATCAAATCTTCGTGAACTGTGGGAGCTTGTTCAGAGGTCGTGGATTCCTATGGCTTCCCAACGCTTCCGGTGTCTTGTCGAGTCCATGCCTAGATGAATCGCCGCCGTCATCAGGGCGAAAGGTGGTGCTACACGTTACTAGACAGGTATCTCTAATTCAATTGCTCTTCAGTGTACAACTAAAGCCATTAGTGGTGTCTTTCTTCCCAATGAGTAGCACTAAAATGTTCTTTCACCAGCTGAATTTTTCATTTCAATACTTCCCGGACCTTTAAATTTCCCCCACCCCCAAATCATGCTGTGGAGTGGGTATATCTTTCATGCTATGATGAATTTCGCCTGAATTATTTTATTTTAGTACTTCTTGAATACGTCCTGTACAGAAACAGTTTAGATTTGAATGAGACTTTCGCAGTGTAGTATTTGAATACCCCTTGTCAAGTTTTGCGAAAATTTACTGTAGCATCACTTTAAATAATATATGATAAAGTAAATTTCTCCATCATCAGGGGCGGGATTCAAAACCACAACTCTCGGCTCCGGAGCTCCGATTGCTACCCACTACACTACACTGGCATGTGGTCTCACTGCTATCTGCCTTTATCTTTTGTGCGGCCAGCGGGGAAGGCACGCCACCCCCACACACACACCCGGGAGGGCCGGGGGCATGGCCCACGGGTTAGCCGGGACCATGTGTCGCTGTAGGCAGTCATCCCATGAAGTACGTACATTTGAAAAATCCCAGACAATTTGGTGTGTGGAACGTAACATCACACTGATTTACTTTTTCGAAGCACTGAAGAAGGGATTCTCATTTTTTCTGTATCGCCGTGTGGAAAGAACATCACATCATTGCGAGAAACTTAACAGCCGGGTTATCCTGGAAATTCGGACGTCAATATGACGAAGTAAATTTCTCCATCATTGTTATGCCAGGGGCGGAATTCTCGGCTCCGGAGCTCCGAGTGCTATCCACTATACTACACTGGCGTGTGCTCTCACTGCTGTCTGCCTTTATCTCATGTGCGTCCTGCGGGGCAGGAACGTCAGAAGGATATTTATTGTTGCTTCACAGGAAATTATTGCAGCATTACATTTAACAGGAATTTATTTATTATGTGATAGCCTTCGGTAACAGAATTTTTGGCGGAAAACTGTATTCAACGTAACCAGCGGGTATTTATAAAATTGCAATGCAAAAGTATGGACAATTTTCTTCAGAGAAGGAATTGAGTCGAATTCCCGAAACCCATTAACATCACATTTTATTCAAAATAATTAACAAAATTCAAACGCATTTTCCGTAAGGTCGGCAAGGACCTTGTCCAAATCGTCAGTTTTCTTTTTCAGAGCAGCGTTTTACTGAAGTATTAATTTATGAACTGTAAGATTTCTCAAAAGTATAGTGCCACAAAGGGGACAATTTCCTTTTTTTTTCAGGGTTGGGAAGTTTAACGACCACCGTGAGTAACTTAATGTGCTATATAAGTGTTCGCCCGTCCCTAATTTGGCGCTAATGGTTCCCGAAAGGGAAGAGAGTCAGCGACATAGGAAAAGCACACCACCCATGTTTCACCTGGGACACGTACTAGTCGGAGGATGTTCAGAGGCCAGCGCTTTTAATATTGTACCACCGGGACGGCCAAACGGAATTAGTACTTAAAACGTGTATTTTATTTTTAGCAAGGAGATTTCAGTATAAAAATTCTTTTAGTTCACCGTTCTCCATATGACATTTCTTCTGAAAACTAGATAATTAATTACATTCACTGGAAGATCTCCGAGTACGCATCTTACGATTCCTGTCCAAACATACTACGGTTACACCAACCATGACGTCACATTAACTAAAGCCAGGTAGTTCTATCGCAGCAGTCTGAACCAATTTTAGATTTGTGGTAGTCGAAGCAATCCTATGCTTCTTCGTAGTGTCGTCGATGACCAATTGAAACACATTAACGGACATAGGTCTTATATCACCTAGTACCTATATGAGGTGATTCACGAGGTATGCCCTATTTAAGTTTATTCCTTAGCTTCAATTACTTGGAAATATCTTTGCCTGGTGCTGTTACATTAGTATGCTCGAACAGAAATCGGGAGATGCGGGTCTGATTCTCGTTCCAGGGTTATACAAATTTTTAATTTTCTGAGGAGGTGTACGGAGAACAATGAACAGAAAGCAATACAGTACGGAAATATAATTGCTGACAATAATGTAATCGTGAATTTGGTACGTATTTGTAAAGAGTTTCTTCCTTAATTGAGCGGATCTCTCTTTATGAGGGTACTGCTGTGTTTTTGCTCCGTAGTTTTCGTTCGGATAGTGCTCCCTTCAGTGTTCCCGGTAATTTATTTTGTGTATGAATGATTCGTGAAGGTCTCAGGTTTCTTTTCGTTCACCTAACAAGTCGGTAAGTGAATAATAATTTGACTAGTTATCTTTATTTTTCTGTTTTGGCCATGTCGGCCAAGACATGATTTCCACTTCTCAATTGCAAATGGCGGCTTCTGGCGGGAGCGCCGTCCCAGCTCTCGATTACGGAAGTGACTTTCCTCCTTCGCCTTTTTCTACCAATGGTGGACCTGCTTCGATAAGCACTTCCTCCCTACAGCGTCGTACTTCTGCCTTGCACACTGATGCTGCTTCTACTTCAACGTCATAAAGCGGTGACCTACTATCTTCCCCGAAACCGATAGATGAGGAGATGGACGTAACGATTTCGTCAGTGGATACTACGTCGTCACAACGTACACTTGCTCTGCATGCGGCTGTCCTTTCGACTGCACCCACTACTTCCGTTCAGTCATCTGCTTCCAATGGCCCTTATCAGCTGAAGTGTGATGCCCGTTCCCAACTTCACGGTGGATCTTCTGTCAACTTCGCCAGCGGGCCAGCATTTTCTTAATAAAGTTGACCTCGGGATCGCTTTTCCTGCTCTTCCAAATACAAAGCTCACTGTTTATAGTGCTCTCCTTAGGTAACTTTTCCCGAAAACAGCCGTTACACACATGGCCAGGAGAGATGGCAAAATTCTTGCCTACTTATCTTTCTCCGAATATGCTCTGCAAATCATAAATGATGGCCTTACTATTTGTGACCGCCACATCACGGGAGATCCTCTCACCCATTTTCCTACTGTTGTGAGCTTCTACCCAGTTCCTTCTGAAATTTCTGATAAACTGTTATTGTCTATCGCTCAGAACTTTGGACGCACTGTTGGCACCGTCACCACTTTCTCCTCTTTCCCTGCAGTGCCTGAAGATCGCTGTCTGCTTGGCCTTCGCTGGAATGTACGGGTGGTCTCTCCTTCAGATGAGGTCAGGCAGCAAGTTCCACCTAAGTTTCGTGTGCGTTGTGATCTGCACATACGCGAAATCACTATCACAGTCGGCACTATGTGTTCCACTTGTAAGGGCTTCGGACACCCTCGTGCCTTATGCCCGCATCTTACTTCTCCCATCACAACCTCGAAAGAACGACCACAGCATTCTTCTACTTCAGCCTCGAGTCAACAACGGCCGACCTCTGGCGAACGTAGTACTACAGGCGTTGGTCGACGCATGACTTCTGGCGAAAGTAGTATTGCAGCCGTTGGTCGACGCATCACTTCGCCACGACCTTCTGGTTCCGGACCTGTTTCTGCTCAGCCATCGCTTCCTTCATCAGGCTCACCATCGCTTAATACTGTCTTATCCCCAACTCTTCAACCTATGGACGCTCAATTACAACCTTCTGCTTCTACTGGTGAGACCACTATTTCTATCAATTTCAAAGTGCCAGACACTCCTGCTGCCACATCTGTACCTCTCTCGGGGACGAGGAAAACGTCGTAGGACTCATAACATTCGTGCAAAGAAGACTCGTATGGCAACGACTCGTGATGATCGGAGTAATCATTCCTCCAGCCTCACCACCTCTGATTATTCGGTCAGCTCTGACACCGATGTTGGTTCCGCTGACACAGTCACGTCCGCCAGTTTTTTTCAATTTCAGGATGCAAATTCACTTCTTCAATCTCCAATCCCAGGGGATATTCTGTACAATTTTCTTGTCAGTCCCCTAATTAATAAACTGTCACGCAAATTCTTGGCAGCTTATACTACAACTCTTCCAGACGTCCTTCTGCAACTGCAAGCCGCTCGCTCTCATCTACAAACGGTACACCTCCCATGACTCTTGGCGATCCTCGTTGGATCAAAAAGTTCGTTTGTCGTCTAGTTAATCTGCACACTGCTGCAGACAATATTCTCCAGCCGCCATCTGATAAGTCACTTCAAGATAGCGACCTTGAGTTGTAGGGGATTAAGCTCCCCACTAGCCAACGCGCTAGTTCAAGAGGATCTCACTCACTTGAACCAAGTCACAGTTGATCTCATCAGTGCCTTCATCTACAGTGACTTCAGTAGTCCAATGTCCATCATCTGTTCCTGCAGTTTCGTGTTCAGGACAGTCCATTCACCCAGAATCTTCACTCGGTGCGCGAGTTTCGACTCGCTCATATCATCATCCTCAGCGTGCCCGGAAACGGCATACTAAATTGTATATCTTCTACGACGCTGGTTGTGTCTACTTTCTGACATTTTATGTCATGTTTCAGTTACTGTTCAACATTTTTCCTCGAACTGTGTTCGTGCACTTTAACTTTTTTCCTACTTATGTATATATTTATTTATTCACACTTCCCACGAACTGTGTTCTGTATATGCCTTTTACCCCACCTTGTGTGGGTTTGTTGCTTACTCAGCAGTGAACTGCTTCCTCGGCTCTTCATTATTATGATTATGTTCCGGACATTTGCCCTTACTTATATTTGTATATCTTGCGATAACCCTGTTTAATTCCTTGTATTGCTCATGATTAGCTCTGTCAATATTCCTTGTACTTTCTGTGTCCTTATTCCTTGGTACTTATTAGAGTCGTCTGACAAAGCGATTTTGAAATCTCTTTACAAGACTCGAGACAATTAGTTGTTCGGGCATAGGTACGAGATGACACATCCGATCACTGTGATTTTTTGCATGCGATTGGACATCGTCCATGGTCAAGGTTTTGATGCCTTCCGATTCCCGAAATTCCGTGTCATTGAGGAATAATCGTCCAAAAACTTGCATTTTTAGGGGGCTTTCCGGGTTTTGAGAACAGGGCGTTTGTCACTTATATCCTTTCCAAAAGTCTTCGCCGATCTCTGTGACACTTGCCACAGAGAAAGGGAAGGACATGGTGAGTGACATGGGGTTGGTATCATGGTGATCGGTCTTGTCGTATGAAAATAATGACCATTGAAAAACTGACCAATTTTAATAATAATTGAAAAAATCTGCCCTCCGTACGAGACTCGAGACAATTGGTTGTTCAGGCATAGCTACATGACACATCCGATCACCGTGATTTTTGGCACGCGATTAGACATCGACCATTGTCAGGTTTTGAAGCCTTCCGATTCCCGAATTTCCGTGTCATTGAGGAATTTCAATTAAAACTAGATGACCTTTTATTTGAACCGTTTCACTAAAGTCCGCTCACTAACATTAATTTAAACAAGTTAGTAAAATCATGCAATGCATTGATTATGATACGCTTCCCAACACACCAGAAATTATTACTCAAGTTATGTGGATAATGGCTGTGGAATAAAACTCGCTCCTGTGTCCTGACCTTTGACCCCATTTCGATGATATTCAACAGAACCGGTTCACTATACCTCCGGAACAACATGATAAAGTTTTGTCGCAATCCAAGCATTTTAGGTAAGTTATGATGCACAAGGACAATTAAATGGATCTCACTCCAGTGTCCTGACCTTTGATCTCATTTCGCCCATTTTCAACAGGGTTCGTCCCCGTGTGGTTCCTTACCACATACTAAACTTTCATCGAAATCGAACCATTTTTACGCACGTTATGACGCATAAGGGCAATGGAATAAATACCGCTCTTATGCCTTGCCTGACCTTTGACCTCATTTCGCCGATTTTCAATAGGGTTCGCGCCCAGGTGGTTCCCTACCACATACTAAAATTTCATCGAAATCGAACCATATTTACGCATGTTATGACGCATAAAGGCAATGGAATGGATCTCACTTTTATGTCCTGACCTTTGACCTCATTCCACCCATTTTCAATAGGGCTCGTGCCAAGTAGTTCCCTACCACATACTAAAATTTCATCGAAATCGAACCATTTTTACGCAAGTTATGACGCATAAAGGCAATGGAATGGATCCAGCTCCTATGTCCTGACCTTTGACCCGACTTCACCCATCTTCAATAGAGATCGTTCCCACGTGGGTCCCTACCACATACTAAAATTTCATCGAATTCGAACAATTTTTACGCAAGTTATGAACCATAAGAGCAATGGAATGGATTTCGCTCCTATGTCCTGACCTTTGACCCTGCTTCGCCCATTTTCAATAGGTTCGTCCCCAGATGATCACCTACGACATACTAAAATTTCGTCGAAATCGAACCATTTTCACGTGAGTTATCGTGCGGACGGACAAAGCTGGAGCATATACTCTTCTTCAACCTACGGTTGGAAAGCGTAAAAAATCGTTTGAATTGAGAAACGAAGAAATGGAAAGACTCCATCTGTTAGCTCAACAATCGCTTAATCTATAATAATAAAAGAAAGTTTGTCTGTGTGTGTGTGTGTGTGTGTGTGTGTGTGTGTGTGTGTGTGTGTGTGTGTGTTTTTCGCGATACAAAATGAAAAACGTGGTTCCCGATCTGAGTGTGTCTTTCCGCTTTGTTTACATGGAACCTGATCACAGCCAACGTGAAAGCGTGGCAGAAAGTAGTTCATCACAAATTTTAGGCATTTCTTTTTTTAAATGTTCTGCACTTTTGTTCTGGAAGTCATAAGTTTTACGCGGTCATTTCTTAGAATTTGTTATAATAGACGCCTTAATGAGCTTAGGTTTTGCAATAGCTTAGCTCCAAATTTGCCAACTGTAGCCGAGTTATTCGTTACCGTTGGCGGCTTGTCCTAGTTTCTATGATGATAACTTAGTGGAAATTTTTCCAGCAGTGACTAATGTATAATACTATAGATATAAATTTCATGAATCACCAGCATTTATACACTGGCGGAGAGTGAAAAAAGAACACCAAGAAGGAATTGGCGGACGATCATGAAATTTACATATGTTAATTGGGTCGAGTTTACGTAGGTGTGATGCTAATTTCGGGACCAACCGGTGAGCGCTTATGCCACAGCACGACATAATATGCAAATTATCGTTGGTGGTATTTAAGGAGTACGGCGAAGTGAATGTAATCAGTCGTCGGCGTACGGACACGTGCGAAGACCCTGAAGAAGCTGAAATGCCTGGACATGGAAGACCTATACGATTTCAGCAGTTATCGGACTTTGCGCGAGGTCGTCTAGAAGGACTCCGCGAGGCCGGGTGGTGGTATCGTCGTATTACGGAGCGAATTGGACGGGAAGTATCGGTGGTGGTACGATGGTGGTGTAGGTGGTCCGAGGAACATTCCCACACGAGAAGACGTGGAACCGGGAGTCACAGGCGGACCGATCGACGCATAAGAAGAGCGGCGTTGTCAAGCTGAACATCCACTGCGACGTAAATCCGAGCTGCCGTTGCACCTGAGGTGACTGTGCGAACAATCCTCAACCGTCTACTGGATGCAGGACTACGTGCACGTGTGCCTTTGGCATGTGCACATCTGACTCCAGCCCACCGTCAGGAACGGCTGAAGTGGTGTCACCTACGTCTGCACTGGATAACGCAATGGCGATCTGTCGTGTTCAGCGATGAAAGCAGATTCTGCTTGAGAGCCGTCGATGGCCGTATGCCTGTTCGCAGTCGCACAGGGGAGCGTCTCCACCCTTCTTGCATCCGCCAACGACACACAGGGCCTACACCTGCTCTCCTGGTGTGGGGATCGATCAGCTATCACTCCCGTACACAACTAATGTTTGTACCGGGTACGTTGAACAGCACCTCCTACATCAACAACATCATTCAGCCCGTTGTTGTGCCATTTGTAAGGTCGGTCCATCGTGGTGTTTTCCAGCAAGATAACGCACGCCCACACACGGCACGTGCAACGCAACATGCACTTCAGGGTGTGAGACAACTTCCATGGCCTGCATGTTCACCGGATTTGTCCCCCATTGAGCACGTGTGGGATTTTATGGCACAACGACTTATCCGGTCTCCACGGCCAGCCACGACCATCCCCGATTTACGCGTCCAGGTTGAGGATGCTTGGAACTCAATACCCCAAACTTACATCCAACATCTGTACGACAGACTCCATGCCAGAATTGCACAGTGTGACGCAGTTCATGGCGGTTCAACCTCGTACTAACCATGCTACATGGAAGTGTTATTTTTCAGTTTGCCAGCAAATACAGCTGTATTTTGCCATAATGTTTTGATCACGTTATCCTCTGTATTCCGTTATTATGCTGTATAAATTTCGTTGGTATCAGACGTCTCTTTCTTGGTGTTCTTTCTTCACTTTCCGCCAGTGTATTTTTTGCGCGTATTTTTTGTGCATACGTAGCTGAATTATTTTAAACAAATGATACCTGAATTTAGGGTTTATTGAAACTTGCCATGTTTACTTTTCTTTTTAGCTGACAGTTCGGATACCGGAATTGGAATTTGCGGGTGGATATTAACAGCCCTGTCGACTCTCGTAGTTGTAGCTACCTTTCCTTTATCAATATTCTTCTGCATAAAGGTCAGTGCATAATTTTTTCCTTCTCTTTTATTTTCTTATTACGGGACACGAATGAAGTTCATGTGGGTATTCTGTATTCCACGTTACTGTGCGTTATTGAAACATGTAGGAGAGAAGAATTTTCTAGTTCTGCTAAAAATATACTGGTTTTGTTGCTTTAAAGAAAGCCTGTTGCCATTTTATTTAATTATTAAAGCCCTATTTAGACTGTGCATTTGATAGTTGTTTAATTTTACAAAATAAAGGTATACAAGGCGATTTAATGGATTTCGATGAATGCTGTCGTAATACTTTAGAGGAAAGGTTGTGAGAGGTGTGGTAACGTGTACTACGGAGTCCATAACATGACCGAACATGTCCGTAACAGTCACGGAATGAACGTGTTGCGTTAGTGGATGCAGGAGTATGTCGTCAGCGGGCAAAAATGAAGCAAAGAACCAATGTCAAATTCTGCTTTAGATTGAGAAAATTTGAGTCGGAACACCTGCAATGCTGAAAAAAATTTGAGGGAATAAAGCAGTAAATTTAAAGTGCGTTTTCGACTAGTTCAAACATTGCCGCGAAGGAAAGGACACCTTTGAAGACAGTTCCCATTCCTCGGAGTGGAAAGGCGAGCGACCTCCAAAAATCCTGTAAACTTTGAAAATGTACATCAGCTCAGAGCGAATGATCGTCGGCTGACTGTGCGAATGATCGCTGAAGAACTGAGTGAAACAATGCGTAGGATTTAAATATTTTATCATGAAGCAATGGTACGATTAAAAAGAAAAGTTTGGGGAAAACGCAAGATCTCTTCAAGATTTGTCCTTTGAAGGAAAGCTACTTTTTAAAAGTATATACTAGCAACTGCTACAACTACAAGATGATCAATAGTAAATAGCCGTCGAAGCACGATTCATGATAATGATATCTAAAACCCATATGATATTTAAAACTTTAATCACAGTTAAAAACAGCACATGAGTGATAAATGTACATGAGATCTTTCGGAGTCTCCTGCGACTCACATCTTCAGATGTGTGACTAACAGAGCGAGATAACTTACAGAGTTATATAGTTCAAAATAAGTGACGTAGGGTAAGTAATATTTGTCAAATGAGCAAATCTAGCAAAAAGAGAGATGGATATCTTATTGTAAACACACGAAACACAATAAACAAAATTTAGTTAATGCATCACGGTCTATGAGCATTTTCCAAGGGTAGGAAACATGATACGGAAAAACATCGTTACAAGCAATCTTTTTGGATTTTATTATATATACTCAAGAGCAATTGAAATAGAGATACCTGTCTAGTAACATGTAGCACCACCTTTCGCCCTGGTGACGGCTGCGATTCGTCTCGGCATGGACTCGAAAAGACACCGGAAGCGTTGGGAAGCCATACGGATCCACGAACCCTGAACAAGCTCCCACAGTTAACGAAGATTTCATGGAGGGTCGAACATCTCTCTCGATGGCATCCCAGATGTACTTGATGGGATTGAGGTCAGGGGACCTAGCTCGCCAAGGAAGCGAGGTCACGTCGGTGGAGTGTTCATCCAACCATTCGGATACAATTCGGGAGCGATGGCACGGTGCATTGTCTTGTTGCAGGATGAGGTCCCCAGTGGGATGTTGAAGACACACAAACGGGAGCAAATGGTCGTCCAGGATATCCCGGTAATGTCGACCTGTGAGAGACGATGTCACACGTACCAGGGGTCCAATTTCAGTCCACGTAAACAGTCCCCAGATGAGAATGCAACCCCTACCAGCTTGAAGAGCACCCTGCTGGCAAGAAGGATCCATCGCTTCATGTGGTTTGCGCCGTACTCGTATCCTGCCATCCGCATGTACCAACGTGAATTTCGACTCATCAGTCCTGGCAACATTTTTCCACATGGCTAGTGTCCAGTGGCGATGTTCCCGCACCTATGCTAATCTTTGCACTCTGCGATGAGCGGTCAGCAGCGTTATCCTCGTGGGAAGATAGCTTCTGTACCCCATAGCTAGGAGATGGTTCTGGATGGTGGTTGGTTGGTTGGTTAGTTTTTATGGCGCAAGGGCCATGCCTGGCCAAAGAGCGCCAAACACAAGACAAGACAAGACACAGAATCTGGATGGTGTGGCTGCTTACACGTTTTTGTGCACCCGCGTTAAATTGCCAAGTGATTTCTTGCACTGTGGCCCGTCTATCCGCCGTTACAATGCGAGCTAGCCGACGATGACCCCGCTCATCCACATGCTGTTGTCTACGGCAGTTGGTCCTTGCAGGGATGGTTTTACCGGATTCGATGTACTCACGGTGCACTTGTCACACAGTGGCTCGTGAAAATCTCAGTGCCTGCACGACTTCCGAGATGGAATGACCCATTCGTCGGGCCTCGAAAATTTGCCCACGATCAAATGCGCTTAGATCCTTTGTCTTACCCATACTGCGTCCGTCACTGCTTATATTGTCGGATGGCTGCATACGTCCTGTCGTTTCCGTTTACAGGGCCGCCCACAGCGCCACATTTGCATAACGCTAGCTGTATCTAATTCAATTGCTCTTCAGTGTACAAGCTTTCTGTAACTAAAGTCAAGAACCTGCTAGGTGGTGACGCAAGGATACTGACACTGTCCCACTCTGAGCTATATTCACCTCTGTGAACAAGACTGGCTAAAGATGTGTTTTGTGAACCCATCTTTATATTTTATTTATGTTCGTCGAGACGAGTAGCCAAGGTACGTACCGTGGATCCAATATAAACACGTTGTTCACTGTTCTCATCTACGAGGTTCAACGGTACACAATAAATACCACTTTTATTAGCGATGCCAATGGAATCTCTGTCATTTTTAAGCAAAGCAATAATGTTTTTTTTTTTTTTTTTTTGCTACAACTAAATTTTTGGAAAAGTAGTTTGCTACTCCTACAACTACTTTCCCTGTAAAGCAGCTACTTTCGCTGTGTTTCAGCTATTTTTAAGTTTTAGTTAAAAGTACAAATTTTTCCGGAGATTATCTTTTTATGTACATTCTTACATGTGGCATTAAAACTAAATATATTATAATATATATATATATGACATTGACGGCTAAATATATACATCATACGAGTAAATTCCTTTTGCATTTACTTCTTATCTCAGATTATCATGTTACACATTTTAATATATTAATTCCAAAACTTCAGATTTACGGGCGTTAAATTTTTTTAGAAACACTGAGCGAGAGGTATGTTTTTTGAACATTAGATGTAAAGATATGCATCATCTGTTGCTTTTTTTTATAATTTTCTGTGCATACCCGCATACATCCTTACTTACAAACAAAAATACTGCATTTGCTGGACTATTTTGTAGAATGATGTTGCATGCTATTTCCGAAGCAATGTTATAACTACATAACATCAGCATTGTTGACTGAAGTTTCAAAATGCTTTCCATGATATCTTGAAAATGTTCCATATCTGTTGTTGTGTCTCATCATTTTTTGATATATAAATCCCAGCCACTAAACAGTTGTTTGTTTCAGGTGGTACAAGAATATGAGAGAGCGGTGATATTTCGTTTAGGTCGGCTGCTTCAGGGTGGATCAAAGGGTCCAGGTCAGTATAAATATTTCCATACAAGTTCATTTTCCCTCATCTGACTTAAAAGTGATGTGTTCAGAATGAAACTCATACAATGGCAGTCAGCTGTTGAACCACTTCGGCTTGATTGAAAAATGTTTGATCATCGATAGCTCTTTTTATTTCCGTTTCAG
The DNA here is from genome assembly GCA_039090855.1 of Macrothele yani. Lineage (NCBI taxonomy): Eukaryota > Metazoa > Arthropoda > Arachnida > Araneae > Macrothelidae > Macrothele > Macrothele yani. The sequence goes on from CM077029.1 coordinate 64,210,370, forward strand.
GATTCAAAAGTCCATATGAGGATGTAAGGCTATAAAAAATCGCCTGTCTAATTTAGCGTTGCTGATTCCAGGAAAGAAAGACAATCAGCGTCAAAAGGACAAACACAACATACACAGTCTAGTCACATTATTGTGACCACCTCCTACTGTGGACATCAACAGCGCGTAGCCAATGAAAGAAAGC